>OX346247.1:3105444-5987944 GCA_947049315.1 Epistrophella euchroma | reverse complement strand
TAAATAAACGAATAAACTAATTAATTAATAAACAAATAAATAAATAAATAATCTATTATAATAAATATATTACAGAGAAACAAAAAAAAAATTATAATTTATTAATTCTTAAAAAAAAAAGCAAAAAAAGGAATTATCACAGTTTTTAAGCATGTATTTGGCGAATGAGTGGGTTATCAGAACTATCACAGATTTTTTTTTTTTTTGAAAAAACCACAGACAAAATTTCATACAAAATTTTGAACTCTTTCCTACGAAAAAAAAATTATACTGGCGTAATCTCTGCAGAATTTTTAGTTTTTTTTTTCAAAAATAGTTCTTGTATTTTTTTATTCATTCTAAGTAACTTTAAATTTAGTAACTTTAAAAATTTTATTCTGACTTCTTATCCAATTTAGTTTGAAAAATTACGCCAAAAGACAGGGTGCGCCATAATTCGTGCATAAAATTTTGGATGATGATTCCTGGGATCATTCTAAGAAAAAAATTCTATAGGCAAAAAACTCTATCTCCCCCCTGAGGCGGGGAGGGTTAATTTCTGCAAAATCAACTTAAATGGGAAAAAAATTATTAAAAAATGAAAAAAAGTACATAGAATAATATGCTATAGCTTTTTTAAAAGAAAATATTCCATTCTTTTATTTGTTTTTCAAATCAAGTTCTTTAAATGAATATTTTTTTCAGAAATTAAATTTCAAAGTCAAAATTTTTGAAAAACATTATGTCTTTTTTCAAAATTTTGAGTGATTATGTGGCACTGTTTTTTTTTTTAATATTCAATGCGCCTTTATCAATTCTTTGTCAAATACTGAAAACAAGATGTTAAAAGTTATGACCAATTAAAAAAAACTACTTATACTTTTGTACTTATGTTTGTATTGTTATATGTTTATGACGCAAATAAGTAGAAGAATTTTTTTTTTTTGTTATAGTTAGATTTTATTATCTAATAGAAGTGATTTATTGGCAAATTTATAGCAAGCTCAGTAATATTTCCCTCGCTAATTAAAAAAACAAAAGAGCCGATAAATAAGTCAATAAAAAAGTGAACATAAAAGTGGGCAAAGAATGTGGACTTGAACCCTAAAAATATAACGTATATTGTTTTTTTCACTCACTCACAAAAGGTTGTAGTAAACACAGCTACAAAAATAAAGAGTGGACATAAAAGTGGATATAGCGTTTTATTCAACTTGTATTGCTGCGCTAGCTATATATAAATTACCAATAAAACGCACCTAATATTTTATTCATTTAATGACACTGATCTGTTAGAACAAGTAAGTTCGACCTATGTAATCGTTCATTTTATTTTAATTATGTTGCTGTGCTGCCTGTGCACGTTGTATGATTGCTTGAAGGCTGTTTTGATATAATATCTATAAATGTTTATGTAATAAGCAAAGGTAAACGTGATATGCACATGCACACCGTTAATGACACCAGGAAGTTAACATATAGTGCGGAAGTATTAGGATGATTATAATGTCGTTGCATGAATCCGTTCCGAGTCACATCGACGGGTACTTGAGGTTACCTAACGCACATATAAGTCATTCTCATTATATTATTCAAATTATTGATATACCTACATATACATATACTATGCAGGTGCTTTGTCGATAGACGTTGTTATCAAAACAATTATTTATCTAATATGTCCATGAGGAAATCAATTCGCCATAATACCTTAAATATACACCACTGTTTAATATGAGAAACATATATGGAGGGTGTGCAATTTGCAGAAATTTGTTTTACTTAATTGGGCGGCAAGTGGCAAGAAGTAGCCCCAATAATTTTGGTAATTGCTCTTTTAATGGCACGATAGAAATAATATAGCTATGAAATGGATAATTTTGACATGATTGACATAAAAAATAGCATTTTAACAGTAGAGAGAGGGGGTGGAATTGTCTATAACCATTTTTATTTTTATTTTTAACCAGGTGCACATTATATGTTATTATAAATCATGCATTTTTGAAAAAAAAACTAGATCTTGATCACAGAAATGATGTTCTCAACAAAGTGGAAGAGAGAGTGCATTTTTCTTAACAAACGGGTTGACCTTTTTCAAAATAATAGAAATTAAATTCTAGCTAAAATGAACTACGCCCCGAAATCTATGTATTAAACTTCTTGAAAATAGAAATACTTTGTTTTTAAATACTTTTCGAATTACATATATGTAAAACACAACTAGAAAGCACAATACAGCCTTTATGGTTCATTTGTCAGTCTTTCTATCATCCCATAACAACACATAAGACTTCTATATAGTTATTTTCTAACATCCTATACCAGCATATGTATAAAGGTACCTACTTATTTTTTGTGAGATGGGTTTTTGCGTTTTTACAAATAAATATATGCCTTTACCTTAGAAATTTGTCAATGCCACTGTTTGTATAAAACTCACCTTGGAAATTACATATAATTGGCAAGCAAATTTATACCTTTTCAAGTGGTTTTTATTTAAAATAAAAAGCATTAAGTAGATGTGGAAATTTTAAAAGCAAAGGCTGAGGAAAGACATAAGTGATAGCAGCATCAGAGCATTTCAACAAAAAAGCAAAACCACTTTATACAAATCAGAAAATTGGCTGTAAAGGTAATTGTGAGTGAAAAGATCACTCAGAGCCGCCAGCTTCAGATTAAACTCTCCTTATCATCATGAAAAAGCTACATATGCATAACTGCTCTGTATGTATATGCTCTCCAAACCTATAGTTCATCCTTTTATTTTTTTTTTTTGTGTTTGCTTACCTTGCAATGAATCACTTGAAACCTTTTTTGCACAAAACCATGTGGAAATTGAAAATACGTTGAGTGCTCTGGAGCAGAATTTTTCAGTTGAATGATGAAAAGAAGAAGGATAAACGGGTCCCCATTAGCATTAGCTCCACCATGCCAGTCATTCTGCAATGATTTATAAACATCAAACGTCCCTGTGGTGCTTGTTCCAGTTCCAGCTCCCAGAGAACATCATCATCACATCATCATCAGCACCCATCAGCATGAACCCCCTGTTTATATAGCTACAGAAAGTCTTTGGCCAAATAGACATCCATTTCTATTCGGTTGTGGTGGCTGTGGCAGAATTAGAGGTTTCGAGCTTCTCTGGTGATGCGTAGTAATGCCACCCTCGCCCATCGCAAACATATTTAGCATTGCTGTTACCCAAAACCGTGACGATACTTTCACTTTGCGTTTGTGACGCTTCAATTCAAACACATGTACCTGCACCTATACTATACGTTAAGGTGTCTATAGTGGTTCTTTCAAACGCAAAAACTCAATTTAGGAATTCATGTAGTTTAATTCACAAGTTTTAAAGAAGGACAAGCAGTATGAGTTTGTTTCACTGCATCCATCCACTAACAGTGAATTTATTTTACGGTAATCTGGTAAACATGGGAATTCATTCCAATTTTAGTGGGAATCTGTTCCATTTTTTTTAAAGTGAAGTTAATTCCCACCAAGAAACAGAATTTATTAATTTTCTAGTGAAAAATTAGTGTTAGAAGTAATTTCACTGCCCAGTTCCATTTTGAAAAGTGTGACAGATTCCCACTGGCCACAGGCTCCCGTGGAATAAAATCCTTGCACCGTTTGTATTACCTAAGGACCCGTTTGCATACGAAATTTATAAAGGGTGTCGGGTAATTTGAGCATCATAGTTTTGGGGATGACTCCTGGGACCATTTTAAGAAAAAAATTGTATGCGCAAAAAATTCTATTTCCCCCTGAGGCGAGGGAATTTAGGTTCTGAAAAATTTACTTAAATAGGAAAAAAAAAATATTAAAAATCAACGAAAGACAAACATGTGCCAGCTTTTGTGAAAGCTTATATTCTATTTTTGTATTTGATTTTTAAATTTACTTAGTTGAACAAGTTTCAGGAATCAAATTTCAAAGTCAAAATTGTTAAAAAAATTGTGATTTTTTTGTAAATGATTTTCTTAAAAGTTTGTAAGTGCCACTGTTTTTTTCTGATCAATTAAACCCTTTTTTGCCCTTTTTTAAAATAAATACATGAAACAGCTTGTGAAGTTTCCGGGCCTAACAAATCTCTAGAATTCAAGTGTGCGTTTTATCGGAAGAATTGAAGGGGACCTAATATTTTCTGCCAAATCTAAACGAGGAAAATTTTCATGACTGAAGATACTCTATGTCACTTCCTCGCAAGAGTCACTGAACCTAAAAAAAAAAACATTTTTGTTCTAGGGGCATAGGCTGATAGGCATGACAGTCCAATGCACTAACCATAATTCCACTGGCTACTACCCTATTGACAATGCACAAGCACATCTATATTTTCGTAAAATTTGCCATTCATAATTTTTTTTAATTTTTATAACAGAACTTTAGTTTTAACAGAAACTAACAATCCGCTAGTGTTTCTTATACAGGGTGATTCACCTTAGGTGTGACAAAAAGTTGAGACAAGAAATAGATCGTATGGGATTGGGGGTTCTATTTCCCCCAATTTAGGCAAGAGGGGCAATTTTTAAAAAATCGGCTTGAAATTGAAAAAAAATTATTACAAAAACATCGGTCACTAATACAATGGAATGTTATATCTTTCTGTAAGGTCAGAAACCTCTTCTTTTAGTTTTTTTTTTTAGCGAACAGTTTTTTTCAAAAATTAATTTTCAAACTTACATTTTTGAAAAAAAAAAATCAAAAAATTATGTTCAAACTAATTTTTTTCAAAATTTTATGTTTTTAAGTAATATTTTCGTGTTTAATATTCAATGCTCCCATCAATTCTCAGCCAAACACTAAAAACCAGATGTGAAATTGTATTCCAGTTTTTGAGAAAATTGAAAATATGTAACATGGTTATTTAGTTACTCCAAAGATTCTGTATCTACTAATTAATTAGTTAATTAGATATTGTTATTTTAAATTTTTTTAAAAACTAAAAAACATTTAAGCATCCCGATTTTAGTGTTTGACTGGAAATTAATAGGAACATCGAATATTAAAAACAAAAATATTACATAATAAAGTAAAATTTTGAAAAAAAATTAGTTTGAACAAAATTTTTTTCATTATTTTTTCAAAATTTTGAGTTTGAAAATTAATTTTTCAAAAAATATTCCCTAAAATAATTTGAATTAAAAATAAAATAAAAAAAAAACGAGCTTCTGGCTTCAAAAAAAAAAAAAAAGTAGCATGACATTGTAGGTGTTGCCGCTGTTTTGTAATTATTTTTTTTTCTATTTCAAGTCGATTTTTTAGAAAGTTTCCCTTACCGCCTAAACGGGCGGAAATAAACCCCCCTGCCATACGATTTTTCTCTTGCCTCAACTAAACCTACACGCTTTAGCTTTTTGTCACACCTTAGGTGAATCACCCTGTATAGGTACGCTGGATGAAATTCATCGCTTGTATTTATTTTTTAACAAGTTATTATTTCCCCTACACGCTGAAGTGATAGATTTCATTTAATTACATGTTTGATTATTTTAGTGAAACCATACTTTTCTGAAAACGACCCAATAAACATTTTCAATCTTAAAAATCGACTAATGATTGACGAAGAAGATGGTTGCACCCACATTTCATGAAATTATATTAAATACCTACTATTTATAAATTTAAAAATAAAAAATCCAGTGAATACTTGCGTTAAGAAAAAATATCGTAGAGGTACACTCGGGCGTATGCGCATTTTTTTATTTTATTTAATACTTTTTATTCAAAAGATTTTTTAAAGATTTTTTTAAGCTTGTTTTGTAGGTATTGTAATAATGGTGTGTGTTTTTTTGCATATATGTACGCGTTCATACGTGTATACATGTATAATTTACGTGTAAAATACAATATAACGATAGTCTTCATGAGTAATTTTGCACAAGCAGTAATAAATTGGTAGCTTGTTGTTTTCGATACAAAAAGAATCAATGCACTAATTTTAACCCCAACGGTATAATTTAGCTTTTAAACTTTGTATTTGTCATGTGAATGATTAAAGGATATGAAAATTTGAATAGACGAGTTTAGTTTCGTGGGGGATACACATCTCGTAGCAACTAACTTGAAGTACATTTTATTAAAATCTGTATTTTTTCCTTGCATCTTTGTATGTATATATCGATAGCTTGCTGGCATCAAACGATTAAGAATCCGATACGGTCTGCATTCTGAATGCGGTTTTTACACAAAAACCGAGTTTTTTTTTTTTTTTTTTTACCATCAGGAAAATATAAAATACGCTCTTGGGTTGAACGTTGAATTCATTTTCTTGTATCCTTGAAGAGGACTATCAATTCGAAATGGCAAAAAAAAATATTTATATTTTTCTTTCGCTTTCCAAACAGGCTTCTTTCATATTTCTTGCGTAATATAGACTGATGAAAAAGTAAGTGCATGCTGAGTAAGGCATCAGGAACAAATAAATATGCGAGAACAAGAGGGTAGTCAGCACAGTAGTAGGTAGAAATTGTATTATTTGTATCATCATTGGTTGTATGGAAAACCTTGTGGTTGTACATATATCCATATTGTTGCTTTTTGATTGGTAATTTCAATTGAAAAAAAAAAATAGTTTTTAACAAAACACAGTCCTTCTTTTTTATTCAAGAACCTACTCAGCATTATTGTTTGCTTAGAAAGAAATTGAAAACATAAATAGAAATCATAAAAGTTCATAAGAAAATATGAAAATTAAAAACGTTATTTTTTTTTCTTAGAAACCGTGTGGAATGCATTTCTGACACTTCGTATGCGAAATGTCTGCAGAATGTTTCTGATTTTTTTGTTAGTCTTCTTAAACCCTGACGTTAATATTATTCAAATTATTATCACAATTTTTTTTAAATTTTTTTTTTAATAAGTAAATAAAAGATTCAGCAATGTGTTTCCGAGCGTATCTCTATCTTTGGGCTAATAACTCGATCGTCGATCGTCTTAATTGAATTTGTATATGGATTCACTGTGTTCTTCTGACTATGGAAGCATCTTCCTATAGACAGACTGTCATAAGATGACTCGTCGTTCTTGTGCTCTATTGTAAGTTTCCATAGATTTTATTATAAGTGCTCTTGGAATCAAGGAATCGAAATCTTTGGTTTGCAGTTCCAGGATTTTTTTACAAGATCTGCCATAGTTGGAATATTAAGATCGATAGATGGTGGATTTTTTTGGTCTGAGGCCATACTAGTATGGGCTTATAGGGTTCCAAGGACTTCAAGGGCTTCAAGGGTATACAATAAATCAGAAGCATCTTGTTGACAATGTTAAGGAGACTGGTTGTCTCTGTTGTCTCTGTAGTGTTGAAGGCCTTCTTATTTAAGAAATAAGCAACGCGACGGCTACTTTAATCGGAAATTTTTGACTTCCCAACCGTATTTCGCAGATAAATAAATCAAATTAAATTTGGTAGCGTTACAGCTCGTGTAGAACCAGGGCCTAGTAGCCTACAACTCTCAACTATTCCTATAGGTGTGTGATTGGCAGGAATGGTGGGGATTTTCAATTTTATGCCAAATCCGAACTGACAAGAGTTACATCTGTCACTTCCTTGCAAGAGATATAGTAGCCGTTTTTATTTTTTTTTTATTTTTAGGTGGACGAGGCTGGGAATTGAACCCAGACCTCCATAGCATGACAGTCCTACGCACTAATTTATCATTGCTGATTTTGCAGATGAGTTACATTAATTACTTCTTTAAGCAGGGCATTCACTGTCGTTCCAGCAGCTAGTTGGCCTTCTTGCTTCGAAGAGATCGTCGGATGAATACCGAAAATTATTGCTCTACACGTCGCGTTGAACGTCTAAGTTGAATTGTATAATCAACATGATATCAGAATTTGATAATTTATCATTGATGTTTTTCAGAAATGATTTTTCCATGATCCCCTGTATGGGCTGCAATTCTATACTACGAACTTCGATGTTCCCTTAACCGACATTGAAAGCTTAGGTTCGAGCCGTGTAACAGTTTAACTTTCCAGAAAACTTCCAAAGTTCAATCCTTATACAGTGAAAGCTCCCTTAGCGGGACAGCGACGGTCGTAACTTTTTTGTTCGCCTAAGGGAGTTGTCCGTTCAAGGGAAAAAATAAAAAAAATAGTTATGTAAGGAAATGTATAATATACAGTGGCATCATGAAACATTTTTGCACCTAAAAGCCATGAAATTCATTCAAACTAAAAATGAACATGAAGATAGAAGAAAAAAGATACAAAAACAGACGTTATGAATTTGATCATAGACAGTAATTTGGTGAAATCGCATCTATGTCGCTGTAAACCAGGGGGGCGGTTTTTAATGCAGAATAAATGTATGTAAAAGTATTACTAAAAATAATGGTCGAAATTTACATACTAAAAAAAAGTGTTTGTCCGCCTAAGGGAATTGTCCGCTCAAGGGAGTTGTCCGCAATTGGAGCTTTCACTGTATGACATCTTTATTTCCTCGATTGTATGCTTCTCATGATATTATTTATTTTTGTTTAAAATAAGCCCTTCTTCCTTTATCACACAAGCACTTTTGGTCCTTCTTTTAAGTCAATAAAACATACAGTTGCACATGTAACTACGATGGTACGTATTTCAATGCATTAATACACAAGTACTTACAACTTTAATATGTACTTAGCCAATTTATGTGCATTGGAATATCATGCCAGAGGTTTGAGTTCAAATTCAGCCTATCTCAAGGAGGTTGTGACTTTAATCCCAAGAGTACATAATTTCTCTTGTCATAACAAAGTGCCTTTGAATCAAATTCGGTAGAAAATTGTTGTTCACCCTCATTCAAGTCCTGTCGACCAACAACATGGTTGAGGTTTCTGTTGGTCACAAAACCCTGGTTCTCCACAAGCTGTCGTTCCATAATATATTTTGTATTTTTAACCAGATTGAAAACGTACATCGTATTGACCACCGAATTATATATGTAAGTACCCCAGGTGCTGACGTAACTTAAGTAGACTTCTTTGTTTTTTTTTGTTATTGGTGTTTTAAATTACCTTTAAGAAGAGAACAATAATTGAAATCCAATACAAATGTAAATTGGGAATTTTCATGTTATTTTCAAAAGGAAAAGGAAGGTAAAATGTATGTAGAAATGTAGATACCTGTGGTACAAGTAGTGAAATCGACACGAGAATAACAATGAGAGTGAAACTCACACTTTTGTCTGTTTTTTTTCACATCTGTACCCTGATTTTATTTTTAGTTTTACCCACAACCCACGAAAAAGTTGTACATATACATTTTTTAATTTAAACGGATGAAAATAAATATAAAGGTACTTATGTAAATGGCATATGAACAAGATATCTTTCTTTTGTTTGTTTCTGTTTTATCGAATATTAAATTACTTAAAATGTTTAATTCAATTTTTATATAACAAAAAATAACAGGCATGTAATTAGCATTAATTTGGAAAGCAATAATATTTTTATTTTTTTCTCTTAAAACGGTTTATTTGAAATCGACAAGTGTAGAATTATAAAAAAAATGCGATTGGCTTATTTTCTCAATTCAAATAAATTTTCTTTTTATATTATAGACACAAAATTATTGAATGAATATTGATGAATACGTGTCATGGTTTTATGTAAGCTTTCTTTAAAAACAATTGTAACTTCTGTTTTTTTTTTTAAATATTCTCATAAATATATGTATGTTTATGTAAGCTATTGAATTACTCTGAAAATAAGTTTGAAGGAGGGAACAATAGCGTTCAAGGATTTTTATTATTTAAATCTTTGTATGGTCATGGTGGACCTAATTATGATAACTGAAAAGTACTCCTTAGATCATCCTTTTTGAGAGATTGTTCGCAAGCTAAATTTTAACTATTTTGATATATTTATTAATAATAAAATTAGAAATTTTAGAAACCGTTACAAATTATGTTAAAACGAATTATGACCTGATGTCGAAAAAATCGAAACTCAAATATGTGACGTGATAGAATATTTCTGACTTTAAATTTGATTTTAGCACACAAAAAACTTGAGAAAAACGTATAGGTTCTCTGTTTTTTTAGCAACGAAAAAAAAAATTATTTTGTTGACCACTTGTGACAATTTATTGCACTGGCTGGAGGGTTGGGGTCAGAATAAGTTAAAAGCTATTTGGAATAAAAATAACTTGCATGTTTTTTTCAAAAATTAAGAAGGATTTTTGATACTGATTTTCAGTATTTGACTAAGAATAAAAAAGAGAATTGAATAATAAATAAAAGTAAGGTGCCACGCAAAATAAAAAAGAAATCAACTAGACAAAAAAAATTAACAATTTTTTCTTTAAAAAAATTATCATTTTTAAATAAGATTCCTCTGGAACTGTTAACTTCAGCAACTCAATTTAAAGAGGGTGGATTTGACCCACACTGATAACTTCCCGTTGGTTCCCTCTGAAACTCGACACCCAATGTTAGTTTTTATAAGAAAATTACCAATTAAAAATCTTCGAAAAACTTATCAGTTAAGCAATCAAGGAAATGAAATCTTTTTACAAACCTCATAAATTTCTCATTATGACATTGTGTGTAGATTTAAATTATGCCGAAGTTCATATCATTGGTTGTTTTCGAGATATTCGAGTTTTTTTTTTAAATTTTTAGCAGTTTTTTTGGCCTAAAAAAAAACCGTTGATTGAATATTTTTACAAACTCTACCGATTATCAACTATAACTTTGTGTATTAAATAAAATTAACCCGAAGTTAATACATTGAAGGCTCTATATATTTCCTTTGTTCGTCCTATTCTAGAATATTGCTGTGTAGTATGGTCTCCTTTATTTAATAAAGATATGCAACGTATTGAAAAAATTCAAAGAAGATTTTCTAGATATGCGCTTCGAAAACTGAATTGGTCTACTTCCTTACCATCGTACAAGAGCAGATGTGAATTAATTGGTTTAAAGCCTCTATCATTTAGAAGAACATATTATTTTATAACTTTTGCGAGAGATGTCATAACAGGGCATATTGACTGTGCTCCTCTTTTAGCTTTGTTTGGTATTTATGCTCCCTCAAGAACTCTAAGACCTAGAATTGAGGAATTTTTCTTTATTTCTCATCATGCTACAAATTATGGTCGTACTGAACCAATCACCTTGTATTAACTTTAACCGTTATGCAAATGTAATTGATCTTGAATTGAATAGAAATATTTTCAAGTTTAGTATTCTTGAAGCCATTAATGAATAAAATAATTATTTTGTTATAGTATTTAAGTTATTTTAGGTACATATCTGCTTAGTCTAAGAAAGTTTTGTTACTTATAGACGTAAATAAATAAATAAATAAATAAATAATTGTGTGTTCTCAAGATATTCGATATTTTTTAAAACATTTTTAATAGTTTTTTTTTTTCAATAAAAAAAACTGTGGGTTGGTTTTTTTAAGTATTACCAATTTTTCACTTCGTCATTATGCATAGAATGAAACCAGGCCGAAGTCAACAGTAATATTTGTTATAGAAATATTCGAGAAACAATCCGTTTTACAATTTTTTTTTTTAATTATACTGTAATAAAAAAACCGCTAATTGAATTTTTCTGAAAATCCTTTCTGCACGTTATGGCCTTAATATCTGTAAAATAAAATTTATTTGAAGTCGATATCACTATGTGTTCTTAAGATATCGTCGGTTGAAAAAAGCTTCCGAACGTAGGCACAAACGTACAAACGTACATGTCACACAGGCATATCTCTAAAAACAATGTAATCTGACTCCAGAGACCTCGAAACGTCGAGAAATGTCAAAATTTTGAATTTCACAAATCTGACCGCTTACAAAAACTTCCAATGGGAAGTTAATAAGAGAATTGAATACCTATAAGCTTTCATAAAAGCTATGGCACATTGTTGTATGTGCAGCTTTCGTTGTTTTTAAATAATTTTTTTTTTTATTTTAAGTCGATTTTTAAGAAATTGCCTTTCAGTATATTTTTTTTTTAAATAAAACTGTTATAAAAGTTTTTCTCTTCACATTATCAAAGTATCGATAAATCCACACCCTAAGTAATATAATGAATCAAAATTTATTCTCATAGCATCCCAACAAACTAAACCGCACGAACCATATTAAATATTAAATTTACTAAGATCTTCACTTTCAGTTCAAACAATTGAGTTTGGGAGTTAGTAGCTGTACTCCTAGTCTTAAAATTTTCACTGAAAATTAATCACTGTATAAAATGAATATATGCACATTTAACTCACAACTCAGCTGTATAGGGTCTCCTTGCAACGCCACTATAAAGAGTGTGTATTGGTATGGCATCCTTATTGCATACCTATGTTATGTATCTTCAGAACACCAACACCGTAAGCCAAAGCCTTTATCTAAGTTCTAAAAAACTTACATATTCTACACCTATATATATATAGTTCCTTCATATCGCACCAACTACATACATATGTAGGTGCGGGTGCTGACAGTGGCAGAGTCCTTTGCTTCAACTTTATCCTTATGAATTATTTAAATATATGCAATCAGCTTTTGTCCTTAATACCATAAGTTGGCATCTATTGTACTCCGGCTATTGTACGTTTATTTTCCTGTTCGAACTCAAATATTAGCCTTCATCTACACACACACATTGTCGTCGTTGTTGAGTGATATATCCGGAGATGGCTTTAAGAATAATTCTTTAAAATAATATTCCCTTAGTTAGTTGGTAAGATATAAATGGATGCAGCAGAGGCAGTAAGCTATTTAAGCTAAGCAAGGACTCCCTTCTATCCTACAAAGTGATGCTACTTCTAATTCTAGGGGCTAGCTATATACTGATACAATCAAATGAGTTTATTATTGTATTGCATTCATGAGTGATAGGACTCTCCTACGGTTCTCATCACTGCACAGCACAGTGCACTGGTTGTCATTCAATTATAGTCCTGGCCGCATAACCAGATGGTGAGAGAAATTGTTTCGTTGTGCATTTTACCCAAGTATGGTTCATTATGGGGTCGGACGGATCTATTCTCAGATTCATAGATTCACTGAATCACAAATACATACGTAAGTACTTGATGGAGAAGACTAAGTCGGTGTTATTGTGATTGTGCAATGTGCAGTATTTGAGTATGGCAAACTTAATTGTGCATACACAGATTTCACTTAGATAGCAGAGGTAGCTATTCTCGTTCCTTTTGGAGGTATCGACAAGGTGTTCCGCAGAAAATACAAATATTTTTTCAACTGTTAGGAACTTATATCAAATTTAATTTGAGAAAATCAAAATGAAGGATCTTGAATATTCCAATTACTTATCGTATGCGCAAAAAAGGATTCATTTAGTATTGTCGAATTTGTCTTCGTCGCTTTCAAAACAATATAGAGAAATGTTTTACGTACGTATACCTTAAAAATTGCAAATAACAACTTACTATCGCCGCCACCGCGCGCAGCGCCGGTCAGTGGTCCATTTTAACTCTTAATCCTTAATTCTCCCTAAAAATTTAATTTTTAAATTCAACCAAGTGTAATTTTGTCTTAATGTCCTTGTCCTTGGCACAAAAACCTGAATGTCATTTGTTATGACAGCAATGGATATTTTTTTGCATGAAAGAGTAAACCATAACCATGTCAAAAAAAAAAAAAAAATATGTTCACAGCAATAATTTTGATATGCGAAAATGTTTGGAAAATTTTTTTCTTCCCGGGAACTATTAAAACAAGACTTTAGACTTAAATGTTCGTTAATGCGTGCTTAAATATAAAGTTGTTGGTAAAGGGAAAAAATGAAAAGTGGGTCAAAAACTAAAAACAAGAACAAAATCGGTAGGATGATGGAGTTCAATTCTTCCTGCCGCTTAAACGTACACTCTCGTAGTATTGTATTCGTCCTTAAGGTAGCATAGTAAGTCCCAAATATTAAGCTGTTTGCATAGTGTTTGTCAAAGGATGGTGGAGGTAGTATTAACGAAGTCAAGATAATTTTTACATTTTGAATGTGGAATAAGCTATATTTGCCGTATTAAAAAAAAAAAAACTTTGCTTGATGGAGAACGTATACACGTTCGGAATCATCCGAATCTTCTCCCTTTTAAATGAGGAACGTTGAACCAAACAATTCACCTTGGTTTCAAGCCGGCTGCTATTAACTATGTGTCTGCCTGTGCATACATTTTGTGTCGAAACACCTAATGAGACAAAAAATTTATTTGATTTATATACACTTGTCAAAACAATTAAGGGAACAAAAAAAAAATCACTTTTTTTTAGTGTTCTTTGAAGAGCTGTATCTCTGTGAAAAGTGGCTACATTGAGATGAAACAAAAAGCATTCTGAAGCTTTATATTTTTTGTATTGAGAAATTTTAGAAAATAATTTTTTTTTAGGTATCATTATTGGGCAATCATAAGAAGCGAAGCAGCACGACCCAAAATTTTATTTTTTTTTTTATTTTTTGAACATCGTCATTTTCTTTGAATTTTTTTTTGGACCCAATTTAATATTTTATTTTTAAAACTTGTTTATTCAGCTTTAAGGTAGTCTTTTTTCATCATTCTACAATTTTTTTTTCAGAAGAATATCTGGCTTTGAATGAAAAAACAGACTTTTGACTTTGACTACCAATATCTTCGCAAGGAATAACTATACATGGAAAATTTAAGGATACTTTTAAAAACTGGGATCAATTTTCTACAGATTTTTTCAAACTTTATAACGGTTATTTTTTTTGGCTCCTCACCGTTACATTCAGAAAAGGTAAAAAAAAAACGACTTTTTAAAAACTTTTTGTAAATCTTTTACTGCTTTACAAATATTGACTGCAAGGCTTAATTTGGTAAGACATTTATTTTATTTATGTAAAATTTCAAATTTATCCACGGAACCGTTTTCCCGTACCGAATGATCAAATTCATACAAACCAATTAAAGGAACAAATTGTATGGTTCATAAGCATTGTAAAATCGTCATCAAATTGGAAACGAAAAGAACAAATTCTGTCCACTTTTTTCTCAGTTTTGTTTAAGTTACAAAACTCTACCTACTGTGAACAACTTTCCTAAAAAAACACGACTAATAGTAATAGATATTGTTTCATGCATTTTACATTTCTACTACTTAATTGTTTTTAAATTTCTTTTTTTTTTTCAGAGCCACGGATCATTGAATTTTCATTGATACTTAGAGTCAAATACTGCTTAAAAATTAACGATTAAAATAATATAGGGTGTTTTATTGTGCTGAAAAAACAACAACCATGTATGTTTTTTTATGATATGACTATTTGGCCTTTTGTAAAGTATCATACTGATATTCTGCTTGTTTTTTTAGGGAGGTTTTCTACTGTTTTCCATTCCGTTAAAGATTTTTTTTCAACACTGCAGTAAATCATGCATCCAAAATGGATATACCTATACTTCAATAATATTCATCGGATTTGTATTTAATGTAATTTCCAGTGAATTTATTTTTTGTTGTATAAACGATTTGAGTGTGAGACTGACGAAAACTGCAAAAGTGACATGATGAAATAATAACGTCATAATATTAATGAGGAGAGGATGCTAGATACTTCTTGTAGATTATTGTAAGTTTCAAGCACACCCTGCATAATTATTGTTATTCTGTCTTAAGTTGAAATAATGAAGCGACATGTGGTTTTTGAGACAATGCAATTGTGGTATACTGTTTTGTTTCAAACATATGCAACTTCTACTGCAATATGGAAATTACCATGAATTGTTTAGATTTAAAGCAATTATGATCTCAATCTGATGGAATAGAGAAGTTGATGCAAACAAAACAAACAAAAGGCTTTTTGTATTTGTATATTTTGTTTAAATTTAATGAGAATATAAATTTCAAAACAAAATATTTTCACTCTGATGTTGAAGTTCATTTTTGCACTTAATTTCGAATGTAAGTATATAAGAAGTGAAGACGTGTGTACTTTTTGTAAATAATAGTCCTAACGAGTTAAGGTTACATTAAAATCCTTGGTACATATAATTCGAAAAAAAAAAATATGAATTCCTTGAGCTTCAAATTATAGTGCTTTCAATGATTGTTTTGATATGATGGGTTGCAAGAATATTCTTATCACAACATAACATAAATGAGGTTTTAAATATAATTAAAATTATGTATAAGTATGTTAATCAAAAATCAATGATTGTGTTTCTTTTTTTCTTATTGGTAAAAGTAAGTGAAATCGTTATTATTCCTTCGCTATAAGCTTTCTTTTTGCAAGATAGATTTGCATACTTTTGACTTAACTAGGTTATATATCTACCTCTTGGGATAATGGTTGGATTTGAAGACGTACGAAAGGTGAATAGTAGATAGAATACACTCCGCTCCACTTGAATAGAAACAAGCTTTTTGTTTACTATCAGAGCGCGTAGCACTTTGGTAAATATATAAATCCACCTTTTTGTTTTAGTTCTTTTAAGAGGGATCTATTGAGAATAAAACTGCATGGGCAGAATAATTCAGAAAAATACCATTCGGTTATTTTTTTTATCACTTTTCTAATTTCTTCATTAAAATCACTATTTTTTTATGCGTCACTTGAATAGAAACACTCTCTTAAATAAGGAAACAAATTGAAAAAATGCAGTAAAAGAGGGTAGTTTTTTATTAACAATCATATTCTTATAATTTGTGGTACCACCTTCATTAGAAATAACTTCAAAAACCCTGTTGGAAAGTGAATCGTACAGTTGTTTTATGTAATTTCAAGCAATTGCACTCTGTGCTTCTTTGATTGCAGCAGTAAGTGATTCTTTGTCCTCATATTGACGTCCAGAATCGTCCATCCTACTAAGACTCCATCCCATATGTTTTCGATGATATTAAGGTCCAGAGAGTACGGTGACCATTGAAGCAAGGTAACATTTTCTCGGATGTCCAACTTTTAATGATCCTTGCGTTTTGGATTGGCGCGTTGTCTTATTGAAATGGCCATGGTTATTGGTCGAAAAACATCGGAAGGCTTCTTGCAATATTTGCTTGTAGGAGTTTGTGGTCATTTTCATCGTGGGAACTCCAGATTAATTGTTCCAAACCAGGAAATCGCAACCCACACCATTACACTACCTTCTTGCCTATGGTGGCGCTCTAAAAACCTTGGTTCTTTCCTCATGTCATAAAGATATTAATTGTATCCGTCCGGACCATCTAAATTAAATTGTTTTTCATCTGAAAATACCACTCTCCACTCTTCCTTTCACGTCATATTCTTCCTGCAAACATATTTTCTATTTTGTCTTCGTATTGGCTATAACGGTGGTTTTTCTTCAATTTTAGGTGCTTTAAATGTTGGAACCGATGAACAACACGTGTAATAGTATTAAAACTAGCTGTAATTCCACTCTTCGGCTTGATTTTAGCAACAGAGTCACTTGAATTGGAAGCCAGTCTTATTATCTTTCTTCGGTCTGCTTCTGTTGTGGCTCTAATTTGTCTAACTTTCATATTTTTTCCATAGTTTTCTTTGTTTCTAAGGTACGACCAAACAATTTTAACACTTCTTATTTTTTTGGCAATTGTGGGTAGGGGAAGCTTGTTTTGCGCGTGTCTTTCTATTTTAGCTTTTTCTGCAGCGTTTAATGGTTTTCCGCGGCCCATTTTTTCTTTGACCAAATGGTATTTTTTTGAATAAATCTGCTCATGCAGTTTTATTCGCAATAGATGCCTCTTAAAACAACTAAAACAAAAAGGTGGATTTCTAAATTTACCAAAGCGCAACACGCTCTGATAGTAAAAAAAAGTTTGTTTCTATTCAAGTGGAGCGGAGTGTATATTTACATTATTATGTATTTTTATCAATCGATTCGATATACCTATCAAATTTGAAATAAAAATTTTGTTCTATGATGTACTTAGGTAATATATATGTGCATAACTACCTTCATGGAAAAATTGATTTTAAAAATTTTTTTTTTAACGGTTTTTATTCAACACTCTGAACCTAAGCTCATGTTTAACTTTAAAGCCACGTTTCCGGCGGCAATAGCAATTCACTATGAGGTACATGAAATAAACAGAATATGAAGCCTATTGTTAGTCGAGTTCAAAAAGGAATTCTGAAAACATCAGGAATGGTAAAAGCTTCTAGTTTCCTGGAAAATTAAACGATATATGATATATCAATTAAGTTTGAATATTTTAATAAATTTCAAATTTCTCGCATTTTTATAAATTTGGGTACCTACATAATAAAATTTGCAACACCCCCAAATTTTATTTTAATTGAGTAAGAGAAAACTCTCTTATTTTACACTTCAAATGCACGGGACCACTAATAAATCTTCAAAATATAGGGCAAACTGTATACATATTGTGGTTGGGGTTCCATTTAAAATGCGCGGGACAACTAGCCCATACAAAATCTAATGGGCAAATCCTGTCAGTACAGCTTAAAGGGTTAAAGAGAACAACCACCTTAAGTCGGTTCTCTAGATAAAATAGGTTCTCTATGCCCATGCACAACCACGAGAAAGAATACCTGTATGATGCGTGACAGACGTTTTAAGTGAAGCGAAATCTAAAAAATGTGGTCTATGTGTCACTTAAGGTCATTCACAAAACATCTGTAACATTAATATTCAAGCTCAGAAAATCAAAAAAATATACCTACCAATCACCGAAAAGACTAAAATTGCGAAAGAAGTCGTAAATTTTAAGCACCTTAGCGTGAAGTTAGCACCGTTTTTTTTCGATTTTCAAAAAAAATAAAGGTTGTGCAGTTATTTTTCAACTTGCGCTGTTTGATGTGCTTCGTAACATTTGCGTTTGGTCGTAAAAGTTGCAAATATACGAATTTGTTGAGCACAAAACAGCTTACCTGTTTGTTTTTATTCTTTAAAAAAATTTCATCTGAAAACTTTAAACACTTGCGAAACTGAAAAAAAAGTACGGCACAACTCAGCACAAGTTGAGCACAGTACAGCATACTTTTTATTTTTTTGAAAATAGAAAATGGCGGTGCTAACTTCACGCTTCGCAAAATGAATGTTTGGCTTTAAAATTTGAAAATATGCGAATATTTTTTTTATATCTTCGGCACTTAGGTAGCACGAACTGAGAACAAGTTAAAGTTAAATTTTTTTGAAAAAATTACCCAGAAATTGCCCAACACCTAAGAAAATGTGTAATTTAAGAACTTAAAACAAAAGAAAAAAACGTGGTGTCGCTTTAAATTGAAGACAGAATTTGATTTAATGTCGTACAATTTTGATTTTTTTTTCTGGATGTCCTAAGTCATAGACGCGACGCAATTTCAAAGAAAATAAAAAAATAATGGTTTATGTAGTTAAGGCTTTGATTTTTAAATTATTTTAAGACATTTTTCTTTTTCAATATTAAATTCCCTCTTAATAGCATAAAAAACCCCATAGCATTAAATTTCGTCGTAAATATTTTATTACAAACATTTAATAGCATCGTTAAACTTTAAATTTATATTGTAAATTTTTTTTTTGAACCCTTTTCTCATTTGGGACGGCTGTAGTAAAAATTAACGGTTACATTCTAATATTTTTTTAAGCTTAACCTTCTACAAAGATAAAATATACCAATATGGTAGCATTAATCTAACAAACTTTTTAATCCCATTTCGTTGTAATCACCTACCGTTAATACCATTAATTCCATATTATTTTCTCTTTCCTGCTGCCAACAATTTCATGAGTTCCCAAAAGTTCTGGTTCCTCTCGCATATATGTGTGATTTAATACCATATATCATGATGTGCACCCACACATTCTATGATGTGTTTATATACTTCACTGATTTAAAGGATAATTAAAAATGAGTGTGTAATGTGTATTTTTAAGGACCTACTATACACAAATTTACAACTGGATATGGGTACACCGAGAAGGCTTAGTGCTGTAATCTGTTATCAGGGATTTTTTTTTGGGTTACAGGAGTATATTTTGACTTCCTATACGAAATTACTTTTTCATTGTCTAATGGAAATGGAAAAATAAAAGGATGAAGTTAACATAAACAAAAACATCAACAACAAATAAACGAAGAAATGAATGTAAACAAAAAAAAAAACGATTTAAAAATCCAAACGTTTCTGACAGTAGCAGCCTCTGCCGAAATAAAGGATAACAAATTGCAATGAAGATGGCATTAACAGCCCACCATCGCATAATAATTATCCAGCCAAGCCATCCTTCTGAAGGCCCCTCAAGGTCTACGGGGGTAATTTACATTTACAGTTAAATTATGTAAGGACGACATGGTTATGATAATGATATAAAAGTGTGCTATTGAAAGCTTATGATGGATGAATTGGAAAAACGGATCTCCATTTCCATTTGCATTTACATTTTTCTCCATAAGGACCTAGGTACTTGGCAAAAACCGTTTCCATATTCACTTTTTTTTTTTTTTTTTATTGAAGGATTCATCTTTGGGTTTGGATATGGTCTTCCCCGCCTGTTTGTAGGAATAAGTTATATCCTGGCCTGGCAGCAAATAAATTTATCAACATTCAGTCAATATGGCAGCCATAAATGCTGATTTGTAACTGAAGCGCAGCAGCTGCAATGAGTGCTCTTTGATCCTTTCTTCAAATTTAAAGTAGAAAGTAAGTTCTTCCTTGATTTAAGTTTTGCTTGTGCATCAGCAATGCAAAGTTTTCTTGCAAATCGTTGATGGATCAACGACTAACGCGGTGATGACAGGGGTAAAGGTGAGGATTTTATCCACTGCCTTCAGCCGCACCGCACCGCGCACTGGACGGTTTGTGATGGGGATTTCACCTCTCTCCATGGTATTATTGGATGAATAATTTGTTGGATGCACTTGAAGGGATGTAAAAGGAAGAGATAAAGTATTTCAGCGCAGTTGGAAGCTTTTTGGCAGATTGGGGGATTTTGTGAGTTTATATGTTGAAGGTTTTGGTATGAGTACGACGGCCTTGATATACATACACACTTGTAAAAAAAAAAAAAAAAACTAGAATAGTTTGAAAGATAGATCAGGACATGACTCAAAGCCCCACATCCATTACCATTATCATTATGATTATTCATTATTATGCAAAACACATATCTTAAGTGTAGATACATACCTACATAGCTTTGTGGCATCAATGTTAAGCTGTCGGTTCGTTCTCGTTCCGGTGCGATGAACAGAAATGTTTGCGTTTTTTTGGCGCAAATCCAATTGTTAAAATAATAATAATTTCCAGAAACATGCACTACCATCATGATGCTAACATATAGTGGGGAATTTGAAACTACAGGGCAGTTCTGCAGTTCAAGCAACAATAAGGCTCAGAGAATTATAATGTTGAGGTATGCTCTTGTATAACATGGTCCTCCAGAAACAAACTGGCATGCTACCGTTTATGCCAAAAAAATGCCAACAAATGAAATATGAATGCAGATGATGTGTGTATGGACAGGACACGATGTATGCGCTCGCTCTGGGGCAGACAGGTAACATATATATGTAGGTATAAAAAATAATGAAAATTGTATCTATGAATGAATAGGAATTTAACTAACACAAATGCGTTTTTGGTTATTTTAAAGCGCATAGATAAGCCGAATATTAAAGAAAAACAATGATTGTGTTGAAATAAGGGACATTTTTGAAAAGTTTTGAATTAAAAAACAAAAAACGATTGCTCTTATGGTTCAAGGCTATGAAGTGGGTAAGCTTTAAAGATTTAAGGTTATGGTTTATGAAAATAACATGGACATAGTTTGGGAGAAAGTTTGGAAAGATTAAAAGAAAACAACACCTATACCTGCTTAAAATAAATTATTTCTATTTAAATTATGTGGCAAGGAAGACAAATCCTTCAAGAGTATCTATTTCATGTCATGTTGAAAAAGTTCCTCTATAGCTGACCAATTGTAATTAAACTAGCTGACCTTTTATGAGGATTAAGTAATCTTTTAGATGGTATATAAACTTTTATTGAATAACCCACAAATGAGGTGCTAAAATTCACTAGGTAATACCTTAAAAAAAAACCTAACAAAATTAGTTTAAAAAAATCTATCGCTGACCAATTACTGAAACTAATTGAAATTGTATGACCTTTTAAATTGCATACTTTTTTTCTTTTACATTTCAGACTGTGACCTTGAAAAAAATACTTTAAAAAATCATTAAAAAGATCTATGGCTGACGAATTACTGAAATAAGTTGATTTTTTATGACGATCTGTTGGCATTTCAAATGGTACACATTTTTTTTTTTTTGAAAATATCCATTAAATGAGGTGCTTAAAATCGCTAACGACTTAAAAACTTTAAGCATGAACTACAAATTTCTCAAGCCTGACCAATTTCTCAAAATAGTTGCCCTTTTATGACAAGTTATACTTACTTTATAAATGGTTAGTATTTTTTTTTGGCGAATATCCCATATATGTACGGTGACCATCCGTTCATTATAATAATTATGGCCAAATTATCGTAAGCGACATTTTCTAATTTTCACATAAAGTTAATTATTTCATTTTTTTTTTGTACATCGAAAGCATCAATCGGACCGTTTGTCATCTGTCAGTAACAGTATATTGTTAATAATGTAAAATGCTTAAATTTTGCCTGATTAGTTCCGTTTCTGAGCAAACAAAAAACAAAATATCGCTTACGATACTTTTATTTTTTGTCGCTTACGATAATTTGGCGGAAAGGGCTCGATATATCGCGTGATTGAATATTGCAAAAAACCGGTAGTAATTTGCTGGAAATTATAAAATATTGAAAATAATTTCATGCGGCTATAGCTTAGTATTGGGTGATGCGAAGCGAATTTGGTCTATATAGTCTCCAAGCCATTGAGACTGAATTCCTTACAGCCTAATAATGTAATAGTGCACCTAATCTCTTTTTTACTTGATTTATTTAACTTAGAAAATATTTATTAAATGAACTGAATTAATTTTCTATTTGTTCATTATTCGGCATTCTAAAATATGGTCACCGTACATATATGAGATGCTAAGATCCCACAGCCATTCTCACACTTTTTGTTTTTGAAAGAATCAAACAATTTTGACATCTGAATTTGTAGCTGAAAAATTAAATGATAATTCTTTGCAAAAACCAAAAATTTGAAAAGCTCGCAAAATGTCCAAGTTATTAAAGTATCCGCTAAAATTAGTATGAAAATAGCGGACGGAATTAATTGGATAGCTTTTCTAGTTAATTTTTTTATTTGAATTTTAAGTTTAAAATGTTCATTTCCGGTCCGTTAAAAAAAGGAAGCTACAAAGCGGACAAAATTAAAAAAAAAATAATTTTTCACCACCGGAAATATTTTTATCAAACTTAAAATTCCGCTTAAATAAGTCGTTATACCCATATGTGCTACAAAATCAGAATGCACAAGTTTCATTAAGTTTAGGGTAACCTCAAATTTGCGCAAAAATACAAAATTATCATTCTTTTCTCTCATAGAAAAAACCGTTAGAGCTTCAAATTTTAATAACTAGGAAATTTTTCGAGCTACAAATTATTGCTTTTTCGCAACAAATTAGCATTTAATTAGTTACAACTTCAGATATAAAAAATTGTCCGAAAAAGTATGGGACGTCATTTTAACGCTAGAGAAAAGCATCTCACGCAAAGGCTTGTAGATCACGCAATTTTCTACAAAATAGTTTATGAAATTTTTCTTCCTTTGAAAAACTGTTTCAAAGTATGGCCATTTAAAAAAATAATTAAATTGCCGAAAATGTCGGTATAAACACTGTGTTCCAAGTTCCAAGCAAAGTTTCTATTTTATAATGGATTTTTAGCCAGTATTCCCTATGCCAAATAAGTGATTATTGTGTTTAAAAATCTTAACTTGTTTTTTCCCGTAGTAAAATTTAATTTTGCCTAGGCTTCTTTAGTATTTTCCCAGATGTGGATTATAAAATAAGAGCAAGATATTGTTCTTTTGTATCTCAACAATAACTCGACTGATTTTTTTGTGATTTTGGAAACAGATATTTTTTTTATTTTAATCACAAAAATCGAATAGGAAAAACCTGCATTTCATCATTCATCCGCGTTTTTTGTCAGTATTTTTATTTGAATTGATCAATGATTTTCAGTAAATCGTAGTTAAGTTAAATGAAGCTAATGATGTTATCCATTTTTGGTGATATTTTTTATAATAATACTTAGGCCTATACAGTATATGCACAGCATTTTATGACCACAGAAAAAATGATTTTATCGACGTTAAATGCAGTATTTATCATTAGAGTGATACAAAAATTATTCAAAAGTGAGCTAACATTGTGTGCCTCGGCAGGCAATTTTTTATAAGGTTTTGTTTGGATTTAAAATATAATTTAGACTAAAACTCTATATGTGAGGCACTTATTGAAAAAGTATGCTAAGTTATGTACGAGTAGAGTATGTGATATAGAATGCAAATGGCACTTTAGAAAAAGGACAGATAACAAGATATTTGAAAAAGGAAAGATATTATGTGTAAAAAATTGTTATTTTCTTGGTTATAGGTCAGTTATATGTAAAATTTATTTTTAAGTTCTTTTTTATGATAATTCATCACGGAACCAAGGATTTAAAAAAGCCTAACTTTAAGTTAAGCTTTTAAGTTCATTTATTAATTGATTTTTTGAATGTTTTCCTTGGACTTCCGTGGATTTCGAAAAAAAGTTATCAATTACATAGTTAACTTTTTCAACAATATCGAAAACAAGCAAATTATTGAATACGAAAGTTTTTTTTAGAAAACATGTAACCTTGAAATTTGGCCCAAATGAAAAATGGCTCCAAACAAAAAATGAAAAATTACCCCAAACATAATTAAAAAGCCCCAATAAAGAAAGAAAAACTCAACCCAAAAGCCCCAAAAACATACCTATACCTACGTAAAGCAACAACAATAGATATGTAAAAGGGAGGGAAGTACCCCCTCTTGCCCTCCATTACGAGTGCCTATGGTAAGTTTATATCATAGCTTCAAGAAATTGCTTTACATGCTACAAATGACATATACATATGTAGATGCACGTGAAGCAAAATTTTACAGTTTTTTTTTCAGCAGGGCACTAGTGTAAACATCATTTTACTTAATTGTTTTCGCTGCACTAACAACTTTGACTCCTCATTTTTCTGATGGCACCTTCATTCGTGAAAGCCTCTGGTAAAAAGGTTTGACTTCCCCTGCCTGTATCCGTTACAAGGGCTTAAATCCTAAGGATGTATAACTTAAATTTTCCGTTTCCACCCAAAACTCATTAACAGAGTTATACCTACCTACAAAAATATATACTTCAGTTCAGAGTAGAAGGACGCCTCCGCTGTCATCGTCGTTATACTTGTCGCGATCTAAAACAGGATAACACTAACAGATGTCTTGTCCTAGTTTCGATTTCGTTGAAAAAAAAATATATATATATCTATATGTGAATGAAGTAGTGGGTCTCCTGGTCAACTGGCCAAATGTGTTCCACTAAAAGAGCACTCCTGTGAGATAAATGGATAGTTTGTCCTTGTGCTCCTTTTTCCTAAACAATCGTTAAAACTTGTAAGGGTATTTTGCTCCTAGCTGATGCTGGGTAGCTGGGTAGCTGTGTTGGCTTTTGTAGAGCGCGACCCTTTTTAAAGCGAATAGCATTCTCCATAATTGAATGGATGTTAAATTTTCATGTTGTTGAAATACAGTATATATCACTATGGGAGAGGAAGGATTTTTCACTCTTTGCTTTCGTCTTTCTAGTCGTCTCTATTAGGTGGCAGAGTATATATAGTTTGATGTAGATGGCGCTCTTTCTTCTGACGATACTCCTACAATGTTGATGATGATTCTATGTAAAGTGAATGGCTTGAGTCGTTATAGTTTCAAACTTGATTTTGTATTTAGCTTCCGGGTGAAATGCTATTTTTTTCTACTTTAAGGTTATAAGGAGCGAAAAAAAAAACCAAGAAAAAAATTCACATCAGGATAAGATCATGATAGAGAGCGCGGCAAAAAGAACAGCAACATGCAGAGGCAAGTCTTTTAAAGAACCTAAAGTTGTAAAGAAGGTGGGCTGTCTGGTGTGCGGGTGGGTTTTTTTGTCTCGCAAACCTTTATGCTCGGGAGCAGTTCTGGTATTCATTCTTTTCTTTTACACATAGCTTGTGGGTATCAAGTTGATTGCAAGTGTTTCTCAAGAGAACTTTTTCGCTTTGGCTCTCCTATGTGAAAGTTTATTTTTCGTGTGTTGTTTTCTTTTTATCTAATATTTTCGTTCGTTGGAAAAATTACACCGCGCCGCGCCGCGCCATCACCACCACCAGCATCACCACGGCTACAAAACAAGTCAGCTGTGGGAATTATGACAATGAAAAGAATTTTTGATGGCATTTGAAGGGAAGTGTGAAAATTTAAATAGAAATTTATGAGCCCCAGGAGTTTGGTTAGAAGCTATATATGTATATATGTACTTAACTTCTCCACATACCTTTTGAAAGTTTTTTGAATTACTGTGTTTTTGGCATCTATGAATGAGATGGAAATTTTCTAAGTATGTATAATACACGTGGATACGGTCTCATATAGGTACCTACTTTTGATGAGCTTACGTATAAATTAAGTTGATGCTTGAGAAAGTTTGAGTTTTATTAATTGTATAACTTTGTATTATATTATTTTAAGAGCATTGACTTAAAATGAGACTGCTTATTGTAATTAATTTTCAATATAAAATTTATTATATTTTAATAGACCTATTTCACTTAAACAGCGTTGCCAGTATTGCAGATTTATCTGCACTTTGCAGATTTCCCACCCATTTCCAGACTTTTGAAATCTAAAAAACTGCTCTGCAGATTTTGTCTGCATCGCCCACTAGGCAATTTTTTGTTGCTCACCCCACGCCCCCCACCCTCCTAAAAGTGATGAGGCTGGCTTAAAAAAATTCTGTGCAAAATTTCATTGAATTCGGTTAACGTTAACCCGTACCACCGAGTACTTGAAATTTCCCATACAAATTACAGGTAGATTTTTAGTCTTTTACTAAAAAAATCTGCAAAATTGTAATTGTTGATGAAAAAAAAAAATAAAACCTGGCAAAAATCTTAAGGACATTTTATAAAAATTTTTTACCAATTTAAAAATAACGATGAAAAACAGTAATTTTTCGTCTTTTTACAAAAATGTTTGTTTTTCGCATATAACTGCTAAACAAACATAATGTTGATACAAAGTTTGTGCATTATGCAACCTTCTACCCAAAAAATCATTAAAAATTTTTTTCCTAACAATGATAGGTTTCAAAAATCATAAATATTCACTTTTAAATTTTAATTGGCGAAGTTTTTGAAAAATACCGTTTATTTTTTTTATTTTAATTCTACTCGTGCAAAGTTTTTGCAAAATAATGTAAATAATTTAAGTTCATACTTCTGTACTAAATTTTAGTGTTGATTTTTTTTTTTGAAAAAGTCTTAGGTATAGATAAGGGCTACATGAAATTTGGCCCCAATGAAAAATGGCCCCAAACAAAAAATGAAAAATTGTCCCAAAAATTTGTATGAAAAGCAACAATAACAAAAAATTGATAAAATTTTGTGATTTGGGGTCATTTTTCATTATTTTAGGGCCTTTTTTCATTTTTAATTTTTAATTTTGGGGTTATATTTCATTATGAAAAATAGCCCCACTTTTATCTGTTGTTGTTGCTTTACGTATCCATTTTTAGGGCGAATTTTCGATTTGGTTTGAGTATTTTTATTTTTTTTGGGGCCTTTTTTCATTATGTTTGGGGTCATTTTTCCATTTTGAAATTTGGGTAATTTTTCATTATGAAGAAAAGTCCCAATTTTGGGGCTATTTTACATTTTTTATTTGGGGCCATTTTTCATTGGGGCCAAATTTCATGTAGCCATAGATAAGTAGGGCAACCGGAATAGTTTACGAGTATAAAAATTTGAATACAAAATAAGCATAAGCCTTATTCATTAGAGCATATTTCTTCAACATCGCTTTGAGCATATTTTTTTTTTTTTTTTTGACATAATTTTGGCTACAACAACAAAAAGTAGTTTACATTTTATGAATTGGGGTCAATTTTCATGGTTTTGGGGACTCTTTCCTTTTTTTTTATATTTTTGGAGTTAAATTTAATTTTGAAAAATGTATTTAAATCCGAGGTTAAAGTACTTAAAAGGCAATAGGTACGTTACCTACCTTTAAACTGAAACAACATAAATTATTTTATACAATTAATTTGTATTTATTGGTATAAAAAGAACTCAATATTAAGGTAAACATCTTTTAGATAATTAAGCCTTGTTGTGGTTTTACGTTATAAGGATATAACAATTATTGAGTATGTAAATAATTATTATTATAACTATTATTACTTTTGTATTTTATTTACTGCCCAATAAAAATACAATGTGTCTTATTATAGGTACCTATAAAATCAATAATTTTTATATTTATAGATTCGTATTGAAATTTTGCAAAACAAATTACAAATAACTACCACTAAATATGACCTGATTGATTTGTAGATAACAACCGTTTTTATTGTTCTATTGTTATAGCTGACCTAGTTTTTTACAAAAACAAACAGTAACAATGAACATCCCCAGGAGGCTTGTTATATAATTTTCAGACTTCAGAATTTTGCTCACATCAATCCGTTAAATTGCTAGTGGCTGTTTTTTTTTAACATTTAAATATAAATCTTTAATTCAACACCCTATTTTGGTCTGGGGAAAATTATTGAATGGTTGATTAACTTTTATTCAACTTCCATAAAACACTATCAAGGATAGGGAGAAGTATACATTTCTCGATAAAATGCTGGTGGAATATTTGTTAATATTATGTTTATGCGATGACAATGAGGAAAAAAAATGATGTATCAAAAAAAGTAAACCCTCACCGCAGCACGCTGTTGATTCTCTTATAACGTGAGTTATTGTACTAAATGCGAAATAATAAATCAAATACAAGCTGAATCATATTTTAATAAGACTTTGTTATAATAAAAGATTTAGAGCTGCTCATTTAAAATATGTATAATAAAGAAGTATTATCAGATTTCATCGATGGATTTAATTTGAAATTTGTGAACGTTCGAAATTTTTGAAAGTTTCAGGAATGCGGTTATTTAATCAATAGTTTTAGTAAAAACCAAGAAATCGCTAAATCAGTCGGTAATTTCAAAAATTTAAAATAAAGTTCACTCGTTAGGTAGTATGATAAAAAATATGCATCATGACTGGACCACACTTATAATTAGGGTTTTTGCGGTACACAATATATTTTTTACGTTATTAATCAACAATTATACTAAGCCCCACTTTATTCACTTTCCATTAAATTTAAAGTCACCATAAAAAGGATTTTTTTTTGTATTTCATACAAAAATTGTTAATTTCCTATTTTTAATGATGATTTAAAATTTAATGGAGATTGAAAAAATTGCGGGGCTAAATAAGTGCAAGCAGGGGATATTTCTTAAGCCTTTTGGAGAACGATAAAAAATTTATAAAAAGTCAAAAATTAAACACTATACCTCTAATTTTCGTAATTGCATTTTTTTTTTGGCAAAAACCTGAAACGAAGAGATCTTACAATTTCATTATTAGGTCACCGTTTTAAATCAGTCGAAACAAAAAATTATTTAACTTCTAGGGTATTGCATAAAAATGCTCTGTACTAAAGAAGTGAATCAGTATTGCGGCTAGTTAGGGTCTAGAACAAATTACACAAATTACATTGGACGCACGAACATAGGTATTGACACACAGTCACACTTACCCTAGGACGCCATATGAAGAAACCCACTTTACCGGACTTTTCCATCATCTTAGTGTGAATTTTGATTGCAATTTCGATATTTTTTTACACTAAACCATAACTTGCCTATTAGCGAGCAAGTTAAAATGTAAAAATTTGGTTATAAATTTTTTTCCGATAAAACTAATACTTTTCGAAGCACACATCAAATCTCTTTTTTTCAAAATGGTTGATTTCGTCAAGTTTATATTTATTTACTTTATGACATATACCTACACATTCAAAAAATAAAGTTACTAAGAAAATAAAGATAATAAAAGGCGCCCCAAAAACCTGAACCTTAAAACTTTTCTAATAACCCACTAACAGACCTATGCTTTAATAAAATCAGCCTTCCTGTATTTCGTTGTCCAAATAGACTGCTTTTCAAATAAAAGTGAGTCTACATGTTGATTGCCATGCCGGCCTTTCAAAACTTGAAAATCGGGTCAGTTAACTAGACAAGCAAATAATGTAATAGTTTGGTAAGTAAAAAGCGATTAGATACACAAAATTTGAATAAAATCATTAGAAAGTGAGTGAAAAGTATTCGAATATTATTTTACACTCACAACGAACCCAGTCCTTGACACCCTTGTTTATCGTTTTCGGAACCATTATATTTAAATGTTATGAGTATGACAATATAACAGCTTTTTTTTTTGGTAAAGTAATTTACTTTTTAATGAAAAAAAAAATCCATTTGAAAACATTTTCTTTTATTATTATTTCTTTCTGCCAAATGATTTGAAATCAATTTTAGACCATTAAACTGTTATTTGGATTTCAATTTTTTTCAAATACAATACAATTTTGTGGTATTTTAAAAGCCGATTTCTTCACGCTTGGATTCTTGTAATTTCAATTAAACAGTTGTGAGATTCTCAAGACTCTATTCCATCTAAAAATAGACACTCGAATTGAATCGATATCATTTCTTTACTTCGCTACTTCTTATACAAAGGTTACATACCTACCTACAAAATTCTTGATGTTAAATACTTAACCAAGTGAGCATGATGTGTATAAAAGTTTGCTTTTTTAATATTCCAGTCAATGCATATTTCATATGATAAAGTTTGCTCAGAAATGAGAAATGTCATATGACTCCTGATCAGATTTGAAAATTGTCAAAGAGATTCATTCCTATTTATGTAAGAGAAAAATAGGAAATAACATTAAAAAAAAAATTCTGCTTCATGCTTATCGAAAATTCAAAAGCATGTATAATTTTACAAACTCCTTGACGCCCGATAACGCCATCAGCAAATCCTCTTCTCTATATAACCAGTAGAATATATACTCTCCTTTCCTCTTGCTACAACCAAATCTAATTTGGCATCGCATGCAGTTGAAAACATCGTGTCAATTCTGATAAAAACTCTTGCAATCAAATCGACATTCAATGGAATGGAATTGTCGCTCGTTCTTATTCCCAGTTACACGTTCATTTTGTATAGGTTCTGTTTTTCCTTTTGGGTAGTTGTCATCCGCTATAACTAACCAACTCCTTTACTTCCTGCCTCACGTGCCAATCTTGTGTCTGCGGAACCTGGAAGTGAACTTGACTTGCCTTCGAACATAATAGCCTAAAATCATATGGCACAAAATAAGCATTGCCAAGTGTGTCATTTTTTTAATACATTTTTTACATTTTAAAGATTTATTGTATTACTGTACCTAAAAGCTTACAAGTTCATATAGTTGGTTTGGAAGAAAAACGAGGTAACTCAACAAAACAGAAATTTATAAAAAGCAAAAGAACGTTTTTTAAAGAAAAAAAAAAACATCTGTTTATTATTCAACTTTTCTTTTTTGGTAGCTTTGTGAATGCAAAAGGAAACATTATTTTGTTATCAACTTTTCAAAAAATATATTTTCCCAAAAAAATTTCAGTAAAAAATTTTGCACATTTCGGTCGCTCAGAAATGTCACTTTTCGCTAACTGAGTGGTCTGGCCCATTTCCATTCAAATTTATTTTAATTCACTCACATCGTAGCAGAAAAGAAAATTGCCCAAGAGCAGACAAATTTCAAGTGAAAATTCGCGTAAATTTTTAAGTTTTCACACTGAAATTCAAAAAGTTTTAAGATTACCCGCTGAAATTATCAGCTTTAATAAAATTTAAACATGTAATTCTCCTGAATAAATATATTGGAACAAATTTATTACATATTTAAAAAAAAAAAAAAAAAAAACACAAAAATTTAACATATATAATGGCACATTCTTAGGGCCACTTGCACAGAAGTTTTTTTGACAGCAAAAACTCCTGATTTATAGTTAATTTTAGCTATCTGACTGATTTAAATCAAATCACGTTGTAGCAAAATTTTTGTCTCTATTTAAGTTTAAAAAGTTATCTTCTCTGCGTTCTCTGGAAAAATATTTAAACTCTGAATAGCTCTTCATGTCAAATAATAGAATTTTTTTACGAGAAAGCAAGTCAAAGCGTTAGAGTTTGCTTATTTTTCAATGTGTTTTGTGTTTGTTGTGTTGGTGATTCTGAAAAAGTATTCTTATCCGCTTATTATTTATTTTCCGTTCGTGCAATTAAAAAACGATAAGTTCTTATTTATTTATTTAAACTGGGATAGTTATCCTAAGTTTTATATATTTATCCGTTCGTTTGGAGCAAGTGGCCCTTACTGTTATTTTTGGTTAATATAACAATCATTTTAATGTATTTTTTTCATAAAATTTGATTTGACAAACAGTTAAACAGTTTTTAACAATATTTTTATCAAACTAAATTGCATAGATCTTTGTATCTTATTAATTATACTCTTTCCACAGTTTTTTGGACTCCCTGCTGAAAATACCAGCTCTGCTGTGTTAACTGAAAATGACGTATCTACATTTTTCTATGATTATAGAAGTTTTTGTTGCCTATTTTTTAATAGCTATAAAATTATTTTAGATTGGTTTACTGCTCAAAAAGCGATATTTCAAGGTTTTTAAAGGTCTGAACTGAAAAAATCGAAAAATTTCAGATACGCCAATTTCAGTTAACTCGGCAGAGCTGGTATTTTCAGCAGGGAGTCCAAAAAACCGTGGAAAGAGTATAATTAACTTTTTTACAAAACATTCAATTTCTTTAAAAATTCGTCTCGATCATTTCCGTACAGTAAACTGTTATATAAGGTTATTAAATAAAGACGAACTACCCGTTTTCGACTTTTAAACTTTCACATCTTGATTCTTAGCTTTTTACTTTCTCTATAAAAGGCAATAAGGCAAGTATGTATTGGTTTCGTGAAAAAAAAATCGAGGTTGCGATCAAAATTGACATGATAGTAGAGAAGTTAGAAACATTTGTGGACGCCATAACCGTGTGTGCGTCCGTTCGACCACTGTAATTTGATCTAGAGCCTAAACGGGTGACCCGATTTGCTTCAAATTTGGTAAGGAGCATTTCTATGCGATTCTTGATTTAGGTCATATAAGACTGGTAGCTGCCACACAAATATTTCGGTAATTTTTTTCCAAATGTCCTCAAAAACGGTTCTAACGATTTTGATTAAACTTCATACCTATAGATTATGACCAAGTTTTTGCCAAAAAAAATCGCATTACAGACATTGGGTTTTGATCTTTTTTGAGAAAAACTCTTTATTTTCGAGTATATCTACTGAATGGGTTGAACGATTTTGTTATAATTTTTGAGCTTGGTGTTTCTGAATTTAAACAAAATAAATCACACATTAAATTAATGCTTTTAGGGTGATTTTCTTCACACGAGGTTGAACACAACTTGAATATTTTTATTATAAACTTTTGATATTGTATTTATTCAACTACCGATTTTCAACTCTAGTTTATCAACTATTGATTTTCTCAACTTTCGAAATTAGGAGAAGTTGGGCGAGCAAACTTGAGATTATCAGAGTTGAGATTTTGTTGTATCAAAAATTATTTATGCTTTCAATATCCAGAACAAACTACTTAATTTGAAACTACAACGTTTCGATGGAACGATAGGAAAGTTAGTCATCATTGCTTCGGGAAGCGATAGCGATAAAGATTCTTGAAAGAACATAAAAATAAAACACACGATTTTTCAAATTTTCCTTTATTTTCCGATGTTTTTAACGTCCGTGTTGCGAAATTGAAAGCCTTTGTTATTTATTCTTTTTTAATTTTTTTAATTGCCAACAAAGATAATCCCTAAACTTATATTTCAAATAAATTAAAGCGAGTTCACGTTTCTGAGATCTAACTGAGCCAGCTCGATTGAGCAGGAGAAGAAACCTGAACAAAATTTCTCCGCTAGAAGTCAAATATAAATAATAAAATAAAATTAATAATAAAATAAAAATAAAAATAATTGCCTGAATCCAAAAAAATATTGGTCTCAGCTTTTTGACAGCGAAAGTGAGGAATCTCATTGAGAAATTACGTTCAGATTTCTAAAATTGCTGAGGTCTCTGAGATTTCAGAGATCTTGAGAAACCTGAATTGGCAATAAATTCAAATCTACAATTAAAAGTGACATATCTGTAACAAATATCCCAGAGATTTTTTTTAAAACTAAAGTTTGCCAACTTTTAATTTTCAACTCCTGGGTTGGCAATTTGAGTAGTGAAAAAAAAAAACAATTTTCAACTTGACGCTCAAATCTCGATTTGGTATTAACTCTTTAGAGTTGGTCAACTTCGGAGTTTTCCTCAAGTTGAATAATAGTGAAGAAATCCGACCTTAATACTTTTTATTTTTTTTTTTACTGAAAGAGCAAGTTCGTACAATCCACTTAGGCATATATCTTGCAGAAAATCATTTTCATATGGCAATGCTGTAGGAGACTACAAAAAGTGACGGTGAATGTTTGAATTTGTAATTCTCTGTCAATGGTTGCACAATTACGTCCTTAGTGGAATAACATCGACAGAATGTGGTTCAGTTAGCGGCTTGGGAAAGCATTATCAGAATCCAGACAGAATACAGTCGCAAAACCAACATTCCTTTAGATCCTTTGACTACTCTAAACCTCTTCCTGTACATACCCGAACGACTTAATGTGTGAAATATTAATTTTGAAAAGACTCGGTTACCTGCACGACGAGTTCTGTATACACTGTTCAGGTGTTTCGTATATGGATCCGTTTCCGGTTCTATATGATGTGCGTTTTAGTTGAAGTGGGACTGTCTGTCGCCATTGGAATTACTGATTTCTCCATAGACTACTTGAATACATACCTATATATCTATACAACTCGATAGCGATGGGAATAATGTAATAAAGATTTGCAACTACAACGGTTATAAGGTCAACTATAACAATCACGTGTACACATTGGCCGTCGGATCGCTTCCAATTAATGCTGCCAAAAATTAAATCACTCCTGCAAGTCATTCCGGTAGAAATGAAAATGTTTCATGATTCGATTGCCAAATGCATGGATACGATTCATTTCTCGTCTGTAGAGATAAGAAACATACAAACTTGTGCGCAGCATTATTTTTGGAAGTTATTTTAGGTACCTATTCAAAGTTTTTAATGGCGCCTCCTGGGCTTAACGATTTGTTTTATGCAAAACTTTGAAAGATGAGTTCATTTGCTTCATAATATGGCAACAATACCAAAATCTGCTTTCTTAATAATATGGATTGTTCATTTGCATGGTTTGAATTTATTAAATTGGACAAAAGTTTTAGCTGCTCACACAACAACACGCACTGCTGGCTGTTTTAAGAAGAGTAAAATTAGATTGCTTTAAATATAAAAAATAACCCTCTTATCTTAGTAAAGCAAGAAAATATTCATTAGGTAGGGGAAAAGAATTAATAAAAGTATACTTAATCGTCAACAACCCAACCGGATTTCCAGCAATTCACGATTACTTTCATTTCAAAGAAAATAACATTGCCTTTTAATTTCAATCTTCATCAACATCAATACCTGATTAAAATTATTTACCAATTCAATCGAAATTCCTTCAAGGTGCAATCAAATTTCAACTCACATAGTTCCATTTGCCTTCGATCTCCTTCAGGACCTCTGCCGCTTGGCGAATTCGTAATTAATTCGAGTAGCTATATATGTAGGTATGGTACATATAGAAACCGTTTTTGCAACCGCCCCCTAAGACAACCCACATAGTTAACGAAATGAATTAGTTCCATCACTAACCAAAGGCATGTTTTGCCGGCAAACAAATATAATCAATTCCACTCTTATCCTTGATCCTATCCTATGAAGTCATGAAACAACTTCAACGCGGAGGTGGGGACCTTTTCATTTGGGATACATCTCAATTTATCCAATTTAAGTCCAGAATCCTTCTCATTTTCTGAAGGCCGTCGTCGTCGAACTGATGCTGCTTGGTAAGCAACTTAACTAAGAAGGAGAAATAGCATCCATTGGATACATTTTAATTTATTCATAGAACATCGCTCCCTAATTATCAATTGTGGTGAGGTTCCCTAAACAATCCCCCACCCGTTCGCAATGCCTCTTGGCTAGGTTCCTTTACTTCATATAGATCCAAATGAATTCCAACACGGAAATTGAAGAAAAAGAAGATGAAGGCTTTGAATATAAACCAAAAAAAAAAAAAAAAAAAATCGAAATAAAATACCGTTCTCAACCTTGTGTTCCTGTTGAAAGAGCCAAAGGCAAAATTCGAAATGAAATTCAACCAAAACCATGAGTAAAAAAGAAATAAAACGTTCCGAGGATTGACAAGGAAGAATATCTTATTGTCTTTCAATAAAACTTCAACAAAGATGTATCTGAGACGTTGAGAAGTTTTCCTTTATTGAAGCTTATGTAAATGATAGATAAACTAGATTCCGCAAGGCAAACATTCAGAAAACTTCACAGGTAAGGATATCTAAAGTTACTGTACGATTTTATAGTCATTTGAAGTAGCCTTATCTCAAACTGTGGTTTCTTTTCGATAAGGAAGACAATCATTTTTGAAAATATGTATTTTTGCTTTAATTTTTCTTTGATTTACTTTCTAAACAACTTAATAAATAGCATTGATACATTTTCTAGCTTTTAACCTCCAAAGCAGTGTTAACTTAAAACTGTAGTTAAAGAAAATGCAAAGTGGCAAAGTTAAATATTCTGTATAGATGGGTCATAAGACTTGCTGTTGGCAAAATAAAAATACAATTTTTCGAAACATTAAGGTTATAAATAAATACAAATTTGGTGGCACAACAGCTCATGAAGAAATAATCTACCCCAATTTCTGTACCCTGTAATCCGAATTCAAACTTTAAAAAACACTGGTTTCACAGTTCATTTTTTACAGTAATATTGTTTAAGATTACTCCTTTATGTTGCAAACAGAACAGAACTGATTTCGCTATCAAAAAAGTACATTCACACATTGAAGTATCTGAATACATACATGAATTTGTTTTAAGATTTTTAGTTTTTATAAAATTAAATATGTATAGTTCAATTTTTCAATTTTTAGTCTTAAAAAGCGGTAAAAAATGGATTTTTTGTTGAATAACTAACGCTTTTCCTTTCTCGTCCTGTACTCATTAATTCATTAATTTGATAATCCGAATACCCCCTTGTAATTATTAATTCGGATTAGCAAGATATTACTGTATTAAAAACAGAAAAAACCTAAGAAAATTCCGTAATTAAATTATTTTATGTAATTTTGTTTTACATTTAAATTTTTCGCAAAAAAGTGAACAAATAAATATTGCGATTAATTTTTTAATTCGCCAACACTAGCACGGATTTTTAGTTCGATTCGGGAACTATAATCGTAAATCTTGTACATACCATGATGCTAAATTTTTGTTGTTTTTCTTCTTCTTTTGTATGAAGCAAACATAATTTTTTCATGTAAAATTGATTTTAAACTTCTTTGGTATGATTTTTTGTGTCATTTTACAATAAAATTTTTATGAACAATAGCCTGATATTTCATCTTTATTTAAAGACTTTGATATTGATAATCTAATATTTGCAACCAAAGTTATAGACTTTAAAGCACACTCATCGGTTGAAAATGAAATACTCTTTTTTGGGATGTGTCTTGATTTGTATGTGATTTTTTAACTGGTTACAGTTAGGGTGGTTGGTGATTTGCATAAGGTGTGAAAAAAAGCTAAGACATGTAGGTTGGAAAGAAAAAAATCGTATGGGTCTATTTCCCCCGTTTAGGCGGGAGGGGAAATTTTCAAAACAGAAAAAAAAAAATAATTAAAAAATAACGGTATCTAATATTTACAGAGTCATGCTATGGCGTTCTAAAAAGCCAAAGATCCATTCTTTTATCTTATTTTTAAAAAAAGTTGTTCGAGTAAATAGTTTCGGAAAAATTAATTTTCAAAGTCAAAATTTTGAAAAAAAAAAAATAAGAAAAATTTTCAAGCTGATTTTTTTTAAATTGTACTTAATTTAGTATACTAATTTTGTTTTCAAAATTCAATGCTCTTATCAGCTTTTAGTCAAAAACAGGAAACCGGTTACTAAAATGTCTTTTAGTTTTTGCGAAAAATGAAAACAACAGGAGGTTCCATTTTCTAAAAGAATTGACTTAATACAAAAAAAAAAAAAATATATTAAAAAACAACGGTTACAACTACAACGACATGCTATACTTTTTTGAAGAGCCAGGAATTGCTGCTTTTATTTTGTTTTTAAATAAAGTTGATGAGCTTTATGAAAAATTTGAATTTCGCGTCTAAAGATTCAGGTAAAAATTCCATATACCAAGATTTGAAGCAAATTGGTTTCCTCACTTAGGCTCTAGCTTAAATCACGGATGCAAAGACACACAGACGGACAGACACAGAAGCACAGACTGAGGAATGGTATGGCTAATCCCACGTTTTCGGACTTCTCCATCATGATATGCAGATATAGAATGTCAATTTTGATTACAATCTCAAATTTTGTTTTAAAAAAAAATAAATATTGGCTACATGAAATTTGGCCCCAACGAAAAATGATAAATAGCCCCAAAATTGGGGCTTTTTTATAATGAAAAATGACCCCAATTTAAAAATGGAAAAATGACCCCAAACTTAATGAAAAAAGCCCCAAAAAAGTAAGAAATACTCAAACCAAATTGAAAAAGTTGCCCTAAAAATATATAAGTAAAGCAACAACAAAAGTTAAAAGTGGGGCCATTTTTCATAATGAATTTCAACCCCAAAATTAAAAATGAAAAAAGGCCCTAAAACAATGAAAAATGACCCCAATTCACAAAATTTAATCAATTTTTTTTTTTTGTTGCTTTTCATATAAATTTTTGGGGCCATTTTTCATTGGGGCCAAATTTCATGTAGGCAAGAATATCATCATCAAATAAATTAAATTCATATATAAATCTCATCTGTGGTGGGATTTTAAATGTTCTTATTAAAACAGCTTTATTTAGATTGATTAGACTGCCGCTTATTATATTTACACCAACCAAATTTAAAATATATAAGCCTAAAATCTCATTAGGTAGAATGATAAGAAAAAAACTGAAACAAATTTTACATTGCATGGATGCGTCTCTGTTTCCTGCAAAAAAAAAAAAAAAAAAAAAAAAACTACCAACTGAAAAACTAAACAAATCTGTGTGCCCTCTTTCATTTTAATATTTATGAAAGAAATAACCGGAAGTTGAATACTTTTCAAAAGCGGTTACTGCTTGTAAAAATATTTCATCAAAATTTTATGCCAGTTAAATAATATATTATTAATATTAAGAGTAAAAGAGGTTACTGGCTCTGGCAGTCTTACTTTTCTATGATTAATATTTCATCATATTTTATTATGTATCATGCATAATCCAGGTTAACTAAATTTCCTTTAATCTCGAAACCAGGTAGGCACACTATTATAATCAGTGCTATGGACCCTCGTGCGTCGCGTCGGTCGACGGGGTGGGAATTCCTTTGAAGAAATCTGATGGAAAAAGATTATAATTCTTCCCATTTACTTAATCAAGTTTCAGCCTTTTGATAACGAATTCCTCATACCTTCAAAGAATTTCTATTAATATTTTTTTACTTTTATATAATCATGCAAGGGGAAAGGATTTTGTTTTCAAAGAAAACATGTACCTACCTTAGCATAAAGCGGCAGTGGTAAGTATCTAATCCTTCATAGAATACTTATATATTTAACTACGATGGTATATTTTAATATGTAAGTAAGGTTTTAAGCTTCCTGCCTCAAGAGATTCGTATTGATGATTATTTTTGCAAAATATTATCTTCATCTTTTCAGTTTATATTCTTATGGCTAAATTTTGAAAACTTTAAAGTTGCTAGGAATTGCGTTTCAGATTGTTGCCAAATAATTCAGATAATGAAGATATTTTGTGGAAGTTTTTTTTTTTTTTTCAATAAATTGAAGGAGGGGTTAAGTGACATTTGAACATTTTTGAGACACAAGATTTTAAAGTCCTTTTATTAGAACTTCTGTGTTGTATTTATTTACTTTATACCATTTTTTGTCAAGCTTTATCATAAACCAGTGATCGTAGAAGGTCGCTAGGTAAGAACTAACAAAAATTCAGTCACATACCACCTTCTTCCTCTCAAGACTCTAATTGATTAGATAAATAGATAATTTAATCAAGAACGTATTTCATTTGATGTTTTGATTTTTAAAATTTAGAAGTGAAAATTTTCCGATAGAATACGAAATTTTGTTTTCTAACATATATAGGTACATAATAATATGTGAGTTAACTGCTTGAACAGAATAGAATACTGCGACTGAAACTGGAGACGGAGCTGCAAAAAGTGTCGTACGTTACATTTTTTAAGCACGCACAATGTGCAACAGTTGTACAAGTTTTTAATTATTTTGAAGAAAAATAAAATTAAATAAATTTGATGGCACAACAGATCATGAAGAACTAGGGCCTAGTGACTTACAACTCTCAACCATTCCTGTGTGCGTGTCTGCAGGAATGGAGGGGACCTACAGTTTATTGCCGAATCCGAACGGTTAACGAGCGGCACTTTTCTGTGACAGGAAATACTCTTGGAGGATTTGTCAATTCCTCGCAAGAGGCAGTAGCCGTTTTTTCTTTTAAATAAATAGGTGGCGAGGCTGGGGATCGAACCTTAGACCTCCGCACTAACCATCACGCCACGGCTACTACATTTTAAAGAAAAACTAAATAATATTTTTGTGCAAGGGCTCAGAATCAATGTCTTTTTATTTTTCAATTTTATTTCTTCTATTCAATAACATTTTTGCGACAAAAATAAGCACAATATTTTTTCCAACACAAAAAATTGTGTTCATACAATTTGAAATGTCGAAAGTGCTGCACGTGAAAAATTAAAAGTTCGCGATCCCTTACAGTTCCGACTACATCAGGTCTACAGTTGTAGTGCTCGTAGTGTTGATTTTGTGTGTATTTAATATTTTGACAGATGTTCCGGCTGTGAATCCGGCTGCGGCTCCGTCGCATTGTGTTCAGCCAGTAAAGAAACATCACATCAAATGACACTTCATAGTTTATCAGGTTTGTTTTCATGCTTTCCGCATCAAACTAGTGAGATAAAAGCTTTGTTCGTTGAGCCCTGAAGTCGCCCTGGGGTCGCTCCAAAGCGTTATTTGAAATCCCTGAACACACCCTAACAATCAAATTCTCTGTTTTTTGAAACCTGGGGTCGCCCTGAACTCGCCCTGTAGTAGATCTAGAAAACGAAATATGTGTTAATTCCATTGTTCCGATTTCCTTTTGCCAAGACTTTCATTCTATTGTAGAATTATTATTAATTTACTTTTATTAATATTCCAATTATTTTTTCTTAAACTTATCTCTGCAATTTACTAACCAATCTTAAAACTTTCTAAATTATTTTAAAATTAAGATACTTAACCTTAATAGCACCAACGGACTCAATTAAGTATCTCAAATGAATTGCACATTCTTCCTCAACACACTCGCAGTCGCGCAATAGCTTCTGGGTAAATATTTTTTTGTTGCTTTCTTTCATTCAAATAACAAACAAAATTAAGAATACTTAAAACCTCACCATCATCATACTTTTTCCGCCCGCCATTTTAAGGTTCTAATAGACTTCCGTTCGTATATATATATAATAACTCCCACGGCAAAAGGAACAATAACAAGAAGCAAAAGCAAACAAAATTAACTCAGGGATGTTAAGCGTGTAAAACCTCATTCACATTTTACACGAAATTCACAGAAGTACAGGAAAAACAATTTAAGGACTTTCTCTTTGCGATCTCTTAGACAACAGCGCCACTTCAGACAGACAGCAACGGTGACGCACAATGATGGAGAAGGAGGAGCCCAATCCGAATGGAATGGAACATCCATCCTCAAGAGGCTGTTTGCTCTCCTCTTCTCTATTGTTAATTGATCCCCCTTGTGGGTAATTTTTTCGTCGGTTTTCTAATTCGTTTTTAGTGTTTATTTAATTTAACTGTAAAAGTCGTAAGCTTAGGCATCTTTTATTTGGGGTAAATTTTATTAGCTTTGATCTGGGATGAAGAAAAACTGGGGAGAATAAGTGACGAAAATGACAGCGAAGAAGTTTCAAAATTCTTTGTGACCGTGGCTAGCCAAGCCATCGTGTCGTTTGGTCTTCGTTGCTCCTCTAGTCACCATCAGAGGAGTCGGCATCGTCTATAAACTAATTTCAATTCATGGGCTAAACTTTTTTACTCACTGGGACTTGTGTTGGCCAATATTATAGTTGTGGGTGGTTGCTCTCGGTATAGTTTATGGAAGCGATGGGATGACCTGTTGCAGAATTCTAACTCAAGTGCCAAAATGACACTGTAATACTTTTCATTTTATTTTTGTTCTTTCGTTGAATAAGGCTGAGTAAAGGGGAATTAAAATCGCATCTCTCTCATCATCATTATCTTTGTCATGTCATAATCATCACCATCACCCAGTTTTAAACTAAAGCTCTGTCTACAGCACTATTACCAACGACAAATCCATCCTCTCCTTGTCGCACCATCAACATCAACACGAGCGTCCGTATTAAGTTGGTCGTCATTTTTAATTACAGGGGCACTTAAGGCATTAATTAAAAATGCAAATGAGATTTAACTAGTTTTTTGAAGTCTTTTTCTATTCTTAACCAGCCTTTAATTTCATTTCTTGTTCAACATAGCTGGGAGACTCCTTTTTAATTCTTAAAAAAAGTATAAAGTAAGCAGATATAATGGTGGTGAGGAAGATAAAATTTTTTTTCTCCAAGTATTCCGTACTGTGGTTAGAATAGATATTTGCTTATTGAAAATTATATTCTTTTAATCATTACAGCTTAAAAACGAGCAATATATGCTTAAACAATTTATTTTTATATTTTTATTTTAGTGTTGAGTGTTTTCGTATTTTTATTTTTGTTTTTTAAAGTTCGTTAAATTTGACAAATAATGATTAATGATGATGGTTGATTTTAAGGCAAAAAGTATGATGAGAAATTTTAAAAATGGAAGTAGATACATACCAGATTTATGTACATACCATATATCATAAACATAATTTAATTTAAGTTAAATTTATAAGAATTATAATGATACATAGACATATCGTTATTACTTATTTCACGAAATCGCATGCATGTTTTTTTGTTCTCACATTTTTATAAGACGCTTTTTAAAGTTGTTTGCTCTGACAAAAATGTTTTTTTCTTATTGTTTTGTAAACTGCAACATTTCTATTTTTTAAGATTATTAATCAATGAAATATTTTAAAGAAAAAAAAAAAAAAACGTTTGAATTTAAATAAATTAAAGTATAGGTGCTGACTAAGGTTAGTCCAGTCAACGAAGGAAAAATAAATGAAATAAATCGTGTAGTCTGGATTATTTTTTTAAGTGGTAGGGGTGACCCCCAGGCACTACATACTAAAAGTCCCCAGCCCAGGCCCTCGAGCTTTAGACGGGAGGGGGGGGGGGGGGGGGGGGTAAAGGTCCCCCAAATTTAATTTACTTTCTTAATTATGTTGTGTGACCAATTATTTTCAATTATATTTTTAATATTTTAGGTAGGCTTTTTTGGTCAATATGTTTTTTAATGCAAATAAAACAAGTCTATTTCATCTTTTCCCAACGTTTCGTCGTTATCCACGACTTCTTCAGGGGTTTATCTAGATTTATTGAATTCAATAAGTACCTGCATACACTACTGTGATAATTTTTGTTTGTTCCGTAAAGTAATAAGTTTTTTCATGTTAATTTATTTTTATGTTAAATTATTTTGTTTTGTTTTAAATCAAATTTATATAAAAAATATCTGCACTAAAAAACTATGTAAAATCACTCTAAATAAAATAAATCTAGATAAACCCCTGAAGAAGTCGTGAATAACGACGAAACGTTGGGAAAAGATGAAATAGACTTGTTTTATTTGCATTAAAAAACATATTGACCAAAAAAGCCTACCTAAAATATTAAAAATTTAATTTACTTTCATTTTGTGTTGTACACTTTTCTTAAACGCTTGGTTTTCGAAATATTTACGAAATAGTACAAAAGGGGACCTTTACCCCCCCTCTCCTGGCTAAAGCTCGTGGGCCTGGGCTGGGGAATTTTAGTATGTTATACCTAGGGGTTCCCCCTACCACTTAAAAAGATAATCCAGACTACATGATTTTTTTTAACTTATTTTTTATTCGTTACAACATTGACCGTTTCATTGTACTAATTTCTCTACAGAAATAATTTTCTAAAAAAAGTAGTAGCTTTCATAATTTTCAATTTTCTCTTAAACTGAAAGACTTATAGCCATCTAGTTTTTAGCGTTCCTCTAAGGACTAAAAACAGTATCAAATACTAAACGAAAATCTAGTACTTTATAACAAAAAATTTTGAAAAAAAATTATCATAAGTCAACTTTTTTTTTTTTTTTAATTTTTGATTTAAAGTCAATTTTTTTCAAAAACTCTTAACTAAAATTACTTGCTTTAGCAGTGAAATAATAAAATAGGTTTTCGTGATTTCAAAAAGCTATAGTAGAGCATTGTAGATGTTTCCGTTGTTTTTAAATGATTATTTATGCACTTTGATCCAATTTTTTCAGAAAATGGTCCCTCCCGGATAAGTGGGGGCAACTAGACCCCCCCTCCTTAGCAAGTTTTTTCTTAATATATCTCTTTAAACTATTTCACAAAGCATTGGTCAATAACTTGGAAATAAATTGCATACTTCTTACCTTTGAAGATACAGTGTTTTTCATATCACAAAAAACGCTGTATCAAATAAATTAAATAAGGATATTTTAACTCTCGCCACCTTTTTTAACCCCATACCTTCTTTTTCATCAAGTCAGTAGAATTAACATGAATCGATAAGTATTTACCTTTTCTATAATTTCAGGGTAAATTCATCAAACATCGTTAAATTTTGAACGCATTAACATGGTTTTTCAGATTTTCTGACCTTTGTACCCCCCATATCTCTCTTAGTATTGCTCCTAGCAAAAATATAAATAAAACCTATTTTGAAGAAAATTTCATTTACTTTCATATTGTAGTGTAAACTTTTCCGCTAATACTCTTGGTTTTCAAAATATTTACGAAATAGTACAAAAGGGGACCTTTACCCCCCCCTCCTGTCTTAAGCTCGCGGGCCTGGGCTGGGGACTTTTAGTATGTTGTACCTGGGGGTCACCCCTACCACTTAAAAAAATAATCCAGACTACACGATTTATTTCATTTATTTTATGATTTTGAGTCTTCGTTGACTGGACTATATCCGCGCAAATAAATATCTCGAATAAAAGAAATTTTCTTTAAAATCTAAAAAAAAAAACCAAAGTACTTTTCCGTCCAAAAATAACTATTGACATAGGTGCTTGCTTTGAAATTTATTGTTTTTTGGACTTATAATTACATTTTGTCAATATAAACTTGCGTCTCGTCACGTCATAAAATTCGAAAAATTGAAAAAAAGGCACGCGTGACGCATTTCTCGGGACATGTTAATGCCGGGCAAGCCATTCGGGGGCAGCGTATATATGTATGTATCTAGGTAAGTAATTGTTTTTATTTTTAAATGCGGGGTTTATGTTTGTGACGGGTATTGTAATTGCGAGATTGTTAAAAGTGGGATTCAGTAATTGCGAAATTTTGTAATAGGAGATTTTGTAGCTATCCTATCAAAAATAGTTCTTGCATTTGAAAAGAAAAAGGCCTCTCCCCCAAAACCAAAAAAATCAAGATCCTAAGCAAGAGGAGCAGATTCATTGAAGTTGAAAATTCAAGGGCTGAAATGGGTGGGGACGTAGAGCGCATAGCAACTGGCTGTGTACCAATTGATTCACCAGTCTGGGTAACTTCTATGTCTACTTAGTGTCAATAAATACAAATTGTGTAAAATTTTCAATTTTCTCTAAAAAATATATCAAAGCATTTTTCCTAGATCCAACCTCTATTTCTAACTTTTTTTGGAATTCATAAAAAAGGGTTTGTTTTTTTAAATTTGGGAAAGCAAAATCTATCGAATTTTCTTTGATAATTTGAACTATGAGGATAATTTTTCCTTAAAGGATTCTAGATAATATTAAAACTGCTTATAGGGTCAAATTTAGTAAAATTCTACAAAGTCGTTTTCGAAATATTGAGTTTTCGAAAAAAAAAAGAATATGAATTTTTCACACTGGGGCAACGCATAAAAATGCTCTGAACCGAATACGAAATAAATCGGTCTACCCCTTCAGGCTCTAGCTCAAAGTGCAGTGAATGTACGGAAATGCAGAAGCACAGACGCAAGCACAAATAAATTGCAAATAACCAAAATACGTATTCCCATGATTTCCAGTAATCACATAGGTACACCCTCCTCCCCCTAAAGCCTTTCGAACTTACTAGTATTTTTAAATAGTACCAAAAAAATAGTATACCCAGCAAAAAGCAATATTGTAATGATTTTAGAGGAAAGGTAAGCTCTCTTAACTGATCACTTAATAGGATGCGCTTCATTTATTTTATCACATAATTATTATTAATGTTAAGCAGAAATGTGAAATTATATCTTCATAAAGCTTGTGTTATCTTTAATATACATGTTATGAGCACTGATTTTTAAATATCTGTATAATTTTTTTTTATATCGCTCAATGTTTTTATATGTTTTTATCAGAATAAAAATTTGCAATTTTCCTGATTAAATAACATTTCATTTATTTTTCTTATTCAAATTCATTAGGCAATTATTGAAAATTGAATTATTAATATTTTGTTTTCTTTACAATTCCTCAAATTTTTCAATTCGTTCTCAAAATAAATACGATTGTGTTCAATTATATTGTATGTACCAATTATAACACTGAAAGAAAATTTTACAATTTTAAATAAATCTTTAAAGCATAAAGTTGTAAGAAAATAATTAAATTTGCTTCTGATGGAGAACGAAGGCCTTTTTTTCTGTTTGAACAAAATATCAGCCCAGGCATTATGGGAGAGTCTTTTTTAAAATAGTGATACTTGTATACGTATATGTACGTATACTATTAAGACACTCAACCAAAAAACTTTCCACTGAAAAATATACAAATCCATTGATTTTCTTATAAAAATTGTTGTAGTCTTATCTGCAACATTTCAAACAGCCGAAGCACATCGATCGAGTAGAACTTCTCAAAATTTAAGCCCAATCGTTTGCGTTTTTCAGACTAAAGTTCTTAGTTTTTGTGTATCGAATTCAAAAATTTCGACTAACAACAAAAAAAATGTTGTTTCAAACAACAAAAATGTTTTCTCAAAGTTTGTTTGGTTTTTTGAGTTATGGAGTTCTTGAGTTCTTAGGCGGAATTATACTTTTTTTTTCAAAAAAAAGAACTTAAGTAAATATAAGTTGAGTTCGGTACGACACCATTTTTTTCTTGCGAAAAATTACCTTTTTTTAATGCTCGACATTTTCAAAGCAAATAAGGAAATTTTCGGTATTTATTTTAATGAAGAAAATACTATAAGATAAACTGTATTAAAAGTTTGACACGAATCACATTTGTTTTGAGAAGCGATGAAATAAGAAAGTACGTATACGCCCTAGTGTACTTTCTTTTTTTAATAAAACGGAATATTATAAAGATGATTTAAGGATGTGTGTTATTCATTTTAAACAAAGAAACACATAAAAATACTGTGGTGCTTGTTAAAATTAGATAAAAAGTGTGTGGAAAAAGTGAAATATCCGCAAAATGTTTAGTTTTCTCGGTAAATTTTATTGCACTTCAGTTCTTTCCAAATATGTCTTACCTATTAAGTTTTAAATAGGGGTATTAACTATAAAGTTTAAATAATAAGAAATTATATTTACATATAAGAAAGGTCACTGAAGTCATCACCAAAGAATTTTCTAACTTTTTTTTTAATGTCTACCATCCCATATGGCTTCATTAGTATTCAACCATTCCAATATATATCAACCCAATTTTCTGTCAGTGTAGATAATAAGAATGACAGAGCTGTTTGCAAACCATAAACCTGAAACGAACATCTGTGTTATCACAGGGAATGAATCATTTTTGAATTATTTTGATTATCCTGAATGAATTAAGAATGATTTTTATAAAGGGAATATAATTATATTCACTTGAATCGATAGATCGATGGGGAATCAGTGAAGTGAGGTAGGTGTATATGCGCAAATTCATTGAATATGTGATTGAATAAAACTGATGTCAAGACTGATGGATATAAAAAAATAACCATTTCCAGCTGGTTTATTTGGATAATTCATAGAATAACCCGCTAGACTCATAACCATTCATCAAAGTACTAACCATGAAATAGAGCAATCAATCTCACCAAAACTTGATTACAAAAAGTTTTTTTTTTTTTTTTTTTGTGTTTACTATTTGGATGGTGATAGCTTAGAAGAAATTTGCAAGCTACAAAAGACTCACGGATGTAAACACTCTCAACATACTCAACTTCTTGGCTCTTGAAAATTTTTTCAGGTTGATAAACAAGAACTGCAAGGACCAAGGACCATATATAATGCTCAAGGGTGATATTCATTGGCCAAACTATTTCTACATGGAAATTCTTGAAAATTATTTTCCACTCGACGAAGCATTGTGGCTTAACTACTAAATAATGCATTTAGCATACGAAAAAAAAAGAAAAGTTCTCTGCCTACCTTGGTGGTTTAAATGGAAATTTAAGTAGAAAAGTTTAAGAGTTAAAGTGAATACCAAATTTAATTTCATGCCTTGTATTTTTTTGTCATGAACGTATATAATATATAACCCAGTGGGGATTTTCATTAATGAATTCTTTTGTTGTCATTTCACCAGGATATTGGTTTATGATGGCTTGGGAGCGAACGAGGCTCGGTCACTAAAATTAAAGCAACATCAGTGTTGGCAGAAGATTGAATTTTTTGTGTTTTTCTTTCCTCCAATAATTCATTTATTTTGTAGGATGGGATTTTTACATAATTTAATTGGCATCTTTTTTCAATAATGAGAAAATTATACCTTCCATTAATATTGAATTTTGTGTCGATTGCAACGCATGCAGAGCACTCATATTTTATTTTTAAATTAATAATTTATCTTCTGATAGAATATATTTAAAAAAAATCCCTTATCATAATGTAAACGGTTTTGTATTTAAGTTTAAGCTAGTTCTGCGATATGAAGACCGTAGTCTTGATCATCTTTGGTAATATTTTATAAACTGCGATTGAAATAATCGATACTTTTACTTGCACCTGTCGGTGTTTTGGCTTCATTTAAAACATATCACACATACCTACAGTTAAAGCTCCAATAAGCGGACACTTACATTGTCCCCTAATTTGTGTTCGGGTATTATTATTTTTTGTATTAATATTTTGCCTTCCATACACTTGTGGAAAATTTAGCAACCTTCAGAAGTTTTCCTTTAAGTTGACTTTAAACCGTTATTTTGTTACTCAAAAGGTCCTATTTCCACTGCACTCATCCGCTTTTGTACACAATGATGTCAAGGTTTTGTTTTAAAGTTATGCTTAAAGGCAACCTAGAAATTTTAATCCCAAAACGTGCTCGTATTTTTATATCCAAAATGTATCTAACATAACCCGAGATATCACAAAAGATGCAATGATAAGGTAGTCTCGCATAGATATACATTAAGTATAATCTTAAAAAAGTGTTGTATACCCCGTTAATTCGTGAACCTCGCTTTTCAAATGATAAACTCCTGCTCCCTTGATAAAATCGCGATCATTTGTTAAAACAAAAAAAACAGTAAATTTCGGTCCCTTTGGTAATTTTAAATGATTTTCATTATTATCATCTTCAACTGATATACACTCTTTAGAATGGAATCATCTTCCTAAAAGCGCAGAAAAAAAATTCTTTTTATTTTGTTCACTTAGACAGCAATTTCGTTATTGCAAGAATTATTACGGGCGACCAAATTTTGACAGTGCGAGAGAAGTTGATGAAAATGAAAACAGCTATGTAGTCGAGAGCGACGGCTAGTGTAATTCACTAGGTCCTGGATCTTCATGAGTCGTTGTGCCACCAAATTTATTTATTTATATAAAGTTTAGGTATTTTTTTTCATTTAAGATGCAAATTTGACTAAAAACTTATAACCCCGTTAATGAAAAATAAAAACTTCTAACAAGTTATAAGGAAAAATTATTATAGTAGGTATGTATAGTTTATATAATGAAAGGTTTCAAAGTGGAAGTAATTAATTAGCCAATAAGAGAGATGACGGTTTAATATTGCAGTGAAAACTGAGCCTGCTGAAGTCCCAACCCAAAGCCCCAATATCGGAGATCTAAGTGCCACTCATTAAGGTTAGTATATGCACTATGCACTGAGATATTGAGTTTTTTTCGCCCATATTGGCCACTTTTTTCAGCTGTAAAAATAGGCCTAACTACGCACTCCCTCCCATGCGTATGTTCTTGATCAGGTACCATGATTGTCAACGTTTTCTAAGAAAAAATTTCAACAATTTTTAGCAGTTTTTTGTGCAGTTTTTTTGGCCTGGAAAAAAAATCCGTCAAATGAATTTTCTTACAAACCTTATCAATTACTAATTATGGCATTGAAGTTGATATCATTGGTTGTTCTCAAGATATTCGAGTCGAAAACCATTTTTTAGCAGTTGCTTTTGAAGTTTTTTTTTGGCCGTCAATTGAATATTTTTTACAAACTCTACCGAATATCAAATATGACATTTTGTATAAAATAAAATTAGCCTGAAGTTAATATCTTTGTATGTTCTCAAGATAGCCGATATTTTTTAACAATTTTTAAATTTTATTCGAAGTCGAATCGCTATTCGTTCTCGAGATATCGTCGACGAAAAAAAAGCTCCGGAACGTACGAACTTACGTAGGTAGGTAGGTACACACAATACAAAGACATCTTTCTAAAAACGATGTACCTAATCGCGGTGAAATGTCAACAAATTTCAATACGACAATAATTTCCAATGGGAAGTAAAAAAAGAATAATATTTCCAAAAATTAATAAATACTATTTCCGAAATTCAGATCAAGACAAAATTATGAATATAAACGAACAAAATAAACAATTGGGAATGGCCAATAATTGCTAGCCTAGCCATCATCATGGTTGTTATTTTAAATTCAATGTCAGCGGTTCGGAAAAATCAATTTATTAATCGAGAAACCATTGTAAAAAAATTTTATAATTTGTCTTTTATCTATACCACACATATACTTAATATATCTCAATTTTAATCTTTATTATAAGTTGACTATACGACATGCGTTTCTAGACCACTACTTATCACCAACACTTACAAACCTGCCATTTGTACTTTGTTAGACATATTGTCGTAATCAAAAACAGACAAAACTTTTTTGCATGAGTTTAAAATGAAAAGTTTGTCGTATGTATGCTTTAGTTGAAATTTGAAGTCGCTTGATATGGAGGGCTAAAGCTTTTGTTCAAATATACTTATTACTCATTTGTGTTATTTTTATTTGGTAATAAATTTTAAAAGTTCAAGTTTATTCTTTAGAACAAGTTGATATCTATCGTTTGTTTTATTGGTTTTGTTTATAAATAAAGACAGTTGTGCATGGATATACATAGATAGGTATATACCTTACATAATGAATAGAAATTTAACTATTTTACAAGAAAACTCAAGAGAAGTAAGTTAATGGAAAACAGCTTCTTTTTATCGATCAGAATTGGAACAATAATAATAATTGAAATGAGTTAGGCATATGTTCGGTTCGTGCGCACTGTACACATGTTGTTCATACATATACATGGGTGATACTTAAAATATGTAGTTGGTGCTGGTACATTGTATTTTATTAATAAACTACCTACAAACAATAATTGAAAAAAAAAAAAAAAAAACGTGTGCGATTTGAAAAGCTTGGGCAAGAAACACATAACTATTTTAATTTCAAGAAAAAAAAAAACTTCATTATTAAGTGTAAGTTTTACATTTGTGCTTTTTGAACTTTAGACATAAGAGTTGTTGTGTGTATAAAACTAAACAATTGTGTATAAATCTAAACAATTCGGGAGAGTCTCGAGACATTGTGTTACAGAGCGCGACTAGGTATCTTTTGCCGCGCAGGCCAAGACCTCTTACCGGCGAGCATGTAGTTTAGGCTTAGGTACCTACATATTTATTTTTAAGGTTGCGATAAGGGTGTTACCAAGTTCAACAATGTTATAAATGCTTAAGTAGTACTGGTATAGTGTTTAACATTTCATATTATGTATGTATGTATGTATGTTTATACTTTTAATGGGAATACACTATCTCATTTTTTGGCATGACTCAAAACAGAGCATTACGCAGATATATTTATTTAAGTTTGAAAAGGTGTAGATAGAAATAGTTTGCAGAATAATAAAATGAACAAATGGGTCGCACGTACTTGCTCTTATGAATAATTGCTACGAAAAAAACTTATTTATTTTGAAAATGAAGATAAGTTAGGTGTTTTGGTTTATTAATAACTTGATATGGAGAAATACAAAATGCTAAGGAGTGTAAAAAAATACTTTAATGCATAGGTACGACGTTTTTATTTTGTTTCTTTTTTTTTTCTTGAAAATAGGTGTACATATTGATTTTGATTTTTGATTGCCTTTTTAAAGATATGGATTACTTGCATACAATTTTTTAAAAACTGTTACGGTCATATTATTGACTTCTTTTACTGAAAAAATAGTTGTATAGGGGTTACGAGTAGAACACTGTTTTTCCACAAATTATTATAAAACCCATTTATTGGTAGGTAATTTTCGTTTTAACTTTGTTATTATTTTTTTTCACAAAAACACGTAATGAAGTACCTGTCATTTTTCTTTTTTTATTTTAAAATCCCAATTATTTTATAACTCTTAAAAATAAATGAATCTTTTCTTACCAACAAATAGATTTACAATTAAGGAAATAAAAACCAATAAAAAACTTCGCCTATACGTCCATTGAGTGTTGATAAAAGTAGAAATTATATTAAAAAAAAAAAAAAAACGTTTAGAAAACGTTACAAGGAAATTGATTTGAATATTCAAAATGTATTGATTTATTTTTTTTTTTTTTTTTTGTAAATAATTTTAAATGTATTTTTGGCAACAAAAATTTCACGTATTTGTACGAGAATAAATTGAACTTTTCAAATTAGAAAGAAAAAAATGATACTTAACTACGCATTTTTGTGAAAAGAATAATACCAAAGTAAAAAAAAAACAACAAGCTAAAATTGCCAACAAATGGATTTTATAATAAATTGTGGAAAAACCGCTACTCGCAAAGAAAAAGATTTTTCGGTGGAAAAAAATTCTTAACTGCTCTTGTGTAAATGCAAATGCAAAAAAAAAAAGTTAAAAATCGGTTGCCAGTTTGACAAAGTTAGACCCAGTTAAAGAAATGTAACCAAAGTCGAAAAGGAAGTGCAAACGAGAAAATTACCTCCTAAGTTCTTCGACTTAAAATGACCTCAGGAACCCATGAACCCATGGTTTTCGTCTGCATCACCGACCACGGGAAACCCTGTACAGAACTACATATATTTCTGCGTGTATAAAATTTTTAAAAATTTACAAAAAAATTCTAAAGACTAGCAAAATAAATTTTCAAACAACTGACTTACCGTTTTTCAACTAAATCGTATGGACATAATCTGGGAATACAAATCAAAATTAAGTACTTAATCTGAATTTCGAAGAAAAAATGTAAAAGATTTCAAAAGTACCTACTAAAAAATAATTTTTTTTTTGTTTTATTTTTTAGTTTGTTTAAAAAAATTATTTTCATGGTTTTGAAATGGAATATTGTTTGAAATATTGATTAATATCAAATTGCAAGCCTATGACGAAATCAATTAAGCCATTTTTTTTTTTTTTTTTAAGCTAGACGTGAATTACTCCAAAATAAGTTAATTTTCTCAAAAGTCCTGAAACACAGTTTCTTACAACCATATACCTTCAATATTAGGTACAGCTAAGTCCAATCAAAAGTTTTTCAGATCCGCAAGTTTTAAATAACATTAATATACTGAAGTCAATGTATATGTCAATTCTGTAAATTTTTATTACAACCAATTAAACGAAACCAACAATCGCCTTATTCTCTACATAGCAAGTAGAAATTCATTTACGAAATGTAAGGCGTTGGAAAAGGCGGACCTATACAATTTTTAACTTATTATTAACTAAATCGTATAGCCATGAAGCTGTCCTCTGAGTATTTAACCTATCAAACATAAACATCACACATGCCCTACACCAGAAATGGTTGACAGTTGTAAGCCACTAAGTCTATAGTTCTTCACGAGCTATTGCCTCACCAGTATCGCCTTTCAAACCCAAACACACAAACAATTAAAAGCAACTTTTGTGGGTAGATACTGGGTTGATGTAGCAAACAACTGGACCAATTTTGACCAATCTTCAACAAACAAATACTGAAGTCTATTTTCCTATTACCTCTTAATCAGTTTTTCTAAAGAGTTCAAGTTGAACAATTTTCAACAGTCAGATAAATAAATCCTAAATACTAAAATCTCTCCAGCTCCACAAAATAATAATATTTTAACACTTTAGCGTGATTATTAACTTTCAGCAAACTAAATACTAATGCAACCATTAAATACACCACTTTTCCCCATGAATGCGCCATTCAATTTAAAAGTTATTCTTTTCTCCCAACTTTTTTTAAAACTAAACTACACATTTTAGCTCATTGTTGTCTCTCGTTTAACCGCTCTCAGCTCTCATGACTATTGAAAAACTCATTTTACAATCCAACCCCTTGACATTATCCCCCATAGCCACGCATATTTCAATTTGCTTCCTATCTTCCCTTCTTCCCATCTGTTGTTGATTCAAAACTATATAAATAGCCCTTGTGGTGTGTGTTTTTCTCTTGCCATTACAGTTCGAAGAGATCACTATCCCAGTGCCATGGGGTCACATCGCTGGTTGTTGGTATGGCAAAAAAAACGTTCGACCTATCCTCGCACTGCACGGCTGGCTAGACAACTATTGCACTTGGGATACCCTCATTCCCTTAATGCCTCCGCATATTGGCGTGCTAGCCATCGACTTGCCTGGTCATGGAAAATCATCTCATCGGCCAGAGGGAGAACTCTACCATGGTTTCAGTTATTTTGCAGACATAATACGAGTGATGCAGCATTACAAGTGGGATAAAGTGTCGATAATGGCTCATTCGATGTCCTCTATATTGGGATTTGTCTTTGCTGCGTTTAACCCGGATCGAGTTGACATGCTCATCCAAATAGATTCGATCCACCCTCAAATTTTGTCGCTAGAGCACGCCATCTGGCGGACGAACTTTTCGATCGAGAAATTTATGCTCGAGGAAAAACGCATCAGGGAGAAACATTTGAAAGAACCACCATCTTACTCATTTGAAGAATTGATTCAAAGAGTTCACGAAGGCTCAAATAAATCGGTTGAGAGAGACAAGTGCAAGCATCTTATCCGAACAAATGTCACAGAATCCTCATTGTATCCGTCCAAATATTATTTTTCGAGAGATCCAAGGGTGAAGTACTACTTAGGATTCCATTTTAATACCAGCGAAGTGGTAATAGGCATAGCCAAATGCATTAAAATTCCACAACTAGTAATTAAGGCTTCGGCGTCAACTTTAATCGATGAAAATAGTCCTATAATCGAGGTCCTTCGGAATAACAATCCATACTTTGAATTCCACATTCTTCAGGGGACTCATCATGTGCACTTGAACAATGCCCCGGCGACAAGCATTCTTGTGAACACCTTTATAAATAAATGGAGGCCAAGCTCTGACGTCGTCGTCGACATACCTGTGGATGGAGTTAAACCACAACCACAAATTTGTCCGGTGAATCCTCAAGGACGGAAGTTGGAAAAATCAAAATTGTAAAGCTGCTGGTGTCCTTAAAGGGAAATTGGTGTTAACATAGTATTAATTGAGTTTTAAAGAGTGAAAGAGTTTTAATTTAATGTATTTAAGTGATTTGGGAGTTGGCATTTATATTTTGAGAATTGGTATCATTGTGATTTTTACAAAGCCCATTTCGCATTGGATGTACTTTCTTAACATTGAAATCTTGAAAATAATCATACCTATAGTTTATCCAACATAAATAGGCAGTACACGTCTTTTCAAAATCAGTATAGCGTGCCATATTGTTGCACCATACTAAATTGAAAGAACTCTTCCATAAAAAAGTATTTGCCCGCCCGTGAATTTGCGATTGCACCTGACGCAGACCCAACGTCTTATTGAGCGCACATCTGAGTGCGGTGCGCACTGAATTGCTGTGGGCCTATGGCTGCTGCTGCTATTCAACTTCAACCGTTCAACCGGCAACCCCCATTAAATATTGATGTGCATTCAGAGTGTGTGGAAAATACGTTAATGCAGTTACAAAATTTTAAGCTGTTTTCTTTGAAGAAGAAAATTAGTTGCGTAGAATTAATTGAAAGGGTTTTTGTGTGATAATACACGCGCAATGTAGGCTAAAAAGCTTTTGCACTATCATATTAATATTGAAGATTTGAATGAAAGCTTTTGCACCATCATATTAATATTGAAGATTTGAATGAAAGAACAACAACTTGAGTGAGCTACCACCAAGTTTTATGCATAGATTTTCGTAGCGCGCGGTCAATTAATGTTAAGTAAAGTATTTTTATGTAAATTGTTTTTTTAAAAGGTGTATTTGTTTTAAGCATTGTGCAATTTGCGTTTTTTAGACGGGTAGTTTTTTAAAATCGTTTGTAAAAATTTTTGAAAAGGTGTAAGTATTTATTTTAAAGTTTTGTGCCATTTGTATTTTTAACTCGTGTATTTTTGAAGAGGCGCCTTTTATCTTACCTCATGGTGGTGTGGAAAAGATAAATGTGTTTTTTTAATTCTTATAAATAAAACAATTAAATGAAAATTTCTATCTTAAAAAAGGGCGGTAACCCTACATAATGTTCTTTGATATTTGGGTCCATTTAAAATAAAGACAACGACAACCCTATGAGAACTTTAATCAAGGATAGATTTATGCAAGCAATTAGCCAGAAAGAGAGACAAATGTCCTATCTCATACTGCCTTTTTGAGTTGGATAAAGTATAGTAGTATCTGAACACTTCCTCTGACTCCGAATTCTTTACTCTAGCTCAAAAGTAAACAAATATTACAGCCTAATCTAGTACAACAATAAACGAATCCACTTGAAATATTTAAATTGTTTTTTTTTTTTTTTTTTTAATTTTAAGCAAAAACAAGAAATATTTCTCTTTGACATAAGAACATAATCTTCACAGATTGGCGTTCAACATCACATAGAAAAAAATAATCTCGTTTAAAGAAAACTAAATTAAAGTACCACAAAGCCTAAATAATAACCACAATCACGAAATCACATTAGTGTGTAACTTCAGTCCAGAAAGGATATTTCATTTCCTTAACAAAGACCCAAATCACAATCGTTGTAAATGACATCTCGACCTTTTGGCTAGACCCTTATAAAATTCTTCAAATCCTTCTTACAAAAATAAAAAATGTTCGCACCTTAATGTGTTGTACAAAAAAGCTTTATCCTAATTTTTTTGTAAGTGAACACTGTAGGTACTGTACAAACATATAGTGGGTTAGGTATATTAATTGTTGGTTAGAAAAAAAGACGAAGAAATCTCTCTCACGTACTAGAATCATTTTTCTTCGAGCGCAAAACAGCGCAGCAAGATGGGGCATGTTTCGAATGATGAATGGAATGAATTCGAACGTGGTACTTTATAATAATGTTATAAAAATATAGATGCCACTCTGATGGAAATTATGGCTCTTTTTTTCGAGTTGCATCGAAATTAGGTAACATTACTTTGGATGGAAATATTTCGAAAACTATTGCAGAAGCTGCTGGTTTGCATTATTAAAAAGATAACTCCCAAAAAAACTAAACTCCCAAGGAATTAAATCCCACCAAAATTGAGACTTGGTTGTGGTTCATTTTGAAACAAAATAACTACAATGCATACAAATATAATTACTGTAGACACGTGCTCGAACGCGAGATGCCATAACGAGTCTTTCCTTTTTTTCTCTTTTCATTCATTTATTTCTTAACATACTTACATACATTTCTTGTAGTAGCCGTGGCGTGATGGTTAGTGCGATGGACTGTCATGCCGGAGGTCTAAGGTTCGATCCCTAGCCTCTCCAAATATTTATTTAAAAGAAAAAATGGCTACTGCCTCTTGCGAGGAATTGACAAATTCTCCAAGAGTATCTCCTGTCACAGAAAAGTGCCGCTCGTTAGCCGTTCGGATTCGGCAATAAACTGTAGGTCCCCTCCATTCCTGCAGACACGCACACAGGAATGGTTGAGAGTTGTAAGTCACTAGGCCCTAGTTCTTCATGAGCTGTTTGTGCCATCAAATTTATTTTATTTATTTTTACATACATATACCTACACAGTAAAAAACTTTTGTCAAATACCGTTTTCTTTGTATCAGGGTTCGCATCTTAACTTTGTTAAATTTAGGTACTAAAAATTTACAAATTAAAATTTTTGGCAAAACGATCTAACTCCAACTTTTATAAAATTTGTTTATCCCATTTTTTTCATTGAGGCTTAGTTCAGTTAGGAGCATATTTCATAATAAACTAGGTCCCAACTGAACTAACTCCCAACCCAACGTTATGAACTAAGTCCCATGTCAGCTAGTGAGACTTCAGAGTTAGTTCTTTTGGGAGTCAGTTCATAGGGCCTTTCTGAAAAAGTGAATAACAATGACAAAAAAAAAAAAAAACTAAAAATCAGTGAAGTGAATAGTTAAGCTCGTTTTTTTTTTTATTTTTCAAAAACAGCTTTTCATCTGGTTTCCACTTGAACCAATTTTAATTTGACTAACGGCCAATTTCTTGACAAAGTTCTAACCCCTAAAACTCGGTTTATCGAAAAATTAGAACTTGATTGAGTTCTAACTCATTTCTTCACCGAGTTCTAACGCGTTAGAACTTCGATTTGGATCTCAGTTTGAGATAGAACTTCGATAAACTTGGACCCTCGAATTCGGGGGTTTAGAGACTTAGAACTCGGTTTAACAACTTTTTTATTTCTTCAAAAAACTTATTTGGCTATAAATTTTGATTCGACTTGAAAGAAAAGGTAATTCAAATCAATTTGGGATAAATTTAGTTTTAGGTGCAAGCTTTTTCGCGTGCGCTGAAAATTCCATATAACCAGATAGCATGCTGGACAAAACACAAATTTGTGTACCTACATATTACAAGCTTTTAACTACTATATTTTCCTGGTGAGGAAAGAAACAGAAATGCATTAATGTTGCCGTTGTTGGTTAAGACAAAAAATGCATCTAAAGCACTATTTTCCTCGAAAATCAATGACAATCGTTGGCATCTTGACACTGTAGAGTGCGTATTTGAATCTGAGAGACATTTTGAGTAATCTTAACCCCGGACAGAAGCCACAAAAAACACGATCTTTGTGGTGTTTTTGTATATAGCATTTATGTAGGTAGATATATTGTTTTTAAGTTATCCTTTTATTTCATTTTAAGTAAATGGTCAATTTTGTTGTATCCAATTTAGTTGCATATACTGGCGTTGTTTTTAATTCTCGTGGTATAAAATTTTTTTATATTGTGCATTTTGTTAGTTTAGATTGATTTTTGAACTCGCACCAGATTTTTGTTTCATGAAAGAAAGCCGAAAGACATGTGGTATTGCATGCTCAAATCTCATCTTAAGTAATTGCAATTTTTCGAAACAATTTGTCAGAACCACATCCATAATCAATGATTCGGGACATTGGAACAGTTACCTTCTTCTTTTTTTTTTTATTTTTGATGCACATGCACACATATCTTTTTGGGTTTATTTCACGTCAAAAATCTGTTGCGAGCTATCGGACTAATAAAAATATTTACTACTTGCAAACACCAAGTATTCAAAATTCAATACGCGCGAAATCACACAACATTGAATTGAAAACGAAATAACAACATCAACACCAATACAAACAAAACTGGCACAGCAGAAATACACCGAAAAAAAAAAATTGATAAAACGACTGTAAAATTAACATTTTTGGGTTATAAAAGTCGTCCAACATTAAAAACATCAATTTTGATATGCTCATCATATCAATACAATTATGATTATTATCATTATGATATATTTATTATCATTTTGATATGACTATTAAAATGAAGAAAGCAAAAAAAAAAAAAGCTGCGTGCATTTGTAGGGTTTGATTTGAATTTTATTAGTATTTAGGTTTTATTTTCCTATTGCACCATAGTGGTTTTGTAAGTTCCTTACCCTTTTATTCTGAAATATTTAGAGTTTTATTTAAATTGAAAAAACTTATATTTTACTTACTTGAAAATTATCTGATGAGATTCGAACCTGTGTCTTCCGCTTACGAGCCCAATACACTTCCACTAGGCTAATTCGCAATACGGAAAGCCGACGTTAAAAATTGATAACTTTCTGGTTTATGATTCAATGCCAACCATATTTTTAAATGTTAAATTGATATTATAATATCAAACAAATTGTACCAAGCTGATGTTGAAAATATTTATGTAATATTTTAATATCATTAATACAACATTTTCAACAATTTATTGATAAATTGATATAATAACATATATTTGATATTAATAAAATATTAAAATGATTTGCCGTTTTCATCATTTTTACATAAAATTTTATCAATTCAACATTCAGGACATCAATGTTGACATAAAAATATCAGATTAATATTTTTTAATGATATTCTAATAGTAAGAATTATCAACCTAGTTTTGATAATGAGAATTGATATTAAATTTTAAAACCAATCTTATTAAAGTAACACTTTTAATATCAATATAACAAAAATAATATAAGCGTAACATTAAAAGTATTAATTTAATATGTTTTGCGGTAAATTTGATATGGAAAATGAAAAATATGGAATTGATATTATGAAAATGTTATCTTGATATTGCGTTTTTTTTTCAGTGTAGGAATGTGTTTTTAATTAATGAACAAAATAAAAGAAATACATATGTATATTCACAAAAAAAGTATCCAGCTAAATGAAACTGACAAATATTTAAATATTTGTTGATAGATTGTCAGAAATTTGTGTCAGAAAATGATACTGGGTGCTACAAAAGTATTAAAATATACTCTAGAACTTCGTTTCTTTAAACCGAGATCTAAAGTACTTAAAACTCAATAGTGATCTTAGACCGAGTTCTAAGGAAATGATTAGAAGTGAAGAAAAGATCAAGTTCTAAATGTTTTTAAAACTAAGTTCCAAAGATAAACCGAGAGTTACTGGATCGAGTTTTAAATTGATTTTAGAACTTTGTGAAGAAATTGGCCGTAAGAGTTGATAAGACCAGTAACATTAAAATACGCAAAATTTTAAAGAAATTTAACTTGAAAAAAAAAAAATATCCAAATTTTGTATAAACATTTTGGTTATTAAATTTAATTTTTCAATAACTTACTATTCCTTTAAATAATTTGATTTAAAAATAAATTAAAAGAATGGAGTATAAGCTTTCAAAAAAGCTATATCACATCATTGTATGTGCTTTTTTGATATTTTTTCCACTTAAAGTAAATTTTTCAGAAAACTATGGTATACGAGTAGGCTGCCTTTTGATGATTTTGTTTTTCGAAAAATGGTTTGGTTTTTGCTTTTGGTCTATCGTTGTTCTGGAAAAAGATTCAATTATCATTTGAATAAAGTTTTGAAAAGTTATTTTGGTGTTTTTTTTTGGAAAATGTTTTTTTTTTGGTTTCTCGTATTTTTATGGAAAAAGATTCAAGTCATTTGGATCAATTTTTTTATTCGGAAAGTTTTGAAAAGTAATTTGTGCTAAAACTCCATACTTGGAAAACAATTATAGGTGTTTTTTATTGATAATTCATAATTAGCACAGCAATGCAAGTTTCAATAAAACTCTATATATACTTTTATGTCAACTTATTTCTGTCGCTGTGTTCGCTAAGTATTCATGTTCCCTGTTTGTGGCTATGACCCAGTGCTGGGGGGCATTTTTAACGGAATTCTCTCCACGCAGTCGGTAAATTCCCTTTTTTTCCACAAATATTTTCTTTTTTCCCTTTTTATTTCCCACAGAAAAAAATGTTGAAAAGTGGACTTAAAATGAAAAATATAAAAAAAATAAAAACCAACAAAGCACATAAATAATGTTTAATTTGAATTTTTAAGAAATTAAAAAACAAAAAAACGAACATTTTAAAAATGAAAATAATTTTTTTTTAAACTTTTTAAAGCAACTTGATTTAAAAAATTTCTAAAAAAATGAAAATATTAGCCCTCAAAACATCCTTTTATTTTAAATAATTTTTTCCATTATAAATTAACTTTTCAGAAAATGCCACCTCCAGCCTCAGGGGTGTTCCCCCATAGAATGACCCAAAAATCATCCCCCTAAAATGTATTACACGAAGTAGATGACACCCTGTATATTATTAAGTGCATACAAGTACCAAACATGAAGCAAATCGGTCCAAGCGTTTATGCTTTATTAACTGTGGAAGTGAAGAAGCAATTTATTTCTGGATATATCATATTTTTTTTAAACACTAAAGATATATAACTGAAAGAAATATAAAGAAATAATAACTAAAGATTATATCTAGTCGTTGATGATACCTACTATATTCACGATCGCGATTTATACCTATTGTGTAATTTATCAGGTGTTATAAGATCTTCTAAGAAATCATTCTGACATTTCTTGAACTTTATTTTCACCTGTTTCGAATTGATTGATTATAATTTTGTTGACTTGCTCTTTTCCGGGTAAAATTTCAAAAATCAAAGAATTCCCACAAAATGGGTCGGTTTTCCCTTTTTCCCTTTAGAGGTTAAAATTCCCACAAAAAGGGATTTTTCCCACGATCCCCCAGCACTGCTATGACCTCTTACTTATCCTCCTATGGAGTTTTTTGCTTGGCAGACAAGGATTGAACTATATTTTGATGTTGATAGAGAATTTTTTTTTAATTTTAAATTTAAATTAAATTTAGAGTAGGTACAAAATAATTGAAAGGTTTTTAGTCTAACGCATCTTAATTACAAATATTGTAGATCAATACGTAACCGACACTTAAGGTTCAAGTCCACACTCTTGAAAAACTTGTTTTTCCACATCCATTATGTTTTGTTTTAACTTTGCTTCGAAAAAGTCAAATGCGATGCGCTCGCAAAAAAATCATTTGATGTTCCTCCAAAAGCATGTTTGCAAGCAGAACGATTTCATATTTGACAATTGCAACTTCTGTGTCAAAAGTGACGATTATTTGCTGGTCAAATTGACTTTAATTTAACGTTTTCAAAAACAGCCTAACGTTTTTGAAAATATTGAGTTGTTTTTTTTTTGTTAGTTTTAACCAACGAATTCTCGAATAGAAAGTCAACTTCTGCAGATACAAAATTAATTTTGAAGGCTCGAAAAAGTTTCTTTTAAAATAATGAATAACCACGTTGTCGTTTCCCCTTTTTCAGCTACTTTAAATCATTTCTGAAAACAATTTTCTGTTAAAGAATATTTTTTATGATGCAAGCTAGTATTTTACAAATTGGCAACCATGTTCTTAAATCGACCGAAGAAATATTAACGAAACAAAGTATGGAGCATACCTTGATTCTAGATACATATGTATGTATGTGTGTATCTGCCCGTGTTATTGTATTTGTTTCTTTAATAACGTAAACGACAAGTTGAGGATGAAGGATTCAAGCAAGATTTTACAGAAAAATGATGTTGCAAATGCTAATATGCAAAATTCTGTAAGAAATAAAAAAAATTCCAAAATAAGTTACATATGTGTTTCTGTGGACATCATTTTCTTCTGAAATTTACTTACAATCGGTTTTATACCTTCATGTTTTAAATTGAATGTTTTTTTTTTTTTTTATTTGGTTTATCTTTCTTGAGCTCAGTTGACTCTTCTTGTGTAATATAAATAGTTTAACAACAAACAGATAAGTCGTCCAAACAAATCACGAAGAATTTGGATTTTCTTTAAGACCTCTCGAAGTCCACCCAAGCTTTTTCTAAATCGCTTATCATTCAGATAAAAAAAATAAAACAAGAAAACTTAAATCCTGTTTTGTGAATTGTTCGCAAAAGTCAGACATTATCTTGGGAAGATACATCATACTCTCTGGGTAAATAGGAAATTGGTTCAACTTGCGTTATCATTTCTAATGATAACTGACAACGATTGTGGTGGAACTGATGGATACGAGGATGAGAAATGAAGTCTATCATCATTCAAAAGGTCCCTACTCGTTCTCTGCTGCTGGCACAGAGAGGCATGCATTGTAAGGCATCTTAAGGCATCCTCTTCAATTTTCATCCCATGGCGCCGTACTAAGAGGAAGGCATGAAATTTGAATGAATGAATCATTCAAATGGACGGAAAATGAAAATGAAGCGGCATTCTTGGAAAAGCTGAAGAAAATTTAATTTGTGAGGGTAAGTTAATGGAGCCTTGTCTTGTTGTCTTGACTATAATAATTTGCGTATAGCAGCAGCTATGTTTAACTTGCAGGGGAGGTAAAGAAAATCATATCTTATGCACGGTTGTTTTGTGTCTCTTCAAGGGATTTTCAAATGGAGTAGTGGATCGAGGGCTTCATTGTTTGGGGGAGATTTAGTGTTTACGAAATGAGTTATTGTGTGGTGAGTAATATTTCCGTCCCGTGAAAAAGACAATAAGGTTTATCATTACACTTCTCCTAACATGTTATGAATTACATTTCTTATTTTTAAATATATAATGAAATGGAATAATGAAGGTGAAGCTTTTACAGAAAGAACAACACCAATCGTTCTTCATTGAACTAAAAGACACTTCATGAAAAGAAGCTGCATTTTAGGCTTAAACCTGAACTAATTGCGATAAATACTGAGATGATTTAGGAGAAAACATATACAAATAATAGTCACCAAGAAATCAACATTGAGAACTGAATTGTCAGAATCAACGATAAATTGCTTGATTCGTCGTTTTCTCAACAAAAGCGTGTCTTTCTGCAACTGAAAGGCTACGAAATTCTTTCCCACTGAAGAAAATAGTCCGAAGTGAAGGAGAGCCGTGCACAAAAGTTTTTGAAAATGAAGTAATCACCATTAATGCCGATGCTCCACTGGAGAAGGTGAAACAAAATTATATAGAGTACAACTATAGAAAACCAGCCAAAGATGGAGTCACAGAGCATATAGCAAGTGAAATCAATGTTGCCAGATGAAAAAAAAATTTCCCCCCAGAAAAATTTAAAAACCCCCCAGATTACCACATTTTAACAAAAAAAAAACCCTAAGTTTTTTTTTTCAACTTTTTCTCTCAATTTCTTATTCACAGCTCATACATGTACATATTATGTACCTACAAGTACTTTGGTATTCAAATAGCATTTAAAAAAATTGTTTATATTTAAAATTTTATTGAGCAGTAATTATTGGATATTCTTTGATAGTATATTCAATTTCAGAGGAAAATGCAGGTATTGGAATAATTTAACTTTAAAATTAATCCCCCCAGATTTCCCCCCAAAGATTTCGTCACCCCAGATTTCCCCCCAACGATGAAAAAAAACCCTAAATCTGGGGGGAAAACCCCCAAACTGACAACCCTGATGAGTGAAATATTGGTGCTTTCAGAAAACGTTTTTTCCAAAAAAAAGCTCTTGGTATTTCAAAAAGCAGCGATTTCAGTTGACATCTCTGTTCTCGGGATTTAAGTTATTTTCCAAGTAAAATTAAAAAAAAAAAATAATAAATAAAAAAAAAAAAAAAAAAATAAATAAATATTTTAATCTTAGTGTGGACAATAATAGATATATGTACTTAAATGCAATCTGAAACTATCTTTTGAACGTTTTCGAAGTTTGAACACCTTTTTTGGCAATAGTTTACAATAAGCCAGTTCAGGTTTCTCAAGCTCACTGAGATCTCAGAGATCTCAGAAATCTGAACGTAGTTCCTCAATGAGATTCCTCACTTTTGCTGTCGAAAAACTGAGACTGATATTTTTTGATTCGCTTGCTCAATTATTTTTTATCGCAGTTGCATTAATTAATAAAAAAAGAGATGGAAATTGGTTTTGATTTCTAACGGAGAAATTTTGTTCAGGTTTCTCTTTCTGCTCAATGGAGCTGACGGAGCTTGCTCAGTGAGATCTCAGAAACGTTAACTGGCTAATTAATTTTTCTTGTCATTGATAATATGTATATTTCAAGTGCTTTTTATAATGAATCAAACAAGCTAATATTCATCAAAATCAGTAAAAATTTGTTGAAGTTATGAATTTTTCAAGAAAGATGTACATTTTGCCTTCGATATTCAAAAGTGTATCAGCTGAAAACCTCATTTTGCCATTGCAAATGGACGCCATCATCTCTTTAAGGGTTATTTTGATTTTCCAGTGCATTTTGTTGAAAAAAGTAAAAGAAATTCATCATATTTTTGTTTTTTGTTACAAACGGAAAAAATGTAACTTCAAAAGTTCACTTTTGTAGCATATTGTTTTTTTTTTTTTATGCCAAATTTTGAGATTTTAAGAAATGAAAATCAATCATTATTTTGATGTCAAATTCATTATTTTTAGCAAAAGAAAATCATTTGGGCCCAACCTTCCTCATAAAATGCTTCTTTGGTTTGGTATCAAAATAATCAACGATTTTGCTTTTTAAAGTCTTAAAATTAAAAACGATGATGAGTGCTTTATTCTCCGAAAATTCCCTGGGCCTAACTAATCCCGTATGGAATACAGGTTTGTTGTTTTTTTGCATTAATCATATGCAATTTATTTGGCCACCACCCCGTTGTTTTGTCCAACTCCCTTCGAGCTTGAGAAAACAAAGAAAAAAAAATACAATCGTTTAAAGCGGTTATCTTCATCCTGTTTCGTGTTTCTTTTAAAACTTTTTCTCTCAACGTGTGCGGAAATTAAGTATGGGTGCGAAAAAAGCAAGACTGATTGACTTTAATATACCTCGAGACCTATTAATGGAATAACTACCAACTCAGCCATATTAACATATTATTAAATGTAATACTTAAGCTCATTTTACTCATTTATCATGCCAAACACAAAGAAGCCACATGAGCTCATTTTAAATCTATTTACTTTTCACTTGAATAAGCTTATAAGTGAGTTAAATTCTACCAACTCAAAATGCACATTATAAAATTAAATATTTTGTATAAATATTTCATTTAATTAAATGACGCTTGCACGTAAAATTCATAAGCTCGAAGACAATGCTCTTTTGTTTAAGCAAAATAAATCTTGCCATCTTGCTTAAACATAAAACGTTGTATAATTCTCCAAAGGGATTTGCTAAGACATCTTTATCATTAGGGCCAAAGTTAAGTCAGCGCAAATACATCTCTCATCTAGCCATGTGTTGTTGCTCTTTCTGGCTTTAAAATTTTCATTCATCTTGTCATTTTCGTTGGTTTTTGGCATCAGCATCGAGAATGGCAGAGGAGTGCTTCTTTATGATTCATAAAGTGCCAAAGTACTCGTAATTCATCTACCATTTCACACGGTCTTCTTAACTGACTTTTTCGCCTTATAAATATAGGTATAGGTAAAAATATATATTTCTGTGCATTTTATTTCCCGAAGGAAATAATCTTTTCCAATAAAATTTTATGGTATTTTACAAACTTGTCGTGACGGTCTTCTCCTCAGTTTTTCGACACGCAACGCAATACCATCTGTTTCTTTATTGCTGGAACTCGTGAACACAATCATCTTCTTGGAGATCAGCTTAATATTATCGTCCTCGTCCCCCCAATTCAGGTCTCATCCCATATTCTCCATTTCAAAATAAAAGAAACACATTTTAACTTTATCTCAACCTAACTAATAAGATTGAAGAACGAAATGGGCAATTTATTATTTTTTACTGGTTCTCTGATTCCTGCAATTAGATCGAAGAGAACTTGATGTGATGCGGTGGCATTAGGGTTAGTCCCCTATAATATATTTGAAAAGAAATCTATAAATTTGTAGATATCAGAAAGGAACAACAACTTTCTTCCTTGTTTTCTTTAGCAACTGACAAGGCTTTGTTTAATTTATAACTATCGTAATTTATTGCACCGATGAACTGTAAGGTGAATATTTGTAGTTCTTTAAATAGCCCAGGAAAATTAGACTCTTTCACTTCAAAAAAATTTCGACGAAGCTGATTTGATTCCTTTTCAAAAAAAAGTCCCCTAAATTGGGACCGGGGCTAAAAATTTTAAGTGCGGTGAAAATGGGGTGAAGTTCAGTTTTTAGCAAATTTCTCGTTCTTTTGAAAAAATGTGAAGGCAAAAGTTTTAGCTTGTGTAATTCTCCATAAAATGTAACTACGTGTTAGCGGTTTTTTTCATTTTTGACCCTCTTGTTAACCGCACAGCTGATTTCCTATCAAGTGTGAATAATACTGCATAGAAAAATTTTCAAAACAATATTTTTTGGATTTTCAACAAAAGTTCAATTTTTTTTTTTAATAATTCTTTTGAAAACGGGTACATGAATTTATTGAAATTATGGTTTTCGTTGTGTATTCTTAAAAATGATATACCATTTTTTTTTCTAAAAAATTTCAAGAAATTTTTTACATACATATATAAAAAATATTTTTTTAAGAAAATCGCTCCAACGATTTTTAACATTTTTTCTGCGCATAAATTTATAGTTTTTCAAAAATTGAGATGGCATTAAAACATATTAGGTAGGTACTTGTTTTATAAATTTAAAGAACCTGTTTCATGCTTTTTTTCCATTTTCAATTTTCATTCTTCAATTTATAAATCCATTTTTGTGTAATAATTAATTATGTTTACTTATATTACACTCAATCTTTGAAATTCGAAGAAACTTTTACTGCAAGAGCTAGTTCGTGCAATCCAGTAGGTACTTGTTTTATAAATTTAAAGAACCTGTTTCATGCTTTTTTTCCATTTTCAATTTTCATTCTTCAATTTATAAATCCATTTTTGTGTAATAATTAATTATGTTTACTTATATTACACTCAATCTTTGAAATTCGAAGAAACTTTTACTGCAAGAGCTAGTTCGTGCAATCCAGTCGTGCATTTCATTCTTACCCCCCTGAAAAAATTCTAGCCCTACAAATTTAGGGTACTTTTTGAAATATTCTTTAGCTTTGTTGCATTTTTTTCGTTACTTACCCTTTTTTTGTCTAATTTTTCTAGGCTAAAAGTATTTTACTTACCTATTATTTTTTTTTTTTTTTAATATAAAAAAGTTTAAGATTTTTGTTTAATATTGTTTGTAATTCTTAAGTCAAAATATAAACTGGTTTAGCTGAAATATTCAAATATAGTTGTTATTATCGGCAGAAATCTAAAAAAAAATGATTTTAGTTTTTTTCATATCTATAAGAAAAAGTATTATTTAAAAATTCCGTGTTTTTTGACACTAACACAATGTACGCTATTCCTCGAACGAATCTTAATTTACCTATAAAAAAAATTAAATCAGTTGAGCGGTTAAAAAAAAAACTACATTTTTATAAATAGCCTTTTGTAAACATTTTTAAGAAAAAAAAATATTGGTACGCAAGTTCTAAGTATTTGTATTTTAAAATCTTTTTATTAACAAAAATTGCGCCATTCCCTAAAATTATGAAAACTTTGTTGAAGAAGTAAACAATCGTCTATTGAAGTTATTTTGTGGTAGTTTAATGTCATTGGCGTGGATGAGAATGGAGGAGTGTTAAGTGTTAATAAATAAAATAAACAATAAGGGGCCTAAATGCCTCCTCTGTGGAATACCACATGTAGCTTTCCTTTATGCAATCAGGAGTCTGGCAATATGTAGTCATTTAAGATACTCTCAACTAATTCTACTTATACCTAGCTATATAGCAGTACATTAGTGTTCATAGTTAGATTCTCAATACCTTGTTGATTGAAACTCAGAAAATTGTTTTTGTTTATTTTTTTTTTACATCATGCGGTCAGTTTCCTCAAGGTCATTTAGAGTTTTTATTTGTTTATATGCATTAGCAACATTGTTTTTATCTATCCTTTAGTTTTCATATACAAAACAACCAAGTTTAATTATTTCTCGTGTTTTTTTGTTTAACTTTTCACAGACTGCATTAAACAGCAACAAAGTACACACAATTTACAATTTACAGAAGCTCACAACAAGAACTCATAATTACTTCCGCTAAAATAAAAACTAGAGCAAAAAAAAAAAATAATAAATAAAACTTTATGCGAATTTACAACTATAAGTTGAAACTCTTTCAAAATTCTCTTTTTAAAATGGACAACACTCTTTCTGCAGCAAACAAGTAGTGTAGATGAAAACTTGAAAACCATAAATAACCTAAAACAAGCAGCAAATAATGTATACAACCAAGAAAACTATCTGTGCAGTTAAAACACTCCGAGGTAAATTGTATCTAACTGTGTATCTCTTGGCTTCTATAAAAAGTTGACCATCTGATTCGAGAGGCAACAACTACTGTGTCCCTTGCTGTCCATCTTCATATCCAATCCACGTCCGGCCCGACTACTTCCCAATTCATTGTCCACTTAGCTGAGTTGCAATTTTGTTAAGAACTTTAATAACCCAAGTTAAATAGCTATGATGCGACTTATCTTGATCTTGCTCCTGCCATTGCTGTTCGTCGACGCTGCAGGTCCTGGATTGTTATCATTGATACAATGGAACGGTTGTGGTTCATCATATTTGTATGCTTGGTTCGTTGCACATTTCCCGGGGGGAATAAGTGCAGCTGCTCTTCAAAAGTGCAGTAAAGTTTCACCATTCCCGTATTTAAATAATTCAAATTTGTTGAACAAAAATGATTGAAGTCAAATGATAAGTTGAATCCTTGCGATGTAGAAGTGGAAGCGGAGTCTCCAAGCTCATTCAGCTTCTCTGCTAGCTTTGGCTTGTCGTTGATCGTTCTGGTGTTTTGAATGGCAACCTGCAGGACACAGCTCGAGGAAAAGAACAGAGACGCGAAGGTGATTTGTGTGGGCTGTTGCTGCAGTGTACACTACAGATGGTTCTTATTTTTATTCACCTGGATAAAGTTATGCAGTCTTGAAATATTATAGAATCTGCCCCCTCTGTGGTTCAATGCAAACAGCGGAAAAAAACAACAACAACAACTCAAACATTGAATAACTTTAACTTCTGGAGAGTTGAGGGGAAAATGTTTCTTGTTCTGGATGGGCAATTTTTATGTGTGTGTTATGGTTCTATTTTATACATATTTAGACTTCAGAGCAAACACATTATATTCGAGTGAAGGAAAAGTTAAAAACTTGGTAAAGTTGAATTTTGTGAGTTTTATAATTTGAAATTAATTCATTTAGATATTTTGTAATTGCATTTGATAATTGAAAACGGAAAATGTATTGTGGGGGATTCTTTTTATGAAGATCTTTCAAATGCAATTAAGAAGTTTTAATTGTTTAATAAAAATAATTGATATTTTTGAACTTAAAATTCAGAAAGAGGAGATGGATTTGTGTATCTTTAATAAGACATAATATAAACAATAAACATGCATGAAAAATGCGAATGCAAAATGATTTTTCGAAAAATTAATTTGCAAAATTTGACTTTGTTTAAGTTTAAAATCAAAATGTTTTAATTTTCAAGTCAATCGACCTTACATTTGTGTTGGAAGATATCTGAATATTGTTTTATCGATAGAGATGATGTTTGAGGTGTCTCTTCGTTTTTCTAGGGACTAAAGATTGATAAGCTGCAAGCGTTAAACATTAGGAGACAGTTGATAATAATCGTCCCACGGAAGACTATACGCAGCGTTAAACGAAGAAACCTCCGCTGAATAGCTTCGATTCTTTTATTTTGAGTAATCTGATGGGGTAACCAGACTTGAGAAACAGTGAAGTTTATAGTATAAAGTGATCTTAAGACATATGGGTCAGAGAATTTTTTAATCCAACGTTTTATGAAGCCAAGCAGTGAATTATCTGTATTCATAATATTTTCAATTAGGGAGTGAAATTTTGAGTTCATATGCGACAGATGACCCCTTACTGGCTGAACAGAATTGTGACGCAGACGGAGCCGGAGCTGGAATAGCTGTCAAAATATTGAATACACGCAAATTCAATGTTGCGAACACAACGGAATGAAGACGCATACGGAACTGCAGAAGCAGACGGAAGAGTTCACCAACTTTTAACATTTCACGTACGGCACTTTTGACGTTTCAAATTGAATGGAGAAAAAAAACAACTTTTTGGGTCGGAAAAAAATATTGTGGTTATTTGTATCGCGAAAAAAATTATTGGAAACAAAAAATGTGAATTCTGAGCTTGTACACCAGAATATTCTTTTGTTTTTCTTCAAAATACTTTCAAAGCAGAACAGCTCCATTGTAGACATGTAAAAAAAATAACGTACGACACTTATTGACCGTCTGCGTCTGCGGCTTTAGTTCCGTCATTCTATTCTGTTCAGCCAGTTAGTCATGCGATGAAGTAACATATGGTGCAGGGATGCCGTAAATTAAATAGTGTCGGATAGGCCCATATGTTGACGTTTTCTGGAAAATGTTATAGAATGGCAATTTCTAACATTGAGCCCGAGAAGGACAAAGACAAAATCTATCGAGATTGCCCTGCGGCAAACAAGAGTCTGTTAGCGATGATATACTTTTGAAAATTTACATATCGTCAGCATAAATTAAAAGGTCACATTTTAGGTTCTGAGAAATATCATTTATTGCTAAAATAAACAGCATTGGGCCTAAATGACTGCCTTGTGGAACACCGGAAGTTGCGGCAATTGGAAGAGATAAAGATGATCCAAAACGAACAATGTAATATAAAACATTCTTCCTGTCCGCAAGAAATAAAGAGTGCATTGCTTTAACTTTTGGTTAAATTCAAAAATTCCAAAAGTCAAATTATTAAATCGGTTACTTACCAATTTTTTTTTTTAACTTTTATCCTTTAGGTACGAAAGATATATTCAAATTGGAATGATTCACTGTGGGACATGCTATACCATTAAAAAGTTTACCTCATCCACTTTAATAAGAAATTAAAAAAAAAGTAACAAACAAGTAAATCTAACAAATATTACCACATCTCGTGTGCAGGCAGACTATATCCTCGTCTTCTGTTCAAGAAAATTTCTTAATCCCCATTGAATTTATAAGTACAATAACTCTTAACAACAAACGACACAATTTAAATTCCTTAAATAAATTTCAGCAACGCAAATAAAATCATTGTATCCAAAAGAACATCTCTATATCCTCGCCTCCTTTCTTTCAAGTCTTAGATACAAAATGCCAACTGGGTCAGAGGGTCTAAAATCATCAGTGCCAAGAATCATCATCTTCCCACCTCGACTCAGTCTCTAACTACTGCAGCAACATCATCGTATCTCGTTTCGATTCTTCTGCTTGGAAAAACTCAGAATGCGAAAGTTCTGCAACTAGAGACGTTATCCAAAGATCCTTGACACCCACAATTTCAGCTCCATAGTGCCAATGCTATCGATAATAATTTTACTTCTTCGCTGGTTTATTTATTTTTTCTTGTCTTCTGTTTGTTGTCAGGACTCTTAAATTTTCTACCCAGAAAGTTTCATGTTTCTTTCGTTTTCAATTTTTTTTTGTTACATTTTCATATACAAGCGACTATTTGTTTCGTTAGCAACAACTTCCGACTTTTAGAATTTGAAGACTGGGTAGTTGACGCTTGATATACCGTGGAGAGTAAGGAAAGGCAAGCAAATGAAAATAAAAAAAAAATGAAAATAAACCGAATCCCAATCTTAAGGGATATCCTGACAACTGCGAGCATAAGAGAGTCCTTTTCAGCAATCTTCCGCAATAAATCCTAAATAAAATGTTTACACGATGCTATAGAGTATACATGCCTCTTTTTCACTGCACCCCATAGAGTAGACCCTGCTCAATTTAAACCTACAGAAAAGATACACAAACTAAAGTTCCACCAATCGGGTACACAAAAGGACATTATGGAGTCCTCTCTATTCTATATGTAGTGAACGAGAACGTATCGCAACAGCAATTGAGTTGTCCTAGTTTTATTGTGTAAATGAAACAATCCACCTTCAGTTTTGTATTGTGATACACAACTGGCAGCTGCAATGTGTGCGACTAGGATGGCAGAAAGATATAGATAACAAATTGAACACAAGGACACTTAAAGGGATATCCGGAAACAAACTAAGCCATCTCACACAATCTATTGTGTGGCCAAAGAATGCAATGAATGTGTAGGGGACATTGTGATACAAGAGGATAACATAAAACATTGGGATTTTTGCGAGGACACGTTTACTATGTGGGGGTAAATACCATACCCTCGCCTATACCTTACAAATTTCGCTGTATTTTTCATTTGGGAAAGAAACAATTGTTTCCGAAATGAGAAAAGGAACCCATTCAGCCATAGCCAAAGTTGATCCCTTTGTCAAGCGTATAATTGATTCGGCCCAGGGTGAGTGCGGGCTCGTATAGGTCCATTGGGTAGCACTTAAAAGGCCTTTCGCTAGAGCCTTACTATAATAATAGGTTCGTGATGTTTGCCAAAATATCATCATAAGGGAGCTCAATGAAGCAACATCTGTTTATGGATGTTTAATTGAATGAAAAGGAATCCTTGGAGCATAACCTTGCCAACCATGGAGCTTAAAACACTGGCTCTTTTACCTGTTGAAAAGATTTACCGAAATTCATAGCCAAAAAAGTTCCAAGTGATTTTTTGCAGTTGAATATAAAGAAATAAAAAGGAATGATAGGCTTTATTTAAATGTAAACGTATATACGTAATGAGCTCTTGGACTTGGATGTTGTTTTATATATCCTGAACCAACAAAAAGTAAAAACGTAAATTTTTGTTTTCATCTAATTTATTTCTATTTTTTTTTATAGAAATTACTTCATCTAAATTTAAGAGCGGAAAAAGGCTGAATTTTGCTTAAGTATTATTTATTTATTTCTTTGCGAAAGTTTAAATTGAGGTTATCGACTGGAAAACCATAAAATGGAAAAGATACGGCATTTCAATTGAGTAGGTACCTACACGTATCAAGGGGAATCGTGCTCAAGATGTCATACTTCTGCTTGAAAACGAAAAATAAAAAATCTAGAAGCTATAAAAATCAAAACCACTCAATTAGTCATTAATTGGTATAGGTACATGCGTAGCACAACAAAAAACATTCAAATGGAAAAAACCCATGTCCTATTTTATAAAAATATGAAAATCAAAATCGTTTAATCTGAATGCCATACAAATATGCTCTGTGCCAAATTTCTATAGAAAATTCAGCCGCTAAGGCTCTATTTAAAATTACAGTGGATGCACGGACGCGCGGCTATGAGATCTACTGGGACTGGGACGTTCAGCAACACTTTATACCTTATCTTACTGCATGATTTTATTCTATATTGTACAGTGGTTCAGTTTTCGACTAGCCTTAATTTTATTTCTTAACCTTTACCGCATGAATTATTGTTTAAGGAGGAAAAAAATAATATACGCTTAATAGGACTTCTTTGGTTTGTTTTAAAACATTTTTCATAAAAAAAAATGTTTTTGTTTATAAAAAAACTCATACAAATATGTATATTTTCAACCCTTGACTGGATACGAAGCCAAATATGGCTTGCACACTTTTACCTCTAAAACGAGCAAGATAACATTTTTTTTTTTTATATGTATAAAAATGTATTAATTTCAAAGAGAAATAGATACACAATCAGAAATATGTTTTTATGGCTAATTAACTCACCTAACACCAAAGTTATTATTATTTGAAATAATTCAGTTACAACAAGCAACCGACCGACCTGTAAGCATGAATATCTTCCTTCTTGTTTGGTGCACGTGTACGAAAGCACAGCTATATGTTCTCAAAAATGCACATTTTTGAAGTCAAAAGAAAAAGGGACATAACTGTAGAAAGCCATATTTGGCTTCGTATGCAGTAAAGGGTTAAGAGTACGAATAAGTTTTTTAATTATTAAATAAAAAAAATAAATTGAGTGGCACAACAGCTCATAAAGAACTACGGCCTAGTGACTTACAACTCTCAACCATTCCCTCGTGCGTGTCTGCAGGAATGGAGGGGACCTACAGTTTATTGCCGAATCCGAACGGCTAAGGTGAGCGGACCTTTTCTGTAATGAGAGATACCTTCTCTTGGAGGTATTGTCAGTTCCTCGCAAGATAGTAGTCGTTTTTTTTTTCATTAGAATCGAACCTAGATCTCCAGCATGACAGTCCTGCGCACTAACCATCATGTTCGGCAAAAGGAACAGTCACGTAATTCTTTCTAAATGAAAAATTATTTTTAATGGGTATTGATCATATAATAACTCTCAAATTCCGAGTAATAAAAATGAGACCCTAAGGGGACAGTTATAGCTATCATTGAAATTCATCATTGAATATTTTAATGATGTATTTTATGACATTTAGGATGCAAATCTATGATTATTTTGACGCCAAAATATAGCTTGTAACTTAATTAATATATATGGCCAAAAAAAAATTCATTTCGGTCCAACCTTTCTCATGAAATGACTTTTATTTTTTTAATGATCATTGATAAGGTAGTGCAATCATTGAAAAAATGAAAGTAAATTTATGTGGAAAGTTGGACACAAACGATTTTTTTTTTTCGCAATAAATATTAATTGAGTCGTCAGCTTCACATTGGCATCAAAATAATTACTGATTTTGCTTTTCAAGTGCCCTAAATCTTAAGTTAAAAATTTTCAATGATGAGTTTCAATGATACCTATAACTGGGCCTGTACTATCATGCGAAAAACTGGTACAAACTTTTATCATGACATGAGAATCTCTTATAAAATGCTTAAAATTTTTTTTTTTAAGTCCTTATTATATTTAATTTTTTTTTAAGTCCTTATTATATTTAATATGTAGTAGCCGTGGCGTGATGGTTAGTGCGATGGACTGTCATGCCAGAGGTCTAAGGTTCGATCCCCAGCCTCGCCATCTATTTATTTAAAAGAAAAACGGCTACTGCCTCTTGCGAGGAATTGACAAATCCTCCAAGAGTATCTCCTGTCACAGAAAAGTGCCGCTCGTTAGCCGTTCGGATTCGGCAATAAACTGTAGGTCCCCCCCATTCCTGCAGACACGCAAACAGGAATGGTTGAGAGTTGTAAGTCACTAGGCTTTAGTTCTTCATGAGCTGTTGTGCCATCAAATTTAATTTATTTTTTTTTATTATATTTAATATATTATTAGGAATTTATTCAGTATAAGAATTTGATGTATGCAACAAAAATAAAAATATATTATAATAGGTATTCTTTCTCAAATATAGAGAATGTAGAATAATTCCTCAATACATTGAAATTTTCTATGCATTTAAATGAATTTTGATATCGAATTTCGAAATTAAAGAATTTAACGAAAAGATCAAATCAAAAATTTCTTTAACTTCAAAAATATTGCAGTCTTATCTACATCTATACAACACTTCAATCACTCATATCATTTTATACAATTCATCAGAGTAAAAAAAAAACACAGAAAACTAAAAACAGGTCAGTAGAAAATGAATAGAAGCCAGGAACATACACAAAACTAAAATAAACGAAACTTCAGATATGAAATGAGAATATATGTACATATGTATTTTTTTTTCAAGAAAATTGATTTACTAACAAAACAGAAATAGAATTTTCTGAGAATATCAAAAGGTTTTCTATCATTACATGGATGACTTTAGTTTCCCATGCAAATTATTTTCCTGTACGTTAAATTATTGCAGATGCAGAAACACTAATAAAAACTAGAGAACAGAACAAAGTGAAAAGAAATCTGCTGGCAATGGCGGATTCAGACTTTGATCCATGGGGGGAGGAGGTCACACACTTACAAATCCAATCATTAATGAACTCATGTTTTCTATATGGAAGTAGGTACCCAGTAGGAAATTTCTAAAAATTCAGTGCTGAATAAGCTGCTTCTTCCTTGAGGAAAAGAAGCTGCACCCGCCACTTTTGTGCTCTTTTTTCAGATGAATTTAACATGGGCATGTCATTGGCGGTAGGCACATGCCACTTTCTCGATGAAAATTCAACAATGAAATCACTGGTTCGGTGGAAGTTGCTTTTTCACCAGCTTGGAATATGATGAAAAATATGATGAATAACAGTGAAATCACTGCATAAATGTAACACGCTGATTCATCTGCTTATTTTCATCGATGAATAATGTGATGAAAATTCAATAGTGAAATCATTAGGTAACTGAGAGTTGCTTATTCACGGACTTATTATTGCCTGAGGAAAAATGTGAGGAATATTCAGTAGTGAAATCACCCATTACAAGCGAATTGGTTTTTCACCACCTTTCTCAATAGTAGAATGTACTTCCCTTATTAAAATAAAAACTGATTTAATTTATGTGGTACTTATGTACCTAATTATTATCTTTTTATTGCATTATTATTTACATAATATAAATTAAAATAATTACAAAAAATTATTAATTATTACAAAATTATTTATTGTGGCTCCTCGAGTAACCTAGGAATAGAAAAAATGTTCAGTTTACAATAATTCATACATTATGTAACTATAAAGAGTTACTAACCTTGGCGTTATTTTCCACATAAATGTAACACCCGCTTCCTTCCATAGAAAAAGAACAACTAACTTGAAATGAAAATATAAAACAAAAGAAGATTTCTAAAATGTTCAACAAGCCAACAAATAAAGCACGCGCCACAAAAGAAATACAGAATAAAGGAAAAAAAATTTAAACGATCACGTGATCATGGCATGTTGAATTGAAAAGGTACATATTTTTGCACTACAGAAATCATCACATTGTTCGTACCAAGAAAAAGAAAGGGCAATTTTTAGATTATCGTTACTTTTTCTCGAGAAGAAGGTTATATAAAGCAGACGACGCGATTAAGAATTAAAACTGAGAGAGAATGAGAACTAGAACTGACTACTTTTCATTTGAAAACGTCGACTTTAATTCAACATCAATTTCATATTTGTGGCCAAAGTAAGCCAAGGAGAGTTTTCAGAACTCTTTCTCTCTCGCAAAGTATCCTTTACAAAGCAGACGAGTGGATTTAGAGAATGAACTGATGAACTTATGCATGACTTTTCGTCAATTGAATCATCGCTTAATTTTTCTTTCCTCTTTAGCAACTTTTAATTCCGTATTGAAATCAGTTGGAGTTTTTGAAACAAGTAAAAGAAGGGGTTGTTTGGAAATGGTTTCCAAGTGTAAAGCAGATAATGTGATAAAAATCAAGAACTGCTGAAACAATGCATTACTTTTTACTGAATGAATCAGTGCACACTGTTTCGCCTATGAAGTGGTAGTTGAATTCAATGATGAATTCAGCTTAATTTTTCATTGAAGACGAAATTTCCTGCTGGGTAGTAGAAAATGATTTTTCATCCACCTATATACATACATATGTATATACTGTAACTATTACCTACCTTCAAGAATTTTTTCAATGATACATTTCTAGAACACATTTCTGTTCAGATAATTTTTTGTTTGGCATTGAATTTTAAATAATTTCTATACATTTGAAAAAAAAAATCAAAAATAAACTAGATTCAAAAATAAATGCGATATTTAACTTGTTTGCACCAAAATATTTAGGGATTGAGGATGAAAAACAAAACATTGACAAGCAAGCATTGGCATTTCAGAGATTGGCATAGCAAGCAAAATCTTATTAACTTTAAGTATTGTTTGTGTAGTGCTGTGAATTTGCTGCAGTTTTCCTACAGAATAGAAAATATTGCATTTAAGCAGAAGTAAATTTTCCCAATTTAACAAGACACCGCTTCGCGAATACCACCAGTGAAAGATTGAATGGTTGATAGTCCAGTCAACGAAGACCAAAAATCATAAAATAAATGCAAAAATACTTCTTCTGTTATTTCTGGGAAAAACTGATCAGTAAACACTAAATTTTGTAAGCTGCTAGTAGTGGCCGATTTTTAAGATTTCTTGACATTTATCCACCCCGCATCTCCCTAAGGCTAGGCGCATATTAATACGCGACCGGCACAGCAAGAATTTTTGTAAACAATGTAAAGCAATTTAACAGCGCATATTGATGGAGCGACGACGCGACATGATCTGAAACTCGTTTTACAAAACACGCGTGACACAGTGATTGAAACACAGTTTTCCTTGCGAGACTTTACACGTGCACATTTTTTATTTATTTCCCGTCAAAAAAAAATACAAACTGTCGGATAAAATTGAAAAATAAAAAATAGTTTGCTAATTACGAGAACAGTTATAGTTTTTTGTGAATTTCTTTTATTTTTGAATTAAAAGATGACAGAATAAAAGTTTGAATTTTCTATTTATATAAAATATTGACACAAGACTCGTGATGCAATATGCGGATAACGACATGACACGTTTCTATTAATCAGGTCATGCCGCACGTGTCAGGTCACGTCACACGCGCTGGTCGCGTCTCAATATGCGCCTAGCCTTAGTGTTGCTCTCAGCAAAAATATGAATACAATTTTTTTAGTAAAATTGTATTTACTTGAATTTTTTGGTACAGACTTTTCCACTTATACTCTTGGTTTTCAAAATGATGACTTATGAGCAATGAACACGATTAAAATACCAGTTGGCAGATACCACAGAGTGTACAAGGTTAGTTGGAAATGTTCTGGCAAATGTCGAAGTGACTTTTGACGGAACTCATATTTTTGCCCGAAGTCCTTCTTTTGGCTGAAATGATCAGAAAGGGGAAATAAATTACTCTCTCTGGAGCGCTCTCTTCTGCGAAAAACTACACATTTTTTGCGTAAACGAACACAATTTAAGTTAAATTTGTAGAAATTTGTAAAAATTCGTAGATTTGGGGAGTACGCGAACGAACCTAATAATTACTTAGGAAATTAAAGGTATAATTTTAATTAAAACTCGTTTGTGTCGTTTTCCAGAAAATTTTAATGAAATAAAGTCTTTGTATAGCAGCTGCCGGTCCTATATAGATGCACTTATAAGCAAAAATATATTTCCCAAAAAATATTATATTTAACATGCCTTTGATCTTCCAAATAGATTAAATTTATCCAATGGGAATTTGAAGTCTATTTCTGTAAAGATTATACAAGCAAGAAGAGAATTCTCCTATTTTTTTTGTCTAAAAATTTACCAACGGAAACACTTTTTTAAGGATTTATTTAACAGCAAACCTGAAATTTTTGGAGATTGCGAATATTTTTGCGATCTCATAAGCCTGAAATGGTTGATTTAATTGTGTGCAAAACTTTACAAATATTTTTCGCAAGCCGAACGACCTGGAGCTGCTAAATTTGTTTTTTAGAAAGTAACTTAAAAAATTTACTTAATTTTTTGTTTATATTCAAATACATGACACCCATGACCCCCCCCTTGTGTTCAGCCCTTTGTCTTCAGGGTTTTTCGACAATGTAGGCAATATGACAGAGGCCGACATCTGGGCAGAAATTTTCAAAATAACCACTAGTAAGGGTGATGTTAAACGCCAAAAATCAGCTTATTCATTTTATGGCCAATAAGGGGTGTCATCTACAAGATATGATTTCAAACCTGTGTAAAATAAAACTCTAGCTATAAACCAACAATACATAAGAAAATTATTCACAAAATGGGTTTTATTGGGTTTGGAAAGACATCAGGAAGTTGTGCGTTTCCTCTAATCTGTACCTAAATAAATAAGAAGAGGGTCTTCAGTGATTGAAAGTATAGGAGAGGAGAATATTCTCCCCTTAAAAGAAACCAGAATTACTATAATTAACTGATGAATTTATAATTTAAATCAAAACATCTTCAATCACTTACATTGTTAAGTTAATTATAAACTTAAATTCTTAGTTTAAAAATTCACTTACCGACAAAATTTTAAGAGAATTAAAGTGGTTTGCAAATTAATAATTGAAATTAAATCGCAATAACTGGCAAACAAAAACTACGCCCAAACTCCATCCATGCAAATCTCATTTGATATTCAAAATTATTACAAGAAAATCCTCCCATTCATAGTATTTATTATATGAATACAAAATCATTAAAACTCCTAATTTTGTTCTTAACTGAGGGAACCGGAAAGTCTGGTGTCTGCTATCGCAAGATAATACTGAACTCTATTTCAATAATAATAACAATAATTCTATATGGAACCTGAATTCATAAAACATTTTTCTCTCCCTTAATATTTTATAAAACACTGCTGAAAGCATTTTAATTTCCATACAATTTTTTAAAATTCATTCAGTTTCGCCTAAGACGTCTTGAAGAACTTGCTGCATAGGTATTATATCTCTGCTAGAGTTGGCTAACAAAAATGATGCTCAATCTGACAAACTCACAAAATTTAATGAATTCCTTCATATTATAGCGGTCCCTGGCAAAAACTTGATTAAATCACCACAGACTATAATACCATTTACTGGCATTTGGGTGTCCGGCTTTTCGAGCCCTGAAATCGGCTTTAACTTGAACGTTTCATCTTACACTCTCCTACATAATATAACTAAGCTATTGACAACCGTATCGTTGGCCATACTGACACAGGCCCTTGAGAAAGTGCTGTGCTTTCTAAAAGTTATAAATTCAGAATTTAAATTCTCGACTTTGGGATGGAGATTATATGGGCTGTAAATTAAGACAGGAGGGTAAATAAAGTTTCGCAGCCCTTAGCATCGCTGCAGTAAATATGCCGATTTTATGGTCACACAGAAAAACTTTCCCTGATGAAGGAACGACTCGCTCATGGCCACTAGGCAGGCCAGAGAACGACGATGACTTCACTTAGCCGAGAGACCGATGATGATGACTATGAAAAGGCAAAAGGATAACATTGAAATCCTTTCGTGTGTGCAATGATGAATTACGAGGATAAAAGCTCTCTATGTTGGATGGGATTTTGCAGAGAAGAAAGTGAAGTGAAGGACTTTTCGTTCATTAGATTTAGGAGGTGTTTGTCCTAATGGAATTGCGGTATATTCATGTTTCTGTTTCTGTGTTCTGATGGCGATGATGCTTTCAAAAGAAAAATCTGACATCCTTTGTAATTTTAGCTTCATGACTTCTGAATTTTCAGTTTCCAGAGCGTAAGCCTTTCGTTGAAGTAAAACTTCAGAGGACTAAACTCACTTTACTGGACTATCGACTTCTGGCTATATCAATTCCATTGAAGGTGCGGGTATGTGTGTCGCATGGTTGGATCCAAGCCAAAAAAGGATATTTGGAATAGAAGATGGAGTATTTTTCGGACGAAGCTCATGCCCCAAGCGTCATACTCAAACCCATGCCATGATGAGGAGCGTTGTGTGTGTCGTCGGTCGTTTGTTTTTACAGAAAATTGTGAGATGGCTCCTTAGAGTCGGGAGTCCCATGTCCGATTGGTTGAGAATTGTGTTCCATTGTTCATTTTGTGGATTTCTAACTTTAAGATACATTTTTTATGTGTCAGAGAAAGTCCTTTTCATGAAATGTATAAACATACCTACATACATTATGAACATATATTGTGCTGTGTTATGTTGTGTTGTGTTGAGCATAAAAAGGGTTTTATTCTTGCTTTCTTTATTATTTGTCCCTTGAGTGGTCCAAACACCGAGGGGAATGGGAATGGATGGATTTTTGTTCTTCATCTTCTAGATTAAGAGACAACTTTAACGAAGAAGAAGCTGCGTTTTGTTAAAATTTATATGTGGATCCTAAAAACAAAAAATAGCACAAGGACCTAAAACAATAAGAACAACCATGTAGGTAGATATTTTTTCTTATTTCTTACGGTACCTGCACACATACATATATATTCAGGACTTCATTGTATTCATATAAAATGGTATACTTTTTATTCGCATTCAAATTGTGAGCTAAATGCATTTTACATAAATAAACTGAAGCACTTTCACTCTTGAGCAGCTCTATGAATGAATAGAAGTGTTTTGGTGTTCTTATTTCTTAATTGGGATGAAGAACGATGATAAAATATTTTGTGTGACGTCGATGAGATTCGTTTTTTCTTTTATTACTTTTTTTCTAGTATAGACAATGCACTACGCTAGGTTAGATTCACTTTTTTAATTTTTGTCTTCACCAAATACTCATACAAGGACAATAAAAACAGTGGGGTGTATTAGAACAGAATTTATACTTTTTATACGCTGAACTTTAAATGCTCCAGACGATATTTCCAACTGGATTTTGTTTTTTTTTTTATGTACCGGTGGGGTTATTCACCGCCGTGCGCCGGTGAAGTCTTAAAAGTAAATTTTAAGTGGAAGTCATTGAGCCAAGATTATAATAAACAACTTAAACGAATAAAAAAGTTTGATTTGAGCCCAATCTACCAAACTCTTCAACATAATTTCAAGGATTCCCCTTAGATATCAATTTATTGGCTGCAATATTGATCCATTCCATAATATTTCATATTTCGTATTTCATACTTTTCATATTTTGACTATGTTTTTTAAAATTACATATGAAGTTACAGAAAGTGTTTAGCAAACACCTTTTAAGGAACCTATGCAGCCTCTAAACTATTGCCTGGATAACATTGAGATTGCAACCTTTGCTATTCCGATTTGACGTTGATGATTTTTTTTTTCAGTGCGTTGCATCAGCTCTAATCCGTCAATATTAGCCGCACCAGAGCAAGCAAGTAACTGCCTACATAATAGTACCCAACTCGACCCCGTGACGTTTTCTAGAAATATAAAAATATCAGCTTGAGTTGAGAAGACTAACTGGTTTTCCAAAGACTTTGTTTTCGATCCACTGCATCAACAAAAATTTCTCTCCTATTTTCCTATTCTTTCTAACAAGAGTGCCATCCAATAATTTTGTTAAAAATAATTCTTTTAGGTACCAAATATCTATAAAAAAAAATTTCTTGTATATAGGTATAAGATTTTACTTATAAAGAAATAGCAAATCTATTAATTTTTTGAGGAGGCTGATTGTAAAGAAAAATGGAAGAAAGAACATTCGTAAAATGGCTTTCTCCGAAGCTTAAAGCCATCCCCAACTGGTTCTTCAAATGAAAAATGTGGCCGAAAATTAGACCAAAGAAGTATGAAAATTTCTGAAATGAAATTGTGATCGTACGCGCATAACTCGTTTAAACATTATTCTATTTGCATGGAGATTTTTTTTTGGACTTGAATTGAACCAGATTAACTCACAAAGAAGCCGAAAATAGAAAAATTCGACCAACAAAGTCAGAAAATCGTGAAAACACCTTGAAATTTCAAACGTTCTGAATTTGTTTTTTGATCGTACGCACATAATTAGGCTGAACATCATCCAAATTGGATGAAGATTTACACACTAGGGAGATACAAATTGGAAAAATAAGCCGGAAAAGTCAGAAAGTCGTGATAACAATTGGAGCTTGCTCGACCTTCGAAAGGAACATTAATAAAATTTAATCAATTATAGGTGGAACAAAGTTCGCTGGGTCAGCTAGTAAAATATAAAATACAAAACGAGTTTTGACATTTCATTCGACGATAATGGTATATACGCTGCGTGTCTAGAACGCTAGTTGTAGAAGAATCGTTGCTGCAAGACGAACCCTGTACGCATCTATGACGAGACGTACCGTGTGCCTTAATCTCACACTGAAAAGTTGTGCCTTGTTTCAAAGCTGGAGTAAATTATATTAGTAGTTGAGAAAAATTTTTTCAATGAGTACATAACCTAATGAACCGCAGTGTAACAAATTTTTTTTTTGTCAGATGAAATGTATTTTGCTTTTTAATTATTGTGCACTTAGTTTTTCTTCCAAGAAATTCTTTCAGTTTTTATTCTCAAAATAAAAGGCTCAGGAAATTAATACGTATTTTCCCGTTAATTTTAGCTATAAGAATAATTTTTGTTTAAAATCTGCTGGATAATGTTAGAAAAACACTCAGTGCAAAATTTTATAAAAATCAAAAATTCGTCTTCGAAATATTGAATTTTCAAAAATAAATCTAAAAAAATATATTTTTTATTCGAAAATTTTGGAAATTTTGAAGGGGAACTTGGCTCTTTTTATAATATTTTGTGTTTTGGTGTGGTAAATAATTTCTTTTAACTATTCTTCTTTTTTTTTTGTAATTCGTACATACATATGTATATGACTATATGTTGGGAACCTTCAAACACTTCCCCTATTATTTCCAAAAAATAACTCATATAGAAAAAAAAATCAAAAAATGTCAATCTACTATGTATTTCAATATTTTGACAAAATGCCAATTTATATAAAAAGGCTATTTAAAAAAAGTATGCTTTTGAAACTAATGTAACTTTTATGTTGAGGTTCCAGAGGCCCTACTTAAGAGCCCCTTTCTTAATGGTTTTAAATTTAAATAAAAGGTGTGTTTAATTATCGCCAATAACTCATATGGTTCACCTCGAAAAAATAAAACGATACAGATCCAATTGACAACAGTGACCCACCTCTTTTTTGCTTATGCCTATTTATTTTTCATGTCTCTTTTCCTTACACTGAATTTTACACTACCTTACCATTTGCAAAAGGCACAACGCCATCTACCCACCACATTAGAACTATTTTGTGGGTCTTTGAATGAAACCCCGATAGAAACCTACTAGAACTTGTGTTGTTTTTGTTCTACGTGCTAAAAAAATAACCCAGACCCGAAGATAATAAAACGCAGCTAATATTATATGTATAAAAATAAACATATTACCTCCCATCATTTGGAAAGATAAATAAGTATCATCTTGTTTTTCAGCCACCCATAATTTGTCTGTAAAACCTTTTTGTTTGGAATTACTTTTCATGTAAACAACTTCGATTTATTTTTAGAACGCAAAATCTCTTTTACAATAAATTCTCTCGATTATTGTTAAAAAAAATAAAAAAAAACATTTAATGACTGAAATAAAAATATGTATACTTATACGATGCTATTTATTCATAAATGACCATTATAACTTTTCTAAAGAACAACAAATTATTCTTCAACAATAAAAACAATTTTAACAATAGAACAATAAAAACAGTTACAAACAAATCAGTTCGTATTCAACAGTAGGTTATTGTAAGAGCTCAATGGGGTCTATAAGTCAATTCTCAAGCCATCTGCATGTTTAATATGTATTTATAATAAAAGTGATGAACAATACGATTAAAAAGTATGTGGTTTAAAAACAAAAACAAAATGACTTTTTTTAAATAACGATATAGAGCAGTCTTACAAAATGAATTAACGATTGATACATTTTTTTAAGCGCAAAATAGTTGGCCTACGGGTCTTAATTCTTATATTTTACCATGATGTTACGTCGCCTTTGGCCTTGATAACTGCTTCTTTGCGTCGTGGCATTGTGTCAACTAATTTTTGACATTCTTTGGCACCAAAAGATTCCCAAATATTTATGATCTTAGCTTTTAGGTTTTAAAGTTCTTTTCGCAGTTTCTGCTTCATTTTATGCCAGACAGTTTCAATTGGTGAAAGGTCAGGGCTACTGGAAGGTCATTCCAGTAAAGGAATTGCTTCAGCAGATAATCACGCCATTGTTGACCTTGCTGTATGGCAAGAAGCACCATCCTGTTGGAAAATATAGTCTCCATCACGAGCTTGAAGTCGTGGTATTGATAGGAGAAGCTCATTTTCCAGAATATTCCGGTACCTCGCAGCATTGACAATTCCATTTACAAAATGTAAATTGCCCCAACCCCGTCCAGACATGCATCCCCATATTATTAGAGATGCTGGAAACTTGACCGTGTTTTTAAGGCATTCTTTGTGAAAAGCCTCTTTCGAATTTCTAATGACACGTTTTCATTCGTCGTCCACTCAAATTTCAAACCTGGACTCATCACTCTAAATAACGGACCGCCATTGACTTAAAGTCCAGATTTTACGTTGTTTGACCCACTCTAGTCGCCTTTTCTTTTGTTTAGGTGTTAAAAAAGGTTTTTTTTTGGCCTATCGCATATGTTTTAAACGAATTAAAATAGCTCTAATTTAAATAAGTCTAAAACAAACCTTGTACAATTTGTATCCAATTTTTTTCATTGTCCGCTAACAAGTGTCGACTGAAACACTTTTTTGGATTCTTTCTCTCCATTGAACAGTTATTGCAGCGGCAGTTTGACGTGCGTCGATTTTCTTTTATAATGTTCTTCAAAACTCTGCAATCTTGAGGTTTCGCAATTGATGGGCGTCCCGTTTCCGCTATTTTTGAACTTTTGAGATAATGTTTCAAATTGACGAGCGAGTTATGTAAATTGAATTGATTTGCGATTTTATAGCTCGATAATTCCGTTTCGAAGGCTTTAATTATGGACTCCCTAAGGTCTCGTGATAATGCAACGCCACGCACCATGGTTAACATTAAACTATTGCTGGCTTGCATAAAACAAGAGACTAATAAACAACAGAACATGTGCATGTCATTTTTTTAATAACGGTTAACTAAAAATCTATTTAAATCGTCATAAAAATAAATAAATTTGATGGCACAACAGCTCATGAAGAACTAGGGCCTAGTGACTTACAACTCTCAACCATTCCTGTGTGCGTTTCTGCAGGAATGGAGGGGACCTACAGTTTATTGCCGAATCCGAACGGCTAACGAGCGGCACTTTTCTGTGACAGGAGATACTCTTGGAGGATTTGTCAATTCCTCGCAAGAGGCAGTAGCCGTTTTTGCTTTTTTTTTTTTTTTTTTAAATAAATAGGTGGCGAGGCTGGGGATCGAACCTTAGACCTCCGGCATGACAGTCCATCGCACTAACCATCACGCTACGGCTACTACATTTAAATCGTCATAGGCCAACTTATTTGCATCCCAGGGAGAGTAGTCCACCTATTACGCTCTCACCTTTGTTTAAGAGAAAGCCATATGTGATTTCTCAAATTTAGTTCTGTTTGATCTAATTTACTTCTTAAATGTAATTTTTTACATTGACAAATAAAATTTAAGCAACAACTGCTTGAGACCAGAAAATTTAGGTATATAAAAAGGGTTAATTTGTTAATTGATGAGTAGGCCAAATACTTTACGTTTGGGGTAGTTACGAAAAAAAATAAATTAATTGCTCTGCTGGTTTGTGAAAAAATGGGTGTCCTGCTAAGTTGACGTCAACTTAGCAAGTCAACTTTCTCACAACAATAGATAAACGGTCCGGGAGTGGATATATTGATAAATACTTAATTGCTAATTAGTTAAACAAAAAAAAAATATCGCTGTTTTGGTTTACGAGAAAATGTGTGTCCGTATATGATAACGTCATCCCTTTTAACTCGAAAACGAAAGAAGTGATTCAAATTTTTTTTGCGTAACTAATTAGCAATTAAGTAGATAGTTTTCAACATTAATTCAAAACCGCATCAATTTATCTTTGATTATGATAAGTTGACCTGCTAAGTTAACGCCAAGCATCAGAACACCCATTTTCTTGCAAACCAAAACAATGATTACATTTTTTTTTGTGTAACTAATTAGCAATTAAGTAGCAACTAATTACTATATACTTTTTAATCTGCAACGGGAAAAGTGTCCTGCTAAGTTAATAAACATCATTAAATCGCTTAACTAAGTTTCAATAGTTTTTGACTTTTTGAATTGATCATTGACTTTCTGAGATATACCTAATTATTTTCTTCATTAAACCGTACTTTCTTCTTAAATTTACATAGTAAGTAGGTTAAAATTATAACAAGAACAATACTACTGGCAAACAAAAAAAGTTAAAAAAATTGTCCCCTAGGCTTAGAAAATAAGGAACAAAAACACAAAAAATAAAATAGATAAAAACAAATACATACTTAAGTCCAAACAAAATTGTGGCGTCTGTTGTATACTCATAGCAATAGAAGTAGGTATATAGTGGAAAATTACCCTTCTTATAGAATTTAATAACAAAAACAACCTTAAAACTCACATCAAAAAGTTTTCACAAAATCATTGAATTTTCACGGTCCCGCATTAAAGTGTTATGTGGCCTGAAGTGCCGTATACACAAAGCAAGAAGTAGCATTACTTTTTAATCCCCACCCACTCTAAAAAGTGAGAAAAAACCATGGTCTCATGTCCCTGGCCTTGCTTGCTTTCCTCGTTAAAGGATTTCTGGTTTTCAAATTTATTGTTGACAAAAAAAAATAAAAAAAAAAAAATATTTAATTATATGTAAGTAGTTATGTAGGCGGTAGATGTGTATTAAGTTAAATTATAAAAAAAGATTTATACTATAAATGCTATGAGTATATACAACTTTGGGAATGATTGTTGTTGTTGAAGTGGTTCAGTCTGCTCCACTGGCTACTTTTTAATCATGTTCTTTTGTTTGTTTTGCTATACGTTCTATACCTTGGACTCACTATCAAATCAAAGACATATAAGGACATATCTTTTATGCAGTGGGAATATGAAATTATCCAATTTAGTTTTCCTGTAGTTTTTTTTGTGTTTTTCTTCTTTTTATCTTGTTTTTCTTTTTCTTTTTCGGTTTATGTTTCTTCGGCAAGTTTATAGTTTGGACTTTCAATTTGGTTTGAATTAAATTAGAAGACTCAGAGTTCATCAGCGCCTCTCATTCACCATGAAGATCGAGCGTATTTGGGAAGAAATCTTTAACTAACGGTTTTGGTTAAAATAAACAACATCTAAGCACTAAATCGGTGGGGGGTGGTGGTGGTGGACGTTGGGTCTGAGGTAGAACTTTCTAAAAAACAGAATCCGTTGAGTACTTTAGAATTCGTATTACGGAAAAAATACTTCATATAGTATACATACATACGTATTATCACTTATGTAAAACATTTTTAAATAGATTAAATTATACTAGTATCGTCCTGTGTCGAAATTCGACACTAACTTTCAATTTTGCAAACAATTTGTTTGAAAATATTGAAGGAAAAAAAATTTTTTTTTTAATTTTTTTTTTTTAAATATGCACAGTATTCGACAGTACAAAAACAAACATGATCCACAGTGTGTAAATGCGTGTTTCGCAAGTATAATCTGCACATCTCCGCAATTGTGGCTTTCCAACCGAATAAAATTTATCGGAATCGGTCAAATACTTTTTGAGAAAATGGTACCACAAAATTTATTTAAGGCTATTTATATATAAGATATCGCGGGTAACGAATGTAAATAAAATGAACGACTAGATGCCATGAACTTTACGTTGTAGTAAAAGTTTCCGATCATTTCAAAAGACTTAGAAACATGGTTAAAACAGTCAAAAATCTAATCTCCTAAAATTCTAATAAAAGTTGGCAATATTTTCAAAGAAGACACTAATAAAACAAATTTCTTAATAATTAAAAATGCAAAAAAATTTTCTGCACTTATTTCACACCAATCGAAACTGTAAAAATAATTTAATTTATATTAAAAAAAATAAACAAAATTTTGAAATGACGTCAAATACAGGTAAATAAGACTTTTCAGTTATGACCTTTCTTTACAGATGTATATGAAAATGACAAATGGTCGACGAAAAAGCAATAAGTTGGAAAAAATTGGAGATGAAAGGGGGGCAGCAACAAAAAATGCTACCACTATCCCACTCGACTCAGCAAGGTTTTATTTATTACTTTTATTTATCGATTACAAAAACGAATTAATAAAAATGATTGATTTTATAGGTACTGCCGCCAAGGGCATTTGAGTAAAGCTAGCAATTAACTTTTTTAATTAAGGAAAAATTTATACCTTGGGATCGGAATTGACGCTGCAAAAATGTTCTTACCCAAACAAAAGGAAAGTTATATGTATAGATGTTAATGAATAAGAATTAAAAAATAATTTATTTGTTTGTCTGGAAAGCTTTGGGAATGGGGGACTGAAACCTTAGATGTTTTTGAACAAATTATAAATAAACAACAGGGCAATCAAAGATGCCATGTCAACGCTTGGTTCCGAAAGAATCAAATACGAATTTTACATAGTAACTCTGTAAAGAAAAAAATACTCACCACTGGATCACATGAACTTGCTTGTATAGCTAACAACTATAACAAAGCAACTTTTTAACGAGAAAATATTTAAAACGTCAAAAAAACTAAACAAATGTTAAGAATACAAAAGCACCTGATTGTAAAAACTATACAACTATAACAACATGTTCTTCCTTAAAGGATTTTTCTATATTCCTTTCAAAGTGTATAGTGTAAAGTGCTAGTGAAAAAAAAGCCTATGTTTTTAAGTTTTATATACGTACTTTAATTCGGTCCCCAGACATTTCGCGTACAGCTATCTACGCACTTTACCAAACCACGGGGTGCACTTGGGCGTATACGCACTTTTTTTACTTGCGATATATAGGTACTTAATGGCAAGTTTTGGATTTGTAAAAAAAATTTAACTCGAGATAACAATCAAATTTGACATTACGATGATAGGGATGACGAAAAAAGTGGGTCTCGCAATTCTGTCCGTCTGTCTGTCTGTCTGTGGACTCTGCCTACAGCCTAAGCCCATGGGCCAATTTTAATTATACTTGGTATGAAGTTTTTTCGGGACATCACCCCGGCACGTTTTTTTCCCTTAATTTTTAGGACCAAAAATAACGATACCTGCCATATATTTTTTTTTAGCATTTTTGGAAAATCTTATTTTTCTCAAAAATGGCTCGACAGATTTTTCTAAAAAAAAAATCAATAAATTTTATTAAATATATGCTACCTATTGTAGAAAATAAATTTCAAAAAATGGTTTTAAATGGTTCCTCCCATAGAACCATTTTTTTTATTTTCGTTTTCCTAGAAAAGGAATAAACTGATTTTGATAATTTTTTTTTATGGAGAATCTTCTGAAAAATTTTAATTTTAATTTTCAAAAAAAGTTTCAATTTTTTTTTTGAAAACCAAATATTTCGAAAACGACTTGGTCGATTTTTATGAAACTTGGTAACAAAGGGTTTTTAACATTATCTAAAATATTTTGAAAAAAACTTTTTCTTATAGTCAAAATTAACGGTACCTTCCATATAAATGTTAAAAAACCGTTACAGAAAATATAAATTTTCTCGAAAACAACTCCTACGATTTTGATTATCTAAATACTAATATTAGTATATGGTCTACGATCTACCAAAAACAAAATTTACAGTTAATTTTTCTTTATTTTGGACTATCTCATTATGTGTGTAACCGATTTAAATTAAATTTTTTATACAAAAGATTCTAAAAAGTTGAAACCATATTGCATATCAAAATTTTCAAAAAAAAAAAACAAATTTTGAATTTTTAAAAAAAATTCAAATTTGTTTTTTTGAAAATTCGATATTTCAAAAACGGGTAGATAATTTTTTTCGAAATTTAAGTTTTAATTTATCGTAAATAAATACTAACAAATTGTGTACCAATTTTTGTTCTTTAAAATTTTTACATAATTTTATATTTAAAAAATTAATTTAAAAAAAAACTGCTCCTACGATTTAAATTTTGTTTTTCGGAAAAACTAAGATTAGTTAAAGAAATTAGATAGTGTACTCGTTTCAGCTCTCAAAATAATTTAAGAAGATTTTTTTAATAAATTTATTTCGGATTATGTTTATTTTTAATAATTTATCAATTTAAGCTCTATAATGTATAATATTAGTTTAAACTTAAGGCTCCTATAATAAAATTATTTACTTTTAATACGTTCAATCTTTGAAATTCGAAGAAACTTTTACTACAAGAGCAAGTTTGTGCGATCCAGTCGTGCGTTTAATTTTTATTGAATTCTCAACAATGCTGTTTCTTCAACTTTTTTTTGTGCGCCTTATTCATATTTTTATTAAGTTCAATTCATAAATAATAATTATAACATCTTTAAGTTACGACTGTACCGTAAGAAAAGATTACAAAGCAAAGCTAATATCCACGATCCCACAAAAAGCCTTCAAATTTGTTTTTTGAAAATTATTATCTACCAACCTTAACTTGAAGTTTTATTAGTTTCCAAATTTCTGAAAATCTCTAGCGAACACGAAAATGGTCTGAATTCCCTTCCTTCACTACTTACATAAATTTTTTTTGTTAGTTTAGTGAAAACCTGTTTTTATTTTGAAAGCAAAAAAAAAGTAAGTCATTTATACCCCTCATAATAATCTCATATATCTTTGTATGTTGTATAATACACCATTGGGATATCTCTTTCAATTACTTAAAGGACGTTCGTATAGTTGCCGGACGTTACGTGTCGTTTCTTAATCTAAGCGACTTCACGATGAAGGAAAAAAGAATCTCAATCTTAAAAGAGCTTATACTATACTCTATAGATCTATCATCCCAGAACAGTCCTCAATTATAAACTAAGTGGTATTGGCAATATTCTCTCCCAAACATCCTTTTTCCAATGGTCGAGAATTCCCCATTCAATATCAATTCGAGGCCTTATCCGCTATTCTTGATTCAAGAACAACACTTTAATTATCAAGTGAAATAATTGACAGGCGGAAGTCAATTATGTGAAGAAACGAAAAAGCTCAAGTCAATATAGAAAAAAAAAAAAAAGAAAAACAATTTAACCTTCAGTCCCATCACGCCATAACCCATGCGGGAAAAATAACTCAATGATAAACTAAATACAGGAGGAAATTTATTTTCGGGAGAGAACAAACATTGAGCTGGATGATTATAGGGTAGAGGTGGCTGCTTTCGGCAACGGATCAATTTATGAAGTTAACCTCCTATAATTTTTGTTTAACATGTAATTTGTGATTTGCTATATATCAGAATATTGTTTCTTAAATTAAAATTATCACAGTTATTTTTTTTAAGAATCTATATATAAATAGCCTTAAATAAATTTTGTGGTACCATTTTCTCAAAAAGTATTGCACCGATTTCGATAAATTTTATATGGTTGGAGAGCCACAGTTGCGGAGATGTACAGAATATACGTGACAAACGCATTGACACACTGTGGGTCATTTTTGTTTTTGTACTGTCGAACACTCTGAATATTAAAAAAATAAAAGAAAAAGCAAATGTTTTTTTCCTTCAATATTTTCAAACAAATTGTTTGCGAAATTATTCCTAAGAGTATGTCAGTTTTTGTTGGCCGAGTTTCGGCCACGGGACGATACTAGTTTTCTTAGATGTTGTAATTTTTGGAGTTACGAAATTCCCTTAAGGGAATTCTTAGAACTTTTAATGAAATCAATTGGAAGCTGCAAATACAAAGTTTAAGAAGGTATCAACTTACATATTTCAATAAAATCTCGAGTTTGATTTTTTAAGTACCTACATACATAATACTACAAGTACAAAGCAGTACGTCATTATTCCACGGAAATTAGACTATAACACCCTACGAATAGCAAGTATTTTTTTCATTTATCGTGATTATGTACCTTTTTATAAGCAAAAAAAATAAAGAGAACTGAATGAATTAATTTGGGTTGAGATAGGTAGGAATTGTATAATTTAGAAGAAGACTTGATTTTTTTTTATTTTTTGTTTCCAAATTATTTAAAGCATCTGCTTTTAAATTGCACAATCATCCAATTTGTGTCGCCGTTGCAGACTTTTTCTCATTAGTTTGAGTGATTGAACAAAAGTAATAGTTTTGTCAAGTGGAAATGATTTAATCAATAAAATTTGAGTCTTGTTTTTTTTTGCAATTGATTTTTATGGACACTTAATTATTTTTAAGAAAGTGATTTGGAATAGAAGAAAGATTTAATATGCCATCTTCGATTTCTTTCTTAATGAACCTCATTAGCGAATAAAAAGAAAAGCATTTATAAACGAGAATTTATAATATATATATGTATATGTATAACATATAATTAAATAAATTTGTTTGAAATGATTGCTTTTGGTTGGAAGTACTTAGAAATTGTAAATGCACGACTAGGTCACATGCTTTGACAAGCCAATTTCAAGTATTAATTAATATGCAGTTAAAAAATTAAAGGCAGTTTTATTAATCCATTGATAGTGATACAATGTTATTTGGGGCCATTTGTGGAAACGAAATCTAACCGCCATATTAAATTCACTCGATACATCTAGATGTAAGCTTAAATCCAGATGAATTTACATTGAATTTGTATGATTTACATCCAGATTTAAGTTTTAATCTGGATGTATTGAGTGAATAATATGACCGTAAAAGTTTAAGCTCAACATAAGAGCTAATGTGATGTGGCTGAGGAAAAAGTAGACATCAAATCGGCCTTAATTTTACTAGAAGCTTATACATACTTCCAAAATTGAATTTAACTTGCTTTTCACATCTTTAACGAAAAAAGGCTAAAAAGTCAAAATTACTTAACAAACCAATTATATTTGACATGGGTGCAGAGAATTTATTCCATATGGGGGTATCTGATACACGTGGGAAATTATTCCAATTTTAATGGGAATCTGTTCCTTTTTTAAAAGTGGAGTTGATTCCTACCAAGAAAGAGAATTTGTTACAATTTTTAGTGAGAAAGAACTTCACTTTAAAAGTGGAGTCTTTGCTTACTATCTGTGGGAATTAATTTAATTAATTTTCTTTTTCGCAATTTTTTAATGAGTTTATTTTTACACTAATTTTCAAAAATCAAGTTTTTAGTCGTGATGTCATAAACTGATGGGCCCGACGCGTTTTCTTGGACAAAAGCACCTTTTTTGGTGCCCTGCTTCATAAGTTTAAAAGATCTTAACTCTCTCTTTGCTTTCAAGTATAGAAAAATTATGATAAATGGTCAAATATTTACGTTATTAATGTTATTTTATTAATTCGCTATAAGATTTATTAAAAACTGAAATTTAAAAGAGTTTAAAAAATTTTTTTTTTAAATCTGCTTTCGAAACATAGCTTATCTTAATTTGATTAAAAAAAAACACACTACTTTTCAAAATATGTTATACATTATGTTTCTAATTTTTAATTCAGTTTTTGAAAATTCTTCTGATAAAAATCAGAAAAGTAAAAAATCGCGCGATTTTATTTATTATTTGTAGATGGATTTTCAAAAACTTAATCATTCAACATTTTCAAAACGCAGTCTTTAAAAATTCAGCTTAGCTCTGCAAATCATAAAAAAATTAAGTATTCAACATTTTTAAAAATCAGTTTTTTGAAATTCAGCCTAAAAAGCTTTGCAAGCAATCAAAAAAATCGCACGAGTTTTAATTATTTGCAGACTTTCTAAGTCAAATTTATTATTATATTTTTAAAATTTTATCCACAAAACTCTGTTTTTGAAATCCATTTATCAAAATTCCTTCATTGAAAATTTTTCTTGTCTGCAAATAGTTGTAAATTCCATTTCTTAAATCAGTTTTAAACTGAATACGAGTAGGAAGTGAATTTTCAGAAGTTTTCAGAAACAAAATAGAAACCGACCGCCTTTATTTCGAAGCTATAATTGAAATAAGGCCATACGACTCATGCGGCCTTATTTCTGGGAGCCCGACATAATCTTCAAAACCAAGATCCCCAAATCCAAAATCCCCACTCTTTTAAAAATCCACAAATTTAAAATCCCCAAGCGCAAACCCATAAACAAAAATCCACAAACAAAAATTCACAAAACTAAAATCCCAAAAACTATCAGAAACCACAGTAAACCAACCCCTTATTTCTATTTCGTAGAAAAATATCAATAAAAATAGCTAAAACGTGGAATTTAGGAATCGATAATTATTCTTGAAGTCTTACGTGGGAAAGCATTCCACAAAATTTCAGGTGTAATAAATTCTCTCTCTCGGTGAGAATTAACTCCACTTTTAAAATTGGAAGAGATTCCCATCAAAAGTGAAATAAATTCCCTGCAGCAACAAAGTTTTAAAAAACCAAACAAATGTTTTTGTTTAAATTTTTATAGGTATAAAATACTTTCAAAATTTCTTAAATAATTATTCTCTAGATAAAAAAAGCTTTCGAAATCATTTAAGACTTATTTTATTTTCTCTCTTCCAAAAACTCCATTTAGCAGCACATCAACTCCCACTTATCAAGAAAAATTTATTAGAAATTTCGATATTTCAAAAACGGATTAATGTTTTTTGTTTATTTACATTTACATTTATTATTGTATTACTTTATTTGTATAACAGTATTTTTTTTTTAAAAATTGTTCCCATAACTAATTTCTTTCTTTTAAATTCAAATGAATACCTTTGTACCCAGGCCTTTTGCAACGACCAGTATATTATCATTCATAAGAGCAAGTACTTCCGACGCAATCATGTTCTTTGTTTTTAAGTAACCATTTTAAATTATTTATGGGGCACTAAGCTAAACATCATACAGCACTTTTAAACTTTTCTGTCTTCGCTCAAAACTACTTAGGTATCTCTACGCCTAAGTATTTCGTTTTACCCAAAGTATTAACTCATCTCTAAGTAGGTACCTATCTGCTATTAAAGGCTTAAATCTCTTATCGTCTCACAAGAGGTTTCAAAACTTCGCTACTTCCCGGAGAACACGAGAAAATAGCTTTAACATGGCACGTTTACATTTTGCTTGATGATGTTGGCTTTTAGTGGGTCCAAAATGTACAAAACTCCTGTGGCGAAACATATTTTTTCAATTACTGTAACAGTCTTGGAAATGTCACCATTTTGTATAAACTTTATGGAAATGGATGGGGGGGGGTGATTCGAAAATGTACCCACATAATGGTTCACCCTAAATCACCGCAGTTCATCGTGTTGAAGAATTTAATTTATTGTAAAACCGAAAGAGTGCCATAGAGTTGACATGGAGTCCTTTGGGAGGGCTACAGTCAGAGCTCTTGCTGCTCTACGATGAACTACGGTTAGTTTTCATTTGTAAAAAAAAAAAAATTCGATCAAAACTTTTTCGCAAAAAGAAAAAAAAAAACAAGAAAAAAATTGCAAATACATAGCTACAGTATAAAAATGAACATGCTTCACATCCCATCCAACGTCTCTCCACGTGACTCAATACATAAACGTAAGTGAGTGGAGTATAGTGGACCCCCGACCGACAGCAAAAAGTTTGACGAAATAGCCTCCGGGGAAATTCAAACTTTCCCTTTGCCTTCTCTATTAGTAATGAAACAAAAATCGATCCTTGGAAAATTGCATGCTGTTGGTAAACGAACATCATCTTCGTTGATGCAATTAATCGATTCTCAGCGAATTGAATCGATTTGAAAAACTTGTTACACAGTCATTGTGCTCACTAGGACACCAGAGCATTTCTGAAAGGTTGTTGTGGGAGATGAATTTTTACGGAACCAGAGGTTATTTTGGACGACGGAGACGAAGTGAAGGACGACAACGAGATCAAGATAAATGCTGGCAAACCAGATGTGACATGGTTGGTAAAACGTTAAAGAGAAGTCCTTGTGGTCCTTGTGTATTTTTTTGTTTTCTTGTTTTTTTTTTTGAAGGATTGGAATTTAGATACTTGAGTTGAAAGTTAGGGTTTTGAACAAACTTTTACGACACGCACGCTCTTAAGTACAAATCTAAACATAAAAGACGTCGTCATCCTCAGTCCTTTACAATATCCAAAGACATTTCTATTGAAAACTGCTTTGTAACCTTGATTAGTCGTATACTGTTCTAATTTTAAGACGAAACCAAATCGAAACATTTGGAACGGCTAAGACTAAACTTTCGGCTTTCTAAATTAATTTACATAGTGATTAATGAGAGTCCACACACTCGCACGATGCGAATTTGAAACATTCTTCCGTCATCATGCCGTTGGTCGTCGGTTTAAGAGAGCCTTTATTTATCGACAAAAAATCGTCAGCAAATAATTTTATTTAAATTTTGATGGCGGATTTAATCAACCCTCTAGTACGAAGTTTACTTCCTGCCGAAAATTTTGTATACAAGAATGGAGCTTAATATTATGACTTCATTTGAAGACTCCAATATTGAGGATCCGATTCTTAGAACGGAAGTTATAGCTTCGATAGCGAACAATATCATCCGATTTTTTCATATTTTTCACTTCAGAAATTCAAAACAGAGCTTTCGAAGTTTTAACTTTCTTTCCAGTAGCCGGAGCTTCAGGCTGCACACAAAAACCCCTTTCATTGAAAACAAAATAACCAGATGTTTCAATATGGCGTCTTTTTCCTAACCCCTACCACCCCAACATTCCGAAATCCAGTATCCCAAAAAACCCAAAAACCTGAAAACCAAAAATCACAAAAACCCAAAAACCAAAAATCCCGAAAACCAAAATCCTGGCAGGCCACAATCTCGTAACTAAAACTGAAAAATATATTTTCTTTAAATTTATAAAAACAAAATAAAAAATAAAAAAAAAAAAACTATCAGAAACATATTTGGCGGGTAGATGAACAACAGATAAGTACATGAAAACTAACGAAGTTCAAGAAAAAAAGGATTGGGTATTTATATCGCTGTTCCCACTCTGTTTATTTTCATTCAATTATTATTATCTATAACTATCATTACTGAAATTAAAAAAAGGCCAGGTTTAATCAGGAAAAGTATACAAATTATTATAATTTAGCCATACATTATATAATTAAATTAAACAATTCCTTTTAAAGCATTTTTTACATTTCAAGAAGATTTGTTTATCTTTCATTTTGTGCTGTTTTCTTATTTCTTTGGATTTAGGTTTCCGAAATCAAAATCCCGAAAAATTATATAAAATGAAAAATTTGTGCAATCATTTTTTGGGATTTCGATTTCGAGATCTTGGGTTTTCTGGATTCTGACCCCAACCCACTTTGTGCACGGTTTTATCAAAATCTATTGATTGTATGAAGAAAAGTGTATAATTAATTAAATTTTTAATATAAAATTACGTAAGCTACTGCTTTTGCTTTCAAATTTATTTAAAACCACTGCTAGTTTTCGAGAAATTTGCAAGCAACTGAAAATGAACCCTTTTCAGCCCCCGTACAAATTTTAGTCCTGGTCCAAATTTTGGAAAGTACTAAAGATTCAAAAATTAAGATCTCCTCCAAAATTCAGCTTTGTCGGTTTTTTTTCGTCATTTTCCATTTTATTGTCTTATTTTCCTGGGCTAATAGAGAAAATGTGACAAAATATTGATCATTTTGAAATTTCAAATATTTTGGGTCATTAATGCTAATACAAAAAACGTTAGATAGTTTCCAAAAATCAGTTTTTTTTAAAGTTTTGTTTAAAAAAAAAATTCACATATTAGAAAAGTCAAAATTATTGACTTTCTTCAAAGCTAGTTTTACCGAAAAACTAGATCTATAGCGGTTTCGAGTTTTAAGTTTTCACAAATTTTTATTACTTTGACATCTTAATCAATATATTCATGCGTAGTTTGACATCTAAATCAAATCAATAATTTTTTTTGAGAAACTTAAAACTCGAAATCCCTATATAGAACTAGTTTTTCAGTAAAACTAGCTTTGAAGAAAGTCAATAATATAGCCGTACTGTTTTTGAAAAAACTTAAAACTCGAAACCCCATAGAACTATAGTTTTTCATTAAAACTACCTTTGAAGAAAGTCATATTATATTGACTAAATGGCCGTAAAAGTAGTAAATCTTAGAAATGATACTTTTGACAAAATCGTCTTGAACTCGCTTAAAGTCTCCCCTTTGATTTCAGTTTGAATCAAGGAGCTGCTGCTAAGCTAAGTAAGTACTAAGTACACTGAAAAATTGAATTTGTTTTTGTAATACTGGACAAGCTGTTTTCCTTTTTTCTTTGGTCCGTACAAAAATAGGGTTTCGTCTCGAATAATTTATAAGTAGAAATGGCGGTCACCAGCAACCTTTTCAAGCGACCCAAATTAGCTTGGGGAGTTTGTATCATCGTTCCGGGTATCGCCTTGGTCTCCAAAAAGTGGATTTTCCAAACCAAAATGTTGTCTTCACAGTTACACTTCTTTTTTTATTTTTTTATATGATTTACTTATTTTTGATCAAAATATTATGTATGGCCAAACGTATAGCCAGAATTTTTGAACTTTTTGTTTTAATTTGTTTTTGTAAAAATATTTCCATCCATTTTCGAGTTATATCAAGAACACTGAAATGTTAAAAGAAAAACATTCATCTCGTATAATTTACAAAAAAGAAAAACAACCACTTTCTGTATACCAGTCTCATAAAATATGAATGTTTTAAGTCCATATTTTCATAAATAACACCAAACTTATTTATTCCACACAACTAAAGAAAAGATGGCCGATGTTTGACATTTATATACCCAAAAGGGTAATAAAGTAATGAAGGATGGGTCCATTGATAAGTTTTTATCAGTGCGGTCCTTGGTCCTTCCACAAAACAAATTACTCCCCAATCTGGGGATTTATTTTGTAAAAAAAAAACATGAATCATTGCGTGGAGCCTTTTTTTTTTGGTATCAACAAAAATATTCCATAATAAGAAAATTATGAAGTCATGTTCTCTTCATACGACACAAACAAATAGCCATGAGGAAATAAGGAAGTAAAAGGATATTTCTGCCCTTCATTATGTTTACTATTTTTATACATGCGGCTACATATTATTAGTAACTTAAAGCCAATTTGTTTGAATATATTGAATTACTTTATTGTATTTTTTTTTTACAAAGAATACGAAGGAGGAAAACGAGTAAAATATCTATTTACATATAGATAGTAGATAACGTACACATTTTAACTTAGTTCTGTATTTTTTTTTAGTCATAATAGGACTATATAATTCCTTCCATGTAAAAGCGTTCTTTATCCTCCTACATCTCCTTACGATATCAATCATTACTACCTTCAATCTTCAATTTCTTTTCATATTTTTAAGACTGAAAGCTGGATATTTTTAAATTCAATTCTTTTGTTGAAACATAAAATTGAAGTCGGTATAAAAAAAAAAAAAAAATATGAAAGGAAGAAAATATAGGTAAGTAGGTTTGTTTCTTTTTTTTATTTTCCTTTGGCATTCTCGGAATAAAAACTTTTTCCCACAAACAAGCGGACGTTTAATATTTTTTCCAACTCCAAAGGAAGGGAATTAAAATTTGTAAAAAGTTTAAAAAAGAAACAGTAACCAATAAATACAAATCAATGGACGAGTGTTCGATTTTGATATGGGTTGGGTAGATGTATAGGGTAAACAAAAAGTCCCCTAAAAATAATCATAAAAGAATTTTTTGTGCGAAATCAATTGGCTGAACTTTTGTGAGTAGCAACTTTGGCGCGAGTTTTGGCTCCCATATTGATAGATATATTAAAAGTAATTTTCTTGAATATTGTTGATAATAATATAATTTACATAGACAGAGATCTATACTATATAGCAACGGATATAAAAAAAAAGGTAGGTATCAAAATGGTCAAATATTTTTTTTAAAATTCAATTACCAGTTATTTTACAAAAATTTTAAAATGATTTCTATTTTCTGGTTCACACAATAGTTAAGTCCCATCTCCACCCCCAAAAGTTACATAATTTTTTATAAATACAACACCTACCCCAGAAGACGATATTTAAAATCAAAACAAAAACCCTAATTCAGACAAAAACTGTGCAAGGAAGGCTTCAATCCTCCCAGTTGTGATGTTTTTGTATCAAAATTTCGTTTACTAAAATGAACACAGCATTTACCAAAAATGTTTTCTGTGACATGTTGTGCTAAAGAAATCCGGTCTACCTCAATAATTTCCTTTTGACCGATTTATCAAATCAAAACACGATTCTCTGAAAACCACACACACACATACACAATCATCTGGTCCTAGCTCGTTGTTTGTATTTGTGCGGCATTGGCAAGCTCAAGCATACAAATTATAGAAATATAATTTGCGTTCAGTTCCTTTTTTGTTTGCATCCTTCATTCCTTCCTTTCATTTCAGAATATTCTTCCTTGGCAATAGCACCAGGGTTTAAGAGCAGAAAGGGCAAAGCTGACCACCACACTTATATTTCACTCCGTGTGTGTCCTCTTTTCACATTGACAGGTGTCATTCGTTAGGTAATTAGTGTGACGTTCCAAGCAGAATTTCTAATCACAGATGCCAGTATAATTTATGGGAAACGGAAAGGATATTGCATTTCTTTGAATTTTCGGTTAAATTCAAATCAAACAGACCAGAGACAGACGTTGAAATTTTTTGCGTAGAATAAATTAAATAAAAGTTAAATAAGTTTCGTGTGGACTTCGTGGCGACTTTGTTTTTCAAGTTTAAGGATATTGCCAATTCGGAAGTTTGTAAAATTCTTTTTTTTTTTTTTATTTAAAATAAAATTCGGAACAGATACTTTATTTATGATTCGAACCGTTTTGGTTTTTGTTGTTTTTTGTTATATATTCAATGATTTCTTTGAAATTTTCTTTTCACAATGGAAGCACGACAAAAAAAAAATACTTCTTCTTACTTTTGGGTTCACTTTTGTTTTATAGCTCTGGTAGAATGTACATATCCTCTGGTGATTCGGTCGAAAATCGCTTTGCGGAAGAAAACGCTTAATTGAAATCGATTTTTTTTGGTTTATGCGGTTTCTGTTGTCCTCCACGTGCGTCTCGTCGTCGCATCGTCTGTTTTCGGTGAAAGCTGTTGGTTGAGTCTTGAGTCTAAATTAAGTTTGTGTAAGTGCATTTTTGTGGAAATTATTTCCACAGTATAGAACAGCTTGCATATTTGAAAGAATGAAAATGGTATATTTATGACCTATAGTTTTTTTTGGGAATTCTCAACATGCTATGTTTTGTACCTACTAATTGCGATAGTGTCTAGATCTTGGGGGGGTGGGGGGGGGGGTACATTGCTGTGAATTGTGAAATGTAGGCTAAAGGAATTAACTGGCTATTTCCGGCTGACAGGTACATAAATGTATATATCTGAGGAGGTCTGAAACTTATAATATATTTCAATAAATTAAATAGTGAATTTGAGAGTTATTTGAACTATCAAATCGACCTGTTTTTGGAATTTTTTCTAAAATTCTGTTTTTCGTGATTTTTTTGAGCTTTCAAAACACGGAATTTTGACGGAGCATTTTCGAACTATTGAAAAATGTCATGAAAATTATAATTTTTCTAAATATTTAACTCGAAAAAAATTACATGTAACTGACTTAAATCCAAAAAAAAAAACAAACAAATCAACTTTTTATAAAAAAAATATCGATACGAAAAGTTTAGTTTAATTTTGAGTTTGCCCCCCTCTGGGAATAATTCTACGGGCGCCTATGACCGTAGCGTCTAGTTACTTCTACAACAGAGTAGGTTATAGGGCCGTGCAGATTATTACGCTATAGTTTCTGTTTTCATTATAGTCAAACCCGCTTAAGTGAGACGTCAAAAAATCTGAATTTAATACTTCACTTTTTACCTTAGCGAGCTTATAATAAATGAAAAAAGTTTCACAGAAGCGAATTTCGGATAGCTGAAAAAATGCTTCTAAAGCAGATCTCGCATAACTGATCAAAAAAAAGAAAACTTTTTTGTGAGGCAGAACTCAGTTATGTTTTGTATTTAAAAAATCAAGATCCGTTCATCCTAAATTGCTGGGAAAAGTCTTCATGAAACGAATCTTTTGAGCTTGGATATGATAAATGTATGGACCTAATTAAACAAGAAGAATAAGTTGTTAAAGTAAAAATTATTCATTTCGTACCTACCTATACCTAACAAAACAAAAGAAATTACCTGGTTAAAGCCTGTGCTCATGAATTTTTTCTTTAATTGATTTTTGTAAGTGTTTTATATATTTTTCACTTAACCGAGTTTTTTACTATGTACAATATAAAATTTTAAAGAAATATTTTTTTTTTCAGATATGCGGGTTTTTCACTTAAGCGGTTGAATGATTTCTGGGGAAATTTGTTGAAAAATACATGGAGTTAAGCTTAGTTGTTTACTTTAGCGTTTTTTTTTTAAAGTAAAGCGGGTATAACTTAAGCGGGTTTAACTGTAGGTACTGCGAAATATGGTTTTGAAACTTTATTATCTTTTTGTTCGAACACAATGAAAGCTACTACTTTTGGACAGCTCCGATAAGCGGAAAATTAGTTCCTTATAAGAGGACAAATTTTCAGGAACCTTCTTTTTTTCCTATGAACGGACATTCTAATAAACGCAGACACTTCTTTCTTTGCTTATTTCTGATAGAAAACCTCCCAAATGCAGAAACATTATTTTATTTAAGAGTTATTTTGTGCCAATAAATAAAATAGAAAAAAAGCAGACGGTCCGTTTCAGTGAAATTTCTGTTTATTTTTTTTTATCAATAGAAAAACTGCGGTAAGCGGACGCGAAGCCTAATAACCGGATAGAAAGATGTTACGTTGAAATTTTAGTAGGGGATTTCCTGAGTATAAAAGTTTGCGTTTGAGTGATAATTTCCACTTCCGACTTCGTTTCAGAATTGCACATGTCTCTTAATGTTCGAAATCGTTTTATTTTGTGATTTCAAAAGAAGCAGTTCTTAAGCGGACAGTTCTCATAAGCAGTACCGGACTGGCGACCTTGAGTGTCTCATATTTGAGTAAAAAAAATTTAAGTTTGATTTTTAAACAAATACTATAGTAGTTGTCAATACCTATTTATTACTTTTAGTCAAATGGGAAACTTGAAATCAGCCGACGCGACGATAGAATATTCGCATCCTAACAAGTAACAATAATATAGGTACATAGAAACCTTTTAATTCCGACCAAAATTCAAATATCTTTTTGTGTTAATTCTTTAATCAAAATACCATTTGTATTCTTTACTCGAAATTATTAAACATCTTTGTTAAAAGCATTTCAATAAATTTAATTGTGACTTAATTAAAATGAAAAATAAAATAAAGCCATGGCTTTTAAATTAATAATTTCCCAATTAGCTTTCCTTTTTTATATAACTGCCTTCTATATAAAAAAAAAAAACTAGGTACCTACTTTATGCTGAAGTCCCTTGAGAATTCAATGCGTATTACAAGATAATGAAACCTTCACAAAGTTTTGTCATTTCAATCTTTTGTGTTAAGAAAATTTAATTTTCGTCTATAGCCTTGGTTACAAAGTCATAGAAAAAAAAAAATAACGCTAGAACAGAATAATCAAAATACTTAATGCCGCAATCCCATGAATCAAAAGTATTCTGTATTTTGTTCAAGTAGGTAATTCAATTAAAAGTAAAAGTTATGAAAACAATTAGAAAGCGAAAAAGGTTGAGAAAGGTGAAATAATATTTATATCGCTTTGGTAGAAAGGACCATTCAAAATAAATGTTAGTAATGACCTGAATATAGGCCAGGTATACCTACAAGTATACAAGGTCAGAGAAATAAATCTCTTTTACAATTCCATTCCGATTCCAGAGCATTTCGGTATTCATTGTCCGGCAAGACCAACGTTACTTTATTTCTAAGCTGTATAGCTGTAGCTGTAACTCAGTATTCTTTGTCATTCTTCCCGACAAAATGAAAATTGCACTAATGTGCTATGAACGAAATTCTCATTTGGATGTTGTTTCTCAAATATTTATAGAACAGAAATGCTCTTTGTGAATGAAGAAAAAAGTTACTTTTCAGTTTTGGTCTAAAGGTATTTTGAAGATGTCATTTATTTCTCACTATTGGTAGGTATTTGTAAAGGAAATACGGAACAAAATACAGGAAGACAGATTTTCTTCGTAACTTAAAAGTTTAAATCCCAGGATTTCGATAGGGCCATGAACCTGAAGGGAATGGATCTATGTATATTTCCAGATCTAACACGCTATTTGCAAAACAAAGCTGTAGGCAGTGGACTAATATTTTAACTGTATTTATATATAGGGTATTATTACCCGCAATATAAAAATTATAGAGCAAAAAATTTCCTTTTTATCTACTTACGATGGATTATAAGATTATTTTTTTTGAATTAAAAAAAAAAAGTTCAATTTTGTTCTTTTTTGTTGAAAAATCAGTATTTTGAAAATGAGTTTTTTATTTTATTTTTAAATTACTGTTTTAGGTATGCATTATTAAATCTTTTGAAATGAAATATCGTTTTTTATAATGCTATATACAAAATTATTTTTTAAGAAAAGCGCTTCCACTTTTATTTAACTTTCAATCAAAAGTTATATAGCAGATAATAATTGGTCCGAGATCAAATAAGGACATCGACTTCGGATAAATTGTAATTTTTTTTTGTACTGCTAAAAATTGTTGAAAAATATTTTTTGTCTCGCTTACATTCAGAGCGAACGACCCAACTTTGGTTTACACTTGAAGACATCGGGTGTCGAGTTTTTAAAAGCACCAATGGGAAGTTTTCAGTGCTGACCGCACCCTTTTGATCATGATTTTACAAATATTTATGACAATATTTATTACTATAGTCAAAGAAATCTATGATTTGACCACGGTTAAATTGAAACAAAAGCAAATCTAGTGCGAGTAGTCTCAGAACACTAAAATTTAAGACATATCCAAAATTTGCCAAAAAAAAAAAAAAGAAAAAAAAAACACGGGAACATTGGTACTTCCAAAATATGGTTGCCTTTCATAGACGAAAAATAAATTAAAATAAGTCTAGTTACCATTTCACATCCCATTTAAATTTTTTATTTTTATACTTTATTCTAAGACCACTGAAATAATCTTTAGAAAATCTATTTTTTTTTTGATTTTGTAAACAGTTTTTTAAAAATTGGATTTTAAATTCAAAATAAATTTTAGAAAAAAAATCAAATTTTGTACTTCAATTTTCTTAAAAAAATAAAATAACTAGAATAACTTGACAATTATAATAAATATACGTTTCTTGTTTTTGGTGTTAGTCTGGTAAATTGATAAGCAGGGGAGAGTGGGGCTAAAAGTAACAGTTTTTACTTCAATTAATGCTGTTCCTAAGATATTGAAAATGAGTTATCCAAACCTTTTACTGTTGAAAGAGCAATATTTCAGCTACGAAATCCAGCAAAAAAATACCGATAAAAAATATAACATTTAGACAAAAAAAAAAGACGGATTGTTACAACTTACCATATCCATGCGGGGAAAGTTATGTAACATAGACAAGGGTAAATTGTAGCAAAACTGTATAATCTTTTTTTAAGATAAACAACAAAAAGTATAGCACATACTCTTTTCTTATCAACGTTTTGTTGACAACGATAACTGTTAAATGGACATTTTTCTTCTTATCTCAAAATAAAGAAAAAAATTAACCAAAACGAAATACAAACATTGAAAACAATTTCCATCGTCTTGGTTCCTAAAAATGTGTTTGAAAATATGAACCAAGTCTGTTTTTATGTGTTACAACTTACCCCACAAAAATGTTACAACTATAGCCCCACCATGAAATTTAACACAAATAACTCAATTTAAAAAAAAAAAACTGAAAAACATTCATCGCTCAGATACTTACATATGTACGTAAACTTAAAAAATACAGAAATACGTATTTAAAAAAACAACTAGTACTGTATCTCTTCCGGGAATACCAAAACTACAAAGAAAAAATAAATTTACAAACGTATCAATTTTGGGATTACCGTCATAATTTTTCTTCATGATGTGCTTGCTATTTACAGCTTCAGTATACTTGACGTTTAGCTTTGAAGTAGACGAACATTTTTCACCTTGACGCGTTTCTTAATTTTTAAGGGAACCCTTTCATTTTTAGCTGTTACTTTTTACCCCTGTTACGCTCTCCCCAAATTGAAAATTGAATGCAAAATTGGTAGGTAAAAATAAATTTTGAAAAAAAAAAACTAATAGATTTCTTTTTTATTCAAAATTCTATTAAAGAAATATTGTTTCAAAAACTGTTTCACTTAAAACAACTTGATATTTTAGATGTTGGTGGTGTTTTTAAATATTTTTGTTTTCTATTTTCTATTGCCCCTCCCTACTAAGCGGCGGGAAGTAGGCCCCCTCCTGTAAGATTTTTTTTTAACACAACCTACACGCTCTAGCCGTACCGTATGTTGCATCGTATGCAAAACATCCTGAAGGCATTATATGTTACATGATACCTTACTTATACATGTGAAGTCATATTTTAAAACATTTTTGGCAAATTTTGGATATATTTTGTGGCACATGTTAATGAACCTAATTACAAAGCATTTGCTTTTGTTACAAAATTTATCCGAACCTGACTACGATTGGAATTTCTGTGTTACCTAAAATTATTTTCTTAAATTTAAACTGCGAAATCTATTTATAACTTTCCAGACGGACTGAACATTATTTTGTCATAATTTGAACTCCTTATACCTTGACGCCTTTAAAGAAAATTAAAGTTTGAGAAGTACCTATATATACCTGCCACCTCATTTATTGGCAAACAAAATTCCACAAAATATAAATCTATATGACTTAAATATCTAAAAACTTTGTCCTCAAAATTATATCGTTTTTTCACTGACCCATGACGTTATTAGAAGTTTTTCTCTGCCACACCGGGGGGATAAGAAAACGATGCATGATGGTGGATTTCTAAAAAGTTCAGCAACTACGTTTTGGTAAATTAAATTCAAAAGAATTGAATTTGGTCATAAATGTGGTTCGTGAATCCTCATGTGCCTCTGTATGTAATGTATACCTTCTCCTATTATGTACCTACAACATCACATAGAATTTCAAGTTCTTTCTTCCATGTCCTCTCCTGCACACAACATTGTTTGATGTCCATGCGTTCACAGCTTGTACCAACAAAAAAAAAAAGGAAAATGGAACTTCTAAAGGAAAAGTTTATGAAAAGCGAATATTGCACTTAATTCCGGATAAATTTGGCTTGTACAGGTACACCGGGACCGGATACTGTTAAACTATTAAATATTTCGAGTTGTTATCTTCTTTGAAGCTCTACATACCTGGATGAGTCTTCCAAACGAATGGAAACTACTTTTTAAAACCGACATCACCGCACGATAACCGAACATAATTTAGGTATAAAGCTATTACTGGTTTGCTTATCCTCTTGACAATGGCCGAGTGCCTTTGTTTGGGGATTAAGGTATTTTTCAGTAGGTAAGTTCCTATGTTAAATTGTTGATGATATTCAGTTTTGTGTTAAACAACTGTTAAAATTGGACACAAAGGAATACATATCAACATTGGGGTGTCCGTTATTTCCAAAATTAATTTTTTTTTAAAGAAAGAAACCCCGCAAAATAAAAAGTGTATGCCTTACAAAAAATATATTGACCAAGACAAATGCTACCCCAACCTAATTTGGAAAAAAAAATTAATGTTTCTTTCTTTCAATCATTTTTAACGTGAATGATGCTTGAAAGTTTTGTTCGGAACTTATTGGTATCGGGAATTATTTTTAAAAAGAAATTTGTCATTACATTGGATTTTTGTTCTGAAGGAGATTCACAATTATTTTTTTTTTAGTTCAGAGCAGTTCAGAGCTGAGCCCAAACTGTCAAACAAAAATGCTGTGTTAATTTTTGAATTTGAAGCGTGCTGCATGAGCTCAGAAAAAATAAAATGCACGACTGGGTCGCACGAACTTGCTTTTGCAGTAAAAGTTTCTTCGAATTTTAAAGAGTAAAATATAAAACATATAATTAATAACTATTTATGTATTTATCCATTTAATAAATTGAAGAGTGGAAAGCATGAAAAGCTTTATTTAAATCGATAAAACAAGTACCTACTTAAAATGTTTTAATCTCAGAATGATGTTTACCATCTCAATTCTTCAAAAAAAGGAAATTTATTCAGAAATAATTTTAAAAATCTTTGGAGCGGTTTTCTTAAAAAGTAATTTTTTATATATAAAATTTCTTGAAATTTTTTTGAAAATAAATTGATATTCCATTTTTAAGAATATAATAATATACAGCTATTACCATAATTTCAAAAAATTCTTCAACACGTTTTCAAAAAAATGAATTTTCAAAAAAAAAAATTTTTAACTTTTTTTTTTAAATCCAAAAAATATTTTTTCCAAAATATTTGTATGCAGTATTATTTACACTTAATAGGATCAAAAAATTTGATCAAAATCGGTTAAGCGGTTAACGAGAAAGTCGAAAATAAAAACAACCGTTCTATGGCAGGTACAGTTAATAACGGTTTTTGGTAAATTTTTGTACACCAAAATTTAGACCATGCCACCTCTAGTACACACAAAAATTTAAAAAAAAATCGTTGGAGCCGTTTTTGTGATAAATAACTTTACTTAAAATTATCCTATGGCAAGTACCGTTATTTTTTGAGCTATTATAAAAAAATCTCGATTTCCCTTCACCCAAAAATCTTATGCTCCAAGTTTGAAGAAAATCGCTTCAGTTTCTTGTTTTTGGTATTAGTCTGGTAAATTGATAAGCAGTGGAGAGTGGGGTTAAAAGTAACACTTTTTACTTAAATTAATGCTGTTCCTAAGATATCCAAACCTTTTTCGCTTCAGTAATTTAGGCTGTAGGCCGAGGTACAGACAGACATACGCAGACATACACACAGACAGACAGACGGAATTGCGGGACCCAGTTTTTTCGTGTTCTCTATCATCGTAATGTCAAGTTTGATTGTTATCTCGAGTTCGATTTTTTGCACGAATCCATAACTTGCCCTATAGTATACCTATGTCGCAAGTAAAAAGGAGAAAATATATGTAGTGTTGCACTCTAAATATATCTACAATCATCCTTTTCCTTATTGAAATGTATAAAATGTCAAATTATTTTAATTAATTATAAAATCGAACTAGAATCAGTAGATAAACTGACAATCAGTAGATAAACTAAAATGTTAGTTTTTGCCTGACTCAACTTGATTCCCGAGTACCCTAACTACATACATACATATATGAAAAACTCATGAATTTCAAATAAGAGTTTCTTATGGAATTGAAATAAATGAAATGAAAAAATCAAAATAATCCAAACGGAGGGAGCGATCTTCATTTACGTATATATGCGTGCTTTAAAAATGAAAAAAAAAAAAATAAACAAAGCCAGAAAAGATAAGCCAAATCCCATGGATATCAAATATCCTTAGTTCTGGATACAAAAAACTAAACTACGTTGAATGGACAAATTTCCATTTTATCAGTGACTGACTAAGCAATCGCTAATGGCTCCCTGCACCATAAACCCACTTTAGCAATAAAAAAAAAAAAAAACAAAAAAAAAACGCAGAAAACGCAAACTCCCACCACAAAAAGCAGCAAATAATATGCAGATAACCAAACGCAATTGCATCAAGGACGATCAACTTTTTGTACTTTTTCTCAGAAAGGACGCGATGGCAACAGGGAACGGCAAACATGCGGTACTATGGTATCAAGCGCTGATGCTGTGTCTCTGTGGCTCATTTCTAAACGTAGTTTTCGAAAAGTTTGGTTCATCGGTGTTATGTGCGGGTATAGGAGGGAAGGGTACGGTGCGGGGCATGTGCAAGTTGTGCAAATTAAATTAAAACAACGAAAGTCAGACCAAATTAATGAAAAATAGGAACACAAAACACGTTCTGTTTATGTCTGGCCAAAGCCGAACAGACTCCAGAGTCCTGACTCCTGAGTGGCCTAACAACATATAAAGGCAAGGAAGGAAGGAAGGAAGGTGAGTTATTATATAGGTTAGGTTGTACATAGGTATAAAAGCCACAAAAGTTCGGGCTAATTCGAGAGGAAGAAGAGAAGCATTATTTCTATGTGGCAGAAGAACAAATCGGGACAGGAATCGGTTTCGGGAAGGAATTCTGCAAACAAGTGCTTGCTGCAACAACAAAAACAAAGGTTTATAATTATGGTTCGTTGACCATGACAAATTAATTTAGTTTGTGTGTTAATTTTGTTTTACTTTTGGTGTTTAGGGGATATAACTGAAAGTTTTTTCTGTTAGGTATACTTTTGTTTTAGTAAAAAGTTTTGTCGGGGTTTCCTCTCAAATCAAGGTGGACAGAGAACAAGCAGAGAGAAAAATAAAGTTTGTTTTTGTAAACCATGATGTAGTGGATATGCGTTTGGCACGTGTTATAGAGAAACAAAAAATATAAACCGTATTAGGTATATCTACCTTTATGTATATGTATATCATACATCCTTTTGTTCAAGGATCAAAGGCTGACAGTTTAATGTTCTTGAATAATAAAAGAAAAAAACCTAATTAAAAAAAATAAATATTTTTTTTTAGGTAAGGATACGAGTATGTTACATAGATTATACATATAGGCTGTTTTGCATCAAAAGGTGCGACAAAAGAGCTAAGGTGTTTATAGCAAAGTTTTAGACAAGAAAAAAATCGTATGGGAGAGGGTCTGTTTCACCCGATTCAGGCGGGAAGGGCTTTGTTCTAAAAAAAAATCGCCTTTAAAAGGAGAACAATCATTGAAAAACATCGGCAACATTTACACGCTGTACTTTTTTTTAAAGCCGGAAGTCCGTTTTTTTATTTAATTTTTAATTCAAATTATTTTAGAAAATAATTTTTGAAAAATTAATTTAAAAGCTCAAAATTAAAAAGAAAATATTGAAAAAATTGTGTTCAAACTAATTTTGTTAAAAATTTTACGTTAAAAAAAAATGTTTTTGTTTTTAATATTATCGATTTCTAGTCAAACACTAAAAACTTGATTCCTAAATGTTTTTCCCTTCAATTCGGCTCCCATCCTTTTTATGTTGCTCCAAAGATCTTGTTTCAACTAATTAAGAATTATAGCAGGTTTTTAATTTTCTTAAAATCTAAGTTTTAGAGTTTGACTAGAAATTAGTAGGAGCATCGAATATTAAAAACAAAAAATATTGTTTACTAACGTAAAATTTTGAACAAAATTAGTTTAAACACAATTTTTTAAATATTTTTCAAAATTTTAAATTTCAAAATTATTTTGTTCAAAAACTATTCTGTAAAATGATTTGAATTAAAAACAAAATAAAAAAATCCGACTTCTAATTTTAAAATAAATAATAGAATGACATTGTAAGTGTTGCCGTTGTTTTTTAATGATTTATTTTCAATTTCTAGTCGATTTTTTAAAAAAAATTGCTTTTCCGCCAAAAGGGGGTAAATAGACCCCCTTTACTATACGGTTTTTTGCTGGACTCAACTCAACCTACTTGCTTCAGCTTTTTGTCACATGGTATTCGAATCACCCTGTATATTTTTGTGCATAATTGTGTAGAAAATTAAAAACCTTAACTCTACCGATTAAATTATTTCGAAAAACGTTATTTTTATGAAGAAAGTTATTAAAATCTTTTTTGTAGGAAATTTTTTAGTCCACAAAATAGAGTTCAACATTTTTTCTGTGCAAGTGGCTATTCGGAAATTATTCCCTAAATATCAGTTTGGGGGGCCTTTCACCCCCTATAAAATTTTTTGCGGCCTTTTCGATAGGTACTTTTTACAGTTTCTTACACATCATTAGGAGGCTGTATACAAAAATATCCAGCTTTCTATCGATTTTTTTGAAGTCAATAATTGTCTTTAATGACTGGACTAGTAAAGAACCATAAGTTATCCGCTTATGAGCACTTTCACTGTCATTTTGTGAAACTAACTTTTCCTCTTCATCAAAACTATAGACATCCATTTGCATAAACACAAAATCAGCTTTCATTAATAAATTGTTCAAAATGTCATTATCCTTGATGGCAAGAAATATTAATTTATTATCATCATCTGACGTTTTAAGCTTATCCTCTAGTTCGAAAATAGTTCACATCTATATATTCTTCTGTCTTTCCAATATACATTTCTATGCAAATCCGACAGGAGGTTGCCCTAAAAAAAGAGTGAAGGACAAGAGAACAAAATTCATTGAGAAAAAAAAAACTTCAAAATCGAATTATATTTGTTCGCTGAAATAATGCCAAAGTATCTGGAATCCTGCCAAAGCGGATAGACTTTCCGTTTCCGTTATAGTGCATAACTATACACTAAAACTGAAAGGCTACATGCCAAAGCAAGAACAATGTGACAATGCGATTAATGATATTGAATTTTTTGGGAATGAAGCTTAGAGTAGGTATCGTTTTCGCTAAGCACCATCCGCCTCGTTTCCCGCATTTGGTTATCAAGTGTCAATTGTTGGTGTTCACCTTTAACACGATAAAATGGGTCACCAATTTTTGTATCTCATTTCGGTAGTTTTTTTACGGGTAATTTAACTGTTAGACCTTAAGTAAGGAAAAAGAACAAACAAAAATACAATGAAACCATTTCAGTAAAATAAAGGTTAGCGGAAAAAAAATTGCAAGGCAGATAATAAAGGACGAAAAATTAAAGACCAGAAAGGACGTCCAACATGATTATTCCAGTTTGTGGACCCAGATGATTCTAAGTTTCGCTCTTTTGATGTTGATGGTAGGTACATTACATATACCCTAAAAATAATAACACTTAGGTTCTTATGCATATGGTAAGTTTTAATTTCATAAGTAAAAAAAAAAATATATTTATTTACTTATAAAATTACCAATCGGAGAGAACTTAGATCCAAAAACTTCAAGCCTTTAGTTATTCATGCAAATTTCTTACCCTTCCTTTCAATAACTCTGAAAGAACTACTTTGTATCTATGCCTTATACATTTTAAAAATAGCAAACTTATAAAGACAACAGAAAAAAGACAGTCCAGAGGCTTATCAATGCGACCCGGAGTGTATGTACACAAAAACATTTTAAGGCTTTAAGCTTTCATTATAACGATGCAATAATGAAATTTGCAAAAACGCCAAAGGTGTAGCAAGTATTATTGATCCACATAAATTTTCTGTACCCAAGGAAATTAAAACAAAAAAGGTTAAAAACAAATTGGTATAATAAGAAGGAAAACACAAATAAAAGAATTATTTTTGTTTTTAATTTTCTTTTTTTTTGTATACCTGTATAGGGCAAGTAGGTATTGGTTTCGTTCGTGTAAAAAAAAGTTTCGGGGTTGTAATCTCAAAAGCATTTTAGAGGAATTTATTATAAATTAATAAAAATCTTTATAAGTTACCAATTTATGTTTCGAATCATTAAAATTGAACCTTTTATGTTTTAAAAACATTAAAGTTGATGGAAACTAAAATAATTTTCGAAATCATTGGTGCTTGCTGCTTGCGCGGAATAATTTTCATTTATCATTTCATTCTTTTTGTTTTTACATACAGTTATTTTTATATGTACATATAACATTTTTATTTTTATATGTATTTTATTTTATCTAATTAAGGTGTTGTATACCTTTTAACTGGGCGTTCAGAAAGATATTCATTTTTATTGCAGCAACGCCTCAACCACAGCTTGCAAGACTTGCTTATTTGCGAATAGAAATAGAAAGTAAAGACATATCTTATTGCATCATTGAATTTTTGCTATCTTTCACACCAACAAATTGCTCTGGGCTTTCAGTCTATTAGCTAAGAATAAAAAATTCAGACAATAAGTTATATAAATTTATCATTATTTCTCCACAATTTAATTCTTAGGATTATCCATTTCATCTTCTAATTTTGTTCATTAAAATTTTAAGGATAATCATTGCTTTAATTATTATTAATGATTATGTTAAAAATCAGGTTACTCGTATAATTATAAAGCTAAGGCTTCTTCAAAGTGACCATTCAAAAGCAAATCCCAAAATGTTTTTTTTTCTGCTTTTTTTTGTCTTTCCTTTTATAATTACTACTTTAACAGCAGTATCAAGCTTATAACAAAAAAAAAAATAACCCAAAGACATCTTCTGTGCTTAAATATTTCATCAAAAAAGGTTCAGTTAATGATGTTGCAGCATCACAAAATCTGATAACTACCATGACAAATACAGAGTAATTTTTCACCCACACAATATAGAAATTACTTTTCACAACAAAACGTCCAGCTTAATAAATTTAAGGGAATTTATTTTTCAAGTGCCTGATGGAGTATTGTATAGTTGTAGTATAGTAGTCGAGCAGACAGCATAGTATAGGTATTTAGTCACACCTTTATATGTAGGTAGTACACATTTTAAGTTTGGGTAAAAGTTTCCATTGCTGTCTGATTATGTAAGAAAAAGTTTATTTTATATCATCAATTGAGGAATTCTGAAACATAACTATGTTGTATAACTTTTGTTAAATGAACAAAATAAAGGTCAAGTTTTTAACCAAACATTCGAAGACTTTCAACAACTTCCCTTGGGAATACTAGACAACACGTAGTTAAGAGTATGTTTTGTGTGATTTACCTAATTTGTCTATACAAAAACATTCATTGTATACAAAACTAACTTTGGAAGGAAAAATGGGGTGCTAGCACGTATATATAACTTTGATACAATACAATCGATCATTGGCAGCATCCTCTTTGGTTCAATCGATTGTCCTCCAGTGTATCATCAGAATTGGCACTGTACAATACAAATTTGAAAATCACGATTGAAATAGATTTTTACATTCGATAATAATATCGCCAGGGCATATGTTTATTGTTTTAAAAATACGAAAAATGTCAATACAAAATTATAAACCCATTTTGTGAATAGTCAGCATGTTTCTTCCGAGGGAATCTCAAAATTTGGTCCAAGGATGGGAAGCATTTGTTTTCAAGGAAATACTTTCAAAACTGCTGTCAATTTTATTCCTGGCTATCTAAATAACATCTATCAACTTCTTATTTTCTACATATATGTACCTATAATCTCTCAAAAAAGTTTGTATTGATTTTAGTAGATAAATTAAGGGCTTATTGCAAGAGTATTTTGGGAAAAGTCTATTCGACAAAGGTCGATCAAAATTCTTGATAGAATTGAAATTTCTTTATAATAGAAAAAAATATAAAATAATCAATACAAACATTAAAAGCCAAATAGAAAAATATTTGGCGTGTTCAGGGCCCTTATTATAAGATACGAAACGAACGGCAGAGAAAACGAAACCTAGGGAAACGATAGTCACGGCGCACAGTGGAACGAAAAGCAGAAAAAGTGGACATCGCACTGTAACTTTAGAATTGATGGGTGGATTTTAATGATTTTTTCGCCATTTAGTTTGTAATATGTTCCAGATTAATAAAATACTAAGTACCGTCTTGATAAGTGAAAAACAGTAATCCTGACCATTTAGTCAGGATTACTGTTACTCTAAGAGATTTGTTTTTATAAACAAAAGATAAATTAAGGAATAGATATGTGTATATATAGACAAGAGTTAAAAATTATAACATTATTTTAATTTCAAACATACAAATTAAAAATAAAGTTTGCTATCCTTAAATTAAAGGGGAACGCATTGAGTGATTAAGTTAAATGAACTATATTTATTTTTATATGCATATGTTCATAGTTACTTAATAAATTAATAATTCCGTAACACAGAAAATTTCAAGTTTCCTTAAAAATGAAAAACTAATTTTTCAATTACAAAAAGAATTCTTGATTTTTGAATATACATATATTATAATACCTATGTACATTCTAGAATGTATGTTTATTTATTATGAACTCTGAATGGTTCCGGTTTCGAGTTCTTTTTGGACAGATTTTTTATAAATAATCTGAAAAAATTTATTCAAATATTTATGAACATTTTTGAATACCATTTTTTTAATACTTTACTTTATAGCTTAGAAAGCTATTTATTTAGAAAAACATGGGTTTTCTGTAAAATTGATTAGTGTTTTATTTAAAAAAAAATCTAGTTTCTTATACATACGAAAATGCAATCGTTTTTGCCAGTATAGAAAAAAAATAATACCAATTAGCATTCCAAAATGTAATAACAGGTAGTAAATAGAGGTTTTCTTAAAAGTCATAGGAAAGCGGGGTCGGATCCGGTCGGATCCAATCTTTGTTAAATATTTCTTAGAAAAAGCATAAAATTCCGTTAAAGTGAACTAGAAAGCAGGCATATGTAAGTATTTTTTTAAAAGCTTACCGAAAATTAAAAATATTATGTTTTTGAAGAACATGTTAAAAATTGGTGTTTTCAAATTTAAACATTTTAAATTTAATTGGGTTTTTGATGTTTCTCAATAGCTTCAATCATTCCTCAATCAACATAGTTTGATTTAAAGAGATATCTTGAAAATTGAAGCAAAAAAACGAACTTTAATTTATGTCCCATATCACTGTTTTTTCGGTTAAGCAATAAAAGTCTAGACTTGAGCCATTATTTCTCGAAAACCGTTAAGTTTACAGAAAAAAATGTTCTTGTTTATGAAAGAGGGGTCAGTTTTCAAGACATCACACATCAAGACATGACCAGAATTTTGTACTGATCGTTCCACTGTGACAAACGAGAACGCAATCAAAGAAACAAACGACACCAAATCCAAAAAGAAAGCCGAACGACAGCTAATGTCACTCGTTAGTTTTAACGAGTTTCGTTTTTATTTACGAGTCTCGTTGCTCGTAATCGCTAATAAAATACGAGTTTCGTTTTTTTACCACCATTCTCGTTTCTCATAATTGCAAATTTAACGAATACGTGGTATTTCTTACGAATATCGTTTTACACTATAAGCCTCCAGGATCTGAGATTTCTTTTCTTAAAAAAGTGAGCAAGCGAATCCAAAGTTTTTTTTCCTCAGAGTTTTGACAGCAAAACTGAGAAATTTTGCTGAGGATTACTGTTCACGTAACTGAGATTGCTGGGGGATCTGAGATCTGAGAACTCTTTTTCCTGAACTTGCCTAGTAATGAATAAAAATAACGATAGTAGACTTTTTATTATTATTTATTGTATTATTCATATTAGAATGTCAGTTTATCAAACTTTTCAACAATAACTACCTCTAATTGTTTTTACGAATTAATTTATTCAATTCGTTTAAATTTTGTTTGGCTGGAGATATTTCAAGGGGTGCCGCGAGCCGCCTATCATCAGTCTCTTTTTTAGTGGTGTTGAGCTTTAATTCAATTTTATTGTGAAAAACTTTCTATACATGCACACCATGGGACTTTAATTCTATTCGACTTTGATTCTATTGATTCAAAACGAGCCCCTTACCCTCACTTTCAAAATCTAAAATACAATTTTTAATTCCGCGCTCCAAGAAGAGCACACATTTGACATTTCACTTTATATTCATAAAATTCACAGTGACATTAAAAAAAAAATAATCAAAAATCGTGGTATGAATTGAATGTCAAAGATTGTTAAGGACTCAAACAAAAACAAATAACTAAAGGCTATATAAAGAGTTTGCATTAAACAAGGAACACCGCACTATAGCAAGATAGATGAAAAAAAACCATATCCATCTTTTAATTTCAATGCAATCCAATAAACATAATTTTCCTTAAGCCATACCTACAACAAGATCCCCTCGAGCTTATACTATTCACAATCAACAAATTTACGGTTGTACCCCGGTTATAAATACGCATACATACATACATACCTACTTACATACAAATCTACGGACTATGGATTTTGCTTAAACAAAGACATTAGAAAACAAGTTTTGTTTATGGAATTCAAAATAGATACTGAACTGAACCCCAAATTGCTTTTGGCCCCGCGTGTTGTTGGTTTGTTTTGATAAAAATGAATAATTTTAATATAAAGCAATTTCTTTCAAATAAATTTCCTTCGGGTGTTTGTTAATGGATATATTGGGGTTGAGGATACCGATACAAATACATATTTTTTTTTTTAAATCCTCGATTTCCATCGATTTGAAGAAGAACAGTAATTTACTTTAAATTTGGAAGGTGTCTTGGACATTTTTTTTTCAAAGAAGTCAAAAAATAACTGTCAAGGAAAAACTTATATATTTTTTGTGAATAACCTTTCAGTATATTTGCTTTTAAAATATAACTGTTAATGTATTTGTATAGCCTGGTTCTGTCAGTGTCAATTCTCACAATCACAAGACTTAAATTTATGTTTGAGGATTCGATAAAATGTTTCATATTCTTTGCACAAAAGCCCAATACAATAAGGTGTTCTTTTTTATGGTGAATGGTTAATTTAGGTAGGTATTCAAATCTGAAATAATTTTATATCTTCAGTAATTGGCCATAAAAGGTCAGTTAGTTTTAGAAATTGGTCAGGCTTAGAAAATTTTTAATCCAGGGTTGAAGTTTTTCGAGGTTACCCGAGATTTTTGGCACCTCATTTATGGGATATTCGCAAAAAAGTGTCCCACTTGAAGGGTCACTGGATAATGATAAAAGGTTAGGTAATTTCAGTAATTGGTGAGGCATAGGTTTTTTTAAAATTAATTTTTAATTTTTTTCAAGGTCACTGTAATGAACTTTTAGCACCTCATTAGTGGAATTTAAGAAAAAACAAGTATGCAATTAAAAAGGTCAGTAAAAGGTCAGGCAGTTTCAGAAACTGGTCAGGCATAGATTTTTTAAAATAATATTTTAAAGTTTTTTCAAGGCCATTACAAGGTCACATGAACTTGAAGCACTTTTGTTTATTTCTTGTCAAAAAATACAAAAATTAATTTGCTGGTTAAGTTGAAAAATTAAAGCTCGTTTGGTATTAGGAAAAAAAATATTTTTTTCAAGTTTCTTTATTTTAGTTGAAAAAAATTGTCAGAACTTTTAAGGACTTATTATTTTACCTTATTTTTCTAGCATAAGCATCAAGTCATCTGATTATAAATAGCTAAATAGCTTTAACTAGAATATAATAGTAAAAGCTTCAAAAATATCAAGAATTCTCCTAAATAGGGCCAATTTTATACGCTTATGACAAACGAAATTTTATACGAAATGGTCAAAAATTAGTGAAGTTTGTTCGGTTTTCAAAAGAAAGCATGCAGTGACTCTCTCATTAATTTTAAGGGGACTGAACACGACTAAAGGCACAGACCACAAAGTATAAAAACAAGGCTTGGATTTCAGTATACAAAACTGAATTGGAATCCACAAAAAATTTGATGAGAGAACGAAAGCAAACTATTTGTAAGCCAGTGGTCCTCGGATTTAAAATTTAGGTAAGAAATACGTACATATAATAAAATACTTATTAACATTTAAACAAATGAAACGTAACAGATAAGAATATGTTACAAGAATAAAAACATTGGATTTAATAAAAGTTTTAAATAAAAAACTAAAACAATAAAATAAAAATGTAATTTCAAAGAAAGAGCCTTCGAATTCTAGATGCAAGAAGGCTTCGATTATAAAGGATTATAAAAATAAATATGCATACTTAATGTAAATAATCTTAACTTCAAAAAACTATGAGATTTATTTAATAAATGAGATGCTCTATAAAAAAATGAAATTCATTCAATTAAAATACTGGTCCACTTGGGCGTATACGCACTTTTATTATCTTCAAATTTTACAAAAATTATTATTTTTGCACGTTGAGTTGGTTTATGTTGATTGTAAAAGCCTAATATTTTCATGAATTGTTTCTCTCGATCAAAAAAAAAAAAAAAAAACTGAGTGTGGTACGGAGTTCACGCGCAAACGCTGATTCAATTTCAAAAAATCTCCTATCAAGATAAGTGCGAACAATAAATATTTTTATTAAAGGAGTAAATTGTTCATTTCCACAGCCGCTGGCTGGTGCAATAGCTGTGAGTATGATATTAATTGTATCATCTTCAGAGATACGACAAGCCTAAACTCAATTAGCTGGGGAAACCATAAAATCTGAGTAACTTCATCTTCAACCTCAAATACAAGCAGGAGAAAACGAACAGTGAAGGTGAATCTGATGAAGAGGAATAACAAAAACAATACAAAATTATTGCTGTTGTTGTTGTTTTAGTGGATGTATTGAATAAAATTCAAAAAGAAGATTTTTTGGATTTTTAGTCCAAAGTTTTTCGCCCAGGCACGACAGTTGGTGAATGTGATGTGCTATTTATTTTCTTTGATTAATATTTTATATGAAAAATATGTAAGAAAAGGTGAGGGCAGAGGGTGGCAGATTAAATAGCCCAGGGCTGCAAAATACCTAAATACGCTGCCGCTTGTTGGTACATACGTTATAATTTCAGGTCCGTCAAGCTGGGTCCACCGCAGCGGAAATTCAAAAATCTTACTATGCAGACATTAGGGGCTAATTTAGTACCCCAAACCTAAAGGAGCCCCAAATTTTCTTCACCATTTAGAAGGCAAAAACTTTTTTGATGACGTCATCAAATCAGATTTTGCCCTCTAACTGGTACAGGGAATTTTGGGCTCCTTCGGGATCGGGGTACTGAATTAGCCCCTAATTCCTGGATCATTAGATTTTTGAAATTGTGTATTGGGAGGTGTGGTGGACCCAGCTTGACGTCAAGCTGATTCCACCACAAGTTTTAAGGTGAAAGGAATTTGAGGCTCTTTCGGGATTGGAGTACTAAATTAGCCCCAAATTAGCCCCTAATTACTGCATAGTTAGATTTTTGAATTTCGGTTGTGGTGGACCCAGCTTGACGGACCTTATAATTTCTGTAGGTATAACCAATTTTGTCAATATTCATGTCAATTGTGGTCTCTGCAATAGTGGTTCACAGTAGGTACTTTGCTCTTTTTTATTTCTACGTTAAAGAGACAAAAGAGAGCTGCACTCCGAATCACTGCAGATTCAGTTTTCGGATACCATAATCGGCCCTTTTTTTTGACACGAGACACACGTGATTCAATACGCGGGTAATGACATGACAGGTTTCTATTAATCGTGTCATGTAGAATATGTCAGCTCAGGTCACACACGTGCGTCGTCGCGAGCGTTTCAATATGCTCCTCTACCCTTAGGAAAGATTAGTCCCAATGTTGGTTTAGTACCCTATGGTTTCTATGAAAATCTATATAAGTTTTAAATGTTAATAAATTCAACAGGCATCACGAATTTTAAAAGAAAAACATTACAGGAACTCATTCTTCTAAGGGAATTTATACATTACTTCCAAAAGCTATTCATATACAACGCATCGACCAGCGACCACGCCTCTTATAATCTGTTCAATCTTAAACCCTTGCCTGCATAATCTCGATATTTGAACACAATTGGAACAAATTGTAAGTAGCTCTCAATCAACTATACATAAGTTGGGTATTTTTTTGTTGTATAGTTGCAACCTTTTTTGGGGACCTTAAGGTTGTACACCTTCCGATACACAAAACCAACCAGATTGAATGAGGATAACTTCCCAAGAGTATTCAGCACCGGGCAAGGCTATTATATCATGTCCTTAGAAATATCGTAGACGTGAACCTTATGTTGCATACGATATCGCCCTAAAGGACTATCAGGAACTACCCATCTAGAGGAGCCCACACACAATGGCCTTTATGCCCGAGAACTGTTGCCAAAAGCCAAAACAGGGTGTTTGGATTATTTGTCCTTTTGCTTGGTGGGGTGGGTCTGGGATCCAGGTAGTGCCATTAACTTTGATGAAGTGTGGTGGAGTGGTGACGATGGCAGAGATTTGTCGACGACACATTATGAACGGTAATAGTAGCCTGTTCTATAGTCTCTCGTTTCCATGTTGCGGCTTCACATATACATACATATATATGTGTGTATTGGACATTTTAAGTCGGAAATTTAGTACCTGTTCGTAATGACTTCAAAAGGCTGGAGAAGCGAGAAAAGAGAACACCAACCAGTAAATAAAGCTACACACATGAACGTATTCGGAATGTGTTTTCTGTTTTCTAAGAATGACAAAGAGATTTATCCACCTACTTTTGCCTAGAACCACGTATAGCGTATAGGTTAGGTACCCCATGAATCGTATTGTGTGATTTTAGAGGCAAACAAGGAAGGTTTTTTTCAGCTTTTTGCAGTTTTAGTTATCGCAATGGAATTCTTAGTGAAATATTTTACAAAGTGAATGAAATTTACATTTCAAAGGATAATATTTACCTTTGCACACGTACCTATACCTTTAGCAAGTTTATGAAAGAGGGCAAATATTTTGCAATTGGTTGGTAGAGGTACGTTCGTATATCAAGATATTTTATATTTCCCTTTCTTTTTTGATATTGCCCTTATGTACATACATAGCTATAAAATCATGTCCTTTATTTCCAAAAAAAAAACATAAATAAATACCTACTTTCCATAAGACATATCTACACATATGTACATATGTATAAATAAAATATATTTTGAAAATATTTTCATTTTATTTTCATACACATTTACAAGGATCGACAAGAAAAATATTTATGGTTTGTGAAAATATACATATAAATATATATTTGGTGCCCTACTGTGGCTTTTTCAAACTTGAATGCCTGCGGGTGGTTTCCTCCATACATATAGATTATATGAAAATCTATTTTATATCAAAAAATATTTTATTATTATTTTTGGAACAATAACAACACGCGAGATTTATATTCAGTGAACATTCGTCAAGGACCAAAAAATTATTCAGACATTGTACAATACATATACCTACATTCATACAAACATATAAACTTATATGAATCCTAACGGAATGCTCTGTTTGGAGATTTACATAATTATTCATAATGTTTCTAATGGAATGGCTTGTATTTGTCCCCGAGATATGTACTTAAGAACAATTTTGTTCTTTTTTTCTCTTATTTTTATTGAGGCTGTGAGACAGCCTTCAATCCTACATAAATACAAAATCGAGTTTAGATTTATTTAAAATTTTAAGTGCATATTTATCAAATCTGTTAAGAATAGAACGTGACCTTAGAAGCTAAAATACAGAGACAGGATTATAGGTTTTATTATGGGAATGGTTGGTAGATAAGGTATACCTGATGAACATAAATCTCCAAGGTCTAGGTTTTTCTACCTTTAGATACTAAAATGATATGATAAATGCCAAAAAAAAATCATTCTTATTAAGCTCTTTACAACATATACCTATACTAAAACAAATAATCGTTCTCGGCGCCTCCTGTCCTTCAGTTGGATTAGGTATAAAAAGGTAAAGTATTTTGTTTACTAATTTAAGATAGGTAGGCCCAAATAATAAAAATGAAATCTTAAAGACTTAGATTAATCGTATTACGTTCAGTCTTATGTATTTATGATTGGTATGAATGTTTTTTGTTTGCTCTATAGGGCAAGTATTGATTTCGTGTAAAAAAAAAAATGGTCGGGGTTGTAATCAAAATTGACTCTACGATGATAGAGATTTCCGAAAAAGTGGTTTTTGCCATACTATCCGTGTCGGTCTGTGCATCTGTGCGTCCGTGCGTCCATCGTTATTTGAGATAGAGCCTAAAAGAGTTGACCGATTTGCTTCAGAGCATTTTATGTAATTCCTTAGAGGTGAAATTCGAATTTTTTGATTTAGGTCATTAAAAAAACAGGTAGCTGCCACACAAATATGTAATTCGGTGTTTTTTACTTTTGAAAAATTGTCTCATTTTCGAGTTATTGACGTATAGTTTTTTAATGGATTCGATTTTGTTATAATTTTGCAACCTGGTGCTTTTCAGTCGTTCAAAAAATACTGGATTTAAAACCATTTTTAAATAATTTTTTAGACCAGACACAAAAAGAATCAAACTTAAAAATAATGGTGCAAATTTTAAACAGCCTTACATTAGGGTTTTAACAATTTTCTAACTTTAAAGCTCTACTAAAATGTTTTTAGTTTTAAACATTTTTTAACTATAGTATCATATTTTACCACGCCTAAAACAGTGACAGTTTATACCATTTTCACATTTTTAATTGTAAAATTGACATTTGGAGTTAGTTAATATAAATACTTAAAAGATTAAATAGGCATTTGGTGATTTTAACTTTCGTAAAATGTTAAAAAGGTATACAATTTAAAATCCTGTATTTAACCTAGCATCATACAAAAAATGCTTTTACGTCATAATAAATCTTCTAAGATTTTGCGCCAATATTTTTAGTAGGTATACTTTCGACATTTTCACGTAAAAGATATGACAACATTTTTAACTATAAGATTTTTTCCTTCCACTTAAAATCTATATGTTTCAGTAGTTCTTCTTCAAAAAAATTGGAACTTAAGAGTTCTGCATTCTTAGCCGCACTTATGAAACAAATAATAAAAGAAAGCTGGGTGTGACCTACACTCATAACTTCCCATTGGTACCCTTTGAAACTCGACAATACTTAGTTTTTTTTTCTAAGAAAATTACCGATTCAGAATCTCCGAAAGCCTTGAAATCAAGGGAAGATCAATGTTGCTCTGCTTGCTCTAAATATATGTGACACTTAAATCTTTTTTCAACAATTTTTAGCATTTTCGTTTACAGTATTTTACAATTTTTAGCAATTTTTTTTTAAAAACGAAACTCTCGGTTGATTTTCTTTAAAGTCTTGACAAAGTATTATTTGTTCGGGAGATATTCGACAAATAAGCCATTTTACAATTTTTTTTGTATAGTTTAAATAAGAAAGCCGCTGATCAATACTTTCTGAAAACACTTTCTGCACGTTATGGTCCTATTTTCTGTAAAATAAACTGTATTCGAATTCGATATCTCTATTCGTTCTCAAGATATCGTTAAGCCTAGTACGCTGCTGATACGAAACGAAATTTTTAGTTGATCTCCAACATGACAACGAAATGCTTACGAAAACCATAACGAAAAATTACCCCTTGAAAGTGTCACCATTTGCAAAAACATAAAAAGAAACACAAACGCATAAAAATCACAGAAAGCAATGGCGTGATGAAAGAAACAACAAATAGGTACAAACAAGAATAGAGAGCAAATTTCACTTTTCCGCACACAATTAATGGTACAGGCAATTAATTATGTGCGAAAATAGAGGGGAGATCTCTCCAAATAATCTGCTACAATTATCGATTTCGTTCATCGAACAGCGTACCGCAGAACGAAAAGCAGAACGAAAGTTTTCGTTTATGATTTCGTTGTGTCATTTTTGTAAGGGATTTTTCGTTTCGCATCAGCAGCATACTAGGCTTTAGCTGGAAAAACTCACGAACGTACAAACGATCGTACACACTACACAGGCATCTCCTTAAAAACTATATGCATTCCCAAGAGCACGAAACGTGGAAAAATGTCAAAATTTTCGATTTGACACATCAGACTAAATACAATAATTTCCTATGGGAAGTGCAGATGCATATAGATTGGCGGTACAAAAAGTCAAAATATCATTCTTTCTAATGATCGAAATATTAAATGATTTTTTGAAACTTATATTTGGTCTATAAAAGCAAGTTGTACAATTTGTATATGCTTCCAAAAATATGTTAATTCTAAAGGAACCTGAATCCTGGAATAAAATGTTTTTAAGGAAAAAGTTTATACGAAACAGAAAAGAAAATTTACCTTCTATGTAAGTATACCTACAATTTGTAGATACGGTACATTCATAAATAAATGAATTCAATTGAAATGTAAATATAGACAGAAAAACAAAAATATTAAAAAAAAAACCCTAGAGCTTGAACAATATAAGTAATTTACTTATTTCATCGGCGCGGCACAAGGACATTCTTTCATTTTAAAATTGTAAATAAACAATGAAAAACAAATGTGTGCAGTTGTTTGTTGTACAGCACAGGCAGAAGCTGTACCTACGTATTTTTATTCATTAAACCTATATATAAGCACAGATTTTTAAATACAGCATCTTACACTGAGATAAATATTCATAGAAAGCCAACAATAAAAATATAAATACATATACAAACATGTCATTTATACAGTATTTTTTTTTTATTTGTTGCTCTATGGAGTTCAAAGAATTCGAAATAAAAAAAAAAAACAAATAGGCTTAGTTCCAAAATCCATCAGATGTGGATTTACTGCGCAAACTGCACATCAAAAATTTGTTAGCTGTTCGAAAATATACATATTTTTTGCGTTCCGAAACTTCAAACTTATGCAAATTAATATTTCTACAAAGCATCAAGTTTATGTTGCTGATGCGCATGAAAAATGTATTACTACCGCATCAAAACATTTTATTTTTTACATTTTGGAACTCAGCCATACTCTCCAGGTATCAAGTCTTTGACCTAATAAATTCGCAAATGATCTTTAGAAGAGTTATAAAATATTCATGACAACTTTCGGAAAAAAAACTTTTGACTGGCTAAAGTATGAATAGAAAAATATTGCCTAATGCTTACTTAGGGATCCTAACGAAATTCCGCCGCAGGACAAAATCCCTTGTAACGAAATCCCCCAAGAAAATCCCGTCATCTGCTACTATTTGGCGGGATTTTTAATACTTTTTTGGACAGTGAAAAATTTGTAAAATCCCGCCATCTGCTACTTTGGCGGGATTTTGACTACCTTTTGGAATTATTTTGGACCTTAAAAAGTATATAAACCAGTATTTGGGAAAACTTCAGTTCTTGTTAGATCTCAGTGGTGGTAAGACCTGCTTGAGGCGGGTGATATTAAACATATTTCGGTTAGGCCAGTGTTTGAGATTGGCTGACGTAGTGTTAGAATGATTGTCGAGGGGGGTTTTTGAAAGGGTTTCTTTTTTGAGGGGGGGGTCTATTTTAAGACGAATTTTTTCTTGGTGAGGGGAAATTTTATATGGGGGGGGGGGGGGGGTATTTTTAAATGATTTTTTTAAGCGAATATATATTTTTTGTTGTTAAAGTTGTGTTAAGTGGTCGATTGACTGACTGAAAATAATATTATTCAGAAAACAGTGCAGTTTTAGAATATTTTTTTTTTTAGTTTGACATTGGATATAGGATAAATGCAGAGTTTATTTAAACCCAGCTTCTTTAAATGCAAAAGAAACGGCGCATACACCCAACCTTGTACATACCCCAAATCCTATAGTTGGCCAAGCAGGCTGGTTGCAGGGCCGCAGCATGCCCCCCCTTCATAGGCGATAGTGGTAAAAGTAAAAAATATTTGGCCAGAAAAAAAAAAAAACTTTTTGAAAAATGTTTATCGTTCGTCTTATATAACATTATTAACTTTCAGGTACATCAAATCTGGGAAACATATCCGAAATTCGGTCTTGTTGAAAATTTAATTTCATGCAGCGCAGCATGGTGTATGTATAAGCAGCTGTATCGACTTTTAAAAAATGCCTTGTTCTACTATCCTGTAAGATTCTAGAATCATTTGGAATTCTGAAAATGTAATGCAAACTTTGAAAATCTGTTTGAGGGAAACAATAATTGATTAACATTAATACTTATATTTCCTCTTGTACTACCATGCAGCATTCTTTTGATATTTTTTTGTCGTGACAAATTTTATGTTACAAATTCTACCCTTTGAAGTAACATGTACCGCAGTTCAAACTTTTTACATGGTGTTATTTTTCTGAGTGCACATAAATCATCAAGACAGTAAAACAAAATATATTCACACCTAATTGAATTTAAGAATAAAAATCAACCAGTAAATAAAAAAAAAAGTAGACAAGAAATAATATTCTCACCCTCACAGCCATTAATTTGAATACAAACAACAACAACAACAACAAAGACGACAATGCGGTGAGGATGAAGTTTAAATGGTAACAGTTTGCAGGATGCCATCTTTATTATGTCAGTTTTCACATAAAAAACACGTACGGATTGTATGTTACTCCTTGTTGCTGAGTATAAAGTACTTTCATGTTTTTATATGGCAGCTACAAAAACAACAAAAAAAAAACTTTATTTGGATTACACAATTTCTTATAAAGTAGTCATACATCCCTAAATATGATGGTACATAAATGATTTATGTGCTGGAACTCTTAACACAGAGCTGCCGCATTCGACTTTCATGAAACTCAAACGAATTCGGAAAATTAAATTGTTTGAGTAGAAAATGGCATGGAAAGGGAATTCAGTCCTTTGGGGTAATATGAATTTGTAATTATTTAGAAATTATACAAAATTATCTTAAGAAATTAAAATTAAACAAAAAATTAATTATATATTTTAAAACTTACGAGTAAGAACATTTTTGTAACACAATTTCTTGTAAGAACATTCCATTTTCAAATAATTACGTACATTTTTTTTAAGATTTCCGTTATAGTAGAAGATACCGCCGTAGTAGCCGTGGCGTGATGGTTAGTGCGATGGACTGTCATGCCAGAGGTCTAAGGTTCGATCCCCAGCCTCGACATCTATTTATTTAAAAAGAAAAACGGCTACTGCCTCTTGCGAGGAATTGACAAATCCTCCAAGAGTATCTCCTGTCACAGAAAAGTGCCGCTCGTTAGCCGTTCGGATTCGGCAATAAACTGTAGGTCCCCTCCATTCCTGCAGACACGCACACAGGAATGGTTGAGAGTTGTCAGTCACTAGGCCCTAGTTCTTCATGAGCTGTTGTGCCATCAAATTTATTTATTTATTTTAGAAGATACCGCCATAGGACGACCAACGCTCATCGAGGTAACAGACAAAAAGTGTACAAACATTTTGTGCAAGTGTTGTTCAGCCTAAAAATCAATTTTCGGGTGTTTGTTTTTTTTTTTTTAATTATCTGTTGGATCGAAATTGCAGTAGAGTGAATTAGGGTGAACAAAGGTAAATGGAATCTATTTTCTAAATAAAAAATGATAGAGAATAAAAAAGAAAGAGATTTAAGAAATTCAACTAAAAATGTGAAAAATCTACAACTCGAGATATGAATGTTTGAAAGTCAACATATGAAAAAAAGAAATTTGAGCTAAAAATTACAATAAATCAAGGTGATGTTTTTTCAAAATAATTTTTTTATTTTTGAAAAGCAGATAAGAAATTAGTTGACCAATATTTGTCAAATTTTTGATTTAGTCATCAATTTTTTGTGGTTTTCGATTATTTTTTTTTTCATTTTACCCGCATTGTTGTTTACATTAAAAATAGTATCAGCACAAAGATACATTTATTACAAGTACGATGGTGTCATATTTTTTTCAAAAACGTTGTCCAGAACTCAGAGTTTCCGCAGTTTTAACAGATATTTTGAAATTTCTCATTAAGTTAGAGGAAAAACTTGTCATAGTCTCAGAGAGGTGACAGCCAATTTTGGTTGTTATAGTACAACCAAAATGTCTGAATAATACTGCACACAAATATTTTCAAAAAATAATTTTCAATTTAAAAAAAAAAAAGTTTAATTTTATTTTTGAAAAATTAATTTCTTTTTTGAAAATGGGTTGATAATTTTTTTTTTTAATTAAAGTTTAATTTCTATATTATTGAATTCTTAAAAATGGCATAATTTTTTTTTTTTAATTTCAAGAAGAATTGGTTTTTTTTTAAGAAAATCGCTACAAAAGTTTTTGAAATTTTGTCTGCATAAATTCATAATTTTTTTTAGAGTGTAGATGGCGTTCTTCATTGTGAACTTAAATCATTTTAAGTGTTTTAGCAGTTTAAAAAACTTGTTTCATGCTTTTTTTTCTTCTCCAATTTTGTATATCAATATTTATAATTATTATTATTTTTAGTTATATGTTTATAAATTTGCTTATAATATACAATTTTAAAAATTCCAGGCAACCTAAACCACAAGAGTAAGTTCGTGGGATCCAGTCGTGCATTTTATTTAGTTTTAATAAATTTTATTAATGAGAAAATTAAATTAATTACAAATTAAGAAAACATGAACTCAGTGTCCTCAGTGTCCTCAGCCTTCTCAATTAAATTAAAAGCATAACTTTTCTTATTATATTATATTTTTTTTATTATGTACTCTGTACTGATTTTAAAAAACAGAATTTTGCTAAGCCGAATCGATAAGTAATGACATTTTGAAAGTAAAATTTTTGCAAGGGAAGGCAGAATTTTGAACGACCCGTTCTCATTGTGTTCGAGAAAAAAAAATCTTCGCACGATTTTTAAGAAATTTGTAACGTTAATTTTAGTTATTTTAGTAATTTTTGTTTAATTTTTTTTTTTAAATACTCGAACATTAACTTTTAACTTTTTTTTAACGTAATGCTTTAAAAAAATTCTCCTCACAAAAATTTATTAAAATCAGTTGTAAATAATCGAGAAAAGCGAAGATAAAAAAAGGTTCTATGAGAGGTGGCATTACTTACCATTTTTCAGAAAAAAAATGCCGCCAGGTATCTGTTCTAAGCAAAATACGATTTTCATAAAATGTTAAAAAACAAAAAAAAGGCAGTTACCACGAGCCAAATAGCTCGCTCGCTCAATTTTTTTCGTTAAAAATTCTTTTTATTTTTCAAGGACCACATAAATTTCATAATTTTTTTTTTATTTTTCGTCGGGAATGTTATTTCAGAGTAAAATTTTATTTTCACAATTTGTAGTCTACGTACAACATAATAACTTTTATTACTTCGAATACAATTTTCCCGTTATATACCGTATCCTTGTTGGAACTTAGTTACTATACTATTTCTATTCAAGTGATGAAATAGCATATATAGCATCCCTTCAATTTCAATTCAATTTATTTTAAAACCAGTATACTGATAAGAAAAATTAGTTATTCGATATTTTAACAGATTAATTATTTTATTTCCTGTCGCCTATTATATTTTTCTTTCGACCTCACGATATTCACGAGATTCACGTTTGTTTTTATTTAATTGGCGTGCAGTGTTATTTCTATTTTGTATGTATTTACTTAAAATATTTCCTTTTTTTTTTTGCCTGACGCAAAAGCACCTTGAATTCAAATCCCTTTCCCTCAACATAGACCGCAATCTACTTTTACGCCCTTTTATTTCATTTTGAATAATAAATAAATGGCATTCAGAGTTTTCAATGGTTATAGAGCTTCCCATTAACAGACATTGAGTTGGAAAGTTGAAAGGATACAAGGATGGGGCAGCGGATTCCTTATTCTTTGTATTTATTTCAATTATTCCTTGAAACACTAAAAATACTCACCGCAATTTGAATGAACGGATGGAAGTAGATTCTATATAGGTACATGCTCTTGAATATGGTTTAAGTGGGTATTAGATTCAAGACTCAAGAGGTTAGGTGAGAATTGAAGTCCTATGGGTAATGTGGTTGAGTATGTGGGTAATGTGCACATTCATCTTGAGAAATCGCTCTTAAGATAAACGATACGGTTGGAACATGAACAATGAACATATATAATATCTTTGTGTTTCTATTATTAAGGCATCCTTGAAATAATGTTGTTCTTTGTTCAATAAAACAAAGTATACATACTTGACTCATCATTGTTTCACTGTTTCAGGGAAGATTTTTGGGCTATTTGAGCCTACTTAGCTAATAAAATGTAGGCACTTATTTGTAGGTACATATTATTTATATGAAATAACAACCATTTAGTTAGGTCGATTGGGAATAGGAAGGAACAGTTTGACGGAGTCATAATAATGTTAATTATGATTTTTTAGAGGGTTTGTAGGTACCTAGAAATACGTTTTGGCGTAAGTTAATTTGGAATCATGACAGCTCGTGGGAGGCCATGAGCCTAGTAACTTACTACATAATATCAACTCAACATTCCTGTAAGCGTGTTGTGGCCAGGAATGGAAGCGATAATTATCATCACTCTTTAATACGTGAGACCAAAACGTAAAACGTGCGAGAAGGAACAAGGAAGATGATTTTAATTTGGAAATTCATGTCATGACATTACATAGAAACATTCTTTAAAAAAAAATTAATTAGTTTGAGGATGTTTAAAGGCTTTTTCAACTCAAGATACCTTAAAAAGTACTTACCTACGAATTCTTTTGAAGCGAAAAATATAACGGGTCTTGTTTGAAGATTTATTGTTTTCTTTTTTGCTTTGGAAAAATCCGAAAATAAAAGAAACTACACCATTATTTTGTATTCCACATTACACAAATTTGAAAAAAAAAAAAATAACAATATTTTGTTTACATATCTCAAGAATCCTGCGTCATTGAATGATTTTGAGGTCACATCTGAAATCACTGCGTCAAAAACATCTGATAAAACAATTTTGTTGAATCGAAAAAGCTTTTAACGGCCTTTAGTTTACATTGGCATTTTGTCCCGGCGATCTCAATTGAACTCTTTACGAGCGTGACAGTCCTATTCGTACTAGCCATTTCACCACGGGCAACAAAAAAAAAATAAATTTGTTGCCGCCAGCAGCAATAAAAAGGAATTATTCCGTTATCATCAGTAACAAAATAACTAATAAGGAATCACGGTTGTGTTGAACAAACTCTATTATTTCTAACTTGTTTCATATGTTTAATAATTTAATTTAGTTTTTTGTCATCAATTTATTATTGAAATAATTCTGGAAGAAGGATTCAAAAAATAAAATATTATCTAGATTCGAAAACTGTACTTGTTTTGGGTCATAATTTGAAAAAGAATAGTAAAATACAAAAGGATACAATACGAAAGGATCAATACAGTCCAGTAAGTAGTTTATATATAATAATATTGATCTACAGATGATCTGAACTATCGAAAACAAAATTTGTACAACGGCTCATGAAGAACCAAGGCCTAGTGATTTACAACTCTCAACTACCATTCCTGTGTGCGTGTCTGCAGGAATGGATGAGACCTACAGTTTATTGCTGATTCCGAACGGCTAAGGTGAGTGGCACTTTTCTATGACAAGATATACTCTTGGAGGATTTGTCACTTTCTCGCCTTCTTGCGAGCCCTAAAAAAACTTATTTTAGGTGGAAGCGACTGGGAGTCGAACCCAGACCTCTGGCGTGATATTTCAACACACTAACCATTACGTCACGAAATGCTGCTTCACCACGGGCAACAAACAATACATTTTCGCATCATTGAACCTCCATTAGGGCTGAAAATTTTGGCTAAAACAGGTTTTTAATTGAATGAACTTAGATAATTAGTTAATGGACGCAGCATCAGTTAAAATTACAAAATTCGAACAAATCAAGTTTTCCTCCTTTTAATAGCCTTTCTCAAAAAAAAAAAAATAATATGTTGGTATCAAATTTAACTCGGTTGTTTAAATTTAAATTTCAAATCAAAAATGTTTAAAACCAATTTTTAATCATGTTAAAATCGTTGTAGGTAGTTTCAAAAATGGATTTCTGTTTGATTTCATTAGATTAAAAAGAAATCATTTTTGTAGCCACTTTTAATGAATTGCAACTTCATATGTATAGAATCGATTGAGATTTTGTTGTTATTCATAAGTAGGTATAACAAATAAAAGACCGTAAAAAAAGTTGCAAATTTTAACAAAGCAAACAACAGACACAATTTATTTTTTTTTTTTATTTAAAACTGATTTTTTTTCTTAAAAACTGTACAAAAACCTGTATAAAACGAAGTACATACATACATAGTAGGTAGCAAAAAGAAAACACTGACTGCGAATAAACTAATAAGTGCATGACCCGCATTATCTAAAGCACAATTATTAAGGCAAAGGGGGCATTCACTATAATATATGATTTTAAATGTGAAGCAACTCTTTAGTGCCAGACATCACCCGTCTACTTCATATGTGTACTTATGACATTTATAATTAAAACATTTTGTTATTTTTTTTTTTTTTGTAGACAACAACAACGCCTAAGGGAGAGCAGATTGATTATCATTTTTTAGTGGTAACAAAGATACTCCATAACAACTGTTCATTGTCTGCAGTCTGTTATCCCAATGAGATACAATTGCTTTACCAAGAAGGTACCTACCTAACTACGCGAAATACCCATCAACTTCGTCCGGCAGAAAACTAGGGAAATAATATGGTTGCTATTCTTTTCAGCTCACTGCATCTTATTCCGATAGTTGTGTTCATATGTGCATGTGCACTAGAGTCTACAGCAGTGACGTGCCGTGGTGCTTTCAGTAGGTTGTTCGCTATGTTTTTTCTGGAAAATTATCCATTCGGGGAGAGTACCTACGTTAGCTTTGGCACCAATATTTGATAACGTTTTTTTGTAGAGTGGTCAAAAACAAGCATTTTTTTACTATGGGAGGGGGGTCTATCTAGCCCCGTTTAGGAGGCATGGCCAATTTTAGAAAAAATGACTAAAAGCGAAAAAAAAAAATTTAAAAAAACAACAACACTTACTATACAGTATTATACCGGTTTTAAAAGCCAGAAATTTGTTCTTTAACTTTAAATTTATGTTAAACTATTTATGTCAATAGCTTTAAAAAACTTCGCATATAAACTTAAAATTTTCATCAAAAAAAATGAAAAAAAAAAAAATGTAGTGCGTAATATATTAATTTTGAATCGAACACAAGAAACCGAATAGTTTTATTTCTTTTAGTTTTTTGAGAAAATTGAAAATATAATAAATTGTAATATTGTGACATTAATAAAATGCATAATTCATTGAGGTTTTTTTGATAACCCTTTCATAAGGAAGTGACAATTATTTTTGAAGTAAGAATTTTTTTATAAGCCAAGTCGAGCGATTTTTTCAATGAAATAGTTGAAAATCGTATTTTATCGATACGCTCTTAAAATTACCGCCATAAATTCATAAACTTATTTGGTCAACACAGTTAGATGCACAATATTGTAGCACATATGTAATTTTTGAAAATTTTGAAATTTTTCGTCACATTTATTGATAAATGTGATTTAAAAATATTCAATTTTGGGTTTACAGCGCCATAATTATATTTTTTTTATTTGAATCGTTATAAATGTATATACATCAGGAAATTGTGATTTCTTACCTTTTTTTAGATACCTCTATGAAATAAATCCTCCTACATAATCAAAAGTTATAAGCAATCTAGTCAGGTTCTATCGATATTTTTGATGACATTACGTATGTATTGATAGGTTATTAAAGAAAAGAAAGACAAATAATGCGTATTTTGGAGAACTTTGGCTATACGTATGGAAATTAAGATGTTGGTAGGGTGTGCGGTGAACACCTGCGCACCTACGAATAAACGTCACTGGTCTGCAGTGTAGACGTCAACTTATGCACAAATGGGGACTGTGGGGTTGGGTTGGGAGGTAGGTAGGTGTATTTCTTCTGCTGTTATAAAGTCTATTGTTAGATGAATAACTCTGCGATGCACTTTTTACCCATGGGTGCTAGATCACATACAATATTCACGAAGGAAAACGAACCGTGTATGCCTTGTTTCCATTTCCACATTTATAACCATGCGAGTACGTACCGACGGACGCGAGGGCGCCAAACAAGCAGTCATATGCTGAATGCAATGGGTTTCTTGCATTGTGCTTCGAGCTCCTCCCCGAGTGTACAGGAAGACTTCTACTTTCTTGTATAAATGTGTGATAGAGGAAAATGTTTGTTCTATTTAATTTCACAGCTGCAATCCTTAAAGAATGCAAAGCCATAAGGATAGGAACGCGCTCCGTTTTGTTCCGCACACACACACATACACAGAATAGAACTTTTGCAACATATATGTGGATACCGAACACGTTGCCGGGGAGGGGAACCATGAAAGGCTTTTTATTGTGTTTGCCCTGACAGCGAGAAGTGATGTGTAAACAGAAAGTCGCGAATGGCTCTAATGAGTTGAAAATAGAGTGGGAATGATCGTCGAAATAATACGCACATAGAAATGCGGAAACTAAAAGCTTGGTGTTCCACTTCAAAAAAAAAAAAAAGAAAAAAAAACAAATTTAAAATCAGAATTGGAATTCTTAGGAAATTTCCAATACCTACCTATTAATTCAAGCAGGGTGTTTGATATAATGAAAGGAAATTTCTTTTGCTATTTGAATTAAATGATATAAATTGGTTTCATAAAAAAAAAAAAAACAAAGGTTAAAACAGGCGCAATAGTAGAAAGCATTTTTATTGAACAACTAGATTTTATAAGTAAAATTTCTAGCATGGATTTAATGGATACTAAACAGCTAGCCGTAGCGTGATGGTCTGTCTTGCCGGAGGTCTAAGTTCGATCCCTAGCCTCGCTACCTAATAATTTGGAGGAATTGACAAAACCTTCAAGAGTATATCCCTTGTCTTAGAAAAGTGCCGCTCACATTAGCCCTTCGGATTCGGGAATAACCTGTAGGTCCCCTCCATTCCTGATGTATACAAGCACACATCAGGAATGGTTGAGACTTGTAATGTAAGTCACTAGGCCCTAGTTCTTCATGAGCTGTTGTGCCATCAAATTTATTTATTTTATTTTAAACAGCTAGCTCAGCAAACTTGTAAAGTGTACAAGTACATAGTAAACAATAAATGACTGGGTTACGTGCGCTCCTTGCTCTTAAAGTAGAAAATGAATATTTTAAATCAATTCATCTGATTTTAAGAGAATAAAATAATTAATGAGAGTCAATCACCTGGCGCAACGTTGCTAGATCTAAGCTTAAAATTATGTGTGTAGCTACACACAAAAATAAACAGTACCTTTAATAAATCTTATGAAAAAAATTGTTAAAAAGTAGGTTATATACCCTACCCACTTACTTTACACAGAAAAAATTTATTCAAAATTGTATGAGTTGTTTCTAACGGTTTAACAGTTCTGTTGAAGGTTCCATCAGTTTTGGTTATATGAATAATTTTTACTTAAAATATTCTAGATAATTTAAAAATTTATAAAAATTAACCAAGTCATGAATTTTCAAAAAAAATAAATCTATTTTTCTAAAAAGTTCAAAAAATTCTCAATAAAATAAAAATTAATCTAAATGAAATAAATTGTTTTCGAGAAAAGTAAACATCAAAATAATGGTCCAATGGGAGGTGCCATTAATAACCATTTTATTGGAAATTTTTTTTCAGCAAAAGATAGCCTATACGGATATTTATCATTATCATTAATTAATTGAATTTTTTGTATCTGTGGAACCATTTTTGGTTTCCCATAAATACTAAAAGAGATTAAAGTTTTTGGTTCTGCAAAAAGTAAAAAACAATTGTGTCGGAGTTATGTCCAAAAACGTTATAGGTACCTCTTATCATCGTGATGTGATGATTACCTCTCAAAAAAGTAACTTTCGTTCATACCGAATCAATTTATAATTTTTTATAATTCTACGTATAAAAAATGTTGACACTTTTTAAAAGGAGCAATAAATTTGAGTAAAACGTTTAAGAATCCAAGCATGTGTATTTTTTCTTTTTTCTTTTTTATTGGACGTGAACGTGCAACTTGTTCGAGATCTTTATTTTACATATTTTCCTGAGAATTTATTAAATACCTTCTTGGCATTATTATTCAAATAAATTATAGGTTCCTATACTTTGATCTGTCATATTAATTTCTCAGCAAGGAGCAAGCATTAAGGTGAAATTATATGGTTTCAGGCAATTAAATTAAAAATCAGTTCTATCTTTAATGTGGAAATTCATACCTACCTATACCAAATTGAAAAAGGAAGCCAGATTTTTTTCTTTGAAAATCAGCAAAGTATCAAAGACAAAAGAGTGTGGGTAGTTTTCTTTAGGCCTTTATTTGAATATTTCGCTTATTTTTGTTACGAAAATATGAATATTACATGAAATTCTGTAACTGTTGCCTTTGAGCGTTTATTGGAATACAAAATGATATATGTACATAGTTTAAAGCATACACGTCGTACATGTATGTATGTACATATATTGTTTACAGAATACAATACAATTGTGTAGAACGAAATCTATCCATATTTATGTAGGGTGTGTTGTTTAATATGCGACAAAAGTCTAGGACGCGTAGGTTTGGTTGAGAGAGGGAAGGGGGGAGGTGGAAGGGGCAATTTTCTAAGAACTTGGCTTGAAATATAATATCATTTAAAAGAAATGGCAGCCCAGAAAATGAAACAAGGTCCATTAATTTTGTATCTTCGCGTGGAATATCAAGACCTTAAATATTCAAGGGACAGTTTAATAATTTAAAACAAAAAAAAACCTGGACAGACTAAATGCTTATGTAACAGCCATCCAAGAAGTGCGATGGGATGAGGCGAGTAGAACAAGAAGTTTTTAATTGTGGATTTGTGATGAAGGAAGAAAAAAATCTTGTGCTTCCGTAATTTAAAGAAGTGCTTGGTCAAAATATTCAAATCAAACCCTTAATCAATATAATATTACGCTCCACGCTCTAATGAAAGGGATGATGGATGACTCAACCAAAAAGAATTTTAAGTTCTTCTCGAGAATATGTATGATAAATTATTATTTTTGACATCTTCAAACAAAATAATCGGAAAAATTTATTTTTTGTTCGATAATAGTCGGAGGGCAAAAATTGTGCGGATAAAATCTCAAAGCTAAGAAAAATTGCGTTTTTTCAGTAAATTCTAAACTTTGACAACTTTTTTTTGTATGTCAAATTATTCTAATCATTTAAATACAACAAACTGGAGGTATTCGAAACCGAATCAACAACTTTTTTCCTCCATACATTGACGCTCCACCCGACCCTAAGCAACAGTCCTGTTGACGATTTCATAACTACTTACGCGAGCTATTTTAATAACCCAAAAAAAAGCTTATTTTAAAGCACAATTAATAAAATTTACATCACATTTATGATGACGTCTCATCTAGTGCACCAGACGAAATTGACGCTTTTTTTATGGAAATCTTCCAACAGCATCCCCCATAGCTCGTTAAAGTAAATATGCTGAATTACTGATACAAAAAATTTCAAAAAAAAAAAAAAAAATAGTAGTATTTATGCAAAATTTGAGTAGAATTTTATTTTATTACTAGAACAAGCATTAACACTTCTAAAATAGTAAAGAAAATTTCTAAAAGACAATATTTTTCTGCAGAAATAAGTAATGGGAATGTGGATATGTGTTCGAAATTTTAAAACCTTCACAAACTTGACCCATTCTAGAAATAATTGCAACACATCACTTTCCTAAATATGTATTTAAAAAAAAAATCATTAACTATTCCCAACAGCATGAAGGAAAATCGTTCTATTTTCTAAAATTATCAGCCAATAACGTAAATTTTCCTATTCACTCAAACTATTTAAGACTGTTGCGTTTTTGCTCAAGAAAAATAGGTTCTTCTCTGTGCGTATGTATGTTTTAAAAACTAATAAACATAAACATAAAATTAAATAATATTTCAATTGACATAAACCGACATTATACTGTGCACAAAAGAAAATTCATTAAAAAAATAAAATTACGTATACGCCTCAGTGTACGCAATGTATTTACATACTACCATTGATTTTAGAGAAAATATAATAACTTAATTATTTAAGCACAGATAATAGAGTTACATAGATATCGCATCCCATACAAACAATAATGATAGCTTTTTCAATGTTTTTTGCTTGTAATCCCTTTTTCTTTTTTCTATAAAATCGAATCGGTTGGCCAAAATGCTTATGTACTATAGCTGGTGTTTTGCTTTTATGTGTATGTGTGTGTATCTATCTTTTATATAATCATAGTATATAGGGCTCACAAGTGTGATTAAACTGGGACGTACGTCTACGTCCCAGTGATCATATTTTTTTCTTCTGCATGCGATATCTATGAAACTATAGTGTCTGTGATTTAAGGCTTGTCATAAGTACATAAAATCTAAAAAAATGTGGTTCCAATTAAGAGTAATTCCATGGTTTTGAAAGCAGACAGGGGAAAAAATACATTATTTTGTATTATTTCTTTTTTGGTTTAGATATAGACAATATTTTTTTCTTCTGACGCGACGCACAATTATACGCTATAAACTAAATAAGTCATTGATTTCGTATATGTTTAAGTCTAAAAGATATAAAAATAATATGTTTGCTTTTCTTCACGATGGATTTGCGCTTGTTAAAGCTTTGAGGTTTTTTTGTTTGGTTTCATTTTTACAGCCTTGGTAAAATTTTTTTATTTTTTACAATTTATGGAGAGTATTTTCTTGTACTAAAAGTACGCCCCTGTTAAAATTTTTATAGAGAACAAAATAAACAAACTTCAATTTTCTGTCAAGATTTTCGATTGGAATGTTAAAATTGCCCTTTTTCTCTGACCATGCGCCCACTTGAAGTATACTGTGGAATGATATAAATAAATGAGCGTTCCCAAAAACGGGATATTTTTTATAACTGTCACAAGAAACAATATACCGGAAAAGAAACCTCAAAATATGTACCTTATCTGATATTTAATGGAAAGTCATATTAAAAATATTGTGTTATATTAAACTTAGCTGGTGTATCTAAATCTGATCAAAATACCTATCTCTCAACGCTTTAAATCTAGCATTCTTTTACAAATTAAACAGTATCCTTACGTGCGTGTCAACTGTCATTTTCATTTTTTTTTTAAATAAAAAATTGAAAAAAAAATCTTGAACAGAAAAACTTACAGGTATATTATGACAGCACTCCTTCTGTGAGTCAATTTAAAAGTTTTCATCCATCCATACTATATACATATGTATATACATTTCGAAGTCCCGCATCCGCATCCTATACACTTTATTCCGAAGAACTTTAACTCAAAACAAGAACGAACAACAACTACTTAAACTAAACACGAAGCATGTTGCGTGACATGACATTCATTGTTATCAAGTAAGTAAAATGAAAACCATTTGACAGTGTGCTTATGACGAAGAGAAATACACGATTACATTTACACGTGCTGTAAAACGCAAAGACTTGTCAATGTCAAAGAAGAAACTTTTTAGACCGAAACGTCAAGAAAACTCAAGACAATTTTCTAAAAATTGTGGCCGACATTTTCACCAAACATACTTGTATACACACGCACAGCACACATACATATACTCAGACTCATTTCAAAACGAAACCATTTTCTTGTTATATTTTCTAGAAACCAATTTGGGAAGATGTCTTGGATTGTGGGTATGGGGTTGGGAAGCTAATGTCAGCGGTTCTTTATACTATACCCTCTCCATTCCATAACATTAGACCCTTTCCGTGCCTTTTATTACCCAGCAAAAGGTGGGCTTCTTGGGCATCAATATATATGAACCACTCAGAACATTATTGTAATGGGGAATTATTAGTCTACTTATACTACCAAAGAGAGGATGAAGGCACTTCCTGCCACCCCTACTGCCTCCATCTGTATAGTTGGTGGTTGTGTGAGATGTTTTAGCCTTTCTAAAGGAAGTTCTACATCCGGAATGAGCCGATTAGATATGAACTTCAGAGCCTTCGCCTAGGTAAGGATCTCTGCTTTACAACAGGTATCAATCATAGCCATATGGTACGGACTGATTGCGCTGTGTGTATGTAAGATTGAAAGGAACTCAAGCCATCTGCCAGGGCAAAAGAATGATGGCAATATAATTGAAGGGTTAACCTCAAGGCATGAGAGCTTTAGCGATTTACTGATGATGTGGTCGTGAGGAAGAGATTATTGTAGTTTAAGCAACAAATGCACACACAGAGAAACGGATGTTACTCGTTCAAACAGTTCACTCACATAGACATATTTTTTTTTAGAATGATAAAAACCCTGACACAATATTGCACAACAATACGCGAAGAGCTTTTGTGTTTGAAAATGATAAATTCTTATGGCTATAGAGAAAATTTATAGAAAATTAAATTGGTACACTGAACACTTATGGGTTGCACGTTCGAGCTTTAATGGCAAAAATCATCTAACTTTGACAAAAGAACCACTCTTTGGTAAAGAACTAAAAAATCATCGCATGAATCTACCTGTCGATTTGTTTCAGAATAGCTCCCTTTGCTCTGTTTATGTTTTCGAGATATTATAATCGTTTGAATATAAAAAAAAAGTTTTGTCCTATTTTTGAGGTAACATTAAGTACAGTGCTTCTGTATAAAGTACCTCTTGCTTAAGTAATTTTTAGTGAACAAAAAACTTTTGAAAAGTATCGGTTCTGTCAACCCATGCAGAAAATGAATGCAAATAACTTGAAAACAAGACATTTTTCTGAAAAAAAAAAAAAAATTGAATCCCTATTTTTGCAATGCAAATGTTTTGGAAAAATAAACTTGAAACGCAATTTTCTGACAAATTTTTGGTTATTATAGGTGCGCAGTTTAATCAAAATCGTTTGACTCGTTTTTCAGATGTTCAGTCCGTGCGTCCACTATATTTTTAACTATATTTAAAACTAACGGTTTTTCTTTTTTTTTTTCTTAAATTTGGTACGTAGTAATTTTTTGTCGTACAAAAAATCAAGAATCAGTTACAGTTTTGTTAAGTTAGAGATACATAAAAAAACGGGATCAAAATAAATAAATTTGATGGCACAACAGCTCATGAAGAACTAGGGCCTAGTGACTTACAACTCTCAACCATTCCTGTGTGCGTGTCTGCAGGAATGGAGGGGACCTACAGTTTATTGCCGAATCCGAACGGCTAATGAGCGGCACTTTTCTGTGACAGGAGATACTCTTAGAGGATTTGTCAATTCCTCGCAAGAGGCAGTAGCCGTTTTTTCTTTTAAATAAATAGGTGGCGAGGCTGGGGATCGAACCTTAGACCTCCGGCATGACAGTCCATCGCACTAACCATCACGCCACGGCTACAACAAAAAAAACGGGATCAAAAATCACAAATCACACCGAATCGAACGAAAAAAAATTCTTTATTAATTTGTTTCGACTTAAAATGACCTAAGAAACCCATGGTTTTTATCTGCATTGTTCACTGTGTAGCTCCCTGTGTTTATATACATTATAGGTTTTAACAATAACATCAAGGAAATTCGTGCATATTTTTTTTTTGTTAATATTAACAAGATTTCTTATCAATATAATTTATTTTAAATAGTTCAAATTATTTTACGATCCCTAAACTTTTCCTAAAAAACCTAACATTCATCATAAATAAATAAGAATGAGTTATCGTTTCGAAAATTGTATTGTCGTGGTCTTTAGGCGTACCTACCTCTGCCATCGTACAGTGTGAGTTGGGTGACAAAAGGGTATAGTGTCAGGTGAAGGATAAAGAATGCCAAAGCTGATTGTCATGTGTCATACAGAGCTATTTTATGGCATACAAATATTTCAAGAATGTGATGCCTCATTTAAGGATGTCCTTTTAGGTTGACAGAATGTTAAATAAAACAGCAACCGTTGAGTTTGGCAGAGGAAATGTATCTCTTATTTTAAATTTTAACCTGTTAGGTTAATTGGCATAGAAAGCATTTAACCTAAGAAGGAAAACAATGGAAAATTTTGAATTCTTCAATTAAATTTAAGTCCGAGATTAACATGAAAGCTTTATATGTATATAATTTTGCAATTTATTGGTTCTGAGCAAGTAGTTTAAACAACAGACAAAAAAAAATAACACAAGATCACGTGACCTTCGGTAACTAGCGCAATGCGTAGTGCTTATAGTTCGGAAATGCTATGGTCTATTATACATATATGGTTCCGAGTCCCAGTGACGACAAAATGATTTTCAAATAATATTGACTAAGCACCACTAAAGAGTCTGATGATCGGCTCGGCGACCATGAGATAGCTATCCAGCCCATAAAAACTTGGTGGTATCTCAAATTGTTGTTGTTTCATTCAAAACCTTAAAAAAACAAGTATGATTTTTTTTAATAATTCTACCGGTTGGTGAGGGGGGGGGGGGGGGGGAACCGTCCATCATCACATTTTCCCACACTGTTATATTCTCAGACTATTGTCACACTTATTGTCGTATTGCCGTAAACTCCGCACGATTGAGGATAGGGTTTTTGTATGTCTGGAGAAACTGAAATAAATACCATATTAATAGCTGCTTGTAGGACGAGCAGTTGTGGAGATGGATAGTTTGCCGCCTAAAATAAGAACTCATCATGAAAGCAGAAAGTTTTACATAAATTAAATTAGCATTTGCCATGGCTATGCGAAAAATCGCCCAGAAACAAAACGCCCAAAACCTAAAAATGAGAAATCGCCCAAAATTATTCTTGGGCGATTATGCATTTTAATTTTTGGGCGATCTTGCATTAATTTTTTGGGTCTTCTTTTATCATGCAAGTTCACCCAATAATTTAAGGCGATTTCTCATTTTTAGCTTTTGGGCGTTTCGTATACAAATAATTGATAAAAATAACTTTTGACCACATTTGAATGAATTTCATTTCTTTATGGAGCATGTTGTTTATTAAATAAATCTCATTTTCTTTTGTTGTTAGGACTAATTCCATATATGTATGTACTCATTTTTTATAATACTTATATTGGACAGGTAATTGAACATGCCTTATTAACTTAGTGACATTTGTAAACTTGACATTACATAATAAATCTTTTTCTTCTCTTTCATATCACCAAAAGGATCAGTCATATTTTCTTATAACTTTATCTCTGGTATTTTAGGTAAATTCCATCAATTATAATCTAACAACTTATAACTGAAGCCTTCTAGAAGTCGAAGGCTCTTCTTTGACATTATTTTTATTTTATTTATTTCAATTTTTTATTTAAACCTTATATTTATTCCAATTTTTGTTCAATGTTCTTATCTGTAACAGTTTTAATGTTATTTAGTGTTATTAATATCTAATCATATTATGTTCATTTAATTCTATTTAGTTTATTACTGCAATATTTGAAGAATATTGTGTACCCTTTTGAGGTTTTAGTTTTCATTTTTATCAGCACTTTTTTCATGCACATTAACAAAGCTGCAAAAAATGTCTTAGCCTTGGGCAAGAATATAATGCCTTCTCGTCAACTACTTTTATCTGCAAAAAAAGAAATTTATTGCAATAAGGTTTTATGAATGTTAAAGCTTTGATTCTAAAGAAATTCTGATGCGTTACGGTGTGACCAGCGTAGTGGCCAATTATTATACCTAATATTATTATTACCGAAATTGTAAATCCGCGGACAGACCATGCTGTATACAAATAGTTTCCTTTCATATCTTCACCAAAACGGACATTTTTCTTTTTTTTTTTAGCTATATTACAAACCAAAATCAATTATAGGTAGTGAGTGTAAGTTAGGCAAGACAAAACCAAATATCCAACCCGAACACGAACACATTTCATTTTTTTTTTCAAGTAGAAGTCAATATCTTATGAATGTTAACGTCCATTGAAAATATGAACTGCAAAATAATTTGCTGCCACTCTGGTCACACTGAACCCAGTCACACTGAACACTGATGAATCACTCTGACACTGTTGCACTTTAAATCGAATAAACCACCCTTACTAACTTCCGCACAGATTTAACTGCATTTAAGACTTTTTTTTTGAAAAAGTGTCAAAAAGTGTAAAAGTGAAAAACAAAAACATTCTCTATAAACCTCTATGCTTACAAATAATTGTGTTTGTCCATCAAATTAATTTAAAATGAAAGATCAACTTTTCATCCCTAGCAGCCCATATTTCTGTTTTTTTTTCACTTTTAAACTTTTTGCAAAAAGTCTTACATGTTGATCCTAAGTCCTTTAACACTGTCTCTCTGTACATATTATACTATTGCACTATCGAAATAAGTTCGTACATAAATCAGTTTTTTGTTTTTGAATATTTTTCGACAGCATTAGGACAAATTTAGCCAAAACTGTCAATATTCAATTTTATTTAGTAGCCTACAACTTTTTTAAAATTTTGAAAAAAGTTTAGTTATAAGAACTCTTTTTTTTTGGTTTTAAAAAATGGTTCCTTGCCTTTTCTTTAGCCTTAATCGCACTCCTTGAAATTTCATCTATAAGTATCTAAAAAGTTCAGTAAAAATCAGTCCAGTGGTTTTAAAGACGACTTATTGATGGACACCTTAGTTGCCAGCATATTATTTTTTGGTTATGTATACGGATTGTGTTGATATTGTGCTACGGTACTTATACTAATATACTTTGCTAGCATAAATCCCTATGACGCAAATACCTATCTACAAAAGCAATAAAAGTTGCGGCTCAAAAGCTTAATTCTTCATCAGTTTGTTCTGCCAATATAATGTCTAAATTAATGTAATCCCATTAGCATAGCAAAATGTCACATCTTGATCTTAAAATATCCTTATGTACTTTTCTTGCATGAAAGTGTGTGTAAGGGCGATAAAACTTCGTTGCCAGTATATTGTAGCATCGATGTTTCCGTAAAATTAATCGCCCCAACAGTGTGGCAGCGAGAAAAATCTAATTTCTTTGAATTGAATTTCTATTTTATTCTTATTGCCTACATTTCAGCAATATACAACGCGATGCGATGTGTAAAATCGAAAACATTTTCTGTATTAAAGAATGGTAAACCAGAGGAAATGGTTTGGGGAAAATGTGAAAACAAGATTAATTGAAGCAGAAACTTGAAAAAGAAACAGAGCAATTAATTACAGTCTTCTGTTGCAATTCCAAGAGCAGCTTAAAGCGAGTCACTTGGCAAACTCACATGATGTATCAAATTTAACGAAAGAATAAACACCACACCAAAGAACATAAACACCCAACTTTAACGGCTCAGGCGGGATGTTCTGATGATGGAACTTGAGGTGGCTTGAGTTGGGGAAATCCTTCGACAGGAAGACAGTTGCGAACGGGGAAAAGGTAGAGGGTTGAAGCTCCTTAAATACATTATAGATACCATTTACCAACATACAGTAGCATTGGAGTGAGTTAACGCTGAACAACACAACCGACTACGTTAAACACGTGTGTGTATTTTTATCGTTTATTGCAAGCAGCTGCACCAACAACAACACCAACAGCAATTCAGCATCATCATCATTATCAACGAATGTGATGCTGCCGATGGCTGGCTGGCTGGTGTTGAAGCGGATGGCTGGCATCGCAAAGGCAAGCCACAACTGCGTTCACGTAAACCCAATATTTTTCTTGTAAGAACCTCCAGCAAACATAATTTTCCATGATGATAGTCAGTTAAACGTATAAATATATATTGTATGTCTGTGTAAGAATAGCTATTCAGTGCTTCGCGTCGTACACAGCTTTTTCAACATCGTAGTCGTAGCCTCAGTTTACTTCACTGGTTCTATCTCTACCGATGATGGCTTTCGGGCTTGGCCAACCTCATTCTTCATCAAGATGTGTAATGGGATTGTGTTACACAAGTATTACAATTTATATCGCATGTGTAGGGAACAAGGGAGGAGGACGTTTACAATTTTCAGATTTAAATTATTCTTTAAACTTCAAACATATGTAGGTATACTCATTTAAATTTTATATTAGCAAAAACTCTAGACATGCCAATTTATAACAGTTTTGTACTTTCTATATGTGGCCTGCGCCAGAGCCCCCCAACACGCACTACAGACAATACTTCAGACACCCAGAGTTTGTTATTATTAAATGGTTTCGAAGCTAAATGTACGCCCACTTTTAGGGGCGATAAATTGACATTTCTCTAGTCTTGTTAAAAACTTAAACAAATTTCCAAGGCATCGACAATTGCTTTTTAAAATGATTTTGAGACATTTACTAAGAATTTTTTTTTGAAGAGGAGGGTTTATTTCCCCACGTTTATAAGGTTTGAATTATTTTCTAAAGCTTCAATTCAAAAATATAATAAAAGATGAATTTTTTGCAATTAATGTTTTATATTCTCTGAAATGCAAGAAAGACCTTTTTTACCCAATTTTCCCGTATAATCTTGCAAGGCCATGTCAGAAAATGAGATATACACATATATTGCAAGGACCAGAGATGGGTATCTTCATTCACATCAGCTTCGAAGTTGTAACTTGTGTAAGACCACCATTTAAACATTTAAGTTGCACATCCTTTGGATACATATCCGACATCCTTCGGGGGGAACATTAAAGGAGTTGACCATACCATACATGCAATGAAAAGACGTTTCTTCGGCAATTTCACAAAACGTTGAAGCTGGAGAAACTTTGATTGTTGTTCTTGTAGTCTTTATAATATGACTTGCTTACCTGCCATGTATGTGGGTAAGCAAGAGTTTTTTTTTTTTTAGAAAACCTATGATGTTCATTACTATCCTACCTTATGGATTAATCTTGTTTCAATGTCTATATTAATTAACTCACATAACATACCCTCTGGCTTAATGGAAATAAACTTCGTTTGTTACACTTTAATGATCTGGTTTGGTATGAAGAAAATAAAGCTTCTTTAATACTAATTCCTTAAGCTTCATAAACACTTTATAATAATGTTAGAGTAAAGTTCATGTTCATAATAATTTACAATGTACCTAAATTCATGTTTCAATCAATTCAATTTTATCAGATCAAAGAGTGCAAAAAATTACATTTATTTAAAAAATACACAGAGTATAAATGGGTCGAATGCAATGCTTGTTCTTATGTTCTTTAACAATGTACTCTTGAAGCCTGATCAGCGTTGCCGAAGTAACATGCTTTTTTGACACGATAATTTCCTCGTGGCACGGTGGCACGAAAAATTTTAATATGGCAGGTTTTTTTTTTATTTCCATTAATTTACTTAAAATTAAGAAAATTTCAAGAAAATTGAATGAAAATTGGACCAAATTGCGTAAAAATTGGGCAGGAACATATATTCTTTGAAAATGCACGAATAAAGCAAATGATTTCCTTTGATTTTCTCTGTTGTATTATACCCCGTTATAAAATTTATTACAGTTTTTTCAACAAAATAGAAGAATTTGTGGTTTTATCATATGGCAAGAAAATTGGCACGTTTTTTTAGAAAATATGGCACATTAATTTTATTTCGGGTGGTAACGCTGAGCCTGAATAAGTATAAAGATTCAGCTAATTCAAAAAAAAACTAAATTTTTGATGGGAGCCAAACTTTAAAAAATCGAATTTATTTATGAGAAAAAAAAATAAAAAAAAATTGAAACGATTTTTTGAAAACTATTTGTCTATACCTACATACATAATAATTACATTTGATATATTTTTTTAATGTTCAAGAAAAAACTTTGGTACACCATTGCATTTATTTTTGTGTAATTTCAAATCATTTACCAACAGTTTTCGAGATATGTAGGCAGTATAGCTATAGGTATCTATTATGTATGTGTATTATTTTTTTTTTAAAACTCTTTATTGGATTTTGAACAAAATATGAAAAAAATTTCTAAAATTAGTACGAAAAAACACATAAAGGAAAACTTTTTTTAGTTCAACCTAATATTTTGTGAAATTTTTAAAAAAAGTCGCAGCTTGTTCTCTGAAATTATTCCAAAAATACATGCACTGCAGCAACTTGTTGGGGAACTGCTACACCGACGTTGGGCAAACACGCATTGAAACACACTTGGACCTAAGAATTCCTGATTTTTTTAGCTTAATCAGCATGGTGGTTAAAATAATAAAATAATACTCAATACTTACTTTTTGTTGGGTTCAAAGTGTTCATAGACAGAAATGTCAGCAAATTATCGATCATTTCTTAAAGATTTTTCTTGAAGTATCGGTTCTTGTTGTGTGCTCCTCCAAAACAATTCCTCTTAGCCTTATCAACAAGATGGTTTTTGTCAGCAAGGAACGCAGTCACTTTAACTAATTTAATTAATTAGTTAGAACTGCATTAAAGCATTGCTTGCAAATTCTACGGAATAGATAACTACTGAGTGCAAAGATATCAAATACGAATTAATTAGTGCGACTAAAAAGTCGGTCCAAAAAGAGTAAAATGTTATGGCAAATGTTTTAAGTTTAAATTATTTTCATCTGTGACCTGCCGTTAAGTTATGGCTGACGTGTGGGAATCGGTTCCTAATATAAATAGTTCCGTAGAAATTTCTTCCATTTCTGAACCGATTTTGCTTACAGATTTTGCATGTCAGCTCGCGACTGATTCTAAGATTTTTAACCATCTTATGTTTGATAACCCATAAGCAATATCCATTGTCTGCCACGCCATTAGTGATAACAGAGCTTAATAACAACTGCAGAAATCTAGAGTTTAATGGTTGCTGATTCCAAATTTACAATCGTATAGAAAATCTTACAACTGCTCCAGACTAAAACTTCTTTTAAAGAATATTAAAGCCAAAACTCCTTCATACATAAAAATAAAATAAAATTCTTTTAATTAAAACAGACTTGGAAAAGCTATACTCAAAACATGCCCATTTTAATTTATTTTTAGATATTTTATTTTTTTGGCAAAAACCTATAACACAGTGTTCTTGCAGCTGTCGGAACCTTTACGGCTTAGGTCACTATTTAGTAACAATTCCATTAACATTGTCATTCATCATTTTCCTATAATTTTTTTCTTCACTCACACTAAATCACGATATCTTAAGGCAAGTGTTAACCCACCATTATAATGCTATAAGCAATAAGCACGAAACCTTTTAAAAGCGGAAAGAATAAACAATTGCTTTCATGAATTGTTCTTTTTTGTTTTTTCAACGACAAAAAAGAAACTAAAATGTCGACGCCTGCCGTAACATATTAATTTACCTCGTGCACAACCACATAACCACCTAATAAAATGCTTTCCGGGTTCCGGTTCATGTAACCGTGCCTTATAGGCTAACAAAGAAAACACGAACGAACTACCATCAAACATCAAGCGATTAATCTAAAACCCTTGAGCGTTTATTTTAATTCGCTAGAAATCCTAAATCTTAAGGTACGCATTAAGCGCTATTACTGGGCGTCTGCTTAAACAATATACTTTTTAGACTCTAATAGTTATGTTGTATTCCTGAATTTTCCCTCAAATACAAAAATAATCTGAAGCGTAAGGGCTTGTCTAATTCAAGCGTTTAATTTTGATGGAGTAATCGTTTCTTTTAAGGAAAATTAATTAGGAACATTTGGAAACTCTCAAAAACTTACCCAAGATGAAGAAATTTAGAAAGAATTATTTTACTTCTGTTTATGTTGAGCGCTTGAATATAATCCAATTAAAAGTTAAATTGACCTAAACTCCAAAATGCAATAAATCCACTGTCGTCGCATTTTGGTGTTGAGGTTACCTGAACTTTTAATTGAATTAAAAAGCTCACCTTATACCGGACATTTCGTTTTTATAACATACACTCAAAGAAGGATTTATAATTAGGTAACTTTTTGACGATTAACGCCCACACCAGTGCGAGCAATTAAGAAAATAAAAGTTAAACAAAACATTTCATGTGTGTGCAGTGCGGCTAAATCAGAAACTAAATTCCTTTATCATTAGTTTTTTGAATTTTTGTGTTTAGAGGTGCTTAACGTTTAGCTGGGTCCACCACAGGCAGGGGCGGACTGGCCCACCGGCCACTCTGGATTTTTCCAGGTAGGCCCTCGGGCAAAAAAATTTTAGTTTCAGATCCGATTGTGGTACTAAATTTTCACTTAATTGATACTAAATTCCTGCATAATTTGAACTTTGAACTTTGACCCGGAGGGTCCACTAGCCCCAAATCCAAAATCCCAAACCAAAATCCACAAAATTAAAATCCACAAAACCAAAAATTCACAAAACCAAAATTCACAGAACTAAGAAATTATGTAAGAAATTATGTACATAAAATATGTAAATGTACATGAAATATATGGGTAATCTGGATCTGAGAATTCTGGTTTTGTGGCTTGTGAGTGAATTCTGTACAAAATATTGCTAATATAATATTTGGAATTGGTAAAACAAAGAACAAGTTGAAAAATATTCAAATTTATAACAAAATATAACACTTTATCCAAATTTTAAAATTCGTAAAATTCGTGTGTGTTAACGCGATTCCCGCGGCGTGAAAAAGACTATGGGTATCCGAAGTATACCTACCGGTATGGAAGATCCTGGTCGTCCTGGGTCAATTATTAGTTTGATTTGCCTGGTCGACGTGAAATATGTAGCTTTAACACTCAAGTGTTGATTGTTTCATTCAAAATCTTCAATGCATTACCTCAATACAGTATTCCCCGTTTAATTGCACCTCGGTTTATTGAAAGTTGAACAACTTTTTATGCTGGTTATTGAACCCTGCCTAATTGAATTACTCGCTTAGTTGATCTTAAGAAAATGCAGCTATAACAAACTAAAAACTTTTTAATTTTTCGGTTAATTGAACGGTCCCAAGCAACAAATTATTATGGGCATTTTTACTTTTCAACTCTGAGCCTGAGCAGAATACGTATACACTAAAACCGCTCTAAGCCTAAAAGAAGCACATTTTTGTTATCTATAATAAGATAACGTGTTACAAAAAATTTAACCATCCGGGTGGTTCAATTAATTGAATTGACTGAAAAATCTGACAAAATGGCCAGTGCAATTAAGCGGAGAATACTGTAATAACAATTACAAGCAGTGGCTGACATTTGGGGATTTTTGATTTGTGGGCTTGTATGGATTTTAGATTTGTGGATTTTTGTTTGTGGATTTTGTACTGATGGGGAATTATAAATTTTGTTAAATTTTAACTGCCTTATTCATAAACAAAACATAGTTATTTCAGCTCTTGTGTTCAGGGAAACTACACCATGGAATAAGATGGAATAAGAATTTTCCGGACTCAAATTGAGCAGTAAGCCATTGCCTATATTTTGAGTCCGGAAAATTCTTATTCCATGGTGTACTTTCCCTGAACAAAAGAGGTGAAATAACCAATTTTTTTTATGAATAAGGCAGTAAGAGTATAGGGAGGCCCAATTGTTCGATAAATGTCGCATAAATGGGGCTAAATTTGCTGGATATGGTGGTCATAATATTAATTTTGCAAACATGCATTAGGAAAAAGTCTGAGGCTTTAAGTCACGTGTGTAAACGTAATGTCTGTTAATTCACTTCAACATCACGCGTGAGACAATCATCATCGTGACATACACCTCGTGGTTTACATAGTCGGTCGTCTTTTTTTAACCATTCATATTTTGTCCATATTATAAAGTTTTAGACACTAGAAATTGCTCAATATTAACGTCGTTCTGTAGCGATCATCTTTAATTTAACTTTTCATGGTTATTGCCATAAAATACTGAACAATTCACAAAACAATTGATATAATGTAGATGTTTGACATATATGACAATGCTAATAAGTTTAAAACTAAGTTCAACTATAAACAAGACACGACATTTATTAGTTTGGTGCAGTTTAAATTGAGTTTATATTAGAGGAACCAAAGCACAGCAACTACAATGATGGTAAAACTACACTGAAAAAAAAAAAAAAAAAAAAAAAAAAAAAAACATGTTTTCCCTCTATCCTCAATGCAATCGGAGAGTATGTTCGATAAAGATTTTTGCTCTTTGTTGACTCTGGCATCTATGTCCTGTCCATTCTATTGTGCATGTTTATCACTCTCGGTCGTAATAACTCTCGCCACTCTAGCAGTAGTTCTATTAAAGCTCTTTTAAACTTCCACTGATTCATGTTTTTTTGAAAAAGTGTTCGGGTTCGAATTACGAAACGTAAAACTGTACATACACGGTATGTTGTACAACCCGCATTTCTAAAAAACAAAGAAAACAACCTGAAACCAAGCCGCATGCAAATAGTATGCAGTGAAAGCTCCAATTGCGGACAACTCCCATAAGCGGACAATCCCTTGAGGCGGACAAATTCTCACGACCGTGGATCTTGGATGTAAATTCCATACATTTTATGATCCCTTAATCGGACACTCCCTTACCCGGACGCGGACAAGAATATTAGCCGTGATTTGTTAAATTAAATTCCCTTAGGCGGACAAAACTTTTTTTTAGTATGTAAATTTAAACCATGATTTTTAAAAATACTTTTATATATATTTATTTGCATTAAAAACGGTCACCCTGGTTCACAGCGACAATAGATGTGATTTCACCAAATTACTGTCTGTGAGCAAATGTATAACGGATTTTAATTCTGCAGATGTAGTCTGTTTTTGTATCTTGTTTCTTGTATCTTCATGTTCTGTTTTAGTTGGAATGAATTTAATGGCTTGTAGGTGCAAACATTTTTCATGTTGCCACTATATACCATACATTTCCTTACATAACTATTTTTTATTTTTTCCCTTGAACGGGCAACTCCCTTAGACGGACAAAAGTGTTGCGACCGTCGCTGTCCGGCTAAGGGAGTTTTCACTGTATTGATACATTTTTCCATACATATATTGGGCCACTTTTAACAGTTACATTTTTGGTCATCTCTTGATGGTTAACAATGCACTACTTTAAATATTCTGCGTTGCAACTGCCTCGGATAACAGCAGTTTTTATTCCATATTGCATAATATCCTATTGACAGTATTGACAAGGGATAGCAGACCTTTAGAGAAAGGGACTGGTTTGCACGAAATTGCTATTTAGAAGAACCATAAACCATACAAATGGTCCTGGATAAGTCCCTTGGACCTAATGATACCTTTAAATATAGTTTTGGACACACTCCTCTGATTGAAATCCCGCGTAAGGTCTTATTTTAACTTACTAATTAGCTAAATAGACTAGAAAATACATAGCTTTAAGCATCTTTTTTTTAAGTTTTAGATTCTCAGCACATCGATTTCATTAAAAATCGATTTGCATAATTTAAACCGAACATCATACACTTATCATAATATTACTAAGGCTAAGACCATTTGAAAAATTTCAATCACACATCATGACTAAAAAGCAGTTAATAATTAATAGAATAAAAATACATTATTACTATGTAGGTACCTATCACACGTTTTAAAAATGGAATTAGGTAAGAGTATAAAATAAATTGTTCGTTTTTCCTTTTAAATAATGGAGCTAGAGAAAAAATTATTTCATACTTTTTTTTTAGTCCAGTTTAAAAAACGTTTTATATTTTATTAAAAATTTAAAATATATTTTTATTAATTTAACTTCATTTTATAGATGTGAAAATATCTGCATTAAAAGAAAAAAAAATCTTGTCTCGTATTCGGTGATTTCCTATATATTCCTATATTTTTGTTTTCCAACCACGAACACTGTTTCAATTTTGTATTAAAAATTAAAATTTATATTTTCAAATGAACTTCCCTTACAAGCTTCCTACATAATTCATTTTATTTTATTTTTGGTTATTTTTCTTAATTTTCTTGTTAAAAAGCCTTTCACCTAACTCAATCCCTCTCAACAAAAAATTGAAAATTTCCTATGCCTAGCTTAACCTTTAATTTTGATGTCATAAAAATTCAATAACCCCAATTTTGACCTTAATAGGTAAAATATATATTGCAAATACAACTTGTTGGGTTCTCATTTCGCTCTCGTTAAACATCATGGAACTAATAGGCCCAAAGGAATTTTTTTGTTCTATCTTTGCTTTGGCCCCAACCAAAAAAAAAAAAAAAAAAAAAAATATTTCGCAAATAATACTTCATCTCAGTCAGTGTAACATGCCATTGCCATCATCCTAAAACGAGAGCATGATGATAAAGACCCTGCATAATTCCATTAAACCCACCCGGCTGAATACAAACCGAAACAAAACAAAAACAACAATAATAAGTCCAAAACGGCAAGGATACTCTTTATCCGCACCGTATTTCACGGAATAACCTTCGTGTATGCTATGAGGTGCCAACCAACCATCCAAACACCCACAGCAACAACAACAACAACAACGGGGTTGCCTTTGGACAAAATGGTGGAAGTACACAACTCTATATAAACAGTACACGCATAATAACATTCCAGTAGCTTTTATGGTTGGGGCAAAATAGGCCATGGTATAAAACCTTCTTCTTCCCGGGCGGCGAGTCATCAGTCGCCGAACAAGTCATCAGCCATCATCAGACAAATAGCCTGCTTACTCAGGACGAGAGATGGCACGGGAACAGAATCAGCACCATTCCCACTGCCACTAAGGACTGAGTCCTTTTTATTCATCCAACCAAGAGCCAACCAACCATTCAACCGGGAGCTGAATATTATGCTTGACTATTTTGCCCTCGGAATTAATTAAAGCCGGCTAAAAATTTCAGAACACTCCTGATGCGACAACATCAGAGACATTAAAGTGCTCCGTATATCCCATTTGCTGGGATAAAACCAAAATTGTGCTTTTGCAAAAGCATAATGGATTTAGGTGAGTCTATGTGTACGAACTGGTGAAAAAATCGATTAAATATTTGTGAAATGGTTACCACAGAACATATAGCACAAAATCAAGGCCACATTTGTTTAGGCTATAAAGGTTGTTAGGAGGTAACTTGAGGGGCTAGACGCAATATTTTATTAATTTTATTCCATGCGTGAACGTACATATATGTAAAATGTTCTAGCTCAATATTTTCAGTGAGGCATTTGGAAACAGAACAGGAGGGGCGCAATGGAAATAAGGCCCATATTCAGAGTGCGGTTCAAATAAGAGTCAATAAAAGGCTAGACCGTGTATAGGTTAGGTCAAGACTAGAATTGGAAAGGGTCTAGGTCTAGTTAGGTTATGTTAGCGTGGCTGTCAGAATGGCTCCGTGAAATAACCCCCCAATGAAATAACTCAAAAAAAAAAAAATGCAATAAATCCCCAAAATTTATATACAAATCTGAAGTGCTTTCATATGAAAAAACTCCCCAATCGATTTATTTCATCGATTTTTAGGACTTATTTCATTTTGAAATTGGGGGGTTTTTTCATGATGAAATTAATCCCCAAATTCAACTATGAAATAAGTCCCCAAATTTGGGTACTTATTTCTTTAAAGAAATAACAAAATTACGGCGTACAAACAGTGAAGTATATATGGGTGGGCATGCTGCCCCCCCCTGCTTGGCCCACTATAGGATTTGGGGTAGGTGCGAGGGAGGGTGTATGCAAAGTTTCTTTAAATCCATATTCTTTAAATGCAAAAGAAATTTTGCTTACACCCAACCTCGCACCTACTCCAAATCCTATAGTGGGCCAAGCAGGGCGGTTGCAGGGGGCAGCATGCCTCTAATTCACTGTTTATACGCCGTAGTTTTGTTATTTCTTACTTCATTTTTTGTTTGCGGACTTATTTCATGCGCATTTGGGGACTTATTTCATCTTTGAATTTGGGGACTTAAAAAAAAAATATTTTGGGGAGTTATTTCATTTTTGGATTGGGGGTTTATTTCATTAGAGAGTTATTTCACAAAGAGAGTTTTTCGGGTTGATCCAGAGACAAAAATTTACGAAAGAATTATTGCGAGTTGATCAAAATTTATTTTGATAATTAAGGTTTCCAAAAAAATTTCGCATGTATCCGGTCCGGACAAACAAATAACTGGACGCTCGTGTGTCCAGTGCACATTCCTATAAGGGCTGTTATAGAGTTTGTAGGGACAGAGTAGAGGGATTTAAGGGATAACTGAGAAGAAGCGGATATCTCTATTTGATATAACGTTTTCTTTTAGCGATGATCTAACCTCTTGTATGACCAAAACCTGGAAGTTCTTTTCAAACTGTAATTGTAGAATGGTGCGTAGTGTCTTGGTATTGATCCCAATGAATTCAGAATGATGGATTGGCCAATAATTTTAAGGGGTGTTAAATGGAACGCACCTGACATGCGTTGGATCTTTTTAAGAGGGTGTGTCCGTTAAAAAGTTTTTGCAAAATATCTTTCAAATTTTCATTCATAAAAACTTAGGGCCCAACTATAAGGCATACGCCTTATTCAATAAAATGAACAGGATTGAGCTCATGCCATACGTGTTCATAGTTAAAAACAATAAAAAAAAATACAAACAATTACCAGGACCCACAACTTTTCCGTCAGTTAACACCCGTATGAATACTGTATACTTAAAAAAAAAATAGGTAATTAATCTTCTGGGATACGTATAATAAGTAAGTATGTATATGTAAAACCACAGCAAAAATCAGAATTTGTGGATATGTATATACCTACTGAACATGTAGAACGAACGTAAGCTCATTTGCATCGTCTCAGTTAATATCATCTTCACGTTATAGCTGCTCTTATTGCAGACAATAAAACATTACATTCATAATCGTAACGTTAATATTCAAAATGAACAATATAAAACCATTAATGTCGGAGAGGGTATGATATGGGTGGGTGGTAGCTGGTAGCTGGGATATAGGAATCGGATAATACTAATGTATGTAGTGAAACCTTGACGGTGAACAAGAGAAGAGCTTTTAAGATGTTTTATGAATTTCATGAGAAGGAATAATTTGGGCCCTATATTTTTTGTTTTTAAACAGTGTTTTTAAAGGTTTATTTAGCGACATAGGCGCAAAATTGTAAGCAGCCTGATGTTAAGGTATTAAAATGATACCACTTAACAATTTTCGAATTTTAAAGATCTTTACTAAAATGATAAAAGTTTTAAACATTTTTTAACTAGGATCATACCGAACCAATTTCCTTAATAAAATGCAGGTGAAAACGACTAAAACAGTGACAGATCACACCCTTTTCACATGTGTAGTGTAATTGTCAAAGTGACATTTGGAACTAAAAAGATAAAACAGCCATTAGGATATTTTAACTTTAGTAAAATGTTAAAAAGATAATACGATTCTAACTCGTTTAAAATTTAGAAAATCCTCCTTTTTACCTAGCATCATACTAAAAATGATTTTACATCATACTAAATCGTCTAAAATTTTGCGCCATACTTTTTATTTTTTTTTAAAGAACAATGAGGATTCAGAATTAATGAATTTTATTATTTACTATCTAAACCGATCCGGCTTCGCACCGGGTAGAAAATCGCTAGAAATTATACCAAAATAAATGGTTAATAATTATTATAACATAATATAAATGTTAAGGGTCTCGAATCTTAATACCTCATACAGGTATGAGATATTCGCAAAAAAAAAAAAAGAAGTTTTTTAAGGTTATTAGCGTTTTTTGGCACCTCATTTATGGGATATTCGCAAAAATTTAAAGCATCTAAAAGTTTACTTCATCCTTACATAAGGTCAGACAGTTTCAAAAATTGATGTCAGCCATAGATTTAAATTAAAATTTTAAGACATTGATCTTAACCTTGAATTTTTTTTTTTTTGAAAGTTCATTATGCTAAAGCTGACAAATTTCTTAAACTAGCTGACCTTTTATAAATTTATATTTTTTTCGAATATCCCATAAATTAAGTGCTAAAAATCTCTACGATTTTGTTATTCATTTATTTACTCAATTTAATTTTCATTATAGGTATGGCCATTATGGCGAGGCCAAGCTTACTTTTTAGAAATAAAAAAGCCCTAAAGCCTTTAAATGACAAACTCGGAAATAATATTCTGTCATTTTACCCCAATTCAGTCTGCAAATAGCTAAATTTTGAAAACAATAAAATTTGTTGTTGTTGTTTTTTTGTTTTTTTACTTTAAAAATACAATGCAAACTATTGCAAACAAAAAAATTATGCTTTACAGCATTACCCTAAGAATAACATTTCAAAAACAAAAAGCTTTTTTTAATCAATATTTTTACTTGCGATATATGAAGGTACAATAGGGCAAGAATTCGTGCAAGAAATCGAACTCGAGATAACAATCAAACTTGACATTGGCCGCGTTCAACAGCACATTTGACAGTTCTGAACTGTCATTTTTAGAGCTTTTTATTGGCTAGCAGTCATAAAAATTCAGTTGACGTCGATTGACATTTAGTTACGTTTCTTACGTTTTTTTCTGAATTTTCAGATGAAAAATTCTATCTGAAAATACAGATGACAGCTAAAAGCAACGAAATACAGTTCTTGATCCAGTTTTTTTTTTTTGGTGTGTGGTCTGATCGTCTGGGTCTCGTATCGCTTTTCGGATTTTGATTTTAAAGTGCAAAACATAACATAAACAGAATAAATAATTTCAGACTTTTTTGTGCGTTCAGTGTTACGTTTTTCAGAACTGAATTTTTAGATCTGTCAAAAACGTGGTGATGAACGTGGCCATTACGATGATAGAGAACACGAAAAAAGTGGGTCCCGCAATTCCGTCTGTCTGTCTGTATATGTCTGTTTATCTGTATGTATGTCTGTCTGTACCTCGGCTTACAGCCTAAGCCCCTAAAGCGATTTTCTTTAAGCCTGGAATGTAAGATATTTTGAGATTTTTTCTTAGCTCAAAAATAAACGGCACTTGCAATACAACCGTTTTAAAAAAAAGTTATTTTCCTCAAAATTGTCTCTAACGATTTTTCGAGAAAACTGCTCCAACTCTTCGATGGAAGAGGCTGGGGATTGTACCTAAACCTCCGGCATGACAGTCCATAGCACTAGCCATTATGCCACGGCTACTAAGTCTATCGTTTGTTACCTTTTAAATGTTTATCTGGTAGATTTTGCTTATGTCCGTAATCAAGCAAGACAAAAATTAATGTAATATTTTATGACCTCATTGTGAAAAGCCTGATAAGAATAGAATTTATCAACTTAAACCAAAACACCTTTCTCTAATAAGATCACTTAATATCCTTCCTTCATTCTGTTAATCATTTTTCCCAGATCATTTTGAATACTTTGAAAAATAAAAAAATTAACTGTCCGTAATCAAGTGATGCAGAGTGTATCTCCAATAAAATAAAACATTAATCAGGTCGATTATGGAATCCGCAATAGTGGATCCGCAGTAATTCGCAGTACATTGTTCTTTTTTAATTCTACGTGAAATCAATGAAGAGAAAAGAGAGCAATACATTGTGATTCACTGCGGAAGTGCGGATGCAGTTCCGCGGATTCCATAATAAGCATGAATTTTAATACATTATGGAGTAAACGCCCCAGGTCTCTAGCTAATCGGAAAGTTAGTTTTAAATCGACTGCGAAGTTTTTGTCGGACGGACGTACGTAATTAATAAAAATGTAAAAAAGGACAAAAAACTCTTCCTCACTCTTCGCCAAAATGTTTTAATCTTAAAATAAAATAGTGTAAGTACATACAATTTGTAGGTAATAAAATTCTCTACAAGATTTGTTATGAAGACTTTTTCTCTAAAATCACTCGTTAAGAAGTTATTAGCCTGCGAAAATTGGGATGAAACTGAAAATTTCACAAAAGACGAAATTTTAGCCTTTTCTGGTAGCTTTGTTGGTATTGGTTGTATACAGAAAAACTCTAGAGACCATATTTGTAGGCAATTTTGTTTTCTGTAAGTTGCCATATAATTTTTTTTTGCCTAAAAATACACCAGAAGGAAGTTGTGGGCAAAATATTTTGAGCGATTTTTTCAGGATTGTAAAGGGGGTGGAGGGGGCGTGGTTGTGGAAATTTGTATTTTTCATCTACCGACCATATTACATAAAAATAAATAAATTTAGTGGCACAAACGGCTCATGAAGAACCAGGGCCTAGTGACTTACAGCTCTCAACCATTCCTGTGTGCACGTCTGCAGGAATGGAGGGGACCTACAGTTTATTACCGAATCCGAACGGCTAAGGTGAGCGGCACTTTTCTATGACAAGAGATACTCTTGGAGGATTTGTCACTTCCTCGCAAGAGGTAATAGCTCCGAAAAAAACTTAAGGTGGAAGCGGCTGGTATTGAACTCCAGACCTCTGGCATAACAGTCCAACGCACTAACCATTACGCTACGGGCTACTACGACCATATTATATAACATATCCAAAATTTAGAACTACCCGACCATTTGTAGGGTAAAATGTCTCTATTTATTGGACTATATTTAAATTTCCATTTTTTAATTTATCAAATGGATAAATACATATATAATTATTAATTATGTGTTTTATATTACACTCAAACTTTAAAGTTCGAAGAAATTTTTACTACAAGAACAAGTTCGTGCGACCCAGTCGTGCATTTTTTTTTTTTTTAATATAAAAACAGATGTGCAACGTTAAATCAAACAAAATCTTTAATCCAGTACAAATAAACATACAATATACATATGTATTATGAAAAAACTTTCAAAAGGTACATATATGTATTTATATTTAAGAATGTATGTATCTCAATGTATTCTTTTGTGGTTTCACTTGGTCAATTTAATAATAACTGTAGCGTTCAAGTTTTGGCAAGGTGTTTTCTCCTGTTAGTTATTGGTTTAGCTTAAGCTCCTCTTCTTCAACATACTAAGGTGTTTTGAAAAGATAAAATCAATCCTTCTTTGCTAAATAAAAGAAATCCTTCTGTGGTGCATTTTGCCAATGTATGTACACGCGTTTATAAATAAGAGGTCAAAGAAAAAGTTTTTTATTTGGTACAAAGACATACTTGTCTTCAAAGAGATTCTCTGGAAATGATTAAGAATACCACAAACTGTGCTCTTTTTTTTTTTTATTAAATAAGGACGACTGTCTGTGTTTGGATTTTCCATTTTTATTTTTCACGATTGGACTTGATCTGCATTTGCGAAGTGTGAGCACACAAGTACCTACGCTTAAATCAACCTGTACTGATGTGCCCTTGTTAAATTTTAGAGATTATAGCCGTAATTCCTTTTTGCTGAAAATAATCCTATAACATGTGTTATTATAACGTAATGGTGTCATAACAATCCTTTGAGTTTGCTTGAGTCTTAAGTCGCTTTATCATGACTGTAGTTCTGAAAGTAGAAGTTCATATTATGTAATGTATGGTAGGTTTGCATAAGCTAAATTACATGGTTTTTAAGTGCTTTTGGAACATTTAATTATGTAAGTATCATTCGATATTGTTAACAAAATTGAAAAATCCTTTTATGAAAAATTTTTCAAACAAATTTGGCTTTGAAATTGGATTTCTCAAGAGCTTTTCCTCTACGCAACTTGATTTAAAAATTACATAAAAGTATGAAATATTTACTTTTAACTAATTTATAGCACATCGTTGTGCATGCTTTTGCTGATTTTTAGTATTTTTTTCCATTTAAAGTCAATTTTTAAGAAATTACCTCTTTCCGCCTCAGGGGTAAATTTTTTTCTCCCAAAAAACTGTAAAAACCCTTTGTCAAAAAGGTGAAAATACAGATACTGAAATGGCTGGGATTTGTACATTAAAAACGTTTTGTTTTAATTTTAAAAGATATTGTCTTTATAGACAGTTTAAGACAATTATCTTGATGGTCCTTGGAGCTATACAATCCTTGATGTGGTATTTTTGGTATTTTTTAAACAAAAACTTCAAATAAATTTAAATATAACAAATATTTATATATAATTACCTAACCATCATCATTATACCAACAAGAATTAACTTAAAGCCATTAACATCTATCTCTTCGAAACATAACCGTTGAAAATATTTGTATTCAATTTAAAATGCTCATTTTCAGCTGAACAAACAAACCGCAGTTTTTGGCATCGAGGGAAAATAATGTTTTAAAATCAACACTCAAACTCATTTGCATAATTTTCCACTTTAAACAATTCGAAAGGCAAGCTCAGAAAAACTCAAACAATCAAAAAGAAATTAAAGGAAGGAACTAAACGTCAACCACTAACGAGCTATACCCATACTTACAACATACAATAGACCTTGGCGAAAATTAGCAAGCAGTGAAAAATGATTGCTTTCGTTCTGCTTTCAGTTTATGGCTGCAACCAACAACGAGGGAGCGGTGTGTACTTAATTTCCAATTTTTTTATTTCTAACAACACTAAAATAAAAGCCATCTAGTGCACATAAATTGCAAAACTACTGTCCCATATAATATTTTATTTTGTATTACGAACGACAAGGTCGGACGGAAGTGCCACACGTTCGCCGTCATTATTTTTCAGTATGTGTATGTGCTGCATTACCTACTTTACACTTAATGTAGATTAAATTTTACTTTGTTAAGAACCCACGCCCGGATACAAAAAAAACTTGCATTAAGTTCCTTCTCGTTTATCAAAGTAGCTGGCTAAAACTTTGGCCCTAGTAAAATCATTTGCATACGGAGAAAGTTGCATTTAATGTCAACTGAGCTTGTGACATGGCTCATGCGGTTCTGGTGGCATCTTAAGATGATACGACTGAAAAATAACTTTCCACCGTTATCTAACCAGAGGAGGAACAAAGTTTGGGTACCTTAGCTTGCTTAGCTTAACTACTTTTCAGAAATAATGTATCCTCCGATTTACCTAGTTCTTATCTTTTTTCCTGAGAGAACATCCTTTAACTGTATTGTATTGTATATTCTTATAAAAACGATTTTTGAGGTAAAAGTTTCATACTGAAAGTAATGATGAAGAAAGGATGCAGGAAGCAATGCCGTCGCAACGTTGGGTCTAATAAAACCCATACTTTATAAAGAACAATATCAAATGAAGAACTCGAAAATTTTTAAAAATGAGCCTGAAGAGTTTTCTTCAACAAATGAAAATAAAGCGGCCGGCATAGGATTATAAAATACGAATTATGTACATAAATAGCTTTAAATTATAAATGTAATTATACAAAAATATAAGATTTATTAAATAAACGCGAAATTACATAACACGACAAGAAATATATTCAATTAAAAAAGTGGTATGTACACCCAGGCGTATACGCACTTTTATTATTTTATTGGACCTTGCGCGTTAAGTAGGTTTAAAATATTATTTTATTATAGAAAACCTCCCGGTTTCGAGCAATTTTGTTCTTTCTGTTTAAAACAAAAAGAGCGTAAATTATATCTTATTTGTGTGACCTTCTTCTCTAAATCTTAATACCTCTTGTGGGCTTAATGTTAGTGTTCTTTTTTATTTTATATATTTATGTGACGTTTCGGGTGTGATTACACTCTTCTTTAGACCTAATTTTGAAAAAAATTCTTATAAATATTTAATTCAATTTCATACCTACATTAGAATAACAATACTTACTGCCATATTATTCACTCAATACATCTAGATTAAAAATTTAAATCCGGATGTAAATCATACGAATTCAATGTAAATTCATCTGGATTTAAATTTAAATCTGGATGTATCGAGTGAATAATATGGCGGTTACAGATTATATAAAATTTAAAAAATAACGAAGCGTTATTATATTATTTTAAGTAAATTCAATTTGCTTATAAATACATTAAAAAAGACGTTTCTAAAATTGTATTTAATTTGAATATCAAAATTCAAATGTATGTATATGTTTTGCAAATTATATCAAAACTTATATGTATTTGTTCAAACGTGCAAATTTGTGCGTGTTCCACGAGCGAACGTTATTAAAAATTTTTAAAACTAAATAAAACTAGCAACGCGTTTAAAAAAAAAAAATTATCTTAGAGGGTTCTGCGACTTTGTCACTTTTATTAACGTGCTCGTATATTCTGCGTTGTTATGGTTCTCCAATTAAAGCTTTTGACGTTAATAGAGATTATTTTGGATCCCGAATTTGAACACGCGGATGGTCTCATTCGATAGATATTCACTAAAAAAAACATCAAATGTCACAATTTTAGGGTGTGGAAATATTTGTATGTAAGTATTTTTAATTAATTTTCAAAGTTACAGTTTGTCCATACAAAATTCATGGAAAATAAATAAAAAATACCAAGATGGCGATGAAAGATTTTCACTTGTCGTGACAGTTATGTCAAATGTCATTGTATGCTTAATATTGCCAGATGTACACATTAGTTTTGGGATATTTTTTTTTATTTTTGGGATTTCTGGGATTTTTATTCGGAATTTTCAGATTTTAGCCCGATTTTTAAGGAAATTATTTTTGAATTATGGGGAACATTTTGCATTTTCCATTACCTTCTATTTTTGGTATGTTATGGTCAGGTATGATAAACAAAGTTGTATATTGAAACAAACTGTAAAATTTTAACGATAAAATATGCGGGAGACAAGTTAAAATTGCATGTTTACCTCAGGGACCTCAGGCTTCAATAAAATTAAAAAAATTGTTCTTCATACATTAAAAGTGCATATTTAAGTTATTTTGAAAATTAGTTTAAAAAATAGTTTTAAATTTCGCGCGAAATACATTTTAAATGAGGTTAAAAAGTTTTAAATTTCCCGAAAAATTTCCAAAAATAAAAACCCAAGTGAAAAAAATACATGCCTGGCAATACTAAACAGACCATTCGACATTTCTTTAATTTTTAATTTTAATATAATATATAATAATATTAATATAAAATATCTTTTAATTTTGTATACATACATATATCGTTGAGTAAATTATCCTCACCTTTTTTGTTTTATTTGTATATTTCATGCTCTTCGAGGGTGTTGAGATATTTTCTTTCTACCTATTAATCTACATAAATATATAAATATTTAATGAAAAATGCATTTAAAAGTTTATAATATTTCATTATTTTAATTTAAAAAAAAAAACTATGAAATAAAATTATTTCCACCCATCATTATAAAACAAAAAACTTCTACAAATAAATTCGCATATAGAAGCAAGAAAAAAAAAAAAATAACATCCCGTCGCATTATGATCACGTTTTCAAATCAAAATTTAATTACATACACCAAGTAACACAATTTTGTGCTCATCCTACATTTGCGTTTAATATTATCCTAAAAGACGCAGAGCAAATTTGGATTCAACACGGGGCTTTAGTTATTCATTAACTCATAATTAAATGTTAACCCAAATTCATAATATGAACTTTTTTCAACGAACGCAAACAAATGTGAAAGTCTAACAAAGAACATGTTGTTTTCAAATGATAAGACTGAAACATTATTATACGGCATGGAAGAAGGTGTTCTTTTTTATTTGGGTTCGTTAAATAACAGATGCGATGAAGCTAATGTTTCGGATTAAATTTTTTTGAAATACGTAGGTATTTAAAAATCATTAAGTGCTCGTAATTATACTTTTAATTTTATAACTTTTTTTTGGGAGCTTTCACATTTAATAAAATTAAGTTAAAAAGGTATCAAAGGAAAGGAAATTGATTTGACGAATTTAACTTTTGCTTTATAAATAGGTTAATAATTGAATAAAATAAATATGTATAATTTTAATTAAATTTTTAATAAAATTTTTGAATAAGGAAACATTCAAAAGGACAATTTTTTGTTTAATTCAAAATTGGGAATAAGATGATAGATGCAAACATAAGTCCAAAAAAGTAGTGTTCTCAAACCGCGTCCTTCCGTCAGTGCGTCCATATGTCAGTGTGTCCGTACGTAGTATTGACCAAAGGAATTTTAAGAAATCTATGATTCAGCTTTTGCCAAAAAATTCGGATAAAGAAAATAGGGCTTTGATGTTTTTAGATAAAATTGTCTTATTTTCGAGTTATTCACGTTAAGCCTTTTAATGACTTGACTGATTTCCAGACTCCAGTCCTTGAAATTTATACTTTAATTGCTAGAAACTTTGACTGAAGATAAAAATCTACAAAATCCTTTGTAGATACATACATTTTGTAACATACATCATTTTTCGTGAATTTACGCCTATTAACACCTAAAAAGACCTTGACCGAACCGGAAATACCCAACTAAATTTATTTTTTTGTTATACACGACGATTTTAACAATGCGACACGACGCACGGTGAAAACAGCCAACTCAACTCCACTGACTTTGTATCCTGTCTCGCTCCCAATTTTACCTATTCAAACACATGCACATAATTACTATGTTTCCATGCGGTATTTAAGCGAGCATGAAGCTCACTTCGACCCTTTGTATACCTGCATCGAGTTGAAATGATCTTGAACCGACTCGACCCTGCATCAGGAGCGGAGTTAACTTGACAAACGCCATATGGCATCTTAACACCATTTCAATTTAATTCAATATCGAGCTCTCAAATCTATGAACAAAAAACATCGGTCGACAATCCGACCCTAATCCAACTCGAGCTCTCGATCCTTAATATAAACGTAGTAAATAATATTGGATTTTGTTTGTAGTTGTTTTTGTTTTTCTCTTTTTTGTAGGTATAGGTATTTCGTGGGGATTCTCCGCTAAAGCTCATCCGTGGATGATGAACAACCACTCCATTTTCTTTCACAAATATTCTCTCTCTTTCACTTCCTTCCAATAGGGGTGTACACTGTACACATAGATTAGTACGTTTGACAGCAGGAGTTCGTTCTCTTTCACCCTACAAGCTGTAGTGAGAGAATGGGACCATTTTGTCGACTATTCGTTGAGCACGTATTAGTGATCCCGTGCATTTTAAATGGAACCCCATCCACCTCTGCTGTAACAAATAGTATACACGTTTTTGCTCAATTATGATGAGTTCCTGCGCTCAGATATTTAAAATAAGAATACGTTAAATTCAAAAATTAAAATTTAAAAACAAAATTTCAATAAAATTACTTTAAACAAATTTTTAATGGGTCGAAACAAATTTTTTTTAGTGTTTTCTTGCTTTTAGCATTCAAATCTAGTAATATTCATGTATATTTATGTTGAAAACGCGACTCTATAAAAAAAATAATTGAGCAAATGTGTGTGTTTGAATCCACGATTCACACTGATTCACGAATAGGAAAAAAAGAGTAAAATAAGAGAATTTTCTCTTACTTATCTCAAATAAATTTTGCGGGTGTTTTAGGCAAGAGGGGTACGAGTCGGTTCTCTAGATACATATAGGTACTCTATGGCTTGATCATTGAAACGCAAAAACAAACGCTTGACAACGATTTTGATTGGTTTTCAAAATATTTTAAAAATGTTTTATGTTCTTGCTCCTCGCGAAAATTTTACCTACAGGAGTTCTTTACTTTCAAGCTTGCATCCAAACAAATCAATTTGACCATAACTTCAAGCTCCGAAATGGGATGGAATGTAATACTACATTTCCACCGACCACTAAACCGAGATTTAAGTAGATTTACCTAAATCTTTTTCAAATCCCGAAGATTTACCATATAAATTTATTTCCTAAATCTCGAAGATTTGAAATAAATCTTGTTAAATCTTCATAGATCCAATATAGTTTTAAAACTTGAACTGGCCTATATTTTCTCACACTGAATGCATTCATTGGAAAGGGGACATACATGAAACTTTCTGCCTCACTCCAACTCCATTAGAAAGAGTGAAACAACATCTGCATACTGTCAAAATAAATCTACTTTTTAATCTTTTTGTGCGGTGGAAACACCAAATAGATTTGTATAATCTAAACTGAGATAAACCTTCCGTGGAAACATAGTATAACATGATTTGAAAACGAATTCTAAAATGTTCATCATGTACTAATAAAAAACATGTCAAAGATGGGTTGTCAAGTCATGTGCGGTGCGTTGAAATTTTATATTCGATTCATGATTTTCTTTCCACTTTTTGAAAGCACTTACTAATAATTTAACAGATCATCTCAAGAAAATTCAATGTGCCGCGGTAGACTTGTGCCCCGCCCTAAATTTAATTGCATTTCATTATCATTATTTTCTGAACGCTGTCATCTGATATTCCAATAATCTTTCCAGTCACTGTTGGAAAATTAGTTGGTTGGTGGGTTGAAAAATCGAAACGTCACATTAAGGTTACAACAAATAAAAACAAAATTTACATGAATTGAAATTACCTATTTTTCTTTTGTTTTATTCATTTGCTTTAACTGTTTTTATGTATTTTTATTTATTTATTCATTTGCATCATATAATAAAACGTTTTTATTCATTTTTATTTGGTTTTTATAGTGTCGTGAATTTTAAAGTTTCTTGAGCAAATACTCTGTCTCGTTCTGGCTCTCGCTCGCACTTATTATGAAATTTTCTTTTATTGTTTTTTAGTTTTTTGTGGTTCAATTGTTGAATACATTTTTAAATTCTGCACTTCTGTGCAAAAAAACCTTTCTAACGATATATAATTTATATGGCTTTGGCTTTTGTAGACCGCGTAAATTGTACCACAAAATTGGTGTTTGCCGTTTTATTAATAATATGATGATGATGATTTTGGAATCTGGTGCTTCTATATAATTTAAAAGATATTGCATTTAAAAGTTTTAATAATAATTAAAAAAAAAAAAGAACCAAATGACAAAGTTTTTGTTTAGTGCTTTTAATTTTTTTATTTAATATTTTTTCCTAAAGATATTACTGTACATAACCAAAGCCAGTAGGTACCTACCGTTAACATGTAGGTTTTTCTTTAATATGTAGATATTTTTTTAACATACCTACTACAAAAAAAAAGTCCGTGTGATTTAAATTTTCAATGAAGTGATTATTTGATTATGTGGTATTCAAAATGATAGCTACATTGCTACAATTGCCGCTTAATTCTTAGAATGGATTACAAATATGTAACTGACATTATCGATTAACCGAAACATTTCTGTGCAGACTTAGACCAACATATTTTTATGAAAGGGATAGAGCCAAGAGAAGTAAATTATGGAAAAACTGAGTCTGATTCCTGCCACAGCTCATACTTACATTTGATCCGAACTTTTTGGGTTTTAAAATATATATATATATATTATAAATGTGAAAGTTTGTTTGTCTGTCTGTTTCTCCGAAAATACCTTAATTGATAGTAATGAGAATTACTGGCTGAACAGAATGATGACGGAGACGGAACTGAAGCCGGAGCTGGAATGGCTGTCAAAATATTGAATACACGCAAATTCAATGTTGCGAACACAACGGAACGTAGTCGCATATACGGAGCTGCAGACGCAGACGGAAGAGTTCACCAACTTTTAATTTTTCACGTACGGCACTTTTGACGTTTAAAATTGAATGGAGAATAAAAACAACTTTTTGGGTCGGAAATAAATATTGTGGTTATTTGTATCGCGAAAAAAATTATTTATTAAAAGGAAAATTATTAGAAAAAAAAATGTGAATTCTGAGCTTGTACACAAGAATATTCTTTTGTTTTTCTCCAAAATACATTCAAAGCTGTACAGCTGCATTGTGGACAGGTAAAAAAAAACGTACGACACTTTTTGACAGCTCTTCCAGTTCCGTCTGCGGCTCCAGTTCCGTCATTCTATTCTGTTCAGGCAGTTAGTAGAGCGAGAGCTTGGAACATAATAAGGATAGACATAGGCTACTTTTGCTTTAAAAATCTACAACAGTTTATCAAAAAATAGTAAAAATATAAAAAAAACGTGATAAGTTGTTTGAAATGTCAGATATTCAAAAATAAAAATGTCAAAAAACCAATATGTACATTTTTCTGTGCATTGCATTTACAAATAAAGTTTTACACCTTTCCTTTGGGGCTTATGAAACCATTAATAGTCTCTCGCGTTTATAACGAAAATAAAAGTCAAAACCAATAAATGCATGTGGTATTTCAATTAATAATTAATTATTATTGACCTTTGACTTGCATATGCCCCTATTATACTTATATGTAGTTCATTAAATTACCCGCATCAATATTAAACAAAAACATTTGCACTCACATTATAAATAAACTAGGCACACTAATATTAAAAACTTCACTGACCACCAAACTGATTGCAATCGATATTATAAAAACTCTAATGAAATAATTACCTTCACATAATTAATCCAAAACTCAGAACAATATTAAAATTAAACATCAATTTCCATTTCGATAGCCTAGCCGCATATTAATTTTGTTTTGAAATATTTTATTAATCAAAATTAAGCTTGAAGCTATTTCTGACTGTATGTATAAGAAATGAACAAAATTGGACAACCATCATTGAACAAACTAATCCTTACATTCTATACATAGATAAAAGGTTAAATATTCAACTGTATAGGCACGACATTGTATATTGCAACTCCCGTCAGAGATGTAAAAATATTTTCTGAAAAATATGAATAAAAACGCATTAGGGTGGTTCGTAATTGAAAACATATGCATTTCCAGTTCGTGTGATCCAATGTTGCGAATCGCAGTCGTGCATTTTAAAGGGGTTTTCTCTTTTCTCACCTTTCTTCCAGCAGTGACATAACTGGCTCTTTTCAGTTTAAAAAAAAATGTATTTCTACAGTGCTGGAGATACCGCAATATTGAATTTAAAAAATATTTATTTTTAATTACAAAAAAAAAGGAAAATAAATGCATTTTTCAATATCTGCTTCTGACGTCTTGAACACTTAATTTTTCTAATTTTATATTATTATAATCTATATAAATATAAATGAATGCAGTTTTGTGTTCGTACGCGCGCATAACTCGGCTGAACATCATTCAAATTGGGTGGAATTTTTTTTGCTTGATTTGTATTGAACCAGATAAACACACTACGAAGATAAAAATTAGAAAATTATGCCGAAAAAATCGGAAAGTTGTGATAACAATTGGAGCTTGCTCGACTTTCGAAAGGAACATTAATAATTTAATCAATTATAGGTGGAACGAAGTAAGCCGGGTCAGCTAGTTGAATATAAAAAAAAATCAGGATAACCGAAAAATAAGAATAGCGAGAATTACTTATTGAAATAGGGTGAGATTAAATTAAACATATGTATAATACTTTTTAAACAATGTGTTTTTCAAGAGGGTTTTAGTAAGTCAAACATATATTTGATAGGTATATTTTTTTGTTTTGTTTTAGAAGGTGTCGAATTTGATTCTTGCAAATATAAATAAGCACCACCTTAATGTTCATATACAGCCCCTTGATCTACATATGTGTATTTATCTATAGCGGATTCAGTATAATTCAGAACCGAATTGGGTTAGTGTATTTTGTATTCTATTTTTTTTTGTGTAGACACTAGAGAGGGCTTCATAGGTCATGTTGATGCCTATTATTATTATTCTGTTATTGTCATTGACGTGTCATCCTTTCTGCTCATATTATTATTTAAATTTTTTTTAAAAAGCTTTGTTGTCCATTGTTTGGATAGTTATGATAATTTATGTAAATATAAAATAGAATATATAATAAAGTACCTATTTTAGTACAATATGAAAAAACAGAAATATTTTCCAATATACAAAAGTGTTTATTTTTATAACCAACAAGCAATTTGCTACAAAATAAGTTTTCGTTTAAAATTATCATTAAAATAAAATTTTTTATTACAATATGTTTTTAATATGTTTTTATTTTTCCCAAAATAACTTTTAAATTTTCTGAAAAATTTGAAAACGAAAATAAATCAAAACCATATAAACAAAAATTTGTTACGTTTTTCATTAAACAAAAAATAATGCATACAAAATTTTATAGCCTTTTTGGTATAAGGTTCCAATAATAGTTTTAGGACTCGGTGTGAGCTATATGAATGCGAAAACGGACGTCGAGCAGCCGGAGTTAATACCTGAATAAACGCCAATCATTTTATTCGCTTTGAATTATACAGTCGGAGCTCGGTAATTGGAACTATTAGAGACCGACCCTAATTCGAACCACGGAGGTGTTCGAATTACTGAATACGTATTTCGAAGTTAATTTGTCGGCTGAGAAAGCAGTGTTAAGTGGTTTTAGGTATAATTAAATAATTTCTGTTGGTCAAAATAAGAAAGAATATATTTATTGCTTAAAAAATTCTGACAAAAAATGAAATAAAGTTAAAGTTGTTGAAAGAAATTTGGAATTATGGTTTGCTTAATTTTTTTTTTTTGAACAGTTTTTGTTACGATTTCATGTTTTTAAATATTTAGCTCCTCGATATGAACTGTTGGATTTGGATATCGTTGTTCCACAAGATAGTCTAGTAGTTGATACACATCTCAAAGAGCTTCGCCACAATTGATAATTTTTTTGGGGTTAAAGAATTTCTCCTTCGGTATCAAAATCAGTTGAAAAATTTTTATCGGCTAGGTTTTCATTCGCTGTATCCTCCACGCTCCACCCAGTCTCAAATTTTTTCGTTGTCAATAAATTCATTTCTTGGAGTGATTTGGACTAAAAGGCGTGTCGTCAATACAAATTCCTCAGCATCCTGTCCACGAGGCTGTTGACACCTAGAAAAGGTCGAAATTCCAACAAATCATAATAAATCTAAATTTTCGCAGAAGTTAATAAAAATAATTAAAAAAAAAATAATAATACAAATTTATAAACTAGAAAAATATGTATATTTTATCCAAAGTTTTCCTAAATTGAGTCCGATGAATATTTATTCCTTAATTCAACATTAAAGACGCAAAGATTTTTGATTAATTGAACACCTTGTGAATTGACAGAAAAAAAATGAGAAAAAATGGTCGGTGCAATTAAGTTTGAAATATGTACTGTTGTATATGTAGGACAAGTAGGTATCTAGGCAGGTAAATCTACGATAAAAATAGTGCTGACGTTGGACAAATTTTAACAAAAGGAAATTCCTTGAAATTAGGTTCGTCAACATGTGCCACAACATTATTATCCAAAATACGACAAAATTCAACAACGAGAAGAGTCTTAAAATTGACTTAAATATGATTTTAGATATGCATAACATGCCTCCACAGATTATTTGGCATAAAATGCAACATAAAGCTAGAGCGTGGCGGCTGGGTCGAAATAAAGAAAAAAATTGAGGGGGGGGGGGGGGATCTATTTCTCTAAAAACTTGACAAAATAGAAAAAAATATATATAAAAATACTGGAAACATCTTAAATACAATGCGATATGTTTTTTTTTTAAGTCAGTAATTCATTATTTCATTTTATTTTTAAATAAAGTTGTTTAAATTGTTTTTGAAATTATTTTCAAAAATATTTGTTCGAACTGATTTTTTCCAAAATTTAACTTTTTGTAATTAATTCTCAATGCTCTTATTTATGTCTAGACTAACATTTAAAAGCAGAAATCTACGTAAATATCGTATAATTTTTGACAAAACTGAAAATAAACCAGAGGAAAAAAAATATTTTTTTTTTATTCTTTTTTTTTTTCAAAATTTTGAATTTTAAAATTAACTTTTTAAAAAACTATTCACTAAATAACTTGATTTCAATTGAAAATTTAAGAATAAATTTTAGGCTTTAAAAGATGATACAGCATGATATTTTTCCGTTGTGTTTCAATATTTTTAGAAAATTGCCCTACCCGTTAAAATGGGGGAAGTAAAACTCCCTTCCATACGATTTTAATTCTGTTTTGACCCAACCTTCACGCTCTATAGACTTTAATAGCGTCTTATACAAAATACCCGGTGTATTTTCAAAAACAAAAAAAAAATAGATTTTCTAAAAACAACTACCTACATTCATTGTTTATATATGAAAGATTTAAGATAAAAAATGGTGACTTGTAGATTCATTTTGGTAAAAAATATAGTTAGCAAAGTTGGAATCTACGTGAAAAGTCATAAGTAGATCTTTCATAAGTCTGGTGTATAACTGAATTATTGTATCGTCTACGAAAGGCAGCCATTGGTAATAGATAATACCAATTTATTCCGTGGTGTTTTTTCTTCTTTTTTTTTGGTGAATTTGGAATAATGTCTAAGGTTTTAGAATGTTTTAAGACCACTCCCACTAGATTTGCTTTGCAATTTGTCCGGGGTCAAGTCATGTACCTATTTACTTGACTAATCTAAAAATTCTACAAAAAAAAAAAAATTGCGACACTTTTTTTCGTAAGAGCAACATATTTTGATAAAAACCATGCACAAGCATTTCAATATCAGTTGTTGAGGGCGATTATGTATTATTTAACAGAAATATATTGATCTTATGAAAAAAAAAATTAATAAGTATTTTTTCAAAAATAAAGACAGGAGGATCCCTCAAAAAAGACTCTTTAAAAAAAAAAAAAAAACAAGATACTGATACTGGAAACCAATATTAAACTTCAGAGACTAATATTTAGAGAAAAGTTGAAATATTAGCATAATAAAGAACGAAATTTAATTTTATCCAACAAACACATACATAACACTATATTATATGGCGTGTTTGTCCTTTGCACAGATTAAGAATGTTTTTTTCTTTCTTTTCAATCTCATGGCACCCACTATGCTTGCCTCAATCTAGCTAAATTAATCCCAATATTCCCGCAAACGCTTTTTTCAATTTTTTATTTGGATCAAGGCGTGTTGGTTTGCTAGCATCCGATCCGCCGAAACCATTAATTTTTCCTTTTGGCTTTTGTGGCGATTTTAGGGGATTCAATTTACAGTAATAGCATTTGGGGTTTCAATGAGATTAGTTGTTGTGCTACTCTCGTACCACGATTTGTGGCAATTCTGATGCTACATACACATAAAAGAACATGTGTTTTGGTTATTTTAACAACTTTTTTTTTGTAGTATTTGTGGAAAATACACAAATTCAATTTTAGGCGATCGATATAACAAATTATGATTGTGCAATAAGGATTCGACAAATACAACAGTATTAAGCATGGACTAGTAAACGTGCAAGGTTTAATAGAACTCGACCAACCTGCAGTTTAGGGACTTCTTTGACCATAAGGAAAGCTCATGTTTCAAAAAAAATTTAACTACATTGTTAGCTTTCACAGAGAAACAAAAATAAAAGCCGGACAAAAGGAAAAACATAAATCAGAATCAAAATATAATCCTGCGAATAAATAATATTCTAAAAGTAAAATTACCGAAACAGAAATCCTAGTTCATGGCTATTGCAAACAACATTTACAGACGCAGACATGAAGCTTTCACAATATACAATGGTCGATGCAAATGTTTTCAATGAAAAACATATTTGTGTATATTAAAGTAATGTGACCAGATTTTCTGAAATATTGAACATATTTTTGCTTTTTTTAAACAATAAGGAAACGAACATTATACACTACACCTATACACTTTTTAAAAGGACATTAAGTCCGCAAATGAGAATTAAGTCTTCCTTTTAATAAATGACACATTGTCCAATCAAACAGCCTTTTATAAAAACTCTAACTAAAATTTAAACAATTCTCTAGATTTGATGTTGTAATCTTAATTTTCTAAATTTTTGTTCGATTAAATTTGGCTTCGGGATCTTACCATCCTTTCAATCAATGGACTGATTTGACTCCACGATCTTACCATTCTACATAAAGCATATTTTTACAAAAGGATGCGTTCCTAAAGGAAACTAATTCGTCACAAAATGTTTTTTAATTTGCCATCCATTTGATTTTAAATGAATTTTGAAAGTGGCTGAATAATCAATCGATCTTTCATGTCACGACCAACCAATAAGACTTCATATGGCAAACTAATTTTTTGAATATCCCACAAATGATGTTTTAACATACTTTAATAGGTTGATCTCTAAAAATTAATTAAAAATCGAGAATGGCAAACCAATAACCGAAATTAACTGACCATTTGCAAAAAATCAATTACCATTTAGATAGGATACTAATTTTTCAAATATTCTAAAAATTTTCTAAAATCTTCTCTATAATAGGTGAGTTTTAAAAATAATTAAAAATCGACTTTGGGTGACAAATTACTGAAACCAATTGAACTTTTGTAACCAATCAGTAACCATTCAGATGGCGAATAAATTTTTCGAATATCCCACAAATGAGAAGCTAACATCCTCTTAAAAATTAAGTCTAAATGGCATATGGTTGAACAATAACAGAAACCAATTGACCTTCCGTGACCAAATAATCATCCAGAGGACAAACAAATTTACCGAATATCCCACAAATGAGATGCAAACATTCTCTCACGGACAACGTTTAAAAATTCTTTATAAATGGCCTATGGGTTGACCAATTACTTAAACTATCTTTAAGTGACCTTTCAGGTGGTGTACTAATTTTTCGAATGGCCCTCAGCGCTAAGATTCTCTAATGAATTGACAAACAGAAAATAATCAGAGATACATGACGCGATCGTTGGATTGTAACGTCAGAGATTTGGCTTCGATTCCCAGCCTCTTCCACCTAAAAAAATAAATGTTTTTCAGGGCTACTCTTGTGAGGAAGTGACAAATCGTTGTCATAGAAAAGTACCGCTCACTTTAGCCGTTCGGATTCGGCTGTAAACTGTAGGTCCCCTTGATTCCTGCAGACACGCACACGCACACCAAACTTACTGGCTGAACAGAATGGTGACGCAGAAGGAGACGGACCCGGAGCTGGAATAGCTGTCAAAATATTGAATACACGCAAATTCAATGTTGCGAACACAACGGAACGTAGACGCACACGGAACTGCAGACGCAGACGGAAGAGTTCACCAACTTTTAACTTTTCACGTATGGCACTTTTGACGTTTCAATTTGTATGAAGAAAAAAAAACAACTTTTTGGGTCGGAAAAAAATATTGTGGTTATTTGTATCGCGAAAAAAATTATTTACTAAAAGGAAAATTATTGGAAACAAAAAATGTGAACTCTAAACTTGTACACAAGAATATTCTTTTGTTTTTCTTCAAAATACTTTCAAAGCTGTACAGCTCCATTGTGGGCATGTAAAAAAAATAACGTACGACACTTTTTGACAGCTCTTCCAGTTCCGTCTGCGGCTTCAGTTCCGTCATTCTATTCTGTTCAGCCAGTTATTTATTATTTTAATTCTTTTGACGTAATGACGAAAACAATGACGAAAACAAAATTATTAGTCGGCACCTACCAGAGTTTTAAAGGAATGCAGTATTTTGGAATTTCATTCTTTGAAATCTCATTCATTTAACTGCACTGTACGATTGCAATGAAATGCACTTTTTGTAAGTATTTGTACTTCAAACATTTAATTCCCAGTCAAGCTTGAAGTCTTAAATAATGCAATCATTATACGCAGTTAAAAGACTAAAAATTAAATAAATGCAATACTTAAAGACTTTTTGGATTCTTTGAAGTCTTATAATAGTCTTTGACATTGAATGTATTCTTCTGCAGTCTTTTTACTGCAATGAAGTCGTTTTTACTTCAAGCAGTCTTTTTATTGCAATGAAGTCGTTTTTACTTCAAGCAGTCTTTAAACTGCTTGAAATCTTTTGATTGCTTGAAGTCTTTAAACTGATTGAAGTCTTTTAACTGCTTGAAGTCTTTTCACTTCTAATGCTTGAAGTCTTTTCACTTCTTACAGTCTTTTAACTGCTTGGAATATTTGTACCTTTTTTAATCTTTTAATCAATTGGCCATGGCAAAGTTAAAAAACTTTAAGAAGTGAAAGGCTTCAAGCAGTTAAAATACTTCAAGAAATCAAACGACTTCAAGAAGTTAAAAGACTTAAAGCAGTCAAAAGACTTCAAGCAGTTAAAAAACAGTTTGAAGTAAAAAAAGACTTTATTGGAGTAAAAAGACTGCAGAAGAATGCATTCAATGTAAAAGACTTTTAAAAGACTTCAAAGAATTTAAGCAGTCAAGTATTGCATTCCTTTTACTTTTAGTCTTTTAACTGCCTTAAATGATTGCATTCTTTTACATATCTGGTACCTACTACCGCTTAAGATGCGTACAATAAGGTACTTAATTAATTAAGGAGGCGCTAATTTCTTGTGTGAACCAGGGCCTCTCAACCAACAACCTTTTTCCATCCCTATCTATAGCTGTCTCCAGTAGCGAACACCAAATTAGTTGAAGTTCTGTTTCACTTGCGTGGTCTTCCTCTGCTGTGCGCGTTGCCGCCCGTCTCCCTCGGTGTTAGATTCAAAGATTTTTCGGGCAGAACCTTTTGTGTCCATTAGCTTTATATGACCCACACACCAAAGACATTAAAAATTAAATCACTAGCTTCCTACATAAAATTTTTGTACGTGTGGTCACATTACTAAAAAAAAAACATTTCTGTAAGAGCCCTAGACAAGATATCATCTGTTGTAACGTTGTTTTAAAGGCAGAATAGCAGTATGGATGTCTATAGTACTTCCACAATATCGCAAGTTGTGTCGTACTGTCGTCCCACCGTCTTTATGTTAATTGTCAGGACAACTACGACAAACGATATTTTTGTGCACAACACCAGGGGCAGGCATATAAGATTTGTTGTATGTGCGTGACTATACGAGATATGAATTTCTATCAAAAAGACATTCTAAGCCTACGCAAATGAACCATAGCCCAATAAAGGAGTGCATGACTCAGTCAGTAGTTGAACAATAAGAATAAGAAACTAACTCTCTCCCAGTATTATATTGGATAAATCAATTTTATCGACTACACAAAAGGAGGTAATTTTGAGATGGTTTGTGTTCGGGTTCTCATCCCATTCCAATATGCGTTTCTTTTGTACACACAAGCTTATGGTTATGAGTTAAATGCCATAAACGGATTTGCAGAAAAGACAAGGTAGGCAATCAAGATTTCTATAGGGGCATTAATATGGAATATTTAGACCTAATAAATTAGACATTATTTCGGGTCTATTTTATTGGTGGATATAATAATACTCAATGTTTTGATGGCAAAGTAAATAGGTACGAATCAACCCAGACTAATGGCAAAGAATAAATGCATAAAGGCTAAAATAATCCAATTTTATAGATTTTTTGGTAAAAAAAATATGCTTTGTCTTGTCTATCCCGCAGTTTGTGGGTAAACGAACGTAAAATTTTGTTTATTTTTTTTTGCCATGAAAATAAACGATGTTGGTCGGTTTGTATATAATAAAGGATTAAAAGCGAGCACGTGCAATGATTTTTTTTTTCCATTTGGTCTCTGGGAAATTGACCAGAAATTGTGAGAAATCGTGATGACCTCTCTGGGATTTTGTAAACCTACTCATGTCTTTCAAGAATTTTATTATTGTTTTGTGATGCTGAATAGGTTTTATTTAATTGTATGTTGTGACGATGGGGAGGGGTTAGTGTTGTTTGCAATGTTAAATTTAAAGAAGTTATACATAAATAATAAATAAATTTTATGGCACAACAGCTCATGAAGAACTAAGGCCTAGTGACTTACAACTCTCAACCATTCCTGTGTGCGTGTCTGCAGGAATGGAGGGGACCTACAGTTTATTGCCGAATCCGAACGGCTAACGAGCGGCACTTTTCTGTGACAGGAGATACTCTTGGAGGATTTGTCAATTCCTCGCAAGAGGCAGTAGCCGTTTTTTCTTTTTTAAATAAATAGGTGGCGGAGGCTGGGGCTCGAACCTTAGACCTCCGGCATGACAGTCCATTGCACTAACCATCAGGCCACGGCTACTACAAAGAAGTTATACGTTGTCAGTAAATTGCCTTAAGGAGAAAATTGTTACTTAGTTTAGTTTTTATGCAGGGATAGGTAACGGTCCAAGTTTTGCTTATTTTTACACAAAATTTGCACTATAAATTTGACAGTTAAGGCCTCGGTAAACAGAGAGCGGGCCGACGTGACGGTCAATACTTTACTGGGAAATAAAGAATGCCGTAGTCAAATTAGGTTAATAAATTTTTACGAAGACCGCCGGACCTCGCTCTGTTTGCCCAGGCCTTTAAAATGTAAATGCTTGCAGTTAAGGCATAAAGGTACTACGCGGTCAAAGCGGTCCATCATGGAAATCATTTAATTCATCATCTCATCTACGAGCTCTTTTCAAGATTTAAAGTTAGGTATTCGAAGTTATTTTTTCCTGCATATGAAGAAAAAATAAATGTTATGTTTTTCTACATTCAAGGTTAGATAATTAATCCAAAAAAAAAATATATAAGTTCAAAAATTAATAATAATAAGAATACCCAACAACTTAAAGCAAACAAATGACACTGAATGTTTTCCTTTATCCCACATCAGTCATCAGGAAACAAAAACACACCATGAGCAAACGGAAAACGGATAAACGAAATGCCGTTTTTCAGCATATCCTTGCTCCCATTTTGTTCATATGCATTCCTACTATGTATATTTATCTAGTTGCCAGCTTCACAGCTTGTCTGCCAAACATTTACAGTCATGCGAATTTACAAAACCATCCGGCATTTTTTGCTCAGAAAAAAAAAATTCAAAAGAATCTAAATTTGCACACTCATAGGGTAGGATTGGAACAAAAAAAAAACTTACCCAACCCCTTCAGAACCGGAAAAGCACATTTGTGGTAGGTATTTGAGTTTTTTTTTTTTTTTTCTACTTTTAAAATTTTATTTCTATTTATGTTTTTCTTTCAATTTTTTAACAAAAAGCTGAAAAGTTAAAAAGTTTTGACCAAGAATGCATTTAAAGTTTTATGTTTTTTTTTCTTCTTCTCTGCTCTGATAAAGAAAAATATGCTATTGAAGCAGATGCAATTGAATTTTTTTCTATACGTACAGGTATTTGTTTTGTAAAACTTTAAACACAAAACCAGAAGACTGAAGAAGAAACAAAATGGATAGGGAGGAATTTTTTTTTTTGGAATGAATTTGGACTTATGATGGCTTTGAACTTTTATGTTTAAAAATTGTTCAGTTTACTCAGCATCAGCACTATCAGCAGGTATTAAACCGCAACGTTGGGCTCAATTCTATGAGGTTTTGTGAGCGTAGCTATAGTATGCATTTTTTTTTTTTTTATTAAACTAAACTGAGTTGAATACCTCGTACCAAAAAATGAGGGATTCTTGTACAAAATAAAAGCATTTTTTCTGCTGCGGAAAAGAGGTCAATTTCCCTTATTTATACCACGCATCCCCCCCCCCCCCCCCCGCAACACAATCGATTAACTACCATGTTGCAATAAATCTTGATTTAAGATTATTAGCTCTGAATAACTGGCCTTAAATTAATTTTTATAAATATGTGAAATGTCAGACAATTGAAACATACTAAATTTGCTAGAGAATTCACTCATAAAATCCACACTCAGTGCAGTGCTTTAATAAAAAATTGAAAATATTTTCGTCTTTGTTCTGCATTGGATTTCAAAAAGCTTTTCAAAAATGTCATAGTAGAAAATAGAAACTGAAGTTAATTCCATTGTGTAAACTACAAAGATTTTAAAATAACAAAATAAATAAGAAATGACAAAAGTTTCCGAGTAGGTCAGTTAAACGAAATTATCAAAATATAAAACAAATCAACTTAAACCCTCACAAAAAAAATTCTTTTTGTTTCTTCAAAAAGAACAAGAAAAAAAAAAAAAAACAAAAAAAAAATACATTTATCTCATCTTGAAAACGAACCAAAATAGGAAGGAAAATAACACAACAACTGCATAGCACAAAAAATCATTTCGAAGCAGGTAATCCACTTAAGAGGATGTTGATAGCTATTTTATAATCCGTCTCAATAGATTTATTTGCCAGAGGATAGTTGAAAAAAAAAAAAAAAAAAAAAACACAACCGTTTGCTGCCGACTTTGCCAAAGGTAAAAAACTTTTTTAAAGTAAGCGAATGTCCTTTTAGTGTTTAGAAGGTGAATAGAGTAATCAATTGAATGGTTCATTGATTTTTTTGCTAGTGAGACGAGCGTTTGATATATAATTTACAAGCCAAAGCACTTTAAGAAGTTTTTCTCCTTTAACAGGAAAAAAATATTGAACTATTTAAATTAACCCTCTGTTTTACCCAATTAAGAATAGCCGTTTTATATTACAACGGTAAAATATAAACGTTTAAGGATTGATAAAAAAAAAATCAAGAGAAATGTACTTTTCGAGTGTTTCTTTTGAATACAAACTGAGTCGAGTTTAAAGAGAGTGAGAGAGTGTTTGGCTTAATAGAACGGTTTGTATTGGTATAAATTAATTTTTAATTTCCAATCGGTCAGATGAGGTTTCGAAAAATACATAGACTGATGGTGAAATCGTAGACAAATACCTACCTTTTTGTATTTACATCTTTTAATAAGTTGGTCTGAATATAAGCGTGTTCTTTGATTTCAAACGAACTCATTAAAATTTTAAAAGAAGTAATAAATTGAGAAGAAAAGTCATGAATAAAACACAAATTAAAAAAAAAATTAAACTTTAATTAATCGAAGTATAAAAAATGTAAACATGTCAGTCTGATTGATGTACATAATAACTGAACAAAAACATTTCCTTATTTTCTTGCTAAATTATTATGTAATTTGTAAGAATTCACTTGGAAGTGATGATACATAAGTCACATTCAGAAGTATGAAATTTTTAATTTTTTAAAACACATACGAAGTTTTGAAATCGAAAATTAAATTCTTTAAACTTGGTACATTATTTCTTGAATATTCTATCAATGATGTTCAAATTCATGTAAAAAACTATTTTTTTTTTACCTTTTCTACGTTTAAGTAGGTAAAAAACGCCTATATTGGTGTAAAAAACGTAAAAAAACTCGTAAAAAAGGTAAATAAGAATGAAAAAAAAAGTAAATTACTGAGAAAAAAAGAGATAAAATGAGAGAAATTATCACTATCTGTCAAAATTTAAGTAAATAAAGAAAGTTTGCAGTCATTCAAGTAAGTTGAATTGTTTATAAAGTGGCAAAAATAGTATTATTAAGGCTACTTCCTGTAAGAAAAAGCATTTTTTTTTAAATTTGGATGGTTGAACGAGTAGTTTTAGATTAGGCAAAATCTTTTTATTGAAATCGAAAGATAAAAAAATTAATTAAAGCATTTTATAGTGATGGAAATGGATTAGAAAATCTGTTTTTATAAACATATCGAAAAGAAAATGAAAACCCAAATTTTTCTTAGAAGCCGCGCAGAATAATCAGCTTCAACCATCATCTTCAGTTTTGAAGCTATAATCAATTTTGATTATTTTCCACTCTTTATTTTACTTTTTTACATTTTTTTTACTTTTTTTACACTGTATTCTATACGTTTGGATTTTTAGTTTTATTAAGAGAGAGCAAATATTTGTGTACGTATTATTGAAAATTGAATACTTGGGTAAAAAAAAAACTATTTTCCAGTAACCATGGTTCCCATGAAAGTTGGAAATTAAAAGTTGCTGGAAACTCAGTTTCCTCTTGTAGAACGGGACTACATAAATGTACGTAGATACATATAAGAAATATTGCTTATCAACATTTTTGGAAGAGAATATTTTTTTAATTAAAAAAAAACATCAACATTTTTATTGAAGATTTGATCGATGATTTTTTAAAATTATGTTTTTTTTAAATACATGCCTATTTACCTAATCAAAATTGTCGTAGCAATTTATTTCTGAAAATTGTTTGGACAAATTAATAGTTTCATTAAAATTAACACATCACAAAAGTGTCAAAGAAATTTCCAAAAGTTGTTAAATAAAGTGTTTACTACCTACATAGTTTTGTAAATTTTTAATTTTAGTTGGTTTAAACAGCAATCCGTTTATTACTTTAAAATAGTTACACTAAATTTATTTCTTTTTTTTTCAGATCAATATCTTCATACTACATTTGAAGAAATATTTTTCGAAAAAAAAGAATTGTTTTCTGAATTCAATATTCGCTGCACTTTATTATTCTTTAGATATTGTAAAACTTCATTAAAGTTAAATGCATAAAAACCTCTTCAAGTTTATTCTGTAAACTGTAAACTAAAATCAAAAGAAATTATTATTATAAATTAAAACAGTTATAAATTAAAAAAAAGAAGCGTTGACATACTGATGAGCAGACAAAGGCAACTCTACGGGGGTGCTAAATAATTAATTTATTCTACCAAGGAACATCACAGAAGACTTCACCAAGACAATAGATAGAGAGCCAAACACCTTCAACCGAACAAACAATCATTTATCGGATAGAATATAGAGTTTATGTAGATGAGATGCGATGAAACGCCAGAATATGACGAGATGGACGGGATGAAAGGTTTGGCATGGTACTGAACTCATCGCAGACAAATTTATCACCACCTGTGTATAGTTGAGAATAGCTACTGTTTTGTTTTCAAATAATTGGAAACATTCCGGTGAAATGGCTTTCATGAAAAGTGAAAGAATCTTTGTTGGAAGCATACTTAGTTGTTTTGTTTTTGTTATGTTTTTTTTTTTTTTTTTTTTGTATTTTGGGGAATTTCATTTAATTATCCTGATTAGTTTTGATAGCAGAAACGAACGAAACGAAGGGCATGACTGAAAAAATTTGACAATGTTGACGGGTAATATTGACTCGAAATTAATTAAATTGGTTAATCAAATTATAAGAAACTTTGAAGAAACAATTTAAGAGAACCTTATTTGAGAATATGTATAGGAACTCAATCAATATCAAGCTGAGAAATTTAATGGAATTTTGAAACAAAAAACTAATTTTTTCTTCTTAATTATGTTAACTTCCCATATTGGAAGTTATTTTAATCGGTCCGATTTATCGAATTGAAAATATTGACATTTCTCCACGTTTCGAAATCTCTGGATTGTGTGTACGTACGTTTTTATGTTGAAATTATTTTATTCTGCTTTGCTTTAAAACATTTATGATCAACTTAGCTAATATTAAGTTTCATGCGAGAAATCTCTGAGAGTTTCAAATTGAATGTCAAATGAGCATAGAATTATATTATTTTTGAAGTGTGTCCGAAATTATTTTTGACAAATAAAATAATGTTGGAATGAATTTAACTATTATAAATAATAGATTTATTTTGGACTGACCTATGGGATAAATATGTAGTTATTGTGTTGTGCACTGTTGTGCTGAACTGTCCTGTGTTTTTTTTATCAAGACCACAATGGATTTTGGCATATCGGTTCGTGAGTCTGTATGTCTATTCATCTTAAAATATAAACGTTACGTGTCCAAAAAGCTTAAAATGTTTATAACAAAAATACTGCCCCTTTTTTTAAAAAATTCTCATCGGATATGCTCTTAAACGTCTACCTATTTTTTGTTCAAATGACTTATTTTGCATCAGCAGGTCCAGGTACATACATACCTACTTTAAATTTGTCCAAATGGCTTTGGTCGCCAAAATGTTCATAAAATGTTTCCATTTATTTAAAAAAAATCTGCTTAGTAGGTACATATATCTTCAATTGTCTACCTCTTAACCATAATGAGTAAGTAAGTGTTGTCGTGCATTTTTGCACTTTAAATTAAAAAAAAAATGGCTGAAATTGCCTATAAGATCAACTTAAATTGTTTATGATTTACTTTATCCTCCCCCTAAAATAAGTGAAACATAACGCAATTTAAAATCTACTTTTGGTTTTGTGCAAAGCAATAAGTAGAACATAGTACTTTATGATGAACTTAAATACTTATGATGAGTTTGAGCAAATGGGTCTTAGAGATATCGACTTCGAGTAAATTTTATTTTACAGATAAACGTGCAGAAAAGATTTTAAGAAATATTCAATTAGCGGTATTCTTATTACAGTAATTTAAAAAAAAAAGTTTTAAAATTGTTTTTTCTCGAATATCTCGAGAACACATAGTGCTACCGAATTCGGCCTGGTTTCATTCTATGCATAATGACGTAATCAAAAATTGGTAAGACTTAAAAAAACAATCAACCGACAGTTTTTTGATTTTTTTTTTAATTAAAAGAACCATTCAACATTGTTATAAAAAATATCGAATATTAACTTCGGGTTAATTTTATTTAATACACAAAATTAAAGTTGATAATTGGTAGAGTTTGTACAAAAATGTACCTAGGTTTTTAAATAACTTCGCCTCTGAACTACCGTACGAACTTGCATAACTTCTCTTATTATGAACAAGAACTAAATAAGAGGAGTCAGATTTTTCCTGACGTCTTACATTAATTTATTTAAAAGTTAAAAAAAAAATATTTTGTATTTACATTTACTCTTGAAATACATAATGTGTATCTATGTATAATGAACTAACACAAAATATAAAGATATCCGAATGAATGAACAAGGAAACACACTATACCACCATGGCGGTACGTGTCTCATAAAAACTCATCAAAATAGTTAATTAAGAAATAATATTCTCCAATATACATATCTTATCATTTCCATCATTATCGTGTCTTAATATTTTATTATTAAAAGCTCTTAAACACCGCTGGAATACAAAAAAACAACCATTACATATGTAGTTGTTAATGTACCTATGTATATTGTACATAATACTAAAAACATAATCGTGTTTTCTCTTTCATTCATTCAATGCTGCACAAAAATTCACATTTCTAATTCTTATTCTTTATCGATATAGGTCAAAAAATCGACATTAAACGACGACCGACGACGGAACACGTAAATAAAACGTCTTGCTCATCCCTTTAATGATTTCCTATGTATTTTTTAGTTTATCAGGATATCCAGTTTCTAAACTCAGTTTGGTTGAAGAATCAGACACAATTTGAAAGCAAAATTGGCATTCACAGTGAATAAAAATATCCAATAGATAGCTGTGTAACTCGGTCAGCTCAGCATTAGGAGTATGTGTAAGAATTTCACAAGTCTTATAGGAACTGTTTTTTTATGTTTGCGCGCTAGGTCTTACGTGTTACATATTACGTTTACACGTTCCGTGTTGCACATTTACGGTCATGTTCAATATACGAAAATTGATGTTTATCTTAACCGTTAGACCTGGCGGGCGGCGATTGAATCGACCTTCAGCCTGAACTGTTGAAAGGATAATTTGCTCAAATTTAACTAAAATTAATTGCAAACAAAATATGTCATCTAACTAAAAGCTGACCTTTTACTTTTAGTTAGATGACATATTTTGTTTGGTTTCAGAAATTGTTCAGCCAAAGAGATTTTTTTATAAATTTTAATTTTTTTTTGTTCAAAGTCGTAGCGATTTTTAGCACCTCCTTTGTGAAATTTACAAAAAAAAGTTATGCAATCCGAAAGTTCACTGAATATTCATAAAAGTTCAGCTATGTTTCAAAAATTGGTCCAAATACTGCAACTACCTGACCTTTTACTGACCTTTTAATTTGCATATCGATTTTCCTAAATTCAATAAATGAGGTGGTAAAAGTCTTATACTGTGACTTAAAAAAAAAAAAATTTTAAATTAATTGTAAAAGACCTATGCCTGACCAATTACTGAAATTTAACTGACCTTTTATCACTATCCAGTAGCCCTCCAAATCGAATACTTTTTTTGCGAATATCCCATAAATGAGGTTCAAAAAATCGCGGGTGACCTTGAAAAAATTTAACCCTGGATTAAAAATTTTCTAAGCCTGACCAATTTCTGAAACTACCTCTGACCTTTTGTGACCAATTACTGTCCTTTTAGATGGCATACTTTTTTTTGCGAATATTCCATAGCTAAAAGCCCACAGCCGGTTTTGACGATTATTTTTATAATTTGCCTTTTTTCTGGGATATTCCAGAAGAGCTTACCTGATCGATTTTCTGACAAAATAAATTTATTTTTTTTAATTTTATTTTTATAATAAATCTATAATATAATAAAATTATCATCAATTGTGAAATTCACAGGAATAGTTCATATATAATAATCCTCCCTGAGACGAAAACGCAATCTACATGGATGTTATGCGGAACATTCAACATCCCGATAACATAATAAAAAAGTCAAATAAATAATTCGGTACAATCAAGATAATCGAATCGATTATTTACCATTCCGTCAAGTATTTTTTAGCATCACGTTTTTTCCGTAGATTATGTAGGTATGTTTGTGCCATCGTGCGTTTTTGGTGTTTGTGTCTTGTGCTGTGCCAGCGAGCTATTCTCACGAATGAACGCTTCGTTTGACTCTGCTGGCTTCCAAAGCAAGTTGCTCTGCTCAAAACCTACATATCCCCATCGATTTGGTTCAAGGACCATCACCGATATGTCTCGAGTACACGCACAAAATGTTGAAACTGTTCAAGCATACTAAAATTCTACTAACTCCTAAATGCAATAAAGCCGTTGCGGACGTTTTTTTTTTTTTTTTCGTTTCGGTTTTCCATTTAACTCCTTTTGAAACCTTGGATTTAGATAGATCTTATGAAGGCTTTCAACTTGTGAAATAACATTCCAATTTGGTGATATACATATAATATATATGTGTTATTTAGCGGTTGAAGGGAGTAGATATAGGTGACATTTAGGGATTATAGATTTTGTAATGGGTATATCTGTCCCTAAAAGACATATGTCTTTTGTGAGAGAAAAAGACGAATTGTAAGGGATTATACCGTTAATGGGCTTAGGCATATTGGTTAAGACATTTGATTCAGTACGCTTTGAGTTAATCTAATTTGTTATCAGTTTTGGTTCCGGATTAGTATGTGGCTATACATTTTAATTTATATGGCTCGTAAATAACACTTTTCTAATGATTAGGTCTGCTCATGGCTAAAATGTTACTTAAACTTATTTCATATCACATTCAAATCTTCACCTTTTCATTATCAATATCCAGGCTCTGAGAAGCAGAATAGCAGAACTGCCAAGACGTTTTTACCCCTCTTTTGAGTTGAAAAAATTGAACGACAAATTCGAAATTATCACAACTAACTAAAGTCTATCCAATATTAATTGGCAGTGTCTTATGGGAGAGCTTTTTCAACATCAGTAGCGCGCCATATTTTTGCACCATACTAAATTAAAAGAACTCCTTCATAAAAAGTGTTTGCCCGCCCACCCAACTTCCTCTCGAGCGCACATCTGAGTGCGCACTGAAATGAATTGCTGTGGCCTGTGTTGTGGCTGCTGCTGCTTTTCAACTTCAACCCCTATTATATTAATGTGCAGTCAGGGTTACCCATGTCCATTTGGTGCTTTTGATTTTAGAGCTTTAAAAAAAGTTTTTAATGATGAGAGTTACCGTAGAGTGTTTTCATCTTTTGCATTTCTTTTAATGTGTGGAAAATACGTTAAAATGCAGTTACAAAATTTTAAGCTGTTTTCTTTTAAGAAGAACACTATTTTCGTAGATTTTCGTAGCGCGCGGTCAGTTAATGTGAAATAAATTATTTTTATGTAAATTGTATGTTTAAAAGGTGTATTTTTTATTTTAAGTTTTGTACAATTTGTGTTTTTTAAATGGGTAGTTTTTTAAGAATCGTTGGTAAATTTTTTTAAAAATGTGTGTGCAGTAAATTTTAATTCAAGTTATAGCTATTTACAAAGGTAAAAAAAAGAATAAAAATTTAACCAAAGTGTATATTTAAAATAAATCTAAGAATATTTCAATTGTCGAATGTTTCTTTTGGGCCTTCGTCAGTACCAGACTGCTTTTCTTTAATAATTTTATGTTTGAAATTAGTATGTGTGTTGTTTTTGAGTATAAAAATAAAATAGCGTGGATGTAGCTGCTGTGCGTCGGCCACCATTTAAAAAAAAAGTGTTGTAACCAATATCTTGAAATAGGAAATTTAATTATCTTTATTTTCTTCACAGTACATTTTTTTATAAGACTTATTTTTTCAGAGTCGAGGCACCTTAAAGTACATTACTGGGGATACCGTTACAAAAACGCACCTATTATCTTACCTCATGGTGGTGTGGAAATTTTTTTTGTTTTTTAAAATCGTAATTGTGCAATTTTACCTATTAGGTGGTAACGCTGGTCAATTTCAAATAAACTTGAAATGATTTATTATGCAAACTACGGCATCGCGAGAAGAGCTTTTACATGCGATAGACTTATGCAGTACGCTGCAACCAAACTGAGAAGCAAACGTCCTATCTTCCCTGTACTGACAAGAATAATTGGATAAACTATAATGACTAATTAATGGCTAACTATCCACACAATAATGTTTCGATCACGCCGTGGCGTGATGGTTAGTGCAATGGACTGTCATGCCGGAGGTCTAAGGTTCGATCCTCAGCCTCGCCACCCATTTATTTAAAAAAAAGAAAAAAACGGCTACTGCCTCTTGAGAGGAACTGACAAATCCTCCAAGAGTATCTCCTGTCATAGAAAAGTGCTGCTCACCGTAGCCGTTCGGATTCGGCAATAAACTGTAAGTCCCCTTCATTTCTGCAGACACGCACACAGGAATGGTTGAGAGTTGTAAGTCACTAGGCCCTAGTTCTTCATGAGCTGTTGTGCCATCAAATTTATTTTATTTTTTTTAATTTCAACAACTAATTTAAATATTCCAGGTTTTCAAAATTTCTGCATTTTGGTGAATTTTTTTTTTTTGAAATTATGGTTTTAGTTGTATATTATTAAATTCATAAAAATGGTATACCTACCATTTTTTTTTTTTTTTCAAAAAGATTTCAAGAAATTTTATACATAAAAAAATATTTTTTTTAAAAAACCGCACCAAACAATGCGGTAAATTTATATTCTTTTAAGAATCTAGTTGGTGTTCTTCATTCTGAGATTAGAACATATTAAGTACTTGTTTTATCAATTTAAAGAACGTGTTTCTTACATATTTTCCAAATATTCTTCAATTTATTATATGGAAACTGGAATGGATAAATAATATAATTATTATTAGAAATTATACATTATGTACAATACACTCGTTACCTTATTTATAAAAAAAAATTGTTATTACAGCTCATGTGTTCACCGTAACTTTGGCTGCAAGAGCAAGTGTGTGCGACTAGTCGTGCATTATATGTATTTTAATAGCTTTACAATTTTCTAAAATACGAGTTTTTTTTTATATTGTGCAATAATTGTTCTAATGTGCTAGGCCTTTAAGTTAACTGACATGTTATTCAGCCATTAAACCATCACCACAAGTTCGAATTCTTTTATATAAAAAAAAATGATGTATGGCGTATGAGTACTATTTTCGTTTATTGTATACATAGGCAAGTTTCTATGAATTTTCATGTACCTATGTACATGGTTATTTATTTTTGATAGACAGATTTAAAATTGAAAGTCACTTACAGCAGAGCAGCCTAGAGACTCGTCAAAAGGTTAGGGCATAGTCATATGTAAATGATTGACAACAACTGTTCAAAGGAGAAGGGAGATTTTCAGTATAACCAATTCAAATAGTGAAGGAAATGTTTCCAAAGAAAAAGAATATAGCAAAACAATTTTTTGAAAACGTATTATTTTTGTTGTTGTTTTGGAGAACTATTGAATGAAATTTAAATGAAAGTTTTTTTAATAATTTCATATTATAAAATCTGTTCAAAATGAGGTTAATTCTTCTCACCAAGAGAGAGCGATATTATTACACTTTTTAGTGAGAAAGAACTAAATATAAGCCTTTAAAAGCGAAAATGGTTCCCTTAGTGTGCAGGTTGCACGCAGTTGCATACAAGTTGCACGAAAGTTGTATGCAAGATACACGCAAGATTAATGCCGAAAACACATATGTACTGCTTTTTTCAATGCAGCGAAAATAAATTTACACAGGTTCTTATGTAGTAGCCCGTGGCGTAATGGTTAGTACGTTGGACTGTAATGCCAGAGGTCTGGGGTTCAATACCAGAAGCTTCCACCTTAAGTTTATTTCGGAGCTATTACCTCTTACGAGGAAGTGACAAATCCTCCAAGAGTATCTCTTGTCATAGTGCCACTTACCTTAGCCGTTTGAATTCGGCAATAAACTGTAGGTCCCCTCCATTCCTGCAGACACGCACACAGGAATGGTTGAGAGTTATAATTCGCTAGGCCCTGGTTCTTCATGAGCCGTTTGTGCCACAAAATGTATTTATTTTTTACAGGTTCTTATGAGGGCTGACATATTCCAGGCTCTATATGTAGCCTTCGCTGCACGATATTTCTATTTCTAATTTCGCTGCATCGGAAAAAGCTGCACATCTGTTTTCGGCATTAGTTGAATGCAAGTTACTTAAATTGCAAACAAGTTGCATTCAAATTTCAAGCAAGTTGCATGCCAGTTACCTGCAATATTCAGCAAATAGACTTGAGGTCAACACACAAGCATTTCATAAAAATGTTCTTTTATTTTTATAGCCTTTAGACATGACCAAAAATACGGTACAAAGTTTGTAAAAACTTATAAATAATTTCATAAATATTTTTGCCAATTTAAAAGATTTTTAAATAAAAAAAAGAACAGATAATTATGTCACGGTGTTAGCCAACTTTTAAGTAATTTAATATTTTGTTTTAACCAAAAACAAAATTGAATAAGAAGTGCATTTAAGATGGCTCAAAGTTTGCGGATGTAATATTAAAATTTTCTAAAAATCTATTAAAAAAATCTAGTACCTATTTAAAGCAAAAGTCAACTGAATAAACTATTATTATTGCTCTTTTTGTACTAAAACAAAAGATCACGAAGAATAGGATAATTGAAGCTGTAAAAAAGAGCTAACACTTGATATAATCATCTTAATTGGGAATTAAATCATACAATTAGGAAGAACAAATACATACATATTAAATTAATTCCAAACACATGCTCCTTCAAAAGTATAAAACCTCTTTATATCCAAAAGAATCACACAACACATATCTTTTCTCCCAGGAAACCAGATGATACATCCGTACTTGTAGATTCATTTGCTATTCAATCTTTCAATCTATTATTTCCTTCATACCGTCACCAATAAGGCACTAACACGATACATAAACTAATTTCTCAATTTATCTTAGAAAAGTAGACATTTAAAAATCCCCTCGAGCTCAAACACGAAAAAGATACGAGTCTTGAATAGCTGTATTATGTATGTAACAACATAAAAAGGACGAACGAAAAAGACAGGAATTCTTAAGTTGACGTTAGCCCGTTTAATAATGATTGATTGCATTATGAGATTCCGCCTTCGTCTCAGTCAATTTATCTGAAGAGACATCTGTCTATCGTTTCCACAACCTTCTTTTGCCCTAGGTTCTATAGGAAATAGGTAAACCGGAAGTGTTAACATCAATCATCGCTAAAAGTTCACAATCGCAAACAAAAACTCACATTCCTACCAGCTTTTCCACTGTCGTATATCTAAAGGGATTTTGAATTGTAACTTCTATCTTACCGTTGTATTTTTTTATTCTTCTTTTTATTATTTATTCTTGTGAGTCAAAATAATTGAAAGGATTTATTTCGATTTAAATTAGCTTGTGTTTGAGATGTTTAATTTTATTTTCAGTATTTTTATTTGTATTTTTATTTTACATCAAACAAAAATATGGAAATAAAAACTCCCGATTTTCTCTCAACTTTTTTTATTTCTCGCATCAGAGATAATAGCAATGAAAATATGTATGCACAATGACGGATGCTTAAAATTTCTGATAATAAATTATAAAGAGGATATGACCAGGATGTGGAATATTTTTTTTTTTTTAATGAAGTTGACCCATTTTCAGGCCCTGTTTTAAAGGAAATAATGCCTACGTGAAAAGCTTTGCAAAACAGTACGGCAATAATTTAATATGTAATTAAATTGAGACGTATAAGAGGATCCTTGTTGCTGGCACACGTGAACGGTTCTGGCTATCATATTAACGACGATAACAGTGTGTTAAGTTTTATCATAGTGCATTGCCAATAAAACTCGCAATTCACTTTGTAATTAATGCTTTCAAGCATATGTTTCGGAAGTGCACACGGTTTCCGTGATACGATTAAATACACGAACAATAATTGAGTTGGTTATTTTTATTATATTATTATTGAAATCGCCCTGAGTATGAGATTGAGTTCTGTCGTGACTTGGAAGCAAATTAATCCAGTTTTATTATTTTTAGTCATGATTACTTAACCCTAGTTTCACAGTTTAGGTTTAAACTCTGATTTTGTTTTAAACTTGAGTTTAACACTTAATTCAATTTCACAGTGTACGTTTAAATCTGAACTTAGTTTAATCTGCAGTTTAAGTTAAACGCTTATATTCTGCTGTTTAAATATAAACTCTCCCACCCAAAAAGAAAAAATGTTTCTCATCTTCTTCGCTCATGTGCTTCTCTTTTCTCTTAAAAGAAAAAATACAAAAATGAGAGAATTGACGTCCCTTACTTTGGCGGAATCAAAAAATGTTGATATCTGAAATTGTTGCTAATTAAATGCTAATTTGTTGCGCAAACCAAAAATTTGTTGCTCGCATAGTTTCCGAGTTGTTAAAGTTTCCGCTAAAATAAGTCTGAAGTTAACGGACGTAATCTAAAATAATTTGAATTTTAAATAATGATTGACACCCATAATTGTAGCTTTTTAAATGCTCTTGAGTCGCGAAAACCGCGACTGCAAGTTTCCGCTAAAATAAGTCTGAAGTTAGCGGACGAACGTACGAAAATAATTAATGTCTTGATGTCAAAAATTGTAGCTTTTTAAATGCTAATTTGTTGCGCAAAAATTAATTCGATAGCTTTTTTGGGTAGTTTTTTATTCAAATTTAAAGCTTAGAAAGTGCATTTCCGGTCCGTTGAAATAAACCGGAAGTTGGTAAAAAAGTGAAGTTTTCAACTTTTTCTTTTTGCCAGAAATTGAAGCTTAAAATGCTAATTTATTGCACAATCACGAAATTTGTAGCTCTAGCGGTTTTTTGTATACTCAAGCTAACAACTTTAAAAGTTAGCTCAAAAGTGAGCTTCCAAAATCTAAAATAATGGGAAAATCGAAAAAAAATTTTTGCACGAATTTGTAGTCTCCCTAAACCAGAGTTGTAAAAACTGCAGTCTTTTCGGTACTGCAGTTAATTGACTAAAAAGACTAATTTCAATAAGTCTTTTAACTTACAAAAATACTTTAACTAAAATCGAGCAGTCAGCAGTCAGTACTAATATTCTGACTGTGCAGTTAAAAAAAAAAGTTAATTAACTGTAAGTTAATTAACTGCAGTACTTTTTAACTGCTTTTAGTCTTTTTAGTCAGTAAAAAGTCTTTGTACTGCGATGATTTAACTTTTAGTCACCAAGTCTTTTAACTACAGTCAATTAACTGTAAGTTTTTTTTAACTTTTTTTCTTTTAAATTTCTTTTCTTTTTATTCCATCCTGTTTCTTTTAGTTAAAAGACTATAGAAAACGTTAAAAGACTTACAGTTAATTGACTGTAGTTAAAAGACTTGCTGACTAAAAGTTAAATCATTGCAGTACAAAGACTTTTTACTGACTAAAAAGACTAAAAGCAGTTAAAAAGTACTGCAGTTAATTAACTTACAGTTAATTAACTTTTTTTTTTAACTGCACAGTCGGAATGTTAGTACTGACTGCTGACTGCTTGTTTCGCAGTTAAAGTACTTATTTACAGTATTAACTTACATTCAAAAGGTAAGTTAATTAACTGCGACTTTATTAACTGCATTACCAAAGTACTGCAGTCTTTTACAGCTCTGCCCTAAACTTAATGAAACCCGTAAATCCCGATTTTTTAGCTCGCATAGTTTTTTGTTTAAAAAATTACGCTAAAATAAGAATTATACCCAGTGTAACGGTCAAATTTTTTTTTCAAGGAGAAAGAGTACTTAACATGTAAGATTATTTTATTTTATTTTCAGAAATTATATTTATCAAACGTTTGTGTATAAATACTTTGATTTTTAGCAATTCAACTTAATTTTAAAAATGAAATTAATGGAATTATAGGATTATTGGCGGTGCAAGTGCTTCGAACTGGACAGCTTCAGCTCCTATTGGATGTTCAGATCTATCGAAATCGTAATTTATATATATAAAAATGAATCCTTTTTTGTGTTTGTACGCGCATAACATGGCTAAACATCATCCCATTTGGTTTGGCATTTTTTTGTTGAATTTGTATTGAATCAGATTAAAACAACGCCGAAAATTTAAAAATTTGACCGAAAATTAGAAAGTCCCACCGAAAAAAAAAGGAAAATCCTGAAAATACCTTGAATTTTCAAAATTTGTGAAATGAAATTGTTTTTGTACGCGCATAACTCAACTAAAATTCATACGATTTGGTTGGGAATTTTTTTGTTGAATTTTTATTGAACCAGATTAATATTTAAAGAAGCCAAAAATTTCAAAATTTGACCAAAAATCAGAAAATTAGACCAAAAAATTCGGAAAATCGTGAAAACACCTTGAAATGAAATTGGGTTTGTACGTGCATAACTCGGCTTTACTTCATCCGATTTGGTTGGGGTTTTTTTGGTTGGATTTGTATTGAACTAGATTAAAATACAACGGAGCCGAAAATTCGAAAGTTTGACCGAAAATTAGAAAATTCGAACGGCAAAATCAGAAAATCGTAAAAACATCTTGAAATTTCAAACTTTCTTAATTAGTTTTTTTTTCTCACGCTTATAACTCGGCTAAAGATCATCCAAATTGGATGATCATTTTTTTCTTGGATTTGTTTTGAACCAAATAAACACACTACGGGGATGAACATTGGAAAATTAGGCCAGAAAAGTCGGAAAGTCGTGATAACACTATATAACACACTTTCTGAATTGTTTTTTTTTTTCGAACGATGTTTCTATACATTGGCGATTGATACATAGTCCATCAATACAGAAGCTTATTGCGAGAGTCTATTAAAAATAGATTATTCAAATAGGCTTAATTTATACTGTTATATTAAAAATCTTATCGTTAATATCTTTCTATTTGATTATTCCAAATGTGTATTGATTGTTTTACTCCGAATCAAAAGTATATTGTTATTATTATTTGTATTGTATTATTCATACTAGAATGTCAGTTTATTAGACTTGACCATTCTTTATTCCAAGCAATTGGTGGTAGCACCTTTAAGTTGTTGTTGTTGTTCAAAATTCAATGAAATTGACGGAATACAGAAGTAAAGGGATAAATTTCCAATCGAATTCTATTTTTTTTAAACAACAAACTCGGACCTAACTCTAATTACATAAAATGAACTAAAAGCTGTGATGTACAGATTTTTAAGTCTAACTAATATATGCTGATAAAAAGTACGTATACGCCACAGTGACTCCATAATGCTTATTTTGTATTATTTATTTTAAAGGCTCTGTAATATTATACACAAGGACAGTTTAAGTCGGTTTGCTTTGTTATTTGTCAACATTGTTTTTTTTTAATTTTTATTTTAATTTAATGCAAAGAATAACCTTACCTATACCTACCTATTGTATATACCTAAGTATCCTTACATACCTACAAATATTTATATGTAGGTAATTATTTTTTTTTAACACAATTAGTATGATTTATCGTTAATCTTCCATCTAACACCTTTTCCATTTTAAATGAATTACCATCCTACTAAAAAAAAATCAGGTTGACCTCAATAAATAATTGTATCCAATAAATAATTCATTAAATGTCTATTGTGGTGGATACTAATTGATACCTTCATATAGCTGTTAAAATATTATACCTACAATAATACACACATAACCGCCCTCCTCCCCTCTCCACAAATGGAATACCTACCTACAAGAAAATTTTATGCAAATGGATTAAAATAAATAGAAGACCATTTATTTATATGTATCTATAAATATGTTTATGAAAACCCATCAAAAGGTCCAAAAGCAAACTTTGAAAACCGCACAAATTGTCTTAAAAAAATTCAATTTTCCTTTTTAGACGTTGTCTGTGAAGTTTTAATCTTAAGCAAACATTTTAAACGCGCTCATCCATTCACTTTTGTCTGATTGTCTCGGTTCACCAGACTTAACACACTCATGAAAACCATTTCAATGTACTTATATTTATATGTATATGTCTGTTGTCTGTATATATCTTTTTGTAGACTATAGAAGTCCATTCACTTAACTTTTATGTGAATTGCCACAAACTCGATTATATGATTAAAGGGCAACCTCTTGTTCCTTCTAAAAATTAAGTCTCCTTATACCTTACTATATACTTTTGTAGGAGATACAAATTTGGCTAAGTGCTGTCAAACAGCCTGTGTATACTACCGACCTATGTATGTTTTGAGTTTGGAAAATATTCTAAGAGATGCTATATAACCTTGGTACTTAAAAAGTTCATTTGCCCTCTCCATTTTACAACACATGAAACCCCCATCATCCTCCAGCCAATTTTAAGTATAGCTGTGCCTTGAATAAGTTCAGTTCATTTCGTTACGCATCGTCTCCACCAAGGCTAACCCAATTGCCCAAGTTTTCCCATTAAAACCATCTCCCATGTTATGATATAGTGCACCCATTACATCTTTGTAGGTAGTAGGTGAGCCAAGACAACAAAAAAAAAATTGACAAAAAAATAGATCCGAGGACACCAAATCACTTCATGTAACGTATATGCAACTGACGTCCTAATGACATTTCTCAAAACCCCCTCGCCATCATCAAACAAAAAAAGAGAAAAGGAAACAAAAAATGACGACGTGCCAGAAATATAAAATCAAATTTTATACCTCTTCGCTTTAATACTTCCGATAGCACACACTATCCTTAGCTGCTAAGAAAAAAAAAGTATCCGTTAAATACGTACGGATACGTAGGTACCTATGATGATAGGAAGAAGAAAAAAAATACCGGAATTAACAAGGAAGGAAGGAACTGTCCTGAAACACAGAATGACATTTGCAAACTCCCGTTAAACTTTTCATTATAAATGCAAGTGACACATTTACAACGCCCCAAAAATAAGCTTTTGTATGCTAGCTAACCGAAGAGGTGAAGTTGAATAAAAGAGAGATCTTCAAGTTTTCGTTCAGCTAACTGTATAATACACCTCGCCTGCAAGTGGGGTGGTTTTCGTTGAATTAAGGGGTCCTCGGAAAACCCCCTAAATCAGTGGAGACTTATTCGCTCTATCAAAGCTTTAAGTGGCTGAGCAAAAAGCTTTAACTTAACTAACGAGAAAGTATGCATATAGAGTATAAAATGATAGGAAAGGACACTCCGACCCAAGCTGTGGTAGGTAATGTATGTTGTTATGTTTGAGGTGGATGGTATTGGGCTTGGGTCTATATTGTAATCATTTCGAGGTCCCACTGACCACGGATACCACCAATGAATATGGTAATCAATCATTTCACATATCGTTGTCAGGATAGGATGATGGGAAACGCGAACGGGCGGATGCTCTAAGAAGTGTTGAGTGATGATGGGATTTGGTGGATTTTGATGGAAGGGAAATAAGGATATTCTTGCCAAATGACACGTGTATGGCGTATGCGTATTACTTTGTTCGCCCTTTTGTATGGGTATATATGGCAAATTAGTGTTTTTACATTTATGACACACAAACTGTATGACTTTTTTTTTTGTTTTTTTTTTTTTTTTTACTGCAAGGACCTTTTAGTTTGAATGATTAAATTATCTATGATGTGCATCATGATGACGAGCTTTAATTTTTGTTTTTTTCTAGTTGGATGCCTAGAGTTTTATGGAGGTGTTGAATTAAATGAACCTGCATCATCTACCACCCCCTATGAATACTCACTTTTATATGGAATATAACTAAACTATATGGATATTTGGGAGTGTATGATGAATAGGTGATGGGTAGGTACTAAAAAATCCATGGTTGATGTGGTGGCTGACGCGGTGGGTTATAGTTTAAAAGGGTGTTGTTGGTGCTATTATTGGTAAATGTTTTAAGTATACGGTTAAGGGATGGGCGGTTTATTTGCATGATGCTTTAGGCGCCTTCAAGTGGTACTCGTTAAATAACTTTTAATTAACTTTTCCTATTTATTTTTGTTCTTTGCGTTTATTTTTCCGTTGAACGTATCTATACAAGTATTATGTCCTTCGAGCAATAGATATCTCTCTCCCATACCTCACCGTCCAGTCTCCGGTCCATCCCACAATCATTTACATATTTTGAAGAACTTTGCTTGTATTCAATGTAAGTTTTATCTATGGATAGGTATAGCATATACCTAACCTAGGTATATTTTTTTTTTCGTGTTTAAGTCCAACTGAGAAAGCTCTGAATGTTGTCCTGTTTTAAGATGGACGGTTAAACTTTTATGAGGACATCATAAAAAATGTTTATTGTCAAGAATGTCGTTCTCATGCCCGATATATAAAAACGGAACATCTCACCCAGGTGCAGATTATCGAATATAAATCCAGCCTGGCGTTTGGCATCAGTACAGTACCTATAGCCAAACGATTGAGATTGGATTCGACTTATGAGGAAAATAATGGTGGTATATTATATAGATGGGTATAGATTTGACTATTCGGGGAAGGGCAAAAATGTAGGTATCTCGACGTCGTTGTTGCCGTTATCATCGTCATAGTCATCGTCATTTTGTTTCAACTTCATGTAGGTATACACTGTAGGGATGAAGGTATCCTGTTTTAACTTATAGTGTTAGTGTTAAAAATATCTGCCCTTAAGACACGTTTTTGTCGTTAAATTTTGCAAATATTCTTATTTCAGGACAGGAAAATTAAAAAAAAAAAAAAAAAAAAAAAAAAAAAAAAAAAAAAACTAAGCAAAAAAAAAAAAAAAAAAAAAATGTTTTTGTCTGTTTGAATTTCTAAGGGAGGAAAATAAATTTTGATTACTTTGCAAATATGTATATAATGTTCCTATATATTCAAGAGTTGATGGGATACAACGAACGTCCCTTGGAGCTTCACTTAAGGGTGGAAGCATATACCTAGAATCATGGTGTCAGAAATGGGAGATGATTGAAGTATTCGTCTTGTCAAGCACTTTAATTCGATGACATAAATGTCACATTGTCATCGCACAGGACGTGTATATATTTTGTGTCCTTTTTTAGCACGTCCACTTGTAAGAGATAAGTGTGAAAATCTTCAGGATGTATATTAGGGAGGTATATCTACATATGTACATGCAAACACACATCATACTTTTCATATGTATGTAGTGAAAGTGGATTTCAGCTTTTGGTCATACATAAATACATAATGTATATAAATATTGAATTTATCGATATATGTAATATATAAATGTGGACGAGAAAAAAATTATAGCATCACATTGACATCAATGTCTTTTTTTTTGTTATTTTTATTATTATTATTCCAATGAAATTGACTACGTGATTGGTTAAAAAAAAAATTAAATTCATTGGATTTTTTTCATTCTGAAAAAAATGTAGTACCCACCTACTACCTACCTAAAACTTGTACATATATTTTGAAACAGCAGCGATAATAAAGTGATGACAAGTGGAATTGGATATTGAGCCAATTCAATTGAATGGAAAAAAGTTTTTGACAGGAAATAATTGGAAACGGGGGTATTTGCTATAAGCTATAGTGATAAAATGGCCAACTATTCGCGTTTGAGGGAGTGAGAGAAAAATCATAAAATATAAATTGGTTAAATCGATATACACCCACAAGTTTGAAACTGTTATTTCTATTGTACCTATATCTATGTATATACATATGTATCTGTGCTCCTTTATCTTTTATAATTTTAATTTAATACCCCTCGAGCGATGAATGAAGAATTTCACATTTTTTTTTCGTAGGTACTTTACACTTCATGTTTATAATTAAAAAAAAAAAAAAAAATATAAATCTTTAGTGAAAATTACATTTTCACAATCTATCTGGTTGTGATTTAGAAATCAATGAACATACATTTTGTACTGATATTTAACATTTTTAATTGTGTAGCATGGATAATTAATTCCGATGAAATCAATTAAAAGTTCTTATTCCATCCCAGAAATGTTTTTTAAATTTTATATCATGCATAGTATTTTTTAATATAATGAATTGTAGAGTACCTAATTGTAAATTTTTTCAAATTAAAACTATATATGTACTTACATTATGTACTTATCTATTAAGAGGACTGGCCAATGCGAAATAATGTAGTTACAGGGTGCCCTCTAACTCATGCATAATATCTTGGGGGATGATTCGTGGGATCAAGAAAAAATTCTACCTCCCCCTGAGGCGGGGGTAGGCAATTTCTGAAACAAAAATTTTAAATGGAAAAATATAATTCAAAATCAACAAAAATAATAATTTGCCATAGCTTTTTTAAAAGTTAATATTCCATTGATTGGCTTTTGCTGATTTTAAATTTTTATTTTTTTTTGATTATTCCTTTTTTCGTCACCTTTTTAGATTAAAATCTTCTAATTTTTTTTTTCATTTTTAAGTATTTTTTCAGAGAAAAAATAAAAATTGAATTACTGGAAAGTTTATTTATTTTTTGGTATTTTTTTTTTTGCAAAAAATCGAATTTTTTATTTATTTTGTACTCCTAATTCGTTTTAATTTTGAATTTTTCTCTAAAAAAAAAATGTGAGTTTTAATGATTTGCAAAGAAATCGGCTCTAAAATCTTAACATTCACAAAATTGCTCAAACCAATCTCACCTAGCACATCACTGGGTCCCAGAGCTTCTGATTCGTGTTGAATTTTCTTCCTAGTAGCTATCAATTTTGATAGCCAAAGCATTATATGAATACCTATTTGATAGCCACGGCACTATCGGAAACATAACTGGCTATCAAATATAAGTAGCCATTGCAGTCAATGTGTTAATGAGCGTGAATTCAGCGCCGCCATTTTTGATTTTCGTTAAAAAAATGGTTGTGCTGTGAATGTGTTGTGCCCACCTCGCATATGGTTTTAAGAGGCTAGACATTTTTAACAGGAAGTTAGAACCACCATTTTCGATATTCAAAGAAAAAATTATCTTGTATTGTGCTCAACAAATTCGCAAATTTTACGATTAAATTTTTTTTTTAAATTAAATTTTTCAAAAAACTTAAATTTGTTCTTTTTTGTGCTAAAAAATTAATGATACTAAGAACTGAAGAGATAAATTAAAAATTCGCATATTAAAAAATTTTACGATTATACGCAAATGTTGCGAAGGACCTTAGCGTGATGAAATTATTTTAAATTTTTAAAAAAATATGGATTGTGTTGTATTGTTCCCAACTTGTTCTTGTTGTGCCATGAATTTGTTTTTATAAGTTCGCAAATTTGCCAAATTTTACGGATGAAATATTTTCCAAAAGTACCTACGATTTTCAAAAAGATTAAACTTGTGCTGTCTTGTGCTCAGTTTTTCTCTTCGGCACTTCGCAGCAAAAACTGAGCAAAAAATTTTTTGGAAAATTGTAGTTTTGGAAAAAAATGTATCCGTATCTAAAACTTGCAAACTTGCGAATTTGAAAAAAAAAAAATAGATATTTAACGGCACAACGTAGCACAATTTAAGCACAATACAACACATTTTTTATATTGTTTCTTACCTACTTCACGCTTCGCAAAATTAATTTTTAGCTCCAAAAGCTCTTCAGAAATTGGCAGCACAAACTGAGCACAAAACAGCATAACTTTAAGTTTTTAGAAAAACTTAATGTTTAAAAAAATTTAATTCGTAAAATTTGCGTATTTGAAAAAAAATATTACATTAAGCAGCATAAGTTGAGCACAATACAGCACAAATTTTTTTTTTTTTTTTTTTTTAAGAAAAAGAGTTTTTAATTGTTTAAATGACTCGATATGGGATCCCGCTTGAACAGATTTCTGTTTTAAGATCTCTGAGCAGTGAGCAAATTGTCATTTTTGCTCTATAGGGCAAGTACATATTGGTTTTGTTAGGTGATGGGAATCGAAATTGACACTGATGATGGAGGAGTCCGAAAGAGAGGTTTTCGGCATACAGTCCGTGTCGGTCTGTGTATCCGTGCGTCCACTGTTATTTGAGCTAGAGCTTCAAATTCGGTACTACAAAGGCATTTTATGTGGTAGAGGGAAAATTCGAATTTTTGAATTAGGTCATCTCGAACAGATATTTCGATTTTTTCAATTTTTTTTTTCAAAAACGACTCTAACGATAATATAATGAACAAAATAAACACATTTTTCGGTTGAAAACAACTCAACAAATCTTATTTTTTAATTATGAAATAATTAAATGAAAAATTAATTTCCCTTGTTGAAATAATGCAGAACACCACAAAATTGTTAAATTTGTTAAGTTGTTTTGAAGGAGAACTTATTTATTTGACAAAACTAGCAGCATTTTTAAAGCTCTGCTTAAATAGGCGTTAAGTAAAATTTGATGAGACCTTGAATATTATTTGCAATCAATCTTTAAGCCGTACATTTATCACGCAATAACATTGATAACCATGATTTAATCTGACTAGTATGTATACGGCAATTTGGTATTGTAAAGCATTTTCTATACTTCCTATTCCTGATTTCATGAACTACAAAATCTTTGCCAATTATTATTTCCTTTGTGAAATCCAAAACAATGCCATTACTCTACATTGTTGCTGATTGCAAAATACGATTAAAATCTTGTTGAATCTTTGAAAATAGGAACAAGTATATACATATTATCTACATTACATTGATAGTAAGTTTGTTCTCTATTTTTCTTCATATGTATATAGCTGTCACATCACAACGCACTTTATCTAAGTGTACTTTGCCAACTATAGCCGAAAGCATCCATCCATTCTCTCTGTTACTCCTTTCAATTCATGTAGTCACTCAAGCATTCCGTATATATGTATAAATGTTAAAATTCGTAGATACATCTGAATTGCCTGCTCCATTGAGCTGGAAGAACATGAAAATGGAATTCTATGAAAAGCTGAATATTTTCTCAAAATCCGAAATTGTTTTTTTTTTTTTTTTTAGAATCAGCTATTGATATCTAATATGTATCATTTTTTTGTACTTCTTCATTTTTTCTGGTTGATAGAACCTAAAAATGGAAAACTTGATTAAAGTGATAATCTCAGAATGAATAATTTTATTCTAAATACAAAGCGAAAAAATAAAATGATTAAAGTTTAAAGTTCATTTTTATCTGTAAGTCGTGAATCGAGATGAATCTCTGAATCTTTTATGTTTGATTTTTCATTCAACTAATTCAGATATAGGGGTTAAACAACAAATAAATCGTATGGTAAATCGAACATAAAACCATAGATTGACGTATTATTTGTAGAATTTATTGAAGAATTCATACAACTCAACACTACAATTAAAAGTAGACCTTTCCTTGAATCCATAAAAGTAGACCTTTCCTTGAATCCATAATAAATGATTTCAGCTTTTGAGATAGACCATTTTTTTCTTTCAATGATCCTAGGAATCATTCTTCAAAATATCCTGTACGAATTAGGGGACACCCTGTAAAAAAAGTGTATTTTAATGGTTTAATAACGTAATGATATTTTTCAAGAAAAAATGTTAAAAGAAAAAGTATATACATGGAGTATTGCATTGGACAGTATTCTTCAGAAGCTGGACGAAAAAATGCATACTGGATTTCTGGAACAGGCTGCCAGTTCATCGAGTCGCTTGGTCTAATAAAAGCTCAATCACAGCCTAGTACACCGCGAGAAATCAGCATCATCGAGAAATCAGCATCATCCTTAAAACCAGAGGGGACCTATTGCCGCTGAACTTCAGACCACATAGAGATCATCTACCCACGCTTTTCTACCCTCTGCAACCTAAGAGAAAAGAAAGATGTCTTTCATCTAATAGGAAAATTCTCAGTTCTGTAGGAGACGAAGATATCATTGGAATCAATCTTTTCTAACAATGGAAGAAGTCATAGAAATATTAAACGGACCAAACTGGAAAAAAACTTGGCCAATATGTCACTGATGCCCTGGCCTATAGAAACATGGAAGACTAGAGAAATTTAATTTTATGTTTCAAATCATTAAAATTGACAATCACCATCACTATGTTAAAATACAAAAAAATCAAAACCGGTCCGATCCTGGAACGCTAATGATATTGCTAAACATCTACTTAAATTTTGAACAATAAAGGTACTCCAAAAATATGAATTTATTATAAAAATATGCAAAACTATGCAAAATATGCATTTATAGTCAAATATGCAAAAAAATATGCAAAATATGTACTAACGATTGAATGCCATTTTAAAGTAAATATCCTGATTCGTATGCATAACTCTTTACCTTGCTTCCAAGGTGTTCCTAAAAAAATATGCATTTGCATGGAAATCCGATCCCTAGTTATTATCAATTTCTCTCAAAAACTAAAAGACATGTAAGCATTTGGTTTTTAGTTTTTGACGAGAAATTAATAGGAGCATTGAATATTAAAGACAAAAAAACTACCTTAAGACGTTAAATTTTGAACAAGTTTATTTTTAACGCAATTTTTGTATTATTTTTTCAAAATTTTAAGTTTGAAAATTAATTTTTAATAAACTGTTCTTAATGATCCTTTTTCTAAATCGAGTCGATATTTTAGAAAATTGCCCATCTTGCCTAAGCGGGGAAAAACAGATCCGATGAATTTTTGTCAGTAATTTCTCTTCTAGTTCTATTTTATTTAATATTCATAATAATATTGACTTAAAAAAGAACTACTTTTCAAGTTCATGGCTTTAGATTCAAAGAGGGATATATCTGGAATAATAATTAGGTACGTATGTTTTATGAATTGCAAAACCTTGCAAAATTCAATTTAAATCAACATACTTATGTACCTACTAAAATCACAAAGCCCCAACAGACCTTGAAAAATCTGAGGACGGACGAAGACATATCGCATTTTTTTTACGAGATAATAAAAAATCCTTATAATATAAATCAACAATTAATTAAAATTTCTTACCCCAGATCTTATTGTGGCTCTAAGTTTTGTTTACTTATACATTTAATTATATCCATAAGAACATTATTTTGTCTTGTCTCACGACAAAAGGGTCAATAACGTTGTTTTCCAGAGCATGGTTCTATAGAAGTTCATATTATAAATAAGACGTGAATGAACAATTATGTTGCTCGGAACAAAAAAAAAAAACAACACAAACAGCACAGGACTCAATGCGGAAAATCACTTAAAACAATTACCGAGGGTAATTTATTACCTTTTGGAATGCTTATTCCGCCCTGCTAGCCACCATTCTGTTGCCATGTCATTTATCGTTAATTTATTCGTTGAGGTAGATTAATTTGTCAACAGAGTTGGAAGAAAGTATAATAGGTAGGCATAATACAAAAGAACGATGAAGGAATTTTCACGTATCTAAACTTAACGTTTACCTATACTATCTGTACTTAAACACATAAATACATATAGCCTTGCTGTTGATTAAAATAAGGTTTTAAAGATAGAAATAGCTTAGGGTTTGATTAAAAATGCTGCATCTCCTGATCTCAATTTTAAATAATATGTCCAAAAGTTTTTTGTACTTTAAGAAAAAATTTTTTTTTAATAATTACATTTAACATAAATGTTACATTTAACAAGCATTGTTTTGAAAAATATTAAAGTTTTGTGTTGGTAAACACACAATAGTACAAAAACTTCCCTTGAAATTTGTTTAAACTGGTTTATGGTATCAACATTGTCAAAATGTATCACCGTTGAAACTCTCACCCCAATATCTCTTAACGGTTTATAAATCTCGTTTTTTGTCTCAAGGAAAACTAAAAAAAAGTGGGGATTTACAAAGAGGATACGATTATTTTTTATAAAATTATTAACAAATCCTTCAAGAGTAACTCTTGTCATGATTATGTGCTTCTCACCTTAGCCGTTCGGATGCAGCAGAAAATTGTAGGTTCTCTCTAATCAAACAAATAACAACAACACGAGCTGCCGTGCCACCAAATTTATTTACTTTTTTTAAACACTTTCGGCAGTTTTAATTGTTCCAAATATTAGAAGTGCTTCCAGAGCTGAATTTAATATCTAAATAAAAATTGATTTAAAACTTTACTTAACAGTGTTTTCGGTATAAGGTACACCAAAGGCTAGAGCGAGTATAGGTTGGGTTAAGACAAACCAAAAATGTATGGGAGGGGGGTCTATTTCCCCCCGTGGGGAGGGGCAATTTTCTAAAAAATTGACTTGAAATATAAAAAAAAATATATAAAAAACACCGGTAACACTTACAATATCATGTTATATTTTGTTTTAAAGCCAAAAGCTAGTTCTTTCATTTTCTTTTTAAATCAAATTATTTAAGAGAACAGTTGTTGAAAAATTAATTTTCAAACTCAAAATTTTGAAAAAATAAGAAAAAATTGTGCTCAAAATTATTTTTGCATCTGCACCTTATATCGAACACTCTATACTGTATACTATGCAGTTCCTACAGTTTTATGAGATGGCATTTTTTTGGGATTGTCGAGCTTACTTACAAGGTACACAGGCGCAAAATTTTAATGTTTTTTGGTATAATCAGTGCATATTATTTGAAGCTTAAAGTATAAAAGCATAGAGTCGAGGTAAGCGAAAAATCACAAAACGCACGTTAAAATTAATCTTAGAACTATAAAAGCTTAAAAAAAGAAAATTTGTCAAGTTATGACCAATTTGCTGCCCGAAATTTATCGAAAAGTCACCAAGAATTACCTCATTCATAATACCATGATTCTCACATTTTATTTAATTTAAAATTTAATTGAAATTTAAATCATAAAGTTTTTTTACTTTCAAAACCACAAAATGGATAAAAGTTACTAGCGTTTTCCCGCCGACTCCGTACCACGCCGCTTTTTTTTAATAGAAATATAAAAAATTCATCAAAATAGTTTTTCTCTTATTACTTCGAGGTTTTCTAACACAATACTTCAAACATAAATTGCAGTAAAAATTGTTAAAAGATTCAATAAAATTATAAAAGTGCGTATACGCCCCAGTGAACAACTATTTTAATTTAATGAATTTCATCTCTTTTTTTTTATATAAGCATCTGCATTAGTATAATGATTCACTTCACATATCGTGTTTCTACGCATTGCGGACTTCTGGAACTCATGTTAATTTGGTAAAAAAAAAGAACTGAATAAAATTACATGTTTCATTTTTAACATGGCCAAATATAAATGGCCTCGGAATTGTCCTGTATCTCTTAAGTATTCACATTTATATCGCTTTATTTTTAAGGCGCACATAACATAGACTAGTCAAGTTTATAGTTTCAGTATAATAATAATAAAAAAGGGATACTTTTAAGGATACTCTCGTCATTTAATTTTTTACCTTTCACTTCCAGCCTGAAAAAATTATAGTAAAGAAGAAAAATAACAAAAAACATATTAATTTTGTTATTGTTTTAGTGGACTACAAATATTCGGAAGAAAAATGACACAACTCAACAAATTAAATTTTTGAGCTTATTGTGCATTTTTGTTAATAAGAGAAAAACTTTCAATTGGAAAAATACCAAACCCCACTATAATATTTGGAACCCTGGGGCCTATTTCACCAAACACTTTTCACTTTTCACTCTGCAACTTTTCACTTTTACATTGCAAATTTCGTTTCACCAAACATAAATTCGCAAAGAGGAAATTATTGAAATGAAAAGTTTTCCTCTTTGCAAATTACGTTTCACCAAACTCAAATTTGCAAAGTGAAAAGTTCTTTTCTGCAAAGTGAAAAGTTTTATTAATTTGAAAAAAATATTGTACTTTTCGTTTCACTAAACAAATAAACTTTGCAAATTGTATTTAGAATTTTGAAAAGTTTTTAAGTAATATTTATGAAATAGACAGAAGCGTCTAAAATTTATCCGATGTATGACGATGATTAGGTTCCAATGAGGATATCGACTATTCCCTAATGCAGTATTAATAACACCACTAAGGACAAATTCTGCAGAACAGAGATTTAACAGGGGCCAATGTCAATGTTTTTTTGTTTTTTTTTTTTTTTGAATGCGTAATTGGTACAAATGTATCAATTTGGATCAAGTTTTACTTTGCAACTTTGCAAAATACGAATTTAAATGCAAAGTTCTTTTTTAAATTGGTGAAACTTTTCAAAAAATTAAAAATTGAAAAGTGAAAAGTTTTTTCACTTCCTACTTTTACTTTGCAGGAAATTATTTTTTTGCAAAGTTGCAAAGTGAAAAGTGTTTGGTGAAATAGGCCCCTGGTCTCAATATTTTGACACATTAATTAAATTTCAAATTTTCATTGAAAATTCTTTTGCCTACTTTGAAAAATCAAATTCGTTTAGTTGTGTCGTTTTTCTTCCAAACCGACGATATAGGTATTGAATAAAATTCAAATGCGAGTTTTTTTGCAACCTTTAGCCCAATGCGTTTCGCCCAGGCATGTTCTGCTCATCAGTTAGATGCAGTCGTACCCTTCTGGGACGCATAATTTTAGTCGATGGGTACCGACGAACTTTCATTTGAACATTATCTATATTAAACTTGGCAATAAAACAGTAAGCAAGGCATTGCAATAAAATTATTTCAACAGTTTTGAAATTTGGTCTTTAATTGAATTAATCAAAGCCTTGATTATAACTTGAAATGAAATAAATGTAAGAATTATTCTACTAATCTTTTGTTTTCTGATGGTTTTGTTGTCGTTGATGGTTCATTCCTCTTTTTCATGAAACACATAAAAGATTAAATTCGATAATTTATTTCAGTCATTATAACCCTAAAGAATTTTAAGAAAAACATCAAAAAGGCACCAAAAATTCTTGAATGTCCCGATATCATAAACTATTATTTTCCAGTAATTTTGAAAACCACAATGTGTATAATCCTAGTTATAATTGAACACAAGGAATCCTTATATAATGGATACAAAATATTCTAATCAACTGACTGCGACTTAACCAAAGCAATTAACAATATTTTTGTACAATAAAAAAGTCTGCTTTACTCATTTTATTTGTTCATCTTAAATCGCAATTAATTAATGATCCAAAAAATTATTCACGCCTTATATCATCTAGGTAATTTGTGTTCGAATAAAAATGTCTGGTGTGTATTTTGTTATGTTGCCATCATTGGTATAAGTACGAATTTCTTACGGCATAATAAAACTGATAGATATGTACAAATATATGTATGAATGTATGTGTAAACATTGATTAATACCATAAAAAAGGTGTTTTCATCATCATACATTATAATCTGCAATAATTTTCAACCTAACTTTTCTTAACTTACTAAGCAGCTTTTTATTTCTAAGTGGAATGTATCTTTAGCCTCTTATTAGTGCTGCATGAACCACATGAAACCATAAAGAGATAATATTTTAACTTGCTTCATTGTGGCAAGTATTGGTTTCGTGTAAAAAAAAATTATTAAACATGACCTTACCCTTACTGTACTCGATTATGAAATTCGCAACTGTGGATCCGAGGTGATTCGTGTTATATTGCTCTCTTTTCTTTTTATGTGAAATCGATGAAGAGATTACTATACTGCGATTCACTGCGAATGAAGTTCTGCGGTGTTAGTGATTCTGAAAACATATTTTTTATCCGCCTGATATTTATTTTCCGTTCGTGCAATTTAAAAACGAGAAGTTTTCTTTTTATTTATTTAAACCGGGATAGTTATCCTGAGTTTTATGTATTTATCCATTCGGTTTGTGCAAGTGGCCCTTAGTAAAAAAAAAATAGGGAATACAAATGTTTCAGTTGTAGATGAATAAAAAAAAAATAAATAAATGCTAAGGCTTCATATTTTTTGTGTTTAGAAATTTAGGAACATTATTTTTTAAGTAACATTTCTGCATATAAAATATATATACAAAGGTTACAGTTATTGTGCAAACATAACAAACAGCACAATACAAAAATTTTAATTTTTTTTTAAGTATTTCTTTGAAATTTTTTTGAGTATAAGGGCAGTTTTGTAATTGATTTTCTGCAAGATTTGTTCGTAAGCTTTATGAGGATTTAATTGTTGGCCCCTCTCCGTTAGTTTAAAAAAAAGTACAAAAGCATGACTTTAAACAAAATATTGTTTGAAAGACTTAATTTGATAACATATAGACCACCAATATTTGTATAAAATTTTTGTTTTTTCATAACGAATGATAAAACTCGTTCAAATAACTTAAAGGAACAATAATATTGTTGTTCTTAAAACAATGTAAGCCTATTTACTCTGACACGTATGTAACTTTAGCATTTCGCATATGACTAATAGCCCACAGCAATAATTCAATGATGTACAAATACATGTAAGTCTTTTTTTTTATATGTAAATATGCACGTCTTGCAAGTCGTTGCTGGGGCGTATGCAGTTAATGCTGCATTAAAAATGCACTTTTTTTCCAAAAGCTTAGATACCAGCATTCTTCAAAATAAACTTCATCAAAATCAATAACAGTACCGTTTTCAGAAAATGATAATTTAAAAAAAAAACAATGGTTTTGTGGGCCATATAAATTTTTTGAATTACTTCAATTTCACCTGACTGGTTTTGAATTTTGAATTTTGTATGGATAAATCTTTGGAAAAAACAAGGAGGCAATTATTTGCGACCTATTTGTGCACTTAATTTCTTTAAGATTTTTTTTTCTCAGAATGCTTTTCCGGATTCGTTTCCTGTCAAAAGATCATAAAATGCTATTGAATGATTCGTAGGTATGTATAGTACGTCGTCGTCGGTCGTGTCGAATCTTCTGTGATGCCATAGAGATAGCTGGTAAGGTTAGGTTTATAAGCAAATGATTTTTTATGATTTGAATAATATTCAGAGCTTTTTGTGCGTACTAAAAATAAATTTTTGTTCCGACCGCCATGACGCGACGTATACGATTATATGATTTATATACCTTTCTATTTTTACAGAAATCAATATTGAGTGGCAAATTGCAAGGTGTTTCATATTAAAAAAAAAAAAACGGAAGTTCGTATTTTAATAAAGTTTGAGAAGAATGCGAATGATGAGTATTGCTAGACATTGCGATGAGGCAGTCAGAGTGGCAAATATTAATATGACAAGCTGTGAAAAATAATGACAGGTTTTATATTTTTATGATAGATAATAACTAAACACAATGGATGTACCTACATTAATATTTATGACATGCTATAATAATAAAAGGATATACAAAGTCACAGATAGGGCTACCATCACCCAAACTTGACCGAAAAGAGAGAAAAAAACTAAGAGAATAAAAGCTTGTAAAAATTATTTTTTTTTTGTCAATATAAATTTCAGTTTAAATAAATAAATTAAATATTATTATTAATTAAATATTATTAATATTAAGAAATAAATAAGAAAAATACTCAATGTTCTCATTTTAACCACTCAAAATCAGTAACAAGTAGCAACTTGTATTTCCCTTCCATTCCTGATGGATGCCGACTAATAACATTTTCACCAGAAATGTTTGAAAATTGAAGTCACTATAGGTCCTGGTTTTCCATGAATTGTAATAGAAACCTTGCACCATGATAACAATGTACCTTTTTGCGTATTCGAAATTTTTTTGTTTTTATAAAACCATTAACAAAAAAAAGGAAACAAAAATTATTTTTCTGGTAGTTTTATTTAATCAACAGTCTGCGCAAACAAAGTTTACGAAGTTTATAAAGGTGCTATTTGAGTTTTTTTAACGTTGATCTAAATTTATATGTATAACATGTACTTGTGCATGTCATCCACCGTCTTATGAATTGACATAGCTGCTATTTTAAAATCTATTTTTAATATTTTTTGTTTGCTTTAACTATTTGAAACAATTGCATAAATACAAATATTTGAGTCTTTATTTTATTTCTAACTATTATGGATGCCTAAGCCTTTGTAATTTTTGTGTTTAGGGCGGGTAAAAATATGGCGCAAAAATTTAAACAGCCTGATGTTAGCATGATACTACTTAATTAATAATTTTCTAACTTTAAAGCTCTTTAATAAAATGTTCTTATATTTAAACATTTTTTAACTATTATCATACTAAACCTTTTTTATAATAAATTCCAGCTAAACACGTCTAAAACAGTGACAGCTTTTAAAGTGGACTTATTAAAATAATTTACTTAGCGAGTATCAAGCTGGCTTCAGGATAGAATATTCGACTGTGGATCATATTTTCTCTTTAACATACATCGCCAGATCTTATTTAGACAAGGAAAAGAAGTTAGGTATACTCATTTTTCATCGATTTCAAAGCGGCATTCGACAAAGTTGACAGAACCTCCTGTTTTTACAAACTTAGTTACATAGGAATCTCATCAAAAATACTAATAGCACTAAAACGGCTCTACGAAAATAATATGACAGCGGTGTGGGACGGTATGAAAGGGTCACAATGGTTTCAAACTTCTACTGGAGTCAAACAAGGTTGTTTATTAAGTCCGCTCCTATTTTCTCTTTTCTCATTGGCTCTCCCCGGAAGAATAACATATGCTAGTACCAATATCAAAGCACTTATGTATGCGGACGATATCGTCATATTAGCGAAATCTCCACAAATGTTGCAAATGATGAAAAATAAGCTGCAACTATATTTAGGACTCTGGTCAGGTAGATACGCCAGAGAAGACAAATGAACCTGGGACAACGTTGCGATTGATTTGGTGAAGGAGTATAAATACCTCGGTGTTATCATTACTCCTCAGCTTTCGTTTAAAAAACACCTACAAGGAAAACTAGTCGAATCCAAAAAAGCCATCAATTGTAACTGGAAAGGAGTACTAGGGAAAAAACATGTGGTCCCAAGCGCGAAATTCAAGCTTTTCGAAGTTGTGATGAGATCGATCATGTGCTATGCAAGACAAGTTTGGGGTTTTCTTCAATATGAGGAGGTAGAAAAACTTCTGAGATATTTTATTCAAAAAATATTTTGGCTTCCTGAAAACACCCCTACCTATATGCTGCACTTGGAGACTGGTGTTTCCCAAATTTACACCTTTCGCTGTGAAGATGCATTTTAATTATATTTATAAAGTGATGGCTCTCCCAAATCATCGGCTACCTAACGTAATTGCGAGATAAATTATCGAGGAAAAATCACAGTTCTTTGCAGAATGGACATACGTTTGGAGCAGCAACATAATGTACAGTTAGTGGAGAGGGACTGGAGGACTTGAAAAGGTAATTTTCAAATATTATTAGAAAAGAATCGAGCAGACATGTTTCGAAAACTTTACGGAAAGAGCGCAAAGAAGCGAGTCCAGAAATATGTATATAAAATTCTACAGCACAACCTAGGCATCAAAAACTATTTCCACGACCAGTACCCTATAAAAACCATCTCGACCATTTTGAAAACCAGAGGAGATCTTTTTCAGTTAAAGTACCGCCCATATTGACCTGAAGAATATACGGAGTGTACTCTTTGCAATCTGAGAGCGACGGAAAACGTACTTCACTCTTTGGGGATGTGCCCTATTCTAGCATCAATTCGAAGAGCACATTGGAGAAGTTTTAAATGGACCGGAGTGGAATGTTTTATACAGCTTTGTACAAACCGCTCTATGATATAGAAATCAAATTTTAAATGAAGCTTTCTAAACTGTGTCGTAAATATCCATAAATACTTTTCACCACAAATTAAAAATATAAACAAGAAAAAATAATAATAACTTTATATTAAATAATATATTTTCTATATGAAATTTAAATGAGCCTTCCTAACAAAATGTAATTTAATTCAGATATTGTTTAGATATACTCTTTTTTCGGGCTGACGGCTAAAGCCAATGCTTTAATATTGTAAAAATGTAACTCAAAGATCATTATATAATTGTTAAATAAATACTACTACTAATACTATTACTACTACCATTGTATTTTTATGAATGTGAAGTCCAAAAAGTGGTTTTTATCATACCGTCTGTGAGTTCATTCGTCGATCGGTGTGTCAATTTGTTCATTGAGTAACAATGAAGCATTTACACTCAAAATATAAATCCCTGACCGACGCCACTATACTTTAAGTCCATAAACAGATTTACTAAAGTTATCATTTAACCAACTAAAAGTGAAGTCTGTAAATTTAATTCAAATAAATAATTTTTAAACACTGCATTCTTTTACATCCCTGCCCAATGTGCTTCTTTTATTCCCAAGTAAATTTTTCGAGAAGCACTGTATTAATTGTGATAAGAAAATCTAATTTGATTAGAGTTGATCGAATAGAAAGAACGATTATATAGGTAATTTATAAGTTTTATTTTATTAAAATTTTCATCGGTTATAAAAATGAATAAACTTTTTTAAATATCCCTTAAGCTATCAACGAGATCAATTAAACTTGGAGTAATCAATTTAAGTGCAATAAGTCCACCGTATCCATTAACAGCTTCATGATACAATCCCATACCATACAACGGTGCTGGTGGCGTGCTAATAACTTTTCTGATGTCCAATAGTGGAAGAGTTGATTGACCGAAATCTTTTCTAAAATCTGACTTTTGGAAACTGACGAAGTAGCGTTTACCATCACCAACAGGAGGCTTTGAAACTAAATTCTTGGAGTTGTAACCAGCCCATACTGGATCATCGGCATTAACTAATTTAAGTTCATTTCTGTAAATTAAAAATTATTAGGTAAACATTTTGATTCAATGCTCAAGGATTTTTTTTTTCAAATTTACATTTCAGGATCATCATTTTCATAACTCATTGATTCAGTATTATTCATATAAGGTGGGGTTAACCCATCAATCGATACTCTGATCAATCCATCTGTGTTTTTCAGTTGAATTGCTGCAAAGGAAAACAGTATATTTTTATTAATTAATTAAGAAGATGATTGAAAATTATGAAAACCATATCGTACATGTTAATATGCTATTGTTCTTCAATACGAAGTCGCCCAATTCGATTTTTCTTAGTGTCGAGCCCAAGTATGCGATCTGATCAGATTTTGGAGTTTCTGTCCAATAGACCGTTTTGGGGTCTACAGAGAGTAAATCTATAAATGTTCCTTGCTGAATGTCAATATAGACAACGCTGTCTTGAATTCTAAAACGAAGTCCAGTGATGACACTAAAACAAAAAAAAGTACTTATTTTTTGAAACCAGTAATAAATAATAGAACCTATAAATTATTTAATTTTAATTTAATATGAATATGGTATACATTTATTTTAGGAGCTTGTTGTATGAAAAAACCGTTTTTCTACTTAAAATCGTGATAGGGTAAATAGTGACGTGTTAGTCATGTTCGAAAATGTGAGACTTTCTTTATAGGTGAAGTTTTACAGATTTCCCTCAAAGACAACATTTTACTACAGCTAATAATGTATTTAATTTAAACTCACTTTCCAGGCTCAGCACTAACACGTTCCGTAGAAATTGCATACAATGTGTTCTTGTATCCCGTACAAAAAGTTGTGTAACATTCCGGATTCATTATTGCTTGATATAGAATTATGAATTCTGTACTATTACGTCCAAAAACTAATTCCGATTGATCTGGCTTTTTGATTTTCATATAAGAATATGGTGTGTTCTCAACATTAGGTTTTTTTAGCTAAAAAAAAAAATCATAATAATAAATTTTTCTCTTAAAGTTTGGATAAAAATAAATATTTACATTAATGGCAATTTCCAATTTGGAACCAAATGGAATATCATCCGTAAAAGCATTGCATTCGTCAATTTCATAATCCGCGATATGGGAAAAATCAGCTGGTTTACTACATTTGTAGGAGAAAGCTTCTATATATTCAAGGGACAAAATATTAGGAAGCATGTGGATAAACGATAACCGCGCGAAGGTCTTTCCTGTCAAATGAACACAAAAATTAAATCTAAATACTTATTTATAATAATTGTTTTTTTTTTTGTTTTTAATGTTTTAAGTTAGATGGCATATAGTAGAAGCAGTGGCATAATCGTTATTGCTTAGGACATGTCATAAAGCTCGTGAAAAAACAAATCCTAATGACTTACAAGTTATAACTGTGTACTTTCACCTCATTAAAACGGTTTCATTTAACCATCGGGGATAAAAATAAAATCCAATGGATCCAAGGGATTTTTTTTAGCTCAAAAAATAACAGTACTTGTCATAGGTCCATTTTAAAACAAAAGTTATTCATCTCAAAAACGGCTCTAACGATTTTTTTTAATTTTTGTATGTACTAGTAGCAGTACGGTCTACATTTTGGTGAAACAAAAATTTACCAAAAACTGTTATTAACGGTACCTGCTATACAACCGTTTTTTTTTTCATTTTCGATTTTCTCGTTAACCGCTTAACCGATTTTGATCAAAATTTTTACTTGGAATTTCCTATCAAGTGTGAATAATACTGCATACAAATATTCTCAATTTTGAAAAAAAGATAGAAATTTTTTTTTGAAAAAATCATTTTTTTTGGAAACGGATTGATGAAATTTTTTTGAAATTATGGTTTTAGCTGTAACTATATTATTATATTCTTAAAATTCGTTAAAATTTCAAGAAATTTTACTTATAGGTATATAAAAGATTAGTTTTTAATTAATATGAGAAAATGTCTATTGTGAGACAACCGGTTGCCACAGAAAAAATTATACATGTATATGTACGAATTTACAAACTACACCCACTTCACAATATCCCTCTTTTCCCTATAATTAATTCACTTTTATTTTTGTTAAAAACTTTCAATATTACCTACCTTCTTCCAATATGAAGTTACCACAGTTTCTTATTTCCTGAGATGCATTCTGTAGAGCCCATTTTGTTGTTTTGATCAGTGTTTGTGCATCGTTTTTGTAATCATTTATAAGAGAAAGGGCATTTTCTTTATATTCTGCAGCATCTAGAAATTTTATAAATTTTTAGATTTAAAATATTTTAATAAACTTAATTTATTTACCTGAAATTGTGTCATTTTTCAATTCTTCTTGATAGGTTACAAAATGAGCTGATACAACCATAGAATAGGCTTCCGTGAGTATTTTAAGAATATATATGAAGGATTTAAAAATTTTATTGTGTACTGAATCTGAACTGCAGTCATTATCGTTAGCGGCCTAATTAGTAGATATTATTAAAATATAAATATATTTTTATTAATTTTACTTTTGACCAAACTTTACTTCTATTCGTTATCAAAATGTATCTAAATTTTTGTACACTTTTTTCATAATGTTTTGCATTAGTAAGACTTGAAAAGAAAAAAAGTGGCTGGGTGGGTGCGACTCACACTGACAACTTTTTTTTAAATTTTTCTTGGGGGAGATTTTTTTTTCATCTGGCAACACTGCTACACCGACACCTTTCCTAAACTCTTCCTCAAATCGAGGAAAAATGTTAAAAATTATAGTTCGACAAATCGGTCCAATCATACAATAACTTCCAATGGGAAAAAAAAAAAAAGAAAATTTCAGAGAAAAACTTAAATAATGTCTAAAATTTTAAAATAATTGTGTTGAATTTTTGTTTAGAAATATGTTATATTTTTTTTCTTCTTTTAAATCTTATCTTGCTATTAATTTGTGAATTGAAAAATATTTAATTCATAAGCTCGTTTTTGATTTATGAATTGAATGAGTTTTAAATTCATAAGCTTGTGATTTTTGAATTGAAGATTAATTAATTCACAAAACGACGATACAAGTATTGCATTAGATGTGTTGCAATACAAATGTTGCAAGTGGCTTATCGAGTATTGATGTGAGTATTGCTGTGCCCGGTATGTTGTATGTTGCAAGCAAAAAATTGCATGTGGCATGTTGCATGTGGTGTGTTTCATGTTGCAAGTTGCAAGTGGCATGTTGCATACGGCCACACGTGCATCTATATCATGATAACTAAATAATTCTCGAATCACAAATCATTCAAAAAGGCTTATAAAATGAAACTCTTCCAATTCCTTATTCCACAAGAAATTTTTGAATTTAACATACATAAGACATACATATTTCAATTCAGAAATCAAAAGAGCTTGTGAATTGAATATTTTTTAATTCACAAATCCAAAAGAGCTTGTGAATTAAATATCTTTTAATTCTCAAATCTGCAAAAGCTTGTGAAAATTTCTCCATTCACGAATCCAAGAGAGCAAATCCCCAAGAGCCTTTGAATTAAATCTTTTGCATTTCACAAATCAGAAAGAGCTTGTGAATTCAAATCTCATTTAATTCGTAACTTCATAAGAGCTAGCGCTTTAAATATTTTTCAATTCACAAATCCATTACTGACTTGTCAATTGAACAAGGGATTAAGCTTTTACAACCCTGATTTCAACCAGCTTGGTGGGTTTGACGGCCAGCATCATGAATTAAGTTAAGTACAAAATTATAAAACAACTACTACTCACCAACGAATTTTCCTTTTCCAATATAAAATCGAAGAATAATTTAACTGGCTTTAATAATGTAACTTCATTGTCATTTGGTTTAATGAATTTGGTTATGAACGATCTTAATTTGTATCTGTAGTCACTGCTGTAATTCAATAATTCGTCCAAAATACGACGCTTTTTCATTCCAGTTGCTTTAGGATTAATAACAACTGTCATCATATCTACAAAAGTCCTTTGCAGGCTATTTAGTGTTTCACGCAACTCCTCCAGAAATCCAGTTGTCTCAATGGTCATAGTAAGTTCGTGGATTATTTTTGCAGATTCTTGGAGCAAGTGCAAATCGAGAGTTTTGATTTCGTTTATGATGGCCGAGCGCGCCTCCATGAGATCGACTTTAGAAATTGGGTCTTCGGCTTTTTCTGTATTTCCCTTATTGGTATCTTTAGATTCCAATAAATTAGAACATATCTGCATCAATCCCAATGAAGCAAGGATTATAGGGCCGACAGGAGGTGGTATGTAGCTTAATAGAAACCGGTAACACAATATCATCAGTCAATTGTTTTATGCTTTCCGAAAAGACTTGGTTCGCAAAGAGAACTAAGCAAATCCATATGAAAAAGGTCTTGAACTTCATTTTTTAAATCACTTTTATTTAAATTTACCAAAGCAATTACTATTTGGTTGGAGTTTTGTTAAATTACTGATGATATTTTATTCGAAATACTCACATTTATATGCCTATGGGCTAGACTTACGAGTAGTAACCAGTTGTTCAAACAATAGGTTTATTTAAAACTTAAATTTATTTTACATTTCTATAACAATATTGAATAAACATAGAAACTGTTGTTTAGTTTTGTCTCATGTACTTACCTACTCGTTCGTTTTGGTGAAATTCCATGGTAACTCGGGCTATTTTGGGATTAGATAGATATTATTTTGCCGCAAGTAGCCAGTAGGTTACTTTTTGAAATGTACATTTTATCCGAGGGTTATAATATCGATAGACATGATTATTTAGATTTAAAGACAACATTTTAAATAATATTCTATTTTAAGCCTTAAGAATCTAACTATTTTATTCTGATACAAAAATATCTTAGGGCAGGAACTAGTCAAGGAAATCTACGGGAAAAAAAGTGCCACGTCGCGCGTCGGTCGGCTCGTTAACTTGTGTCACAAAATATTTATATGTAAAAATTCGTCAAAATACAATACCCGGAAATAGCTGTAATATTATGCCTTCAGAATGTTTTGCATAAGATGCAACTTACGAATAGAACTTGTAAGTTGGGTTGAAAACAAAAAAAATATAAGAGTGGGGTCTATTTCGCCTCATTTTAAAATACTGTTTTTCAAAATACTGTTTTTAAAATATTGTATTTCAAAATACTGTAATTTAAAATTCTGGTTACACAAAATTCTGTATTTTAATAATTTGTATGGTCAAAATTCTGTATGAGTAAAATTATGAATTTTAATATTCTACTTTTTAAAATTCTGTATATTTAAAAAAAAATGTTTTGATTATGTAAAAAATTGCGCACTTTTAAGTCAAGAAAAAAAAATCGTATGGACAGGGAGTTCTATTTCCCTCCGTTGAGGTAAGAGGGGCATTTTTCTAAAAAATCCACTTCAAATAGAAAACAAAATATTAAAAAACAACGGCAAAACTTACAATGTCAGACTATACTTTTTTTTAAGGCAGAAGTTCGTTCTTTTAATATGTTTTTGATTCAAATTATTAAAGAAATCAGTTTTGAAATACTAATTTTCAAACTCAAAGTTTTGAAAAAAATAATGACAAAAATTGTGTTCGAACTAGTTGTTTATTTCAAAATTCTACTTTATTAGTTAGTATTTTTGTTTTTAATTTTCGATGCTGTTATCAATTTCTAGTCAAATACTAAAAAATCGGATGCAAAAAAGTCTTTTTATTTTGTGAAAATTGAAAATAACCAATTCTATTTTTGATCTACTAATCTTTGGACGAACAAAGTAATGGATGGAAGTCGAATTTAAGGAAAACTTACTTTTGTTTTTTTTTTTTCAATTTTCTCAAAATCTAGAAAACAGTTTTACAGCTGGTTTTTAGTGTTTAACTAAAAATTGACAGTAGCATTGAATACTGAACACGAAAATAATACCTAATAACGTAAAATTTTGAAAAAAAAATCATTTTGAAATAAATTAATTAATTTTTTTTTGTTTTAAAATTTACGTTTGAAAATTAATTTTTGAAAAACTGTTTACTAAAACAACATATTTTAAAAATAAAGTAAAATAAAACATTTCTGGCTTTACAAAAAGGTACAGCATGCTATTGTAGCGGTTACCGTTGTTTTTCAATATTTTTTTTATTTCTGTTTTAAGTCAATTTTTTTAGTAAATTGCTCCTTTCGTTATTTTTAATTTTTACAAAAACTAAAAAACATTTGAGCATGACTCTTCAGTGTTTGACTAAAAATTATTAGGAACATTGAATATTGAAATCAAAAATTCTCCCTACTTACGTAAAATTTTGAAAAAAAAAACTAGTTTGAACACATTTTTTGTCATTATTTTTTCAAAATTTTGAGTTTGAAAATTAATTTTTCAAAAACTATTCTCTCAAATAATTTTAATTAAAAACATGATAAAAGAACAGACTTCTGGATCTAAAAAAAACATGAGGATGTAAGTGTTGCCTTTGTGTTTTAGTATAAATTTTGTTCTATTTTAAGTCGATTTTTTAGAAAATTTCCCCTCCCGCCTAAACGGGGGGAAATAGCTACACGCTCTAGCATTTTGTCACATCTTATGCGAATCACCGTGTATTAAATAATATGATAACGGCAGATTGAATTAAAAGCAGTATGATTTAATTTTCAAATCTTGTTTTATTTGAATTTTTCCTTAACTTATTGTTATCTATTTATTGCTCTAATGATCTCTGATCCTAGCTTATAAGAAATATCTACTGTTTAAATTAGATTTCTTGTGTAGTATTAAGAAGGTCAATCATATTGGGTGTGATCAGCTTTATAGCAATAAGTCCACCGGATCCAGTAACAGTTTCATGATAAAAACCCATACCATTCAAAGGTGTTGGTGGATTTGAAACAACTTCTCTGATGTCCAAAAGTGGAACAGTTGCTTGACCGAAATCTTTTTTGAAATCTGATGGCTGGAAACTGACGAAATAGCGTTTACCAGCAACAGGAGCCTTTGAAATTAAATTATTTGAGTTATGAGAAATCATCACTGGATCATCAGCATTAACTAGTTGTAATTCATTTCTGAAAAAAAAAAATATATAAAACAATTTATAGGTATTTTTATGAATTACAGTTTTAATTTTCGAATATATAATTTTAGTTTTTTACTTACATTTCAAGATCATCATTTTCATATCTCAAAAAATTAGTATTGTTCAAAAATGGTGGGGTTGACCCACCAATTGATACTTGTAACAATCCCTTTCGGAAGATTGAGTTTCTAAGTTGAATTGCTGAAAGGAACGGAAAACAATAACAATTCAATATGAACCATACTTAGGAATAATTATAAACATCATCTTACATGTTAATATGCTGTTGTTCTTCAGTACGAATTCACCCAATTCAATTTGCCTTAGGTTCATGCCCAAGTAGACGATCTGATCGTTTTCCGGAGTTTCTTTCCAAAATACTGTTTTGGGGTCGACAGTGAGTATGTCTATGAATTTCCCTTGCTGAATATCAATGTAGATAACTTTATTTTTCATTCTAAAGCGAAGGCCAGTGATGACACTTGAAAAAAAAAAGTTAGAAAAACATGCATAATTTCATTAAAAGTCTGTTTGTAATTTTAAAATAAAATGTATCAAGATATATTTTTTTTTATAATTATATTATTTATTGTATTATTCATACTAGAATGTCAGTTTATTAGACTTGACCATTCGTTATTCTGTCAATTTCACTGAATTTTTAAACAACAACAGTTTTAATTTTCGACCACTTTCATTAATTTTTTTTTGATAATAAATGTTTAATAGGAACCAGACTAAAAGTACTTTTTAAAGTGTTGGATCTTATTTTACAATTTAATATTTTTAAATATTTTAAATAATTAATATTGCATTTCAGTATTTTATAAAAAAATAAAACGCACGACTGCATCGCACAAACTTGCTCTTGTCGTAAATGATTCTTCGAATTTTAAAGATTAAGTGTATTATATGTAAATAATTTTTTAATGGGAGCATTTAGAGCTTAAATTGAAAAATTATTAAAAATTAACATAATTCAAAATAACTTTATTAAAAAAATCTTCTTAAATTGTTTATTATAGCTAAAAAGAGTAACCATCTGGTTTCTTTAACTAATCTTTGTTTTGGAGACAAAAAATTTAAAATCGTAGGAGCGGTATTTTTTAAACTAATTTTTTATATATAAAATTTTGTAAAATTTTTTAAGAAAATAAATTGGTGCATAACTTTTTAGTATTTCTTTATGTTAAATTAAAAATAAAATTTCGAAAAAAAATATCTACCCGGTCAAAAAAAAAAATTTTAATTTTTTTTAAAAATCCAAAATTTGTTTTTTTTTTGAAAATTTTGCTATGCAGTATGATTTCAACTTTTAAGAAGCTTTTGTATAAAATTTTTTATTTAAATCGGTTACGCACATAATGAGATAGTCCAAAATAAAGAAAATGGTTCTATTAGAGGTACTCTTAATACTGGCTAACCGTAAGTTTTACTTATGTTAGTATTTAGAACAATTTTAATAAAAATCGTAGGAGTCGTTTTCGAGAAAATTTATATTTTCTTTAACGGTTTTTTTAACATTTATATGGAAGGTACCGTTAATTTTGAACAAAATATTTTAGATAATGTTAAAAACCACTTGTTACCAAGTTTCATAAAAATCAACCAAGTCATTTTCGAAATATTTGGTTTTCCCAAAAAAATTTTGGTAGGTATACAATACTATATAAAGTTTTCAGAATATTCTATTAAAAAAAAAGTTATCAAAATCAGTCTATTCCTTTTCGAGAAAAACGAAAACAAAAAAAAATCTTTCTATGGGAGGTACCATTTTTTAAAACCACTTTTTGGAAATTTAATTTTTACAAAAAGGTAGCATATACCTAATAAAATTTATTGATTTTTTTTTTTAGAAAAATCTGTATAGCCATTTTTGAGAAAAATAAGATTTTCCAAAAGCTAAAGAAAAATTATATAGCAGGTACCATTATTTTTGCTCCTAAAAAGAAAATGGAAAAAAAAACGTATCGGGGAATGTTCCAAAAACACTTTATACCAAGTTTAATTAAAATCGGCCCATGGGTTTAAGCTGTAGGCGAGTCCGCAGACAGACAGACAGACGGACGGAATTGCGAGACCCACTTTTTTCGTCTTCCCTATCATCGTAATGTCAAGTTTGATCAAAATCTCGAGTTCAATTTTTTTAGCGAATCCGAAACTTGCCATAGTACCTACATACATATATATCGCAAGTAAAAATATTGAACTAAAATATTTGGTTGTGTTTCACATTTGAACCAACTCACAATTTTTATGGTTTGAAAGTTTAAACTCTTACTGATTTTGTAGTTGCTTTTTAACCACAAATCTATATTTTTGTACAAATAATATGTGATTACCTATTAATACTACGTTTTCATTAAAGCAAATGAGGTTATTTCGTATAAAATTTCCAAATTAAATTCAAAAGCATCTCATTTCCCATACAAATTAAAATTTCCAAATGACGTAATTTCAACCAAATTTGCACAAAATTCGGAAGGAAATTACGTAAAACATTAACACATCCAAATGGAAGCCATTTAAAATGGAACCCATTTAAAATGACAGAATTCAATGTAAAAAAAAAAAAAACAAATAAAACAAGTGATTGACAGACTGGACCGTCAAACAAAACTATGAAATTTGAATTGTGAACAATTTTTGTAATTTGCCAAATTACCTCATTTCAGCTCTAATGAAAACGTAGTATAAAAAAAACCAACTTACTTTCCAGGTTCGGCGCTAACACGTTGTGTGGAAATTGCGTAGGATTGCTCCTTGAACGCGGTACAAAAAGTTGTGAAGCATTGCGGATAAGTTCTAAATGTGTGTAAGAATGGCATGGCACCATCATCACGTCCAAATGTAGCTTCTGTACCATTTACTGTTTTTATTTTCATGTTACAATACGGACCTTTGTAAGCTGAGTTTTTGAGTAGCTATTCAAATTAAAAAAGAAAAGAAAAATTAAAATCCAAGTATTTAGAAAACAATAAATATTTACATTAACACTTAAAGTCAATTCGGAACCAATTGGAATATCATCTGTTTTAGCACTGCACGCGCCAATTTCATAATTCGTTGTTTTGACATATCGTTCATCTGACACGCATTTAGATTTGAAAATATCTACATATTCCAGGTACAGAATTTTTGGTATCGTATGGCTAAATGATATCCGCTCGAAGGTCTTACCTTTAAAATAACATAAGAAAAATAAAATCAAAGTTTATTTAAATTTTTTTTTTGTAAATTAATTTTATTTGTTTTTTACGTTCAACATCACTTGCCTTCTTCCAACTGGAATTTTCCACAATTTCGGATTTCTCGAGATGCATTACCTAGAGCCCATTTGGTGGTTTCGATTAGTATTTTTATATCGTTCTTGTAGTCATTCATAACTATTAGAGCATTTTCTCTGAGTTCTTCAGCTTCTGTAAATTGTATATAAATTTTAAGTTTAAAATAATTCATCAGCTTCAGCTGTTTAATTTGCACATTTACCTGAGAGTGTGCCAACCTGCAATTCTTCTTGATATTTCACAAAATGAGCTGATACAACCATAACATAACCATCAGTTAGAACTTTAAGAATATACATAAAGGATTCGTAGACCTTGTTGTAGAATGAATCTGAATTACAGTCCTCGTTTTTAGCAGCCTGTGTAATATATTGAAGTGATGGTTTGTTAATTAAATCACTCAAAATTAAACAAAAAATCATGTAGTCTGAGTTATTGTTTTAAATGGTAGGGGTGACCCCAGGTACATGCAACATAATTAAGCTACTAAAAGTCCCTAGGCCAGGGCCCCGAGCTTTATACAGGAGAGGGGTAAAGTTCTCTGTTGTTTTTTAGTTTTCATTGAATATTTTAAAATCAAACGTATTAGCAGAGAGTACTACACAAAAAATGAAAGTAAATTAAAATTTCTAATAAGGTAATAGTAAATAGTAAACCGATTTAAATTTAATTAATTTTTTTTTTTTTTATAAAACAGAAGCTTCTAATTACTTTTAATTATTATACTGCATAAAAAAATTCAAATTATACAAAATGCACGACTGGGTCGCACGAACTTGCTTTTGTAGTAAAAGTTTTTTTTTTAAATTTAAAGGATTGAGTGTGATATAAAACACATAATTAATAATTATATATGTATTTATCCATTTAATAAATTGAAGAACGAAAATTTGAATATGGAAAAAAAGCATGAAATATGGTCTTTAAATTTATAAAATATGTACTTAAAATGTCTTAATCTCAGAATAAAGAACGCCATCTAAATTCTTGAAAAAATGTGAGTTTTTGCAGAAAAAAATTTTAAAATCGTTGGAGCGGTTTTCTTAAAAAATAGTTTTTTATATATAAAATTTCTTGATATTTTTAGAAAAAAAAATTTGGTATTCCATTTTTAAGAATATAATAATATATAGCTAAAACCATATTTCAAAAATATTCAGTAACCCGGTTCGAAAAAAATTATTTTTCAAAAAAAAATATGTTTTTTGAAAATATTTATGCAGTATTATTCACACATGATAGGACCTCCTAAGTTAAAATTTTGATCAAAATCGGTCAAGCGGCTTTCGAGAAAATCGAAAATAAAAAAAAAAAAAAACGGTTCTATGACAGGTACTGTTAATAACGGTTTTTGGTAATTTTTTTTCACTGACTACTACTAGGTACACACAAAAAATTAAAAAAAAATCTTTCAAGCCGTTTTTGATATAAATAAATTTGTTTTAAAACGATTGTATGGCAAGTACCGTTGTTAAGCTAAAAAAAAAGTCTCGATTTCCCCTCTAGGGAATCATCAAAAAATTTTATGCTCCAAGTTTGAAGAAAATCGCTTCAGTACCTATATCGCAAGTAAAAAATATGTAGATGATTTTTATGAAATTGAACTTTTAATTCCACATAAAAAAAATACCTAAAATTGTTGTCACAAACTTTTTTCTGAAATTTTCAAAAAATTGTGTGAGTACCTAAATAAAATTATCTTCATAAATATGGAATTTAAATCAAGTCCTTGAAAGTTGTGACATTTTGCCTTTTATGTTCAAGCTGTTGGGTAACTGCACCTGCTGGTTGACCATAAAACGAGGCATCAGTTTATTCCTACTGAATTTTTGTTACGAAAATCACAAATAACGGTGCTAACCTCACGCACATGACATCGACTTGATAACTTTTAAAGAAAAATTTTCGATTTTGAGACACACTGGTTGATGACACGTCTATAAGATCTTCCTAGCTAGACGAGGCCTTTTTTTATCTCATATTTCAACAGCCTTGAAGTTCAAGGCCAGCAACAGAAAACTAATTACAAAAATAATGCTACTTACCAACAAGTTTTCCCTTTCCAATACATGTTCGAAGAATAGACTATTTCGCTTTAATAACATAATCCCATTATTTTTTGATTTGATGAATTTGGTGATGAAGGATCTAAGTTTATTTCTGTAGTCACTGCTATAACTTAGCATATCTTGTATCGTAAGACGCTTTTGTATTCCAGTAATTTTAGGATTAATAATTGATTTCATTCTATCGGTATACGTCTGTTGAAGGTAATCAACTGTTTGTTGCATTTCTGCAAAAATCCCGAGATCCGCGATTGACATAGTTAGTTCTTGAATGATTTTCTCAGATTCTTGAAGGAGATGAGTATCCAAATCTTTTAACTGGTCCCTGATAGCCTTTTGCACCTCCATTAGATTTACTTTTGTAATTGGTTTTTCGACTGGTTTTTTATTTTCCTTGACTGGGTTTCCAAAATTACTTGAAAAAAATAGTTGAGAACATAACTGCATAAATCCCACTCCAGACGCTATTATTGGCCCGGCAGGTGGCGGTATGGACAATGCAGGCAGTATGATATTAGCAGCCGGAAAAACAAATTCATCAACTATTGTTTTTAATTCGTCCGAAGTGACTTGGTTGACAAAGAGTACTACGCAAAGCCATAAACAATACGTGTTGAACTTCATTTTGAAAATTACTTTTATTTAAAATTTCGACATCAACTATGTTTCAAGATTTTTATAACAGTACTGATAATATTATTTCTAAGATGCTAGTATTTATAGGTACCTTGAAGCTAGCTTTATTTAACACTTGTTCAAACGACTGATGCGGACGCGAAACAGCGCTGACACGCGTTTATATAAAATTTATTAACATTCAACAATTTATTAAGTCAAAACAAATAATGTAGTTTCTTTTTGACATTGAAAATGCTTATGTTGGGTCGTTTTTAGAAAAAAAAATATGGTTTTACCTAAATGATGCAAACGAATACAAAATTCTTATAAATCGTAGGTAGGGTAAATTGGGGTTCAATTGGGTGGGGTGCTATAGGTAGAGGGTTAATTTAATAGATATACTACACTAGGTGCGGTGAAATAAGGCCAAATATGGGTATTCCATTCCATTACTAACATTAATACATGATCCTTTTGAGTGTTAAGGAAGTGCATTCATGGTACGTCACTGGTAGAAACCGATATAACACAGCAAAAATGTGCAATACTTTTATCAAGCATAGTCGAAAACATTCTGAGTGTGTTTCTTTATTCATTCCGGTATATCCAGAATATTCGGAATACCAGTCTTGCGTTTCTTTATTCCACGGAATATTCCGAATAAACTATTTTGTTGTTTCTTTATTCATTCCGGAACATTTGGAATGCATTCTTTTTATTCCATGTGAAGTGTGGAATAAAAAGAATACTGGGCGCGTTCATTATAATTGGCGTTCTTAAACTCAATTATGGCAGATTCACATTGGTGTTAATTATTTAAAAACAGAATAATAACACGAATAAATGTACCGGAGTATAAATTTAATGTAAAATTCACTAAACTTTTGACTTTAAGAATACATAAATATCCAAAATAAAAACATTTATTTCTTCCATTTATCTGACATTTCACCGAACAACTGGATTGCAATTCTTTTTGTTCTAGTTTTGTTTCTTTATTCATTCCATTTTGAGTATTCTACATAAACATTTCGTCTTTTCCATCCATTCTGTTCCTTATCCGGAATAAATAAAGAAACACACGGTCTGATTCTGTAGTCTTTTTCAATAATTATTACAGTTTTAAAATGTATTTACAAATGCAGAATTCGATTGTGGGACGAAAGAGGGGAGACAATTTTAAATTTTTTCTCAACATTAGATAAATTTCGATAGGATTTTTACAGTCTGTATGCCTGCATATCTGTGTCTGTACCTCCACAGTACACATAAGGTAATATCTTCCGAGTTTTCGTTTTGTTCAGTTCTGCGCATGTTTTGTATTTTGTTTTTGTAAATTGTGGACGAGGGTCACTGCGATTCGGAAACACTTGTGTTTTGTTTTTGTAAATTTTGACAGGCAGGTCACTGTAATTTTCGAAGATGCGCAATATATTACCCTCAATATGTGTACTGTGTGTACCTCTACTTACCTAAACCACTGACGCAAGTTTCTTCAATCATGGTTATTTCCTTAGGACAAAATCGATTTTTTTAAGCTCTAAAAATTACGGTACTTGCCATTTAAACGTTATGAAAAAAGATATATAATATCTCGAAAATGGCTCTATCGATTTTAATGAAATGTGGTGTGTGCTGAAGGCCTGTATTAGATAAGGTCTGCATTTTGGTGAGAAAAACTATTATTAACAGTAGGTACCTTCCGATATAGATAGTCCAGTAAGAATAGACGAGAAAATGCCAAAGAAAGGAAAAAAATAGTTAGAGGCTGAAATATGGCACAAACTCTTTAAAAACTGAGAGAGTTCCTCACCGATGACCGCTAAGTCAGTTTCAAAGGTCAAAGGTCATACAAATGAATTTTTTGCAAATATCTCAAAAACGGTATGCGCTAGAGAAAAATGTTATTCCACAATCTTGTAGCTGAGGGAATTTCCCACAAAATAGTCTTTTTTCTGTTTTTTCGTATTTCAAAACAGTCGCAACCAAAAAAAATTAAACAGCAAATATATTAATATTACTTGCCTATTAATTTACATTAATTTCTTACACACAAATAGTACTCATACGCCCTGCATTACTTTTTTTTTCAGGAAAGCAGGATTACGTGTCGCTGGTGGTAAATTCGAAACATTCTTGCTTATCTAACATATTTAAATAGTTTCTTACATAACTTTATAACACACACATGCTTACATTTCATAATAACCGGTTCACTACAAGCATTTTTTTTATTAATCAGTGCATGCTTGTGACACATGTATAAGAATATACTTCCACGATTTGATGAAAGTGTTGCCGCACTTTACAGACTGGAACTATTATGATATGTTTATGAATAATAAAAATCATCCAACGGACAAGTTCTCTATACGTAACTGGCTGAACAGAATAGAATGACGGAACTGAAGCCGCAGACGGAACTGGAAGAGCTGTCAAAAAGTGTCGTACGTTATTTTTGTTACATGTCCACAATGGAGCTGTACAGCTTTGAAAGTATTTTGAAGAAAAACAAAAGAATATTCTTGTGTACAAGCTCAGAATTCACATTTTTTGTTTCCAATAATTTTCCTTTTAATAAATAATTAATAAACAATTTTTTTTTCAGACCCAAAAAGTTAAAAAGTTAAAAGTTGGTGAACTCTTCCGTCTGCGTCTGCAGTTCCGTATGCGTCTATACGTTCCGTTGTGTTCGCAACATTGAATTTGCGTGTATTCAATATTTTGACAGCTATTCCAGCTCCGGCTCCGGTTCCGTCTGCGTCACCATTCTGTTCAGCCAGTAAGCTAGCTAACATGTGCCTTAAGCAGCGGCAAGTGTATTTTTATTAATCAATAGAGCTGTTACTATTGTAAACAGCTTTTCCAAAAAATAGGAATTTTTATGACAATTCCTATATACTCACTTGAGTAAAAGTATTTTATTGTCTAGTAGTATCGGCGCGCCACATCGGCACATGTCTGTAAACTTTTTAAGCTAACATACTTACTTAAGTACTCTGCGCGTTTTAACTGTATACACAAGACGATATAAGTTTCTTTTATTATATGAAAAATATTAAAGTAAACTTGGCGTTTCTTTCCCGTTTGTATATAAAAATATGTAATATACGCATGGTATTAAAAAACACAAAACTGTTCAAATAAAATTTTTGTCTTGATAATTTTTACGCAGAAATCAGTTTCAACAAAGCTAGTATTTGGTCGGGGCTTAGGATAGCACATAGCAACTGAAACAGATATCCGATCGGTGCTTTTCGGAAAATTATTTTCACCGAAAAAAAAATATATTGGTAATTTGTTTTGGAGATTTTTCTGCAAATATTTCTGTTTTCATTAAGTTTTATTATTATTTATTTATTTATTTACGTTTTTACATTTTATAACTAACAATTTTCAAAGTCCATTTAATTATTTATCTTCAAAATTAAATTAAAAAAAAAACAAAAAAAAAACTTGATAAAATTGAATTCCATATATATTATATTTGTGACAGGCTAATAATCCACTTTTAAGCACATGAATTCAATGGTAGGGATGACAGTCTTGAGGCACTGCAGTACCACTCCTATTAAGTTAACTCCTTAAAAAATATACACACGACTGGATCGCTATTTTACTAAAAATTATATTGCAGCTATATAAAACAGATATACTTCAATAATTTTATGATAATTTCAATGAAAAAATGTTGAAAAGTCGAAAGTACTTAACAAAAAATAAAAATAAAATAAAATAAAATAAAATAAAATAAAATAAAATAAAATAAAATAAAATAAAATAAAATAAAATAAAATAAAATAAAATAAAATAAAATAAAATAAAATAAAATAAAATAAAATAAAATAAAATAAAATAAAATAAAATAAAATAAAATAAAATAAAATAAAATAAAATAAAATAAAATAAAATAAAATAAAATAAAATAAAATAAAATAAAATAAAATAAAATAAAATAAAATAAAATAAAATAAAATAAAATAAAATAAAATAAAATAAAATAAAATAAAATAAAATAAAATAAAATAAAATAAAATAAAATAAAATAAAATAAAATAAAATAAAATAAAATAAAATAAAATAAAATAAAATAAAATAAAATAAAATAAAATAAAATAAAATAAAATAAAATAAAATAAAATAAAATAAAATAAAATAAAATAAAATAAAATAAAATAAAATAAAATAAAATAAAATAAAATAAAATAAAATAAAATAAAATAAAATAAAATAAAATAAAATAAAATAAAATAAAATAAAATAAAATAAAATAAAATAAAATAAAATAAAATAAAATAAAATAAAATAAAATAAAATAAAATAAAATAAAATAAAATAAAATAAAATAAAATAAAATAAAATAAAATAAAATAAAATAAAATAAAATAAAATAAAATAAAATAAAATAAAATAAAATAAAATAAAATAAAATAAAATAAAATAAAATAAAATAAAATAAAATAAAATAAAATAAAATAAAATAAAATAAAATAAAATAAAATAAAATAAAATAAAATAAAATAAAATAAAATAAAATAAAATAAAATAAAATAAAATAAAATAAAATAAAATAAAATAAAATAAAATAAAATAAAATAAAATAAAATAAAATAAAATAAAATAAAATAAAATAAAATAAAATAAAATAAAATAAAATAAAATAAAATAAAATAAAATAAAATAAAATAAAACTTAAATTTATTTTACATTTCTATAACAATATTGAATAAACATAGAAACTGTTGTTTAGTTTTGTCTCATGTACTTACCTACTCGTTCGTTTTGGTGAAATTCCATGGTAACTCGGGCTATTTTGGGATTAGATAGATATTATTTTGCCGCAAGTAGCCAGTAGGTTACTTTTTGAAATGTACATTTTATCCGAGGGTTATAATATCGATAGACATGATTATTTAGATTTAAAGACAACATTTTAAATAATATTCTATTTTAAGCCTTAAGAATCTAACTATTTTATTCTGATACAAAAATATCTTAGGGCAGGAACTAGTCAAGGAAATCTACGGGAAAAAAAGTGCCACGTCGCGCGTCGGTCGGCTCGTTAACTTGTGTCACAAAATATTTATATGTAAAAATTCGTCAAAATACAATACCCGGAAATAGCTGTAATATTATGCCTTCAGAATGTTTTGCATAAGATGCAACTTACGAATAGAACTTGTAAGTTGGGTTGAAAACAAAAAAAATATAAGAGTGGGGTCTATTTCGCCTCATTTTAAAATACTGTTTTTCAAAATACTGTTTTTAAAATATTGTATTTCAAAATACTGTAATTTAAAATTCTGGTTACACAAAATTCTGTATTTTAATAATTTGTATGGTCAAAATTCTGTATGAGTAAAATTATGAATTTTAATATTCTACTTTTTAAAATTCTGTATATTTAAAAAAAAATGTTTTGATTATGTAAAAAATTGCGCACTTTTAAGTCAAGAAAAAAAAATCGTATGGACAGGGAGTTCTATTTCCCTCCGTTGAGGTAAGAGGGGCATTTTTCTAAAAAATCCACTTCAAATAGAAAACAAAATATTAAAAAACAACGGCAAAACTTACAATGTCAGACTATACTTTTTTTTAAGGCAGAAGTTCGTTCTTTTAATATGTTTTTGATTCAAATTATTAAAGAAATCAGTTTTGAAATACTAATTTTCAAACTCAAAGTTTTGAAAAAAATAATGACAAAAATTGTGTTCGAACTAGTTGTTTATTTCAAAATTCTACTTTATTAGTTAGTATTTTTGTTTTTAATTTTCGATGCTGTTATCAATTTCTAGTCAAATACTAAAAAATCGGATGCAAAAAAGTCTTTTTATTTTGTGAAAATTGAAAATAACCAATTCTATTTTTGATCTACTAATCTTTGGACGAACAAAGTAATGGATGGAAGTCGAATTTAAGGAAAACTTACTTTTGTTTTTTTTTTTTCAATTTTCTCAAAATCTAGAAAACAGTTTTACAGCTGGTTTTTAGTGTTTAACTAAAAATTGACAGTAGCATTGAATACTGAACACGAAAATAATACCTAATAACGTAAAATTTTGAAAAAAAAATCATTTTGAAATAAATTAATTAATTTTTTTTTGTTTTAAAATTTACGTTTGAAAATTAATTTTTGAAAAACTGTTTACTAAAACAACATATTTTAAAAATAAAGTAAAATAAAACATTTCTGGCTTTACAAAAAGGTACAGCATGCTATTGTAGCGGTTACCGTTGTTTTTCAATATTTTTTTTATTTCTGTTTTAAGTCAATTTTTTTAGTAAATTGCTCCTTTCGTTATTTTTAATTTTTACAAAAACTAAAAAACATTTGAGCATGACTCTTCAGTGTTTGACTAAAAATTATTAGGAACATTGAATATTGAAATCAAAAATTCTCCCTACTTACGTAAAATTTTGAAAAAAAAAACTAGTTTGAACACATTTTTTGTCATTATTTTTTCAAAATTTTGAGTTTGAAAATTAATTTTTCAAAAACTATTCTCTCAAATAATTTTAATTAAAAACATGATAAAAGAACAGACTTCTGGATCTAAAAAAAACATGAGGATGTAAGTGTTGCCTTTGTGTTTTAGTATAAATTTTGTTCTATTTTAAGTCGATTTTTTAGAAAATTTCCCCTCCCGCCTAAACGGGGGGAAATAGCTACACGCTCTAGCATTTTGTCACATCTTATGCGAATCACCGTGTATTAAATAATATGATAACGGCAGATTGAATTAAAAGCAGTATGATTTAATTTTCAAATCTTGTTTTATTTGAATTTTTCCTTAACTTATTGTTATCTATTTATTGCTCTAATGATCTCTGATCCTAGCTTATAAGAAATATCTACTGTTTAAATTAGATTTCTTGTGTAGTATTAAGAAGGTCAATCATATTGGGTGTGATCAGCTTTATAGCAATAAGTCCACCGGATCCAGTAACAGTTTCATGATAAAAACCCATACCATTCAAAGGTGTTGGTGGATTTGAAACAACTTCTCTGATGTCCAAAAGTGGAACAGTTGCTTGACCGAAATCTTTTTTGAAATCTGATGGCTGGAAACTGACGAAATAGCGTTTACCAGCAACAGGAGCCTTTGAAATTAAATTATTTGAGTTATGAGAAATCATCACTGGATCATCAGCATTAACTAGTTGTAATTCATTTCTGAAAAAAAAAAATATATAAAACAATTTATAGGTATTTTTATGAATTACAGTTTTAATTTTCGAATATATAATTTTAGTTTTTTACTTACATTTCAAGATCATCATTTTCATATCTCAAAAAATTAGTATTGTTCAAAAATGGTGGGGTTGACCCACCAATTGATACTTGTAACAATCCCTTTCGGAAGATTGAGTTTCTAAGTTGAATTGCTGAAAGGAACGGAAAACAATAACAATTCAATATGAACCATACTTAGGAATAATTATAAACATCATCTTACATGTTAATATGCTGTTGTTCTTCAGTACGAATTCACCCAATTCAATTTGCCTTAGGTTCATGCCCAAGTAGACGATCTGATCGTTTTCCGGAGTTTCTTTCCAAAATACTGTTTTGGGGTCGACAGTGAGTATGTCTATGAATTTCCCTTGCTGAATATCAATGTAGATAACTTTATTTTTCATTCTAAAGCGAAGGCCAGTGATGACACTTGAAAAAAAAAAGTTAGAAAAACATGCATAATTTCATTAAAAGTCTGTTTGTAATTTTAAAATAAAATGTATCAAGATATATTTTTTTTTATAATTATATTATTTATTGTATTATTCATACTAGAATGTCAGTTTATTAGACTTGACCATTCGTTATTCTGTCAATTTCACTGAATTTTTAAACAACAACAGTTTTAATTTTCGACCACTTTCATTAATTTTTTTTTGATAATAAATGTTTAATAGGAACCAGACTAAAAGTACTTTTTAAAGTGTTGGATCTTATTTTACAATTTAATATTTTTAAATATTTTAAATAATTAATATTGCATTTCAGTATTTTATAAAAAAATAAAACGCACGACTGCATCGCACAAACTTGCTCTTGTCGTAAATGATTCTTCGAATTTTAAAGATTAAGTGTATTATATGTAAATAATTTTTTAATGGGAGCATTTAGAGCTTAAATTGAAAAATTATTAAAAATTAACATAATTCAAAATAACTTTATTAAAAAAATCTTCTTAAATTGTTTATTATAGCTAAAAAGAGTAACCATCTGGTTTCTTTAACTAATCTTTGTTTTGGAGACAAAAAATTTAAAATCGTAGGAGCGGTATTTTTTAAACTAATTTTTTATATATAAAATTTTGTAAAATTTTTTAAGAAAATAAATTGGTGCATAACTTTTTAGTATTTCTTTATGTTAAATTAAAAATAAAATTTCGAAAAAAAATATCTACCCGGTCAAAAAAAAAAATTTTAATTTTTTTTAAAAATCCAAAATTTGTTTTTTTTTTGAAAATTTTGCTATGCAGTATGATTTCAACTTTTAAGAAGCTTTTGTATAAAATTTTTTATTTAAATCGGTTACGCACATAATGAGATAGTCCAAAATAAAGAAAATGGTTCTATTAGAGGTACTCTTAATACTGGCTAACCGTAAGTTTTACTTATGTTAGTATTTAGAACAATTTTAATAAAAATCGTAGGAGTCGTTTTCGAGAAAATTTATATTTTCTTTAACGGTTTTTTTAACATTTATATGGAAGGTACCGTTAATTTTGAACAAAATATTTTAGATAATGTTAAAAACCACTTGTTACCAAGTTTCATAAAAATCAACCAAGTCATTTTCGAAATATTTGGTTTTCCCAAAAAAATTTTGGTAGGTATACAATACTATATAAAGTTTTCAGAATATTCTATTAAAAAAAAAGTTATCAAAATCAGTCTATTCCTTTTCGAGAAAAACGAAAACAAAAAAAAATCTTTCTATGGGAGGTACCATTTTTTAAAACCACTTTTTGGAAATTTAATTTTTACAAAAAGGTAGCATATACCTAATAAAATTTATTGATTTTTTTTTTTAGAAAAATCTGTATAGCCATTTTTGAGAAAAATAAGATTTTCCAAAAGCTAAAGAAAAATTATATAGCAGGTACCATTATTTTTGCTCCTAAAAAGAAAATGGAAAAAAAAACGTATCGGGGAATGTTCCAAAAACACTTTATACCAAGTTTAATTAAAATCGGCCCATGGGTTTAAGCTGTAGGCGAGTCCGCAGACAGACAGACAGACGGACGGAATTGCGAGACCCACTTTTTTCGTCTTCCCTATCATCGTAATGTCAAGTTTGATCAAAATCTCGAGTTCAATTTTTTTAGCGAATCCGAAACTTGCCATAGTACCTACATACATATATATCGCAAGTAAAAATATTGAACTAAAATATTTGGTTGTGTTTCACATTTGAACCAACTCACAATTTTTATGGTTTGAAAGTTTAAACTCTTACTGATTTTGTAGTTGCTTTTTAACCACAAATCTATATTTTTGTACAAATAATATGTGATTACCTATTAATACTACGTTTTCATTAAAGCAAATGAGGTTATTTCGTATAAAATTTCCAAATTAAATTCAAAAGCATCTCATTTCCCATACAAATTAAAATTTCCAAATGACGTAATTTCAACCAAATTTGCACAAAATTCGGAAGGAAATTACGTAAAACATTAACACATCCAAATGGAAGCCATTTAAAATGGAACCCATTTAAAATGACAGAATTCAATGTAAAAAAAAAAAAAACAAATAAAACAAGTGATTGACAGACTGGACCGTCAAACAAAACTATGAAATTTGAATTGTGAACAATTTTTGTAATTTGCCAAATTACCTCATTTCAGCTCTAATGAAAACGTAGTATAAAAAAAACCAACTTACTTTCCAGGTTCGGCGCTAACACGTTGTGTGGAAATTGCGTAGGATTGCTCCTTGAACGCGGTACAAAAAGTTGTGAAGCATTGCGGATAAGTTCTAAATGTGTGTAAGAATGGCATGGCACCATCATCACGTCCAAATGTAGCTTCTGTACCATTTACTGTTTTTATTTTCATGTTACAATACGGACCTTTGTAAGCTGAGTTTTTGAGTAGCTATTCAAATTAAAAAAGAAAAGAAAAATTAAAATCCAAGTATTTAGAAAACAATAAATATTTACATTAACACTTAAAGTCAATTCGGAACCAATTGGAATATCATCTGTTTTAGCACTGCACGCGCCAATTTCATAATTCGTTGTTTTGACATATCGTTCATCTGACACGCATTTAGATTTGAAAATATCTACATATTCCAGGTACAGAATTTTTGGTATCGTATGGCTAAATGATATCCGCTCGAAGGTCTTACCTTTAAAATAACATAAGAAAAATAAAATCAAAGTTTATTTAAATTTTTTTTTTGTAAATTAATTTTATTTGTTTTTTACGTTCAACATCACTTGCCTTCTTCCAACTGGAATTTTCCACAATTTCGGATTTCTCGAGATGCATTACCTAGAGCCCATTTGGTGGTTTCGATTAGTATTTTTATATCGTTCTTGTAGTCATTCATAACTATTAGAGCATTTTCTCTGAGTTCTTCAGCTTCTGTAAATTGTATATAAATTTTAAGTTTAAAATAATTCATCAGCTTCAGCTGTTTAATTTGCACATTTACCTGAGAGTGTGCCAACCTGCAATTCTTCTTGATATTTCACAAAATGAGCTGATACAACCATAACATAACCATCAGTTAGAACTTTAAGAATATACATAAAGGATTCGTAGACCTTGTTGTAGAATGAATCTGAATTACAGTCCTCGTTTTTAGCAGCCTGTGTAATATATTGAAGTGATGGTTTGTTAATTAAATCACTCAAAATTAAACAAAAAATCATGTAGTCTGAGTTATTGTTTTAAATGGTAGGGGTGACCCCAGGTACATGCAACATAATTAAGCTACTAAAAGTCCCTAGGCCAGGGCCCCGAGCTTTATACAGGAGAGGGGTAAAGTTCTCTGTTGTTTTTTAGTTTTCATTGAATATTTTAAAATCAAACGTATTAGCAGAGAGTACTACACAAAAAATGAAAGTAAATTAAAATTTCTAATAAGGTAATAGTAAATAGTAAACCGATTTAAATTTAATTAATTTTTTTTTTTTTTATAAAACAGAAGCTTCTAATTACTTTTAATTATTATACTGCATAAAAAAATTCAAATTATACAAAATGCACGACTGGGTCGCACGAACTTGCTTTTGTAGTAAAAGTTTTTTTTTTAAATTTAAAGGATTGAGTGTGATATAAAACACATAATTAATAATTATATATGTATTTATCCATTTAATAAATTGAAGAACGAAAATTTGAATATGGAAAAAAAGCATGAAATATGGTCTTTAAATTTATAAAATATGTACTTAAAATGTCTTAATCTCAGAATAAAGAACGCCATCTAAATTCTTGAAAAAATGTGAGTTTTTGCAGAAAAAAATTTTAAAATCGTTGGAGCGGTTTTCTTAAAAAATAGTTTTTTATATATAAAATTTCTTGATATTTTTAGAAAAAAAAATTTGGTATTCCATTTTTAAGAATATAATAATATATAGCTAAAACCATATTTCAAAAATATTCAGTAACCCGGTTCGAAAAAAATTATTTTTCAAAAAAAAATATGTTTTTTGAAAATATTTATGCAGTATTATTCACACATGATAGGACCTCCTAAGTTAAAATTTTGATCAAAATCGGTCAAGCGGCTTTCGAGAAAATCGAAAATAAAAAAAAAAAAAAACGGTTCTATGACAGGTACTGTTAATAACGGTTTTTGGTAATTTTTTTTCACTGACTACTACTAGGTACACACAAAAAATTAAAAAAAAATCTTTCAAGCCGTTTTTGATATAAATAAATTTGTTTTAAAACGATTGTATGGCAAGTACCGTTGTTAAGCTAAAAAAAAAGTCTCGATTTCCCCTCTAGGGAATCATCAAAAAATTTTATGCTCCAAGTTTGAAGAAAATCGCTTCAGTACCTATATCGCAAGTAAAAAATATGTAGATGATTTTTATGAAATTGAACTTTTAATTCCACATAAAAAAAATACCTAAAATTGTTGTCACAAACTTTTTTCTGAAATTTTCAAAAAATTGTGTGAGTACCTAAATAAAATTATCTTCATAAATATGGAATTTAAATCAAGTCCTTGAAAGTTGTGACATTTTGCCTTTTATGTTCAAGCTGTTGGGTAACTGCACCTGCTGGTTGACCATAAAACGAGGCATCAGTTTATTCCTACTGAATTTTTGTTACGAAAATCACAAATAACGGTGCTAACCTCACGCACATGACATCGACTTGATAACTTTTAAAGAAAAATTTTCGATTTTGAGACACACTGGTTGATGACACGTCTATAAGATCTTCCTAGCTAGACGAGGCCTTTTTTTATCTCATATTTCAACAGCCTTGAAGTTCAAGGCCAGCAACAGAAAACTAATTACAAAAATAATGCTACTTACCAACAAGTTTTCCCTTTCCAATACATGTTCGAAGAATAGACTATTTCGCTTTAATAACATAATCCCATTATTTTTTGATTTGATGAATTTGGTGATGAAGGATCTAAGTTTATTTCTGTAGTCACTGCTATAACTTAGCATATCTTGTATCGTAAGACGCTTTTGTATTCCAGTAATTTTAGGATTAATAATTGATTTCATTCTATCGGTATACGTCTGTTGAAGGTAATCAACTGTTTGTTGCATTTCTGCAAAAATCCCGAGATCCGCGATTGACATAGTTAGTTCTTGAATGATTTTCTCAGATTCTTGAAGGAGATGAGTATCCAAATCTTTTAACTGGTCCCTGATAGCCTTTTGCACCTCCATTAGATTTACTTTTGTAATTGGTTTTTCGACTGGTTTTTTATTTTCCTTGACTGGGTTTCCAAAATTACTTGAAAAAAATAGTTGAGAACATAACTGCATAAATCCCACTCCAGACGCTATTATTGGCCCGGCAGGTGGCGGTATGGACAATGCAGGCAGTATGATATTAGCAGCCGGAAAAACAAATTCATCAACTATTGTTTTTAATTCGTCCGAAGTGACTTGGTTGACAAAGAGTACTACGCAAAGCCATAAACAATACGTGTTGAACTTCATTTTGAAAATTACTTTTATTTAAAATTTCGACATCAACTATGTTTCAAGATTTTTATAACAGTACTGATAATATTATTTCTAAGATGCTAGTATTTATAGGTACCTTGAAGCTAGCTTTATTTAACACTTGTTCAAACGACTGATGCGGACGCGAAACAGCGCTGACACGCGTTTATATAAAATTTATTAACATTCAACAATTTATTAAGTCAAAACAAATAATGTAGTTTCTTTTTGACATTGAAAATGCTTATGTTGGGTCGTTTTTAGAAAAAAAAATATGGTTTTACCTAAATGATGCAAACGAATACAAAATTCTTATAAATCGTAGGTAGGGTAAATTGGGGTTCAATTGGGTGGGGTGCTATAGGTAGAGGGTTAATTTAATAGATATACTACACTAGGTGCGGTGAAATAAGGCCAAATATGGGTATTCCATTCCATTACTAACATTAATACATGATCCTTTTGAGTGTTAAGGAAGTGCATTCATGGTACGTCACTGGTAGAAACCGATATAACACAGCAAAAATGTGCAATACTTTTATCAAGCATAGTCGAAAACATTCTGAGTGTGTTTCTTTATTCATTCCGGTATATCCAGAATATTCGGAATACCAGTCTTGCGTTTCTTTATTCCACGGAATATTCCGAATAAACTATTTTGTTGTTTCTTTATTCATTCCGGAACATTTGGAATGCATTCTTTTTATTCCATGTGAAGTGTGGAATAAAAAGAATACTGGGCGCGTTCATTATAATTGGCGTTCTTAAACTCAATTATGGCAGATTCACATTGGTGTTAATTATTTAAAAACAGAATAATAACACGAATAAATGTACCGGAGTATAAATTTAATGTAAAATTCACTAAACTTTTGACTTTAAGAATACATAAATATCCAAAATAAAAACATTTATTTCTTCCATTTATCTGACATTTCACCGAACAACTGGATTGCAATTCTTTTTGTTCTAGTTTTGTTTCTTTATTCATTCCATTTTGAGTATTCTACATAAACATTTCGTCTTTTCCATCCATTCTGTTCCTTATCCGGAATAAATAAAGAAACACACGGTCTGATTCTGTAGTCTTTTTCAATAATTATTACAGTTTTAAAATGTATTTACAAATGCAGAATTCGATTGTGGGACGAAAGAGGGGAGACAATTTTAAATTTTTTCTCAACATTAGATAAATTTCGATAGGATTTTTACAGTCTGTATGCCTGCATATCTGTGTCTGTACCTCCACAGTACACATAAGGTAATATCTTCCGAGTTTTCGTTTTGTTCAGTTCTGCGCATGTTTTGTATTTTGTTTTTGTAAATTGTGGACGAGGGTCACTGCGATTCGGAAACACTTGTGTTTTGTTTTTGTAAATTTTGACAGGCAGGTCACTGTAATTTTCGAAGATGCGCAATATATTACCCTCAATATGTGTACTGTGTGTACCTCTACTTACCTAAACCACTGACGCAAGTTTCTTCAATCATGGTTATTTCCTTAGGACAAAATCGATTTTTTTAAGCTCTAAAAATTACGGTACTTGCCATTTAAACGTTATGAAAAAAGATATATAATATCTCGAAAATGGCTCTATCGATTTTAATGAAATGTGGTGTGTGCTGAAGGCCTGTATTAGATAAGGTCTGCATTTTGGTGAGAAAAACTATTATTAACAGTAGGTACCTTCCGATATAGATAGTCCAGTAAGAATAGACGAGAAAATGCCAAAGAAAGGAAAAAAATAGTTAGAGGCTGAAATATGGCACAAACTCTTTAAAAACTGAGAGAGTTCCTCACCGATGACCGCTAAGTCAGTTTCAAAGGTCAAAGGTCATACAAATGAATTTTTTGCAAATATCTCAAAAACGGTATGCGCTAGAGAAAAATGTTATTCCACAATCTTGTAGCTGAGGGAATTTCCCACAAAATAGTCTTTTTTCTGTTTTTTCGTATTTCAAAACAGTCGCAACCAAAAAAAATTAAACAGCAAATATATTAATATTACTTGCCTATTAATTTACATTAATTTCTTACACACAAATAGTACTCATACGCCCTGCATTACTTTTTTTTTCAGGAAAGCAGGATTACGTGTCGCTGGTGGTAAATTCGAAACATTCTTGCTTATCTAACATATTTAAATAGTTTCTTACATAACTTTATAACACACACATGCTTACATTTCATAATAACCGGTTCACTACAAGCATTTTTTTTATTAATCAGTGCATGCTTGTGACACATGTATAAGAATATACTTCCACGATTTGATGAAAGTGTTGCCGCACTTTACAGACTGGAACTATTATGATATGTTTATGAATAATAAAAATCATCCAACGGACAAGTTCTCTATACGTAACTGGCTGAACAGAATAGAATGACGGAACTGAAGCCGCAGACGGAACTGGAAGAGCTGTCAAAAAGTGTCGTACGTTATTTTTGTTACATGTCCACAATGGAGCTGTACAGCTTTGAAAGTATTTTGAAGAAAAACAAAAGAATATTCTTGTGTACAAGCTCAGAATTCACATTTTTTGTTTCCAATAATTTTCCTTTTAATAAATAATTAATAAACAATTTTTTTTTCAGACCCAAAAAGTTAAAAAGTTAAAAGTTGGTGAACTCTTCCGTCTGCGTCTGCAGTTCCGTATGCGTCTATACGTTCCGTTGTGTTCGCAACATTGAATTTGCGTGTATTCAATATTTTGACAGCTATTCCAGCTCCGGCTCCGGTTCCGTCTGCGTCACCATTCTGTTCAGCCAGTAAGCTAGCTAACATGTGCCTTAAGCAGCGGCAAGTGTATTTTTATTAATCAATAGAGCTGTTACTATTGTAAACAGCTTTTCCAAAAAATAGGAATTTTTATGACAATTCCTATATACTCACTTGAGTAAAAGTATTTTATTGTCTAGTAGTATCGGCGCGCCACATCGGCACATGTCTGTAAACTTTTTAAGCTAACATACTTACTTAAGTACTCTGCGCGTTTTAACTGTATACACAAGACGATATAAGTTTCTTTTATTATATGAAAAATATTAAAGTAAACTTGGCGTTTCTTTCCCGTTTGTATATAAAAATATGTAATATACGCATGGTATTAAAAAACACAAAACTGTTCAAATAAAATTTTTGTCTTGATAATTTTTACGCAGAAATCAGTTTCAACAAAGCTAGTATTTGGTCGGGGCTTAGGATAGCACATAGCAACTGAAACAGATATCCGATCGGTGCTTTTCGGAAAATTATTTTCACCGAAAAAAAAATATATTGGTAATTTGTTTTGGAGATTTTTCTGCAAATATTTCTGTTTTCATTAAGTTTTATTATTATTTATTTATTTATTTACGTTTTTACATTTTATAACTAACAATTTTCAAAGTCCATTTAATTATTTATCTTCAAAATTAAATTAAAAAAAAAACAAAAAAAAAACTTGATAAAATTGAATTCCATATATATTATATTTGTGACAGGCTAATAATCCACTTTTAAGCACATGAATTCAATGGTAGGGATGACAGTCTTGAGGCACTGCAGTACCACTCCTATTAAGTTAACTCCTTAAAAAATATACACACGACTGGATCGCTATTTTACTAAAAATTATATTGCAGCTATATAAAACAGATATACTTCAATAATTTTATGATAATTTCAATGAAAAAATGTTGAAAAGTCGAAAGTACTTAACAAAAAATAAAAATAAAATAAAATAAAATAAAATAAAATAAAATAAAATAAAATAAAATAAAATAAAATAAAATAAAATAAAATAAAATAAAATAAAATAAAATAAAATAAAATAAAATAAAATAAAATAAAATAAAATAAAATAAAATAAAATAAAATAAAATAAAATAAAATAAAATAAAATAAAATAAAATAAAATAAAATAAAATAAAATAAAATAAAATAAAATAAAATAAAATAAAATAAAATAAAATAAAATAAAATAAAATAAAATAAAATAAAATAAAATAAAATAAAATAAAATAAAATAAAATAAAATAAAATAAAATAAAATAAAATAAAATAAAATAAAATAAAATAAAATAAAATAAAATAAAATAAAATAAAATAAAATAAAATAAAATAAAATAAAATAAAATAAAATAAAATAAAATAAAATAAAATAAAATAAAATAAAATAAAATAAAATAAAATAAAATAAAATAAAATAAAATAAAATAAAATAAAATAAAATAAAATAAAATAAAATAAAATAAAATAAAATAAAATAAAATAAAATAAAATAAAATAAAATAAAATAAAATAAAATAAAATAAAATAAAATAAAATAAAATAAAATAAAATAAAATAAAATAAAATAAAATAAAATAAAATAAAATAAAATAAAATAAAATAAAATAAAATAAAATAAAATAAAATAAAATAAAATAAAATAAAATAAAATAAAATAAAATAAAATAAAATAAAATAAAATAAAATAAAATAAAATAAAATAAAATAAAATAAAATAAAATAAAATAAAATAAAATAAAATAAAATAAAATAAAATAAAATAAAATAAAATAAAATAAAATAAAATAAAATAAAATAAAATAAAATAAAATAAAATAAAATAAAATAAAATAAAATAAAATAAAATAAAATAAAATAAAATAAAATAAAATAAAATAAAATAAAATAAAATAAAATAAAATAAAATAAAATAAAATAAAATAAAATAAAATAAAATAAAATAAAATAAAATAAAATAAAATAAAATAAAATAAAATAAAATAAAATAAAATAAAATAAAATAAAATAAAATAAAATAAAATAAAATAAAATAAAATAAAATAAAATAAAATAAAATAAAATAAAATAAAATAAAATAAAATAAAATAAAATAAAGTTAGGCACAGGAAAGAACTCGAAATTGTTAGGTTTACTTTCATCATCTATAGCACCAACCTCAAACCAAATTGAGTAATTCACCCGAACATGGAGGTACACTCGAAAACGCGTCCCTGAATTAATTTTAGTTGTTATTTTCAAAAAAAATATATATAAAAGTTGTGATAGTTCACATTCTCAATATCTCTTGCGCGCTTGAGGTCAGTGTTCTTTTTTATTTTATATATGTATGTGACGTTTCGGGCGTGATAACACCCTTTTTCAGACAGATAACGAAGCATTATTATATTGTTTTTAGCAAATTCAATTTTGCAATATCTTAAAAAAGACGTTTCAAAATTTTTATTTAATTTGAATATCAAAAAATTATTATTTTTAAAACATAAAATTTTAACAAACATTCAATTTTGTATTTTATTTTGTTTTTAAATAAATTAACACAGACAACAAAACAACAAAATGTATTATTTTAATACCAATTTAAGATTTTTCACTTCTTTTAGGAATAAATTATTATATGATGAAATAACTTCCAAAATTAGTTAAATGAAATAATTTCTAATAAGTTAGATCTACATATCTATCTATTTGATTATTGTTGCTTTATATTTAGTTAAAATTTATTTCATCAATGTTAGGAATTATTTAATTTTTCTTAAAATTCTATTTTTGGGGTTTAATTGCATGGCATTTTAGAGAGAGTACCCTTTTATGTTTTAATTTTTTTACTGCTGATTTGAAAAAATCTTTTAATATCGTATCGCTTAAAGTCCTCAAAGAAATTATTTGGGTGGTTCAGTTAACGCATTGTAGATACATATACATATTAATATGTTGAATAGGTATTTCGATACCGCAACATTATCTTGTCATAAAAATGAACCTACTCAATTTTTCTTCTGTAAAGGTACCTATGCGGCCCGTGTGACTGGGGATTACGCGACGGGCGCGGCGTCGTTAGACGCACACGAGTTATATATTTGCAAAGTATAAAATACTTTGTTGCATTATTACATCGTTTGCTGAGTTGGAAAAGAAATCAAATAATGCTAATTTAGCATTACCAACATCCCATAAAAAAAAGAAGTTGATTTATTTTTTTTTATCGTATGGTTCTTTTTCCCCCCGTTAAGGCAGGAAGGGGGGGGGAATTTTCTTAACAAAAAAAAAAAAAAACGATTCAAAATAGAAAAAAATCATAAACACAAGATTCCAAAATTATAACAAAATCTGTTTACCCATTCAGAGATACCCGAATAACTTGAAAAAAATTTTTCTTAAAAAAAAAAAAACATGAATTCGGAAAATGTTCGCAATGTGATTTTCTTGGCAAAAATCTGAAACGCAGTTTCCTTACAATCATGTTGATAAATTACTGGTGCGGAGTTTAATCAAAATCGTCGTTATTGAGAAACCTTGAAAAAACCGAATAATTTGTAGGTATAACAGCTAACTGTTTTTGTATCAAAAATTCGAATTTTCCATTTAGAGAATTATTACATACAAATTATGTGTACCAAATTTGAAGCAGTTCGGACCACCCACTTAGGCTCTAACTCAAATTAGGTACAGTGGGTGCACGGCGACGCACAGACCAATGGACGGTAGGGCGAATACCCACTTTTTGGGATTTCTCCATCATCGTAGTTTTAATTTTGATCAAAACCTCGACTTTTTTTTTACACGAAAAAAATACATATGGGCCCTATAGTAAAAAGAAGCAATTGAATTGGGCGACAACTTCCTCTAAGAAAATCTGGCAGCACTGATGGCAGTGTATATTTTATAATTAGATGTATTGTAGTAAAGCTATCTACATATGTACATACATACCAAAATAAGAAAAAGCTTAACACGAAAAATTTTAGAAAAGTACATTTTACTTCAAATTCAAACAATATTACAAAATTAAAAAAAAAAAAAATTTAAAAATAAGAAAAAAAGACCATAACGGAAACATTCAAAGGAACTCCTTCATCTTAAGCCACCTTTACAGCTTCAGTAAATTTTTCAATTAGTTCGTAATCGGCCAAGTGATCCAACTTGCATGTAATTCCTTTCAGACCAATAACCCCAAGGGTATCATGATAAATTCCAAAACCGCAAAGTGGTGTGGCGGACAGAACTTCTCTGGTGTCAATTAGGGGATAACACGTGCGACCCATGTCCTTCTTGATATTCGTTGGTTGCAGGGATATGTAGGAACGTTCACCATTCTTCGGAGGTGGTGACATTTTGCTTTTCACACTATCACCCGCCTTCTCTAAATCATCAGCATCCGGAACTCGAATTTCATTTCTGTAAAATATACAATAAGATTAGATATTCAGTTCGATTATAGTATTATATTTAATTTCATAGATATATTACGATTCAGGAATGTTGCTTGTAGAACCAATTGGGCTAGAGGCATACCAGTTGGGGCCCTTTGAATAATCAGTAAATACATTAATTGTTCCACTTCGTGCATTTCCTGGTCTCAAATGGATTGCTGGAATATAAAGTTTGAAATCAATTTTTTACTCAGATTTATTAAAAACAAAATTTTTCTTACATTTCAAGAATTCTCCATGTGCCTCTGCTTCGAAGTCGCCCAATTCAAGCTTGTTCAAATGAGAGCTAAGGTAAGTTACTGGTCCACCTGCTGGTGTTTTTGTCCAATAGACATTGGGTTCTACTGTGATCATATCTATGACTTTGCCTTGCTGAATATCAATGTAAAGGATATTATTTTCAACTCTAAAGCGGAGTCCAGTGATGGCACTAAAATTCAAATATTTTTGAAATTATTTTTGTTTTATTTCAATGTATTTTTTTTTATAATGGAAAAATGTTACTTTTCTCTTTATTGCAAAATTTTCAATCCCAAATTTTCCAATCCAAGTTCCACAAGTTGCACTCCCTTGTATGAAGTTAATTATCAATTTTTTTTAGTAACAGAAACCAGAATATAGGTTTCTGAAGGTTATTTATGTGTTCAACTTGAATTCAAACTCAGAATTGCTCAATAAGGTATAAGTTTTTTGAGATATTTCCGTTTAGAAATAGTAAATACAAATATAGGTAATGATGAAACCCACTTTTTCGGATAACTTCACCGTATAGTGTTACAACCCCGAATTTTTATTTTACACAAACCCCTAAAAATAGATAATATATTTGTAACTTACTTTCCATAATCGGCACGAATACGCTGTGTGGAAATTCCAAATGCGTTCTTCTTAAAAGCGGGACAAAAAACAGTCGGACATTGATCACTAATTGTAGCTTGGTGCTCAATTAAGTTTGAATCTGAATTTTCATGTCCATATATATCTTCAGTTCCATCTGGAGTAATTACTTTCATGTATTGATATGGCCTTTCAAGATTGTTTGGCTGTTGTCATGTAAGAACAAATAAAAAATAAGAAAAATGAACTCCAGACGCTAAAGAAATCATTCAGTAACTAAAGACATACATCGTGGAAGATCGACAATTTAGAATTTGTTGGAATAATATCTCCGTAAGTATTGCAGTTTCCAGTTTCAAAATCCTTAAGATTGAGTATGGCTTCTTCTTCCCAGCATCCATTTTGGGAAAGAGCCATGATCCTAGGGATTGTCTGGCAAAATGATGTATGTTCGAAAGTTTTACCTTGTATAAATTAATAGAAAACAATTTTAATTAAAATGTATGAAATATCTTAAAAATTATTTCTTACCTTTCACCAGTTCAAATGATCCAGGATTTCGGACAACCCGAGATGCTCGATCTAAAGCCCATTTTGTTCTCTCTACAACTGTCTTCATGTCTTTTTTATAATCTTTAATAAGATCTTCTGCATTGCTCTTAGTTGCATCACCATCTAATATTATCGAAATAAATGATTAACATGATAACTGTTTAATTCATAATTATATATTAAATTTATTAAAATACCTGACATTAGATTTTGTTTTATTTCTTGCTGATATTGTATGGTATGAGCGATCAAAGGTAGAGAATAACATTCAGTAAGGACCTTAGCTATGATCATGTAGGCTTTGAACATTTTGCTGTGTAGTGAATCTGTGTAAGTATCTTCATTATCGGCAGCCTATTTGATAAAAGATTTGGTAAATCAAACAATAAATTAATTGAATTATAATGCTGAATTAAAGATTACTAGCAGGCCCGTGCTGGCCTTGCTTCGCATGTTTAAAACATAAAAAAATATATTTTTTTTTAATAATAATTTTTGAAAAAAATTCAATGCATCATTAAGTTAAAAATTAGTTCGAAAATTACTTGATTAATACTGCGTTTTCATTAGAGCAAATGAGGTAATTTCATTTTTTTTAATTTTTTTTTAAGAAGACTTTTAACTTTGTTTACCAAAATCTAAACAAAAAAATGATGACACGGAAAATTTAAGGCTAGTTTCGAAAAACTGGAATTAAGTATCTACCAGATCTTTTTAAACCTTTATAAATATTATTTTTTTGGCCCATCGCCATTAGATTAAAAAAAAAGAACCAATTTTTGAAGACGATTACTAAATCTTTCACTGCTTTACAAATATTGATCGCCGAATCATAAAACATTTTAGATAGCTATAGACCATCAATATTTCTTTTAGATTTCAAAAATGTATACATTGAATTGAATTCGTACAAACCAATTAGAGGAACAAATTGTTTAGTTCCTAAACATTTTTAAACCGTCATCGTCAAATAGAAAATAAAAGAGCAATTTGCCCATATTTTTTCAAAATTTTGCAGACTTTAAAGAGAAAAAAATAAACAAATTTTCCAAAAAAAAAAAATTACATCTTTTAAAATTAAACAAAAAAAAAATATTCTATTTTTCAAAGCGAAAATGTGAAAAAGAAAAAAGTCAGTAAACCAACAGATATCTTGCCATTCTTAAATAACATTTAGGTTTTATTATGAAGGTTTTTATAATAAAAATTCTGTGTATCTGGGTAAAACAATTTTTCCAGCTTAATGATTAAGAATTTTGATCTTGTTGGATAGGTAGTTATCATTAGATTTTCAGCACAAATTCATGTAAGGCCGTGTGCGAATCGGGTTAAAATCGCGTTAACTTTTATCCGAAAATATAAATTTTTGACATTAATGAGGTGAATCTGTGTGTGGAAACGTCAACATTTAAGCATAATTTGTTAAAGTTTAAATCTTAACGCATTTTTTTTTTTTTTTTGAAAAATCAAATGATGTTGGATAAAATATTCAAGTTCGAGTTAAAAAAAAAAATGGAAATTAGAAAAATGATTCTTGGTTGCAAACATTTCCGAGATCTATCCGAGGATCTTTAAACCTAAAAAAGATGTTTTAAAATGTAACTTAAATTGTTCTGCTAATTTTATGGTCTATAAGAAAGAGGTAATGATACACCATTTAGGTTGAATATTCTGTATATTTTAAGAGTAATACTACGTTTCCAACGACCATCACTACCGCGAGATTTAAGTAGATTTACCTAAATCTTCTTCAAATCTCGAAGAGATTAACAATACAAATTTATTTCCTAAATCTCGAAGATTTGAAATAAATCTTGTTAAATCTTCATAGGTCGTATTATACATAGTTTGAAAACTCGAACTAGCCTATCTCACAATGAAGGCATTCATTGCAAAATGGACTGGAGTATTAATTGATATTTGAACAAAGGGACATACAAATAGGAAACAATATAAGCAAAATAAACGTATTAAAAGTTTAGCTACTTACCAATAATTTGTCCTTTTCCAACATTAACTCATAGTAACTTTTAGTTGGTCCTGTTAAAATCAAACTATCATCACTAGGTTTAATGTAATTTTCGACTAAACCTCTCAGCAGAGCCAGGAAAGGACTGTCCAAATTCAATAAACCAGACATAGTTACGTTCTTTTGTACTCCAGTAACATTTGGATTCATAAAAACTTTTTTTTTATCAGAATATTTTCGTTGCAGGGTCGACACATCTTCACGCAATTTTGTATCTAACAAAATTTTGTTTATAAAGTTTTCCAACCGATCCTTGAATTGCTGTAGATCTCTCTTGAAATCAGTTTTCATATTGGCAATTTCATTAGTAATAACCGTTTGTGATTTCAAAATGTCAAGATTGCAGAGAGCTTTACCAACATCGTCTTCACTATTACTAATACCAGTTATTACCATGGTAGCTGTGTGTATTAAGCCCAATGTGCCAACAAGAATAGGTCCCATCGGAATCGCTGTTACACACATGCCGATGAGTCCAGAAAAGGCTGGAAACAAGGCATTAAAAGTGTTTGCTTCAGTTTCACCATCCATATGTATTTCTGAACCAATTGGATGAACTGTCAGAACTACACAAAGTAGCAACGCAATACAAAATTTATAAAACTTCATTATGAAAAACACTCCGGCACTCTTGTTTCCAAAAAGTTTGACAAACTACTGTCAATCATGTATTAAAAATTTACGGTATTTATATGTTTTGAATATGAGCGATTTGACGGTTTATATTTGTTCAGTTGTTCAAGTGTTTGTTAGTTCTTTCGTAAAATTTTATTTGTTTTTGCATAAGCCAATAACAATAACAATAAAACAAAAAATATGCTTTCAATCTAGATATTCTAATTCTAGTATTTATTTATGAGTTTAAGGTACACGCATGATCTGATCATAATCCCATTTAAAAATAAATATGTATTTTTCTTCAATTATTGTTTAACTTAAATCCATTTGAAATAATATTGAAACTTAAATAATAAAAATGAGATCAGAACTTTAGTGTTCTTTATAGAAAGACAGTATTTACGCGTTAAAAAATCTTTTCAAATTTCAAACTAATTTTCGATTGAAACAAAATTTAACGTTTAATCTTTTACATGAAAAAAAAAATAATTTTTTGTTGGTATTTTTTACTTGCGATGGCAAGTTTTGGATTTGTAAACAAAATTGAACCTGAGATTTTGATCAAACTTGACATTACGATGATAGGGAAGACGAAAAAAGTAGGTCACCCAATTCCGTCCTTCCGTCTGTCTGCCTGTCCATTCGCCTAAAGCCTAATCGCATGGGGTCGATTCTATTTTAACTTGGCATATTTTTTTTAAGCATTTTTGGAAAATCTTATTTAGCTCAAAAATATATCCACAGATTTTCAAAAAAAAAAAATTCAATAAATTTTATTGGGTATAGGCTACCTTTTGGTGAAAATAAAATATCCGAAAAATAGTTGTAAATGGTACTTCCCATATAACCATTTATTTATTTTCGTTTTTCTCCAAAAGGTTAATTTTTTTATGAAAAATCTTCAAAAAAATTCATATAGCAAGTATTGTGTACCCAAATTGTCAAAAAAAAAATTTTTGAAAACCAATTATTTCGAAAACGTATCGGTTGATTTTTATTAAACTTGGTAGCGGGTGGTTTTTTAACATTATCTTAAATATTTAGAATTATATTTTTTCTTATAGTCAAATTAACGGTACCTTCCATATAAATGATAAAAAACCGTTACAGAAAATCTAAATATTCTCGAAAAAATTTTTCTGAATACCTACTAATATTTGTACGGTCTATTATTTACCAAAAACAAAATTTACAATTAGCCATTATTAACACTTTTTCTTTATTTTTGACTACATATCTCATTATCTGTATAACCGATTTAAATTAATTTTTTTGTACAAAAGTTTCTAAAAATTTGAAATAATACTGCGTATCAAAATTTTCCAAAAAAAAAAAAAAACAAATTTTGGATTTAAAAAAAAAAATCAAAATCGATATTTCAAAGACGGGCGATGATTTTTTTCGAAGTTTGATTTAAAATTTTACATTAATAAATACTAAAAAATTGTGTCGGTACCTACCAATTTTTTTTTCTTAAAAATGTTTAGGTACAAAATTTTATGTCTACATAAAAAATTAATTTTTTTTTTATTAATTTTTAAAAAAACCGCTACTACGATTTTAATTTTTTTTTTTATCTCAGAAACTAAGATTTGTTAAAGAAATCAGATGGTATTTATATTTCAGACTTTAAAACCAAAGTGTGAGCGTACATAAGACCAAGTTGTGCATTTTATTTCATATATTCTTCAATTTTTATAAAGATAAATTCATTATATAATTATTATTATTAATTATTATTATTACTTATAATACACTCAATCTTTAAAAATTCGAAGAAACTTTTATAAGACCAAGCTTGTGCGATTAAATCATGCATTTTATTTTTGTTTTTATAACAGAATCGGTCGAGTCATTCAGAAGATATTTCTAAATAACTCGAAAATAATAAGCTTATTTTCTCAAACAACTTATTTCCTTTATGCAATTTTTTTTTAATTAATAATAATTATCAAGATGTCCTTTTTGAAAATTATGTTCTCCCATAGAAATATTTGATTTGCCTCGCTAAGTTTTTGGGAGTTTTTTGGCAATTTCTTTTCCGCATTGAGTTGCGACCCAAAAGATTTCTTTAGACATGGCAAAAAATATTGCAAACAATTACGCCCTTTTTTTTTAAAGTGTATGTAAGCACCGCTGTAATTATAGATAGGGCTGATTTTTGTTATTTTTTTTTACCAAAAAAAACTTTAGCGCCGTTCCTGATATAAAAAAAACTTTTATCATAACGTTTATATGGGAAGCGAAAAAATTTGAACAAAGTCAGTCACGGTGTTAACGAGAAACTATGCCTAAATCTGTCGTGTAGTTTACTAAATGTTTTCTCTAATTTAAGTACACGTTTTATCCCTTTAATATTATGTTTAAAAAAATATAACCAATAATATTGTTTTTAACATTAAGAACTTGAATAAAGAAACAATGCATTTATGTAAAAATAATATAAAGACTCTTTCAGTATGATGTAGGGTGCAATGAATACATATAAATATGTACCTTTGTTTCTACATCAATCAAATTACATTGCTTATTTTGAATATTATTCCAAATTAACCCCAGCATCAGCAGGTCGATGTAATCACCTGTGAATAATAATAATTAATTCCATCCAACGGTTTTGCATCGCTTATTTGCACTTGCCTTATTTAGTCCTGACATTAAACCTATGAGCACTTTAGAAATGGGATCATGAATTTATCCGTCAACAGGTTATTACCTTCTATTTACATTTATGTAATATATTATATTATCCTGGATTATAAACCCCGAAACCAAGACAATAACATAAATCCATTATCGTTAAATCCTAGGTTTATTGCTTGTATGGCTTCAAAGCATCATCGTTGGAAATAATGATGCCTTATAATAATTATTGTCTAACATTCTCCTATACCGCAAGTTTTATGAATCTTTATCAATTTAATTATACGAAAAAATTATTTACGCCATGTGATTAGGGTTGCCAAAAGTATTTTTGTTTTTCGTCAACATGTTGAATTTAAAGAGAAAACATTGCAAAATTTACAACAAAAATTTGTCAGGCTTGGAAAACTTGTAGCCTAATTAAATAAATGGTCAAAATTTTTCAAGGTCATTAGCGATTTTTAACACCTCATTTATGGGATTTTCGAATAAAATATATACCATCTGTAAGGGTAACTCAATCCTCATGAAAGGTCTGCTAGTTTCAGAAATTGGTCAGCTATACAGAATTTTGTTTAATAAATTAAAAAAAAAAAAACAATCTATTGCTGCGTAGTCGTTTTTTTTAATGGATAATATCGGTCCCTATCCTCAAAATTATCGTAAGCTCCAAAATGTAGATTTTACATAAAACTAATTACCTATTTAGATTTTATCCTGAGAATGAAAAATAGTCAAAACTTTTGTTAATAATGTTCAATCCTGAAATTTGGCCTAATTGGTTTCGTGACTGAGCAAACAATAATATGTCACTACCGGCTGCGATACTTTTGTTTCTTTTTTATCGCTTACGATAATTTGGCGGGAAGGGGTGGTCGATATGTATTTATAGAAAATACGACTTTTGGTTGACATATTGCGGCCTTATAAACAAATGGGTTGGGGCCAGAATTCCGAAATGCCGAACACCCAAAATCCAGAAAAACCAGAATGCAGCAAGCACAAGATCCCAAAAACTTCAAATCCTCAAATTAAAACTCCACAAAATTTTCATTTAATACAATTTTTCGGGATTTCGATTTCTGTTTTTCTTCTGTTTTGTTAGTTTTAATGTATGTTTTTTTTTCTATGCGGGTAACGGTTTTCCCGCAATTTATTAAAAAAAGCCCATTTTTGGACACTTTTAAGTTGGTTTTTTATTTACTTTAGTATAATTTTTTACAAGAACACGTGATTAAATATCCTTTATCCCTTTTAATTTAGAAAGCGCAATTTATTCTCTTGAATATACTTGACAATTTTTTACCAAAAAATATATATTCAAAATTATTAACAAAATGAAAACAAAAAAAAAGAAAATTTAAATATTCGAATCAATTTACAAAGAAAATCTCATGTTGCTATTTAAATGCATGTTTTTCTATTATCTATACATAGTTATGTATGGGTCAATAATTCTAATTATTTTATTTTTTTTTAAAGTTTTTTTTTTCATTCTATTTGTTATATAATTATTTTGTTTAATCAATTAAAAGTTTCACTGATAAAACGATTTTTAAGCAAAAAAGATAAAAATTGAAGAAAAAAAGTTTTCAATTTTAGTTTGGGGATTTTGGCCTTTCGGAATTTTGACCTCTCGGGATTTGTTTTTTCTCGCTTTTGGGTTTTTTACTATGGGGTTTTTAGTATTTTGGATTTTTGGTTTTCGGGATTTTGTATTTATAGGTAGGTACTGGGATTTTGAGTTTTAGGAATTTTTGGTTTTTTTGGATTCTAAATTTTATGAATTTTGAATTACGGGATTCTGTCCAACTCCCTAAAAAATTTGGGTTAGTGACGATAAACAAAACAACAAAATCCCAAAAAAACAATCTCCACAGACAAAATCCCCAAGAAAAAACCGAGCAAAGACTAAATCCCCCAAAAAAAATCCCCTAAAAAAAAAATACCCCCAGGAGAAAATCCCAAAAAGAGAAGGTGTGAAAGCAGTGAATCAAGCAATTAAAACGTGCGTGCGATTCACTGCTTTTACACCCTCCCTTTTTGTATTGATTCTAAGATTTCCTTATTTAAAATAAAAGACTATTTTTTAATGCGCCTTACCTTTATTTGATATTTCATAATAGTTAATAACAAATCTACATTATAGAATAAATATCCAAAGTCAAACAATATCATATGTAGCCAAATATATTTTTTTTTGCAAAACAAAAACAATTACAAAGGAAAACAAAATTGTCAGAAACAAAGACGGTGTTCACATTGGACTCAAATTTACGATTTTTTTGACAGAAGTCAGTCAGCTCGTGTTCAGACACAAGTAATGTGAACACAACCGATTCACTCTGACGTTCATCAGTCATTTAAAAAAAACACAAATCTTTGCTCGTCGGAGAATTAATTAGAACTTGTTTTCCAATTGAAAAAACTTTGATTCTGTAGTATTTAAGCTCTAAACAAAAACTAAATACTGAGAAAACAAATGTCACAAAAGGAAACGTCAAAAAAAAATCCACAAATTTTTAAAAAATTTAAAAAATCCTGCCTCACTTGCCCATCTCTTTCTCACCACAATGTGGGAACGAGAAAAAGTACATAGACTTCAAAATTAATCCGAGGAGTAAGTCCAATGTGAACACCGTCAAAAAGTTAATAGCTTGAATGAAAGAACAACGATCATCCAGACTCCTCGAGTGTAGGTTTTATTGTTTGAAAACTGCATTTGAATCAACTAGTTAGTAAAAAGATCTGCTAAATTGATTTTTTTTTTTTCGAAAAAAGTCTTTTTTTGCCCATTGGAAGGTGAAAATTGTCGAATTCGATGTTTTACGTGATCCGGATCAAAACAATTTTATTTTTGCTTACCATTGGAAAACCCAATTGATCTTCATAGAAGTTTTTTTTTTTCTTTTTTAAACTGATAAAAACAACATGATATGAGGACAAATAATGTTGCTTCATATTTCTGGTGGTGGTAATCCTGCATTTAATTTTGTGCTGGATGAAAATTACCTTCCAGTGTTTTATGTTTCTGCTTGTGTTAGTAGAATGTGCCAATTTATAAGGCTTTGTCGGTTTGTGCCTTTATATGCTTTATCAACAACAACTATAAACAGAAATTTCCATTTAGTAGATAAAATGTATGTACAAAGGCATTCAAAATTAGAAACGGGTAATTAATTTTGTTTGGTATAATTTTCGTTGGATGAGAGCAAAATAAACTATATTATGGTGTGTGTAGTGTACCTATAGGTATATAAGAATTTGTATTAAGAGCAAGGGCGAATATATTATTTCGCAAATTCTAAATCGCAATTCGCTAATAATTATATCGCATTCAATTATTTGGCATTTTTTGCTCTCAATAAGTTATACCTTACCTTACGCATTATTTTATTTGGTTAATATGGTTATTTCGGTTTTTCTTATTTCGCGTTTTACTATTTTGCATAGTATTATTTAGTTTTAAATTATTTTGAATTTCGATAATTCAGCTAAGTATGTATGTACATATTAATAAATTTCAAACAAAATAAATAGATGAAGAAATTATATCTAATAAGTACAAAACAACAAAAATTAACACCTGTCCAATATACCTTAACGATATAAAAACCGCGAACAAAATGTTGGCGAAATGATCGTTTTGCAGGTTGGTTCATAGATAAAATGAAAATTTGCGAAGCATCTATTGCAAATCGATAAAATTTTGTTTTTATAATTTCAAAATAAGATTTTCGAAATAATTTTCGTGCAAATGGCTAGCACTCCCACTCCTTTTTAATGTGTCGCTAGGAGGGAGAAATTTCTGGCTGAAAATAAAAAAAAATAACTAATCTAAAAATTGAATTCCTATACAGTACCTTTGAGCGGTGTAGCAAAATAATATCGAGCCGCATTTCCGCAACATTATCTTAAGCGCAAAAAAAAAGTAGGTATCATAAGCGACAAACAGTTTTTTGTTTACTCTGCCAGCAACAAAACTATTACGAATTAGACCAAATTTCAACTTTGAACAATTTAAAAACAATACTGAAAGACATATGTACATACATTTCAGTCTATAGCCATCTGTAGCCCCACTTAAATTGCGAAGTACCTACCAAGAACTTTAACAAACAAAAAAATATCTGTTTTTTTTCAATTTAATTTTGTCTGAATAATTTTAAATTATCAGCGCTCTATACTTACATACATTATATTGTTGTCAAAAAATGCTATAGTTGCTGTCTACGTTTAAGCTAAAATAAACATAAGAGAATATTTGTTGCCAATAAAATCTAATAATCTTAATTCTTCTATGGAAAAATACCTTCCAAAACAATTTTGTATTAAATAATAAAATTCTGTATATCTAGTCTAGTCCTCTGGTAAAAAATAAAATGCACGACTGGATTGCATGAACTTGCTCATGTAATTCAAAATTATAAAATGTTTAGATTTTGGAAATCTATGGAGATAAATAAATTTCAGTTTTTATTGGTTTTAATGTAGGTACCCAGATATCTGAATTTATAAGAAGATAGGTATTACTGCAGGAGACGAAAAGCTTGTTACAGGATCAATCAAGCTATCAACGGAAATAATAATACATCAAGAACCTAGTTTTCAAAGTTTGGTCGAGTTTGTAAAAGTAAAACTTCGGCAAGTCGCATTTCTGCAGGCAAATGCAGTCTGTTTCAAATTGTGTTCATTGTTTTAGAAGCCCTGATGTTTGCTCTCAGTATTTAAAACAAATTTTGCTCAAAATGTAAATAACTACAGTAGATGACGGATATAAGAAAGTCTCATATAAGAAAAACACGCTTATAAGACAGACATTCTAAAACACCATGCACATTGCCATAAAGATACATGTTAAATAAACCTCATATAAGAAAAACGTTTATAAGAGAAACACTGATATAAGAAACTTATTCTGATATAAAACCTCATTCACTACATAGAAAATTAAACTTTTATAAGAACTTTTCCCGTGTAAGCTTCTAAATGATGCGCCGAACTTTCACAAAATTTCTGAACCCACCCTTATTGAATTGCCAAAGAAGTGACAGATTGAAGATCGGCGAGAAAGAAAAAAGCCCATATGTATATTTAACATTTCTTATAGGCATTTTTATTTATATAAGAAATTTTCTTTCTTATATACATTTTATTTATATAAGAAATTTTCTTTCTTATATACAATTTTTTATATAAGAAAACACGGATATAAGAAAGGAATTCCTTGGATTTTTTGAGTTTCTTATATCCGTCATCTATTGTACTACAATTTTTTTTTAATTGTTTTTAGCAGTGATTAAGCATGTTTACTTTTACGAACTCGAGGTTTGTTTTCATTTCGTCATAAGTCATAGTCATAACCTTATAAATTTTTGGGTACCGTCAGTTTTCGATTTCAAGAGAGCTCAATGTTCATTATTGGTACGAAATTTATTCAAAATCATTGGAGCCATTGAGGAAAAACAAATTCATTCCCTAGCAAATCACATAAGACCAAATTCGAAGCAAATCGATCACACCTGTTTAGGTTCTCCTCTTATTGACTGATGTATGTACTATGTACACTATACAGTAGAACTTCCATACCTCAAACTTCCATAAGTCGAATTTCTCTATAGCTCAAAGTTTTAAGGAGAACTTGGCATTTTCAAGTTTGAACTTTATTTTCATGAATTCTGCCTTCCGTAATTCGAACTTCTGTAACTCAAATTTCTCCCCATTTCGAAGTTTTTAGACTGCGTTTGGTGGCAAAAAGTCTTCCCAACTCGAACTTTTGTTCTTTTTGGGGAAATCCTTTTTTACTTCAATTTGTTTCTAATTCACTGTGATTTGATTATTTTGGAGGTTTGTTTAGTAAATACGTACATTCTTAAATTAACTCGAAGTTTTCTCTGACTGGGGGAACCCCTTTTTGTTTCAAGTTTTTTTTTAATTTTCAATTTTCTTTAGTTTACTGTGATTTCCTATTTTGGAAGTAGTTTATTTATTTATTTATTTCAACTGCAGACTAATGTCTAAGTTGTTAAAAATTTTACAAACAAATTGAAAATTAAAAGAAAAATGAACATAATTAAGAAATTAAGAAATTAAGAAAAAAAATTAAGTAATTAAGAAAACATAACAATTTTTTTTAAGACTATTTTTTTATTCATTCAAGTCAATAATATGATAAAAACAATTAAAATCAGAACACATTAAGAAGGTATGTAATGTATGTATTTTTATGTCTTTCACTCAAACTTCGATTTTTTATGGGTTAAATTATTATGCGTTATGTTGTGTTTTAAATCTTATTGACAAAAGAAATGTCAGGAAGAAAATTAAAGGATCTTACTTTTGACCAAAAACTGAAGGTCATAAGTGAAATTGAGAGTGATATTGTGATCAAATTCACGCAGACTTTGGCGTGCCCATACCTATCTGAGTTCAGCGAAATGCAAGAGTTTTCCATTAACACAGAATACACAAAGACATGAGGTGAAGCCTTCAAGAATACATTAACTAGGACAACTAGGAAAATATTCTTTGTCATATAAAGTCTAACTAATGAATAGATTTTGATTTCGGTAGTTTCTGAAATGGAAACCATATTAAGTGACGGTAAAGATGATGCTGATGCAGATCCAGATGAAGGCTTACCCATCAGACAGCCGAGACAAGCTTAAGTGTATGAAGCATTTGATTTTACAAATCAAAATGCAACAAAAAATGTTAACGACTGACTTTTTTTTAAGCTTCTGTTGATTAAAATTTGTTGTCTCTCTTTACATATATACGTACATACATACTTATCCACAGGCCATTAACGATGGCAGGATTATGAACATGTCTACAAAAAGGCACAAAAATCCATGTCGATGTCATGAACATGTCGACGAAAACTAATTTTTGAACAAGACATGAGCTCTGTTCAAAGCTTGGCCATGAGATTTGACGTGTGTGTGTCCATGTGTGTAAGAGAGGTAGAAGTAGTACTGAGAGGAATTTTTGTGTGATTCTCTTGCTCTCACTTATTAGTGGAATTTATCGACATAACTAACGACATGACATGAAGTGCCCAGTGCGAAAAAAACAAGCTGATTGTTGATTGGATTGTGGTTTGGATATTGGGAATCTGTATGTCCTGTGAAGTCGGCGTGTATAATAAGTTTGCCATTAAGGGCGGGTCGATTTTAAAATTGAATAAAACAAGCTGTATATGAGATAAATCAATAAGGTTTTATCTACATATATTTGAGAAATTGAGAGCCCTATCAATGACATTATGTGTGAAATATAACATCGTTCAAATGGCCGCCGCGGCTTCGCTGGGTGGCGCACATTCGAAAGGTCCAGTTTTTGATGACTTTGGCGCATAAATCAGGCTGAATTTGACCGATGGCATCGATTATGTTATCTTTGAGGGCCGCGGTGGTTTGCGGCTTATTCGCATAGACCTGCGACAAGCCCCAAAAGAAAAAGAGAAAAAGTCTAAAGGGGTCAAATCACACGATCTTGGTGGCCAATTCACGTCGCCTCGGCGCGAGATACCCATGCCATGAAACCGCTCGTGCAGAATATGGATTGGTATGTCTTGAGCTGTGTGGCACGTAGCGCAATCCTGTTGAAACCATATGTCTTCAGGGTCCATGTCATCCGATTCAGATCACAAGAAGTTGGTGATCATCGACCTATAGCGATCGCCGGCCGTTGACGGTGATGGCCTGGCCAGCATCATTTTCTAAGAAGTACGGACCGATGACGCCTCCAGCCCAAAATCCACACCAAACAGTAACTTTAATTGGATGCATTGGCACCTCGTGAATCTCGTGTGGATTGGTATCGTCCCAAATCCGGCAATTTTGCTTATTCACGTACCCATTTATCCAAAAATGGGCCTCATCGCTAAAGATGATTTTTCGACCAAAATTGAGATCAACTTCCAACTGCTCCAAAACCCAATTAACGAACACACGACGCTGCGTAGATAATTGACTGCCTCGGATTCTGCTGTACACTTTCACGAACAGCGGCGCTGTTTTCGGCAGATCTTGCGTTTCGTTGACGTATACGTGTGTTGGCTGACTCACTGAGCCGTTTGGCCACCAAACGTTGAATAGTCGATTTGGAAGGATGACCCCATAAAAAGGGCGCAACGCGCGCATCGTTGCTACTAGAGAACAACTATTTTAATTAAATAAAATAATAAATCTAAAAGTTTTGTTGTCGTTATTCCTAGAAATAGAAGTTTCTATAACTCGAATTTTTTTTCTTTCATTTTGAGAGTTCGACTTATGGAAGTTTTACTGTACATAAATTACATAGTAGAAGCAGAGTGCCGAAAATCAGATCCTCGGACTTCATCATACATATTAATATGCTTAATTTGATTTAAATATCATTTTTTTTTTTTTAACACGCAACCTTGACTTAAGAGCACGTAAACAAAACTTCAACGTTTTAAACCTAAAGAGCTCGTAATGTATGTACAAGGTACACATTATATCAAACTTTTATTTAACCAGATGTCTTAAAAATAATGTGTTTATAACCATATTGTGAAGCGGAATGCGTCTTATTTACAAAACCTACACCTACACCTACTTACCTATGTAAAGTGCGTTTGAAACAAAGTTTTGGTTTTACACGTGTCAATAAATTTGTTTGTTTATTATTTTTTTTTATCAAACATGTTCTGTGTGAGACAGAAGCCATTTTGAAAGCATAACCTACTGTTCAAATAGACCTAGAATAATTAGAGCTAATCTCTTGCTAAAATTACAGGTGAAACTATAGACTTAAAGAATGATCAATTACGTATAATTGTTAGATTTTGGGAAAGAATAATGGGCTAGAACCAAAGCAGTATCTATAGATCAAGGGCTACAACTTTTGAAAGTTCTGCGGCTGAAATCTTGGAAAAACTATGAATCTATAAAGAAAAGGAACTACAGAGCAGGAGCACCGTGTTTACTTGCGGTGATATGTAGGTACATAGGTAGGTATGTATATGTCTAGTGTCTAGTCTAGAGCAAATTTTGGATTCTTAAAAAAAAAAATACGAACTCGAGGTCTTAATCAAACCTGACCTTACAATGATAAATTACAAGAAAAAAGTTGTTCCCTGTAATTCCCTGTATGTAAGTACATAATAGGCGTGTTCATCAGTGAGGCTGTTTCGAACAGTTTGGAACAATTTAGAACAGAAAAGAACAGGTTTTTGCTGTTCAGTGAGAAATTTTCTGTTCTAAACTGTTCTAAATTGCTGTTCAGTGAGTCTGTTCGCAACAGTTTGGAACACTTTAGAGCAGAATTTTCTGTACTTGCTTTTGAGGTAGAACACCTTAGAACAGCTTAGAATAGAGATTTTTTGAGAAATGTCAAAATCAATTGTTGTTCTGTTCTGTCCTGTCCTATCCTGTCCTGTTCTGTTCTGTTCTGTTCTGACTATTTCTTCACTGTACAAAGTTAATATGCACTTATAAGGGCATAAACCACTGAAGCGTTTTTCTTAAAACTTGGAACCTATGATTTTCGCAGTTATTCCATAGCGGCGAAATAGATTTTTTTATAGCTCCAAAAATAATAGTGCCAGCCATGATACAACCGTTATATGGTTATATAATATATTTTTATAGTAAGAAACAGTTCTAGGTATCTATAGATTGATACCTTTCAAAAAACGGTAGCTTTTATTATGATAAATATCAATTTTCACCATTTTAAGAACAAGTGCAAAAATCAATTAGACCATTATGGTTCTCATGTTGGTTTTCAAAAAAATAATTCTATATGTTTTGCAAACAAGAGCAAGTTCGTGCGATCTAGTTGTGCAATAATGCTCCAATAATTCCCTATGTAAGCGAGGTCAGATTTTAAGCTTTTTTGAAAAAAGCCATATATCGACAAATTTTGTGAACTGACGTTTCATAAGAGATTTATAACTTGGAACTGAAATATTGCATCATAAAATAAATAAATAAATTTGATGGCACAACAGCTCATGAAGAACTAGGGCCTAGTGACTTACAACTCTCAACCATTCCTGTGTGCGTGTCTGCAGGAATGGAGGGGACCTACAGTTTATTGCCGAATCCGAACGGCTAACGAGCGGCACTTTTCTGTGACAGGAGATACTCTTGGAGGATTTGTCAATTCCTCGCAAGATGCAGTAGCCGTTTTTCTTTTAAATAAATAGATGGCGAGGCTGGGGATCGAACCTTAGACCTCTGGCATGACAGTCCATCGCACTAACCATCACGCCACGGCTACTACTAATATTGCATCATCTTCAAAAATATATAGGTACTCGTATGTAAACGTTAGAAACTCTTATCAATTTTATTGTGGGAATAAAGAACACTTTATTGATCTCTTCTTTTTCATTATACCTATTTTAAATATTTCAAAACCTTGAGACGCTCATATTTATCTATATTTTTTTAAATATTCGAAACCTGCTTAATCCAAGGGCGTAGACCTCCCACAAAAGTGTACATCGCTGGTTTTCCGGGTGAACCGCAACCAAAGCCCCAAGATACTACTCCAAATAGTTTATTATCGACAGTAAGGGGTCCCCCAGAGTCACCTTGACATGAGCTCACCTGACCGCTAGGATGTCCAGCACAAATCATTCGATCGGTGATGCCGGGAATATTCTTAGGATTACAATAATCTCGGCTCCAAATCTGTACTTGAGCATACTTTAGCATATTTGGCAATTCTAAGTTTCCATTGATCGCCCCAAAACCGCTAATTGTTCCCAAAGTATCTGCCGGATGATTTGCATCAACATCAGCCATTTCAATAGCTTTTATATATTCTCCAAAGGCAACAGGCGTGCTCAACATAACTAGCGATATGTCAAAGTCCTGCGATTGTGAATTGTATTGTGGATGAATGATAAATTTGGAAATTTGCGCACGAGTTCCACCTGCTTTAAGATCGTTTGTTCCAACAACCACAACCATCTGGCTTGGAGACTGATTGATTGTGCAATGAGCAGCTGTTACGATATAAGTCTCCGATATCAGCGACCCTCCACAATGGTGACGACCATTCAATTGCATGGACACTTGATGGGGAAATTGTCCAGGATTGGCATATTTACCACCAATTATCCTGTTTGTATCAGAGGCACTTACAGCCGTGAGGACAGTGAATAGGAAAAGCAACATGTTTGACTAAATGTATAAACTGAATACAATTTGACACTAATTGTGGTTTTATAGTCGCAAAAATCTCAGCAAGGTGTTGGTGTTTACTTCAAGGTTCAAAGAAACTTTATCTTAAACTTTAAGTAAAATTGTTATCGTTTTTGTTTGTGGGAACATTTTTCGAAATAGAAACCACACTTGAATACTAATTAGGTATAGTTTTTGTTGGTAAAATGTAAGATAACTTACATACATTTGAAATTTATTTTAAAACTTATTCTAAAAAGGTCAGCGAACTATTTAAAAGTAAAAACGCAAGCTGTTAGGATTGTAAGGCAGATTGTAACACAGCAGTTTCACCCTCACTATTTGGATGCGGCCCTACGAACTAACTCCCAGAAGAACTAACTCCCAATGAACTACCTCCCAACAAAATTGGGACTTGGTTTATTATGAACTAACCCCCATTAATTTTTGGAACTAAAACCCAACGCTGAATGAACTAAGTCCCAAAATGAACTAAGTCCCAATAGTGGGACTAAGTTCCATATAAACTAAATCCTAAATGAACTAAATCACATTTTTTTTTAAGAACTAAAATAAAGTTTACGAAAGTAACTAACAGCCAATTTCTTCACAGAGTCCTAACGCTAGTACCGGTACTAGCCCTGAAGTTAGTACTCAAATCGGTATCAACTCATTTCTTCACACAAGTACTAAGGCTTAGTCCTGTCAATTTGGTGCCGAGTACTAGTTAGGAATCGGTACTAGCTAGCTCCTCAAAATCAGCTAGGACCTGGTTATTATACCAGTTGTTAGTACTCAAATCGGTACCAAATGATTTCTTCACATAAGTACTAAGCCCTAGTCCTGTCAAATTGGTACCGAGTACTAGTTAGGACTTGGTTTAAGCTAGGACCTCGAAATCGACAGTCTAGCAGGTTAATACTCAAATCAGAGCAATTAATTTCATTTAGTTTGACCATTTCTTGCCTGTTTTTTCTGAAGAAATAGGTAATAAGTGCGTTTTTTTGTTAACATTGTTAATTCTAGTTTTTTTTTTTTTTTCAATTTTGTGTAATCGGTGGTGTTCTTGTGTAGAAAATGGATTTAGTTTTTGGTGGTGACAATTTGTTCGTCCGAGAGATATTGCTCAGTTTTGATAACTTCTTGACCATTTCTTTTTTTTTAAATAAATGTTAGGACCCAGTACCAGAGCTGGTACCTGGTCCAGCTAGACCGGGTTCTAAGCTAGCTTAGTACCTATGTGAAGAAATTGGGCGTAAGTCGCGTAGCTGTTGACTCCCCGAAAAAATAAAATTAACTAACTCCCACTTTTTTCCCATTGGGACTTGGTTCACTTGGGCGTTAGCTCATAATGAACTAAGTCCCAACTGAAAAACCTCACAACATTATGAACTAAGTCCCCACAAGACAAATTTGGTGGGAGTTAGTGCATTTCGGCTAGTGGGACTTAGTTCTTTTGAAAGTTAGTTCGTAGGGCCTTCAAATGCTCCTACTTGTACTTGAGGTTGCACTGACTCAGATTTTAAACTCCGTACCTTTCTCATTTTTTTTTTGTTAAATGGAGAAACACAATTCATCAAAATAGCTCCTTAATGAATATAAAACCAACTCAACGTGCAAAAATAAAAATTTTAGTGAAATTTGAAAATAATAAAAGTGCGTATACGCCTGAGTGGCCCACTAATTTAATTCTATGAATTTCATCTCTTTTTTATGGAGCGTCTTCGTTTATTTAATCCAGTATAATTTACCTTTTTTTTTTATAAAACTTGATAGTCCAAAAAATTCTTACGTAAATCGAAAAGAAAATATAAACATACAATAATTTTTGTCTACCTGGATTATAGCCCATTCGGCCCATGTGCAAAATACAGAGCCCTGGTTTCGGAGAGGAGGTAAACGGCTGTAATAACATAGGGCTCAGAAAACTATCGTGACTCCGTCTTAATCTAACCTAATATTTGATTGGCGTTATTACAAGTCACATTAACATGTTGCGTGAATTCAAATTTTTTTATCAAACAAAACACCGAGGATGGATAACTTATTTTCACCATTAAAGCTTCAGTCAAAAGAAAAAACAGATGATTTTCTTCTCAAAATTTATAATCTTACACTTATTAATATTCAAAAATAAATAATTTCGTTTAAACTAATTATGGAAAGCATTAAGATCAATTTGAAACATTTCACACTCACAGTCAAGATTATTATAAAATTAGATTTAAATATTTTAACATCGTCCAGCATAAGTAAGACAGTTTGAATATTTTAATAGTGAATGAAGATCATTTCAGGAGTAGTACAAAAATAATTTGACCCAAATTCGCAGAAACAGGATCAATCTGTCAAACAAATAAGATTTGAGTAAACTCTATGTTTCAAATGCCGTACTAAAATCTGTTCGAATAAATTCGACTTGTTTTTTTTTTTTTTTTGAAGAAAAAGAAGAAGAAGTCAAAAAAAAATTTTAAAAATTCGCTACTTCCATGAGAAAAACCATGTTATTGGTAAGGAACAATAAACTATTTTGTGTGAAAACTAAATCCCACCAAAAACATTTCATGTAAAAAAAGGTCGCCAAGACTCACATGCACATAACGCTTTCGCTGTGAAAAAGTTATGAGATCTCATGAAGAGCCAAGCCCATAACTCTACAAGGCCTAACTCCACAAGACCTAACTCTACCAACCCTACATCGTGGTCAAAAAGTATGGCTTGGCCGTTTCTCAGCCGAAACACAGAAACTTCCATAGATTTTTGGTATGCAAAAGTTTTATGAAACGGCCAAGCCATACTTTTTGACCACGACGTAGGGTTGGTAGAGTTAGGTCTTGTGGAGTTAGGCCTTGTAGAGTTATGGGCTTGGCTCTTCATGAGATCTCATAACTTTTTCACAGCGAAAGCGTTATGTGCATGTGAGTCTTGGCGACCTTTTTTTACATGAAATGTTTTTGGTGGGATTTCATTTCTTTTTGTAGGATCACCTATTATCCGTAAGAAAAATACTTGAACCTCCCTTATAAATACTTCACTGTGAAACCCTGCTTCCAGTAAAACTACTTCACAGTTTATATTGTAGCAATAGGCATATGTACCTATAACCTAGGAATTAAATAACTACCTACAACCTACCTAACCTAACCTTTATATTGAGCTAAGCCTCTTAGCAAAACACCAGTAATGTACTTGAAAATCATATACCTTTTTACCTATACATAATTATTAAGCAATATAATATATAGTATTAAAAGTAACCCGAATATTTTCAACTTCGCAATAATTAGGGTAAACCTTAAAAAATTAGTCGTCAATAAAAAATCTCTTATAATTTTTTTTTGACCGAATAGAGTTGAAAGTTCATAATTTTTTCCTATCGCACCACCCCTGAATATAAATACATATGCATACATACATATAACATATAATTCCAAGGATACGTCATAGCGATACCGGCACGACAATTTTTCCACCAATTGTGGTGAAGATCATACAATACATAAACAACCCTTATTTCAAGCAAAGACATATTGTGCGTTGTTTTTTATGTTTGTGAGTACAAAATAAAAAAAAACAACCCTTACGTTAAGTATAGGTGGGTTATATGCATTGTTTTGTGTGGCATTGTTTTGTGGGATTGTGAAAATTGTTGTTGTCTTTGATGTTTTATTATAAACCCCCATTTTTGGGGTGTTGGAGGGTGAAAGTTATAGATTTCTTAATTTGTTTGTTGTTTGTGTGCAAATCCTAGCCTACATTCCAAATTTCAGCTTTCTAGGACTTCGGGAAGTACCCTTTAGGTTTTGATGAGTGAGTGGTCAGTGACAAAATCGACGTTTTTGGGTATGAATTACACCCAAAGTATAAAAGCTAGAAATATGAAATTTGGTGTATTTTGTAAGCCCGCGGACTACACCTAATCCTGAAAATTTGAACTCTCTAGCTCTATCCAGATCGAAGTTATGAGGGCCTGAAAATCTGACGAAGCGTTACGAGAAAATATAGGTAGTGCCCGCCGCTCGTTTTGCTCGTCTTGGCAGGGGGCACTACCGTGCCCCAGATTATTTGCAAACAATTTCTTCACAGAGTTTTGGAATAGCCGACAGTTTAGCTATCATACGGACGATAATATTGTCAATTTTATACTTTCTTCCTTTTTTCTGGAAAGGAATTTTGAAAGATTGTTTTGATGCGTAAGGGAATTTACACGAAAACAGCTTTAAATTAAGGAGGAGAGCAAGTGGCATTGATAAATAAATTATATTAAAATCAAAGATGTACCGTTGAAATGTACAATTTACACTTCGTATTCGCTTGATGGCAAGTATTCGGAAGAAAAAATGTTCGATGACTTTTTAACTCTTTAAGTATTGATAATGGTTAGAGCGTTAAACTGGCATACGACAAATGGATCGAATTTGATTCTATACCACCTAAAAACATAAAAGGACTCTAGACATAAAAAAGTGTCTACTGATACGCAATTTTTTTTTTTTTTTGTTAAATAATATAATCTCCGGTTTTCTAAAGAAATTTAAGTTAACATCCTTTTAATCAATTCACACACTCATAGGATGGCGCATAAGTAAAAGTTGTTCAATTTTATTTTGAAAGTTGAAATTCAATCATTCAGACACAAATATCATATCGAAATGTGCTTCATTTTCGAAATGCGCCCAGTACTCCAAAAATATTTACCGATGGTACCAGCCAGAGTTTTCAGCAACAAGGGGCTGTCTGTGATCTTTCGTGTGCTGGAAGACCTCATCATGCAGTTCGAAATGATGTGAACTTTGCGGATATTGAGGAAAACCCCAAACCTTCCACCAGGTGACGTACTCAGCAATTATAGGTATACCTTTTTTCATATAAGATTCAATTGGTTCACGTCCAACTATGGCCCTACGGAGTGAAATTTTTGGTGATAGAATAATATCGCATTTTTATGATGTGGCCCGATTAAACGGCTCCAGATGTTTTGCTTTTGGGCTACCTAAAAAAGTAAGATGTTTGCCAATAGCTTAACCGTACAACAGCCTAGGACCAATATTCGTGAAGAAGTAAGGGCGCGCTGGGGCCTAAAATTTTAAGAAAAGAAATGGAAAATGTTTCGTAAAGAGCACGCCAGTTCAGTTCTCACGTCAAAGGAAACATTTGAGAGATATTTACTTTAAAACATAATGTGAACATATTTAAAATGAGAAACAAATAAATCATAACGTTATTTATGTGCCACTCTGTTAGAACATTTTTTATTAAGTCTACTTTTTAATGCGTTATTTAATGGTTTTTGCTTTTTTTTAAATAAAACTCAATTTCAATAGGTTTGATACCGGTACAGTTATAATATTAAATTTGAATTTATTATTGATTAAAAAATATAGAAATTTAATAAAAAATTTAATAAAATAAATGGTGTCGTACATCTTTGTATTAAATATTGTATTAAGAGTTTCAAAGAATTATATAAAAATTATGTAAATTATGTAAAATTAGGAACTTATAGCAACGTTATATAAGAAAAAGAATACGATGCAGCTATAATCTTGTGAAATTTGGCTTCAATATTTAAAGTTCTTTTATTTCGTGTTTCTAATAAATTTAACCTACATAATAATTTATTAATCAATCAACCAAAATAATACAAAATTTCCAACCAACTAACAATAATTATATAATATCGAGATAATGAATCTAATTAAATTTAATTATATAATTATAGCCATCACCAGTATCGTACAATCCAAATACCTATGGCATCTAGTGTTTATGCCTTTTCTAAAAATAGACAAACTTCAGTGCTACATGCAAATTAATTCGTGTGAGGCTAAAATTAAAACTCAAACAATTCTATTGGTTTCATAATTTAAATCGATCACGCTATCTCATTAATTATGAAAAAGGTGTGAGGATTTTTTTTCTCTTTCCGTACAAATTTTACTCAAAGTGCATGTATAAGAGTAGGCAAATAAAATACCCTATATGTATATACAGTGAAACCCGGATAAGTCGCATAAGTGCCTAACCCGTTTAAGTACCTTTTATTTTTTAGAACCAAAATTTTGAGGTTTTTTTCTTATAAAACTCATCTATAATAAGTGCCTTTAACTGCCTTCCCCGCTTAATTGCCTTTTATTTTATATATCTACTTTTATTGAAATTTAACTGAAAAAAATTCTTTTATACACAATTGATATCAACAGAAAAAGACAAAAGCTTTTTTTTCATCTAGTGCTTCATTTTTAAAAGGTTACCGATACTAGTCAGTTGATGTAATGTTATTTCTTATTTTTTAAATTACATTAAACGTTTTTTTATTGTCATTTTTTAACTGCACAACCCGCATAAGTGCCTCTCAAAAACGAGGCATTTATGGTGAGGAACTTATCCGGGTTTTACTGTAGTCTCTAGTGTGTATTCTCTAAAGGTTATATAATTTAACGATAATGGAAGTCCATCGAAACGTAAGTATATAGCGTATAGTCAATCTCAATTGATTGGGTTGAGTAGAGTATATCCCTTATAAAAGAATACCAAGTTGCCTATAATCAAATTAGGAGAAAAGTTAAAGGTTTTTTTTTTTTATGAAAATAAATGTATGTACATAACGGAAAGAAATTAATAATACCATTAAAGATAATAAAATTTCGATATGTTGTGTTTTTTTTTAGTAATTAAATTGTAATTAGACTGATATAATGACCATCACGAGTTATCCATAATTTTTTTTAGGAAAATATCGAGCCCTTTCCACCAAATTATCGTATAAGCGCCATTTTCGTATTGCCACATAAAGTTAATTATTTAATTTTTTCCTGTACATCAAAAGCAATCGGACCTTTTGTCGTCTATCAATAACAGTATTTTTAATAATGTTCAATGCTGAAATTTGGCCTACTTGATTGGTTTCGTTACTGAGCAACAAAAAACAAAATGTCGCTTACGATACTTTTTATTTTTGTCGCTTACGATAATCTGGCGGAAAGGGCTCGATATTATAAGTATATTTTTGTATATTTGGTTGGTATGAGAATAGGTTTTAAAGTATATTTCATATTGCTAGGTGATTAGGGTGACCATATACCAGGTATTTTTTTTTTCTATTTTTTGCGCAAATTAGTTTTTTTTTTTTTTTAAGATTATATTACGGCCATATTATTGAATTTCTTCAAAGCTAGTTTTACGGAAAAACTAGTTCTATAGGGGTTTCGATTTTTAAGTTTCTTAAAAAAAAATTACTGATTTGATTTAAATGTCAAACTATATATGAATATTTTGATTTAGATGTCAAAGAAATGAAAATTTGTGAAAAACTTAAAACTCGAAACCGCTATAGATCTAGTTTATCGGTAAAACTAGCTTTGAAGAAATTCAAGAATATGGCTGTTAGAAACAAAGAAGTACCTATTAACCCAAATTTTCACTCTCCTTCCACCATCCCACATTTTTTAACCATGAATTTATTTATTTTTGTATGAATAATATCCAAATAAACCGTCATCGTTGAATGACAGATGGCGCTAGGTCTGTCTCTTCTGGCTTTCATCCACACAATCGCCAGGACACTGTGGCGTAGTATTGAAAAAGTCAAGCTAAAAATAAATATGCGGGTCCAAATGCTTCAAGATCAATCCGCTTACACATTCTCGAAACAATTGTTATACATATCGGCGGTGGAAAAGTTGCTGTCCATGAAAATACTGTCTGCATTAAATTGGCGACCGATTACTGCACTTTCATTGATTCGCAAAATGTTCTCATTGACCGCATATTCCCCGCTGTACGCACACAATATACATGATATAAATCATGTGGCAGAAAGAGCTATTTTGGCAGCAAAAGTTCAATATACAGCTGTCATTGCCAAGCGACTTGGAATCATACAAATCGACCGATGCCGTTTTGCGATGCCAACGAAGCTATAAATTATCTAACAGAGTTTCTGAACTCACTGGATTTACCAGGCATATGCCAGAAAACCTTCTGATGTGACTGAAAGTTGAATCTCCGGTTATTTTACTTCGGAACTTGAACCCACTACGGTTGTGCAATGGCACGCGATTAGTGCCATAAAAACATAGATAATCGAAGCCCAGCATTTTGAATGGCAAATTCCAAGGCGAAAATGTTTTGCTGCCACGCATTTCAATGATTCGCACAGACGTGCCAATTGAATAGGTAGAAACGCGTTCAATTTCCTATTAGATGGGCATTCGCAATCACAATCAATAAGTCGCAAGGCCAAACGATGTCCCATGGCGGCTTAGATTTGGGAACACCATGTTTTTCACATGGATAATTTAACTATACGTGGCATGTTCTCGCGTGGGCAAACTCTCGAGCTTATTTGTGTTTCCTAAAGCAGACTGATAAAAAATATCGTACACTCAATTGCTCTCCGAAATTAATATTGATTTTCTTTATTTCATTTCTTTAATTTCTGTTACTCCGGTTAAACAGGGTTTTGTTCACTGTAAACTGTGGATTGATATAAGGGAAGCCTGGGAAAAATGTAAAAGATAAGGACAATCTGCGAAAAAATGTTAGTGAAGATTTTTAAACGCAATGTCTAATCTTTATTTTGGCATAAGGAATACTGTATAAAAACTGACCTTGTATACAAATTTATTCAAGGTAATGAAATGTCGAAAGCATCGGTGCATATAACTTAATATAACTATTTACCCAAATTTTATGAATATTCTCAGTCGAGATGTTCTATGTATCATTAACTGCTCAACTGTATATCATTGCATTCCAATAAAGTTCTTTTAAAACTTTCTGATCCTGACACAATTTACCAACCAATAAATTCCTTGAGGAATTGAAAGCAAGCACATAATCTTAACTTTCAACTTCAGATACAAATACAAGACAAATCGATTTAGATCAATTTCGAAGTTACTATATGTACTTCTACCTGTATAGCAGGTACGTTCACTTATATGCTTCTTTATACTTATTTTCTACTTCACGTCAGTTCGACTTCTTGTCAAGCATGTATATCTACGATACAGGCGTATGCATGCACAGATACATATAGATACACCACCTAGATAAACGATACAACTATTAAGTTGAAAGACATAAATAGTCTTATATATTTCACCTCAAGGAATAAAGTTTCACCCATCATCCGGTGGAAGATGAAGTATTGGAAATCTTTTTTCTGTAAAGTGACTAACAAAAAATTGTACGATGTATCACAACGGAAAATCTCATCAAAGAAACTTAAATATTGATATGATGTCAATTTCACTTTACGAGGCTGATGGAAATTTTGAAAATTTCTATTTTTACGATTCCAACTTTTTACATAAAAATAAAGGATCAAATATGCCTACGCTACGTGTTGAAGGAGACTGCGATGCAGCTGAAAATAGTTATATATATCTAACCCAACTCCCGACAACCTTGCTTGTGAAATATTTTAAGCCGTACATAGTGATACCATGATTTATTTATTTAAGTGTTTATATTTCACTCTAAATATACAAATTTTTCCCTATAGATAGTAAATTATCATCATCAATATACAGGGTGTCCGGTAAAGAGTGGATAATCTTGAAACGGCCGGTGTATAGCCCACTTTATGACTGGGGTTATCTCAAATGGTACTCAAAATACATATGTGCATTTTTTCGTTCAGTGTATTGATAGGAAAGGATAGGAATAAAAGGAAGGAAGTAAAGGGATAAATTTCGCAATCGATTTCAATTTTTTTAAACAACAAACTCTGACTTAACTCTAATTATATAAAATGAACTGTAAAGCTGTGATGTACAGATTTCTAAGTATAACTAATATATGCTGATAAAAAAAGTACGTATACGCCACAGTGACCCCATTAATGCTTATTTTGTATTATTTGTTTTAAAGGGTCTGTAATATTATACATAGCAACTAAAAACAGGCAAAGAATAATAAATATATCTTCTTATATCCACATGTAATAGATTACAAAAAAAATGGAAATATAAAAAAATAACCAAATGTTACGAACTTGAAGAAGTAGTAGGTTAATTGTCAAGCAGGACACACCGTCGAAAATTAAACTAAGCATACACAATTTACGTAGGTACAGTAAGGCAAGTTCTGCCATACAACCGTTAAAAAAAAAACCCTATTTATCCCAAAGGTGGATCTAATAATTTTAATTAAAAAATGGGTGTACTTCTGTAAATAGAGTCTAAATTTTTGGTAAACAAATTTAAGCTAAAAATATTTTGTAAACGCGTAAAATTGGATTAGCTACCCCTTTGGCATAATGGCTAGTGCGTTTTACTGTTTCACCGAGGACTTTGGGATTGAATCGCAGCCTATTCCACTTAAAAACGAAAATTTTTCTTAAGAAGAATTGACACATCCTTCAAGATTGTATCTCTTGTCATCAACAAGTGGCATCTAGCTTTCAAAATTCCGAGCGAACAGAAAATTTTAAGGTAAAATTAATTAATTAATTAATTAAATTAAGATATAAATTCGATTTTTCTTCAAATTCTATCGCTTTGTTAAAAAGTTTTTTAATTGCTCGCCAACAAGCTGTTTTCATAGGGACTTGTGTTTCTCATCCTCTTTTCTTGTGCCGTGGAATCCCCCAAGGCTCATTATTAGGACCTATTCTATTTAGTATGTTCATAAATGACATTGTGGATTGAATAAAATTTAGCTCTTGTCATCTGCATGCAGATGATCTTCAAATCTATTTACCTTTTCATTTGGGGCTACTGAAAGATGGAGTCTATAGTATAAATGAGGATTTGGATTTGGACTTTAGAAAATAACTTAATTATTAATCCTAGTAAATCGCAGAGTATTATTATTTACAGGAAAAGTTTAAATGAATCATATTTTCCAAAAATTTATCTTAATGGGAATATTATTCCTTATAAGTCTATTGTGCTAAATCTAGGATTCATTTTCAATAAAACTCTAACTTGGAACAACCATGTAAATATGTAAAATTATTAGATCTATCTACAATTGTCTTAGGCGCTTGTGGAGAATTTCCTACTTCATACCGCAATCAAGTAGACTGATGCTAGTTAAAACCCTACTCCACTTATCTCATATGGAGTTCCTATTTATGCTGGCATGGACTCAATTAGCAAGCAAAAATTAAATGTAGCTTTCAATGCATGTGTCCGTTTTGTGTACTCATTAAGAACATATGATCATGTTTCCAACCTGTCTAATTGTGTTTTTGGTATGCCTTTTTAATATCCTTTTTCGTTATTGAGATTTGTAAGTATACTTTTTACTTGGTACATCTTAAAAAACCACTCTATTTATTTGAAAAGCTTGAATTCTCATCATCATTACGTACTAAAAATCCAAACATTCCAAGATCTTTAGTGTGGGAAACACGAAGGTCCTTTTTTGTTCTAGCTGCCAAAATTTGGAATGCCTTACCTGCTGATTTTAAAAGTATAGTAAATTTGAATAAATTTATCTCCTCCATTACCAATCATCTACAGAACCCTGACGTAGCATTACATTTCCACTCTCTTTTTGTTAATTAATATTATTAGTATAGTAATAGCAGTTTATTACCTTGAATTATCTTTATTGCTTTTTTTTTTTCTAAATATATATTTTTTATATATGTTTATATTATTATAATTTTATTGTAAATTTTTAGGCCACGAAAAAGATGTTAGTTTTAAGGCTTTTTTATATGTAAATAAATGAAAAAATGAAAAAAAAAAAATGAAATGTTGTCCGGGTGAAACTCACAGGCTAATTACATATGTATGTAGGTACCAGTAGCGTGGCGTTCATATAACACGATTCCTATCGAGTTACCTTTTGAAAATCTCAATCATGTTTATTACGAGCAACATTAATCTAAATTACTAGAAAATTCCCTAAATATGTCGAAGAAAACCGTGCTATTTTTTTTTCCATAAGAAAGCAAAAATATAACTCGGTTTTCTACGTCTTATTTCGGGAGTTTTAATACAAATAATTAAGCAAGAACAAACAGAACAAGCCTGTCCTATCCACCAAAAAATTTTAGTTGTAGAAGAGAGAATTTTGTGTGTCTCACTGTTGTATAAAGTTCATTGAGCAGGGTAGGGGTAGTTTTCTGTGCAAAAAATTAATTTTAATTCGAAAAAATAACACGCTTTTTTCGTCTTATTTCAATAACTTCGTATGTGTCTCGCTGCGTTGCTGTGTGAAGTTTGCTGTGGAAGTCAAGTAGGTTTTTCTTTAAAAAAAACAGTTCGTACACCTTTTTATTTTATTTTATTGTAAATCAAAACTTAGACATTCATAATTTAGTTACCTATATGTTTTCGGGTGACTAATTTTTCTTCGACTTACCATTTGAAATCATCCACGCCACGATACTGGTAGGTACCTACCTACATCCGAAAATTACTTCAATAAATATAATGATTTTTTTCAGTGACTTTTCCCCCACCTAAAACTAAAATGCTTTAAATTAGATTCATCTAAATAGTAAATATGTAATAATATTATTTGAAAATCATTAAAAACAATAAATGGGTGCCCATTACCATAAATAATATATTTTGTTTAATGCGATAATATATTGAAGCAAATAACATACATACATACATTTTTACTTGTTTCATCTAGAGAGAGAATATTTTGTGAATCGATATCAATATTTTTGCTTGTTTTAAACTAGGACCTACCAACCAACACGCATTATTAATAAGTTTCCATCTCCAGTTATAAATTTGTCTTTTTTCTACCATTAATTTTAGAATTTGGGATTTGAACGTATGTATAGACACGTTCAGAATTCAAATCCTAAATTACAATTTAGAAATGTTCTTTTGACCTAATTAGTTCAGTGAAATCAACAACAACTAAATATTTAATTTCAATTTTTTTTTTTTTTAATTTTGAAAATATGAATAGAATTATTTATGGTCACGCGTATTTGCCTGCAATTAATATGAATTTAAGGTGAAGGATGACTTTTCAAAAAGGAATTTAACTAATTAATACATTTTCGAAAAAAATAAATAAAAAATGTATATGATTTATTAAATAAAATATAATATAACGCAAAACTGGATTAGCGGACTACGCAATGAAGAAGTAGATATGCATATTAATCATTTGAAATAAAATACTCGAATAGGCAAAAATAAGGTAGTTTTCGAGAAAATTAAAAAAAAAAATCGCAATTATTGAATAACAGGTTCTCGTTCTAGATAAAGTATTCGAATTTTTTAAATCTAGGGAATAACAAAAAAAATGCTTTATACCGGCCTTCTGTTCCGTTTGTTTTCTTTAGCGTTTACCGTTAAAAAGTTACATGCGAAAAACTGATGTTTTTTACATACCCAACTTGAATGCAAACCAGTTTCGACAGTGAACTGGTAAGAAAGTAAAATCTTCGCTTGCAATTATTCCACAGTAAAAATACATTTTTTCTAAGCTTAGACATATTACTATAATAATTGTTGACATCAACCAAAACGCTTTTCTCTGAGTGCTATTGCAATATGCTTTTGAAAAATTTAATTGCTTGTGCGTAAATTCCTACTTATGTAAGTACACGTTGTTTTTTTACTATCCAATTCATAAATCCCAGCACACAATGTGCGTGATTTTTTATCGGCCTCCAGTGGTTGAAAATTAATTTCTAATGTGCCTTCCTTCATTATCATGGAAAATATTTTTGCAATTAAGCTAGTGTGTGTGTGTATCATTTTTATGATTTCCACTGAGAGAAAGAGAGAAAGCTTGCATTGAAAGGCAACTGCAAGGATGTTGATTATGAAATTCAACAAGGGACAACTGCAGGATATTGGATATTTAATTGATATTAGATGAAGGATAAAAGTTATTCTTGAGTGTGCATTTTTCAGTGTTAATTGTTAACATAAAATATCGATATTTCATCTATAGCTATATGTATGTATTGAAATAATTATATACATATAGCCCAAGATTTTTGTGCAAATCTTCTAAATTTTGGTAAAAGGTTTGAAATTTTGTAGGGTTGTAGAACTAGTTTAAAAGAGTATTTAAGGAACTATCCCCTAACTGTTGAGAAATTCCTGCAAAAAATTACGGTACATAGAAAACGCGCATAGAAATATTGACTTCAAATATAAATTTTGTTTTACAGATAATAAGGCCATAACGTGCAGAAAGGATTTTCAGAAAAATTCAATTAGTGGTTTTTATAGATGTAAGCTGTTCTCTCTTTTCAGCGCGATGATTGCAAATGAGATTTCATTAAATAATTTGGCCACTGAATACAAAAATAAAAAATTCTTTGAAATTAAGTAGGAAATAATATATTGCTTGTGGGGAGGAGGGGTTATTTATGAGCGACGAATAAAGTAGGGAGAGGAAATAAAAGATATAAAGCCATACAGAATTGTATGTTTAAATAGTGAATACCTTTAATAAATAAATAAGACCTTGTAAATAATGTGATGATAATACCGAGCCAAAATTATGGAATTTTAAGATTATTTCTACGATCTAGATATGTAGTTATTTTCCACTCTTCAAAACTTGAAGTAGCCTTTTTATATAATTTTAGTGTTTATATACAAGCTGTCCCACAGTCACCGATGAAGACGAAACCATGGGTTTTTGAGGCAATTTTAAGTCCAAGGTCAGACACTTTTAAGAGAATTTCATTTCAAAATTAAAAACGGAAGATTGTGGTAAAAATATTACCAAAGTTATAAAAAATGCCAACAAATGTGTTTGGTAAGAAATTGCGGGAAAACTGTTATTTGCATAAGAAAATAGTTGTGAGGTGATTAATAACTAACTACAAACTGCTTTTGTGCAAATGAAAAAATTCAACAATCGGTAGCAGTTTGGCATCGGGGACTGTGGCACGACGAGTTACATAGTACCTATGTACAAGAGTGCATATTATATTATATTATATTTATATATTATAATTGTTTTTAATTAATTAATTTGTTAACCTAATGTACTAAGCATAGCAAAAAGATACCATATAGACCATACCTTAATATGCCTATGATTTGATATCAATAAATAAAATAAAAACTAAATACACATGTATACCTTACCTACATATATTTAAAGTTGAATACACGCTTCCCTCGAATCTAGATCAACTATTAAAATACAGGTGTCCCTACTTTCAAGATTTGTTAAATAAATAAATTTATTCGAATAGTTAAACGTAGCCATATCAATTCCATTTGCCAAACTTATCATCGCAATCAACAAACCAAAAATTTCAATCATCTCTGTCAGTAAGTATTTTGTAAGATTGATTTATTACTGAGTACTCACCCTTTGCTACATCCTCTGTCAACAAATTTCAAACTTTAAAACCCCTTTTAAACCAAAATATTTTGTGGAACTGATAAATTCTATTTGTTGGGCATTTGTCATTCCTAATTGATAATTTATGAAGGAGTATCTAGTATATATGTAATGGCTGAAGCCTAAACAATGTACAACAATAATAGGTACCGGAAGCCATCCAAATTCAAAACGGATTACTCCACAAACTCTGACCCTATCCTGTGCACATTATTTGATATTTAATCCAAATAGAAACACATACATACACATAGAAATAATACTTTTGATGATTTCTATATTTGAATGATTAGTCGATTGAACGAATTATTTATTTGCTTCTAAATTGTTTCTATCAATACTCTATTCTGTTGTTTCGGTTGAATAAACAAAAAGCTGAATGTGCCATAGAAAATGAATTATTCGTAATCCTTTAAATTCACCGATGTGACATAGAATAACCCAGTTATAACGCAAAGAGATTAGAAATATGTGAATGAAATTTTGTTTTTATAGATTTGTCATGCTTTGTTGAATAAAAGTATAACATTTACGTTGGCTGTTTTCCAAAAAAAAAAAAATTATAAACAAACATTGCTTCATTTTATAAGACCGTTAAATAGAAACAATCCATGGCGCTTCCCTTTCGGAGCTTATAACTTCAGTTTTAATTGTTTGATCTTCAAAATTTACGTCTTAAAATAAAGGAAAAATGTTCAGCTAAAAGTTGAACTTTGAACTTTAAGTCAGGATTGCAAATGACAATGACTAGTCATGTTTTTGTTTTACCTATCTAGACAAATATCATTTTAAAGTCTATGAGTAAAATCTGCTAATTTTTAGTTAAACAACACTGATGTTGATGAGCTTGACACATCAAATGTTTTGGGGCCGAATTCCCGCATCAGTGAGTGGGCCATACATTACTGAAATATTTTACATTGACATTACTGCTCCATTTAAAATACATTGTAAGCAGTAGTGCCAAATAATACAGTGACCTAAAGAGCTCACTGATGCGAGAATTTGGCCCCTGATCAATGATATGTATATCTTCAACTTTATTAACCTCAGCTTGTCTATATATATATAATTGAAATGGTTTTCGTTTGTAACCACATCACTCACGAACGGCTCGTCGGATTTGCTTGATTTTTTTTTGCATTATGCTCGGCATTTTCTGTGGAAGATTCTTCGCTAAGAAATTTTTCAAAATTAAAATCCTAAATAGATTTTTCTATGCAAAATGTTTATTTTTACATTTTATTTATTTGGTTGCTATGCTGTTTGCAGAAAGATCCATAGAAACTAATTTAACTTTGGTTGATATGCTGTTTGCAAAATGTCCATAGCAAAAAATTTAATTTTTTATTAAAGAAAATTGGAAGCCTTAAGTCGAACACTGCAAGATCTACGACAGGTATATATTTCTGGCCGGTGATTTTTACCAAACACTTCCCGTCCTTCCGAGATCAATAGCCGCTGAAGAAATCAATGCATATATCTGTGGCGGCACGTCAAGATATTTTATTAAACATTTAGATAAACATGCGTGTTCACTTGCACCATAATAGAACTGCTGAGACGTTTTCAAAACGTTTGTTGGACATCGGAAATGGGGAAATTGTTGCAGATGTTTCTACCGGACTTATTACTTTGCTTGAAGATTTTTGCAACTTCCATGTGTTAAAAAAAGAACTCATCCAAAGAGTGTTTCCAGACATTTCACAGCACTATAAGAACCGCATTTGGTTGAACGAACGTGTAATATTGGCTTCCGAAAACAAAGACATGAACGATCTTAATGCGGCCATTCAAAATACGAATGGTTGTTTCCTAAACATCGGAGGCGGGGTACATCAACCACGAATCTGCAATGGCAACAGACCAGCGGCAAAAGAGATCATGAAAAACGTCACCGAAGCAACTATTCTAAAGGGAAATTATAAAGGCGAAGACAATTTTTTTCCACGAATTTCCATAATCTCGAAAATTTTGCCGTTTGAGTTCAAACGCCATCAATTTCCGATTCGGCATGCTTTTGCAATCACAATAAACAAGGTGCAAGGCCAGTCATTGCAAATTTTCGGAATGAATTTGGAGTATCTGATGCGTTTTTCACACGGCCAATTTTATATCGCCTGTTAACACGTTGGCAAACCATCAGCGTTGTTTATGTACACCCAAAACGGCAAAACCAAAAACGTTATTTATTTCAAGACGTAAGAAACTTTTTATACAGATTAAATTATCATTTTTATTATTTAACTCTAAATTTTAAAAATAAAAAACTGCATCTTCTATTAACACGCGCATTGCTGTTTTCTCATTTATTATTTGTGTTTCCCAATACATAAATCGGATATAGGCAGGACAACGTCTGCCGGATCAGCTAGTATATCATAAATAATGATGATCTAAAATTATAACATATCCTAATAATTGTTTTAGGCTATATACTAAAATAATTTATCCAGCTGATGTAAGTTAAACTCCTTAAATCTTAAAACGGTTTTTTAACTTACTTTCTTTGAGATACTCCTTGACATCGAAAATGAAGAGCTTACACATACTTAAGCTGTAGGGAATAAACTTTACCAGTGTCAGTTTTTCAATAATATTTACTTTAGAATTAAAAATTTGTACATATATTAAAGCAATTAGTCGATCTAAAATTCTTCTTCACAAATCATGCCTTTTGGAGACATAGCTATGTATATTCAAGAATTATGAACCTAATGATTTCTTAGCCTTCTCATTTATCATTCTCTGTCTGTCTACATCCCCAAGGAATGTCATGGTGTGTTGGGTTAGTATTTTATTATTTATTTCAAGAATTATTTTAATTAAGCAAGCTCTTGAGGTATCTTTAAATATTAGATTCCGAATTAGTTTTCCTGTTAATTGTGTATGATTTTTATTCATTTGTTTTAAATTTTCTTTTATCACACACTGATGTATGAAGTCCACATTTATAACAAAATGTATGCCATTTCATATTACAGCTATTACTTTAAATAATTATAAAGAAAATGTGCATTAGAATTTGAAATTCCGCAGGCATTGAAGAGATAATTTTCAAACAATGAAAACCAAAATAATACGTTTTATATTTTTCTTTTAAATCGATTGATTTCCTGGGAAATGAGAGGACTTTCCTGATGAAAACAGAACAAAGCCCGAAACGAGACATATATCCGAACGTGACCACTCCAATAAGAATCCAAATCCTTGCCCCATAACAAACTCCAAATATAGGTTCTGCTATACACAAATTGTAGTCACAATTCCGACACAATAGGATTTTCATTTGAAAGACGACATTTATTTGCGAAATCATACAACCTGAAAAAGATACAATATTTTCCAATGCCGACAACAACAACAACGACGACGACATATGACATTTGTTTTCCCATTGGCTTGTTATATTATCCTTTTGTGATGTTATTGTGTTTGCTTATAGTCCCATCTATTTTTTTTTTCCTTTACTATTAAAGTTGTGCTTGAAGAATAATATGCTTCCATCGCCTTATGTGAAAAAAAGAAAAATTCTCTATACCTATACAATACATGTCGTAAGGTATCGACAGCAGAAAAGGTGAAATCTTTGGTCCTTATTGATTGTTTGTACTTTCGGTTGGGTGGATGAAGAAAAATTGACGAGATTTATCATTGATGTTCTTCTGCCACAACGTTTTGAATAAATCTTTAAATCATCGATGATTCTTTACTATTCCATCAGTATTCAAATGAAGGTATCTTATCATATTCCATTTGTCGAAGAGATGCCATATTTTAAAGTTCTACTGGGTCATTGATTCATTGAGGTTAAGAGGTCTGCCGGTGAAAAAGTTCAACAACTCAAAGGATATCAGTTTTTGCTGGCTGAGGAATTACATATATTCAATTTTGTAGCAACAATATTATGTTAAATATAATTTGGCTATCTAAGGTGACAGTCACAATTTTAAAAGGTTTAGGTTACTAGGCGTTAAAGATCATGTGGTATGGTTTACGAGAAAAGTGGGAAGAAATACTGAAAAAATTAATATTTTTATTTCGTTCAATTATAAAAACAAAAATATGTAAACATTTTATGGTGCAATTTTATTTAAACTTAAGGCTGTTTTAATATAGAAGGTATATGAAATGTTCAAAAAGTGTTAGGTTATAAGGATCATGTTACCGTATCAACATCTATCAAATTCGTTGCGAATTCTTCAGTAGTGGGTGTATGGAAAAAGAAATGAATAACGCATGCAATCATTAAAAATTATTTTCAAAAGTAGGTAGTGTTTTAAAGCTTTCAAGGTCATTAGAGACTTTTAGTACCTTATTTGATTGGCATTAAAAAAAATATCCACAAATAAAGTGCTAATATGATGGGTGACAAATTTCTGAAAATAATTTGACATTTTAATTCAGATTTAACCTTTCAGATGGGATTTTTCATCTTTTTTTTTCGAATAACCCACGTATTATGAAGTGCTAAATTCTCACTGTCTTAACATTTCTACCTTAGGCGCCAGTTATAGCGATCAGGAAAATGGATCAGAAAAAAATTTTCTTTTGTATAGTTCAATGTTTTATTATAAGATTTGAAATATAAAAAGGATACGAATCGATGATAAACCAATTGAAATATTTTTTTCATTAAAAAAATTTAATTTGTAAGAAATACTTTGTCTAAAACAAGTACTTATTCATTTTTCTGATGGAAATTTCGTACAGAAAACGAGTTTCCATCAGAAAATGAATTTTATAGAATAAATATTTCCTCCAAAGAAAATTTTGTTAATGAAATAAATATTTTAAATGATTTATCATCGATTTGTATCATTTGTATATTTCAAATCGTATGATAAAACATTAAATTATCAAAACGAAAATTTTTCCTGATGAGTTTTCCTGATCGCTATAACTGGCCCCTTAATGCACAGCGCCTACCAAAAATCAAAGACAGTTTAAATAATAGATTCCTAAATATTGCGATTTATGTAATATAGGTACACCCGTTCATTATAATAATGAACAGTTTTGTATTTGAAGACGTTGTTCATCATGAATTATTTTGTATTCGAAAATATAAAAATGTTTTTCATTATCTGTTTTCCGTAATATGTTAAACAGCGTAGATCATTGCGCATGCAATGAGAAAAAATTGATTAAAAGGATTCTCTTTAAATATTAAAATCTGTACGTCTTTATTGTTTTGAAGATACATAGTATATTATTTCAAGTTTAAGTTTGTTGAATTCTTTACAGCTATTGTGTTTATTATTTGAGTAATTGTTCTAGAAAAATAGAAATTTATTTTCTATTTGTTCATTTTTCAGCATTCTAAAATATGGTCACCGTAACTATAAGGCAAGTTTAGGATTCGTGCAAAACATCCAACTCGAGAATCAAGATAGCAATCAAACAAAGTGGGTCCAACAATTCCACCTGTCTGTATTTTTGTGTGTCTGTCCACGGCCTACAGCCTAAAACAATAAAGCGATTTTCTTCCAACTTACAGCATAAGGTTTTTTGGTGATTTCCTAGTGGGAAAATCGGAATTTTTTTTGTAGCTCCAAAAATAGCGGTACTTGCCATACAACCGTTTTGAAAAAAGTTATTTATCTCAAAAATGGCTCTAAATAAATCTTTTTAGTTTTTTGTGTGTACTAGTGGTGGTATGGTCTACATTTAGATAAAAAAAATACTTACTAAAAGCCGTACTCAACTGTACCTGCCATAGAACCGTTATTTTATTTTTATTTTCGACTTTCTCGTTAACCGCTTAACCGATTTTGATCAAAATTTTTATTTACTTAGGAGTTCCTAATAAGCGTGAATAATACTGCGTACAAATATTTTAAAAAAAAAAATATTTTTTGGATTTTTAAAAAAAAATTTAATTTTTTTTTTGTTTTTTGAAAAATCATTTTTTTTGAAAACGGGTTGATGATTTTTTTTTTAAATGTTGTTTTTAGTTGTAAATTATTATATTCTTAAAAATGGCATACCAAATTTGCTTTCTAAAAAATTTCAAGAAATTTTATATATAAAAAATTATTTTTTAAGAAAACCGCTCCAACTATTTTAAAAAATTTTTCAGCATAAATTTACATTTTTTCAGGAACGGAGATGGCGTTCTTCATTCTGAAATTTAAACATTTTAAGTACTTGTTTTATCAATTTAAGGAACGCGTGTTTCATTCTTTTTTTCCATAGTCAAATTTCCATTCTTCAATTTATAAAATGGATAAATACATAAATAATTATTAATTATGTATTTATGTGTTTTATATTACACTCAATCTTTAAAATTTGAACAAAATTTTACTACAAGAGCAAGCTCGTGCGACCCAGTCGTGCATTTAATTTTTTTACGTTTTATCTATGTACTTTCTCCCTTAATTAAATAATAAATATATATAAACGGGTTTTCGCCATCATGTTAAAATATAGAATTTTGAAAACTGAATCTTGCGACACAGAATTTCGATCAGTTAGATTTTTTTGGAATCAGAGTTTTGAAATTCAGAATTTTGATACGTATAAATGTGAGTACGTATACTTTTTCGTACTTTCTTTAAATGTATTAAAAACTATAAAAGTGCATAAATAATAATATAGTGAATATAATGACGAATATACAGAGTTTCGAGCAAAACCCTTGTAAAAGTTCAAATTAGATATGTATTATTGGGGTATAGGGGACTGGCTAAAAATACACTTCCACTTCCTTCTGGAAAACCAATAAAATAAAACAATGGCAGATTGACACTATTCTCTGATAAAAATATAATAGTTATCGACCATTGAAAAATATTTTATCTTCGTTGATAACTCACAAGCCCATCCCAACCATAATTTACTCTTCTTACCCATTATTACCTATACCTTATATATACACAGTTGCCGTTGGATTATCCGAAATTGGCTAGTATTGACACGTTCCGTATGTCATCCTTTTCTCTATAGGACTATACTATTTAGGAACTCATTCGGGTTATAAATTGCCAGAAATTTAAGACTTTACCAAAGTCCATTAATTTAGAAAAGCTCTGAATTGATGAACACTTCCAATCACATATACAGTGCTGTGCAAAATTCTGAATAAAATTTAGTCTTTTCTTATTTTGGGTTAATTTTTTGGCTACTTCCCATAAGAAATACAAATTAAGACCTGACCTAACATGACCTGACAAGAGTTGTTTTTTTGGCTAAAGTTTTTGGAGGGGATACAATTCAGTTTTCTGTGACTTGAAAAGTCATGAAGTCAAGTTTTTGGAGAGATGTACCTATGTAAATTAAAAAAAAAAAAAACATTGCTTAAAAAATTCTACACCAAAATTCATACTTTTTTTTTTGTAAAAATAATAAATTTTGAAAAAAAATGTAACCAAAATTTAAAATACCTATCAAAGTTGTTTGTTTTAATGAATGTGGATACTTTTTTTTTGGAGACGGAAAGAATCACGAAAACCGAAATTCAAGTATAAACCTAAAGCCTTGAAAACCCGAAATCCCTCTTAAAGCGTAAATTCAGAAAACCCCAAATTTCAAAAACCCATGGGACTTTGCGTTTTCGGAAAAACTGACCAAAATCCATTTTTCTATGCATCATCCACGGTTCATTTGCACACGTCTTTCTAAAAATATATTGCTCTTATGACAAAAAATGTTAACTCCTATGTGTAGAATTTGATCAACTGCAATTTATCTTGGTATTTCTTTTAAAAGACTGTCAGTCATTATGTATTTATTAGATTTTTGAAAAATTAGACAGTGTTTAAGTATAATTTGAAATAGTCAAAAATATGCTTTATTTGATAAAAGAAAATATTTTGTCAAGGTTTAGAAAATCGATTCCGTGGTCCTAAAAAAAGTTAGATCACTTTAGCAACAATGAAAAATGTTTGTTTATAGCTTGGACAGTTGTCTGAAGTTAGACAACGTTTGTAAATACGACTGTGTAAGTTTTCGGGCAAACAAAAAAAAATGTCAGACACTGTTATTTTGTGTCTGCCATCATTTCAAAAATGACAAAAATGAATAAATCTGAAACCGTTTTCAACACCCCACGAAAAGTAGAAATTTTCAATTTGAAAACTATACTCCGTTCAACAAAAATGTTCAGTACAGGGAGGATAGGATCTTTGCCTTTCACCCTTGCAATTATGGATTTTAATAAGCTATTTCACTGTAAAAGCTCTCGTATGATTATCGTACTGAGCATTATCAATTGGCATAATTCTATCACAAATGTATGCTGGGTTACCAACTGTTTAAAATAATTTCATGAATATAAAAAGTGTTGACCGTAAACTAAGTATAAAAGAAATTTACTAAATCTAACTTTAACTCCACTGCAATGGATATTAGCACATAATGTCGAAACCTGCGAAAATAATTTATTCTTTCTAAGAGACCAAAAGTGAAGAAATAAATTAACTGCATTTTAACGGATTTTTCAGAACAACAAACAAACAAAACTTAATCGACAACACTCAACCTTTCTTGTTGTTCTCAAAAGCTTTAAAACAGAAAGCTCTCTGATAAAATCCATTGAAAAAAGCTCTTTGCTACTGCTTTCAATGGGCAATGGTAACTCTGTTGGAATGCATTTTTGTTTCATCTCACACAGCGGGAATATAATAGAAATGCAAACGAGCAAGCGATCAGTATGCTAAGCTAAGCTTTGAGCATGCGAGCAGAAAAGTCATGGAGGGTGTATGACATTTTGCAAGGAATTATGCACAAGTCAGAGGCGTGCTTAGTTTTTAGTGGGGCATTTTTCTCAATTCTATGCATCAGACGCCACTGCTCTAAAAAAGCTTCCCCCATAAGGCCTTTACTGAACATTTTTGTTGAACGGAGTTTAATTTTACCAATAAAATACCTAACCCATTAGCAAAAGAAGCTTTTTTGAAGTGCTCGACCTCGACCTCAATTTTGCTTGCGAACTTAAGTTCCTCTGTATGCTCAAATTATTAAATTTGTGGAATCCTAAGTCAATCTTTATTTTTTAGCCCTTGCAATTTTATAAATACCCATAAGTCAGGTTATCGTCGTAAGCCCTTTTAAGGTACATGTTTTGAAATTGGTCCTAGGAAAAATTTGCATTCTTTTTAATAATCCGAAAAGAATTACTCTTGCCAATCGCTGTTTCTTCGGGCTAAGAAGGCATTTGAGTAATAAAGCCCTCTCTCAAAGAACCAAGGAGATCTTATATAAGACCCTTATCATCCCGGTCCTGCTGTATGGGGCAGAAGCATGGACCCTGACAAAAACGGATGAGAATCTACTTGGGTGCATTGAAAGGAAGATTCTTCGGGTGATTTTCAGTCCAGTCTGTATCGGTGGAGTATGGAGGAGAAGATTCAACAACGAGCTTTACGGGCTTTACAGCGACGTCGACCTGGTCAAAAAGCTTAAAATACAGCGGCTAAGATGGCTGGGACACGTGGAGCGTATGGACACCAACGCACCAGCCCGACGAGTCTTCGAATCTACCCCTGACGGTCTGCGCAGCAGAGGAAGACCCCACCTTAGGTGGCGCACACAAGTGGAGAACGACCTCAACCAACTTGGAGTTGGAGTGCGTAACTGGAGGCAGCTAGCTAGGGACCGAGCTGGCTGGAGGGGCTTGTTGGTTGAGGCCGTAGTACATCCTGGGCTGTGAGCGCCATCGAAAGTTAAGTAAGTAAAGTAAGAACTGACCAGTTTATTTATTCAACAATTTTCTAACGTTCGAGATGATTAACTGCGTCTTCATTTCAAATATAGTTTGAATATTTCTACGAGTATACTATACAGGAACTCTATATAAATAAAAAAATGATAATAAACAGCACAGCATTGTAATTTCTGGATGTTGAAGTGCACCAAGCTGAGTTTATGGTTTGTCGTTCGACGACACGACGCACGTGACGACACAACGGCGATGACGCCCGTCGACGACGACGACACTGACGAACGAAAGTACAGAGAAACAACTTAGTGTTTCCGTTTGGCAGAGGCCGGAATTATTTTAGGCTATTAAAAGTTTTAAGGCCACTCAAGAAGAACAAATGAGAACAAAAAGTTTCCTCATTGTGATAACAATCGAGAGCACACACCTCACTTTTGTGAACACTTTTCCGTTTTTCCAAAAGCCCCCCAAAACCCAAAGAGAAGGATAAAGTTGGGACCAGGAGAAAATTCTGCACACACATATGCATCCGTTTCAAAATATATATTTATATGCTAATTACAAAGAGGCAAGAGTTGCACGAAGAGGATGTCTTTGCGAGCTTCTTGACTAATCTCCGAAGTAGATGAAAACGACAAATTCCATGTTTCATTAGGTAGGATGTGCTTGAGATTAAAAGAAAAAGAGAAATTCAACATTTTCCAGATTGTATTTCAGTGATTGTGGTTAGGTGAAGTTTTCTTGTGGGAGGACGCCCGCCACACAGAGGATGGCAATATATTGGGGATTCAAAAGATGAAAAATATCTAACTAGAACCGAGAATTTTGTCTGCAGGTGGAGGTGAGAAACAGGATGGTTTTTGCTGTTATAATCTGATTGATGAGAGGACTTGTAGATTTGACCCAGTAACCTATGTACCTATATCTGTTCGAGTTTTTCCTTAGTATCTCCTCTTATCGAATTGTTTAATCAAGAAATCGTGTCGAAGATAATATAAAGTGGAAACAGACTAAACAAATAATCTTTCATTTTACCACGCTTGATATGGTCATGCAGATGTTTGTTTTGCGTAATGCAATCTCCAAGTGAAGTCCGTTGGCCTCTCTGTATGGAAATATTTTCCTCTAAAGGAGATTCAAATATGTACCTAACTATACGGCAGAAACTAGCTTAGCAGAGGTATGGGCACATTTAAAAGTCCCTCCACCCTTTCTCGAATTGTTAAAAACAGAAATCACGTTATATGTCAAACATTTGTGAAAAAAATGGTGGAAGCTAAATTTGAAAGTTCTTCTCACACTACAGGACACTTCATCTTCCACAATTTGACAAAGAAAGCCACTAAAAATTATCAGTCTGTTTGGGATCGTGAAATTTCTTGCGAATTTTCACATTTTGCTGTCAAACCTTATAGCTAAAAAAACCCAAGTTTGGGAAATATTTTATCAAAATCACTGAAGTCCTTAATGCGAAAAAGTCGTATATCACAAAATGTTACTATGGGAACTGGTCCATTAAAAATAGTTGTTGGTGGATTTTCTCTATAACTTGTTGTTGTAAGTGGTAAAAGTGAGTTAGTAAGCCCGTAGCTACAATCGTAGGCAATTAAAAAATGTTAAAATCCATAGAGCCATTTATGATGTTTTTGGGTTGTAAGGCAGCGTTATTTTTCAAGAGTTTCCTACAAAGTTGTTGGTTTTTCTAAAAACCCTTAAACATTATTTATGGGATATTCGCAAAAATAGTATTCCACTTGAAAGGTCACCGGTAAATAAAAGTTCAGATGGTTTAGTAATTATTAAGCCATTGTGTTTTTTATAATTTGAAAGGTCATAGCGATTTCTAGCACCTCATTTCTGGGATATCCAAAAAAAAGTATAAACCAGCTAAAAGATTACTTAACCCATTTTCAGCTAGCGTTGCGAAAACGCAACGTCATACCTGAGAACTTCTGGAACTTAACTGATGATAAATTTTGATAAACTTAGTAATTAATTTGACAGTTATTTGAATTATCTAATTGACCTGTTTTTGGATTTTTTTCAAATTTTTTTTTTTCGTGATGATTTTGCACCTTCAAAATATGAAATTTTCGAACTTTTGAGGTAGCATTTTTGAAATATGTATTTAAAAATTTCATCAGAATTAAAATTTTTCAAAATAATGTTAACTACAGGTAAATACAGGTTCAAGTTATATTCTGACATAATGTTGACGCAATTTATATGAGTTGCCTGTCTGACTGGTGAGATGAAAGCACGCTCGCCTAATCCAGTAGCATTTGAACCTAAAAAATATTTCCTTTCGTTGCTATTTCAAATCAGATTGAACGGTTTCTTTCTCAAAATATTGTGTGTTTATGTTTATAATATACCAATTTTTCAAGAAACATAATTTTTGATTGCATCCTATCCAACATAAGGATGAGTATTTTTTTTTAGGTCAATTTTTATCTTTTAAAGGGTTGGTTTGAGATACTTCAAATTTATAAATCGTTTAGGTTATTTTGGTCTAGATTTTTGAAAAGAAAAATTAAATTCAAAAAAAAAGTTTTTTGATTTTTTTTTTAATTTTTGAAAAAAAAATAGTTTTTTTTTGGTCAATTTTTATTTGCAGTTTTTGATTTTTATTTTTTTAGGGGCTGTTTTCAGAAGCTCCAAACTTATACAAAAAAAAATTGATTTCCGTTTTTAGAAAAAAATAAAATTTGGGAAAAATGAGTCTTGATTTTTTTTTTTCATTTGTGAAAAAAAAATAATTTGGGGAAAATGATTTTTTTTACAATTTTTGACTTATCTTCTTAAGGGTAAACTTCAGAAACTTAAAATTTATACAGGGTATACATATTTAATTGAATTGAATTAATTTTAGTGGTCATTTTTGGAAAAAAAAATATTTTGAATTTTTTTGATTTCTTATTAATTTTTGTAAAAAAAAAATATTATTTTTTTTTAGGTCAATTTTTTCTTTTACTTTTGATAATTTTATTACTTTTCAATAATCTTTTCATGACCAAGTGTATACCTAATATTCAATTATTTAAAAGTATTCACGTATTCCATGTAAAGAGAAAATTTTATTTCAATTTTGATACTGCTTTCGGCGAGCGTTGCGAAAACGCAAAACGAATTTTCTGGGAAACCAAAAGCTTTTCCAAAAATATCCAGTATGTGAAATTTCAAGTTTCTAAGTCAACTGGAACTGGTAGCCGCCTTAAATTGGTTAAAGCTTATAAAAGGTCAGGCAGTTTCAGAAATTGCTCAGTTATAGTTGTTTTTATGCATTAAAAAAAAAAAGTAAATAAGTTCATTGACCTTAAATTTTTTTGAAAATTCATTAAAAAATATGTATAGCCGACTGATTTCTGAACTTATATGACCTTTAATGAGTATTAAGTAACCTTTCAGACAATGTATACTTTTTTTGAATATCCCTCAAATGAGGTTCATAAAATCGCTACGGTCTTGAAAAAAATAAATTAATTTATAAAAAAAATTTAAGGCCAAAGACCAATTTCTGAAACTAGCTGACCTTTTATTAGGATCCGGTGGCCTTTCAAATGTCATACATTTTTGCGAATATCCCGTATATGAGCCCGCAACCGAATGGAAGTGACCTACATTTTACTCCGAACGGCTAAGGCGAGAAGTATTTATTCATGACAAGAGTTACTATAGGAGGATTTGTCAATTCCTCGCAGTGAAAAAAAATTGGTTTTAGGTAGAAGAGGCTGGGAATTGAGCCCAGACTTCCGGCATGACGCATTTACTTTTGTGCCATGGCTACTAAAAATATTATTGGTTATGGATGGATACATCAAAAATATTATTGCAACTTATAAATTTAAATCACTTGTACATTTTTTAATAAAATTGGTGTTTGGTTGTTGGATTTTTAATTACCAAATTTGCTCAAAGTAAATCGACATTGGAAGCCTTCTCAGTAATTATCGTACTGTGGTGTATAATTAAAATCGCTTTAATCCCCTTTTTCATCCAGTTTCTCACTATACGAACTTATTTATTATTTGCCTTTTTTTTTGCTATATATTTTTTTTTTTTTCAATTAAGTTTATTTAATTAACGATCTCATCCCAAATAGAACTGTATTTCATACGTATAAAACTTTAACGCTTGAGTGATGTAGCAAAGCAACGTTGTGTTTGTGATAAGCTTTCGTTTTCGTTTTCATTTCTAAGTTCATAATACCTTCTTTGAAACTATTTAACATCCTTCCGTATTTCCATCTGAAAATTTGGCATGAGATTGCCAAAAGCGATTGGCAAACGTATCTACATACGAGCCAAATTTCATTCCGCATCCATAGCTATACTCAACATCAGAATCTTAATTCTAATTAGCTATATTGAAACCATCTGACATGTGTCAATGGCTTGAAATCCTTGATGGAGAAAATGTCTAGATGGGAAGGCAGAGAAAAATGTAAAAGAGGCTCTATGATGGGAAGTTAAAGAACTTCATCCTTCTTATTTGCTCCGTCGGTCGGTCGTAGCGAAATTATAAGGGTAAGATATTAATTCGTGAAAAATTGCATAAAAAAGTAAAGTTTGAAAGAAATATGTTCGTATGTTATTTTAATCTTGGGAAATATAAACTTATAGTATTGAAAATTTATATTTTTGATGGTTTAAAGTTTTTTTTACTAAATCCTCCATGGGGGAAAGGGGTTCTTCGACTCGACTTCTATCCGTTATTTTGTTGCTACAAAAATCCTATTTCTATTAATTAAGTAGTAAGTAAAGTAGATTTATTATTATTTGTATTGTATTATTTATACTAGAATGTCAGTTTATTAGACTTGACCATTCTTTATTCCGTCAATTTCATTGAATTTTGAACAACAACAACAACTTAAAGGTGCTACCACCAATTGCTTACGAATTAATTTTGGGTATTTTTAATTCGTTTTATTTTTGTTTGGCTAGAGATATAGCTATTTCAAGGGGTGCCAAGCCCTATCATCAGTCTCCTTTATAGTGGTGCTGAGCTTTAATCCAATTTTATTTGAAAAACTTTGGTAGATTTGGTTATTTTCAATTTTCTCAAAAACCAAAAGACATTTAGGCATCTAGTTTTAAGTTTTTGACTAGAAATGAAAGAAGCATTGAATATGGAAAACAAAAATATTACTTACAGTTTGAACACTATTTTTTATAATTTTTTTTTTTTTTCAAAAATTTAATTTTGAAAATTAATTTTTAAAAAATTTTCACTTAAACAAATTAATTTAAAAAAAAATATAAGCAGAGTTTTCTGGCTTTACAAAAAACCATAGCATGCCGTTGTAACCATTACCGTTGTTTTTAGATAATTTTTTTCTGTATAAAGTCAATTCTTTTAGAAAATTACCCCTCCCGTTATTTTTAATTTTCTCAAAAACCAAAAGATATTTTAGAGGACCGGATGTATTCTGTTGTTGTTTAAAAACTAATAAAAGCATTAAATTATGAAAACAAAATAAGTACTTTATTCCGTAAATTTTTTAAAAAATCGGTTTGTTTTTCTTTTCAAAATTTTTTATTTGAAAATTAATGTTTCAAAAACTTTTCCTTTAAAAACTCTTCGTTTTTTTTCAGTTTTAAGTCAATTTTTTAGAAAAAATAATGAACGAATTTGAGTTAAAAGTAAGTTTTGATTTAAAGGAGTTTCGTTTTATAGAGAGTCCACTGTATTTTTTAGAATTTTGAATATTTTTGTCTTTTGAAGTTTTTCATAAATATTTGGAATTAATGCTTTGAAAAATTAAGTTCTTAAATTCAATAAATTTATTGCAGACGGTCAGATTTTTTGGCTAAAAGTTATTTTCTTCTTTAATTTAAATATCCTTTTACAACAGTATTAAGAGCAGTTTAGTGCGACCTCTGCATGGGTCTTATTTTTGTTTCGCTTGAATAAAGCAAACGGATATCTAAGATTGTAATATAGCTATACGAGGAAAAGAATTTGAATAGAATAACTAAAGTTAAATCAAACTGCCAACGCAACGACCGACGACGCACACAATGGCAAAGTTTCTTCTAGTAGCAGCACCCTAAGCCCAACATCTTCATTCAACCATTGGCCATTCTATTAATACGCTGGCGCTGGCAAGATTATATCTTCCACGTAATGGAATTAATGTTTGTAGTTTTGAATTGGTAATTGGCTCATTTAAGTTGTAACAATTACACCACGAGAAGGAGCACGAAAACTCTTCTCCACTCTTCTCCAGATCATTGGAGGGTTTTGTTTTTTTTTTTCTGCATCAACTTGATTTCAGATGGATTGGTTTTTTCCTATAATGGAATAATTAAGTAATCTCTACACGCATACTATGTCCTGTCATCAGCATCAGCGTCTTTTGCTTGATTGTATAATGTATAGCTGATGTAATTATAAAGAAATTAAAATAATATTATCGGTGGTCTTTTATTGGCTTGACAGGGGAATTGATAAATTTGACATTAAAATCAACCCCAAAAACAAACTGAATAACAAAATATTCTCCAATCCATCAGTAGACTTATAGGTAATGCGAACGGTAATGCGATGCGAGAAATGGTGCGAGTGAGAGAAAAGTGTTCGCATATATTCTTATCTAGCTGCGCACAGTGAAGCTATATTTGGTGCGACAAATGCGAGTTTCTCGTTGTTGTTTATTTTTATTTTTTTTTGATTTATTTTGAAGTTAACAATTTCGTCGCACTCAAACGCTCTCGCATCGCTTCTCGCACTACTGTGCGGGCCGCCTTAAGGTCTAAAATAATTATTTCTGAAGTCCTTTCGTGTTCGCCAGAGCTATTGTTCTTATTTAATCTTTTATTTATAAACCAATCAAATTCATTTCCATCCTAAGTCCTTCAATAAGAAAGCGATATTTTTTTTAAATTTCATTATTCATTTTATTATATTATTTCTAAAATCATGTTTGATATTCCAAATACCCACAGAACAAACATGAATTGTGGGTTTGGTTTTGGTGGCACAAATGCACATTTCAAAATCATAATGTTTGCCTAGTGTGTAATTTCTATGGTTTTCCTTCTGGTGAGTGGTGGTTCTTGGTGTGTGGTGAAGATTGGATGGAAAGTATAGATGGGTCGTATACATTTGAATGCGGATTATTAGCAAATCAATATAATCACCAGCTAAACCAGATACAATCTATTCATCTCATTGTAGTCTTCTCATGATGACAACACAAAACCGAGAACCCTGTTCTTACCACAAATAGAAACAAATTGAACTGAAAACTTAATGTTCAATCAACTTTGGCATTTTCCAGTTGCAATTTGCTTAGAATGCATAAACACTTGCTTGCACAAGTCTGAAACTAAGAAGTTTTTACAGATTTTTTTTTTGTATTTTCGCTCGATTTGTTCGTTATTTTTTTTAATTATTATTATTTTTTTTTTTTGTTTAAAATATTGAGTAGTAAGATAATATATCGGTATTGTAAAATGTACAGTCACAGGGTTTTCTGAAAATATTATTAAATATTATTGTTACATCAAACATTTACGGACACAAGACTATACGAAACGAATCTAACAAAAAGATACCTATATGCACTCACAGGCACAATTATCCGCCCGCCTGTTCACTATAATTTATCTACTGATTTGTGTTTTGTTTAGCGGATATTTTCGCAAGAAACAAATAACTAAAACCCTTATTTCGTTCGATAAAATTGTCATCGAAGCATTTTTTTGCAATTCAAGCGATTTTTTTAATATTGTTTCAGTTACTTAAACAACATACTGAGAAATCGGTTTTGCATCGCTACTGAAGCTCGTATACGTCTTTTTGAGGTGAGGAATGTTGGTGTGAGTGAACGTGCCATCAGAAAAAGGTTGGAAAAATTTCAGAGCTTTCCGACCAACGCGCGCCCCAAATTGCTCCTACAGCACCGTACAGCAAGTCTTCGTTTTGCGCGAGGATGTGTTAACTGGACTGCAGAGGAAGGGGTGGAGGTCTTAACCTCAGCCGAAAGCAGAATAGGTCTACGAGGTCCAGATGGACGTCAGCGTGTCTACAGGCGAAAAAACGAAAGGTTTGCTCCATGCAAGATAACCGAAACAGTAGGTTACCAAGAAGGGTCTATAATGGTTTGGGGAGGCATCAGTTATGAAGCTCGCACGGACCTTGTTGTGTTCGATAGAGGCAGTGTGAATGCTCAGATTTACGTGGAAAACGTTTTTCAAGACAATGTGATGCCTTTCGCACCAATTTTTGGTGAACACTTTCGGTTAATGCACGACAACGCACTCTGCCATACCGCAAATTCTGTAACTAACTATACCTAAATGAGGTCGGGATTCCAGTTTTGACATGTTCATCTTGCGGTCCAGATCTCAAACCTTTCGATCATCTTTAGGACAACCTTAAAAGACGTGTCCGAGCGAGAACACATATCCCTACCACTCTAGGAGAGCTTAAGACAGCTGCAGTAGAGGAGTGGCACAACATCCTTCAGTCGGATGTTCAGGACATCATTGACGGATTGTCAAACCGGCTCCACGAATTAATAAGAACCTGCGTCGCAAACACCCATTATTAAAAATTAAGTTTTTCAATAATTTTACCACTTTTTTCAAAACAAAAGATAACATCTTATTCTGTATTTTGTGTTTTTGTTTGTTTTTTGCGTTAATTCTTTAATAAACTTGGTTTTTTCTCGGAATTTTTTTTTTTTTTTTTTATTTTTTAAACTTTGCTTTCAACATTACTTACACCCAATATGGTCTAAACTTGACGGTTTCTTTAAATTTACAGAAATACGAGGTGGGCGGTTAAATGTGCCTGTGAGTGTACTTTGGATACAAAATAAATATTTAATTCAAAATGCTTTCCTTGTGTTAAAACTGAAAAAAAAAACAGCAATAATTTTTAAACTATTGGGATTTTTGTGAGAGTCTATTCGGAGTAAAATAATCAATACACATTTGAAATAATCAAATCGAAAAATATTAACGATAAGATTTTTTAATATAACAACAGTATAAATTAAGACTATTTGAATAATCTATTTTTAATAGACTCTCGCAATCAGCTTCTTTATTTTGTATTGATGAACTACGTATCAATCGGCAATGTAAAAACACCGTTGGAAAAAAAAAAAAAAAAAAACAATTCCGAAAGTATTTAATTTATTGCTATCACGACTTTCCGACTTTTCTGGCCTAATTTTCCCATGTTTATTTCCGTAATCTGTTTACTTGGTTCGATACAAATCCAAAAAAAAATCCCAACCGAATCGAATGATGTTAAGCCGAGTTATGCGCGTACGAGCACAATTTAATTTCAAGGTGTTTTCACAATTTTCCGAATTTTTAGGTCTAATTTTCTGATTTCCGGTGAAATTTTGAATTTTTTGGCTACTTTGCATATTAATTTGGTTCAATACAAATTCGACAGCAAAATTTACAACCAAATCCAATAAAGTTTAGCTTAGTTATGCGCGTAGAAGATGATGCATAATTCCAACTTGTTTGCACACTGTTTAACTAGTCAAAAATCTATTAAATTCGACCATACCGTCGAAATAATTTGTAATTACTGAAAAAAAAAGATAAATCAACGAGGTACTGTAATAAATTATTGAAAAGGTTTTTTTTGTATTTCTGAAAAACATGCAAGAACAGAATGATGACGGAGACGGAACTGGAGCCGGAGCTGGAATAGCTGTCAAAATATTGAATACACGCAAATTCAATGTTGCAAACACAACGGAACGTAGCCGCATACGGAGCCGGAGCTGCAGCCGCAGACGGAAGAGTTCACCATCTTTTAACTTTTCACGTACGACACTTTTGACGTTTCAATTTGTATGAAGAAAAAAAAAAAAACTTTTTGGGTTTGAAAAAAATATTGCGAAAAAAATTATTTATTAAAAGGAAAATATTGGAAACAAAAAATGTGAATTCTGAGCTTGTACACAAGAATATTCTTTTGTTTTTCTTCAAAATACATTCAAAGCTGTACAGCTGCATTGTGGACAGGTGAAAAAAATAACGTACGACACTTTTTGACAGCTCTTCCAGTTCCGTCTGCGGCTCCAGTTCCGTCATTCTATTCTGTTCAGCCAGTTACAAGGCACTGCACTTTAACCGTGCGTCGATTTGTTTAAAATCGTCTGTGAACATTAACTTGTATACCTCAGTGTATAGTCCAGTGGTTGTCACTTAATTTTGAACAAAGTGGCATACAATCCGAAAATGTACCACACTGACGATGTTGGTTGTTTTATCCTCAGTGATGGCGTACTTTGAGTGCTTTTCAATTGTCATGGCTATAAAATTGAATTTTATTGAAATTTCTCGAATAAAAGTCCATTTTCTCCAATAATCCCCCCTAAGTATTTGTGTGTGAGTGTGTTTGTCTTATATTTTGCCCAAAAGTTCCTTCTGCTGGCAAATGTATCTAAAATAGCACCCTAGCATCAGTTAAAGGTTTAGTTTGAATCTGAAATTCTGATGTATCTGACCCCTTTTAAGGATTAAACATTCACCACATTTATTCTGAGGCAGCTGATAAGTGTTGCACAAAATGGGGTAAAGAAGAAATTTCATGAGAAGCTGCATCAGCATCACCATCATCATAGCTCTTAGATTCATGTTGAGTTAACTCATGAGGAGCTTTAAAAATACCACATCAACCACATTAGAATGGAAATCAACTTGAAAAAGGTTCTCTTTTGCATCCTAATGAACAACCTGATTATGATGAAAATGGCTTTGGGGACACAGAACTTTATACATATGATGTTCCAAACCTACAACAAAATGATAAAGAAGGAGATGTATCATGCGTTGCGGATATATGTCTCTAATCGGATATCCTAAATTTTAGCCCAAGGGAAAGTGTGTTGCTTTCAATTTTTAATATAAAACCCGAATGAAAAATTTGTCATAAAGTAAAATTATTCTTTTATCTGGAGGAGAAAATTTATTATTTAAAAGTTCCCATCCGACCTGGGAATATAATATAGGAATCTACATTTATGATTTTAGGAATTTCAAGGAAAATATCCGTGTTTTTTTTTTTCAATATGATTCAAAGATACATAACTTTCTCTTAGGCGTACATAGAACTCCTTTGATTATAATTATTATACACACATGAATAAACGTAACAAGTCAAACGAAAAAGGCTCATTGCTTTGAAACTTTGAAAATGTTTTTCAAAGACTTGAATTCCCATGCAAGAGTATGAGCTTAGTTTTAAATAATTAAATTGTATTTCAGTCAGGCGCCTATGTTGAGATTGTTTTTCTAAGTACTGTACACTTTATAACTACAAGCTACATATTCTACATACCTTTTTACTTTGGTATGACTTTATTCAATTTGCTTGATTTGGAGTTGTATGGATTTGAGCCATAGTAATAGAAAAAATTATGATTATTAATAATTTAGTGATTTTTGCAACCAAAAAAGTCAATTTGAGACTGAGTCGAAAGAATCTGGAGATCTTTAATGTGTTTAAAAATAAGATATGTACCTAGAATTTTAATCCTGCATCTATTCCTTTCTCTTTGTCTAGAACTCTTACTACGATAGTAAGCGGGTAAAAATATGAAAGAAAGTACTTTATTTGCATTTAAATTTTTATTTACCAAAAAAAGTGCGATACAATTTATTAATAATATATAGTTTCTCGCGGAAACAAAATAAATGCATGAAAGCAAATAAATTTTATTTTCAACAATAACTTTTACAATCGTAGGAGGTATGTTTTTAAGTTTTGCATAAAATCAACATATTTTCAAAAGTTTTTTGGCATTACCTTATGTTTGCTTATCTTTGATTTTTGGCTGTGACTTTGAAACTGGAGTTAGCAGTCATGTACAATATTCTGACTTATAAGTCAATTAGGGAAGTCAATTGACTTACAGTTAATTGACTGCATTACTTTTTGACTGGTTGCAGTCTTTAAGTCACTTAAAAGTCAGTAAGTCATTTGACTGCAGCCTTTTAACTTAAGTCAATTTATTTCTTTTTATTCTTTTTACTACTTAAAAAAATTTAATGATACATATTTTTAACAAAAAAAAATGTTAAACTGTCGAAGGTAGGTACTAAAAATAAATATTTTTTTGAATTTTTTTTGTTAAAAAAATATTTTCCAAATTTTTAAATGCAATATTGTTTGAACTACTCAGAAGAACCAGAATGAAAAATTATTAAAAAAAAAAAAATCGGTCCACCCATTGGGTAAGAATGCTTATAGGTATACTTATTGAAAATATGTAATGCAATTTTCTAAAAACAAAAAACAACATTTCTGCATTTTTGGCGAAAACATAAAATGTAGTTTTCTTACAACAAAACTATCGTCTTTATATTTACTTACTTCAATCAAAATGGTTAAAGAAGTTTTGAGAAATTTTGAAGAAACCGAAATACATATGTGTATAGCATCTACCTGTTCTAGATGATCTAAATCAAAAAATCGAATTTCTCCTTTAGGGAATCACATCAAAATACTGTGTGCCAAATTTAAAGCAAATTGACCCATCCGTTCAGGTTCTACAGTGGACACACAGACGCACGGACGCGCAGAAGTACGGACACACAGACTCTCAAATCGAAGGGAATATCAAAACCAACTTTTTCAGACTTCTCCATCATATGTAGTGTCAATTTTCATTTTTCACAACTCCGAAAGTTTTTCTCAAACGAAACCAATAGGGCTACTGCGAGCAATTGAAAAATCCTCCAAGAGTATCTCCTGTCATAGAAAAGTGCCGCTCACCTTATCCGTTCGAATTCGGCAGTAAACTGTGGGCACACACACAGGAATGGTTGAGAGTTGTAAGTCACTAGGCCCTAGTTCTTCATGAGCCGTTGTGCCACTAAATTAATTTTATTTTTAGGGGGACAAGCGCTTCTATCTATACCCTACTTTGTACGTCTTTGTTGACCTCGTTGGACCTGATGGAACTAGGATTTTCTTTTCATGGTCTTTCTTGATGAATTTAGAGTCTACATAATACCGAAAAAAAAACATCTTTACAACAATTTTGAAATTTGTTTCATTGCAAATATGCTCGACATGGATATCTATCTATCCCCAAAAAAATGTATTTACATTTAAGTCTGTCTTAAGAGTGCCTTATTAATTTAAATATCTCCTTCTCTAGTCACAACACACCTTCCTAATCATGCATATTATATACTGTGCACAATTAAAATTTTCTTTTTAACACCGTTTTATGTTTTTTTTTTCTGTATTAAAGAATTCATCCAATCCAAATCCCTCATTTAAAAATACCTAACCTAAGCAAAAATTATATACCTACCTCAACCTTGATCATGGGACTATGCCTTGACCCATTTTGGTTAAACATTATTTGATGGATAGACATATTTTCTTACAATTCAGTTAAAAAATATAATTCAAAGCAATAAAATTCGTTTCCCATAAAATCATCACCCGTAAAAATTAATTCCGAGTGAACTTCCTTCATGCTTTTTATGTCTAAGGATAATGTGTCCTTGCAGATTTATTTATTTTTTTTTTGAAGTCCCCTTCATCCGGTAGCAATAAAAATATTTGAAAATAGAAAAAGAAAACCTCTTCAGATTCTTGGTAAAAAAGTAAAACACACCAATGGACAATGACACTATTCGAAAAAAAAGTAAAACAAAAACAAACAAAAGAGAAGAAAAAAAGGGTTTTGGGAAAAGGACAACAAACACAAGATGATTATGGTATGAAATTCCTGTTAAGCGGTCAAGTATTATATCTTATATGTGTTTTTATTTTTTTTTTTTTGTCAGATTTTTGTTATCTTTTTTAGGTTATATCCGATTCCTTATCAGAAAAAAGTCGTCTGATGATGGTATAGTAACATACAAAAATGAGAATCAGGTTGTTCTACAGGAAAAAAAAATAGTCTTCAAGCCTTTTCTAGTACCTTATACACACCCAGTCAGTCAAGTGGAATAAAAGGATTTTCAGCTCCAAACAAAGGCATATCGAGTGACAATAAGATTTTGGATAAACTGATATGACAATTTTAAATTGTATTCGGACGGAGCAAAATTTAAAATATTCATCCGTACTTTTATATGAACCCCCATCAAGACTTAACTTAATTGACAATAAGGCGAACGGGTGATGTTCTTAAAGTTATTGAAGTGTATACCCATGACCAAGACCATGGGATGTTGAAATGATCAAGATCCTTTGAACTGATGATGTATGAAATGAACCCAAATTAAATAAGTTATCAGCGCAAAAAGTTTTATCGAAAGACTCTTCGCATAAAAATGGACAGAAATTTTTTTTTCACAGAATATAGATAGGTACAGGGCACATATCTGTACGTCGCCGTCGTCGATGACTTCTGAAAATACGCAATTAAAAAAATGGATTACGACCCTTAACGGAGTCGACCGTTCGAACTTACTGCCTCCTACCTGCTAAAATCTGTCTTACCTTTTCTTTCAGTACCAGGCCTATTTTATATAACAAGGTCAGTTCATTTGTATGTGATTCTCTAAACTAAAGGGAAAATTCGAATTTTAGTTTTATATCGGTTATTTTTCGGTTTTTTTTTTGGAGTTTTATAAAAAAAGGCTACAACGATTTTGATTAAACTTCCTACCTGCAATCGCCAAATTGATTGCAAGAAAACTGCGTTTCAGGTTGCTGATTTCTTACATTAATATTTTATTTAAAAATTTTTAAATAACTTTTGTGAATGGTAAATTAGAGTTTATATGGTTTAAAATACGTGGATCAAATGGTGCCTCCCATCAGGGTTGAAACTGCTGAATTCTGAAATCCTTTTTTGAAGTTTACATGCATCCTTTCGCCTTTTGAGCATTTAAACCGGTATTTGGACAGTTTCAGACCAGATGTTATTTTTTGAGGACTTCTAGGGCTCTGGGATGATTGTTAAAATCATTAGATTTTAGTTAGCCCTACAAAAATAAAACACATGGGGTAAAATTACTAGAGCAGATGGGCCAGTAGAGATTATGAAATTCTGCCCAAAAACTCCATTCGGTACGGTATGTCGCAGCCTCGCTGAATGAGATTTTTTCCTTTTAACGCAGAATCCCGATAAATGGAATGCTTTTAAATTCCAACTCCACTAACACCTGTTTTTTTTCCGAACAGAGACCGACTGCTGGGAGATTGTTCAATGTGGATAATAAAAACTAATTCTTTTTTCTGACATATTTTCCACGAGGCTCTTATGTCAAAAGGTATCTAGGCATCTAGGGTTTAAGCAGATGATTGAGGAGAAATGTGAAAACATAGTTACATGTTCAACCTTTAAGCCCAAAAATGCTCTGCGCTTATAGCTAAGCTTGCGCCCGTATAGGTGTAGTGAATCAGTTATTATTGCATTTAAAATGTAAATTGATTTTCCCTTACCTTGTTTATTTCGTCAAATCACCATCGGTCTGGAAAAGAAAAGTGCCTCATGTTATAATGGGTTATAAAAAATATAAATTATAGCCAATAAAAATACGTTTTGGCGAAAAGAAGTAAATCCTTAGGTAAACATATAATTTTGTGTTTGCGAGCAATCATTAATATAGATTTATGTGTTAAAAAAAAAAAGCCTTTGTCCAAGGAAAATTTTTTCTGAGATGTGTTACAAGTGGTAACAGAACAGAATAACACAAATAATTTGAACCAAAAGTGTGAAATAACTTATACAACACGTTTAATAAATGTTACGTGCAAATTGGCTGCGAACATTTGTACTTGCCAATTATTACCCACGTGCGTCGTCGTCATCGTTAGTCACGTAGAATGCATATAAATATAATAGGCTCGTTGTACTAATAAAATAATAATTCGGGTCAGCACAGCATAATGGAAATATATTCAATTAAATTTGGATTCAGGAAAATAATTTTATCTATATAATATACAATGTGTATTATATTGTGTCTTTCACACAAAACTGTTGTTTTATACACATACATATGAGATTATAAATAAAATTTATTGCCTGTGGGCCAAGGATTCTATTATATGAGTATAATTATCCTTGATTGCCGACAAAAACGAGTACCTAATAATAATGCTGAGGAAGAATACATTAATGGTTTGATGAGGATATAAGGTTTTATTGAATTTCATGAGGTTGATTGCTTTTTAATGTGTATAAGTAATAACATATGAAAGTCGATTCAGACTTGTGGGTTAAAAAAGTAAAAACTAGATTGGCATGAACGTGGTGCTCAGAAAAATTAGATAATTTCTTTTGTCCGGTGCGAGTAGTACGATAACTAAGGCGCCACAAAATAATAACGGATTTTTGTAGAAGGGTAAAATACAAGCATTTTTTGCTATTGGAGGGGGGGTCTATCTCCTCCTGTTTAGGCGGGATGGGCAATTTTCAAAAAAAAAATGATAACAAAAAAAATGATAACAAACATTTTGAAAACAAAAATTATACTCAATCACATAAAATTTTGAAAAAAATTAGTTTGAATTTTTTTTTCATTTTTTTTTCAAAATTTCGAGTTTGGAAATTAATTTTTTAAAAACTATTCACTAACATAACTTATTTTAAAATGAAAATCAAAGAACAGATTTCTGGCTTTCCAAAAAGGTATAGCATGGCCGTACCGTTGTTTTTAAATATTTTTTTTTTCTATTTTAAGTCAATTTTTTAGAAAATTGTCCCTCCTGCCTAAACGGGGGGAAATAGACCCCCTTCAGTTCGATTTTTTTCTTGCCTTAATCCAACTTACTCGCTCCAGCTGTTTGGTGCATCTTATACCGAGCACTCTATATATAAAAAATGAATCCCTTTTTGTGTTCGTCCGCGCATAACTCGGGTAAATATCATCCGATTCCGTTGCAGATTTTTTGTTGGATTTTTATTGAATCCGATTAACACACAACGGAGCCAAAAATGGGAATATTTGATCGAAAATTAGAAAATTCGACCGAAAAGGTAGGCAAATCATGAAAACACTTTGCAATTTCAAAATGTCTGAAATGAAATTGTGTTCGTACGCACATAACTCGGCAAGGCATCATCCGATTTGGTTGGACACATTTTTGTTAGATTTGTATTGAATCAGATTAACAGTAAACGGAGTTAAAAATAAAAAAATTCGAATGGAAATTAGAAAATTCGACCGAAAGAGTCAGAAAATCGTGAAAACATCTTGAAATTTCAAACTTTCTGAAATAGTGTTTTGTTCGTGCGCGCATAACTCGGCTGAACATTATCTAAAATGGATGGGTATTTTATTGTTGGATTTGTAGTGAAGTAGATAAACTTACTACGTAGATAAAAATTGGAAAATTAGCCCGGAAAAGTCGTCATAACAATAAATTGCATACTTTCCGAATTGTTTTTTTTTTTTTTTTTTTGTTCGAATGGTCATTCGAAGAACAATAGAATAGTTATTTCCAAAGTTTTAAGCAACAATGTCAATAAGTAGTACCTTCGCATATGCATATATTTATATTGAATGAATTCTGCAAACTGCTATTGTCACGATTAACCTCCCATGAATCCTTATTTTTTCCCCCCAGAGATTCTTAAAGTAAAAAGAAAAATACAGAAACCCATACTAAAAACATTTTTATGTAACGATGAATAGGTACTACAAGCACTATAACAAAAGAATATCCCATTATTTTGTTTTATGTTTACAATGGAACTAAAGTTACTGAAAAGAGCGTGCTGCATGATGCATGCATAGGTAGATACTCGTACTGCATATTGTATCGGTAAAGATTCCAATGAAGTTTAAAAGAACTCATTTTGGTATACCTACTTTTGCATTAGGATAAAGTTTGTGTACCTTTACTTTGCGGTGATTTCGAGTTGCATTTGCTTTTGCTTAAGCTTTCCCCTAAAATCCAAATGAAATCACGATTGAGATTACCTTTGGATGAAATAAATGGATCACGTTCGGTAATGTATTTAATCTCGTTACTTTTTAACAAGTTACGAGTTCTTTTATTACCGACTGTGCTGGTTTTTATCGCTAAATGAAATGGTTTAGGGACTTTACCAAGAAATACATTCGGACAAAGTAAAATGTATAAAACGTAAGTTATTTAATTTTGTTAGCTTAAGATGTAGGTATCACATAATCATATAAATACAGCTTGAATAATAGCTTTTTCTTCAGCAGAAATTCAAATACATATATCTCACAATTCTATCACTACATTCTAATAAGACTTCAATATATGTTTTAAATTCAATATATGAGCTTGTGCATATGGTTGGGAAGTAATGATTACATTCAGTATTTGATTCTAATGTCTTTTACAATTACATGTAGTCAGAAGATTTTTCGCGACCTTTAGTCCAATGCGTTTCGCCCAGGCGCGACAGTTGGGCTCATCAGTTAGATGCTGTCGTACCTTTCTTAATAAAATCTACAGTGCATATGCAGTCCACTAAAACAACAACAAAAATATTATTACATGGATTTTTTCTAATTGCAATTACATTTAATTGTAGTTAGGTACCTAAATACATATTTCGATTAAAAATACCTACTAGCAATTATTAATTTAAAATTTTCAATCAATAATTAAATGTAAATGAAAAAAGTAATTGAATTTCGTGTAAATGAAAAATACACAGATTTAATTAATTTTGAAGTAATTGATTACATAATTTGTAATTAACTAGAAAAAATATCAATCACATTTAATAAAAATAAAATAAATAAAGCATAAGACAAGCATAAGCATAACACGCACAAGAATCAAATGGATAATTGAAAGAGAACAGCGAGTGGTTTAGCGAAATTTGTAACGCACTTCTTAAGAATATTGACCCAACGAGCAATCATCCTTAAGCAGGTTAATTTTGTTAATCATATTGTTTGCCATATGGTAATTGAGGCTTAAGATATTTGGTTGCAAATGTTCTGAAGAAGTCAAGATTTATTTCTGAGTAGCTTGAACAAAATGTTTGGCCAAAGAAATCCGCAAAAAAGTTTGAAATCGTCTGGGGGTCAGCGGATGAGGTATTGGTGTATTTCAGGGTTGAAGGATAACCGTGTGATCTTTTTTTTAATTTATAAACTGGGAAAAATATTTTCGGTTCGAGATAAGATAAGGTTTGAATAATATGGTTTGAGTAAAGAGATTCAGATAAGTCTGCAAAGTTGTTGATTTTGACTTTTATATTTGACATTTATGATATTTTTTTCCATAGCTCATTTTTTTTTGTTATGAAGAATACAAAAATCTTTGTTTTACAACAAAAGGGAAAAATGTAGAGCTCTTTTGATGCATGAGTCGAAGGGATTGTAAAAAGCAGTTTTATAGTTGACCATAAAGAATCATAATGATAAGGTGGTGTGAGAGAGTATAAGGAAGTATGTTTTCACAATCAAAAGGCAAGGGTTACCGAAAAGAGTGGATAATGATTGTCAAGTTTAGAGAGGATTTGATTATTTTCTGCAACTACACTATTTTGAGCATCGGTTAAAAAAACTAAATCTAACTGCCTTTTCAGATTATTATTTTTTTTTCACTAGTCTGGACGAGATTAGAAGACAAAAATCTATCAACAAATAAGATTTCTTTTTCAGAGACTGCATTGGAAGAAACATAGTAGATATCGTCCTGTGAAACTTCCCATCTCAGTCGTGGAAGAATTTTGTATTCGCAAACTACAGTAATGTCATCTTAAGCATCAGAGTTTTAAAAACTGCAGTCTTTTCGGTACTGCAGTTAATTGACTAAAAAGACTAATTTCAATAAGTCTTTTAACTTACAAAAATACTTTAACTTAAATCGAGCAGTCAGCAGTCAGTACTAATATTCCGACTGTGCAGTTAAAAAAAAAGTTAATTAACTTTTAGTTAATTTAACTGCAGTACTTTTTAACTGCTTTTAGTCTTTTTAGTCAGTAAAAAGTCTTTGTACTGCGATGATTTAACTTTTAGTCAGCAAGTCTTTTAACTACAGTCAATTAACTGTAAGTTTTTTTTAACTTTTTTTTCTTTCAAATTTCTTTTCTTTTTATTCCATCCTGTTTCTTTAAGCTAAAAGACTATAGAAAACGTTAAAAGACTTACAGTTAATTGACTGTAGTTAAAAGACTTGCTGACTAAAAGTTAAATCATTGCAGTACAAAGACTTTTTACTGACTAAAAAGACTAAAAGCAGTTAAAAAGTACTGCAGTTAATTAACTAAAAGTTAATTAACTTTTTTTTTAACTGATAAAGAGTTACTCGAGGAATCACCGCTACGACTTCAATCGGTAACCAGGACCCATGTTCTATAACTTCTCGCATGCACAAAATCGGAAACGATGGAAACTGAAACAAAATACATTCATTCATTCATTCATTTTTCAGCGTTTCTCGAATGATTTTTTCGATGTCAGAGTTACAGAACATGGGTCCAGGACACCTTTAGGATAGACACTTAGGTTAGGCTAGGTTGTTGGGCTGATAGAGGATCTTGTTTCTATCACACTTAGATCAATGTAGATCCCTTGTGATACCCTGGAAGATTGAACGCTCCAAATAATGATTTAACCTATAAGTTTCATGGACCATCAAGCCATCTGGAGGCATTGATGAATTTCGATAGTTGCACACCAGATAGGTTGGAGAGCTCTTCTAGGTTATTGAAGAAGTAGTTTCCTAGGTGTTTGTTTCTCAGTTGCGAGAGTGTTGGGCAGTGACACAAGAAGTGAGAAGAGTCTTCATGTGCTTCTTCATCGCCACAGCCTCTGCATAGATCATCCGTGATGAGCCTCAGCTTTTTCATGTGGTACTTCAGCAGATTGTGTCCGGTGATTGTACCTACGAGAGAGTATAGTGATTTTTTATTTAGCTTCAAGATCCTATCTGTCTTCCCCTTATCAAAACACGGCCAAAGTTTTTTGGTATTCGTGCAGGAGTCGAGTAGGGTCCACCTTGCATTTGTTTTTTGCATTTTGTTTTTTTTGTTTGAAGGAGCAGATTGGTGCATAAATGTTAAGTTCTGCTTGGTTTGGATCAGCTAATGATCCAATTCGTGCCAATTCATCTGCTTTTTCGTTACCTGGGATTCCTATATGGCCAGGAACCCAGCAGAGTCTTATTTTGTGCTGCGACCCAAGAACCTTGAGCTCCTCTCGGCAGCAGAACACGAGTTTAGATTTTATTTCGATGGCAGAGAGTGCTTTTATGGCTGATTGGCTGTCAATGAAAAAGGTAATATCAGTTGGCGGTATGGCCATCATTGACAGCCGTTCTGCAGCTTTAGTTACAGCCAGAACCTCAGCTTGGAAAACACTGCTATTGTCCGGGAGTCTAAAGGAGCTGGCTAAATTTAGGGTTTCCGAATAGAATCCCGCTCCAACTCCACATTCCATTTTTGACCCATCGGTAAAAACTGCTACCGTTGGGTCATGTGGTTGAGTGACTTCCCACTCCTGCCTAGGATAGACACTTAAATCAGAGGTAAACAGTTCTCTGTTATTCAATTCGGAAGTGAAATTGATTTCGGTAAGCGCAAAGAAATCGAAATGGATTTTTTGACAATTTGACTAGGTAATAGATTGTAAAGAAATAAGGTTTAGAAGGGTTTGCACGATGGGTGTTAGGAACGAAAGGGATTATTTTGTACTCGCAGATTTTTGTGAAATTGAGAAAGCTATAGCCGTTTAGTTTATTTCGTACATCAATGTACTTATACCACAAATAATTTCAGCACATGTAATGTTTTAAGATCTCAAAGTCTCAAAACAAGTTCAATTTGAAACTTAAATGACTTCTTTAGGACACAATTAGTTCTTAAAACATATCCAAAAAACGAAAAGTCTAACACAGTGGCAAACGGGACGTTTAGCAACAATTCTAGGATATATATTAAACCTATACTATTGACAACAGTAAACTAAAAACTTTTCTTCTCCTCAGGTTTTATTTTTGTCCAATTTACTAAAGAAATATAAATTCATTGTGCTGCATGCTATATTACCCATTGATAAAATTAACGTTTTCTGACTTTATTGACTACCTATAGATACCATGAGTAATCTAGCAGATAATTATTTATCTAAGCAAGCTAGAAATGGAGTTAGGTCCTGTCACTTTTTTAATTAAATGAGTTTTATATAAGTTTATATACACACAAGTGTGTTTGTGTACAGTGTAGACTTAGAAAACTCCTGTGGAAATTGAAATTTAATTAAATGCACTCTTCTATTCAGAAAATAGAAGTTAAAATAATATTTAACTGTAAAACCAAAAAGTTTTCCTGAACTTTTACCCCATAAACAGGGCACAGAAGAAGTTACCAGGCAAAATAAAAACAATTTTGCAATTAAATTGATAAGTATGTTTGTGCTCTGGAATTGAATATATAACCTTAAGGGCAAACCAGCAAACCGTTCGTATTTCTTGTTTATATATTTACCATCTTTATTGGAGTCAAAAGTCTCTGGCCAACCATTCTCCTATACTTACCACAAGAGTCCTCCACTTAAACTGGCACTTAATTCTTTGCAGCCTTGAAGGCTTGTTGGTGGTGTATAGTGTGTATAAATACCTACAAATATAAAATATTACTTCACAATCATAATTCAGAACCCCGGTTTTTCCTATTTTACTCTTGTCCCTTGAAGTATAACAAAACTATATGCGAGGGTGGAGAAGGATGAGAATATTAGGTTTTATTTTTCTCTCTGCAACTCTTTGCAGGAATAGCATCAGGACCAGAAGCGATACTGAAGAAGCCTTAGCAAATCTACTTGGGAAAAATATAACAAATGGTTGTTAAAGGAAGGAAGTTTTCAAAACAAATTAGAAAGAGGATTTTTCTCACATTATGGTTCAGTGTCTACCAAAAATATTGTTATTCTTTTTTTATAAATCTAAAGGTGTTTTTCTATTCTTTGTAACCGAAAATGATCCCAATACCTGAGCCGATACACACAGGATATACGAATATTATACCAACTGGAACCTTTCCCTTGTGAAATAAACCACAATAGTGGCTTAGAGAAAGTTTTACTATGCAAACTGTAAACCATTTTGGTTGAGAGAATTAACTTTTCGAAGTTGCAAATGTAATTGTGTTGCTATCACGTTGTATTTTATTAGAGATTTTGGGGATAGTACATTTAAGTTAACAAACCTACTTTTGGGTAAGAGATATGCATTATTATAGACAATATGGTATAGAAGATTATATTTAAACGGTAAGTGTTCAAAGTACTATAGAATCTAACAACGTTTCCAGTGGCTTTTGATTTATTTTGAAAGTTCTTAAAAAAAACGAGAGTAAGTTAAACTGATCTAAGCAAATTCAAGGAAATAATCCTTCATGCAAGCTTCTAATATATGGATACTTTCACAATCGTACTGAATTTAAAAAGATGCTCAGGGCCTACGGGTTGGCATACTTCACGCACTGAGCGAGAATCTGGTCAACTCCTGCGAACTCCCGACTTTTGAAGGTGATAAACTTTTATTAATTGGAATTTTCTATATTCTGGTCCATAAAATAAATAGAAAGTAAAATTAAACTTTTTAAATTAAGGCTGAAGGTCAGTTAAATTTTGTAGAGTTGTGTAATTTGTTATACTTTTGCGAGTAAACATTTTAAACAAAGCCATAGCGTCCATTGGGACAACCTGATTAATGCACCAGGGCCCGCGACCAAAGGTCCCCAAACGGGATCGAAGCTCCAAAACTAGCACTGATATGAAAAACAATGTAAAGATTTCTTCTATTCACATCTTTGCTCAAATCGCTTTGACATAAACAGACCAAAAGAAAAAAAATTTAAACTTTTGATCTTGTATACCTTCCTTCTCCTGAAAATGAAATCTTGCAAAATTAATTTGACTTCCACAAGATATGTATTACAGGAACGCTACAATATCTCGCAAATTAAAATCTAGAATAACAAAATCTCCATTTTTTTAATCTCTCTCGCAACTTCATAAGTCCACTTTTTAAAATCCCGCTTTTTACAATCTCGCATTTGCAAGTCGCATCCATCAGGAATCTCACAAATTTAACCGAAATCTCGCTAACTAAAATCTGCGCTTGCTTGGGCAACTGAACATAACCTAAGCGGAGCAACGGAGGGAGTTAAGATCTTTGGAACTTGGGTGATCCGCCCAATTATAAATTTTTTGGTATAGATGCTTGCCTGACTATTAAATTGCAATAAAGTCAAAAATTTTACTTTGGACTTAGTTTTATTGGCACCACTTTATTCAAACTAAAGACATATTATTATTCAAACTATAGACATAGGTTTATTTTAATGCGAGAATTTAGTTTTCGAGAATTTAGTTTGTGACTTTTTTAACAGAAAATCGAGTAAGATAAAGATTCCCTTCGATGAACGATCCCAACACGAGAAATTTGATGATCCCCAATAGCGTTTTCGTGTAACTTTTCCACCCGATAATTGCTTCTTTATCATCACAGCTTGAGAACAGGGTCACTGAAATGAAAATGATTATAAAGTTTTGCAACCCTCTTTTTTAACATATTAGTTAAAGAGTGACCTGGAATTTCCGGGCGAACGACAGACGTATCATATGATTTTTCCACTTAGTAGCTGCTTCCCATCAGGTCTACATTTTGTAAAGATATGAGTTTCATGAAAAATCTTAAAGAATTGGCTATTTTTTTGATAATTAAAAACTTTTCACAGTCTTTAAGCTAACTATAGATGCTGTAATAATGTTTTTGACATATTCTGCAAAATCTGAAAAATCTTTTTACGAAGCTTTAATAAATCAAAAATTACTTGCAAACCGCAATGGAACAAGAAAGGCTAAGCAAATTTATCACTGGTACTTATGTATTAAAAATCGAAGAGCAAAGTCAACAATAATTAGGGCTCTATATTGGTTTTTACACTGGGCCCCACAAGTTCAAGCTGCAGCCATGATTTTAAATATGATTTCCTTATTATAAGGATACAAAAACCTATGAAAAGTCTTATCAATTTTGAAATGTCCCAAGTTCCTAAAAAATGTGTAACGCTTGCATGTGATGATTTGCATTATTGAATAGGAATGCCAAGGTGAAAAACAAACCTTTCTTTTATTGAATAATTCTATTTTTTTCATGGGAAAATAGCGCTGCAGCCATATAGAAAATTATCATAATGAAACCATCTTTATAATTTAAAAATTCTCCACGAACGAGGTTGAAAGGTTAAATCCTGGCTATAATAGTCATATCTGTATAAGCATGTTTATGTCGCTGAAATATCTTTCCCTGAATGTCCTGATATATATTGAAAATCAATATATTCAATATTTTTTTCAATACATTAACATAATTTAGGTATAAACCTATCTTTTATAAAAACTCTTTTCCTTGCAAAATCAATTTTTTTCATATATCTTTTCAAAACTATAACATACACAAGGAAGAAAGTAAATTTTGTATAGATAACACCCAAACAAAAAAGAAGAAACCCTTCAACCAAAAGTGCTTTCCAAATGTAGTCGTGTACTGCCTTTCTATTATAAATGCAAAAGGCAAACTTTTTCTTATTATACACTTATCCAAATTCCCATCCCAAAAATATACACAGTAAATCCTTGCATTAAATTGACCCTGTTTCGCATGAATAAATTTTCAAGCTGAGAACTTTTATTCACCACCACACTATGCCTCAACTAAAACTTTCAAAAAGCGTATAAAGTAATCCAATTTTGGAGTGCAATTTTTTTGAGAGTACCAGTGTCGTGCGTAGCAAACTTATGAACACATTCAAAAAGAAAAAAAAAAACTAGTAATTATAATTAAAAGAAAAATCCACATTTATTTTAAACAAAAAGTTAAAAAATTAATTTCCATATCAAAAAATGTAAAGTCGATAAACCTTCATGTAAAGTCGATCAGCAAATTATTATTACTAGTACGTCCAGCCCTCGAATTTCGAGTGCCAATTATATACATAATCTTCAAGTTGCTTTGCTTCGACTTAAGATAAAAATGTACAAAGTACTCTGTATGAATTTACATACATAATTTTTCGTACATTTACGCCTATTAAAACTTAAAAGACCTTGACCGAACCAAAAATACCCAACTACATTAATGTATTTTTTTTTGTTATACACGACGATTTTACCAATGCTACGCTGCCAACAGCCAACTCAACTCCACTGAATTTGTATTCTGTCTCGCTCCCACTTTTACCTATTCAAACACATGCATAATAATATTGAATTGTTTTGTGGTTGTAGTTTTTTTTTCTTCATCCGAGGACAATGAACAACCACCCCATTTTCTTTTACAAAAATTCTCTCTCTTTCACTTTCTTCCAAAATGGGGGAGTTCACATGGATTAGCATGTTTGACAGCATGGCTTGATCATTGAAACGCAAAATTAACCGCTTGACAATAGTTTTGTTTGGTTTTCAAAATAATTCGAAAGTTTCTATGTTCTTGCTCCTCGCGAAAATTGTGCCTACAGGAGTTCTTTACTTTAAGTGCCTGTTTACATTGGATTTTTAATGAAGCGCGTTTTCATTCATTACTATGTTCCCCGTGTTTACATTATAAAGAAAAAATCCTTTCATAACAATCTTCCCTTCCCCATCTCACACAGCCCACCCTTAAAATCAATGTATCTCTCACTCACACAAAAAATCTTCGGTTGCGCCATTCATTAAACAGGTACTAACAGATCATGCCAAGAAAATTCAATGTGCCGCGGCAGACTTGTGTCCCACCCTTAATTTCATTGCATTTCATTATTATTATTTTCTGAACGCTGCCAACTGATATTCCAATAATCTTTCCAGTAGTGCTGGAAAACTGGTTGGTTTGTTGGTTTTTATGTGGAAAAAATCGAAACGTCACATCCTGAATTTTAAAGTATTATTTTGTCGGTCGTATGTCGTGTCGCGAATTTTATTTTAAGTTTTAATTTTGTGGAACAATTTACGCGGTCTTAAAGCCAAAATTATATATCGTTAAAAAGGTTTTATTGCACAGAAGTGCAGAATGGAAAAATTTATTAAAAAATTGCAACACAAAAACTAAAAAAAACAAAAGAAAGTTGCATAATAAGTGCGAGTAATTTGTTCGCTCCGTCTCGCTCTGGCTCTCGTTCGCACTTACTATGCAATTTTATTTTATTATTTTTTGTCTTTTGTGGATTATTATTTAATAATTTTTTGCATTGTGCACTTCTGGGCAAAAAAACCTTTTCAACGATATATAATTTATATGCCTTCGGCTTTTGTAGACGGCGTAAATTGTACCATAAAAACACGTTTGCCGTTTTATAATATGATACATATACATATGTAAAATTTATAAAATACTTGGACACTTGGGCGTATACACATTCTCATTATTTTAATGAATTTTGAACATTGTACCTTGGTAAGAATTTCCCAAACGGGCCACCAAAATACGATGGTCGTTATTTTTTCACCGTTTTTACATTTATGATAGCTTTTTGCATGAAATTGAAATGCAATTTATGAAAGGTTGAATAAAATTAAATTCGTCTATAAAAAACAATTTTTAGTACTTTAAAGGCTTAGATGGCTGAAGTGGGCATGTTCAAAGTCAAATATTTCGCTTTTAGTTGCGATCCATTTTTTTTTTTGATGTCATATTTTCAAGAACGAAATGAGGTTCATGGAGTTTTTTCATTTTGATAGGAGGCGCAGAACACAATTAATTATTAATTAGTTATAAAAAATCAATTGAAAAAATTACTAAAACTCAATATTAAATATTTTTTTGACAAAAATTATAAATAAACTATATCATATTATAATTCCAACGCCATTTAAATGATTAACAGATCGGAAAATATAATTTTTTTTTTAAAAAGTGCTATTAAAAACTTTGACTGTCCAAAACACCGATTAATAATAATTTTGTATCTCAAAAATATTTTTGGATGTGGTGGCCTGTTTGAGAAATTCTTACCTACCTACTTATTTTTCTTGGAGACTTGCTTTGTTAATATTTTACATAGTTTAAAATTTCCATAAAAAGAGCAAGAATATTCGCTAGGAAAGCTTACACTCTTGAATTTTTTAATCAAATTGTCAAGATTTAAGTCTTTGGACTTAAGAAAAATAACTTTTTATATTTTTAAAAATTAATTAATATGCAATTATCCAAAACAAAAAGTTGTAAAAATTGATATTTTTAAGTTCTATTTACTAGTTCCACCACGAGCGTAGGAAAAAATCTGCCAAACTTTTGTATTCGATATCACAACTCAATTTGGCAAAGAAAAGTTTAGTATTTAAATTCATTTATATTGCATCTACGCCACTGAAAAGTTAGGATAAGGAATAGAGTAAGTTATACTCCTATTAAAATAGTATTGCAGAAATAAGTCAACAGCTATTGTCATACATCACTATTGCCTGCAGTTTAAGCTATCAACTTTTATTACCACTTAATTGACCCGATAAATAAGAAGTTGACTATGAAATATATAAACTTGTACTTTTTTATAAAAAAAAGTTAATTTTTAAAGAAGAAAGTTTTTTTGAATCATTCAAATTTTAAAAATATTTGACATCTTTGCTTAGTATTCATAAGATCTCTTTACTTTATGAATATTTGTCAACCATAACCTTTAAAATATTCTTTTTGAGAGGATTTTTATTGCTTCAGATTTATATTTTAGTGGAAGTGGAATTTCACTAGTCCTTAAGAATGATTACTTAGTTTTAGTTGAAACATTTTATGCTCGAAGGTAATTGGCCATCTGTTTCCATCTAGTTTGGGCATTTTTCATAAATAAGATATCATTTATATTAACTAAGCATCTCACATATCTGTCTCTTTCTTAGCAATTTCAAACTAAAGAGCATATATTTAATGGTGAAATCCTTCTTTTGTAAAGTTTAAAGTGAGGTTAATGTTATTCATCAACGTATAAAAAGCCTCCGTATAGGAGGATAATATTATGTGACAGTTTCAGAAACCTTTGCTCTATGTTAATTCTTTTTTCGAAACCCGTTTCGCAACTATACTGTCAGTATCACTTGTTTATACTTTGAACACACACACATTCTTGCAGGACTCGCTAACTGATGCTTTTCCTTTAACACATCACAGACGAAGGTAACGCAGGTGAATCAGCGTAGATATGTTGATAACCATGAGAATTCTTTTTTTTTCAAACATACGAAAGTGAAATGTTACACTTTTGGCAAAAAAAAAGGTTTAATTTCGTATTCCAGATGCTTACTGCGGCTCGTTAGCTTCAAATTATTTATACACGCATGCACGACTAAGACGACAATGACACGACCACCGCCGCGCCGCTGCTGGTGAAGATGAGAAGGGCGAGCATATCATGTAAATTCCATGACAGGAACAAATCCCCTATTACTCCTATCAGAACTTGAAATTGAACATGTGTACCTTCAACGTATCTGTCAAAAAAAAAAAAAAACTCACCAGGATGTTTTTCTCAGGGAGATCGCTTAAAGTAACAGAATCAAATTCAAATCTACGGTCGTGCAGGTTATTTTTTTGCATTGTTGGTGATTTTTTCCAATTAGGTAGGCAGGCCTTGTAGACATAGACGGTATCTAGGGAGAATTATTTTAAATGTCCAATTAACTGCAAAAATATTCCTATGTAGGTTTATTTTTCTTCGGCCCGGTGTAAGTAGAGGAAATTCGTTGATTATAAATCATTATACTTTTTGAAATATTTTTGACATTTTAATTTCCCACTTCTGTTAGAAAGACTAAGACAAATACAAAAAATATTAACAAAATTCAAAAATATTCTTGAGATGATATTTAGAAAATGAATAATTACATATTTACATGGGTGATATTTTTTTGTCTTTTGAATAAGTTTGAATTGAAAAGGCCATCAAAAGCATATAATTATAGGAAAATAATGGGCCCTATCGGGAATCTCCCGGGAAATTTGTTTCCCACGGAATATTTTATTCGTGAATCTCCCACGGAATAAATTTCCCTCAAACCAAAATCCAATGCAAATTCAGCCAAATTCCCCTGGAAAAGTTTTCCGAGGGAAACTTTTTGGTATCATTCGTTCCCAATGTTTGAACGAGAGAAGCATTCCCTAGGAAATTTTGGTTTTGCAAAGAACGATCACAATTCAGGCGAATTTTAAATTTTCATACGCGAAATTTATATTTTTTGAGGTAAGTTTTATTTATATTATATATTTTTCTTATGTTTTAAATCCTTAATAAAAATTTAAGCCTGGTAGGCTACTGACCACACGACATAGATGTGGTTCCGGCTTAAATTTATGTGATCATTTTGAGTTTAAAATATAAAAAGAAAAACCATGTTACGATATAAGTATAAATTAATAGCTAAGCTAATGTGAAGTACCTACTCCTAATTCAAAAAAAAGTCATACTCACTCTCCAACCTTTCAATTGTGCGTTTAAATTCAAAAAAACGTACGTTTTTGCTTAAAGGCCTTCCACACTATTCCACAGAGGATTAACACATGTCAAAAAAGTGGGATGTAAATCAGGTATAATAGTGTGGAAACAAAATATGAAATTTCATCCCACACGACTTGACAGCCCATCTTACACAATTTGACATAGTGTTAATTCATGAAAATTTTTAGGATTGGTTCTAAAACCATCACACATTTTATCAATGCAAGTGTTGAAGCAAAATATAAAAATCGTTTTCTTCACACAAATTTGGCAGTCGTAAGTAATTCTATCAGATTCGGCAGATGATTTTTGGTCCCGTCCATTCTTGCCTAACATCACGACCAAAGGAATGGTTGAGAGTTTTGAGTCACTAGGACCTGGGGCCTGTAACACAACGTGACAAGTTCTTGTAGGACAAGTGAAAAGCGACAAACTTGTCCTAAATCCTGTAACACAAAGCGTCAAGTCTATGAAAGATCGTATCCTTCGGACAAGTATAGTTGGACATGTGGATTAAGACTTGTCAACTTGTCACGTTGTGTTATAGGCCCCTGGTTTTTCACGATCTGTTGTGCCACTAAATTAATTTAATCTTTTTGAAAATATGCTAATTTTTCATTCTGTGGCCTTAGTCTTCCAATTCAACTTAACTATACAAGAATCAATGAGTATCTTTTATGAACAAAAAAGTAACTGAATAATTTCCAGCACTTACTCTTAGAAGACGAATTATTTCTACCTCAAAGAATGTTATGTATATAATAATTTGATATATAAATTATCTCACTCACTTCCAAAACTTGCAATTCTGAAATCTCATTTCGTACATAACACACGTCACTCAAGACTTAAATTCATCTTCTTGTTGCAAACTCAACAAACAATCTTAATTCGATGGCACGTCAAGCCATATAATAGAACTCTACAGATATACCCGCCTTCACATTTGCCTGCACAGCATCAGACATTCTCAATCAATATTTCTGAAATCACATCAGAAGAGTATTCACAGGCATCCCAAATTGAATACCACCATCTCACCTATAAAAAATTCGTAGGTACTCTCACTGAGAAATATTGTATAACACAAAACGTCCTGTCTATCCATCAACCCACTTGTCATTCGGAATTCATGGCAACTGATAAAATACAATAATATTCAGGTATAGAGAGAGCCTAAGCATTTTTGTTCTGTTTGTCATCCTTATTGCTGTGAATAATAGCGAGCATAATTTAATTAAGCATTTGTTCTATGCCAAGCCAAGAAGCCTTGCTGTATACTTGCGTTGGCCCAGCTCCATTAGATAGTATTAATTATTCCACGGAAGCTAAATATGTATTTCCAGTATTTATCTATCAGGTAGGTACCTATAAACCTTTCCAACAACAGAAACAAAACAAAAAAAAAAAAAAAACAAGAAGGATTCATTGAGATAGAAACAAAATATATAAATAAACATTTTACCAATTTATATCTCTGTTCGGTTAATGATTCAAGGATTGAGGCTTCTTAATCCCGAACATAATTTATTTCCTTAAACGTACAAGCAAAAAACATGTTTCAAAAGTCTGGTGGCTATTCTTAAGGAAGGTGTACAGATCCTGTCTGTTATAATTTCCTAATTAATGAAGAATGAAGAAATCAGGTGACCAGATTTGGTGGAATATCGCGAAAACCTTAGCTGATGAATTAATTAATAATATAATTGCAAAAGCGGTGCACTCGACATTTTTTTATAAGCATAAAACAGGTAAAACATGTTTTACAAAGCAAGTTTTAATTTCGTGTTAAAAAAAATTCAAAATAGACAATATAGCACACTGTACATATATATGTTGGTAAATAACATATACATACAGTAAAAGTAGTCATTAAATAGGTGATTTCCATATTCTAATGCTCCCCAAAAAGTCTCTAAATAAATAAAATAAAATTATTACGAAACCTCTTGCTCCTGTCTTATTTTTAACACGTGCCACCGGGCCTTTACTTTTTTCCATATAAATTACATGAGTTTTTTCTATTGTTTCAGATCAAAGATAAGCTGCAAATTTTATTAAATTTAAATATATTCGTGCAGAAAGAAAAGTAGTGTAAAATAATTAAAAATTCAATAAAATTAGAAAAAAAAGTACGTATACGCCCGGGTGTACCACCTTTAAAGAAGACAAAAAACAACGAAATGTGTACGACATAATTTTAGGCTGGCCATAACAATAGTTAACAAAAATGTTTAATATAAGAATGGCCACCATAAATTGCAGCAAAAGTCATTCCTGCTGTAAGTCCCCTTATTGGTTTACATCGTGATATCGAACACAAAAGTCTTGCACGTTTTTCATTGAAAAAAATCGAAAAATTTATTACTCACAGAACTAAACGTTAGATAAGAACGACGAAGAATAGTCAATATGCCAAACTTAAATGGTTAAACGTACCAAACCAAGGTAAAAAAAAAAATTCCCTTGGTAGATCGCCCATGTGGCACCTACCGAACATGGATTACATGTCATATGTGCTATAACGTGAACTAACGATATGGGAAATACGCGGAAGGGATGCCCTTTTTCAAACCCTTTCGAATGAGATATCAATGACACTTATATATCCGAAGAAATTGAGCTCAAATTAATTTAAGTACTCCTAATTTAGCTGCAATTTACCCCAAACGCGATGACTGATCACCTGAAACTATGAAGCGATAGCTATAAAACAATTCCTCTATAATCTTTATCTATCGATTGGTATACTTAGGATGTCTGTAGTGCAAACAGTCACTTAGCAGTAGGGCGCGAGCGGTACATGTTTTCGTAACGGTCCTCTTTTCGCTACATCACACCCAACCGTCCGAGAAAGACATGTAATCCATGTCAAAAGAAAATTAAACAACCTATGCAAGCTATATGTTTGTACTATATACCGCTCATTTGCTGCGGGAGCGTCGCATAACTCAAAATATGTATTATTGTTTTGAGTTTATTATAAAATCTTATATAAGATATTTTTGTCTTTAATTTTGTAAACATCGTTATTAGTCCATTGAAATGTTACATCAACCTTGCATTTTATACAGGACAAATTTTTTTTTGATGGATCTGTAGGTTGAATCCGTGAGAGTGTAAAACCGAGTTTTTGGGGTTGAAGCCCCCCCCCCCCCCATTCAGCCGCCATTTTGGAAAAGGGGGCAATAAACGCCTTTCGCAATATCTTGAGAACCATACATCTCACAAACAAAATTTCAGCGTATTTATAAAGAAAATTTAATTCTCTACAATTTATATTAACGCACTTTTTATCGTAAAATTGAAAACAAAAAGTAATAATCAAAAATATCACAAATAGAAAAATATCACTTTTTTCTTGTTTATTTATTTTATATCCTCTTTAAGATAAATTTCTAAAAACCTTCATCATTTTTTGGTTATGACTTTTTTGTTTTCAATTTTACGGTAAAAAGTGCCTTAACATAAATTGTAGAGAATTAAATTCTTTTCTTTAAATACGCTAAAATTTTGTTTGTGCGATGTATGGTTCTCAAGATATTGCGAAGGGCGTTTAACGCCCCCTTTTCCAAAATGGCGGCCGAATAAGGGGCTTTCAACCCCGAAAACACGGTTTTACACTCACACTGATCCCCCCTACAGATCCATCAAAAAAAATTTTGTCCTGTACAAAATGCAAGGTTCGGCCAAAATTTTGTAACATTTCAATGGACTATATGTATACCTATAGATGTCTCTTCTCAAATTTACACACGACCAGACCATCTTGTTTCTTGCACTAGTTGTTTTTCTATAGCTTTTTAACGAAAACGAAATTTTCAGTCACATTTATCTCGAAACCTCATATTTTGAGTTATGACGGTCTTGCAACAAATGAGCTACATATATGTACATAAATAGGGATAGAAACCAAAATTAAAATTGTTCAAAATAAATTTTTAAACCTTCCATTACAATCAAGTTTGTTCTCATATAAAATCAAGAAAAAGAAAAAAACTTTTCCTTTTTACTTATCATTTTTACGAATTGAGCATAGCAAGTTCATGGTGAAATAATAATATTCACCATAATTATATTGGTATATGCATTATACAGGTATATACCCAATTATTCCTTTAAAAGAAGCTCGTTTAAGGGCAATGACCTTGCCTGGAGTTTTAATGATAACTTTGTACACATACACATACAAGAAAATTTCAATGTTCCCTGCAAAATCAACATCAAGGATTTTCTTTTCTTTTTTTTCGTTTTGTTTTATTGTTCTTTAAATTCTAGCATTTATTTTATTTACCAAAAAAAGATAATGTTTTTTTTTTTTTCTGTTAAAACTTGCTTTGGGGCACTTGTTATTTTTATTTTTCAGTGATTTTCCAACCTAGGTAACAATAATGATAGAAAAAAAAATATGATGAGCAAAAAAGTGCAAAACGAAAACATCATAAAAACAATTATGTTCATTGCGTCCTTTTTTTCTTTCTCTGTGATGTTTTTATGACGAAATGCAAAAAAAAAGAAATGCAAAAGTAGGATCCAAGCAACAATGACAATTTAAAGATGAAAAATTTGATTTTAAAAACTTGAAATCTAGAAAAACTTTTTCGGGATGAAGCACTTTTTGTCTCTTATTTCTGTTCATTCTAGTGTGAATAAATATTTAAGGCACTGCTTCTATCCTATGGTATCTTGTCGTTCGTTTTCTTCTAATCCTTTTTTTACTTAAACTGTATTTTTTCAAAGGAGACAATTAAAATTGTATGCGTTGGGGATTTGTGTTAATAGAACAATGACTGTAACTTTTGAAGTCAAAGAATGAAAAGTATTTTATTTTTTATTACGAAAGACATTAACACTTGAACTGTAGTAGCTGCAGTACGTTACCCCTCTAAGCGTTTCACTTTGTACAAACACATTTTCACTTTAAACAATTCTTTTTACTTTAGCACCAATGCAATGGCGTATATGCTATGCATGCACTTGCACAAAGGACGATTCATTGTGTGCTTTTCAGATTGAAAAGCCTCATTAGTTTTTAAAAGTGGTTCACCTTATTTACGCAGTAGATTGTTTAATTTATTTAATAATTAAATTAAAAAATAATCCATATGATGCAATGAAAAGGTTAAGTACTTGAATTTGACTATTGATTAATTTGTTTGAGTTTGTAATGAAAAAAAAAAGCTTTTATTTATTTATTTTGAACGTACGAGTATTTTGAGTGCTTCGTTGAATTAAAAATTCTGAAATATTATTTGGTTGATGTTAAAATATTAGGCCATGAGAAGCAGAGTGGCCTAACTGATTTTTGAAATTATTTTTATAGTGATAAAAACTAATATTTGTTATAGTAAAAATTCGTCTCTTTTAAAACAGTTATATCTATGGATTGATGGAGCACATAACTGTTACCTAAAACGGTAGTTTTTGTTTTGATAAATATTCATTTTCGCCATTTTAAAAATAAGTGAAAAAATCACTATATGCTTCTGATGGCCTCATATTAGGAACACTGTGAATACAAATTAGTTTGTAAGTAATGATTTATATTTTTACAACAAATTTAACTAGCAAAAGCAAAAGAGGTGTGGCTGAGTTCCAAAATGTAAAAAAAAAATGTCTTGATGCGATAGTAAAACATTTTTCTTACGCATCAGAAACGCAAACTTGGTACTTTGTAAAAATTTTACCATTTATAAATTTGACATTTCGGAACGCATTTTATGTGAATTCAATTTAAGAAATGAATTAATTTATTTATTAATGACTATTTTTTAATTTGTGGAAAGGTGGATTTTTAAAAAGCTGATAAGCTGACATATAGCAGCATTATCCTAAGTAAGCAATTTTCTCAAAATATCCCAATAACACCAAAAATAAAAAATTAAAAAGGTTTTGATGATTTATTAGCCAAATTTGTTCTTTTAAATAATAATTTAAATCAAAACAGCCGAAAAAAATTGTTGCCCGGATGCATTTTGGAACTTGCTACTTTGTCAGAATTTGTTTGTTTGAGTTTTGGAACTTAAGACTTTGCAGTTAATGGCCGTCTGATACATTTTGGAGCTCAAGCTGTATGTCTAAAAATGTAATTGGCTTACAAGAGAGCAACATATGTATATAACCAAAAGACGTAACTTATGGTAGGGAATCAGTTGCAAAGGCTATAATATTACTTTTCAAATACTTAATTAAAGGAAATCTCTTTAAACTTTTTAAATCGCTCTATCGCAAGGACTATTAATATCCTTGAAACTCTATTAAAAGCATTTTCTACGATCAGGGAAAAAATTATATAAAATTTAACAGAAATGTACCAATTTGTTGTTGTAATTTTCCAGGGTTTCCAGGAGGGTTGGTCATAAGTTTTAAATTTGGCATGAAAATATTTATTGATTTTGCTTTCTAAAAATATAATCAGTTTATTCTACGGGAAAATAGGGTTAACCTAGAACAAATTGTAATAAATGTAAATATTTTGCAGTAAAGTTCATTGACAATTTACAGTGTGTGCCCTAATTCGTTCAGAATATTTTGATAGATGATTCCTGTAGCCCAGAAAAATTATAATTTCACTGCAAAAAAATTCCGACAAAGCTGAATTTTGGTGGAGATGTTTATTTTTGTATCTTAAGCATTTTCCAAAAAGTAGGTACCCTAAATTTGGAATTTTAAGAAAACAAACTTTATAGTGTACCTACTGGATTTAGTCGAAAAAAATTATTGAAATTCCATGTTTCAACGAGGAAATATTTTTTTTATCGTATGTGTTTGGATACATCTCCCACATTCTGAAAAAAATTTCGGAGTGGAAGGGGCTAGGAAAAAGCCACTGAATCTGAATTCTCTTAACTGCACAACATAATCGTCACCCTCACCATATTCATGATGCACTTGCAATATCAGGTCTGCCTTTAATTTTTTAAAATTTTTAATCCTTTTATCAAATGAAAATCTCCTCCCAGTAATTATTTCCCACCTTCCTTGTCAACTTTTACAACGAAGACTAATAAATTAATCGAATTCGAATCCTTGATTCCATAAAATATCACAGCAAAGCTGCTTCGTTTCCTAAATCGCACTACATGTGCAGCTCTAATTTCCATCCGAACATCCGTTTCGAATTTCTTTCCCCAGCTATCCAGCAATTATTTAAAACACCATTTACAAGTAGCAAAAAGTTATTACTTTCATTTCCCCTGAGAGTCCGCCTCTCAATAAATTGTAACAATAATGTTAAACTTACAACAATTTCATCCTTTAAGACCACGAACAAAATTTTATTCAGAAAAACATGAGTATTGTAAAATCCAAGGCTAAACGCGACATTCTGAACGGATATATAAGAAACCGCACATTCTCTCCACCCCATTAAAAATACAAAGAGGTTATATGTATAGAAAGAGAAGAACAAAAAAAACATTTTCCTCTGTTTTTATGGCGCCAACCAAACAATTCGCAATTTTATTTAAAAAATAAAAAAATAAATAAAAATATACAAATTAAAATCCGAAAAAAGAGGACTCCATCCAACCAAAAGGACATTGAACATGAGAAATTGCTTTCACTTAGCCCGTAACACGAACGTACTCTTATTGCTAACTTATGAGTAGGTACATGTACACACACACACAAGCTTGTGTGGAAAAGGATTTTAATTTGGAGCTTCATAGTTTGTATATATGTTATTTTAGTATACATTCATCTTTTACTTGTTTTTAACTGAGGATTGAGGAGGCTATAAAAGTGCCCCAGGCACAGCACGCCCTGGTTCAGTTGGACAGTGGCACAAACAAATCGGAAGGAATTTAATAAAAACGTTTTTATTTCTGCAAGCACCTTTCTGTCGCCACCGATTTGTAGTAAAAAAAAAATTGCAATATGTATATATGCACCTAGTCCGCTTCGACAAAGTTTATCGAGAAATCGATTCATTGTTAACTGAATGCTCGTAGCTATACAGATGACAACAACAAAAAATACTAACAAGATTGGACATAGCAAAAAAAAAATAAACAATTAAAATGTCAATATGTTTCCTTTACGTACTCGTAGAGTTGCAATTTTTTTTAAGAGCATGAATCCCTTTTTCCTTAATAATAAACTATACATATTTCATCTCATGTTATAAAAAATGTTATTACCTATCATAATAAAACAATAATTTATTATTTTTTAATAAATTCAATTTCAATTATATACAATTCAATTCAATTCAATTCAATTCAATTCAATTCAATTCAATTCAATTCAATTCAATTCAATTCAATTCAATTCAATTCAATTCAATTCAATTCAATTCAATTCAATTCAATTCAATTCAATTCAATTCAATTCAATTCAATTCAATTCAATTCAATTCAATTCAATTCAATTCAATTCAATTCAATTCAATTCAATTCAATTCAATTCAATTCAATTCAATTCAATTCAATTCAATTCAATTCAATTCAATTCAATTCAATTCAATTCAATTCAATTCAATTCAATTCAATTCAATTCAATTCAATTCAATTCAATTCAATTCAATTCAATTCAATTCAATTCAATTCAATTCAATTCAATTCAATTCAATTCAATTCAATTCAATTCAATTCAATTCAATTCAATTCAATTCAATTCAATTCAATTCAATTCAATTCAATTCAATTCAACTCAATTCGTTTGCTTTTATGATTCTTATTATTTAATATTCTTAAAAAAAAAAAAAAATCTGAAAATATCCTCTGTCAAGGTGATTGCCCATCATTTTTCAAATTTTAATTATGTTAATATTTACCCAAAGGTCAAACGTCATTAACAGTCTACCCTCAGTACAGTAGGTTAGGTACCACGAAGGGGTTTGGAAAAGTTTGATCGACCAAATAGGCACAAATTGACAAAACTTATGGCGAGACAACCGCCATTAGTTCACTTGCCATGAAACTCTTCCTGCCCAATTAGCCTTGTTTATTTGCATAGATACGCAAATACCGAAATATAGTAGGTAAACCTAAGAACTTTCAATTCATAAACAAAACAGGCTAAGAAAACCACAAAAAAGTAATATCTCAAGTTCAATAAAGAAATAATACCCTCAAACTTAAGTTATTATCTTATATAATCTATTTTAACCCACAGAATAATAATTATTAAGCTTTATAAGTTTTGCTATAAAAAGACCCAATAGAAGTATCAGCTAACGATATACATACAAAAAATATTTAATCTTGGGAATCAATATTTTCAAGGCAAATTACTTAATGCAATCAATAATAATTATGAAATAAAAAAAGGTCTCTGCTTTATTTTCAATTATTTAATTAGGTACGAAATAAAAATAATTAAAACAATAATTATAAACCACGTAATAATATAATTGACCTTCTTTCTCAAAGAATTTCTGATGGTTTTTCCAAATAAGGGGCAGCAGCCTGACCTTCCTTTCTTTTTAAAGAAAATTTCTTTTATAAACATTTAAATTGAAAAAAAGGTTAAAGGCCTTCTGTTCGCTGTTGCCTTCGACAACCGACGCAAGAGCATATAATTCAACAATATCAAACAGCCTTTAAAACTCATTAACAAAATCACAAGCTTTTTAATTCAACTCTTGCCAGCAAAATAAAATGAAAGACCAGAAGGTGTCCTTTTTTTTTGACAAAGTTCAATTCAAATTAAAAAAAAAGAAAATAAGTCGTGTCCTTGATAACTTTTTTTTTTTTTAATTCAAAAGGAATTTTTAAAAGATTTACACTTCAAACAAGCGTCATTATCTGAAATCCAATTGAAACGGTCTAAGGACGAAAAATAGAGAAAAAATGAGTACAAAATAAGCAAAGTATTGGCACAAACTAAAGACGATAATAAAGAAAATCTTAATATTAAAATTCACAGATAAAAGCATTTGAGATTGGATTGGGTTTCTTGTGAAAACAAGCAGACATTTTCTATAATAAAAAAAAATCCCACTGAATAAAGTAAAAAAAAAAAAATACAAAATTTAATGCAGTTTCATTTTACTGGTGAGGTCCTTAAGCGAAATGATTTTTTCTGGTGATGTCAGCTGGACAAATTGGTCTGGCCAGAATATTAATATCTAGGAAAAGCATTGGCGTTTTTTTTTATATGTGGAGGTGGACCTGAATATTCTTAAATTAGAAAATATTTTTTGCTTTCTTTTCCACAGACCGAGAGGACTTGATAAAATAAAATGCACGTACTTAATTTGAGTGTTCAAAGCTTCAAAGTCAAAAATGATTTAGCATTGAAGGTGTTTGATACTTTTATACGAAGGTTCTTATGATACAAATTAATGAATAATTAAATTCAAATTTTCTTACGGCCCATTTATTACAAAGTTCTTAAATCAATTTAAAACTCGATCTAGTAACTCTCGTTTTAACTTTGGAACATATAGAACTTGATCACTTCTTGACTTTTAATCATTTCCTTAGAACTCGGTCTAAGATCACTTTCGAGTTTTAAGTACTTTAGATCTCGATTTAATGAAACGAAGTTCTAGCGTTTATTTTAATACTTTCGCATAGGGCTGGAAACGAGACCGAGACTACTTTAAAAGCACCCGAGACGAGACCGAGACGAGACCGTATTTTTGGTACCGAAATTCGCCGAGAGTCTCGCTGGTCTCGGTGGTCTCGGTGGTCTCGGTGGTTTGGTTTCGGTTTTCGCTAGAAGAAATATTTTTTTATTTAATTATTTTTTAGTAGGTACTCATGTTCAATTTTTATAATATTTTTTTTTGCGAAATATAAAATATTCTATGCGCGTTAAAATATCGAACCACATAAGTACACAGTTTTATACTCAGGTGCACTGCGAAAATCCAGAGAAAAATACGTATGCATGTCGTTGAAATAGAAAACGCTCATTTTTCAGACTTTGTTTTTCCCGCCGGAAAGAGGTTTTCCGATTCTATTTTTTGCTCCAGAAAAAGTCGATTTTAGACTTTTTGGGTGACATTTAATGTGCCAAAAAAGTAAAAATCGAAGATATTGAAGATACGAGTTTAACATTAATTTCTCCATGTTGGTCTCCGCAAAAATATTTTACTTTTGGCGGCTGCCTGTGTTGTTTCATAAATAAAATGGGCGCGTTCGCTTAACTATCCAAAGCTATCCGGATAGGTTTGTGTTGTTGTAATCCATTGTTAAAAAACTTCTGATGTCAGCTGACGCAACAACAATTCAAGCTATATGTGAAAATTTTTGGGATAGGTGGATAGCCTATATATGACTATCACCCGGAATGAAGGAATGATAAGAAAACTTCAGAGTCGAATTGGGCATATTTGTTTGTTTATTGGCATTCCGAATCGGGCAGTTCTTCCGGATAGCCAATCGAAAAGGTTAATAGTTCATCGCCTACCTGGCAAGCCATGAACTTCAAAATCCATTGAATAAGGATGGCTCCGAATTAAATGAATTAAAAAACCTCTACAAAATTCAAATTTTACCTTAAGACTGGGACCTAGACCGAGACCGAGACGAGACTGGCACATTAAAATTTTCAAGAGAAAAAGACGAGACCGAGATCGAGACGAGACTTGGTTAGGCGAGACCAAGACCAAGACCGAGACCGAGACGAGACTGAAATTTTTCGATTTTGACGAGACCGAGACGATACTAACAAAAGTCTCTTCTGGTCTCGTCTCGTTGCCAGCCCTACTTTCGCAGCACCCAGTGTCATTTTCTGACAGAAAATTCTGACAATCTATCAATAAATATTTAAATATTTGTCAGTTTCAGTTTCTTTTTTTTTATTGGGTTATTTCGTAATTCTAAAAGTACATATATAATATGCATGATTTGCTAAAAAAAAGGTCAAGTATGTATTTTTAAGAGAACAATTTATTATTGGGCTTTAAAATAACAACAAATGGCTTTGATAAGAAATTGCAGGAAAACGGAATAGAGGTGGGTAAATATTACTATCTTCTCTTGTATAAATACAAAAAAATCACAATTCAATTGCAGTTTGGCAATGTTAGAGTCAGTTAAATAAACGAGAGCAAAAATATCTTTATAAATCAAAATTCATTAAAATTAGTTGAACTGTTTTCGAGAAAACCGAAAATAAAGAAAAAGGTTTTATGGGAGGTACCGTTATTTGTCAGTAATTTGTGATTGCCTTAAGATTGCAAAATTTAATTAAATTTGACTTGTTTTGAAATCTTTATGCCTATCGTTAATTTAAATACGATTTTTTTAAAGGCAAAAATAATTGGTAGTTATTTGCAGTCCAAAAGAAGAACGAGAAAAAATCCTAAGAACGGTGTCCAAAAAATTATATGTTTGTTTCCAATTTAAAGAAAATGGACTAATTCCTTAAGGCTGCCGTTGAATATAACAAAGTAGAGACGGATAGAGTTGCCATATCGACTAATTTTTTTATCTTTCTTATCATCATAATATCAATTTGGATAATATTAATCAGAATTTTACTTAGGACCATTTTATTCAAACTCAATTTAAAACTATGTAATCCGTATTTTAAATATAATTAATGAACATTAATAAAATTGCTAAATGCAGTTGAAAAAAAACTTCGACTTATAGATTGAAAAATCGCCTAAGTCGATGTCTATTTTTTTTATAATAGATTTTTTTGCAATATTTAAATATTAATTTAAAATTTTCTTGTAAAAAAAAAATAAATGGAGTTAGCTCTGGTTTTCACACTAAGCCGACGGAAGTGCTTACTTCACACTAAGGTGCGTCGCAACATTTGCGTTTGATTGTAAAAGTTGCAAAAAGTTTTTATCTCTTCGGTTCTTAGTATAATATCAAAATAGCGCAACTTTAAGTTTTTAGAAAAGCTTAGTTTTTTTAAAATGTTCATTCGTAAAATTTTTGAATTTGTCAATTTGAAAACTTGAATGGAATACAATACAATACATACTTGAACATATTTCTTTTTTCCTTGGGAATAAAAGGGGGAAAAGGAAAATATTTGTGGGACAAAAGTAAATTTCTGGACTGCCTGAAGGGAATTTTGATAAAAAATGCCCCCCTTCGGCACTGCAAAGTACCTACACATAATTTTTAGAAATAGGGTATTAAATAAGAGACAAGACCATTCTCTTTAAGGTAACCAGTAGTATACAGAGACTTGCGTCTAAACAATTATGAAAATTATGAAGCTGGACTTTGTCACTTTGATTTAAATTTAAATATTTAAAAAAAACCAACAACAACTATTACACATGTCGCCTACCAGCCTATAAATTTCTTCTATTTACTACATACGTACATTCATATAAATACATACACGCATCCATATACACATTATATACCTACCTAATGATTTCCCTAAATTTTAAAATAAAACAGAATTGATTGTCATGACCAGAGTTTTTTTTAGCAAATAAGTACTAAAATGACACTCATTTAGCTAATGCTATAGTTTTCAATTTAAAATGCATTTTTAATTGTTTGCAGCACCTGCTTATGAGTGATCTGCGGTTGCCTAATTTGTTTGTGAATTAAATAAAAATTAGCATTTCTAATACAAAGGTATACATAAGTATATATAGTGACGTTTGACGTTGCAATTTGTGACAAGCATTTATAATTAATTATTAATGTTATACCACAGCTTTTGTGTGATGTGGCTTGGTTACACACATATACCTAACGTGTAATCTCTTTGTATAATTAAAATGTGACTACTTTTTGCAAATTAAATAGCCACACACCTATGTATGTTTATACATTACTATCAACAGTTTTGATTAAGGATATAAAAACACCAGCGTGGATACAGTGGGAGTCATTATTACTCACCCTCTCTTGAAATCCCATTTAAAAACTAAACACAAAGTACTCTTCGCTATAATTAGACATGTTCTGATTAATGATGTGAGATAATTGAGTTGTTTTAAATAGCACTTTTCAGCACAATATTTTTTAACTGAAACAAACTGCCTACATTTTCCCTAGTGATGAAATTAAATCAAATCACACCCTATAATTTCTCCGAAAGGTCAGCTTTTCAAAATGTTTTCGTTTAAAATTTAATTGAAAACAATAGTTTTTAAGTTTGGTTGAGGGTATATAACAACGAAGAACGGAGGTGACCTTCAATTTTCTGTGTAACCCGAACCGTAAAATAATATTTAATTTTGTCTAAAAGAAATATATATTTTAAGACTTGAAAATTTCGACTGGAAAAGTTGGAAAATCATGAAAACCCAAAACTGCATCCTTTTTGGGCGAAACGTAGTAAACCGAATCTGCTTATTTTTCATAAAAAAAAAGTTTTACTTTAGTTTCGCGGAAAGTTAAAAGAAAATTAATTTGTAGAACCAGGTTCTATTGGCTTACAACTCTTAACCATTTCTTTGTGAGTGTTATTTGCAGGAACGGAGGGGACCTACAATTTTCTACCGAATCCGAACGGCTAAGGTATGAAACACTTATTCATGACAAGAGCTACTCTTAGAGAATTTGGCAGTTCCTCGCAAGAGCCAGTGGCCATTTTTAGGTTTTATATTTAGTTGAACGAGGGTGGGAAGGAAAATTATTAAAATTATGTAGTAAATCAATCACATTTCCTTTACATCACTAAATAAAAATTAAAATAATAATAATTTATAATTGGAACGAGAAGTAATACCAGTCCCAGTAGTATTTAGAAGTAAGGACTTAAAATAACATAAATAAGAAATAGAAAATCGTACCCCGGTTGGCAACCCTGAACTGGTCCACCTTCATTAGGGGTACGTTCATTATAGTCCAGTAGTTTCAATATACTATACTAAACGATACTTCAGGCACCTTAAAAAAAGAAACAATATTGTCTGGAAGAGTTGTAAAGATTGCATTCAATTAAAGACTGCAGTCAGTTAAGTCAGAGTTAATTGACGTGTGTCAAGTTAGCACTACATTTTCGGAATTTGAAAAAACTTAGTATGCAATTAATTGTAGCTTTTTTGTTGTAAATTAGTTGTGGAAAAAAAAAATTTGTAGCTCTCATATTTAAGGCAAAACAGGTATGTAGTGCTAACTTGATATCAAGTTAGCACTACACTTTTGGAAATTAAAAAAAGTAGGTACGCCATTAATTGTAGCTTTTTTGTTGTAAATTAGTTGTGGAAAGAAAAAAATTCCAAAAATTTTTTTGGCTTAGTTATAAAAAAAAACTGGGTAGGTAGTGCTAAGTTGACACTGTGAGTCCAGGCATTAAAAAAGGAAATTCGAAAATGTAAAAATGCCATTAATTGTAGCTTTTTTGTTGTAAATTAGTTGTGGAAAGAAAAAATTTGTAGCTCTCATATTTAAGGCAAAACAGGTATGTAGTGCTAACTTGATATCAAGTTAGCACTACACTTTTGGAAATTAAAAAAAGTAGGTACGCCATTAATTGTAGATTTTTTGTTGTAAATTAGTTGTGGAAAGAAAAAAATTCCAAAAAACTTGATATCAAGTTAGCACTACATACCTGTTTTGCCTTAAATATGAGAGCTACAAATTTTTTCTTTCCACAACTAATTTACAACAAAAAAGCTACAATTAATGGCATTTTTACATTTTCGAATTTCCTTTTTTAATGCCTGGACTCACAGTGTCAACTTAACACTACCTACCCAGTTTTTTTTTTATAACTAAGCCAAAAAAATTTTTGGAATTTTTTTCTTTCCACAACTAATTTACAACAAAAAAGCTACAATTAATGGCGTACCTACTTTTTTTAATTTCCAAAAGTGTAGTGCTAACTTGATATCAAGTTAGCACTACATACCTGTTTTGCCTTAAATATGAGAGCTACAAATTTTTTTTTTCCACAACTAATTTACAACAAAAAAGCTACAATTAATTGCATACTAAGTTTTTTCAAATTCCGAAAATGTAGTGCTAACTTGACACACGTAGTTAATTGACTTAAATATTTCAATATAAGTCAAAACTTTGATTTTTGACTGTGACTTTGAAACTAGAATTAGCGGTCATGTACAAGCCTTAAGCCCAAAACAGTTCATCAAAGTCAAAGCTATATGTGGCCCGTGTCCTCTCTAAATTATATTTATAACGCTTATCCCTTTTTTGAAGTCCATCGCAAAATTTAAACAACAAATAAAAATAATATTAAATTCAAGAAAAACAAAAACACATAAAGTTAAATAAAAGATATAAGGTGTCTTTCAGATAAATATAGCTACTTCATTAAGTGAATACAACCAAGATTAACAACAATTCTAAGATTACTTAAACCTTTTTGATTTGATTGCTTAAGGACATGCACATATAGTATGTAGGTAGCTAAGGATAAGTAAGTATTATGCTCGATGTACATTTGAGGATCTAACAACACAGACATCACGTTACCATATAAAATGGTTTTATTGTGGTCCTCTAAGATAAGATTTCTCCTCTATAAAGAAGTAATACAAATATTTTTCTCTGAAATGTTTTTTTCCTTTCCACTACTAGGAAATAAAGATTTTATCATTGAATATAAACATATTGTTTCAGTCATAACTTCTGGACTCTTTCAGGATAATCTTACAATACAGTTATACAAAAATTATTACTTTATATTGACCGAAGGGTCTCTTTTATGGAAATAAATACATACACATGTAGGAAAAGCTTATTTCCTGATTTGATAATTCCTAATAATATACAAAAATAAATTGAGGCTTAGTCTTGTTTGTTAAAGATTTTAATCAGCAATTCATTCAATACTTATGGTGGGTCTTTCGAAAAAACTTTAAAGGTGTTCGGATGAATCGTTAAAAAAACAATAAAATGTATCTAACCTCTAAAAAAGCTTAAATATTTTTTTTAATTTTATGGTTATACATGTATCATTTTTTTTTTTAATAAAAGACTAGCTCTGTATTATTAGTCGCATATCAAATAAAACTTCGAGCTACATATTTTATTTTTAACTAAATGATTTTCTTGGCCTTTAGTAAACATATCTATATTATTTCTATGTGAATTTTAGATTAGATAATAAGACATAGTGACTTAATTAAAGTAAGTTATCCAAACTATGGTTTCTCCCTGCCACGCGAGGGTCATAACCAGGGCTGTCGAGGTACTACAGTTGCAGTATTTGTAGTGCTTTTTGAAACTCCCATACTGCTAAAACGGCCAAAGTACTTCAAAATATTGATTTATGACTATTTTGCGCCCTAAATCACCGAAGCAAATTTATATTCGAATATAAAAAGTTACAAGCCATTAAAAGTTCTTTTTTTTAGTTCACCGCAGAGCCTTAAGAAATCCTTAAAAATCCAGAGAACTTATAGAACCTCAAATTAGAGTTTTTCATTTCCTTCAGAGCATATGAGATTCATGATAAGATTCACACAAACTTTTGGTGCAGGGAGTTTATTCTACGGGCATTGGCTCTACATGGGAATAATTCTACTTTAAAAGTGGAGTTAATTTGCACCGATAGAGAGACTTCATTACACCTTTAAGTGAGAAAGAATTTAACTTCAAAGAGGGAGCACACTCCCCAACACTTATATTTACTACACCGTAAAATGAGAATTATTTGCAAAACACATTATACCACCTCACTGTTCACAAATCGTGAAGTAAAGACGAAATAGTGTAGAATGAGAATCGTTTTTATACTACGAAATGAGATAGTTTCGCAAATTGGAGAAAAAAGTGTGTTCATTTTAAATTTGCTAATTTCATCTGACAGCTCATTGCATTTTGAAGTTGATTTATGTCCGTTCTTAATCGATCACTTGCTTATTCGTGCTATTTCTGTGTTTTCTGCATCGACAGATAGATTCTAATTTGAATAGATTCCACCTTGAATAGATTTCACTATTGTAAACTATTATACACATGATGCCTCAAGAGTCATGACGTACATTTTGTAATTTTCAGTGTTGCCACTTTACTACAAGTAATTTTTTTTTTAAGGTGAAAGGTAACTTAAAAATTTTATTGACTCACTATAAGCCAAAAAACATTATAGAATCAAGAAAAACGTATTTAAATCAAAGTAAAATTGCAACAATTTGGTTGACTTTAAATTTTTCTTATTAAAATTAAAACCGCGTGTATTTGAATAAAATCGATAGAGAAAGTTACTTTAAAATGAATACGTTGCGTATATTAAATAGGTTCAATGAAATACTTTTTTAATTCAAATATGTTTCTATTACTTTTAAATGTATATCTACTTTGAATTTAATAAATGTGTCGAACTGCATGAGTCTGGCAACTCTGCAGTCGATGCATTTTAAAATGATATAAAAAGCTTACGTAAAACTCAACGAAAGAATAATCATTTTAAAAATGCTTAACGAGAGTTAATTCAAATCAGAGCTCCATAAGAGAAGGTTCTTGGTGAAGGAAAATCTTATTATAGCGAAGGACAGTTCCCTTCAAGGGGACTCGGTTTGTACTTTTAATTATTAAATATTTAACTGAGCTACGATACAATAAGTTTATTTAAAAATTGTTCGTTGTCACTTATTTTAAAGTACGAATATCTTTCTCTTTGAATTTTATTTAAAGACATGCGGCTTTGATTTTCCTAAGAAAGGGTTTGGTCCCAAATTTTTGCTATTTTACTTTGATTTAAATATTTTTCTTTGATTCTATAATGTTTTCTGGCTCTAATTTAGTCAGTAAAATTCCTGTCGGTATTAAAATATTTGTTTAATACCGCAATGTCATCCACTGCTTTTTTTTACATACTGCTTTTTCAAAAAATGAAATGACAGCCCTGATCATTACTAAACTCAAACTCAAACCGTTTCGTACAAAACTTTCATTCGAAAGTGATTTAAGAACATGCGTCTGACCATAATATGGACCATAATATGAATACAAAATCTAATAGCAACCAGCCGCAAGTTTTCTCTGAACGTATAGCAAAACAATCATAATTTACTTCAATTTATTGTTTGTTATTACCAGAAACCCAGTAACTAAACCAACAGAAACAAAAATGATAAATAAATAAAAAAAAAAGCTTGTAACTATGTGTCATGTGACCATATGTGGTTCTTTTATACAAAAAGAGAATAATCAATTTTGCCCTACAACAAAAACAACAATGAAAACACAACAAGTCCAATTTTATTTTTTTTGAAATATTACTTGTCACATAGGGATATCAATTTGCTATATGCCAACATAAGTCCACTTAAATGCCTCAAGAACAGGGTCAACAATTTTGGTCGGCTTCCTTTTATACGTTGGGTGGTAGTAGGGATATGGGTTGTAGTGTCCTTTTTGTTGAAAAAATATTCACCCCCACTTTTTGGACATATAACATAAGCTAGGCACTAGGCGTATAGCCACCGACCCCAAAAGCCAACCCCTTCGGGCTGACAAATAAAGGAAAACAACAAGCGATAGCTATTGTATTACAAAACTCATTATGTGGCCACTAAACTGTGTCAACGATACCCATCAAATGCTTATCTTCTGCTGGAGTATTTACGTGTTTTTTTTTTTTTCAGAGTCATCCTTAATGTTAGATTCCATTAAGACATCAAGAATGCTCCTTGCCTTACAACATCAGCCCAAAACCCCGTTTGAGGAGATACGACCATGATGATTCACTTTGATTTTATTTAAATGTTTACAATCGCATTTCTAACCCAATTTCCCGCCACTTAGGGTTGGCTAAATTGACTTTTTCAGTTTGGATCGTTTGAGGAGCTCCTCGCGTTTCCGATGAAAAGCTTTTTCTTTTTTTTTTTGTTTTTTTTTTTTTTTTAAAGTCTCGCATCCTTCTCGTATTCATATACATATATACATAGTTATACCCTGTCGTCATCGTCTTTGGTCGTGCTCGCCGCATAAAAGAGCAACAGAAGCGCAATCTAGTTCGGTGTCGTTTATAGGTTATATACATGGGAACGGGTATATCCTTGGTAGATAATGTGCCATAGGCAAATCTTGATGAAAATGCTCAAGTGCGGTAATTGCCTATTAAGTTGGAGCCTCGTAAAACGATTCCCATGTTTCTCTATGTTGGCAGGTCTGCCTCTCATCCTTGTTATCCTTGTTGAAATGAAAATCCATTTAACAAGCCAAAGTCCCATTGTCTCGTTTTGAATTTTTTTTTTTTTTTGCAAAAAAAAAAAAAAAACATCTAAATAAATTTATATTTTAAAGAAGAACGCTTAAAAATTTACAACTATATGAAACATTTTTTTGGTCCTAACTGGTGATGGTGTACGTGCCGTAGATAAGATAAAAAAAAAAAACTTAAGGATGCTTTCGGGAATACCTCGGCCTAAATAATGATTCTAATTTAAAGGTTAGCTTTGTGCATGCTTTGAGCGTTCCTTCAATTTAATAAGTAATATGAGTTTCTTTTTATGGTTGAATAAACTACAGAAGAATAAGAATAATAGGCCAAGGTATGAAAATAATGTCTGGAACTTAAAATCAAATATGCAAAAATAAATAAATTTTGGTATCACCAACAGCTCATGGTTCTTCATGAGCTGTGACTTAGGTATAACTGCAGAAACGGTGAGTGGCACTTTTCTATGACATAAGGATTTATTACTTCCTCGCAACAGGCAGTAGCCCTGAAAAACATTTTATGTTTTGTTTTTTTTTTTAGGTGGCAGAGGCTGGGAATCGAACCCAGACGTCTGGCGTGACAGTCCAACGCACTAACTGTTATCCCACGGGCTACTTCAATAAAAAAAATTGTGTGCTGGTGGCATTGTTGCAGTTGATGCTTAACTCTTTCTGGTAAATGGACGGTTGAACTGACTTTGATGAAATTCTTTGTTTAGATAATGCACGATGATCGCACGAACTTGCTCTTGTTGTTAACAAATATAGATAAGTATTATGTTGCTATATGCATACGGGTTGATCGGTATAAGGTTCACCAAAAAGCTAGAGCGAGTATGTTGGGTTAAGACAAGAAAAACATCGTATGCGAGCGGGGGCCTATTTCCCCCGTTTAGGCGAGAGGGGAAATTTTCTAAAAAATTGACTTTATACAGAAAAAGAATTATTTAAAAAGAACGCTAAAACTTGAAATGCCATGCTATACTTTTTTGAAAAGCCAAAAATCTCTTCTTTATTTTTCATTTAAATTAATATAAGTTTTTGAAAAATTAATTTTCAAACTCAAAGTTTTGAAAAAAAAAAATTTTAATTTCAAACTAATTTGTATTCAATTAAAGAGCATTAAAATTAGAAAAAAAATTGTACTTAATTACATAAAATTTTGAAAAAAATTAGTTTTTCAAAAACTGTTCACTAACAAAACTTAATTTAAAATGAATATTTACCCGCTCTAGCTTTTTGGAATAAAAGATACCTAAGCTTCAATAATATATCCCACCTAATGTTCTTTTTAATGAAAAAATGTTAAAAAGTCAAAATTAGGGGAAGGTGGCATAAAATGGCCCCCCTAAGGAAAATGTCCGAAATCTCGGAAAAAAGTGATATTCAAAGTTAAATGTTATATATTTTTCAAAGCTTAATTAATAACGCTTACATTTTTTCACTTAACAAGTTTAAAAAGTTCAAAAAAGTACTTAGCCCCAATTTATTCACTTTCCATTAAATTTAATGTCATCAATAAAAAAGGATTTTTTCTTTAATTTCATACAAAAAATGTGAATTTCCTACTTTTAATAACGATTTCAAATCTAATAGACAATGAACAAATTGGACCTTAAAGTATTCAATTTAAAAAAAGTCTTCAAATTTCATCGATCAAAATTGTCCAGGTAAAATGGCCATACTTGCAAGTCAATCAACCAGGCAAGTTAACCAAAACCATGAGTGAGTCCAAACATACGTGATTCTAAAGGCAAAATAGAAGCCCCTTTTGTATTTTGCTTGGAAAAGGTGGACTCTTCTGTAAGCCATTCAAAATCTTGTTGGCTACTCGTCTCCTCAGTGTAGTTTTTGGAACTCCGAATGTTTTTCCCAGCCTATAATTTTTTTTTTAGGGTAGTAGCCCGTGGCGTAATAGTTCAATTTCAGCCGCTTCCACCTTTAGTTTTTTTCGGAGCTACTACCTCTTGCGAGGAAGTGACAAATCCTCCAAGAGTATTTATTGTCATAGAAAAGTGCCGCTCACGCTCACCTTAGCCGATTGGATTTGGCAATAAACTGTAGGTCCCCTCCATTCCTGCAGACACGCACACAGGAATGGTTGAGAGTTGTAAGTCGCTAGGCCCTGGTTCTTCATGAGCCGTTTGTGTTTATTTATTTTATTTTATTTTATTTTATTTTATTTTATTTTATTTTATTTTATTTTATTTTATTTTATTTTATTTTATTTTATTTTATTTTATTTTATTATTTTTTAGGGCTTTTGATAATGCGTCCTCAGCCCAAGAATGCCTTTTTGTAGATCGTTAATATTTTCCAACCATTTTCATACTATAAAGAAAATTTAAATGTAAGTGTAAGTATAAAATGGCACACTCTGCCATTTAATTTTTCACAAAATTGTATGAAGTCCACTTTTGGAGATGGCTAGAGACAGTTTTTAAAACATTAGCGTGAAGTTGCTAATATTTCGTGTATGACTTGCCAAATAAAGTGAAGAATTGTGTTCACAAAACTTTCTAATTCTGTTCGATTCTACGATTTCAAGCGAGGGGGATATTTTACCTTGGCGGGCCATTTTAGGACACCTTCTCCTTACATAAAAACAAAATTTTTTTTTTAATACTTAGTTTCAAAAATTTCAAACTTAATATTGTTTGACCTGCTGACAGGCATCAGACTGCAAAATAATAACAAACTGTTCTAGCAGCCATTAAGAAAATATAAGGCAATTTTCTCAAAAAATATCAAACACCTATTTCCGCAATACGAATATTTTGGCAAAAACCTTGCAATGCAGTTTTCTGACAACTATTATTATGATAACTGGTGGTTTTAATACATTTTTCGTCTGAAATTATATTATTTGTGCGATTTTTGTTTCGTTCCGTTTCTTTTGCTAAGGGTTTGTTTCGTCTTCTGTAAGTCTTCTAACAAAGGGCGAATTACAATCCTTTGAAACCTCAAACCGTGAACGTGCCACCCAAATGTCGCTCAGGAGAACTGAGGTTTGAGCATGCAAAATTATTTCTTATGAGTCTTAAATGGACTCATCGCACTATCTCCGTCAGTTTCGCTCACACAAGAAAAGATCTTCATCAATGTCATATTTAATAAATTTTTCAACGCTGAAAGCTATATCTTAAATTGTTATTTATTGCGTCCATAGACAACGAAACCGAAATGACAAGACAAACAGAGGCAGATTGAAAATTGATATTATTAAGACAAGGAATAAAAAAACGTCTTCCTTATCCAATAAGACAAATCGACAAAGTTATCGGCAATAATGATTATAATACCCAAACCAAGTCAATGACAACGTCCAAGAACACCACTTATATTGTGAGGATAAATCAAATTTTAAGGATTTGTTTAGGGTCCATCCATTCACATCCACGTCCGCAGCCACAACCAAACCTGCACCCGCACACAAGAACATCACTTTTGATAAATTGATTTCCATGGTTTTCGTATTTCATTTATTGAAAACGATTTCACTGCGTGTGTAACACTCGCCGAGTTAGTGATGATGGTGATGGGGTATGAATTCAGTTAAATTGATTTATGGTTTTTATTTCTGAAAGTGTTTAGAGCTTTGAATTTATATACGTGAATGTACAACAGAGGATCGATGAAATGAAGGGCTATCTCATGCATTATGCTGGCATTACTGTTTTGGACAGTTTAGCATCCCTGTTGAACAAAAATGAGTAAGTATAGAAGGATATTCTCGGTGTACTGCATTGAGTGCCTTTTAATACCCAACTGTATTTGATTGAGCATCTCTCTTTAATATGAACCTATTGAATATCAATTAATGTGGAGTTTAATTCGATGACTTGAATTTATCCAAATCTATTAAGCAGAAGAAGCTATGAGCTATTTTTGTCGTAGAATTTTTGGATGATTATACGAATAAAATTGATGAATTATTATTTTTTTTTTGCTTTTCATTTTATCATTTCATTATTTTGTATATAAAAATGAATCCCTTTTTCGCTTAGTCACGCCATAACTTAAAAACGGCTTTACTGATTTCATTTATTTTTTTTAAATTTTTTTTTATACTTTTACGGAAAGAAAAATTAAGAAAATTGCGTAATTTAACATTAAAATTTTGCTGAAGATAACACTCTGCGTTTCTAAATTATTGCTTTTTCTTGACAAATAAAAATAAAAATAATCAATGTTTATTTTTTTTTTTATTTTATTTTTCCTACTTTTTTTTCGTTCGTATTGAACCACATCACATGCTATAGAGGCAAAAATGGAAAAATTTGACGAAGAAATACGGAACGCGTGAAAACCCCTTGCAAATAAATATAAATTATTCCTTTGATGAGGCTGAACCTCATCCAAATTGCATAGGAAGGGACATTTATAAATTAACTAGCGAACCCCAGTGAACGTTGTATTGCCCTACCACATAGAAAATATGCCTTTTTAAATATAAGTACTGTTGGGGTGTTGTTGGGAAGAAAAAAGGAAGTGGAAAATAACGAGATCAGTAAGTTTGGGTTTTATGTGTTTTATTTAAAAGGTCTTACCTCTAACATGTACACGTATGTATATAATGTATGTATGTATACGTATGTATGTATTTTATAGGAATAATGCAGCAGGAAGGCTTTGAAAAAAATGAAAATCTCATGTTCTAATTTCCACAGAAATTATTTCAAAAATTTTAACTTTCTTGAACTATAACAGAAAACTTTTTAAACAACATATTCTGGTTTAACTAACATATTATTTACTTATTTTAACTTAAAAGGGGTTTGCTGTTCAAAATTAAACCAATATAAAATAAACTGCAAATCTTTGATGTACAGATTTTTAAATGTAACTAATATATGTTGATAAAAAAAAGTACGTATACGCCACAGTGACTCTGCTTATGCATATTTTGTATTCATTATTTTAAAGGGTCAGTAGTGTTATATATGCCCAAAAGAGGCAAATATTAACTAAGACGATTTTTGTACCTCTCTCTTTTCTTATATTAAAACGTTTTAGATTATAAAGTCCCAAAAAAAAATGGATATACATATAAATATTTATTAGTGTGTAAAACATTTAGCTAGATTTTTTGCTATGGGTCATAACATTTGGTTATTTCCTTCTTCACGTGATGATAAATTCTCTACAAGTAGGTACACACATGATGTGCTTCCCCAGTTTTTCCTTACATTTTTTTTTGTTTGTTTTATTTTTATGAATTCTTTACCTGAACGCACTCTCTAAGGCTATATCATTACAAAGGATAAAAATTAAATTTAAGTCCGCTTTCAACTGCTTCATAATTATGTCACGATATCATTCAGTTCATATCAGGAAAAGTCGGAAAATCGGTAAATTACATAATTTATGAATTGGATTCTTTTTGTACTACGCACATATCTCGGCTGAACCTCATCCGTTTTGCATGGGGATCTTTTTTATTAGATTTATATTGATCCAGACCGACGAAGTCAGAAAATCGTATGTAGGTAGGTAGAAATGGTGGTCCCGAGCAAAAATTAGCTCGGAGACCCAATTAGTGCCGGAGTGCGCCGTTTTAACACCATAACTCGCATGACCTATAATGAAAAATGAGTTATTAGAGTAATTTGCGAGATAAAGTGCCAGACTAGGGACTTTGTAGTCTTCAGTAATACATTGCCACTTGCAATGTATTCTCAAGAGTCTGACTAAGAAAACTAAGAAAACGATACAGACGCGACCGCGTTTGTCTTGGAGCCGTTGTATTGAGAAAGGAGATCAGGTTTCTGATCTTCGGCTCGGAAAGTTTGTTGAGGTCATTGAAAAATGCTTTTCCAAATGATTGTGATCTCGTTTTGGCCAAAGCGGGACACCTGCATAGGAAATAAATGAATGTTTCCATTTCCTGCTGGTCCCCGCAGCTATGACAGTGAGTATTGTGAGGAATGCCCATGCATCGCCGCATGTTCTCCGATTGGCCAGTGTCTGGAAAAAGTTGCAACGACCCTGGCTATATCACGCCAGAGTCTGCCTATGAAGTCGGTTGTTCGAGTTTTCATATTGGTGGGCCAAAATCCTTCTAGATATCACACAGTTTGTTAGACTGTTCCACCTACAATTTGATTCAGTGAGGAAAATTGAGAAAAATATCACCCTTCATAACTCCTAGAGGAATGTTGACTCTCTCCGCAAGTGAGCTAAGAACGTCTGATCCTTGCCTGATCCTGACCCTTGTCTGATTCGTCAGCGCGCTCGTTTCCCTCAAAGCTATAGATTGGCTTGAAACCCAAATCAGAGAATTGTAAAAATTCGATTTCATTTATCTTTTTTTTTTAAGTTTTCAAATTGACAGTTTTATGTCGCATATTCCCGTGTCGGAAAATCATCAACATTATTTTTTTAGGCGCCAGAAAAGAATAAAAATGTTGTGTATCAAAAAGCATCAGTAGTAGCCATGGCGTGATGGTTAGTGCGATGGACTGTCATGCCGGAGGTCTAAGGTTCGATCCCCAGCCTCGCCACCTATTTATTTAAAAAGAAAAAACGGCTATTGCCTCTTGCGAGGAATTGACAAATCCTCCAAGAGTATCTCCTGTCACAGAAAAGTGCCGCTCGTTAGCCGTTCGGATTCGGCAATAAACTGTAGGTCCCCTCCATTCCTGCAGACACGCACACAGGAATGGTTGAGAGTTGTAAGTCACTAGGCTCAAGTTCTTCATGAGCTGTTGTGCCATCAAATTTATTAATTTTTTATAACACGATTAAAGAACCGGTTCATTTTTCACTTTCATAATTTGGAATGCATTTCTTGTTTTGAATTCCATACCAGTGAATTAAACGTCAATTTTGTATAAGAATTTAATTTTCAATTGAACTGCAGTACATACTACGTTTTAGAACAAGAAATTCCCAAGACTCTACTAGATTTTTCTTATTTTAACGGTACCCAGACAAGACTTTACGAAAGTCTCGTTAAGTCTCGTCTCTTGGCTAGTCCTAACCTAATTATGTTTGCCACCTCTAAAAGATTGGGAAAACACAATAAAAAAAAACTGTCGACCAAATATGTCGACACACACTTTCATTTACACTTGCCTGCCAAAGAAACTGAGTCATATTCAATGTCAAATGGAACATCCAAGACCATCAGGACGACAATCACACACAGAAAGAATAACTTCGTTGCAGACAGTTGGAAAAGTAATACGATAATTAATATAACGTCAACGCAACTGTCGCCTTAAGTGACTTATCAATGTTTGTAACATTTCAACTGATTGGACTCGGCAGTCGACAGACAAAAATAGGACACCCACCAGCGATAACCTACTCCAAGTGTTCAAACAAATATTCCATCATGATGATGATTCCAATTTTGTCAGTCCCACGGCTCATATCTAGTCATACGAACTGAACAAATTCAAAGTAATAAATTTTGTGACAAAAAAGAGATGATTTGACACCCGAACCAAAAATACAAAAAATACAAAAAAAAAAGAAAGGCACAAGGACAGCGCTTTAACCATTTTGTTTTTGTTGCATATACATTTCTCGCCTTCTCTCCTATGAATAGCAACTACTAAAAATATCTTTGTTTGCAAAAGTTTTGTTTTATTTTTTGTTATTATTTTTATTCGTTTTTTTTTATTTTTTTTTTATTTTTGCAGATTTTCGTGAATTTTTACACACACGTTGTTCATCGTCATAAATATTGTCGGATATCCTGTGATATACCGAGGTGTTAAATGAATGTTTTCGATATCTCGCTTTGCTATGGGTGGCACTATGGGCTTAAACGCTATGAATGGTGGGCACACGAAAAGATAGCGCTTGTCCTTGCTTTGCTTTGTGCAAGCTACGGGACGGGAACAAAAGGGTGCCGTGACTTAAGGCCAAGTGACATAAGGCCCAATTTGGGTGTTTGGCCTTATGTCACTTTTCAATAGCGACATAAGGCCAAATTTTAAGAGTTGGCCTTATGTCACTTTTGAAAAGTGACGTAAGGCCAATTGGGCCTTATGTCACTTTGAACTGTTTTCTTTAAAACCGAAACTATATTGAATAAATAAGGCATGTCGCCACGTACATGTATATTATTACCGTAAAAAGCCGAAATAATGAAATTCTAGAATTTAACGGTAAATTCTAGAGCACTCAGCATTACGGCGTATAAATAGAGAGGTATGTATGGGGGGGCATGCTGCCCCCCTGCAACCCCCCTGCTTGGCCCACTATAGGCATTGGGGTAGGTGCAAGATTGGGTGTATGCAAAGTTTCTTTTGCAGAATTTACCGGTAAATCCTACCTCACTGTTTATACATAGGAAACATTTAAAGTTTCTTTAAATTCAGATTCTTAAAATACAAAAAAACTTTGCATACACCCAACCTCGCAACTACCCCAATTCCTATAGTGGGCCAAGCAGGGGGGTTGCAGGGGGGCAGCATGCCCCCCCATACATACCTCACCTTTAATACGCCGTAATGCTGAGTGCTCTAGAATTCACTGATAAATACTAGAATTTCATTATTTCGGCGTTTTACAGTAATATATACATATACGAGGCGTCATGCCGAATTTATTCAATATAGTTTCCTTTTGAAAGATGTCCGAAACCTCTTTTACTGTAAGGAGAGCTTTTGGGAATGTTATATAATTATATTTGGCCTTATGTCTCAAAGAAAATTGGCCTTATGTCACTTTACAAAAGCGACATAAGGCCAAATATGTAAATTTGGTCCTATGTCGCTTTTGTAAAGTGACATAAGGCCAAACACCCAAATTTGGCCTTATGTCACTTGGCCTTAAGTCACGGCACCGAACAAAAGTGATGTTTGTGTGCCAAATTGTTCGTAAAAAAGTGTTTTACGCCTTTTCTACATTCAAAGCTATCGTGTATGAGTTATCTGCTGTGTGGCCGTGAGTTTAATCTGACAAGTGAAGTCATATTTAAAATTTATGATAAATTCTTGCTGTGCCATGTGAATATGAGTTTTAAGTGAGTTATTTCGAAAAAAAAATTCAAATATAGCTTTCGGTAGATTTCCTCCCATTTAATTGTATAACTTTTAAATAAAAATAAATAAGCTGAGGCCAGGTACGTTTATTTGATATTTTTTAGTTGATAAATATATAAATTTATGTTATAATAAAAAATGAGAGGCATGTTTGAAAAAATTGAACTCAAGAAAACTGCCATAATATAGAAGATAAAAATAAAAATTATTTTGGTAGCGTGACAACCAACTCGTGAAGAAACAGCAGGAACTTTATTTATTTAATACGACTCTCAACGTCTCAATCGTTGCTTTTGTGCGTAGATATGCCAGACTTGACATAGGAATATGAGTAGGGAGACCTACAATTTTCTGCCGAATCCGAATGACTAAGATGAGAGGTACTTTTTAACGACAAGAATTATTAATCTGGGAATATTTGCCATTTCCTCACAAAAATTAATTTTTTATTTTTATTTTTACAAAAGCTGAGATTTGATTTCCAGACTTCCAGCATTTCCGGCCTACGCACGCACTATAGAAGATATAGAAACGACAAACGAACATTTGTCCTTCAGTTAACAATATGGCAGGTAAGGTAAGTACATATATTCGACGTCCTTACTTCCGGCGCGGTGGCAATACGGCCCCACGACCAATAGAAAATAGAAAGGACAAACAAAAATGTGTCCTTCAATTACAGTAGTCCCTCGATAATGTTAATTTCTATAAAATGTGAACGGCCAAAACTGTAATTTGGCATCTCTATAATGTGAACTTTTAAAATTTTCGGACTCTAAAATGTGAAGTTCTTTTGTAATTTTTTTAAATTTTTTCTTTGTTCTTTTGTTAGCTTTGCGTGCGATATTAGAGACTTATAAACTGTTATTTGTCAAGATATGTTTTAAGGTTTTGAAAAAGGTGTCTCCTGCAAGTTATGTAAGTACATACATTTCCTTGTTTCAATCAGTTTTTGAGCACTAAAAAAAAGTTCCAGTAATGTGAATCCCTCTAAAATCCGAAAACGCCTTATTTTAATTAGTTCAAATTATCGAGGGGCTACTGTATGTAAGTACCTAGCTTATATAAAAATTCACAAAAATAAATAATTGATGGCACATCAGCCAATGAATAACCAGTACTTAGTTAGTGACTTACAATTTTCAACCATACCTGTGAACGTATCTGCAATACACGTTTAAAAATAAAACTTGCAATATTTGTTTTATATACGAATAGGCAACATAATGTATTTAATACGGTAAGTTACAAAATTTTTAGAGCTCTCAAATTATTTTATTATCAATCAATCAAAGTTGGTGGTCGGCGAAAAAAGTTTGAAAAGTTTTCGGTATACTCGTAGTTAAGGGATAGATGCAAAATAATATGGAATGCTTCCTGAAACTTTACCTTATTGACTGTTATGAATAACAATTTTATGATTCGTCTTACATAACTATTTAAATCAATACAACGTATTTATACCTTGCTAACATTTTGGGCAAACAAAATTGTTAAACTCAATATGTACAGACATTTAATGGTTCCAGAATATAGTTTAGTTTTGGACCCTATTGTTGCGAAAAACCTATAACCATAATATTATAATGTAGGTATGTATTTACAAAAAACTTACTTGGGTAAGTGGTACTCATAACAATATTCCCATCTTCTAATAATATCTTTTTTGGTATAATGGGTACATTTATATCTTACATTTAAAGATGTATGCGGTAGCGGTTTCAAGATACACTGCACGTCACTTGCCTGAGGCCACTTTTTTAAATCTTTTTTTCGCGAGTAAGAACATATTTTCCAAAAAAAATACATAAACGTACTATAAAAGGGGTAAGAAAGAAAAAACGTTGAAATTTCCTGATGCAAAACTTGATTGAGTTTGAGTAATTGAATTTTTTTAAACAAAAAATTGAAATATTTAAGAAAGATTAGACAAATTAACTTTGTTTTCATACATGTATACTAGTACGTAAGGGCCCTAGAAATACGCAAACAGTAGCAGAAAAAGCAAAATTATACCTACACTTTATTCAAGGAAGTGCGGCTTTCTCATAGGCCGACCAAAATAAAAGAAACTGAAATGAAGTAACAGAGTTGTAAAGAACTATTAGATACTGAAAAGTATGGGACACAATGAACAACCTACTAAAGGAGAAGGAATACGAGAAAATCCGTTGAAATTCCAATGATGTGCTTTAATCTCCAGCCCATTTCACTATATCATCCCTAAAATTACGTCGAACGAGGACCAAAATGTTGATTACAAAACAGTGATAAAATCCGACGAAGAAAAATAAATCAATTATAAAGCTAAGCTTAGTTGATTGGTAGATCTTAAAATATTTGTAGATGCGTTAATGCTCTGAAAATCGCTGCCAATTAGCTGACAATAGTGACAATAGTCATTTAGCTAGCAGTGGCGTGGCGTCTATATAACACGATTCCTATCGAGTTACCTTTTGAAATTCTACCTTTCAACATTCAATCAAGCTTATTAAATAACGAGCAACATTGATCTATATAAATAGAAAATTCTCTAAATATGTCGAAGAAACCCGTTTTGTTTTTTTTTCTATAAGAAAGCAAAAGAAATAATTCGGTTTTCTGCGTCTTGTCTAGAGAATATTTTATGCGAATAAATGAAGAAGAGCAAAGAGAATAAATTTGTTCTATCCAGGGAGAAATTTAATAAGTTCTATTTGTTTTTCTTGTGGTATATGTGGAGATGTAGAAGAGAAAATTTTGTATGTATCTCGCTGTTGTATGTATTAAGTTTATATAGCAGGGCAGAGGTAGAGGTAGGTTTCTGTTCGAAAAATTAATTTTAATTCGAAAAAAAGTAACAGGCTTTTTTTCGTTTTATTTCAATAATTTTGTATGTAAATCGCTGCGCTGCTGTGTGAAGTTTTCTGAGGAAGTAATGTGTAATTTATTTTATTGTAAAATTAAACTTTTAATACCCTATTTATACAAAATTTGTAATCTATACTTATACCATAGCGTGGATGTGCAATACTCGATATAGGCAATTTAAGGTAGACATTTATGATTTAGTTACCTACTATGTTTTCTGGTGACTAATTTTTCTTCGACTTACCATGTGAAATCATCCACGCCACGCCACTGTTAGCTAGACAATCTAGTTCAGTTATATGTACATAAATAAAATTAAATTTGGTGGCACAACGGCTCATGAAGAACCAGGCCTAGTGACTTACAACTCTCAACCATTCCTGTGTGCGTGTCTGCAGGAATGGAGGGGACCTGCAGTTTATTGCCGAATCCGAACAGCTAAGGTGAGCGGCACTTTTCTATGACAAGAGATGCTCTTGGAGGATTTGTCAATTCTTCGCAAGAGGTTGAGGCTGGTTTGAACCCAGACCTCTGGCGTGACAGTCCATCGCACTAACCATTACGCCACGGGCTACTACAATCTAGTTCAGTTGGTTGGCTGATTTTGTGCCAAAGTCTTACACTTTCATTGTCAGATCGTTAGCTGACAATTCCCTGATAAATGATGTTTCTGACAATATTGTCAGCGCCAAAGTTGTAATGTGACAGTATTGTAAGATTTATAAATCGTCTGTAATTAGCTTAAGTTTAGAACCTACATTATGGGGCAAAGAAATTTCGTCTAAGATCATGTCCGATTAGAGTAGCGAATATGTACAAAGGAATAAATTGTCTTTTTAAATAAAAAAATGCAGTTTAATACATATTATCGAAATTGACAACATTTTTTCTAGCTTTCTCAAAAAGGAACTTATTTTGTTCTGAAATGCTAACCACTGTAGGCGTGTTAGGAGGTATAACGTGGGAACTATTAAATAGTTATGGAATAAACAGAATATCTATATATAAAAATGAATACCTTTTAGTGTACGCTCATAACTCGGCTAAACATCATCCGATTTAGTTGTGGATTTTTTTTTAGCTGGATTTGTATTGAAACAAATTAAAACATAACCGAGCCGAAAATTGCAAAAATTTGACCGAAAATTAGAAAAATCGACCCAAAAAGTAATAGAAGCGGGAAAACGCCTTGAAATTTCAAAATTTCTAAAATAAAATTGTGTTCGTACGCGCATAATTCCATCTGAAAATCATTCGATTTGCATGGGGACTTTTTTGTTGGATTAGTATTAAACCAGATTAATGCACAACGGAGCCAAAAATTGGAATATAAAGTCTAAAAAGTCGAAAATTCGTGATAACAATAAATTGCATACTTTTTGAATTGTTTTTTGTTCGAACGGCCTTTCTACATTGGAGATTGATACGACTTTCGAAAGGAACACTAACAATTTAATTAATCAATTATAGGTGAAACGAAGTTCATCGGGTCAGCTAGTTTACTATAGAACGGACATTGTCGAAGCTCAAGAATATTTTTGGACCCTTATCTTCGATTTTCCAACAAGAATGCCACTCCACTAACCACATTTCTAGGTTAGGGTCGAAGGCTGGATTTAGTCGAAAAAAAAAGAAAATTTTTCATGGCCAACTAACTTGGCCTCTAGCTTAAACTAAAACGAAATCGTTTGTCACATGATCATTTTAAAAAGTTAAGAAATCCAGTAGGAAATTTGAAGAAATACCAACGTAGTAGCTACAATTGAACACCAGTTTGAGATTTTGATTGATTATTTAAAAATACTGTATGATCCATAGCAGACATTTAAAAAATATCCTGCCTTACTTGACTATATCTTTCTTTACAAACTGAGAAAGTTACATCAGCAATCCGAAAAGTCAACAAATCTGTTACAAGAGGTTAAAGGAAATGAAAATATTTGTAGGTCATGAAAATATTTTTAACCCATATTATTACATCTTAAAGTTTTGAGAAAACAATATACACTTAAAACAAACAGTTGTTGAGATATATATTTGCAAACAAATTACCTCAGATTCAAGGTTGCAGAACACATTTATTCTCTAAAATAAACCAGTTTTTGAGATATTTGCAAAAAAAAACTCAAATTTTCATGTCCTTTGGCCGCTTGTAACAGATTTTTCAAATTGTTGTAGCTTTTCAACGGTTAATGCTACAAAAAAAAATTCAACGGTTATAGGTACATCTGGAAAAAAAAAGATTGTGAAAAGTGTGGCTTTAAACAAGTGACGCGCAGTGTGTAATCAATTAGTCTACTTTATCTGTTCGGTAAATAATCATTGAATGTTAAGTTTTAGTTTCTATAAAATGCGATATCATGCAGGAAACTCATTCCTCTTTATGTCCCACAATAATAAAAATTTATTTTGTTATATCATGATGTCCCATTTGAAAACGTTAACCGGATTGTTTTTTTGGTTGAAATTACAAAAATAAAGGTTACGTTGCCGAAATGTGATTGAAAAAGTCTAGATGCCTTGACTTATTATGTACATAGTTATATGTTATAATGTTTCTGAGTTCAAAGCAGATTGTTTTACTTTATGTTTCTAGGGGCCAGTCTGGTCACAATAATAATCAGTCAAAGACTATTCTAGCTGATAATCGAAAAATTGACATTTTTGTATTAACAAAAATTATTTGATTGGACAAATAGTTGATTACCTACAGATTATGGTTGACAACTTAATTAAATTGGAAAAGTATGAGTGATATGTGTAAAAGCTTTTGAGACGTAGTCATAGAGCCCTACCAGTAATCAAATTTAGTTACGACTTGAATATTTCAGTTATGGAATGGGCTCTAAATAATAGACCGTGCATCAAATATATCGAATTGACTCCAAAAAATTGAGAATATTTATCATGTATGGTTAATTATTTAGGGTCCATAACGTAATGGTTAATTTCATTGCAATATTTAAGTCATAACTGAATTTGATTATTGTTAAGGCCCATAGTCATTTTTAAACTGTTTCTAAGTCAAAAAGTTGATTTAGTTAAATTTTAAGACATTTAATGGTTTAGTCTTACAATATTCAAAGTCAAATTATTTAACAAAAATCCTGTTTAGATTATTACAAAATAGAATTTGGTTGTAGTAGCCCGTGGCGTAATGGTTAGTGCGATGGACTGTCTTGCCAGAGGTCTGGAGTTCAATACCAGCCGCTTCCACGTTAAGTTTTTTTTGGAGCTACTACCTCTTGCGTGGAAGTGACAAATCCTCCAAGAGTATCTCTTGTGATAGAAAAGTGGCACTCACCAGCCGTTCGGATTCGGCAATAAACTGTAGGTCCCCTCCATTCCTGCAGACACGCACACGGTTGAGAGTTGTAAGTCACTAGGCCCTAGTTCTTCATGAGCCGTTGTGCCACCAAATTTATTTTTTTATTTTAGGAATTCGGTTTAAGATAGAACCTATGTTTATTCATTAATCCAATAGGTCTTAAGCTGTTGTTTATAATACAACATGAGCTTAGCAAACGACAAACGACCATGAGTATACGCGCCATTATATTCTGTTAATCAACTTAACAAAAGTTCTAATGTCAAGAACCTTTATTTGATATAATGAGATTATCGTGCAAAAGATGAGTTATTATAATTTCTTAAAATTAAAAAAAAAATAGTAAGCCATTTTTAAGAATTTAATAATAATACAACTAAAGCTATAATTTCAAAAATATTCATAAGCCCGTTAAAAAAAAACGACCCGCGCAAAAAAAGAAAAAAAATTTGAATTTTTTTTTTAAATCCAAACAATTTTTTTTTGAAAATATTTGTATGCAATATTATTCAAATTTAAAAGGATCTCCAGAATAAAAACTTTAATCAAAATCAAATATGACGAGAAATTCGAAAAAATCGGTTCTATGACAGGAACCGTCAATAACGGCTTTAAGTAAATTTTAATCGAAATCGTTAGAGTCGTTTTCGAGATTAAAAAACCGTTTTCAAAACAGTTGTGTGGCAGGTACCGTTATTCTTTCACTTACAAAAAATCTCAAATCACCTTAAAATCTTATGTTCCAAGTTTAAAGAAAGCCGAGGTTCAGACAGCCATACAAAAAAGACAGATGGAACTGCTACTATTTTCGTGTTCTCTATCATCGTAATGTCAAGTTTGATTGAAATCTCGAGTTCGATTTTTTTTACGAATCCAAAACTTGCCCTTATGTGTAGTACTTTTATTGCAAGTAAAAATGTTGAAATTTCGTCAAAACCAGAAGATGCAACTTTGAGCTACGGTATCCAATTCAAAGCTTTCTAAAATGAAAACTTAACTTAGTTAAGTTGTTGTCGCATTACCAAGTTTAATACACTTAGCCAACTTCCATTTATCATTCTCTCAAGATGCCACATTGATGCCATTTGCCACCTTTAGTAATCTATTCAGCTCCTACAAGCCGACACCACCGGTCTTACCTATACCACCTTAAAAATTATACGATACTTTAGATAATTTATTCATCGTATTCATTTCATCAGTTTGGAATGGGATTCTTTTGTTGAGTCCCGTCATAGACTTTTGAATTTTTGAGAATAGTATCGAAAATAATATGGTTTGTGTGAGTGTTTTTTTTTTCTCAAGTTTGCATTTTCAGTTTTATGTTGATTTCGACCTTAGGGTAGATACCCTTGTATACCTATACCACCATAAAGAATCTGCTTATAATCATAACTGTATACCGTCGCCCTCCTGAATTTATCCCTAAACGTGACCTGAATTTGAATACCACAAAACCACAGCTTTCGAGAGAAAAATGGACATTCAATATGGATAAGGAGTAAGAATTTTTTTTTTTTTGTTTTCTATGACGAGTTCAATCTGACAAAGTTTGAGGGTTTCATTTAACTTTTCGATGGGTTAACCACGGTAGGCAACAGAAGTTTAACCAAGCATATTTTTTGACCTCGCATATCAAAATCCAACCGAAAGTAATTTAAAAAAAAAAATTAAATATTTTCCAACACAATTACTACTTGGTGTTAACCACAATCGTGCTAATAATTTGGTGGAACAAAACAAAACCAAAGCGCTGCACTATAGAGAATGGATATAATGTGATCTTTGAAATTACATCTCAGAGCACATTTTTAGGTTGATTTCGAGATTCTTGTGGCAAAATTTTGGGTTGTTCTTTATGCATTTCCCTTTTTACTAGGTATATGTGGTTGCTGATAGTAGTATGGAAAGTTAAAAGTTTTGCCAAAAAATATATTTTAAAACCATTCTGTCTGGATAAGCAAATTTCATGGAATTTCATAACATTTTTTGGGATTTTGTGGGTAAAAAAGGTTTAGGTTTTGTTTAACCTATGTATGTAGGTACATATATTCAGGAAGAGGTTAAAGCGTTAAACAAACGTTGAACAAAAAAAAGACTAAACATTCGGATACCATAATATGACCTTCCGAAATATTCTTGAAGCTTCAAATTATTTATAGGTATTTCATGTTTAATGATAGTCTGCGATGTGGTGTAATTCTATATCAAATGAAACTCAGAACCTATACGATGTATGTATCCGCAAAAATCGGTTTTGAAGACCTTCCAATCCTGCTATATTATGGCACTCAAAATGGGTTTACCAAAACTGACAAGCATATTCAAGAAAAGGTCGTACAAAGTTTCTGAAAAGCTGTTATGATCTGAAAACTGCCGTGACGTCCTCTTCATCCATCCAAGAAAATTAATTTTTCTTAGATTCTCCATGTTATTCTGTGGTATAACATCAACTAAAAACTCGATTGCCATCCCTGCTTCCTAATCATTTTGGACCAAAGTTTGCCGAAAAGTTCTAAAACTTTACCTTTAAATTCTCGGAATTTCACATTATGAACTTTAAAGTTTGAAAAATAATTCGATTTTCAAAACTGTTAATATGTTCTGCATAAAATATTTAATATACCAATATCCAATTGATCCGATTTCTTGCTAATAAACTCTTATCAATTTAACTGAAGAGCTCATTGCAATAATGTTTAATGTGTAACGTTTTATACAATCGGCTTAAAAAATTATTTGAGTATTTATTCTTTTTTATTGATTCTTCAACACATTAAATTAATAATTGCGTCGAATGTGCCAGCTCCTCTGCTTTTAAAACGCTGAAAACTGAACAAAATATATAGCTTGCCTTCAAAATAATAATTAGTTTATTATTTATATAAAAATAGAATGTACGACGCGACGACGGTTGCACGCAGTTGCTTTTAAATTTAAAAACTTTTTTGTTGGCTTTATGTTTTTTTAATTCAAATTTGAATTTTTTCACATTCAATATTACTATTTTAACCATCGAGCTGCGATCCTATACGCTTTAGCTTTTTGTCCCACCGCCACCGTATGCTAATCACCCCAAGTAATTTTGTATGGAAAACTAAAAACCTTAACTCTACCGATTGAATTATTTTGAAAACCGTTATTTTTGTGAAGAAAAGTGTTTTAATCTTTTTTGTAGGAAATTTTCTAAGCTACAAATTCATTATCAACATTTTTTCTATATAAGGCGCCGTTACGGAGATATTCCTGAAAAATTATTTTTGGGGGCAATTAACTCCCGTAAAATTGTTAACGGCGCTTCTATCGATTGGGACTTTTTACAGTTTCTTAAGGATGACAAAATCCAGCTTTCCTGTGATTTTTCGTTTTTTTGTATGTCTAATATGACTGGACTATATTGGAGTTGCCCATGCCGCAATGGTTAGTGCGTTGGACTGTCATGCCAGAGGTCTGGGTTCAATACCAGCCGCTTCCACCTTAAGTTTTTTTCTGGGCTACTGTCTCTTGCGAGGAAGTGACAAGTCCTCCAAGAGTAGAAAAGTGCCGCTCACCATAGCCGTTCTGATTCGGCAATAAACTGTAGGTCCCCTCCATTCCTGCAGACACGCGCACAGGAATGGTTGAGAGTTGTAAGTCACTAGGCCCTGGTTCTTCATGAGCCGTTGTGACACCAAATGTATTTTATTTTTATATAGCAGTTGACATAATATAGCTGCGCGACTCAAGTTCAAGTTCATCGTTGCTCGCATCGCTGGCGCTGCTACAATCTTTTTGTCGCATCTCCAACATAAATGCACCCTATAAGCACACTATAACCCTATTTAACTTCTCTAGATTTTAAGCAAACAAAAAGTTCATAGTCTGAATTTCTTACAAAACAAATATTTCATCTTTACATTAAATAAAGAAAACATACATTTCCATTTCCTTTTAACCACTTAGTCAACTCGACCATAGCAAAACTGTTAATTGCAGTCGCTTTTTTAATTAATACCATAATACAGTCCTAGATTTTCAATTATGAATTCCAAGTAAAACTGGTTATTTTTTTCACCAATAAGCCTTCAATTGAATAATAAAACAGAGTTTTTTTTTCTCCGAGTTCTTAAAAAAAAATTAACAACGCTTAAGTTAATATAACAGCTATGACGCTGTGATTTTATTGATAAAAAAATATATTGTATAAATATTAAATTTAATAAATTATTTCCGAAAAAAAAACTTAATACTCACAATGGATAGCCCATAAGTGCACTTCTGTTTCGAATCGTCAACGTGTCCACGATTTTGTACATTTCCATTTATGTTATATTCTTTAATTCTTTTTTATTATTTTTTATTTACAGATTTCATTATGCGGCAATGTGGTATAAAATAAAAATAAAAATGTATTGTGTTTGTGGTTTTTTCTGATTCCAATTAAAATATTGGCAAGGAGTTCGATGGGATTGCGTATGGGAAAAAAAAATATGACAACGATTATTATTAAACCATAAACAATTAATTAGGTATTTAACAATACAGAGTATTTATTTATTAAATAATTTATGAATACATAGTTTGATTTTGATGATTGTTTCAATTGAATTGTCAGCACGCGGAGACAACAAAATTCAAGAACTACACCAAGCCACTTAGTTGATGTTTAACTTGGCCAAGTAACGAATTTAATTTTGATGAGATTATTTAAAAGCTCAAAATTCTCATTTCAATCAGATCTGCATAATTAAAGCTTAAGGTACAATTTACAAGCACAATTACCTTGTTCTTCAGTTATTTAAGTAAAAGTACAATTTCATGGTATTTTTACTTATTTAACCAATTTACTACCGAGGTCCTTTAAAACTTGAAATTCAAACTTTTGGTACGAAACTTTATAAAATTTATAATCATAGGAATAAAAAAACCTCTTTTTATTCATTTTTTTTTTAAGTCACTAATATTTATACTAAGCTGTACCCAGCTGTACCCAGGTACAGTGGTGGGATATGGTGTGGTGCGGTATATGGAACGTTTAAAAGGGAATGCTTGCTAAAATGGAACGCTTCAAGTTTCAAGAATGAATAGTGTGGCCTCTTAGCTCTTAGGTAGTGGCGAGCAACATTTCTTTGAAGTCTAAGGGCCAGTTGTACAAATATTTGATCCGTGGTTCAGGAATTTTAACTCACCAATTTTGGCGGATTAACTGTGGTTCAACGATGGTTCAGGCATGTAATTGGCTTTTAGTGCATATTGGAACCTTGAACCATCGTTGAACCTCACTTAACCCGCCGAAATCGGTGAGTTAAAATTCCTGAACCACGGATCAAAATTTAAACCACGATTGTACAACTGGCACTAAGTTAATCAACTCTGATGCGATATCCATACCCAATTCTTGAAGCCAAATTCTAAAAGTTTTGTCCTCATGAAATGTTTTGTGGAATGATGACCAAAATATTTGATCATGGATTCAAAAGCGCGCGCTTTTTTAAATTTTTGAAACTCTTTTTCATTATTTGTAAGAATTTTGTAAGAATTTTTTTTTTTTTTAATTTAAGTCGTATTTTTACAATTTTAAAAATAAACATTATGTATTGTAAATAGTTTATACATCAATGAATCTCGCATCGAAGAATTTATAAGGAAAATAAATTTTGTTTTATATTTGGATTAGATATGTAAGTCCGTTTAATTATATTTACTTCGAAACAAATTTCTTTCTCTTTGTCGCTTAAATAATTGCATTTAATTTTTTTTTGTATTTTTCACGCCTGATGGGAAAAGAACTATTTTTTTTATGAACATTTCATTTCGCTTCGATTTATAAACTAGGCTTAATAATAGTATTATCTCTTTATTTTTTTTTTTTTATAATTTTATATTTATTCTACTAGAAAGCTCAAAATAACAAACAGAATCATTTCTTGAACGAACAAGAATTGAAAAAGGAAATGCATATTATCGCTTAAAACTGTTGGTTGCTCGGTCGAGTCATGTGATAAGGTTTTTAAAATCTCAATAAGAAAATACCTTATTTACAAAAAAAAAAAAAAAAAAAAAAAAAAAAAATATAAAATAAAAATAAGCCAAAGCCAAATAAGACTTTTCAAGAAAATAGCTAAAATTATCTTCTAGCTTTACTGGAGATTAGCTATTATTTATTCTTATATAAACAGCCTTAAATAAACTTTGTGGTACCATTTACTCAAAAAGTATTTGACAAATTTCGATAAATTTTATATGGTTGGAAAGCCACAATTGAGGAGATGTTCAGAATGTACTTAAAAGTGAGACACGCATTTACACACTGTGGGGTCATTTTTGCTTTTGTACTGTCGAATACTGGTGCAGTGCATATTAAAAAAATAAAAAACAATGTTTTTTTCCTTCAATATTTTCAAACAAATTGTATGTGAAATTGAAAGGTTTCTTCTTCCTAGAGGCCACGGGACAATACTAGTTTATTATATATGTATTAAAAACTTACATTTTTTGTTGTTAACTTCTAAATTTTTAGTTTGCATAAATATTGGTAGTAAATGTTTCTTTGGAAAAGCAGAATGAGAAGAATTTTATTCTACATATGTATCTATTATCAGTATTTTGAAAAGCAGAATTTTAAAAACCAGAATTTTTCCCAGGCAAGGCAGAATTATGAAAAGTAGTATTTCGAAAGCAGAATTTTGACTCGCTTCCATTTATTAACCTCGGGTAATAACAAATGTTGAACTTTATTTTCACTTTTTTCTATTTAAACCAACACTTGCTGAACTTTTTTTTTTTTGAAAGAAAAAAAAAATAAATAAACAATTAATATTTGATTTGTAGCCAAATATACATAAAAAACCTTCAAAAAATCGTACCTTACGCGGAGTAATAAAAAAATTACCGTTTTAGTTTTATTGTAATAAATCAAGAGACAAAAATAAGTCAAATCAGATTAAAACAAATGAGAAATGGTTCAACGGTAAAACAAACGGGTAGAGTTGTAGTAAATGCAATGGGTAGGGTATCACGCAATGCAATAATAAAAATTATCTCTTTTTTATATTATGGTCATTTATTTCCCTTGTGTTTATACTTTTCAAACTAAATACGTTCATACCGTGTCGAATCCATACTTAAAATTTGGGAAGTTTTCTTTTCAGTTGTTCCTTAAATGTTATCTAATGAACTAAAGGTTTTTATGGGTTAATTTTTAACGAGGTATTTTTTTTCACAACTCGATAAGTATTTACAGAAGATGGCCACAAATGAGATATTGATGACTTCAGCGTCTAAGTTAATCACTATTTTTTTTATCGATTTCAATTTCAGATAATAAATCGAAGAGTGTCAATAATTTAAAAATAATTCGTATAATTGGTAACAACGGAAATAATTAATGAAAATTTAACACATTTTAATATTTTATTAAAAATTGAGGAAAATTCATTTGTTTTCGTTAAACCATCGTGTTTAAAGTTTTTCTTAAATTTTCGTTCATTTGGGGCTCAGGCATTGTAAGGCTAGTATAATTGTGCTTTTAAAGAAAACATTTAATTAAACAGAATATACAGATAGGTACCTTCAAGGACGTAAACAGGATCAGGTTAAAAGGCGATGGAGGGTTGGTAGTTTTTCAGGGGGGTCTTACGAGGTCTTAAAAATGTTGATAAAATTTTTAAAGTGATGTAGGTAAGTATTTATTTTTTCTCTGACCATCTCTCCTCTGTTCTCAGACATTAATTCGTAAAAGGGCGATCGCCATATCTAGGAATAAAAATAAACAAATTTGATGGCACAACAGCTCATGAAGAACTAGGACCTAGTGACTTACAACTCTCAACTCAACCATTCCTGTGTGCGTGTCTGGAGGAATGGAGGGGACCTACAGGTTATTGCCGAATCCGAATGGCTAATTGAGCGGCACTTTTCTATGACAGGAAATACTCTTGGAGGGTTTGTCAGTTCCTCGCAAGAGGTAGTCGCCGTTTTTTTTTATAATTAATTATTATTAGGTGGATGGGGCTAGGGATCGAACCTAGACATCTGGCGTGACAGCATTAACCATCATGCCGCGGATATATCTAGGAATACGAGTCACAAAAAGCAAGTGAAATCTGTTGAAATTTCCTTTGGTATAAAAAAAAAAAAAAACAAACAAAATTTACAAAATCACTTAGCAAAATATGTACTTGAATTTTATGAATACCTTACCAAATTATAACAATCAAATAAATCCTTTTCTAAAAAGCTAACATAATTAAAAATATCTCAGTTCCATAAGGCTAAATATGCTCCTTCCTTTCTTATGAACACAACGAACTTTACTCGAATACGAATATCTTATAAGAACCCCTTATCAAAAGTTCCATAAAAATAAATTGTATTCTGTCGCCAGTTAATACATATTCACGACATTCAAGTACTACCGCAAAAATATATATAAAACATTTTTATGCAGATACAAAAAAAAAACAAAAAAAAATTAAAGAAGCGTAGCTTATGACACTCAACGAAAAATGAAAATGATATCCTTGTCAGAACTCAGAAGATGAAGCACAATGCCTATGTTCCTCTTAACAACCTTAATAAAATGTAATTAACTTTTACAAAAAGGAAAAGAGTATGCCAGTTAAAAGTACGAGAAGTATTCACAAAGGCTATAACTGTAACAAATCCATTGGATATGATTACGTTTCATTACAGTTACATTAAGATTTCAAACTTTGTCTTTTCCAGCAATATGGTAAATTTCAAAAGAAAAGGATAAAAGAAAGGATATTTTAAGGAAAAAGAATCCAATCCCGGCCGAAATAACCGACATGACATGCTTCATCTTGAACTTAAAAAAAAAAAAAAAAAAATTACTTGAAAAGCGACACAGACGAAGCCTTTGGAGCATCAGCCCTCAGACCATTCGTTACCTTGCATAATTCATTAACTAAACGCAATAAAAGCATAAATGCTCGCAGAATATTCAACCATTGCTTTTGCCTCATTCGCACCAGGAGGGATATTAGGGTTGCCACACATATAAAATGAAGTGTAGTGACAAGTACCTAATGCTCGTGAAGTATAATTATGCTACTAAGAGACTATGTGTGTTGTTATGTTTTGTTTTGTTTTAATTTCAAAAATAAGCAGTAATGATTTGTGTTCATTTTAAAATTATAAATAAGTATATTTTGGGAACGTTAGATATATTTATGTACATGGAATAAATTAGGAGGAAATCCAGACATACATTGGTTTAAAAAGTTCTGAATGTCAAAATAGAAGAGAAAACTAGAGACACGGTACGTGTATCGCGGCTTAAAAATTTTCTCTTTAAATTTTATTTTTTTTTTATTAAAATAAAGAAGGCCACGCACTGGTCAAATTTCCCAAAAACATGGCCAAAATTTTTTTTAGTCTTTTTTTCGTCTACTATTGCATGAATTCATCGAAAATAGCTTTTTTAGGTAAATACACTACTTTTAGTAAAATTTTATTAAAATACAAGTAAGTAAATTATATAAGAAAAAAATTGCTTGTGTGTGGCTAGTAAAAATGCTAGTTGATTCAAATGCATTCGTCAAACAATAAAACCTTCACTCGATCGACATGATCACGTGACCTTCGGTAGCGCAGTGCGTAGTGCACTTGGCCCGGAGACGCTTGGTCTAGGTTCGAGCCTCAGTGGGGCAAAATGTTTTTCGAATAAAATTGAATATAAATAGACCAAGCACCACTAAAGGAGTCTGATGATCGGCCTGGCGACCGTGAAATAGCTATAACTCTAGCCTATAAAACTTGGTGGTAGCTCACTCAAGTTGTTGTTCTTTCATTCAAACCTTCAATATTAATATGATGGTGCGAAAGCTTTGCAGCCTACACTGCGCGTGTGTTATCACACAAAAAACTCTTTCAAAAAAATAAATATTTTCGGAAGTAGATTTACATAGTTATTTTCAATTTTCTCAAAAACTAGAAGACATAAAACCATCTAGCTTTTAGCCTTCGATTAAAAAATAATAAAGCATTTGAACCAAAAAAAGTACTTTTTATCAAAAATTTTATGGAAAAAAAAGTTAAAATCTTATGGGTAACAATTTTATTTTCAGTATTCATTATATGTTGAAGTTCCATTTTCTTGAAAAGTCGCAAAATGTCGCAATATTTTTTGATTGATTCTTAATTTAAATTCTTTAAGGTAAATTTAAAGCCTGATTGCTCATTGCTCATCAGCAACTCCCAGAAGTCAAACTTTTCCGTTATGAAACAAAAAAAAACGATTTTTTGGACAAATAAAAAATCAGACCTATACTTGAAACATCTCAAAAAAAATATCACACATTACAGCTGTTTTCGAAATAAATAATTTTTGAAATTTTATTCGATTTTATCTCTATTTTGGTCCTTCGAGCTGGACCAGCGAACAAAATGTCCGACACAAAAGTAAGAGATGAGGCTTACCTAAAACCAGCCACCACAACAGCACAACGATGGCAGCAACCAGCAGCACAGACTCTACGAATTATCAACTATGGCATTGTGTATAGATCCAAAATAGCCCGAAATCAAATTGTGTGTTCCAAGATTAAAAAAAAGCTCGTTAGAACAAAAATTCGCCGAAGCGCAAACATCGTAGAGATATTGTTGTCAAAAAAAAGCTCACAATCGTACGAACTGTTTGAGTGGAAAATGTTTTAGTCATATTTCAATCACCAATATAATTGTTTAAGGCCGATTTTATTCACTCAAAGTTGAACATAACTTGAGGAGTTTTGTTCTCAACTTGTGAATTTGTTTTTATTCACACAAAGTTAACGTTTTTAACTTTCGATTTTCAACTCTAGAGTTGATCAACTTTAGATTTTCTAACCCCCGGAAAAAGTAGAAGTTGGCCGAGCAAACTTGAGAGTTTACATAAAAATGTTATTTTGTCATTTAAATTTTGTAACAAAAGCAGAGTGCGGAAAACAAAAGGGAAAAAATAAATCAGGAAATGCTCCGAGCAATTCTTTTTGGAAATTTGCCATCAATTTATTTGGGCAGTAAATGCATTCGCAATTTTCTCCGAAGATTTGTCCATGTTTTGTTTCGTGGTATAATGTCACAATACACAATTTAACACTAATTAACACACAAATAATATTGAAAAACTTAAAATTAATAACACACTAAATCAAAATTAAAATTGAAAATGACAGTTCTGTTTTATTTTTACAAATATCCCAGGGATATTATTCAACTGGGAAGTTGAGAAAAAAAACAAGTGAATAAAAAGAAATAATTTAAATTTGTGTTTCAACTCTCGAGTTATAGTAAACTCTCGAGTTGATCAACTTGAGAGTTTGCCTCAAGTTGAGCAATAGTGAAAAAAATGGCCCTAAGTTCTATTTTGAATTATATCCAAGACACTGATGTGAATAACTTCCGAATCGAATTCTAGCCTTTGCCACACAAAACCTGAAATGTTTTTTTTTCGGGAATGTACTGCTTCTTATGCTTTATATATTATCTAATATCATAGAAGAGTGCCTCTGGGCAGAAAGTTATAGGTCCCCTCTATTCCTTATGATGACAAACACACACAACAATGTGGTTAAGGACTTGTTACGCTATTACAAGTATTATAGTAATAAAAGGTAGCATTCAAATCAACTCATTTCTTGACACAAGTTCTAAGCCCTATATAACTTGCCAATTTTGTACCGAGTATCAATTAGGACTCGTTTATGAGTTTGGACTTCGAAATCAATAGTCTATAGTGGCGTTAATAACTAAATCAGATCATCCGAATTGGCATCACTGGTTGAATCTGTTGACGTATTCCTTTCCCCTGGTAGCAGATAGAAATATGTAAATTGGAGCGCATGAAGTAAAATATCCATCCGTAGATGTATCTCGTTTCTACATTATGCAGATATTTTTTTTTTCACTTGTCGAGCAAGGTAGATAGAATGAGAATGAAAAGAGTCTTCCAGTTTACCTATAAGTAGAAAAAAAGGTCCAACAGGAAAAAGTAAAAACCTAAATGATGATAATCTACTCTCGCAATGAATGAAGGTGAAATTTATTTGGCATTTTTATGAATTGCAGGTTTCTCCTCATCGTGCTTTTTCTTTTAAATGGAAACATTGCTTTTTTTGGTTTTTACCATTTTACATTATTACAACAAAAAAAAATGACTGAGGTTTAATTTTTTTTGTGTGCAGATACATATAGGTAGATATGGCTAATATACGGTTTGTATATGGGATCCCTGTAATATGAACGAAATCAATGGCGTTGAAGATTAATGAATTCTGTGCACCCAAAGTGTTAAAAAGGAATCCAATTTTTTTTTTTGCCAAAATCACTCAACAATGCCAAAAGAAATTCGTCATTGTCAATTGATGCTTTTCAAACCGAAAGGGTTTGTTCGAACCGAAAGGGTTTGAGGCACCCGGGGTGCGTTGAAGCACCCAAAAAAAAAGGGCATCATGAGTTGGCCTCTTCCATGGCACATTATAAGAGCACTTCGTTTGTTCCGGTTGAATCATTGCAATGTAACACTATACCTATGTATTTGTCTGATATAAATACATATTTGCATTTCACATGTGTGTGGATCTGTATAGGTAAGTACTCAGTAAACAATCGATAGACTTTTTGAAATTGAAGCAAGGAAGCAATTAGTTGCTTGGCTGGTTTTCGGTTAGAGCCTCCATGTGGGACAGAGTTCTTTAGTGGAATTGGACATAAATCAAAGTCTGACTTTGAAGGGCTATTAAATAAATATATCCAAGTGGATTAAGTGTCATTGGCTCATTCAGCATTTGGCAATCACTCAAACTATTTGATAGTTTAACATTATACCAGGTGGGAAATTAATTAGGTTTGTCTACCTACATAGGCTTAAATGTGTGTGATTTATCAACACCTACACACTTATAAGAGACGTTCGGAAAAATATTGATCAAATTCCATTTGAGTTTGAATTGCAAGTCGATTTCTTGCTGCCCATCAAAAAAAATTTAAAGCTCTGAGCTTTAGCCTAATATAACTATTAGCTTTTTTTTAACCTAAACTTCAATATACATACATATCAACGCTCTAACTTGTAAATTTTCTTCAAACTTTTAAACTTCACTATAATGAAGGTAAAGTTGGATAAATAAAATAAATAGATTTGGTGGCACAAACGGCTTATGAAGAACCAGGGCCTAGCGACTTACAACTCTCAACCATTCCTGTGCGCATGTCTACATTCCTCGAAACCTGACACCAAATTAATATCAATCCCACGATCGCTAGAGAAGTAATAAGAATAAATATGTAATCAATGCATTTTGGATGAATTAAATTATCAGCGGAGTTTAGTTTTAAGTTATTCTTAATTTGAAAGCCAGTAAAGTTATATCTACTTATTTTTACTTCGAAATAAAAATATTTTTAAAACCTCAAATATTGAGTAAAAATATTAATTAGCCGCTCTCCAGGAGGGTTCATTGGTGTTCATCATGGTTTCAAACCCACTTAATAACTTTTTTTTTTAAAGATCGAAATCGAAAGGATCGAACTTAAAATCGGGGCAAAATGAAACCAATAACCTTGTCACTTCTCAGCTAGAGGCAGTAGCCCTGAAAAAAAAAAAAAAAAAAAAACATTTTTGTTTGTAGGTGGTAGAAGCTGGAAATCGAATTCAGACCTCGGTCATTTATTTCCATTGGACTTAATCATTTCGCCAGGGGCTGTTACAATTAATCAGAAAAAAATTTCGAAATAAAGGTAGTTAAGAGGTCTACAAATTATTCGGCGGTGCTATAGGAAGGGTTTTATTGCCTGAACCCATTACAACTCCAAAATTTAAAAAAAATGCCATAACGCCTAAAATCTGGCAGCCACAAAACTAAACCAAAAATGCAACAAGCTTCGTTTTGGGATATGTTATGATAAATTCATTTTCAATGTTATAACGCCTAAATCAAAGAATATCATAACGCCCGAAAACTCACACTTCGCCAGAATCTAATAAAGAAAATTATGCAAAGCCCAAAAAGAATTTTATATCACCCAAAATTTCTGTGCTAAAATAGGCATTCTGACATTAAATATGTGACAAAAATATTTGTATAAGGTAATAACACCACTAATTTCAACTTTAAACTTGAAGTTTTCGAAATAAAAATGACTCAGATATGTACCAAAAGTTGAAAAACAAGAAAGTGTGCAGGTACAATAGAAAAATAAATTTCTATTATTCTTAAAATTTTATTTACCTATCCATAGTTAAATTTTAAAACTATTTCATTAAAGTTAACGAAGTTAAAACGTAGACGTAAGAGAATATATTAACTACATTATGTTTCAAGAAAACTGTTTTTACTTCAAAATATATATTACCTTATCAAAAAAAATGTCTTACTTACTTATTTACTTACCCACAAACATAGTTTCTTAACTAGGTCAACGTTTCGTTTTCCATTACATTTATACACTCACTCAATTTTGCCTTGAAATTTTTACGCGCCTAAAGTAACTTCATTTAAATAATCCCTTCTAGTCTTTAAATCTTTAGCTCGTTTTGTTTAATATTAACAATTAATTTTTTAAATATACCTTACCAAAATGGCAAGCATTCTTCTACAAAATACTTTGGAAACTTTGGTTCACCTGGGCGTATACGTACTTTAACTATTTTATTGAATTTTTTTTTTTTTTTTTCTTAAGTTTTTAACAGCCAATGATTTTTTTTAGAAATAAAAATTGCATTGAATCTTATGTTTGTACAGCATAAAAAGATATAGCTGGATTTATTCCAGAACAGAGGTAGCATAATCTTCGCTTTTATAAACACATAAATTTCGATGGATTACTATCCTCTTTTTTGGAAAATTTCTAGTACAAGAAATTAGCTTAAAATTTTTGTTTGCAAAAAATTAGCTTAAAATTTTTGTTCGGAAAAAATTATATGCTACAAAATGCGGCAGATTTTATGCTTGGTAAAAATCATTTTAACTTGCGATATAAATTTAAAAAAATTATTAAAAAACAACGGTTACACTTACAATCTTTGTAGAGCCAGAAATCTGTTCTTTTATTTTGTTTCCCAATACCTGATTGTTTTTGAAATATGTATTAATTTTCAAACTCAAAATTTTGAAAAAGAAAATGAAAAAAAAAAATTCAAACTGATATTTTTCAAAATTTTACGTGATTAGTCAAAAACAGAAAACCGGATGCTAAAATGTCTTTTAAATTTGGAGAAAATTAAAAATGGCAGGAGGGGCAATTTTCTAAAATAATTAACTTTACAGAAAAAAAATTATTAAAAATCAACGGTAATGGTTACAATGACATGCTATACTTTTTTGTAAAGCCAAAAATGTCTGCTTTTATTTTATTTTTAAATTAAGTTACTTAAGTGAACGGTTTTTCAAAAAAATAATTTTCAAACTAAAATTAAAAAAAAAAACAAAAAAATAAAAAAATTGTGTTCAAACTAATTTTATTCAAAATTTAACGTTATTAAAGTAGTATTTTTGTTTTTGAAAATCGATGCTTCTATTAATTTCTTGTCAAACACTTAAAACTGAATGCTTAATGTCGTACAACAGCAATTTTTCTAGGTGCTAGAACATAACCTTAAATTCATATCAAATAAATTCAAAATGTGTAAATTTTTAAAAACAAAAAATGCTTTAGCAGCTGGTGCCAAAAGAAACTCATTAAAAATTCACCATTTTCGAGTTAGAATTGTAGATATATGTATTTGTATAATGGCACGCAACGCATTCACATGCGACAATACACAGAACGTGTTCCTCGAAAATTCGGCCATACCCAATGCAAAGAAGAATTATTTTAAGAAGCCTACATCTTTTGTCCTTCGATATAGGTTAGGTACCCAATTCGGATATTGCTGAAATATTCTTCAAAAACCTCCTGAATCAACAAACACATTAAGTTGCCCGCCCCATTACCAATAATGGAATCAGCTTCTCATAAATATTAAATACATTTTATAGATTTTCGATTTTATTCATAGTAGGTATATAAAAACGATGACCTTGTCGAAAATCTACCCGTCCTCATATTAAAATGACACAAACACAATACATAAGTATAAACCCTATGAAAACATCGATCACAGTGTTCATCAATTTTCAACTCTAATTCCCAATATTTATTCTTTCCATCCTCGTTCTCACTTGGCGGCAGATTATTTTGTCATCTCTATGCTGCCTGCATATAAGGGGGTTAAAGGTATTGAATCGGATATTTGGCCTTTAAAGAGAACATTTTCAAAGAAGAATAAGAAAATGATTCGTTCTTTTGCCACAACCTTGAAGTTTTGTATGGAATTTGCTTCGAAGAAGTTTTTTTTTTTTTAATAAATATTATAGCTCATGGGATTTCTAAGGTAAGACTTACACCGACATTGGCATAGTATCACCTTGAGAGGATCTATGACATAGAGGCAAAAACGAAGCAATTCTAAGCAGGATTCCTATATCAAAGAATTTTCTCGCTCTATTCGCTTGAAGACTTTTCCACGTATTCGAAAATCGAACGTTTCTGAGAAAAACTGTTCACATAATAAAGAGGACATCATTAAGAGGAGAAGATTAAAATCAATGAGAGGTCCAGGGCCGCATTTGTGCTGAGGATCAAAAAATGTGGCCAGGTTTTCTATGCTTGTTTTTTTTTTTTTTTTTTGCTGATTTGCTTAATTAATATCAAGTTACCAAAGTTGATATGCCATCGAAAAGGGGTAAGAGCTTCTTAGGCCTATAGTTCTTCAGTGCGAGATTAAAGTGAACCCACCAAATTTTGTGAGATAACTCGGGATTTAAGTACTGAACAAACGCTTATGATATCTTATCCTCCGAGTTTTTTAGTTCAATTCGAATATTATGTATAAATATATTTTTTTTTTTTTTGAAAAACAGTTTCTTAAGTAAAGTTTTTGAAAAACAGTTTCTTGAGTAAAGTTTTTGAAAAATTATTTTCAAACACAAATTTTGAATGAACAAAATTGGTGCGAAATGATTTTTTTTTTTTTTGAAAATATTACCTACCTTTTTTAAACCTTTAAAACCTTTATTATCAATTTCCAAGCCAACGTTAGAATTTAGATTTTAAGAAAAATCTACGAATTAATACTTCTTTTCTACATTTATTTGTTGACTCAGACGAATGCACAATCTTATTTTTAAAAACTTTTTTTTTTACGATGCGACATACAATATTTTTTTTTAAATAAATTACTTTTATACCTTTTCAGTCAAAGGGTTTTTTTTTTGTAATCTTCACTACGAAATTGTATAGTGTTGTTTTAAGAAATGTGAAATAACGCTGTAATTGAAGTGTTGATTTCTTACTATAATTCCTTTAGAGGACTTATATATTTCCATAATAATTTCAAATAAACATCATGATGAGTCTTTCCGTCCTGTTTGAGGATTTTTATATAATTTAACCACCACCTGTTATCCCATTTTCAAAGGTTTTCTTCAATTTTCAGATGATGTTGAGAAACTTAACTTAGGTATATCCTAAACCAAATGCGGACCTGAGTAGTGAATTAATTTTGTATGCCTGACCTAGCTTCTCTGTTTATGTCCGTATAAGAATAAGTGAGTTGATGGGGGATAATGAAGGACAATCACATTGCTAACTTAATTAAGTCATTGAGTGTGTGTTTAATGTGGATTCATTCACCGAGGACGTAATATGTTGGTAGGGTTGGGGGAGGGGGAAGCAGGGTAGTAAGCAGTAGGTAAGCCTCAACAGGCTTTAGAAAATAATGGGGGCTTTGACTTACATTAGGAAAGGAATTCCAATTATGCATGCGTGACACGTTACAAAGAAAGGAATTTGAATAGAAAATTCCCTGATGCAAGAAGACTCTCTCTAACTCTATAACAGACGCACGGGTTAAGGGTTCAGAGAGTTAAAGAGATTGTATCCTTAAAAGTAAAGGCTGGCGGTATGAAGTGTTGTCGAAACAAAATAGAAGACAAATATTTACATCTTCACAGTTAATTGAGTAGAAACAATTATGTGGGCGTAAAATAGTCATAACACAATAAAGTAATCGTAAAGAGTGTCTTGAGAGTATTTTTGGTCGTCAATAAAATATTAGGTTTAGTTTGAAAACTGAAATAGAAAGTGGAATGGGTGAATGTCAATTCAATTTCGTTCTGCTTTTGATATTAATGTATTTATAAATATAAGCTTAACGGGTTTATAAATAAACTTTTTAATTCAAATAACTTTAATAAATGTATTGTAGCCGGTGGGTAATGGTAAGTGCGTTGGACTGTCACGCCAGGGGTCCGGGTTTGATTCCCAGCCACTGCCACTTATAAACACAAAAGTGTTTTTCAGGGCTACTGCCTATTGCGAGGAAGTGACAGTAATCCTCCAAGAGTATATCTTCTGCCATAACTCATAGAAAAGTGCCGCTCACCTTAGCCGTTTGGATTCGGAAAAAAACTTCAGGTCTCCTTGACATGACATAAGGAACATGACCATCGAGGAGCAGGTACTCTGACAATATTTTAGTATAGATTCCACTCTGCACCTGCCAACAACTAGTCCCTAGTAAAAGTCTCCCATCACAAAGTTATCAAACTTTATTAAAAATTTATTTTATTTGAAGGATTAAACTTATTTCTTATTTCTTTTCTCTGAAAGTATGGCCGAGTTCCAAAATGTGAAAATATTTTGATGCGGAAGTAATGCCTACATTTTTCATACGCAACCACAATGCAAATTTGATGCTTTGTAAAAATATTACATTGCATAAGCCTGAAGTTTCGAAATGCAAAAAAAAAAATTAAATCGAAGCCGCTAAAAAATTTTTGAATGCGCAGTTTGAGCATTAAATGCGCATCTGATGAATTTTGGAACTCAGCCTATACTTGCTCACCGCCGATAGCACATTAAGGGTCACTTGCACAAAACAAACGGATAAATACACAAAACTGAGGATAACTATCCAAGTTTTTTTATTGCACGAATAGAAAATGCTTAACAACCGGATAAGAATAACCAACAAAACAAACATAAAACACATTGAAGAATAAACAAACTCTAATGCTTTGACTTGCTTTTTCGTAAGAAATTCTATAATTTGACGTGATAGTTATTCAGAATTTAAATACATATTTATCCAGAGAACGAGGAGAAGATAACTTTTTAAACTTACAATTAAACAGAGAAAAAATTATTTACTACAACGTGATTTCAATCAAATCAGTCAGATAGCATTCAGTTATTTATAAACCAGAGGTTAGTGCTGTCAGAAAACGTTTGTGCAAGTGGTCCTAAGTATTGAAAGAAAATAATGTTGCTATAAATTAACTAAACAGTAGGTATTTATTTAGAGACAGGAAATTTAAATCTTTAGTTGCGAAATAAGATTATACGGATGTATAAATAATACAAGAGTACCAAATTCTAATGCAATAAGGCCCAAAGCTAAATTTGGACTTCTTTATTGCACTTTTAAGAGTTCAATGAACTCCAAAACGATTTTGGGGTTTTTTCACTCTCAGAGTGAAATAAAATCCATTGGTCTTCATTGCACTAATCTCTTTTTGAAAAAAAAAATAATAATTAAAATATATATGAATGTATTTTATTATAAGCTGCTGCCGTAAATTCGCTCAAATTTTAAATGTTCACATCCCAAATTGATCCTATATCTTAAGCAAAGTGCAGCAGGCAAAAAGTTTGATCCAAACAAATACCGAGACGGAGACGCAACAAGTGTCATACATTCCATTTTTTAAGCGCCACAATACAATTGAACAGCTTTTTAAATATTTTGATGAAAAAAATAATAATATTATTGTACAAGGGCTCAGAATCCATGTTTTGTTTTACATTCCAATTTTATTGCTTCTTTTTAATAACATTTTCGCGACGAAAATAAGCACATTTTTTTTCCCACACAAACAATTTTTTTGTTCTTCATACAATTTGAAACGTCGAAAGTGCTGCATGTAAAAAGTTAAAAGTTCGCGAACCTTTGTGGCTATGACTGCAGCTCCGTCTACAGTTCCGTTACATTGTGCTCTACTTTACTTTACTTTACTTTAGATGGCGCTCACAGCCCAGGATAGACTACGGCCTCAACCAACAAGCCCCTCCAGCCAGCTCGGTCCCTAGCTAGCTGCCTCCAGTTACGCACTCCAAGTTGGTTGAGGTTGTTCTCCACTTGTGTGCGCCACCTAAGGTGGGGTCTTCCTCTGCTGCGCAGACCGTCAGGGGTGGATTCAATGACTCATCGGGCTGGTGGGTTGGTGTCCATACGCTCCACGTGTCCCAGCCATCTCAGCCGCTGAATTTTCAGCTTCTTGACCAGGTCGACGTCGCTGTAAAGCCCGTAAAGCTCGTTGTTAAATCTTCTCCTCCATACTCCATCGATGCAGACTGGACCGAAAGGGTAGACAACGCGGTGCATTCAAGAGGACACAAGCGTCCACAATCAACCTCTGTCTATCAACTCCTATGGGGATCCAATCCCTGTGGACGGTTTAAGGCGGCAGCAGACGAGAGAGGGGGGGAGGAGTGTTTCCACTAAGGCACTTCTCCTTTTTTCAGGCGGCAGCGGAGGAATTCCCTAGATGGAATCAACGGTGGCGTCTACAGTTCTATTCAGTTTGAACTACTTAGTGAACACCTTATATGGGCTACTACGACGTATTCGTAGCTCAGGCCTGTAAGGAGCGGTTTATCCGGCTCCCCGTCCTTGGAGTTATAATAAGGATCTGGTCCTCCAGGCTAGGGGGTTGTGCGTCGGGGTGACTTCCCTACCACGGAAAAAATGTCGGTTCCGAAACAACAACAAGCCTCGGATATGGATGATGAAACTATGATCGTTTTCAATGATAGCTAAAACTAGCGCCTACAATGTGTGATGTAGATACATATATAGCAGAGCAGTGAAAGATTTACTAAAAGTCTACACATATAAAAATTCGTTTATTTGTACTTTTTGTCAAACTACCGGTGAGGTACCAAAAAATATTCGTTATAAAACTGTCCTGAAATTTACTGTGTCATCATTCATTGTTTAAGATATTGGTAACCAAATTCAAAAGTGTCTTTTGTCATTCAAAGTCAGATAATAATCGGAAGAAAAATTTTAAAAGAACGAAAAACGTTATCGAACCAATACATTTATGTAGGTCGGTTTTCTTCACTATTGTTCAACATGCCGAAAACTTCAAAGTTGGCCAACTCTAAAGTTGATACAAAATCGAAAGTTAAGAGGAAAGTTGAAATGACATACTTGAATTTTTTTTTTTAATTTTTGACTCGTGATGTTGCTGATGATTGCGCAGGTACCTTAAAAAAAATATTTACTTAAACTTTTCAGCAACATAAAGCTCTAGAATGCTTTTTGTGTCATCTCAATACGTTTAATTTTCACAGAGATAAAGCTTTTCAAAAAACACTAAAAAAAACTGAAAAAATAAAAATTTTTGTTCCCTTAATTTTTTTGACAAATGAATATAGCTGATCATTTACTGAAACTTTAGCTGATCTACTATGAGGATTTGGTAACCTTTCAAAAGGTATATTTTTTTGACAATATCTATGGCTGACCAATTTCTCAAAATAGTTGACCTTTTTTGACAAATCACTATTTTTTCCAAAATATCCCACAATAGCTGCTAAGATTAAAAAAAAAAAAACAATACAAACATATATTTGCCAGTAAGACCTAGGGTCTTATAAATTAGGCAATGTTAGAAGGAATAGAAGGATAGGATAGATTTTTGTTGGCACAGTGGACTGAGAAATAAGGTTTTGATTATCTCATTAAATCCCAGAGATGGCGTTCAGTTGAGGGAATATAGAAAAGAATGCTGCCTAGACTGGGACTCGAACCCACACATCCAGGTTAGCAGTCAAGCACTACTTCCACTGCGCCGGGGCCACCACCTCTTATTGTAATGTCATACTATTTTAGAATTTTCTAAAATCTCTATTTCGAATTTTCACGAATGTAAGTATCAAATAAAAAGTAAAGGAAGCCAAACGTCTTGAAAGAATGAAGATTGCATTTTACAACTTGTTCTAATAAAAGTTAAAGTAATAAAACTGATGAGATTTGGAAAATTCTACTCTTCGCCTATCCCAAAGTTCAGTACCTATACCTACGACATAGATAGTATTCTTTTGTTCACTTTTTATTCTACAATGTTTCCAATGATGATGACTCGATTTTAGCTTGATTGGATTCTTAAGAAGTTAAACGATATAAGGATTTATCTTTATGTTACGATTCGTATCCTTTTCGAATGCAATCTCCTGGTCGGGCATCCGTTTTAATTCTTCTTCATTCACATCCTATAGCCTCAAGAACTTTTCAAGACACTCTATTTTCTCTATTCAAAAGATCATCATCAGATTGAAGCCACCAGATGAGAGAAGGTAACGTTCGTTCCGTTTCGAGTGTACCATCATACACCATACAGACATTATACAGTTTTGGGATAGAAACGAGCCGGAAATCTATTATGTTTTACCTTGCTCAGCTTTTGCATCCCATAATAGATTTGCTTATTTGTCTGTTTTGTCAACCCTTGATGCTATAGAGATGATGTCGACGGAGGAGCTTTTTGAAACCAGCAGTCGTCCATGTCGTTTGGGTTGGGTGTATTAGTTGTTGTTATACTGTGGTTCTCATCATAATCCTAATCCAGAATACTGATAGCACAGTCATTGTATGTGAAATTTCACTGGTTGGCAATGGCAAATGGGCCTCACAGCACAAGCCAGAAGAGATGTTAACCCATATTCAGACATGCGGCGAGAAATACTCATCTCCGGATTTTTCGGATATTTGTTGTTGTTATTTTTATTCATCTACACGATTTTTTTTCTCCCCAACATGAATGGGAACCAAGTGAAGGCAACAATTCGCTTCCATTGTGGGCACTAAATGGATCCCGAAGAAGAAAAAAAACAAACTGACGACTATGGAGGCAAATAGGATTCATTTGGCATGATACTGTCACATCACAATAGACAGACACTTTCACTCACACCGACCGTCAGAGCAGAGCACTGAGGCGCTTCTGCTATATCATATATGTAACGTATGTGTATGTGTCTATAGTTGGAGTATTTTGCCGATTGAGATAAAACTATAAAAAGGACGAAAGCAACGAAATACCAGGAAGACAAGAAAAAAGAAAAAGAATATTCAAGCAATTTCCATATTTATTGACAAAGAGATATAACGCCTGTACTGTAGAGAAATGACTCTACATATGACACCGCAGTTTAATAGCTGATGGCAGCCAGGCCAGGATGTCCTTCGAAATGGAAGCAGGATGCGCGTTTAGGGATCTATATTAAGATGGAAAATGGAATGCCGTGAAGGGAATCACGTTATCACAACATGATGTCACTTCGATTTATGTTGTCATTTGCTTTGTATAAGGATCGATGTAAGGACATCAAATTTCCACAGGTAGGTATGGGGTTATATGGTTGGTTATATGGCTCATGGCAAGGTCGTCATCGTCAAAAAGTTGCAGCTCAAAGAAGGTTGATTTCTGTCATTAACCATGATACACATCAGGGAATAACATCACAACTATGTATACTATCAGCGATAACAAGGTTATCGATTAATTATTTAAGAAGGTTGCTTATATTACTCGTAAATGTTATATTCAAAAGAGATAAGCTTAATGTGAAACCATTTGCCAAAAATAGATACATTCTGAAACCAACAACACACACCAGTGATGGTGGATGTTTTGAACTTTCAAATTGATGAAAATAGCAGATAAATGTTTGTATGTAATAATGGTAAATAACCATTGCGATTTAATTGCTTTTTGACCTCAAGCACATAATCAAAGATTTGATATCGATAAATTTTATGTCAATTATGTGCGCTTGAGGATTAAACTTTATGTAAATATATTTTTCTTGGAACGTGTTTTTTTTTGGTACTATCGATTTGAAGTAATTGCTAAACTTTTGTATCTACTTCATTGCCAGTGGTACTTTATTTTTGTAATAAATTTATGAGATTTCTATAAGAAACCATCAAACTAAAAAAAAGTGTCATATAGAAAATTGCCACTGACATTAGATTCGTGCGGCAATAAACTATAGGTCTCCTTCATTCCTGCAGACACGCACACAGGAATAGTTGAGAGTTGTAAGTCAATACGCCCTGATTCTTCATGAGCTGTTGTGCCTCCAAATTTAGTTTTTAATTCTATGAGAAACCATAGGCACTTGAAGCTGGAAAATTTGATGTTTCCAAAATTAGTTTATGTTGCCACAAAAAATAAAGTGCGCGACTGAGTCGCACGAACTTGCTCTTGTAGTAAAAGTTTTATCGAATTTTATAGATTGAGTGTAATATAAAACATATAATTAATAATTATATATGTATTTATCCATTTAATAAATTGAAGAATGGAAATTTGAATATAGAAATCTGAATATGGCAATATCAATTCTTGAAAAAATGTGAATTCATGCAGAAAAAAATTTAAAAATCGGTTTTCTTAAAAAATATTTTTTTTATAAAATTTTTTGAATTTTTTTAGAAAAAAAAAAAATGGTAGCTATGCCGTTTTTTAAAATATGATTATATGTAGCTAAAATCATAATAAAAAAAAATCATCGACCCGTTTTCAAAAAAATGATTTTTCAAAAAAAAAATTGAACTTTTTTTAAAAATCCAAAAAAAACTTTTTTTTTGAGACAATATTTATATGCAGTATTATTTATACTTGATAAGAGCTTCAAAGTAAAAATTTTGATCAAATTCGGTTGAGCTTTTAACGAGAAAATGAAAAATTAAAAAACGGTTCTATGACAGGTACCGGTAATAACGGTTCTTTGTACACACAAAAATTTAAAAAAAAATCTTTAGAGCCGTTTTTGAGATAAATAAATTTTTTCAAAACAGTTGTATGGCAAGTACCGTTATTTTTTGAGCTAAAAAAAAAATCTCGATTTTCCCTCTAGGCTAGGGAATCACTTAAAAATCTTATGATCCAAGTTTGAAGAAAATCGCTTCAGTGGTTTAGGCTGTAGGCCAAGGTACAGATACAGACAGACATACAACATACAGACAGAATTGCAGGACCCACTTGTTTCGTATGTAATGACAAGTTTGATTATTATCACAAGTTCGATTTTTTGCACGAATTCATAACATGCCCTATAGTACCTGCATACATCGCAAGTAAACTGAAAAGGAAGAATACACGAACTAGCTCTTGGGGCTACCAACAATAATGTTACCACATCTTAACGAAAAAATGTTTAATATGGACTTTTTGTATTCAAAAATGTTTGTATTACTGAAATAAATCATCCAAGTAAAAGACTTAGCACTATTTAAGTACTTTTTTAAATTATTGATTCAAAACAAAAATTGGTTAATTCAATTTTCAAATGTTAATTGGACATTTTTTTTTATCAAACTCGTGTTACGTTTGAACCACCGAACTACTTATAAGTCAAACATAGTGAATTTATGTTTTATTTTGCAACAATAATTAATAATAAAACTTTTTTTATGTGATTAAGTTTAAGTGCTTTACAAAGCGTCATGCTAATCAAATTTTAAATGCTCTACACCCAGCACCATTCATGGTTATGTAATTATTGTATTATTTTACATCCCATGTACCAAAATGACGCTACATTTTCCTGGTGTGTACATAATGGATTCCAGGGATATAACTCAAATTAATGTTCCTTGTACATTAAACGAAACAAATGTAGAGTTTGTTAAAACGATCTGAGAACTTAAATCATATCACGGCTCTGGCAAGCTCATTTACATGATAACATGCGTCGTTTTCCGCCAACTTAAATTTATTCCAACTCCATGAAGTCTGAAACTCATTACCGAAAATGCTTTCGCCAAATTGGCATAGTTCGGGTATAATGGGATGTCGTTCTCGCGTAACAAATGATGTACCTAATTCTTTTGTGAAGTCATATGAAGGCCATTTTTCGAATTTTTTCTTCATCATTCTTCTCACATGCGGCATCACATAACGAATCAACTTGTCTCGTATTCGTATTGAATTTCACATGTTTCAGCAATTTTAATTTAAAGCATACAAAAAAAAAATACTAGTAACAACAGATGCTTGGATGGAGCTTTAAGAAAGAAAAACCTTAATCCTTAAGAATGTGTCTCGTTTGGCTGAATGTTATGTGCAAGAGCTTAGGCAAGATTTTGAAGGATTGATTTAATTTTTATGTAGAACAGTATTTAAGGAGAAAATGCAAATGTAGAACCATTTTTTTAAAAATTACTTTCATAATATTTAAAACATTTTTGAGCTAAGATGAGATTTTAATTCATGACGTAGGGACTACTTTCTGTAGAAAAAGGAGTATAAGTTGTACAATCGTGGGTTAAATGTTTATATCGGCGGACTAACTAAGGTTCTACGATGGTTCAAGCATGTGATTATTAGCTATATAATCACATACTTGAACGTTGAACCATCTTGAACTACAGTTAATCCGCCGAAATCGGCGAGTTAAATTTGCTGAATTACGGGTTAAATATTGAACCACGTTTGTATCTGTCCCTAGAGTTAAAATTGAAATTAAATATTTAATTGCTCAGGAAAATAAGACAAACAAATCATAAACGTGAAATAGGCTAAATTTTTATTTGTATATGTTTTAGGTTATTTACTAAAAAAAGTATAATAAAGTATAATAAATTTGGATAAGGGAGGAAGTTAAAATGCGGTTGAAATTTAGTTTTTAATAAAAATATAAATTTATTGAAAAGTATAGAAAAATTTGGCTTACTCTACCCAAAAAGTTTTTGGCGCACATTTTTCCCAGGAGCAATAGATTTGGATGAAAAATCTGCTCAATCTTTACAATCAGCCCTGTTCTGATTTTCGCTTCAATAAAAAATAAGTTCGATTAAAATTTTAAATCCGTACGAAAATCGATTTCGTTAACGAATTAAATTCGGAACGAAAATCAGAACAGGGGTAAATATCACGAATTGTAGTCTATCAAATAAGGTTCGGAGAAAAATGGAGGCGGAACAAGACAGCATACTTAAAGGGGCTTATAAAAATGCTGATGCTCCAAATGCAATTGATAAACAAACAGCACATCTAGACCTGTGACGTCAGTGGTCAACGGTGGCATAGTACGTAGTGTACACCAGCTCCGAAGACTGAGCAAATCTGATGCGCGGGTTCAAATACCGCATGATGTGTAGAAAGTTTTTCAAATAAAATTGGATTAAAGCTCAGCACCACTATAAAGGAGACTGATGATAGGGCTTGGCGCCCCTTGAAATAGCTATATCTCTAGCCAAACAAAAATAAAACGAATTAAAATACCTAAAATTAATTCGTAAGCAATTGGTGGTAGCACCTTTAAGTTGTTGTTGTTGTTCAAAATTCAATGATTTTCTATTTTATTTTTTCGTTACTCTTCTTCTTGTTAAATTAGACTTTATATAGGTAAGTTTCAAAAAATTCCATACAAAATTTAATTTTGCTGGAAAAAATCACTGCTTTTGATTTTGTAGGTAAAAAGGGTTAAATTCAGTTACCTAACTGTAAACTGCTTAAAAGCTATCAGACTTTTTGGAAAAATATCAAAATCGATTTACAAAATTTTACAAATATACAATCAATATTTGGAAATACTAGATTGATGGTTGTTAAATGGCTGCTGTCCAAATTTTAATGAGAGTACCCCTCAAAAAATCTCTAAATAAATTTAAAAAAAATCGTCGCGAACCTCCCCTATCATAATTTTAACACGTTAAATAACACGAGTTTTTCTATATGTTTTAATATTTTTTTTTTTTTTTGGCGCAGATAGAAAATTGTGCGTGATGTGTAAATTGAATAATGATGTTTCGATATTTTCATGCTATTTTTTTTTTAATTCATTATTTGAAAATTTTTCTTAAATTTAAAACCTAGCAAACTACAAAAAACCTCAAGATTTTATTAACGTTTTCGGAAAAACTTAACTATTCAATATTTTCAAAACCCAGTTTTTGAAAATTCAGCTTAAAAAGCTCTGAAAATAATTAAAGAAATTCGCACGATTGTTTATCTTAATTATTCAACATTTTCAAAACTCATAACAGCCTTATTTCGCAGCAATAATGGAAAGATTCAAACAGAATTTTGAAGAAGAAAATTTGGAATTTCAGAAACCGTTACAAATTAGGTATATATTAAAACTATAATTACCTCGTGGTCTAACATAACCTTGAAAACAGCGAAAAAAAACGTTTTTTATAATTTTCAAACGGGAATATCTCAAAAGCTTGATGTGATTGAATTTATATGAATTCGGATTTGAGCATACCAAAAAAAACAAGAATAGTGTTCTTTGTTTCTTCAGCAGCAAAAACAAAATATGCACGACTGGACCGCACGACCTTGCCCCTGAAGGAATATATATTTACGGTAAAAAAATATTATATTTTATATTTATATTTATTATATATTAACGAAAAAACACTTAACAAGTCAATAGTAGTAAAAAAGAAATAATTTGGAGCACCTAGATTAGCACAAAAATAGAACAAAATTGGTCGACCCATTATTAAGAAGCAATTATAGGTATAAATAAAACAAAGCAAAAATAAACCCCTTTTTTAGCAAAATCCAAAACCCAGTTTTCTTTTAACTATTTTGGTGCGAAACTAATCAAAATCGTTAAAAGCCGATCGAAAAAAAATTAAAAAACCAAAATATTTATATGGCAGTTACCTGTTGAGATAAGCCAAATCAAAATCTATACCAAACTTGAAGCAAATCAGTCTACCTATTATTATTATTTAGGCTCTAGCTTAAATTACAGTGGTGAGTGGACGCACGGACGCACAGCCGCACAGACCGACTGACGGTATGGCCAACCGAACCATTTTTTCGTACTTTTTTATCATGCATCGTGATGACAATTTTGTTTGCAATCTACAAATACTTGCCAATATCTACTTGCCCTATAAAGCAAGTAAAATTGTAGGAAAGTACCTACGCCCTTGATAACTGTTTTTTTTTTTTTTTGAATAGCCTTTGTCAAAACTATTCTTTAATAACTTGAGGAATACTATATCCATATTTTCGGATCTCGAGTCCAACAAATCTTCTAGTATGAAGAAGGCTTACTGCCTGCTGAACAGAATAGAATAGAATGCTGGAACTGGAGCCGCAGACGGAACTGGAAGAGCTGTCAAAAAGTGTCATACGCTATTTGTTTTACGTGCCCACAATGCAGCTGTACAGCTTTTAAGGTACTTTGAAGAAAAACAAAACAATATTCTTATGTACAAGCTCACAATTCACATTGTTTGTTTCCAATACTATTCCTTTTAATAAATTATTTTTTTTCGCGATACAAATAACCACAATATTTGTTTCCGACCCAAAATATTGTTTTTTTTCTTCATACAATTTGAAACGTCAAAATCGTCGTACGTGAAAATTTAAAAGTTGGTGAACTCTTCCGTCTGCAGCTGCAGCGGCTACCTTCCTTTGTGTTCGCAACATTGACTTTGTTTGTATTCATTATTTTGACAGCTATTCCAGCTCCGGTTCCGTCTCCGTCACCATTCTGTTCAGGAAGTTAACTGTCCAACATTTTGGCATAAATAAATAAATAAATAAATGTGAGAAAAAAAACCAAACAGAGTTTATCGATATCTTAAACAAGTTTGAGGATTTTTAATACAAAAGATAAAAACCATTTTTCATATTATGTATGAAAAAAAAATTTAAAAACTGACTACCTATACCTATATAAGTATTTTCAAGACAAAACCACAAAAATATTGTTGTGTCTGGTGGCCTTCGGTTAGGTATTTTTTTATTAAATGATGTGGCTTATACCTACAAACTTATTTTATTTAAAATCCTTGTCACGCCCTTTTGAATATCCTGAAAGCATTTTATAGTAAATGACAAGCATAATGTCAAGCCAAACTCCTCATTAGAATCTTACATCAGGAGGACTTATCGTGTTTCCAACTTTATTTACATATTTCTTGATTTTTTTTTGTTTGGTTTTTCCCCATATTATCATTTCCCACATTTTTAAATTTATAGTCTACCTAACCCAGAGTTGTTCACCCCAACCAACTATCATCCATAACGCAGTAATTGTCAGAACACCTTACTTGAATTTTTAAGTAAAGGAAAAAAGAAAGAAGTTTGAGAAACACACACTTTTTTTTGTGTCCCAAACGAAAGAAAAATCAAACGCGAATTTGTGAGTTTATATTTTTTTAATTGGAGGATGGAACAAGAATACAACGACATTCTGCGAATTTATAAAAACTCTACGGAATCTAAAATAAGACTTACCTGGGACATATACGACCACACACCTTCTCAAACCAGCAGTGTAATGGAACAAGCTTACCTACATCTTTTGAACAGCCCACTTCAGCCAGGTGGAATTTCGTGTTTTACACCCCCAGGAGAAAACAGTAAATCAAAATAAAGCAAAAAAAAAAAAAGAAGCCAAGGATCACTTCTTGTTCAACAAAATATGGGGGAAGCCGAGGATGGGACTTGTTGTTCCAGACTGCGTAAATATTTATGTGGCAGCAAGGACTCTATCAAGTGAGCAGCATTGCTATACCTAACGTTGGATGCTGGTTTTTGCAATGCCACAAGCACACGACCACTCTTCGAACATCAGAATTTCAGTTTTTTTTACTTACCTGGTTTTATTTTTAAGTTTTTATTTTTCTATTCTGTCACCTAGGTACACATTTACACAGGGGATTAAAATTGTTTTTATGTTATTTGAGAGAAAAATACACAAACAAAATGTACCTTACAAACATTCATTGGAAGTTTACAGGAGCGGACTAGCTGAAATCTGCACTTTGAAATCTTTTCATTTGGTGGCTCGACAGCTCATGAATAACTAGTCACTAGGCCTATTACAACTCTTAACCATTCCTGTGTGCGTGTCTGCAGGACCTACAGTTTATTGCCAAATCCAAACAGCTAAGGTGAGCAGCACTTTTCTGTGACAGGAGATACTCTAGGAGGATTTGTCACTTCCTCGCAAGAGGAAGTAGCTCTGAAAAACACTTTTGTATTTAGGTGACAGTGGCTGGGTAACGAACCCAGACCTCCGCAATGACAGTCCATTGCACTAACCATCACGCCACGGCTACGGTTTTAAGGATATTGAAAAAAAAAGTACCAATTTCAGGCGCCAAATAACTTTATAAATATGAAAGATATGAAAAATTTGGTCATAATCAATTTTGTAGAGAATTTTATAAAAGCTATTTTTTTGTCTTAGATTACCTCAGATTTGAAAGAACAAACAGTTTCTAACTTCAAACATATGCAGGTGCAATAAATGTGTCCCCATGAAATTATCCCAATTTCCAACCTGAGCCCGCCTGGCCTCAAATTAACTAAGTTCGCCACCGAATATGATGTGCATTTATATAAATGAAAATTGTATTAATGTGTTTTATATATTTTTCTTTGAAGGAGCTTTTAGTTAAAGAAAATACAAAACTCTTGAGAATTTGAAATGAAATGAAAATTCTGCGATGCTAAATAAATTGTTGCTAAATGTTTGCATTTGTGGGTTTCTAGTCTTTTCGAATAGCAAATAGAATTTTCAAAAATAGGAAGAATATTTTTTGTACGTACGTGGGTCTCATACAATCTTGCTATGTGAAATTTCGTAAAGATGTCACGTCTTCAGAGATTATAAAGAAATTTCTTATGAACGAGGACGTTAAAAAAAAAAAAAATGTGGGTACCTAAGGACACGACAAATATAATTTACACAAATTATTTACTACCTAGAAGAACCTAGTGGCTCTATAGAATGTATGGAAATGCACCCGTAAATTAGTTAAGGCAGCAGCTATGGGAAAAACTTGAATACTTTTTTGGTCCAGTGTGTATTGATAATGTATGGAGGAGAAGAATTTACGGGCCTTAACACATTAAAATTCTGAAAATTCAGCTTCTGAGAGAAATGGCTGGTACACGTGGAACGCATGGACACTAACCCATCAGCCTGACGAGTTTTCGAATCCACCCCTGATGGCCTGCGCAGCTTTAACTTGAAGCTGAAGAAAACATTTTTCAACCTTATGAAAACGGTAATTTGTCAGATAAAGCTCCAACAATTTTGCCACTTACGACTTACTTTTTTCTGAATTTTGGTAAAAAAGTGTACCAAAACTTTGTATTATCGTTACCTGGCACTGAACTATTTTTTTTTTCTTATCGGCTTTCTTATTAACAGCTCAATCGAATTCGATCAAGTTTCTTACAGGGTCCTTTTAAATCTAATTAATAATGCGTTTAAAATTTTTCAAAGAAATATTTTTTGGATTAAAAAAAAAATATTTTGTGGAGTTATTGATTTTGGGTAGAAACCAACGTCTTTTGGATAGAACAGGACATGCACAAAGATGATGAGAAACCGATTCTTCCTCATCCATACAGCTTCTTCAGACATTTTTTGAGAATGCTTCAATACTCCAATACAAGCCAAGTCAAAGTTTTGACAACACTAACAATTTTTGATTTTTATTTTTGCAAAACATAAATTATATTTTGCAAGATTTCAGGTGGCCGCGAAAGCTGTGAAACCGCGGAAACTGCGTATTGACAAGGACCTCACTAGTCAACTGATGAGTCAAAGTGAGATTGGCGGGACGAAATGCCAATTTGTATGGACTAAAGGCCGTTAAAAACTATTTTGAATCGCACTATAGCACTACCTTAAGTAAAATTACTGATCATGATACAAAAAAGAGGCTGGGTTTGACCCACACTGATAACTTGCCATTGAGTCCCTATGAAACTCGACACCCGATTTTATTTTTTATAAAAAAATTATCAGTTAAAAATCTTCGAAAAACTTATTAGTTTTGCAATCAAGAAAAGACCAAAGTTGGACTGTTTGCTCTAAATATATGCAACACGAAAAATTTCAACAATTTTTAGCAGTAAATCAAAACTGTCAATCATTGATTGTTCTCGAGATATTCGATCCGAAAAACATTTTTTAACAATTTTTAGCATTTTTTTTGCAGTTTTTTTTTGCCTATAATAAAATCCGTCAATTGAATTTTTTTTAAAAAGCCCTATCAATTAAAAACTCTACGGATTATCAACTATAGCCTTGTGTATATTAAATGAAATTAACTCGAAGTTAATATCTTTTTGTGTTCATATTCAAATTTTTTTTTAACAATTTTGTATAGTTTTTTTTTTTAATTAAAAAAAAAAAATCTGTGGGTTGTTTTTTTTAAGTCTTACCAATTTTTCTCTACGTCATTATGCGTAGAAAAAAACCAAGCCTAAGTCGATAACATTTTTTGTTCTAGAGATATTGGAGAAACAAGCCAGTTCACAACTTTTTTTTTTTTAATTACTGTAATAAGAAAACCACTAATTGAATTTTTCTCAAAATCCTTTTTGCACATTGTGGTCATATTATCAGTAAAATAAAATTTATTTGAAGTCGATATCTCTATGCGTTCTCGAGATATCGACGGCGAAAAAAAAGCTTCCGAACGTACGAACGTACATACATACTACATGGTACACAGACATCTCTCTAAAAACAACGTAATCCGACTCCAGAGACCTCGAAACGTCGAAAAATGTCAAAATTTTCAATTCAACAAATCGGACCGACTTCAATAACTTCCAATGGGAAGTTTATAAAAGCCGAAGTATGCACATGTGATGAAACATAAAAGTGTGCAAATTCTGTACGATTTCCTGAAGATTCTTGTAAAAACAGCTTCACTAACAGAGTCATTTATTATTATATCCCTCTCACTTATATAAAATAACATTACATTAATATTAGAGATGACGAAAGGGACTTGTAAAATTTTGATATTTCGCAACCCTTCTTCCATCAATGCCTAAATTATTCTCAATTTATTAAGCTATTTGTATTTTTTTTTTTTTAATTACAACCATCATCTCAAAAATATAGAAAAAAAATCCTTAAACTAACTCAATTTTACCCAAGCGCAGCAATTGCTGTTTTCTTTTCTAAAATATTTTTAAACGGGCAACCCTCCACTTTTATTCATATATTATCTGCCATCAGCATGAACATAGTTTTTCATAATTAAATATTATAATCCTGTTAAGAAATTTGACTCCCTTTTTTCTGAAAGAGGAATTTCGTTAAGAGGGTTCTTTCAATGTCAAAGTTTTCTCTTTCCGGGCAATTAATTCTAATATTCTGAGAGAGAAGCTTTTTATCATTAAAACGAAAAGATTCCCTTCTAAAATGAATTCTTTGTTTGGTTTTTTGTTCTTTTGTTGGTGTTGTGCCCTTTGATTTATTATGACAACTAAGATGAGAGCAAGTTATTTTTTTTATGATCCTTGAAAGTGCGTGTGGTTTTTTTTTTTTGTTAGGAAAATTGAAGAAGCGTGAATATATTCTCGCTCTTCGGTGTGGTCCCGCAACATAATATTTACTTTAAGTGTGGAAGTTTTTATTTGATATCGGTTACTCGATTTATGGACTAAATTTCAACATCAACGTGGGTAATGGCAAAAAGGTCGGTAGCTATTCATAAATCATACGAATAAAAATCTACAGATTTGAATCGGGTTTTGGTAAAAATCAAAATACTGTTTTTTTTTTTTTTTTAATTCTACTGTATTTCAAAATACTGCTATTCAAAATTCTGATTACACAAAATTCTGTAGATATTATGTAAATTTTTTTATTTTACTGTTTTGCTTTTCAAAATTTTAAAAGTGCGCACCTTTTTACGTTAACAAAACGATTTTTTTAAGAAGATAATTTAGTTAAAAATTTTTGTTTTGCAAGTCTTGCAAGCCGTACTTGGGGCGTTTGCAAATAATGCTGCACTGAAAATGCAAGATATAGCACTTAAGAAATTATATTTAATAAAAGAGCTGATTTTCATAGACATGAATATGAGGGTCCAAGACTTCTTAGGAGGGGCCTTCCTGTACGCACTTAAAAATTCATTTTTATAGTACGTCTTGCATATACAGAAGGCCCACTTAAAAGGTCTCGGACCCCCATTTTCATGTCTATGGTATTCAGTTCTGTTATTAAATATTGTTTCTTTTTTAATGGTACCTATACCTTTTCTCTGGACTTTCAGAAAGAAATGCATTTTTAATGCAGCAACACCCCAACCACTGCTTGCAAGACTACGAATACGACTTACGAATAGAAAGTATAAAAGACCTATCTTATTGCATAACACCCAAAAATTGCTGTGGGCTCTTAGTCTAGTAAGACTGAATGTTTTTTAAGACTTATATGTATTTTCTTTACATTTCCTTAGCCTGGATAGAAAATGTATAATCAAGTTAAGAGCATTAACCTTGACAAATATCAATTTTAATTCATCTCAATAATATAAGCCTTAATAGACATGAAGATTAAGAATCATTTTAAAGCTCAGTTATTGTGTCTTATTTTGTGAATTAAATTTGTGTCTATAGCCGATATAAATTAGAAAAAAAATACGCCTATTATTTAGGACTCGGTATTAACTAGGTTAGATTTTCATTGATGTACAATTGCTTTGTTGAACTATTTAAATTTGATTATTTTATACACGTTTTGTTCATGACATCTTAATTTACTAAAAAACTACTAAATACATTTCTTCAAGACTAACTGCCTGAACAGAATAGAATGCTGGAACTGGAGCCGCAGACGGAACTGGAAGAGCTGTCAAAAAGTGTCGTACGTCATTTTTTTTACCTGCCCACAATGCAGTTGATCAGCTTTGAATGTATTTTGAAGAAAAACAAAAGAATATTCTTGTGTACAAGCTCAGAATTCACATTTTTTGTTTCCAATAATTTTCCTTTTAATAAATAATTTTTTTCGCGATACAAATAACCACAATATTTTTTTCCGACCCAAAAAGTTGTTATTTTTCTTCATACAAATTGAAACTTCAAAAGTGTCGCACGTGAAAAGTTAAAAGTTGGTGAACTCTTCCGTCTGCGGCTGCAGCTCCGTGCTCCGTATGCGGCTACGTTACGTTGTGTTCGCAACATTGAATTAGCGTGTATTCAATATTTTGACAGCTATTCCAGCTCCGGTTCCAGTTCCGTCTCCGTCACCATTTTGTTCAGCCAGTAAATCAAAAGAGAAATACCAAGAACATTTTCAACCCTAGGTTGCCAAGTTTCAGGCAGAAAATTAAAAATAACATAATATAAACGCAGTTATAGTATCTAAATACAGCAAATGAGTCACATCAGACAATATTATCGTAGATATTTCACAATAACAAACATGTCCCGTCAAGACACAAATCATTTATTCTTCAGGCACTGGTCTGCCTTGGTAGATACTACATATATGGTTGACTTTACATGGTGTAAAATAAAACGAAGTCATCAGTTTTGCCCTTCAAATTGAAAATTGGTACACACCATAAATATATGTTTACAGAACAAAATACAACTTTTTGTGTAGGTTAGGTAATACATAATATAAATGTAATATTTGGCGACTTATATACAGGGTATTCCAAAGTATAGCGCAGCAATAAACAAAATTGTTTTTTTTTTAGATACAAACATAACAGTATAAAACCACTATAAAAAATATAATTTATCTCGAAAACAGCTCTAACGATTTTGATAAAAATGTGTGTACTATGTATATGTTGTATGTTCTGAATTTTGGTGGACGAAAAATTATTACCAAAAACTGTTATTAACGGTATCTACCTTACCTAACATAGAATCGTTTTTTTGGTTTTCGAATTTCTCCGTAAAGCGATTTCTGTCACGACTCCTTTTAAGCTTGAATTACAATTGCATATTAGGATTTTCAAAAAAATGAGAAAATTTATATTTTTTTTTCAAAAATCAATGGTTCAAAATTTTAGACGATTTAGAATGATGTAAAAGCATTTTTAGTATGATGCTAGGTTAGAAACAGGATTTTACAAATTTTAAACGAGTTAGAATCGTATTATCTTCTTAACATTTTGCTAAAGTTAAAATCGCCAAATGCCTATTTTATCTTTTTAGTATCATACTAAATCCCAGTGTCACTTTGGCAGCTACAATTGCAAAAATGGGTTGAACTGTCACTGTTTTAGGCGTGTTCAGCAAGAGTTTCTTAAGAAAATAGGTTTAGTATGTTACTAGTTAGAAAATGTTTAAAACTAAGAATATTTTAGTAAAGAATTTTAAAGTTAGAAAATTGTTAAGTAGTATCATGTAACATCAGGCTGTTTAAAATTTTGAGCCAATATTTTTAAAATACTTGTTGAACTTTTTTGTAGGTCGTAGGTAAATACTTAAACATGACAAACCATTTTTGTTGACATTATTTCGATACAAAACGTGTATGTGGTACTCGTTTCGTATACCTTCACGTTTCGTAAAACTTCTGAAAACTCATAACCTGGCCATTCATCAGATTATTTTTGGTGCATGAACTCCGGGACACCCTTTACATACAGTTCATATCACAAATCCTTCTTTGGTCGCCTTATCTAGGTCAATTGAGTTTTCATAACACATACATACATATTTTGTTCTTTTAGATTGAAGGTTCTGCCAATTTCATTCTGCATGTCGTTTTCTTGTTATAAACTTGTAAGTCGCCTGTATCTATAGGCTAAGTCTACAAATTTCTTCTAAAATGAAACAACTTCGACTGTAGGCGTAATGAAGTGAGATAAATCGTTATGTATTTTTGTGTATTTGTTCTATGAGATTAGACCCTATAGACTTACGCATATACCACTTTTAATCTTTTAACACGTTAAAAGGACAAATGACATTGATTTTCTGTCTTAAATTTGTTCTGTTTGCCTTGTCTACATGATAATAACATCAACATGGGATGGTTGTTTTTCCAGATCGAAGTTTTGTTGAACAAAAAAAAAATACAAATAAAATAAAATAAAAACAGAAATTTCATTAAATAATCTAAAAAAATAGGGTGGGTCAGATAAAATATTAACTTTCTTTGTTTTTTTTTTTTTTTTTTTTTTGTGTGAAACTATACATATAACGGAAAGTTATTTCCTTTGGCTCTAAAAAGAGGATTTAAATTTAAAGATTTTTAAATTCCATAAAGTGACGCTACCCGCGTCAATAAATTTCAATTCAATAATTATTAAATGTTAAATTGGCCAAAAGAAATGTTGGTGATTTAACATTTTCCTAAGTTTAGGAATTTTGTTTTCGGGTGCTAAATAAATTGCTATTTATGAGTTTTTTTTCAAATTTTTATACGAATTTTTGTATAAAACAACATCTATACTCAAACCGACTTCTGAAAAAAATCAAGCAAAAAGAAGATTTAGTTCTTTTTGGGCCATTTTTCATTTTAATGATTAAAGTAATTTAATTTTGGGTGGGTAGAATTAATAATAACAGTTTTTTGGTAATTTTTTTTTTCATCAGAATGCAGATCAGACCTACAAAAAAAAAATTATTAAAATCGTTATAGACGTTCATGAGTTAAATATTTTTTTTTTTAAAGGTTGTATGCCAGGTATCATACCGTTATTTTTGGAGCTAAAAAAAAAATTCAGTTTTATCAAGGAAAAATATATTATGTAGAACGGCTGATCCTTAAAAAAAAAAAAAAAACAACACAAACGTATATGCCAGTAAGACCTAGGGTCTTATAAATTAGGCAATGTTAGAAGGAATAGAAGGATAGGATAGATTTTTGTTAGCACAGTGGATTGAGAAATAAGGTTTTGATTATCTCATTAAATCCCAGGGGTGGCGTTCCATTGAGGGAATATAGAAAAGAATGGTGCCTAGACTCGGGCTCGAACCCACACATCCAGGTTAGCCAGTAGCAGTCAAGACTTCCACTGCGCCAGGGCCACCCGGGTTCTTAGTTCAGGGTTTTTGGAATGTCATCAGTTTGGCGAGATCCACCATTTTGAAAATGAATTGATCTGCATATACAGTAGACGCTCGATATAGTGAATCTCGCTAGAGTGAACTATTCAATATAGTGAACACACAAAAAATTTTATACACACTACTCTAAAAAGTGAACAAAAAAATCACTATATCGAGATTTTTTTTATTTACAGTACATATTATTTATTTACAATACATGTTAGCTACATTTTAATATATTGAGTTTATAAATATTCCCTTTAGCTTTTTTTTATAAGACAAATGCTGAACAGGTTCCAGAACATTATATACATATTATGTTGTTATATAAATTAAAAGTTAAAACAATATTATATTTATAAATATCAAGCAAACCTGATGCACCTTCAGCGGCTGCGGGAAAAGAATCCCATTTGAATAAATAAGCACTAATGGCCTCAATTTTGTTACGCTTCTACAGGCCTGGCTCATTACAAGCGTAAATATTTCACACCAGCAGTGTCATTGCTTTATTTATTTTTTTTTTCTTGTTTGTTTGTCCTTACCTACATTGTCGTTCCGTTAATTTTGTCGTATGAATATGGAAATGAGCCTAATGAGCCACATCCTGTTTTGTTTCACGTTACAATGTATTTTTGTATACTTACGAAATAATTTATTCATATTACTTCTGAGTCCTTTCCACAGATTCTCAATTTTCAACAGACTTCTCTGCCTTTATCGAACGTTTTGGCATAGCTAACCGGAGGTATGTACTTGAACACACGGTTCGATGAAGTCTTATTCTTTAGTGCTTCCACTTCCAGCTGTAGTGTAGTGTATATACCACCTACTACCGATGTTCATTTATTTATGTTAGCACACTTTATAGGCAGCTCCAAAGGACTGGAAAAAACATCTCTGGGGCTTGTTTTTCAGCTTGCTGGAGATGCTGAATAAATTAGTTTAGGCGCTGATAGAGGGGAGTAGAAATGATGACAACAATGATGATGGTATAAGAGGAGGGGCGTCACGGAAAACGTGTAAATGTACACATCCATTCCGTCAAAGCTGCACGAAGAAATTCTGACAAATTATGACTTCACCATCATATATAGCCCAGTGATTTGCTATACTGGTTCAGTTCATGTCTGGCACACTGGATCTTAGAAAGTTTCTTCCGACTTGAGCGAGGGAAGTTATAATAATTGAAGAATTCCAAATAACAGGTTATGGCAGAGGGGTTGATTAAAATTTGTGTTGGTGATGAGGTAAATCGCTTGAAAACTCCCAGCATCCACCACAAAACCACTAAATTAGGATTCAATTTTACTTATTCTTATTAAAACGTTGTTTTAAGAGTGTTGTAGCTTTTTGTTTAACGTTTCAAGGGTTTTCTGGTAGGTAGGTTAGGTACATATAGCATTATACTGAAATATCACTAATGGATACGACACGCCCGAAGGCATGTTACTGATGCTTGGGTGATGAGTGAATATATTATTGGAATGTGGTAAGTTAAAGTGCTGGGAAAAGTTGTTGATGGTTTGAGCATATGAATATTAAAGTGGTTGAAAGGAGTTAATTAATTTTGCATACCCTGTGTTGAAACAAAATTGATATTTGCACATATTTGGCAAGGTTTCAAATATTTAAACAAAATTAATATTTGCAATGTATATTTTGTATAGCTATACTTAGTATAGCGATATATTTATTTGTGGTTTGAAGCAACATAGCAAGGCCCTCACTAGATATGTAAGTGAGACCATAGAGAGACCAAAAATCTCTGATTCTGATGGGACCTTCCACTTACCAGGCCCACTGCATTACAAAAGCATACATAGTTTTGAAAATGAATAAATATTTAATAGGTTCGTTCGCGTACTCCCCAAATCTACGAATTTTTACGAATTTCTACAAATTTAACGCAAATTGTGTTCGTTTAAGCAAAAAATGTGTAGTTTTTCGCAGAAGAGAGCGCTCTCGAGAGAGTAAATTATTTCCCCTTTCTGCTAATTTCAGCCCAAAGAAATTCTTCGGGCAGAAATATGAGTTCAGTCAAAAGTCACTTTGATATTTGCCAGAACATCTCTTTTTTGATACTCCTCTTTTTTATTTAATTTAATGTAATAAATTAAATTTTGCTTACTTTTTTATTTTATTTTGAAAATCTTTTCAAAGAAATGATGACTATATTTATTTTTTTTTGTTTTCAAATATTTGACGTAAAAAAACCGGTAAAAATTATTTGTTCAAAGCGTTCGTGTACTATTTCGCAGTTTTACTTCTCTCTGAGAGAATTACATCCCCACTCCTCAATATTTGATAGACTGTGAATTTTAGTGCAGAAAGTACACGAACGAAGCTAATATTTGTATATGCTTTTTTTCATAGATTATTTATTTTTTGTATTTGTAATATACAGGGTATTTTTGATGGGATAGTGAATTTCGCCCTAAAAGGTTTTCCTAGCAAGGGCCTTACGACTATCCATTTTACAAGCTATCCTCCTTCAGGTTTTCCCTACTAAAAACATTCCACGGCCTTAGCTAAACTTGGCAGAAACTTGTCATTTGTCTAGAAAAATTCGTTAAAAAAAACAACGGCAATACTTACAATGTCATGCTATACTTTTTTTCAAATCTAAAGGGGGTAATAGACCCCCCCACCCCTTCCATACTATTTTATTCTTGTCACAACTCAGCATAAACGCTTACTTTTTGTCACACCGTATGCAAATCACCCTGTATGTTAAGGAATTCCTGTTTTATTTGAAATGCTTATCAATGTGTGTGTGAAATATGACATCGTTCAAATTACCCGCGTGGCATCACATGACTCTGGCGCTTTGAAGATGCTTAGTTTGGGTTACGTTGGTTTTAATGGTACCGATTGCTTGAAGCTTATTGTATAAAGAAAACCCTGCATGAAAACATCTAACGCATTCAAATAGCCAGGACCCTAATCACGTAGGACGTTCATCTTACGCCATCATTTAAGCGATTGCAATGCTTTTGCTTCGAATAATTTGTGTAACTTTCAATCTGTGTCGGCTGAGGGACGATTGCAATTGAAATATTGCTATTTTGCAATCGTTTCTTACAATTTGGTGTTCGATTTCTGACAGAAATACCTACAATACCATCGATGAAGGTAGGCTGTCCAATGGCGGGATCTGATAAACTGTATTGATTGAATTTTTTTTTTTTAATAAAGAATAAAAAACTTTTTCCTCTAACTTAATGCGCGGGTTAAGGAAAATTAAGTAAAGTCCTTTTAATTCTGTATAAATCCACGTAGGTATATTATAACTATCTCCACAAACACACCTTTTATAAATAAAAAAAAAAATATGCAGATAAAATATTACTCATACGCCACAGTGTACCAAAGGAGAAATAATTCCAACGAGCGGTTAAGCAATTTTGAAATCAAAGTAAACATCAATCTTTATAATTATCATATTACTTGATGACTTTTTTCTTAAGTGGAAGAGTATATTTCACATCATTATAAATTCTTATTTATCATTTTTATCATCATAAATAATAATTTTATTCAAAACTATTAGGGAACATTGCTTACATTGCTTCTTCACATCCACACACATAAGTATGTATGTACTTAAGTGTGAAAACTTCTAAGGATCTAATAAATTGTTGCTACTAAGATATGTATCGCTGTTCCACTTCGCCCTCAAGTGTGCATACAAACTTGAAGAAAAAAGAACAAAGTTAACGTTCGTTCCTCATTTGAAAGTTTTGTATTTTGTTTTTAATTTCTTAAAGGCAATCATTTTTCATAAGCATCCCTACAAAAGTCAAGTTTCCCGTAGGAAGTAAAAAACATTTTGCCTGTTTACCTAACAAAAAAGGAACAGCGGCACGCTTTATCAATATACCGCAAACTTTAGAGTAACAAAAAAGACTTATAATTTTTCATATTTTCTTACCTAAATTGTCCCGAGACAAGGAGTAAAGATGGGAACTGTCTAGAACTTTTCTTAAAGTTTTATACTGCAGCTTTTCCACGCTCAAGTTGAATAATTTTATTTAAAAAAAAAAAGCGAGACTTGAGATGAAAAATCGAGCTAGTTGAAAAATGTAGATAGAAAATAAAAACAAAAGTAGTTGTTATATTATTATTTTTTAACTTAAATTACTTAAAGTTCTTTTTTCTCATAAAACATTAAGGATACGATTGCTAATATCATGCAACCATTTTTCGATCTATCTCAGTGAGCTTTAAGGTTTGAGTTTGGTTTTGACCTCTTCTAAGAGCTAAGTTGTGGTTGAAATGTCCCGTTTTGCACCCCATTGGGAGGGTTATTTAATGATAAAATAAATCCCCAAATTCAACTATGAAATAAGTCTCCAAATTTGGGTACTTATTTCTTTGAAGAATTAACAAAATTACAGCGTATAAACAGTGAAGTATGTATGGGGGGGCATGCTGCCCCCTGCAACCCCTCTGCTTGGCCCACTATAGGATTTGAGGTAGGTGCGAGGTTGGATGTATGCAAAGTTTCTTTAAATCCAGATTCTTTAAATGCAAAGGAAACTTTGCATACACCCATCCTCGCACCTACCACAAATCCTATAGTGGGCCAAGCAGCATGCCCCTCCCCCTATACATACTTCACTGTTTATACACCGTAGTTTTGTTATTTTTTTGGGGACTTATTAAATTTTTTGTTTGGGCACTTATTCCATGCCCTTTTGGGGTTTTATTTCACTTTAAAAAAAAAAACATTTGGGGAGTTATTTCATTTTAGGATTGGGGAGTTCCTTCACGGAGCCCAGTTTTGTAGTATCTAAACAAACATTTTGCGCAAGGGTTGCCTAGCGTGAAGTGGTCAAGGCATAGGCTTAAAGATGATTTTTCAAGTTTTTATAATTATCTGACACAGCTCAGATGGCATGTCCAAAAGACATAAATAAAATACCATATAATAGTAAATTTTATTTAAAAATTTTCTAATAAGTGGGTTTTTAAAAATCACAATTTCAATAGGTTAAATAAGGGTAAACAAAGATAAAACCCTAGAATCTATTTTCTAAACCAAAAATTATAGAGAGTTGGTTGTTTTTATAATCGATAAATTTTTTTAATATAAAAAAGTCATGGATATATGCAAAAAATGTGAAAAATTTACAACTCGACATATGAACGTTTGAAAGCAAATATGTAAAAAAATAAACGTTGGAGAAAAAAATTACCATAAATCAGGGTTGGTTTCTGGAAAATTTTGTATACTTTCATAAAGGAGACAAAATATAAACTGACCCTTATTTGGCAAATTTTCGACTTAACCTTACATTTTGGTTAATTTAATTTTTGAATAATATACATTTTTTTTTCATTAATTTTTGGTGGTTTTTGATTTTTTTTTTAATTTTACGCGCATATAGGTATTTTCATTAAAAATAGTATACCAGCGCAAGGACACAATAATTACGAGTACGATGCTACCATATTATTTTCAAAATAATTGGTAAGAACTCAAAATTTCCGAACTTTTTAATTGTAAATAAGAAGCATTAAATATTAAAAACAAAAACACTTCTTTAATGATGTAAAATTTTGAACACAATTAGTTTGGCCGGCAGCCGCAGCTTCGATTTTCAATGCTAGCTAGCATTTAGTTAGAGTTTAGCGAAATAACAAACCTAGTTGAAGTTCAGCCGTTCAGATAACAAATTAATTGTATGCCAACTTTTTCTTTTGTTTGTTTCTTTATTTCATAACTTTACAAAAGTTTACCGTACGAAAATGATCTCGACGTGTTCTCAAAGGAAATTGAATGTTCTGTAAATGAGATCTTAACCTTTTATCTAATTAATGTACTCCTTCCAAAGTTATTGAAGAATAAAGTGGATAATTATTTCCACGTGTTTTTTGGATTCTCCGTTAAAAATATCAGAAAATATTCAAATTTCTGTTTTAGAGGTTTTAGTTTTTTTTAGAAAACGGATAAAAGTTCGCTAATTATGTACTAGAATAACGAAATTTAAGCTCAGTTCCTTTTTTTCCTAATCGAAATATAGAAAATAAAACGAAATTGAAGATCTTTATAATATTTTATTATTTGACACGTGGCGATTTATCTCACATGTGATTTTCTGTCAAAAGGAAAAGAGCACGAGCATTTTATAAAAGGCTCTATTTTTGTTGCTTTAATGGGAACTAGACGTATGAGATATCATAGATGTCATGTGAGGCATAATTTATGTCCCTTAATTCTCCGACAGAAGTCTTATAGAAAAATGGTTCTTAACGACATTTAACTACTTCTGCAAGGCTATCTATGGATGAATAGAACCGTTGTACCGAAAAAAAAATCAACAAATTAAATATTTATTTTCCAGTAAATTTATCAATAGACCAATAAAGTGAAAGAGCTTTTTGGAAGAATTTAAAACTTAAACAATTTATATATTTATACTAAAGTTTTGTGTGTCAAGGCAAAGGCATTATAAAATCGAGACAAAACAAATTAGGTAAACAAAAATAAAGTCATAAAAATTCACATTTAAGCCTCAATCCTGATGGTTTGGCCATAAAGTTACGAATCTGGAACCAATATGTCTGTCCGCCTTATGATTTTGGATTTCCATCCAGAGAGAGTTTTATGGATACAAAAAAACGAATCAAAAAAATGCTCATAATTCAGTGGATAAGCGTAGTTATTGGATATGCTCAACTTGATGTAGGTCGTCTAGTCTCGATTTTTATGATGATGGCGCGTTGTGAAGCTTAGCCATAAATATATATATCAAGTGTTGTCGTCTTTCGGTTATAAATTTCTGCTGACTTTTCAGACAAACAACCAACACTTTAAATTTCTAAAGTCCAGAAAAAGTTTATGTAGGCACAGTCAAACTGAAGTAGTGCGCGCTATCTGGTAAACGAATGCTTTCCCCGTCCTATATCCTTCACCTTTCTCTCTCCACAAAGTATACCAAGCAAAAGGAAAGGGGGGGGGGAGATAATTTTTCTCAAATGGTTGATGGCCTTTCAGACATTATTCATGCACAACACAGCCTCGCTCGTAGCAAATTCCTAGCACATTCCTATAATGCAATTAAAAGGCAGAAGTTCCTTTATACTGAAACACGCAACTATACCACCGCGTCCAACTTATAGAGTAGAGAAAAACAAGCGAATTTCCATCAGGTCCCCAGTCGACCAATGTTGTGATTTTATTTATGAACGAATGGGACCCCTTCGCACAGCACATTCGTCATAGAATTCAATGATTGATGCTGTATAGCGTAGCATTGAAGGTTGACAGAATTACAATAAGGCAGGTCACATGATGGCACAACAAAGTTAGTATGATGGCGCGCCCATCGTTGATGACAGAACAAAATATTTGAAGCCAGGACCGAACAAAAGCCCGGACCGATATGAAAAGAAGAGCTGATTGTTCGTCCTTTGTCATCAGACAATTTCCATTCTGTAATAACAAAAGAGGAATATTTAATAATGTTTTAAAAGCAATTGAATGTTTAACATAAAACACCCCAGATCATTTAAGTAGGAATGATATTTATTTACTCCAAATATTTTACCAGACCACAAAATCTATTTGTTGTTTTTTTTTTCTCTCGAATAGGACTTAATGAGAGTTGAGCTTTAAATTGTTTTGAATCTTATTCATAGCTTGTTTAAACAATTACAATGTGGGGTGCCGAATTGAGAGTTATTTCGTTAGTAAACTCGCGAGAGCTACTTTCGTCTCGGGTGCCTGTCCACTTGAGAGTTAATTTGTTGTAACTTTGAATTCGCGACTCGCGAGTTCACTTTTTCCTGATAGTTGGAAGTAGGTAGATAAAGTAAAGATAACATTTTTGCTAGTGCAAAGGTTGTAAGCAATTTTATTTGGCCCTGTCATTAAAGAAACAAAGATTTTTAAAAAATATGCGTTTCAACTTCTCGTATTACTTTATTAAAAAAAAAAAATCAAAATAAAAACTGAGTTGCTTATTACACCGACTGTAAAATGAAAAAAAAACTCATTTATATTAAACCTTTTCTAATTGTACGAGAAATTAAGAAATAATAATTTATTATTATCAAGTAGATACATATGTGCATAAATGAAAAATGACAACAATTTGTATAAAGCTTAGCCACCAAAGACTATCAGCTAGAAGAAACAATATTTTAAATCATATCACTATATACATGTCCACGAGTGTACAAATATAAGTTGATTTTTGAATATTTTTATTTTCCTATAGAGTTTAATTTAATTTGAATTGTATTAATAATTACATTACACACAGGCCGATGGAATATTTGATTTGATGGTAGGTGGCAAACACTTATTTCACCATTTTAACCTGACGGATCCAGAAAATTTAATAGAAATTGATTTTATTATTGTTTTCTTTTTTTTTTTATTGTTGTCACAATCTGGTGGATGTTATTTTTTAAAAAAAATTATTAAAAAATACAAATAATTATGATGACAGTGATGCATTATCACTGTTTACATTACAAAGTTGTTTCATTACCTACTGCACAAAAAGGTATACATACAGTGTGATTCACATATGGTGTGACAAAGAGCTAGAGGGTGTGTGTTGAGTCGAGACAAGAAAAAAATCATCCGAGGAGGGGAAATTTTCTAAAAAATCGACTTGAAATAGAAAAAAAACAACACTTACAATGCCATGCTATACTTTGTTTTTTTAAGCCAAAAGTCCGTTCTTTTATTTTGTTTTTAATTCAAATTATTTCAGAGGACTGTTTTTGAAAAATTAATTTTCAAACTCAAAATTTTGAAAAAAACAATGAAGAAAAATTGTGTTCTAACTTCGATGCTCCTATCACTTTTTAGTCAAATACTGAAAACCGTATGCCTAAATGTCTTCTTGTTTTCGAAAAAATCTAACATAACAAAAGTAAGTTTTCCTTAAATTCGATTTCCATCCGTTATTTTGTTGCTTCATTTCTATTAATTAAGTATTAAATTAGAAACCTAACCTAAGTCTACAAGCTCTAACTCTACAAACCCCACATCGTGGTCTAAAAGTATGGCTTAGCCGTTTAATAGAACTTTAGCATGACATACTCCATTTTAAAATAAGTCTATGGGAGTATAACGGATGCGAAACGGCCAAGCCATACTTTTTGACCACGATGTAGGGTTTGTAGAGTTAGAACTTGTAGAGTAAAGGCTGACAGAGTCAGAGTTAGGCCTGGTAGAGTTAGGGGCTTAGCTCTTCGTTAGATCTCATAACTTTTTCCTTTTGTGTTTGAGAATTCTTGAATTTTTATTTATAATCCTGTGTCAAAACATTACCGTCTAGCCTTTTTACATGTTCAGCAGCCTATGACTTGCGCTTAGCCGCAAAGCCGCTAGTTTTTTGTTTCGAACCTTTGACTTGTGACTAATTCAATAGTTAAGCAGCGCCTCAAACAACAAATACAATCAGTTCAAATTGGTTTCTGCTTTGTTCATGTTACTCTTAGGCACTAGAGCAATTGCATGCTATAGAATTTTGGCGGCGCATTATATTTTTTGCACGAAATTTTCTCCCATACTATCTGCCTTTTCTTAAGAGCTTAGCTTTTCCAAATATTTAACTTTTTTCTATTACTTATTCTTCATTTTTTTAAATTCAAATAAAATAATAAAACGTATATTATCATTCCAAATTGAACTATATAATATATACTCTTCCACGTTCCACCAAGATGTATAGTGGGCATTTAAGAACAAAGCTATCTTTATTACACCAAAAAAATATCAGGTTTAACTTTACTATGTATTTCTATAGCATTCATTGTCTATCATTTTCTGGGTTATTTTTGTCCTATTTGAAATATTTCTCTGGAATTTTTATTTATTCAAATATCACAAAAATATTATTTGAATAGACGAAGAGTAGCAGCGTTATTTTCTAGATGAATAGTTCGTGCCATTCAGCAGAAAGTCGAAAAGGAAATTACATTTTGTGATGCTTTTGTTGCGTTCAGACCAGGCCCGTTCTTCATTTTGATAGCGCGCCAGTAACTAAAATTATGTATCATCTATTTACTTGGAATTGAGATAACTAAATTAAAGTATTGTCATGTTTTTCATTTGATATGCAGTATTCTTGGACTTAGTATCTATGGAACCTAACCATATATTTACTTTAAGTTATGTCATATATGTTAGGGGGTTCACTGTTAACCAAGTTTCTCATTGGAAACGATTTATGAACTTGAACATACTCGATTTGTGTAATGCACTAAATTTTGGCTGTGAGCACATAATCAAGATGTGAGTATAAAGTTTAATAGGTTAATGCGTCATTATATCAAATACAAAAGTTAAGATGATTAAAAATACCGATTTTTACAAAAAAATAAATCAGGAGTAATGTGACTTGAATTCAGTTTTACAAAATAGAAAATGGTGCTTTGTCCTTTTAAAATGTTAAAATCTATCCGATTACTAAAACTCAAGAAAAGCATTTCAAAACGTATGATTTTTTGAGATTTATTACAACGCAAAAATCAAATACATATATCTTTGAACTAATTCAATTTACATGGGTATTCTTTTCGTTATTGTAAACAAATTCAATTTACTATTTGACTACCTACCTAGTTCTAAGATCTTGTTATATGTATGTATGTTTACAATAGAAAGCTGTTTCGGCGACAGTTTTAGACGATAATGGCCCTCGTTGTCTGGTGCCTGTTCTGGGTCTCTCGAAAATAGAAAAAAACGGTGGACCCTGGTTATGACGTTTTATTTTACCTTTACCAACCAGTTTTTTTTTTTATGATTTTTATATATTTTTGTAGTTTTTACATCAACACACATTTTTTTGCACAACAGCTCTCTGAAAATGGAGCACGCCTTTATAGCGAAATGTTCATGAATTTGAAGAGATGCAATTTAAATAGAGAAATAGTAGGTAAATGCATATATGTTATTAAATTTAAAAAAAAGATAGCGTATTGATTGGATGTTATTACATATATATTTATTTAATAATAAAACTTAATAATTAATGTACACATTTATTCTTCGTTTTTATTTTAAATAGCTGAATTAAATTCAATAAAATTGCCCTTGACAATTAATATTATGATTGCTAAATTAATATAATCTGAGTGCTGATGTTTTTTTAGGTATTTGGTGAAGATTCTTCACTGAAGCTCATCCGTTGACGATGAACAGCCACTTCATTGTGTATTTTACAAATATTCTCTCCTCTCGCTCCCTCTTGATACGATTTTTTTTTTTGTTAATTTAACTTATTTGCGGTTTAATAATTTAATTAATTTATATTTTGTGCACTTTTGTAGCTTTCTTGACCGCGTAAATTGTACCACAAAATTCGTGTTTGCCGTTTTATAAATGCACTTAAAAATCCTATTTCAAAAACTTCATCTATTTTCAAAATATGTGTTTATATTTGAAAAAAAAAAAGATTTTTTACCTGTACAATTTTTATTTTCGATATATGTACATCATATGTACGTACAATGTACATGCATATATTTATTTATGTTCTTTTTCTCCTTCTTCATATTATGTAGGCAGTATAGGGCAAGTATGGATTCATAAAAAACTTAAACTCAAGATTTTGATAAAACTCTACCATGATGATGGATCTCGCTGTTTCACAATGCGACGAGAAAACAAAACGTCAGCGTGACGAGATCTCTTCGCAGTTGTTCTCTCTTTAAACAGAATTTTAAACAGTGAAATAATACATAATAAGGCATTTCTCGTCGTCACGTCACGTCATAAAGTTCGACAAATTGAAAAAAAAAAAGACGCAACGTGACAACGATAAATACTTTATAATGTATTATTTCACTGTTTAATATTCCTTTTTCAGAGAGAACAACCGCGAAGAGATCTCGTCACGCTGACGTCTCGTTTTCTCGTATAGCATTGTCATTTTCAGTTAACACGGCAATATTGTTCCTGGTAACAAACTTCAGTTTTCTGTATGAAAAAGAAGTCAATATGTTCCAAGCACAAGTTTCTTCAAATACTCCGGATGGAGTCCAATTTTTTTTTCAACTTAAGAATAATACTAAAAAATATTAAACCATCATTTTCATTTTCACTTCGGACAAATAAAATCACGATCTGTCATCAAGCCAATTGCCTTTTATTTCGGAACATCCAGACAGAACCGCATTCAAAGTGGGATATTGGAAAAGAATACCCCCAGTTTCAAGGGGTAGAAATGGTCTCTGGTACCTACCTAACAAAGGCTTTTCAAAACACAAAATACATTGGTACTCGTATACATAAACACGAAAAACCAAAAAGTCTAAATTGAATTTAAAAAAAAAACACTTCTTTGCCTTAGGCATAACCGTCCAACCGAATGAAAATCCAATTTGCATGTTGTATTGTCATAAGAGACTTGCTAATGCCTTTTAAAATATCAAACAAAGAGAGATTTCGAGAGGCAAAGGCATTTCATATTGAGACTACACATGACAATTCATAAAGACAACTATAAAATAATTTTTGACACATATTGATACTATACACAATATTAATTATCTTGGAAAAAAAAACGAATAAAAACATATTGGAAAGTACATTCGGCCAAAGCCAAATTCGGAAATTTGACAGTTCAAGGGCGGTATATCAAAAACGCGGAGTCCTATGTATAATGCCGCATAATTTCGTTCCATTGTGTGCGGTCTTACCTTAAATCACAATCCTAAAGGCTGGTTTAAAAAGCCTTAGTTATAACAATCCAACTCAGTAAAAAGTCCATACAAATAAAGGCTAAATTATTTGTTTATTTTTTATTTATTCTTTTCCAAAACAAAACATTAAATACCTATTCTTATACATGAAACCATTACTTGCCCAATAGCAATTAAGAATGTCAACGAATACCCTAAACCTAAAATATTCGAAGCCTGCCAGCGATCCTAAATAGGCGATGGCGCTTCCTGTACACAATAAAAAAACGCCTTATGTAGGGGAAGGTGTTGTAAAATGCCCCCCCCCCCCCTGAAGAAAATGCCCCCCAAATTTAGGAAAAAAGTGACATTCAACCATAAATGTTATTTTTTTTTAAAGTCTAAGCAATAACGCTTACATGTTTTCACTTTACGAGTTTAAAAAGTTCCAAAAAGTATTTAATTTTAAAAACGTCTTCAAATTCCAACGATCAAAATTGCCGGGTAAAATATCATACCGGTAAACCAACCATTTAAGCCGAGTGCTTACTAAACCATTTTGCCCGTTTAGGGTTTTTTTTATTTAAGTTTTAATTCCGAACAAACTGAAATAGTACTAGGCCAACTAATTTCAGTAAATTATTAAGAAATACTTAACACTTACATGGATTTACTGCTTTCTCCAAAATTAAATGTTTTTTTGTAGAGTTTTTTTTCAACAAATGTTTCACAAAATTGTATGAAGTCTACTTATGGAGATGGCTAGAGATAATTTGACCTGTCAAATTTAAAACATTAGCTTGGCTAACATTTCGTGTATGTCGGTACTGCCAGAGAAACTGAAAATTGTGTCCGATTCTACGATTTCAAGCGAGGGGGCCATTTTACCTTGGGCCACCTTCCCTCTACACCTAAAAACATAATTTAAAAATAATCATTCACATTTATATTTTTTTTTTTTCAGAATTAAAAGTAGGGGAACCCGGGGCATAACGGGCTCCCGGGGCATAATGGGCCCCCTTCTATATCGAATAAGGGGTCAGCTCCGAAATGCAATCTACAAGTTTCAATACATCGCTCGCTATAAGCAGAAAACCTTTTTTGAATAAAAATGGCAGTTGCTTTTCGTTTTGAACGAAACAAAATTTTCGATAGTGTTTTTATTATTTTGAGGGTTTTTCAAGTGCATTTTTTCGAGTTACTGGTCACTTAAATATTGGATTCTCTTTATTTAATACCAAGATATATAAATAAGTTTATATACATAAATTTATTTTTCAATTGAGGTTAAGTTTTTAACTTATTTTTTAAATGTTTATTTAAAAAAGAGGTTTGGGGCAGAATGGGCGGGGCATAATGGGCATGAGCGCCCATTTTGCCCCTTTCATGTTTTTAGTACCTATTTATATATGATTTTACCAGCATGTTATATATTTTGTTAGATGTTTCGCAATTATGACAGGCATGTGACAAGAATGAAGCAAGAATAATGTGCTTTAGCTATAGGGTTTAAGTTTTAATCACGTCCCATAGCAAAAGAAAAACAGAAAGGACGCAAATTCAGAAGACGAGAAGTTCTTGTATTATGGGTGTTTATAGTTCCAGTCCACAGAAAGATGGGTTTCTTGCAGAGCTTATTGCAAGTGGTATAATTTTTCTTTTGCTGGGAGAGGCTAATGTTGAAGAATCGAACGAAACATGCTCGCATTGCAGTTCCATTTAGCTTCGTGCCCATTATACCCCACATATGCCCATTATGCCTCATCACCGGGGCAAAATGGGCAAATTTAATGACTTTTTCAAAGCAAAAAAAATATACTAAATAGTTAATTTTTTAAAAACTTTCTTTCTTATACTTATTCCTTAATAAATTTTCTTTCTAATAAAAGTTCTTCAAAAATTCTTAATACATTTTTGCAGTTTTTATTAACGATAATCTTTAAGGGGCCCGTAATGCCCCGTGTTCCCCTACCTCCTAAATAAATTTTGATCAAAATCGGTTAAATCGTTAATACAAAAGTCGAAACTAAAAAAAAAAAAAAACGACCTATGACAGCTACCGTTAGTTATTATTTTTTTTATTTTTTGTTTACCAATATTCAGACCACACCTGCAATAACAACCAAAATCGTCAGTGCCGTTTTTGAGATAAATAACCTTTTTCAAAACGGTTTTACCATTAAACCTTAAAATCTTAAGTTCCAAGTTTGAAGAAAATTGTTTCAGACATAAAGACTGACCGACAGACGGAATGGCCGAACCCACTCCTTTCGGGTTCTCTATCATCGTATTAATGTCAAGTTCGATGGAAATCTCGATCTCGACTTTTTTTACGAATCCAAAACTTACCCTTATAGTACCTGCATACATATATCGGAAGTAAAAATTACTATTTATTGTATGTTATGTACAGCTTTACTTACAAGACTGTTATGCCTTCTCGAATTTGTATCATCTCGGTATAATTTTCAACTGGAATAAAACTTTCAATTTAACAACAAACTTTTAACTTTAATTTCAAGCTCCGACGATGCAAATTCAAATTGACTGTTATTTGAATAGTATAAGGAAGCAAAAGGTTATGTTATTTACATATCTACGTACCTATACCTAACTCTTCATTAAGCTACAACCTACAGTCTGTTCATAGGAGCAACCTCTTAATTTTAAGTTTTTTTTTATCCCAAGGCAGGTGTGTTGCTATTTCACACAATTTGGAACAATTTAATTTTCCATTTTGTATCACAGCCACGAAACACTCATATTGCATCGTTCTAGAAATAAAACTTTGTCCTCGAGGTAAAATACTTTAATTTAAAGGAAAATTTCAGAAAGTTTAAGATGCAACTTCGAAAGTTATCCTGCTATCTGTTCATAGATTTTCCTATATATCAACTATTTTCACTTTCCAAAAAAAAAATTAAAAATAAAACTGTTCCAAATGCAAACAAAACTAATGTTCGTATAGAAACGTGCACAGATACACATGCATTTAATGAGTTCAGAGTCACGAAACTTTAAATCTGTTTCTATATCCTTTGGCAATGTTATTTAATCTTTTTTCTGCCTTATCAATGTGCCCGTGTGTCAGATGTACAACAGCATGTGGACTCATGTGATAGCTCGTGTAGAAAACCTGGAAAAGTTAAATGAATTTCACAAGTGTGAACATTTTTTTTATGAATAAAAGGTAAACAATAAATTTGGTTCCTTTGTTATGTTAAATTGTAAAAGCTTGGCCTTTTGATGGTTAAATGGTAAAACAAATTGGGTTTTTGTTTTATCTGTTTTAAACTGTATACATATGAAATATTTATACATATACCTGAATACAATATATGCACATTTTCTTCTCTGCTCTGCAATTTATTTATGGACGGATTTTGGATAGGTATATTCCTTTAGCTTGATTTAAACAAAATGCTCGACTGAATGCACGAACTTGCTCTTGTGGCTAAAGTTGATTAGAATTGTGTTTTATTTATTTATTTATTTATTTATTTATGGAAAAGAAGTATGACACATATATTTTAAAATTGCCAAAAATTGCTCCTGAGTAAAAATTTTGATCAAAATCGATTAAGTCGAAAAAAAAACTAGTATACAATTCTATGGTAGGTACTTAAAACGGTCCTTGGTAATTACTAAAAAGCATACTATACCTACATTAGCACACAAAAATTTTGATCAAAATCGTGGGAGCCGCTTTCGAGATTAATAATCTTTTTCAAAACGGTTGCATGGCACGTACCGTTAGTTTTGGAGCTAAATAACATTTCGATTTTCCCTGCAGGGAATAACCTAAAAATCTTAATTCTCATGTTTGAAGAAAATCGCTGCAGTGGCTTAGGCTGTAGGTCAAGGCACAGACAGACAGACATACCAGACATACATTTTGAAACCGTCTCGTGGCAGTTGAACTTATTGGCAATAGAGTTGTTGTATGTGAATTTAGTGTGAAAATAGTCCAATCTTTTTTTGGTTTTTCGCAAATATTTTGAAAACCGAGCGTATAAATGGAAAAGTCTGTACATAAAAATTAAAGAAAAAAAATATTTTCGCTGGGAGCAACACAATTAATTAGCTTACAAAATTTGGTGGCTATTGAAATCAATTTTACCCATAGAAATAACAGAAAAAATAAATATACAGTGTGTCCCGCGGTCGGCGATGAACCCGAAAACCATGGGTTCCTGAGGTCATTTTAAGTCGAACAAGCTAAAAGGTAATTTTGTCGTTTTCACTTCCATTTCATTTATAACAGTTTTTATGATTTTTTATCTCATTTTTTTAAATGGCTCTAACTTTGCCAAATTGTAATCTCTTAATTCAAAATTAATTTCACCAAGTACTTTGCTGTTGAGTGCAGAAAATCCATATTGAATTGTTTTCAGTTATTGAATTAAGTCTTGAGTGCATAAAACTATTAATTTGGGTTTTCAATAGACAATAAGACTATGGAGTCAATGCTGAATTTCATTTTAAAAAAATGTACAAATTGACTGTGAAAATGTCGAGATTGTAATCAAAGTCAACACGAGAAGTCCGAAAAAGCCCGTCAACTTAGGTTCATCTGTGCACCCGAGCGTCAACTTTAAGTTCAAATTTTCTAAATATGGAATTTGAATTTTTTTTAAAAAAGAAGTCACATAAATAAAATAGGGTTTTAACGTTTTTAAAGAAACTTGCATTGATTTTTGGTTTTTTTTGTGGCTGTGGGATCTTAGCACCCCATATAGGGAATTTTCGCAAAAAAAGTATGCAATCTAAGAGGTCAGTAATTGGGTCATAAAAGGTCAGGTAGTTTCAGAAATTGGTCAGGCTTAGAAAATTTTTAATCCAAGGTTAAAGGTTTTCAAGGTCACCCGCGGTTTTTGGCACCTCATTTATGGGATTTATATTCGAAAAAAGTATATACCGTCTGAATGGTTAGTTAATCCTTAAAAAAAGTCACGCAGTTTCAGAAATCGGTCAGCTGTAAATTTTTAACTTCCCATTGGAAGTTATTGTAATCGGTCCGATTTGTGAAATCGATAATTTTGACATTTCTCGACGTTTCGAGGTTTCTGGAGTCGGATTACATTGTTTTTAGAGAGATGTCTGTGTATGTACGTTCGTACGTTACGGTAGAGTTTGTAAAATAAAATCAATTAACGGTTTTTTTTCTATGCCAAACAAAACTGCAAAAAATAGCTAAAAATTGTTAAAAAATGTTTTTTGGCTCAAATATCTCGAGAACAACCAATGATATGAACTCCCGGATAATTTTGGTCTATACACAATGCCAAAATTAATAACTTATAACGTTTTTTAAAAAAATAATCAATTGACGGTTTTTTTCTATGCCAACATTTCTGCAAAAAAAATGCTAATAATTGTTGAAATTTTTCGTGTCGCATATATTTAGAGCAAACAGCCTTCCCTTGATTACGCAACTGATAAGTTTTTTGAAGATTTTTAATTGGTAATTTGCTTATAAAAAATAACAACGGGTGTCGAGTTTCAAAGGAAACCAATGGGAAGTTATCAGTGTGGGGCAAACCCAGCCACTTTTCGTAATTTTGCAATCCAATTCTTCTAAATAGTTTAAACAATACTGCATCAAAAAACATTTACAAATATTTTAAATATTTTTATAAATAAGAAAAATAAATTGTTAAATTAATTTTTTTTCACACAACGCTATCACAACGTTATTGAACCGTGCAAATTTTTATTTTTTCAGAAACTAAAAACAAAACCATGATGGTCATGGCAAGGAAAACGATCACACAAAGATAACGGTTTATGCTCTCTGGATGTGTAATAATTGAGCAGTTGAAAGCGGACGCCAATTTTAAATTGAATGATGGATGTGAACAACATCAACATGTGACTCCAACAGAACGGTGAGGCGCTACGTGGCACACAACCAGTGCTGGGGGATCGTGGGAAAAATCCCTTTTTGTGGGAATTTTGACATCTAAAGGGGCAAAGGGAAAACCGACCCATTTTGTGGGAATTCTTTGATATTTGAAATTTTACCCGGAAAAGAGCACATCAACAAAGTTTTAATCAATTTATTTTAGATTGATTCGAAACAAGTGAAAATAAAGTTCAAGAAATGTCAGAATTATTTCTTAGAAGATTTTATAACACCTGATAAATTACACAATAAGTACAAATCGCGATCGTGAATATAGTAGGTACTATTAACGACTAGATAATATATCTTGATTGCACTTTTCAACATTTTCTTCTGTGGGAAATAAAAAGGGAAAAAAGAAAATATTTGTGGGACAAAAAGGGAATTTACCGACTGCGTGGAGGGAATTCTGTTAAAAATGCCCCCCAGCACTGCACACAACTAATTCCATGCATACAATGGACATTAAGCACCTCTTCCCACGAAGAGGTGACGTGAAATGGCCATCGTGATTGTGATTGTGTGATTTGACGCCGCCGACAGTCTTTTTCTTATGGGTTTTTCTTAACTCGCAAGTTTATGCCAATAAGCCGCAAACTATACCACTGCCCTCAAAGTCAACATAATCCATGCCATCACCAAAAGTTCAACCTGAATTCTATTATAATCCTTATTGAGCAGGATATCATCTTTTCTAAAAGAGAGCGTTCAAATTTTTAAACTAAACATTTTATATTTCTTTCTGATGTTTAAAATTGAAAATGTATCAAGTTATAAATTTCAAATTATTGCAAATTTTATTTACAAAAAAACTCCCAGCAAGTAGTTCAAAAGTAGAGTTAATTTAAGATAATCTCAATAATTCTATCTCGAAATTCACCTTTGTAAAATCTGTTACCTAACATCAGACAGAGTTTTCCTATCCTCTCCCTTAAAAACCACCAAGTTTCTTAGAAAAGTTGAACTTACCGACTTTCTGTGTCACACAGTTTATGCTGTTTCCTTTGTCGCTCCGCTCGTATTTTCTCATTAACAAGAAGTGCGAGTATAAAATTAAAAAGTTCTGCTTCGGCCAACCGGGTGTTAATTAATTAAATCCTCTGCACACCCAAGCGCCTTGAATGAACGTAATTATAGATCGTGGTCTAGGAAGAAAGTTTTATTGATTTTTTTTATCTTTTTCTTTAACTTTAATAATATTTAATTCTAAACACAATCAGATGAAAAGAAACTCAATGCGGCTGAAACCATCAGAGAAGACTAATAAAAATGTAAGGATGGACTTTTCCATAAAAAATAAAATTATATCTATTCCTTATTGGGAAAGAACGTTTCCATATTTCTTAGTTTATTATGCTTTTCATAATTTTTGTTTTTTTTTGTTTTTATCATAATAAGATCGTCGCACTTTGCTTGGATAAAACGGAAAATCAATTTTAATTTTGGAGCCAGTGGCGGATTAACTACCAGATGAAGGGAGAAAAAACTGCCTAAGATCGGCTTGCGTTTAGAATTAAATACAAATACAGTTATCATAAAAGATAGCTATCATATTTTATTGTAAGGACAACAAAACTATAATAGATTTTACTGATATAGCTGTGTTTTATGAAAAACAAAAAATATGGTCATTTTTTCAGTCGTATATTAATGTAGCACAAACGAAAAGGTGAAAGATTGTTAATGTGGATCCTAGAACATTTCTTATTTTCTTTAAAATTTCTTTACATAAAGATATCTAATAATTGGGGCATTGAGTTTATTGTATCATGATTTAAAATAAATATTCTTTCATCGCCAGAACTGGTGCAACCCACATTTCTTTTTGAATCAATACAAATACCTATGTTGAAACATTGTTTCTGCATGGAAATTTTCCTAGGACAAAAATGACGTAACCCACGTACGCTACTTTTACACTTTATTCCAAAAAAACGCTATATCCACTTTAATGTCCATCACTCTTTATTTCTGTGGCTGTGTTCATATTCTTTTGTGAGTGAAAAAAAAAATCTACGTTACCGGCATTTTGCCTTGATTTTGACAAAACCACTGCATCGAAATCCGTCACTAAAAGGATTATTTGTATAAGTGCATCAGACACGAATGCTGTTAACTCCAGCAATGATAATCAAAAAAGAAATTTTTAAGTTTTGCAATTAAATTTTATAGAATCAAATATGTATGCAGATTAGAAACTAAAAATGATATTCGATTTAAAATAATCATTTTGTTTGAAAGGTAGGTGTATCAATTATATGTAGATGTAGATCGGGGAAAACTTTAGAGAAATCGGGTTAAACACCAGTGGCGTGGGGTCCATATAACCCGATTGCTATCGATTTACCTTTTGAAATTCTACCTTTTAACATTCAATGTTTATGTTTATTAACTATCGAGCAACATTAACATCTCGCTGTTGTATGAAGATCATTGAGCAGGGCAGGCAGGCCCATACAAATATTGTTTAATGTACAATTTAAGGTAGGTTTCTGTTCGAAAAATTAATTTTTAATCAAAAAAAAATAACACGCTTTTCTTTGTCTTATTTTAATAATTTTGAATGTGTCTCGATGTGCTGTTGTATGAAGGTTGCTGATGAAGTCATGTAGGTTTTTCTTTGATGTAAAATTAAACTTTTATGACCCTATCTATACAAAATTTTTAAAGAAAATACTTATATCATGGCGTGGAAAGCCGATCTACAATACGCGGTATAGGCAATTCAAGTTACCTACGTTTTCTGGTGATTAATTTTTATTCGAGTTACCATTTGAAATTATGATTTTCGGTGCATTTTAGTACATACAATTTGATTTATTTTTTATATGAGTTTTTGAAGAACTTTGGTCTGAAATGCTTAATAATGTACAGAAAATCACAGAATTTTAAAGCAAAGAAGCAAACTCAATACCAAAGAATATTTTTGCTATAATTATCAAAATATGTATACTGAGAAATAGTATACTTATGGGTTTTAAATAAATCACTTAACAAGAAACCCATTTTTTTAAATTAAATGTATAAGTATACCAATAAACGGAATTCGTCCTTAGTGTTTAACTAACCATATTAATGAAACGTTCACAAACTGAAGTTTTTCTTTATGGAAAGAACTTTTATGTGTTTTTTTTTTTTAATTTGAATCATTATATTATCATATTCACCCTAATGGGCTCTTGCTGTATACATATTTCAAATAATTAAGGAATTTCTTCCGAGAAATTCTATTTCCCTTATATGTAGGTACGTTTCGTTATATATAAGGTACCAACATAAATCTTGAAATTATCTCCAAACAAACTTATCACAGTTTTGCTGGCAACCGGCAAGTTTACATTCCTTCCTTCCACGAGAATTTTCAAGATATTAATTAGTCTTTCGGTAAACTATTATTTGTAGTTTAAATTAAAGGGAGTGAACGTTAAAGACGACCAGAAGACTAGAGTGAAATTTATATAACGGTTACCACTTTGGTAGTCCTTTATCGTATCGTAAATTTAAAATACTCAAAAGCAGTATTTTTATGATTTTAAAAGAACAAACAAATTTCCATTATGGAAAAAGAGGTCTTGACATTGTTTTGAGAAGGTTAAAAGGTATACCCTAAACCTTATTTGAAATTATGAAAATAATTTTTGCTTGCTCTAGGCAAGTATATTGGCAATTAAAATTGGCACTACGATGATGGAGAAGTCAGAAAGAGCGGTTTTCACCAAACCGTCTGTGCGTCTGTACGTCCGTGTAAAAACATACATAATATCTTTGATGTTAGCTTAGCTTTAATTTCGTATACTGAAAAATTGGGCCTAATTCAATTTTCTGTCTACGCAAAAGTATTGAAAAAACGGAACAAAGAATCATGAAGTTTCAACACAGAGCATCTGATAAATTTTGAGTGGCAACCGTAATTTGTAAATGATGATGAAAATATTTGCTTCCCGTTTAAAGAATGCGCTGATGCACTCTGAGCATAGTAAAAATATTTCAAGTTGCAAGCATTTAACATTTTGTTGGTAGGAGTTCCAACTTTTACTTTCCTTCGTTAAAAACTGGCTTCCGCTATGATGGCATCGCATCATCAGTATACGGAGAACGGAGGAGTTTTATGCGAGTTGAGTTCTTTAGGGCAATGGCTTTTAAGGGATTGTAGCTATACGTCCGATAAGATAAACGTATTTAAAAGGCACTATTCGGCTTGAGTCAATTTTTGAACAACAAGAAATAAATTCAAAGAATTAAGTATTCATAAGGAGCTTGCTGACAAGCACTTAAGGACTTCTGGGTTATAATAAATTGCTTATGAGGAGGATTATACTATGGATACAAGTATTTTATTTGTCAGATTAAATTATTTCATTTTTTACTCTGTTGATCGATTCTCATTGCTTATAGAGAAACTCTTGTAAGCTATAAAGAATATATGAGTGTGTACTTAGACACGTATTTCGAATCAGTCGGAAATGTGCTTTATTTAATAAATGGGGCTAAAGTTTTAAGCTAAAAAAATAATACAACCAAAAACTGAGGATACCATAACTTTACCGCATTGTTATTCCAGCTCTCATTTAAAAAATAAAATAAGTTTTTTTAAATTATTTTTTAAACCACTTTAAAACTAAGCGACTAATGTGCGGGAATATCATGACTAAGCCAAATATACCTTAACTGAGGTAATAAAAATTTAATTTTTATTTTTATATTTTTTTTTATCAACAATAAAAGCCTAACAATTATTTGTTTTTGTCTCAAAAATGCGTAGCCTTACTACAAACAGCTAAGGTACCAACACCAAATTTGGTTAATTTATTTTGTTCGAATTCAAAATTATATAAATAAAATTTCCATCATCCTCATTCCAACAAAACTTTCTATCGCATGTAGGTACGTACCATTATGTAATGGCTAATTGTAAGCTAAAGTAAAACACATATTTCTCTCTTAAACTATAGTTTCGATGGAATTAATTGGATGGTTTTCAAATCGAATGCAAGCCAGAGCTACCGAATTCAATACGAAAAATACGAGTATTTGTAGTTACTACTTTTTTAAATTTTTATTAATCAGTTAAATCTTGTTTTTATTTCATAATCAGATTTCTGTCCTATAAAGGATCTGTAGCATGAAATTTTGAGTGTTTCCGTTGCTTTGGGGAAACGACCCCCTTCAGACACAATTTCTTTATTGTCTTTTCCATAATTTATGCGAATCGGTTTATAATTTTTTCACACGTTCTGGCTGAATAACTCAAAATGGTCTTGGATCACTGATCAGTAATCGGGGCATTATCTTGACAGGGAGCGGTAAAATCCTGTTTTGGTTCAAAGTTGTTTTTTTTGTTTTAGATTTTTACGAGCAACAGTGAACTCACTAAAACCTCGGCCATAGGGACTGCAATACTTTCATTCTGTCATAAGGCTTGCCACAGCGTTCGATTCCTGCTGAACTTTAACAACCAAACATTTTTGTGAGTTCTTGGTCTGAATATCCGTATTTGTTTTTCCAATTATTCAAAACTCTATTAGGTACACTACTATATTCGTTTTTTTTTTTTGTAAATACAGCTCTGGTACCTTCATTATGATACATCCTGCGCCCTGCAGCTGCAAATACATTTTTACGTACCTTTATGACGTGTTAGTATAAGGTATTAAATTAAGTTTATGTCGTGAATTAATTACGTATGGTAGAGACGACCACACACCATTCATATTCATAGTACCTACCCTACATATGCAATGCATACATAAAACATACATGTTTATGTATTAGAATTGATTTTATCGTTCAGATTTACTCAGGTGGTGCAATTAGTGATTTCATCACAAATCCCACTTTATAGTTCAGCAAGCTTATTCAATTGTTCTTCACATAATTATTCATGAATGAGGCAGCAAATTGCGAAAGTTAAACAGCCCAACTTCGAACAGGAAGTTATTCAGGATGATTTAATTTTCAAACCCTGACAATATCCTGGGTTGATGGAATAACCTCTCTATTAGGTGTTTAATCGCGCTTGAATACACGACCGGTGAAACAATGAAACTAAAAACAGCTTTGCTTATTCTGTCATTGTATAGTAATGAAGCATCATGAGCACAACATTTCTCATTACGGATGTGTTCATTGTTTCTAATTTATATAAAGTTTCTATTATGTAGTGCAGATATACAAGATACGAGCATACAAAAACTTTATATTTAGGGCAATTAAATATTGTTTTATTGTAACAAAAAAAATTTCTAATATAGGGATAATTATAGAGAAGCCCAAAAGTTTGGTTTAAGCTTTGTATTCATTATGCGCGGCATCCGCGCGCGGCATGTTCGTCCGCGGCAAGTCATGATATTTGCCACGCATATCATTTTTTGAGAAAAAGTTGATGAACCGCGGCAGTCGATCCAATTGACAGCTAGTAGCTAGTGCGCAAATCACAAAACAAACTACCGTCTCAACTGCGCACGAGCAAAACCATGATCGACCACTGCCGCGCTTCAAAAATCAATCGCGAATAGATCGATGCGCGGCACGTTTGAGTGCACAAATGTTTGAGCTGCCGCGCGCACCAACATGGTATTCATATTGCGCGGCTGATGCGCATAACAATGTTCGTTGGTTTGCCACGCATAATGAATACGAAACTTTACGGGATGCCGGCCATCTGCTGGTATGTGCGTCTGTCTGTTTGTCTGTGTCAATGTACATATCGAGCTAGAGCCTAAAGTGTTTTGTTGGAGCACTTTTGTGATATTCTACTTCTCATCTACGGGTAGCTTGCCATACAAAGATTTCGTTTTCTTTTAAGGCTGATTACCAATGGCGCGTTCGCGTTAGAGACGCTTACGTATACGTTTACAAGCTTTACGAACGTTTCGACATGACAGACGACTTGAAGAGAACCTGAAAATCAAAATGAACCTACATAACTATAATTTCGAATTCCTTTCAACAAACTATTCCATTATTTTTTAAACAAAATCGATTTTTTTCTTTCAATTAAAGGAATTTGTCCAGAAAAACCGATTTTTTCTTCTAAATAAATCGATTTTTTGTAGTAGCCGTGGCGTGATGGTTAGTGCGATAGGTCTAAGGTTCAATTTCCAGCCTCGCCACCTATTTATTTAAAAGAAAAAACGGCTACTGCCTCTTGCGAGGAATTGACAAATCCTCCAAGAGTATCTCCTGTCACAGAAAAGTTCCGCTCGTTACTCGTTAGCCGTTTGGATTCGGCAATAAACTGTAGGTCCCCTCCATTCCTGCAAACACGCACACAGGAATGGTTGAGAGTTGTAAGTCACTAGGCCCTAGTTCTTCATGAGCTGTTGTGCCATCAAATTTATTTAATTTTATTTTTATAAATCGATTTTTTTGTTGAAAGGAATTCGACCATTAGTTTAACTGTCAAAACGCACGCTGAAGTTGATTTTTTCAACTTTAACGTTGAGGTAGCTTATGTTACGTTGGTTTGTGTACATGCTCATAGGTGCCAAATCTTAACATAATACCCAACGCGTCATTGTAAATAATTTGCTTAAATTGCTATGTGTGAGCTTTCACGTTGAAAGAAAAATCTATCAAATCGACGCCCAGCGCGGCATTGGAAATCAGCCTTTATGTTTTCTCGAAAATGGTTAACGATTTTGGTTAAACTTTGTATGTGTAATATGGAAAACTATTGAAATAGTAATGTATTTAAGGATTTTTTCCAAAAAAAAATGTATTCTCATATATCCTACATAAAACTTTTAAAGTTCCTTACTAAGTTTGTTCTTTTAAATAAAGAAATATAGGTAAAAACTGGTAGGGTAAGAATTTCAATACTTACCTCCAGTTTCACAGTGTAAGCTTAAACTCTGCTTTTGGTTTAAATTTAAGTTCAACACTTAATTCAATTTTATAGTGTAAGTACGTTTAAATCTGACCTTAGGTTAATCTGCAGTTTAAGTTAAACGCTTGTTTTCTGCCGTTTAAATATAAACTCTTCCATCCAGAAAGAAAAAATGTTTCTCATGTTCTTCGCTCATGTGTTTCTCTTCTCTTCAAAAAAAAAAAAAAAATACAAAAATGAGAGAATTGCGCTGACTATGCATGCGCTTCAGAGAAGGAGTTGATCTTTAAATATAAACTTAAGTTCAGGTTCAGCTGATCATAAGTTTAAACTTGCACTGTGAAACTGGGGGTTATAAATATTAAAATAAACCAACGTCTTTTTTGATTAGGTACCCAAGTTTTACCCATATATGAACTCATAATTTAGTTCCGATGAAAATATACATAGTTTGTTTGTATGCCTAAATAAGACTTCAAATTATTAATTTATTATGTTATCCGACGTTATATATTTTAAATTATATTTCCTTAAATGTACATACACACATACATACATTTTCTGACGTGACATAACCAAAACTTGATCCAAACTAAATTGTTAATTTAACAAAATTTTAATTAAAACTGAAATTTTATGAATAACTTCAGACATGTTGTGTATTGTCAATCAAATACACAAATGCCAATTTTACTATTCAGATTATTCAGAATCTGAAAGTGAGAACATTATTAAGCAAATATAATCGGATATATCAACTGCTTGTACACGTTTAATCCCCTTATGATGCTACTTATGTTGAACTCCAACTCAAAGAATTTAAATTGCACATCGTCTGTCCACTCCGCACTTGACAAAGTGAATTTAATATGAGTTGAAAGTTGCTGATTTCATCGGGAGCCATAGAAAAGATACCGGAGTAAGAGAGAGTACCTATGTATGTATGTTTTCCAATCAACAGTAATCATACCCTTTATCATTTGAAACGATGATGATTGTGATTACGCAACCGACCAACGGACTTGAAATACTAAAATTGATTTTTCTTTTGAAAAGAATTCTTAAACGATTCGCTTTACATTTAAAGTAGCTATAGCTAAATGTATATTATACAGTCTCTATCAAAATTATTCGAACAGCTTTTATATTTCTCATAACAAAATCCCAAACAAAAAAAAAACAGCTTCTGGAGCCTCAAGATTGATATATTCGTTTAAGGCCCATCTGCTGAAATGAAACTTAAGTATAGTTAAATTCAACTTAAACGCTTAAGCCTAGTATGCAGATCGGGAAAAATTTTTCTTTTCGTACAAAATTTTTCCCAAGACAAATTTTGTCTTCACGCGTAAAATTGTGACGTTTGTACCTGCTGTAGGGTGAAGTCTTCTCTAAATTTTGCCAGGAAAAATAATGTTCGACGCATTATTTCGCGGGAAAAATTTTGACAAGTCAATAATTTTGCCTGATAAACACGATCAACTATTATTTATCGATAATTTTACAAAAAGAAAAAAAAAAAAAAAACATTAATTTTGCGCGATCCAATGTTTTTGTAGAGATTAAAATTGTAGAGATAAAATTTGGCTTTTCCCGATCTGCGTACTAGGCTTTATGTTCTACTTTTTCCTCCGCGTAAACTGTCACATTAGCTCGTATGGTGAACTGGGAAATAAAACTTCGAATTTTAAACAAAGTAATTCGAAAGTCAAAAGAAATAATCGATTTTCTAACTTAAGAATTCAAATAAGCGTTCAAAGCATATCATCAGCTTTCATTGGTTACTTTCTCTGACCTTCTCCATGATATGTCATTACACACACGATGACCATTAAGTCATGAAGAAAGATAATAGATTGGAAATTAACTATACCTATCAAGTGAGTCTTTAGCCGAATTTCGGCAACTCATGAAACATTAGATACCTGTTCTCAATGACCAAAATCAGAACTTCGAATTACCTTTATAGGGAATGAAGCAAATCGGTCCAACTATTAAGGCCCTAGCTAAATTACAGTGGACGCCTGAGCGCACATGCGCACAAATCGATGGACGGTATGGCGCACCCGCTTTTTTGGAATTCTTTATCATCATAGTGTCAATTTTGATTACAACCCCGAAACATTTTTTTACATGACACCAATTCTTACCGTATAGAGCAATTATTATTTGAGTTTGAATTAATTTATAAGTTTGATAAACATTGCCAATTGTCATAAAACTGTCAACAATTTTTGCCATAACCTGTTTAAAACTTCAAAAATTGCATAGTTTTGGGCAGAAGACAGGTCTCACTATAGATTACTCAGCAGTTTTGAGTTCTATCAGTTTGAATTCAAATAACAAAAATCAAATGAAACTGTTAAAAAAGGTTTGCCCAAATGTGTCTTTTATTTTTATTTTAATTTAGGTAAATGTGAACCTTTTGGATTAATTTTATCAATTATTTAAGCAAATAATTTTTTTTAATATTTATATTTCGCTTAGCAAAAGTATTTTTGAAGAAGAAAATGCAGTGCTTTTCGACAACAGAATAAATTAAAGTTTTGATATTTAGCCTTTGGGTTAAAGTGTGCGAATTGGGTTAAAGTTTCGATTAAATTTTATCCGAGAATAAATTTTGACGTTTTTACATACAGATTAACCTCATTAGTGTCAAAAATTAATCTTTGGATAAAATTTAACTTGATTTTAACCCAATTCGCATACGGCTTTAATGTTAAATTAATATTTTCTTTTTTTTTTCTATTATAAGTAGATTTGTAGTTTTTTTTTGCTTTGATTATGATTTTATGAAAAGTGTGACAGTGATTTAGCATATAAATCCGTGAAAACTCTAGGTGATTCTTCTTTGTGACGTTTAAAAAGTGCCAAAAAAATTTTCCAATGAACCGATTTCAACTTTTTCTGCCCAAAAATTCTGGAACAAACTTTATATATAAGAGTTTCATATATCATTCTAAAAAATTAAATTTGGGAGTTCTTCAGGCCAGGAGTGGGTTGAACAGGTCAATTATCTAAATTGTACCTTATGATTTTAATCGTGATTAAAAAAAATAAATCTTTATCTTTTGTGTGATTTCAAATGATATTTGTCGAATAATTATGACAGTGACTGTAAAGCTACTTCATTTGATCTCCAAACCCACATTCTCGATGGGTGGATATAACTCCTGCCTATCTATTACGCTACCAATGTCCTTCGGAATTTGTATTCCAAAGACGATGACATGACACTCAATTAAGATATTCTCTCATTTTACAAATAGGATACTTGATCGTTGAATGAGCTGGTGGTTCAAAAATTAATCTATCTTTGTGTTTTTTTTCTTGATTAGTATACAGCACTAAAACAATTGAAATCTACGAACACTTCATGACAACAGAAAAAAACTTTTGAAAATTTAAGTGAAATTTATTTCTCAAACTCTATTCTACAGTTTTTTTCGTTTGTATTCTTAAAAATTATTTAATTTCAAATTAGCATTATCTGAGTATCTACGCAAAAATTGCTTTCATTTATAAAAAAAAAATAATAATTAATTTCAAAACAGTAACTATTTTCAAGTTCAAAACCATCCGCTTCCATCTTAAGTATTTTCCAGGCTACTGCCTCTTGCGAGGAAATGACAAATTATCCAAGAGTATCTCTTGTCATAGAAAAGTGCCGCCCACCTTTAAAAACCATGCCAGAGTTGATAATTTGTAGAGATTAAAAAAAAAAAATCAAATGACACTTTTGTTTAACGAAAAAAAAATAAGAGAAAAAACGGCCCAGTTTTGGTTTTCACTTGATTTCACACCTGAAGGCTTTTCAAGATCTTGATTGAGATCGAGTTTCAAAGAACATGAATAAGAAGTTACCATCAGTGTGTGTCACACCCAGCCTCTTTTTTTCGAAAGCAGACTAAAATCAAAACAATACCAGAATGTTACTGCATGGCATTAAAGAAAACACAAATTCATATACATACATACATATACACAGTACACATCCAAACATACGGTACGAAAGTACGAACTCATATCCTTTTAACTTAACAAAGAACCAGATTTCCTTCACATAAACCATTTCAATAAACTTCTTAAGTCTGAAATACTGAACTTCAGAAGGCATTTAATTGAATTTTCTCATTTTATTACCTTTATGACATTACGAATGATTTGCATATAATATTGGATTTCTTATTATCTCAAATATTGCAAATTTCAAAACAAAACAAAAAAACAACAATCTTCTTAGCTCTCTTCCCAATACAGACATTTTGCCAAAGAGTACACCCTTTGTCGTTCAGCTTCAGAATTTCTGATGACTTTTTATTGAGTTGAAAAATTTACGATCAACGTTCTTCAAATATACTACACTAGCCGACCCGTGCTCGAGTTGCTTGGCAAGCTTTAAATATACTTATTAATATGAGTAGGTGAAAGTATATCAAATGCTCCATGAGACTAACCGCAATTTCTATTACTATATTATTAACAAAAATTTTATATATATACTTCCATATGCTTTCCGTAACCAAATAAAGAATTTTATTTTCTCTCACTGAAACAGCTTCATGATGCCAACTATACATTTCCTTTTATAACTATTTTTTTATTTTTTCCCTTGGACGGAAACTCCCTTAGACGGACAACAGTGTTGCGATCGTCACTGTCCGGCTAAGAGAGCTTGCACTGTATTTTATTCCTTACTCCACTCAGTTGAAATCAGTTATGTTTTATTTTCATAATCTTCAGCAGCTTTCAGTAAACCTCTTTTATTCTTGCTGCTTTCTACTGAATGCACTGCCCATTTTCCTCTTAAAATATGTACATTTATGTAACATTTTAGTTCGTTTAAGAAGAAGGAAAAAGCAAACACACTACGCATTGGCCGTCGTCGTTACAAAAAGTCAATGAATGAAAGGAGGAATAAAAATGTAAATGAGTGGATGAGCGAACAATTGAGTGGACCAGAGATTCAGAAACAAATACACAAAAGAAACTGCACAAAACACGGAACGATAACGAAATGGAACAAAGCAGCAACCCAGTCATTGCAATTGAATCGAATTCATAGATGGAAAAATACAAAAAGTTTATAAATTTATAATTAGTAAATAAATTTATTTCTCGGCTTAGAAGTACAGTTAAGAAATGATTTAGGGCTTAAAATTTTCATAAAACTATTGACTTTATACAAAAAATCCCCGCTTTTGTAAAATATCAAGCAGGTTTAAAAGCATAATTGAATATGTTGGTCAACTTCAACAAAAAAGTGTACGAAATTTTCTTAAAAGTGAATAATCTAATTCAACAAATATATTTAACAAATTAAATATATCTATTTACATGCTTTAAAGAATAAGGAAAATTATAAAATTTGTTTCAAGTAAATCGGTTGAATACTTTCTGAGAAAAACGCGGACAAACAAAATATTTGTTTCGTCTTTATATAATAATAATGATAATGATAGTAATGATTATACTAATAACTGGATTTAGATACAAATTATACTTTGCGTTGCGACGCTACGTTGTCGTTATGGAACCAAATATTGTTCTCTTTCTTTCAACCGATATTAACACCTTGGATTAATAAATTCTTTATTAATATATTAATAACCATTTCAACATTAGATTCGTTATGTAGACATGTATAAATTAAAACAAATTAGTCTAATTTCACTTTTTTTTTTACAAAATTGTAAAATAACAATAAATATAAAAGGAATTATGCCAAAAACTTTTTTCCCTCTTTTACGCGTTCATTAGTATTTTAATGTTAATTTTAAATGTGTAGTTCGAATTTTTACGAATGCAGCAATTGACCTAAAAATATATACCTATGTGGAAAGTAAATTTTATAGAAAGACAATTCAGATGCATGTTCATAGAGATAAGCTAGCTTAAATCTGTTATACAGCCTTTAATGAAAAAAATAAAATAACGAGCCATATCCCCACTGCTTGACATCGTCAAAAAAAGCTTTACAAAAAAAATAATAACAAAAACCTTAAACCAAAAGAAAAAAAACAAAAACAAGTTCCAGTTAAAAGGATTAAAGTGACAACATTGAAAATAAAATTCTTTTATATTATGTGGTTGTGATGTGCTGCAGAAAAACACACAAGGACACTTTTTGCAGGTCGGATTAAAATTTCCTTGTTTAGAAAACATTTTATACCTTCCATTTTGTCAACCATTACATATACCAAACTGTTTTACACTTGGAGTCAATTGATTAAGGATTCCATTTATAAGATTGAGTTTAATTTGTACTTATTTTTAAAGTTAGTTTTGAATATGAACTCTTTTAAAATATTCAGAAAATATCTACATCCATTTAACAGAAATGTTATATTCAAACTGGAATCAATTTGAATTGAACTGAAACAAATAAAGTACTTAACTGTAATTTATTTTTCCTGGCGTTATTGCAAATGAATCTGTTGGGTTGCAGGCATCAGTATTTCTTAAAAATTAGTTCTAAAAACTGGGCGAATTAAGTAACTACTTATTTTTTATTTAAGTATAATGGATTATGGGAATTACTTGTACAGAGCGAGTACATATTATTTTTTATTATGTAGTAAGTAAACACAAATTTAATTCTTTCAGCGAAAGAGCATCCTTTTTTTCAGGAAGTTACTTTGATTAGATGATGAAATTCATTGCGCAAGCTCAGCAGATGTAAGTTAACAAAAACAAAATTTTAATAGTCTACTTTACTTTTTCTAACAATATCCTTTTTTCGTCTTTATTCGATGTCCTTAAAGATATCGCGAAAGGAAAGAAGAACGGAACCCTATTGAAAACTCCATCATCACATAATACTGTACTTAAAAGTCTTCACAGCGGAAAACAACTGCATTTATGTGATATTATATTATAAATTTATTTACTTGTTAAATAAAACACTTTTTAATTTGAATCGAAACGTCTTTGAATCAAACACGTGAATGTTCAAAAAAAATTAATATAATTCAATTTGAAACTACAATAAATGAAGTAAATTTAATCAAATTGAAATAACTTTACGCCAAATAGAAAGCGAAGTAAAATTATACAAAATCATGTTTAAATTGTGTCAAAATTTCATAAATAGGTTTCTATTAAAATTAAACTTAAATCGGTTCCATGCCAAATCATAGTGTTTCAGTTTGATTTAAATATGAATATATTCAATATTTTTCTCAATGATAATTAGTTTTAGTATATGTATGAGTACTATGGCATAGTTTCGCTATGTTACAAAACCCGTTAACAGAATAAAGTTAGCTTCAAGATAATTTGTTTAATTATTTTTAGTTGCTTGTGAATCTGTTATCGGTGTGCCGTTGCTTGTGCTGTCAGACTTGTATGTGGTATGATGGGAATATGGGTTAGGTACCTATATGTTTGTATTTGCGGGAAAGTACCATTCTGATTCTGATAGTAAATTCTACATGCGTTTGTAATTTTTTAAATGCCATCGGGTGTTTGTGGACGTTCAAATTGTGTTGTTTCTTTTCATGGCCGCGTTCGGGGGGCAAGCCAAACCTATCCGGATAGGTTTGTGTTGTTGTAACTCCTTGTTGAAAAACGTCTGATGTCAGCTGATGCAACAACAACTCAAGGTATCTGAAAATTTTTGGGATAGGTGGATAGCCAATCTCACTACCACCCGAACGCAAGCAATGTTTAGGGTGCCAGAAAACTTATACCAAATGTTAAAAACTTGGGCATATGATGTTCGTGTGATGCTACCTTGGCAAAAGCTTGTTCTATCGTGTCAAAGAATTATGACTTTTAAGGTGTGTATCTTCCGGATTTTTTTTGTTTTTAGTTGAAATGATGCGGAGTGTACGTTCTTTAATACTTGATACTCTTTCGGTTCTTCTAATGAAGAAGACACCTCATTTTTGGTCTAACACACAGCTTTATAAATTTTCAGAATAACTTGCGGACAGAGATACATAGCTGTGCTTTGTTAAGATTTAAAAAAAAAATTAAGTGGAAAAGGATTAATTAAATTTAATCTTGTTGTAAGCAACATCCTCACATGTTTTGCTGTGAGGTTGAGATATGCGAAAATGAGAGGACCAAGTGAAGTTATTTAATGCCTTTCATAGACATATATATGTGTACAGTACATACCTACATATGTACATACATAGTTAATTGTTTTCCTGATCACCAAAGAATTGTTGTGTTAATGCGAGCTAAACTAAATGAACATGACATTGAAATTGGTGAGTGGTTTAAATTAATCTGAGCGAAATCTAGTTAAATTGTGAACTGGGCTGGGCGGTATTAGTGAATTATTATGTGCTGTGTGTATTAATCGGAATCATTTCATTCAGACATACCTATATGTTGATGGTCACAGAAATGAAAAAATACAGTTGGGAAAATTGTGTTTTTAATACTTTTTTAGGCATATCACAGAAATCGTTATGTCCAATTGCAAAATGTTATGCGATTCTGCAATCACGGATGGCAATGGCGCATTGGATTTAATGCTTAGCTACTGACTTAGAGGTGTGGGTTCGAGCTGCCGTTTTATCTTTTGAAAAAGCAGTAGGTATTTCAAGAAAAAAAAAAGCAGTACACAGCAGTACGGGCGAAGACACGAACTTTCGTGAACGGGACAGAGAACCCGAGAAGAGAGTTAAAATCCTTTGAACTCTCGAAGCCATCCAAGGAGGTACACATTTCTATTCAAAAATTTAATATGTCAAAATTCAGAAACAGAAAGAGAAAATAACAAAAACTAGTTATTTATATTTAGCCAGTTAAGGTTTCTCAAGCTCTCTGAGATCTCAGAGACCTCAGCAATCTCAGAAATCTGAACGTAATTCCTCTGTGAGATTCTGCCAAAAAGCTAAGACTGATATTTTTTGGATTCGCTTGATCAATTTATTTTTTGTCACAGTTGATTAATTAATAAAAAAGAGATGGAAATTGTTTTTGACTTTTAGCGGAGAAATTTTGTTCACGTTTCTCCTCCTGCTCAGTGGAGCTGATATAGCTTGCTCAGTGAAATCTTACAAACGTGAACTGGCTAATTAACAGCCAGATAAAATTCAAAATGAAATGAAAAACTTAATTATCAAATTTAAGATGAAAACACCTTTTCTGAAATTTTCGAAATTATGAAAACAAAGTAAAAGTAAGAAAAGACTAAACTTTAAAAGTGAAGTTCTTTCTCGCTAAAAATCGTTATAACTTCCATCTCACGCGCTGGAAATTAATTCCACTTTTTAAAGTGGGATACATTCTCGTGGAATAAATTTCCTATACGTCGAAATGTCCTATTAAGCTCTTAGAGCAAGATCTGATCACGATCTGAACGAAAATCAAAACAAATTCTAAGCTATGAGAGTGCTCTAGGTTTTTTATTTTATTTATTATTTTTTTTTTTTTTTCGTAGAGAAATTTGTTTGGGGGCGTTTAGAGAGCCGATTTCGTATGAAAAATTTTATCAGAAAAAAGCAGTACTTTGGCCGCGTTAGCAATACGCCACTACGGAGTCTCAAAAAGCAGTACAAATACTGCAATTGCAGTACTTCCACAGCACTGATGTGCACTGTGGTCTGTGGGCTCGAGCTCGAGCTTCACTCTAGGAGGCAGCATTCGATTTTAAGAGAACCCTATTTTTAAGTGAAAACTATTTTAAGAGAAAACTATTTTTTAACTTTGCTACTCAAAATTAAGTTATATATTTTTTGAAATAAATGAAATGAAAATCTTGCAGGTACATTTGTATAAATTTAAAAATAATAATAATTTTATAAATAAGGTGTTTCGAATAAGATGTGACAAAAGGCTATAGGGCGTGTATGTTGAGTCGACATATAAGAAGGAGTGGCACCATTCTCAGACGCATACATTTTCGAAATGTCAGCTAAAAGGCGAAAGCTTATCCAAAGTATGAAACCCCCATGATAGCCTCGTTTTGTTAGCCGCGTTTTATTTTGTACGGATCTGGATCAGGATCATATTTTAACACGTAATATACGAAAACAATTCGGGATCCCGCTCTATATCTGGATCTATTCATAAGATCCAAAAATCAGTTTTTACGCTGGCAGGTAGATTACTTTTAGTAAGGTAGTGTTAATTGCAATGTAAAGAAAAATAGACAAGCAATCATTGGAAATTAACAAAACGTGAGTAAAAAAGAGATGTGTATATAACACCGCTGTCATTTATGATCCGTATCATTTTATTTTCAAGGTATGACCTGAATTAGATATTTACCTTGGTGTCTATTTGGACAAAAAATTAACTTTTGGACTTCACGTAGGTACATGAAATTATAAAAAAGATAAATAAAACTATTAAAATACTCTACCCTAAACAGGAAATCGAAACTAAGTCAAGAAAATAAAATAATAATTTTCAAAGCGATTTTTCAAGCAATCATGTTTTACGGATCACCCGCTTGGGGAAATTGTGCAAAAAGCCATATACGAAGGTTACAAATATCGCAAAACAAGCTCCTAAAAATGATTTTGAACCTTCCTTGGTGTTTTTCAACTAATGAATTGCACATGTTAGTTAATGTTGAATATGTTTTTGACAGAATATCGAAATTAAATGAACGATATAACATTTCTTGTGCTACATCCGACAATATTTTAATCTCAAATTTAGCTTCTTAATAATAATATTAATATAAGACTGATTTTTTGTTATGTGATTATTTCCTTTATTAACTTAATTTCCTTAATTATTTACATTAATTAATTATTTATTTATTGATTAAATTATTTATTTATTTATATATTTATTTATTTATTTATTTTTTTATTTATTTATTTATTTATTTATTTATTTATTTATTTATTTATTTATTTATTTATTTATCTATTTATTTATTTATTTATTTATTTATTTATTTATTTATTTATTTATTTATTTATTTATTTATTTATTTATTTATTTATTTATTTATTTATTAAATTATTTATTTATTTATTTATTTATTTATTTATTTATTTATTTATTTATTTATTTATTTATTTATTTATTTATTTATTTATTTATTTATTTATTTATTTATTTATTTATTTATTTATTTATTTATTTATTTATTTATTTATTTATTTATTTATTTATTTATTTATTTATTTATTTATTTATTTATTTATTTATTTATTTATTTATTTATTTATTTATTTATTTATTTATTTATTTATTTATTTATTTATTTATTTATTTATTTATTTATTTATTTATTTATTTATTTATTTATTTATTTATTTATTTATTTATTTATTTATTTATTTATTTATTTATTTATTTATTTATTTATTTATTTATTTATTTATTTATTTATTTATTTATTTATTTATTTATTTATTTATTTATTTATTTATTTATTTATTTATTTATTTATTTATTTATTTATTTATTTATTTATTTATTTATTTATTTATTTATTTATTTATTTATTTATTTATTTATTTATTTATTTATTTATTTATTTATTTATTTATTTATTTATTTATTCATATACCTATATGCATATGTATATATATTTATTTATTTATTTATTTTTGTTTGAATCTATTTATTTATTTATTTACTTATTTGTTTATTTATTTATTTATCTACATACGTTTTATGTGTTCATGTATTCAATATTTGTTTATTTAATTATTTATTAATTATTTGATTTCCTTAAACTGTTTGTTACCTAATCTTTCTATAAATGGTTCTTAACTTTGTAAAAACTAAACAAGATGTAAAAGTTATTTTTGATTACTTATTGTTGGTTTTCGTTTATAAGCCACCCCTTCTCTCCAGCTCCACATCTATCACTTGTGTATTATTTATTTATTATTATTATTATTATTTTTTTTTTTTTTTAATGAAGGTTTTTAAAGTAGCTTTTCCTTCAATTCGACAATCAAAATCACATTATCTTTAAAAATTAAATGTTTACTTGGCAGTAGTAAGGTAGTTTATATACCAATCTCTGTAAATTGTGCAATATAGATTTAAGAAAAAAAAAATGTAATATTTTGGCTACAATAAAAAAATTAACAAAATTAACCTAATAAAACGCGGCTGATTTTAAATCAGATAGTGTACAACGACTGTGTCAAACGACTGGTGTTTAAAATCAATCCTCATCGAATCCTACCCCAAGTGTCGAAATCTAAAAAAATTAATACATTTTAAATTAACTTAAAATTTTAACAAAACCAGGAACTTTTCTTTCGGAAAGCAGACAAATACATTTTATTCCTTATTGTATTAAAATAATTTGAATTATTGAAATATATTTTCAATAATTTTACTTGATCTACCTAGTTTGTAGAGGTACTCTTATTTAATTTTGTTTGCGTTTTTTGTAACTCTAACTCCTTTATCAATTTTTTTTAATATTAATAATATGTTATTTTATAGAATATAATTTGTTTAAAAAAAAAGAATACTAGGCCTTTTACTTATGCACCCAAAAGCTAGCTTACGCGTAGTTGCGCCTTAACTGGATGGCTTCCCCCATTTTCATAAAGTAAATTCAAAAATCTATTTAAAATTAATATTACAAAAAGCATATTAATCTTGCTATTATTGGGATTAAGAAATTAAATTACCTACCTATATAGCTTTTCCCGATTCATCAAAGTGCCTATATATGTATTTATATGTATGTATGTTTATTTAATTATTTTGTTAATCTATTTACCATAAACTTGCCTTAAAGTCAAACTCTATAATTTTAAAATTGACAACTTGTCATTTTGATAATTAACTTTGTCAATCAATTCTGAAAGTTAATTCCTTAATTTAAGAAGGAAAATTCAATATCGAATACCTACCCTGAATTTTGATTGATATATTAGTACAAAATTTCAGTTTTTTTTAATTTTTGCAGATTATAATACAAAATGTTTGACTGATCCAAGTCCCCCCAAATAAATCTATAAATTTTCTCATTTAAAGTTTATCCTTAATTCCTTTAGTTTATCCTTTAATCCTACATGGCTGCGAAATAATTTACTTCCAAAATGTTCAAATTAACGAATGACAACATGGAGGTCTTTATCCAGCCAACCAGCCAGCGACTAATGAAAGCCTTTTTGTCGTATTTTACAGAGCTATTAATTGAAAAGGACAGGAACAATCGGAAGTGGCTTAACAGCAAGCAGTATAATAGTAGGGCTGTAAAAAAAAAACCCTTTTTCAGTTTAATTTCAGGTCATTTTTGTTTCGTTTTTATTTTCGCTATTGGTCACGCCTTGGGAGATGTGATTGTTTTTTTTTCCTTGCTTTAATTTGATGGAAAGTTCTAAAACATTTATAAGCGGACAAGATTTGAATTGCATAACTGAGGCGTACGTTGAGGCTATTTAAGTGCAGAGGGTTAAAGTGCCTACGTTACGTACCTATACATTAAATATTAAAATAGAAAAGGTTTGTTTGAAACACGCAAAACAAAACTTTTCCCAACGAAAACCAATTTCCATCTGTAAAATTAGAAATTTTAGAAAGAAATATGTGTGTATTTCCTTCAAAGAAATTTTTGTTTGAAAAAATAAATATGTCACGTGATAACAAAACGTTAAATTATGCAAAAGAAAATTTTGACTTATTTTAAAACATTAATATTTTGCACCCAAAAATGAACCATCACTGACAACGATGAAGAGAATTCAGAAATAACTTCGCGGGAATTAACTTGACATGAGAAATAACTTCACCAAAAAGTGGGAAATAACTTAACTTTTTTTTTAGTGAAGTTTTTCCTCATCTAAGAAAAACTGTAATGCAGTAGCGTGCTTAAAAAAAAGCTTCGGATTTTTCACTTTTGATGCATAATTAAATAAGATAATTTTGTTAATTTTTTGAAAATGCAGTTTTAGTAAAAAGTATATTCTTAAAAAAAATATCTTTCGTTTAAGTGCTGTATATAAAGTAAATAGTTTTCGTTAAAACTGCATTTTTAAAAATAAACATTTTTTTTTGTTATTAGAAAGTAAAAGTGCGAAATTCGCGCGAAAGTGTAGCAACTAAAAATAAATTAACTATTCTGTAAGAAGGGTTCAAGTCGTGTTTAAAAGAATCTAATAATGCAGATTTGTAATGTTTTTAATTTCGTTGCTAAAAGTCATTCAATTAAAGAAAATCGGTTGGGAACACGTCAGGGGAATGACATTTTCGGTGTTCAAATCAGGATAACGGGTATGATATCTTTTTAAACTTTTTTCTGAAAGTTGCGACATTTAAAAAAAGTTTGTTGACATTAATTCTGCTAAATATAAAAAAATATACCTAATTTTTTAATTTTCGGTACGAAAAGTGATGGGATCCAAAATATTAATGTTTTGAAATATTGGCCAATTTATAGTAATTGTTGCTTGTGTGGAACTTAAACTAATTGCATAACATATAAGATTTCCTTAAGATCAACATGTTTAGAAATGAGATTTATAGGTATTATGCGTTTCAATAAAAAAATTGAAAAGTTAATTTTATTTAAATGGCCAATAAAATGTTAATTATTTTATTTTTCGTTTTGAAACTGTTAATATAATATAAAACAAAAACAATATAAAATTTTGTACACACATAAGGGAATGTGTTGTATAAAAGTTTTGTTATTATTTACAAACTTTATAGTTTAATTATTTATTTAATTATTTTTCAACCACACATTTTTAATAAAGTCAACCAGCATTTAATTTATGAATAAAAGCGAATATGTTTTATTTTTCCATTTTTTTTTCAAAGATTACCTGACCTCTTAAAAGAAGGCCCCCGTTGCCTAAATATTATGTAAGCATACGAGTAAAATATCCATTCGAGACATTGTCACAACGACACAACTCACAAGGTTAATTAAAGTTTCAAAAGAAAGAAAGAAGAAAACAGGAGAAGAGAACTTAATAAAATAAAAGCAAAAGCAAACATGAAGTTTTAGCAAATTTATTACTCCCTAATCACATAGGACTACATGTATGGGTCGGAAGTCGGATCACCTCTGGCTTTAATCAGTGTAGATGACCAACTAACTATCGTCAAATTAAAAACAAAAGGACGCTTCTTTACTCCTCTTCCTCTTCATGGATTTAATTAAATTTTCAAATTTTTTTTGGTTTATTTTGTAAGTCGAATCTCGAATGTTTGTTTAAATGAAAGGAAGTTTTTAGGTCTCTCCGAAAATATCTGACTTATTTATTTAGTAGTCCAGTCATCCAGTATTGTCGTCTGATAGGAGAGAGACCGTGCGTTAGACTCGGTAATTCTGATTTTTTGCTGAGTTGTTTATGATGTCAGCAGAAATGAATGTAAAACAAATTTTCTGATGCGATAGCAATAAATTTTACATACGCGTCGGCAACGCAAATTTGATGTTTGGTATAATTTTTAACGCTTCGGCCCTAAGTATAACGAGGGATTTTAAACGATATTCGTAATACGGGTCCTGTTTTCTTGCGATCTGATCTGCCAAAATGCTTGGGACGGTCGCAAATGCTCGCAAACTGTCTGCAAACTATTTGTGGGCTATCCTAAAAAAGTGTCCAGACGATATGCGACCAAAGTCGCTGTTGATGACGTAAAAATTATGTCAGATTTGCAAACGTTTGCGACTTTTATATGCCATCTGGCTCATAGTTCCTTCATAGCTAAAATCTGTACCAAAACTTTCACAGAATTTTGGATGATTAGCGATTTTTATGATTAACTTGATGATCAACTTCAATTATTTACCAATTTCAATAATCCTTGCTTAAAGATGATTAGCTGTGATCCTGTCAACAATATGTCTCGAACTGAAGTTAATTTATTTATTTATTCTCTACCACATATTGTAGGAAATTGTCTCTTATTTACCAGCATATGCTCTTTAATATGTTTATTATAAATGTTATTATGGCATACTTGAACCATATAAAATCATCCACCAAAATTGGTGGGTTAAAATTTCGAACCGAGACTAAATACGTTTGTACTTTGTACAACAGGGCCTTGTAAACAAAGCTTATCACCTACGTCTATAGTTTTGTTTTTTGTATTTATTCATATTTTAATTTAGTGACGAACAATTTTTTTTTTTTGATACATTTTTCGCAATATCAATTAGGGCTATTAATTTTATTCTTTTTTTTCCCTGCTCACAATTGCCAAATAACAAAAAGCTCCACTTCTAGGCACAGGTTGAGCAGCCAAAAATGCACCTTTATCTGGTGAACGTTCAAAAATTTCTGGCCTGTGATGTGATGGGATTGGTTCATTATTTGCCTTGGCCTTGATATTTTGAGGCTAAAATTATTTGCCAAAATAATGTTATCATACATAAAGTTACAAATAAATTACATAGTACTCTTACCAAGATGCTGTAGAAGCTAAGAACACGACCATTGGGGGGCTTTTGATGAAATGGTGGCCTTAAACAACCAACTTGTACTGATTGCACCAAATAATACAGAAAGTCATTTCGAAGACAAGCTTCTTCAATAGAACTTGACTCAGACTTTAGTTTATTTACCCAAGATATTGCTAGACGTTTATCCGCATCATTTAGGCGTTCGTGAAGACAATTTTCTAACCGATGTAAGAGTAAATTAAAGTCAGAATTTAGGTTATTTAGAATACTATTCATTGGAAAATTGTAGAGAAAAAAGACTGACAAAAATTTAAAATAAACAAAGACACAATTATAATCTATAAAAGTGTGTATGTAAAAAAAAATTACGATATAAAGAAGCTTTCTAAAATGAAAAGTTGATTTCGAGTAAAATATATAAATTTAATATAAATATATATAGATAAAGTACATAAATGCGAATAATTGCTTAATATGCACATTAGGGAGGTCAAAAATACCTGCTTTCGACAGTATACATACCATGATACAATTCAATTGAGTACATTTCCAGTGTATTGGCAACAAACAGTGATCGACGACGATCGAAATTGAAGTCATTCATCGATTAGTGACCGCCACCGCAATCGAGGCCTCTCTTCTTTCCTACCTATACCTACCTACGTCTGTTTGTCTGCGCGAATAAACTAGGCGTGTTTTGTTGAGCTCCTTTATGTGCAAAATGTTCACATTTAGAAATTCCCATGCAAAAAATAAATGTGATGTAAAAATGTAGGGTAAATTCATAAACGTCAAATATTTGCCTTGTTGCGATGCGGATGTGCACTAGGATGACCACAACGCTCGAAGAATACTTTTTTTTTCGAATTCTTTACGTGGGAACTCCATAAAATGATCAGCCTTTGCAGATTTTTAGATAGTCAAAATTTCAGCTCGATTGGATAACGCTGAATGCTACCGACACTCAAAAATCTCATTGACATTGAAAAAAAAAAAAAAACAGAACTGAGTTACATTAATAATGTTTTTGTGACTACAAATCATTTCTGATGCATTTATGAATTTACACGTATTAATTCATCTAAATTTCACCGAGATCACGTGTAAAAACAAATTAGAACTGTAACTCAGGGGCCCTATTACGATTACGAAACGAGCGGCAAGCAAACGATAGTAAAGGAAACGATAGACACACGACAAAGAGCTATTATGTAAAACTAGAAAGGTTTAACAAAGATGTTGCTTAACGAAATCGAAAAACTCCACTTCTGCTCTGCATTGTCAAAAATTAAAAAAACGAAAACGAAAGTTAAACGATAGCCAAATAACAGTCGTAAGAAATAACGAGTATCGTTAAAACTGAAACGATTCTCGTAACACGTAATTGCGTTTAAACGATAACGAAGTAATTTTAACGATAATCGTTTTACAAAATAGGGGCCCAGATCCACACTGCACAGTACTAATCATAGTTTAGCCATAGGACATATGCATTATGCATAAGTATTTATTCTCAACTGGCTCCTTTTATATGGCCCTAAAATGACTGTTTTTTTTTATTTAAATTTTATTGCATCCAGTTATAAAAACGTTTGTTTTATAAAATAAACGATTGAAAGGTGTGATAAATCAATTCTTGTATTTCCTGCAGACTATACCTGAGTGCTGGGTGTTACACAAATTCTGGACAGAACAAGCATTTCTAGCCCTAAAGCCATGAGGACAAATTTAGTTACCTATGTATCTATAGTAAATTGAGATGGGTCCAGTGGACCAATGTTGGATCTGAGGACCGCGAGCAATACTCGTCAGTGCTCACACTTCTCTTTAGTTAGAAGCCGGAAGAGCTTTTAACTAAGCACGGCTAGAATTAGAAATCACAACAAACCACTTCATTTAAAACAGGTTGCCAAGAATTAACTGCGAAAAAGTTATCAGATCTCATGAAAAATCAAGCCCCTAACTCTCCACAAGGCCTTACTCCACAAGCCCCGATTCTACAAACCATGCATCATGGTCAAAAAGTATGGTTTACCCTGCCAGCATACCAAATTCATTTAGCCTTCACCCAAACAACATTCCACCCAGAAAACTTTTTCGCCTATTGTGAGTTTCACCCGAAAAATTCCCTAACTGTGACCATTATTTCAAGCAGAATATAATGCCATTGACAGTTTAAATTTTTTATCTATTTTTAGTAGACGAACAAGCGAGCAATAAGGCGGAAAACGTTAATTTTGTTCGGGCGAAACTCAAAATAGCTTTTAAAATTCCGGGTGAACAGAAAATTTTAAGGTGAAATATTGTTCGGAGGAAACTCACATAAGGCTGATTATTCTAGGTTTTAATGAAAGAGGTATTTTAGGTATTAATAAAATCCAAAGTATCCAAGCTAAAACTTAGTGTTTCGAAATTTGCTGATTTATATGTTATCCTGAAAATTTGAGCTCTCTAGCTTTATCCAGAACAAAGCTGTGAGGGCTTCGAGAAAAGATAGGTATGTAGTGCCCAACTGTGCCCCCACAAACATAGCTGCGAGTATTTTCTTTCTGTGCAATGATACTCTTAAGCTAAACTGAGCATACAAAAAAACGGTTCTTATTAAAATACATAAATATAGTTCTTTATTTTTCAATTAATAATTTTTTTTTTGAATTTATTTATAACATGCAGATTCACACTTCCGTAGTAAATTAAATTTTTTTTTTTGTTATTTTTTTCCAGAAGCATATTTTTAAAATACATACAATCGAGATATACATATCATTAATTTTAACTTATTATGTACATAAATATAAACGTTGTCAGAAATAATGTCTGAATGTATATTTTTGTGTTTCAACACCTAATATATTTTTTTTTTTACAAAATTGAGAAACGTACTTAGGCTTCTAGCTTACAGTAACATTTCACTTAGAAGTATTTAATAGCTTAAATTTCAATTTATTTTTTTTTAAATTAGTTATTTAAATGTTAAAGTGCAGCTTATAATCATGTTATTTGAAAAGCAACACTTGAAACTGGTATTAAATTATTTTTACACTTCATATTTTTCATCTGATTAAAAAAAATATTTATAATTTAACTCTAATCTTAATTAATTTCTTACTGGCACATTCATATAAAAACTATAACATTTTATAATTATACTTATAAGTACATAATGTTTACAGTTTTATTATACATAATTATGTATATGTATGTAATAATATTTATTATATATGTATGCCTTTTGTATACTTTATTTATTATTTACTGTACATAATAAAATATTTATTTATTTATTAATATTGCTATCATTTTTTAACTTTGGTGTTTTCCATTTACTTTGTGCAGTTGTTACATACATATCTACGTAAATACAAGTTACAACCATTGGATATGAAAGAATTTTAAATGTGCTCAAATATAAACTAATCAAATAATTTAAATAGTCTATTAAAATATGCTTTTTATTTAGAAAACTATTTTTATTCAACTTGTTTATTATAACATAAGTTTTATGAGGTTTATCTTTTCTATTCAATTAATGGTAGCTATAATGATTGGAATAAGTCTTTTTTGTGTAGTAGTCCAGGTATTGTGTGTACGTATTTAGTAATATCATTTCTAATTGTTTTTACTAATGAATGTATTTTTTTTTTTTTTTTTTCAAAATAATACAAAAAATTCGATTTTGTGATAGGTATCATTGATAGACAGAAACTGCAAAAAATAATACATTTCAATTGTAGATGTTTTCGTTGTGCTCGAAAGTAACCCTGGTGTCACTCTAAAACTTCTTGTTTCTTGCTTAGCAACACAATTGGAATTTCTGCATGGTTTTTGAGAACCGATTAATTCAGATTTTGAACAACGCGTGGGATTGTCAAGAAAATCTGTTTAACACTGCACAAATTTCAAGGCAAGAAACAAGAATTTTTCATGGGGTGCGGTGCGGAAATGCTCGCTAATTTAACAATTGTCTGCTCATATTTTACAAACGAACCTGAGTTGTTTTGAAAAACTTGAGAGCGTGAGTGTGAGCAAACCGTAGAATAAGGAAATGCTAACTTATGAGGAAATTTTAAAAGAGCATATAACTCATGACCCACTCCGTACCCTGTTATAGGCGATCTGCTCAGTAAGCTGTTTTTTCCAGGAAGGTTAACTATTTTGTTTGATTATTATTCTGTTTATAATTAAAAAAAAAAAAAGGGAATCTGTAGCACAAGTAATTGTTCGAGAAAGTCATTTAATTTAGAATGTGTTCAAAACAATCCTTTAAACTGCAAATTCTCTTCGACACTGTGCCCAAGAAATATAACATTAACTTTTGAGATAATGCAAAAAGTTTTGAATACATTTTACTTTATTGAAGATCCATTAAAAAAATAATAATAAATTAACGAGGTGAAAAAATTCGGTGCTGGTCAATCTGAAATTATTCATTAGTCCATTTATTATTGGCTCTAACTTTTTTTGTAGTTGTTTCATGATTGATAACTTTAAAATAATGTTCATATCGATTAGCTGCACTGACTCCGGAGTTCATACGGATAGTTTCACAAGCAAAAGAGTGATCTTAGCTGAAACCAAGCTATTTGAAATCCGCGCAGATGTGAAGTTCGGTCTTTAACAATAAAATGTTTTAGAAGAAGACCTTTTTTCATATATGTACATTACATACATATGTATTTCATTTATTAATATAAGAAAATATACTACTACTTCTACTTCGGCCTTATTATTTACGACGTAATGTCCGGATAATTTCATCTGCATTCAATGGTTTCGGGTCCCATGGTGGCAATTTTTTTGCCTCTGGTTTTTTATCAACCGTCTTATTGGTAAAATTGAATTTATCAAGTTCGCTAAATTTATTCACATAAACTCGACGTTCTAAATGCGAACTATGACCAGATGTACTACTTTTTGATAATTGATGCTCTGAATGGGGCCTTGAGTCCTCGTGTTTTCTTTTTAAATCGTTAGATTGTTGCAAGCTTGTTCTATGTTGGGGGTTGTGGTGTTGTTTGTGGTCTCTATCAAATGGTTTTCGTTCGGAATATGATTTTGATACATGAGTATGCTTCACATATTCTTGTTGTTTTTTTTTTAATTCATTCAACTCTTGCTGTTTAGTCTGAAGCTGTCCAAGTAAAAACTTACGATGTTTATAATCGGGAAAGCTAGTGTCCATTGCTGGTAACTTGCTTATATCGTTTTTAATCTTTTCCAAATCTACAGAAAGTTTTGCCAAATCTACAGCCCATGAACTCGGTGTACTCATGGCTGATGTAATCGAAACAGAAGTTGATGTTGAATTTGGCGTACTCGATGGTATGTTGTTGGATTTTGGTGTGCTAAAAGGTTTCGACGTTAATCTTGGTTTATCCCAGTAAGATTTTCCAGGTGTACTTGATGGATTTGTTGAATTGCGAGATTTAATTGAAATTACTTTTTCAGTAGTGTGCACAGGCGGTATAGTTCTAGAATTCTTCGGACTTTGAGAAGGCAAATTGACAGATGGTTGTAATACGGTTTCTATTGATATTTGGCTTGGCAAGTGTGTGGGGACTATAGAAGAAGTTTTTTCAAGCATTGTAGGTTTCGTGATTGTCTGATTACGTGAGTGAGGAATTGCTTTTGGGGCATTCGGACTTGAAGTAGTATGATTGCAATATGAAGTTTTAGGTAAAGTTAGATTTGGCGTAGTTCGCTGCTGTAAGGACACTGAGGTTGCAGAAACCTCGGAGCGATGCATTTTTGATAGGTGTTCATGAACATTTGTATCATCTTTGAACGAAGGATTTCGTTTCAAAAATGGCTTGGGAGCCTCAACATTTTTTATTTCAGGAGTTGATTGAATTTTAATGATTTTTACTGATGAATCCTGGGGTTTTATGACTAAAGATTGCTTTAAGGGTTTTTTAGAACATGAAGTTTTAGCCAAAATTTTGTTTTCATCGAGGGAAGTGGAAATCGAGGGCACCGAAGAAAAAATTGCGACAGGTACTACAGTTTTAGAAATCTCGGAGCAGAACATTTTAGGTGGGGGTTCTTGAGCTTTTTTAGCATCATTGAACGGAGAATGTCGTTTCAAAGATGGCTTGGATACCATATTATTTTTGTCTTCACAAACTGATTGAGTTTCATTGGTTTTTCCTGATGAATCCAATGTTTTAACAAAAGATTGTTCTACAAGTTGTTTAGAACAAGGAGATTTAACTGAAATTTTCGTATCACATCGATCTAATATTCTCTGTGTAACTGATGAGGTAGAGACCGATTGCATAGAAGAAACAACTGCAACAGATACTGGCGTTGTCTTTTTTTCTAATATTGTCTCTTCGCTTATTTGTGACACGTTAACTTTTTCTGGTGAATTTTTCACTGAAGGAATACGAGACTGCCTCATCGGTTTCTTAGAATATGAGTTATTATCCTCATGCAAAATTACATTCCGAAGATGGACATCGACTTCTTGAATTTGATTACAACTTTTGTTAGTTTCATTAATATCTTTTTCAATGTGTGCCTTCTTAAGACTGTTTGATTCAGGAACAGATTTTTTAGTTCCATCTGTTTGTTTGTGAGATGCAGTTGTATTAAGTGAATGCGATAAATTAATGGAAAATAAATTATTCTCATCTAAAAGTGGAAGTGATTTGTTGACTTCGTCTGGTTCTTCACATAACTGCGTAGAAATTGAGGCGATAGAAGAAACGAATGAAATTGATTGAGTTTTAGATTCATCAAGCTGCCCTGAACATACATCTCGGGAAGAGTTATCGTCTTTTTTTATCGGTGTGGAATGCTTGACAAGAGATTTTAGTGTTTTGCTCATACAAGTGTTAACAGGAGATTCGTTCTTAATTCGGTCAAACCGATCGTCTAATGACAAACTGGTCGAGATATCCTTTTGAGAAAGGTCGATTTCATATGAATTGGTCCCTTTTACGATATTTTCACTTTTAAATGTGTGTTTATCTTCAAAAATTTTGTCGAAATAAACTGGAAGAGACTTTCCATCATCCAATGGGTAAGGATTTTCAGCTGAACAAATTACAGACGTAGAAGTATCTAAGTTTGCAGACTCTGAGATTTTTTGAACCGTTTTTAATTTAGTTGGTGTTTGGATTGGCATCCAAAATGGTTTTGGTCGAGACTTAATCTTACTTTCTGAAATGCTTTCTGTAGTCTCTTCAATAGAATTTCTTTTTTCTGGTGATGTTTTATGGAATTTTTTAAATAAAGGAGCCTTGGTAGATTTTGTTTTTAAACTATTAACTTGCGGTGGGTTCATTAATTCAACTTCTGCAGAACTAATATTTGTGGTGCAATTGTTTAGCTCATAATCAGATGTACTGATATCAATTGTTTGTTCTTCCCCTATTGCCGAACTTTTACCTTGTTCAAAAGTTGCCTTTATAGTTTCAACTTCTTTTGGTATTAAATCAGCCTTTTTAATTTCAAACTTTGATTTGTCTCCACTCTCAGAGTTACCACCTGAAACGTTTTCGGACGCACTGATAAGTGATGATGTCGGTAATAACGAATAAAGATCACTGAAAACCGGAAAAAGATTATCAACATTGTCGTCTGGGCTGAATGTTTGAACTGGGTCCAAGGCCAAATCTGTTTTAAATAAATGCAGCTTTTCTTCATCTTCTTGTCCATGATTTCCTGAAAACATGCAATCCAATGATTGCGGTTCTTCTTTCGTAGCAACAGACACCTGATTTGGTTGATCTTCCCTGTTGTCATTAAAATGTTCACCGTTCATTTCATCTAAGAACTCTAATTCCATAAAATTTGTGAATGATAGTACCTGCGCTTTCTTGGCTTCGCTTTCCGATTTAATTTTTAAAGATACTTTATCTTTTTCAGAACTATCTAGTTCTATTGATTCACTCGATAGTGTACTATGGACATCTGAAGTACTATTACTCCGCCTGCGTCGAGATACTGAAACATTTACAAGGCTTTGGACCCCTTCTAAGAAAGGTCGTTTACGTTTAAAGAATGAATCTACTGGCTTTCTAATTATCTGCTCATTATTCACTTTAACTGATAGGTAGTTATTATCAGACTCTTGCTTCTTAATATCAACTGGATCGCTAACTGGATCACTAACATTTGACAATTTGAGAATTTTTGAAATTGATATATCTAAAACTCTTTTGACTTCATCTTCTTTCTTGGTAGGGGTTTCAATTGCATTTGACTTTAAGGCTTGTGCAAAACTAATTAAATTCGTTGCATCATTTTCTACAGTTGAACTGTTTTTTTGACTTAAATAACTATCTAAGGAAAGACGTTTAAGCCGTTTGTCCGAAAAGCCTTGTTGATTTAAGATTTCATTTTTCTCTAAGCTCTCACAACTTGATTTCCTTCGATGTTTCTTGGGTCCAACTGTTGATATTGTGGCCTCCAACTCAGTGTTCGTAAGCACATTACTTATCAATTTGACCTCTTCAAATGAAGATAACAACTCTTTTGTAGGTTGGTCAGCAGGAGCTGTATTTGTAGTTATACTTGGTAAAGGTTTGGAAGAGGGTGAAGTGACTTCTTCAGTTGAAGATAACAACTCTTTTTTGGGTTGATCCGCAGGAGCTGTATTTTTAATTATACTTGGTGAAGGATCGGATGAGAGTGCAGTGACTTCTTCAGTTGAAGATAACAATTCTTTTTTAGGTTGGTCAGCAGGAGCTGTATTTGTAGTAATACTTGGTAAAGGATGGGAAGAGGGTGAAGTGACTTCTTCAGTTGAAGATAACAACTCTTTTTTAGTTTGTTCCGCAGGAGCTGTATTTTTAATTATACTTGGTGAAGGATCGGAAGAGAGTGCAGTGACTTCTTCAGTTGAAGATAACAATTCTTTTTTAGGTTGGTCAGCAGGAGCTGTATTTGTAGTAATACTTGGTAAAGGATGGGAAGAGGGTGAAGTGACTTCTTCAGTTGAAGATAACAATTTTTTTTTGGGTTGGTCAGCAGGAGCTGTATTTGTAATTATACTTGGTGAAGGATCGGAGGAGGGTGAAGTGACTTCTTCACTTGAAGATAACAACTCTTTTTTAGGTTGGCCCGCAGGAGCTGCATTTGTAATTATACTTGGTAAATGATCGAAAGGGAGTGAAGTGACCTCTTCAAGTGAAGATAACAACTCTTTTCTAGGTTGGTCAGCAGGAGCTGTATTTGTAATTATACTTGATGAAGGATCGGAACAGACAAAAGTGACTTCTTCAATTGAAGATATCAACTCTTTCTTAGGTTGATCAGCGGCTGTATTCGTAATTATACTTGGTGAAGGATCGGAAGTGAGTAAAGTGACGTCTTCAGTTGAAGATAACAACTCTTTTTTAGGTTGGTCAGCAGGATCTGTATTTGTAATTATACTTGGTGAAGGATCGGAACAGACAAAAGTGACTTCTTCAATTGAAGATAACTTTTTCTTAGGTTGATCAGCAGCTGTATTCGTAATTATACTTGGTGAAGGATCGGAAGTGAGTAAAGTGACCTGTTCAGTTGAAGATAACAACTCTTTTTTAGGTTGGTCAGCGGAATCTGTATTTGAAACTATACTTGGTGAAGGATCGGAAGGGAGTGAAGTGTCGTTAGTTAACACGCTTTTATTATATTTAAGCTTTATTTTAGAATTAACGTCATTCTTTGAGCCCATATCTTTACATCCATTGTCTGAGATTTCATTTATTCTTAAAGTCCCGCAACTTGATTTAATTCGATGTTTCTTAGGTTTAATAATTGATTTTGTTGTCTCCAACTCAGCATTCGAATGCACAAAACTTTTTAATTTGACTTCTTCATTTGAAGATAACAACTCTTTTTTGGGTTGATCAACAGGAATTGTATTTGAAATTATACTTGATGAAGGATCGGAAGAGACTGAAATGTCAAAGTTTAACACCCTTTTATACTTTGGCTTTTCTTCAGAATTTGATTTGTTCTTTGAACTTATATCTTTATAATTATTGTCTGTCTCTAAGATCTCGGAATTAATTCGATGCTTCTCGGGTTCAACTATTGATATTGTTGCCTGCGACTCAGTGTTCGAAAGAAAAGAACTTTTTAATTTTATTTCTTGAGTTGAAGATAACAATTCTTTTTTGGATTGATTTGTAATTAAACTTGATGAAAGATCCGAAGAGAATGAAGTGTCGTATGTTAACACTCTTTTACGAGATTTAGGCTTTTCCTTAGATTTTACCTCGTTGTTTGAACCTATATCTTTATAACAAGATTCTTCATTTAGTGTCGAGTCTTTAGATGGATTAACTATTGTATCTTCTGATTCCATTATATCATCAATTTTATGAACTGCTTTTTTGATTGACTTGTTTGCCTTCTTTGGGATTGTGTCAACTTGTTTTTCGACTTCATCTACACTTGATATTTCCACGGCGGTTTTATTGAATGTTTCTGTAATAGACTGAATTTGTTCGATGTTTTTAACTTTTTCAGTTTTTTTAGTTTTTTGTTCGTCTTTTACCTCATTTTCATCAATCTTTGTTTCAGTAAAAGCGACAATTTTATTATCTGGTACTACCACGGAATGTTCTGTTGATTCAAAACTTAGTGTCTCAAATGTTGGTGTTTTAAGAGACTCGGTTTGATCTTCTAAAGTTGGTGGTTCATTTTTCATTTTTAACTTCTTTGGTAGTTTCTGTTCAGAGACTATTTTTTTGGCAAAAGAAGCATTTCCGGAAAGTTGTTTGACTTCTGAATCAAGTGATTTGCTGGTTTTTCTTAAAGTAAGATTTTCAAGCCATGTTTCTTGGTTCATATTGTGTGGTGTAACAGTACACGAAGATGACTCATACTTAGAAGATGCCCTAGGTTTTTTATTTCGTTTTTCTGACAATGCAGGATATTCTGAATCACCAAGTGGGATATCGATACTCAACCGCAGTTTATCTTTATTCTCAGAATCAATTTTTTGCAACGATTTTTTGTCAACTTGTTCATATTTTTCTATAGGCGTTTTCGATTCTTCGAAATCCACGGCAATTACATCTTCTTCTGCATGTGTTTTTTCATCCTTTTTTTGTTTTGTACTTCCTCTCCTAGACTGGGTTGCAGTTGTAATTTGACAGTTCTTGAGTGATAACTCTTGTGATACTCTCGGGCGTCCCCTGCATTTTTTAGGTACACAAGGATTTTCATCAATATTTTCAAAAATTGGTTTTTTTGTTGCTTTTTTATTCTTTCTTTTTCCACTTTTATTTTTTTTCGACTTTGATTTTTCTTTAGCTTTAGGTTTTGTTATTTTTTTGGCGTCAAAGTCAATCACCAACTTGCCAGTGTCATCGCTATCCGAAGAACCGTTCGATTGAGTTAACTCATTGTGTTTTTGGATTAATGAAGGAATTAGGATGCACTTTTCACTAAGATTTAAGTTATCCAATCGGTCCTTTTCACATAGATTTTGTGAACAATTCATTGGTTGAATAATATTGCTAGAATCATGTTGCACAAAAGATTCAGCTTCCACAATTTGACTAGCACTTCTTGTTATCCTAGTTGGTTGAAGTCCTTTTCGAGACCTATGCCTTTTTTTCTGTCGATCTTTAAGTGAGGTCAATATGGCTGCAGCCTTAAAATCTTCAAAGTTAAGATCCCTTTCGACTCGCTGTGGTTTTTTCTGTTTTCTATCGTTTTTTTGATTCCGTAAAGAATTAACAGCTATCTTCGTTGAATCTGAATTAGAGACATTGGTGTCTCTATTGAGAGCACCGAACTTTTTAAACCAAAGTTCTAAGTTCTCATCTGCAGCACCCCAAAATGGTGTTACTGATTCGTCTGATATTGTTTGAAGTTCATTTTCTTTCGGGTCTGAAATGGTATTTTGGATTGGTTCTTTTAATTGTATTTCACTCAGGGATGTAATTCTACATTGGGTCGAAGGGGATTCATCTTCTGTTGAATTTTTTTCATCCATTACAGGAGTACCATTTTCATCATTATAACTGTAAAAAACAAGATTATTATCATTTTTTTGAGATGTTATGCATGAAACTTCTTGATCTTCTGCGCTATCCCTTGAAGGATAAAAAACAATCGATTTATCCGATTCTAAAGCAACCGATGCATTTTGTTGTGAAATTTCTGAATCAGAAATTAATGAAGGTTCTCCTAGATCTGCAACTTGAACTCTTGTTGAAAGATTTGATTCCTCTTCTGTTAAAGTATTTTCAGTTCTTTGTAATTCGTTTGCTACTTGAGACGATGAATCTGGTTCTATGCTGTTCTTCAGCTTTGCGTGCGTTATTTGAGAAAAAACTTCTTGATTTCGATTTTTTATCAATTCGTCTTTACATTGAACTATATTTTGTAGAACATTAAGATTAAGATGTGCAGTGGAAGATGCATCTGTGAATTTTCGACATTTGCTAGAATAACTTTGATCGTGTTCCCTTTTAATAAGATTTAGCTCGGTTTGGCATTCTGCAAACTTTACGTTTTTAGCAACTCTATCAAGTGAAGACGCATTAATTAGAGTTTTTGACAAACGCTTACGGGTTTCCGTACCCTTAGTTGATTTCTTCACAATATCATTGATCACTTTTGGTCTTTCAGTTTCTGTAGATGGTTTTAAGATTGATATAAGAGATTTTTCAGTGGGTTTACATGGAGCATGTACTTCGTTTGGTGTTTTGTTTTCCATCAATATTGAATCCTCTTTTAATGTTTCTTCGTTCCGCTCTTGTTGAAAATTAATTTTTGCAGTCTCAGAACTCGTATCTATATTTTTCTTAAATGCAGATTCTTTTATATAAATTAATTTGGGTCTATTTTTTTCTGATTCGTCTTTTTCTTGAATCGCAAAAGTTACTTTTTTTTTCTTACCTGATTTTTTTCTATCTTCTTTCACAAGAGATTTGTCTTCACCAGAATTTTCAGAACTTACTTTAGGTTTGTGTATCTCGTATTGATCCTTATCAGTATTTTTTTCTTTGGCCGTTTTTTCACTTTCGGTTAGAATGTTAATAAATTCCAAAGCATCTAATTTACAAACTTGCTCTTCGGGCAATAATTTTTTCTTCAAAATCGGTTTTGGTTTGTTTGTTTTAATTTTTTCTTGTTCAGATTTTTTAGATGATTTCTTCTTTTTCACATTCTTTTTCGTTGATTTTTCTTCTGCTATTTGATATTCATCAGAATTCAGATTTTCGGATACAGATGTTGGATTTGCACTTCCTATTAGCAAATTATCTTTTAAAACTGACATTTTGGGAATACGAATTATGAGCTTTTTTATTGACTCGTCCTTATTAGGTGAATGCACTTCATCATTAATTTTCTGGTATTGAGAAAGTCCGCTTTCATCAATACTTTTGGAAGAGGGCATCGATACTAGTTCTTTATGAAATGACGTTTCTGGCTCATCATCTCCGACTTTAGGAGACAAAGATGAGCTTTTAACTTCTGTTGTTTGTTCTTCTACATAAATATTCTCAACTTTTGATGAGGGTGAGGAACTTGTTTCTATTTCGGTGACAATTTTCGTAGAATTAAATGAATTATGAATTTCATCATTAATCGTTTCGTTTTTATCTTCGCATTTATGATAATATTTTGCACTCAACCCTTTGATACATATATCTTGAGCATTATTTCTATTGCTCTCTAAACAATGTTCGCTATCAGCAGTTTTTTCATCTTGACACTGACTATGAATTGGAATTACATTTTCATTAGAAGTTTTTAACCCTGTACCAGATTTATTTTCATGGATTTCTGAAACATCAACAATTACTTTTTCGATTCTTTTATCCGTTTGAGCAATCAAATGAGATGTGAGATTTAGTGGTTTTTTGTTGTCGTTTTCCGTATTACTTAAGCCCTTGATTTCAGTATCATTCGTAGAATCATTTTCATCAGAATATATTTTCGTAGTACCGGATTGATCTTCAGCTATTTCTTTAACATCAAACTTTTGTATTTTGATTGATTCATCATTCTGATCAATTGCTGCACATGTATTTAATGGTCCTGTTGTTTTTGTTCTCTTTATTCGTATTTTATTTTTACTCGTATCATATGAATCAGTATCAACTGCGGCAACACTTTGATCACAAGTTATTCGATCTTTATTTTCTTCTTTAACAAAGGATGTTCTTTTATCATCAATTGCTTGGCCAAAACAGTCCGAAGAATCCAATTTAAAAACTGGTAATACTTTTGAATCTTTCGGTATTTTTGTCAATTTTTGTATTTTTTCTTCAATAAAATTTTGCTCCAAATTGTGTTTTGGTTTGTTTTCTGTGTTTTTGTTTTTCTTAGTTGATATTCTTGCATGCACTTTATCCACTTTTTCACCACATGCAAGAGACATTTCGCAGGCACATTCAGTGGAGTTCTTAGAATTTACTATAGGTTTGGTTTTCTCATATTGTTTCGTATCAGCATTTTCTTCCGAGGCGGATTTTTTATTTTTTATTTGAATAGTATTCCATTTCGAAGCATTCAATTTAAAAATACCATCTATAGGTATTATTTTAGAATCATTTATGGGTACATTTATTGAATCTTCAACATCGTCTTGGCAAATGTTTGCCTGTAAAGATTGTTTTTGTTTTTTTGCTTTTTTAATTTTTTTTCGGTCTGATTTTTTTAACGATTTTTTTTTAGATGTAGTTTCTTCTTTGATTGGATATTTACTGGAATGTTCAACATTTGTTAACTGCTTAAGATTTTGTTCTTCTGAAGTGAAAATTTTGAGCACCGAACCTGTTCTCCTTTTAATCAATTCATCCTCTAAAATTGATAACCTAGCTATACGAATTATGAGCCTTCGTCTTGACAAAGGAGAATCAGCTTTATGATTTATTGACTGAGATTGTGGAAACTGGCTCTCTTCTGAAGATGGCGCTTGGTTCAAAACTAATGTTTTATCTTGTGAAATTTGTTTTTCCAAAGGATCATCTACGACTTTTGGAGGCAAATGTGATGTTTGCACTTCTGAATCTATTACTTGCAAATAATTATTCACAATTTTTGATGAGGATAAACTGCTTTGCTTCTCATTGGTAACAATTTCCATTTTATCTTCCCGTTCATAGTTAAGGTTTGCTCTCTTTTCGTTTTCACCTGTATCTTGAGTATTTGAGGTTTCAAAGATAACCTTTTGTACGATTGCTGGAAGTAACTTTGGAGGTTGTGTTTCAGACCTGTTTTCTAAATGATATTCGCTCTCAGCTGTTTTTTCCTTTTGATGTTCAATATGCTTTGGTGTCATGTTCTCTCTTGAAGTTTTTTGCTCAGGACATGATTGGTTTTCATGTAGTTCTTTAATATTATCAGTTTGTTTTTCTGTTGCTTCATTTGTGTGGGCAATGGATGGGCTTGTTTTTAGTGGTTCTTTGTAGGATACGTTCTCTGTATCTTTTAAAGCTATTTCATTACCTTCGTTAATATCTTTAACATAAGAAAGTTGTTCTTCCATTGTTTTATCTTTTTGTGGTATTTTCAGACATATTTTTAGCCTTTTTATAGTGTCTCCACTGTCTCTATCATTTTCGTTAGAAGCCGTTAATAAATTTCGATCATCATTTATATCAATTTGCGTATCATTTTTGTCAACAGGTATTTGCTGAACAAGGGATGATTGATCTTCTTCAATTTCTTTACCATCAGAAGTTTGTTTTTCGATGTTTTCTGTATTCGTTTTATAAACTTCTGAAAACATTTTGAGAGGAGTCATGGTGACTTCGTCTTTGGTAGTAGCAGAAAGTTCATGTTCACCATTAAATGTAGTATCATTGGGGATTAAGTTTAAATAAGTAGTTGTATGCTTAGTAACGGATTGATTTTCATCAATATTTTGAACATCGAATGGTTCTATTCCGTCAGTTCCTTGAGATATATTTAGTGATTTTTTCTTTTCTTCGTTCTCATCTTCGGCATTTAGAATAACTTTATCTTCAGCATTAAATTCTGTTTCTACTGGGTTGATAATATTGTCAGAAGATTGGTCTTCATTGATTTCAGTATTATGAATGGTTTGTTGTTGTATTACTTCAACCTTATCGTCATTTACTCGGCTTGTGTTTAGTGGTTCCTTGTTTTCACTGTTCTCTTTGTCTCTTCTGCCATAAAGTTTAACATCAATCGGGATAGCATAGTTCATTTGGTCTTCATTGATTTCGGTATCATCAGTGGTTTCTTGTTCTATTGCTTCATCCTTATGGGCAATTATTATACTGGAATTTAGTGGTCCGTTCTCTTTGTCCTTTTCGAAATTCAATTTATTATCAATCTCGATTGTTTCATCGTTTTGGGTAATTGATGGACTTATCTTGAGTGGTTTTATGATGTTTACATTTTCTGTGTCAGCTCCTTCAATAATATTTAGTTTATTTTCAAAATTTAATTCTATATCAATTGGATTTACAATTTCTTTAGCTTCAGAAGTTTGGTTTCTGAGTATTTCGTCTGTTTTGTCAATAAGATTTTCATCATAGAATTTTTGCCTTTCAAATAATTGACTTTCATTAACCTTTTCGTCAGCAAAAGTTTGGTTTTCGATTACTTCACCTTGATTTCCAGAACAAAGGATACTTTTTGATTGACATGAATTTGTGCTTTTTGTAAATAACTGATTGTAAACGTCCTCTTCTTCAGCTTGATGGTTGTTAGGGAATTGTTTCGCTACTCTGTTACAAGTGGTTACAATTTTATCATGAGGTACAGTTAATTCTTCGGAACTTTGATCTTTTTGGTAACAGTCGTTGCTTTGTTCATGTTTGTCTTCATAAGAGCTCTCTTCTTTTTCAATGCTTTGCAATGAAATTATTTCATTTATTTCTCGATCATTTGATTGCTTTTCTTGCTTGGAAACAATTGTATTAGTATTAGTATTCAATATTTCTGATATTTGATGGAAACAATTTTGAACAGTTTCCGATCCAGAACTCAATTCCACACGTTCAGATGTGTCATTAATTTGTTTGGGTTTTTCATAAGCTTTATTATAATTTCTTGAACTGTCTGAGTATTTAACTGTGACGTAATCATGATCACAGTTTATGATTTTTTCAATTTGCAATTTTTCGTCTTCACTGCGTTTTGGTAAAATGTTTGTATTAACTTGTTTCTGAGTAAGCTCTACAGTTTTAACAAATATTTGAGCCCGATTATCGTTTATATTTTCATGTATGGCTTCTTTATTTCTTAAAACTGTTTCTTCCGTTTCAAAAATCTGTTTACAATTTGAATTGTTTTGAGTCAGACATTTCTTTTTCGTATTCTGTTTGTTTCCTTCTTCAAGTTGTTGTGGTTGGCAATCAAAGTTTTCGAATTTTGTTTTAGTGAGTTCTATATTCGCAATGTTCTCACAAGAACTATCTTTATTTTTTCCAGAATTATTTTCAATCGCCTGATCTAAAATTTTTGTATTTTGAAATGCTGTGTGCTCCGATATTTTCATACAATCATGGTTTTCAATATCTTTTTCTTTATTATCAGGTGTATCAAGGCTTTCATTTTGACAAATAGGTTCGTATGCCGGCGATTCGATATCATCAATTGATGATGATTCATCTTCTACAATTGCTTCAAACAAGTTTTCATCATCTGCGAATTGTTTTGATGTCTCAAGCTGTTGTTTTATGTTTGAATGATCGTCCGTCAAATAAATCTCATTTGTAATGTCTTCGCTAATAGATTTGAAACTATTTTCAACTTTATCTAATTCACTTGGTTGATCATGTTTTTTATCGCCTTCTAAGGTTTGAACTACTACATCTTCGGTAGACTTCGTGTCAATATTTAATTGCGGAAGATTTGTATTTGCAATTAGTTCTTCGAGAGCTGGTGCATCGATACAAATATCTGTTCCATTTTCATCGTTATGATCCTGCTCCGTTGGATTTTGTACGATGTTGATTTCTGTACTATTTTTTGAGTGATTTTGTTCATCAAGTAGTACATTTGGTTGTTGAGATACATTTGCATTTTTTGGGATTTTAATTTGTTCATCAACTTCTTTTTCAAAAGAGATGTCCTTTTTATCTGCACTTTGAGAAAAATGAACTTCAACTTTCTTGGAACTCGCATTTTCATTTAATTCCTTTTCTAGAATTTTTGGTGCTTTGGATATTACTTCTGGAGATTTATCAGGCCCACATTTGTTTTTTGAACTTTCAAAGCCATATTCCTCTTCTGAATCTCCAATAAAACCAGATATATTTTTGAGAAGCTCATTTACAGCGCAAGTATTTGTATCAACTTCTGAAACTGCTGTCAATTTATCAATAATTAGTTCTTCTGATCTTGGTCTAATATTGTCTGATGTCAGAACAAATGGGACAATTTTTTCTTTTCCAGTTTTGACCTTGTCAGTTTCAGATGCACTACACTCTATAATATTGATTGATGTCGTAGATTCTTTATCTTTTAGTGTTAGATTTTCTAAAGAAGAGTCTTGAATTCTTTCTTTTTTTGATGTATCGGCATGACTTAGTAAGCTAGCTGCTGACACAGGCATTGCAACATACCGTGAGCAAGTTGGCTGTTCTCCATCAGTTATAGAACTAACTGATATACTTGCTGTTATACTTGTGCCTGCTGCTATTCCTGAACGACTTAAATATCCTGACCTAATTGTACTTGAGGGAGAGATATTTGACAACCTATCTGGGGATGGTGAAGAGGTCCTTGTCGGACATGGGCTACTTGAAATTGATCTTCGCGGTTGGAAAGCGACAATGGAGGGTGTTTTTGGAATTTCATTTGTTGATGACGTTGCTTCCTCTACCACTTTAGAGAATGAGCGTTGTGAAAAAGGGAATCTACTATGAACTCTGAAGCCGTCATCGTAGTCAGAGTTATCACTATCATCACCGGTTCCTTCAAACGACGTGGTACTTGACACAATACCATGACGTTTTCGAATAGGTTTTTCGACGGCTACCTCATTTGGAGGATTCGCGGAAGCAGGTATTGGAACAGGATTTGGAATGGGAGCTTCAACATTGTTACTTTGCACCTGAACCACAGGTAATTCAGCATTAGATCGGCCACCCTCATATGATGGGGTTGCCGCAACAACTGGATTATTTATTCGTTCAACTTTGACACGATTGACAAGATTTCCCACTAACATTGCGCGATTTTTTAACCTTTCAAGCGTGATTTCTAATTGTTTTTCAAATGCAGTCATAGGTTTTGCGTTTGAATTTGTACCTGACGCACAATTATTTTTTTCGTTATTGTCATCTTCATCGTTGCTATTGTCAATGTCAATTACATTATTTATTCTTAAGCTTAATACTACATCGTTATTTCTAATCTGTGGGGTATTCTTACAACTAGGACTTAGATTTTCAATTGTATGGCTGTTTAGATTTAAATTATTAAACTTATTATTTACACTTATGCTAGATATATCACAGTTATTTGATAAATACTGATTAACAGCCTTAGTACCTTGTTTTACATTGCTTGTGTTTTTGCTAACGTTTTCAGAAGTTTCTTGAGTTGCACACGAGGGCCTTGGTAAAAGTTGATCTGGTGATGGTGATCGCGTCAAGTCTTCGATTAGTGTTGGTTTAAGACCCTATGGATAGTTTAAGAAAAAAAAATATTAATGACATTTGAAAATTAAAGTATTTTGAGTTCTGAAAATCGTCCCTATCGAGGTAACCGTCAGAGCGGAACTCTTTGCTCGTCGGAGAACTACCTCGAAGCAAAATGTCTCCGATTCGTAGGAAATCTGAGAGAATTCGGCTCCGACGGTTACCTCTATAGGGCCGAATATTTTTTTTTTGTATAAAATAGATAAGAAATTAAATTTTGTTCCTCACATAATTTTTCAAATATTTTTCGGTTAAAATCTGAATAAAATTAAGGTAATTATTGAAATTGATTGTACTTTTTTCACTTAAAATATTAACTTATTATTTTAATACTATGAATAAGTAAATAGTAAAAATTTATATTTTTAATAAATAAATGAAAAAAGATGTACTTTTAATGTTATAAATTTATATTTTTTTAAATATGTTGATTGAAGATAATGTTGATTGAAGCAATTGTTGATTGAAGAAGTTGTTGATTGAAGAAAATGTTGATTGTTCAAATGTTGATGGACGATGATTTTTTTGTTTTTCAAGTTTTCTTGATTTTCTTTTTTTTTTAATAGTTCCACAGCTATCAATTAGTTTCTCAGCAATAAGTTGGAAGGCTTAAGTTTGTTTGTTTTCATTATATGTATATATTTATTTACACAAGAATGTTTAATAAAATCAATGAGTTCAAAATTTGCATCAAATTATCTTTTAAAAATTGTTTACTTTCAATTTTGAAGTACTTAGTTCTACAACATAATTAGAGAATGCCTGCTTCTGAACTTAAGCCTTAAGTTAGAAAGTATAGCAGGTGTGAATAAAACCAAATGATCCGATAATGTAAACGCGGCATTCAGGTGGCAATGGTACTTTTCAGGACTTTCGTTCTTACAGTTGATTGATGATTCTCCAGTTGTGTTGATTGAAGTTATGTACATTATGTTGAATGTTGATTATGTTGATTGAAGACATTTGTTTTTACTTTTAAGTTTTTTCTTAAAATTTGTTATTAATTCTTTTTAAATTTAAAAGAAAGACATAATACATAATATAAAAAGATTTTCTAAAATAAAGTTAGTTTAGTTTCCTTTAGCTTATAATAAAAATAAGTTTTCAATCTAAAGAATCATTAATTATAAAATATTTATTAAAACATTCAAAATTAAAAATCAGGATCATATAAATGCATGTTGAGTTGTTATAATGTGTCTGAAATAATTACATTTATTTTTGTAAAAGTTTTTTTTAATTTTAGTTGACGAGCTTTAAAACTATTGAGTAATATATAAATAAAGTATATATACGTAAGCCTTACAGCCATATGCTTCAGTCACATAAATCCGATATTAAATATACACCAGGATTTAAAGTATCAAGCTCATAATATTCACTCTTTATACCACTCGTTTTCAACCTTGTCAAGTTAAATTCGATCTATTTAAACTCGAGTGTAAAATCAAAATACAAAACACAGAAGCAATCGATAAAAAATTAAAAATATTTTTACAAATGTCAAACTATTGATATAACGTAACTTTTAAATGTTTTCATGCGTTTATCTTAATTTTATTACACCGAGTTTGATGTGTTTTTTAAGTGAATATTATGGACATAATTTAAAATCGTCGGGTCTAAAAAATGCGTATTAAAGGCCGAGTTTAAAATTCATTTCAACCCGACCTACACCTGAAGGTAATAATATGGCTGTAAGTGATTTATTTTAAAATCACACTTTTAGAATTTTTTTGTGTGATTTACATTACATACAGTATAAAAACTAAAAATAACAATTTAAGATTTTTTTGTTTTCATAGTTTTTTAAGTGATTCTAGATAAGGGGAGTAAAAGTGAATGTATAAGAAATATATAAACAATAAAAAAGATGGTCGAGTCTTCTCACAATTGCATGAATTACATTTTTAAATAAAAGGGTGATATATTAACAATAAGATAAATTCACCGATTTTCATTTACAGCTCAAACCTCATAAAAAAAAAACAAAAAACATTTTTTTTTATTATTTTGAGTGAAGAAAAATTAATTATCGTTGTTTTTTATGCAAATATTTTTAGTTCAAGAAAAACGGGCATTGGACAGAAATCTGGTATGATACCGTAATAAGCCTCAGTTAAGTTTTGTTGTCTTTGGACTTAAATATAAGAAATAGTGCAAGGCTTCATTAATTCGATCACTCTTGTACACTAGTCTTTTCCATTGTACTGAAATTAAAACAAGGAAAAACCAAGATTGTTTTGTCCAAACCTTCTGTATTATCGAGTCTTCAATATAATAATCGAATTAAGAGGTTCTATTTTGCTTTATACAGTCCAATATTATGAATTTCTATGATTTTGTTTGCATTTTTGTGAATTACAGTCCAAAGAAGTGTCCGTAATAAAAAAAATTCGTACTTTTGCAATGAAAATAGCCCACGCGAAAGAGAAACAATTCCCCTGTCTGTAATTTTCAGTGGACAGTTTAGTAAAGTCATGAGCGCAAAATAATGAAAGCATAACAAGGTTTTGTTCGAAACATTTATACGGAATGTGTACGCTGTATTAATGTATGAATTCCGTTTAAAGATTTTTGAGAGAATTTAATTATCACTCTTGAAAATTGGGCAGTTTGTGAGTTTTTAAGCGAAAATTAAAAGAAAATTAAAAAATCAAAATTGACTGAAAAAGGGTTTAAAATGTTTTTTGCTCTCAAATATAAAACATATACATACATGTTTGTTTGAAAAAACAATTAATATTGCAAGTAACAATATTTCAGAAAAAAATACAACCTGCATATCTTCAAAACTCACCGCTCTTGAGCATTCCAACAATTTTGGAGTACTTCTATTTATGTATTCGTTATAACGTTTAAAAAACTGGTCAATTGTATCATCGAGCTCCAATGTTTTATTAATAAGCAGAATTCTATGGGAAAAATATTAAGAAAAAAATTAGAAAAAAATAAAATTTTAAACTACAATCTCGTCAAACCTAGTTCCATACTCTTGATTCTTTGAAGCAAAACCGATTAGCCCAGTTATGTTGGCAAAAGATCGATTGTCCTCATTAATTGAAGGGACGGTTTTTGGCAACACTGGATCTATGTCTGCTGTTTCAGTTGATAAATCTATTATATCGGATCTAAGAGCTTTAGCTGATTTTCCAACAGCAATTTCATTTATTATTTCTTTGTCTTCTTTTAAATGGGTTAGTTTTTTCCATTTTCTAAAGCAAAGAATAAGACGCAGATAAGAGATCAAATCGTTGGGTTCATGAAGATGCTTATTGGAGAGGTATTTTCTGCAAATAGTTAAAATCTTATTGAAAACAAATTATTAACAAAATATATATAATATTAGCTTACCTAAATATTGGGTACAAGATCAATTGATATTCATCAATGACTTGGATTTTTAAAAGTGTCATCAAAATACCCGGTACCCATCCGCTGAATACCAAACTCAACGTGATTACAATTTCATTGGAAATCAGACCCACTTCAGTTTCATCAGTAATAGAAGAATGAAGCTGGCATTTGTAATTGACATATTGAGCCATAAAGTCAGTCAGAATGAGATTGTAGTTTCTGTCATTGATGCACTAAGAAGAAAAGAATAAGATAATAGAATAGAGAATAGTATATATGTATATGATTCATTCGCATATTACCAAACATAAATTTTACTTACATCTGAAACATTTTCATAGCAAAGCCTAATAGATATGAGCCAGCGTATTAAATTTTTCCATATGAATGCTCGAGTTGATTTCACGTTTACAAGTGCAAGAGATTTTTTCAGATCATTTGCCAATTCTTGAAACTTTGCATATGGGAAGCTAGGAGACAACTTGTATCCAGGTTGAACTTGATAATACAAAATAGGTTTGATTTGTTCCCACAATAATTGGTATTGTTTGTTTTGAGCTGCAACAAAAAATTAGAACATGAATTTATGTACATCAATCAAGTGTGTTGATTTTATTCAATAAGCATTTGGTCTGTTTGGTAACGTGAAATTTCATGCAAATTTTCACATTTTCAGCTGAAAAAACCCAAGTGTGGGAAACTTGGTAAAAATTTCACGTTACCAAACAGAGGTCTTATCTTTTGACACTATATCTCATGGATTATCTGCAATTGGGAAAACGACAAGTAAAACTTCTTACGTTTTTCCGTACAATATCTCTGCATAATTTCCCTAGCATAAATGCACCCAAATTGCAAGGTGATAAAAGAGATTGAAATAAACATTAGACATCGTATAAATAATTTTTTTTTTTAAATTCCGATTTTTGGAGTTATAATCAATTCAACTTACATTGAAACACCTTAATCTTAACAATTTAGAATATTAGATTCTTAAGCGAACATGGCCCCTCGCACAAGCAATTATTGTTTTTCCTTAATTTCATAAGTAATTTCAGAAATCCCATTTTTATGAAATCTCATTTGCAAACACTCCGCTAAAAAAGAGAACAGCTGGACGTCTACACTTCAATTCGATAATTGAATATAAAGACCAACAAAATACACCTCCTAAAACTTCGAGTCAACTCCTCGATCCTCTTCACAGGTAAGGGTGAAAAGCTGCCCAGATTTCAGTCCAACTGAAAAAGTCATCAAATTATTTCTCTACTGATTGATTTTTCGCGTCGTAAAAATTTCGCTTAAAAAGCATAATCTTGAGTTATGTTATTCTGATCGTGAAGATTAGTGTGTTTGGACTCAGGAAAAACAGCATTGTAATGCATTAAAAAAAAATATAATTGAATAGATTATTCTGCTGATACAAAACTCTAAATATCAGGTGCCAAATTCCCGCATCAACGAGTGGGTCATACGTCGCTGAAATATTTAACATTGGCATTACTGCTCCATTTAAAATACATTGTAGTGCCAATTGAAACAATTCAGTGTCCTAAAGAGCTCACTGATGCGATATTTTGGCCCCGGGTTTTTTATCTCCCACCACATTAATTTTTGATCGAACACAAAAAACCGGGTGTCAAAATGTTTTGTAATTTTTTCAAAAATCAAAAATAACAAAAACTACTTTTTTCTAAGAAAAACCTTTTATTTTTGTTTTTACGTTATTGGATTCTTAGGTAAATTTATGAATGAAAGTATTAACTTTATTTTTACTATTTTCTTATTATCATTTTTTCATTGAGAACACCTGCGTGAGAGCATTGGGTTCAAATTAAGTTAAATTAAAATTAAATTAAAAATTAAAAAAACTACAAAACATTTTGACATTTGGTTTTTTATGTTTGATCAAAAATTAATAATAGCATTGAATAGTAGGTAAAAAATAATACTTAATTACGTGAAATTTTGAAAAAAAGTTGTTTAAAAAGAAAAAAAAAAATTTTCAAAATTTTGATTTTGAAAATAATTTTTTCAAGAACTATTCACTCGAACAACTTAATTTAAACATAATATTAAAGAATAGACTTTTGGCATGACTCTGTAAGTATTACCGTTATTTTTTAATATTTTTTTCTGTTTTTAGCGATTTTTTTTTTTTTAATTACCCCTCCCGCCTCAACGAAGGGAAATATACCTCCCCCCCCTCCCATACGATTTTTTTTTTGTCTAAGTCCAACACGCCCTAGCCTTTTGTGACACCTTATGCAAATCACCCTGTATATGTATGTATGTCATCCCATAATTTTGATTACCAAGCATTGTTTATAAATAAATTATTTAAACATTGTTTCATTTTTCCGTGAGCGAAGCTATCATATCATCAAGGAAAGCTGCGCTACTTTTTCTTCTATATGCACCGCAATATCTAGTCGCTCTAATCTGGTATGCGAATGCGTCATGCGTTTTAAGAACATAAACGTTGCAAAAAGAAAAAACGGTTCAAGTTATGTTTCTATCTTAACTCTATTCGGAGCCAGCCGAGCAGGTGCCGAAATTTTTCTTACAAAATCACGTACAATAATATTCAAGGATATCCACCCGGATTATATGACATGTATGCTACACATTTAGTTTCTTTCGCTTTGGTCATTCTATGAACGCATCTTTAATTTATGTTTTTTTTTTTTTTTTTCTCTATATTGTCGAGGTTATAATCATTGATAACCTACCTTACTACCTACAAAGATGATAAGCATACTGCCAGTAAAAGAAGACATATTATATATTCATTTTCTTCATATTTTTAGCTTGATTGCAAAAAAATCAACCTCAACATTTGAACAAGCAGCAGTACGCATAATCACAACCGTACATAAGAACGAAACTTTCAGTTTCCGTCATTTATGTTTGCTGTGAAGAGCATGAATAAGCAACCAACAATCAAACCTATAAAATACACATAATATTTATAAGGAAGCTGTTGGAAAAAAAAATCATGTTTGTGCATAATTAAAAAAATAAAATAAAATAAAAACTTAATATCATAGCAGCTTTCTCCATATTTATAGTTTTATAAGAGAAGAAGAGGTTGTTCTTCTAAAAAAGTCGAATCAGTGTATAAGCGATTTGCTTAAAAATATAAAGTCTAACATATTTCATGTAGTTACACACTTATGTTTGTAGGTACACACGAAATTGCACGTTGTTCATGAAATGATGAAGTTCACTGCATTTATTCAATTCAAACCTAACTTAATTTGTTCATAATGGAACATGAACCGGTTGAACAATTGGAATATTAAGCTATAGTCCAATAGCCGGCAGTTAAATTAGAATATTAAGTTATAGACCAATAGCCGTCAGTAAAGTTAGTTAGAGTGTGAAAGTAAGCCCAAATAAACACAAAACTGGTTTACTGCTTGTTGTTAAAGTTCAAGTATCTTAAATTTGGTTATTAGCATAACACATTGTTTGAACGATAAGTCATTCATTACGTAACAATGGAAATCACTAAGTAGGTATCAACTCATATTCATATGATTGAATAAATAGATAAATAAATAAATTTGGTGTCACAACAACTTATGAAGAACTAGGGCATAGTGACTCAAAACTCTCAACCATTCCTGTGTGTGTGCAGGAATGTAGGGGACCTACAGTTTATTGCTGAATAAGAACGGCTAAGGTGAGCGGAACTTTTATATAACAGCAGATTCTTTTGGAGTATTTGTCACTTTCTCGCAAGAGGCTGGGATTCGAACCCAGACCTCTGGCGTGACAGTCCGACGCACATTTATATGAATGTTAATTATTCAAATAAAAATGTTTATAGCAAAATGGTTTCAATCAGAGCTGTAAAATAATTGAATATATTGTGAAAATTACCTTGTACCTACTTAAACTTTTTAAGTAGGTACAATTACAATTCCATGGTAATTGTAATTAAAATTTTTAAGTAGGTACCAGGACCGGTACTTGTACTTGTTATTCAAATTACCCAAAAGAATTGAAAAATTTGTACTGATTACTTTAGTACTTAATACTTTCAAATCCTTTTTAATTCCTTAAATACCTACTTCTAATTACTTCTTATTTAAAAAACGGACGTAATAAAAATAAGAAGGAATTAGAAGTACTTAAGGAATTACAAGTGCTAGGAATTAAAAAACAATCAAAATGGGTCCGTTCAGAACTTGATTTGTTACAATTTTTAACATTAATCTACTAATGATTTTTTTTAAAAGAAATTACGCCTCGTCACCTAACGTAGGTCGCAATCTTAATACGTTCACTCGATTGACGTAATTTTCATTTGCTCGATCAGTCATCCGTTCACGGAGGACTCGATTCGGCCACGGTTAATTTTACGCTTTCCGCAACAAATTGGTGAGATAAATTTATCAGGTTTGCAGAAATAATTTCTTAAAATTTTGACAATTCTTTTCTGCGGAGATAAAATTATCGTCTGCCTTGTTGTTACAAATACATATGTTAATTTTACAGTCAAAAATCTAATAAATACGACCACTCGTATCTATTATTTGACCGGCCCTTAACCAATTCTCTTTCGCGATGTCCGTATCTTCTATAAGTCTTACCAAAACATACAGAAACATTATAGGTAGGTATTTTGTACATAAAAGCACTTCCAGACACCAAATAAGTACCTCAGAATCTTCAAGTTACCTAATAGATATGTACTGATAGACTATCGACGAAATCAACTGGGGACTTGACATATTACGCTGACGTTACTGTAAAAAAAATAAAGGGCTAGGTTCTGTGTTAAGATAACCGCATTAGGTACAGGTATTTGTTTTTTCTTCATTTAAAAAATTGACGAGCTTTTGTTTTAACGTCGATGTACAAAAGTGCAGATACGTGGTTTTCACTGTTGGAAAAGAAGGGGAACAAATTTTACTTACTCTTTCTCGTCCATACGATTTCCTCATCCTCCTCGGAGTCAGAACTCACGACGACAACATCATCTTCCTTCATTGTTGTGTGTTAATCCTTGAGGCGTCTCTAGCAATGGTTGTTTAATTGAAAATGATTATATTTGAATTTATTTTGTTTGTTTTTCTTTCACAAAACAACCGTCTATTCCATAACGAATATTTCTCACAGTAAAATAGATATTATTTTTTATGTACTCTTGAATGCCGATTCATAAATAACGAAAATGACCACTCACTTGGAAATTTGATTCCCAGTTCCAATTATTCTATTTATTACAGTTTTTTTCTATGTAAAAACAAATTCATTAATAATGTAAACAAATTTTCATTATATTTTTATATTTTAACAAATTAAATTTTTTTTTTTTATAACCAAGAAACGAGGGAGCTTCGGTTTATCTACCAAATAAAGGAACACAATTATTTTTTTTTTTTTTGCTCTTAGTCTTCTTTTGGTTCTACTGGGCGAGGAAGTCTTATTTTTTGCTTTGAATGGTTGGCTGGCTGACGAGTTCTCCTGTGGTATATCAGATTTTTATTTAGTGAACAGAAGACACCCTCAAAATACTAATAGATGTTATACGCAGTTTTTTGCAACACGATTTTCCACGTTGTTAGTGCACAGTTTTAGTTAATTTTATTCACAGAATGTTATAATTAACTTTTGCAATAAAATTGGCGGCTTATTTCTATTAATTTGATAGAATTTATAGTGATTTTTTGTATTTTTCTTCAGACACTTTGGGAAGTCACATTTAAGGTTTTCTTGAAAATTTTTTTATAGATGCTTTGCTTGTTCTTGTTACTTATGCGAATGTGTTGTAGTCTCTTTCTTTCTTCCTTTTGTTCAAGCCGAGGGCTTTCATTTTAATTAGTTTAGTTTTCTCTTTCTGACACATAATTTGACTCTTTAAAAGAAGGAGATAGATAACAAGGAATGCGGTAATTATGGAATGTGGAACGTAGAGCGGGAGACAGATTAGAGCAGCAACAGCACCGGCAAGAGCAGCATTTTAAAGCTCTTACACACTAGCCCATCGAGTATTAGGTCTGTTCCTTTACTTTGAAACTCTCTGATTTTCTGTGCATAGTGTCATTTTATTTTTTTTTATATGAACTTTGACAGAACTTTGGACTGAAAATCACACAAATGCACAGAAAATCACAGAGTTTTAAAGTAAAGGAACTAGGCTATTAATACATGCCAATACAAAAGTTGGAATACAATTTGTGATGGTTTTAAAACCAATCCAAAAAATTTTCGTGTATTAGCACATGTCAAATGTGAGATGAGATGTCAAGTAGTGTGGGATAAAATTTCATATTTTGTTTCTACATGATTTAATTCCAACCTTTTTGACATGAGTGTGTAAATACTCAGTGGGATAATGTGGAAGGGCTTTTATTGAAGTTATACTGCGTTTTCTTCAGAGCTGAAATGAGGTAATTTGGCAAATTACAAAAAAAGTGTTCACATTTCAAATTTCCTAATTTTGTTTGACCAGATTGTCAATCGCTTGTTTTTGTTGTTTTTTACATTGTATTCTGTCATTTTGAATGGGTTCCACTTTGAATGGATTCTATTTGGGTTTGTTCATAAAAGTTTTACGTAATTTCCTACCGAATTTCGTGCTAATTAGGTTGAAATTACGTCATTTGGAAATTTGAATTTGTATGGGAAATGAGATGATTTCGAATTGAATTTGGAAATTATGAACGAAATTACCTCATTTGCTCTAATGAAAACGCAGTATTAAGTAGTACTGAAACTCATGTGCTTACATTGTTCTGATTTATAAGTGAAATTTGGCTACAAAATAAAATCGACATTACATAATTTGCCCATACAAAAAAACAAGCTGATTTTTGATTGGATTTTGGTTGGGCATCTGTATACCCGGGACCCATTTCGGTAAGCATTAGTTTGTTCCTTGTATACACAAAAATCCATGTACACATCAAATTTTGCGATTCCGCAAGAGTGAAGCGTAAATTTTTTGACTGATGAAAAGTGTCCACAGATTACAAATTTATGCGTATATTTTGAATATGAATAGAAAGTGTACACGTAAAATTATTGGGCCCTGGTGGAGTTGACGTGTATTGCCTCATTCGCATGAATGAGAAGACGCCATCAAATCTGTAAGTTTATACCAAATAATGGAAGCTAATTGGTATAAAATATAAAAATTAACTGTATAAAAACGAAGGAAATTTTATAGGGTTTCCTTTTAAAGTATCTTGGTTGAATGCACAAATACGTAGTGTGAAGAGAAAAGTAAAAAAAAAACCCCTGAAATTGGGAAATTTTGTGTAACCTTTGGGTTGCGCAAAATAAGATATGGTTGTGCGGTTGGAAGTTAGTGGGGGAGGTTGGAAGCATGGTGAAGGGGAGGGAGAAGGGAAGAGGGGCAGATTGAGCTGGGTGCACCCCCGGTAGGGGAGAAGTGCGAGGGAGAAATAAAAATGTTTTTTTTGGTGGCATTGACGGCCGCGATACTTCCTGCCCTTTTCACTCAGGAACCGAAGGTTTCTGGAAACTCTGCTTCCTCGTGTAAAAGGGGACTTATAAAGTGCAAGCAATCCACTGAGTGAGTATGGAGTGGCAATCGAAAAATGGTTGAAATAAGTTCCACTTCCAAATGTCAAAACCAGCTGGCTGGAAGCTTCGAAAGCCTTGCAAAATAAAATAAACGTCATCGGAGGCGCACGCCAATTTTCTGAGAAAAATATAATTTTATTTAATAAAATTTTTTCAAAATGTTTACTCTCTGGACTCTAATCGAAGCTTCACTGCTTTGTCTGAATGCAATTTGTGTTCTTCATGATGAAAGATTTCTTGCAAAAAGTATTATCAAAAGTTTTACCTACTTCCTAATGTTAATTTGTTTGTTTTGTCAACAGTTGGCTGGGGCCCAAACGCACAACACCAAGATTTCGGTCAACCCAGTATGAAGTCTCAAATGCTAAACTTGATCCGTTCCATAAGAACTGTTGCCAAAAGTAAGACTAAGTGGTTTATTTAAAGCTCATTTTTATTTTTTTTTGTTTTAGTTCCCTTGATATTTCTCAATGTAGCTGCAATCGTCATAAAACTTATACTTGGATAAAAAGAAGCGAAAACAACAAGAATAATAAATATTGAAAAATTGTGTTTTTTTAAATTTATTGCGTTTTTCTTTGAAGTACTGACTTAACACGATTTTCTAGCGCAACACTGTAAGCATCTAGCTTATATGCTGCTGCTTCCAACTTGTCAACAGTATCTGATATCTCATGAATTTGCTGCATCAATGGAATCTAAAGGCAATAATTTGCGTTAATAGTTAAAGATAATTTTGTTTAGGGTTTTACCAATTGGTGGAACTTTTCGTTCAATTCATTTGTGGAGGAGCTCAGGCCCTCGGCCACATTTCTCATCTCTGAGTATTTCGATATTGTCGCTTTGTTCATGTCTTCGAGTAGTTTATAATCTTCGAGTGGAGCATTAAGTTCATTTGTTATATATTCTTCTGTTTTCCTAAACATTTTCGTGGCTAATTTACTAAGATTGGGATCATGTGGATCAAGGGCTTCAAAGCTTGATGTACTAGTTGATAGAGTGGGGCCACGAATTGGTGAATCAAGAAGATCATTGTGCTGCAAGTCACTTTGATTCATTTTTGTTTGTTTCAATAAAATAAATCTTTTGGCTTTAACTTCTGAAATTACAATTTTCTTTTGTAAATTTTTTTTTTACCGACACGTCAAAGTGACATTTCTATTTTATCTATCGAGTGCAAAGAATACAGGGTGACATGAATATGTGGTATTCCATTCAAAAATTTCAGATAAGTCTGGAGTTACATTGCCCGATTTTACCATGAAGATTTTTTGAAAAATTTCTTGGCAGTCTGTAAAAGATTTTTTAGAAGATTTCATAACAGATTTTGGCATGCCGAATACCAAAATAATTATTCAAAAAAGATTTTTTGACAGCTCAAACTTTTGTAAGGAAACTCATAACAGAATAGCAGAATAAAAGATTTCGCCGAATAGGCCAATATGGCCTTAAATCAATTCTTTTAAGACCAGTTGTAAGAACGTGGTTTAAAATTTAATCCGTGGTTCAACAATTTTAACTCGCCGATATCGGCAAATTAACTGAGGTTCATCGATGGTTCAAGGTTCACATATACAGTGTACGTGAGTTAGGCCGCAAGAATTGAAAAAAAAAAGAAAAACAAAACAAATTAGACTCACCGCTGTCATTTTGCCGACGTCTTGATACGTGTATAAGATTTTAAATTGTGTAAAAAAAGAAAACCAACGCGATTATTCGGCGCGACAAACGAAAACAACAATAACAACACGTGGTTGTCAAACAGAACAACACGTTGTTGTTATTGTTTTCGTTTGTCGCGGCGAATAATCGCGTTGGTTAATACGCCAAATTGGTGAGTTAAAATTCAAGAACCACGGATGTAGTACTGCTTGTGAAATTTTTGAGACAAATGAAATGAAATATAGTAAGCTTTGAAAATGCCCAACCAACCAAAATACCTACCTACTACAAATACTTTTTTAAGAAAACTGCTCAACATGCCACCTTATGCGTTGGAGGGTTGGGCAAGGGGGGCACAGGCAGCACACTGATCTCTATAATACACTGGATAGCGCATCTATACAAGAAAGTTGATGCCATTTGAGAATTGTTATAATGTTGAGTTGCCTATTTTTTTGTATAACGGTATAACTGTATAACATAATGAAATGCAAATTTTTTTATAAAACTGCAACTAAAATATTTTAAATATACTTTTACAATTATTTTAAGTTACAAAAAATCAAATTTACAAACAAGTGACGTTTCTTTTGCTTTTTTTTCTTAAAAATTCCACTTTGGTTTTTGCCAAAGCCTCACTGAACATACCTAAATTGTTGAGTTGCCTCACTGAACATACCTAAAGTGTTGAGTTGCCTTCGTACTTGTCATCTTCAATTGGAAGTAGAAAAGCTGTTATACTTTGTAGGGAATCCACTATCCAGTGTATTATAGAGATCAGTGAGGCAGCATTAACACTGCTTCACAGTAAGTAATTCGACGTTTCTTGTGTTGCTGAACAAAAAAATCCTATGAAATATGCTCCTTAGTATGCAACTGCATACATATAAATGTACATAAAAGATAAAACTTAAAGGTGCAAAATTAACGGCACCTGCCATATATTTTTTGTAGCATTTTTCTGGAAAATCTTATTTTTCTAAAAATTGACACCACAGATTTTTCTTTAAAAAAATCAATAAATTTAGATCTGTAGATATGTAGGTATAGGCTATTTTTGGTGAAAATAAAATTTCTAAAAAATGGTTTCAAATGGTACCTCCTATGGAACCATTTATTTTTTTATTTTCGTTTTTGTAGAAAGGGAAGAATATTTTAAAAAGTTTAAAAATTTTGTATAGGTACCAAAATTTTCAATTTTTCAATTTATATAGATAAATAGGTTTACGTACATCCACAGTTGTGAATTTTATTTTTTAACTTGAACCGTTTAGATTGCGAAATCGGAAAGTGTCCGATATTGGCACAATTTAAACTTGCGGCTTCATTTTTGCTTCGCTTACTAGAAATTTGTAGGGACAGCTGTTGAAAAAATATAGGGGCGGCAAGAATCCTAAACAAGATGATCGGATTTGCGGAATAATTTTAATTTTTTCTACCGTTCAATAGCTGTCAAAGGAATGACCATTCAATCGATTTACTTACGCAATCTTGGTCTTCATTTTTTTAATTCAAACAGTGAGAAAAAATACAAAAAAATTAATATGTAGGTATTTATGTAAATTGACAAATTTCATTCAATTTTGGTTAGAGATCGTTTTTAAAAGAAAAACAAAATGTAGGTAGTTTGCAATAATTTTTTTTATATGTACATAATATATTAAAATTAGGAATAGAAATATGTAAATGTATTATCTACTTTAAGTAATCCTTCAACCCATCGCAAATTTGCCTGACAGCACTTTTTATTACTTCTTTTTTGTGAAAACCTATTGAAATCCGGAAACAGTTTTTGAAACTATCATCAATTGAAAATCTATTACCAGGAATAAAGAATAATTTGTATTTTTTCAAACATATTCGGAGAAAATCATTTGCGTCTGTATGTTCAGGCATTTGAATCCACACAAAGTAGCCTCCTTGAGGCTCAACAAAATTACACGATTTTGGAAGATAATTTTTAAAGACTTCACAAGTCGCCAACATTCGTTCTTGATAGAGTTTTTGTACCATCTGAGCATGGGTTTGGGCTAAGCCTAATTCTAGAAGACTAGCTATTATGCCGGAGGTGTAGTTATTCAAGCAACCACCACTTTTTAGTACACCACTGCAAATACAAAAAAATGAGCATTTACAAAGATCGATATTCATTAATTTTAATTAATTTAATTGAATGTGCTTTAAGGGCCAGTTTGTTTAGAGTGGGTTAAATTTGTATCATGAGCATGACTTTCATAGGTTCTTTTCAAATGGAGCTAAGGAACAAAAACCGGCTGATTATAGCAATAATTTCCACGATAAAAATTTAGCTTAACATGCATATATTCGATGGCCAGGAGTACTTACCTTTTACCTACAATAATCCTTTGATTTAAAATGATTTGTTCAGAAATTCCACTCATTTGGGTTAGTGTGCACTGAGATATTAATGCTTTACTTACAATATTGGCCACTTTCATAAGTGCCACTTCCTTTGACTGTGAAACTGGCCCTTAATGTATTTAGATGTCCATATTAAAATTTGGTAGAAAACTTACTTACCTTGATATCAGAAGAGATTTACATCTGGGAGGTGCTTCAAGCCATCCAAAACGCAATCCAGGTCCAATGATTTTCGAAAAACTTCCATTCGAAATTACATTCCCTTTGAAATCATGATCATCTGGGTTATCGTAAGCATATAGTCGCTTCTGAGCATCATTGTTCCCGTAGTATAGTGTATTGTAGACATCATCACATACAACCAATATATCGAATTCCCGAGCAAGACTTATAAGCTTTTCTAATACATCTAATAACAAACAATTTCTAGAATTTTAAAGGCTCAAATACCCATATTATATCCATTAAATTACATACCTTTCGAAAATATGATTCCTGTTGGGTTGTGATATGTTGGAATGGTATAGTAAAGGCCCCAGTAACTTTTAGCTTTTGACTCAAAATGGTTGTTCCTTAGAAAAGCTCTCAACGATTCGATGTCGACACCATCACTATTTAATTTAACTTAATTTGAAAATACATAATGTTTTTTATTATAATAGAGTTTAACAATTTATCGATGTAACTACATTATCATTATGCAGAAAAATATCTACATAATAAAAGGTTTGAAAATTACCCGGTATGACTTTAACATCAGTAAATTGTTGAAACGTTTCTAGTGCAATCATGTATGTAACTTCATCCACAAAAATATAGCCGTTAAGATCTAAAAGGGTTGATAGAATAATATGCATTCCTTGCGTTGCTCCAGTTGTGATAAATATGTCTTCACTGAAAGTTCATAAAAAAGAAAAACGTCAATATAACAAAAATACAAATTGTACCAGAGACGGCGGCGTTAGACTACAATTAAGCGTGTGCAATATCAAACTCGGGGGGCTCCAAGCCAAACGTGGCCCATCGCCCATGGGCTCTTTTTGATTTGAAAAATGATATATTTTGAAAAGAAAATAATCTACGGGTTAGCTTTTATGTAGGTATGTGACAAAATTATTCACTTTAAAAAAAATATGCGCCTGCAGAACCCTAGGTACACAAGGTAGCAGTAAATGTGAAACTTCTTAAAAAATAAAGTATAAAAGAGATTAAAGGCTACTCTGTAAATCGTTCCGATAGTGAAATTTCCCGAAAACGAATATTTTGTACTCTCTATTTCTAAAGCGGAATGAAATCTACTACTTTCGGATTGAAAATTTCGATAGTGGAATTTAAATTATTTCTTTAAAAATTATAATTTGTTCTTATCCGCCTTGTTTGTTATTTGTTTTGATTTCTTAATTCGACAGATCTCAAAAGAAATAATTTGAGACTCGAAAAAACAATCCGTAAGTGCGAATAGTATTAAGTACTATTTTTTGCATTTTGAAAGTTTTACAGAGTACCAATTCAAAAGCAGAACGAAAAACATTTTCAAATAGGAATGGATTTCGAAACGAAATACAGGGTAGGGCTCCAGTATTTCAGTGTCGAGTTTAACCAAAGGTAATTAATTCTGGGCATAAATTTATTCATATCTTTGCTCAGGAGACAGTTAAAAAAAAAACAAAAAAAAACATCGGAGTCGGAGGTTAAAATATCAAAAGCATCTTTTCAGTAAATCACGAGTTAAGTTTGGTGAATTACCTCGGGTTTAACTTTAATCTCTCACTAAACAACTTGGCCTAGCTACGAGTGAGAGATTAATAATACAAACAAATACATATGAAGGTTTTCTAATAGATTGATGCAAATTTGTTGTTCAAATGTAAAAATTAAAATATCAATACATATTTATTATTTGAAAGGGCGAAGTCCAATGAAATAGTGCAAAGTGCCAGCTGTACAATCGTGGGTTCAAATATTAATCCGCGGTTCAGGAATTTTAAATCACCGATTTCGGTTCGGGCAAATATTGGCTATTACCACATACTTGAACCATGCATCGTTGAACCTCAATAAATCCACCGAAATCGACGAGTTAAAATTACTGAACCACGGTTTAAATATTGAACCACGATTGTACAACTGTTTCTAAGTCTTCTATACTTGGCTGATTTTGATTCAGAAGTATATAAAAAAAAAACATTCGTATAGAAAAATTTTCAGGCCCCAGGAAAAGAATCTTCTAAATTAGCTGTCGACTCTCTGAGATTATGCCAGTTTTTTCTCTAACGCATTCAGAAATTTGAAAATAATGAGAGTTAAAAATTTGAAGATTATGGAGTATAATCGTACTTATGATAAAATTATCTTTGAACTGATGCTATTTTTAACGAAAACAGGAACTAATAAGGGTAAAATCAAAAAGGGGTACAAAAAACTAAGTAGGTAAGTAAGTGCCTTACCCGCATAAATACCCTTTTAGAACCAACATTTTGAGGATTTTTTCATATAAAACTCATCTAATAAGTACCTTCGCTTAACTACCTTCCCTGCTTAATTGCCTTTTATTGAAATTTACGTGGCAAATACGTACACAATGGAATCAGCAGAAAAAGACAAAAGCTTCTTTTCATCTAGCGCTTCCTTTTAAAAAGGTTGCCGATACTAGTCAGTTGATGTAATGTTATTTCTTATTTTTTTAAATAACATTGAACGTTTTTTTCTTGTTACTTTTTTTTTTATTTTTGAAAATATAGAGATAAGTACTAATGTGCACTTAAGCGGGTTTTTATAACTGTCCAACCCGCAAAAGTCCTCTCAAAACGATCCATTTATGGTGAGGCACTTATCCGTGTTTTACTGTATTATCTTATCACTTACCTTTTCACTTCACTCTTATAAGCATCTGTCAAGAAACTAGCTATTCCCGAACGCACCTCAATTATTCCATCTGTTGGGCCATATTGAAACAACATTCCCTGATTGACAGCTTCTTTTTCCTATAAATACAACAATCTTATCTACTAGTCATATTAAATCTAGCCATAATATAAATTGGAAAATTATATTTACCATACGATGACTCGTAGCCTTTTCAAAAATTTTGCAACAATTAACTAATATATCAGGACCAGGAGCGCCTACACCCAGATTTATAACATTTTGATCGTAAACATTCAGATCGGATCCATCAAAGAGATGTTTCAACTTTTGATCCTCATTTTTCTTTGGATACTTCACTTCCATATTAATAGTTTTATGGAAAAGTCTATTTTTAACACTAAATGTAGTTGATAACACGCAACGTACAACAGCACTAAATTTATTTTTAAACATTACTGAAAAATTGAAATCAAAATGATAGTAGTAGCATTTTATCAATCACAAAAAGCTTTAATAAATTTAACATTCAGCGTCACTTACTACACCATAAACAATTCATCTTGTGTTAGGTTTAGTGTTGCCGTTATCTTTTTAATTACAATTGGAAGGCGACCACTTATCGTGGAGCTAATGTTGGTACACAAAAATAGAATTTCACCAATTTTAATAATTGTATATTCATTTAATACCATTCATTCAATATCAATCGGTGTTTTCAAAAGTGCACGTCTTGTGAGTTGTGAAGAAAAAAAAAATAAAAGCTGTTTTGTAAGATGCTAAAACTCGCTATAGTTAGCTTATACTAGCAGTGCTAGCTTAAACTTTGGTTTATATGAATGAAAAAAGATTGGCTGGAAAATCATAGCTTAAAGTTCATATTTTAAGCTTTCGCTTGTTTATTCATATGTTTCGGTTAAAGCCTAAGCTAAAACTATACAAATTCTTAGACACCAAATAAATTAGCCGAGGAGAAGACTTAGTACTATTTAATTTATTTAACTGGACTTGTTGAATTATTGATTCAAAATAGCTATTTATCTGTAGTTTCTGTATAGTTTGGACGTGAAGACAAAGTTAAAAGAAAAAGGAAACGAACACTTTGATTTATTCATTAAGTTTTACAACACACATAATATCAACTGTACACAAACACAATTAATTGCTTTTTATTTGTTTTTAAATATTTATTTTTTTTATTTCATCAATCCTAATACAATAACAGGCCTTTGGCAATTTATATTTCTGGTATTTTTTCTTTAACAATTTCAGTCTAATTCTTTCAATTTGCATATAAAAAAAACCAATCGTTTTTATAGTTATTTCTTACCATAATGATGGCAAGTTTTTTATAAATGGTGTTTTATGTGTATTCTTATTCAAAATAAAGTGACATCTTCAGAAATTAAATAGATTATTTAACAATTTTAAGACACTTAAAGCTAAACTTTTAAAAAGTTACAATAATGTTAATAGAGTTTTATCTACAGAAGAATAATAACTTTGTAATAATTATGTTTTGTTTATTTTACATGAATCTTATAAGTTATGAGAAATATCTGACTATCGGAGAAGCTAGTAAGGTTATTATTTTCCTACTGTGAATGTACATATGTTTCCAGCCGAAATGTTTCCCGCAATTTATACAAAAAAACTATTAGGGGTAGGTATTCCTGCAACGTGGGAAAACCATCTTAAATTTCCTAAACGTCGTAAATGTCGTAATTCCTATACAATTGCGATAGTTTTCCGGCGTTGCATGAATACCCCTATTATGTAGTAATAACGGGAAGCATTGCTTGCGAGTCATGCTTTCCTAAGCCCATAATTTTTCGATTAAGTCCCCTATTTGGATTTGGTACCTTTCGTTTTATCAAAACGAACTTCCAGACTCTCTAAAAATCAGTAGCGGTATAAATGAACAATTTTTATTTTAAGAATAGCCTGCTGTGGGCTACATATGTTTTCTCAATTTAGAATTTTGTCAAATAAAAATTATTTAAGACATAATAAATTGGATGCTTTTGTACTTTGTCAGTATTTTTCTTAAATGCTTTCCTAAAGCCCAGTTTTCAGGGCAAGTTTAAAGTTAAAACCGAGTTAATTCACTAAATTTGGTGAATTAACTCCTGATAATTTGGGTGTCTTTTCTCCAAGTTTGATAGCTCGATTCACATGTTTTCTTTACAGAAAAACTGCTAATGGAGTTAACAATTGTATCTAAGAGCTTAATAACTTTAGTTTAACTCACCACTGAAAAACAGAGGCATAGCAAGTAGGTAAACAAATTTGAACTAAAACATAGGCACATAAACATGTAAATTGTACCTACATACATAAGGGGTATTTACGATCCGGTGCAAGTAGCCTAGTAAAAGTGCAAAATGTTTTTTTTTAGTAGATCGTAAATGGACTCTTTCTAGTTCAAAAATACATACACGAACAACAGTTGACAGTAAGAATGACATTTTTGGCTTGCTATCAAATACACGAGCTACGAGCACACATTTTACACTGTTGTAGTAGGTATCCATATTTTTCTGTTACAATGGGGTTTAGGTAGGTAAAATAAAAGTGCAAAATTGGTGCAAGATTATCTTCAGTATGTTGTATACATTGTTGTTGGCGAGTGTAGGAAAATATTATGCGGAAACAGATTAGAACATTAACAGCACCGTCAACAGCGCCGTTATGCCAAAGTGCTTAATTTGCTGTTGCTAGTGAGAGACCACAAAGAAAATGCTTTGATTCGATATATGTCAATTATTACTATCAAATTAGATCCAAAAAGCAGGTGCTGTTAGTATGGTGACAATATATTTGAGAAATTTTTGCTGGTTAACGGTGCTTGTGCTGTTTGTTGCTGTTAGTCTGTTTCGGTCATTACACTTTTCCAATTTTACAGTTAAAGACTAGTTATAGCTTCACCGGATCATGAATACCGCTATTATCTCGACAACATTTAGTAAGAATTAACCTAAATTTATCCCTATACCTTCCAACATATGACGGATTTACATTTGTCTTCATCTGCAAACATCAAGAAAAGTAGAGCGGGATAGATTCATGCCAAAATACCGAATTTATATGAAAGAGAGATGAACATGTTCGTCTTCGCTATAATATTCATCTACGTTCCTATAATCTGCTTTCAAAGAGATCTCTCCATTTTGGTCTTGTCTCTCTATTCAGCATATGTAAATTTTATATCTCATATCCCGTTTTTTTTTTTTTTGCAGAACTCGTATGAAGATCAATGTAAATCCACCAGAAGTTCAATGTAAATTCCCCAATTATGTTTGTAACTACATAGCCTATTGAATTTATAAGATTTAGGAAAAAACCGATTCAACGTTACCTAATAGTACCTAGGTACCCAATAAGAAATAACTGTTAAATAGTTTGTACTTTAATCGGAGTATATGTACCTACCTATATTTAATATATTATGTATGTATATAGTATATGAAAAATATTTTAAGTATATAATAAAGTATTACTGAGGTATTGTGGCATTTGAAACACTATTGTGTGCTTATAGGATATTTTCGTTATTCTTTTTAATTTGCTGTATATATTTAAGTGGGTGGATTTGTTTTCCTGCGATGGTTTAGGCACCTGTTATTTTGTTTCAATTTTATTAGTTTTTTAGGTTCAAATATTCTTAGTAAACATTATTTTGAATACTTATAATAAATAGTTTTCTTTTTTTTAAGCTTTATACCTAGTACATAATGACTTAAAATTAGATAATATTAGGTTCGACTTTATAAATATTTAAGAAGCTTTTAAATTTTTTAAATGACGTATTTTGTATGAAACAAGCGTCATTTAAAGATTTAAAAGCCTGTTAAATTGGTGAAAGAGCTTTATGAAATCGGTCGTTACACATGTTAATACAATTTTATCATTTTGAAGTGAAAAACAAGTTTTAAAACATAGTGTTGTCGTTGTTGATGGATATTTCACGTTCTTTTTGCAATTTATGGAATTTCATATATGTACATATAATCAGCCCTATCACGAATTCCATCGTAATCGGAAACTTTACGAGTTCCGAAAAAAAACTGTCACCGAATCCGTTCGTAATATGTATGTATATATTTATGTATGAGATTTTCTACTATGATGGATTTTGTGATAGTCTTTTTCGAGATTCGTAGCAAGTTTCCGATTCCGATGGAATTCTGCTTCCAAAGTTTTGATTCTAGCCAACCAATTTTATATTAAAGCCAAATATTTAGTTTCTCTGACTACCAATAAATAAAAGCTAAATAAATAATTTTTCAAAAAAAAAAAACAAAATGCTTACTAAACCAGTTTGTTTTGAAGTCATTAGATCTTAAGAACATAATTAAATATAATAACCTATTCGAAGGGTTTAGGGCTTTGTTTAAGAAAAATCAATTGGATAAAATTAAATAATAACTGAAAAAGTATTAATCTCACACTTTCAAAGCAAGATTTATCAATCTTAACCAACTAAACGTTGCCAATATAATGTTTCACATCCAAATTTAAACTTTGTCGTTGACAAAATTCTGACACACTTTTGTGGAGAGATTTAGTTTTATGCGGTTAACATTTCCTAAACAGAACCCTATATTTGGACCAGAACTTTTGATTTTGTGGTGTAATTAAAAAAAAAACAAGATTTTGTGTTCTTGTAAAAGTTTGGCTTATAAAATTCTACATAAAAAGATAACAACAATAGATTTTGAGAAAATCGCTTCTAGTCAATAACTTATACAATGCGGTGATATGGAAAAAATGTATGCCACCACAAACATGCTATGAAGAAGCCCCTAACTCTACAGGGCCTAACTCTTTAAGCCCTAACTGTACAAACCCTACATAAAATAAATAAATTTGATGGCACAACAGCTCATGAAGAACTAGGGCCTAGTGACTTACAACTCTTAACCATTCCTGTGTGCGTGTCTGCAGGAATGGAGGGGACCTACAGTTTATTGCCGAATCCGAACGGCTAACGAGCGGCACTTTTCTGTGACAGGAGATACTCTTGGAGGATTTGTCAATTCCTCGCAAGAGGCAGTAGCCGTTTTTTCTTTTAAATAAATAGGTGGTGAGGCTGGGGATCGAACCTTAGACCTCCGGCATGACAGTCCATCGCACTAACCATCACGCCACGGCTACTACAAACCCTACATCGTAGTCAAAAAGTATGACTTGGCCGTTTCATAGGACTTTTGCATGACAGATTTAATTTTACCATAAGTCTATAGGAATATTTGTGTAACGGCTGCCAAGCGTTTGTTAAAGAACTGAAGGTCTAGTTATAATTTCTTTGACATTTCCAAAACAAAATAATAAAACAAAAACAATATATCAACAAATTTAATTGATTTTTTTTTATTTGTAAAAACGAATTGGGTAAAATTATGTTTTTAGTTTATAAAATAGTCGTAAGAATATGCATTAATAAAATAGTTGCTCAATAAATCAATGGCTACCAAATAATTAAACATAAATACAAATATTAACAAGATTAAAACAAATTATATTCTACAACTTATGTATATAAAGTAAAAATAAAAAACAAAACAAAGAAATAAAAATAATAATATAAGATAAACAACAAGTATATAATATAACGAAATCAAACAATCTATATTAAATTAATATTATCTACAAAGTTTTTCAGATGCAATAGAGAGTCTTAGGTCAAATATTTAAAAGAAAAGATTAAAATATTTTTGTTTTGATTGAGTGAATTTTATGTTGTTTTATAATAAACAAATTTCAAGGATGGATGATATAAGTTTTGTTTATGTGTCATGTAATTTTTGGGTATTTGTGGGACCACATGTATATTTTAAAGATTCGTTTTAGATTCTGTATAGACTTGAATAATATTTTCACATTTAACTAAGGATAAAAACTAGACTCAAAACGTGTGAATGAATAACGGTGAACTGCGTTTTCCAAAGGTCCTTTTATTTTTCATTGATGGTGGTGTTGGATTTGAATTTACACCGGACAGTTGAAAAATTTGTGAAATTATTTCATCGAATTTTTAAACATTTTCAGAAAAATATTAAAAATTTATATTTAATTTAATGAACCAACGACGCGGAAGTTGGAACAAATCTTAAGCCTTTTGTAAAATGTAAGCAAAAAACCTCAGTTCTAACAAGAGAAGATTGCTTACATTTAATAAGACAATACATAGGTCTTTGCTGTGACATTATGATGTATGTATATTAAATTTACAGAGCTCCTTAGTGCGTAGGTATTGTGAATTTTAGTAAGTTTATCATGCTTATATCAATAACAATGTTCTTGGGAGAAACCTTGGGTTAAAAAATATTATCGAAACACTGTTTCCTAATCGCGAATCTCAGTTCTTTGTGTCAAAACTAAAAACAAATTTGATGAATTAACTTTCAAGGGTGTTGCATATAATTTTTTTTCGCTACATTCTAATACCTAATGAATTTTATTATTCTAAATTTTTTTTTAACTTAATCTTTGGGTAGCGGTATGAACTCAAATTTTGTTCAGTTTCAAAAAATTCGCTTCCATACTTAGTTGAATAAAATGTACATACATATATCATGAAAGGTTAGGTTTGTTGGTTTAAACTTAAAAAAGTATAATCTACACTCATGATTATAAGAGGAACAGTAAGATCCTGGTGTTTACTTTTTTAAAAATTTCAGGTTTTTTTTAATAAATAAGAGAAATAATATTCTAAAGAGGTTAGTAGAATCCACACCAAGTTTCTCCGGCAGCTGGGCTCAATATGGCACCATCATTGTTGTTGTGGTTCGAAGATAATCCAACCGAGGATGTTGAAGAGAGGTTAGTTTGAGATGACGCTGGCAAACACTGGAAACAATAGTTGGCTCCGAAATTATTATCCCAAAACTGTTGCCCCTTACATTGGAACCGTACAGCGAACTCTAGACGTTGTCCTACATGCATCGAATTGCCATACAGAACAAACGTAAACTTGTCTGAAAAGCCATCGCAAGAATTCTCCACATATGTTCCCTGAAGGTCGGCATATGTACGCCAGTTATCAATAGTGTACCGGATGTGCACTGACTTATGGAAATCCAAATTCCTGACTCTAACCGAACCGCTTATCGTTTGGTTGATGTGATCCGAGACTGCAGCGTTTTCTAGAGAAACTTGCTTTTCACGTACCAGATCGAGGAATGTTGGCAGACCGCCAGGTTGCTGGAACAATGGCATCAGTAGTTTATCGGATTTTGGGCCCAGTTGAACCGGTGGCTCAGACTCCATAATTTCCAGATCCTCGAATGCTGATTTAGGTATGTTCGGTATTTCATCCAGAAAGGTTTTTACATCAGCCAAGTCTAGACCTAAGACATCGGCAAACCGGACAATCTTCTTTCTTCCCGGAGTTCCTGGTGGAGTTTTTCCGGTTTTTAACGATGAACAACGTCGTACACGCTGTGGTCTGCAATCATCTTCATCATCTGTGTCCAGCACTGATGTAATTTTACCAGGATCGCTTCTTGTTAAAGTTGGTGGTTCAAGTGGTTCTGTAGGTTCAGTGATGCTGATGACGATTTCTGTGTCGGCGTGGAGATTCTGCGTTTCTGATCCCTTGTCAGTATCCACAGTAGAATTATCTTCAATGGCATTACTTTCCAAATAGTTTCCATCAGGTTGAGGTATTTTAAGACTTAGTTTAGTTTCTTCATCTAGTTCGTTGTGTCCATTTTGCGTTAAGGAAACGATTTTACTTTGTTCTTGGAGTTCGTTGAGGATTTGTTCTTGCTTTTCTATGGCTTTTTCAATATTTGTATTTTTCTCACTACAACTGTCTTGTGATTGCGGAGGTAAATCATTCTCGCTACTTTCCTTTGGAAGATTCTGTTTTTGCGATCCATTGCAGTCATTTCGATCATTGTAGTCTATATGTCCGTTTGTTAAGCTGACATTTGATGATTCTATGATATCGTCGAGTTCTATTGTTGATTCAATCTCAGCAGTACTACTGAGTCTTGGTTGTTGAGATTGAATATTTTGTGGAACGGCATACTCTGTTTCTGGATCAAAGAATGTGCAATCGGAAGAGGAACTATGGCTACTAGCTACTGACGTACAGGCATAGCCTGATTCAGTTGCTGAATTATGTGGAGTATTTGACGCGGATTCAATTAATCTCAGATATTCACATTCATCAACAGGACTTCCAGGACTCTCCAGCTCACAATCGAAATCAAAGAATGAATCAGATTCATGTCGCAAAGGCTGCAAATCAGTTACAACTTGTTCCGATTCATGTGATGGTCCTACCCATGTATTTGACGGTCCCCCATTTATGATTGGCTCTTCTTCTTGTGATGAATTCTCTTCATTCTATAGGTACAAAAAATCGATATTAAACAATTCAACACAATAATTAATATTTATATATTTTACTTGTGATCCGAGTGTTCGTAGCTTTGACTGTAGTCTCCGTGCAAAAGCTTCGGCACGTCCACGACATGATGACATACCTAGTGTTGGTATAACTGCTACTAGGCCACAAGGACCTTCAGGAGTTACACTTTGTGTTAGCGGAATATCACCCGGTCCGTTCATTTACGTGAGGCTTTATTTTGTTTAAAATATATGTCTGTAAGGAAAATTAAAAAAGAAAAAAGTAACAATAATTTACAAGATTATTTGCAACATTAATTGTTTAAAAATTGATATGTGTTAAAAGAAATTACAGATCATTTGAGTACAGGTTCATAAAATATGAACTAAATTTTATAACTAATGTTCAAAAGAAAAGACCACACCAACGAGAAAGATACAATTCAAATACTAACCAATACTTTAACAAATGGTTTTTTTATTTAAGGAAAGATCTTACACAAATACAATTAAAATAAGTCATTTTAAACGGATCTAAACTTTGTCGTATGATTTTAAGAATATATACATACGTACATACCTATACAATAAACATTTCTACAAATTTCTTTTATTTAAAAAACGCAGTCCTAATTGCGTCTATAAATTTAATTCATTAATAAATTATTTAATGACTTCACGAGGCACGAATTACCAGTGGCATGATGAAAAAAAATTTATTTTTATATTTTCGTCTTAAAAAATATTTGAATAATATAATGGGCAAAAACATATTGTCTTTTTATTTCTGTTTTTTTTTTTGGATATGACGGATTGTTTTGGATGCTTAATAACAAATAAATTATACTGAAAACAGAAAGAAACAGTTTTTATTTTGCTTCGATTTTGAGTTTTAAAGCGTGAAAGAAAGATTCTGATATCTATACATAATACATATATGTTACTGTAAAAAGCCGAATTAATGAAATTTTAGAATTTAACGGCAAATCCTACCTTACTGTTTATACGTACATATGTAAGATACATTTAAAGTTTCTGTAAATACAGATTATTTAAATGCAAAACAAACTTTGTATACACCCAACCTCCCACCTACCACAAATGCTATAGTGGGGCAGGCAGGCGGGTTGCAGGGGGCAGCATGCCCCCAGGTCCGTCAAGGTGGGTCCACCACAACGAAAATTCAAAAATGTAACTATGCAGGAATTAGGGGCTAATTTGGGGCTAATTTAGTACTCCAATCCCGAAAGAGCCCCAAATTCCCTTCACCCTAAAACTTGTGGTGGTCCACAACAACCTCCCAATCACTATTTCAAAAATTTAATGATGCAGGAATTAGAAGCTAATTTGGGGCTAATTTAGTACCCCAATTCCAAAGGAGCCCCTAATTCCCTTAACCCTTAAATTTGTGATTGACTCAATATGAAAAATGGCAAGTTTTTGGCAAGTTTAAAGAAGGCCCCGGCAAGTTTTCGGTAAGGAAAGCCTGCACGAGGAAAACTGGACAGACCCCTATTAGTGCCTCGCTGAGAACATTTATTTAATAAAGTACTAGTGAAGCTCTTGATAATAACTAACTATGAAATTATTTTACGAAAATTAATAAAAGCAGAATCTTATTATATCGTAAAAAAAATCTTTGTGTGAACTGTGCAAATTTCAAATAATGATTGTGAATCGGTGTATCAAATAGTAAAATCGCAACTAGACAAAACAGAACAAGACAAAATCACAACTAATTTTGACATTTCTCAGAAAACCGTTCTCAGTTGTTCTACCTAAAAAGCAAGTATGCAAACAGACTCACTGAACAGCAAGCCAGAACAATTTAGAACAGAAGATTTCTCATTGAACTTGTTCTTTTATGTTCTAAACTGTTCCGAACAACATCACTGAACATACCTACAGTCTTTCACACTTACTTGCCCACACACCTAAGTAAATGGGGCTATAATATAGCACCATATCTGAAATGGTTGAATGGAAAACCACGTAAAACAAAACATGTGGAACAAATCTTGTTTTACTAGTCAGGGCTTAGACAGAATTCAACTGATAGATACCTATATGTACGAACTAACGTTTGTATTGTACCTGTTATACTATTACTTTAAATTAATTAATGGGCTGTGGAACTACAGCTTATATGAGATAGGCAGGTACCTATATGTTAATGATCACAATCTTGTATTAATTCCACGTTAATAACAATAGATTATTATTTCACCTCTTTTCACCCCTCTCTACATTTTAAATTAATAAATTGTCATTACTTAGTGTTATTCCTATACTGGGATTCCTAAACTGGGATAGCTCACAGTTCAATAAAAAAAAACTTTTCAGCAGAAAATTTTTTTTTGCGATAAAATCGCTCTCATAAGAAGTACATGTATTTTTTTGTTCGAGGAGAAACTGTATACTAGGCTTAAGTCAAGAAAAGAAAAATCGTACACCGAGAGTGGGGTCTATTTCCTCATTTTGTTTCCAAATCTATTTTCTGAAATAAAGTAGTTCAAAAAATGCCTGACATTAACTGTAGGTACGGTACCTATTAGATAAATCCACGATTAGAAGAAGTATTGCCATACTATCAATGGTAAAGACTTTAACTAATATGATAATTATGTATGTTTATCAATAAGAAAAGTTATTCCACGGACAAGTTCTCTAACCGCCTGGAGCTAACACGTGTTGCTGACAGTACTATTTTATTAGTAGGTCTATTTGACTTTAAAACAGTTTACACAATTTACAATTTTTTTTTTTCAATAACTTTGGTCTTTTTAATTATAACCATAACATAAACCGAAATATGTATAGCATAACATAACATAAAAGTATGTTACTAAATGTATGCATGTAAATTTTCAACGTGTCTGGTCTGCTATTGCTTGCGCTGCGCTTGCAACTTTATCTTGCACTAGGAGCATACTTTTATAAGCCCCCGTCTGCATGCGGTAACTTTACAATGTTTGGCTGAAGAGCCAGACACAAACACAACAATGTTTCAAATACAGTTTTCTGTCTCTTTTTTGTTACATCGGTACTGACACGCACTCATTGATAAACGCTCCAAAGAAACTAAAATTACAACGCTTTATATAGAAGAACACATACCATACCAAAAATAATCTCCAACACAACTCTGTTTATTAATTGCGATAATTTTCAGTCTTTTTCCATTTCTGAGAATGGAAAAAAATGCTAAGCAAAATTTTGCAAAAAAATAACAGAATTTCTGGAAAAATTGCCAGAACAGATTGGTCTCTTTTCTAAGAAACAAGACCAGAATTTTTGTATGAATGTTTGTATGGTATTTTTTTCGAAAAAAAAAATCTGGCGTAATTTCCGGAAGCGCTTTGCATGAACCCTAAAGCCGAAAAAAGATGTGCAGCTTTTTCCCCATGCAGCGAAATTAGAAATAGAGATAACATGCAGCAAAGGCTGCATGCAGAGCCTGGAATATGTCAGCTCTCATAGAGATATTGTGCAGAGAAGGCTGCATGCAGAGCCTGGAATATGTCAGCTCTCATAAGAACGAAGAACCTGTGTAAATTTATTTTCGCTGCATTGGAAAAAGCTGCACATCTGTTTTGGGCAGAAGAACTTGTACGTTCGAATCTCGCAAATAAGCCCACTTGCTGATTATTTCAGCCCAAATCTAAATGAAATTTCCCGGGAAAATGTTTATTTTTCTTCTACAATTTGATTTATATGTCAAATACTGAAAAAAGCTGTTTGTATCATTCAGAACTCTCATTCCCACTATCGTGGGTAAAAGTATTTTACTCCCGAAAAAATGCGTCTCCCGGGAATTTTTTTTCCCGGGGAATATTTAGAATTGGGTTGCTTGATTTATTTTTCGATTCGCGGTACCTATTTTAAGATGACTTAATTTTCTCATAAACTGTTTAATTCTTTTAGTAAGCAAACGTATAAACTTGTTAATATAAGTTTAAAAATATTTTTTACTTCCGTTAAAGTACATACCTACCTCTTTAAAAATATTCTGATTTAATTGCATTGACTTTCATATCACTAGGCATTGCATTGCCAAAGGAAATTGGCAGAATAATGTTCAACTTATAGTTCATGGAAGCTCAACGCTATAGTAATTGAATAAATTCAAGACTGACAATGGCATTGAAAAACCATTGGTATCTAATTTGTGCCAAAAAAAAATGTCAAATATAACAAACACCAATTCCCACTTGGCTGGGCTGTTGATACAATTGCGATGCAAAAATACTTCGAATAAATGTTACAAATTATAATATTGCTTGAATGTGGGAAATTTTTCGAATTTTAACATCTGTGTATACACTTCCTTTATAGGGTATTGAACTCTACACGTGGCTAATTGTAAGGAAATTATTGTAATTACAATTATTTGCAACCCCGTATGGCAAAATTCTTCTAATGCACTGTCACGGAGGGCAAACTTAAAGAGTTTGCTGATTTAGGGAATATATTTGTTCGTGTTTCTCAAAAACGGTTAAACTTATGACCAAGTGGTTGTAAGAAAACTGCGTTTGGGGTTTTTGGTAAAAAAATCGCTTTTCGAAAATTGCGTTTTGATGTTTTTTTTGAGAAAATTGCCTTGTTTTCGAGTTATTCATGTATTGCTTCTTATTATTGCTCGACCGATTTTGTTATAATTTTGCCATATGGTGCTTCTGAGTAGTTTAAACAATATTGTATTTCCGAAACGAATTGTTCGAAATTTTAAGAATTTTTGTTTCTAAAGATATTAAATATGTAAGAGAACATCAGCCATTTATTTTCTTCTACTGTCCTTTTTTTGTCATTTATTGTTCAAGTAGGTATTTACCAATATAAGAGTATTTATATCTTTTACCTATAAAAAAGAAACTCGAATCATTACTGCATGGAAGTGTTGGAATCTGAAAAAAAAAAAAAATATTTATTATTTATTTAATTTGTAGAAATATTTGTTTATATATTTCGAAAATAATAGATAATAATTACAGAAGTCCTTTCAATACGCGAAGACATCTCTACCTTTAAGTGAAAACGAAAATTTTTAAAACACAAAAAGCACGGTTGAAAACTCCTCAGCCATCTTATACTACTAGCTCTATATGCCGCAAATATTGACTTTGTATGTGCAAATTAAATTTCACAGCTGGATAACATGAACTATGGGCCTTCATTAAAGAGAATTTGTGAAAAGTCAAAAAAGTCTACTACAAAAATGTATTGACAAAAGTACTATACGTTGCAATAAAAATCATTCGAACCATTAGCAAAATAGGTAAGTATATGTACTTCAATAACCCAAAAACTAAATCAATTTCCTTTGTCAATTTTTTAACGAACGCATAATTAAAGTTGACAAGAACGTGCGACGAACCTAGTGCTAAACAATTGCTTCTGATTCTATTTTTTTTTTAAACCAAACTTTTCATCACAAGCATTTTTAATAAATATTAAGTAAAGTTAAGTAAATGTAATAGCCGTAGCGTGATGGTTAGTCCGATTGACTGTTTTGCGGTAGGTCTAGGTTCGATCTCCAGCCTCGCCACCTAATAATTTTTAAAATAAAACGGCTACTGCCTCTTGCGAGGAATTGTCAAAACCTCCAAGAGTATCTCTTGTCATAGAAAAGTGCCGCTCACTTTAGCCGTTAAAATTCGGCAATAAACTGTAGGTCCATTCCATTCCTGCAGACACGCACATAGGAATGGTTGTGAGTTGTAAGTCACTAGGCCCTAGTTCTTCATGAGCTGTTGTGCCATCAAATTTTTTTTTTTAAGTACTTAAAATTAAAATTTAAAGCTTAAAAAAAAAAACTGATTATAGAGCCAATTTTTTAATTGTTGTGTTGAATAACTAGAAAAATAAAGTTACTATAGGCTCTCTTTAATAATCAAATAACAAGGTTAAAGCCAACAGGTTTTTTTTAGACGTGTGGTTTTCAATATGGCAATACTTTTTTCGGAGTTGGTCTTTTTGACAGCTGTCTTTTGATTTATGCTCAGTTTGGTTTGCCATTTCATAATGAAAAATGAATAGACTTACTCCTGAACAACGTTTGCAAATTGTGAAAATTTATTACCACAACGAGATCGTCACCGATCCTGATTTTCACAAGAAAATTTTGTTCAGCGATGAAGCTCTTTTTTGGTTGAATGGGAACGTTAATAAGCAAAATTTTCGTATTTGGAGCAATCATAATCCTCAAGCCATTGTTGAGACGCCGTTACATCCTCAAAAAATCACTGTTTGGTGCGCTCTATGGGCAGAGGGAATCATTGGCTTCAAAAATGAAGCCGGCCATAACGTTACAGTCAATGGGGAACACTATAGAGCCATGATTAATGACTTTTTCGTGCCTGAATTGCAGGATGTTGATGTAAACGACCTTTGGTTCAACAAGATGGCGGCGCTACATACCATACAACCAACGAAACAATCAATCTATTGAAGGAAACTTTTGGTGCGCATTATCTCGCTTCGTGGGCCTGTAGCGTGGCCTCCAAGATCGTGCGATTTAACACCGCTGGAGTATTTATTGTGGGGTTATGTCAAGTCGCATGTCTACTTAGATAAGCCCGAGACGATTGACGCCTTAGAAGAGAATATTCGGTGCGTTATTGCTAACATACGGCCCCAATAGCTGCAAAAAGTGGTCGAAAATTGGGCCTCTCGGCTGGAATTTATTCGAGCCAGCCGCGGCGGCCACTTGCCCGAAATCATTTTTAAAACATAATGGCAAACCCTTATCTTTATAAGATATAGCTAAATTCTTAGCCATAACATTAAATTGTATGCGTTTAATTTCTTCTTGAAAACATATGTCTAAAAAAAAACATCCTTTATAATAGAATAAAGAACAAACTTCTAATTCTAGAATGTCACTTTATATTTTTGATGTTTTGAATACTAAAAATTTAAATGAATTTACATAATTTTTGCAATATTATTGGCGTTTGTTTGCATTGAAAATATTTATTCCTGGAATTAACTTTATCTCGTTCTAAAAGAAGCAGATAACTTTTTTTTTATTCCTGAGAAAAAGTTATTTCTGATAATATTTTTTTTGTGAAGGTTAAGTACATAGGTACATACTAATGTATTGTGTATGTATGAATGTATATACATACATATGTTTATATACTAACTGAAACTGACTTATTGAAGTACTAAATATTGAAAAATTGGACTATAGTTGAGTACAACAATAACTGAAAAGCCAAGCCTCCAACGTACATATGTATGTATATGTATATACATATGAATTCTATATGAGTTACACAAACAATGATTTTTTTAAACATAATGTATATATACCTATATATTGAACAACTATAGTGCATTAAACAATTGAAACTGAAGCACATTCAAAACAACCATTATGAAGAAAATTATTCCAATCAGTAAACGGACGATGACCGGCCCCCAATGTGTCGTCGTTTTAAAAATACTCTATAGAGCAGACTTTATTAATAATAATAAGTGGCAATGGCATGTATGCCGGCCGCATCCAGGAGTGAAAATACAAATAAAAATGTCATCAAACTCGCTCCAATGTTAGCTACCTACATAAAAAGGTGTTCAAGTAAAAAATACTATAATTACACTGACGTAGTAAATTAAAGAAACGCATGTTAAAAATAACTAGAAGATTATCTACATGAGTTTATTAAGAGTTCTTGTCTAGGCAGGCAAGAATTAGTGACTCCTGGTATATCCCGAAACACATGGGACAAAATTACAGACCAAGGGATATTGAAAGAAAGAATACATGATGAAAGTGATGCTCATAGGAAACATATCTTAGTTATGACTCAAATATTGCCGTAAAATTAACCATAACGTTATGGATCCTAAATAATTAACCATACATTATATTCTCAATTTTTTGGAGTCAATTCGATATATGGTTCATTATTTATAGTCCACGTAAATATTTATGTAATACCATGCACGGTTTATTATTCAAAGCCCATTCAATTATGGTCCATTTTACTGAAATATTTATAGTCCAGTCGGAATGTCATTTGAAATGGAAAAAATTAGATAGGGTTTTTTTTGATTTTAATCGTTAGGGGGGCTTATTAGGAGTCTAAATTTAAGTTTTCGACCGCCTAGCTCCATTGCGTTGGCCGCCATCTTGAATTTAAGGAAAATTCGTTTTCGTTGAATAACTCGTTTATTTTCAACTTTTGACTAAAAATGCACTTAACAAAAGTTGTTCAGAATATAATTATCTACAACTTTGGTGACCACAGTTTTTTTCCTAGGATTGATATTTTTCCAATTAATCCGGAAAATACAATTACAATCGTTTTTGCATCTGTTAAGCGCGTTAGTTAACTTTTTTTGAATTAAAAACAAAAAGACAGTACATTTTTTTGTAATCGTTAGGAAGGGCCCTAAAGGGTATATATTGAAATTTTAGACCAATTTCCTTTTTAACTTTGGCCGCCATCTTGAATTCAATTTTTTAAATGCTAAATGTTAAATATTTTAATCACTTTCAACTTTTGAACATAAATTAATAGGTATAAAGAATGTTTTTGGTTTGGAGCTCTACAACATTGCAAGTTTTCCATATAAGCAGGAAGAAAGGAATTAAAGCATCATAAGAAAATCAAATTACCCTAAGAATAATAAAACTCTTTTCCACACCACCACAGGGGTAGAGGTATAGGCGCGTTCTTTTTAAAGTGGTATGTATCCCCAGTAGGCCTATTCCACAAGTTATCAGTAAAAAGTTTTTTTTTGTTTTTTTTGGTTTTTAGTTCTTAATCCATGTTATTTTTTTTTTCTTTGATGATGGACCTCTAAATATATACCCTTTAGGCCCCTTCCTAACGATAAAAAAAAAATTTACTGTCTCTTTGTTTTTAATTCAAAAAATGTTAACTAACGCGCTTAACAGATGAAAAACGATTGTAATTGTATTTTCCGGATTAATTGGAAAAATATTAATCCTAGGAAAAAAACTGTTATCACAAAAGTTGTAGATAATTAAATTCTGGACAACTTTTGTTAAGTGCATTTTTAGTCAAAAGTTGAAAATAAACGAGTTATTCAACGAAACCGAATTTTCCTTAAATTCAAGATGGCGGCCAACGCAATGGAGCTAGGCGGTCGAAAACTTAAATTTAGACTCCTAATAAGCCCCGATTAAAATTAAAAAAAAAAACCTATCTAATTTTTTCCATTTCAGGCCTATTTTTTGTCTAATTCGACCGTAACTAAATTTGATTATTGCTAGGTCCCAATGAGTATAAAGCGGCTCATGACCAGTGCAGACATACTTGCGCAGAGTGCAGAAATCACCAAAGACATTGTCGGAGAACGTAGCGTAGAAGAACCATCCTGTGTTAGATGCGGACAGCAACCTATTGGTAGTGACTATAGAAGATCACCTGCAAAGGTTGAAGGATCACTTTTGAACACTGCTCAACGATGCCCATGATGCAAATCTGGATCCTCAACTTACAAATGCACGTAGGTCTTCCTAAGGTATTCACACCAGTCCCTCAACAAATTCAGAAATAAAATCCGCGATTCACCTTCTTAAGGCAAATAAATATGAGCGACCTCTAAATATTAACGCAAATGGCTGAAATTTTAACAGGCTTATCATTTCACTAAACTCTAACTAAAAAGATAGTAGCATTGAAAATCGGACACAATTTAATTTTTTTTTGGAACCAGTCTAAAATACATATAAGAAAAACAGTAACCTGCCAGGAAAAAGAGCAATTCTGTGACAAGTCTAGTTGAGTTCTTTGCTTGTTTAAACTTTTTGGCCTTTAGTCCACAAGAAATGGCTTTTTAAGTTGCACTCATCAGATAACTATAGTGAGGGTCTTGTAAATACTTAATTTTGTTAATTTCATTTCATCTTACATAAAATTTATTAGGAATATCTGGTGTGAGCTATACCCAACAAGATTAGAATTCCTTATCATTAAAACTGGAAGATATTTGTCCGGGGTCTAAAATTGTTTCTATACGAAGGTTTTTTTGTTACAAAATTCCATAGACTGCTGAAATAAATTAGCCAAGTAAAATAATTATCAGCTTTTAACTGCTTTTAATTACGTTAAAAGCTATTTTGAATCATAATTCAACAAGTCCAATAATAAAATACTGCTAAGTCTTCTACGGAATTTGACTATTTTGATTAAATTTATAGGTAGGTTCTTTTAATAATCAACATCAATTAAAATAAAAACAAAAGCCGCAAACAGAAAAAATTGTAAACAATTATTTTCTTTTAATAATTATTGAGTAGCCAAAAAACAAACATAAACAAATGGTGTCAGTATTAATTTATCAATTTGATGATTAAGAATATCTATGTTAAATATATTAATAATAAAAGATATGTTATGAACACCAAATATGGACGTACAATGATTTAAATTACATAAACTAATTAATTTTTCTTGTTGGGGTACCTATCGGCATGTTTAAAAAAATTCAAAGTGTCTGAGTTTTATTCCATCTTATGACATTTTCTATGTGTATGTCGACATTGTTATCTCTTTTCTTGAAACATGCATTCAGTTAGTGCTGAGTTTCTGTTATTATTGTTTTAAGTGTTTACTTAAAGCAAGATTAATATAAAAAAAAATTAGTGATAAAGAAATATTTATTTTATTAAAGCCAGATGCTATTTTTAAGATTCTACCTTGATGACAAGAAGTACTTGTGTCATTGACCTTATAATCATAATAAAAATGCAATTTCAATGCCAAGGCTATTTATTTGGTAGGTAACATAAAAAATACTGATACAAAAAGGTTGAAAATACAAAATAATAATTATATAAATACCACAAAAATAGACTGTATTTTGTATTTTGTTGTTTCAGAAGGCAAGTACAAAAAGGAAAGTTGGTGTTTTTGTTTGTGTACTAAAATGTACGATCTACAATTCAAGAGGGCCATATTATTTATTATTAGAACAATTCAACTACAAAAATATTATAGCACACCAATGATTTGGCGTTTATGGCAAATAAAAAGTAAGTATACGCCACAGTGTCTTTCATATTAATTGCGATACCTACAAGTTTATAAATATATGGACATTATTAAGAAAAGCATTTCTTTTCTTAATTTCCTGGCTCTTCATCAATTCTACACGAAACGGAAACTTATGCCCTTTAGAGAAAGTAAAAACATTTAAGTTAGAAAATTCTCGATTTCATTGCAGAAACTCCATGGTGATAGTCTAAGTGCCTGTTTACATTGTATTTTTGACGAACGGCGCATCCAGTGAGATGGGTAGATTTTGTGTTGGTAAGAAAGAGAAGGGTTAATTCCACCCAAATTACGCCGATGCGCCAGTTTAATTAAATGTTTTCGGATTCAGCATGAAGATTTTTTTTTGTGTGAGTGAGAGATACATGGTTTTTAAGGGTGTGAGATAGGGATGGGTAGATTGAAATGAAAGGATTTTTTCTCAATAATGTAAACACGAGGAACATTTTAATGAACGAAAACATGCTTCATTAAAAATACAATGTAAACAGGCACTAATGCCTTAGTTCTTAAACTGTGTGGAACCCCAGCGTTCCGCGGAAGAATTTTTCGGGTTCCGCGATTTTCTTTAAGTTAATAATTTTTGTAAGTTAATTATAAACCTTTTTGCGTAAAAGTAGTGTTTTTTATCGTTACCTACCCATAATAAAAAAAAAAATATGATACAACAACATCCAATTTCCAAAGAAAATTACGAGCCATCCGTGTGAGTATGTATGTATATACGTAGTCACGCATAATTTCTATAAGGTTCTGCACACTATTCCACTAAGAATGAAAATTTGACACAAAAATGCATGCGTGTGAGCATCGTCATACACAACTGTAATAGGGTTTCTGCATCATAACTGCTTAACTATATTCAAGAATTTTTGCAAAAAATATGGCAAAATGTGAAAAAGTGATTAACAAAAATATGTCTAGAGATGCCTGCGTATGCAAAAAATTTTGTTTGGTCTGTGAAATCAATCTGAAATGATAATTAATCACATATCAAACACAATTTTCGTGAGCTTTTTCGCTCACAGGCATTTCTATTGCCTGTTCTAGTTTTTTACTTTTGCACTTTGTACAAAAAGTTTTGAATATAGTTAAGCCTTAATATCTGACAAAAAATAAAAAAATAGTCGGAATAAAATTGGAATAAACTTCCGAATTGCGTCTTATACTTCCATATTGCTCGTAAGTCCTGAAAAGTCAGAAGATTTGAATAAATTATTCAGGAAGTTTTGAAAAACTTATAGTAGATATACAAATTAACAAAAACAAGATTTCATTTGTTTGGAATAAACAAATTAAAATTGCGAAACAGTAAACTGCTAATGATTAAACGGCATATTTGTTAATTAAAATGCATTAAAAATAACAATAATGCTCTTTACTTTTTAATAAAATCGCATATTGGAATAATTATTATGTAGAAATGTATATAAGAACAGTTTACTTATCTTAAAGCGCATCTATGTACCTAGTCTATGCTGATAATCTATTTAGTAAAGCTATAAGTTAAAATTAGGGTTTACTGTTTATTGTTTATTGCTGATTGTTTTTTTTTTTTTTTGTATTGTATAGTGTTTACCACTTCTGATTTTTTTTTCTTTGCAGAAAAAGAAAATAATAAAAGCAAAAATAAAAGTGAAAATAGAATAATATTTATGGAGAGAAGGTAAAGATATAAGATGGGAAATTTAAAGAGAATTATTTTGTATTTTTTCACAAAATATATACTCATATTTATAAATCTACTTGTAGGATGCAAAACAAAACTTTTAAGAATTTGTTGAAAGTGGTCACAAAAAGGTACGAAAGGACGCGAGTGAGATAAAATATCGGTACAACCTTCAATGGCCGGTGTTTTTATATTCAAGTAGAAAATAAGAGGTCTGAGAAAAAATAAAACGAGAATCTGTAAACAACAACAACAACTTAAAGGCGCTACCACCAATTGTGTACCAATTGTTTTTTAAATATTTTTAATTCGTTTTATTTTTGTTTGGCTGGAGAATCATTTAACACAATACCTAATAAGAATAAAACTTTTCATACATTGTATGTAGGTGCATATCTTACATATAATCATTTTCTAACCACTTTAAGTTCTCTTTGTCATAAATTGACCTAATCGTAAGAAAAACCACAGACCTTTGAAATCGGACCACCTTTACGTAGTTTTTTGTACTTATTTTATCATTTTTTTCCTTTTGATATTGATATTTTATAGCCGTATCTATATGAATATCATTTGCTCTCAAAAGTTTATTTTCTGTTTGTTTTTATCTCATTAAAAATGGAGTTGCCAAAAGACGTATACACTCCATATCAAATAACCTCCTAATTACGCCTAAAATATACTTTGTTACAATTTGCATCGATAAATTCAAATTTTGTTTAATGAATTTGAAATAAATGTAAATAAAAAGCAAAAATATTATGTAAGTTTTCTTACAGACATGAGAAATATGATAGCTCTTCAAAAATAAAAATTACAGGCATAACAATCGGTTGTTGTTGATTAAACACAATAATTCATGCTTTAATTGTTATAAAGTTAGCTACTGTTTGCAAAATAGACTAACAATTAAATACAATGCTTAGATTAATTTTTTGTCACCCGTCAAATGCACATGCTATGTACATACGTGAAAAGATAGTAATTAGTTAATTAGCTGGACTCATTATAGCTACAAATATACGACAAGTCTTACGTCCGCATTCAATAGTTCTCATGATACGGTTTTGTTGAATATGAATTACTTTTTGTCATTACTGTTTTTTTTTTTTTAACATTAACTTTGTTGCCTAAAATAATTTTATTGTTTCGTAAATTGGTTTCAATTGATTGAAATTAATTCAATGACTTACTTTTGAAGCCTAGTGATATATTTATGGTATTAATAAGGATGCCCTTACTTAAATATTGTTTTCATTAATATTTATTTTAAATTTTTTCGATTATTGTTTTTACATTGAAGATGAAATTTAAGGGCAATATAATTAATTTAAATTAATATCTATACTTGCGAAACTACATAAATAGCAGATTATGAGTTCGTAGATAAATCAAGCTTGATATTTTGATCAAACTTGAGGGTACTATGATAGGAAAGACAACTAACTGGCTCTCGCAATTTTGTCCGTCTTTATTTTCTGTATATATACTTAGATACCTAGCGTTAATGGGGCTCACCCCAAACATATTTTCTTCATATCTTGTAGGACCAAAATTAACGGTTTTTGGTTTTTCTAAAAAATGGACCCACATATTTTATTTAAAAAAATATAGTTAAATTTAAGACTCTGGGGTCTAAGTTGCTCACGTGTAGGATACTTGTTAAAAAGAAGTATAAAATCTTAAAAGACAATAATTGGTCAAACAAATTCAGAAATTATTTTAATGTTATTAAAATCACCTCATTTGTGGAATCTTTGTAAAAAAGTTAACAATTATATGTATATAACCCACCAAGTCATTTTAAGAAAATAACAAGTTTTAGTAATTGTTCCAGCTATAAATTTCCACAAATAACGTGCTATCAGTGTCTATAACCTTTAAAAACAAAATTTTAAAATTCATTTAAAAAACTCGCTCTACGTGCGAGCAATTACTGAAACTTGACCTTTTATGACCTCAATGCCATCCTATATCTTTTTGTAAAGCCAGAAATCTTTTCTCTTATTTCAAATAAAGTTGTTTCAGTGAATATAGTTTTTGAGATATTATTTTTTAAACTCAACATTTACTGGATTATATATTAGATGTACATACAGGGTGTCCCGGTAAGAATGGTCCAAACTTATTATGGTGATAGGCAAGGTCATGACATGTCAGAATTAAGTAACTTGCTCTCACCGAATTATAACGGCTGTTTGTTTGAAACTTGTACAAACTCTTACTTTGAATTAGTTTTTTGTTTACCCAGTCCATAGTTTTTTTTTATTTTTTCACTCAAACATTGACCAATAAAATTACCTATTTTGTGCATTAAAATAATTTGGATTTTATTCGTCCTTATTATTAAAATTACTCATAGTTTGATCAAAATTAATTTTATACTTCAATCTTTTAAGAGCATTTGAAAAAAAATTCGTATGACTCAGCATTGGTTCTTACTTTTAAAAAATTACCTTGTTCTCCTTATTTCTTAAAATGTATAAAACTAACTAAAGCTATACCCTTAGATCGAAAGTTATAGCCATGTTAATCCAAAAGACATGGTTCGAAAACAAATAAAAATAAAATGCTTTGTTTGAAATCGAGCTTTATTTCTAATTTAAATTCTTTATTTTTTACCACAAATAACATCTTGTATCAATTGATTGACTAATTTTGATTCTCAAAACAACACAATTTGTTCAATTTTAACAATAATGGCAGTCTTTTACCTTAATACGCCACGATTGTTATGGATGATGATTTATGATTGATGGGACACCCTGTACCTATATATCTTAAATTAGAAGCTACTTTTAAAGAGCTGGTAGCAGTGTTTTTTTTTTATTTTTAGGAATTAACTGCACAAGAATAAGCTTAAACTAAGTAGAAAGGTTAAACTTTGAGTAGATTCATCTTACCTTCAAAGACCTAAGAGTTTATGAATTAGTACGATGCATTTAATTAAATCAAAATTCTGACAACTGATTAAATAATGTTTTTTTTTTTTTTTTTGAAAAGTTAAACTAATTGATAAGATGATAACATTTGTGTCTACTTTTATAATAAGCACAGATTTATCAGTGGATCAACTGTTGTTTAATACTATATAAATGGGTTTACATACAAATCAAATATTGACATTTTTCTGAATACGTGATAGGTGTTAATAACTTTGTTTTTAGAATAATATTACATATTTGTTTAGCTGCTTACTATAAATTTATAAATACAAAAACGTAGTATATGACTTATTTTTTATTTGATTTGAAATTGTTGGCGCCGCTTTTTAAATAGTGCACTTTGATTTAGTGCACTTTGATTAAAGTGTAATCAGAAGATCTTGTTTATTACAGATACATTACACACAAAACTTAGATTAAGGAGAAATTAGTTTTAAAGCGTTCGAATTTTGATATAAAATTGAAAGTTGTTGTTAACACACATAAAAAACAAGACTGAATAACCCATAGATGTTAAAAACATACATAGGTCATATCTAATAACAAAATTTTTATCTCGGGAATAATGTCACTTTCGATTGGATTTTGGGTGTGTTCCATTTCTATCGAATATGGAAAATTTGTAGTGAATGGAGTGAACAAAATTTCCAAATTCAATAGGAATATTAAACTCCCAAAATCATGTCGTACATGACATAAAGAAATATTGAATTTGTGCTTGAATATTTTTTATCAAGACTTATCATGAAAATTCAGCTAGATTCAGTATAATTATGGCCAGTCATAGATTTTTTAATGACTTTTTAAAGTTTTTTTTTCAAAGTAAAAAAACATTAAAAAATTATATAACATTTTTTTGGATCATAATTACTGAAATAAGTTGAACGAACTTATGTAAACATTTTTTTAAGTAAAAAAAAGTTTGTCTTTAACACAATACATGTATTTGTAACAACATTTAATTTATATATCCGATTTGCCAATGAAAGGATTTAAGACACAGTCCCTGTATTATACTAATGTGCATGTGTAGTGTAGTGTACGTAGAGTACAAGGAATGATAACCAGTACTAAGCTGTTAACTACAATACTGTAAAATCAATATCAAATAATTAATTTCAATAATTATTATCTGTGGATGTTTATTTATAAGTCTTTCTTTCATTTTTTTTTTCTTTATTTTATAAATGGAATAATATTGAATTAAAAATTAAATGATAAATATCAAAGTAGGTGACTATTAAATAAGGTTATCAATAAAATAAACTGCGACACAAATTTTTTTGTATAAGTAGAGTTCAGTTTTGGACAATAAAGCCAGAGTGAAACGATTAAATAAACAAATAGTTTTAGCTCTGATGTGACCCCACAGCTCACACACGTGCCAAGACCTAGTCATGCAAAACAAGATTTTGGTAAGATCTATTTTAGAATAGGAAGACATTATAAGAGCTAAAGGCGCCATCGCCAGTTATAGCTATCATTGAAATGCAAACTTTCATATAAATTGACACTAATTATATCAATGATTACACTACCTTATCAATGCTCATTGAAAAAAGAAAAGACATTTCATGAGAACAGTTGGGCCGAAACTAAATTTTTTTTTGGTCAGATGTATTAATTAAGTCATAAGCTTTATTTTGGCATCAAAATAATCATAGATTTTGCATCTTTAATGTCTTAAAAATCATCATTAAAATTTTCAATGATGAATTTCAATGATAGCTAACTGGCGCCTAAGACTGAAGCCTATAAGGAAATTTAGTTTAACCGTGACGATACAATGAGAGGGTTATTGCAATCAAAATGTAATCGATAGACTTATCTGCTGAAAAAGCTTAGGAATACAAGATAATTTAGGGTTTAGGAATACAAAATAATTTATAGCTATTTGTATGTAAATGGTTTTCCAATTGTTGTTTTAGCTGTTGTTTATTTTTATATTTGTTTCTTATTTTGCCGACACTCAAGAAAAATCAAGTATAACAACTCCACGCGCGGCGCCGCGCCGCGCCGCCGGCCGCCGCCGTTACAATGGCGTGTGTTCGTTTACTGGTTTCAACAGCAGTTGAAAGTCAAAAAATTATCTTCAGTGACGGGGAAATTTTTTGTGGGAAACTAGGATTGCAATACATTTTTTTCGATATTCAAAGGGGCCTAAAGAAGCTTAAGGGCAGAATTCTTCAAGGCTTTTTAAATCATTAAGCTGGAACCACACTTATCTAGTGTGGGGATCGGTGTGGTGTTTATCTGTCGCTCCAATTTATTTCATATTCGTAGATGCATTTTTGTTATGTTATTGCTCAAGCCCTCATAAGCCCTCACGGTTACAAGATTAAATTACAAAAAAAAAAAAAAACAAAGTTCTTAAAAAGTTTTTGGGTTATAAATTTTGAAAGAAAAAGATTTGGCATCTTTTTTATATCAAAATAAGTAATTATTTCTGATTAACATACAGCACCAAAACAAACACATGTGATATTGTTATCAACTGGAATAACGATGGCCTATGGATTAGAGAATATTTAAGAATTTATTAACTTAAATAGATTCCTAAACGAAATTCAAATCAATTAACAATAGAATTCAAATAATCGATTTATTACAAACATGCCAAGCAAGTAAGACTACTTCTTCTCAATCAAACAGAAGCATCAGATAACATTTAAAATGTAAACAATCGTATTTATCACAATAACTGTCAAAATGACACCAAAAGATAACAATGTATTGTATTTACAGTTCAAACATAATCCACCTAAATTAACTAAATGATAATTATCAGTTATGTATAAGTTAAGAATGGAAAAGTACACATATTACGCGTACATACCGCTATGCTGGATGATGGTGTTATATATACAATTTATGTAGGTATACATATATTTATACGTGAAACGTTGATTGATGTTTTCAATCTTAATTTAATGTATGTATTAAAACATTAACACTTTTAAAGTTTTCATAAGGTAAATAAAACTTATTCATATCATCAGTTTTATAAAATATTTCCACTTGCAAATTAATTTCACTCTTATCAGACAACTGAGACGGAGGTTGACAGATCAGATACCGTAAATCAATGCATCTGTTTAAAGGCCGAAAATACACTACTTAAATATTCTTTTGCTACACAAGTGCAAGCCGAAAAAAGATGAAAAATACAAGACAACGATTGCCAAGATCGTCGAAGCATTATATGCTGTTATATAGATACGCGCGTTTGTGGTAAACAGAGGGACAATCGTCAACCGTTTACCGTTGCTCTTTGATTGCAAAAATTTACGTAAACCTAATTCAAATTGAAACAGAAATATATACTTTTTTTTTCAAACCACCAAGAAAACTCAGATGTACCTATCTTAATTGTTGAAGAAACATACAAACTAAAATGGAATATTTGTGTTTGAAAAAAAGTTTGACCGGCTTCGCCAAAATATCTAGAAAAACACCACAAAAATAGTCGATAAGTTCGATTCATTCAGCCGATCGAGTTTAAGATATTTACCGAGAGCAAACAGCAAAGATACCATACTTATACAGTGACCATCTGTCCTTTTTTTCGATATAGAATCTTAAAATTTTAAAATATTTATTTGGACCCTTAATCAAATTAAAAATTTACATGTTTGTGGGTAGGTATTGAACTTAGTGCTGGAGATATATGGCTGGAAAATCGTCATACTTTCTTCCATTTTGGAACTTTGTCATAAACCACTTCTTTACATTAGATAGAGCAGTACATAGAAATAAACAATAATTGTTGCTAGAAAAGGTATGAAAGTATGAGAGGTATCCCTGTAGTTTATTTTTGTTGTGTAGTTTAGTTTTGTCACTAAAGCGAGGGTGGTTTAGTGAATGAATAGGTAGTTGATTTATAAAATTTGTGTTTTTTGTTTTAAAAAAATGTAAGTATATGTAAAGTGAAGTTAACAATTTAAATTTGGAATAAAATTTTAATGGCTCGTAGGTTTAACGATTTTTTGTTAACAGTTTGGATTTACTGAATAATACGCCTCTTCGTCTTTATTAACAGGAATAACAAAAATATATAAAACCAGATTTTACTAATAAAAGAGCTAAGTGAAGAGGATGGAAAGAAAAATAACATGAAAAAACATGGCCCAATGTTCACTTTTTTTTAATTTTCTCCCCAGATTTTCCATTTACAACTTTCAACCATTCCTGTGTGCATGTCTGCGGGAATGGAGGGAACCTACAGTTTTTGCCAAATCTGAACGGCTAATGTGAGGTGAGTTGCACTTTTTTATTACAAGAGATGGAATCTTTGTCGGTTCATTGTTCTCGCAAATTAAATTATTATTAGGTGGACAAGACTGGGAATCGAAGATAGACCTCCGGGATGACATTCCTACGCACTAATCATCATGCCACGGCTCCTACAAATTTGTATATTAGTCGTGACATAATTGTTGGAGCACGGGACTGTTATGCTGCCGGAGGTCTGGGTTCGATTCTCAGCCTCTTCCACCTAAAAACAAAAAATGGCTACTGCCTGTTGCGAGGAAGTGACAAATCCTCCAAGAGTAAATCTTGCAATGAATTACTGCCTCTAACCTTAGACGTTCGTATGTGGCAGATAACTGTAGGTCCCCTTCATTCCTGCCAATAACACGCATACAAGAATGATTGAGAGTTAAGTCACTATGCCCTGGCCACACAAGGTGTCGCTTAACATAAAAACAAACCACTACTTTAGGACAGAGAAACAATTGAAATTAATTTGGGCATAAGTAGGCCATAAACAACTACTATTCCACGGAAATTTCGTTTTTTATGAATAGGACATTTTAACTTACGAGTTAATTCGTATTCCATGGTTTAGTATAGTTATCAAATAAAAATTGACCAAGCGCTATTATTCATAGGGATGAACTGTATATATGGTATATCGTATATCTAATAACAGGAATTATTGCAATTAAATTGTAAGAAATTGAGTTGGTAGGTACTGTAAAGTTCTCTATTTTGATATTTCTACAAACACGACCTTTCACTTTTGTAGTTTCATAAAAAGTACATACTATGTACATAGGTATGTACATAATTGTATTTATATTTTAATTGACATTACAATATTTTCTAAATTTATATTGTTGCTAGATAATTTACCAACAGTTAATTTTATTCAGATAATACCGATACCAAACAAGATTAATGTAAAATAGTTCAATTAATTCATACTTTGGTCACCTTAACCAGATTTATCTGTGCAAATTTACAATTACACTTTTCTTATTCGTATCTATGTAGGTACATTGCAATATAAAAATGCATCTATTTTTAGAAGATTATTTTGTATTTTCCTTTCGCTGAGATACGTCGTACATACATACGTTCCTACGTATATTGTACATTTATTTTGTATTTTTATTTTGTTTTTATTCATTTTCGTTTAACGTCTTTTTATTTCTTTTAAACTTGCCACCAGTGTGTTAGGTTGGTAGAGTATTATGGTGGTGAGGATTGATCTTATACGACAGCTAGTCATAGTATATGTCGAAATGGTTAATTAAATGTTTGATCACTTTGAGGCGATGGCAACACTCTCTTTCTCTGTCGTTGATGCCTCCTTATTTTTATTATTATTAAATTATATTTTGTTTATTTGTCTTTTTGACATTTCTTGGAAAACATTTTTGGCATTTTAAGCATTGTGGGCGTGCGTTAATTGAGCAAAACACGTGTGATTTTTTTGAAAATAATACATACTTCGTAAATGTCAGTATTGGAGTTGACGAGTACACTTTTCTAAACCTAAGTAGGTATACATATATAATTCAAGCTTATATATGTATGTAGGTATAAGAAAATTAAATTACCTTAATTTTTCACTAATGCAATGCTAGATATTTTTATAATAAATTGTATAGCCGATTTCAAGTAAACATTTTTACGAAACAATAGAAATTATGATTCTCTATTGGGTTGTACAGTAGAAATTATGATCCTCAATTGGGCTGCAGTTAGGTCAAAAATTATTCATAAATTGGAAGAGTGGTGACGTTCGGTTTGACACGTTTCGTGTGTGTTAATGACTTGTTTTGAAATTTAAAAAATGAATTATTGACCTACAGCTGAATATACTTACTCGTAGATCACACAGATAAAAAGTTAGCAATTTCTAAACAAAACAAAATTGTTTTTCAGCACCTAACATCCCTACCTAACATACATACCTACATACATATATGTACATATATATTTTAAAATTTAAGAAAACAAAATGCAAACGTGATCGCACAAACTTGATTTTATGGTTCAAGGTTGTACAGTTTAAAGAGAAGATATTTTTGGATGAACAATTTTTTGTTTTTGATTTTCTTGTTTATTAAAAAACAAAAATTAATAATATTTTTTTTTTATTAAATATTGGTAATCAATATAACTGTAGTTAGTAATGTTGGTAGGTATACTTCTTTAGAAATTAATGTAATTTTCGAAAAATTCTATTTCAGTTAGTTATGTTAATTTTAAGCCAAAAGCTGAAACCCAGTTTTATTTTCAATAATTCGAATACCTATCTCATTATACACATATGTAAGTTTACTTATTGCGAGAGTCTATTCGGAAAAAGTCTATTTACCTTCCTAACTCTATAGCCTTAAGTTCAATTTCAGATTTGAATTAAAAATATGATATCTTATAACAAAAAGACTGCACTGGGCAAAATAGCAAAACTGATATTTGGTTAACTTTTTAAGGAGGTAAGGTACTAAGCTTGGTCTAGTATATAAAATTATTTTTTTTTTTTTATCATATACATATTTGAACGATCTAATTCTCATAATTAAACTGATTTAAGCTAACGTTAGGGACACTCTGATCTATCTAAGATAAGAAGAATGATTAAAGTTCACCAAGGTACGAAGTAGCTACTAATTGCAAAACAAAATTACAAAATAGATACAGCTATTAAAAATAAATATTTTGAAACATGCGTTAAAAACCATTCTATTTTATTTTAATTCTATAAGTTTGTGTCACGTCCACATTTTATTTCTGCACAAAATCGGATTTAGAAAAATTATTTGAATTAAACTTAATAGTAACAAAGTCATAGAAACTTGCAAGGGCAAGAATTAGTTTCATAAATACAAAATTTGTATTATTTCTCTATTTATCAACCGATATTGTTTAAATATAAACTTATTTTAATTCATTATACATTCTTATACGCATAATGTACTTATTTTTCCCGCATATCCTTGCCAGGTCACTAAAATTAATACATCATTTCTGTTCTGAGTTCATTGAATGAATGTATTCTTGGCAAATTGATTTGATTTTGATCGAAATACCTATTTATTATTAATAAAAAAACAATTAACATTTGATTGGAATACTTTTTTTTCAAAGAACTCATAACCAGCTATTACACGGTGACTCGAGAGTCATGACTCTTTTCGAATTTAAATGAGTTTGAAGTACTGTGCGAACTAAATAAATAAATAAATTTGGTGGCACATACGGCTCATGAAAAACCAGGGCCTAGCGACTTTCAACTCAACTATTCCCGTGTGGGTGTCTGCAGGAATGGAGGGGACATGCAGTTTATTGTCGAATCCAAACGGCTAAGCTGAGCGGCACTTTTCTATGACAAGAGATACTCTTGGAGGATTTGTCACTTCTTCGCAAGAGGTATTAGCTCTAAAAAAAACTTAAGGTGGAAGCGGCTGGTATTTAACCCAGACCTCTGGCATGACAGTCCGACACACTAACCATTACGCCACGACCTAACTGTAATAGCCGACTACATTTTTTTTAAATTTTTTTAAAATTAAATTGATAAATGTGCAAAAAAATTTGCCCAGTGAGCAGTACCAGAAGGAGATGACTACTTTTACTTAAAGGAAGCAACAACTTATGGTAAGCCCCGAATTCCTAGGCCATTGTTCTTTCAAAGATTGTCTTTATCAAAATGCCTGCATGTTTTTTTTTTTTGGCAAATCAGGTTATATGGCACATGGAACTGTGGTGATGGTAATATAAAAAATTTTATTCTATTTATTCCTTAAAAATAACAAACTAGATAGTGTTAGTAAGAACCACAAAGTGCCCAACATTCCGAATAATGGACATTGTTGTTTAAATTCAATATTTAATGGAAGCTTTTAAGTTTTAGGTTTATAATTATTATTTTTAAATTATCTGTTTATTTTTAAATGAATCATTTTTTTGTTAATAATTCTTATTTATGTTTATTTATTAATGTTTTGGCTTAAATAATTGATGTTCTTTAATGTTTTGTTCTTCAAATTCTATACATATCAAAAGATTTTAATAAAATAAAAGAGGTATGATTGGTTTGTTTTTTTATTTAAAAAAAAGTATTCGTTATTTTTTTGATTTTTTTTTTCACAGATATTATTATTGGATCAATGTTGATTCAGTACGTTATTAACTTTGCTCCAGCTCTGCAAATAAAGGCACTATAAGCAAAAGTTTCGAATGGAGCAAAGTAATCCCGTCCCTTGAACAACTGGACTAAAAAAAAAAGAGATCAAACTTATTTAAATAGCTAACTCATTTAAATAGCTATCATATCATATTTATATTATTTCATAATATTTTTCATAACAGGGATAGAAAAAAATAAAATTAAAAAATTTATTTTATCATTTTAAAGAAGTTTTCTAAAAAATGTTCAAAAATTGGAGCAATGTAACCCCGTTTTACGGTACCGCTATTTTTGGTAATGTTGAACCATTGAATAACTAAGATTCTAGAATCAGGTCTCAGAATCTTAACTAAAGTGCTTCTCATTGAAGTTAAAAGTATTATTCACTAAATGCAAAAAATGTCAAAGTTTAGTAGAAAATCGATTCCATTGTCTTAGTTAGACAACTCTTAAGACCAGTTTGTACATAGAATCAGTTAAACAGCCCATTTAATTAGAATCTGTGAAAATCATGGTACAGATTTAACTCACTGTGAACAAACTAAAATTACTAAAAGGGTGTATTAAGAACATTTTATAGAGATGTAGGTACGGCTTTAGATAAATTACATTTTCCTACAGCAGTGACGAATGATGATGTTGTGTTTGATAAAGATTTTGTTTGATGATAAGGGAGGATGAGCTATTTAGTAAATACCCAGAAAAATTGGAAATTAATGCAAATTCTTTGTTTTTCTAATATCCCACTTGTACATAATGTATGTAGGTATGTTTATTTTTGCATAATAATCCCTATATCAGTTACACCTGAAAAAAAAACACTTTTTTTTTTGTTTTATGAAGGGCTGAGATTCGTCAGACGTGACGTCACAGTCCTACCCGCTAACCAGTTTAAATTAAGTTCAAAAAATTTAAGTAACTATTTAACTCCCTATCATTTAAGAGCTTTCATTTTTATCTTTTTTTCGAACACCATTTATGTACATACATATATATACATAACTACCTACACAACAAACTGATTCATTGATTTAACCTTTCGTGACTTAACCTCATAAGTAACACCTTCTAGTAAAATATCAACCTATTGCCATGATAGTTTTTCGAAAGCCGTCACGTCATAGTTTTGTTGGTTAACTTTGTAGGTCAACAGAACAACTTCCCGCTTTTTTTATTACATTTTAAATGACTTGCTTTTCCTTCTTTTTTTTTTTTTTTAAGTTATGTAACTTTAATTATTTTATCTAATAACTTAATTAAATAAATTGACCTCTTAAGACAAATTTTATTATTTTGTGTCATTTCACAAAATTCTAAGACGAAATAAAAAGCAATTAAAAAATATTGTCCTATTTCTTTTTAGCAAAATAATGGCGTATGGCTAATATCAATTTCGATGTGTCAAATGCGGGGTAGGTACATGGTAAAAATAGATTTCGAAGACAATTTGTGGGAGACTATATACAATAATAGAAATTCTAAAAAAAATAAACTTACCTATATTTGATTCAGCGCTACAATGTTAATCCTTATGCAATAAAGTTGAATTTTATTTAAATTTTAAACTTCGACAAACTTTGTAAGATATTTTCTTTTTTCGACAATTTTCACAAAACAAAAACACACATTTCACATGGTAACCATTGAGGCGGCAATTTACTTGAATAACTTCTAATAATTAATTTTTTGTTGGTACATATATGTAAGCATGATTAAAATCAATTAATTTGTCTTTCATCAAAGTTCCATGGATACAAAACGTTAAGAAATTATCAATTATCCAAATAAATAAAAAAAACACCGCATAATATTGGAGGAGTGCTTAAGAAGGAGACGTGTTGTCAGATGAATTCAGAACCAACGGTTGAGCATTCTTCTCTTTTCCATCGGTCGTTGTTGTCGTCGCGCAGTAAGAATGTCATTCAAGGGCGTTGCAAGGTCGTTGGCACAAGTTTTATTTTCAAACACACGAGAGGCAGGAGTACATTTTTTATATCAAAATTAAGTTCGTTTCGAAGCGAACAGCAAAGAATATAAACAAAACGACGGTTTTTAATAAAACATATTTTTCTCAGTCATAAACAAAATACAAAAACAAAAATTTTTAAATGAGAAAAAACCGTGTGTATTATATTTTGTTGTTCTTGCCACACGTCCAGTAAGTTAAAGTTTAATTTGATTAACTTGTGTTATTTTGACAAATGGACGGACATCGTCTGAACTTAAAGCGACACTGTATAAGGGAGGCATCAACAGCAATTAATTGGGTCTTGAGTATACCTACTTTAGTATTTTGATTTTAATTTCGGAGAGTGTGAAAGAGATTTGTGTAGTCCCGAAACAAATTTTCTCGCTAGCTTGAACAAAGTGAGACTGAGGTACATACTTACATATGTACTCAAATAGAAGCATGATATTTTGAAAATTCGACGGAGAAAGCACTTTCCATTCCACCTACATCAACCACCCGCATCCATCCACCCTTCATGTCTCATGTGATTATGCTTTCAAAATAAGCTTTTTTTTCTAGATAACAAACAGGGTTTGCAAAATGATTACTGAAATAACAGAGAGAAAGAGCTTAACTATATATTCTCTCCCCTCTCTTATATTATAGTTTTCCAAACGAGAGCAGAGACCGGCTTTTTATTGCTCAACATTTTAGTTGTTAAGCAGGCTATCAAGTAAACATTAGACTCTCACGTCAAGTTCGTACCATACCAATGCTTAGTAGTGTACCATACCAACTACCAAGAGTAGGTATAAAGTGTTTCCATATATGAGCTTAAAAAAGTATCATAACAAAAAATAACTAAAATTTTATTATGCAATAAAAAATCGGAAAATATATAATATAATATATATAATGTTGATGGTTCAATAATGTAAATATTTTTACGAACAAATAAACAAATTAATAGTAACACAAAATATGCATACATTATGTCAAACAAAAAAAAATATTTTGAAAATGTTCAAACGCAATTTTATTTAACCTACTCAGAAGCAGATGGCAAAATAATAAAAAGTCAGTCCACCCATTAAGAAGCTATACGTGAACAACTTGAAAATAAGGCAATCTCTCAAAAAAAACATCAAAACCCTATTTCCGCAATGCGGACATGAGTTTTTATACCACTAATACGGTAATTCATTCAGTTTAATCAAAATCGTTATTGCTGTTTTTGACAAAATTTGAAAAAAAAAAACCGAAATTTTTGTACGATAGCTACCTTTTCTAGATGAGCGATGCCAAAAATTCGATTTTTCCTCTACGGAATCACATAAAAATGCTCCACTACATTCAAGTTAAAGCAAAATCAACTAAACCGTTACGTTCTAGATCAAAATACAGTGGACGCATGGACGCACAGACTAACGGAATGTATGGCGAAACCAACTTTTTCGGACTTCTCTTCATCGTAGTGTCAATTTTGATTACAACCTTGAAACTTTTTTTTTTACACAAAACCAATTTTTGCGGTATAGAGAAAGTAAAAAATTGAAACAAAAAAATGCAAAACAAATTTCAAAAGAAGAGCCTTCGACTTAGAAGGCTTCGACCATCAACGATTATAAAAAATTAATAGATTATACTATGTATGTAGATATACATATATGTAAAAAGTCTGAACTACAAAAAACTATAAGATTTATTTAATAAACACAATTAAAATAGTGGTCCACCCGGGCGTATACGCACTTTTCTTTGTCGAATTCCTTTTAAGAAATCGATTTGTTTAGAAGAAAAAATCGATTTTTCTGGACAAATTCCTTGTATTGAAAGAAAAAAATGGATTTTGTTTAGAAAAAAAAATCGAATTTTTTGCTAAAAGGAATTCCACATTATTTGATTGAATCTTTGACAAACTTAACTACAATTTTTATTATTTTTGCACTTTTGCTTATGTAGACTAAAAAAGCTATTTTTATGAAATAATTTTTTTCCATTTACAAAAAAAGTGGTCGGGTACGGAGTTCGCGGGTGAACGCTATTTCAATTTAACGTTCTTCTATCAAAATAAGTGAACAAAGAATTTTTTTTGAAGCAGGTGGAAACAGCTGTGACTATGATGGTAATTGTATTCTCTTCAAACATTTGCCGCGTTCGGGCGGTAATCCAAACCTATCCGGATAGGTTTGTGTTGTTGTAATCCCATAGGAAAATTCAGCTGATGAACCAAACAGCTGTTGTTAAAAACAAATCTAAAGCTATCCTAAAACTTTAGGAATACTAAACTATCCGATGTGCAATTTGAGGAACAGCTGATTACAGATGATTTTTGGTTTTCGGGTTTCGCTTGAGTAGTTGTTTGTTTTTGGCTTTTAAACATAAAAATACCTATAACAATTGTTGCAAAAATAAACAAAATGACGATATGTGTCGATTGGAAGGACACAACATACGTTATTGAAGACACAGCATAGATCTGCGAAAAAATAATTTCTGGTAGGTACGTGCTTAAACTTTTGTCAACTGTTTTGATTTTTGACAGGTTACCTATAAAGTGCTTTTGTATGAAAACAAAGTAAAATATTACGAAATAATAACAGTAGGTGCGTTTTGTTGCCAATTTTATAGCTAGCCCAGTAAAATTTCCCTTGGTGAACAATAACAAAACCAAAAGTGCCGATAAATAAGCCAGTAAATTAGTGATTATAAAAGTGGACAAAGAGTGTGGACTTGAACCCTGAATGTCGGTAAGTTAGTTTGTTTTTCACTCACAAAAGGATATGAAAACAGCCAAATAAATAGAGTGGGCATAAAAGTGGATATAGCGATTTATTGAACTTGTATTGCTGCGCTAGATTTGAATTACTAATAAAACACACCTAGTATAAAGATGAAATTTGAAACACATGTTCAATTAATTAGTCATAAGAAATAAGAATCAAAAGAACCCAGAAAAATAATCGATATTGAGTTGAATTGAAATGAAGTTGAGATGACATATGGTGTTTCTCAAGTTAACTCCTCAACCCATGTTTTTTAGCACAAATTTCGATTCGGCTCCGATCCTGAAGTTGAGTCGAGTCGGTTCAAGCCCATTTCAACTCGATGCTGGTATACAAAGGGTCGAAGTGAGCTTCAAGCTCGACTAAACACCACATGGAAACGTAGTAATATATACAATTTTACGTGTGTGTGTTTGTAGATGAACGGTTTTCCTGGCTCTTGTCTATAGTCTAGTCGTGTCTCGTGTTGTAAACTTTATATTCAATTCGTTGTTGTTTTATGTCGAATTCCTTTTAATAAAAAAAACGATTTGTTCAGAAGAAAAAATCGATTTTTCTGAACAAATCCCTTGTATTGAAAGAAAAAAATGGATGCTGTTTAGAAAAAAAATCGATTTTTTTTGGTAAAAGGAATTCGACATTAGAAAATTAGTCTACATTTCACACGAAGAAACAAGTTGCTGAAGATTTGTTTGACGCTTTGGCCTATCGCCCACTAGGCAACTTAAGTTGCTCGCCCCAGCAACTTTTTGTTGCTCCGATCTAATTACATTAGCTAATATGGGAGAACGCCCACTAGGAGTTGCTCGTGGGACTTTTGTCCCGGCAAATCTCCAACAAAGATTGTGGCCAAATGAGAGGCTTTTAACCCAAAACCAAGTTTTATTTTCACACTGAACGGGTTTTGTATCTTCGCTGATCTAAAATACAAGGCCACTTTAATATTTCAATTGAAAATATTCAACCGAAAAGTTGTTCGGCAATTGCCTAATGAGTGAGGGCAAGAAACTCCGAGCCTAGTGGGTGATTGGCCTTTCTTTTAATTTCCTTTTGTACTTTTCATAAGAAGAAACAAAGTCGTAGGAGATTTGCTGTATTTTCCTTTTAAAGGTTTTACGTATTGGAATCGTTGACCAGTGCCGAGATTTAGCTATATCAGCGAGTGAAGTGAGATGACTCGCCTTACTCGCCGACTCATCTCACTTCATTCGCAAAAGTGATTTAGCTATTAAAGTGAAATGAGTAATTCCGAATCTATTTTCGAACACATGAAATGTCATTACCAAAGATTATCTTTTAATTTGTTGTCTTTGGTTTTGTTTGTGTGAGATTTAATCTTTCAATTTTGTATTTTTATTTGAATTAAACTTCATCAAAAATCTTAGGAAAATAAAATTTAATCAATGTGTTAATTTAGTGTGTAATTAGTGTACCCTATCCACCCCTAAACATTCTTCCAAAGTTTTGTAGTTAGTCCTCACGAAGTTGGTGAGGTCGTCCTTGCGATGCTGAATTATGTTTTCCACCTGTATTAAAAAATGTATACCTACAATTAAAATGTAAATAACAAAATTCATCAAATATAATTTTTACATAAATGTATGTTTTTATAAAAAAAATTAATCTTTTATGTGCTGCATACTCAGTTTTACCAACATACATTGTTGTTTTTCTATTTCATTTCACATACGAGTATAGATATGTTGACATTCCTTTGGAAAAGAACGCATACTTATGCAAAAGTGTAAATTTACCAACACATACACCAAGTCACCGCTGAAATATCCGGCGAGTAAACTGACGTTTCATTTCACTCGCCTACTCACTCACTTTTATTAGCTAAATCGATTTTCAATGAAAAGTGAGTCATCTCACTCACTCGCCACGGTTTCGAATTAGCTAACAGGAGATTTTGTTTACCCCTCTTCATGTTGTAGGAAACTCTGTTTCCTCGTGTAAAAGGGGACTTAAGTAAAATATACAACACCATTTCAACTCAACTCAATATCGAGCTATGAACGAAAAAACTAGGTTGAAAATCCGATTCGAGTTCTCGATCCTGCTTAAAACGGATTTGTGGTTACTTACAGCATTTGAACACGTCTAACCCTTGTTTATGTCAAAGATACGTCAAAAACTAAAGTGCTGTCATTTCTCATTTTATTTAACACAAATCAAAATCACAAAATTCCAAGGCTGAGAACCAAAATATCTAGAACATTTTTAATTCTAATCATAAAATATTAACCCACAAATATTTACTTAAGTAAAATAAATCGTAATCCTTCGCATAGTAAACATAAAAAATATAATTTCAAGAATAAGTTTTCAAATCAATTTTAACCTGAATCCTACCTCATCATTAGTAGGCCATACAAAAAAAAAATAAGTATTTTGGTGCATTATATCTATTAACTTTTAATTTTGTTAAATAAAAGTAAAAGTAGTTTGGCTTATTCTTATGTACATAATAATAACGTTTCATACTAATTCGCAAAATACAAAACAATTCCAAAGTAAGATGTTTTATGGTCCCTTTTAAAGTTTGTTCTTGATAACGGCACGCGACAAAAATTCAAAATTAATATTTCTGTGGATGAATCTGAAGTTTCAAATAGTGTTTTATTTACAAAAAAAAAAAAAATTGTCTTCTAAACCAAAATGGTAACCAATTTGTTTAACAACAAAAATATCGAATTTTTGTCATAATCACGGTTAAGAATTCTTTATCACATAGCACAAGAAATTGTCGTCCAATACCTTGAGGCTTCATGAATCCCGCTCTAAGGGCCATTTGCTGAAACAAAACTTAAATATTTAAGTTGAACATAAGAGCTTATGTGACAGTTTACGCTGAGGAAAAAGTAAAACATAAGCCTTTAAGTTGAACATAAATATTTAAGTTTCATTTCAGCAAATGGGCCTAAGTCATCCTTACGTCAGCAAGGTCTGCCACGCTTTTTTGTACCAATGAGGTTCAAAAGATTTTCTGAGCCGTCTCCTAGTATATAAGACAAAATATTGGTAATTTTATAATAATCTATTATCTTTACCTATGTACATACATTGAAGTATGTCCCATAATACATGCAGCTTTCACTAGAGATAAATCGTAGGCATGTTTTCGTTATTGCAAGTGTAGACTGTCATACCACCTTTATCATGACGGTACCTATACGATAGAAAGTATGCTTTCATCGCATGCTTTATCACAAATATAGCTGTATATTGTGGGTATAGACTTTGTATCGATTCCCAGCAAGCATTTAGATCAATGTTCACTTATCATTCACTAAAAATGAAGGATAATATTCGATCCTGATTTTTAGTGAAACAAACATGCTTGCGTTCGGGTGGTAGTGAGATAGGCTATCCACCTATCCCAAAAATTTTCAGATACCTTGAGTTGTTGCATCAGCTGACATCAGAAGTTTTTCAACAAGGGATTACAACAACACAAACCTATCCGGATAGGTTTGGCTTGCCCCCCGAACGCGGCCTATACCTACTCAAAAATCGTATAACTTCTACCACTGAAGGAGCACGATTAAAGTGAACGTGCTCAACTTATACCTAAAAAAAGAACGTAATATAAAAAAGAACGTAATTTTCATTCATAATAGTGTACACGAAAGAAAGTAAATGTCTTTTTTTGTGTTGCTGGGATAGTAGTTGATTAAATTGTGTTTCAGTTAACTTCTAATTTAGGTGATAGGAATGCGTATAGTCCTATAGTATGGCTGAGTTCCAAAATGTAGAATATGTTTTGATGCGGAAGTAATGCCTTCATTTTTCATACGCATCAGCAACGAAAACTTGATGCTTTGTAGAAATATTACATTACATAAGTCTGACGTTTCGGAATGCAAAAAAAAAAAATTAATCGAAGCAGCTAGAAAGTTTTTGGATGCGCAAACTGCGCAGTAAATGCGCATCTGATGAATTTTGGAACTCAGCCAATAAATCTTACCAGTATTTAACTTAGATAGAAAATTACAACTCCCTCTCTCTCTCGCCTTTACATACTTAAAACTCGAAAATTAATTTTTTTAGCTTTACGGAAGAAATTTGATTTCTTCCTTTTACTACTATCTAAAACTTTTTTTTTAAAGTTAAACTTTGATATCTTAGGGTGTAGTGTATCCCAATTCTAAAAAGACGTTATTTTGAATCATCCTTATATGTAATATACAAATATACAAACATTATTATTATACCTACCTACACTATTTTAATATTTTGAACGTAATAGTTTCACAATAGTCAATCCTTTATATTGCTTCCATAGCCTATAAAACAAGACTATAAGCCAAATGTAATTGTCAACTATCTCAAGTACCATATAAGATAGGGAAGGTTTAATGTTTTAATTAATAATAATAACAATGCGACCATATTAGTATTTCAATAGACGAGAAGACACAAACATTTAATTAAAAATCAAAAAGTATTGGTTGCTATTTTTGTTCATAGTTCAATTTAATAATTTGTTTTAAAAAGTATCTAGGAGCAGATAAGTGCTCGACAGCAATTGCTCTAGCTATTTCCAGAACAGAAATGTTATGTTCTATAAACTTTATAATAGAGTTATATTCGAAATTTGTGCCCACTTACAAACGACTGCACATTTATTTATCTTCAATCGAAATACATCCTGTCTGCAATTATTTTTAAAACACAACTTCGAGCATAATGCTCAACATGGCTGGATCTAAGTCATCCGGGATACAAATTTTCTTCCAATGCCTCGATTATTGTTGGTTTGTCAACTTAAATACATGAACCATGTTAGCAGTAAAGCACTAAATCCTGTTTGCAAATGCCACCAACCTTTGTCAAAAATTGGACTTCATTGCAGATTGTGTCATAAGAGTGAACTTATCAAAAAATAATTCGACAGAAGGAAAACGTTACTTTATTCGCTTTGAAATCATTCGAGTGGGATAAAAGATAAGAATAAAAAAAATGTCTTGAGTCATAGCAAAGTTGTTATAATTTGAAAGATAACAATTATTATTGGAAGACAAAATTTATATTAAAAATTTTTAATGTACATATTTATTTAGGGAAATTTATACATTTGTCTTATCTTATTTCTTTGTTGTAATTGAAATAGGGTTGCTATTGATTTGTATTAAAAGTCCAAAGTTAATTATAGAACTATTCAGTTATTAAATTTATTTCGAATAATAAATTATATTTCTACATAATTTAACAAATATTTATTTTGCAGATGGAGTACAGGGACGTTATTCATGGAACCATAATTATTCCAAAGCACATTCACAATATCATTCAAACTCCACATTTTCAAAGGCTAAAAAAGATTAAACAACTTGGTTTGGCCTATAAAACCCTTCCAGAAGCAAACAGTAATCGTTACGATCATTGTATTGGGTGTGTAAAATCGAATTTTAATTATACTACATAGTGAATATACGTAGCAGTTTTAATTTATTTAAGGACATATTATTTAGCTGAGAAAACGCTAGATGCTCTAGAGAAGAATACCAAAGACCTAACTATATCTGATTTCTACAGAAAGGTAGTAACAGTGAGTATTTAATTGATTTATTGATTTTACTTAAATATTCATTAAACATTTCAAATAGCTTTTGTTTTGTGTTTTACAAAAGTTATAATCGTACTTTGAGATTGCCATTGATTTTATAAAAAATAATTTTTTTTTACCATCGTGAACTTTATGAGCTCTATCAAAATGTATACACGTAAATGTAGTCCAAGAAGTTAAAAACATGTCAAAGGAAATGATTCAAACATATCGATCGAATGGAAACTAATGCTAAAGCCAAGATAGTCGGATTCGCGACGTGTCGTGGCGGTAAGAAAGGTTTAACTTCCGGTTTAGAGACAGAAAAGGCTGAAGTCGCAAACTTATATAAGTTTTTTTTTATTCTAGACAAAAAAGATGCAGTAGATTATGAAAAAAACTTGCGAAAACGCTAAAGTTTTCCTTTGTGGCTTTAGTGCATTGAATTTTAAAGAATCGAATAACAAAATCGATACATACAATGTCATACATAAGTATATGAACATTTCAAAGAACTTAATTTTTATTTAACATTTATTTGAAGGCAATATTAAAGAAAGGTGTTTTTGACACTGAAAATATTTATTCCTAGAAATAACTTTATCTTGCTTTGAAGTAAGCAGATAGATTTATTCTCAGGAATAATACAATCTTTTATAGAAATGTTAACCTTTTGAATACTATGTAAATAAGCTTTTAGCGTTAGTATTTAACGGAGTAAATAAATAAATAAATTTATATCTGACTATTGTAAAACTAATTTTTGCTCTATCTGACGATCAGTCTTACGGACTGTCTAACTGACGATTGAAAAATCGGCATTTAATGTACTATTTTTCTCAACACCGTGTTGTGTTTGCGTATTTTTTTCTCAAAATCTATTGCATTTACGAAAAGAGAAATATTTTCAAAGTGGAAGGAAAAAGAAGATAAGAATTACTTTGGTGTTGTATTCCTTTCCGTTTAAATTAAACTGTTTTCTTTCGCGAATTTCCAATTTAACTCAACTATATTTTTTTAGATAGCTGCCCTACTACACGATATTGGCCACGGTCCATTTTCTCATACGTGGGAATTCATTTGCTGTGGACATTATCATGTAAGTATCTTTGCCATGTACACATATACATCATGAAGACGTTCACATTTTAATAAATTTTAGCATGAGGAGAATGCCAGTGCCTTTATAGATGATATATTCAAAGTTTGCCTCATAGATTGGGATGCAGAAAAACTTTACGCCATAGACCTAATCAAAGCTCTCATTGTAGGAGATCGTAAATGCCTTCGAGACCAAGAATATCGTTATCTATTCGATGTGAGTATTTCAATCTGTACTGTTTTTTTTTTTATAGACAACAATTATTTAAAACCTAAATTCTAAAGATTGTAAATAATAAAAATTGCGATGTAGATGTTGACAAATGGGACTATTTGCAACGTGATTATTTCTACACCAAAAACGTACAAACTCCTGAAGTTAATCTGGATTTTGAAGACGTTTTTTTACGTAAATACTTATTAACAATAGATATATATTATAAGGGTTTCAAGAGTTTTTGTATTACAGAAGCTCGAGTTAGTGCCGATAGATCCCGTATTGAGTATCGTTATTGTGATTTTCGTAAGATCTATAATATCTTCGAAGCAAGATCTGTATTTCATATACATATCTATCAGAGACCAGTTACTATTTGCATGGAAAAAATAATGAAATATGTTATTTCTGCATGTGGTAGTGATTTAAAACGACTAAATGGGTAGTTTGTTTTTTTTTAATAGTTACATTTAAAGAGTTTTTATTTTATTGATTTTTTCAGATTTAAATTAACAGATATTCGAAGTGAACATGTAGATACATTCCTTCAATTGAATGACGATGAAGTTTGGAAAAGCTTGAAGAGTATAAAAGAACCGGAGGAGATTGTTCAGCTAATCAATTGCTTGGAAAATCCGACTCTCTCACAGATATACCCCGAGTCCGATGAAGATAAAGTAAATAACCCTTATATACATTATGTATGTATGTATGTTTGTATGGATATGCATACATATATTTTTAAAAAATAATAATTAAATACTATTTACTTTTTTAATGCAATCTGGATTGCAAGGCACTAATATAAAGGAATAGAAGCATAAGAAAGAGTTTTTGTTGACACAGGATCCAGAAGAGATGGTTCTCCATTTGAACCGGAAGTAAATAAAATAGAATAATGCCTAGAGTTCGCTTTCTAAATTAAAAGAAAAGTACTACATGTACTGTTGTGTTACCAAATAGATTTAACAATAAGATTAAGAAAAATTCCAAGCGCTCTTGTCGCAATGTTTTTATCATTGACACATTCACACATATGTATATTTGAATTGTGTGTCCTTTAAATCTCATAGATTTTAACGGAACAGTTCATTGTGTTCCAGACGACGTGTGTTCGTTTTTATGTACCAACAACATTTTGTTAAAAAGTCATTATACTAAGAGTTTTCGAACTCATCAGTAAACTAGTAAAGGCCTTGGCTGATTTACTTCGGTAGTGTATAAAATATTTATTATGGAAAAAACCTTCGCATACAAATTTTATAATTTAACTGCCAAATCCGTAGGAGAAGAACAGAAATAACTTCGCCGTTAAAACTGCATCAAAAACTCTCTTAAGCTTCTCAAGCAAAATCAAAAATCGTTGACAGAATATTTCGTTTTCAACGCATTCGTATTCTACTTGAGAGTTATGTTAAAAAATCTTCTATTATCATAAAACCTCAGATAGTTAAGTCTATGGTTTATGGAGCATTGTTTTTAATAAACCGAACTTGAATGTTCAAACATTATTCTACAAAATCGAATTCTTTTTGAACATCAATCAAAAATTATAAATATATATTAGTATAGCTATTAATATGTGGTCGGAAAGAATTCCAGTACTAGGTATTATTCTAGTCTTTGCAAAATATAATATAAATGTCATTTATAATTTGACTTATTACATTTTTTCAGCTCTTAATTGCAGATTACATGAGAGCTGACGTTCGAATAGCCAACGCCGGTGAAATTTTTAAAACCGAAAACATCGTTTTATACGGAAATGAAGCGTAAGAATATATTTTAACGGAAAAGTCAAATTTCCTTTTATTCTTTTTATACTTTAGAGAAAAACCAACATTCGAACCAAAGAAAGGATTCCATCAAACTGTTTCCTATTACAAAATATAAACCATTTGAACATGATTTCGATAAAGGTTTGAATACTTCAGCAATCTAAAAATCCTACCTCGAATCTAATAAAGCAATGTGAAGCACATACACACATTAGTATATGTGTACATATATATATTTACAAATATCTAGTTTTATCCATGTCATATTAGCTTTGCTCGTCAACCTTTCTGAGATCTATCAAATATGAATAACTTTATCATTAATTAGTATTTTTTAATTAATATTTTTTAATTGGTTTCGTTCAGTTTTGTGTTCCATTATTGTTTTATTATGTTACTTTTCTTAAATTATTTATTGATGTTAAACTGTCGATGATTGTTTTTTAATTTTATGTTTTACCATTTTGAAGTAAAAGTATTTTCTTTAAAAAGATAGTACAAACGAAAATATTATGAAATAAAAGGCACATTTTGTAATTTAAAGTTTTGAATTTCTTAGCAGTCGGTTTTAAAAAAATAGAATTTTTTTGTTACATATTTTAATTGTACATATAGTCAGTTGAGAATTACATGAGCGGATTTAAACAAAAGGAAAAGATAGAAAACCAAAAAAACGCAATTTTTAAGAAAGTACATATACTCACATTTTTTGGTTTTCTATATATTATTAAGTAAATATCTAATTTCGTACTATAAATACATAGAAAATTAATAAATTGGCTTAAAAATCGGAACCTAACTTTGTTTTGAATTTTGTCTTATTCTTGGAATTGAAGGTTAATTTTTAGGATGTACGAATTTAACCTAAAATAAACAGCAATTGACACTGGTCTAAGCTTACATGGTGGTATATCTTATAACGAACTTTCCTAGCAGATTACCTTCTCCAGAAAATTATGCCCCCTAAAAGAAAAACGCATCTAAATAAATTCATTACTAATGTCATATATTTAGCTAATAACAATATTTTAGTTTGATGTTTTAACAATCTTATAAAATAAAATAAATCATAATAATATTTACTGTTTTGTGAGAGTGTGAAATGCATTAACAACAGTAAATCTTAATGAAATAAAATAAATGTTTTAAATTGAAAAATATAATAATTTAGTGATCACAATTTGTATTTTATGTTGTTAGAAAAAAAAAGCTTGAATAATAATAATTAGTAGATGTTATTTTAAATACGCATAATGTTTATGAATTTTTTGATTAAGATTATATATTATACTTGACGCACATTGAATTACATATGATTCTTATTTATATGTTCTGCATGGTTTCTAAAGTCACCAGTTATGAAAATTTAAAACTAACTACGTACAAGTGCAAAGCTAAACAACATTATATGTGTATTAAAATTAAATTACTTAATCTAAAAATTTTTAGAAAATAAATACAATATCTGAAGGGATTTATTACTTAAAGGTAGACAAAATGTACAAAATCAACAAAAGAAAATTAAATACAGTCTTGTGTGTCATTATGGGGTCCCTATAATTTTCTGTGGTAAATGAGCCGCTAAATATTGCTTGTGAAGCCTCTGACGACAAAATTGATAGAATTCGATTTCATTTGTGAAATTTTTTCTCACAATATCCTTGACCTTCTCGCTTACTGGGGGCTTAAAGTTGTTCTTATTGATTTTTGTTAAGTATTCTGCACTACCTAAAATGAAAAAAATTAATAAGTAAATAAATAAAATCGAAAAGTTAATATGCAAAGAAAGATCTATAAATAAAAAAAATTGACTCCACTTAAATGTACTTGAACCTTTGAAGTAAGTTACTTTGCAGTGAACTTATGAAAATTCGTTCTTGCTTGGTTGTCGTTATGTTGCATATTTCATCATTCTTGAACAATCATTAACTTGCAAGGTATCAGTTACATAAATTAACATCCCTATTACGACTATCAATCATCAATTATTGATAAACCAATGTTTTAACAATTCACAGTTGAAAAAAGTTTTGATTATTGAGAATGATGCACGCGTTTATGTATTCGAAGGAAGTTTAGAATTTATCAATTGATAGTTGATAAGATTTTTAATTTATTTATGTATTTTTAAAAATACCACATCAATTTATCACAGATTTAGACCCAGTATCACAGTCGATGAAAGTGTATTTAGGTTTCAGACTGTGAAACTAATACTAAAACCCCAAGATGGGAAATGTAAGTTCCACTATAATTCTGGTAAGATTTTACTGTGAAACTGGTCTTAATGTAAATTTAATAATATTTTTGATCTGTGCTTGTGAAACATACTTTCATAAATATCACGAACTCCTTGAAAGAATCTAGGGATGAATTTTTCAAATACTGACAGAGTAGTATTCATGTCTTCCAATACTCCAACAACTGAGTATTGGCTTTCAACTGCATATTTAGCTTTCTCAAGTGCTCCAACAGTGTTAAAGGGTCTGTAAAAAAAAAAAAAAACAAAATTTTAATTCTATATCAACGGAAATGTCTATCGTTTAAACTCACGTGCATTCATAATCGTGTCCACAGAAAAACAAACTCTGTCGTCTATGATCGCCAATACCTTCCACGGTTACTCCTTGTGTATAAGTGCATTCTTGATCACCCGATAGAACACAACTTTCAAAATCTTTCTTCAACCATGTTGGATGCGGCAATGGCAGATCTGGGAATGCAGCTTTTCTTTCAACAAAATACCAAGGTGCTCGCACATAGTAAAACCAACTAATAACTCTTTCTACCGGATCTCTTACAACATTAATATAAATCGGTGTTGGAAGACTGAACTTGGTAAAATTTGTATAGCAAACGTGTTTTATAAACACTGACGGCTCTGGAAGATCACTTATAACTTCAGCTAATTCTTGTTGTTGGTCATCAGCCAAACGTATTGTTTCGACTTTTTGAACTGCATCTCGATGGAATTGAAAATTATTTCGTTCTGATAGACGACGCATAAGTTCCATGAAAGTTTGACTTCCAACTTTGGGAACTCGATTAAAGAAAACAAGATCCAGTTGGGCTTTTCGTGTATTATTGAGATCCTTAACATTTAGAGATTGCATCTGTAGAGAAATTAGATTTTTTAATAGGTACATAGTTTTAAAGGTTCATATTTAGGGATGGTTATTCTTAATGCAATTATAGTTTACCTTATAGTCGGTTTTAACGCACGAAAACACTGTGATTGATATTTCAAAAATTTTGTTAGTTTATTAAAATTTAATTAATTGACTCTGTTGAATAGAAAAATAATTTTGATGTCTACATTGATATGTGATTTAGGTACACATCTACATATGTAGGTATGCGGTTTTTCTTTCATAAATAGCATTTGGTATAAATCGTCGTTATGTTATCATCGAATTTAGGAATCTATTTATATTATTTTGTGTAAAAGTTGAGTGATCGCTGGAAGGTTTCTACTACCTACTAAAGTTGGGCGCCATTTTATAAACATTTATTTATTCATCCACAAAATTTTATCTTGGGAAATTTGTTATTGAAATATGTATGTATGTACAATGTACATACATGCACAGCACATACCTGTTTCCATAATCCGCAAATAATGTGTTAAAAATTTTTACGACCTTTAAGATAAGATGGCATATTTTTTCCGAATATCCCTCAATAAGGTGCTAACTATTTATACGACGTTGAACAAATAATGCTAGATTTTCTGCATAACTTTTGTTTTACATATACATAAACAAAAACAAAACAAAATAAATACCTAACTACGATTTTATAAAAAAAAAAATATTTATTTTCTGTCTTGATCGGGATCGAGTTCTTTTAACTTAATTGAAATATATTGTTTATACAGTCTTTGCTTGCAAAAATGATAAAATTCGTACTCCTGAGTGAAATTCTTCTTGATCATTTCCTTCACGTCATTATCGATTTTATGTTTTCGATTATTTCTATTCCGATTTCTAATCTTGTCCTTGTGAACTAAAATAAAAATCAAATATTCATAGATTAATAAGCTTACACCAACAATTTGTTTTTTTTTTTTTTAATTCACTTTCAAACATTAGCTTCGCTCCATGGAAGTATCGTGGTATGAATTTTTCAAGCACTGCCAAAGTAACATTGGTATCCTCCCAGCTGCCAACTACAGCGTAGTATCTTTCAACATTTTGTTTCGCAATCTGTATTGCAGCCGGTGAGTTGAAAGGTCTGTAATTTATGTAAAAGGCGTTTGTTATTAATGTTTCATTTTTACCTTAAAAAACCTTACAAACAGTTTCTTGAATGGCCACAGAAAAACATAGACTGTCGTCTAAAGTCTCCAACTTTATCAGTTACAGTATATTGTTCAAAAACACACTCAGGATCACCACTTCTAACACATTTATTAAAGTCTTTCTTCCACCATTCGATACTTTTGACCTCAGCATCTGGATTCCTCCTAAAGAAAATTGCATTCTTATGTGCACCTCGAACGTAAAAAAACCAACTGATAACACGTTCCACAGGATCTCTCACCAAATTTATGTATATAGGTTGAGAAAACCCATACTCAGTAAAATTAATAAAATTAATGTGTTCCATAAAGATAGTTTCATCTTCGAGTTTTGAAATATATTTAGTTTTGGCTTGCAAGGCTGGTGATTGCATAAACGTTTGCGTTCGACGATCTTTTTCAAAATTAAAGTCATTGAATCTTTTAAGTATATGTATCAACTCCATCAAAGATTCACTGCCAACCTTAGCTACACGATTAAAAAATACAATATTTGGATTGGAGTTTTTGGTGTTGTTCAGCCTATCCGGGCTTAATGATTGCAGCTATAAAATGCAATAAAAAAATTGCAATATTATGTCTACATTTTAGTGTTTAGTACTCGATGAAGCTTTGAAAAGATTAGATAGGTAATAGGTAGTTGAATTTTATGTATGTTTAAATGAGGAAATTAATGCAAAAAATAATTTTGCTACAGAAAAAAATGCAAAACCCCAAACCTATAAATTTAAAATAATCTAATTGCCAGGTGCCCTATAAAATATCAATAATAGAAAGAAAAAGGAAACGAATATTTGGCCTGTTAGAGCGAGAAAGATGTTTTTATCCATTTAATAAATTGAAGAATGGAAATTTGAATATGGAAAAAAAGCATGAAAAACGTTCTTAAAATCGATAAAACAAGTACTTAAAATGTTTTAATCTCAGAATAAAGAACGCCATTTCACTTCTTGAAAAAATGTGAATTTATGCAGAAAAAATTATAAAAATCGTTGGAGCGGTTTTCTTAAAAAATAATTTTTTTTATATATAAAATTTCTTGATAAATAACGTTTAAAAATCTTCATTTGAATTTTTCCCAAAATTTTTTGAGGTAACATTATCTTGTAAATTGTCGCTCGTATGGAAAAAAGTGTCATAATATTTTCAATTAAAAATATTATGACCTAATTTGTGTACAAATTATTTATCAAAAATTTCGCCTTTTGAGAGTTAAAGACAAGACAACCGGTTTCTTTGACTTTTGACCAATTCTTTTAATATGATATGTTTTAGATGATAGTCAAAAGAAAAATTTTGTTGATGATTTTTGTAAAACAAAAAAATAGATATAATTAACCGTTTAAGATACATATGTGTGCAAAAAAAATATATTTTCCATAGTTTTTGAGGGAGCTATATCTTGTAACTGACAGCTCATATGGAAAATTTTTTTGTTAGAAATATTTCATTCTATAAAATAAGCATTAGCCTAGTTCCTTTACTTTGAAATTCTATGATTTTCTGTGCATTTGTGTAAATTTTAGTCCAACGTTCTGCCAAAGTTTTTATAAAAAATAAAATGGCAGTAAAATGCACAGAAAATCACAGAGTTTCAAAGTAAAGGAACTATTGATTAGCTATTTTTCAAAAACTTAGACATTTCGGGGAGTTTAAAGCCGAAAATTAGTTATTTTTGACTTCTGACAAATTATTTAAAATGGTTAATGTTAGGAGAAAAATGGTAATTTCAAGGTTTAGACAACCAATTTCATTTGTATAAGTTACATAAGTCTTAGGCAATAATAATTGTTCTAATTTTTAATTTAAAAATGATTTGGACGGCTGCCTAAAGTTCGGCAACGATTATAAATAACTGATAATGTCGACAGCAATGGATATGTAATATTTTAGTTTTCTTTCCAAAAAATATGGTTTTTACGATTTTTGAGAAATTTAAAAAAATTACATAAGATTCCGACAGCTTCAGAATACACAATATACATATTTAGTTCTACCTTGATTGATTCGCTGCACAGGCACAGGGTAACAAAAATATGTAGGTATCTACATAAGTTTACATCAATACGTATATCAGCATTTTGTTTTCAAATAAACATAATTTTGAATATGTAATCGAAGAGGAAATTAAATTGAAAAACAGAAAAAAATCCGTTGTAGTTATTTTTATATTTAATTTATTTTTTAATATTTGAAAGACTTTTATCGAAATTCATTATTTCATTAAGCTTAACAGCCAAATACTGCTTGTAAAGACGTTGTTTGCAAAATTGATAGAACTCAATTTCACGTGTGAAATTTTTTCGAACCATTTCCTTGATCTCCTCACTTATTTGTGGTTTTACTGGGTTGTTGTTTTGTATATCTTCGTTAAGTCCCACTAGAAATTAAAAAGCGTACAAATACCAAATATAATGTTTATTTAATATTTTACTTAAGCAATTTTTGTTTAACTTTCTACTCGTTTGATTAACATTTACTTGATTCACACTATTGTACCTGTTAGTCAAGTTAGTTAGGGCTCCACACTTCACAGTGTAATGTGATGCATTTTTTTAAAGCCAGAAATTCATTTTTTTTTTCATTTAACTATTAAGTCAAGTTGTTTATTAAGTAAATAGTTTTGGGAGAACTAAATTTCAAACTCAAATATTTGAAAAAAAATTAACTAATTTTTTGCAAAATTGTACTTAAATCCCAGCTCTTTATGTTTTTTTTTCCAATTTTCATCAATTTTTCGGCCGAAATTTAAAACCAGATATACCTATGTACATATGTATCTCCTAGTTTTTAATAAATTTGAAAATGACAGTTAAAAAAAAAAAAGTTTAATTCTATTTTCAAAATTTTGAGTTTTAAAATTAATTTTTCAAATACTTTCACTAAATGAACTTGATTTGAAATGAAAATGAAAATGGATATATTTAGCATGACATTTCAAGCAAATTTTGTGGTTGTTTTTCAATAACTTTTAGAAAATTGCACTTTCCGTCTAAAGTCTGGTTTATAACGTGAACAAATTTTTCATCTGCCATATAGACGGCCATATTGGAAATAAGAAGTAAGGATTTCTAAAAGGTACCCAAAGTTCTAAATAACTACGTAGATGCATACTAGACTACAAGAAAATCAAGAACTGATTTTTGCAAAAATTTCAAATAAATAATAAATACGTGTAAAAAAATTCGAGTAGAAAACTATTTAAAAAAAATAATTTGCATTAAACTGCTCTTACTGTAGTATAATTGGGTTGCACCCTTAAAATATTTTGGAATATAATTTTCCAGCACAGTCAATGTGATATTTGTATCTTCCCAAGTTCCAACAACTGCATATTCCTTCTCCACATTTCGTTTGGCAATTTGTAATGGAATTTTATTATTAAATGGCCTTTAAAATATTTCATTTATTTATTTTTACCATTTCGGTTTAAGGATATTATTTAATTTAACTTACATGCACTTATTTAAGTTGTGACCACAAAAGTATAAAGTTTGTCTCCTATGATCTACATTCCTCTCCGAACGTGATCCTTCAATATAAGAACATACTTCCATTTTATTCGATTTAACACATTTATCAAAATCCATGTTAACCCATTTAGGGTGAGGTATATCCTTATTAGCATTCTTTTGCATTGGTACAAATATCCAAGGTGAGCGGATGTAATAGAACCAACTGATGACCCTTTCCACTGGATCTCGAACCATATTTATGTATATCGGTCGGGTTTGTTCATATTTCGTAAAATTCATAAAGTTAACGTGGCTAACAAAAGCCACGGGTTCTTGTAAATTGGCGATATTGTCAACTAATTCTTCTTCTTCTTCCATGTTAAGATTATTTTTTATTCCTTCTAGTTGCTGGTCTACACTTAATCCGAAGTTATGGACTTTGGCAAGCTTTTTCATTAGTTCAATAAGTTGAACGCTGCCAGTTCTCGGTACTCGATTAAACAAAACAATGTCCATTTCGGCTTTATTTGTGTTGTTGAGATGGTCAGCGTTGAGGTTAAAAATCTATTTGATATAAAAAGCTCAATTTATTTGCAATTGATTTGCTTTATTGTCCATAAATCACCATACAAGCAAAAATCAAAAAGACCATAACTATAGTATGAGTGACTTAAACAGAAGCAAAAGCAGAAATAGATCCATTGGAGTTTTGAAAAATTTTAGTAGAAAATATTGAAGTAATCCAAACTATACGCTGTTACATAAAAACTTTAGCAGGTATAGGTACTTTAGTTTTAATGAAGACTGTTCTGTTAGTCATGTTTTCAATTAAAATTAATCCCCTTGTGATTAAAATGGACAACTCTAGTATAATTGACAATATATATTTTATTCTTGGATTGTTTGTTACAAATGGTTTTTTTTTGTTCGATAGCGAACGAGGTTTTAGCTTAAATTATCAAACTATTACTTGATGGAAGCAGTATCCGTAGTTCATAATGTATTTTTATACGAACTTTGTATATGGACTGAGAGCTGGTGAACGATTTGCTCAAAGTTATTTATACCGCTCCAAATGTTGTGGACTACCAATATATACATACCATTTGTATCAGTGCAAACTACATGTCATCAACTTGGCAGCGATATTGCGGCCGTAAAGCCAACATAATGATGAACTTTCAAAATACAAAACAAACGTTTTTAAATCGTTCCAAATGTTGTTCACTTGTAAAATTAACATACATATATCTGACGATGGCCTAAGACCACCATAAATACACGAAAAACTTAGAGGATTTCAATCCCGAAAAATCGTTTTTAACATTCACACTGATATATGTACCTGATAGTCATACACATCAATCAAAATTGTCCAGTATTAAAGGCAAGGTCAGTGTAACATTTCAAACTACAGTCAAACTTCGATAACTTGAACTTTGATAATTCGATTTTTTTAATCCTCGAACAAAAAAATGACATATTCAGTAAGAACTAGGGCCTAGTGACTTACAACTCTCAACCATTCCTGTGTGTGTGTCTGCAAGAATTGAGGGGAACTAAAGTTTTTTCCGAACCCGAACACTGCCTCTTGTGAGGAAGTGACAAATCCTCCAAAAACATCTTCTGTTATAGAAACAGTATTTTTCATAGTGAATGCAAACACTGTAGCAAATAAATTAAATTAGGAAACTCTAACCTTCGCCACCTGTTTTAACCCCATAAACTCCCTTTCAAATCATCAATGGAATAATTTTAAATACATATACTTATTTTTTCTGTTATTTCTAGATAAAATTGATCTAGAAACACTAAATTTTGTAGGCTAATAACCGATTTTTTAGATTTCTTGACATTTCTCCACCCCGCATCTTCCTTAGTGTTGCTTCAAGCGAAAATATAAATATAACATTTTTTGTAGGTAATTTATTTTATTTTAATTCCTTGGTCCAGACTTTTTCAGTAAAGCCCTTGGTTTTCGAAATATTCGCGAAAAACTAAAAAAGGGGACCTTTAACCCCCTCTCCAGGCTTAAGCTCGCGGCCCTGGGCTGGGGACTTTTGGTATGTTGGACCTGAGGGTCACCCCTACCACTTAAAAAAATAACCTAGACTACACGATTTATTTCATTTATTTTTCCTTCGTTGACTGGACTATTAATTCTAATAATTCTATTAATATTTTATTTTTCAAAGTTCATTTTTGACTTATAATAATCAAGCCAAAAGGCTTAAAATATTTGTTCACTTTTTGAAATTTTTTTTTTTTAATTTTTTTAACACATGCCCACCTTTTTAAATGAAAACATTGTTAAAGCAGTGTTTTTCTTAACGTTTGCAGTCTGCCAAATTATAAAATTCTTAAATATCAAAAAAATTATAGCTTAAATAGGTATTTCAATTTTAAGACATCTAATTCAAGTCAGGAGACTGGCAATGTATCAAAATACACCAACTTGCAATTAAAATCAATAGACCATGTTTAAATGAGTCTTGTTCTTGTTGGCTTTCGGACTACTGAATCTAAACGTTGTTAATACAGCAAAAAAAATTCCCACGGGTGGGCTTAGTCTTAACCTGAATTTATGTTGGGGCTACACTTACTAGTTTTTTTAATAGATTGACACGACTTGAATTGAAAACGAAGCCAAAGAAAAAATGTTTACAGCTTCATGGATCAAAATTCTTTAAACGGCCCCACTAGCAGAAAAGATAAAATGTGAAATAGTTTTTTTTTAGCTATTTCATTTTCAACTATATCCAAGTTTTAAAAGTTGTCTTATTGAATTTAATTTGAGACAATTGATCTTGTCCCATTTACCACACCATTTAAGTCACGTTTCAGTCAAACTTGTTCAATTGCAAGAGTTGCATTAAAAATGCTTCTATAGATGACATTTCCGATAGGTATAGGCAAGGTACCTTATGTATACGAAGTTTGTGATGCTTTTTTTCTAAAAAACAAATAAAATTGTTAAAATAATGTAAATTAAATAAGCATTTTAGCAGCAATACCAACTTCTGTGTGGATGGTAAAAATGTTAGTCGAGTTAAATGCACAATAAAAGTGCTTTAAATAACGGTTCCTACCAATAAACTGTTTTATTTTTTCCTTCATCCTTATCGGTTAATCTGATTTAAATTATTTTTTTTTTATCTTAATAATATTATTCAAAATTATTTTTCGAAAAATCGATATTATCATAAACTGGTCGATAATTTCTTTGAAATTTAATTTTTAACTGTGAATTCTCGAAGATCAAAGCTCCTTGAAGGGGGCGTCAGTCGGGTAAACTGTTCAATAGTAAAATAGTTTTCTTTTTACTCGATGTAGTTTTCAAACTGTTGGCAGATTAACTGGCTGAACAGAATGGTGACGGAGACGGAACTGGAACCGGAGCTGGAATAGCTGTCAAAATATTGAATACACCCAAAATCAATGTTGCGAAATGCGAACACAACGGAACGTAGTCGCATACGGAGCTGCGGGTGCAGACGGAAGAGTTCACCAACTTTTAACTTTTCACGTACGACACTTTTGACGTTTTAAATTGTATGAAGAAAAAAAAACAACTTTTTGGGTCGGAAAAAAATATTGTGGTTATTTGTATCGCGAAAAAAATTATTTATTAAAAGGAAAACTATTGGAAACAAAAAATGTGAATTCTGAGCTTGTACACAAGAATATTCTTTTGTTTTTCTTAAAAATGCATTCAAAGCTGTACAGCTGCATTGTGGGCAGGTAAAAAAAATTACGTACGACACTTTTTGACAGCTCTTCCAGTTCCGTCTGCGGCTCCAGTTCCAGCATTCTATTCTGTTCAGGCAGTAACTGAGATTCAGCGATGGTTCCGGCATGTAATTCGCTTATATCACATACTTAGAGCCTTAAACCATCGTTGAACTTTAGTTTATCCGTCGGAAACGGCAAAGTAAAATTGTTGAACCATGGGTTAAATTTCTAACCACGTTTGTACGCGTTCGAGATAAATAACCATTTTCAAAACGGTAAATATCTGAGGTGAAAAGGTTTTTTGTTTTTTTTTTTAAGGCGCACACAGGTTCATTTCACCAAAATATGACCTAACGCCAGAACTGTAAAAAAATCGAATTGTTATTTTTTTTTTTAATGCAGTTTTCTTTTTTTTTTTAATTAGTTTTTTTAGCTTAATTTATCATCGATCCCGCTTTTTAGATTGCAACTCTCTCGTCAGTTGATGCGTCTAAAGTGGAAGCTTTTAGAGAGCCGTGCAGAAGTGGCTTTACTTTATTTTTTCTTTTTTATATTTTCTTCGTAATAAAAAAATAATTATTATGAAATCTGTTGCTAGTAGTTAGTAGAATAGTTTTAGGTGCGTTTTATTGGCAATTTTATAACTAGCGCAAAAATATTTCCCTTGGTGAACAATAACAAAACCAAAAGTGCCGATAAATTAGCCAGCAAATTAGTGAATATAAAAATGGACAAATAGTGTGGAATTGAACCTTATATGTCGGTAACGTAGGTTGTTTTTCACTCAAAAAAGGGTATAAAAATATCTAGAGAATAAAGAGTGGACATAAAAGTTGATATTGCGTTTTATTGAACTTGTTTTGCTTCGCTAGCTATGAATTACAAATAAAACCCACCTTTTGATAGTTTTTTTGAGATATTTTAAGTATGTGGTAAATTTGTCCAAGAAATTACTTTAGGGATTTAGAAAAAATCGTATTTTTTTGTTTCATAAAGGAAAAGTTTAACTTCTGGGCATTTCTGAGCAATGAAATCAGGCGTTGAATTAACTTGAAATCAAGATTAAGAATCAATCAAAAACCATTGCGACTTTTCAAGATAATGTCCCACTTTCGGCGCCATCTAAGTTCAATTGAATCATTATGTTCTAATTTATTAAGGACATTGCACATTACTTTTTTAAACATGTAAAAAAAACTCTTGTCGGGATTATGTAGCTTGAACTTTTAATGAATTAGCATTTAAGAAATGGTTTCAATTTTTAAAAATAAAAAAAAAAAAGAAATTAAACTACAAATTTTGTTTTTTATTTTTATTAAACTTTTTTTTGGAAATATAAAAAAATTTCTTTTTTAAGTCTAATTATCTGGTACAAGGACATAATCATCGTCATCGCCAATTTGTGGGCTTATTGCAGCGTATTGTCGGTAGAGTCTCTGTTTGCAGAATTCATAAAATTCAATTTCTCTTGTAAAATTCTTTTGCAGTATTTCTTTCACTTCCGTGCTGACAGGTTTTTTAATTTTATTCTTATTCACTTGCGAAAGCACATCTTTTTTAACTGAAATTTTGAAAAAAATAGTTATTCCTTTTAATTTTTTGTTGGAAAAACGTCTTTAAGACTTACTGTAATATGCCACTTTTGCATGTCTAAAAAACCTCGGAATATATGCTTCGAGGACTGCAAGAGTTATGTTGGTATCTTCCCACGTTCCCACCACTGCGTATTCTTCCTCTACAGTTCTCTTTGCTCGTTGTAGAGCGTGTTTTGAGTTAAATGGCCTGATTTAAAAGAAAGATATTAATTCTTTTCTCTGTTATGAAACTTCTTTTGAACTTACAAACATATCTTCCTATTTTGACCGCAAAAAAACAACGTTTGTCGACGATGATCTCCAATAGGATTAGCTTTTTCATCTTGTGAAAATTGGCAATGCTGATCATTTGTTTTGACACAAGTGTCGAAGTCCATGTCCATAAATGTTTGGTCTGGCGTAGCTGGTGCCTGATCTCCCAACTTATCTTTTAATCTCTTATAATACCAAGGTGATCGAATGTAGTAATGCCAACTAATAAGTCTTTCAATTGGATCTCGAACTAAGTTTATATAAATAGGTCGTGGTAAATCCATTTTTGTAAAATTAATATAAGCCAAGTGTTGACTGTATGCAAAAGCCACATAATTAAAGCTCAAGATATCGTCAGCAAGTTTTTTTTGGCCCTGTTTATCAAGTAAAATTTGCTCGTGTTTTTTTAAAATATCTCGTGCAGTAACATAATTATTTATCGTTCCAAGTTGGGTCATCAGCATCATCAAAGATTGACTGCCCACTTTTGGCACTCGGTTAAATATAAGAATGTCAACTTGTGCTTTCTTTGTATTATTTAATTTGTCGTCCTTGTAAGTTTGTGTTTTTTTTAGCATATTCTGTGAAGTGAGTTCTATAAAGTGAAATAATTTTGATTTCGGCTAATCTAGTTAGAAGCTTTTTGTTGATGGTAGTGCTCCCAAAGCTATTCATTCCGATGAGGTATAAAAAATCACTTTTTATAAATGTTGTATATATTTATGATGAATTTCACATGAAACATGACCAAATTATTGTAAGAAATAGAAGCATCAGAAAAGGAAAAATTACTGGAGATCAGTTATAAAAACTAAGACTTTGAGACACTATTACAGACTGAGAAAGGAAATATAAATAAACTTAAACAAAAGACAATAAAATTGTTATTATATTGTTTTTATAAAATTATGATGTGCAATATTTATATTTTGTTGTCTTTTATATTTTTTCAAAATAGAACTTGAAAATATCATCAAATTATTGTCATTAAAGTCAAGGAAAATTTGAAAAAAAGGGCCAACCTTCAAAAAAATTCCATCAAAGCTGAATTTATAAGACTCGAGGGGCAATTTCTGAAAATTGACTTAAAAGATTTATCCACAGATCGAGGAGAGGATAACTTTTTAAACATTAATAGAGAAAAAAATGTTTTTCTAAAACGTAATTTGATTCAAATCAAATGCTATCAATAATCTTTGTTTTTCAAGTTGATTTTTAATTTTGTTAGATTAAGTGCTACTGTTTTTTTTATATATAATGATTTTATCAATTTTTAGTCAAATACTAAAAAAAAAACCTTTTTCAGTTTTTGAGAAATAAAAAAATAGTGCTTTCCGTTTTTTTTTTTCAATTTCTCAAACTCCAATAGAAATTTTTACACTTGGTTTTCAATTGATGAGCATTAAATTAAAAAAATAAACAATTACATTTAACTTCCCAAAAAAACAACTTTAAAAAAAATCACAATTTTTTTTTTCAAAAATTTTAGCTTTCAAGTTTGATTTCTCAAAAACTTAAGCAATTTGAGAAAAAAAAAAAACAAATAAAATAGTGAAATATTAAATGACAAAAAAGTTATAACACTTCATTGTGCATATGTGTTTTCGTTGGTTTTAAATAATTTGTTTCCATTTTAAATCAGTTTTTCAGAAATAGCCCCTTCCCCCCGCCTTAATGGGGGAAGATAGAATTTATTCCCATACATTTTGTTCTAATAATGATCCCAGGAATCATCCAAAATATAGTGCACGAATTAGGTTACATCCTAGGTACGTGGCATTTTTTAATACAGATTTTTTTTATTTTTCGTAAGCATTATTTTGAAATACAGAATTTTAGCCATAAAGAATTCAAAAAGAGCATAAAATAATTTTGACCAAACAGAATTTTGACCCGCTCCAAACAAATAAATCGCATTTCAGATCATATTTTATTCAGCGTTTTATGTTTATCAATTTTTTTAGTAAAACTTAACTTAGGCCGCACACCATCTTTCAAACTTTTACTAGAAAATTTTTATGACACTATCATGATTCTGGTTAAAAACAGAATCTCTTCTCCATTCTTTATGAAGTTCCTTGGTTCTTTTAGAAATACATATGTGAGTATAATAACTGGTAAAGCTATGGGAGATTTTTGTATTATGCAGATTCCCTTTGTTAAAGGAAGTGACTATAAAGATATATCAATTTATGGCAGTTTTGTTTATAAAGGTGAGTCTCTCCGGCTGTGGGCTTACGTCAGACAGCAAGAGTTTTTTTTTTCAATTCGAGCGAAGGACTTTAATGGACGACCTACTGCTTTGGTGATAAGATTTTAAAGTCTATTCTCTCGATTTTTTTTTCAAATGCAGATTGTGTTAGAAAAACAATTATTTTAAATTAAATATAAGTACATGTATATTATATAAATAAATATCAGCAATAAATAATGGCGTAAGATAACTGGGCATACAATAAAGCTCAACAATCGATAAATTAATAATTTTAGTACTACAGTCCTCCAAAAAAAAAAAAAAATTAACAGACTGAACCTGGGATTTTATTGTTTCTCAAAGTCTAAGGCATAAATTGTACTATCATCACCCTTCCCACCATATTGTCTATTTTTATACAAGAATTGTTTTATTTTGATTCCTAGTCGGAGAAAAAAAGAACAAGACCTGCACCTGAAGATGAAGATAAAACTTTAAAATTTCGAAAAGCGTTGCAAAGATTTAAAAAAAAAACGAAAGTTGTGACAGTTTTAATTAAAATCTAAAGGTGATATTACATTGTCATATATATATGACCAATGCTAGTCATATAAAATATGGCACAATATTTGTATATATGACAAGTAGTATTGGACTATGCCATATAAGTATGCCATATACATGATCACAAGCTTTTTATGTCAATTTTTGTTTACAAATATGACGAAAAATAAAATATTTAAAAAAATATGATTTATTTGACCAATCAGGTTTCATTAAATCAAATATTTTTTTTTAAACTCAAAATAATTCATGAGTGTCATATACATATATAGAGTCATATATATGTATTTTGTCATATAAATATGACTATCACACTTATATGACATTTTTGAGCCATATTTATTTGGCAAACTTGCCATATATATATGACAATGTAATACTGCCTTAAATAATTGAAATAATACAACTTATATAATAGACCGAGAGCTGGCGACGGATTTTCTGCGTGAAAGGAAACCAAACAGTATTAATGTTACAACTAGTCCTAGGGAAGGTGATAACGAATACGAAAGTCTGTCTGCACGTAGTGGCCGCATTTCCGCGAAAAAGTGCATCAAAAGTACAACTTTTCTGAAAATAGAAATAGTGAGGGAAACCACTTAAAATGCATCGCATCCCAACGCCACGGACTCGCTGATTACAAAAATGGTTTCGACAGACGTGTAGGTGGCCGCAAAACCCACGACAGACGCCGAGAGCTTTCGAATGACACCAATTTTAAGTGGTTTCCCAAAAAGTAAAAAACGCCAAAAAAAACGCATTTTCGGCGGCGTCTGTCGTTATCACCTTCATAGGACTAGTTGTAACATTAATACCGTTTGGTTTCCTTTCACGCAGAAAATCCGTCGCCAGCTCTTAGACTATAAGTATTTCTTTTTAATTTTTATTAAATTATGTAAATAAAAATGAGCCCGTTTTTCAGTTCGTATACAGACACAACTCGGCTGATCATCATCCGATTTACATGGAGATTATTTTTTTTGGATTATTTAAATCGGCCGAAAAAGTCAAAAAATCGTGTAAAACCCTAGAAATTACAATTTCTGACTGTCTCGCAATGAGGCCAAAAGTTCTGCTTTTTTTTCGCTTTTAATCCGACGAAAGTATTTTGTTAGCGTCACGGAAAGCCGTCGAGTTTTTAACAAATTCTTCGAACCACATTATTTTTTTTTAATTTATAATCAGCCGGAAATAATAAGTCATAGTCCTATTTTCTCTAAAACAACTATAAAATTGTATGGTACACTAAGGCGTATACGCAATTTTTTTGTGTGTCTCCATTTTTATTTGTGCATTAGTAACGTTAGGGTTAGATTGGTCAATTGAAATATTATTTTTTTAAAGTAAGAACACCGGTTCCTTAGAAGGTTGTCTGCATCGTTTGTTTATGCACCGGACAACAAAACAAGCAACGATAATTATCAAAAAGCATTGCAGTGACATGGAATTATGTGAAATCTATTTTCTATTTAACAAAAGTTTATTAAATTAAATTTGATTTCAAAAGAGTTTCATTCTTTTAGTAGAGGCTCGACTTTTGAGGACATATAATAATAAATCAATTTTCGATGGAACGAAGTTAGTCGGGTCAGCTATAGTTTATAAAAAACATATATTTGACTTAATGGCACGAACTTTTGCTCTTGTACTTACAAATTTCAATGAAGCGATTGAAGATCGATTAATTCAGAAGATATACGCTACTAACTCCGAAATTAAGCAATTATCGCAAAAAAAAAGTCAATATTCTATTTCCGCAATGCAAAACTTTTGGCAAAACCTTGCAACTACTTTGTATTTGAGATATTTAAAAAAAAAAATCACTGAAACATTTTAATGGCGTCTACCAGTACTAAAACTGAACTTTCCCTTTAGGGAATGATATAAAAATAAAGTTTACCAAATTTGAAGCGATGCAGCCCAGCTGTTTGGGCTCTAGCTCAAATTACAGTGGACACAGGCCGACCGACGCGACGGTATGGCGAACGCCACCTTTTGGGACTTTTCCATCATAGTAGTGTCAATTTTGAATAAAATTTCGATCTCGAAACCAATGCTTGCCCTTAAAGCAAGTAAGAAAAAGATGGAAAGAAATGTTGAGCAGAAATCTTGAACATTAATTTTCTGTCTCAGGTCAAGCTCTTTGTATATAGTTGGTGTCCAAGAAATTAGAGGGCAGTAAAGTTTAAACCTCAACATTTGTTCTCTTATCACTATTTTCTCCGGCTAATAGGAATCAAAGTAAATCGAATTTTCTGAAAAGGGCAAAGTGCAAGGGAGAAGGAGAGTGCTGATGGGGGAATACCCCAATTTGTGTTTGTGTGCTATAGAAATTTCGCAACAATAAATCCATAATCCAGCTTAAAACAATAATTTATGACCATAAATCTTTAAGTTTAATTGAACTATTAGTTTAAAGTAACTGCAATGTACTGCTTATACAAGCGCTGTTTACAAAATTGGTAGAACTCAATTTCATTTGTCATATTACGGCTGAGCAAATCTCTTATTTCTTGAGTAACTGGTGGCCTTGATGTATTCTTATTAACTCTTCCCAATGAATGTTGGCTCTCTGTAAAGAGAGAAATAATCTCCAAAAGTTAAAAAAAAAAAAACTATGTACATATACTCATATAAAATTGAATTAAATTATCTCAGCCTTAACAAATTTTCACTCTTTAAAAGTTAAGTGAAACTTAAAGCATGTTTATAACCTAACTAATGGCTAACTTACTTTGATAAACCTCAAGAGCTTTTGTAAAAAACTTCGGAACATATTTTTCCAATACCGTAAGTGTGATATTGGTATCTTCCCATGAGCCAACAACAGCGTAATCTTTTTCCACAGTCCTTTTGGCAATTTGCAAAGCATGATACGAGTTGAACGGTCTGCACAAGTTATTGAAATTGTGAAAACAGTAAAAATTTCGTATAAAGCTTCATAGATTGTTATATACTCACAAACAAACGGTGTCATCTTGTCCACAAAAGAACAGCATTTGGCGCCTGTGATCGCCCAAATTTCTAACACTATTTTGCTCAAAAACACACTCAGGGTCACTGTTTCGCAAGCAAGTGGCAAAATCTTTGTCTAGCCATTCAGCAGAAGATTGTACTATATTAGGAAAGTGCTTTTTGCGATCGGCTATATACCATGGAGCTCGTATGTAATAAAACCAACTAGCAAGCCTTTCAATTGGATCTCGTACAAGGTTGATATAAATTGGTCTTGGAAAATCCAGTTGAGTAAAATTCAAATAGGCAATGTGCTTGGAATACGCAGCTGGTTCCCTTAATTCCATTATTTCATCAGCTATTTGATAGGCTCTTCCCGATGTGACTAGAATTGTTTCCATTTCTCGTGGTTTATCTCGCACTGATATAAATCCATTGATTTTTGACAGACGTTTCATCAACTCCATCAGGCTTTGACTGCCAACTTTTGGGACACGGTTAAAAAACAATATGTCTATTTCGGCTTTGGGAGTGTTGTTGAATCTTTCAGGATTAAGCGTTTCAATCTGTTTTTGTACAAAAGTTTTGATACAAGTCTTACACTCATCATACGTTACCCCATCATGAGTTGATTGAATTCAATTGCTCATTTTTATTGGCTTAAAGCTCAGACGGATATGTTGGACTAGTAACCATATTTAGAAGTATTTTACAAAAAGTTTTGCATAGAATCAAATTATAAAAATGTGGGTTAACATGCTTATAAGATTAATAAATTCAGTTAGTAACAAAAACTTGTTTTACGTATAACATCTCGCAATATAGTTATGTACATATTTTTCATTTTAAAAAGATCCTAAGCTTTTTCATAGTTTAACCGAATTTTATTTAAAAAATAACTGATTTATTGCTTTATGTAGTTTAGTCATCTATTTCTTTATCGAAGTTGTCAGGGTTCGATGGAATGGTGTGCGTATGAACTCGCTTTATCAAGCTCCTTATAACCTTAAGAATAAGACAGTAAAATCTGACATAGAGATTTGACCATTTTATGTGTAAGTTCTTTCTTAATAACAATTTCGTCTAAGCTTTCAAATATTATTTTCCTTTAAGTGATGGACCTTAAACGCCTTTCCTCTATCCGTGCCCGTTTTTACTTTTTTAATACTTACCAGCATGGCTATTGCAATGTTCCAATATTTGTACACGCATATACACTCACAGGGTAAAACTTTCATTTTGTCTTAGAGTCTTTTCAAACCTCTCTTAAACAAAACCAATTTTAAGTATAAGGAAAAGAAAATTTTTGTAAGAAGATCTCAATAGTTTTAAAGATAGATAAGTTTAATAGGTTTAGCGCAGGCAAGCTATCTTTTTTGTTTTTTTAATAATTTAATGGGATGGAGATGAGACTTTAAAGAATAAGCTAAACGTATGAATGAAGAGAGACGGTAACCAGAAACAAACAAAAAAAAAAAAAAACAAATTCTAAGTATGTAGATACAATTTTTTATTTTAAATTAAAGTTTTAAAACTTAAATTTAAGATGAGACTCACGCACGCTATAGTTCGTAGATATAAAGCGATAGAATAAAATAATATGAAATATCAATCACCAGCAAAAATTCGGCTACCAGTGCAACATTTCCTCGTATGCTTAAGACCAATGTATCGAATGAAATTTGATGAATTCCCATATACAATGAAAAATATAATGAATTTTAAAATTGAAACCAAAAAATTACATACCTGACCAGTGCTTTTAAGATATTGATATGTTCCATGGAGTGTGTTAATGTCATTGCCACTTCCTGAAATTCGGTTAAAAAATACATATTAAATTAATTTTCTTTTTTAAGTTAAATTTTAATTTATATTTAATAATTTTTTGTTAACTCTATATAGTCTGAAAGGGGTTACCGTAATATACTATATAATCGCTACCATAGAAATAGAGGGTACAAACTGTAAAGAGGAGATAAGTCTTAACTTAAATTTGTTACTCCATTAATAGAAACTCCTTGTACATAGAACTAGTTAGAATATTAAGCCAAAAAAGGAAAATTGCATTTCCAAATGGTAGCGATCTGAAAAAGCTTGGCTGAATAGTGGTTTTTTTTATGCTTGTAGGTACTAAAGCTAGGTGTTTATCCTCTATTTCATAATAGCCGTGATGAAAATGGTAATTTTACGATCGTCTCCCATATTAGTTATCATATCCAACCTACTTGTTAGCATAATGATCTCTGTACACAAAATATATAGAATTTCCATGCCTATAAGTAACCTTTCACTCGTGTTCAATAAACACGAGAGAATGAAACGACAACCGGGACCGGGACTAGACAGGACGGCACCCTTTGAGCATTGAATATTAAAAAACAAAACACTACTTAGGTCCATTTGCTGAAACGGAACTTAAATACATATATAAGTTCCCTGAGGAAAAAATAGAACAAAAGTTTATAAGTTGAACATAAATATTTAAGCTTCGTTTCAGCAAATGGGCCTTAATAATGTAAAATTTTGCATAAAATCAGTTTGAACACAATTTTTAATTTTTTTTTTAATTTTTGGTTAAAAATTAATTTTTCAGAAACTGTTAAAAAGAAATATGTCTGGCTTTACAAAAGAGTGTAGCATGGCATTGAACCGTGGTTTTTAAATATTTTTTTTCTGTTTTAAGTCATTTTTTTTTCTAGAAAATTGCCCCTCCTGTTTAAACGGGATTAAATTGACTCCCTTTCACAAGATTTTTTTACTTTCACATATTATGCGAGTCACCCTGCAAATTTTTTTTTTTAATTAAAAACAAAATGGTATGTAATATGGTTTAAACAAAATCGTCAAACAGGGTTTTAAAAAATTTATTTTTCAATTTTTTTTTCGATCCAAAAAATATTTTTTTTGAAAATCGTGAATGCGAGTAAAAAATTTTGATAAAAATCCGTTAAACCGTTCACTATAAATTCGAAAATCAAATAAAGGTTCTATGATTGCAGGTAGTAGGTACTGTAGGTTAACAACAAATCGTTAGAGCTGTATCCCTTTAAGTAATCACCTAAAAATGTTAAGTTCCAAATTTGAAGAAAACCGTTTCAGTGGTTTATGCTGCATAGATCGAGGTACAGAGAGACATACAGACCGACAGATGGAACTGCGAACCCTCATTTTCACGTTCTCTATCATCGTAGGAAATGCCAAATTTGATTGTAATCTCGAGTTCAATTTTTTCTACGAATCCAAAACTAGTCCTAGTCCTATAGTACCTACCTTACCCATGTGTATCGCAGGTAAACCTTAGAAGCAAGAAGTCCTTAAATATGCGCCTATTTTGTAGTTTTGTGGTAGTAGATCACGACATATTGGTTAGCGCGTTAGACGGCCACGGGTCCCAGAGCAGAAGTGGGGTGAATAAATCCCAGTCTTTCCTACTGTATACACAAAATTTTTCACTCAGGGGTTACCTATTGCCTCTTGCGAGAGTATGACAAATCTTTCAAAAGTGTTTTTTGTTATTGAAAACTGCCTTTCACCTATAGCTTCGATAGAAAATTGTAGGTTTCCTCCATTTCATGCCAACTTATATTCAGATAACACGCGCACAAGATTGGTTGAAAGTTTTCGGCCTTTTCAAATTGACTCAGAATTCATGTGTCCAAAAATCAATGCGTTTATAAATATTGATTTAAATTATGACTGTACAATGTAAATACTCGTCTTAGTTTACCCTTTTTATCTGTTCGTATAAAATAATATCTATTTGGTAATCATATTCAGTTAAACCTATTCCTATAACAGTATAAACTACAATAAAGCTTGTGTTGGAAATTAAACCAGAAGGTATGCTCAGTTACTTACAACCAACTTCTTTTTCCTCAAAATACTCAAATTCAGACGATGCAATCTTATACATCGTTACGCAATATTTAACATTATTTCATAGATAAAGTGGAAATCCTTGAATCTAACAAACATTTCAGATCCATTTAGCTTAAAGTTGCATCCGAAAGTTGTTACCACTGGCGATCATTAATAATAACTCTTATTATTATTCCCAATCCTTCCATTTCGTATACCTACCTACGCACTTTGAAAGAGATTAGATATGTACATACACACTTTGAACGTTTGGTCGGATGGTTGTGTGGCTTCTTTGGATTCTTCAATATATTTTTGCCCATACATTCAAATGCCTTTCCTAACTTATGTTCCTCCATCCATTTATAGATTAGACACAAACGCAAACGATTTTAACTCAATGGGGCTGTATAGATTGGCCTGAGACGAACAATCCAAGTTCCTTTCACTTTCTGCAATTAAAATAGAAACATCATTTCTCAGAATCTCCTGGCTAGCTAACTATAATTAATCAAGATGCATTAATCCGGCCACACAATATAATTTTTCTCATTAAAAACCACAAAATAAACGAAAATTTTCAATTAAATTTCAACTGATGCAAAAGCAAAACTTTAAATTTTCAGCATACCTTCTGATGGGAAGGGATAAGAGACGAGGTATAGAAAAACCATACGCATGTACATAACCCGGAAACGCCTTTGAACGATGAAAGTTTTGTCATGCTACCCATGAAGTAGGTATATGCAACGAAAATAAAGACCAAACAAAAAATTGCAAAAAAGAGATTGTGTTGTAAGCTTAACAAAATGCGCACTTACACCCTAAAACCGGAGTAGTATAGTAACTTTCTTTTGCTGCCACCGACGACGCCGACAACACCCCGCGTCAGCCGCGTGACAAAACCAGATCTCATAATTGGTATCAAATATGGTCGAGACTCGATGTACAACTATAGTATAAGGTGCTCATTCTGTTCAGGCATTTATGTATATATTCCGGCAGCCTTGCTGGTATAAAGCATCCATTATTACGGGTTATTTCTTGTTAAGATATCTCAGCTAGGTGTCCACTTTCGTTCCTCGATTATAAGAGTGGTTTTAAGTTTATATTAATGATTGCAATGGAAAAGGAAATTAAGGAATAATTTATCTGGGTCGGGGTCTTGATCTGTGTAATGGAAGTTTGTATTAAAAGCAGTTATGAGTTAACTTCATAAATTAGGCTAGTCGTTATACCTATGTTTTTTTTTTTTATATAAAACTAGCTGACCCGACAGACATTGTCCTGTCTGAGCTATGAATTCGAACTAGAATATATAATAAAAAAATGAGTACCTACTTCTAGAGGATTTACCATCAAGTGAAGAAGGAAATAACCAAATGTTGGGACGCTTAAAAAAAATATAACCAAACGTATTACACACTGATAAATTTTTATATTTCAATCTTGTAATCTATTACATGTGGTTATAAGAAGAGAGAGAGAGAGAGGGGAAAAAATCCTCTTTATTATTCTTTGCCTGTTTTAAGTTCATATGCATAACATTACAGACCCTTTCAAATAAATAATACGAAATAAGCATTAGTGGAATAAAAATAAATTTGGTGGCACAACAGCTCATGAAGAACCAGGGTCTAGCGACTTACAACTCCTCAACCATTTCTGTGTGCGTGTCTGCAGGAATGGAGGGGACCTACAGTTTATTGCCGAATCCGAACGGCTAAAGTGAGCGGCACTTTTCTATGACAGGAAATACTCTTGGATGATTTGTCAATTCCTCGCAGGAGGTAGTAGCCCGGAAAAAATTTCAAGATGTTTTTATGATTTTCTGATTTTGGCGTTCGAATTTTCTAATTTTCGGTCAAATTTTCGGTTCCGTTGGATGTTAATCTTGTTCAATACAAATCCAAAAAAAAAATCCCAACCAAATCGGATGATGTTAAGCCGAGTTATGCGCGTACAAACACAATTTCAAGGTGGTTTAACGATTTTACGAATTTTTGGGTCTGATTTTCAGATTTCTCGTCAATTCCGGTAGATTTTTTATACAGGATGATTCGAATGAGCTGTGACAAAAAAGCTAGAGCGTGTAAGCTGGGTCGAGAAAAAAAAGTATTGGAGTGTGAGGTCTATTTTTCCCCGTTTAGGCGGGAGGGCCAATTTTCTAAAAAATCGACTTAAATAGAAAAAAAAATAATTAAAAAAAACAACGGCAACACTAATACAATGTCATATAATAGTTTTTAAGCCAGACGTCTGTTATTTTATTTTGTTTTTAATTCAAATTATTTTAGAAAATATTTTTTGAAAAATAAATTCTCAAAAGCAAAATTTTGAAAAATTAATGAACAAAATTTAGTTCAGACTAATTTCGTTCTAAATTTTTCGTTATTAATTAGTATTTTTGTTATTTATATTCAAAATTCGTATTTCTAGTTAAAAATTAGATGTCTTTAAGAAAAATAATTTTTTTTTTAGTTTTTGAAAAATAAAAAAAAAATACTCCTTGCCAAAAAACACGACAAATGGTTTTTTTTATGAATAGGGACATTAATTAACAAAAACAAATATGCAATCTGAAAAGTACCTTTCGTTTTTTTTTTTTATTTTAATTTCTCAAAAAATTAAAAAAATTTTTGCATCTGGTTTTCAGTATTTGACTAAAAATTGATAAGATCTTTGAAAAAAAAGTGTTCTTTAATTACGCAAAATTTTGAACAAAATCAACTTAAAAAAAAATAACAATTTGGAATTTGAAATTTAATTTCTCAATAACCATTAAATTAAACAATTTGATATAAAAAAGCAAATACAAAAAATGGAGAATTAGCCTTAAAAAAAGATATAACACATAATTTTACATGCTTTCGTTAATTTTTGATATTTTTAATATTTTTTTTTTAATTTTTGATCAACTTTCCTCAGAAATTGACTTCCCCAGCCTCAGGGGGGATACGATTTCCCCCCCAACAATTTTGTCTAAGAATGAATCCAGGTATACTCCCCTAAATTTAAGCGCACGAATTAGATGACACCCTGTTTATACCTAGGCATTAAGCTGTTAAAATAAACCAACTCAGTTAAAATACTGAAACGGAGTTTTTATTTACGAAAGCCCTGAATATTATTTACATTACGCTATTACATGGTAATTTTTAGAAAATGTAAAATTAAAATAAAATCTTAATTGAAAACAGCATAACCCAACTTAAATAGCTACAAGAAGTATTTATTTCTAATTAAATCAGGACTTATTTAATATTTTAACATTTTTACTACAAGCTAAATGTCAAAAAAAAAAAAAATAATAGAGTCTCACTCCATCCGCAGCTTATTCATCGTATTCTTTAATTGGGCATTGGGCTGAATTGAATATCTCTGATATTATTCTTTTGTTCTTTCTTCTTATATATCACAACTAAAACTCGGCCTCATTCCTAACAATCAAAGTCCTAGATTGTATGGAAAGAAAGTTTAAATTATTTATGGAAGAACAACTATTACCACCCGAACACCGACAGCCCAAGGCTGTCTCATTTTAAATTAGTTTCTTCAAGAACGTTTACAGTTTTTGAATTAACTTTATCCATTATTAGTCTTAAATAACAGTATATACTCGTACCTTTCGAAGTAAGTGAGAGAAAGAGAGTTTGCCTAAGAACAATATAATTGGACAGATACAATGTTGTGGCTTAGTGTGTTCATATTCACCTTCATGCTAAAATCAATTTCAATATAAATCTGGCGAAGCGTAAAATTCAATCGGATGACTCGTCCAAGCGAAAAGCTATTACTGGCCTGCAGGGTCTAAATATATATATGTACTTATGTACATAATATCGATAAGCCTTACAAGAACTAACTTAACGTATAGTACATACCTATACCTATACTTAAGTTTGTGAAACTTATATTTGTGGTTATAACAAAGGATACTATTGTGGACCTTAAATGCCAAAGAAATCGCCTCTATAACACCTTTTTATAGTTCGACTGCGGTAATAATTAGCACAGTTATAATAAAACGCAAACAATAAAATGCATAATAAATTCCATTATTATTGCCAAGATCATGTCACTCTGTGGTAAATGATCTTGACAATGCACGTACTTTAGAGATTCATTTGTCAGAAATTTATAGCAACACTTCCATTGCATATTGCATTCCATTCATGGCATGAGACTCTCAAGCAAGAGAAATACAAGGCGCATCTTTGCGGATTCATTCAGCCGCAAAGCCAATGAGTTTAGCGGAGTGATGTCGTGGTAATGGCTTGATGTAGTCTTACCAACTTTAGAGTAAATTGGTTTCAGTAAAACCATACCATAACCATACCCATCTGCTTTTGCGCTCGTGACCTCAATGGAACGTTTTCTTCGTGTGTCGGCAGAAGCGCAAGTGGCTCTGGCTATGAAAATAAAACCTTTTTTTTTTTTTTAGCCATGAATCTATGGAATTATCTAACATTGAACTTGGACTTGAGTGTAACGGACATTTATATGGAGTTGGAGTGTCATTGGTTGCTTTCGAGGTTTTAAAAGACTTATTGTGAATTACTTGATATTTACAAATAACAAGGTAAGGTATATAACACGTTTTGTAAGTTCAATTGTAATCCTTAGGTGAATATTGATAGTGTAGTATATGTAATAGTTATTTGTACTTTTTTGTTTTTTTGAAAATTCTGTTTGCACAGTAATTTTTTGTAATAAGTTCTGTTATTGTCTTTTAAATAGCGATTCCCTTATAATTAATAATCCTAGTCTTTCATTTTACATAATTTTTCGGGATTTCGGGTTTGGGATTCCTGATTTTGGGTTTTCGGGATTTTAGGTTTTCGGGATTTTGGGTTTCCGGGATTTTGGGTTTCCGGGATTCTAAGTTTTCGAGATTTTGGGTTTTCGGGACTTTTGGGTTTCCAGGATTCTAAGTTTTCGAGATTTTGGGTTTTCGGGACTTTTGGTTTTCGGGATTTCGGTTTTCGGGATTCTGTCCGTTTCCCGTGGCGTAGTGGTTAGTGCGTTGGACTGTCACGCCAGAGGTCTGGGTTCGTCCTTTGCCATCTAACAAAAATGTTTTTCAGCGCTACTGCCTCTTGCGAGGCTCTTGCGAGGAAATGAAAAATCCTCCAAGACTATCCTTGTCATAGAAAAGTGCTGCTCAATTTAACTGTTCGGATTTGCCAATAGACTGTAGGTCCCCTCCATTCCTGCAAAACACGCACACAGGAATGGTTGAGAGCTGTAAGTCACTAGGCCCTAGCTGTTGTGCAATCATTTTTAATGTTATTTTTATTTTATAAAGTACTATCCTATATCATGTTTGAAAATTTCATAAAACTCGGTTTATTGGTTATAGATTTTATCAAACTTAAGACTGCCTCCATAAAAAAAGCAAAAAAAAATTAAAAATATTAAATAAATAAATAAAATAGCGCACGACTGAATGACTGAATCGCACGAACTAGCTCTTGTAGTAATTTTTTCCAATTTTAAAGATTGAGTGTATTATAAGTACATATAATTATAATAATAATATTTTGGAATAAAACATGAAACACGTTCTTTAAATCGATAAAACAGGTACTTCAAATGTTTTAATCTAAGAATGGAAAACGCCATCTAAACTCTTAAAAAAATTTATAAATCAATCAAATTTTAAGAAATAATTTTGTATGCAGACATTTTTTTAGAAAAAAAAATTGATATGCCATTTTTGTAATTTATTTACATATACACCTTAAACCATAATTTCAAAAAAATTCATCAACTCGTTTTCAAAAAACTGATTTAAAAAAAAAAAAAAATTGAAATTTATTTAAAAATCAAAAATTGAAAATATTTGTATGCAGTATTATTAAGATTTGAAAAAACTTTTAGAGTACAAATTTTGATCGAATTTGGTTCAGCCGTCAACGAGAAATTCAAAAATCAAAGAAACGTTTCTATGGCAGGTACAGTTAATAACAGTTTTTTGTGATTTTTTTTATCAAAATGCCGACCAGACCAGAATTAGTACAAAAAAAATTTTTAATCGAAACCTTTTGATACTTTTTCGATATAAATAACCTTTTTCAAGAAGGTTGTATTACAGGTACAGCGTACAGGTTATTTTTTGAGCTAAAATAATTCAATTTCTTTTCCCGGGAATCACCTAAAAATCTTATGCTTCAAGTTTGAAGAAAACCGCTTCGTGTTCTCTATCAATTTTGATTGAAATCTTGAGTTCGATTTTTTGCACAAATCCAAAACTTGGCCTATTAGTAGATACCTAAGTAAGTAAAAAGTGGGTGAATCAAAGAACCACTGATTTGTTCAAGATGATCGAAATCGTCCGACTTATCTTATACCTTCCTACTAATCTTCAATTTTCGTCGCCTGTACAATGTACATAATAATGCGCTCAGGTGTAAATCGAGCTAGAGCCTAAGCAGGTGAAAGGATTTGCTTGAAATTTGCTACCTAGCAGTTCTGCGTGATTATCTAAAGGAAAAACTTTAATTTTTGTTTTAGCTCATCTAGAACGGGTCATAAAAATACAACGCTGTCCAATTCTAGTTACACAAAATTCTGTGTGAATAAACTTCTGCATTTTAAGATTCTGTATGGTCAAAATAGCAGGCACCAAGATTTAAAAAAAAATCTAGCCATCCATTTAGGCTGGATATGTTGAAACTATATGAGTTATCTTTGACGAAAGTAAAAAGAATCATAATATGTTTTTTTAAAGAAGAAAAATATTCTATTGAAAAATTAAATGAAGTAGTTATGCTTTTCCACATCATGGTGTAATAAATGCAAAAAAAAAAAAAAAAACCCGGAATGTAAGTATGTATAGGTAATTGAAATTGAAAATATTTCAATTTTCCATCAATGAATGGCAAGCATATATTATATATCCTTTTCCAACCACAATAAATGGTGCAAGTGCTTTTTGATGCATACATATTCAATGAATTCCAATTGAAGTTAAACATTTGTAAAATTGGAAATTGAAATAATGTATTGGCGTGCCTTTCTTTACCCCTTTTGGCAATTTTGTATAAATATAACGACTGATTGCAATTTACAAAAATGTAAATGGTGAATATTTTTAAGTAAACACTCAAGTTGTATAATAACTCCCGAATGATTAATTTATTTTTTATAATTACGGAAGTTGAGAACTATTGAAAAATACATTGAGTTGAGGTTTGAGTTTTGTTTTTTGAATTTAGAAATGCTGCAGATTTCACTTGAACCTAATATTAGGATGATAAAAAGGTGGCTTCTATCTTACCTATCGTCCATTATCATTATGTACGTATGTATCTGTGCATCTCTGTTACTTACACATCCACTTATAGTCTTAACAGATGGTTGATTTATTTGCTCTCTATCTATTTGGTATACGCCTGACCCGCAACAAGTAATCAAGAATGTTTTAGGGCCAGTTGTACAAATATTTGATCCGTGGTTCAGGAATTTTAACTCACCAATTTCGGCGGATTAACTGTGGTTTAACTATGGTTCAGGCATGTAATTGGCTTTTAGTGCATATTAGAACCTTGAACCATCGTTGAACCTCAGTTAACCCGCCGAAATCGGCGAGTTAAAATTCCTGAACCACGGATCAAAATTTAAACCACGATTGTACAACTGGCACTTAGTGCCATAGTTCTTAAAACATGGTTCAAATATTCGGTTGAGGAATTTTTATTCACCGATTTTGGCGGATTAAATTTCTGAAATTTTAGATTAACTTGTCAATTTCGAATTCAATTGATCCCCGTCACGTTTTAAGGGGAGAAAGGGGTCCCCCCTTTCAAAATTTCTTAGACACATTTGTACCCTGACTTTTTATTTTTTTAAAGACCTTAACCTTATACAAGGAAAGATATAATTTTTATTAAAAAAACTTAACTTTGAAAATTGCCACAATTTTGCAATTAACGGACCTTTCTCCACTGGTAAACTATCGAGACCCATGAACCAAACAAATTTCTCGATTTAATTAAAATTAAGATTGTAGAGCTTGTATATCACGTAAAATAACAAATGAGGTATCAACAAAATTGTTGTTTCATGGGCATTTGGAAAAACCAAAGTAAACCATAAATGCATTATGAGATATGAGCTCATAGAAAAAGGGTTTTAATATTGCTGTTATCTCCCCTAAACGTTACTTTAGGAACTCAATTTTTTTTTAAATTAAATTTTGGATTAATTATTTCTATTATCTGTGAAAATTTCAGCTACCTACTACTCTCTTAAACGATAAAAATAAAAAAAATCACATGAAAATTATCTGTAAGCTGAAGATGAAAGTACCTATGTCGTACATACAGCTACAATTCTTTAAGTCTGCAGTAGAATATCTGTTTTTGGCACCTCATTTATTAAATATGAACTGAATATGAGAGTTCCCTTACAGGAGCAATCAATTGTACCTATATCCACTTTGTACCGCTTTCTGTCTTTTATTCAGTTTTCATAAACCATAATCTCTTTTTCCCTTCAAAATAAAATGCTACAAGTAAAAAATATATCAAAGGTTTTTCTAAATATTTACAAAAATCTGTGCGTTGAAAGACTTAATTTTGTTATTATAATCATGCAGGTTAAAATTAAGAATGTTTTTTATGGCTCAAAGGGTTCCTGTGGATACTCAAAATTTCTTAAATTTATCTTCTCAAGACTTCGTCTAGGAAGATGATAGATCGAAAAAAAAAAGTTCAAACAGTATAACAGTCGATATGAAGAAGATATAGCAGCTATAGATTCATTTTGTTGGTAACGTATATTAAAGATACACAGACACACCCTTTGTGAGAATGTTATTTTATCTTTTGATGACGAATGTATTGAACCTTAATTTAAGTAGGTATACAAATTTGTAATCTTCAAAGAAACATCCTTTCAATCATATTAAATCCACTTCCACACAGAGAAAATCTCCTTCATAAAAAAGGAACAGCCCTTAAAAATTTCACGATTGGTAAATCTTTGGGAAAATAATGTTAAGTACCCTAAATAAGTATCTATACTCATATGAGCAAAGCTGTGAATATTTTTTTATGGGATTTTAAGTTGGTTGTATTTTTTATGAATTTGTTGTAATATATGTAAACATGGCAATTTACTTGTATGTTTTTGGGTAACATTGAGTATTTTATATTGTCGACTTTCAATATAAAATACTCAATGGTTGCTGGGAATATATTAATAGAAGTGGATTGATTGTTAATAATTTTCATTGATATTTTCAAAAAATGTCTTAAATAATACATATCGAACTTCAGAAATTAAAATTTAGCAACTAAAAACGGCGCGTTTGCAAGTATTGAAACGGAGGCGGCGAAAATGGGTTTAGCTGTTTATGAGGACACGACAAATTATATGCTATCATCGCGAAAGGAATTTCAACATCGTCGACTCGGGCAAAACGTCACGAAAAATTTGAAGTTGTCAAGCACTTTGCCTACCTGGGCTCAACTATAACATCGCAAAATGACATCAGTGCAAAGATCAAACGAACAATTATCCTTGTCAACCGCTGTTTCTTCGGGCTAAGAAGCCATTTGAGTAATAAAGCCCTCTCTCGGAGAACCAAGGAGACCTTATATAAGACCCTAATCATCCCGGTCCTGCTATATGGGGCAGAAGCCTGGACCCTGTCAAAAACGGATGAGAATCTGCTTAGGTGCTTTGAAAGGAAAATTCTTCAGGTAATTTTCGATGGAGTATAAGATTCAACAACGAGCTTTACGGGCTTTAAAGCGACGCACGTCGACCTGATCTAAAAGCTGAAAATACAGCGGCTGAGATGGCTGAAACATGTGGAGCATATGGACACCAACGCACCAGCCCGCCGAGTCTTTGAATCTAATCCCTGACGGTCTGCGCAGCAGAGGAAGACCCCACCTCGGGTGGCGCACACAAGTAGAGAACGACCTCAACCAACTTGGAGTGCGTAACTGGAGACAGCTAGCTAGGGACCGAGCTGGCTGGAGGGGCTTGTTGGTTGAGGCCGTAGTCCATCCTGGGATGTGAGCGCCATCTAAAGTAAAAGTAATTAAGTATCTAAAAACAAAAAATCGGGTTTATGAACTATTTCATTTCTGCAATATCAAAGAAGACTTAAAGAAATTTGTGAAAAGTTTCATATTGGAATAGACAGGCAACTACCGCCATAATCTATTATCGTTAATAACTTTTCTATTTTTATGAGTTGCCTTCAATTGAAACTTTAATTAAAATTCAGCTGCATAAAATATATTATAGTTTTACTATATTCTGCACCTGACATTTATTTATTTTTTTAGTTCATTGTAAAACTTATTTAACGTTTATCGTTTGACATTGAACGTCAATTTTAAAGTTAAGAAAATCCTAATCTAAATCTACTGTCAAACTTGGTGCAATCTTAAATCGTATCCGGTATGTTTTTTTTTATTGTTAACAATATCCTTAAAAGTATATTATCAAAAAAAAAAAAGATTTAAATATTGCTCCTTTGTAGTCTGAAATGTCATTTGCATAATATTCCTTTGGCGCTTAATAATAACGTTTCTGTTAAGCACAGACAATAAACCAGGTCAACAACTCATTATATTATTGAACGCAAGCAGAATATACTATACAGACACCCACTACTTACCCACTCACCCTAAAATGCTATCAATATTCTATCAAACAAAGGAAATTGTGATTTATTCCCGTACTTGACACCCTTTAATACAAACACACAAAACAAGCTTCGGTATGTTCTGTTGTAAGCCACAATATATACATCCATTAAAATCAACTCAAATTAAATGAAAACCCGATACCAAAAAAAAAAAAAAAATTCGGGTTACAACATCTAGATCTAATCACACAGCAAAGCTTCAAGCATCCATCAATGGAAGCTGCAACTCCAATCCATCTTTTTATCTATTTTTTCTATATATTTATTCTCTATTGGGTTGTTGTTGGTATTCCCGTTATTCTAAACGTTAGAAGGCAAAAAAAACAGAATTTGAAAAGATGAATTTCTTTCTACCGCTACAGTGTTAAATATCAATATTAAAAAAAAAAAAAAAATAAATTGCTGGCGAAACAGCTTGCAGTGGGCACTTAGTGACTTACAATGTCAATTGTCAATTCCTCGCAAGTGGCAGTTCCAGTGTAAAAAATATTTCCATTTCAAGTGGCAGAGGCGAGATTCGATCCCATCTCTAAACCAATAATGCAAATTGAGGCTACAAAAATTTGTATAGAAGGGAGGAAGGAAGGTAACGTAATTATAAAGATTGTCGATATAGAAATGTTTAAAAATCGATTTGAACAAACCATATTATTAAGTTTTAATTTCAATTTTTATAATATTTCGTTAGAAAAATATTTTGCAAACAAATTTTTGACTTAACAATTGCATTGGTTATACTGTACCACTGCACTGTATAAAAAATAAAACGCACGACTGGATCGCACAAACTTGCTCTTGTAGTAACAGTTTCTTCGAATTTCAAAGATTGAGCGTATTAAAAGTAAATAATTTTTTATGGGAGCCTTAAGTTTAAACTAATATTATACATTATAGAGCTTAAATTGTAAAAATTATTAAAAATCAACATAATTCGAAATAAATTTATTAAAAAAGTCTTCTTAAATTGTTTTGAGAGCTAAAACATGTACACCACTGTCTGATTTCTTTAACTAATCTTAGTTTTGCAGAAAAAAAAATTAAAATCGTAGGAGCGGTTTTTTTTAATTAATTTTTTATATATAAAATTTTGTAAAAATTTTTAAGAACAGAATTGGCACACAATTTTTTAGTATTTATTTATGTTGAATTAAAAATTAAATTTCGAAAAAAATTATCTACCCGTTTTTGAAATTTCGAATTAAAAAAAAATTAAATTTAATTTAAATCGGTTACACACAGCCCAAAATAATGAAAATGGTTCTATAAGGGGTACTGTAGTATTAGAACAATCGTAAAAATCGTAGGAATCGTTTTCGAGAAAATTTATACTTTCTGTAAGGGGTTTTTAACTTTTATATGGAAGGTACCGTTAATTTCGACTATAAGAAAAAGTTTTTTTTTTTTAAATATTTTAGATAATGTTAAAAAACCCCTTGTTACCAAGTTTCATAAAAATCAACCGAGTCGTTTTCGAAATATTTGGTTTTCAAAAAAAAAATTTTTGAAATTTTTTTTGAAAATCCAAAAAAAAGTTTTTTGGAAATTTTGGTAAACAAAACTATTGAAATTTCTCAGAAGATTCTCCATAAAAAAAATTATAAAAATCAGTCTATCCCTTTTCTAGAAAAACGAAAATAAAAAATGGTTCTATGGGAGGTACCATTTAAAACCATTTTTTGGAAATTTAATTTTTACAAAAAGGTAGCATATATCTAATAAAATTTATTAATTTTTTTTTAGAAAAATCTGTCGAGCCATTTTTGAGAAAAATAAGATTTTCCAAAATGCTAAAAAAATTATGTATATGGCAAGTACCGTTATTTTTGGTCCTAAAAATAAAAGGAAAAAAACGTGTCGGGATAATGTCCCGAAAACACTTTATACCAAGTTTAATTAAAACGGCCCATGGGCTTAGGCTGTAGGCGAGTTCACAGACAGACAGGCAGACAGACTTACTCAAAAGTGTTTTACCTATTTTGAAAGCCAAAAGTCTCTTCTTTCATTCCTTTTTTTAATCAACCTATTTCTGTTTATAGTTCTCAAAAAATTACTTCCAACTTAAAAATGTTGAAAAACAGAAGATTGAATATTGATTTTTTTTTTCACAATTCTAAACCACTAGGTTCTAAATTAGCTTTTGTATTAACAACCTCTTCGAACTTTGTATTTAAAATTGTGAAAAAATTAGTATTCAATTTTTTTTTAAACATTTTTAAGAAGGAAGTAATTTTTTCGAAAACTATAATCAGAAATAAGTTGATTTAAAAAAGGAATGAAAGAAGAGAGAAGTCGCAGCGTTAGAGTTTGTTTATTTTTCAATATGTTTTGTGTTTGTTGTGTTGGCGATTCTGAATCCGCTTGTTATCTTGTTATTGATTTTCCGTTCGTGGAATTAAAAAACGAAAACTTTTTATTTATTTAAACTGGGATATTTATCCTGAGTTTTATGTATTTATCCATTTATTTTGTGCAAGTGGCCCTAAATATTTTTGAATAAAATTGTATCTAAAAATTTATTATTTTTTATTACTATATTATAAAGAGAAAAGTTATACACTCACTCACTGACTGACTCATTCATAATTTTTACCATCTTTCTACAGGTTAGTGTGTTATAGATATATATATATAGAAATTTTTTTTGAATAGCCTTATATATGTAGAGCTCCACTAAGAAGGGATTTTTTGAAATTCTAATTTTTAATAGGGTAAACAGGGGTAAATGTAGAGTAAAGTCGGTTTTCTATTTTCTAAACGGGATGAGATAGGAATTTCATTCTTTTTGTGTTTGATAGATTTTTTAAAAATTAAATTGACATATTTTTGGAAAAAATTTAAAAAAAATTATTTTCGGAAATAAAGTTGTTTGAAACTCAAAAATGCAAAAATCGATGTTTGACAAAATAATTCTAATAAATCGGGAGATTATTTGATTGATTTGAAAATTACGGCGATTGAAAGAAAATAAAAAAAAAGGTTACCCATGTATCAGGGATTTTTTGTGGGCGTGGTATTGTGGGCGTGGGGAATTTTTGAAAAGACGCAATTTTGTCGGCTCATTTTTTGATGGTTTTTATTTTTTATCTTTTTAATGGATGTATTTAAAAATTTGAAATCTTTGGATCTTATAGAACTTATAGGTTTTGTTGTTTTTTACGGTTTTTTTCGATTATCTTTTTACAGAGTGGAAGTAGGGAGTTGAAATTTTCACATATGATAGGATTTATTAATCTTACTTGATTTGCATTTAAATTTTATTTTTTTAATACCGTTAAACAGAAATAGCGGTAAATATTGACTTCTTGAATAAATTCGTTAATTACTTATCGCTGAGTGCACCGATTATTTTAATTTTTCTTTAAATCGTATGTCCGTTTAACGACAAAAATTTTGATACCTCATTTGAATCTGTACGACTTATAGAAGCTTCACAATTTTAATTAAAAGCCAATCAAGAAATCAATTAAATTGCATCAAAATTGCCTGTTTCGTTCATTGTCAACCACCATCGACCAGTGGGAGATGACAGTTATTTTATGAAAATCACAAAAATCAATTGATATTGTTCGATTAAAAAATTCATAACTTCTATATTATACGTCCGATCGATTAGGTTAAGGTCTTAAAAGAATCACGAAATGTCAAGCTTTAATTGTGTATAAAAACTATTTTGGGGAGGGGAAGCAATATATATGAAAAGGGGTCGGAAAGCCGTCATCAAATCGATTTTCATTTTTCAAAATGCAAAACATGATGAAAAATTTCAAAATATCGAAAAACAATATACTACAAAGTTATAGCCCCAACCCTCATCTACAAAAATGTCCGTGGTTTTATAGAGGTAAATTTAGCAGGAGTGGCTGCAGGGGCCCTTTAATTGCTTTAATGACCAAAAAAGTATTTTAAATTATAAAAATGATATAAAATTATCGATTAGGCCATCTTATTAGGCTAATAACTTCGCTAATAATTATCGGATCTTCTTGAGGTAAACAAATATGGAAAGATAAAATGTCAAGCTAAATTTATGTATAAAAATTATTTCAAAATCGTAAAAAAAGTCATACCAAAAAGCTGATTTAGTCTGAAATCAATATGGATCTTATCATTTTAAATTCAAAAGTTGATGAAAAATTTCAGAATTTTGAAAAACTCTTACTATATGTTAATTGCAAAAATCTTGGTCTACAATAATGCTGAACAATGTTTTAAGATTAGTTCAACAGCGGAGGCACTAAAATTAATTTAACGCGATTTTAAGGATTTTCATTAAAAAATGCAAGAGACGCGGCTTTATATATTATTTTTTTACATCCAAAATACTAAACGGATTTTAAAAGTTAAAGTCTTAAAATACTGTCATTAAAACGGACATTAAATGTGTGGAAAAAAAATTCATAAAATTGCATGATAACTTTGAAAAAAATGTAAAAACAAATTGAGTTTACTTTTTTTTCTCACCCACTTTACTGATTAAAAAATCAAAAACGCTATATAAACTTGATCACAGAGAAAAAATGCTACCAAAATATTATTGCCTAATATTTTTTTAAAATATATGTAGAACATAATGAAGCCATTTATTGAACAGGAGAGCTGATATTAATTATTTTTTGAATTAAATTTATTTAAAACTTGCTTTTTTCGGCACAGTGCTTGGTCGATTAAATCATTCATAACTTTTTAGTAAGTTGACGGATTTTGTTTAAATAACTTTTTTTAAATTAAGCATAAATAAGCGCTTATTTTCATGTATAAAACATACCTATACATGACTTAATATTTACAATAAATGTTCTTTTTAAAAAAAATTGCGATAAAATATTTTAAATAATTTTCTTGAAAAATGTCTGAAAGAGTTATTGAAAATGATCTATAACTTCAGTAATTCTTTTTAAATCTTCCAAAATAACATTTTAAATGAAATCAAATATAATTAAAAAATCAAAAATTTCAAATTTTATGCAAATGAAATTTCGTAATATTTCAAAGGCAAATGCATGGAAAATTGCAAAATTAACGATTCAGCTGTAGAAAATCGGCTATAAGTCGAGAAATAATACTTCGATTTTTAAAGTTAAGATGTCAATAGATAGGTAAATTTGTCACAAATATAGAAATTATAAAAAAATATACATGATTATACATTTTGAATTAATTAGAGGTTCCAAACGAAAAAAAGGAACGTTTTCAACTTAATTGACAATTATACACTGATTTTTCATATGACTTTCAACATTATAATTTATTTATTTTCTTGGCTAATTAATATTTATTTTGGTATACAAATTATTTTTCTACATAAACCACAAGCTGAGATACGAATTTTTGAATATTTTTAAACGCCAAATCCAGCAAAAATCCAATGGATTTGGTCGTTAAAATTCGGTATTTAGAAAAGATGGCCGGAATTGCTTATAACTTCGGTAAATCTTTTTTTTATTTTCAAAATTTGCATTCCTTATTATTTTTTTTTTTTTTCAAATTTTTTTTTTTGGATACCTAATTACACAATCAAGGGGTACGCAAAATTGGTAGGGGGGTGCTTATTACATGCAAATTGAATAAATTTATAACTTGAATTCTAACGGCCGGATTTTAAAGGTTAAAGTTTTTATATGAAGATTAAATTAAATGCAACGCAAGGGCGTGCACAAGAAGGGGTAAAGGGGCATTTGCACCCCAAACTAAAATTATTTTTCTAATTTTTTTTGTTAAGTATTAAAGAGTCAAGGGCGTATGTAAAGGTGATAGGGGGTGTTTATTGTATGTAAATCGTCTTAATTTATAACTTATATAGAGAAAAAGAGATACATATAGAGATATAGAGATGAAGAGATGTAGACATATAGAGATATTGAAAAACAAAATTATAGAGATATAGAGAGATGGAGAAATATAGAGATATAGAGATATTAAGATATAGAAATATAGAGATAAAGAGATATAGAGATAAAGAGATATAGAGATAAAGAATTATAGAGATATAGAGATATAGAGAAATAGAGATATAGAGATAAAGAGATGTAGAGATATAGAGATATAGAGATATAGAGATATAGAGATATAGAGATATAGAGATAGAGATATAGAGATATAGAGATAAAGAGATAAAGAGATATAGAGATATAGAGATAAAGAGATATAGAGATATAGAGATATAGAGATAGAGATATAGAGATATAGAGATAAAGAGATGTAGAGATATAGAGATATAGAGATATAGAGATATAGAGATATAGAGATAGAGATATAGAGATATAGAGATAAAGAGATAAAGAGATATAGAGATATAGAGATAAAGAGATATAGAGATATAGAGATATAGAGATATAGAGATATAGAGATATAGAGATAGAGATAGAGATATAGAGATATAGAGATAAAGAGATAAAGAGATATAGAGATATAGAGATATAGAGATAAAGAGATATAGAGATAAAGAATTATAGAGATATAGAGAAATAGAGATATAGAGATATAGAGATAGAGATATAGAGATAAAGAGATAAAGAGATATAGAGATATACAGATAAAGAGATATAGAGATATACAGATAAAGAGATATAGAGATAAAGAATTATAGAGATATAGAGAAATAGAGATATAGAGATATAGAGATAGAGATATAGAGATAAAGAGATAAAGAGATATAGAGATATAGAGATATAGAGATATAGAGATATAGAGATATAGAGATATAGAGATATAGAGATATAGAGATATAGAGATATAGAGATATAGAGATATAGAGATAGAGATATAGAGATATAGAGATATAGAGATAAAGAGATAAAGAGATAAAGAGATATAGAGATATAGAGATATAGAGATATAGAGATATAGAGATATAGAGATATAGAGATATAGAGATAAAGAGATATAGAGATAAAGAATTATAGAGATATAGAGAAATAGAGATATAGAGATAAAGAATTATAGAGATATAGAGACATAGAAATATAGAGCTATAGAGATAAAGTGATATAGAAATATAGAGATATAGAGATACAGAGATATAGAGATATAGAGATATAGAGATATAGAGATATAGAGATATAAAGATATAGAGATATAGAGATATAAAGATATAGAGATATAGAGATATAGAGATATAGAGATAAAGAGATATACAGACAGAGACATAGAGATATAGAAGTATAAAATATAGAGATATAGAGACATAAAAAATGTTTGGATTTTTAAGTTTCAAAATTTTTAAATGAAAATTAAATGTAATTCAAAACAAGAACGTGCACACAAGGAGGGGTAGGGTGAGGGGGACTTGCACCACTAATCTAAATTTTTAATTCTCTTTCTTTAATTTTTTTTATATGTATAAATTTTTCGTATATATGTATATTATAAAATAATTATAATAAAAATATATATATATATTTATTATTACAATATATATTTATGTTATGTATATATAAATATATAATTAATATTTTTACATATATAAAAATTTTTATTACATATGTAGAATTTTATATATAAGTAGAATTCTATTACATCTGTAGAATCAGTTTGCGAAGCAACTGACACGGGCAAATCGGCTAGTTTTTAATAAAAGAAAGACAAAACACAAAAGGGAAACAAATTATTAGGTAAAATTATAAAGCAATTATAAAAAAAAATTAATAAATTTAATGACACAACGTCTCATGAAGAACCAGGGCCTAATGACTTATAACTCTCAACCATTCCTGTGTGCGTGTCTGCAGGAATGGAGGGGACCTACAGTTTAATGCCGAACGGCTAAGGTAAGCGGCACTTTTCTATGACAAGAGGCAGTAGCCCGGAAAAAAAATTAAAGTTGAAGCGGCTGGAATTGAACCCAGACCTCTGGCATGATAGTCCAACGCACTAACCATTACGTCACAGCCTACTACAATTAAGCAATTAGGTACTACTATTATTATGGTGAAATTCACCTTCACTCACATTAGTTAGATACAGGTTTAGTATGTATAATGGTATATAAAGTGATGAGGTGCATATCAAAATCAATCGAAACAATAGGAAATATGGATGACAGGTGTGGTGCTTTATATGCTGATGCTGATGAATTAACAACAATAAGGTTCTGAAGGGTAGCAGCATACGTCGCGTCGTCGTCGTGCCGCTCCGCCCCAGCTGTCCTAGCAAGGTGGGGGAAGTGATTACGAATGAAATAGATTTCCGCACGATTAAACGATTTCTTTTTCTGTTGAGTACTTGTTTACATATATAGATCCTCAAGAAGTACCTCACCCATTTATAGTTGTTGAGGTAGAGTCTTTCGTGTGCTGTACCTACCGCACAAAAGCTTGCCTAAGTTATAGAAGAATGCAAAAAAGTATCCGAATGCAATATGTTGGCGTTTGAGATGAAATTGATTAACGTTGTTTTTGTTTTATGTACCATGAGGCCTTTGTCTTAAAGTTGCATGCTTTGTGTTTTTTTTGTTTTGTTTTTTTTTTTTAATGTTTTGTTGTTTGTTTCAATCGACATTATTTTCATTAATCAGCCTTCAGACATTAGCCTGACCTCTGTCATTAGAGTAATTTACCCGATGGCTTTATTAAGGTTGAGGTCTATTCTACAACCATCCGGATTATTATAAGCCTCTGAACAAATTGCAGTCTTTGAAGTAACTATATAAGTGGAGCATACTGTTTTGTAAAAATGGGAGGCATGGAACTGCTTAGTTGTATGTGGAAAATGTGGAAGACATGCCAAAAGATTTCTGAGTTGCGATTTTATTCAGCTGATGCTGATGCCTTTCAAAATCAACCAACTTCAAAGTGAAAAGGCTTATTGTTGGGATGAAAGTTTGGGACAGGTGTTTATTTTATATTATTTTAGATTTTTCTTACCTTCACTTTTAACGAATTATTATAGCGTACACTGCACATCTTGCAGGCATCATAATTTAAATGGTTATGTTTTAGACTAGCTATAATTCATCAGATGCATTTCTAATTTCAAGTTTACGTTTGGAGGTCGCTTCAATTTAATTAGGGCTTAACAATGATGTTGTAGCTACATGTACATATGAACTACGTTCACTCATATAAATTAGAAAATTATATTTTATTGGATTTAAGCAGTAGGTACATTTTCCTGCAAACCAGGGTCTTATAAATATTTTTAATATTTAAGTTTAATTTGAAAGCAAAAATCACAAATCTGCAATAAATTATAAACCTACCTACTGAATAAATTAAAATTAAAACAAACAAGTTTGAATTAACATTATAGCGATATGTTAGGTTCATTGCATTACCGTTAGTATTTAAGCGACTATGGAATAATAAATGACTACCGACAGCGAAAGATGTTCTGGAGAAAGTCCTGACATAATTTTGTCAACAATTTTATAGTTATTTTTGACAAATAATGATAACAGATTTAGATGTCAAATTGAATGTCATGCAGAAAAAACATTTAGCCAGTTCAGGTTTCTCAAGATCTCTGATGAGATCTCAGAGACCTCAGCGATCTTAGAAATAACTGAGATTCCTCACTTTTGCTGAGACTAATAATTTTTGGATTCGCTTGCTTAATCATTTTTTGTCGCTGTTTATTAATTAATAAAAAAGAGATGGAATGGAAATTGGTTTTGAAAGGTTTCTGACCGATTTCAAAAATTTCTTTTGTAGGTATTAGTAGGAACATAATATTACCTATTAACATCCATATTATTGAATTGTTTCAAAACTAGCTTTACATCAGCAAAACTAGTTTTTTAGGGATTTCAAGTTATAAGTTTTTCACATCATTTTTGAAAAACTGAGTTAATAACGTTGAAACATCAAACGAATTAATCAATTACAAAAGTTTTTGTGCCAGTATAATTACGCAAGGCTTCATGAATATTTTAAGACCAAGATCGTACCATCCCGATAATTTTTAACGGATATTTCTGACTTTGAAATATTAGTTGAAATATGTAGTTGTAATGATTATGTAGATAACTATATGATTTTAAACAGACCAATAAAATAAGTTCTTTGATAGAACGAATAAATTCGTTAAATCAACAAATAGAATTCATTAATAAAGGAATGCGTTCAATGAAATAAAAGAAAGGACAGGTTTTACATTGGATATAATGAAATAGTTACTCTGAAAATGAGCCAAGGAAAATTGGTTGTTTTAATGAACAGTTTTATTAACATAGAATGATTATTCATTGAAAGATAACGACTGAATTTGATTGCAAAAATTAAAATCTTTCTCATTCATTTGGCTTCCAACTAGGGCCCTCTGGACTGAGCACGGCTTGCCGTGTTCTAACCAGTGGGACCTGGAAGTACCTATGTTGTACCTCCACGTGGTGGAAGCCGGTAACAGGTAAAGATGCGTAGGGTCGTATCTGCATATGGTGAAAAAAGTAAAAAGTATTCTTAATCTATATAATGATGAGAAGAAATTGAACTGAATATGGTAGAACGACCGAAGTCTTTGCCTGGCTAAATAACAAGGTTAAGAAATGATCTTCGGATTGTCAAGGAATGTCTTATCCTTTTGCTGTACGGGGAAGTTGCGAAGACTGGGGTGGAGAGACACCCTCCATTCCATAATTAAAGCATGACTCCTAACAGAGTCATGTATAACTAAAGGTGTCCCGATTTATCTGGCAAACCTAGGTGTTACCCGTCTAAGTGAAAATACGGCTTTGATCTTTGAATCTCGGGATCTGGCTGGAGGTTTTACGTAGGAATATCTTTTCTAACTGGTGGTGCCGGTGCCTTATGTACCCGGAAGCCGCATGCTCTCAACTTCCATAAATAACCCAAATTGGGTACGACGGGTGTGATCCTTCCCGCTAATCGCCCGATTAGATCATACATGAGGTTGGTCCCGTCGTGGGAGCATCGTCGGGCTGTGGTTTCATGGCAATTGCGTCAGCATATGGTATTCTTGAACTTCGGATCTCGAATACTAGAGGTGCATATAGACCTTGATCCAAAGCAAAGGTGGAGTAACAGCCTTACATGTCTCTAAATTGCAACTGGTGCGGCAAAAGCCCGACCAGGTTGGTGGTTGACAAGATCAACTACGTTCTGGAAGGTAGTCCTCTCGTAGGGTGAGGCCGTAATAGGCAGATATCCACGTTAAACCATGGGCACAACTCATTTAATTTACGTAAGTATACATGTTTGTGATTCGTACTGTTTAGGTATAACTACAAATTCTAGCGTCTTAGTTAATTTCTTCATTTTAATTTGATTGTTTATTAAATTCATAATTATCTTAATTATGACTTTTCTTATAGTCTTAAAAAAAGAAAAAAAACTACAAATGAATAACTAGGTTCAAGCCTGTGCATGAAAAACACATCTGATTTCTGCTGGAGCAAACATAACTGTTTGTAAAAGATGTGAGTCTCCTTCCTACAATTATTTCATTCGTCCTTTTAAGCATCATCATCACTTTCTCAGAAGCAAACATGTGCACAGACTTTGCAAAGCAGGTGACTCTTTATTATTTCAAAAAGAGCTGTTGAAATTTATATTTATGCACCTACATATATAAATTTGTTTCTAAATACACAAACAACTTACTACAGTAAGGTGCTATACATTTATATTTCAATAGCACTTCTTGTTCTTAAGAATGCTAATTAAGTCTCTATAGTAACATCTCTATTCGCTTTCTCATTAACGAAACGACATGGTGTTTATGTATATAAGTTTACCTATACATATGCAAATCCATAAGCACTGTAACATGTATGTATGACGAGTATACAAAAGAAAAATATAACAACATAAATATATAAAATAATAATTTAGAATACTTACTAGAGCCATCACCTCCCCCACTCATATGATGTTCTCCTGTGAGACCAAGTGCTGAAAATTCTGAGGGCTGCAATTTCACCTCCATCTCACGGAGACGTGTATTCAAATTTTTTGTATGCATAAACAGAAAGAATGTACACGAGATTGCAATTAAAGCGATGAGTTCAACGGACCTGTAATTAAAAAAAAAAAACATACAAAACCCTTTAAAAAAAATTAATAAAGATAAAAAAAAAATATGTAATTCATCAGTAAAAGATACAAGATATGGACACGACAGCAAGCGACTGATAACTTAGGTCCAGAGGGACGACATGACACCTCTTCTTCTTCTTCTTCTTCTAACAACATCATTACATTAGAAAATAGTGTCGGAGTTGGATAAACCGAAGAACTGGACTCTGTATGTGATATCTCTTAGTCACATCTTGAAATTGAAATCTTACATTAAATTCTAGTTGAAAGTGAATAACCAACGCATTTGTTTAATTCTAAGCATATATTAAAGAGCGGTAGCAGTAGAGAGATAGACAGTTTTCCAGGTGGAAAAGCGACTTAGGAGAACGAATGACCCAGTGGCAAGGATGTTTTCAAGGAGAAGATATAATCAATGCTGTCGAAAGTGCTATATAATACTTAATACTTAAGTAGGAACCTTATTTTTTGTTTTGCATATATGTACTGTTTTGCCATTAACTTAATATGACAGGCAGGAAGATATCTCAAAAATATACGTAAGCTAAGAGCAAACATTTATTTTTATCTACACAGCTTTAAATATTCACTTTTTTGGTTGCAAAAATCAAAGCTCTTGTCTGCTTTTGACCAAATTTCAAAAGGTTTTTTTGTTTTTGTTTTAAACCAGGGCCCAGATCGCGTAAGACGATTCGATTGAACGATCATCGTTTTGGATATAGCTTTCTCTATAACATGTGAGGTGAAATATAGAGAGAGCAATCGTCAAAACGATGATCGTTCAATCGAATCGTCTTACGCGATCTAAGCCCAGATAAAAAACGAAGGCGATTTTGCAAATTTTCCTTAAATCACTTTTCGGTAGCATTCACAGTTTATGAGTAATAGTAGCTGTATTTTATTTTCCCCCAGATCTGATCCGGATTGGATTTGGAAACATAAATACAAGTAATACAAAAACAACACAAGATCCAGGTCTGCTTCTAGATTTGGATTTCGAAATCCATTTTTTGAACACTTCCCTAGCAATATTTTAATTTTATAGGTTGGTACCACTGCTGAGATTTACAGAAAAAAGTCAATAAAATTAAAAATTCTCGAAATCAAACAAATGCCGCCATCATTCCAATTTTTTTTTTATGATTTTTTCTTCATTCAATAGAGACGACGCGTCGCGAGGCACGGAAAAAATACATAAAAACTATTAACTCAATGAAAATTAAACTAAAAAAATAAAACTGTTCCATTTTAAACATTCAATACCAAATATTATTTCAAATAATATTTGTGAAAATTTTCCTTCTGTCAATTTTATTGTTCAAATAAAGCCAACTGTGAGAAATAAATAAATTTGTGATCCAGTTTGTTTTATTATCATGATCTGATCCGGATTCGATCTGGGGGAAAATAAAATGCAGCTAGTAAGATGGGAAAAACCGATTTTTGACATTTGACATTTTTTGAAATCTCAATATCTTCCAAAGGATTGCTATTAGGAAAAAATATGTGATATGCATGATAAGCTAACCTGCTTTACAGAGAGTCGCATGACCTACAAAGTTTACAGAAACTATTTACTTTTTGGTGGTATTCATCCTTTAACAGTTATATACGAAAGTTATAAAGTTTTTTGAAGTTTCACATTTTTCGAACTGGTTATGCGTATCATCGAAATAATTACGATTGTTAGTGTTTCTGTCAATAAGAAAAAAATTTACCTTGAAACCGAGGTATTGAAGATTTATTTCGAAAACAACGGCACTGTTTAACTAAATTTTATATTTTGATTAAGACCTGCAATGGCCTAAAATACTAACAACCATACCAACGAACATCATATACCTACAAACAAAAATGTAAATGAGTTGAAAAGGAGGTTTTATACCAACTCTCAACCTCATTCGGCTTGACTCTTCTCTGGAACCTACAGGATTTTTGTATCTCCCATATTCCCTTTAGAAATAATTTAACTTGACGGACGGCTAGCATATAGAAATAAATAACAGTAATTATTAAGAACTTTTTGGTAGGCCTTTGAAAGTAACAAAAAAAAATTGTCTGTGGTCTTTTATGACTTGAAGTGTTTTTCTTCTCATAAATTAAACATGTTACTTTTCAGATTAGTTTCTTTTAATGATATTGTTATGTTTTGAAATTTTAAATAAGATTTGAAGACAGACATCACATCAAGGATGTCTTAATTATATTAACCGGGAATAAGGGAAGGGTATTTAAGGGATGGTATATTTTTGTAGATTTGTATATGTTTATAGTTGTTTACTTGATGTCAAATGATTTTTAACTTAAAAAGTTTATGAGAAGTATAATATGAGTTGAATTTCTTTTTTTTTTGGAAAGTTTTATAATTTGTACTTATGTAGATATTATTTTATATACTTTCTAATAATTTACATTGCGATAGATTTGTATAGATTATTGTATGAGTTAAGAAAAACAAGATTTCTTCCCGACTTGAAAATTAATATACTTTTTAATGAGACTCTAAAAAGTTTTAAAAAGGTAATAACTATATACTTGTATATAACTATTGAAATTAAATAAGCCCTTGCCAGTTAAGTCCTTTGAAAGAATATTAAAAATAAGTCACTATTGATAATAGGACATTCCGCTTACTAGTCCACTAAGGGCCAGTTGTACAAACATGGTTTAATATTTAACCCGTGCTTCAGAAAATTTAATTCTCCGATTTCGGCGGATTAACTGAGGTTCAACGATGGTTCAAGTATGTTATACTTATAATAGCTAAGCACATGCCTAAACCATCGTTAAAATTCAGTTAATCCGTCGAAATCGGTGAATTAAAAATCCTGAACTACGGATCAACTTTTAACTTATGATTGAACAACTGGCACTAAATACTGGGCTAACGCTCAACACAGAAGATAGAATAGTTAAAGTTTCCTATGAAACAAGTTATTCCTATAGCAAGGATATTTAACAAGTTTTCCTAGGCAGGTACGTAGAAGCGGTCCCGAGCAAAACCTAGCTCATAGACCCAATTAGCGCTGAACTGCGCCATTTTGATACCATAACTCGCGTGACCTGTAAAGAAAATGATTTTTAAGTGCTATTCGCCAGAAAAAATGCCAGGCTAGGCAATTTGTAGGCTTCGGTTATCTATAGCCACTTGCTCGTGGTCTCAGGAGACTGACTAATGAAACTTATAAGACGGTGAAGACGCGGCGCAGCTTGGCTCAGAGCCTCTTCGTTGCGTTGAGAAGGAGATCAGGTCTCTGATCTTTAGTTGGGAAAGTTCGTCGAGGTCATTGAAAAATGCTTTTCCCAATTATTGTGATCTCGTTTTGGCCAAAGTGGGACAATTGCAGAGGAAATGAATGTCCTTTTCCTGCTGGTCTCCACAGCTACGACAGTAAGTATTATGAGGAATGCCCAACCTCGCCGCATGTTCTCCAATTGTCCAGTGACCGGAAAAAGTTGCAACGAACCTCTCGCCTTGTCCTGTTTATCAATCTTTATTGTAGGTGGGCCAAATCTTTCTAGATATGACGCAGTATATAAGACTGTGCCATCTCATAACTCCAAGAGGAATGCTGACTCTTTCCGCTATGAAGGGCTGATCCTTGCCTGGCCAGTTCCCGCTCGTTTCCATCAATGCCATTATGACCCAGTACCCAGATCAGAGTGACCTTGAGGTTAAGATTTAGGTTTGAAAGCTCGTACCAGTATTGCCGAACTAATTTTGAAGATGATAAAGGTGAGAAAATTGCCTGACTGTCTGTCAGGATAGCAGCATTACGGTTTTGGTTAGGGTATTGTTGCAGTAGTTTGCATGCTTCCCTAATTTGCCAGTAATTCCGCCTGAAAAACATTAGCAAAGTTGGGTAGCCGATAAGATCTAGAGATATTTAGAGATTCGGAAAAGATTCCTGAACCGACACCGCACTCCATCTTTGAACCATCAGCGACAATAGTTGTGTCGAAGTCGCTCAGCTTTTTCCTAGTTCCAAGTTTTCCTAGTCTGAATTTTCTCTGCTGGAAACTTACTAGAACATTGAATAAACTTGGCAAAAGCATGCAATTTTTCCAGGCCGGTTCCTGAACTGAATAAAAAAAACTGACTCTTCTGATCCCTTTTATAGAAAGAAAATAGTCCAAAGGAACCAAGTTTTTAAAGATATCTCCTTATATTGATAACTTTATTACCTTGCATCTTACTAACACTAAAAAAAAAGAGTCTGAGAAAACGAAATTTTTTTTTAGCCATTTTGTAAGGTAAGACAACAAGAACATTATAGAACACAGAAAGCAAATTAAATGTAAACATTTATTTAGACAAGACTGTTTGCCGCCAAAGTAACAAAATTTGACAATTCTGCCTGAACAGAATAGAATGCTGGAACTGTAGCCGCAGACGGAACTGGAAGAGCTGTCAAAATGTGTCGTACGTTATTTTTTTTACGTGCTCACAATGCAACTGTACAGCTTTGACAGTATTTTGAAGAAAAGCAAAACAATATTCTTGTGTACAATCTCCGAATTCACATTTTTTGATTGCAATTAATACTTTTCCTCTTAATAAATATTTTTTTTTTTCGCAATAAATAAATAACCACAATATTTTTTCCCGACCTAAAAAGTTGTTTTTTTTCTTCATACAATTTGAAACGTCAAAAGTGTCGTACGTGAAAATTTAAAAGTTGGTGAACTCTTCCGTCTGCGGCTGCAGCTCTGTATGCGGCTACGTTCCGTTGTGATCGCAACATTGAATTTTTGTGTATTAAATACTTTGACAGCTATTCCAGTCCGGTTCCGTCTCCGTCACCATTCTGTTCAGGCAGTAAATCTATAGCCCAGATTGACTTCCAAATTCATGAAAAGTTATTTGCCACTTACGTAAGTTCATCATACAAAAACCCTATTTTTATGTTTTGACGCGGATAAAACTTCACTGGCACCTACCTATCGCTCCAAAAAAAGATCTGGGTAAATACTCTTTCTAATGGAACTAAACGACTATTAGTAGGTATCGTAAATAAAAGTACTCATATCATAAATGTACGTATTTTCACTAACAATTCAAAGTTTTTTTTTTTAGTTTAAATTTAATTTACTTGTTTTATGAATATTTTCTTAGCTTCTTTTTTTCTGACTGCTATAGTTGATACAATGCACTGCACACACAAAGTGATGGTGTTGTCACTGTCAGGGAAATACATTCACCTCAAGTCATCTGACACTTTTATTCAGCAAGCATGACACAATGTTAATGTTGGCGCAATTTGAGGCAGCAGACAAGTCTTGTTTTTTCTTTTTTTTTTCCAGCTAGTCAAAGCAATGAATAAATGGAAAAGAAGAAATCATGAACACTTTGTCAATGAACATGAATATTTTTTTGCTGTGGCAATAAAATCGTTAAATTGAACGAATAGTTTTGTTTGTCATTAAAGTGATAACATGCTTGTGGTTAAACCAAGTTTATTTTGGCGATCTAATTCGAAGAAGCTTTGCTTGCTTCCTCGTCAATAAATAAAAAAAAAAAAAAATGTAAGCTAGATTGCAAAAGAAAGTGAAAGTCGATCAAGAACTTACTAAACAAGTTCCTGATTAGTTTTTTCTCACATACAAACTTCCGTCGCATATTTGCTTTTATATTCAAGCTGTTAGAACTTTTGAAAATTGTGAACAGGGTGTTTCCAAGTTATGTGTCAACACTTTAAGAAATTCAAATTTGGACATATTTTAATAAGACAACCCGAGTTACCTCATCAAATTTGGTGAGTTAACTCTGGATTTCCTGTTGATATTTTGCTTCCCGTCCCCGTGTTTGATACTGCAACTGTAAAATTAATTCTAGTTAAACTGACCACTGAAAAACTGGACCTTAAAAGTAAAAACAAAAAGAATAATCTTCTATGGCAGGTATCGTTAACATCAGTTTTTGTCAAAAAAATTTATATACAAAATGTAAACTCAACAAATTTAAAGATTTTTATAAAAATCCTTTGATTTGTTTTCGAGATAAATAAGCTTTGTTTATCAGTTGTAGCTAGGGAATCACATAAGAAACCTTATATGACTTTCTTAGGTTGTAGGTCGAGTTACAGAAATACCAGTGCCTACGTTCTGAAACTTTGACATCGAAAAAATCAGTCGAGAAACGCTGAAAAATGGAACAAAACTCATGTATTTTGTTTCCCTTTTCATCGTTCCTCGACTAATTTTATGCATGTGAGGATTACAGAACGTAGGCACAGACCACAAAATTGCGGGACCCATGTATTTTATGTTCTTTGTCATCGTAATGTAAGGTTTAATTAAAATCTTGATTTCTACTTGTGTTCGAAGTAAGAAATCATGGTTTATCAGTTTGAGGGAAAAACTTGGCAAAGTATTGACGCTTGACGGGATAAAACTGTTTAAGCCACAGACCATGTAAGAAAACTATTATAGATTTAAATACAGAAAGCAAGGTGATAATCAATTTCCCAAAATAAGAGGTCAAATTTTTATGATGAAACAATGTCAATATCCACTTAACCGACAGGTTCTTCCTATTTTTAGAAAATTTAAATTTTTTTGTAATAGATTTTCGTATGTTCTCAGGTGTTTTCTTCATATTTTGAGCTCATTTTTTTTATGGATACAAATTTTATCTATGTATTTATACATTCTAGATTTTGTGCTTATTCCAATTAAAATGGTACAACAATCTCTATAGACAACTTGTTACTTATTACTTCTTAATAAACTTTCCTAATAAAAACTCATTCATTGAATATAAAAAAACTTTGCAGTTAACATGGCAGTTCACACTATTAACACAAATAAATCAATCACTTCTTTAAGAAGACATCATTGAGACTTGTTATTGATGGCACGCAAAAAATTCGACAATAATTTCAACAATCTCATAATTAATTGCTTTCTCTCTTTCGTGCTGTGTGGGCATGGGCGCACATTTTCTGGCTCCCAGTCCCTTGGTCACATTGTTCCAGTGATGCCAGATGAGATTTTTAAAATCCCACCATATTAGACAAAAAATCCCACCATTTTTGTACTGGAAGGAAAAAAAAAAACACCATGTTTTTTCTGCTTTAATTTTACCTAATTGTTTATTGTGAACAATTACTTACTTCTACATTTTTTGTCTCAACTGAGTAAAAGTTTACCTACTGAAAATGATTTTTCAGCGAAGAAAAAAAAAATACATTAAAAACAATGGCGTAAAATTTTAAACAGCCTGATATTAAGGTAATAGCACGATATTATTGAACAATTTTCTAAATTTGAGGCTCTTTACTAAAATTTTATTAGTTTTAAACATTTTTTTAAGTATCATACTACCTAATTTCCTAACAAACTCTAACTGAACACACCTAAAACAGTGACAGCTAACACCATTTTTACATTTGTTTGATACTAACAAGATAAAAAAAGATAATACAGACATTTGGCGATTTTAACTTTAGTAAAATGTTAAAAATATAAAACGATTCTAATACGTTTAAAATTTAGAAAATCCTGTTTTTAACCTAGAATCATACTAAAAATGCCTTAACATCATATGAAATCAACTGAAATTTTGCGCCACTCTTTTTAAAATAAATCATAATTCACCTCTTATAATAAATTAATTTTAAACATTCTTTAACTTCGTTCAGGATGTTAAGTAAAATATTAATAAATTAATTTCTACCTTCGGTACATTTTCATTCTCCGCGATTTGTCCATTACCGATCTGTAATTTGTTGTGGGAATGTATAAATAAATATAAAAATATTACGAGAGGGAAAAATAGAGTATAGTTAAGCATTCCGCATTCGTGTAGTACAGTTATAAAAACTTCTGTTCTTGAAATTTGGCTCTGGGTATGAGTTATTCTATATAAAATGCAGAAAACAGTCATAAGAAAAAAAGAGCAACGACAAAAATCCCACCCATCTTTTATTTCTTAAAAAGTATATTATCTCCTTGTTAACATATTCTCTGTGTACATATCAGATTAACAGGTTAAATAATTTTTTATCGAGGGTGCAGTTAAATTATGAATATGCTGTAAGAAAAAAAGTTGAAGGAAAATAGAGAGGTGGTGAATTTTTTAAGTAGTGGTTATGGTAAAAATAATATTTCCACCCATAAAAAAATATTTTCAATATTATCCCACCATAAATCCCACCATGAAATGTTTCCCACCAATATTCCCACCAAGCTCGTAATTTCCCACCAGTTTGGTGGGAAAAACCACCAATCTGGGAACACTACATTGTTCCCATTCGTCCATATCCCTAACTTCAAGGTATTATTGCAAATAATTCAATTAACAATTTCAGTTTCCCTTTCTAAAAAAATGTCACAACTTAAGTAAGTATTAGGGTATTAGGTATAACCATACCAGGGGAGAAGTTAGTGTTCATTGCTGGATGAAGATTTTATATTTCATTGATTAGGGCGCTTATCTAAGTTTTTTTTTGTGTTAAGTATTCTTGGTATCTTTTTCGGCATTTTATTTTATTGAGAAAGTGAATATTTAAAACAATACGTATATGTATTTTCTACTTTAAAAAAATTTAGATTGTATATATTCCAACTAAAAATGATACAACAATTTCTTCAGACAAAACATTGTATTCTACTTAAAATGTAGACATATTTCTCTGTCAATATTCATTAGCCCGCTAACGTTTTTAAGGATTTTGATGAAATTTTGTATACTATTAGAATAATACAAAATATTAGGTAAATACCAACATTTTCAAAAATTACCTACAGATTAAAAAAAAAATATAAAATTATTATGTATAACAATATAAATTAAAAAATAATATAAAAATTAAAAAAGTTTTCGAGATTTTCCTTTCTCAGAATCGAAAAATTAAAAATTATTATTTTTATAAACAATATACAAAATTTGGTTTCAAATATTTATTTATACTATTACTTCCAGCCCTCGAAATTCGAGTGCCAATTAAATACATTATCTTTTAATTGCTAGAAGCTTTGACTAAAGATAATGATCTAAAAAGTACTTTTGAATTTACGTACATCACTACATTCGTGAATTTACGCCTATTTCTTATTAAAACCTAAGAAGACCTTGAATGAACCCACAATACCCAACTAAATGTTTTTTTTTTGTTATACCTACACGACGATTTTACCAATGCGACGCGACACGGTGCAAACAGCCAACTCAACTCCACTTACTTTGTATTCTGTCTCGCTCCCACTTTTACCTATTGAAACACATGCACAATAATATTGAGTTGCTTTGTGGTTGTTTCTTTTTTGTAGGTAATTACGGCTTTTACACCTTGAAATATTTTCATGCAATCTCGTCGTTTCAAAATATTTTGAAAACTTTTTATGTTCTTGTTCTTCGCGAAAATTGTGCCTACAGGAGTTATTTACTTTAAGTGGCTGTTTACATTGGATTTTTAATGAAGCATGTTTTCATTCATTACTATTTTCCCCGTATTTACATTATAATGAAAAAATCCTTTCATTTTAATCTACCTTTCCCTGTCTTCATATATCTCTCACAGAAAAAAAAATATTCATGCTGAATCCGAGATTATTTATTGAAATTGGTGCATCGGCATAGTTTGGGTGAAATCAACCCATCTCCTTTTTACACTTATAAAACCTACCGATCTCACTGGTTGCGCCATTGATTAAAAATCCAATCTAAATAGGCACTAACAGATCATCCCAAGAAAAGTCAATGTGCCGCGGCAGACTTGTGTCCCACCCTTAATTTTCTTGCATTTCATTATTATTATTTTCTGAACGTTGCCAACGGATATTCTATTTATCTTTCCAGTCATGGCTGGAAAATTGGTTGGTTGGTGGGTAGAAAAATCGAAACGTCACACTTAGGTATTAGGTTAGGTACTACAACAAATAAAAACAAAATTTATATAAATTGAAAATACCTTTAATGTACTTACATTTTTCTGTTGTTTTATTCATTTGCTTCAACTGTTTTATTTGTTTTTATTTGTATCATTTTAATAAAATGGTTTTATTTTTTTGTATTTTGTTTTTATAGTGTCGTGAATTTTAAAGTGTCGTGAGCAAATACTCTGTCTCGCTCGCACCTATTATGCAATTTTCTTTTATTGTTTTTTAGTTTTTGTGGTGCAATTGCTTAATAAATGTTTGCATTCTGCACTTCTGTGCAAAAAAACCTATCCAACGTTATATAATTTATATGCCTTCGGCTTTTGTTGATCGCGTAGATTGTACCACAAAAATCGTGTTTGCCGTTTTATTATATGATGATGATGATGATGAGATATGTAACTTGTTTCTGTTAAGTTGAGAGGCCTTTAAGTAAAGTTGCTTAATTTTGAAAAATGATTATAAATACCGATTTCACACTTAAAAGCTATTCAGAAATCATTTAACGTTAAGAAGGCTGTAAGATTTCTTTATAGATACGGCTATGATACAGCCGAAAACTCCTAAGATATTTGCATTGAAAATTCCTCAAAAATTAATGATAACTTATTTATATTTTATTCATAGATTTTTCAGATTTTTTTTCATAATTTTCAATCCATATAAGGGGCCAGTTATAGCTATCATTGAAAACCATATTAAAAAATTTTAATTGTTAATTTTGGGACATTTTGAAAGTCAAATCGGTGAATATTTAGGCCATGACTTGAATTATTATTCTAGTCAGAAAAAAAATTAATTCCGGTCCAAACTTTGAAGTAAAATGGCTTTGAATTTTTCAATGACCATTTGGTAAAGTAGTTCAATCATTGAAATAATAAAAGTCATTTTAAATGGAAGATTTTGCCAAAATGAAATATTTTTTTGACTAGAATAATAATTCAAGTCATTGGCTATATTTTGGCATCAAAATATTTACCGATTTGACTTTCTAAATGTCCCAAAATAAACAATTAAATCTTTTAATGATGGTTTTCAATGATTGCTATAACTGGCCCCTAAGGATCTACCTATATTTTTTATCTACTTATGTCTTTCTCATATTAAAAAGTTCTATCAACTACCACAAAATAAAACACATCTTTACTTCTTACCGTTTGTTTAACGAAAAATATGATATATGCCGGAAACTGCGGTTAATGGTCCAAAATTATAGAATGTAAGCCTCTATAATTTACTCTAACGATGGCTCTTATATATGCAATTTGAAATCCAATTTTGTGTCGACCCATCGCCTTCTTTATTTCACAATTTGTAGGCCCGGCACTGCTTAGCGCAAATCATCAAAAAAAAAAAAAAAAAAAACCAAAACCAAAACCAGAGAATAAGGCAGGTCGACTGAATAATAAAAAAAATAAACTAATTGATATCGCGACAATCTTTTTAACTTAGCAAGGATCCTGCCTGTGTTTATAGCATTTACTTTATCATTACTCTTCCATGTATGCGCTAGGAATTTTCGTCACATCAACTCAGTTAATAGCAGCAGCCCGGCTAAACTAAATCCTTTTTTTTTTTTTTTGACGTATAAAGAAAACACAAGAGGATTTCCGGGAAGGAAATTCCTTCCTTGGTATTAAATTTCATCCAATTGTGATGAATCACGTATTTTTTTGGATAGCTATCTTCTCGTTATCTTAGTCGCTCAAAAGACATTAGGGAATATTTTTTTTTGCTTTATCAGCTATATTCGCTTTCATAACAAAATTATTATTATTATTATTTAATTTTGTTATTCTCCCTCTTCTACCTTTTTGAACCTTTTTCAGATAAGAAAAAAAATAAATGGCAAGTTACGGATGCAGAGTGCAGAATTCTGGAGAAGTTTGTGAAATGAGCATAAGTCCAATTTGATTGGAATATATCAAAAATAATGACGTGATAAGTATTTGGTGCCTATACGAACATTACACGTGCCCTATGTTTATATATAGACAAACATATCGGTTTGGCCCAATATCCGATGGCGGAGTTTCAGCATAAATCTTGCACTCAAAATATATGTTGGGGATCGTAAAAGATAAATCACATTTATTGATACGGATTTGCAGGAACAGGTAGGTAAAGGTATTACAGACAGAATTATATTTACTTGAGCGAAATGTGTGTTAAATGGATGTGCAAAGTTGCCAAGGGAGTTCTGAGAAATTTGGAAAATCAGCTGATACTGCATAATGTGGTTTGTTTACACATTCATATTTTTTGTACATATATTTATACCAAGGCTTCCACTTGTTCAATTCTAAGAAGAAGCGTAACATTTTCAGAGTTTATTGTTGCAGAATCAACAAGAATTATTTTAATAAAATTAATTAATTTTGCTGGCGGCTGCTATTTTATGTTAAAAACATTCAAAAGAGTTTTTAAATGTGTACATTTATATTTTTGTTCTTGCTCTATAGGGGGATAGTATTGGTTTATTGGTGTTAAAAAAAAAGTTTGAAAGTTGTAATTGAAATTGAAGTCTAAAAACATGGATTTCATCATATACCGTCCGACATGTCTGTGCGTTTATGCTAATGCGCGTCTTTGCGTCCACTGTAATAATTTAAGCTAGAGCCTAAAACCTAGTGGGTACGCAGTTTGGGAAGATGCAAATTTAATCTCTACAATTCTAATCTCTACAAAAACGTTAGAAGAGTCTCGAAAAATTTGTATGGTGGAGAAATAAAAAGAAGTGTCAAGTTTATGTCAAACAACAAATACTCGAATCGATTTTGAAATTTCGTAAAATAAAAATATTTTAAATTCCTCTAAACATTCCATCACCAAAAATGTTGTACTTCTTTTTTTTTTTCTTTTTGTAAAATTATCAACATACAATAATTGATTGTGCAAATTTTTGACCTGCCAAATTTTTTCTCGCAAAATGATGCTTCGAACATTATTTTTCCTGGCAAAATTTAGTGGAGACTTCACCTTTCAGCCAGTATAAACGTCACAATTTTGCACGTGAACTGCGTACTGCCTGGAAAAAAATTGAAGACAGAATTTTTCCTCGGAAAAATTTTGTATGAAAAAAAAAAATCCCGATTTGGGGACCTACTAGGCATAACGGGTAAATCTATTTCCTTAAAACTTGATACAGATTTTTATATGATTCCATAGAAGAGATTTTCGAGTTTTTGTTTTAGCTCATGTAGTTGTCATTATAACGATTTTGGTTTTTTTGTTTTTTAATTTTTTTCTAAAACAGTATTTACGTTTTTGATTAAAATTCGTACCTAGGTACATACTGCCGTGTTAACTGAAAATGACGTATCTGCATTTTTGGAGTTTTTGAGTTAAGACCACTTTTGATATCTCTGATACAGTTATTATTTTATTCTATTATAATATTAACAATATCTTGCTTCATTTCGGCTTAAAACGCTAAAGAAAAATGACGTATGTGCAAAGAACCATCCTATTTTTAAGAGAAATTGACGTATCTGCACATTTTTAAAACAAAACGACGTAAAGCTGATGAAAATCGGCATTTTAATTTCCTCCAATCATTTTTCTCTTTTTATTATAATATTTTGAAACGTTTAATTTTTTATTTATTTTATTATTTGAATTTATGAATATATTATTTTTGTTAAAAAAAAAAAAAAACTTTTAAAAGCAACTGGGATAAAAGTGTTTCTCTTTTTATTATTATTATTGTACTATTCATTCTAGAATGTCAGTTAATTAGACTTGACCATTCTTTATTCCGTCAATTTCATTGAATTTGTGTTTCTCTTTTATTATTATAGACAATAATTAAACTTAAATGCCGTAACTACACGAAAAGCTTAAGACAAAATGACGTAACTACCAAAACCTACGTTTGTATTCAATACAAGCAAATACATTTTTGGTCAAAAAATAATAATTTCTCTACTTATTATTTTGTCAAAATATGAAAGACATTCATCCAAAAACCAAAAAGTTACAGATAAAAACAGGAAAACGCATTTATCTCAAAATGCCAAAAATGTAGATACGTCATTTTCAGTTAACACGGCAGCATAGGTGTTTAGCAAAAAAAATCATTACGGTATTTCACTTTTTTTTTGGGAAAACTATGTATTTTTCAGAATAAGTCATCTAACTTATAGCTTTTTACTGCTTTGATTTTTTTTAGAATAAGTCATGTAAATTAAATAAAGCTATTACCTGATTTGACCGAGTTTGTTAGCTTTGCAATTTGGTGTTCTAAATAGTTTACACAGTATTGGATTAAAAAATTACGAAAATATTAAAAACTAAACAAAATGTTATTCAATTATTCAATAATTTTCCATATTCAATTAGTAAAGGAGCTGGTTATAACGATCAGGAAAAATTTTCTTTTTGATAATTTAATTTTTTTGTCATACGATTTGAAATATGAAAAAGAACAAAACTTTCTTTGGAGGGAAGTTTTCTGTAAAAAAAGCATTTCCTGTAAGAAATTCGTTTTTCGTACGGAATTTCTATCAGAAAAATTAAATTTTGTTTATAAAAAATAAAGGTGTAGGTAGTATTTCTAATAGTTTTTATTTACACATGGTATATTTTACTATCTAACAAAGACAAAGTATATCGCATACCTTAGCTCTTAACACACATTAAAAATCAAAACTTGGAAAATTAAATAATATTTATAATTGAAAAATTTTGACGATAACTTGATTCAAACATTTACTAAAAACAAAAACAAGTTGGCAACCTTAGCCAATAAAAGTTGAAATTAGTTTCAAATCCGCTGCCTTTTTCTCTAACCAAAGGATCTAGGTATATACCTACACATTTAGCAGCAATAAAATAGAATAGCTAGTAATTTTATTTTATCCATAACATCTATTCCTACATAAGGTTTCTCCTGTCTAATCTATCCATCTTTTTCTATACATATCCTAGGCCAATAATAATTAAGGCAAATACGTGCTTGGCCATTTATGAAAACTTATACACACAAACATTTAACTACTAATTACAAGAAGCTATATGATATAAGATGTTATACCGAAGGAGTCGAAGATGGATCTACAATTAGGTTTAATATATTGTTAGTTTGTCGGAGATTTACATTATAGACAGGTACATGTGCTCTCTTAACACAATAATTCTCAAGCCATTTCGATGATAAAGCTGTTGATGTTGCATTAATATAACGTATGGGCTTTTAATTAAAGTTCAAACGCACCAAAATTATCTTGTTTACCACAATTAATTAATTATTACAGACAATACTCCAAGAACCAAGCCAACGTCAATTGGGTGGTCCCAAATTTAGAAATCTGTTGTCAAGTCATCATTTCACTTGTTGAAAATAATTGTAACCCAGGTAACTTGTCTGTTAGTTAATATGTGATGGATCAAAATATAGACACTTATACTTTTGTGTGTTGAATGTTAAAGACGAATTGTCGCATAGACTTTAAGGTTTCCATAGAAAAAATATGTTATTTATGATGAAAGATGAAATTCAGAGCTTTTTTACATTCTGCTGGCTAAAATTCCATCATTAAAGCTCGAATAAAAGTTTTGTATTATTTTTTGAGGTGCCAATTTAATTATTCATAAAAAACCACAACAGGCATAATGAGAGTTATAACTTTCTTGGGTGCATGATAAAAAGGACTTTCTAACAAGCATTGACTCCAATTGAAATTCTGCCAAGAACAAGAACTGAAAATTAAATTGGCAGAAGTTTTTCTTTTAAGCTGAAATGAACAACCCAGAGAAATATTATTATGAAATATGAATGCCTCTACAAAACCCAACTTACTTCTTTATGTTAAATGTCTGTGAATATTATATATGACCGTTGCACTAATCTTTATAAAGAAAAAATAAACTAAATCATATAACTCCAGGCAAGTATGTATGTGTATGTATTGTATATGTGTATAGGTACCTACTTTTACAAACTCTTTTGAACTCTCCAAAGTTACATCCTTCCTTCCTGAGAAGTTCTTTGTTTTTTTTTTGTTTTCAATTTCTACTTGTGACATCGAGATTTAAAAAAATGTAGTTTTATGATAACATTTGTTTAAGAAAAATAAAAAAATGCAGTCAAAAATGTGCAGTTGAGCACAGGAAAATAAGAAACGATCCAACCGGATGATTTCTTTTGCGCACCTGATGAAAACTTTGAATGTTTAAGGCAGTTACGAGCAAAAGATAGAAAACCATCTTTCTCGGGTATTGGATGGGGAAATGAACGAACGAACAAACGAAAAAACGAAAAAGCTAAAATATAAAAAGATTTACACTTGTTTGGATGTTGAATTTCTGTTGCATATACGTTCATATGTTTTGATTTGCAACACACAATGTAACCAATCTGTCACGGTCTCTGGGGATCTGCACATCGGTTAAGATGTACAAATATAATTTAAATCAAGTGGCATCATTTGATACTTTCTTTATTTGATTGTAGGTATCTTACAAAGATTTTATATGCATACGCAAAGATTTTAATCAAAGAAAATGTAATTTAATTGAATTTGGATCTACCAATGAAACGCACTCACAATTGTTAATACATATATCACTGTTAAGTTCTGTAGAGTAAATAGAAGTAACTTGCGATTACCTTAACAATCTCAAACAATGTTCCCAATGTTTAAATGCATAGCATCAAACAAAAATTTGGTTTTATGTGTGACAAGCTAAACATGTAGGTACTAGCATAATTTTTTATAAGCAGACAGTGGATCCCGGCAAATTTTGCATAGAAATAATGTCAGTGTTTTAATGCTGCTACTCCTTATAAGAAAAAACATTAACAAAACTTTTTGTTATTTTTCGCATTATGAATTATGTATTGTGAATATTGAATTTATTTGCGATGAGATGAGCATAAACAAAATTTAAAAGATTTTGTTTAAAAATACATATCTACATATTTCAAGCTCGAATGTTAAGAAAGCTTTGATAAACATTATGTACCAATGCCAATGCAGTTGAAATAGGTTAAATAGGTAGGTCTTAAAGTCGGTTTCTTAAAATATGATGTAAAACTTTTTTGGATGTTCACCGAATTTTTTTTGATTCTTTTTCGAACCAAAATTCAATCATTTTAGCAAATATACATACATAAATAGTATGGCAAGCATTGGCTACTTGTAAAAATAAATATGCACGACTATTATATGCCCAAAATCTCGAATGGACAGAATACTGAATTGAAAAAATCCCGAATGCCAAAATCCCGAATGCCAGGATCCCGAATGCCAAAAAATCTCGAATGCATTCGGGATTGAAACCCAAATTTCAATACTTTTTTATTTTTAGTATTATTTTAAATATAGAAAGCAACTAGTAAGCAGAAAAACAAACATTATCACTGAAAAAAAAGTGTATTTTGAAGGCTAGAACCCCGAATGGCTCAGTCATTGTTTTGGTATTTTAAAATTGGGCGCGCGATTTTAAATAACCAAAAAAAAGTATTGAGCCATTCGGGATTTTGGCATTAGAGATTCTGTCCATTCGGGATTTTGGAATTCGGAATTTTTGGTATATTCAGGATTTTGGAATTCCCAGCTAAAAGATGTACATATTTAATAAGTCCAATAATGTGATGATATCTTTTATGATAAAATGTTATAAAACTCAAAAAAATTAGATAAATTTTTTTGTTTATTTTTCAAAGTTTTGATTTTTTGGAAAAGAGCAGTGTTTTTTCATTAAAGTTAAAACTTTGAGTTGAGGTAGAGTGCTAAAGAATATTTCCAAACTATTTTTTTATGTCAAACTATGCTAATCATTTACGGCCATATTATTCACTCGTTTAATTCAGATTTAAACTTAAATCCAGATGTAAATTAACTTAAATCCAAAAATTAAATCCAAGTCTATATTATTCATTTGTTTAATTCACAATTAAATCTAAATTTTTACATCCAGATTAAATAAATCCAATTGAATTTAAAATGCTCTCTGGAGGACAGTTTAAGAACTTACATCCAGATTAAAACGTAACTTATATTCGTTACAAGTTCCAAGTGCTTCATTTTTGCGCTCCAAAAAAAAAGTTATTCATATTATGGATATAAAAATAAATAAATTATTTAAAAAAAAAGTAAGAAAAAGTGAAAAAATAAAACAAAATAAAAAATGGATTCAAATTTTCGGATTCAATACATCCAGTTGGATTTAAAATTCACTTAAATCCAATGTGAATAATATGGCCGTTAAATACAACAAACTCGAGGTAGGTATTCGGAATTGATAAAACTTTTGTTTCCTCCATACATTGAAGCTCTACCATAATACATATATGGAAAAAAACTAAGTTATTAATTATAATTATAAATAATAAAGGGCAGTTACCAAAATGCAGTTTTTTTTTTTAAATAAGACATATTATGTATGTAGGTATCATGTGAGTTCTAACATAAAAATGAGCAGTACCTACCTACAGCAAAATACCTGAATAAATAGGTACATATCTATTAGGTACCTACATCCAGTTTGCGATGATTTGAAGGTTGTTGTTATTTGGTTTTCAAGGCATAGGAACTTTAAATAATTATTTTTAAAAATAATAAAAAAACAAATCTACATATTTTTCATCAACAAATTTTGTAATAGTAAATAAATACAGTGAAAGCTCCGCCTGCGGACAGCTCCAATAAGCGGAAAATTCCCTTAAACGGACACTTTTTTGGAAACCAACCCCATACAAAAAGCATTCCTATAAACAGACACTCTCTTCTACATTTTTTCTCATCTACAACCTCTCATAAACGGACACATTTAAAACAAATTTCACTTAAATTTTCGTTTCTATTAATGCAGAAGCAAATTCGTGGAAAATCTCCAATAACCGGACGCGATATGCTCTAATAAACGGACAGAATATATTTTTTTTTGTAAGCTTAGAAGGTTATTCTCTAACTAAATGAGAAAACGTCATTAGGTTTTGACAGAACGTTGCTTCGTTGTGAGTTAAGAAGGGTATTCCCCAGTTCCTTAGCTTATTAAGGCCTGGCCAAACAGAGCGCGGACCGACGGGACGGTCAATACTTTACTGAAAAAGAAAGAACGCGGCGGTCAAATTTTGTTTGTAAATTTTTACAAAGACCGCACTCTGTTTGGCCAGGTGGACGCTGTAGGAAACTAATGTCATAAACGAACGAAAAATTTCTTTCCGAAACGTCAAATGCACACATAAACCATAATGCACGAGAGATTCGAGACTAGTTTACTACAACAATTTACATGTAGCTGTCAATGTCGAGCGCATCGAGAAGCGCTCTTCCCCTCCGAAAGCAAAAATGAACAAAAATGAACGAAACGTAAAAAAACGCAATTATGTGTGCGTCTATTCAATTACTTGTATTCGTGTGGTTTCGTACGGTTGCGTACGCTGCGTTCAAACAATTATAGTTCTACCTTAAGATTAGAATTAAGAAAATATCGTCCGGTTTTGAGTTTTCTTAGCCTGCTATGTGCTGAAATGTAGGTACCTATTAATTATTATGTCGGTAAGATTTTCTTTCACGGTCATTTTCATTGTGTAATGTCACAAACTACGCCAGTCAACAATTTTGAATTTTTGCAAAAAGTAGATTACTGTTTATTTAAATATGTACATATTTCCTTCTTTTAATTTTTTGATTATGTAATAATAAACATTAGAAAATTAAAAAAAAAAATTAACTTTCTCTTAACCGGACAGCTCCCACAACCGGACAAAAATCGGGGACCATGAGTGTCCGCTTATGGGAGATTTCACTGTATACGTACATATAATTGTTCAAAAGGTATAGAAAAACACAGAGGCACTTCAACAACAATTTCAACTTATGCGACATGGCAAACAATTTTTTTGAGCTAAAACATAAGTTCCTTAATGTACTACATACATAATGTATGACGAAGTGGCATAATTTTTCCTGAAAACGATCCATAAGATTTTCACATGCATAGTCTAATTAAAATCAGCTCAAAATCCAAAACCCAAATCTTCATCTACTTTGGAGACATGATAAGTATAACTCATAGAATTCTCTCATTAAGCAATCGTTTATCTTCAACGAAATGACAGCAATAGCATTAAACCAACAATGCAAATATCCTCAGGCAATATTATTAACATGTTCCTGTACAATGTACATTCATCTATCTTTTATGCCTTCCAAATTTCTAAAAAAATATATTTATCTTCTTATTATGTAGTCCCGTATAGCATATATTCATGTCTATGCTCTTTGCCTATTTTTCTACATACATATATGTACATATTTTAAAAAGTTCTTCACCTTTGGAATACGCCCCAAGGCACATGACACGAGTAAATTAATACCAAAAATACTAAGCGAGTATGGCAAAATGTATTCTCAGAACCAATAGGGTCTCAACTTATGAGAACAAAATTATTGCCTTATGGCTATTATCGAAGATGACCATGGAAGAGGTCAAACATTCAGAATTATATTATATAATGTTATTCATATTTAAGCTGAGCTTGTTTTACAATTTGAATTGGTGAGGTTAATGGACTTTGGGTGCTTAAACATTTGTGTAGTTACATGCACGCCTTATTCGGAAAGACCAAAACTGTTAACAATATACCTACTTATTTTAATAAATTGACCAGCAAATCTATTCAACACGCATTCCACGCGGGCAGTAAGCTTAATATTTGCAATGAAAAACAATGTGACAATATAGTCTTAAAATTGGAATAAAATCAGTTTCATTTTCTTTGAATTTAAACCTTATTCTGACACGTCTTAAAATCACGATTTCAAAGTCAAAAACGAGAAAAAAGGTTTTTTTAAAAATATTTTGTTGTAAATGAGGATAATATAATATGAGGTTTGTTTTTTTGGCAATTTTATAGCTAGTGCAGTAAAATTTCCGTCGGTAAACAATAACAAAAACCAAAGCCGATAAATAAGAAAGTGAATTAGTGAATATAAAAGTGGACAAAGAGTGTGGACTTGAACGTTTAATGTCGGTAACGTAGATTGTTTTGTACTCACAAAAAAGAGTGAACACACCAGCCACAAAAATAGAGGTGGACATAAAAGTGAATATAGCGTTTCATTAGAACGTGTACTGCGGCTAGCTATGAATTACCAATAAATCGCAAAAATGTATACCTAATGCATTTTATTTTTTTTTTTGAAGGGGCGATAAACAATATTTTAAGTATGGTTGAGGAGCTTACAATATATTCGTCCGTTTTGGCTAAGGAAATTTAAAAAAAAAAAGAGCGAAGAATTTTCATGGTAAATTTTTAAAATATAAAAACATTTTTAAGAGGTGAATTTAAAAACCAGAAATTATTGCTTTAAACTTCAGATTTTTAAACCCACGGGAATTATTAATATTGATTTTTATTGTTAAATTTAAACTTATACGATACCGAAAAAAATCCATATTAAATTGTTTGTTAATCTGGTTTGAGTATCGCAAACATTAAATCTGGTTATAAACGTAAAATATGAAAACTATAATGTGGACGAATTTTCAGAATTTAATCGTCTTTTCAAAAATGGTTCAGTCCGTTTTTTTTTTCGGTGAAATCAAACGAATTGTTTGGCAAATTGAAGATAGTGGCAACCCTGCAAAAGTTTGATGGACAAAATTCGGATTTTATAGATTTCTTAGTGACATTACAAAATAAATCTATTTTAAAATTTATTTTTCCCAAATCATATTGACAGTGGGGTCCACTGTACGAAAACACTGAGGGCGGAAAAAATTAATTTAAAATCAGATTACAAATAAATGTAAGTAGTTGAAATGATAACCAAAAATATTTGTATCTGAAAGTAATTTTGATTTTTTCTTTTTGAATATAAAAGATACTTCATCCATAAATACATATCATTATGTACCTAACTTATACCTACTCGTATTCGAGTTCAAAGAAGAACATTATAAACTGTTATGTCAGCATGTTGTGATGATTTAATGTCAGTTAGGTTATTAAATATCTCAGATAAATTGCATAACTTTTTTAATTGATGTGCTCTAAGTTAAGATGGATAAATATAACATAAACGGTAGTTAATTACTTTTTATGTTAATTCGCCATAAAGCCGTTCCACAATAATAAACCCAAATAATGGCGTTAAAGTTTTGGTATATACATATATGTATGTAGCTTGTGAGCCATTATTTTTATCTGTAGACAAGCGACTTTCGATGTGAAGCTGTTGTATTTCGGATAGCGACCTGGAAGTACTTTAAATTGTCTAACAAAGCGCAACATATTGTGCAGGTTTCTGGTATCTGATGATTGTGTTGATGCATTTGTGCATATATGTATTGTGATTGTGGTCACACATGTATGCGTCTGCAAGAAGAGATATATCGATTTAGGAAGCATGGAACTAATGGTAATTATATGTACATTTGTATCTACGTTCATGTTCAATTTAGTGTTTGCATTCAGTTTGGTTAAATAGAAACTTGGAAAATTATTGGGCCATTATCGTCATTAAATAATCTTTATGCGTTATAGATTCGAGAAATATTTATGAGTTTGTAAAATGCCGGTCTATTAAATTGACCAATTTAAAAAAATGAACTCCAAATGTGATAAGAAGATGGAGGTTAATTGTAGGAAGCTAATACAAGAACAAAGAACTGTTTGCTTAAAGGAGGAGGCATACATTTCCTTGTTTGGTCTACTTTAGTCAGGGAAATGTATCTCTCCTCCTTTAAGCAAACAGTTCTACAGTCGACGCTCGTGAACGTACGAAACCAGGAGTGTTCAACGTATAGGGTTTTTCAAGTTACTGGCCCAAATGTATTTGAGTAAGACGTAACCCTGACTATGCTTTAGTTTTTGTTAGTTATTGCAGCTTTTTGTATTGTTTATTTAAACCCATTTTTCACACTTTTTTTCTTAAAACTTATCCTATCCTTAATATGCTGCTATAAATAAAAGCAAAATAAATTGCCTATGATTCCTTTTTTCAAAAACCATTTCCACTTTTAAGCAATGATTATGTAGGTAACTTGCAAATATTCCAATACATACTTAAACTGCGGATTTAAAAAAAAATCATTTAAACGAAAAGCGGAAGTGGCTGGGCGGAAATAAGTGCACCTAGCATAAGAAATACATTATGTGCCAGCTTTTATGGTGATTTAATTTCAAATATACAAAAATCTAGGAAAATTTGTAAGAATAAAAAATGAATCTACATAAAATAAAAAAGTGCGTATACGCCCTAGTGTACCCACACTATCTTTTATTGTTGTTTTTGGAAAAAATAAGACCACAAAATAATCACGGCATGCTGTTAGGTTTTGTCATTAATAAATAAGATCAAGAATGAGCACAATTAAAAAAAAATAAAAGTGTAACTGTAACAAATCGTCGGTTCGAAAGAAAAACGACATAACTCAAAAAATCTAATTTTTTACAATAGGCAACAGAAAATTTAATCAAGAAGAAGGTGATAAAATGATTATCGGCAGATAAAAACCTCATTTTCACCAACAAAAGCACGTATTTGGGGTTGCTTATTTTGGCAATGTTAGAACTTCTTTCGTTTCATCATTATTTTTAAGCAGGTAAAAAAATTTTATAAAATATAAAAATATTTTTTGTATACTTAACCATGTTTTATCAAGAAAAAAAATCATTTTTATTCATCAACAATTACAGTTTTGCGGAATTTTTTTAGTAAAAGTCTTCCTGTAATTTGTATGGGAAATTTCAGGTGCTGGGTGGCACGTGTTAGCGTTAACCGATTTCAAAGAAATTTTAGTGGGGGACGAAAAAATACGAACATTGTCAAAGTAAGCGCCATCCTAACATACATATATTCGAAACTCATTGATCACTCATATCAATTTGCTGGAGTTAAAACTACACAGTTTCATCATGCAAACTCTCGACACTCTCAAAATACAGATTGTGTTAGAATTCTGAGAGCTAGTGATAAAAACATATGTAGGTCTGCATTCACAAGTAGTTAAATAATATCAAAAAGTTCAACTGCCTAGACTAGTAAAGATTCAACGCACTATTCTCAAGACTAGTATTGAGTTCAGTTCTATAAAAAAAAAAAATAAAAATCCCATACATTTTGGATAATCCTTTGAATTTCACAGGAAAATAAATTTGTCGATTCAGAACACTAAAAACAATTCTCTAAAAGTTGTACCTCATGCCAAAAATGTCAACGTTTAATATTGTGCAAGTATCTGGAAAGCTATCATTTTTTTTATTACTTTTTATATGAAATTTTCGAGCAATTTACGAAATCAACAAAATTTTGCCTCTTTCTCTTTAAAATTCAAAAGTATTCGTTTAAATTAAGAGTATTTTTTAGGAAATTCTTAACCAATACAAATAAAGCTCTTCAATAAAAAATCATTTATTTTTCCGAAATGCTATCATTCGGTTATGAATAAAAAAAGAAATAAAAACAAATTAATGGCAATATACAATAAACAATGTTATACCCAGTGGTGCATTTTTTTGTTGAAGAGCTCATTAAAATATTTGACAAAACGCATTTCAAATTCAGATCATTATATAAACGTAATGATTTCACCCTCAATAACTTCAACGTTTTCCCAAGAGATATTTTTCTTCCCATTTTGTATGAATGCTTTTTCTTGAACATAAAACTGGTCCCCATTACATTTGACCACTTTTGGTGCAATTAAGTTAACAACTACTTCGCTAGAAATTACAGTTTATCATTTTTAATAAACTATATTCAAACACTTTGTTAACAAAAACAAAAAAAATATGCCCGTAAATAAAGAGCTTGGGAGTGTGAAAGATTTACTTTCACTATTTAACCAAATGCATAACTGAGTTAAAAAATAAAAAGCACCCAAATATGTATTAAAAAGTTTCGATTTCAGTCCAGTTTAAAATTGTACAGTGTGTGTGTGTGTGTGTATAACTTTGAACGTAAATATTTGCTCAAAACAAGCGTTGGTTTGGTTGGAGTTTCCGCAAATAAACAATTTTTTTTTTTTAATAACAGTAAAAGGGAATGGTAGGAGTAACCTGAGATGGATAATGTCGACGGTCCACTGACTGTCTGCATGCGGAAACTCAAATTCGTAACAGATTAATCTTTCAGTCAAAGTCAAGATAGGTATATGTACATTGTACATGTATGATGTGGAGTGGATAATGTACATAAAACAACAAAATGAACATTTTAAGATACATGTATACAGTACATATAGAAATGCCTTAAGTCAAAAGTAGAGCTGGAGCGAAAGTGTTGTTTATGATTTCTCATTTGGTTTTCTTGGTCACATTTTCGCTTTTTGAAACTAAATCCAAAACTGCACAACCATCATCATCATCATCACATCAACCAAAAGGCATCAAAGCAGAGTAAACCAAAAAAAGTATCTATAGGTACATATACACAACATCAGCTACACAACACACCACGCACCTTCATCTTTTTGGTCTTTTGGCTTGAATGGCCAAAAAGATGTGCCTCACTTTGGGCCGAATGTGGTCATCAGTAGCAGTGAGAGTTGTTGGATTTGCCAGTAAACGTGTGTATTTGCCTCAATGATATGCTGTGCATGATGAGCATGCCAGATATGAGCTATGAGTTTGTATATCTTAAAGATATACTACACAACAACAGGGATAAACACAGGTCCATAAATATTTGATGTGTCTGGGTCATGATGACGTGAAATGGGCGTAGGATGTTGTTATGGGAAATGGCAAATGGATGCGAAAGTGTTTATTTTTATTTACTTTAAATGGGGTAAAATGAATGAAACATTAATATTATATAAATCCTATATATCTACCCACTATACGGACATACATAATGTCATGTATATAATGTTTGATATTTATTCTTCTTGAGGTTACACATATGAGCAAGAATAACTAACTTGCGTGCATGGGATGACAGAAAGACCAAAATTTAAGGGTTTTGAGGAAAAGTTTAATATTTATTGTTTCATTACACAGATGAATTGGTTATGTTTGTGTGCAAAACATAGATTTTCATATAACTAATTAAAATATATAGGTAGTGATTTTGAAGAAGATCTGCAACTGGAGGCAATTTGAGGTTGACTAACGATCTGTGTAAGACAGCATTATAAGTGATGGTACATCATAGACGATGAGAATATAACATGCAGACGACTTAAGTACCTACATATCTCCCAACAAGAATGAATTCCTTTCCTTACCTATACTCTTATGATTTTAAATTCAGAAATCGATAAGCACGAAGGATAATCTAGGAGATGGGGTATTGGTACTAATATCGGGGCCGAGCTTATTTCCGGACATTACGTCGTATGGTAAAAATATGCACATCACACATGAATACAATCTTTAGTAAATATCGAAATACAGTCAGTAGAATAAATTAAGAAGAAAAATAAATTACATCATTTCTTTTTTAAAAGCAATTTATGTATTTTTTTTACTATCGACGAGGTTACAAAAAAAAATCATATCGGTGACAGAAAAGAATATATAAGTTAAGTATGTCATAATATTTATGTAAGGATTCGCGCCCATTCTCAACCGTTTTTGGCTAATTGAGTTCCGTAAGAACGACTCGATCCTTTTGAGTGTTAAAAAAGTGCATTCTGGTGTCGATATCAGGACCGGTAAAACAGTGAAAATGTTCGAAAATATTTTGATTCTGTAGTCTTTTTCATACATATACAGGGTGGAATAAGGTGCACCAAAGAGCTAGAGCGAGAAGATTGGGTTAAGACAAGCAAAAAATCGTATGGGAGGGGTCTATTTTCCCCCGCTTAGGCAGGAGGACAATTTTCTAAAAAATCGACTTGAAATAGAAACAAAATTATTGAAAAACAACGGCAACACTTACAATCTCATGATATAATTTTTTTTTAGATCCAGAAGGTCGTTCTTTAATTTTCTTTTAAATTAAAATATTATTTGAGACAATAGTTTTTAAAAAATTAATTTTCAAACTCAAAATTTTGAAAAAATAACTAAAAAAAATTGTGTTCAAACCATTTTTTTTCAAAATTTCACGTAATTAAGTAATAGTTTTGTTTTTAATATATATTTTTTTTTTTAATGGCAAAATGGTTATAGGTATTCAGGTTTTAAATATTTGTATAGTTTTTTTGCTAATAGTTAATAGGTACCTATCATGCATTTGAAAAAAATTGAAAAATCTCATTTGGACAGCATAAATATAAAACTGGTTCAAGGTAAAGATTTTTTGAATTTGTTTAAAATGGTGATTATACTCGAAAACCGTTAGTATTTGGTAAGTAAAGTATATGAAATTCTGAGCAGTCGTGATATCAGCTATATCCACCATTTCAGGATCAATAATACATTTTGGGACACCCGGTATATACCTATGTTTCATGTGAATTAAATTTTTTTATGATAAGTCAAGTTTTTTTTTTAACCATTTTTGATGAATTTTATAACCTAATCCTGAAAATTTCTACCACACGGGCCTGCTTTTAGAAAACTAGAAGAAACACAAACATGAGAATGTAATGTGGGTGTTTGACGAAAGAGGGCATTTTTTTTTTCATTTTTGCTTAACTCTGGACCCCGTAATCCTGTGTAATGGTGTAATCCTATGCAAAACAACCTGTATGTATATATTAACAAATTATATCCATTACCAAACAGACCATTTATAGGACAATAAGCTTCCCTGATGGAAAATCATAATTTTCATATTTACATATAGTAAAACTTTTCTATAACGAATGAGAATATATGCATGCAGTTATGTTGTTTAAATCCAATATTTGGAGTTCATTTAAAATTGTGGTGTACACTTATGTAATATATTTTCAGATCATGATGAGCTGATGGCGGGCTACCAATTTTATTGATTAAAATTAATTTTCCAAATGCAAGACTTTTATTATACCTTTGCATATTAATTAACAAAATATCAACACCTAGATTTTAAATATAGGGATACCTATAATTAGTGACCAGTACTGTTTGGTATACAAAATGTAAGCCACGAACTATACCTACGATTGCGGAAACCAATTAAAATGTAACCAAAAGTTTGATTATTTTCAATTGATTGACTGGTTATAAAGTGGGATCATATGTTTATATACTTTCGGAAATTACTAATTGAAATTGATGTTCTATCGGAAGTTGGAAGTGATCCTTTAGTAGGTTTATATAGGTATGCAATTAGTATTGCAAACAAAACTCTTAAGAAAATGACTTCATACCATCACCTTCCTGGTAAAATAAAATTAAATGCGTGCATAAATCTGTTTGGAAAAAAAAAGTTTCCGGCATTAATACTGTATCCGTATTTTATTTTTTAAATTCTACTTAATGACCTAACCATTTTTGTTTTTCACATGCAAGTTTTGGATTCGTAAGAAACAAACGAATTAAAAAAATTATTCATTATAAGTACATCTCTATATATATATACAACAGAGCTGTTAAAGACTGCAGTACTTTGGTAATGCAGTTAATAAAGTCGCAGTTAATTACCTTACCTTTTGAATGTAAGTTAATACTGTAAATAAGTACTTTAACTGCGAAACAAGCAGTCAGCAGTCAGTACTAACATTCCGACTGTGCAGTTAAAAAAAAAAAGTTAATTAACTTTTAGTTAATTAACTGCAGTACTTTTTAACTGCTTTTAGTCTTTTTAGTCAGTAAAAAGTCTTTGTACTGCAATGATTTAACTTTTAGTCAGCAAGTCTTTTAACTACAGTCAATTAACTGTAAGTCTTTTAACGTTTTCTATAGTCTTTTAACTAAAAGAAACAGGATGGAATAAAAAGAAAAGAAATTTAAAAGAAAAAAAAGTTAAAAAAAACTTACAGTTAATTGACTGTAGTTAAAAGACTTGGTGACTAAAAGTTAAATCATCGCAGTACAAAGACTTTTTACTGACTAAAAAGACTAAAAGCAGTTAAAAAGTACTGCAGTTAATTAACTAAAAGTTAATTAACTTTTTTTTTTAACTGCACAGTCAGAATATTAGTACTGACTGCTGACTGCTCGATTTTAGTTAAAGTATTTTTGTAAGTTAAAAGACTTATTGAAATTAGTCTTTTTAGTCAATTAACTGCAGTACCGAAAAGACTGCAGTTTTTACAACTCTGATATACAAATGAATCCCTATGTGTGTTCGTACGCGCACAACTCGGCTAAACATCATCCGATTTGGTTGGGGATTTTTTTTGTTTGTATTGGACCAGATTAAAACACAACAAAGCCGAACATTGGAAAATTCGACCGCAAATTAGAAAATTTCAACGGCAAAATCAGAAAATGGTAAAAACATCTTGAAATTTCAAATTTTCTTAATTTCTTTTTTTTCGTACGTGCATAACTCAACTAAACATCATCCAAATTGGATGGATATTTTTGTCTTGGAATTGTATTGAACCGGATAAACACACTGCAGAAAGTCGAGATAACAATTAATTATGCATTCTTTCTAAATCTGACCTCTTCGTCAGTGATTAAAAGACAAAAAAATATATGTGCCGAAGGAAGAAATATTTTAATGGGATAAAATTTGCAATTGATTTCAATTTTTGTAAGCAACAAACTCCGACTTAACTCACATAAAGACATATTTTGGCTTAAGATGGGTTTTTTAATCAAAATATGTATATTTTAATTATTTAAAATGAACTGTAAACCTGTGATATATAGATATTTTAGTCTAACATATATTATGCTGATAAAAAAGTACGTATACGCCACAGTGACTCACTTATGCTTATTTTGTATTATTTTTTTTAAAGGGTCTGTAATGTTATATATGTACATAGGAACTAAAAACAGGCAATGATTAATAAAGAGGATTTTTTCACTTCTCTTCCTTCTTATATTCAAATGTAATAGATTACAAGATCCGAAAAAAAATATGAAAAAATATAAAAAATTTTCAGTGTGTAACACGTTTGGCTAGATTTTTTCAAGGATCATAACATTTGTTTATTTCCTTCTTCACCTGAGGGTAAATCCTCTAGAAGTAGGAGCTCATTTTGTTTTATAATGTATTCCAGTTCAAATTCATAATTAAGACAGGAGAACGTTTGTCGGGTCAGCTAGTTTATACATATAATTAATAATAATTATCTATTTATTCATATAATAAATTTAAAAATGAGGAAGAAAAGAACATAAAACAGGTATTCAAAATATTTTAATCTCAAATTGAATAACACTAACTGTTTATGCAGAAAATATGTCAAAAATTTGCAGAGGTTTTCTTAAAAACATATTTTTTATATACACGTGTACATCTATGTATATATTATGTATAAACAGCCTAAAATAAATTTTTTGATACCATTTTCTCAAAAAGTATTTGACCGGTTTTGATAAATTTTACATGGTTGGAAAGCCACAATTGCGGAGTTGTGCAGAATATACTTGAGACACGCATTAACACACTGTGGGTCATTTTTGTTTTTGTACTGTCGAACATTGTGCATGTTAAAAAAAATAAAATTAAAAACAAAAAATGTTTTTTTCCTCAATATTTTCAAACAAATTGTTTTAAAATTTCGAATTTCGACAAAAGACGATACTAGTACCTACCTATGTATAAAATTTCTTGAAGTTAAACAAAAAATAGGTGCGTCATTTTTAAGAATTTAATAATATACAGCTGAAAGCCATCATATCAAAAAAATTCATCAACTCGTTTTGAAAAAAATTATTTTCCAAAAAAGATTTTGAACTTTTCAGGCGGGACCCACTTTTTTCGGATCGTTAGGTCAAGTTTGATTGAAATCTCGAATTCGATTTTTTTTACAAATTCAAAAACTGGCCTATTATAATTCCTATGTACCTACATACATATATCGCAAGTAAAAACGAATCATACAATAAATCAAAATGGAAAATCAAAATAGAAAATACAAGCATACAATCAAAATGGAAAATTTAAAATACTATTATTTTTTTAAGCAGCATATTTACTCAACTTTAGTTATGTTAACTCATATTTTTCTTACCGACATGAAGAACTCTTATGTATGTATATGTAAACATACGTCAGAAGCCTTTAAAAAATTTACTGTATGGGATTCAAATTCTCACAACAAATAACATTGTTTCTCGGCAGGTACATATTATGTTTTTTTTTTAATCAAACAATCATGAAATTACTGTGTGCATGTGCAGTGCAAGTATGGTAAGATAATAATCTTTTACCTTAACAAAACAGTTTTTGTTGTTCTTGGAGAATTATTTTCCAGAACAAAATTAACCTCATAAGTAATGTCGTATCCCTATATCTATAAATATCTATTCTTATGCTAAGGGTTTTCTGCATCTACAGCATCACAATCTTAACTTTATTCTCACCACTTTTTGTTATAAAGCTCGTATATATTTTCTAATCATCTCCAGAGTTCTAAGAAATAACTTCTATATAAGAAAAGTCTTCAACTCAGCTCATTAAAACTTAGTCTCTCTTTCGAGAAGCAGAGCTATACCGATGAGAAATCCAAACTGCATAAATATGTACATGTACACGTCTTGCATCACGTAGCTCTCGAAATGGAAAAAAAAAAGATGATGATGGAACAAAAACGCACTTCGTCTAGGTATATTCGACGTATATACCTCAAAGCGTCATCAACAAAATCGCTTCGTTGTAAATTGTGATGCATCAACATCATGTGCTATCAAACTCCTTTATCACGGCGCAATCATCACCGAATAAACTAACCTAATGAGATCAATCTGTGTCCACAACCTCCACCAAGGTCTGGGGTCTTGCTGGTGGTTTTGTCGTCTAGGTGTTGATACTACTTCAATAGAACCGTATCTACCTCCTTAATCCTCATGCTGGCCGCCCCCACCACCACCACAGTAGCGTAGGTAAAAATTAAAAAGTGGCAAACTCTAGAAACAGTTGTTCGCCATCAGAAGAGCAAACCAAGATGACGACGAGGAAAAAGAAGACGAAGAAGACAAAGAAGAAGAAGCAAACTCTATATTATAGGTAAGTACCGTTCCGAAGCTGGTTTGCTGCACCAGCCATGAATACATTAAACCCACATACTTTGAATGCAAATGCAAACCGACTACGCCAACATGCTTGAAACAAAACGCCTCCCGTTTTACGATCCAACTCACATCTCACCCAGTTTCTGTCTTCTATATTTATCTCAAGAAAGTGGGCCAAACACAAAGAACGGGTTCTGTAAATATTCCTTCGGGATTAGTTACTAGAATATAACGTCAAACATAACCCCTCCCCTCTATTTCTGCGGTAGCTATTTCACTTTTGTTGCCAGTAGTTTCAACCAGTATGAAGCTCAATGACAAAGATTTGACTCACCAAGCTCATACGGTGTGTTAGTGTTCCCAAACATAAAATTTAATCTTACGGGAAAGATGATGCATTCGCATTGACATATCATGCATCTTGTTATAAGATGCACGGTAAAACACAGTGGTGTGTAAGACTTTTACTTTTTGACCAATATTTAGTTTTCTTTATATATTACTCTGTAAATTTATATTGACTTTAATATAAATTCCATCGTAATATTTTCTGAGGTTTTTCAAATGAGGAATTAAAGGCACTGAAGGCCTTTTATTTTACGAAAGAATAGATGCCTTTTGTGGGCTATTAGCCATTATATTCACATTTCACTTGCTTAGTTAAGCCTAGTTTATAGATCGAAGTGAAGTGAAATTTTTATACAAAAAAAATTCTTTTTTCCCAGGCGTGAAAAATACGATAAAATTAAATGCAATTATTTAAGCGACAAGGAGGAAAAAAGTAAATATAATTCAACGGACTTATCTTAACCAAATATAAAACAGAATTTATTTTCTTTGAAAACCTTTCGACGCGAGATTTATTGATGTTTCATTTCGATTTGAATCTCACTTCGCATTGATGTATAAACTAGGCTTTACAAAAAAAAAAAAAAAATAATGACCTAAATGATTAATATCTACTTATTATTGACCTTTCAGATGACACTAATCTTTTGAATATTCCACAAAGGAGAGGTGATAACATCCTCGTGGCGGACGTGTCATTGAAAAAATATGTAAAAAATGTTAAAAATCATCTACAGCTGACTAATAATTGACACCAGCTGATCTTTTGTAAACAATAAGTAATCTTTCAGATGAAGTACCTAATACTAATTTGTATATCTCACAAATGAAATGCTAGCCTTAAAAGAATCTTTTAAAAATTCATAAAAATGTCCTATGATTGGATGATATGGCCAATTAATGATACCAGCTTACGAATTTTTTTTGGTCACTTATGATAATTTGACGCAAAGGGAAACATGAAACTTCTTTTAATATGACATTCAATCGTTAGTTTGAGACTTAAATGAATTTTATTACTATTTCAATATTTTGTCGAAAAATTCTTTAAAAAAAAATATCCTCATAAAAATTTGTCCAAGAGTTTTTTCATTTGGTGCCATAGTGCTGCGTGCAAAATTCTCGCACTTTTAACAAAACTTTTAAATGAAAAAGAGATTCTGTTTAATATTTAAGTTTTAAAGAGTATCAAAGCTGCTCTGCCAATACGTTAAACTTTTTACTAACATCAACATTGTTAGTATGGCGATGTCAAGGGGTGGCCATCAGACGGACTGTCTTGATTCACCAACTCCAAGTTGGTCGAATACAGTTGCAAAACAAAATAATTCTTTAATTATTCGTTTCGTGCTATGCATGCCGAGGGCGCTTATTTATCAGAACCTACCTATAAAGGAGCGCGCGACGATGTAGTTGTCAATAACAAACGGCAGCGGCTGAAGTTTTTCAATAAAATCTTGTAAGCTCTCCCGTCTTGTTTACATCGTTTTAATTAGGTAAAGAAAATAAGCAGGTAGGTAACTTGCAGATGAAAGTTGAATATAGCAAATTGGTCTTGTATAAATAAAAATATACCTAACTGTGTATGTACATATATACCTTACCTTATTTTATAGTATTAGTATACATAGTTAGATACTTTTGAGAAAAGTGAGCTCTGCTATAAGGGTAAAGAAAGAATTCAGAATTTGTATTGAAATAATAATTGTGGGGTATGTACCTACGTATTGAAAATTTAAGTAGGTAAAGTACCTTCAAAAAAAAAAAAAAAAAAAACATGTAAATAAATTACAAATATAATATTGAAGAAAACGACACAACTCATTTTTGAAAATAGACAAAAGAAACTTGAATGAAAAGTTGAATTTCAATTTATCTGTTCTCATATCAAAACCACGCAATAGCTCATTAAGTTCCACACATTGTAATAGAGTCTGGTATTTTTCCAACAGATGGTTTTTCTTTTATTCGAAAAACTGCAATGTCAGCTAAAAAAGTTAATTTGTTGAGTAGTGCCGTTTTTCTTGCGAACCGACTAAATATTCTTTTTCCTCTTGGGAAGATGTAATTAATTCTCAAAGCTCCAAGTTAAGTAGGTATATTTCTCATCAATATGAATAAGTGCCTCACATTTAAGCCGTTCGTATTTGGCATGAAATGCTTAATCTATATCCATTCCGTTGCAATTTAATAGAAGTAAAGCAAAATTTTTTATTTTTTAAAAATTAAGAATAAGATACTAGAAATCATTTTTTTCAAGAGCTTGAATAAGGAATGTGAGAAAATTGGGTTTGGTTTCCAAAAGTTCTGTATTCGAAAATTCTGTAAATTAAAAACTCTGCAAATTCATAAATCTTTTTTCCGAAATTTTATAACATTTACATAATTTCGAAATAACGAATTTCAGAATTCAGAATACAAAAAAATTGCTTTAAACGATTGTAAGGTTATTCATTTTTTACTGGACACCTTGTATAGTTTCTAATAAGTTTTCATTTAAGTCTGAATTGGAAGAAGTATGTTTTTGGCTAGGCCCCAATGAAAAATGGGCCCAAACATAAAATGAAAAATGGCCCCAAAAATTTATATGAAAAGCAACAACAACAAAAAATTGATTAAATTTTGTAAATTGGGGTAATTTTTCATTTTTTGGGGCCTCTTTTTATTTTTCATTTTGGGGTTGAATTTCATTATGAAAAAGAGGCTGGGTTTGACCCACACTGATAACTTCCTATTGGTGCCCTTTGAAACTCGATACCCGATTTTTACTTTTATAAGAAAATTATCAATTCAAAATCTTTAAAAACCTTATCAGTTGTGCAATCAAGAGAAGGGGTAAGTTCGGCTGTTTGCTCTGAATATAAATATACGTCCCGAAATTATTTTAGCAGTCTCTTGTAATTTTTAAACATTTTTTAAACAATTTTTAGCAGTTTTTTTGCAGTTTTTTTGTTGGCCTAAAAAAAATGGTAAATTGAATTTTTTTAAAAACTTTACCAATAACTAATTATGGTATTGTGTGTAAAATAAAATTATTCGGGAGTTTATATCAAAGGTTGTTCCCGAGATATTCGAGCCGAAAAACATTTTTTTACAATTTTTAGCATTTGTTTGCATTTTGTTTGGCCTAGAAAAAACCGCATATGGATTTTTTTAAAAACCTTATCAATTGCTAACTATGGTAGTGGGTGAAGATTGAAATTATTTCCGAGTTAATATAATTGGTTGTTTCTGAGATATTGGAGCCGAAAAACATTTTTTAACAATTTTTAGCAGTGTTTTTGGCCTAGAAAAAAACCGTTAATTCAATTTTTTTACAGACTTTACCAATTATCAGCTATAACTTTGTGCATTAAAAAAAATTAACCCGAACTTAATATCTTTGCGTTTTTTCTTAAGGTAATCGATATTTTTTAACAATTTTTAATGGTTTTTTTAATTTAAAAAAAAAAAAAAACAGTGGGTTGATTTTTTTTAAGTACTACCTATTTTTCACTACGTCAATATTTATAGAATAAAACCAGGCAGAAGTCGATAGCTTTATTTGTTCTAGAGATATTCCAGAAACAAGCCATTTTACAACTTTTTTTTTAAATTACTATAATAAAAAAACCGTTAATTGAATTTTTCTCAAATAAAGTTAGTAGAATTTGTATACACAATTTTGGATTTACTAAATTTCAACCTAATTTATACATAATTTTGAACATACAGAATTTTAGAATTAAATAGCCTTCATGTGAATAAAAATGTATACAAAATAAATCTGTTATTTTTGTACCTATTTGTTAAGCAATAATGTGGAAAATTAATTTTAAATGAACAAAAAAAAAACATAATTCGCTGTTTGCATGATTGCTTCGAGAAAAGCATCCTACGTAACCAAATATAAAAAATTTAAAACATAAAGATTTTTCTCTCATTCATAACATGACTGAAACAATAAGCATTTACACTCGGACAACAAATTAACAAAACAACTCAAATCAAAGGAAAGAGTAAATTTTGATTAACAGTATAATTTTAAAGCTAATTAACACTTTAATTTATAACACTATACATTTTTATTTATTCCATTCCAGACAATTAGTTTACCCAGCCCATTTAATTAATCACCATGAGAAAAAAAAATTAAATCTGCATATTAATTTGTCAACAATATGAACTTTTGAATTTGAATGAAGCACAAAGTATCTGTATCGGTGTACTATAATGTGTTTTTTTTTTGTTTACCTTTCGGCATTCAAATCTACTAAGGGGCAAGTAAAGAGTTCGTAAAAAAATTCATGCTTATCGACGTCACTTTAAGACTTCTTCGTGGGCTCTTACGTCTGCTTTAATTTAATTAAAACAAGGTCGCTTTAATCAAATTATTGCAGTTTAACACGATTTTTAAATTTCAAATTGAAACTTTGAGTTCAAACGAATTTAACGTTCTTAAATATTTTTCTCAATTAGTTTAAATCTTATTCCATGATTTGATTTAATGTTTCGTATACTATAATGCAATTTCAATATTTTATACATATATGTACATAATGTATGCATGTAAAATGTTTGTATATGTAGAAGCAAGCAAAAGTACATTGTACATATGCTACCCAGTAGTACACTTAATTTTCTTTCTGCTCCAGATACTTAACTATAGACATAAAAATGTTAACGTATGTATGTAGTTGTGCCGCACAGGTTGCAGTTAGATGATACAAACCGTTCACATAAGTGAAAGCATCTCATTTAATGTAATTAGCACCTTGAAGTGAAAAAAAAAATTGGGGTGGTTGGCTTTAATAATTTTAACTGGTTTATAAGATCATTACCTAGCTGATTATCTCTTTTTATTTTTCTTTTTATTTTGGGCTTATTTAAACTTGGTATAATAAATGTGGAACACCTCTTAGTTTCGAATCTCACGATAGACAATTTCTCTCGATATGACCAAATTTGGAGTAACGAATGACTTTGGCATATTGAATATCTTAGAGATACTCATACATGCATGACCTAGATTATGACGACTAGATCCTGAATTTTTTAAGTTTATTTCGAGATCTGATGCTGATAATCGAACGGTGAAAGAAGAAAATTAAATTTAATATGTTTTTGGGTTTTTTAACACACAAGTCGTTTGTTAAGCAACAATTTATATTCCAATGTATATTTAATGGAATCATTAGTATTATATTTAATATAAATATGTTATTCGAAATGCAATACAAATATTATTTTAAAATTAAATAAATTGATTAGATTATTAGCCGAAATGTTTAAAAATTAGATCTCTATAAAGTGCATATAAAAGACAGATGTTCGAGGCAATGAATGCATTTTAATAAAATTTGCAAAATAAATTTAAAATGATACTGAAAAGAAATGTTTGACAACATAATGACCTGAAGTCCAGTTTAGGGACAAAGATATCATCATAACAAGTCAAAGGTCAGAAAACAGGAAACATTTAGCTATCATTTACCAAGGCTACACAACCTCTAAAGGTATCTTTTGTCATGATAAAGTACCCCTCAACTTAGCCGTGCGAATTCAGCATAAAATTGTAAGTACATACCCTGTATTTTTGCCGATAACATGCACATGCACAAGGGAATAATGTTTGAGATGTCAAAAGGCCCTATTTTCACGCGTGGAATCAGTTAAAAATTGGAAACCAAAATCTTGAAAATGTGTAAATAATTTTTATAAATTACAGATTCAAACAGAATTTTCGATTCCCCTACAGAAATTCTGTAAAGTGTAATACTGCAATATAGCAAAACAAACCGGCTTAGATCTAATCTGATAGTTAAGAGAAACTTTGGGGCAGAAATTTAGTCAGCAATTCATCAATTACCACCTTTCCTCCTTAAACTTATCTATTAATCAGTCATGTACCAATATTCACTGTTCTTGGAAATTCCGAAAGCAAAAAGTTTCCAAAGTCACTCTTATTGGGTCTTGGCTACTTTTTTAGCTGTTACGGCTTGATTATCAGTGTTACAGCTTGCTTATCAGTATTACGTCTTGTTTATCAATTGATTTACTATAGAAATGTATATCCTTTTTGTTTTAAAGTAACTGAAAGCTGAAAGTAATTTGGAGGTGGTTATTCTTTAACTATATACTGATCTGACAGTAAGTGCCACTTCAATAATAAACAAACTTTAACGCTTCGACTTGCTTTCTCGTAAGAAATTCTAAAAATTTGGCGTGAGAGCTATTTAGAGTTTAAATATTTATCCAGAGAACGAGGAAAAATAAATATTTAAACTTAAATAGAGACAAAATATTTTGCTACAACGTGATTTGAATCAAATTAGTCAGATATCTCTAGATTATTTATAAACCTGAGGATACTGCTGTCTGAAAACTTTTGTGCAAGTGGCCCTAAGTAATTTATAAATTCTATATTTAGGAAAGTATTATGATAAAGGGATAAAAAAGAAAATATGTAACAAAATCTGGTTAATTTATTAAAAAAAATATTAATTAATGGAAAAAATTGGCTTACATTGACAATATTATTTCATTTAGTGTCAAAAAAGTAAACCTGTATGAAAAACTTTTTAGTTTTTTTTTTTATTGGTTGTCATTCTAATTTTATGTAAATTCAATCCCTATTTTTTGAAAGTATTTTTGTCTAAAAACAACTATGTACATATAAACAGTCGTAGGTACACTCGGGCGTATACGCACTTTTTTTATTTAAATGAATTTTTAACAAATGTTCTCCCATTTTTTGTTTTTACATGTAATTTTAAGTTATTTCAATTGATATATTATAAATGTTGCTTAATTCAGATTATACTTTTCCCAGTGCCGCATCAAATATATCGCGTTAACTACCGAAAAGTGCAATGCAGCGGCGTCTGTACGCCGGGGCAGATAATTTTCGTATAAAAGTTAATTTTAAAAATTATAAAAGATATTCACATTAAACTCCAAATTAACAAAATCCGCTCTGTATTCCTTTCATTATTTAATTTTCCATTAAAACTAAAAAAAAATGTGCGGTTGCATACATGAAACTTAAAGTTTGAACTGAAAATTCTTTGAAATAAGTATATAATGTACATAAATTGATAGAAAAACTTCTTTTGCAATGTATGTAAACATGTATTTTGAGCAAAATATGGTTTTCCTTAAATGCTATAAAAATTCATAATGGCAGGTACCTACCGTTGTTTTCGGTCCTTACAAAAATGAAAAACACTTGTCGGGTCGGGATAATGTCCAAAAAATGCAAGGTAACAAGTTTAAAGAATGTATACATATTCGTTTAGGCTGCAGTCGATCGACAGATAGACACGGGCTGAATTCTGAAACCCACTTTATTCGTTTTCTATTGTATAATTCCAAGTTTGATCAAATACGATTTATTCACGCATGTACATACATAACTTGTATAATAATTGTTTGTATGGTCGCTAGTAGAAATAATTTATTTTATTAATTTATTGGTTTATACGTAAAACTTTGATTGTTAACTTAAAGCTAAGGAAATCTCATTAAACAATTAATATAAACATCCGAAATGAAAATCAATGACAGATTAAATTACTCTATCACATATTTTTCTTTTTTAAGCTATCAATATTTTGCAATGAGTAGTTTCTCAATCGGATAATAAATAATTTTGACTTAAAAAAATAGAGTGGTTCAAGTTTTTTTTTTCTAAAATAGACTATTAAATCAAATAATTGTACCATACACAAATTTTTGAATAAACCAAAGCTTGAGATTAAGTCTGCAAAAAAAAAGCAAGTAAACAAATAACCCTGATTTACTATCATTTACATCCGAACATTAAAACTGATTAATTGTACACTCCATAAAATGTTACAAACTAATAAAAAACTGTTTTTTTTTTATTATGTTGCAACGTTCATTCGATTTAATTTAATGCATTTGGCCTTCATTGATGAGAAAGTCTAAAGCCGGTTCAGAGCACCACCTGTAATAAACTATAATAATTTCAAACAAAACAAGAGGTACCAAAAACATTATTCGCATTGTGGACACACATTTTGAAATTTTAGACCACTTCAACCATTTTAAATAAACAATGATCTAATAATTTTGTGAAATATTCGAGGATACATACAATTTAACGCATGGTAATAAATTTGGTGGCATAAGAGCTCATGAAGAACTAGGGCCTAGTGACTTACAACTCTCAACCATTCCTGTGTGAGTGTCTACAGGAATGGAGGGGACCTACAGTTTATTGCTAAATCAGAACGGCTATGGTGAGTGGCATTTTTCCTAAATTAGATACTTAACAATATCTATGCTATTTGGTAAGGATAAGTACTAACGATCTATGTATTTGGTATGTCCAAATAATTATAAATTATTTTTTTTTTTTTAATTTAATTAGACAATCTGACACAGAAACCAAAAATCTTGCTTAAAAGTCTTAAATTGAGAAACCGCTCATAAGATATATGTATATAGATAAGAATAGTGAAATAAATCATAGAAATAATAATCGCTCTGTTCAATTATGTATTTACGGGTCAAATTTTTGATCAACAAAACCATAATAAGCGTTTTCCAATGAAAAAAAAAAACAAACAAAAATCCATACAAAAAAACATATTACGAAACAATTTTCAAGCCGGATTCCACCCTGTCCAACATTACTTTGACTTGCTGCTAGTTATCTACCATAAATTGAAATTGCACTGAATGCATAATATAACCTCAAGCCAGTAATCAGCCTCAAAATTACATCCAAACATGCCGCAAAGTCTAAACACACATAGCAATATCTTTCGCAAATCAGCTCCATCGTCGTCGTCGTTGTTGTCGTCCATTTATGTATGTACCTCCATTAAACAAAAAAAAAAAAAGAACGTACGCGATGTGGCAGCTGAAAGCAAAAACACACATCACGCTAACCAATTAATACATAAACCTATTAAACAAGAAAACTAGATCAAAGCCTGACCACTTACACAATCTGCGCACAAAGTCCCTGAGAGAATCTCTGATATACTGATGACGACTCTTAAGCCTTCAACCATCCATAAGGTACGTACCTACCTATCTTCTAGCAATAGCCAGGCTACATCTAACAACCTATACCTTACCTATGCTTATAAGCTTTGTAATCCATATTATTATTCATGCGGTGGATTACCATTATCATTTTTTGTTCTTCTTTTGAGTCAGGTTTTCAATTATTATATATACCTACATTGCAACTCTACGCATCCTATGGGAATTTTGCGATTTCGTTTTTTTCTATTATCCAGGCCTGCCTGAAAAAAGAAAATCTAATCCACAAGATTTCGAGCTCAATTTATACCGGTTTCCAATTAGATCACCTCATAGAATAAGTTCTTCGATTAACAGCTGGCAAAAGACACTTCATTGAACAAAAGAAACTATCTAATTTAGTTGGTTTGGCTTGGTGCATATACATAAGAGGAATTGGTTTTGTTTAGAGAGGAGCTCCCTCCCATTAATGTGAATACAGGGGAAAAACGGCTTGAAAAGGACGTGTAATAAATAATTGGATAGTGATTTTTTTTTATAATAGAGGCTGCTCTATGAATTTAGCTGGGTAAGTAGACACTAATATTTATATTAACAGGTGAAATACAAATTTAAACTGTTAAAGTTTTTTAAGTACCTACATAAAAAATTAATAATAATAATTGTATACAAATGTATGCATGTATTTATCCACTTCATAAATTGAAGAATATACAATCATATATGGAAAAAAGCATGAAACACTTCCTTAAAATCGATAAAACATGTACTTTAAATTAATCTTATAATGAAGAACGCCATCTTGAAAAAAATCGTTGGGAGCGGTTTTCTTAAAAAAATATTGCGTCTTAGAAAGGTACGACAGCATCTAACTGATGGGCCCAACTGTCGTGCCTGGGCGAAACGCATTGGACTAAAAAAAAAATGTTCGCCATTTTAAGGAATTAAGGGTCATTTGCTGAAAAGAAACTTAAATATTTAAATTCAACATAAGAGCTTATGTTACAGTTAATGCTGAGGAAAAAGTGAAACATGAGCATTTAAGTTGAACATAAATATTTAAGTTTCGTTTCAGCAAATGGGCCTAAATGATATACATCCCTCTAAGCCCATAAAATTAAAAAAAAAAAATCATCAACCCGTTTTCAAAAAAATAATTTTTTAAAATGAAAAAATTGAACTTTAAAAATTCAAAAATATTTTTTTGAAAATATTTGTATGTAGTATTATTTATATTTGAAAGGACCTCCCACAAAAAAAATTTTGATCAAAACCGGTTATTTGAAATGTACCGTTAATAACAGATTTTGGTAAAAATTTGTTGGCCAAAATGCTGACTATACCAGAATTAATACACACAAACATTTTAATCAAAATCCTTGGTGCCATTTTCGAGTTAAATATATCCTTTTAAAAAAAACAATTACATGGCAGGCACGTACCGTTTATTTTTAAGCTAAAAAAAATCCCTCTCGAAAATCACTTAAAAATCTTATGCTCCAAGTTTGAAGAAAATCGCATCACAGGTTTAGGTTGTAGATCGAGGTATACAGACAGACATACAGACATATCTCTTAAAATAATTTTTTGTTAATTTAATCATTTTAGTAAATCCTTAATTTTGTCGAAATCCATCCTATAAACATTTTCAATGTTAAAATAGTTGAAGAAAGTATTTCGACTCAAATATCTCGAGAACAAAATATAAAATTGACATTAAGATAATTTTATTCTACATAAAATACCGTAATTGATTACTAAAAAAACAATCAATTAAAAGTTTTTTTTTTTTCTAAGCAAAAAAAAAAAAAAGAAACTGCAAGCAAATATTCTAAAAATTGTTGACTCACTTGATTGTACATCTAATTAGGTTTTCAAAAGTCTTGAATTGGCGATTTTTTTTTTTTTATAAAAAAATAACATCGGGTATCGAATTTCAAAGAGTATCAATGGGGAAGTTACCGGCTTCTAATGTAATAAGAAAACCGCTACTTGATTTTTTTTTTATTCGGATACCAGAGACCTCGAAACGTGTAGGAGAAAAATGTAAAGAATTCCCATAAAACAAAATATTTCCCAAAGTTTTCGGTCGAATTTTTCAATTTTCGGTCAAAGTTTTCAATTTCCGAGGACTCCAAAAAAAAAAGAATCCCCATTTAAATCGGATCTTGATCGGCCGATTTATGTGTGTGCACACAAACTAATCGTTTTCATTTTTATTTTTATAGATTTTCTCAAATCTCAAGAAATTTGCATTATGCGTATTATTTGTAAAAACTGATGTGCTATTGAAATTTCTTACAGAATTTCCGTAAGAGCCGTTTTCAAGAAAAAAAAAAAAAACAATAAAAAAGCCGAAATCGTATAGCCAGCTTACACGTTGGCTTACCCGTTTAAGCCAAGTACTTAGGTACACAGTTGAAGTTGAAACAAAATATTCTTAAAAAATCGTTAGCGAGAAATTTTTAAATTTAAATTCCACAGCTATTTACTGAAACTAAAGTTAATTGATAGTTAAATGTACAACTTGTCCCATTATGCTGAAACATTTAAAATATGGCTATTTGAAGATTGTGGAATGCGTTGGTTTTTCATTTAACGAGAGATAATGCTTCTAGGCTTTAGGCTCTAGTTCGAGGTACACCTGAACGTATGGACGCATAGACAGAAAGATTGACGACGGTAAGGCAAAAACTATTTTCTTATGGACTTTTCCAACATAAAATGATATTTTTTACATAAAAAAGTACCCATTTAAATAATAGAGAAAGTAAAATTAATTCTAATGTTTAGGTACTTGCGAAATAGTTGAAAATGAAGCTAAAAATTCAGAACTCCATTTACCAGCATCATCTCACTATAGAACATTTAAAGTACCCATTTCGGTTATCTTTATCTTTTTTTTTTTTAAATTGACATCTTAATATGTACAGCAGCTTTACTATACATTCTTGTCAAAGTGGCACACAAATATTACACACAGAGAATAAACTTGAAATTAAATAAGTACGTATAATCAAATACCTATACACTGGAAAATTATCCAGAAAGAATCTTGCTTACCTTTTAGGATAAGGTATCCGTCTATATCGAAATGCGTTCTCCACATCACGAATCTTCATCTTGATGCAATTCTTGTCAACTTTTAAACTCATATGTAATTCACTACACACTCACTCAATTGACACAAATCTAGATTGATTGACAATCACGGATTAGGCCCGAATAAGACTCGAGAACCGAAAAGACACAAAATTATCAACGTTTTCTCGCGATGTGATTGGATGTTATATGGTGATGGTGGAAGCTACTGAATTTTTTTATTATGGGAACGTCTTAAGCGGTTGACTATCGCGAACCAACTGATTGTTTCGAATATCGTTTGACCGCCTTTTGGATTTGTGCTTTAGCTTCGGCTTTGACTTCGACTCTGGCTTTGAAAATCTGACTCAGGAGTCGGGAATGGCTTACCTAGTGCTTTACAATATTACAATACGGATGACAAGGTAGCAAGAAACGAGCCGCTTAACGAACAGATACACTCTACGACTACGACTACGACGGACGATGCGATGGATGATGGTATAGATACAGCGACAACAACAACAAGAATAACGCTTGCAGAAAAGTGAACGAACTTAATATTTATTCGTGGCGCACCTGGTTAGATGTGTGCTTCGTGTGTCTGCGAGAAGAAAGGTAGTAAAAGAAGTATAGCCCCATCGGCACATAGAGCATCGTCACTCCGGCACGGCAAGCACTTAAAGCTCGGTTTGAAGAACTATGCGATGCCGGTTTTTCGTTGTTAAAATGGTGCAATTCTTGAATTTAAGCCGCAAAATCATAGGATCGTGTCGGTCTCGGGTGAAATGTGAAATTTGCTAAAAGAACCTACATTCGAACGAGCAGGTTTGATTCGAACACGGAAGATGTTTTGTGTGTGTCGCTTGCTTTTGGTTTCTTTCTTATTGGCCTGAAGTGCCAAATTTGCTGAGATTAGCATCAGTCTTTTCTAAGCTAAGATTGAATGGAAGTAACCATTATTATAGGTATAGTGTAAATGGTGTGTGTGTGTGTTGTTTTAAGAGAAAACCAATTGTGATTTGATTGTACAAAATTGTATAATAATTTATTATGTACTTATTTTTGGTCTACATTTAAGTTTATTTTTTTTTATATTTTTGATTTCTAATGATTTTTGTTTATCTTCAAGTTGATGTTATGTTCATGCTAGTGCACGTATTAACAGCGGATAGCAAGCGTGGCTCATATATTTTTTTTTGTTATTTTCGAATTACGGAGCTATTATTCAATAGATATTTGTTGCATTAGTGCATGAAGCGGAGAAGTTCATATAAGTAGCTTATTTTAATGAGTACCTACCTAACGGATTTCTTTATTGAACCGTTCAAATTGGTTTAATTTAACCATGACAAAAAAATACATTTACCTATTAATTATTAATTGAAGGTAAATGAAGACCTCTTATAATCCAGGCTATATAGGTAGATTAAAAGGAATTTAGAAGATATTGTTATATATTTTACACTTTTTTTAATGATGTGTTTTGATTTGCCAAAATATTGATTCATGTATACAGGGTGTCCCGAAACTCAACGTCAAGCGGGTACCGGCTGATAGGGCAGGTTGTGCCCGTTTTTTGAAAAGTATGAAAAAATAATTTATCCCGCTTGGTTTAGTATAGTTATAGCAATATTAAGAAAAATAATGAAAATCGATACCCTACCTTACATTTTTAGATACAGTGGTCACAAATTTTTAAATTTAGCTGTGTTTTCTTTTTTAACGTAATCCTTAATAACCATGCTATTGATCGCAATCACAAATCCAAGAATTAATATTGTCAGTTTCGTAAGAAAAATAAAGTTTGACTGAGTCATTGTTAAAAAAAATTTTGTAAGCTAACTTTTAACAAGTTATTTAAACTGTTTATTTACACCGTTTTTCTTAATATTGCTATAACTACTAAACCAAGCGAGATGGATTATTTTTTCATACTTTTCAAAGAACGGGCCCAACCTGCCCTATCACCCGGTACCCGCTTGATGGTGAGTTTCGGGACACCCTGTATAAAAACAAATTTTCATACAAAAAAACACCTTTTTTTTTTAGGCGTGAAAAATAATTTGTTTCAAAGTTTGAACGGACTTATCTAAACCAAACATACAAATATTTTTATTTTATTTATGAACCTTTCGACGGGAGTTTTATACATGTTTCCTTTCGATTTACTTATCGCATTGATTATAAACTAGGCTTAAGAAGAGAATTGTAAAATTATATAAAAATTAATACAGCCATTAATTTGGAAATAACATAAAAATAAGCTATTTCAAAAAACTTTAAAACCAATTTTTCGTTATATGACTTGTTTCTTTTTTGCAAAAAAAACATAATATACTAAAACTAAAGGTTCCATCAAAATGGTTAGAGCTGTTTTTGACGAATACAAACTTTGTTGGCTTTACTATTTTTTTTTTTTGAATTTTGAACAACAACAACAACTTAAAGGTGCTACCACCAATTGCTTACGAATTAATTTTAGGTATTTTAATTCGTTTTATTTTTTGTTTGGCTGGAGATATAAGTATTTCAAGGGGTGCCAAGCCTTATCATCAGTCTCCTTTATAGTGGTGCTGAGCTTTAATCCAATTTTATTTGAAAAATGCGGTATTTGAACCCGCGCATCAGATTTGCTGTTGTTAGTAGTCTAATAAACTGACATTCTAGTATGAATAATACAATACAAATAATAATTTACTATTTTTTGTATTTTGCTTTCAAGACTTATGTCGGTTGGATTTTGAAAGAGTTTCATTCCTATCGATTATGGAATAAAAGGAGCAAAAAAATCCATATTTTTAATAGGAATGGAACACTTTCAAAATGCAACCGAAAACGGCATTAATAAAATAAACTTATACAGAATTTGCACTTTAACAAAACAAATTTAATGACAAACAATGTCACAACACCATATTTTTTTTTTCTAGCGTGAAATTGACTGACCAACCAGTTCATATTTCACTTTCATATTTTGGTTCTCACTTCTTGTTGTATAAACTCCAATCATACGTCATACCATAACCGCAAACTAGGAGTCATTTTTGTTTGAAAATTTAATTTTCACTAAAAATGAGTAGGTACTCGGCTTAATTGGTGTAGATAGAACCCCCCGCTAATTTTTTTTTCTTTGGTTTCAACCTACACACGTTAAGTCCCATCTTCTGCTAATGAACCTGCTATCTTACTATGAACTTAAAAATTAAAAAATGGGTACATATATATTAACGTTGTTGTATTTAGCTTTAAATATTAACAATTTCGTTGAGTTTTTTTTATTTTTAATTCGTTTTACATATTTTTGTTTGGCTGTGTTGTTCAAAAATTCAATAAAAATTGACGGAATAAAGAATGGTTAAGTCTAATAAACTGACATTCTAGTATGAATAGTACAATAAATAATAATAATAATTGACAATTTCAATTAAGCATACACTCACAGCAAAGCTTCCTGACTGATTAGCAAAATTTTAATGAGGTTTTCCATTGGTAAAATAAATCAATTTATTTTAGATTTGGATCTGTCAAAAAGACAATTTCCCCTCTTTTTGCATTCCATTGGGCAAAATAAATTGATTTATTTTTGATTTTAAATCAAATTTGCAAATCTTAATTTTTCGGCAGATTTATACCCCTCCTTGTACTAATACCAACATAAACCCAGCTGCTAGCTTGCAAATGTTATTTGTTAATATTTCGGTTGTGAAAATTATGTTGAAAAATTTGGAAAATAATTGCTAATAAATAAATGGTATTAGTTTAAAATGAACCGGCAACTTTATCAAGTTCATATTTCTTTTCTAAAAGTAAATCGAGGGATGAAGATTTTTTTTTTTGAAATTTTGACATAGAAGCAATAATTCACAAACAGTGACAAAAATAAATTAATTTGAAATTGTGTTCCATTCGCCACAAAGTAAATCAGTTTTTTTGATTGAAATCTTAATGGAAAACCTCATAAGCTTTGCTAAGACCTCAAGAGTTAAAAACAAACTACCGCTTTTTTGTTTCGAAATACCTCTATACGTGACAACAGTTATTATTATCAATTATTCGTGACCTCTACATATAGTGTCAAATTATTTTCCCAACATTTTCTTTCATATTTCCGCTGTTTACTGGAATTGAAAAATGTCTGTATTACAAAATATGTTATTGTTATTTTTATTCTTAAAATTTCTTGGCTATGATTTGATCACATCAAACAAAAACTTTAGGACAAAGTCACACAACACTGCAAGTACGTGTATAATCATAGTTTATGATTATAGCTAAAGGTAGCTTAGAATTATAGGAAGTTGTATAAGAAGTTGTTTTTTTTTGTAGACATGCGTGTGCCAAAAGCACACACTACGCAAGAGAATTTTTGGTAAAAACTATAACAATGGTCTCACAAAGTGCTTTTAACTTACTGAAAAATAAAAGTCTTCATTATGCGATGAATCCGGAAATCACGGATCAAAACATTCTTAATTATCGTTGGCAAATCGCAGATCATACAAATTGCATTGAAAAAGGTAAAATTTTCGAATTTGTATTCACGAAATTCAATAAATCGTGGTTTCCATTTATTGTTCATATTTGCAAGAAAGTATTTAAAACTGTTTTTATTAAAATTTGTCTTCAATTTATTATTAAAATTGGTTGAAATCTTACATTGCGCATTTCACAATAATTGTGGAAAACAGCCTTTATACGGTCAATATTACTAAGTATAGTAACGGTGACGCAATACATGATATTGAGTTTTCCAGAAAATTTTGCTATATGGTAGAGCTACCATATATACTTCTAGATAAGTTAAATAAAAATTGGATTTCATTTTCTAGGAAATTCCATAAAAGTGTATGCACCAAATTTAAAGAAGAGTCAAGAGTCAAAAATTCTTTTTCTTCGTGTGAACGAAATAATTTTGCTAAGTATCTAAGTTCTTTTTCTTTGCTTGTTGAATTAAATTATTTACTTAAAATTACAAAAAAAAAAATGGCTCCTATCGCCTCTCCTATTTTAATGAGCTTTATAAAATATGTGACACTTTTGTAAAAGGGAGTTGGGTCAATTACATTGAAGAATATTGTTTTTGAAAATTCTTAAAATTTTCATTAAATTTTGAATTTAGAATGCTTTTTGCTGAAAAATTTATTAAAGTACTTTTATTACCTACCTCTTCTTGTAGAATTATTCCTAGAAAATCACCAATTGGGGCTATCGTGAATGAAATTTCCCTGGGACTGTTTCCCACCTTCGAAAATTGAAAACGCAAATATTTAGCAACTACTAAATCTAAGCTCGAATTTGGCTTATTAAAGTGACAGCCAAATTCCCCTAGAAACTTTATTTCCGATACCAATAAATTCGTAGGGAAACTTATGACCATTATCCATGTTCCTAACTATTGATGGAGGGAAACTTTACCAGGGAAATTTTATTTGCATTACACGTTACACCCCGCAGTAGTTATTATTTTGGAGAAGGGTTTGGGAAATAACTTTGCATAATTAGGTCCTTATTACGAAACAATAGAATCAAAGTCGAATAGAATTAAAGTCTACTATCGTTATTTTAAAATTCTATTTGTTAATATTTTTCTATTTGACTTTATTTATATTGAATATTTTATTATTTTTTTTTCTGTTTGAAAGAAATTTCAATTCTATCAAGAATTTTAATCGACTTTTTTCGGTCGAATAGACGTTTTCCCATCAATAGACTTTCGCAATAAGCCCCTTAGTTTTTCAAATTTCTGAAATTTTACATATAAGCTTTTGAACTTAAAATTCCAAGAATCGAATTCAATTATTTATCATTCAAGTTTTTAGGGTGAAATGGGGTGTCAATTCTCAATGCTTTGTACAAAAAATTGTAGCCTGACATTTTAATTTTATTTAAATACCTTGAAAATCATTACAACGAAAGTTTTTTAATTTCTCTAATTTCACTAATTTACCCTCATGCCGTTCTACAAACCACGCGGCATGAAATTTAGACGCACCACACTGTTTAAATTTCCCAAAAACATGGCCAAAACTATAAAAATTGATTTGTTATATTTTTTTAATGCAAAGTTATTTAAAATTAAAATGAGCTTAGTTTCTCAATTATCCTGTTATTTATATTGCAACCATTTCGTCAGTTAATACGTCCAAAGTGAGAGCTTTTAGAGAGCACGTGCAGTACCAATTTTGGTTGGTAGCGATAACAAGAGGCTTTACTTTGTTTCATGATAAAAAAAAATTATTATGAAATGTGCTCCTAGAATAATTGTGATAATTTTTTTTTGAGATATTTCAAGTATAGGGCAGATGTTTTATTTGTCAAAAAAAAAAGACTTTTGGGACTTAGTAAAAAATCGTACTTTTTTGTTTCATAAAGGAACAATTTGACTTCTGGGCATTGCTAAGCAAGGAAATTAGGCTTTAAATTTACATTGAAGTATTTACGTTAAGAGTCAATCAAAAACTATTGCGACTTTTTACGACTTTTTAAGAAAATGGAAATTCAAGATATTAGAAATACTGAAAATAAAAGTGTGTTCCATAAACTTTTAACTTTTTTTTCATAAAATTTTTGATAAAAAGTACTATTTTGGTTGTAAGTATTAAATGATTAATTATTTTTTAATCGAAGACTAAAAACAAGATGGTCCGATGTCTTCTAGTTTTTGAGAAATTTGAAAATAACTAAACTACTTCCAAAACTATTTAATTTTTTTTTATTTGAATTTACTTATTTTTGTATTTTAACAAAATTTTATTAAAAATAGTGTATTTATCTAAAAAAGATATTTTCGACGAATTTATGCAATAGTAGACCATAATTTTGGCCACGTTTGCGATTTAAATCCCAGGCTGGTCACCATATTTATGAAGCAAGTGAAAAATAATTAGGTACAAATTAAAACCAATAGTTACGAGTATATACATAACAAGGAGGTGTATATTTACTATCAATTAGTCTTTATTTCTTACAATCTCCTACTGTAAAAGATTTTATTCATAAATGCTGGGGGCGTGAATAAATATATATAAATATTAACTAAAAATTAATACGTTTCTGTCCTCATAACATGAAAGCCATAATCAGTAAGCACTCACAAGGCTGACAGGTGTTTAAAGATGAATGGTTGTTCATTTAATACTTTCGTTTTGTACTTTTGTGAAAATTAGTAAAAGTGATTGAAGAAAGGTGTGAAATTGTTGTATATTATCTGCAATAGCTTCAGATAAATATGATTGTATGATTTATGTAAGAGCATTTTGTCAGTTTGAAGATCGATATATTAGGTATATCTGTCTATTCATAGCTAATTTTGTTACGGAAATTACTTTCTGTTGATTGATTATATTAATAGATGATGTTCAATCTATCTGATTAGAATGGAAACACCTCGGGAGTTTTACTTTTTCATATTAGGTATCAAGTTCCTTTCTTTTAATATTAATTAAGCTGTGATTATTTAAGACACTCTTGCTGCAGGCAGAATATATAAGCAGGTCATTAAAAATGGTTTAAGTATATTTAACAGGATTAGTTTTTTTTTTTTTGAGGTTTATAGACAGAAGCCTCCTTACATGATCAAACTGTTTCCTCTTAAACTATACAACATGGTGTGAATCTTTATACAATGTTTGGGTTTTTACAAAAAGAAATAAGATTTGTATAATACAAATTTAAATTGGATTTTTTTCACAAAACTCATGTGCAGTTGTACTGAACCTAACAAAAATTACGTATTGATAAGGCACTGTTATAACCATTAGATCGCTCCTACTATACCATTATAAAATATTGATGTTGTATATTTTATAAACCATTGATCATAATGTTAGTAAAAAACTTTTAGACCGAGAGCCCACAGCAATTTTTGGGTGTGAAAGTATAGCAAAAATTCAATGATGCAATAAGATAGGCCTTTACTCCTTATTTGCAAATACAAAAGTCTTGCAAACCGTAGTTGGGGCGTTTGCAAATAATGTTGCATTGAAAATGCATTTTTTTCTGAAAGCCAGGATAAAAGATATAGCACTTAAAAAATTATATTTAATAAAAGAGCTGAATGCCATAGACATGTATATGGGGGTCCAAGACCTCTTATAGGTGTGCCTTCTGTATGCAAGACGCACTTGAAAATTCATTTTTATAGTGCGTCTTGCATACAGGTGGCCCACCTAAGAGGTCTTGGACCCCCATATTCATGTCTATGGCATTCAGCTCAATGTTTAAATATAGTTTTTTTAATGGTATACCTTTTTCTTGGCTTTCAGAAGAAATTGCATATTTGCGAATAGAAAGTAAAGACCTATCTTATTGCATCATTGAGTTTTTGCTATACTTCACACCCAAAAATTGCTGTGGGCTCTTAGTCTATTTAAGTTTTACCAGGAATTCAGAGTTTCTTTCTCAAAAATGTTAGTCAACTTAAATCAACTGCTTCTTTTTAAACATCAAAATTGTTCTGTTTTTATAATACTTAAACAACACGTTTTCCAAAATGGCGGCTAACGCACAACATACCTACTACAGTCGTGCTATTATATTTTTATACTCAAAAACAACATACATACCTAACCTACTAATTCGGATCATAAAATTTGATCAGTATATTTTAGCAAAAAAAGGACTCTGTCGACTAGCCTATTTATATAAAATGCAACTCTACCTCTTTGACTATAAAGCTTATGTTGACAATAATACGAAATTGAATTTTTTTTTTATGTGAATCGATTTGTTCGGTAATCATAACACGTAAACGTGTTGTCAGAACATTCGGTAACAATTAAAAACTAGCCCACGAAAAGAATGTTTGTATTTTTGTGTAATAAAAAATTTCTATAGGTTGCCTTTTTATTATACTTGCTCTACTACGTATGTACATATGTATATACGTATAAGGAAAGCATTGTTTTTATTTTGTTGTTGGAATGTTAACACGTTGCCAAGGTGTATTTATTTGAATAGGTATCTGAAAAAATGCATATTAAGCATAAACTCAGGTCGTATAGTGCAGTAGACGCGTGCATGGTAAATTTTTATTTATAAGTTTGTTTTAATGCTTTATCAACAAAATAATAATTCACATTATTTATATATATTCTTTCAGGTAGGTATGTATAAGAAATAATATTGCGTGGTTCTAAGTCGTTAAAATTTCAAATCATATCAGAGAGCTTAGCTCTGTTAATATACATAATGTATTTTACTTGATGAATTTGGTTAAACTTAAAGATGTGGTTTAAATCAATAGGTTTTGAAGTAAAATGAGAAAATAGATCGTGGCTATCTCTTCATACATATTGTAACCCCGGGCGAAGGCATATTTATTGTAAAATTGTGCAGAAATAATGAACTTTATTTTAAATATCTATTAGCTTGCGATATTTGAAATAGAAGTATCGCAATTAAAAATTAAAAATCGCGATTTGGATGCAACTTGACACAAAATATTATGTAGCATGGGATGACGACAAAAAAAAAAGGAATTCTGCCTAATTTATTCGTGTGCCTCAGTTCGGCTGCAGCCTAAACAGCTGGGTCGACTTTCTTGAAACTAAGATGTAGATTTTTTCGCACATTCAATTTTTTTTTGTATCCCAAATTAATTATGAAGTTTTTCACAATAAGTTAGAAATATAAAAAGTGCAATTTCTTATGTTCACACAATTTTTATGAGAAATAGAAATTCTTCTTTTTCTGTTTCATTTTATTAGAACTCATATAATTAAATTCAGCACTTTATTTATAACAAATTAATACGTTTTACTTCGCCAAAAATTGACAACTGGCCCAACGAACTACTTTTCTTATTAATTATTGGAAAAGTTTTAAAAAAAATACCTGTTCTAGATTAGGTAACTAACTCAAAACATAGAATTTCCCCACAAAAAAAAAAAAAAAAACTGATCCAAATACGATATCTAAAAAGCAATAGGTAATCTAATGTCGAATTCCTTTTAATAAAAAAATCGATTTGTTTAGAAGAAAAAATCGATTTTTCTGGACAAATTCCTTGTATTGAAAGAAAAAAATGGAGTCTGTTTAGAAAAAAAAATCGATTATTTTTGGTAAAAGGAATTCGACATAAGAAAACAAAAATATCGAAAGTAAAAATCTAGAAAAAAAATCTAGAATTGTAAAAATCTAGAATTGAAAAAATCTCGAAAAACAAAATCTAGAAAGCAAAATCTAGAGATACAAAAATCAATGCAAAAATCTATAATCAATATATTAAGTTTTGAGGCAATATTTACAATGTTTTTTATTATTTACGGCGGCGGCGTAATAAACTGTGTGGTATGTATGCGGGGGGCATACTGTCTGCCTGCAAACCCCCTGCTTAGGCCACTATATAGGATTCGGGGTAGGAGTGAGGTTGGGTGTATGCAAAGTTTTCTTTGCATTTAAAGAATCTGGAGTAAAAGAAAGTTGGTTTAATAATGTGAACATATAATGAGTTTTATTTGAGTTCGAACTCTAAATAGGTTCAAAAAAAATCTAGAATATTTTTTTTCTAATTTTTTTTCGAGATATAGTGGTTGAGTTCCAAAATTCATCAGATGAGCATTTACTGCGCATCCAAAAATCTTTTAGCTGCTGTGATTTAAATTTTTGTATGCAATATAATATTTCTACAAAGCATCAAGTTTGCGTTGCTTATGCGTATGAAAAATGTAGGCATTACTTCCGCATCAACACATTTTCTACATTTTGGAACTCAGCCAGTCTTTCGAGATTTTTGTGCATTCGAGATTTTTTTTTGTTCGAGATAACGTCATGATCCCTTTATCTAGAACAGGTAGCTGCCAAACAAGTTATACAACGATTTAGATTTTTATAAATTTCTTCAAAAACGGCTCTGACTATTTTGATTAAACTTCGTGCCCGTAATTACCGAGTTACGCGTAGTTGTAAGATTATTGTATTTCATGTTTTTGTCAAAAAATTCGTGTTGCGGAAATAGAGTTTTGATATTTTTTGAGAAAATTGCCTCATTTTCGAGTTATTCACGTATACCTAACATAAATTTTTAAGTGGTCAACTGATTTTGCAATTTGGAGCTTCTGAGTAGTTCAAACAATATTGCATTTAAAATTTTTGAAAATAATTTTTTTTTTTTTAAGTAAAAATAAATAAAATTAATTTGTTTAAGTACACTTTTGAATTTTGTAACATTTTCTCGTTATATGGGTATACATTGTTGATATGTAATATAAGCTATTATAGTTTTTAACTACATGATCATTGAGGACGTTCGTGCGATACAGTCGTGCATATTTTTTTATATACGAAACCAAAACCATAAAAAATGTCCTTTATACAGCAAGTAGGTATTATATATTTATTTATATACTATTTATTTATTTATGTTTCACATATTCGAGCTTAAAGCTTTGTGAATTTTCGCGTTCCTAGGCTTTTAGACATGTTAAGCATCCCTAATAGTACTCATAATTGTAGTGGTTTGCCTTTAAAGAATGGCGCTTTTCTTTTTTACAGTTTCAATATTTTTAAGCATTAAAAAGATTAAAAAAATCTGATTTGTTTTTACTACCAAATTTTTTAGGTTATATGCTCAAGTCGTCTAAACAAAGCTTTATGTCAAAAGCCAGCTTTGTCATAGTTTTTTTGAAGTCAAAGTCTAACTTTACTGCGTTTAATGTCATGTAAGATTATTTACTTAAACAGACAAAAAAGCCGATATAGTATATTATTTTCTGTGAAACAACCTTTTTCATATCTATCCCCTATTATGTGATTTTTGCAGCATCTTAAAAATTGATATATTTTAAAGTGTATTACATGGCTCATATTTAAGCTTCCATTGTTTGGTTTAAACCATTAAATATAACTATTGTTGTATCTTATGTAAGTAATTTTTGGAAATCTGTCACTTTAAGCCAGTTGTTGGTATACCTATCTACTACCCACCATTTTTAAAAGAAATAAAAGTGTTACCTGATCGCTTTTACTTTTTGCAATGGTAACCTATTTTAAGTAGATATAAACATTTTAATAGCCATAAAAGCATCCGTTATAGCAACTATCATTAAACGGGATCGGTAACTTTAATTATTATGGCAAGGCACAATCTATGTTACACACATAAAACGATGAAGATCGGCTTTGTACCGTTTCATTGAATAAATTTCGTGGAAAATCAGATTGTATAATCAATTTGTTTTACTTTCGTTCATTGATTGTAAAATGATTAGAGAATCCAATCATGAATAGCTTCAACTTTGATCATCAGTACATGAACCTCCATTGCTTTTTGGTGTACCTACATATGTATATGGTACTAAAAAAAAAATAAATAAATAGGCACTTCGGTTGGTGGTCGTAACCGCGGTTTAAATTAACTAATAGATCGCCGCATGTCACGGGTTGCACGAGATAGATGAGTCAATTGCCAACACCACAGACCATTCTCTCGCCTGAGGCTATAAACAATTTTATTTATTTACCTTCTCTAAGCTGAAACCCTCTTATTAGCTAAGCTATATGCGCATTTACAGCGCGGGGTTTCGATTAGATTTTATTCGATGAAGTATTATAGACGATAGCCGAGGCTATTGTGTTTTATTATTTGCTGTGTGTCAGGTTAAATGACCATTAAACTGGTTTCCATCAGATAAAGTTCAATAACATTTTGAGTTTAAACCCAACGCGAGTTGATAGTACATAAATTGAGATTCAAAATCATAACTCAAATTTCTATATTTGCGTTTTGTAACCTTTCCGAAATAATTCAGAAGTCTTTAGAAAGACAATAATTTTTTTTTAATTGCTAAAAAACTATCAGTTTTTCTACACAAAAAAGAACTTATGACTTTTTTTTGCATAGAACAAGTTGATGTGATATGTGAAAATAGTGCCTTAAAACACCCAACTGTTTACATATTTTAACATCAGCAAACTTTTGTCTCAAAACGTATGTACATATATATTAATCTTACAAAAAAAGCTTTGATTTTTTTTTGTGTAAAATTTTATACGTCAACATTTTTGACTCGAAATTTTTCCAAAAACTGATGATTAAAAAAAAAACACTCAATTTTAAAAGCCATAATCAATCAAACTAAGATAAAAGTTTTATGTTAGATAGAAAGCAAGCAGCTAATATAAAATCTCAAAATCTGTAGTCGAAGATTGTTTTAGGTTAATTTAATTGAAACCCCTACATCAAAGTATAAAAACCATTAAATTTTCAATGTTAACCCAAAACCATCACTAGGAAAATAATCTTTTTGTTTTTGTAAGAAAATAAAATATGTAAACCAACAAGTTTTCCTATGGATAACCAACCAAAACCCCGATTTATAAAAAAAAAGCAATAAAATGTTAAAACTCTAACATCGCAAGGCATGAGGCTAACTTGTCACATGCAGAAGCCCAACACAATCCAGGTACATAATTCAATCTACATTTTTCCTTCTGAAATTGAAACAAAAAAGGAAAAAAAAAAATAATAATACCAAAAAAAAATACCCCCCAAATGAAAAGTTCATTTCCTGCAGCAACCCCTTAACGCCTCCTACAACCCTTCTTGCTCCAGGCAAAAAACATAGTTCTGTTGTGGTATTTTTTTATTTACCTATACAATTGTTACTCAACAATTCTGCCGGTTTGTTCTGGGAAAACTTTGAAAAACTGTTCACCCTTAATACACTTTGTCCTGTAAATCAAACAAGTTCTCCATAGTCGCAGATCCGTGGCAATGGCTGTGGATAGGTGCTTTTTGAACTTCATTATTTCGTTGCCACTTCGTGGGAAATAGCACTGAGGATGAGGGATAGCATGCAATTAAAAAAGAAAACCGTGGAATGAACGGTCAAGTTAAAGTGGATAGGAAGGTGAGAAACTGGCACTGCATATTAGCTGAAGTATACAGTGACAGCTTTCAACTTTGATTGTTGCGAGATATTATTAAAAAAAAAGCGTATATTTTTATAGAATTAGTACGATATTAAAATGATCTTATGTCGAATTCCTTTTAAAAAAAACATGGATTTGTTCAGAAGAAAAAAATCGATTTTTCTGGACAAATTCCTTAAAGAAAAAAATGGATTCTGTTTAAAAAAAAAAATCGAATTTTTTTTAGGTAAAAGGAATCCGAAATTAGTTAATCAAAAAACGTTTTATTATTTAGGAATTGTTGCAGTATTTGATTTGAGTTTTCTAAGACTTAGTCGCAAAATTAGGTTGGTTCGTTGAATAGCGGGCTTTTCGTGTCGAAATTTATTTCCTGAAATCTGAATATATTGTCACCTTGCATCGTGCATTTTTTTTACCTTTTAAACCATTGCGTGCGTCGCCATAGAATTTTTTTGTCCCATACGCCGCTTTTGTCGTTTTTGAGTTAGGGACGGATTCCATGGAAATTTGGTATGCTCTTTCGAAATCTTTGATCCGATTGGCGCTATGTACTACCAATCCTGAGATATCGAGCATCGATTTTGTCCAATATCCAGGAAAATCAACGGTTTGTAGCATAAACCATTTTTTGGGATTTGGGACAGATTTTTCATACAATTTCCGTAATTTTTTTTGTTAAGAGAATTGGTTTGTTCCACGTGCATATGTGTTAAAGAAGAGTAGATAGTGTGTTTGGGACACTGATCTTAAAACAAAATAGTTTGTACCACCTCCATTACAGCAGATGCGTTTTATTATCTACGGATCAGGATCATTTCTTAACACGTAATACAAAAACAATTTTATGTCCCACGTATATGAGAAAACTTTTCAGTAACAAAATGTAGGAGGTGGGACACACGTGAAAAAAGTTGACTTTTACGTAAATTAACTTAGCTTCTTAACTGTCAATGAAGTTTAATTTTGGGATATAAAAAAATAAAAAAATCCTATATCACACGGTTTTGGAATACCAAGTACTCAAACCTTTAAATTATTTTTTCTCGAAATAGTGCCAAGCCAATGGCGTAATGGGACACAAAAATTCTCAGGCGATGATTGGTTATTTTGAGATTAAATTAATAATGAACTTTGTGAGCAACTTTATGTTAAAAAGAGCCACTGTGCACCAACGCACTGGTACGCTATTGCCCTTTCCCATAGTTCCCTATTCGCTCAACTGTCAACTCACTAAATTCTTGTTTATATTTGTTTTGCAAAATTTCATATTAATATATTTATACAAGTACCTACCTACGCAATCAATGACCATTTTCATAAGTGCCCCTTGACTGTTTTATGTTGTGTCACTCAAAACACGCATCTACATTTGTGTTAATTCCTCATTTTGTACAAACGATGATGTTTACAATATTATTACTTTACATTATTTTTTTTTTTAATGAATGCTTGATGTTTGATATTATTTTTTTTTGTTTATTTAATTTATTTTTATTTCATTTTAATAAACATTTGCTGAAGTGGCAATGTAAAAATTGAAGTACATTAAATGAACTGGTAAATTAATTAGATTTTTTTTTTAATTGTACATCGGTTCTTATGAGTTCCAAATTTAATGGACAAAAAATGTAGTGGGTTTGCATACAATTTTTGTGTGTATTTTCTGAATTATGAACTGCGAAAATAAACTAGATGATACTAACTTTTGGGATGTGCTATGTAAACAATATCTAAATTTTATTTTTTTTTTTTTTTTGAAATAATTTGAACTTATTAAAGTCCTTCTTCCTTCTATAAAAATTCAATTTAAATCGGTTTATATTCAGAGACTTTAAAGTTAAATATAATTCTACGCGATGTGCTGTTAAAAATGGCTTTGTAAATTTCGTTTATCTTAAATTGAAAACCGTACTAAGATTTGTATACACAAAACAAATTTAAACAAAAGAGCGCTAAGAACTCTCTCAAATTTAGGTAATACAAATTTTTTCCACAGTCGATTACTTCCATTGAACGCAGTATCGTATCAAACATTGGACATCTGCATTTACCAATATAGACTTGATTTTGTTATCAGCCCTCATTTCACGTGTTGCAATGCATGCACCGCATTTTCCGTGACTACGCTCGACACGGTGCAAAATAGGGCCATATAGTATGGACTTGAGCATTCTTTATTAGACTTAAATGGTTCTTCCGCAGCTCGGCACTTCGTTTTAATATTTTTTAAGTTCCCATTGCAAGTTATTGTAATTGGTCTTGTTTGTCGAATTGAAAATTTTGACTTTTCTCCACGTTTTAAGATCACTGGAATTCGAATCCATCGTTTTTAGAGAAATGTCTGTGTAGTGTGTGTAAAGTTCGTACTTTTGTACGTTCGTGACCTTTTTTTCACCCACGAGATCTCGAGAACAAATGGAGATATTGACGACACATAAATTTTATTTTACAGATAATAAGACCATAACGTACAGAAAGGGTTTTTAGAAAATTCAATTAACGGTTTTCTTATAACAGCAATTTAAAACAAAAAATTGGAAACAGCTTGTTTCTCGAATATTTCGAGAAAAAACAATGCTATTGACTTGATATTACACCAAGATATTTACTTCGAGTTATTTGTATTCTACACAATGCTTTAGTTGATATTTAGTAGAATCTATACAAAATTCAATCGACAATTAAAAAAGAAAAGTCTACAACAAACTATTAAAAGTTGCCAAAAATATATCTAGAAAAACAATGATATCGACTGCGAGATAATTTTATTCTACACATAATGCCGTAAATGATAATAACTGGTAGGTTTTGAAAAATAAAGTTCAATAGCAAACAGCACAAGTTTGGTCTTTACTTGGTTGCACAACTGTGACAAGGTTTTCGAAGATTTTGAATAGTTATTTGTCTGAAAAATAATATCGGGTATCGCGTTTCAAAGGGCGCCAATGGGAAATTATCAGTGTGGGTCACATCCGGAATTTTCATCCAATTTTTTTTTTTTTCAAAAGTACCTATCCCCATAAAGCTACAAAATACAAATTCTCTCTCTCGATTTATTTCCAATTTGAAAAGAGAAACATATTCCCAATTACAGTGAAAAAAATGTGGAGCAGGTTCCTTTGGAAAAAATTCCTTCCACCATTGTATACATTATATTGTATACATTGGGGGTTATCACGAAAAAAATTTCCCATGGAATGTTTCCATAGAGCTTGGATGGGGGGAGTCCAGGTTTACCTGATTATTTTGTAGTAACTGATTATTGTGTTCAAAATGGTTGAGAATTAATTGTTTGGTTATATGGTTGTGGTGTGTACGAGTTTTGAAGACTGTATATGGTTGTATGTGGGTATGTTGGCTGTGGTGGAAGTTGTTGAGGCAAGGTGGTTGGGTACGCGTTGGGAACGTGAATTATGCCTAAAATATTCCCTCGGAATTTAGGCAATTTGGCTGTCATTACATTGGAGTTTTTTTCGAGGGAAATTTATTCCATGTGAGATTCAAGATAGCAGAAAAATTTTCGTGGGAATAAAATATTCCGTGGGAAATAAAATTCCCCGGGAGATTCCCGAGTGGGCCCATTATATATCCTTACACTTTATTTGGTTTCCTTAGACAAGGCAGAATAAACAATGAGCTACATAACTAGCAATACAGCTAATTCAAATATAACGAATGGTGTTTCAGACTGTTTATTTCCGGCTACATTTTAGATGCATACCACCAGCTGCCATACTGCCTTAATTATAAAAACAAATATTTTACCACAAAAACACGAATTTTATCAAAACTTGATGTACATTTACCTAAACAGTGATGACAAGTTCAATATGAGATATGTATGTACAATCAATGTACATCATTAGGTTTGTAAGACACTAGACACAAAGATGTTTCCCATGGAACCTATTTATAAATACATACATAAATAAATAATTTTAGGTTAATACAAAAATTCGATTGAAAATAATACCTTTTTGATAATTTTTCTACATCTTATATAGATGATACAGGAAGAGAAACACTACAGAAATATTCTCAATATAAATACCAAGCCAATCAGAAATAAAACAACAGACACGACAATACTCCGAAATGTTTCTAGTGCATCCATGATTTAATTTTTTGACGTTTTTTCATATTTCAACATATTTTCATTTTTTTGTTTGACAGAAAATTATTTGAATTTATGTAAAATTGTGTGAGTTTCAGTTTAAATAATTTCTCGTATATTCAAATATTTCGCAGTTTTTCACAAAAGAGAACACTTTCGAAAGAGTAAAACTTTTTTAAACTAACTGTGAACTGTGATAGTAATTTATCTGTTCAAGAAATTTCTTTGAATAGAAATTAATAGGTCAGCAAAATGTTAGCTACATATTTGGAATTTGAAAGTAAATGGATAAAAGCCAAAAATAGTGCATGTGCCGTCTTTTTAAAGAAGTCATAGTAAAGTTTTTTCGCAAAAAGCAGGTAGTTTGTAAAAGGATAAATAAAAGATCATAACTTTGATATAGATGATTGTTAGCATTTCAACCAAAAATTTGGGAGCAGAGTAGGTACCTATCTAACTGGGTAGACTCCTTCCCTTGTGTGTATAAGTTTTTACAAACCTGTTAAGCACTTCCACAGCCACGGATATTGTTTTTCCAAATTTCAAATAATAATTATTGTAGTTGTAGTCAGCAGAAAAACCAGGTAATTAGTTATAACCACAACCAGTTTCGACAAAATAATTTTCTTAATGGTACATCCGGGCGTATGCGTAAATTTTTTTTTATTAATCCTTTTGAAAGGAAAATAAAACTGTTGAAATTTTTAATTTTATATGGGATATTTACGGCTGTTATCTTGTTAAAGGCAATAGTTTTTTTCGAAGTTGATCGTTTGTTACCTCTTTTCGTGGCTGAAATTCTTAAACCTGATGAGAGGAACTCTGGGACCGAATTATTGTCTATGATGCCAACTAAAAATGTCCTTCAAGAATATTGTCACTCGCAATTGCAAGAAAATATCAAATCCTTCTATAGGATGTCTCTTTGTCATGCATTTTGAATCTTAGTGCATTCGGCAGTAAATTTGAATTTTCATTTATCCCTGTCGACCAATTACACGAAAATGTAAATGCGACAGCATTGGTCCTCCTTATCTGTACGCTATAAATCTATTAGCAAAAACAAATACAATTATTTTATGGCGAGACAGCTCGTGAAGAACCAATTACCTCTAAATACTTACAACTCTCAACTTAACCATTCCTTCAATAAATAAAATATTTGTTCCAAACTTTTTGGGCAGGTGTAGGCAGTTTGTCTAGTTTTGAGGGGAGTGGATAAAATTCTCTCCAGAGTGAAGTAAACTACGGAAAAAGTGTGAAACGGTATTTGGTAAACATTTCTCATTTAAGGATCTATGGATCTTGGCATGGATGATGGATCTATGATCAATGATTTTAAAAATTTTCAAAACAATATATGTAACTAAAAGAAAAGTATATACGACTGAAATTTTTACTAAAGCAAAAATTTAATTATAATAAATATAGGTACACAATTTTTATTTAATTTAACATTAAATTATAAAATTAAAATTTATTTTGCTGTATAACATTTTCTTCTTCAGATTTACTTTTTTCTAAACGAAAGGTTAATGCTATGAAAATGAATTGACTAATTATAATACTAATATTGAACATGTAAATAAAATTTGATGGCACAACAGCTCATGAAGAACTAGGGCCTAGTTACTTACAACTCTCAACCATTCCTGTGTGCGTGTCTGCAGGAATGGAGGGGACCTACAGTTTATTGCCGAATCCGAACGGCTAACGAGCGGCACTTTTCTGTGACAGGAGATATTCTTGGAGGATTTGTCAATTCCTCGCAAGCGGCAGTAGCCGTTTTTTCTTTTAAATAAATAGGTGGCGAGGCTGGGGATCGAACCTTAGACCTCCGGCATGACAGTCCATCGCACTAGCCATCACGCCACGGCTACTACACTAATATAGAACATTTATCAAAATTAAAATAAGTACAACATACCTTTGCAACCCTTAAGGTGATATTACATTGTCATATATATATGGCCAATGCGAGTCATATAAAATATGGCACAATATTTGTATATATGACAAGTATTAATAGTCTATGCCATATAAGTATGCCATATAATGATCACAAGCTTTTTCTGTCAATTTTTGTTTACAAATATGACACAGTTGCTACGAAAAATAAAATATTTAAAAAATCCGATATATTTGACCAATCACGTTTCATTAAATCATTATATTTTTTCAAATTCAAAATAATTCATGGTTGTCATATATATGGAGTCATATATATTTTGTCATATAAATATGACTATCAAACTTATATGACATTTTTGAGCCATATTTATTTGGCAAACTTGCCATATATATATGACAATGTAATATCACCTTTAGTCAGCAGCTTTATTTGAATTTTGTTTTGTTATTTGAATTCAAACTGCCGCATATTTTGACTGAATTCAAACTTGCCAATTTCTATCCAAAGAAATTTCTTAGGCAGTGGAAATGTTTTTCTCTCTCGTGAGTCGTGACTCTCTTTTGCCAAAAACTACTCAATTTCTGAAGTATGGAACAGGATTTGATGACAAATTGTGACAATTGAAGGTTTTGGTCAAGGTTAGGAACACAAGTTTGATCAATAAAAATGTAGGACCCATATATAATCGTCTATCTCTTTAGTTTAATGTCAGAATTATCTTCAACAATTTCATAATTCATTTTAAATAAAACAAACCTGTAACAACCAAACTATTTTTAACGACAGGCAAATATACTAGTATTGCATACTTTTAGCATACTAATTTATTCTTCTTTTACTTCTTTAGGTTCCTAAATATATGCAGCATTTGTATTGAAAATTTCAATTTATGAGCCCGATCTAGTACAATTTAAATTCTTCACACTCCTCAAACACGAATAAAAGACAAAAATATCTTGTTTTTTTTTAATTTTTATATAATTTATTAATTTTTTTTTCTATTTGATTCAGTGCATCATTTCATAAAATAATAAATATAGTTTTTTTCTCTTCTTCTTTTGTCTCATTCATAAATACATCTCATGTAAGTATAAATTTAATTCATATTTTTTATTTTTGAAATACCCTCATTTAAATCAATACAAAAATTCTACATTATAATATTTACAATACAAATAGTTAAGAGTAATATCTAGTTAACTTAACAAAATAATTATTTTTGTAATTATAAGAAAGAAAAGTAAAAAATAAAAAACATTCAAGCAAAAAGGAATGAGTTTTAATTATAGACTATATAGTATTAATTTTAATATAATATTTTTCTTTTTTTTTGTAAATTAATTCATGGTTTTGCCTTGTCGATGGTTTGAGTTTTCAGTGTGGCAGTTGTTGCCTTATTGATTTTGAAGTCAAAATTATTAATTTTTTTTTTATTTTTTTGTGATTGGTGGATGAACAATCAAACCTGTCCACACTTTTTCAATAAAACATCGTTCAGATTTGGCAGTGTATTTTGTTACAAATTTTAATTTTTATAGATTTATCTTTTATTATAATTTAAAAATGAAAGTAAAAAACAAAATTATTACGCGAACAAAAAAATGTATAGACCATCAACTGGGCAGTGTGTGATTGTTTTTATCGTCTTAAATTAAATTCATTTCGTTTTCATTTTATACTTGGCACCATTTGGCATGTTTTACATTGACCAATTTTCTTTTATGTATTTTATTTTTTTTTTCATAAAAGTTATCATTTTAATCTTATTTAAAATAAGAATTTCAATAAATTAAAAAAAAAATGAATTAATTTTGTTTTGTTTAATATTTCTTACTTTGTTTCTTCGGTATGACAAAGCAATTTTGGATTCAGAACCTTTTATAGTGTTTAAATTATAATTAAATATTTTATACCTATTAATTTTTATTAAACCTAAAATTTTACACAACAAATATTGATAACCTGAACAAATGGAGTGTTTCGTTATTGTTTTTATCGCTTTCAACTCCATTAAAAAAAAATTAAATTTCTCCTTAGGTCAAATTTTTAGATATAAAATTCTTTTTTTTTTCGAGGAGATTTTTGCCTTTTGTATGTATGGTTATACGATTTTTTTTTACGGATTTCATATCAAATGTTACATTGTCCAAAGCTAACTAGGAAGAATTGGAATGTTCTTTTACCTTTCGCGGTCAGAGAAATATCTATGCTCAGTGCAAGTACATATCTGATTTTATTTTAGAAAGAGATTTTCTCAAAATTATTGCAATACAATCATTTTTCACAATACGTAGGTATATGCTTATATATTCCGGCATACCGGGGCGCGAATTTTTGTATCGCCTTAATTTGTGATATGATTGCAAATTCTTGATGTGCGATAAGTTACCACCGCCATTTTTGGTTGTTCTGCAATCGGCCCAACTTGTGCCGCCACGTGCTGTGTTTTAAAAAGTAATCATCTAAACATTTATAGTTTCTAGAGGCTACCCATTTGTTCTGTATTGTGCCCAACTTTTCCTGCATTGTGTCGTTAATACTTGTTTACATTCGCAAATTTTACATATGAAATTTTTTTTTAAATATTACGTATTTCAAAAAACTTAAAGTTATGCTGTTTGTGCTCAAAAAATTATACTAAGAACAGAAGAGATAAAGGGGCTTATTGTGAATCAATAGAATCAAAGTCGAATAAAATAAATGTCTACTATCGTTATTTCAAAATTCTATTCGGTAATATTTTTTTAATTGGCCTTTATATTTGTAATGAATATTTCTATTTTTTGTTTTATTAGAAAGAAATTTCAATTCTATCAAGAATAGACTCTCGCAATAAGCCCCAAAAAAATCGCATATTTGAAACTTTTACAACAAAACGCAAATTATGCGAAGCACCTTAGCGTTAAGTTATGTAGCACTATCTTTGTCGATTAAAAAAAGAAAGTTGTGTTGTATTGTGCTTCCGTTTATTCCGTAAGTCTCTTTTTTTTTTTTTTTTTTCAAATTTGCAGCTTCGAAAATTTAACAGATGAATTTTTTTTCCAAATCTACGATAATCAAAAAAATTTAATTTTTGCTCTCTTTGTGTTCACTTTGTGCTGGAAAAGTGCGGAAGAGATTAAAACAAAATCGTATATTTATAGAGCCAAAAATTAATCATACGAAGTGTGAAGCTGGCACCGCAGTTATCGATTTAAAAAAAAAAATCGTATAAAATTTGCGAATTTGCGAAATTGAAAAAAAAGTTATGACACAAGTTGAGCAAAATACAAAAGGAAAAACTTTTTTTTTTTTCTGAATAACCAAAATGACGTTGATAACTTCACGCTAATGAACTCTTGTTTGTCGGTAGCATTTGAAACAAACTTATTCAGATGATGAGTCTAATCAGAAAGTAGCCTGATTTAGTTTGAACAAAAAAAAAAACATGAGAATATTTTCCCCGCACTCAATCGTTATTACCAGCACTTTTCGCATCACATAGCTTCTCGCAATACAACTTTCAACCTCTACAAAAAATAATTAATATAAGTGCATAAGTTAGCTTCAACTGTAGTATTATTTTAACTAAAAAACGCGTTTGAAATTCAGTCCATAAAGGTCTTAAAAAAAGTTTTCATACATGTAAACGACATAACCTTTATTATTTGCTATACTTCAATTGTCGTCATTTATAAGGTTCTGAAACTTAACTTCTTCACTCCACAGAATGCATATTAAACAAATGAAAATTAAATAAATCGAAAATATTTAAGATTTTCTGCATAAATTAAAATCGAGCTTAAAAAAATTCAAAAAAACAACATCACCTGTTTCTCACTTATATTATAAGTGTCTATAATGTATGTATGTATAATAATTGTATAAAGTGCGTTTCTAAAACCGATTAAATTTACAATCCTTATCTATTAAATGTGTTGTTTTTGGTTTTGGTATTTTTTTTTTATATATATGTATATATTTACGTGTGTGAGTTTGACTGTGTATGATTCTCATAACAGTGATCACTTAATTTCACCCTTACGCCAATAAAGTCATCTAAATTTTAATAATTCAGTATTATTTTTTTCCTAAATTTTACATAAAAATTTATATATAATTTTGTTTCATTCATTATCATTTTGTTCATCTTCTATTTTAAATGAATTAACATAAAATTCATCACCTTGGTGTAGGAATTATTTGTTTTATAATACTTTTTTTTTGTTTGTTTTAATTTTTTCCTTTAATTACTTCCCTACAAGTAATTAAATTAAATAGGTTTTCTTAATCTAAGGTTTTTTTTTTAATTTTTTTTACTTATGGGTTTTGAAAATTAATGTGTTCTCCAAACAACGACTTGATCTTTTTTTCAAGTCGCTTTTTTTTTTTTCATTCCAAAACTACGTTTTAAGTTTAATGAATTTGTATAACAAGTGATTTATTGATTTTACCTAAAATTATAAAATAAATTTGTTTGTCGAAATAAGTTGTATGTATTTATTTACATTGTGCGATTAATTTCATTTGTTTTGGATTTAAATTATTGGTCACAGCCGTAATTAAAATTTAAAATTATATAATTATAAGGCAAGGAATTAAATATTTAAAAAATTATTATATACATCAAGTCAAAATTTTCAAAACAATATACAATTATAAATTTATAAAATATTGCATTTTTTCAGTATGTTATTCAGAATGAAATTAATGAATAATGTGGAAAGTTTCGAAGAGAAAGAAGCAATTTTGAAAAATATTTATTTTAAATAGCAATCCTGATTACAAAATAAGCTTAAAAGTGATACAAGAATATTAACGAGTTTTTATGATTTAGGGCCATTTGCTGAAATGAAACTTAAATATTTATGTTCAACTTAAACGCTTATGTTCTATTTTTTCCTCAGCGTAAACTGTCACATAAGCTCTTATGTTGAACTTAAATACTTATGTTTCGTTTCAGCAAATGGGCCTAAATAATTTTTTTTTAACTTAAGTCTTATGTACTACTTTTCATTCAATATTTTTATCAATTTGCAGATCTTTATCGTTCAAACAATGAAGTGTAAAATTGATTTATTAGTCAACAAGTTATTAAAGGGCTTCTTTCGTATTACAACAAGCATAAGAGCATAAAGAAATTCAGCAATGAATTAAGAGAGCAAGTCTTTAAGGTTCTATGATTTTGCAACAAGCCAACAAGTAAATGTATTACAAAGAAATATGCAGATGTGGAACTAAAATATCAATTGGAAAAGAACTCCTTTTAAAAGACCAACGGGGCATCGAAGCCGTAGATACATATAAGACTTTCTTCGGGACTAAGACTGAAAGTTTATTACGTCGAAAGACTATGATTGGAAGAAAAAATATCGAAGTCAGAGTATATTGGACACCTTGAATTCTTAATGCTGAAAAAGCAAGCTATTAAAAGGAATATTGTTGGTCTTCTAGAAAAAGAATTTGAATTCCGAAATGTACAGGACATAATTGTGTTGTTAGAAAAATATTTACGCTGACCTTTTCAATGTTTTGAGTCCGTTACATTACATACATGTGTTTGAACTATCCATTCGTCAGCTATTCGCCAGGCTCAATGGAATCCAAGCAGGACCTGAAAGTTTTTAACCGAAACATTGGCAAAAGGATCACAAAGAGTGTGTTTTTTTTTAAATTTATTCCAGATAAGAAATAGAGTGGATGGAAAAGACGAAATGTTTATCCAGAATATCCAAATTGGAATGCAGAAAGAAACAAAACTAGAACAAAAAGAATGACAACCCAGTTGTTCGGTGAAATGTCAAAACAATTGAATAAATTATATTTTTGTTTTGGGTATTGTGTTTTTAAAGTCAATTTTTTTATTAAATTTTGCATTAAATACATAGCATTTATATACTATGGTACGTTTATTTGCATTATTTTGTTGTTTTTAAATAATTAACACCAATGTGAATGTGCCATAATAGGGAGAATAAGATCGTCAATTATACTAAACGCGCCCATTATTCTTTTTATTCCACACTTCACATGGAATAAAAAGAATGTATTCCAAATGTTCCGGGATTAATAAAGAAAAAACAAAATTCTTTATCCGGAATATTCCATCGAATAAATAAACGCAAAACTGGTATTCCGAATATTCTGAACATCCAGATTGAATAAAGAAACACACTCAAAGTTCTTTAGCTTCAAAGCATGCATGAGTGTGTTATGAAGCTATCCATCCCTTAAACGCCAAATTTGACGCTTGCTCTCACATGAATTCATGAGTTGACAGATGTGTAGGTCCTATCTTGTCGTTGTTCATTAATAGGGGGTTAGTATAAACATAATGTCCATTAAAAAAAAAAATAAAAAAAAAATACAAGTACGTATAAAATTTAGTATTAACCAAACAATCCCTCGGCTGGAGACCAATCAAAAAATAATATTTTATTTAGCTTAAAAAATTATATGTAAGTATGTTTTTCTTATAACAACTTTATGTGAAATTTCATCACAACACTCTCGAGATTTCATAGAACTGTACTATCAATTACATGCGCTTAGTTTTAATTTTATATATATACACAATTACCATTTTTTTATACCTACTACATTTTTTTGTTTTTGTTTAATTTAAAATTTTATAATTAACTCGAAGGTACCTAATTTACAATAGTTTTTTCATCTCTGAATTCTTTTTCTCTGTCTCTATCATTCAATGTTCTTATCTATCTTAATAACTATGTTAACAAAAAAAAAAAAAAAACAAGATTTTATTGAAATAAAAATGATAGCTTATGGAAGGATCAATTGAATATTTAGGATAATGTAATGAAATTCATTAAAATATAAAATATAAAACTTAAATCATTTGTATGGAAATATTTTAATTTAAGGCAGTGATTGTGTCGTATAAAATAAAAACTTTTCTTTTCGTCATTTTAATAGGTAATTCCAATTTGCATCGACTCCACCAGGAAAACATAATATGTATGCGTAATTATTATTAATTCAATTATAATAAAAATAAAATTATAATTTACATGAATACGTATATTTAAATTTAATAATTGATGTTTATATTTATGTTACACACATTTATACAACATATCACACAGTGGTCTCCCGGTCGACGTGAATATACTCGACCGACTGAAGCCCGTGTCAGGAGGCCGGATCGATAAATAGTGAATCCTTTTTGATGTCCTTTTTTAGTGTTCCATTGAGTATTGTTTTTTGAACGACAGATTTTTTACGTTTTCTCACTAAACCAAATATGCAGAATATTAAACAGGCTGTTATAGCCGCCGCTATGCAACCCAGGGCTGCGAATACACCACCGGGTAATTCCAGGAGCTTACGTGCTGTTCCACACTCCTCTTCGGATTCATCAAAACCCGATGGGCAATTTGTGTGACCTGAAAATAAAAAAAAAATAAAAAAAATAAAACTATAAATTCAATGGTCCTAGGGAAATGGAAATAGACAATTCTTTGTTTTTTTTTTTTAATATTTAATACACATGTACAATGTACATGTACAACAGATATGGAAGAACGCAAAGACAAGAATATTTAAAACATTTTTAATTGCCAGGGCTTTCAGTTGATACCGAAGATATAAAAAAGGTCCTGAATTTTAAAAAATCACAGAGAAGAGGTTTAACCTTCCCCATGTTTGTATATGAGTGTCTGTGAAGCTTTTCATACACATGATATACCTAAGCCTAAATGGTTGAAGTTGAATCAGTTTTAAAGGAAGACTTCTGTTGGAGCAATGAGAGCACAATATATAGGTCCAAAAACTTAATGTTTTTGAAAATACTCTCTCATATTTTAAATCCTTATTAATTAATTTTAAATATAAATAAATAAATAGATAAAAAATAAATTGACTTGTCTTAATTGCATTGATTTTTAAGTCAAATCTTTAAGGAATTTAATCAATGTTTTTAATGCGCTTAACATTTTCAAAACATTTTAATATATTGATTACCTTTTTATAATAATGAGATATTCAATCGTATAATGTTTTAATTTTATTTATGAAACTAATAGCTCACTAGCTACCAAATAAAACCGAAAAATCTCGAGTACACAAAATTACTGTAAATATAAGTATACTTTTCTCTTTCTATGTAATATAAAGTAATATAAATAATGTTTCCTCTGATGTCCTTTTTATAAGATCTATACGTCAATACCTGAAGTCAAATAATTATGTAGGTACCGCATAAAAAATATAGTCCTTTAAAAATGAACGCATCAATAAAAAGATAATAAAAGAAGAAATTGCTAATAGACATCCCCCATAGGAACAGGAAGTCGACCATATCCGCCTTGGTCGTTTGCCTTTTGTTGAATTTCCTGCCAAAAGAGAAATCTAATTACAATTAGTTTAGTGGGCCCTTTCAAGTCGATTTGTAATTCACCCAACGATTAAGTTTGAAAAAAAAAAAAAAATACGACAAAATAGACAAAATGATGCACGCCCGTCTTTTCATCATCCTCACTTTAGGACTCATCTGCAATGGAATTAAAAAAAAAAAAAACTTTATTCATTCTTTTCAATTCAAGGAGACCACAAGAGAGATGAGGACTAAGAATACAAAAAAAAAACACGGTTTGCTATACAAACGGTGCAAACAGAAGAATATTTCCATCGCTTGGAGGGTGTCTGTTTCTTCTTCACAGAGCTCGCACGTACTAACTTATAAACCGCAACCCGTCTTCGTTGACGCTTTACCGCAACACCACCCAAAAATAACCACCAAAGCAAAGATTCTCGTTCCCGAAACTCTCTCGATTTGATCTGGAACCGGGACGGGATATTGCTTTACTTATTCTTCTTTATCTATCTCTCTTTATCTCACAAAAGACACGAGAAGACGAAAAAAGAACCTTCCACTATATAACTAATGGTGATAGTTGGTGCAGCAGTCTTTGGGTATAAAAAGAAATTAAATTCATCTTCATCCAGAAGAAATAAGACAAATTTACTTCCTTGGCCTTTTGAAGGGCCAAACTATATGAGTCAAAAAAAAAAAACGAAATAGGGGCAAATTTACTAAGAGAAATTATTTTTGTGATGGGTCAGCTACATCAAATTCTTTAAATTATTTTAGAAATATTTTTTAAGGACCTATTCGTGTGTAAGTCAATTTTTATAAATCTAAAAGGTCATGAAGTATAGTTTCAGTACACTTGACCAGCCATAGAAATTTGTTTTTCAATTTATAAAGTTAAAATTTCCCCAATAAACTGCCAAGGTTCTCTAAAGCAATTTTGAAAAAAAATTATAAATAATTTTCTATGGTAGGTATTTTGGCCTAATGAATGAATAAGCCAAGTTTTCGAACTCGAGCGCCTACCGCACCGGACACAACATTGTCAACATTCAAAAAACCGCGGTTTTCAAATTCTTTGGTGATTATTTAAACCAAAAAATATCATTTTTTCTTTTCATTTTGAGCTTGAACAATTTCTTAAAAAAAACTTTGTTTAAAACAAAAACTCAGAATGGTATTCTGGCTTTAACAAAAGGTAAAGGACTTTGTTCCAGATGTTATGGTTGGATTTTGATGGGTCTTTTCCTATTTCAAGTTATTTTTTTTTTGGAAAATTGTCCCTCCGAAATAAATTGGGAGATATACATAGATCACATTATGCTTTCAATTCATTTTTAAAATTTATTTTTTTAAAATTTAAATAAAATTCAATGCATTTGAAGACCGAGAAGGAGCCAGTTTTAATTGGTTGGTTGGATTCATTTAAAATGGTCTGATTTATCTTATTTTAAAAAAGGTTTAAAAAAGAAAAACTAAAAATTCATTTTGTATCTGCAGAAATAGAGTCGAAATAAATAATTATTATTTTTGGTTAAAGTAAAAATTATTCTTATAACATCACTGAGCTAGAAAATTATCTCAAAAAAAATTCTAATTTTCCCATTCAATTCTTGCAAATTGCATATAAAGCGAACTCTTTTCTTTCTCTTTTGTAGATTTTTGAACTGCGGATTCGAGTAAATGCTTATATGCTTATGAATTATGTAATCGAGTGAACTGAATGAAAAATTACACTATCATCAAAAAGTATATAAATGTACTATATACGGCAAATGGATACAATAATAAAAATAATGGTAACAACAATACGTTATACAATGCACTTACCGTCACACCACAAGTTTGCAGCAATGCATGCATCAATTTCAGGACATTTGTATTCGCAATCCGATTCCCTTGGATAGAGTCCAAATTCACCGAGTGTGTCATTTCCCGATGTAGAAGTGTTTCCTTGTAGGTCCAGTTGCTGCAGGAGTGCTATTCTTGTACGATGTATCTCCAGCCATGTGAATGCTATGTCGCCGGGTTCTTTGAGTATAGGTTCTAGCACAAGACTAACAGGTCTGTATATAGTTGTTAGAAAAGCAACAACAAAAAAAAGAAGAAAAGACAAAGAAAAGAAAAAGGAAAATCATAAGAAATGTATTCTGTGATTATGCAAAAAATGAAATCAAATGTCTGCAATAAATTCTAAAAACACAGCTACAATATAATGTGATGTTTGGTATATTATACACTTGAGTGCTGAAAAAACTACCAAACCTTGTTGTTCATTGCTTCAACCCTTGGTTACGCTTATTGTTTCAAACCAATAAAATGGTATTTAATAAAGTAAAATTTATAGCGTTTGCAGAACAAATAAGTTTAAGTGGAAAAATAGTATTTTCGCAGAAATAAGATTAGATTTTTTGTGGTTTTAAAGAGTTTTTATCATCGTTTTTCCTTCAAAGCCTCTTTAAGTCGAAAACGAAAAATTTGTTCAGGAGACACAGACAACCGATTTAAAAAAATCAAAAAATACAATTTTAAGAGCAATCTACCTAGAAGTTTAAAACTGGTTGACAAATGGAAATGGAATCATAAATGGCTCGGTCAAACACAACGCGGTGAGGTCAGAACTTATAAATTTTTAATATAATTTTCTCGTGAAAACAAAATGTTGCTTTGCTTCATATCATAAATGAAAAGAAAAGATGAAAAACCTATATTTGTTTAATTAATGTTGCAAGGTTGTAACCATTTTCCTCCTTGATCCTTATTTTCCTTTTATATTCATCATATATAGTTTCCGAACACACATTTTTTAATGAGTGGCTGTCGCGTTCTCTCTTGGTCGACTTTGATCAACCGCTTTAAGTTTGGACAAAACGGTATGGATTCTACACAACACAGAGAACGCGACGGCAGAATTGTTGACCGCACCGTCCAGACCGTGCTCTGTTTGACCAGGCTTTTAGTTATCAGTTATTTTTTTTTTTTTTATCTAAAATACAAGTAAATTTTATTTTTGGACTGTAGCCAAGGAAAATGAGGCATCAAAATGGCCGAACTACGAAACAATTATCACAAAGCTGAGTTTTGTTAGAGAGATTTATTTTGGTATGTTAAGCACGTTCCAAAAAGTACCTACTCCATATTTAGACTGAGGCTAAATTTTCGAAGGTGAGTTACAGAGGGTAAAGTTCAGTTTTTTGTAAATTTCTCGAAAACTATCAGTTTTTTTTCCATAGAAATATAAAATTTTATTAAAATATTTGACTTGCGTAACCATAAAATTTTTGACTTTTTTCTAAAATTCTATTTATTGTTGGGAAAAAGTGTTAAAATCTTTTCTAAGTAGAATTGCATAAGCTACAACTTTCCTTTTACATAAAAAAAAAAACTGATACATCTAGTTGTTTAGAAATTTGCAAAAATCTGAACTTTTTCCCCTTGCTTAAGCCCCTGTCCAAAATTGAAGCCATCAGAAGCGTAGTGGCCTAACTGATTTTTAAAATGGCGAAAACGAATGTTTATCATAACAAAAACTACCGTTTTGTGAAACAGAAAGTTATGTGCTCTATCAATCCATAGATATAACTGTTTCAAAAGATACAGTTTTTTACTATAACAAATATAAGTTTTTATCATTTCAAGAACAAGTTCAAAAATCAGTTAGGCCACTCTGCTTCTCATGGCCTCAATTAAGGTTTACTTTTAGGAAAATGACTTAGATATAAAAACAAAGTTCTCCACTAAAATTCATTAGCTTTTTCGATTTTTTTTTAACGAAGTGAAAGACTAATTTTATTGGGTTAGCCACAAATTTGGTTTTTTTTTTTTAATTATTTAAATCTCTACTAAAAATTAAAAAACAAAATTGCCAAAACAAATTTCTTCTGAAATTTTTTTTTTGAATTTAAGTCCTTACTTTACGTTCTTCTACTTAGTTTTCAATGCTTATTATAATTTGAATTCCGACACTAAGAACTAAATACCTTTGTATCTTTAGTAAAGTTATTCCGACAAAATAAGACATAAGTCAATGTTTTATAAAATTGCTCCTCCATTCTGAATATCGAAAAATAGACACTGTACTAATTTTTCAAAGAAATTTTCAATTAAAGGATTAGGTATTAGAAAAATCCAAAATGTTTCAGAAAAGTAGAAGAATTTTTTTTGACAGAATTTTAAAATGTACAAGATTTAATCTTAAAAATACACAAAAACTGATCAATGGCCTTCTTTTTACTACTATTTTACCAATTTGTTTTTATTTACATATATTTATTTCTAGCTTACGGACCAAGCTTGCTTGAAGGACTAAAATAAGTACGTGAAAATTTAATGAACATTAATATTAATGTAGATATTATTTTATTAAAACTAAATATTATTCGAAATGGGAAAATTTTTTTCAGTGTATAATGGAGTCAAAAGGAGATGACACAAATTACACCACAGCGCGAGAACGATGTATCAGATGAGTAAATTTTGATATCCTTGTCAAATCTCAGATCTAATCATCTTATATTCCCATCACAGTTGTGATGTGACAAGAATAAAGTAATAAATGTCGTCCCCAAGGCGTCCTTATAAAAATAAGTAACAAAGATGAAGCATCCTTGAAAAAAAAAAAAAACACTCAAGACCCTGAGCTATGTATACCTATTTATATCTACCTGCAATGTCATGAAAAATTATAAAGAAATTTGTGCAAATCAGTGAATCCTTAGGTATAAATATTAACAAGAAGTATCTAATAATGAGTAAAAGAAAAGCATCCATTAAATCAAGGTCAAGGTGTCTCACTGATATTTATGGTAATTGAATTAAGTGTGTGAACAAAATGTAAAATATGAATTAAAGGCATTATCTGTTCTGACTGCAAGGGCCTGTTCTACCGGTGGTTCCAGGACTCAAAAGTGCCGAAAGCACTAAAGCGTTCGGTTTTATGAAAAATTTGTAGAAAAAATTAAAATACCGCTTTCAAAAACAATGGCTCTTATGTCAGTGAAGACTTTGTAGCTGTCAAGGCAAAAACGTGGAATTTCGAATAATAACAAACAAGTCAAAAGTGCTATAATTAAAGTATTATTTTTTTGTTAAAAAAAATCAATCTCTTTAAATGCATTATTGTTTGAACTATTCATATTTAGAAGCAAAAAATTGAAAAATTAGAACAAAACCAATTACCCAAGCCACACAAATAATAAAAATGAAGAAATTTTTTTCTTCCAAAAACACCAAATCCTGTTTCCGTTAAGTGATTTTTTTTTACGAAAACAGAAATGCAGTTTTCTTATAATCAATTTCATCCTTGAAGCTACGAGGTTTAATCAAAATTGTTAAAGCTGTTTTCGAGAAAATTTGAGAAAGCTGCAATCATAATAATGGTTCTAGATGAGCTTAACCAAAATGTCTACATTTTTCTCTAGAGAGCATTACATACAAATTTTTCGTACCAAATTTGAAGTAAATCCAGTGCCATCTCTCAGGCCCCAGTACAAATAACAGTGGACAACCGTCAGGTGAAACACCAGACGCACAGACAGATGAATGGTATGACAAAGCCCACTTTTTTGGACTTACCAACCTGCGTAGTGTTTATGTATTTTGAATTTTTTTGTGGCCAACGGCCACACAAATTTCCACCTTTTTCAATTAACTCATATACCATACCTAATTGAAACCATAAAAGGTTACAAGAAAAAAATCAAAAGAAAATTTGTTTAGCAATAACATTGGTAGGTAGTAGGTATGTATATAGGGTACATATAGGTTATATCCAAGCCAACTTGTGCGCCCCCACAAACACTTGACTTTAAATTCAATTCTCAATCAATATAAACAAATCGATATAAACACATCAGTAAGATAATACGATCATAAGAATTGTAAATCAGCACTTTTTGCCATCTGCAACTTGTGTGAAAATATACAACAAAGAGAATCATTGCATCATCCGCAGCCAAACTAAGATTTGCTGCGTTAACATTTTAATAGTATAAAAAGGGATCGCTTGGTCTCATTAAGATTCATTATCATTACTTAATTTGAGTTAATCAGAGTTTGTTATACATTCTTCGTATAGCTGAAGATTTCCCCCGACCCACGGTAAGGGATCTGAAGCTTTAATAAAAATTAAATATCTTAAAGTAAAAAACGGTATTTTATTTTTGCCCTGTTCAGTAGAACAGGAAGAAAGATTTTTTTTGATAAAAATCGAAACTTAAATTAAAATTGGCGCAGTCGGTAGGATACCAATCAGATATATGAACGAAAATCATATAAAGATATGGTAATCCAGTGATCGAACCGAAAAAATAGTTTTTTTTCTCGCGATCAAATCGGAAATATTTAAATGTGAAAACTACAACTAAAATGGTTTAGTGGACAATTAAAAACTTTCCAAAAAATATATTTACGTATAAAAAAATATATAAAAACAACTCGTAACCCGTGATTGTAAAATAAATTTTTTATACAAACATTGAAGAGTGAAGAGTGAAAAAAAATAATCGAACGCAAATCGAATTTAAAATTCACTTAAACAAATTCAGTGAAAAGAAAATTTTTCGAACGAAAATCGAAATTTTTTTTAGAAAATAAATTGTTCAGTAGCTATACCAACGCAAATGGTTAATGCTATGAATCCTTATAGAAAGGGAACAATTGAAGAAAGTTAAGGAGTGAATAAATAAAAGTGCAGAAAAATATATGAAAAAATAAGATACAAAACAAAAACAAATATACATGCAAATTTAAAAATATACAAAATATAGAACAATTAATAAATAAAAAAAAAATCAAGAAAATATATAAAAGTTGAAATTGAAAAGAACAATTTAAAATAAAAAAAAGAAAAAAAGTTAAAAATAAAATAAATAACAAAAAAGATTGAAGAAAAAAAAAATTAATTGAAAAACATTATTTAAAATTAAAACATATAAAGAGGCATGTGCAAGCCCCAACGTGTTCGAAAAAATAAATGAAGGAAGTCTTTAAACGAAAGGATATTCACATCCAAAAAATCAACATGGAACAACAAGGAGCAGCAGCAGCAGCAGCAGCAATAGCAGCACAACAACAAGCAGCAGGAGGTAATAATTTAAGAAATTTAGAATTAAACCCCTTAAAATATATAGAACGGTTACAAAATTTTGATGGTAAAACAGAAGATTTACCAATTTTTATTTCCAATGTAGATGACATAATTCCTACATTACTTTCTTATAATGAACAGTCACAAAAAATGTGCATCAATATCTTAAAAAGTAAATTTATTGGAAGAGCCAGACAGGCAATCGAAATTCATACACATCTCACGAGATGGGTAGACATCAAAAGTATGTTGTTACAAAATTTCGGCGGATTTAAAAATTCGTATCAGCTGTATGAGGATTTGAGAGCTTCTCAATTTAGAGGCGATCTACTTAAATTCTACAATCATATACAACGCACCCTTTCATTATTAAATCAAAAATGTCTGCAGGAAAATAATATTTTAGATATTCCTCGTAATAATGAAACCGCACTCAATATTTTTAAAGAAAGACTACCAACAAATATGAGAACTATTCTCTATGCATTAAGACCCACTTCTATGGAATTAGCTTTACACGAGCTCATTAACGCAGGATTTGTCACAAGACAAAATAGCGACAACGAAAAACAAAAACACTTTAATAAAAAATTAGAAAATAAATACGAACATAAAAATAATAATAATTTTAAAAATAATAACAATAGGGAAAATAATAATGATAATTGGCAACCAAAACCTTACGTGCCAAATAACTCCCAAAAACCAGATAAAAATAATTATAATAATAATAATTATAATAAAAATTATAACCCTAATAATTATAAACAATATCCTCAAAAATTTGAACCTATGGATCTTGATCCATCATCCTCTCAAATGAAACGTGTACCTAAAACAAACTATGTACATAAAGATAAAGAGCAAGACCAAGAGCAAGAACAAGCAAATGTAGATACTCAGGCAAATTTTCGGCATACAGCCTCGGAGCCTCACTACCCTATATTAAATTAGAGAAAGAAAATGAAACTATAAGACTACTAGTTGATACAGGAGCAACTAACAGTCTTTTACGTGAAGAAGATTCACCAAGAGAATATACTAAATGGCGTATTAAACCTATGACAATACGTACAGCAGGCAACCCAATAGTCGTAAAAAAAGACGTAATAATCCCAAAAACAAAATTTGCATTACCAGTTAATTACGATTGTGAATTCCAAGTACATACATTCAACAAAGAGTATAATGGAATTATTGGAAACAATATTTTAATTCCAAACAATGGAGAAATAAACTATAAAACAAAAACATTGAAATTGAATGACCAAATCATACCATTGTTCTTCAACGCAAATGAAGAAATAGAATATGAAGAGTCCATCAACTATTTTAATAAAATTGTTCCTATAGACTCCATTACAAATAACACAATTAATAAAGATTTAAGAATTACTCATTTAAATGAGGAAGAAAAGAAAAAACTATTAGAAGTTATAAAAACTTATAAAAATGCATTTTATAAAAAAGGAGATAATTTGACATTCACGAATCATGTTAAACATAAAATCCCCACAGAAGATAACTCTCCAATATATACAAGAGTTTACCGTTATCCAGAAATACACAAATCTGAGGTAAATAGACAAATCAAGGAAATGTTAGAATCTAAAGTAATTCAACATTCTACATCGCCATACAATGCACCAATATGGGTGGTCCCGAAAAAGGAGGACAACACTGGAAATAAAGAATGGCGTATAGTAATAGACTATAGAAAACTTAATTTGAAAACCAAAGAAGATAAATATCCTATCCCAAACATAGAATCGATACTTGATAAACTAGGTCACTCTAACTACTTTACTACTCTAGACCTAACTAAAGGGTTTCATCAAATAGAAGTAGAGGAAAATGATCGGGAAAAAACCGCATTTTCTACCCTTTCAGGACATTACGAGTTCATTCGAATGCCCTTTGGCTTAAAAAACGCTCCGGCAACATTCCAACGCTTAATGAATGATGTTTTAAAAGACTATATTGGAAAGATATGTTATGTTTATCTAGATGATATAATTATATTCAGTACTTCTCTCGAAGAACATGTCCTTTCACTCAAGAAAATTTTAGGAGCTTTACAAAACGCAAATTTGAAGGTATCCCTAAATAAGTCTGAATTTATGAAAAAGGAAACTGAATTTCTAGGTCACATAATAACGCCTGAAGGAGTTAAGCCTAATCCAAAAAAAATTGAAGTTATTCAAAAATTCCCAATCCCTACCACAATAAAAGAAATTCAATCATTTCTAGGATTAACCGGGTACTACCGCAAGTTCATTTGTGACTATGCTGCAATTATAAAACCCATGACATTATGTTTAAAAAAAGATATAAAAATAAATATCAAAGACAAAAGTTATATAGAATCATTCACAAAACTAAAAAATCTAATGGCAGATGATCTTATAAATAGACATCCTGATTTTCAAAAGGAGTTTACACTCACCACTGATGCTTCAAACTTCGCAATTGGAGCAGTGCTAAGCCAATCTCATGGACCTCTATGTTTTGCTTCACGCACATTAAACAAACATGAGTGCAACTATTCAACGATAGAAAAAGAATTATTGGCAATTGTTTGGGCTACCGCTCAATTCCGACACTACCTGTACGGAAGAAAGTTTGTTATTAAAACTGATCATAGACCATTGGTATGGTTAAATAATTTAAAAGAACCAAACAGCAAATTACAACGCTGGAAAATCAAACTCGAAGAATACGACTTTGAGATACAATATATTCAAGGAAAGGAGAACAAAGTGGCTGATGCCCTCTCCCGAGTAAAAATAAATATATTAGAACAAGATGATTTAGTAACACAACATAGTGCTGAATCAGATAATTCAAGTTTTATTCCTATTAGTGAAAAGCCGATTAACTTTTTTAATCGACAAATAATTCTTGAAATCAACGAAAATGATCATCAAGAAATTATTTACCCACATGTTGGAAAAAGAAGAATTATATTTAATAAAAAAGAATTTAAAAAAGAAGACTTTATAGAAATAATAAAGGAAGTCGACACTACAATGAAAAATGCTATTTATATTAAAAATGATGTAATATTTAATAATTTCCAGGAAGTATGGAAAAATGAAAATAAAGCTAAAAAACGAATTTTATATCGTAGCACAAAACTTTTACATGATCTTAACACAATCGAAGCCAACGAGCTCATCCACAATATACACAAAAAATATAATCATATAGGAATAGAAAAAGTTTATTTAGAGATAATCAAAGAAAACTATATACCCAATCTAAAATTTATAATAAATAAAATTTTAAATAATTGCGCAATATGCATGACAAAGGTTGATAGAAATCCTATAAAACTTCCATATGAGAAGACACCCACACCAACAGGACCAAGACAACATTACCACATTGATATATGGTTCTTAAATAAGAAAAAGAAATACGTCACATGTATAGACAAATTTAGCAAATATGCCGCAGCAGAACCAATAAAACACAAGACTCACATAGATACTATACAAGCATTAACAAAGATATTCTCCTATATGGGAACACCGAATGTCATAACCCTCGACAATGAGAATGCTTTTGTTTCAGAATCTCTTAACAACTATTTAGCAAATAAAGACATACAAATACATTATTGTACAGCCAATCGACACACAGGTAATTCCGATGTTGAAAGACTACATGGAACTCTTAATGAACATTTACGTATTCTTGTATCAATCGAACAAACTGGCGAACAATTTGATCCAACTGATCATACAGTTCAAGCTCTAAATGCATATAATAATATTATCCATCTAACTACTCGAGAAAAACCTTTTGATATCCATTTTGGTGTCATAAATAAAGAAACAATTTTTAAACGAATCGAAGATAATAAAATCAAGACAATTAACAAATTAAATGAAAAACGTAAGGATATAGAAATAAACGAACAATATGTGAAAATAACCGATCCTGATAAAATAAAAAATAAATTGACCCCTAAATATAAAAAAATAAAAGTTATAAATAAAGAAGGAAAAAAGTATACTCTTAAAGAAGGAAACAAATTCAAAAAGAAACCTAACAGAATTTTACATAAAGATCAGTTCCATAAATTAAAGAAATTTACAGAAAATATTCCTGTTCACAGGGATGACACTTCATCAAAAGAAGCAACTTGTGGATCATCAGCTGATCAACCAACTACTTCTAACCCTAATGATAATGATTTTAACAACTCTCAACCAAGCACAAGCAGAACTAGAAATCATTGATTTAAATAAAGGAAATGGCTTTATCATAATACAACTAAAAGAATATCCATTAATTCAAAATTATGAAACAATTTTACATATAATAAATTTGACCGAGTATGAAAAAAATATAGAAATAATGGAAAGAAATGTTCAAAGAATGCCTGAAGAAAATGAGAGCATTATTAGAAAAATGTTCAAAATTCGAAACGAATTTGAAGTACTTTTACCCCATCCAAAACAAAACAGACAGAAAAGAGGATTACTTAATATTTTTGGAACAGGTATGAAATTTTTATACGGTACAATGGATGACAATGACCGTCAAGATATTGAAGAACATTTAAAGGTAATAGAAACAAATAGCCATAATGAAATTACAAATTTAAATAATCAAATATTAATTAATGATAAATTTAACAAACAAATAAAAATATTAACTGAAACTTTAAATAACGAAACTAATAACATAATAAAGAGAATCAACACATTTATAGGAACGTATGACTATGAAAAAGATATAGCTAAAATACAATATGAAATCAAATTAAGAGAAAACCTTGACTACTTACATGAAGATATAGAAAAAATAAAAGAAATAATTATGACAGCAAGATTAGGAATACTTAGTAGAGACATTTTAACTTTAGAAGAAATAAATAAATACGGCATTAACATAAACAATTTAGAAGAATTAAATCTCAGTTTAGCTGTATATAAAACCAATATAATATTCATTATCAAGGTACCAAAATTTACAAATGAATTATATAAACAAATATACGTTCAACCTATTCCAAATAAAGAAGATAATTTACAATTAAAAATAAATAAAAATTTATATTTAACCAATAATCAAACTATTTATGAAAACACAAAATACATAAAAAATTTAACTAAAATAAATGACAATTGTATTGAAAATATACTTAAACAATCAATGAACTGTAAACTTATTAAAAATTTGAATGAAGAAATACTAGAAATAGGAAATAATAATCTTGTACTAATAAATGTAAAACTACAAGAAATAAATCAAGATTGTAATAATCAAAAAATTATGTTAAAAGGAAATTATCTTATAAAATTTGAAAATTGTAGAATTAAAATAAATAATAAAATATATGAAAGAAAAAATTATAAACATGAACCAGTGATTCCCAATACAATTCTAAATATTAATTATACTAAATTTGAAAATCTAACTTTCCAAGAATTACATTATCAAAACATAAATAACCTAAAACACATTGAAGAACTTAAATATAATCATAAAAAGTCAAGTATTACTATGTACTTTATCATAATAATTATTATAATCATTTTAACACTTTATATCTATTTAAAAATAAAAAATAAAAATAGGAAGATAATAAATAATGTAAATCTTCCAACGGTTACTTTTCAACCATTAGAAGACTCAAAAGAGGGAGGGGTTATATCCAAGCCAACTTGTGCGCCCCCACAAACACTTGACTTTAAATTCAATTCTCAATCAATATAAACAAATCGATATAAACACATCAGTAAGATAATACGATCATAAGAATTGTAAATCAGCACTTTTTGCCATCTGCAACTTGTGTGAAAATATACAACAAAGAGAATCATTGCATCATCCGCAGCCAAACTAAGATTTGCTGCGTTAACATTTTAATAGTATAAAAAGGGATCGCTTGGTCTCATTAAGATTCATTATCATTACTTAATTTGAGTTAATCAGAGTTTGTTATACATTCTTCGTATAGCTGAAGATTTCCCCCGACCCACGGTAAGGGATCTGAAGCTTTAATAAAAATTAAATATCTTAAAGTAAAAAACGGTATTTTATTTTTGCCCTGTTCAGTAGAACAGGAAGAAAGATTTTTTTTGATAAAAATCGAAACTTAAATTAAAATTTATATGTATACAGAATTTCATCAACAGTATCAGCTGATGCCATTAGGAAAAATTGAAAAAATGCATGACTGACAAAAATCCTAATTTGCCGCTGTCGATGTGACCTGCGGCGAATTTTTGGACCAAAACACGTTTAAAATTTTAATTTTTGGATATTCTTTTTTCATTTTGAAACAAGTCTGTGCCTTGAGGATAGAAAATTACAACATCATCATACAAAAAAAAAGTCAAGGAACATCTCGGGGTTTGGTGAATTTTTGATTGTATTAAAATGAGAATTTTCACTACGTTTGCTAACGACACAATTGTGTATTTTGTACAAGTTCAACGTTCATGATTTTTTAATTTAAATTCGTTCTTCATACTACAACGATGGGCTGTTAGAGTTATATCAAGCCCTTGCTTTTAGCTCTTTTCCTTTATTTTTTTAGTAACTGACAAAAAAAAAAAAACAAAAAAAACAAAAAAATGTTTAAAAAAAAAAACATCACCCTTCGAGAGTAATCACGTTGTTTTGCAAAACTAGCTTTTAAGCAGGTCCGGACTTAGGTGGCTGCTTTGATAAAGGCAACAGAAGACGTTAACTTAAGCAAAAGAAAAAAAAAGTGTTCATTTGCCGATGAATAAAATTATAAATAATAGGCTAAAAGGGTGGTTTTTGGTCCTGATATTTTTTCATTTCGAGCTTTTTCAAATGAGCTCGGTAATAACTTCTTTTCATCTTCATAATTCATTTCGATTTTTTTTTTGCAGTATTTTTATTCTTCTTGACAGGGTTCTTAGTTCAAATTTATTAATTTTACTTAGGGGTATATATTTGGCTGACTTAAGGCCACACGAAAGCTAACTTACAAATCTAAGTGGAAATAATGTCATATTAGTCACCGTGGCATTACTTATTTTAATTGCTGCTTTGAAAGAAGGACTTTCGGGCATTATTTCGTGCTTGGACATTTTAAAAAAAGAATTAAAACAAGTGGCAACTGTTCAACTACATTACCACTGACACTGATTGAATAGAAGCATTAAAAGATGAGAGCCCTGTTAACACTTGCCTTATTTGCCTAATGTATATAATCCGACACCAGATATTTGGAACGATTTAGAGCAAAAAGTTCTTGGATAAAAGAGAAAAAGGAGTAAGTACCTATATGTGTGTACGTATAAAATGAGTAGTTAAGAACAACAAAAGAATATATTTTTGCGGGACTAGAGGGTATCATTACATTACGACTGGTTTTTGAAAGCTTATATTTCTATGTCCGTAGATGTTGTTGCTGTTTTTTTGTTATTATGAATTTTTCCCTAATTTAATTACGTACTATTCCTTGGGCATTTTAATCATATTGTTAATGTTTACTATTTTAAAATTTTTTTAAAATAATTTCATACAAGCTGCCAAAAATCATTAATTAATTAATTTTCAACTGTTTTTTGTAACCGGCAAAAATCATAGAAAAAAATGAAAAATCTGATCCAGGCTTACCAATAGTCTCAAGAGTTCGCAGATAAAGCAATGATGATTAATATTTCAATCAAAGTTAAATATATGAATTTACATAAATAAGCAAGTGGAACTGAATTGGATTTGATAAAATTTTGAATTATGGAGTTGGAACTTTTTAATGAACTATCTCTGGGGAATCTCACCAAAATAAGTCCAAACAAACAGATAAATTTTAAGTAAAATAAGGTCAAATGCGAAATAGAAGTTGAAACAGAGACGCTTACTTTTCCACTTTTTCTACAGTTTCTGACGAGAAACCGAAGAGTTTTTCAAGTAAAACGATCGCATGGATAGAAGTCCCCGACTCTAGTTCTGTATTGTTTAATTGTTTTTTTTTTGTTTCGATTTTTTGATCAGTCGATTATTTTTTTTCTCAATCTATTTTGAGAAGTCGATTTCTTATGAACGAAATATCATACCCAATCAGTTTAATAAATTAGATGACTTCTTATATATTGGAATATTTAACCAGAAAAATAATAATAAATATATAAAAAATAACAATAAATGTCTAAATTAAATAAAATTAAATTAAATAAAACCAGCTTTTGACTAAGAAAACAGCTTAAAATGATCTCCTTGGATTCTAATTTTTGTGTCTGTATACTTACAATTTTAATAGTAGTAAATACAAAAAACTAAATCTTCACAGGTGGCCAACACCCTTTCGTCAAGGAATAACATCAGATCGGCCAATAACATCGCCGCTCACCGTGAAAGTGTGCAGGAGAACTTCTTGCCGTGCATAAAAACCAATGAACCAATTTCTCTTGGTCCTAATTATTATTAATTAAGTGATATGAACGTCGACAACTCACAACAAATACAATGGATAGGAAACGATATGAGGGTAGGGTTAACTCTTGCGGAAGTAACGTTAATTGGCCACCAATATTGTGCGATTTGGCCCGGTTAGAATTTTTCTTGTGGGGTTTTCTAAAGTGCCCGATCTATGCAAATAAGTCGATAACCTAAATTCAAAAAAATCTAAGCAATAGCTCAAATTCAGCACGCTCTTTAAGGCAGAGCTATTAAGGATTGGACTTCTTTTAGTAGTGAAAAAAAAAGCACAAACTAAATTTTCGAACAAAATTCCAAAAAAAAATAAGAGAATTTGAAAATTACCTAGAAAAAAGGCTTGGAAATTACAAATTCCGGTGTTTTTTCCAAGTAAAAATATTCGGAAATTGATGACCGTATTTCATAAATTTTAATATTTATTTCCAAATTTTTTCGAACTTCTTCAAATCTACGTCACATAACTTAAATTTTCTGCCGATCAGAATTCGATTCCATTTTCTTAATGAGGTAGGTTTACTCATTTATATTCAGCAAATTAAGGGGTAAATCAAATATCGAAAGAAAAAGTAGCTATAAGGAATAATAATCTAGCGACACGGAAACAATTTTTCTCCTTGAAAAATGATCAATTTTTGGATTCTTAAATGCATAAACGGCACTGCATGAGAAAGAACCATCTCTTGTAGACAAAATGGAATAAACCATGGTGCGTTCACTTGAGAATTCCAACTGAAAAAACAAGTACTGTAAAGGAGTTTGGCAGGATGAAGTATGAGGGATCAGAAATGTTTGTAAACAATAAACGCTTTAAGACCTTTTAATGAAGAAAATGCCTTTCCAAAATCTGGCTTTATTGGTTTGTTGAAGATATCAAATGAGATAAAGTAAAATCCTGTGTAGGCATTCTCCCCATCTACATGCAATTTTATTTCAAAAAGTCCCTTCTACCTTAAAGCTTAACTCCATTAGTTTTGACAAGAGTAGTAACAAAATATTTCCGATTGAGTATATGCAAACATTTGGCCATCACAATTTTAACTCAATAAACAATGCCACATACCAGCCAGAAACTGGACTGCAGACTGCACTCAACTCAGTGCACATAGGTACATGGCACGCACACACTTCATCTTTACGTTGAGACATTCAACCTTTATCAAAAAACAACATTCACACATTTCTCAGTTAATATGGCCCTTCTAGCACAGAAGTTGCAATAAAGTTAGTATGCACACATTTTGCCAAATTGCCACCAACATGACAAGCAAAATCGAATCTCATTTATTAGGACACCACCAGCCCCACCACCACCATCACTGACAACGACGGCCGTCACAAGCACAACACCTGAAGGATTGAAGCAACTTTAAGGCCTTCTGCACACGAATCGTCGTATCATAGACGCGTACAAGATTCGTAATGTAGCGACGGCTAATCTTCTGCACACGAAACGTCAAATCATAGATAAATCACTACAAATTTTTAATCAATTTCACAATTTCGGTATGTATTCGGGGTTATACTTCAAGCTGTATACGCCTGGCGACTGACATTGTTGTACGCCAGGCGATTTGCAGTTTCTGTGCTGCGACGAAAAGATGCAGCTTACGCCTCACGAGCAGTTGTCTATTGAAACCAACGTGAGATACACACAAGCTCCACACAAGCCGCGAGCATTCGTTATACGCGTCTATGACGAGACGCTTCGTGTGCAGAAGTCCTAAGACTGCACTGGATGCACCGCACACAAAACAAAACCTAAATAGAATGTCCTAGAAATATGTATATATAGGATAGGTATAGACACGACACGATAACCAAAGGATCTTTGGTATCATGAAATTTTATTGTGATATAAGTCCCCCACAGGACATCACATAGGCACTTACTTATTTGTGAATAGCGGTTGACCATTGGCCCAGTCCTCGGAGAATATGTGCAGCGACGTCGGCCGAGGACCGCTCTGTGCTGGACATATAACTCGCATAACTTTTAACGGCCGGCCAGAATAAATCATCAATCGATTCTTGGTATGGCATCGCATTGCATCCTCCGATGTAGGATCGACTGGCAGATACGAGCCCCATGTCTGCACGAATAGGCTCCGTTCGAGCTGCTGTCCTTCAATGTACCATGACAAGCCCTCACAGCTAGAATCCTGTGACTTGAGTGGATATTTGATTTCGTCCTCTCCACCGGAGCCTTTTAGTTTCAAACGTTTGCGGCATTCGGGCACACGCTTGAATTCGTACGACGCAAAAAAGTACACATCGGCAAAGTCCTCCGATATGTTTAGGCGAGTAACTGTGAACGACAATTCCATAATTCTCGAATTCGATATAAATGTTAGTGGTGCGTTGTACAGGGCACTGGTGTTATCACAGAAACAACCGAGCGGTATCTTCACGTCCCGGAATGGCACATCGTAGAGCTTGAGTTCGGTGATGCGACCGTCCGGGTCAATTTGATTGCATTTCGGCCTTCCAGTGTGTAGGTCGGAGTCAGTGGTGCACGCTGTGCCCTCACCAAAGGACACATTGTGAAGTACGAGTTTAACACGCTCCGACACACCAGCCTCAAATCTGTACAAACAAGTTAGGTTCTTGGCTCCGCCACGGCCGTAAAGGAAGACGTTCCTTGGCACTTGTACGTTGCCCTTGCGTTTGCGAAATATTCTTGAGCAGAGTTGCGGAACAGCGTCCTCGCCTCGTCGCCCAGGCCACAGCTCACCGCCCTGCTCGGTGTCGACAAACTCGTAGTTAAGCGAAAAGGTGGCTGGAAAAAGTGCGGTTCCGGTATGGGTGTGGAATTCAATTTTCTGAAAAATAGTCGCAAAAGAAAAAAATTGTTAAATTAGTGAAGGCAGTATTAAAATTGAAGACTCTCACAGAGCACACAGCATCCATCACACAACAAGAACACACATGAGAAACGGTAAAGAAAATTTATTTACGGATACATCACCAACCACAGGATATACCTATACATGTATAATCCAAGCGATATACGAGATATAATATTTACAGGTACAAGTAGGTACCTACAACATCTCTGATGGCTGCGGTAAGTGGCACAGCCATCAGTAGGTGGAGCAGCAGCTTGGGGAGGATGGGACAAAAAGCCAAAGAGGGAACGTAAACATTAATTTCCCTAAGGAGCGAATATTTGTCGGTTGACTGCAGTTTTTAAGGATGGGGGTTTTAATTAAATTATTTTTTCTGCCGTTTTTCCAAGTTTTTTTTTTTTAATTTTATTTTTAGTTCGCATACACTTTTTTGTAGCTTCCTGGTCGAGAACGAGATGAAGCCATCAGCACATCGTTCGTTGTTGGATTGCATTGCCAGAATCAAGTGTTTAAATTTGACATTAGCACGTCGCAGGATTTTTTTTTTATTTCTATGTGGTGGCACAAGCTAGCGGCAGGGAATAGAAAATGGACCTCTTTGAAATGTCCACAGGCGAACGTATAGACCAACTATATGACGATGACTTACGAAAAAAAAAATAAATAGAATAATACAAACGACACGCTAGTTTGTACTTTATACTCAGCTATAGGCACTACTACATACATATAGCGAGCCTTTGTGAATTTATACCGGAAAAATAAATTGGATGGGCTTGTGCAAATATATGTACCTACCAATACAAAACTTACATTGCCAGGTTAGGTAGGTACCTCTTTACATACTCTCTTTTTTTGTTAAGGGTCAAGGAGCAAACATTTTCCTGAGCTTGAAAGGATATGTACTCATGACTTTGTTCATAGGCTAAAATTCATATAGGTATCAACATATTTCATTTGGGGCAATTTTGATGGATTAATGGACTTAGTTAGTTAAGGCTTCAGAACACAACAACCGCATTATGCCTTTCTTCGTCACAGCAACCAACCTATAGGCCTCTTTTGAGTTTTAAGTTAAAATGCGTGTTAACCTTTTAATTTTGTTCTAATTGTCATTTAATTAGAAGAAGGACCTTGAAAAGCATGTGGATAAGAGGAATTATAGTTTTTATTTTGAAAAAATAAAAAAAAACAAAAAAAATTAATCATGTCGGTCATTTATAAGGAAAAATAATATGGCTAAGTCTGGTTTATGGCTAAATTACTTGTTTAAATAGTTCAAGGCTGGTAAAGTAGGCTATCATTGAAATTTACCCATTTACATGAAACTAGGGTTCCCAACTTTCTTCGAAACTAAAGGAGGACACAATTTTTCTAAATATGTACATAAAAATAAAATACGGTAGGCAACTAGGTACTTATTTTTTAAGTTCGAAAGCTCATTTTATAAATAAAATCCTTGCCGTCTGAAAAATCAATTTAGTTTTCCTACAAGGCGCCAGCAATGCAGGTACTTTTTGAAAGTCAACCAGGCCCTCGCCAGTTTTTACCATTGCACTTGGAGAGAAAACAAAAATTGGTTTAATTTAGATTAGGTACTAGAACTTTCGGCTTATGTACTAGTCTAATACGCTAACCACTGCACTGGCTACTTTAAAATACAGGCGTACAATGAGGTAATAAATGAATAACTTTATTTCTGATAGGATAGTAAAACTTTCCTAACAAATTTTTAAATAAGGGCCTAACGAGTATTTGGCAAGTTTTCCTCTACAGAATTTTCTCTAATGAAAATTTTCATGGTTTTCGATGAACTTGGCAGAACTTATCATTTTTCCAAGCAGGGTTTTGCCATAAATTATTAAAAAAAAAATATATAATAAGGATATATAAATACAAATCTTATCATGTTATTCCTTATATAAATAAAAAAATTATAAATAGAATCATAAAAAAATGGTGTTTTGTTGCCATAATAACAACAAATCTTAAACTCAAAAAATTTAAAAGCTTTTGAGGAAAGTTACAAATGTTTTGATTGAACTCTTTTTATACAACACAATATAGATTACATTTTCAAATTAAATATTTTTTTTTTAATTACTGACATTTCTAATTTTCGTGAGTGACATTTGGTTGTTTGTCATAAAGCCGGATTATGACCAACATTTTAATAAAATGGCAGAAATAATGACATTATGACGCATAACACCAAAGGTACATAGATACTAACAAAATAAATTATTGATTATATCCTTTAGATTTTGGAAAAGGAGGACATTTCAAAGTAAAGAAAGACGGGAGGACAAACAGTTAAAAAGTAGGACTGTCTTCCCAAATGGAGGACAGTTGGGAACCCTACCTGAGACCCATTTAGCTTAGAAACCTGCTTCTGAACAACTTATCGAGTGGTGAAGGGATCCAATAAATCCCCGGGAACAAAGACCATCGAAGGACTTAGTTATCACTTAGTTCTTAGTGTAAAGTGAACTTAGTTCCCATAAAAAGTGCGTAAGATGTAGAATTTCTTATGAGAACTTATTACACATTATTCATAATCGGAACACCCAAGTTAAGCCTGTTTCACAATGCGACGAGGAAACGAGACGTGAACATGACGAGAACTCGTCGTAGCTGTCAAACCAATTTCAAGCAATGATAATCTACCAGAGAATTCACAATGAAGCGTTTCTCGTCGTCCCGTTCCGCCATGAATTCGAATAATTTAAAAAAAGACGCGACGAGACGACGATTTTCATTTTGACATTGAGAACAGGACACCGAGCGTATTTGTATTTATATTTTTTTTTTGTTATAATTCACACCTCCCCCCCCTCCCGCATTGTTATAATTTTCTTAACCATCAAGAATTTCAATAGTTTTAGTTAGGGAAAAGGTCCATCACGCATAATCTTTGTTCCGAGGAGAAAGTTTTTATATAAAACCAACAATCCAAATCTCCAAAGTCTTACATAGATCCTTTTTTGTATTGGATAAAGATATACAAGAGTTTAATGCAGAAGGAATAGCGAACGCAACGGCTTGGTGGAACAGGAGCATAAATAAAAGGAATTTCAAGCAGAAATTACTTTCATTTACTAATCCTTTTTCTTATATCATGAATCCACAAACTCACTGTTTGGCAAAAATGATAATGCAGCGAAAACAAATAATTAAAAATGTTTTCTGTTGCACTGTTGTGATGGCATTTGCTTGAAAGACGAGCGCGCGGGAGGAGTTAAGAGTACATAATGCATGCACAACAAGCAAATAACTTAATCTGTATCTGAAGGAAAAAAAAAAATAATTGTAAGCACTGATGGTGGTACTATCACTGGCAATGAAAGCAGCCAGAGCCAGACCGTGCTACAAAATGAAAGGCCTCATGAAATTTAAATGCAAAAAAAAATCTTGACTGATCTTATAAACAATTATTTGTAAAATCTCTACAAAAGTATGCGTTTTATATTATAAATAGAATGTAATAATAATTTAAAATATTTCGTAAATATTGAACACAGAAATTTCTTCATACATTTTTTCGGGTACAACAAGTTCGCAAAAATAATGAACAAGTTAAAAGATAAAGCTTCTAATTCAACTAGAAAATGCTGTTACATGTTGTACTATACCTACTCCTCATATAGTACTTATATGAATATATCATACATAATGTGCCAAGTTTATTGATTTTCTGTTGGTGCCGTAAACAATTTTTTGGAAAAAATTGTGAAAATTACCTAGAACGTTTTTTTTTTTATTTCTAATCAAAGGTTTATAGAAATTAAAACGTTTTTCAAAATATGTAAGGACCACCGAAGCATTAACTTAAAATATAACTTATTATTAAGTATATATAGATGTGAGTTTCACCCTTTTCTCATAAACCATCTTTTTTTATCAAAACAAAAAAAAAATAATGTTACAAGCTTCCCACCAGATATTCAAAAAAAAACTTTGGTTTACTATAATTGACATGAGTTGTTTGAAGAGGTAAAATATTTTTTAATTATATACCTACCTCCCATAGCACCATTTTTTTAATGTTCGACTTATTCATTAGCTGCGTTTTATTTTCCACTAAATCTGATCCGGATCAGATCATGATAATAAAACAAGAACGAACGTTTAAAAATGGAAAGATTTTCAGCTTCAATTGAATTTGTTAATATGTATGTAGTTTTTATGTATTAAGTTAAAAGAAAACTTAACAAAATAAACTGGAATGGTGGTGGCATGTGTTTTATTTCGAGAATTTTTAATTTTACTCATGTTTTTTTTTATAAATCTTAGCAGTGGTAGATTACATATAAAATTAAAATATTTCTATGGAAATTCAAAGCTGAAAATCTATTATTTTAATTTGTTTTTCGATTAATATGCTTTTGAGGATAGTTTTTGAAAAATTAATTTTCCAACTAAAAATATTGAAAAAATTATGAAAAAAATTCTGTTCAAATATATTTTGTTCAAAATTTTACGTTATTAAGGCCCATTTGCTGAAACGAAACTTAAATATTTATGTTCAACTTAAGCGCTTTATGTTCTACTTTCTCCTCAGCGTAAACTGTCACATAAGCGTTTAAGTTGAACATAAATATTTAAGTTTCGTTTCAGAAAATTGGCCTAAGTAATGTTTTTGTTTTTAATATTCTAGTTAAACACTTAAAATTGGATGCCTAGATTTCTTTTAGTTTTTACTGCGAAAATTGAAAAAAACATAAGTAAATTTTCCTTAAATTCGACTTCAATCCGTTGAAATTTTTAATCCAAAGATCCTTTTTCCACATAAAGTTCATTGAAATGTTACATTAACTTTGCATTTCATACAGGACTGAATTTTTTTTGATGGATATGTAGGAGTGATCAGTTTGAATGTAAAAACATTCTTCTGTTTTAAGTCAATTTTTTAGAAAATTGCCCCTCCTGTCTAAACGGGGGGAAATAGACCCCCCCTTTCACACACGATTTTTTTCTTGTCTTAACCCAACCTACTACATTAAAATGAAATTTGGTATGGAAGTCGATTTTATTGGGAAATAGCAGCCCTGTATTAACGCAAATGCATTGCTGAGTTCCAGTAAAGTGGACAAGTATATTTTACTTATGGTTCAATATTTTTACCCGTGGTTCAGTAATTTTAATTCATCGATTTCAGCGGATTAACTGAGGTTCAATGTTGGTTAAAGAATGTAAATGTCCCATGTATACCTATACTTAACTCTTGAACCATCGTTGAACCTAACTTAATCCGTCGAAATCAGTAAATTAATATTGCTGAGCAGCGATCCAAATATGCACAACTTGATGCCCTATAAGTGAATTATTCTTTTGTCTAAGGCCGGTTACATTAAAATCCGGTTCTTATGGCGATGGTAAGCATTTGAATTAAACGGAACTTAGATAGGAACATCCATTTTATTCTTCTAGCTGAAAATTAATTGAAAAATAAATGCTCGTAAAATTGTTATTTTATGTTGTTTATGGCAATTTAATTGCTGATATTTTTTTTTCATCGCTTCTATTTGTTTCCTTTCATTATCCTTGTTTCGTTTGGCTTAAGTTATTTGATTAAGTAACACTTTGTCCAGAAAATAAGAAGAAAATAAATTTATTTATACGAATTTAACTATACATTTGTGTTGTGTACCTACTCACAAACACTCACTCTCACACGCACAAAATAAATTTATATTATGTTTTTGCTCATTTTATATAGAACTTACTTTATATTTTATAATCCTGCAAAAGTTTATTGCTGCACCGGACGGATGTTTATAAGAGAAGAAATTCGTGAGTTTCCTGGTATTTTTTTTTCTCTTTTTTTTGTATATTTATTTAAGCGTTTAGTGTTGAATTCGCGATAAATTCTAAAATTCTAAAGGGATTTTCTTTAACTCTAAAAACATCATCTTGGTGCTTTTGGATAATTCAATTTTTATTACAAAAATACACCTTTAATGAACTTGCTTTATAAGGTGCTGTCGAAGAGATGTGAACTTTTTTATTTAGTTGAAGCTTAAAAAAAGATTATGTAAGAAGCCAACCTCAAAAAAGCACCAAGAGATTTTATTGACATAAAAGGAAATGTACAAAAAATAAGAAAAAAGAAGGAATAAACCGTAATAGGAATACCTTGGCTTAAAGGCATTAAAATTGAAACTACAGCGCATTTTTATATCTTTTATACCAAAAAGTTGTAAGAAGCAAGTTAATATTTAATAAGAACTGTAAAAGCATTTGTGCTTAAAAATTCATTTTATACTTATAAAATGTCAGCCAGCTTGTAAACAGCTCGTGTGACAAGCTTAAGAATTGAATTACTCGAGCTAAGAGGCATCAACAATAATGTTTTAATATTGATTTGGTTTGAATCGATTTCTCTCGCTCAGTGAAATTGAGTCGAAATCTTTCTATTCAGAACCTCCATCATACGTCATCACCCAGTCTTCTTTTTTCTTTTTTTTTTTAGAAAAGAGTCAATGAAATTGGGCTTTTAAGAAAATGTACATATGTTTTGTCTTTTCTCGTTGAAGTCTTAATTTTAACGTCGTTTTGGTTTTGAAGGAATGACATTTACTTTTTACAGCCAAGCTTAAAAAATTCTACATTCAATATGGTGGTTTCGGCATGTAGGTAAATCATTAAAAAAATGTGGTGTAAGTTTTTGAACTACCAAAACAAATTTTGTTTTGACTTGTGCACTTGTTCAGTTCTTCCATATTGTTACTGATTAAGTTACATAATTTCCGAGGCATTTATATAAAAAGCTAAATAGTTTTCCAATGTGTTCCACTTTTAAATTTAATGTGTGCCAATGTTTATAAAAACAGAAATTCACACGGAAACTTTCTGAGGACTCATTAAATTATTTTTGTATATTTTTTTTTTGTGAAAAGTTAATTCTGAATGTTTGGATTTAGAAGTAATTCCTTATAATGTGTATATTCCCTCTTCGAAAGAACTATGGCCTTCCCTTCAGAGCCACATGCTACTTTGGCCCTTTCCCCAAAGCAAATTCTCCTTGTTTCAAAGAGATTTTTCTATGATTGTGTTTTTGTAGTGTCTAGCAGATAATTACTTTTTTTTTTTTTTTAAGTTGATTCTTTTGAAGGATATAGAAAAGTAAAGAACCTCAATTATAAGGAATTCAATTTGGTTTACTAATTAAAAAATAAGAAGACAATGACAAAGCAACATGTTTCATAAGGTCTTTGTTTTAATAGAAATTTATTCGATTCACAATACAACAAACAAAAAAGGCGTTATATGCTTGGATAATGTGTTTCATATAAGGATATCTACTTTAATCCATAAGAAGATCTGAAATTCTTTGAAAATGCTGGATGATATTCAATGGATTTCTGAAAAATCTGAACGATGTTAGTTGATACAATTGAAATCATAAAATTTTACATTTTAAAATGCCTGATGTTTAACGAATCACTTAGAAATAAATGAGGAAACAAGGAACCTAAAATTGCAAAGAAAAAATCTATGATATTAAAATATGTATCTTAAATTTACAAATATTTGACCCAATATATAGAATAGATATCTCAAAAACAATCAAAAAAGTATTGCGCAGATCATTTCCGGTTAGAGTTTAAGACACAAACCTTGCGGAAAAAACTATGACCACGTTAACATTGTTATGCTGGGTTCTTATAGCGCCTTGTGTAAGATATTCGCGTAAAGGATACCATCTTGATAAAAGGTCAATTAGCTTCCATAACTCGTCGGTCATAGGTTTTTTCTGTTTTAATTATAATCATATTTATAAATTTATTTAAAAATAATAATAATTTAATATTTATTATTTAACAAATTGGAGAATATGAATTTTGTTATATAAATTGCTGAAACAAGAAGGTTCTTAAAATGTGTTAATTTTTCAAATGCAGGACGCCACCGTCTGAATTCTTTAATATGAATAAATGCCGAAAAAAAAAATTTCAAAAACTGTTGGAGCGGTTTTTTCGAAAAACTATTTTTTGTGTATAAAATTTCTTTAAGATTAAAAAAAATTGTATGCTTTTTTAGTATTTAATAACATATAAAACCATAATTTCCAAAAAAAAATCATTAACCTGTTTTTAAAACATTAATTTTTTCAAAAAAAAAATGAGTTTTTGTTTTTTTGAATCCAAAAAATATTTTTTTTTGGAAATCCTTTCATTCAGAAATATTTAAGCTTAAAATCACCTCTAGCATTAAGACTTTGGTTAAGATCTGTTGAGCCGCGGTACCGCGAGAAAGTCGAAAATAAAAAAAAGTTCTATTGCAGGTACCGTTATTAGCCAACATTCGACGATCAAAAGTGATTTGTTCGATAATTTTCCGTTAATTAGACATTGATTAGTTCGGAAATTTTATTTTTATCATGCAATTTTTGTTTTGTTTTGTTTTTTTTGATTTTTAATAAATTCGTATGAAAGTGTGTAAATATGTTTTTCAAGTATATTCTGTACATCTCCGCAAATTGTTTAGCAGTATCTATAAGAAAGAAGGTTTTACCCCTTTTTAGGAGGTCTTTCAATATTAATTTTCTGATCAAAAACTGTAAGACATTTAGGCATCCAATATTTACTGTTTTTTCTTTAATAATTTTTTTTTTCCGTTTCAATTATTTTTTTTACTCCGCCCACCTATACGATTTTTTTCTTGTTTAAGTTTTAGCTAGTTTTTTGTCAATCTTTATGCGAATCACCCTGTATAACTAAAATAAAAATGAATATACATACATATGTACCTTAGAGTAGAATAAAAAAACGATTGAATATTCAACCACTTTTTACCATTTTTTGAAAGAAGAAGATCTCAAAGACTTTGTTTTTTTAAACAAAAGAAAATAAAACGGCTGCAATTTCAAGGAAGATCCTTATATATATACAAATTGCTTATAAATTTCTTTTATTTATTTATGTGGTTCTTAAATATTAGATTTGTCAATAAATAAACAAGATGCTATACAAAAAAGAGAAAAAATTAATTCAAATAAATTAATGGTACACTTGGGCGTATACTCACTTTTTTTTTTAATTTTATAAATCCTTAACAAATTTTACTATAATTTTCGTCTATGAACGCGTTTAGTTGGTTTATGTATGGTATGTAGTTTAAAAAAAAAACTAATACGAAAAAATGCTGGTGAATTGTTCTTCATTCTTTAAAAAAAAACGCCTTGAAACGCGTGAAACCAACTTAAACTTTTTGTCAAATAATTTGCATTATACAGGATGTCACCTAATTCGTGCCCAATACCTGGAAGGATGATTTCTGAGACCATTTTAAGAAAAAGTTGTATGGGGGAAATATTCTCTTCTTCCCCTCACCCCCCTGAGGCTGGAAGGAAATTTCTGAAAGTTGACTTAAAATGGAAAAAAAAATTATTAAAAATCAACGAAAGCACATTTGTTATAGCTTTTTCGAAGGATAATATTATATTATTTTATTTGCTTATGAAATGAAAATAGAATTAAAATTTAAATTTTTGTAAAAAAAAATTAAGATTTTTTTCAAGTGCAAGTGTTTTTTTTTCTAATATTCAATGCTATGTATCAATTCTTAGTTAAATACTAAAAAACAGATGCAATCTTTCTTAGTTTTTGTGAAATTGAAAACAAAATAACGAAAGGTACCTAAAAAATAAACTGAATGAAAAAATTTTATATGTATGTAGGTCCGTTTATAATTCCATTAGCCACAGGAACAAAACCCTTTGTTTTTCTTTTTAAATCTATCAAGGCCCTATATTATTCCCTAACAACCCAAACGTTTATACCCTTTTTTTTATACACACACATAAGCAGGCATGTATTATGTACATATAAATAAATAGCAAATATCGACGAACCAATCAAACAAACATCTTTCTTAATATCCATTTTGCAACACAAGAACAACAGCTAAGCCATCAGAACAAAGGGTTTCCATTTCCACGCACCGATATCCATCGTAAAAATTAACTTTCCGTCAAATGAATATCGGCTTTTACCCAAAATATATAAAAAAAAAAAATATCTACTAAAATAAAGTTTCTCTCTGTTGTCGAGAACGGGTTGAACTTAATACCGAAAATGCATAAAACTCGGTGTAACGGTAGAAGAGCATAAAAGCAATCCAATCATCAAGCAATTTTAGAGGCTTTAAGAGCCAATCCATTGATTTTGGGTAAGTTTCTATGTAGTTTTTTTTTTTTTTATTTTTGTTGTTGTTGTTTTGTTTTCGCTAGCAAAATTGGGTACTTTTCGCAAATAAGTTGAATCCGCAAAATCAAAACACACATTTTCATGCTCGTATCTACAAACGTTAAAATAAAACGCAATCGAGCAAGGGATTTCCCTATTATTTGGGGTCCATTGCTTTTGGGTTTTGTCGTGTCCCGCACCCACATATCAGAGGTCAGCCAAAGTTGTAAAAATCTGGGCCAACCAGTTCTTTTTTTGATTTGAATGAACTTCGCATCAGCAACACATGAGCGATGACCGCCACAAAATTGCGTACAATCTCTCTATAATGTAATGAACATATGAACATGTAGGGTAGGTATAGCCTCACAAGGCTAATGGTCAATTATTAAATGGAGTAGCGAGCGGTAGGCTTATATATTTTTTTTGTTTTTGGAATAGGACTACAGGACCATGTTTTTGTTTCTAAAATTATGTCAGCCATGACTAACAACAACCACGCAGATGATGATGGTCGCCAACGGCCGCCATTCACGACTGTCGACTATTAGGTCCTGGGAAAAATGCTTCAGTCAAAGGCAAAACCAAAAGCGATATAAATCAAAGGATTTGCGTTATTAAGTGGTTAGATGCCAACAAATACTCACACACAGTCATGCACAATAGAGAAAATGAACGCGAAAAGGAGATGAGATGGGGGGGGGGGCAAATTAATAAAATGGCTCACCAAGTCCCTTCCGGCACTGACGTAACTCTCCAGTGGGCTGCACGGTCGGAGTTTGTGTCCTCCGATGCTTGTTATGGCAGTGTGATCGCATAATTTTGGTGTTTCGTAGTCATAAATTTCCAGCATAAGCCGTCGTTTATTTTTGCCGATGCCGCCGTTGCTGGAGCCTCCCGTTGCCGATGTGCCAAGACCAGAAGTTGCTGCACCCTTAATCTCCACCCCCATTGCATCTTTGGAGTTCTTATCGAATCGGGTGTTAGCGATGTAGTTGAGACTCTCCTTGACGCTTGTCAGCCCATTGCCAGAGGCAGCGCCACCTCCCGGGAATTTCTGCTGCTGCTGCTGCAAGTAGCCGCCGTATTTGTTTTCTTGGTTGAATATACTGGACTGGGTGGGACCATAGATGTATGTGTCGACTGGATTCCAAGCATTGTCTATGTTCACACGAATGTTCTTACCGAACTTTGGATTTTGCGGGCTGTAGTAATAGCTTCCGTAATTATTTGTTTGGTTAACGACATTGTTATTGTTGTTGTTGTTGCTATTGTATTTGCCTTGCTGTGATGTCGAAGAAGAATGGGGCGGCACTGTGGTCGTAGTGGTTGTCATCTTTATTGGTACATATGTCCCATAACTGTCCCACATTCGTAGTCTTGTTATCCAGGGAGGCAAGTCAGCCTACAAAGCACAAAGGAAGAGACAAATAAAAAAAAAAAAAACACATAAATAGAAACACAGAAGTAGAAAAAACGTTATGTTATTGTTGAAATTATTTTGTTTCGCCATTGTTGAAATTGTACGTAGGTATTTTGTTTTGTGTGTGTTTCATTTTATAATTTACACATTGAATCACACCATGCTGATATAGCATAGACAACAAATACGTACCTACTTCTACAGTCGCTGTTAAAATTATGTTTACATCGGGAAGTACCTATCTAATAATGATTTTATAAATTAAGGGCTTTTTTGCTTGATTTTTATTTTTTTTTTAACTAAGAAGGTTCGATTTACACGATTGACCCAGTTGTTATATTTTTTTTCTCACTTTTTATCATTTATGACTGCATCGTGAAAATTACCTACCTAAAATCTACAAAAAAAAATCGTCATGAAAAGAACCTGACAAATTCAGCTGTAAAAATTAATTTTGTCATAATTGACATTTTGTAAATATTCTGTTAAAACCATTTTAAAAAATATGACAAAATAGAAGGAAGAAAATACTTGGTCATATTCTTTTTGATAAATTGACATCACTTTGACTTCGTTCAAGTGGATGTCATTAACAATGAATTTTGTCCCTTATTGTGCTAAAGAAGTTCTGATAAATCGGTCAGTCATTTAAATTCAGCATAAGCATATTGGAGCCGATATTGGAACCCTTATAATCTTTTAAATTGGCATAAAAAACTGGCATTGTAACTTTTTCTCGAAATCTTGTTTTTCTACGATCTTCTTTGTGTAGAATTCCCAAAATGTTTTCTTCAAACTTTTTTAAATTTCAAGATACATATTTAACCCCTTTCATTCACCCATATTGTGTTACTTCCAACAATAGTTTTAAATTGATCATCGTCTAAAACTGATGGCGAAGGCGGAATAATTTCAGGGGAGGAATAGAACTTGACATTTCATTTGAAAAAAAAAAAAATATTTCTAGAAGATTTTTCAAGGTAACAACACTCAAACTTTATTTGCCAGACACAAAAATGACAACAATGATAATGAACAATGCGAGAAAAGAAAAAATCCAGTTTCATAATAGTCCTACCAAATTAAAATTACTGGCCAGTGTTGCCATTTTGTCTTGTTTGCAGTCATATTTCACTAGATTTTATGGCGGTTATCTGGAGTGTTGACTGAAGTGTTTTAAATAATGCACCTGAATTAAAAAAAAGGAATTTTAACATAAACTCCATTTATTTATTTTAACGAAAATTAAAAGCGTTTTTGAATGCCTTTTAAAGCATTGGTTTGGTATCAGATTTCAGTTCTTCTTCTGAATTAGAAGAATCAGAACAAGCTATCGCTAGTATGAGTGTGAAAGAAGATTTGTGCCATAAAGTAATTAAAAGGCGAGTGATAAATTTTACGATTGCTTCATAATAATAATAAAAATAATTATTGATCCTTATGCAGCTTTTAAGGACAATCTGCTTCAATTTTGTTTTGTTGCTGCCAGTTGTACAAGCGTGGTCAAAATATTGATCCATGTGGCTCAGGAAATTTAATTCAACGATTTCGGTGGATTAACTGTGATTCAACGATTTTTTAGGCATGTAATTGGCTATTATTGCATATTTAAACGTTGAATTTTTGTTGGTCCGCCGAAATCAGTGAGTTAAAATAAAAAAAAAAAAAATTTCTTTGCATTAAAATATTCATTATGTGGCTGCATGATGTACAGGGTATCCCCTAATTTTTGCACTATATTTTAGGAGCTGATTCCTGGGAAAATTCTATGAAAAAATTGTGTTGGGAAAAATTATACCTATTTCCCCATACCCAGATGCTACGAGGGGTAATTTCTGCAAAATTTTCTTAAAATGAAAAAAAAAATCCACGAAATCACATACAACGATCTTCTATAACTTTTTTGAAAACCAATTTCTCACTAAGGACATAGTTTTTTAGAAATTAAATTTAAAAGTCATATTTTTTGAAAAAAAAAAAAAAAAATTTTTTTTCAAGTTGATTTATTTTCAAAATTTTGCTTTATTATAGGTTTGTTTTTTTAGATCTAATGTTCAAAATTGAACAAAGAATTAATAAGAAAAATGAAAGTTTAAAAAAAACAGTGTCTCTTAATTACGCAAAATTTTGAAAAAAATCAGTTTGGAAAAAAAATTAAAAATTTTCAAAAAATTTTCAAACTTGGTAACAAGGGTTTTTAACATTTTTCAAACAAATTTTTATGAAATAGTACACAGGCTGGTGTAAAATTTTTCATTAAATTTATTGTAATAAGCATACAAACTGTTAAGATGTTCGATTGCTCATGCTCAGTGCAGAAAATTAAATGAAGTCGTTAAGTCTAAAAAATGATTCTTCTGTTTGAACGGTTAATTAACCAATTGCTTGACGCTTAAGCCTTCAATACATCATTTATTATGTCTCCTTTTCATAAAGGAGACTCTCAGATGTTAAATCGTGTAAACCAAATAATTTTTTTTTTTTCATTAAATTTTGTTAGATGCATTTTGGTTGTGTCTCCAAGTTGTGTTTGTTAATGAAGTTTATAAATAAAAACAATAAAACTGGAATAATTTTGTTTTTTTAATTAATTTTAATAAAATAATTTTCACAACTTTTATAAATTTAATGTAATAATTAAATAGTTATTTGCGACGCGTTTCGGAGTGTGTCTCCATCATCGGGCGAATTACTCAATTTGACATGGTGTTTAATTTTGTTACCTCGGTATTTTTGATAATTGCTTCAGAAGCTTGGCCGTTTCCCAGCTGTTATACACAAGCTCGCATAGACTTAAGGTAAAATGAAGCCTGCTATATGTTCTATGAAACGGTCAAGCTATACTCTTTGACCACGATGTAGAGTTAGGGGTTGGAGAGTTAGGTCTGGTAGAGTAAGGAGCTTGGCTCTTCATGAGTTCTCATAACTTTTTCATTGCGAAAGCGTTATCAGCTTGTGAGTCTTTGCGACCTATTTTACATAAAATATTTTTGGTGGGATATATTTTACACATTCGATGTATGATGTAGACAACTTTTTTACAGCGACTGTGTAGCATAAATCAGTAGTAGTACAGAAGACTTGGCTCTTGTTCAAGTGACAGGCGATCACAATACACCGAACAGAACTATAACAACTTTTCACACAGTACAGCCAGGACACAATGCCAAAGTTCTGCAACAAAGAAAAAGTTGAACAGAAAAAATACAACAACAACAACAACAAAAAAATAAATATAAAAAAATGAAATGGAATGAAAATGTTACACAGCTGAATATAAAAGCAGAAAATCTCTGCAGTACAATTGCATGGAGCTTGTCATAGTTGGAGCGAGTTTGGGTTATATATTGTATTATATACATGTGTGAGGGTTGAAGTAGTTAGGATATATGTATATGGGGTAAAGTATAGTAACTCACCCTTCCTAGTGTATTATTATCGTGTATTGCTTGCTGGAGTATTTGCAGATTGTAGCTTGTAAAAGATAACCAAATCAGGTCGCCAGGATATCCATGGAAGTGGTAGGTGCATGTCGTATTCGGCGGAAGTGTATGACGGGGACTCACAATCCGACCCATCCTGCCACGACGAGAAAATAGTACATCATCTGTGGAGCAACAAAAAAAAAATTAAAATAAAATAAGGCAAGAGCATGAATAGTAAATGAAAAGTCGAGATTTCGCAGATCATATACATAAGTGGAAAAGTTTCACAAATACTTTATTTTGCTAGTCATCGTTACGTTACTACAATAATTCGGTTGGGTTCGTTTTTATTCGAGCCTTACAAAGCTCCTTCCACTGTCGTCCTCGTTATTACATTTTCCATGCTATACTTCCCTCTGCCACCCTCTCGCAATCTTTATTATATGATTGTTGGTATTTTAGTTGGGAGGGGGCAAGTAAGTGTGAGGTTTTCAATTGGAGCTTTGTACTTTGCAATTAACATGGCGTAATAAAGTACATATCTAGAATATGGTGTGTAGTGCGGTCCTTTGTTGCAACAGTTGTGTTGCATACTTTAAAACTTATACCCAGTTTAATGAAATTAATGTGGTTTGTGTTATAAGGCGCATATAATTATTGGGAAAATGTATTTGGGTATGGTTTTAAAACCCAATATTGTGAGCGTGTTTACCAACACTGTACCTACGTAGGTTATGTGAGAGGATTTTGTTTACATGAATGTGTGACTTTATGTCGCTGGGACTTATTCTAGTGGCATTAAAATCACCATATAAACCAGTGTTTCCCAACCTTTTTTCTACTATGCCACACTTGTTTTTTCATATCAAGAAGATTTTTTACTTTATCAGCAAGTCATTTATGGCACTAAATTCGCATTCAGTTAATTATGAAGCTAGAAAAGATAACAACAGCTCTCTTGCATATTTTTGGCTGCATTAGGGTATCTGATTTTGGTTTTCTCATAAAGCCATACCATCGGTCCTTTTTTTTTTTTTTTTTTTTTTTATTTTGCTAAAACTAGACAACAATTATTTTCTAAAAGTTGCATGGTTGTTAAAAAATATATAAATATCTATACAAAAACAAATAAAAAATAAATACATAAGTTAAATTTAAGTTAAGTAAAAAAAAATATATAATATAAAGAAGTTTAAGTTATAATAAATACAATGTCAAGAAGAGACTTCAGCCGTCATCTTTTGGAGAATTTTATTTTTAAAGCAATCTCTACTTATGTTCATATTAAAGACGTCAAAATATTTGTTAAATGTTTTTGAGCAACTATTAAATGTTTCATTTAAAGCATAGTTAGTCTTTGAGTTTGTTTCGGTTAAAAATCTTGTATGTCTTAGAGTACGAGCATTTGGATTTACAGAAATTTTGGAACCTAAAGAAAAAGAATCAATATTGCATTTAAAAAGGTCAAACGCAAATAGAGCCTCAGATAATTCCCTACGACAAACAAGACTACACATACTAAGGAGTTTTAGACGGCGACTATAACTGGGTAACAAAAACTTGTCAGAACTCCAACCTAGACCTCTTAATGCAAATAACAGAAATTGCTTTTGCACGGATTCAAGTTTATTGACATCAACAGCATAAAACGGAGACCAAATAACACTGCAATACTCAAGCTGGGAACGAACCAAACAACAGAAGATAGATTTGGTAATGTAAGGATCATTAAATTCCTTAGATCTGCGTTTAACAAAGCCCAGCATACACATACTTTTTGAGTGTACTTTGTCGATATGGTGCTTAAACGTTAGTTTTTTGTCAATAATAATACCTAAGTCTTTTATCACATCTTTTCGAGCTAATATATTTTCGTCAATAGTGTAGTCAAGAGTTATTGCACTTTTTTTTCTATAAAAAGAAATAATATTGCATTTTTCCACATTTAGCACCATTCTATTGGCTTTACACCCAGTTAACAACACTGTTCAAACATTGTTGTAGTGTTATTCCGTCATGAATATTGTTAACATTTTGAAAAAGTTTAAGATCGTCGGCATATAAAAGATATCTACATCCTTTTAACATTAAGGTCAAGTCGTTTATAAACAGCAGGAAAAAATGGGGACCAACATGGCTTCCTTGGGGCACTCCTGAAGTAACTTGTAATTGCGGAGAAATAACATCACAAAATCTAACACACTGAGTTCTGTCTAACAGATATGATTCAATCCATTTTAATAATGTAGAATGTACGCCATACTTCTTTAATTTGAAGAGAAGAAGGCGATGGTCAACTTTGTCGAAAGCTTTACTGAAGTCGGTATAGATTGCATCAACATGGTTTCCTTTTTCCATTTCCAAAAGAATATATGAAGTATAATCTGCAAGATTAGTAATAGTTGATCTACCTTTAAAGAAACCATGTTGATGCTCGCTAATAACCGACCTCAGTTCAGCACTCAACTTGTCAGTGACTACTTTTTCAAATAATTTGGGAATAGGCGACAAGATTGCTATACCTCTATAATTTTTTATGTTGGACCTATCACCATTCTTAAAAATTGGCGTTAAAAAAGAATTTCGCCACTTTTTTGGAAAATAGCCACAGGAAAGCGAGTGGTTGAAAAGTTCAAGTAATGGTTTGGCAATAGTATCGGCTGTTTTCTTGAGAAACAATGGTGGAATACCATCAGGACCACTACCTTTACTGACATCAAGGGCTGTAAGTTCACTGACAAGATCGAACATAGATATTGACATATAACTTATGTCGAATAAAGTTTTAATGGACTCATCATTTTGTATTTCCGCGGATTCTTTTTGATACTGTTTATTTGAAATATCAGAACAGAAAGATTATCTAACATTGGTTGCATTATCCAAGATTTGGGAATTAATTTTTTTCAAATCAGAAAATTTTTCTCTTACATGAGCCGATAAATTTTTTTAAAGATCGACAGTTACATCTAAAGCGGTATCGGTCACTTTACATTTTTGGAGCCAAGAAAATTTTACAAACTTTTTGTTCTAAATATCTGTCTGACAAATTCAACAAAGGTAACAAAACCAAATATCTTCATCTTCTTGCCTCAAGATGAACGAATACTGGCGAATTTTTCTCTTGCTTGAACAACCAATCATCAGAAATTTATCTCCATAGCATAGATTTTTAGAAGAGATGTGTTATCGTAATGGAGCATAATTTTATATTGCCCCCCCCCCCCCCCCCCCCTATAAAATGAAATTGCCCCCCCCCTATAAAATGAAATTGCCCCCCCCCCTGTGGGGCATGGGCCCCACGTTAGGAAACACTGATATAAACTATTATTTTTTTCAGCTAGGCATCAATTTGTATTTCAAATAGAATTTAATGTTTGTAAAGTATCACAAAGTATAAAAAGCAAATAATGTTTGAGTTTCACCAATATTTTCATCAATTTTTGTACAAAATTTTAAAGTATATTTGAGATTAGGTAGAAAATAGAATTTTTATTTGGATGCTGACAAAAAAATTATATTTCTACATTGAACAGTAAAATCTACAAATTGGATTAAGCCCAATATCTAAAAAAGTTTTATGAAGCGAGCAGTATCTAACGTTAATCACACAAATCTTAAGTTTTACGCTCTAGATTTCTGCACAAAGAAGGTTTTCGCAAGCAAAAAAGAGTATTTTTTAAAGCTATATTGAACAGAAACGAAATTTCTAATATTAGAAATGAAATCGTAAGATAGTATCAAGGCTATATTTACGCTCGGGCCTCAGCAACTCTGTAGGGTCTGATGAAAAAATATGAATTACGCTCCAAAGCTCTAAACAGAATTGTTTAAATTTTAGAAGACATTTCTAAGGGGCTAGTTATAGTGATCAGAAAAAAGCAACAGGAAAAATTTTCTTTTTGGTAATTTAATGTTTTATCATACGATTTGAAATATAGAAATGATACAAATTGATGATAAATCATTTCAAATATTTATTTCATTAACAAACTTTTCTTTAGAGGAAATATTTTATTCTATAGAATGCGTTTTCTTATGGAAACTCGTTTTCTGTACAAAATTTCCATCAGGAAAATGAGTAAGTACTTGTTTTAGGCAAAGTATTTGTTTCAAATTGAATTTTTTTAATGAAAAAAATATTTCAATTGATTTATCATCGATTCGTATCCTTTTAATATTTCAAATCGTATAATAAAACATTGAACTATACAAAAGGAAATTTTTTCCTGATGCCTTTTCCTGATCGCTATAACTGGCCCCTAAGGGAAGATTCGATATAAACTATATATTCCCTCTAGTTGAAGAGCAGTCAATTCCATCTTCATTCCCACCCACCCATGCTGAACCGAAAGACTTCATAATATAATAGAAAGAATAATCGAAAACTAAATGTTATTAGTGCACAAGAATGCAAGAAATGCATAGAAGTAAAATATTACAAAATATATAAATTGATTGCTGCAAAATTAATAGAGGAAAAATTATTGCATTTACAAAACACTGCGCATTCTTTTAAAATACTGTTAGGTAGAAGTTCAGATCCTCAGTTACGGGATATTCGAAAAAAATTTACCATTTGAAAGGCCACCGGATCGTGATAAATTCTAGTTTCAGTAATTGGTCAGCCATAGCTTTTTTTACAATTAATATTTAATATTTAATGTTTTTTTTTTTTTTTTTTTTTCAAATCACAGCATAATACTTTGAGCACCTCATTTCTGGGATTGAAAAGAAACAATTATTCAATTTAAAAAGTCGGTAAAAGGTCAGGTACCTATTTTCAGTTAGTAAGCCATTTAATTTTTAAAAATAAATTTTCAAAGTTTTCTCAAGGTCATAGCTATTTTTAGCACCTCATTTGTGGGATATTCGAAAAAAGAATATACCTACAGTGAACTCTCTGTTAACCAGGCACTGACGGTGCCAAGAAATTTGTCCGGTTATGAGAGGCGTCATTTTATGAGAAAAATTCAACAAGATATCAGTTACCATACTAAGTTCCGCAACGGATCTGAAAAAATGGTACTTTGTCCGCTTAAGAGAGAGCAAAGCTGTTATGCGGTTGTTAAAATTGGTGTCCGCGTTGGGTTACGAGAGGTTGTCTGCTTATGGGAGGTGTCCATGAGGAGAGAGTACACTGTATCATATAAAAGGTTAGTTAATCCTTATAAAAGATTAAGCAGTGTCAGAAATTGATCAATAAATAGATTTTATTTTATGAATTAAAAAAAAAATTAAACTTTATTGAACTTGACTTTGAATTTATTTTTTGGGAAATTCGTTTAAAAAAATCTTTGGCAGACCAATTTTTAAAATAATCTGACCTTTTATGGGAATGAATTAGCATTCAATCCCACGGCCCAGAAGTTCTTTATTTAAAAATTTAAAAGTTTGCCAATAAGATATAACTGAAGCCAATTTTAAAGTTTGTTCGTTAGTTGAAATGGATTCCGAAATTTTATAGTTAAATGGAACTCTTTTAAAACCAATTACATACATTTTTAAGACGGATTAAAGAACAATTTTTCAAATAGATGCAATGGAAAAATTTAATTTAAAACCAAAACTTCGCTTCATAGAACAGTAAATTGTCAACATGCAAACTTCATGTCAAGTAAAGAGGATTTACGTAGCTTAAAAAATTGATATTTACGTATTACAAGTCATTATAGTAAATGTGATGTTAATCTTCTGGTAAGATTAATTTAATCTCCTCGACAGTTGTATTGTATAGCCACATTAAACTCCTATTACAAATACGTATACATACAAGAGTTTGTAACTTTTGTAGGAAAGATAAAATAAAACACTGTCATTTCATTTTTTTAACTAATTCAACTTTTTCTTTTTTAATTACTTTCTACCTCGAGCAATCCTATTAATGTATTTATTCATTCAATGCTACAGTGTTTTTCCACGTCATTATGCATTCGTGCATATTATATATTGTTTCAACCTTGAAGCACTATACTTTTGTATTTATACTGCTTCAATTAAAGTGTCATTAACCAGTCACAGACATGCACTCATGACATGAATGACCTTGTCGCTTGTAAACTTAAGCTAATAAAATTATTTATTTATTCAGGATAAAGTGCATTGCGGACAAATCAACCCCACATTTTATATGCAAAGTAAAAGCTAACAGGAATAAGGGTATATGGAAAGAAAGCGAAAAACCTCAAAGGATTAAATAATATGGTATATGTAGGTATATCGATTATCTTAACAAAAAAAAAAACATAACACAATATTAGTCCAGTCAACAAAGACCTAAAATTATAAAATAAATGCAAAAATTCATGTAGCATGAGTTACTCTTTTAAGTGGTAGGGGTGACCCTTAAGATCCAAAATACTAAAAGTCCCCAGCCCAGGACCGCGAGCTTAAGCCAGTAGAGGGGGTTAAAGTTCATCCTATTTTTTATTTTTTCGAGAATATTTTGAAAACCAAGTTAATAAGTGGAAAATTAAAGTAAATTAAATTTCTTACAAAAAATTTTTTATAATTTTTTTTTTGCTGTGGGAGCAACCCTGCAGATGCAAGGTAGATAAATGTCAAGAAATCTAGGAAATCGTTCATTAGCTTGCAAAACTTAGTGCTTATTGATAAATTTGACCCAGAAATAACAGAAAAAGTAAGTATAGTATAGATACAGTATTGTTTCGCTAATCCGAATTAATTATTGAAAGGAGGCATTCGGATTATCAAATTATTCGCATTAATGAGTACAGGACGGGAAAGGAAAGGCCTTAGTTATTTGACAAAAAATCCGTATTATACTGCTTTTCAAACCAAAAATTGAAAAATTGAATTATAAAAACTTTTATAAAGTTAATAGGTAACATTTACAAAAACTAACAAATTTAAAACAAATTCTTGCATGTATTCTTTTCAATTGTGTGTATAGTGTGTATGTACTGCTTTGATAACTAAATCAGTTCTAGAAGTTTGTGTCATAAAGGAGTCATATAAACAAAATTACTGCGGAAACTAAAATGTGAAAAAGAGTATTTCTTTTAAGTTGGAAATTGGGGAAAATTCATATTGTAAAGAACATAAAGGAAAAAATCATATGTTCGGATTAGCGCGATTCGGATTAAAGGTGGTTCGGATTAGCGAGACAATACTGTATTCATAATTTCCATTGACGAGTTGAGTTAGAGAGAGTAGGGGTTTAAAGTAGGTGGTGAGTGTTAGAATTTCCTAATATTGTTTGCATTCATATGAAAAATACAGTTTATTTAAGTAAAAGGCAAGTTAATGACCATTACTTTGTAAAATGATTTTCAGACATTTACTAAGAAAACAATTGTTCGAGAGAGGGGGTCTAAGTCCCCCGTTTATAAGGGAGGGACCATTTTCGAAAACATTATGGCGTAAGGTGGATACATTTTTGAGAATCCAAAAACCTATGATCTTATTTTCTTGTTAAAAAAAAGTTTTTTCAGTTAAAGATTTTTGAAAAAATTTAATTTGAATTTAATATTTTGAAAAAATAAAAATATAATAATTTTGTTTTTTAATTTTTTGTAATAAAGTACTTAATTTTTGTTTAGTATAAAGCGCTAATACTGTATGATAATTCATATTTGCTAATAAATTTTTCTGAAGAACTACATACATACATATGTATGTGTACATGACAAAATTATAACATGTACATGTACGTAACACCTCAATTTATTTCACAGATATTTTACTTTTAACACACAAAATAAAAAAAAAAACGATATAAAAGCAATAGGTACCTTGATGCAACTGAGAATGATGTAAGTAGATAAACGGCCTACATTACATCATCACTATAAACTTGTAATTTTTTACATAATGAAGTGCCCCAATGGGTTTGATTGGAAAACGAACCATCACTAGAAATATATCTTTGATAAATGGAAACACCTTTCTTCGAACAGATTACAAACAAAATGGCTAATATCGATTATGAATTTGAAAATGTTTCATCCTTCAAAAGTGTACTTATACAAATAGATTTCATAAATGTAGTAGCTCCCAGTAGTTCTTTTCGTAGAAAATTCCCATCACTTTGTATGTATATGTTCTCCATCACGAAGGAATTGCATATTTTTCTCTTCGTCATACTGTCAGTTCCATGGGATTTCAAGTCAACTGCCATGAAATAATTTCGTTGAGTGAAATATTTTCACTTTAATCAACCCCTAAGGATTTCAATTTGTCGATAGCCTGTCATGATTTGAAATGTGATAAAATCAGCGAACTTAAACGTTGCTGTCAATTTTTTTTTTGCATTCGGTCGTATCGTATATAGCCAAGCTAGTAAAAGGCACCTGTTCTATTTCCTAACATGCATCACCCAACACACGTGTGATATGGAATTTTAGTCCCCCTTTCCCCTTGGCAAGCTGTCATAGTATAACACCTGGAAAAATAAAAGCGAAGTCATACTGTATATATGTGCATATAACCGTTATGGGTAATCATGAATCGTGATCCGCTCGCGGTTGTCCTTCCTCGCCACCACCCCTTCCGTGTAAATCTCTCGCGTTTCTATCTCTAATATAATGCAATACAAAATCAATATCATGCTACGCTGGCACCCATGTATGTATAATATGCATTTTGTGAGATTGAAAATGTGTGCGTAACTAATGACATATTGCGCTCGGGGTGGTGTTTGATGGTGTATATCTCTAATCCCAAAACACCTTCGAATCTCGATCGTTCGCATTGAGTTTCAACCGAGACTAATGTCATAATTCAATCGAAGATTTATCATCCTCATCCTGCGTCCTATATGGCCTGCGGTGTTTTGTGCAAAGCTTTGCTTTTTACTAGAACATGGTTCTGCCTTCTGCACATTTGCCAATATTATACACAAACTCAAGCATATCCTCTCATATTGCTATCTATCTCTGATGATGAGTAAGTGGGTAGTGGAAGGTAAGGTATAATGTATGTATACAACATCAGCATAGCCGCAGCATCCGGGTAGGACCCCCAAGCAATTTTTTTATAAATTTTCACGTGTGTGATATGAAGTATATTTCCGGTTTCTGGCAGGGCAGTAGTTGAAGCGAAAAATAACGCGGTGGTCGGTTGTTGAAATAAATACAAATTTATTGGAGTTCGACCGCAATAACGGCCATCAGAGCTACAACTAATCAAGATAAGATTTCGCGTTATGGAGCGAATTCAAAGCGAATTAATTTCGGTATATGTACATATGTGCTATGTGTGGAAATTTATTGCTCGACATTGGACAATGGACAGTTGAATGTTGAAATTGCCAATGAGTTGCTTTGGCTGAGATCGATGATTGTATGGGGGGTGGTAGCAAGTTGATATAGGTTAGTTTTACTGTGGGGAATTGTTTTTTATTTCTGACGAAGAAGCTGACTGAATAAATGTAAGAAGAACATACGGCAGGCGAAAAAAAAATACTGTTTTAAATCTTTAAGCCTAGTACGCAGATTTGGAAAAAATTTTCTTTTCATACAAAATTTTTCCCAGGACAAATTTTGTCTTCAGTTTTTTTTCCAGGCAGTACGCAGTTCACGCGCAAAATTGTGACATTTGTACCCTCTGTAGGGTGAAGTCTCCACTAAATTTGGCCAGGAAAAATAATGTTCGAAGCATTATTTTGCGGGAAAAATTTTGACAGGTCAATAATTTTTGCACGATAAACACGATCAACTAAATTATTTATCGATAATTTTAAAAAAAGAAAAAAAAAGAAGAAAAACATTAATTTTGCGCGATTTTTCCATCGTTTTTGTAGAGATTAGAATTGTAGAGATAAAATTTGTCTTTTACCGATCTGCGTACTATGCTTTTTGTCTTAGAAGCCACTTTTATATCTTCTAAATGTGATGACCACTCTTCAATTATGGTGTTCCAGTGCTGAATATCGATTTTTTGTGTAAATTACCAGACACAACCCTCTATATCATATTTGGATTAAAAAATAGATTCTAGACTTTTATTTTTGTTTACCCTAATTTACTCTATGGAAATTGCGATTTTTAAAAAAACCATCTACTTGAAATTTTTTAAATAAAATTTCCTTTTATATGGAGTTTTGCTTATGTGCGTAAGTCATACCAACTGAGCTATGTCAGACAATTGTAAAAACTCAAAAAATTACCTTTAAAGCGTGGCAACCCTATGCCCTGACCACTTTACGCTAGGCAACCCTTGCGCAAAATTTTTATTTAGACACTACCTACAGAACTGTATACTTTTTATCTGGTACCTCGATGAGGGTACGTCGTTCTATGGCGGGATCTTAGACTATTTGTTGTGTTAAAATAAAAAAATAAATAAATTTGATGGCACAACAGCTGAAGAACTAGGGCCTAGTGACTTACAACTTTCAACCATTCCTGTGTGCGTGTCTGCAGGAATGGAGGGGACCTACAGTTTATTGCCGAATCCGAACGGCTAACGAGCGGCACTTTTCTGTGACAGGAGATACTCTTGGAGGATTTGTCAATTCCTCGCAAGAGGCAGTAGCCGTTTTTTCTTTTTAAATAAATAGGTGGCGAGGCTGGGGATCGAACCTTAGACCTCCGGCATCACAGTCCATCGCACTAACCATCACGCCACGGCTACCACAATTTGTTGTGTTTGTGATTCTAAAAAAAATATTCTAATCCGCTTGTTATTTATTTTCCGTTATTCGTGCAATTAAAAAACGAAAAAAGTTTTTATTTACTTATTTATATAAACTGGCATAGTTATCCAAAGTTTTATGTAGGCATTTATCCTTTCGTTTTGTGCAAGTGGCCCTTAATAGCTATAACTTATCGAGGAATATTTTTGTCGAAATTGGAAAGAAATTTTTGAAAAACTGACCACAGCTTGATTAGTCCAAAAATATTTTGATTTATGTGTTTTTCAAAAAAAGTCACCTATCAAAAACTGAAAATTAAAAAAACAAATCAAAAAAAATATTCACAAATAAAAAAAAAATATCGTAGAAACCTAGTTTATAGATCGAAGGAAAATGAAATTTTCATACAAAAAAATACAATAATTTAATTTCAATTATTTAAGCGACAAAGATTAATTCTAATTTAATTCTTGAGGATTGTTAAAGAAAATAAAAAAATTGAATGTTTTTCGGCTTTCGGGACCAAGTTATCAAAGCATATTTTTTTGCAAGTAAAAAAGATTCTATAAAAATATTTTTAGTTCCGAAAGTCAATTTCCCGGTTTTTTTCTCCTACTTTACTTTCTGCATAAAAGTAGTGTTGTGTACATTTACTTAAAAAAAATACAACACTTTAATTTATATCGATCCAAAACGCTCTATGGTTGAATCGTTGAATAGCTGGAAAAGTTTTACACCAAAGCCATCAGTGAGTGTTATAAATTGATAAACAAAAGTTTTTCAATGATTTGTGGTTTTTTTTTTATTTTTTTTATTTTTGTGAGTTGGTTGCTGTTCGAGGAGTAGTACATCTAAACAAGCGTTCTCATATTAATTCACACTGTGTCCCGGATGGCTCAACAAGAGGAACAATAGTGTTTCGCACCTATTCCCCAGGGATTCAATGACTAGTGAATCGAATCGGGACGGGCGAAGGCAACACAACAACGGAAGTTGATTCTCTATCGACTTGTGGGGGATTTTGCCCCGGATGAGCTCTGGGAGCTCATAAATAAATCGTATCAATAAACATGTTGGGGATTATACCGAATGTCAGTATAGGAAGCTGGAAATGGGTTCTACGTATTATATTATGGAGTTTGAATAGAATATCTCAAATCTCACTATATACATATTATGTATATCCAATACCGTGCGTATTTATTTGTATTGTTTTTATTTATTAATTTATTGTTTCATTGTACGATGGTGGATTGTATGCGGTGTTTTGTTTGAATTTAATAACAAAACATAAACAATTCTATTCGGTCAACAATAAAGCCAATTGAAAGGGAACTAGAGAGAGAGAGAGAAAAAGAGAAAGAAAAGTAGAAATTCATCTCTCTTTTGGATGATGTTCAATGTTCATCCTTTAAAATGATGGAAATTGATTTAAAATTCAGTTAAAATTAAATGCTAAATTGAAACGATGAATAAATTACTTGGTAAAATAAATAATTGTTTACGCACGCACAGTAAACTCTGTTATCAGGGACAGTTTATTTAATTAAATAATGTAAATGTAATTTAGCATGCTGGAATAAAATACGCTTGATTGGTTGTGCTTGCATTTATGTTAATTTATTGTTTGTAAGATAAACTATGGCAATTAAGTTAGCAATGAATTAAGGTAGGTCGGTGTACAAATATATAAATATTTATAAAAAAAAACTAAATAAATGAAAAGCAGTAAGTAAAAATTTACATAATATCCTAAAAAAGGAAATTAATTTTTGGTAGAAGAGAATATAATGTATCTATAAATTTGTTTAATTATAGCACCACCTGAATGAATGCAAGCAAAGATCTAGGTTAATTGTTTTGCATTTTTGAGTCCTTAAATACCTGATATCGGTGCAAATTTTATAAAATGCTTATTTATTTGCAATCATCGAAGTAAAATTGGGGTTTGAAAAAAAAAATCAAGACTACTGAAATAATGTTGTGGGGGTGCAGTTTTTGTAAAAGATGATGAAACTTTTTTGCCGAAACAACGTGTTACGAGAAACGATAAAACTTTAATGGAAAAGCAGCAGACCTGCACAATTGCGAGTTTTCTACATCTAATTAATTTTTTTCTGATTTTTTTTTTTGAACGGCAGCACTTATCAAATATAAAAATTGTGTTGAACAAAATATTATCATACATATTTAAAAAAGATTCTTGTCCATTTCATACAAGTCTTGTCAGCTAACTACGTTTTGAGTTCAGTAATTCTATACGGTGATTGTTTCTTTTTCTTGTTTAGTTTTTAAAGGGTTTTGTTTCCTTAATTTATTTATTAAGTTTTTAATAATTTGCCGTAGAATGTGTAATTTATTTTATATTATATTTTTGTAAAATATAATAGTTGAAGTTCATTCCAACTAATCGTTAAAAATAACAAGGGTTTGAATAGACTCGTAGTTAAGATATGTAAAAATTTGTTGGCAGATACCTTTGCCGTTGCCGTTGCGCTTTAAATGTCCCTTGGACATTTTCAGGCATTTTTCTTTAGTTTTTTTCAACGGTGTATACCATATAATTTTTAGCAGTTAAATTTTCTCAAAAATGGCTGCACGGATTTTTCAAAAAAAAAAAAAAAAATCAATTAATGGAATGTTGAATCAAAAATTCTGAATAAATGGTATAATAAAATTCGTATTTGCTGCTTTTTAAAACCAAAAATTGAAAAATTGCATTAAAAATAGGTTTATACCTACAATGTACTTTAATAAAAACTGAAAACTTAAATCAAATTCATGTCTGTATTCAGATGTTCCAATGTGAGCGTTTTAAAGAACAAAATGAAAAAAAATAAAGGTTCGGATTAGCCTAATATTCGGATTAAAGGTGGTTCAGATTAGCCAGACTATACTGGATTTATTTTATTTTTTTTTTTATTTCAAATTTTAAATTAACTTTAAAAATAATGTAAGTTCAAAGTCATTGAAATAAAATAAGCTTTTAGGTTTTTGGTAAGAAATTCATATAAAAAAAAAAATATAAATCGTTGCAGATTTTTTTCGAAATTTAGCTTAATTTAAAAAATTCGCTAATGTAGGTTAGGTATTCAATCTAAACTTTCCAAAAACAGTAGATCTTTTTTAAAATATTAATGTAAATAAATTAATGAGTGAATTCAAAAATAGAAGAACCCTTATATATGCTCTCTATCTCTATGTACCAACAATCATAGAACACCAACTTATAACTATTTGAAGCACTAATTATAAGTCCAAACTCAAATAAATGCTATTATTTTTCCTCTCATAAATATATTCATGCAAAAATGTTTGCGGTGAATATTTTTGTTAGACAATTTCGCCTTAGTACTTCAACTTTATAAAACAATCATAGCCGACATATCTTAACAAGATTACTCAGTTCAAAGCCATAAACAATAATTATATTGTTTTCGTGTGTGTATATGCGTCTTCAAAATGCCATTGCTATTAAATTCCATTCTTCAAATATTTAATTATGCATTCAAAATAAATGTTATGTTGGAACAAAGCAATCCTTTTGAAAGTAAGTTATAGTGTGACTGCACAGTATATGCAAACATTTATGTACAAGGATTATATTCACCTACAATAATTGAATATCACAATGATGACTCAAACTAGGAAATAGCTTAAATTCTTCCCCCAGATCCTCCTACTTCTCTAAACTAACATTATTATTGCAGGTTATGTATAATGTATTGTATATACGATAATATTATGGATTAATAAATATTAAGCCTATAATCCTTTTTCTGCTCGCCATATATATATACATACATATGTAGAATATGGCTTTGCTGTAAGGTAATATGCCACACTATTATAGATAATAGCTATGTTTGTATGGACGTTGGACGTTCATGCAAATACATATATATGTATGGGAGGGGAAATAGAGTAATATTGTGGTGTCCTATTGGAGCAAAACTCAAACGTAATCCTAAATCTGATGGGAAATGTTATTCAATCCCGCATTTCATTTACTTCCATCATTGTTGGTTAACATATTATTCTGTATTTTGAGGGCAACAATAATTTTTATTTCATGAACACTTTTGACACTGTTTTATAAACATTAAATGATAAATTGATCAAAAAAGTTTGGTAAGTTACGAATGGTGTGAATAAATGATATTCATTGGGGATTAAAAAAAAAAGATTAACTCAAAAATGGATTAGCAGTTAAATTGCAATTAGTTTTTTGTTTGGTATTACATACATGAGTCAATATTTGAAAACATTAATATTTTGCACTCAAAAATAAACCCTCGCTGAAAACAACTTATTTTGCTATATAATCTATTTCTTATGTATAACTCTATAATAATAACGTTCCATCAAGGGGTTACCAGATTTGATCAAATATCACGGGCTTTAAAGGTCTTTTTTTGCGAATCCAATACTTGAGGTATACAGCCATTTATAAAAAAATAAAATTTGTATAAAATAGATAGATATAAAACTCATGTACCTATGGTCCGGTTCGTTTTATTTTCATAGGATGTCCTATATGGATAATCAGCGATAAAAAATGTGTCTAATTCCGTCAATAAAGTCAAGGCTGTTTCACAATGCGACGAGGAAACGAGACGTGAACGTGACCAGAGCTCGTCTTAGCTGTCAAACCAATTTCAAGCAATGAGAATATACCAGAGTATTCACAATAAAGCGTTTCTCGTCGTCCCGTCACGCCATGATTTCGAAAAATTGAAAAAAAGACGCGACGAGACGACGATTTTCATTTTGACAATTGAGAAGAGGACACCGAGCATATCTGTATTTGTATTTATATTTGTTAACTGTGTAGATAAATAAATAAAATGCCGAAAATGGCGAGCAAATATGTGTTTTTATTTTGCGACTAATTATTTTTGTCTTCATTAACATTCGCACCGTCTTCTTCTGCTCACTTTTTGTCTTTTTTTTGCCTTTTGCTTTTTTGTAAATAAACACTCCCAAAAGTACTAAAAGCATTTTTTTAACATTTTCATTTTCCTTTTTTTCAAGTTTTGTATTTTATTTCCCAAATTCACTGACAAACACGAATAATTCTAAGCTGTCTCTGTGAATAACTCGCTGCATTGTGAATTGAGGAATGATTTTATAACGAGAAAAAGATGAAAGCGTTTCTAGTCACGCTGACGTCTCGTTTTCTCGTCGCATTGTGAAACAGCCTTCAAGTTAGGGGAATGACACTTAAAAGGCGTTAGGGGAAATGATTGTCCAAAAGGTAATTTATGGGAATTAAATCGAAGTTAATAGATATGTAATTCAAAGCAATATATAATTTGATATGTAGGTACTTGGAAAAGACACAGAGGAGTAATCTTTTTTAATTTTTAAACCACACTATTTGATAAAAATAACACTGCTTAGGGGAATGACATATTCGTTGGACGAAAAACAAAATCGTGGTTTTGACCTTAATTATAAAACAATACTGAGTAGTTGTCAAACTTTTGAATCAATTTTCATAAAGAGAAATCTTATCCCTTTAAACAAAAAAAAAATGAGTTTTCTTTTTTGCACCTACATACATATTCTTTTTTTTTAAATTCCATTGCTGAGATATAGAAATGACCATTGAACTGGGTACACTCACCAAAAAACTCTTACTTATCAAAGCGTAGCAACTAACTATTCTTCAAGAAGGGTAATCGTCGTGTTTAAATTTGTTAAATTTCTTGTACCGTTTTCAAATTCGTTGCTAAAAGTCATCGAAGTGAACAAAATCGGTTGGGAACACGTCAGGAGAATGACATTTTCGGTGTTTAAATCCGGATAACGGGTATGATATTTTTTTGCACTTTTTTCTGAAAACTGCGCCATCAGTTTAAACAAATTTGTTGAAATTAATTCTGCTAAATACGAAAAAAATGTAATTTTTTCTTTCGGAACGAAAAGTGATGGAATCCAAAATATTAATGTTTTGAAATTTTGACCCACATACTAATTTAAAATAAATTAAAACTAAAGTTCTTCTTACTTTTTTGGATAACTCAAGTTGTTACACTTTTCTTTTCTTGGATCAAATATTAAATATCAAAAATAACTAAGGCAATTTTCTATGTCCCAAATTCTACTTCCCTTAAATAAAACTAATATAATAGTCCAGTCAACGAAGACCTAAAATCATAAAATAAATGAAATAAATCGTGTAGTCTAGGTTATTTTTTTAAGTGGTAGGGGTGACCCTCAGGTCCAACATACCAAAAGTCCCCAGCCCAGGGCCGCGAGCTTAAGCCTGGAGAGGGGGTTAAAGGTCCCCTTTTTTAGTTTTTCGCGAATATTTCGAAAACCAAGGGCTTAAATGAAAAAGTCTGAACCAAGGAATTAAAGTAAATTAAATTTCCTACAAAAAATGTTATATTTATATTTTCGCTTGGAGCAACACTAAGGAAGATGCGGGGTGGAGAAATGTCAAGAAATCTAAAAAATCGGTCATTAGCCTACAAAATTTAGTGTTTCTAGATCAATTTTATTTAGAAATAACAGAAAAAAATAAGTATATGTATTCAAAATTATTCCATTGATGATTTGGAAGGGAGTTTATGGGGTTAAAACAGGTAGCGAAGGTTAGAATTTCCTAATTTAATTTATTTGCTACAGTGTTTGAATTCACTATGAAAAATACTGTTTCTTTAAAGGTAAAAAGTATAATGGATTTTTCCAAGTTACTAACCATGACTTTGTAAAATAATTTTCAGACATATACTAAGAAAAAAATCGTTTAGGATAGGGGGGTCTATGTCCCCTCGTTTATAAGGGAGGGACCATTTTCTAAAGCATTGACGTAAAGTGCATTAATAATTATTTAAAATCAATGGAAGTACCTATAATACAACACTATAGGTTTTTGAAAATCCGAGGACCTATTCTTTTATTTTGTTGCTAAAACAAGTTTTTTTTATTAAACTGGTTATAAAAAAATTGAACTTAAATTTAAAGTTTTGAAAAAAAAAATTTATAATGATTTTATTTTCAAATTTTTTTGTAGCTAAGTGCTAAATTTTAGTTCAGTATTTATGGCCGTTGTTAATTCTTAGTCGAACGCTAAAAACTAGATAGCTGTAGGTCTTTCAGTTTTTGAAAAAATCAAAAATTATGGAAACTACTACTTTTTTAGAAAATTATTTCTCTTGTAAAACCATCACTTTGCCAACGAAGGAAAAATCATGTAGTCCGGATTATTTTTTCATAAGTTAGGGGTGATGTTTAGGTATAATATACTGAAAGTCCCCAGTCCAGACCCGCGAGCTTTAGACAGGAGGGGGGTAAAGGTTCTTTAGAAAAAATTTCTAACACTACTACTTCCTTAGAAATTTTTTCTAAAGAACCTTTACCCCTCTCCTGTCTAAAGCTCGCGGGTCTGGACTGGGGACTTTCAGTATATTATACCTAAACATCACCCCTAACTTATGAAAAAATAATCCGGACTACATGATTTTTCCTTCGTTGGCAAAGTGATGGTTTTACAAGAGAAATAATTTTCTAAAAAAGTAGTAGTTTCCATAATTTTTGATTTTTTCAAAAACTGAAAGACCTACAGCTATCTAGTTTTTAGCGTTCGACTAAGAATTAACAACGGCCATAAATACTGAACTAAAATTTAGCACTTAGCTACAAAAAAATTTGAAAATAAAATCATTATAAATTTTTTTTTTCAAAACTTTAAATTTAAGTTCAATTTTTTTATAACCAGTTTAATAAAAAAAACTTGTTTTAGCAACAAAATAAAAGAATAGGTCCTCGGATTTTCAAAAACCTATAGTGTTGTATTATAGGTACTTCCATTGATTTTAAATAATTATTAATGCACTTTACGTCAATGCTTTAGAAAATGGTCCCTCCCTTATAAACGAGGGGACATAGACCCCCCTATCCTAAACGATTTTTTTCTTAGTATATGTCTGAAAATTATTTTACAAAGTCATGGTTAGTAACTTGGAAAAATCCATTATACTTTTTACCTTTAAAGAAACAGTATTTTTCATAGTGAATTCAAACACTGTAGCAAATAAATTAAATTAGGAAATTCTAACCTTCGCTACCTGTTTTAACCCCATAAACTCCCTTCCAAATCATCAATGGAATAATTTTGAATACATATACTTATTTTTTTCTGTTATTTCTAAATAAAATTGATCTAGAAACACTAAATTTTGTAGGCTAATGACCGATTTTTTAGATTTCTTGACATTTCTCCACCCCGCATCTTCCTTAGTGTTGCTCCAAGCGAAAATATAAATATAACATTTTTTGTAGGAAATTTAATTTACTTTAATTCCTTGGTTCAGACTTTTTCATTTAAGCCCTTGGTTTTCGAAATATTCGCGAAAAACTAAAAAAGGGGACCTTTAACCCCCTCTCCAGGCTTAAGCTCGCGGCCCTGGGCTGGGGACTTTTGGTATGTTGGACCTGAGGGTCACCCCTACCACTTAAAAAAATAACCTAGACTACACGATTTATTTCATTTATTTTTCCTTCGTTGACTGGACTATAAGTGTCTGGCTTAATAGACTAAGAGCCCACAGCAATTTTTGGGTGTGAAGTATAGCAAAAATTCACTGATGCAGTTCGATAGGTCTTTACTTTCTATTCTCAAATATGCAAGTCTTGCAAGCTGTGGTTGGGGCGTTGCTGCAATAAAAATGCATTTCTTTCTGAAAGCCCAAATAAAAGGCATACTTAATAAAAGAGCTGAATACCATAGACATGAATATGGGGGTCCAAGACTTCTTAGGTGGTGCCTTCTGTATGCAAGACGCACTTGAAAATTCATTTTTACTGTGTCTATGGTATTCAGCTCTTTTTTAATTAATTTTTTTTTGATTTTTTTTAAGTGCTATATATTTTATCTCGGTTTTCAGAAAAAAATGCATTTTCAATGCAGCATTATTTGCTTGCAAGACTTGCATATTTGCAAATAAAAAGTAAGGACCTATCTTATTGCATCATTGAATTTTTGCTATATTTCACATCCAAAAATTGCTGTGGGCTCTCGGTCTATAAGGGAAATGTTCAGAGCGGGAATGTTCAAAAGCAGAAATAGTTTAAATTTGTCCATAGCATTACTTTCATTTTGGTGAAGCGAGTACAGAATTTAAAATTTTTTAACGATTCAACGGCCAAATTTCAATACACAAATGTCTCAATTTTAATCATATAAAACATATGAGGGAGAAGTAATGAGTAATTAGTATAAGCTATCCTTTAATAGGCACTCACACGGTTCAGTTTGGAAGTTTATTCTTATTTTTGTACATATATCCTTAAATTCTACCCTAAGCACATGATCTGATCCAAATCAATATCAAAACAAGCATATTGCTCAGCTTTATATTTGGATGCATCTAATTTTTTCAAGAATTCGATAAAATCTTTGTTTTTAATCAAAAATTACATTTTATTACAAAAAATAGTACTCATACGCCCCGTAGCACTTTCGCTAGGTACAAATAAATCATCGAATTTTCATTGTAAAATTTTCTTACTAAATCACTTGATCTTTCAATGTTATTTTCATTCTTATAACAAAGATATAAAAGAAAGAAAAAATCGTATGGGAAGGGGTGACAATTTCTCCCATTTAGGTGGGGGAGAGGGGGTTTTCTCTAAAATAATTTGAATTAAAAACAAAATAAAAGAACGGACTTCTAGTTTAAAAACTTAATTACTTCATATTGTAGCTGTGATAGCCAAGGTATGTTCTGGATGGTTGTTTCATTCAGGGTCCAAGGCAAGGTTTATAAATCTATTCATTTGATATAATTCATTAATGGAAGCCTTTATTTTATGCCATCTACCGAAATTATAGTTAAGTTTAAGCTTATATTGGGCGAGTAGACAAAAACTTTTATCTTCGTTGAATGCAGTGAATAACCGTACTCACAACTATTTTTTTTTCAAGTTATACATCAGAACAAAATCTAAAAGTTCTTCATTGAAATAGTCAAACCTTATTGCCCATTAATAAATGAATGATTTTTGCTTAAGTTAAAGACTATGAAAAACATATCGCTTATCAAAAGGATATTTTTAGGAGAGTGTAGTACTGTATTATTTATACATACATACATCGTGTATGTAAATTACAATTTAAACTGACAAATTGTTAAAAATCAACATAAAAAGAAACTTATTAAATTATTTTGACACCAACGAGATTGGTATAATAGGATTTCTTAAAAAAAATCTTAATTTAGGAGAAACAAATTTTTTTTCAAAGTCATTAAACCAGATTTCAAAGTAAAAAAATATTTTGTTTTGTACATTTTGCTTAACGTTTTTAAGAAAAAAATTTTTGACCACAGACAAAATAAAATCGAAATATATTAATAAATAATGCAGTATTTTTTATAGAAATCCAATTTTGAAACGAACGTAAATGCAGAAAATTTCATATAATGTTTTTGTAAAACAAATATTTTTTTAATAGATTTTGTAGTTAGAAAAATTATGTTGAAAGAATGTTTGGGAGATTAATTTTTATTATTTTCAGCATACTGTTTTATTTTTAAGAGGTTTTATTTATGAAAATTTATTTTTTTATTTCTGTTTTGTTTTAATAAACTAATTAATTAAATAATTAATATTAAAATATTTTTTTTATTAAAAATTCACTTTTCTCTTTTTGTGAGCAAACATTATTTAATATTGTAAAACATTAAATGTATAGTAACTTATTTTTTTTTTCCAATTACATATTGCCAAAATTATCAACATCATAATAAAAACAAATATTCAAAATTATTGTGAAAGGGCAAACAATTTGGTTTTAATACTCAGGTTAATAATTCAAAAAAAATTTGTTTAAATTGAATAAATTCAAAGGACACAATATATTAAGTGATCTACAATAAATATTTGTTTTTCATATCTATCGATTTTAATTGAATTAATGCACTCGAGATAGCTTAATCAGACAAAATGCAACAAAAAATATTCTCATCGAGTTTCAGAAATTTATTAATTTATTCCAAAAATCCTGCGGAATTAATTATTGCGAGCACATAATTACCAACTCAATGTTATTGTTTAGTTTATCTTATGAATTATGTCCTCGCCCGAGTATAGTAACTTCAATTCCACCCGCGCGTTCTCTTATTCACTCCATATGTAAATCACAATATTCCAAGAGCTCCAGCTCATATTTAAATAGTTACACAAATACCAAAATGTACACAATAATCAAAATGTAAAATAAACATCCAGCCCATAAGAATAGTTGTGATGCCTGCCGGCAGGTTTTGAGCCAATTCAGGCCATTCCGGGTCCGGTCGAGGTCATTTGCATACAGAAATTCGTATTCCGGCTTATAAAGTTGCAGTTGCAATTGCTAGTCCAAAATGTACATAGTATTGGATCGGCATCGGTGGTGCAGGGTTCACAAATCTGGGAGCGAGCTGATTTTGATTACGATTGCATGCAATCGCATTTAAATGAAGTCTTCATTAATAATTCACAATATGTATAGAATTGAAATGTATTCTGTGGAAATATTGATCAGAATGTCACAATGGATTCGCTAGCAGTGTCAAGCTGCGTGACAAGAAGGGTATTCGGCAGGATAAAGCTATGCAGGGAGTCTGAATTTGGCGAATTGCAGTACGTGGAAGTGGAAAGCCCGTGCAATTATTACGTGTCCGTGAGTGCAATGCCACCGGTTCAATTAAATTTTTTTTTTTTAATTTTTTTTTCCTGGGGAAGGGGATAAAAGTGCAACAGCAGATTTGTGTTCCTTTGTGAAGAGGCTTAATGTTGTTGCTTTTTGTTTAAATAGGACACTCTGGACAGAGCTAGCAAGCGTATTGGATATGTCAACGTCACTGCGTCGCACCGCAGCCGTTGGGTTTACGATGTTGTATATTTTTAGACATTTTAATAGCTGATAAATTGTTATCGTGGAAATCTTTTTTTGTTATATTTTTTCAACAACGTATTGGTGTCTTTTTTGACAGAGTTATTTAATGCTGGCTTTAGGGGAGGGAATCGATTGGATTTATTAAATATCTTTATTGAATTATTTCGGCATTGGTCATGCGATGATAATGAGAATGGAATATTTTGGTATTGTGGTTGGAATTCGAATAAATTATTATTATTATTGACGAAAGATTTTAACAGAAAAAAAAATACAAAATCTGGATTTTTAAAATGAAATTGAAACGTACGTGAATGATGATGAAAGTTTTTCAATATACATAGCAATACGAAAGCTATCAATGTGATTTATATGTAAATTTACGCATCTGGAGGGATTTCGAATTTAACTGGATGAAATTATTTCATGTTAATTTTGTTTATTCATTAATTAAAATAATTATATGAACTATGTTAATGAGGTCTTTCATAAAGCAAACATGCTCCAGGTTATATTTCTTTCAGCATAAGTCTTATAAAATATTTTTGGTCAATTAGAAGGACTATTATGTATCAGCACAGGATTGTAATTTTTTTTGTATGCCACCGCATGTTTTTGGAGATAGAGACAAAAAAATTAAATTTCATCATCTAGGCTAAATTTGTATTACCTACTAAAAAAATCCTTAAGAACAAAATTTCAATATAATTGCTTCAGTGGCTTAGGCTGTAACCTGTAGGTCGGTACAGGCAGAGATACTCGTACATGCTTTTTTTCGTGTTCTTTATCATTGTAATGTCGAGTTTAATTACAAACCCGAAGTCAATTTTTGAACGAATCCAAAACTGGGGAAATAGAAGGTACCGCAAGTATGAAGACCACGGATAAATAGTAGTTATAGATTTCTTAATAATTTTTGAGGAAAAACAAAACGCATGTTTTGCTAATACCTACTACCTAAAAGGCATTTCTCGAAGACGAAAAAAGCTAACGATTCTAAATCAATTCTGAAAGGACAGATAAGTCTAATTTTTGGAAAAAAATTAATTCCCCGATGTATCAAAGCTTTACATATTAGTGAAAAAAAGAAAATTTTATTGCACTTTTTGAACATACTTTTTTTGGGAAATAATATTTTTAAAAATCATATTTTGCTTCCAAAAATTGGTATAAAAAATAGTTTTATTTTTATTAATATATCGACCCCTTTCCGCCAAATTATCGTAAGCGACATTTTCATACTGTCACATAAAGTTAATTATTTCATTTTTTCCTGTGCACCAAAAGCGATCGGACCTTTTGTCATCTGTCAATAACAGTATTGTTAATAATGCTCAATGCTGAAATTTGGCCTGATTGGTTTTGTTTCTGAGCAAATAAGAAACAAAATGTCGCTTACGATACATTTTATTTTTGTCGCTTACGATAATTTGTCGGAAAGGGCTCGATATATTTGAAAAAATTTAATCAGAAAAATTAATTAAAATTTTGGTGCACTTAAACAAATTATGTTAAAATACAGTTTTATGTTTTTTATGTTTTTTTATGATTTTAATTATTTTTTTTCAGGTTCGATTAACTTTATATAGTCAGGTCAGGTAGGCCACCGTAAGATTACCTATCTATTCCGGCTTTTAAAAAATATGATATCCATATAACTTTAGACGAAACATATCTACTGGTCAATAAATTTACCTATATGAATTATCAAATGAAACGTAACACTGACTTCTTAGCAAATCCAGTAGTCGGATGGACTTTTAGCGGTTTAAAATTAAAGCCTTTGAACTTAGGTAAAATGACACCACAGTACATTTTTTGTTTCTAAAAAATTTAATTCGCCACATCCAGGCTTTTATATTTGATAAGATACTTACGCTTAACTCCCAAAATATGCAAGCAAATATTTTAATAAAATTATAATAAATTTGTATATTCATTTTTTTTTAAACAAAGCTAAAATTTAGTGGAGAACAGTTTTTCTTTATTTAATTTGAAATCTAGAGTCTCCAAATAAAGTTTTAAGGAAAAAATTTGTTACATTTGGAGTTTTTGACTTGGCAATTTTGCATATTTTCTTTTTGGGATTATGGAAACATCACTAACCCAGTTCTAATTCGGTAAATATTATTTATAAATATAAAAATCAATCTGTTTCACTACCCTTCACATTCTTCAAATATGTTTTAAAGATAATAATAATTAACTGTTATATTTTGCAAGTAAATTTTTAGTAAAAGACTTTAAAAACTACACTTTTTATGAAAAATTTGAATAACTTTTGTTGCAGTAAAATACACAGAATTAAATAGAAATAATTCCATACAATTTTTAACACTTATATAACAAATATATTGTGACTAATATATTCTTAACACCTCATACATTTCGTATCACAATTAGACTCATTTAATTTTGTGCGCTTCAAAGTGTAGTTACAGACTTCTATTTTAATCCATTTAAGCCTTAAGAGGAGGAGAATCTACTAATTGAAAGTATTAATCAAGCTTAATGCTTAAATATGAAGAATTTTCACCCTAAAAAAAATATAATTGGAACATGGGACCGGGAGGCAACACTTTGGACCTTGGTACAATTTTATGCTCTCCCACTTCTTAATTCGCTTAATTAGCTTCAGAGTACCTACCACTTCAAAGGTTGTTTTTTTTTTGGTTTTTATTTTGTTGTTGGAAAACTCTGTGCTTTAACGTTCTCTTCTTTTACTCGATATGGTTGATATGAAGAAGTTTTTCTGAATATTATCGGCAAGGTAGTAGACCACCATAAGACCAACGCGTATACACCAGATACGAGTAGTTAAATTAAATTCAGTCCTTAAGATCAGGCATTTTTTGCATCCAGGCTGGTTCAGTCCGTAAGCTGAAGAAGACCTGTTTCATAACGAACACTTAAAATCGCTAAGAAGAATATAAGCGATACTGCGATTGGTTGGCTTGATTTGACTTGGCGGGCTATATACACCGCTTATCGTCTCGTATCGTATCGTGTCGTAACTCATTTAAATTGTTTTTCGTTTGCTTCAAGCGTCTGAGCGAAATGAGTTTTTAATTAAATCTCCTCTTCTCGAAGGACCATCGAGCCATCATCAGGGCAAGCCGGGGCAAAACGAACAAAATTATAGAAAGAAAAAAAAAAATCATGGATTTAATATAATTGTGGTGAATTATCCCGGTTCAACGGTGCGGCTGCTTTTAATTGTTCTACAAGATGAGTTTGTTTAGGAAGGATGGACTAGGTATGACTCTTTTCACATCGCTTTTTATGCTAGGCCCCGTGGTGACTCCATCAACTCTCCAACAACAACAAAGTCGCACTTCTAAATCAGAAGAATTGTGGTTATTATACTTCTATTAACCGTGCCATTTCGATAACCCAGCTCCATTATAATATAAAAATAAACCATAACTATTATCGCTCTTTAAGGCCGCTCTGCGATGCTCTAAGTATCATCCATTAAAGCCTACTTGCATAGATAGGGTGCAAATTGAATGGCCGATTCATTGGGAAGGGCAATTGCCAATTTCTCGTTTCCTCATCGTCATCGTCCTTTTTAACCCCGAAATTTTCTCACCAATGTAATTAAATGAGCACAGCAGCAGAAATGAAATAGTATACAAAAAAATAAGAAGCAATAATCCTTTTTGGGGAGATCGTGGATCCAGAACAGCAATAGCACCAGCAAAGCAACCCTCTCAAATTGTGGTCGCAGAACAGGACATGGGTATGAGTGACGTAAAATAGTAATTTGATATTAATTACATTTTTCTTAAATTTTCTCGGCAGCCTGTTATAATATCGTTATAACTGTGCGGTTAATGTTAAAACGAATTCGGTGGGTAAACATATGTACCTATGTATGGAATATTAAGAGCCTTTATAGGGAGGAGAATGGGAGATCAAGGCATAAGGGTAATAGGAGTGATAACGGGGTCAGGGTTAAATGTCAGATTTATTGCAAACATACATTACAGTGAATGTGTGTGTGTGTGTGTGGGGGTTTGCTATATAATAAATTATTAACCAGTCACTATGCTAGGTCGAGGTGGTTTGTAAATTACGCAGTTATTCAGGATAGGCTTGCTTTATGTAGCTTTATATAGACATGGGATGCAACATACCTAAAGGTACCCACTACGGAAACCGCAAATGGTAAAGTTAAATAAACATTGTCCATTACAATTTGAGTACAGCATATGGTGAATATAGTTTTATTAAATGAGTGAATGGGAATTTTTTATTTTAGAACTCATAACACACACAACCTTCTACAATTCCTAAATGGGTAAATGTATAATAAAGCACTTTTATTGCAGCATGGAATAGCAGTTATGTTAGTTATTTATTGATATACCTACTGAGATGAAGGTGCAGCGGTTAGACCCTGTTGTAAGGGTTGGAAATGGTAGGTACGTATACGTATGTGGGGATGTTGAAGCATAGTGGGTTAGGATATACCTAATAAAGTGAATTTTATTTGATGAAGTCCATAATTTTTTTTTTATTGTGAGCTTCAGGTGAAGGTGTGATTTGCCACAGGTAAATTGCTAGATAAGCCCAAGATTGTAAGATTGTATTCATAAGCAGAAGTTACGAAGATACCAATGGCGGATACAGGGGGCATATGTACAGTGAAAGCTCCCTTAGCCGGACAGCGACGGTCGTAACACTTTTGTCCGTCTAAGGGAGTTGTCCGTCCAAGGGAAAAAATAAATAATAGTTATGTAAGGAAATGTATAATATACAGTGGCATCATGAAACATTTTTGCACCTACAAGCCATGAAATTCATTCAAACTAAAAATGAACATGAAGATACAAGAAAAAAGATACAAAAACAGACTACAGCTGCAGAAATAAAATCCGTTATGAATTTGAAAGACAGTAATTTGGTGAAATCGCATCCATATGTCGCTATAAACCAGGGGGACCGTTTTTAATGCAGAATAAATTTATGTAAAAGTATTACTAAAAATAATAGTTGAAATTAACATACTAAAAAAAAGTTTTTGTCCGCCTAAGGTAATTTAATTTAACAAATCGCGGCTAATATTCTTGTCCGAAGGGAGTGTCCGCTTAAGGGATCATAAAATGTATGGAATTTACATCCAAGATCCACGGTCGTGAGAATTTGTCCGCCTAAAGGATTGTCCGCTTAAGGGAGTTGTCCGCAATAGGAGCTTTCACTGTATTTGTATTGATTAGTTTCATAGAAAAAGACACTTTAAATGCAAATATAATATATCCAGAATATGGTTTTCCTTTCGACCAAAATATTTGATATTTTTTTTGATCCGAAACAAGATTTATCTTTCCTTTCAACCAAAAAAATCGCATTTTTGTCGACCTGAGGTCGATTCTTTAGATATAAATTTTTAGCAAGCTCTACACGCACTCGCACACTCACCAAGGCAAAGTGACATTTATCTAGTTTGAATTTGGCATTTCGTATTGTTGTTTACTTACTTATTTTTTGTGTTGAAGTAGGAAAAAAAGAGGCACTCACACTATGACAAGCACAAAACAAATCACATTTTTAGTTCTTTTTTCGAATTATGATTTGGTATCTGACCCCGAATCTGAATTGGTTGAAAGGAAAAGGCGTCGGTTATACCCGATGTCAATTTTTTCAAGCAATTCCTTCCGGGAAAAAAACACACCTCATATAATTAATTTTTGGTATAAGGGGCCACGTATCGCATGTGTATCAACTAGGACTGGCAACGAGACCGAGACTAGTCTTTTTGACCAGTTCCAGTTGCAGCACTTTTTCCACTGCAGATTTAAAATTATATGATAATTAGCTGTTGTGGCTTGTGGGTACCGTACTGTACAGAATCATTTATTTTTTCCAAAATTTTGGGTCATGCTCTGAAAAACTCTGCCTAAGATAGTGAAGCCAATTTTCATGTGGACTAATGTTGTGTTTTAAATTTGTCGTTATTCTTCATCCTTAAATGTTTGAAATAGAGCTCTTCTAATGCAAAACATATTGGCGCAAAATTTTAAACAGCCTGATGTTAAGGTATTAGCATGATAATTGATACTACATACAATTTTCTAACTTTAAAACTCTTTGCTAAAATATTGTTAGTTTTAAACATTTTCTAACTAGTATCATACTAAACCTATTTTTCTAGCTGACCATGCCTAAAACAGTGACAGTTCAACCCATTTTTGCAATTGTATAGCTGCCAAAGTGACAATTGGATTTAGTATGATACTAAAAAGATAAAATATAGGCATTTGGCGATTTTAACTTTAATAAAATGTTAAAAAGATAATACGATGCTAACTCGTTTAAAATTTGGAAAAGCCTGTTTTTAACCTAGTATCATACTAAAAATGCTTTAACATCATATGCCATTATTAGTATGACAGGGTATGTAATATTAATTAAAACTCTAAAAGTTTTTTTTAAATGACTACAATAATAGTTCATATATAAAACAAAATAATAACCCAAACTATGGTAGCTGTGTGCTCTTGAAAATCTTTTAGAAAAAAAAAACATTACCACAGAAATGTACCTAAGTACTTAAAAAAGTTAAACTCATTTCTTGAAACTTTTCATTTTTTTTTCGTGTTCTTCACTCTTTAAAAATAGGATACAAAATATTTTTTCAAACGGATACAATACCAAGACAAAAACTATTTTTAGAGAGAATATCCCTATATACACTTTTTCACTTCCTTTTTTGTATATGATCTTCAGAAAGGTTACTATACACGAACTTAAATTAGGTATTATATATTTCTTACCCGGGTTTGAGGCATTTATGTGAAACTCGCAAATGTTTTTCGTTCCTTGGGCAAAGTCATACGAATCGGAGTCTGTAAAAAGAATATCTACGTCCAACTCGAATCCCCTATTGGGTATTCCCTGCTGTAATGGTGCAGAAAAAGGACTTGAATGGAATGCCACCAGCATCTCGGATCCTCTGAAATTGATAAAAATTAAATTTTTGATAGTTAGCAAAAAGTATATAGTAGGTATAGGAACATTTATAGCCAATCAAATAATATTGAAAATGTAAATTAAAAGTGGTCATCGCTCCACCGCACTCATCAAAGACCATTTCCAAAGAAAGTACCTCAAGGCCATTTACGAACAAAAGGACAGATATACATACCTGGTGGAAAAAGGAGTCAGTCGGAGGGAAAAGAAAAGTCAAAGGAGTCTGTATGATTTGCTCACTTAATTTTTTTGTTCTCACCATCAATTCGAAGATTCCCTGCAGTTTATTTAGAACGGAAAGTATATATAAGAACAACAAAAGAACAAACAATTGAAAAAGGAAGTTTTTCTTCGTTCAGCACATTTTTTTGCTTTCTATTTAAAAAAAAAACAACAACAATAACAAGTGGAAACAAAATTGCCGAGAGTAATTTTCGTGTTTGTATTTATAGCAGTTTTTCATCATGGAGTACGAAAGCTATGTTTGTATTTTTCTGAAAAACCTAGTCATGCTTATGGTTTATGATTGCCAAGTTATTTGAAATTTACTTTCCTACTAAATTTTATTAATGTGAAAGTATGTTTTGTTTGGATGTTTATTCTTAAATTACGCTCGAACCGCTGCGCTGGCTGGCTGGCTGAATAGATTCTGAAGAAATTTAATACTACGTTTTCACCGAACACTATACCGAGATTTAGGTAGATTTACCACAAATCTCCTCACAAATCCGGTGATTTACCATACAAATTTTAATCTCCTCAAATCAAGATTTAAAATAAATCTCATTTAACAATACATAATATTTATGTGAGCTCTTTGCGTTAGCTTCTAGCCTCATTTAGATTGAGAGAAAACATCAAAGTCCTACTCAATTATCTTTCATTTTCAACTTTGTCAGATACGTGACGTGAATTGTCTGTAGGTACCATGACTAGATTTAAAAAAATTGCAAAAATAAAAGGGTGAGCCTTAACACCGAGTTCGATTCTTATACTCATCATTTGGTTCTAAAAAGTTTGAATTCTTTGTCTAATAGTTTCCCTGAAATCTGAGTGCTAAGATAACAATTTAGAACATTACTTGACTCGACAAGTCTGTTACGTGACTGCTTTTCTTATTGTTTTCCTCGCACACAATGTCCGATTTAAGGTCAATAAAAATTATTTCCGCGGACAATGTACCATCCCTCCGCATCTCAATAAATAGTATCACGTCACGATTTATGATAATATGCTAAGTGATGAGCGATAAGTTGTTGGTGCAATTGGGCCTTGAACAAATTTTTGTAGGTAAATAGAGAATTCTAAAGTTTGAATTCAATTAAGATATTACATTCCTTGACTTAACTTGAGACTTCAGACTTCAAAGTATAACTTCTGACTTCATATCATGTAATAATCATTCATTTGAATCAAAAAGAATGCAATAATTTTTCTCATTCAATTAACAGCAATCGATTGAATGCAATTTTTTGGGAATTCATGGAATCTTTATATTTTTTTTTTTTTGCATACTTTGTATTTTTCAATCAGATTTCTTCTTTAAATTTGAAACTTTTAGCTCCAAGTTTATGGTCTGCATTTTTCTGTTTTGATTATCTTAAAAGTTCTTAAAGTTGAAGAAAATTAAATAAATTAAAGAAGACTACGATTCAAGATTGTTTTTTCTATAACAAACCTATTAAAATGTATGAACTCAAAATTTCTATTATAGACATAATATTACGTTGACAGTAAGTATTGGTAATTATAATCAATTAAATCTAGAATATTTCATTTCCTCAAATCCCAGAATGGCGTTTAAAGAAATGTAAATATCTACTTGTAGCTTTTTATATGGAAAACTTAATCCACCTAGTCTGGCAACCATATTAAATAATAATGTTGGCGTAATTTTATTGAAGGCGCCCTCCAGCCACAACAATCCCCCCCAGTTGTCGAAGTCTAAAGAAAACGAATATATTAATACGATGAGCAGATTTGTCTTTTCTTTCCGAAGCCAAAATAAAGAAAACACAAATTTCTTGAAATTCTTCGTAAATAAAATAAAGAAAAAAAACATGGAGTTGGAGAGTTATCTGTATGTATGTATTGCTGTATAGTAAAAGTAAATATAGATGGAAAAGATAACAATAATGAGCTCAAGGAACTGAACACGCACTCTCACAAACACAAACAATCGAAACTCCTTGCATTCTCCTGACAAATTCAAAATGGGAGAGAAATTTCCTTGTTTTCTTTCTTCGTTCAAGTTAGTTTTTATTTTATTTTCTTTTCTTCTTTTATTTTTTCTATTTCAATCTTCTTTGCATTTAATCTCAAGCCATTTGATGGTAATTTCCTTAATTGCTTAACGCAATCCACTTAGCCATGGGAATTGTAAATTTCCATCTTTATATTCTTTATCATTTATTGGTTTTGTTCTGCATCTGCATTCTTTCGATTCTTGATGTGCCTCTGGTTGATGCAGTAGCAAAACGGAAGAAAAATGCAACCTTAAGTATTATGCATATCTTTCCATCTAAAGAATAAGACTGTGTTACTCTTCAAAAAAAAAAAAAAAAAAAAAAAAAAAACTGAGGTTAGAGGGAATTGTTTTCGTTAGCTTGAGATAAGTTCGTTAGACAAAGAATGCAAAAGTTTGTAGTCAAAGAGGACTGTTAAAATCCACAATTACAGAAAAGATTATATTATCTTTTATTAAAAAAAAAATGGTAGGTTCTTAGACAGGGTGTCCCACATTCAATGATGCAGAGGCCAGGATGCCAGGAATCCATGCGGTTTTCATCTGCATCGTTGACTGTAAACATCCTGTATAATGTACACGGTCCGATTTGTGAAATTGAAAATTTTGACATTTCTCGACGTTTCGAGGTCTCTGGAGTCGGATTTCATTGTTTTTTGAGCGATGTCTGTGTACGTACGTCCCTACATTCGGAAGCTTTTTTCGACGACCATATCTCGAGAACGCATAGAGATATCGACTTCAAAAAATTTTTATTTTACAGATAATAAGGCCATAACGTGCAGAAAGGATTTTAGGATAAATTCAATTGGCGATTTTTAGATTACAGTGATTTAAAAAAAAAAGTTGTAAAATGGCTTTATTCTCGAATATCTCAAGAACAAAGAATTTTATCGACTTCGGCCTGGTTTCATTCTATGCATAATGATATAGTTACAAATTGGTAATACTTAAAAAAAATCAACCCAAAGTTTTTTTTTTTTAATTAAAAAAAAAACATTAAAAATTGTAAAAAATATCTAATATTTTGAGAACGCATAAAGATATTAACTTCGGGTAAATTTTATTTAATACACAAAGTTATAGTTGATAATTGGTAGAGTTTGTAAAAAAAATTCAATTAACGGTTTTTTTTTCTAGGCCAAAAAAACTGCAAAAAAATGCTAAAAATTGTTAAAAAATGTTTTTCGGCGCGAATATCTCAAAAATAACCAATGATAGCAACTCCGAAATAATTTTAATCTACACACAATACCATAATTAGTAATTGATAAGGTTTGTAAAAATATTCAATTGACGGTTTTTTTCTATGCAAAAAAAAAACTGAAAAAAACTGCTAAAATTGTTAAAAAATGTATTTCGGCTTGAATGTCTCGAGAACAACCCATAATATCAACTCCGGGATAATTTTAGTCTACACACAATGCCATAATTAGAATTTGATAAGGTTTTTAAAAAAAATTATGGACTGTTTTTTTCTACGCAAAAGAAAACTGCAAAAAAGAAACTGCTAATAATTGTTAAAATTTTTCGTGTCGCATATATTTAGAGCAAACAGCCGTACCTTGATTGCACAACTGATAAGTAAAAAAAAAGTAAAAAGTAGGTAGGTACCTACAAAAAGTATTACTTTGTTTGATTTTTTTTTTTTTTTGTTTAAAAGAAAATTATTTTCAAAATGTATAAATAAAATATTATTAGAACTACTCAGGATCACCAGATTGCAAAATTATAACGAATTCGGTTAACAACTCGAAAATAATGCATTTTTACCAAAAAACATTATAAATTAAAATATCCGCAAAGAGATTTTTTTTGGCTAAAACCTGAAACGCAGTTTTCTTACAAATACATATTTTTGTAATTATAGGTAAAAAATTCCTTAGAGCCATTTTTGGAAAATTAAAAAAAAATTAAATATTTGTATGGCAGGAACTTGTTCTAGATGGCTTAGTCATAAATTCGAATTTCCCCTCTAGGAAATGACATAAAACTGCCCTGTTCCAAATTTTAAGCAAATCGGCCTAACCGTTTGGGCTCTTGCTTAAATTACAGCGGACGATTTGGCGAACGCCACTAATTCGGACTTCTCCAATCTCCTAGTGCCCATTTTATTTACAACCTCAATTTTTTTTTACAAAAAAACCGCAAGACTTGCCCCATAATAGAGCAAGTAAGTATGGAAAAACGCAAGAGAAAATTGAAGATTTTAACAATAATAACTTTATAAATGTGAATCATCATTTTTATTTGCACAAAATCTTAAATATAAAATATTCATCCCGATATCCTTTAATTTAATTTGATTTCAAAAAATCCAGCAAAAATAAATTCATGCGCGATTTATCTAATTGACTTTCCCTTTAACTCGGCTGTCAAACAGTATCTAACAGATTACTTTCATTACAAGGACGAGATGATTTTCTTGAATTTAAAAAAAAAAGTCCTTACTTCATTCACCGACATCGACAGTTCATTTGTCATTCAAAAAAACTTATCAGCGATTTCATTCCTATTTGACAGGATTCATTCATTTTACCCTCGGCAAACGCACAAGCTCAAGTTCTTTTCTGACTTCCTTCGACACACCGTAGGTATATAATGTATACCGTAGCACTAATTCTTCAAACTTTATTGATGATTATCGTAAGGAACTTAAAACTTGGAACGTCCTTATCATTGAGAACTATACTCGAGTCTCGAGACGAGTGAAGTCTTCAAAGTTAAAAGCAACAACAATGCAACTTCCGTTTAATTAACAAAAATTTTCGTTTGGAAACTGAAGAAGAAAATATGGAGCTGTGTCGGTTGGTGCGATGACGATGACGCTGACACACGATATTAAGACGAAGAAAATACGAAGAAATAATTAAAAAAAAAAAAAAAAAACTTAACTTTTCCATTCTTATAAATAAAGTTCTCTCTCGAATAATTATAAATTCTTAAAATCCTTATTTAACAAATTTGCAATTTAAATTGAGGGCTTGAAGTCTTTATTTTGGGGAAAGTTTAACTCAATAATGCGGGTGAGAAAAAGTTGATTTGCCTTTATTGTATATATGGTTGTTGGTTTAGGCAGACCGGAATCTAAAATCGTTTTAAATTACTGAATTCTTTTGTTATTTTTCTCTTTTCAAAAATTAAATATTATAGGTATAATTTTTGCAAAGGAAAAATATACATAAATATTTAACGGTCTTAACTGACTAAGTTTGGTAGAAATTTTGTATTAAATTTTTGTTTTGTATATTTTTTGTATTTGGTATTGCCAGAACAAATAAAAATAAACAAATGGGTGGTAGATATAGATACTATATGTACCTATACTGTATTAAAATTAAATACAAAAATATACATATCATAGGTATCAGTTTTACTCAAATATCTATTGATCCTACAAGAAAGAGTTAAAATCTTTAAGGTACGGAGAAAAATAGAGGCGGAACAAGCCAGCATACTTAAGGGAGCTTATAAAAATGCTGATGCTCCAAATGCATTTGATAAACAAACAGCAGATATCGACATGTAACGTCAGTGGTCATAAGTGGTGGAATGCGTAGTGCATACGACCTCGAAGACTGAGCAAATCTGATATGCGTGGGTTCGAATCTCATGGTGTGCATGTAGAAAATTTTTCACAATAAAATTAGATTAAAAGCTTAGCAGCACTAAAAGGAGACTGATGATAGGGCTTGGCACCCCTTGAAATACAGTGAAAGCTCCCTTAGCCGGACAGCGACTGTCGTAACACTTTTGTCCGTCTAAGGGAGTTGTCCGTCCAAGGAAAAAAATAAAAAATGGTTATGTAAGGAAATGTATAATATACAATAGCATAATGAAAAACGTTTGCCATGAAATTCATTCAAACTAAAAATGAACATGAACATACAAGAAAAAAGATACAAAAACAGACAGCTGCCAGAATAAAATCCGTTATGAATTTGATCACAGACAGTAATTTGGTGAATATGTAAAAGTATTACTAAAAATATTGGTTGAAATTTACATAATAAAAAAAGTTTTTATCCGCCTAAGGGAATTTAATTTAACAAATCGCGGCTAATATTCTTCTCCGCATCCGGGTAGGGGAGTGTCCGCTTAAGGGATCATAAAATGTATGGAATTTACATCCAAGATCCACGGTTGTGAGAACTTGTCCGCCTAAAGGGATTGTCCGCTTAAGGAAGTTGTCCGCAATAGGAGCTTTCACTGTAGCTATATCTCCAGCCAAACAAAAATAAAACGAATTAAGATACCTAGTTTTAATTCGTAAACAATTGGTGGTAGCGTCTCTAAATTGTTGTTCAAAAATTCAATAAAATCTTTTTTTTTTGTTGCATTTTTTGAGCTATACGATTTTTCCTTTGACAAACAAAAAACTTCACATTTTTAATTGCTCTGCATATAAAAAAAGGACAAATTTGAAATTCCTAATTGTAATTTAATAATTTTATATGAGTTTTTGTTTTAGACTTCTCAAATTGTTTCGGTTTTTTTGATTAAACCTATCCAAGTGTTGTCAGAAAAAATTTATACAGCGGAAATTGGGTGTTGATGTTTTTTTTTTCTTTTTAGAGAAAAAAATAACTAAATGGCTAAAACGATTTTACTAAATACATATAATTTTACAATCTTTGCAATTTTGCATTTAAAAATTTTGGAAATGATTAAACAAGAAAATAATTTTTTAGTATTTTTGCCTTTTATTAATTTTTTTGTTAAAAAATATATCTATTACTTTAGTGAAAATGTTTTTTTTTTTAGCATGTAGCTAAATACAAGATCATGTCCATGTGATCAGGTAGTGCACACTTCTTACTTGCTCTAAGGATATTGGTTTCGCTAAAAACAAATTTCGAGGTTTTAATAAAAATTGACACTATACGGAATGGATGGATGAGTCTGAAAAAGTGGTTTTCACCATATAGTGTTCTGCGGTTTGTGTACCTGCGTCTGTGCGTCCGTGCGTTTGTGTGTCTACTGTAATTTGAGCTGGAGCCTAAAAGGCCTGATCGATTTGATTCAAATTGGACACAGAGCATTTTTATGTGATTCCCTAGGACGGAAATTGACTTGAACCCCATTTCTGATGTGAGGCCTAGTTGTGCATTTAATTTACGTAATTCTTTTTGTTCCCAACAAAAAAAAAAACAATTTCTAATAAATGTTATTTTGACAGTTTTAAGAGCATAACAATATTATGCAATTTAAAACCAAAATTTAACCGAATTATTTGAAAGATAAAAACCGCACACACAAACCCAAAAGTCCCTAACACTAAATCAGCAATTTTAAGGACAAAAACTATTCTTCTATTTGAATGCCTTAAGGAAACTTTAAATTTCACTCTGCATAATAACATCTGGTGAATATGGTAAAACAGTTTTTGAACAATTGCCGATGCATTACATTTTGATAGTGAGTGTAAGTGTGAGTGTACATATTGTACAATCAGAAAAGTACTCGGGCAATCCATTACAAAGTTTCAATGTAACTGACCACGAATCAAATCGATAATTCAAATCTGAGCACATATCACAGTCGTCATATAGCCACATACACACACACATGCATATTAATCGAAGAATTCTTAGCCTAGCATTTTGAGCTTATGTAAGACAAAGCAAATAATCTAAAGGATATCCAAATGTGATTATGTTTCTTGAAATTGAATATTGCCATCAAAGTGTGGTGATTTGTGCTTTTCTATAACATTGTAAGTTATGGCTAAAGAAGTATACTGTAATGTGGTCATGGTTTTGGTAACAGGAAATGTGCAAGGACACTTAACCACACACTTTATATTGATCAGGTGAATTGATCAATGGAAAATTAACTGTAAATTGACTTATTTGAGGCTTTTAACGAAGAGTTATATAATTAGTACAATTTTGTTAATTTCTTTGTAAGTACATATTTGCTTAAATTTAATAATTATTGATTTTATGTTTAAAAGTATGACTTTATCTTCAAAGTTAATTATTATGCAATTAATGGATGAAATATAATTATAATTTAAATATGTAATAATTACAATATTATTTCTTCATATAATGTTCAAAGCTTTTAAGTTAAAGATAGTCGTATTTATTTAATTTTGGGGTATATGTTGTGTTGGGGATATTTCCTTCAACTTGATGGTTGATGATTTGATGATTGTATGCATCATACGTTCATTAACACATCACCTCCGCATTGGTTGAACTCCGCTGGTAAATTATCAGAACCGGCGAGCGGCTTTGTTGTTTTTAAGCTTTTTATTATTCCTAAGTCTACCTCCTCTGTAATTTGTGGTAGTATTGAATCTTAATTTATTGGGCTCTCGTTCTCTTCTTACTCAATCACTTGCACTGCAACTAAATGATTTAAATTTAGCATTTTCTGTATATACTGCTTGACAGCATTTACTAAGTTCTCTGTAATTCGGTAACTAGGTTGCCTTTGCTATTTCGAAGACCCTGTGCTCCGGTCCTAGCATTAGATGCGGGTTATTAGCATTATATAAGATAAAAATCCAGGGCAAGTAGAATTAGAATGGGAGGGATGGGTCCATATCACCCTTTTTATTAGGTGGAAGGCGCAATTTTTCTTAGAAAAACGTGTTATTTTAATATTCGATTTTCTCAAAAAATAAAGTAGGTGCATACATCTTAAAATAAATAAGAAAATTAAAAGCGAGTAACAAAAATAAGCACAATAAAGTAAAAATTTGAAATTAAATATTTTTGTAAATTTTTTTTTCAAAATTTTAAGTTAAAAAATGATTTTTGGAAAAACTGTTCATTTAAACAACGTCAGTAAAAAATTAAAAATTGGAGACTATAATTTTTGATTTAAAAAAAACTGTTGCGTGTTATTGTAAGTATTTAACTATATTATTTTTCAATAGATTGGCTAATACCCACTTTTTTTTAAATTGCCCCTCCCGCATTAGGGGCCGGTTATAGCGATCAGAAAAAACGCATCAGAAAAAAATTCTTTTTGATAATTTAATGTTTTATCATACGATTCGAAATATAAAAAGGATACAAATCGATGATAAATCATTTGAAATATTTATTTCATAAAAAAAAATTTCTTTGGGGGAAATATTTGTCCTACAAAAAGCATTTTCTGATAGAAAGTCGTTTTTCGTACGGAATTTCCATCAGAAAAATGAATAAGTACTTTTCTTGGAGAAAGTATTTCCTCCAAATTTTTTTTTTATATGAAATAAATATTTTAAGTAGTTTTTCATCGATTTGAATTCTTTTTATATATAAAATCGTATGATAAAACATTAAATTATCAAAAAAGAATTTTTTTCTGATGCGTTTTTTCTGATCGCTATAACCGCCCCTTAACGGGGTAAAAATAGAAAACTCATAAGGAACAGCGAAACTAAATTTACACAGGTCCTTATAAGGGCTGACATATTCCATGCTCTGTATGCAGCCTCGGCTCCAGGATATCTCTATTTATAATTTCGCTAATCTGTTTTCGGCTTAACGCTGCATGGGAAAAAGCTGCACATCTATTTTCAGCATAAGGGTCTACACAATGTTTAAGTAAAATTCTATGATGAATTACTGACGCAGTTCATCACAATTGTATATTGGCCCACCTATTATAATTGGATTGTGGACTTATGATGCTATGTCAATATTTTTTTTTGTTTTTTATTCGGATAACTGATCAGAGCTTTAATCACATACCAAATCCGAAGGTTTTTTAGTAATACAATACGGAAAACATTTTTGATTTTTGGTGTCAAATAAAATTAGTTTAGATTTACTTAAAATATTAAAAAAAAAAACAAAAACAAAACTATGGACCAGATTCTAGAAATACAGAATTTCAGAAACCGAAGGCAGAATTTAAATAGCCCAGGGTGGCAGAAAACATAAGTACACCACTCACAAGGGGCTTATTTAATATTCAAATTTTTGTTGAGTTCAGTTCATCTTATAAAGATTTCATGACAAATCTTTTAAACAACTTATGTGCATCCCTAATCAAAGCATTTATTGACAAAAACCAACGACGTTATAATTTTTGTTTTCCAATAATTTCTACCACACTTCCTATACAAACAAATAAATAATTAAATAAGCCTCTGTTATTTGACAAGTAATCCATTAAACAACCTTTCAATAATCACAAAACCTGAAAGCTAACTATTATAGCTGTTTTCTTGTTAAGGATTTTCAAAGTATAAGAACAGACCTAATTGGTATCTCTACTGATCCAGACTTGCCACAAGAGCTGAAGGTATATGATTATATGTTTATGGAAAGGAAGAAAACGGTATTTAATTTAAGTGAATCTGCTGCCTCGTAATAAGCAAAGATAAGCTCATGGAAACTGAGTTGCAAACTACATTTTCTCGTAATTTTTCCAAACCACTTTTCCATAAATGGTTTCCGTTAGGTTAAATCTTTTTTTTTTTTTTTTTGGCTAGTGTTTAAAACTAACCACCCCCATCCAAGTTGGACAAAAAAAATTGTTGTTTTTTCAGGACGAAAACGTTTAATATCGCTTTCGATACTTTACATAGCGATTACCACAGGACCACTAACTTAGTAAATAGCCATTTTTTGACGGCTTGATGGTGGCTGTTGCGGTAAAGTGCCCGACTAGAATCTAGCATAAATACACTAGAGAGAGTCCTGAGTCCTCTATACCTATCACTTGAGGCAGCATTATTATTTATTATTATTTTTTAACTACTATCGGTGTTTGCTATCTTTTCAGGTGGACGAAGTAAAATCAATTTTCTTATATTTTTTTTTTTACATGGCAGAGATACTATGCATGTATTGTATACGGGTAAAAGTTGCTCATTCTGAACCCTCAGCTCGATGCTCTTGTGTAAATTAGAGGGTTTTATTCTATGTTTTCCCTTCGATAGAGCATTTTCATTAGTTCAACAGATGCGCCCCCTCTCTTTCCCTGCTATAGGGTGACCGGAATAAATTACCGGAACGAGGATGCTATTATGAGTTATCGATCGCAAAAGTTTGTTCGCTCTATAAGGGGATTAATAATAATGAGAAAAGAAGTTATGAATCTTTTTTTTTTTTTTTTTTTTTTTGCTTTGCGATTTGCCAATGGACACAGGAATTGGGATTAATTTAATTAAAACAGATGAAAAACTAGGGAATTACGTTGGATTTTCGTAAATAACAAGACTATAATGTTTCTCATTTCCTGAATTTTTTTTGGAATTATCTATAATGAATAATGAAAGAATAAATTTCACTGTTATAATATGCTTAGATTTATCAGCAAAATATTTAAGTGAAACATCGCATATGTATGGAGATGGAGATGGATTTTGGTGGGCATTAGTGCTGTCGCAAGGGCATTAACTATAGGCAAAAAAAAGAAATAATATAAATGCGCATGAAATTGTTTTTGTCGCAGGAAAGTTTGTTTGTTGTTTCGATAGAATTTAAGAGAAAAGTTTTATCAATATAAGAATATTTATGCGATAAGAAAATGTAGATATAATACTCGTAGAATAGCACAATTTTTAAAGGCCTTTTTTTTAAATCGTCAGTTAGAAAGTAAGTTGGTTAAACGGTTCACTGCCAGATGAGAAACTAACTTGACTCTTTAACAACCGCTGAACGACATCGAATATTTGAACCAAGAAAAGACAACCCAAAGAATAGAAATGCAGAAATGTATAAGGCTGATTTCCAATGACCCGTTTGCGTTAGAGACGGTTACGTATACGCTTACAAGCTTTACGAACGCGTCGACATGACAGACGACTTAAAGAGAACCTGAAAATCAAAATGAATCTACATAACTGTAATTTCGAATTCCTTTCAACAAACTATTCCATTATTTTTTAAACAAACCCGATTTTTTCTTTCAATAAAAGGAATTTGTCCAGAAAAACTGATTTTTTTTTCTAAATAAATCGATTTTTTTGTTGAAAGGAATTCGAATATTAGTTCAACTGTCAAAACGCACGCTGAATATGATTTTTTTCAACTTTAACGTTGAGATAGCTTATGTTACGTTGGTTTGTGTACATGCTAATAGGTGCCAAATCGTAACATAATACCCAACGCGTCATTGTAAACAATTTGCTTAAATTGCTATGTGTGAGCTTTCGCGTTGAAAGAAAAATCTGTCAAAGCGACGCCCAACGCGGCATTGTAAAACAGCCTTAATATACTGTGAGTGTAAGCAAACCGTAAACAAAAACGAGCCGAGCATTTTCGTAATTGACCATGTTATCAGAGTTCTCATGGCGTGAGGTTTTATAAATCGAGCTCTCTATAAAAATGCTCACAGCTAATTAATTAATTTAATTCTCTTAAACGGACTTGCGTTAAAATTGGAAGGAGGCTTGATTGTGAAGGTATGGCAAACACTATACAAAATTTGTAAATTTGTTTTTCGAGATGCAACAATTTTTTTACGTTGGCAGAAAGTAAGCGAGAACTGAAAGCTGCAACCTTAAGCTAGGGTACGGAAAAATCGCAATCCATTTTTTAGGGTTGGATCGAAATAAAGGAAGTAAGAGTTCATAATTTAGCACCCGGAACTTGCAGAAGCTTTCGCTATTCAGTATAAGAAAAATATTTATATTAATTTGCTGTAAATATATTGCGTATACGCCCGAGTGTGCCAGTTTAATTATTTACATTTGTGAATATCTAAATTGAATGCGATCAACTGTGAATAGTAAAGATTTGAACTGATATATTTTGGAATAATAAAAGATTAAAAATAATTTAATTCGGAGCATTTTCTCTACTTATTTTGTTATTTTATATACAAAAATTAACTTATTTTACAAAAAATTTAAAATTTTTTAAAAGTAATGTTTGAAACAATTTGGTCAAGATCTTTTAATACATTAAAGAATTCGAAAGAAAAGAAAAAATCCAAAAGTAAAGGAAAACTTTATTTTGAGCAAAACAAGTTGCTTTAACGGTTAGAAATTTCATTTTTCAAATAATTTCAAACCCACTACATTATGTATGTGCATATTTGTGTTTGGCTCACATCTTGTGTCTTTCCCTATCTAAAAGGAGTTTTAAAAATTGCATTCTCTTAAGATGCTCAATTGCGGAGACATTGCCATTTAAACGTCTATTAGGCTCGCATTAACTCCTGGATCACATGAACTTGCTCTTGTATTTAAAAACTAAAGCCTAGTTTATAGATCGAAGCGAAGTGAAATTTTCATACAAAAAAAATCGCTTTTTTTCCCAGGCGTGAAAAATACAATAAAATTAAATGCAATTATTTAAGCGACAAGGAGGAAAAAATTTGTTTCAACGTAAATATAATTCAACGGACTCATCTAAACCAAATATAAAACAGAATTTATTTTCTTTGTAAACCTTTCGACGCGAGATTTATTGATGTTTCATTTCGATTTAAATTTCACTTCGCATTGATGTATAAACTAGGCTTAAGGTTTACTTTTTGAAAGTGAAATAAGTTTAAACGAATTCATAAAAAATTTAGAAATTATTTTTTACTTTAAAAAAATGTCGCTTGAAGTTGTATAGTTTTTGATTTTTTTTGGATACCAAAATATTTGTAAACAAAGATTTTGTAGAAAATTTAAAGAACTGTTTATCGATATTTCGCTTATAACATGAGACAAAGCTCTTAAACCATTTTAAGCAAGTTATCCTTCCTATATAAAAAGTTTTTTTTTTAATATATTTTTATGACTTTGTCTTTGACGAACTTTTAACGTGTGTTTATGCTAAACAGTTAAAATACCACCTTCTAATGAATTCTTAAATAGACACTCCTCAAAAATGACTAACATATTTTCAAATTGTATTCCTTAATGCGTAATACTTGGGAACATATTTATAATTCATTGTACCCCCAAGAAAGTAATAAAACAAAACGAAATAATCTCGCAAGAAAAGTTACAAATTTTGAAGAAAAAACAAACAAACACAAAAATAAAATAAAACACCTGCTTAAGAGCACATCATAATATGTCTTACAAGAAAACAGACTCTGTCTCTTTTTCTCTATACAAACAAAATATTCATGGAGAAGTGAGTTTGCAATATGGTCTGGACTTGATGTATAATACCTGACAGTTTTCTTCCCTTAGCCCACAACTCTTCGTCAAACTAAAAGGTGTATCTTCAAAATGCGATACCCTCGTTTTTCACCCGAATGGTACATTACCCCATCGCCATCACTTTATATAGGATAGAGACTCCCTACTTCATATGTCGCATCCAATTCGGCATTACCTATGCAAATCCGAGCTCATTTAAAACTATGTAGGACTTTTCATAAAATGTATCTCCTCCACAAGTATACTTCGGCATACACCGCGCCGAATTTATGGGTCCTTGTATGACATAAAAATGTAAATTTGACAGCTTCTTTTCGGTACGACCCTGCTTCGAGTTCTGGTAGAAGCTGCTGCCATCGTATATACGCCAGGGAAGAAAGTTCATTTAGGACATAAACATTATGCTAAGTATGAGTACTTTTTTTCTATTTTTTTTAACACTTTCCAAGGATCCAGAGCATCAGTTATTCCTTCCCTGATGGCGGTAGATGTCGTCGTTTGCTGGCATAAGAGCAAGAACCACGGATATGAAATGCTTAACCACATAAAATGTAACGATTTTCGTGTGGCGCCTGTGAGAACATTTTTGCGTGAGACGACACATTCGCTCCTTTAAATGAGGCACGAAATAAATGCCAAAATGAACTTACGCGAGTGCTTGTTTAGCGGAAATTATTGACTGCTATATATCTCTCAAAATGTCATGTTTGAGTTGTTTTGTTGGTAGCAGCAGCAGCCAATTTCACTGTATAGTGAATTATTACTGATTATAAAGTCATGTGTTATATACAAGGGCTGTTTACCTACTCGAGCGAAATCAATTTGTTGCAAATAGATTGCGTATACGCCCGAGTGTACCACTTTAATTATTTACATTGGTGAATATCTAAAGTTAGTGTGACCAACTGTGAATATCAAATAGGTTTGAACTATTATATATTTTACAACAATAAAGGATTAAAAATATAAACAATATAATTTAATTCGCAGGATTCTCTCTTTAATTTGTTCTTTTATATCAAAAAAAATTTGCTTAACCTACTTTTAAAATCAGAAATATTAAAAAAAAAAATAAACACAATATTCACATTTTTTAAAAGTTAATGTATGAAATAATTTTGTCAAGATTTATCAAAATATTGAGGAAGTCAAAAGACAGTTAAAAAAAATGGAAAACTAGATCATGGAAAACTTTTATTTTCGAGCAAAATTAGTTTTTTGAATGTTATGTGTACCATTTTGTATAGCTAGAAAATGTAATTTTTCCAAGAATAAGGGATAGCTGTTTTCTCGCAATTTATCATCACACTCATTTGTTGGCATTTTTAAGTTGTTTTTTTTTTTTTTATTTTGGTATTTTGTTCACAAAAAAACGTATCATTTTTCCTTTTTCAATGTGAAATCCAATTTGTTCTCTTGAAAATACTTCCCATTTTTTCAGCAAAAAAGTATTTACTTAATTTATTCAATTCATTTGTAAGCTAAAATGGTCACACCGACCATGAAATACTCTGATTCAGGCGAAGTGTTTTCGTCCGATTATTATAGCCACAGTTCCATCCATGTATAGCTTGTGGATAATCGCATCCTAATATATGTATGCTCACAATGCAAAGTAGTCGTTTGTAGCTTAGAATGAAAATTGCAGCAAAAATGAAGCCTGTAGAGGTTTAGCTTATGCTTTTAGTCTAGATTACCAAAAGTGGACATGCAATTTAGGAAAAATAACGACACATTTATATTCTCTTTCTGCTATAGTGTATAACCAATCAGCGAAGGAATTTAATTCCGAAAAAGTGCATGGACTCATCAGCCCCCAACAACCTACTACGCATATATTTGCTCAGAAGTAGCACGGAACCTAAGAGTGCCTATACGCATAGGCGATTTTGCAATATAGTATTCATACATTGAGGGGATTTTCTGTAAACTCAATTAAGAACCCGTATTTGATGCCCTGGTTGGAGGATTAATTCAATAGCATATAGTGTTCCAGATGTTTTGGTTAAAGTCAGGAAATCAATTTCTCTTCCGTTTGCCACAACATCAAGCTGTGGCATTGGCTCTATGGATGCGGGTGTTCGGATGATAACCGTATATACATCAGCAGGATGGAAATGCTCTTGGTAGGGAGTGTTGGCTTGTTTGACAGGAATAAAAGTTGTCATTTCGGTGACCTTAATTTATGAGCATAAATAAACGTTCAATTGCTTCCGAAAAAAAAAAATACACTCAACAAACAAGCCACTCATTGGTGGTTTGGTGTGTGTGTGTGTGTTTGTTTCATGTTTTTTTTTGTTGATAGAATGGAGGCTTATTAAAGGCTGATTCGATTTTATTAAAAAATAAATAGCTTCAATCTTGATATTGATTGAAGCTATTTATTTTTTTAATAAAATCGAATCAACCAAGACCATAATGGAGCTATACGATCATTTCAAATATAATTTTTAGTGCCTTTACTTTGAGGTATGTGTTAACAAATTGAAAAAAAAAATTGTATTCAGCATTCTACATAAAAAAATTAATTTTACATCGATTCTAAAATCGATTTAGTTTAAAAACTATGAATTTCTAATGTGAGAAATAACTGAGAATGAAACTAGTTTGAATCAGAAATTTGTTAAAGTAAGACCTTCAAATTCGGGGATATAGCAACTAAGAAACAAAAATATGTTAACAGACATTTACAATCTTCATAAAATGTACCTACATACATAAATACTTTTCTGTTTACAAGAACCATAATTTAAGTAAATTAAATCAATTTGAATAACCCTGAAGATATTGTACATATTTCACTGGAATTTTCACAAACATTAAAGGAAATTCTTAATTAAGTTTAATGTACTTTATGTATATTTCTACACCGCCTATGCATGCATTCAGATATCGAAATATCTAATTCTTTCAAATAACTAAAAATAGAAAAAGAAATTCGAAAAACCAAATTTCAAAGTTTCTGATGGTTGTTTAAAAATGTAGAATGAGTTTAAGTGTTTTTGTTTTTTAATTTTGAATGTATTTTTGTGAAAATCCGAAACATAGGAATTCTAAAATTTACCGGGATAAGAATTGTTTAGCAACATTGCCCAAGCATGAAATGTTGTTGTTGTTGTTTTTTAACAGTAATTTTGATGGCCTGCTTATCAAATGCACGGTGGTAAAAGTTCGGACTGAAGAGTTTCAAAATTCAAAAGTTTGAAATTTCACTTTTAGATTTAAAAACCAATATTATCATAGATTTTTCCACTGTTTTCAAATATTTTTTTAGAAAATTTCCTCGTCTTAATAACGAGCAGATAGACCCCCTTATCGTGTCTGTTAATTTATACCTATTTACTTAATTTTTACTTGTGATATAAATTTACATGCAGTTTATATCACTTTTTTCGAAAACGGTTAAGCTGATTTAAATCAATTTGTGTATGTTTGTGTATGGAGAATATTTAAAATCTAAACTTGTTTAGCTAAAATTTCAAAAAAATATTTTTTGGATTAAGAAAACATTTAATTTTCTTTTTTTAAAACAAAGATTATATAAACGACTTGGTAATTTCTACTTGCGATATATGTAGGTACTATAGGGCAAGTTATGGATTCGTGCAAAAAATCGAACTCGAGATAACAATCACATTACGATGATAGAGAACACGAAAAAAGTGGTCCCGCAATTCCGTCTGTCTGGCTGTGTGTTTGTCTGTATGTCTGTATGTCTGTATGTCTGTATGTCCGTATGTATGTATGTCTGTATGTCTGTATGTCTGTATGTCTGTATGTCTGTATGTCTGTATGTCTGTATGTCTGTATGTCTGTATGTCTGTATGTCCTCATGTATGTATGTCTGTATGTCTGTATGTCTGTATGTCTGTATGTTTGTATGTCTGTATGTCTGTATGTCTGTATGTCTGTATGTCTGTATGTCTGTATGCCTGTATGTCTGTAGTTCTGTATGTCTGTATGTCTGTATGTCTGTATGTCTCTATATCTCTATGTCTGTCTGTCTGTACCTCGGCCTACAGCCTAAACCACTGAAGCGATTTTCTTCAAAATTGGATCCTAAGATATTTTGGTGATTCCCTACAGGGGAAATCGAGATTTTTGTTTAGCTCAAAAAGTAACGGTACTTGCATACAATCGTTTAAAAAAAAAGTTATTTATCACAAAAACGGCTCTAAAGATTTTTTTTTAATTTTTTGTGTGTACTAGCAGTGGTTGGTCTATATTTCAGTGAAAAAAAAAAAATTACCAAAAACCGTTATTAACGGTAACTGCCATAGATCCATTTTTTTTATTTTCGATTTTCTCGTTAAGCGCTTAACCGATTTTGATCAAAATTTTTACTTAGGAGGTTCTATTAATTGTAAATAATTCTGCATACAAATATTTTCAAAAAAATATTTTTTCGTTTTCGTTTTTTTGAAAACAGGTTGATGAATATTTTTGAAATTATGGTTTTAGCTGTATATTATTACATTCTTAAAAATGGCATTTCAAATTTTTTTTCTAAAAAATTTCAAGAAATTTTGTACATAAAAAATTATTTTTTAAGAAAACCGCTCCAACGATTTTTTAAATCTACATTTTTTTAAGAATTAAGATGGCGTTTTTCATTTTATAAAATAAATTTGTGAAAGTTTATAAGCACCCAAGCTTTATAATTTTACTTAATTCTGCAAAGTAATTGAACACGAGTTGGCTTAGGAAGCTATTTTTCAGTCTTAGATTAAATTTAACTTTAAGTTGTCAAAAATCAATTGAAATCAAAGTGCGATAGTATGGAAATGCCCATTCACTATCGAAAAAGTGAAGGGATTTCTATATGGTTTCACCCTTTCTATGTTGGTCAGGTAATCTAGAGGTAACTCACCAAACACTGAGTTAACTCGCAGTTAAATTGAGATATAAATTGGGAGGTAAGTTTGGGTTTAACTTACGAATCTGGGATGATCACACACTTAATAACTGAGCCTAATCATCAAAAACACATACCGAAAACCTATACATTTATGTGCCTCATCGCTTTCCTGTCACAAAAGTAAGTTTTTCCAGTACCTAAAGCACCTACATTACGAAGATTTTTCTTACTAAAAATTATCAACGCTTAGGAAAGATGAATTCTACTTCGCAAATATATTCAAATAAATATGTATTTAAATACGGGACTTAATATTTAGTCTGGAACTTTTAAAACAGAACCGGAAACAAGCAACTGTCCGGAAAAATACAGGATAAATGTTCACCTTGCATATAGAATAAGCTAAATTATAAAGACAAAAATTAATTTATTTTACGAAGAAATTAATCAAAAACGACAATCATCCTCCAATAAACATAAACAATTTCCAAATGTAAACTCTCAATCAAAAGGATCCACAAATCAATGTTGAATTTAATTTAGAAATTTCCCTTTTGTATATTTCGTTTGAACTCCTGTTTTGTATGGTTGTCATGCACTATAGTCATTATTCCATTCAAACTGCACTAATATAAGTAAGTAAATGTATAGATTAAAAATGAATGCTTACACGATGAATTTATGAAGTCAGGAAGACATTTTTAATTACACTGTATCATGCAATCCATTATCCTGTATCGTTTACTCTGACAAGAACGTGAGCATCCGCAATTAATATCTTTTACATTATTAAATGCACCTGAGTCGGTATAACATTGTAGTAGTAGGTATATAAATGGCAACCAAGTAGATATATCTTTCAGCAAATAATGACTACATAGATACAATATTATGTGCTATGCACGACGAGTAAACGTAATTGATTTTCCTTTGAAATTTTCATTGCCCGTAAATCGCTGGAAAACCCTTATTTGTTTTATTTGTTAGCCAGGTGAGGTAGCTTAAGAAAGCAAAGGAAGGAATTTCATCTACAACTACAATGTACACCTGGAATAACATTCATGTTTTTTTTTTTTTTTTTTAAGTTTATGCTACTAAACTCAGCACAGGATCTAATCCAAAATTCAGGTGAAGTAAGCTTTTACCGCATTCAAACATCGGTGATGCAACTTTGGAACAGGAAATAGAACACGGAACCCCTCTTGGGAGCCCAAAGTGATATCCACTATAGTTAGTACTCCTTGCTGCTTGTGCCCGTACTCATATACCTTTAGTTACTTTGAATTTCGAGGTTAAGGGTCGTTCAGCTATACCCTCATCCATCCAAAACTGAAGCCAACCCAAACAACTATACGGTAACGTAGAAAGGGCATACAGTTTTTGTCGAAAGAGTTTTGAGAGTATAAAGAACGTTCTGGAGAAAGGTAAGGATGCATGCTTGCAATATCGATGCATTTAAGTTCACCGCATTATTTTTATGGATAAAAGCTAAGACTCCATTTCGAGGGAGTTGGAACTGCTATACTATCTTGCCTCGCCTCGCCCCTACCTGGGCCACACGTGAGGCCATCTTCATGCTGAGAATATAGGAAATGAAATTGGTTGGCACTTGGGTGCTGATATGGGATTGAGGGAAAAGAAAGTGAGGTTTATTGAAAACATTTTGAAATTGTGTGTACTATAAGTGCTGGTACGTACCGGGATACGACTTTAGGTAACCAATCACCGCCGCAGTATTTTGCCAGGACTGGATCATTAGTCGAACTTCCATCGTAGAATATCAAGTGGTCCCGTTCACCAGTGCAATCCGACCAAGCACGTATGGACCTAGATGTTTTGTTGAAACTTGCTATTGACCTGAAGAAAATATGTATTTAAAGTTTAAAATTACACATTAAAGAAAGGCTTTGAGTAAATTTGTATACTAAATGAGGTAAAGTAAGGTTATTTTGCTTTTGTGTTGAATTAAACATTTACAAAATAATAAATAATAATAGAATGAGTAGAAATTACTATTTTTTGAAGAAGAAAAAAACAATATACAGAAATAAACAGTTTAGTACATTGTAAACACAGGATTTTGCTCTAGGGCAAGTATGGGTAAAGTTTCAAAAAAAAATCGGAGATAAAATCAAAATTGACACTAAGATAATGGAGAAATCCGAAAAAGTGGATTTCGCCATACCTTCTATCGGTCTGTGCAACCGTGCGTCCACTGTAATTTGAGCTAAACCTGTACGAAGGCAGGTATGAAAAAACGGTATGAAAAACCCTATGTTTTCGGACTTCTCAATTCAGTATACATATTGTCAATTTTGATTACAACATCCAAGAATTTTTTTTACCTGACGCGAAACTAGTGTGTACCCTATAAAGCAAATACCTACGAGTAACTGCCTGAACAGAATAGAATGCTGGAACTGGAGCCGCAGATGGAACTGGAAGAGCTGTCAAAAAGTGTCGTACGTTATTTTTTTTTACCTGCCCACAATGCAGCTGTACAGCTTTGAATGTATTTTGAAGAAAACCAAAAGAATATTCTTGTGTACAAGCTCAGAATTCACATTTTTTGTTTCCAATAATTTTCGTTTTAATAAATAATTTTTTTCGCGATACAAATAAAGACAATATTTTGTTCCTACCTAAAAAGTTGTTTTTTTTTTCTTCATACAAAATGAAACGTCAAAAGTGTCGTACGTGAAAAGTTAAAAGTTAGTGAACTCTTCCGTCTGCGGCTGCAGCTCCGTATGCGGCTACGTTCCGTTGTGTTTGCAACATTGAATTTGCGTGTATTCAATATTTTGACAGCTATTCCAGCTCTGGCTCCAGTTCCGTCTCCGTCATCATTCCGTATAGCCAGTAAATACTCAGAAGCTTCTAGATTCAGACTCTAGTTCCAAATTTGTTCCACAAAAAAATACAATGATACCGAGACTATGGCCGAACTATAACAAGACAAGACCTGGACGATACTTAAATTTTTTGATCTTAACCGAAACGAGATTTACAATAATGGCTGTGTTCCAAAATTCATCAGATGCGCATTCACTGCGCAAACTGCGCATCCAATAATTTTTTAGCTGCTTCCATTAAAGTTTTTTTTTTTGCATTTCGAAACGTTAGACTTATGCAATGTAATATTTCTACAAAGCATCAAGTTTGCGTTGCTGATGCGTATGAAAAGTGTAGGCATAACTTTCGCATCAAAACATTTTCTACATTTTGGAACTCAGCAAATCTCCTTTTATTTTAGGTGCGTTTTATTGATAATTCATAGCTAGCTTAGCAATATAAATTCCAAAATTTTGTATCCTTTATTTTTCTGTGGCTGTGTTCGCAAAGTAATCTCTTTTTCCTGCTTCCACAGTGCATAGTCCTGTGTCTTAATGTTTGATGGCTATAACTTCTTATTGTTTGACAGATTATAAATATGGAATTAGGGAACGAGCTAAATTTTGACGTATGTGGAGAATTTAGTGCAAAATTTTGCTGAAAAATTCTGAAATCGAATTTTCTCGGGTAACTGAGTGATTTTTGGTCGGACATATCAATTACTTAGGTGGACGCGTTTCAATTTTCCTCAATTACAAATATCGTAAAACACATCCCCTTTGTTAATGAAAAACAATGTAACGACATCTTAGTTTCAAGTCTACATTTATATTCTTTATCCACTTATAAAATGACAAATTTACTGGCCTATTTATCGGAACTTTATGATTATATTATTTTTTTATCAAAAAAAAAATTACTACGCTAGCTATAAAATTGCCAGTGCCTGGTCTGGCCAACCGTAAAAATTATTACAAAACCATTCGGTTCAAAGGCTAAAAAATATTCTTTAAAAAGAAAACAAAAAAATAAAAGAAACCTTAAGAAATTCTAATTTATATCTTGCACCAATATTTATATGAATATAATAAAAAACAACAAAAAATACTGACCTTTTAACTAAAGCTTTATGTTGATTCTCTTGACTAACAGATATCATTGCATGTTTGCATGTAGGAACTTCTTTTTGGCGAATTGTCCAGTAACAAGTGACATTTCTTGGATACATTCCAGGATAATTTGGACTTTGCAGGCGGCACTTTTTCCTATAGCACTCATCAAATTGTCTCGTGCAGTATGTGCCCGGAGTAACACGTCCGAGCTCTAGCAGTTTATCAGGTAGTCCATACCTATAAATAATTTAAAAAATAAAAAATAAGAAAAATGTAAAAGAAAATGTATTTCTCAAAAAGTCAAAACATATATCAAAAAAAAAAAAAAAAAAAAATAAGCGAGCAAGAGGAAGAGGAAAGGCTCCACACAATAAGCAATTTCAATTCTGTGGTTTTTCACTTCTTAAAATGCAACCAAATATATTTTGCAATAACATCAAAAAATGAGGACGAATACCAACAAAAAAAAACATATATAGGTAAGTATAACGTACAAAAAAAATTTGGATCACAAACCAAAGTAGAAAATATTTAACAAGAACTCTGGCACTCCTCTAACCATGTCCCACTTACCGAACTACGGCGTCGGACTGACTTATAAATTTGTATCTTATATTAAATTCAAAAGGATTCTCGTCCTGTATGTTCCTTGGCGGGTGGAATACCTGTAGTTGTGAAAAATGAAAAAAAAACAAAGACAAAAATATAAATTTATTTACCATTCGCCTAGAACACCTTTGCATTGTACATTATTTTAAATTGAAGGAAATGTCTTAGGTACACACAGATATAAAAGTGATACCCCAGGTATCTTTGTCAAGATATTAAAAAAAAAAAAAAAAAAGATGTCAGCATTTTAGAGGACTCTCAATGAAAGGCCTCGTCTATATCTCTATCTTATGCAAAATGTGTACCTACCTATTGGGGCACGATACTGCACACCTTTACTGGCTTTTAGAATCAGTGTGTGGGATATGTGTCCCAGTTGTTTTGAGGATAAGGAGCTGAAGCACACGAATGAATAGGGCACAACGACACAATGTGTCAAATGTCTTTAGAAAACAACAACATCATCAACATCAACTACAACACACCTACATACATAGATACACCCAAAGATTTGTTCTTTGTGTTATTTACCCTATGTGCATAGGAAAAGTATAATTGTTAGCAGGAAAATCAACAACAATAAGAAGAAACACTGGGAACAACAAAAACAATGAAGAGACAATTAACAAAATGCATATGAGGAGGCGGTGAGGGTGGTTTCTGAGGGTTGAATGTCCTGCTATTCTGCATGTTGTGAGCAGTGCGGATTTGCATTTGCTCTAAATTTACTATGCAACTTTGGGATGGAGCGGTGCGGCAAGGGCGGCGGTCGCGGCGCTTCTGAATTGGAAACAAATGACTTTGTGGTTGGGATTTTATTGAATAACATTGTATACATCAAGTAAAAAACTAGGTCATGTTCAAAAAGGATTTGAAATTGTTAAAGAATTGAAAAATCTAATAACTTATAAATTCTACACCTACTCAACTTATAATTGGTTTGGTTTTGAATCGGGTTTAATGTTAGTGATGTTTAAATTTAAGAGTAAAATAAAAAATAAGGATAGAATGTTAGTAATAAAAAAAAGCTAAACTGCAACCAAAATAACAGAGCATATCTTTAGCTGAATTTAAGTATGATAATTCTCCTGAATTTTTTTTTTGAAAAAGTCGCAATTATTAAACTCCTTTTCTATACGAAAAGCAATAACATTCTAACGGCAAACTCGAAAATGCCAAGTAAAGCTCGGTGTCTCAGGAACTTTCACTTTAAGTGGAAATCTGTTACACTTTTTATAGTGGAATCAATTTCCACAGAGAGAGAAAGACAAAGAATTTGAAATTTTAAGCCTGGTACGCAGATCGAGAAAAATTTTTCTTTTCATACAAAATTTTTCGCAGGACACATTTTGTTTTTAGTTTTTTTCCAGGCAGTACACAGTTCACGCGCAAAATTGTGACGTTTGTACCCGCTGTAAGGTCAAGTCTCCTCTAAATTTTGCCAAGAAAAATAATGTTCGAAGCATTATTTTGCGGGAATAATTTTGACAGGTCAATAATTTTGCACGATAAACACGATCAACTATTATTTATCGTATTCTACAAAAAGAAAATAAGAAGAAAAACATTAATTTTGCGCGATTTTTCCAACGTTTTTGTAGAGATAAAATTCGTCTTTTCCCGATCTGCGTACTAGGCTTTAATGATTAATATCTCGGAGAAACGAACCTTGAGTGGCCATTTTTGGGTCATCCGTCCCATTCACGCAATTCCATTGCTAGGGTATGTACAGTCGTCAGGCAATTGCCCATTTGAAGTAAATTTCCTTCTCACTAAAAAGTGGAGCAAATCATCGAACTTTAACTTCACTTTTAAAAAGAGGCTGGGTGCGACCCACACGATAACTTCCAATTGGTTCCCTTTGAAAATCGACTACCGATATTAGTTTTTCATAAGAAAATTACCAGTTAATAATTTTTGAAAACCTTAGCAGTTGTGCAATCAAGGGAAGACCAAAAGTGGGCAATTTGCTCTAATTAAATGCCACACGAATAGTTTCAGCAATTTTTAGCAGTTTCTTTTGTAGTATTTTGGCGTAGAATAAAATACGTGCGTGGAATTTTTTTAACAAACTCTACCGATTACCAAGTATGGCATTGTGTATAAAATATAATTAATCCGAAGTTAATATCATTCTGTATTCTTAAGATATTCATGTTTTTAAACAATTTTTAATGTTTTTCTTAGGGAATTAAAAAAAATACTGTGGGCTGATTTTTTTTAAGTCTTACCAATTTTTCACTAAAACGAAACAAAAAAAAAAAAAAACAAAAAAGCTCCCGAACGTACGAACGCATGACCGTACGTACACAATACACAGATATCCCTTTAAAAACAGGCGAATTGGACTCCAGAGACCTCGAAACGTGGAGAAATGTCCAAATTTTCAAGTCGACAAATCGGACCAATTGCAAGAGATTGTATGAATTCGAATGTGAAGCAGTTTCTCGTGGGATAACTTTTCTCCACACCAAGAAACTCACTTGACTAATTTAAAGTCTGCGATATGAAAATATGTACTTCAACTTTTTCTGAAAACTCGAGAAAAATAAGCAATTCTCCCACTTAAAATACATTCACTTTCAAGTGATTCGCTTCTGAGGCCAATTACATAATTTCGGTCTGAAGTAAAAAGTCTGAGTTTGTTTGAGAACTTAAAAAAATAAATAAATTTAGTGGCAGAACAGCTCATGAATAGCTAGGGCCTAGTGACTTACAATCTTAACCATTCCTGTATGCGTATCTGCAGAAATAGAAGGGACCTACAGTTTATTGCCGAATCCAAACGGCTAAAGTGAGCGGCACTTTTCTATGATAGGTGGAAGAGGTTTGGAAATTCAACACCTCCGGCATGACAGTCCAACGCACTAACCATTATGCTACGGAATAATTCAAAAGAGTCAAGGGAGTGTGAGAAATTAGACAAATATTTAACTTCCCATTTAACAAGACAGCATACTTAAAGGGGCTTATAAAAATGCTGATGCTCCAAATGCAATTGATAAACAACAGCACATCTAGACCTGTGACGTCAGTGGTCAACGGTGGCATAGTACGTAGTGTACACAGCTTCGAAGACTGAGCAAATCTGATGCGCGGGTTCAAATACCGCATCATGTGTAGAAAGTTTTTCAAATAAAATTGGATTAAAGCTCAGCACCACTATAAAGGAGACTAATAATAGGGCTTGGCACCCCTTGAAATAGCTATATCTCTAGCCAAACAAAAAATAAAACGAATTAAAATACCCAAAATTAATTCGTAAGCAATTGGTGGTAGCACCTTTAAGTTGTTGTTGTTGTTCAAAATTCAATGAAATTGACGGAATAAAGAATGGTCAAGTCTAATAAACTGACATTCTAGTATAAATAATACAATACAAATAATAATAACAAATATTTAAATTTTTATATTTACATACTTTTGGGAGGGTTTCGAGTAGTAGTTCCTTTAGCTCAATTATGAAACTTTGTATACTTATAATTGAATTCAGGCCAATAATTATAACCGAAATTTAACCAATTAAACTCCAATTAAATCCTAATTAGCTAAAGGAACTTCATTGCCAAACCGGCTAACCATTAGGTTTTTCCAAGATGAATGTGAATTTATCCAGAAAAAAGACCCCAGATGAAAAACACTGAAATGACAACGGTAATCCACACCAAGTCGACAGAATCTCTCATACACACCTACCGCAGAGTCCTTTTGGAGGAACACAACCTCAAAGTGACATCGTCTATACACACCTGGCCTGGGAAGCTATGTGCGGTGGCGTTATACACAATGAGGTTGAGGTTGACACCCTGTATACATAACTCTACCATACCTAGAGCACTTCGCCCCTCTCTAACACCCTAAAAAAGTGCTCCAATCCATGTCCTGTCCATTTAACGATTATCTTTGCATCAATAAAGGATTGTCAGAGAATTTTCAATGAACACACACATTTATCTGAGTGTTGTTGGATATGAGTGTCCTCGTATAGAAGGAGTGCCAAATGATTGAAGCAGCTGTAAATCTTCCCAAAGGCTGTTCTGTTCAACATAACATATAGGAAGTGTAGAAAGAATACGATACACTCGCAATAGTTTCAAAAAAAAAAAACAAATCTGCTCCTTATCCAAAACAGCTCATACATAATAACATACTCGTTAGTAAGAATGTCCTGGACTGTTGAACAGCCTTGCACACAGCAAATGACAATATAACAAAAAAAAAAACATTTTGAACAAACACGTTGTCCTCTTTCGTCGGCGACGTCTATCTGTCCGTTCGTCCATTTAAACATCCACCCCTGTCAACCACCCTACCCCCCAGTGAAATTGTCCAGCAATGAATCTGAAAATTATTGTGCGGTCCAAAGCACCCACACAAATCCTCACAAAGTGGGATGAATGGGCGAACGTAAAAGTCATACACATTACGATACGCAAAACAAGTATAGCAGCACTATGACTTCCATATATAGAATCATTTATGCTTAGATGCATTCTGCATCTTCTCTTTCTAAATTGTGTACTGCTGTATTTTATGTTCTACTCCCAACAACAACAGCCTTGCTTTCCCTCCCCACTATCGAGTATATCCTCTGGCATGGAATCCTTTAAAGCTTCGCTTCTGCAGCATGTTCATAGCCCAGACAAAGCCTTTCCAGATCGTTGTGTGTGTGTGTGTGTTGTTGGCCGCTGCTACTGCCGCCGACATTATTTTTGAGTGCCTATATCACTGTAATGCAACACGCCCCCCAGTCCATCCTCGACAAACAATACACCTCATAATCTTTCCTTGAAAATCTCACAAACGTGCCGACACAACTAGAATACCGACACATTTACGTTTAGGCCTCCTAGTTTTCCTCCGCATCCCTCTTAAATCTCTGATTTTTTTTGTTGTGTGTTCTAAAACGCAAAAGACCGACGACTAGTTGAAAACAAGTGCTTGTTTAGTGTTTAGCATGGTTGCCGTATCTATAGAATATTGTGCCAATCGGTAAACTGTTTTTTTTTTTTTTTTTTTTTTGAGCAATGGAAATAAAAACTGTAACTTAAAATTGAGGATAAAACCAAAAAAGTGTCGACTGCAATAAATTTGACAGTTAAAAAACGACTTCGTAGACCAACATATAAAAAAATGGCGAAGTCACTGTATTACAGGGTGATGCGGCAACATAACTTCCTCTTTGGAAACGCAATTAAAACAATTTTTTTGTTTCTTACTAGCCATTTCCGCGTGCGTTACGTAGCGCACAAACTATCGGAAAGCTTTATAAAAATAAATTGCGTACGTTTTAGCTCAATCGTATCATAAATTTCTGAGTTTTAATTAATTTTTATATTTTATTGTTTAGCGCCACCTTTCGGAAAATTTTAAAACTTTTTTTATGTACATATGCACTTCAAATTTCATAAAAAATATATTGTGAAAGTTTGAGCTAAATCTGATGGTAAATTTTAAATATCTGTTTCGAGTGCCATCTATCGAGGAACTTGACAACTTTTTTCGACGTGCACTTCTTCTCATTCAGCAAAATATTTATGTTCTGTAAGTTTAAGCTCAATTTGTTGGTTATGTTTTGAGAAATTTTAGAGTATACCCGAACAGCAAATTTTTATATAATACCTATTTACACGGTCTTGAATATCATAGTTGGCACCCCATATTGCCTATAGACTGTAGAGGACGATTTTTAGTGTTTGTCATTGCACCTAGCAGCGGGTGTATGTTTGGTATATCAACAAGGTTGTGGATCGCCTTCAGATCTTATAGCCAACAGTCTTGGTATTTTATTTTCATTTAATAAAATTTTCATTTAAAAACGGAGTAAAATTAGTTAAACATTTAGTCAAGTAAAAAAAAGTGCGTATACGCCCAAGTGTACCTTTTTGTATGTCTTTGTTTTTTGGAGAAAATAAACTTATAAGCATAGTTATAGCGTAAATGTGTAACGCTATGTAACTAATATCATAAGTAAAATCTAAAAAAATCTGGTTTACGAAGTTAGAATGACCACCATTTTTTAAAATAATGAAACTGCAGTAAATGTTCCCTTTAGGGTACGTCGGATATACTGGTGCAGAAAAAAAATAAGCGCCACCAAAAGTAAAATGTTGTGGTATCTTTAATAAAAAATGTTTAAAAAAGTGGATGGTACCTACTAAAAATATTACTTTTATGTTAGACTTTTTTTTTTATTTTTGAAAACAAAAATGTTTCCAATTTTTTTTTTAAATTTAGTACTGTTTAAACTAAGTATTTAAAAGCACAGATTGCAAAATTATAACAATTTCGGTCAATCCATTCAGAAGATATAGCCGAATACCTCGAACACGAGGAATTTTTTGTCAAAAAAAAAATCAACTCCTTACAACTACCTATTTTGGTTATAACAGGTACCAAGTTTTATCAAAATCATAAGAGCCGTTTTTGAGAAAATAAAAATAAAAATAGGAAACAAATGTATGGCAGCTATTTGTTCTAGATGACATAAGTGAAAAAATCGAATTGCCCCTCTAGGACCGACAGCGACGCGTCGCGCTGATTGATATAGCAAACCCACTTTTTCGGACTTCTCCAACATCTTAGTTTTACTTTTGAGCACTTGTGATTTTTAGTTGCGCGATTTTTAATCGCAAACGAATGCAGCATACCAACATGCCATACATCTTTTAATGGCTATGAACGCACTTGCGATTTAAAGTCGTTGCGACTAAAAAAGTCGCTCTAAAAATGAAACCTGTTTCATTTTTTGTTTAAAGCGCTGCGATATTTTATTTGCATGTGCGTGCATTCACATTTAAAACCATGTGTCTTATTTGTTGCGACCAAAAAATCTCGCGACTGACAATCGCAAGTGTGTCTGAAACTATGATTTTTTTAATCGCAGATATTTGAATCGCAAGTGCGGTCACAAACATGTAATTGCATTTGTTTCATTTTAATTTCTGACAGTTCGTGTTGCCCGAAAAATGAGACGAATTTCAGTCTTTTAAGCACCGCGATTTCTTGATCGCTTGTGCGATCACTCACATTGAAACTCATTTGTTCTATTTCTTGGGACTAAAGAAACTTAAGTTCAGAAAAAAATTCCAACCACAACTTATGAATATTGATGAATATGGCAACCCTAAAATATGTGCGATACATGATTGAAGATATGGCCGAACTAAAGAGAGTACAATTATTATACGAGTACGTACACGTATACAGTACATGATGCCGAATCTCGGAACTCAGATAGCACGCAAACTAGTGGCCACGCAAATCGAAGTGTGTTTATTTCGATCTCTTCCATTTAGATGGGAAGTGCACGTCAATAGCATTTTCGTTTGGTATTATGGCACTCAAAGGGAAGGTGTCCTTTTTTGAATAGGTACGGCCAGCGTTTTGTGTCGAACACAAAACGCACAGGTGGGCTTACATGCGTGTTTGACTATTGTTCATGCCAACATACATACAACTTATTTTTTTTTTTTTTTTGAAATTTCCTTAAATCTCGTTTACAACAGAATATTTAACAAACTTTGGATTGGATTTTGGATATGACAGGATGGTGGCGTACGTACATCTGCATGCAACTGACATTAAGCCTTGAAGAGGAATAAAAATGGAGTACCTACCTATAACAATGTTGGTATAGTGAACATAGTGAAAGGATATAGGTTTTGAAAGAAAGCCAAAGGGGTTCTATAAGCTAACGATGCGGGTTTATAAAAACAAATCCGCTATCAATCAACACGTCATCGTTGTGTGTCATATAGAGTCAGTTGGATTTCATGAATTTGCTTCTAGTTATTGGGAGTTTAGATTTTAACTGACGTGTCCAGTGTTGATTGCCTTGGCCTCGAGTGGGATTTGTTTTTGAATGATTTCTTTTGGAAATTGGGGGATTTGTTTATTATTTTTCCTTTTAAGGATTTTTCATTGAGTTTGGAAAGTTGTGTTTTGTTACAAAAAAAAAAGGTTTTATTTTGTAAAATAGAAACGATGTTAAAAATGTTTTGAATATTTTTATTCGATTTCCTCATAGAATTATAAGCCTCGACTTATAGACCGAGAGCAAATTTTGGATGTGAATGATAGCAAAAATTCAATGGTGTTTAGAGATAGATCTTTCCTTTCTTCTATATGTAAATATGTAAGTCTTGCATGCTGTGGTTGGGGCCAGAAGGAAGAAGGAGAAGTGGGAACACACGCTATACAAATGTCAACAGATGGAGATGAACAAGTATTTTCAAAGAAAATGAAGGTTTCAAAACAAATTTAACTCTGTCGAAATTTTATTGAAGTTTTGACATTTTTTTGGTCTATTATTAAAATGAAAATAACTTTACATATTTGAAAAAAGTATTGCAGATTTTTTTGATGTTTTAAGAAATTTTTATTAAGTCAATTAATTGGTGAATTCCATATAGGAATTTATAATTTTACCTCGAGCCAACCTATTAACCCACCCAGATTCCTTTGCCAAATCACACGATCTATTCTATTTCAATACCAGCAGAATGAACTTTAAACAATACAACACTCTACCACATCTTTCAATTTATTTACTTTTTTATTTTCTATATGGTTTCGGATAGAAAAAAAAGAGGTTATGTAGTCAAATTTAGCATAACGATAATGGTGACGTCCAAAAGTAATTTTCGTCATAGAACTAGAGCTTAAAAGAATGAACCGATCTGCCCGAAATTTGTTAAATTGTGTTGAGCATGGGCAGCTTCTATAAAAAAATATTGTTTAAGTTTTGCTCAATAACAGCTATGAAGATTTTGATGCATCTTTTTACCCGCTATCTCTAAAACAACTGTATTTCCCTGATTTTAAGCTAAATATTCACATATTTACATTTTGAACTGAAATAAAATGTTTTGTTTTCAAGTAAACTTCCTTATTTTTGAGTTATATGACCAATCTTACTTCAATTTCGCACAAGGTTAATACTTCTTTGGTAAAATAAAAAAAAATACGAAATATTGACAGGTACAGAAAATCACAGAAATTCAAAGTACATATTACTGTTATTTTTAAATAATTTTTTTTTTGTTTTAAGTGATTTTTTTATACGCCCTAGCTTCTTGTCACACCTTATGCAAATCACCCTGTATATAAAAATGAAAACCTTTTTATGTTCGTTCGCGCATAACTCGGCTAAACATAATCCGAATCAACTGCGGATTTTTTTGTTGAACCAGATTAACACACAACGGAGCCGAGAATTGAAAAATTCGACCACCAAAGTGAGAAAATCTTGCAAACATCTTGAAATTTCAAATTTTCTGAATTAGTTTTTTGTTCGTACGCACATACATAACTCGGCTGAACATCATCCAAATTGGATGGAAATTTTTTTTGTTGGATTTTTATTGAACCAAAGAAACACACTGTGGAGATAAAAATTGGAAAATAAGGCCGGAAAAGTCGGAAAGTAGTGATAACAACTGGAGCTTTCTCGACTTTCAACAATAACAAGGTGAAACAAAGTTTGCCGGATCAGCTTGTAAAGTATAAATCTTTCAGTGCCTGTATACCTTCATATTTGTTCTTATTTTGCCAATAAAAACAAGTGTTTTTATTTTTGTAAAAAATCACTGCGCTACCAAACCATGTATTAACTTCGTTATTTAGGTATGGCATATCCTCACAAATTGGAAGTGTGAAAAAATTTACATTTGTGTATGCAATTATTTGTTAACTGCAAATGTTAAAAATAAAAACTTCCAATATTTCAGCAGCAATATTTTATTTACCTTTAAATAAAAAATAAAATTATTTTCTAGCAAAAATCCAATCAGAAACAGTGACCAACCACAGTTTTTGCAGACCCTGGCCTGTTTTGTAATATTTTCCAATTTTACTTCATCCAACACCAATCATGGTAAAAATATTGCTTTAGGTAGGAAGGTATGGCATGTGGATGTGTGTGTCTTTTATGTTGGTCAAACATAGCGGGCTCTCTGTGGTTACACAAAATACCTTGCCAATGACGTAACGAGCCGGTTATTTCCCCAAACAAAAAAAAACCTTAATAAAAACCAAACACAACATGACAGAAAACAAAAATATAATACAACAGAATGCTCCTATCACCGCACAACATACACTACACACCCGCACTTACCCACACCTGACGGAACACGAAACTCTGGTCGTTGGTATGGAGAACGACACATCCTGATCCTATATAACATTGACCAGAATACAAATAAAATTGCTGTTAACGCCCTTTTGCCAATAAAACGTTTGTTCCAAACTACAACGGAAGTGGACGAGCATGAACTCTCATACTCGTCCGAATTGCTGTTCAAATTAAAGAAAAAGGATATTTGAATTGTGTGTATAGTGTATGATTGTGTTTTATATACGCAGACAAGGGGATAACATACAAGAACCACTTTCATTCATTAGGATGGTTGGGGCAGGGAGGTTTGACTCCCCCTTGAAGCTATAATATTGATGATGCTCTTTGGCACTTGGGTGCTTCATTACGCAGTCATATGAATGGGGTGATATATAGTTTTGGGTTATTATTTACCCAAAAACTGTAGGCGATGATTAATTCTGAATGGCGACAGAAAAGGGATGCATAAGGGGGTGAAACCTAACAAAATCCCATGCCGTTCCCATAATGAACCAAGCAATACCTATATGTGTATAATTTTTTTGTTTGCAAAACCTTCATTATTTGCCAGATGAATTTACCAGCCAACAAACGGATTGGTTTAAACTGGATCTCACGTGCACGTAAACTACAAACGAGAAGTAGAAAATTCCATTGTAGATTTGATATTTATGAGGATTTTTTTCAAAATAAATTTTACTACCTCTGTTCCTTTTCCAATGCTTTACGCATTAAAAATTCAAGATTCGTTATAACATATACAAATACATTCAATCTACTCAAGGCCGACACGTTCATGTGGGCAAACTAGGAAGCCGCCTAGCGATTTCATATGTTAAAAATGTTTGTGTTTTAAATTTTAACGTGGATTTTTCTAAAACTTAACCTGGGGGGTCATTCCGTAATTTTCAAAACGATAATCATCAAAACGATTATCGCTGACGTGATCGTCAATAATTTGCTTCACGTAATTCAAACACTATCTCCTCGTCTATCGTTTTTCCAGAGATTGTGAAACCATCATTGAAATGTCATAATAACAATTTGCGTTATTAGAACGAAGTTCTTTAGTGCACGGTTTGTTTGTAAGCCCAAGAAATCGACAGAAATTTACACTAGATGGTGGCGCAATGGAATAGGTACTTGCTTCTTAACCGAAAGGTTCGGCGTTCGATCCCTGCTGGCTACAGGTTTTCTTTTTTTTTTAATTTTCATATAATTTGTATTTTTCTCAAATGTTTGTTGCCATTTTGCAAAATAAGTAAATTATTTCACTCATTTAACTATAGTCGCGTACAAACTTACAATCATGAAAACAAATGCGAAACGATACCTATTTAGGTATCGTCCAAAAGCCATCGTTTTGACGATAGTGTTTTAATGATAATCGACTTACGTGAAGCAAATATTTGATCGTCAAAACGTGATCATCCAGACGATATGCATTTTTAGGGTTACGTGTAGTAGGACTATTGTCGAAACGTTATCGTCGGGTGATAATCGTTTTACGGAATTAATCCCCAGGATTTAAACTGCGATAGTTTCTGTCAATAACGGGGTGACAGCTGTATCGAAGCTCAGTGGAGATATATAATGTTATAAAATACAAACCGGATTCCCTTCCCAAATCGTCTATCGCTGAAATAGAAAATAAAGTTCCGTCACAACTATAATTAAAACACAATCTTTTAAAGTGGAAAAAAACGTTAAAAAAAAGCACTTTATTTATTTGTTCTTTCGAATTATACTTCTCGATTGAGTTCTGATTTTCAACTAACTCTTCCGTTATACATTTTTACGATTGTTATTCTTTCGTTAAGTTTTACATAGACTTTCAAATAAGTTTAAACATCGACTGCTGCTGAGTACCCTGCCAATACCCAAGCAGTTCGATATAACAGCTATGAAAATACGGTAGCTTTAGTATTTAGTATTTATCTTCTTGGTTCAAAAGAACGTGCTATCGACTTCTGCTCAATTCCATTGACGTTATAATTAATAAAGAATTAGTAAGACTTAAAAACAAATCAACTGCCAGTTTTCTAAAAAAAAACATGCACAGCTAACAATAGTTAAAAACTGATTTTAGGCTTGAATATTTTGAGAAAACACTGTCTTCGGGCTAAAACCGTATTTGTGGGGGGATACCCAGTTTTTTTTTGTAGTAGCCGTGGCGTGATGGTTAGTGCGATAGACTGTCATGCCGGAGGTCTAAGGTTCGATCCCCAGCCTCGCCACCTATTTATTTAAAAGAAAAAAACGGCTACTGCCTCTTACGAGGAATTGACAAATCCTCCAAGAGTATCTCCTGACACAAAAAAGTGGCGCTCGTTAGCCGTTCGGATTCGGCAATAAACTGTAGGTCCCCTCCATTCCTGCAGACACGCACACAGGAATGGTTGAGAGTTGTAAGTCACTAGGCCCTAGTTCAGTTCTTCATAGGAGCTGTTGCCCCATCAAATTTATTTTTTATTTTACCCAGTTTTTACAGCGATTTGATTTTAATTTTTACTGTGTGTACCTAAATTACTAGTCATAATTGCAAATAGTGGTCACGTTGCCAATTTTTTATTTCAGGCCTGCTCTTAATATAACCTATACGAATCGAATAGGTTCAACAAAGATATCAAGTTGGTTGAATATTTTCCCAGAATGAGTTAAATACATTTGTATCCTTGATCCTATTTCTATTACAGTGAAAGCTCCTATTGCGGACAACTTCCTTAACCGGACAATCCCTTTAGGCGGACAAAATATACTGTCTGTGATCAAAATTCATAACGGATTTTATTTCTGCAGCTGTAGTCTGTTCTTGTATCTTTTTTCTTGTATCTTCATGTTTATTTTTAGTTTGAATGAAATTCATGGCTTGTAGGTGGAAAAATGTTTCATGATTCTACTGTATATTATACATTTCCTTACATAACTATTTTTTTATTTTTTCCCTTGGACGGATAACTCCCTTAGACGGACAAAAGTGTTGCGACCGTCGCTGTCCGGCTAAGGGAGCTTTCACTGTATTAGTTTTTTTATAAAAAAATAAAAAATAAACAAAAGTAGGTATATATTTCTCACCTTTACGGATGCTGTCACAGTTGATGTTTCGCTAAAGTATAGCTGTGGCCCGGTTGCCTTGCCACACCAGGAACCGCCTGTAAATGGTCGCCCCAACTCGCTTAGCTGAAATTGAAAGAAAAAATACAAAATAAGAATAAGAAGAACATTTATATACAAAAATAAAATACAAAAATGTATGTAGGTTAAATTGTTTGTCTATTTTGCGTATTTTGTCTTGTTCATTGTCTTCCGAAACAATAAAAATAAAATTCTGACAAAAATAAAAAAAAAAAAAAAATTAAGATACTCACCCTATAGTCAACTCAACTGACAATCTCACAGACACAAAATATAAAAATTAATGAAGTGGGAAGTCATGAAAACTTTGATTTAATTCCAGTAAATTTAAGTTTATTTTTAAGAATAACAGAAGCAAAAGAAATATTGGAAATAATGTTATGGAGTTTATGATGATGTTTCTTGAAGATTTTACAAAAATCAATTTTTTCAATGTACCTATCTGAAAGATTATACACCTACTTTTAAATGATGTAGTGCATATACACTACCAAGCTGAATCTACCTCTGGGCTAAGCCATTACAAAAATGTATACGTACAGAGATTCATTTATGTATGTGTGTTGTAGCTACCTTTCTGATTTCTACCAATGGTCAAACTATTTTTTTTTTGTTTTATAAGACAGAATGGTCATATATCGGCTAAACATCATCCGATTTGGTTGGGGATTTTTTGTTGGATTTGTATTGAACCAGATTAACATAAAACGGAGTCGAAAATTAGGAAATTCGACCGAAAAAATCAGAAAATCGTGAAAACATCTTGAAATTTCAAACTTTCTGAAAAAGTTTTTTGATCGTACGCGCATAACTCGGCTAAACATCATCTAATTTGGATGAGTTTTTTTTTGTTGGATTTGTATTGAACCATATTAAAACACTAAGTAGATAAAAATTGGAAAATTAAATCGGAAAAGTCGGAAATTCGATTGTTATTAAATATAAGTTGCCCGACGACGTTTCGACAGGGTTACAATTGTGGTAAGTTCGTAAAGATAATTTATATTACAAATACAAATGTTATCTATAATTTGGACAACGATCTAAAGTTAGACAACGTTTATAAATAAAAATGATAAAGCTTAAAATATCCAAACAGAATTAAAGGAACAATCCTGTTACCATTCATATTTTATTTTATTTGTGAATTATAAATTTAAATTCAGAGCTATTTTTGTAAAAAAAAAAATGCAAAACTTGGCTAATATACCTACCTACATTATAAGCATACATATATGTATGTATGTATATAATAATTTAGGTATGAAAACTTTGTGATGATGTTTATACTTACAATTAAATTGTTATAGCTGACTTTGAAAGCCTTTTATACACAATAAATAGGTCATGTGATTTTTTTTTCGAATTAAATATTTATTCTTCAGTTGTAGTAAAACAAGTCTCTGGCACTCTGCACAGAGTTATATGTAAGTATAAAAATGACCGTATTTTGCCCTAAAAATTCGACCATGACACTATACTGCTCTAACCGAATACCAAAATATGTATTCAGTCATGGATGTATATATCGGTTAGGTATTAACCAATTGTTATTACGGTCATCATACTCATAGCATAGCAGCCATCAGTTACTATTTCTTTTTATAGATACCCCCCATAAAAGCCGGACGTCTTCCCAAAGGTATATAAGTATATCCACTGTATCTATAGATAGTTTTATGTGGATATCGACGATAGTATAGGTAAACTAAAAAAAAAAGAGGATAACTAAAAAAAAATACGGGCTATTTTTACAGAGCCACAGCTAGAAAATGATGATATCCTTTGTAAGGACTATAAGCCCGTCAGAACATTAATGGAGCATTATCCTTCTTATAAAGGGCATATTCAATTTAGGATTTTATCTGGACTGAAAAATGAATACGTAATTCAAGTGGACACTTGTGATATGATTGGTTCGTAATTTTATTTATCAATGCGGCACCCGGATCTATATAATCGAAGTAGATTTAACTTTGGTTATGGTTGTTTTATATCGTATAAAATTTTTTTGATCGACCTAAAGTTTACCTTGCTAAATGGAAAAACAAAAAAGTCTGTATTAAAAAAAATTCCATTGGCATGAAAAACAAATTGATGGAAAAAACACAAAGGGTTATAGATAGAAGGTAGGGATTTTCATAACGTAGGTTTGGAAATGTTCGTTTTAGTTATATACCTATTATTTTATGAGTAGCTGGATTTTTTGTTGTTGCCGGTAGGTATGTATATTTCATTGCCAATAAAGTGTCTCCCTTATGATCACATTTAAATATTTTCAATTCAATATAAAAACAGTAGAGATTGTTAAAATAAAATACACGACTGAATCGCACAAACTTGCTTTTGTAGTTAACGTTTCTTCGATTTTTAAATATTGAGTATATTAAACTAGTATAATGCATGTATCTTAAGAGATTAAATTGAAAAATTATTAAAAATCAACAAAATTCGAGCTGATCTTAGTTTTTGTAGAAAAACATTTAAAATCGTTGGAGCGGTTTTTTTTTAAATTAATTTTTTATATATTAAATTTTGTAAACATTTTTAAGAAAAAAAAATGTGTGCACCATTTCTTAGTATTTATTAATGTTGAATTAAAAATTAAATTTCAAAAAAAATCATCCGTTTTTGAAATATCGAATTTAAAAAAAAAAAATATTGAATTTTTTTTTAAAAATCCAAAATTTATGTTTTTGAAAATTTTTATATGCAGTGTGATTTCAACTTTTTAGAAGCAAAATTTAATTTAAATCGGTTGTACAGATAAGGAGATACTCCAAAATAAAAAAAACATGGTTTTATGAAAGGTATTGTTAATAATGGCTAACTGTAAATTTTGTTTTTGATAAATCATACACCGTACTAATTTATTAATTTAAAACAATTTTAATCAAAATCGTAGTAGTCGTTTTCGAGAAAATTTAGATTTTCTGTGACAGTTTTTTTTAACATTTATATGGAAAGTATCGTCAATTTTGACTACTAGGTATAAAAAAAACATTTTTGTGCAAAATGTTCTAAAACCGCTCGGTACCAAGATTTCTAAAAATCAATGGAGTCATTTTCGACATATTTGATTTCAAAACAAAAAAAAATTTAAATTTTTTTAAAATCCAAAATATATTTTTTTGAAAATTTTGCTTTACAATACTAATTTAATTTTTCAGAAGATTCTTCATAAAAAAAATGTCAAAATCAGCTTATTCCTTTTTGAGAAAAACGAAAATAAAAAAAATGGTTCTATGGGAGGCACCATTTAAAACTATTTTCTGGAAATTTTATTTTAACCAAAAGGTATACTTAATAAAATTAAATTTTTTTTTAGAAAAATCTGTCGAGTCATTTTTGAGAAAAATATGTTTTTTTTCAAAAATGCTTAAAAAAATTATTTTCGGTCCTAAAAAAAAATTTCAAAAACGTGTCGGGAGAATGTCCAAAAAACTTTATATACCAAGTTTGAATTTAAAATATTGATTTGACCAACAAAACTAGAAAAATAGAAAAGTTCTCAATATGCATTATTCATTCCGCAAATATACGTAAAAAAAACTGTGCTAAACACACACCCGCTACACTCCAATTTGCCAGTAAGGCACATTTCCTTTATTAGTACTGAATCTTATATGGATATTGCGAACTTTTCCCATTATTATTGCTATATAATCCTTTGTTTTATTGGTCAAACCAACAGTTTGGTCTGATTTGGGGCTTACAGTAACATATTGTGTATGGCAACTTCATAAAACTTTCTTCACTATGTATACGGTTAACAACAAAAACCTTTGATATTTATTAACTCAAAAGTTTATCACTCATATAATATTCAAAATTCCCATCAGTTTGTCCTTAAATAAACTCTTTTGAAACTTCTTACAAACAAAGATTTTGCTTTCATAGCCTTAAACAAGCACACTTTTAAGCTGCCCAACACACACACGAAAGTATTTTCTAAATCAATAACTGCTGGCTCTTGATTACATTTGGTTAGCAACTTTTGCCATCATCAGGGCGAGTAAATTAATTTCCTCCTGTTACAAGAGAAATGATTATAAAACTAACAAAAATGTAGCTTGGAAATAAACGTACGTGTACATAAAAGAGGTGTCAGCATTAAAAAGAGCATAACCTCTATTTGTGAACTAACACACATTCAATCATTCTTATTCACCTGTTTCATACGTGAAAACAAATTATAATCGAAATAATCTCTTATAAACGTTTGTATACCTACGAGCAGGTATAATCTTAACTTGTAGACATAAAGGCAAATGAAATCAATATCGGAGGCCTCAGTTCCAGAGCCTCCCGACTCAAATTCAAAGCAACCAATCCAGTACCAGTAGGAAGAATTGTAAGAATCTATGAAATTTGCTGATGTTCCGAAGGAGTCTTCAAACAATTTATTGGGATGGATTATTTCAATTTGAACTGTACACACAACACAGTTGGTATTGGTACATACACACATTAAATTAGGACCATGCAAAACGGTTCACATGGAGCAAAAGGAATTAAACCTACTGGCAGAAATCCCTTCCGCTTATAAGCTTTGAATTTGGCAAACTATAAGATATTCCCTCTGCTATATGTAACTTATGTGCAAGCTTTGCATACCTTTTTCATTTATGGCTTATAGCGCTCCATCATGATGCACCTTTCGGATGCACGTTATCAGACCTTACTTTATGAAATCTTGAATAAACTCTGTCAGCCCACACTCGTTTATAAATGTCGAATTCACTACTTAGCTGCAATCCGTAGACAAATACCATCAAGCCTGGGAATCTGAAGACCGTAAAAGTTATTTAGGTCTATTCACTCTACTCCCCCTCAGTGGATCCGACATCCATCTAATTCCGTAAAGTCTTTTCATTTCCGCAGAATGAAGGGCAGCGGTGCAGTGGAGCCTCGGCATTGAGTGGCAGCGGTATGTAGCTGTTGGAGAAACTTACATCGACCCAAATCAATGTATCAGTATCCGAAAATATAGGAGCCTCACACAAGCATTGAATAAAAGATATTACCTGGTATGGACTGGTCTGAACTCACAAGGAAGAAAGGATGTGCTTTCGTACGTTATGCTGGCCCATTTGGAAGTTTCGTTCTCTGCAGTTATACGTGGAATTGGAATGAGAAAAGTATCCAGGCCATCCAGCAGAACATTTAATATAAATCGATTCGTAATCCTTCGTCCAGGCAGGCGAAATCGTTCTACCTTGTTCTTCATGGTATGTTAAGTCCGTGCGGCCCCCCTACCTCCTATCCACTATAAACGAATACCAAGCAAACATTCCATTAACCAAAACTTAATCAATTGGAACTCTTCGAGTTGTTTCGTTTAGTTTGCAATGGAACGTTTTTATTTTTATGCTTGTTAGGGATTCAAAGTGAAGTGGCACGGTAAAGTTAACCCCAAATTATTTGAGCGAACCGTGATATTATTTGAATACGGCAGCTTAATTTAAAAACAGGAGAAAAAAAAAAAAAAAAAACGGTTCTCGATAATTGGTTGCACTGATGGTTGCTAATTTGCTATTTCACTTATGTGTCTGTTACTTAACTGAACCTAAAAAATACGTAGGACTTTACAATGGTTGACGGGACTTGATCTTGTGGTTTAAGGCTATAATGTGTATGTGGCTTGCTTGTCAGGATTTAATTATGGCTTATGGTAGGTATAAATTTGATAATTGAATATTTTACGAAAGAATACCCAGACATCCCGACCAGCGGTACCTTGCAACAATGGTTGAGAACCTGAGAGAACATCACCTTTACGCTGACCCGGGGTCAGCTTACTACCGTGGCTGAAAGCCCCATCCCAACTCACCCAACCACCAGAATGACAACCGGATTTAAACAAGCCAAGAAGAGAAACCGCCAATATATTTAGAAGTAATCAACAATGACTATTAATTATTATTAATTATGTGATAACCTAATCAATGTACAAAAAAAGTTAGGCCCCTTTTGTGCCAACGTATACCGTTAACCTATTTCCGGCGGCTGCCAGTTCCATTTAACTTAGGAACTGGAAATTTCACACACTGGATATTTTTTGTGTAATTAGAGGATATATTAAAAAAAAAAAAACAACATTTTGGAAAAGCTTTTGGTTTCCCAGAAAATTCGTGTTGCGTTTTTGCAATGCTCGCTGAAAGGAGCATTGCGAAAAATTATTAAAATAAAAAAATTATTAAAATAAAATGTTCTTCTTACATGGAATACATGGACTTTATATGAATACTTTACCAAAAAAATAATGAAATATCCCTAGATACACTTAGTGATGAAAAGATTATTGAAAATAATAAAATTATTAGAAATTAAAAAAAATTACCAAAAAAAATATTTTTTTTAAATTACCTAACAAAAACTCAAAAAAAAAATTCCTAAAAATGAACACTAAAATTATCTATTGTTGTATTAGTTTGAAGTTTCTGAAAATATCTTTTGAAAAGATAAAAATCAAAAACTGCAAACAGAAATTGACTTAAAAAAAGGTTTTTTTTTTCAATAATCAAAAAACAATTAAAAAAAAACTATTTTTTTTTTATTTATTTTCTTATAAAAATCAAGACCAAAATAACCTATGCGCATTATCAATTTGAACTTTCTCAAACCGACCCTTAAAAAAGATAAAAATCAAAAACTTTACAAAAAATGAAAAAAACAATTGACTTAAAAAAATACTCATCCTTTTGTTTGATAGGATGCAATCAAAAATTACGTTTCTTAAAAAATTGGTATATTATAAACATAAACACACAATATTTTGAGAAAAAAAGGTTCAATCTGATTTAAAAACGCCACGAAAGGAAATATATTTTTAGGCTCAAATGCTACTGGATTAGGCAAGCGTTGCGAGAACGCAACGTAGTGCTCTCATCTCACCTATCAGACAGACAACTCATATAAATTGAGTCAATATTATTTTAGAATATAATTTGAACGGTGCCGTGACTTAAGGCCAAGTGACATAAGGCCAAATTTGGGTGTTTGGCCTTATGTCACTTTACAAAAGCGACATAAGACCAAACTTACATATTTGGCTTTAAGTCGCTTTTGTAAAGTGACATAAGGCCAATTTTCTTTGAGACATAAGGCCAAATATAATTGTATAACATTCCCAAAAGCTCCCCTTACAGTAAAAGAGGTTTCGGACATCTTTCAAAAGGAAACTATATTGAATAAATTCGGCATGTCGCCACGTACATGTATATTATTACTGTAAAAAGCCGAAATAATGAAATTCTAGAATTTACCGGTAAATTCTAGAGCACTCAGCATTACGGCGTATAAATAGAGACGTATGTATGGGGGGCATGCTGCCCCCATACGTAAGGCCCAATTGGCCTTACGTCACTTTTCAAAAGTGACATAAGGCCAACTCTTAAAATTTGGCCTTTTGTCGCTATTGAAAAGTGACATAAGGCCAAACACCCAAATTGGGCCTTATGTCACTTGGCCTTAAGTCACGGCACCAATTTGAACCTTTATTGACCTGTAGTTAACATTATTTTGAAAAATTTTAATTTTGATGAAATTTTTTTAGTAACTACCATTGTATTATTTTTAAGATATCTAGTATTAAACAAAATGTAAATATTAACTCTTCAATAAAAGAAATCTGAAATCTTTACGAAAGAATGGAAAAAGTGCTACAAAAATAATCTCACCTTGATTTTTTTGGTTAAAAACAAAAATTTTGGTGGCGCCAACTAAAAAAAATTAACGGGAATAACTCACCCAATATTACATTTTCTTTTAGTTTGGTTTTTCATTAAAGATCTTTTTGTTCTTGTGCGATTATGCGATTTAATTGTTTATTTTGTATCTTTTTGTATAAAATTAGCTAAGTGCCAAAAATGAGATGGGCTCTCAACAACTTTTTTAACAATCATTTTTTAACAATTTTTAACGTTTTTTTTTTAATAAAAAAAAAACTGTCGGGTAATATTTTTAGGTCTTACCAATTCTCCACTACGTCATTATGTATAAAATGAGATATTCAACAAATAATGAGATATTCAACAAATAAGCCGCTTTACAACTTTTTCTTAAATTAATGTAATAAAAAAACCGCTAATTCATTTTTTCTAAAAACCCTTTCTGCACGGCCTTTATAATCTTAAAAATTATTATCTGTAAAATGAAGTGTAGTCGAAGTTGATATCTCTATTTGTTCTCAAGATATCGTCGATAAGTTCACGAACGTACGTACACGCACACTACACATACATCTATCTAAAAACGATGATTTCAGATTCCAGAGACCTCAAAATGAGAAATGTCAAAATTTTCGATTCGACAAATTGAACCAATTACAATAACTTCCAATAGGAAGTTATTAAAAGAAAACATTTCTGGCTTTACAAAAAGTAAAATACTATTTAGTAAGTGTTGCCATTTTGTTTAAATAATTTTTTTTTTCAATAAAATTTTAAGTATTCTTTTTTTATAAAATGAACCAAAACACATAAAATTAAATAAAGTAGGTACTGTCAATATGCTTTAATCACTGTTGAGCAATGTTGAAAATGGGCCCAGAGTTTGTTTAATTAAATCAAATTGTGTAGGTACATCAATATATAAACTCTTTCCAGAAACCATTATGGACCGAAGGACTTTTTGAATGTGTAAACCCAAAATTTGGAAAAAATGTTGTTCATGTTATGCTAATATAGCTAAAAACTATCTAATGAGTTCACTCCTAAGATACATAAGAACTTTTTATTTTATCAGTAAAACCACTGATTATTTCCTATGAGACTTAAAATAGAACTGCTGTGAAACTATTTATTTATACTTAACCCTTTTGTTAATTGCAATTCATTGAGCTTGACAAAAACTAATTTTATCACTTTTATCATAAAGACCTCCATAACTATTATGTTTGTCGCAATGAGAATCCCTTATTCTCTATATGCCATACACATAATTATGTATCTCTATTATGTATGTACATATATGTGACTATTTTTGTTTAGAGAGTATAGTTTGTGCCCTTAAACGAAACTCATCTACTTAAGCCCAATAGAATGGAAAATAACTATTTTAGTATACATATAAATATATACATGGGCTAGAGATAATCCTTTGTCCTTAATGAGCTTTTATTGATGAAATAACTTTCTTTAGAGTAGCACGACCAGATATCGGTTCTTTACTAACTTGTAGGTTTACATACAAAAGTAAATATACCGCAAACAAAGAAACTGTATAATACTTTATTTCGAACAAGAATTTTTTGCTTCTTTGTTTGTGCCATTCAATTCCTTAAGGATCAATGTTATTAAGTAAGTGGTACATATTGTTTTACATACATATTGTTTTACTTGCGTTGTTCTTGTGGCGTACGTAATCGCCTACAAGCCCAAACAAAAACTCACTCATTCCAATAAAAAAAAAAAAAAAACTATAACTATGAACCGGGACTAAGCTTGGGGATTGAAGATGAGAATGTTGAAGATGTTCTTATCCTTTATTTTCCTTTGTAAGAGTTTTGACATAGGAAAAGTATTTGTTACGTAAAAAAATTGAAATTGAAAAGAATAAAACTGCATGTAAACTTGAACGTTGAGCTTACATACATTTATGTATGTAGGTACTTAATTTTCTAGAAATGTTTGAAATATATAAATAAAAATTATAAATATTTATTTAAAAATAAAAAATAATATATAAATAAATGTTTAAAATACCTACATATATAAAGGAATAAATCAATAAATAAATAATTAAATGGATTAATGTTATTGTCATCTACATAATTACTTTATTCAAAATGAAAAAAATAGAACACAAATAAAATATTTAAATCCAAAAATAGCATACTTAAAGGAGCTTATAATAATGCTAATGCTCCAAATGCATTTTATAAACAAACCGCACATCTCGACCTGTGACCTGTGATGTCAGTGGTCATAAGTATTGTAATACGTAGTGCCTACGACTTCGAAGACTGAGCAAATCTGATATGCGTTGGTTTAAATCTCATGGTGTGCATGTAGAAAGTTTTTCATAATAAAATTGGATTGAGTCACAGCACCACTAAAAGGAGATTGATGATAGGGCTTGGCACTGGCACACCTTGAAATAGCTATATCTCCAGCGCCAGTCAAACAAAAATAATAAACGAATTGAAAAATATTTAAAATTAATTCGTAAACAATTGGTGGTAGCGCCTTTAAGTTGTTGTTGTTGTTCAAAAAATCAGTTGTCTTTATATTTTAGTAGGCTTAGGAACTGTTTCATCATGCCTAAGTCTAAGTAACTAACACATAAATTTTAGATTGAGTCATAAGTCTGCAGACGAAAACAGATAAAAAATAATATATATATTATTATACCTTTTATAAATGAGGTGCCAAAAATCTCTATGGTGACTTTAACCTTGGACCTGGATTTTAAATTTTCTAAGTCTGACCCATTTCTGAAAATAGCTTACCTTTTAGATGGCATACTTTTTTTTTTCAAATATGGGTTGCGTACGATATCCTACTTTTTATAATATTGTTTTTTTTTTTTAATCCCACTTTTTATAATCCTGTTTTTTATAATCTCATTGTATTATTTCAAAATATCGTGCGATTTAAAAAAAAAAAATCTCTTCTTGATTCAAAAATAAAACAACTAGTTTTGATTGCAAAAACAGAATAGTAAGAAACTTAAAAACCAGTTCAATTTTAGTCTACAAACAATTTTATAAAATCCCAAAAGAGAAAAAAAATCCAATTCTGTATATGCAACCACCTACTACCTCACCAAATTTTAAATATTTTTTTTTTTAAATACTATAGTATTTGTAGTTACATATAATATATATGTACATGTATGAGCTGTGAATAAAAAATAAAAACAAACAAATGTTGAAAACAAATTTTGATTTTTTTTTGTTAAAATGTGGTAATCTGTTGTTTTTTTTTTTTAATTTTTCTGGCGGGAAATTTGTTTTTTCATCTGGCAACACTGGTCCTAATTCTTCATGAGCTGTTGTGCCACCATGTTTGAATAATATTAAAAACATAGAATTCGAGACCTCATATAAACTTGTTTTTCCAGTTGTTACTGCAATAAATGATTACGGTAAAACCGTTGCAGGGTAAATAAAATTTATTTTTGGTGAAAAAAATAAAGTGTACAGCGATGATCAAAAATAGCAGCCCGTATTTATTTTTTTATTCTTAGATCTTAATTAACATTTGAATAGAATAAGACGTGAAAAATAGGAAAATAACCAACATGAAATCAAAAAGCCTAAATGTTGTCTAAAGAACGGGTTGCGGTTTTTTAAAAAGCGGTATTATAAAAGACTGGATTCTCAATAAAAGGGATTTTATAAAACAGTTTAAAAAAAACAGTATTTTAGAAGACGGGATTTCAAAAAGTGGAATTTCGATACGCTCCCTGCGAGTATCCCATATGAGATGCTAAGATCCCACAGCCGCGACTAGGTAAATAAAATTTTCTTTGGATAAATTTTACTCCCGGTACATACGTATTATTAATAAAGATTGTAAAAATAAATATTTTTAACCTTCTTTCCTCACACTGGGGTATTAGATACCCCAAACAAATTTTTAAACCATGCTGTTACCGCAAAAAATTTTTGTCGGCCATTTTAATTCACTTTCACATTTTCGCAGTGTTAGAGGTCATTTTGAGATATTCGAACGTTTTTTACAATTTTTTATAATTTTGCTTTGAGATTTTATATGGAGTATAACCTGAAGTTCGTTAAGGTAAGTGTTTTTTACAGTTTTTTATATCGGTTTTTCTTAGTTAAAATTTCATTTTTTGGTTACCTACTTATCCACAAAAACTTAAAATTTTACCAAAGAAATTCACAATGTGGATAATTTTTGAAAAACTTATTAGGTATATTTATTTGAAACTTATTTTTTTTAGTATTTTTATCATTTTTTTTCATCACTTTTTTTAAGTCTCAATTTTTTTCCAATATTTTGGATCCAATATTTATGAAACATGAACAAAAATTTAGTTTAAGTAAAATATTTTTTTTTTTAATTTTTATGATTTGGGTATATCAACCCCAGTACGAGGACTGCGCCACGTAAGAAAAATATATATATGAGACTGACGGCTTCAAGCCATGTCTTAATATGTATTTGTATATATTTACCTATGTAAAACTTTAAACTAAATACAATAAATCAACAATTATTATTACAATTATTATTACTAGTATTGTCCCGCGGCCGAACCTCGGCCAACAAAAACTGAAACATTCTAGGAAGGAGAATAATTTTAAATTTGTTTGAAAATATTGAAGGAAAAAAACATTTTTTTTTTTTAATATTTTTTTTTTTTTTAATATGCACAGTGTTCGACACTACAAAAACAAAAAGGGCCCACAGTGTGTAAATGCGTGTCTCAAGTACATTCTGCACATCTCCGCAATCGTGGCTTTCCAACCATTTAAAATTTATCGAAATCGGTCAAATGGAACCACAAAATTTATTTTAGCCTATTTATATATATAGAATATGAGGGCAGAAGGTTGAAATTAAAAAGCGTATCTCTGCTAACATAGTATTGATATTTAACAGCGAATCCATGCAACCCAATCGCGAATTTTATTTTTATTCGCTTCACCGAATGAACCTTATAGGATTCGTAAAAGCTGCAAGTCTGATACACGCAAATAATGTTATATAGAAATAGAAATTCATTCCAAACTCTTTTGACGATAGTTATGAAAGAAAACTCGTAAAATAAATTCTTTTTACAGCCCATATGCATTAAACAGGATGTAGTCGTACCTTGTAATATTTTAGCAATATACGTTATTTATGCACTTAAAAAAAAAAAATGTATTCCTACGAGTACGAGAGTGTACTTATGTATGTATATGATATTTTTTAAGAAATCTTGATTTAGGTTTTTTTACTCGTATGAAAAAGAGTACTTCAGAACAGATAATACGCAGCAGTATACATACTCTGCTCAAAAGAATATAATGATAATGCTTTGACGGTCTGATACATATAGATATAGAGTCGTTTAAGAAGCACATCCCGCTCGGTGTCTTCACATCAAATATATAGGCGGACCAAAGCAAATATCCTTTTTTTATCCTAAACTATCTCAGAAGTTTAGAAAATACATTTTTTTTTTTTATTTTGGCTTTGGCTTGAAATGGAATGAATTTTTTTCCTCCTCCATCAGCAATCGATAAAATATACTATGAGAGGGAATATCCTTGAATGAGGAGCTGTGAAAGTTTTTTTTTTGTTTTCTTCGATTCTATCTCGTACAAGACGACACAAAATCAGTTTGTCGAGGCCAAAGGATATGTGAGAAAAGTTCGATGGCAAACACAAAACATCAAGAAATTTCCAAACGCTTAATAATATCTATATGTGTTTGAGAGCTGGTGTGACAAGGGGTTTATGTTGGGATTTCTAACATCTTCTTTACTTGACACGATTTCCGCAATTTATTTGGGGCCGAGATTTTCGACGATTCGGCTATAATAGACGAAGTGGTAGAAGTGGTATTTAAGTAGAGAGAGAGAGAGAGAGAGAGAGAGTATATATATTGGTCGAGTTGTGGTGATATAAAAATAAAAAATGAATAATTTATTTGTATAAAATGCTCACATAAATGTCAATGACAGACTTTTGGTTTGGACACACAGAATAAAGGATAATACATTTTTTTTTCTCTGTGGAAACCAGAAAACAGATTTACCAGTTTATTTTGCAATATTTTTTTTTGTTTGTATGAAAAATAGAAAAAATATCGGTGACATTTGAAACTATTATTTCCATAGAAATGTTTGGGTTTTAATATTCTCATCATCACCCGTAAAATTTTTTGGTCATTCCAATCATTGGATATTGGTTCATATTTAATTGGGATTTAAAAGAAAGAATCGTGCCTTGCATCAAATAATATTGGAAAATAATTGATTTTGTGATATATGTGAAATTTTAGAATTTTATTCAAGACACAGATTCTTTAAAATTCATACGTATATGCTTTGCAGTCAGTCAGATAAGAGCGCGGCAGAAGATATTCCCAAACTATTAAAGAAGGTTGTTGATGCAACAAAAAATTAATCTGGTTCAGGACTATATTTACCATATTGGCAAAATGAGCTATAGCCCAGGGTGACAAAAAAATTATTGCATATTCATATGAATTTTTTTTCTCGAATTATTTCGTCAACATTATTTGTCGAAGTTGATTTCTGCTTGAAAAAAAGGACAAAAGTGGACTATAAACAATAAATACATTATGTATTTTAATAGAATTAACTACAAAAAACTATGAAATTTAATTAATGAACAAAATGCTCCATAGAAAGAGATCAAATTTACACAGTTAAAATAGTGGTGCACTCGGGCGTATACGCACTTTTTTGTTTTATTGAATCTTTAACAAAAAATCAACTACAATTTTCATTTTTCCACGTTGAGTTGGCTTATGTCGATCGAAAAAGCTATTTTAATGAATTGTTTTTCTCCATTTATAAACAAAGAGTGGGCACGGTTTGCAGTCAAACGCTAAATTCCATTTAAAAAGTTCTGTCAAAATAAGTGAAGAATGAAAACCTCAAGTACAAGCAGGAGTATCCGAATAGTGAAAGTGATACTGATGTGTTATTATTTTCTTTGATTAATATTTTATATCAAAGATGTGACAAAATTCTCGTGACGTAGAGGTGGCAGATTTTAAATAGCACAGAGTGGCAGAAAATGCCACTGATTTGGTCATTCTTTAAATTTAAGCTCATTAAAGCCAATGAATGCCACGTACGCAACTCACATCTCAAAAGGCCAAAAATTTCCCACACATTATAGCAGACAATGCGAAAGTCAAATATATGCAAAAAAAAATCGAACGATGATTTTGAAAGACCAAAAATTCTCGACGAATTTCAGTATGTGATGGATCTACAAACTTTTAAACTAATAAATCAATCCATCACAACTTATGTCTTCGTGAATGACTGGGAATTGAGCAATTTGAGCCAACAAGGAATAGAACAGAGTTTAAATTTCTCAATAAAATAAGTTGAAGAATTTTTCTAAAAGGATTTTTGCTGTATCTGAATTATGGTTTACAGAGAAAAGTGCAGGTAAAAACTTTACAATTCTTTTGTTATAAACTAACAAGATGAACATTCCCATATAAAATTACACAAATCTCAAGAACTTACATACCATTAAAATGCATGTAAATATTTAGACTTCAATAAACATGGTACCGCTGCTGGTTCATAATGAGTTAAGTGTAATCTTAACATCAAATTCTTGTAAGTAAGCAAGTTGCAATTTTACAACCGAATCTGTCAAATCTAGCAAAAAAAACGCTTCAAATTGAGAGAGGTTTTTTACGGTTAATCGCATGTGCCTTCTGCGCCCAGAAAATGTCTCACATTTGAGCGACCGAAGAAGAAACTGTCTCAAATTTGAGCGACCGAAAATTCTTCATCCATAATTTATACCCTTCGAATTGAAGATGGAGATAACCGGTGGGATTAATCCGATGAAGATGCAACAGAATATTTATTTATTTTAAGTTGCATATTTTTTGTTGAGAGTCAAATTTAAAACGAAATTAAGTGATAGTGATGAACAGTAAAATTAGACAAAAAATTTCATGATTATCAATTTTTGTTGGATGTGTCGCGGATACAAAAACTGAAGAAAAAAAATACACAAGGTAAAAGAATAATTCTTATATTTTAAAGGTTGTAATAGTTATTAAATACAACTAGAAAACAACCACTTTTAGGTGGTATGATAAATGAAATTTTAATAGAAATAATAATAATCTAGTATGGAAATATAAATTATTTTAAGCTGATTAGACTTTTCAAAATAAATTATTTAACCAATTCAAGGAACAAATTTTGTACTTTAAATTTTCGAATTGATCTGAGCCCCCGATTTTTATGAGAATTTTTTTAGTAAACTTTTTTTAGAAATCTAAAATTTAGGAACTTAGTTTTCTTTTCCTGTAAGTGACTAGGCCCTGGGTCTTCAAGAGATGTAGGCGCCACCAAATTTATTTACCTCATCAGAACTAATTAAAATAAAAATTTTGTGAATTTAGATCCAATTTCATTTATTTATCTTAAGCGTTTAAGTTTAATTTTTTTTGATATTAGACTTTTAAACTTTAAATAACTCTTTGTTAAAATTATATTAATGCCAGTTGATCTGAGGTTCAGAAATTATAATTCACCGATTTTGGCGGATTAGCTGAGATTCAGCGATGGTTCGGCTAAATAATTGGCTTTTATGAACTACTTGAACCTTAAATCATCGCTGAAACTTAATTTCCGTCAGTTAAAATACCTGAACCATCATGGGTTAAATATTGAACAACATTTGTATAAATGACCTTTAGTCTTAAAACCCATAATCTAAATATCTATATATAAATAGGCTAAAATAAATTTTGTGTTACCATTTTCTCAAAAAGTATTTAACCGATTTCGATAAATTTTATATAGTTGGAAAGCCACAATTGCGGAGATGTGCAGAATATACTTGAGAAACGCATTTACACACTGTGGGTCATTTTTGTTTTTGTACTGTCGAGCACTGTGCATATTAAAAAAAAAAAATTAAAAAAATTGATTTTTTCTTTCAATATTTTCAAACAAATTGTTTGCGAAAGAAAGTAAAATTGTCGTCTACCTATGCATGAAAAAAATAAATTTGGTTGGGTATTGTCGGTTGTCGGATTGCCAAGATTTTTTAATAAACAGGTTTTAATACTTAGGTTAAAATTCACAGCAATTGATGTAAATTCATACGAAGTCAGATCTTCAAGATTTAAATTTTTATATGAATTTTTATACAAGGCGGTAGAAAGGGCATTGGATAAAAATAATGTTTGATATACCGAAAAAAAGTTGTTGGCAATTTCGAGTGCTGTGCTTATTATTGGTTGGGTATTGTCGGTTCGGTCAAGGTCTTTTTATAGGTTCTAATAGGCGTAAGTTCACGGAAAATGGTGTAAATTCATACAAGGTATTTTTTAACTTCAGTCAAAGTTTCTGTCAATTAAAAGATAATGTGCACCTGGTACAATTGACGCAGTCTACAAAAGCCGAACCTCGCAAAACCGAATCTCCGCGGCGACACATCGTCTCAAACATAATCTTCGACGCGATGGATGTAGGCAAGTCAGTTGACCGCGATTTCAATGAAAATTCCGGCTCTAAAGTTTGGGCAAAGATGTCAGTCAGTCATTTTTTTGTCCTAGCTTTTGTATATTGTGTAAATATGTTTGTATGTAAGTAACGGTTATTTAAATTTTTTGATTTATGTGGTCGAATTTCGACCATTGGGCGATACTAGTATGTATAAAGAGGTCTCGTCGACATGTCATTTCTTCTCTTGTGGTTGTTATTATATGTAATTGCAGGACCTACTCAAAGAAATAATTCGTCCTTCCGCATCCTGCCGCTTTGTAACATCGGAAAAAATAATTGAGCGACATGAATGTGTCTCACAAAAAAATAATGTTTTATTTATCATTTCACTGTGATAAAAATTTCATAAAAATTCTAGATGAAAATAACACGTAAGCCACGAACCTGGACAACAACAAAAAAAAAAACCTACAAATATACTATATTGTTCGAACGAAAAAATAAACATTTCCTTTCTATGCATACAAGCACACAACAACATGGTCTGTCAAAATATCCATGGAAAATCATCCATTACCCGGTACCAGGTAGGTATAAGAGCATAAAATAACACGCACCATGCCTACCTTTAGAGAGTGTGGGGGGAAAGACCACAAAAAGAAAATTCAACAAATTTATGTACATACCTGCATAAATCCTTCGGGACATCCTGGGAGCTCGCCCGATGGACTAAAATTTGAATCGAATCCATCAATATCCGAATCGACCAAACCCTCATCGAAACGTCCCACTGTAAATCCATCGAATATAATCTGCGAAACAAAAAAAAAGATACAAAATAAAATACACAGAATATAAAATGTGTGGTAGGCGGTATAGACTGCTAGGGAGGGTATTAAGAGACCAGTCCCAGCATTGGGGGTATGAGGGTGTAGGTATAAATTGAAGGAAGGTATTTTAGAATATTTATCCAAAGAGGATCAGGCTTTGCATAGTTGTTGTTGGTGCGGTTGTTAGGTGGTTGATTGGTTCTTTTTAGTGGTGAAATGGACTAAATACCAGATGATACCTACCTACATTTATATAGAGATGCTAGGATCCATTCTGTTCTATACATAATATGAATGTGTTCTTTTTTTCCTAATAGGATAATACTTATATCTATGCAATGAGGGGAGGGGATGACGTTTCTCTATGTAGCTGCCGACTTAATTTCATGGAAATAAACCAAACGTGCCGGGGGCGTAATACCAGGTCTACAGAGTTCCGCTTGCATTAGGATATAAACGAAGCTTCCCTATGGGTGATACCTACCCACTTCTATAAAATATGCCGAGGATATCAGAAAAAGCCAATGATTTTTATGCCACCGTAATGGATATTTCATTTTATTTTGCAGCGAGTATTGACCCAGAACAAAGTATATTTACGTATAGCCACCACAGCGGGAAAGGCGGTGAGGGTGTTGATGTTGATGTTGAAGTTGAATCGTGCAACCATGATACCCGTGCCGTGACATTGCAACAATATAAAAGCAATTCAATGAAATTAATCCGCTTCAGTATATCTAAATTGTTGCATTGTATACATCTACATTATCTATATATATATATATTTATGGAGATGCATTTCAAACCAATAAGAATTTGCAGGGATTATTGAAGTATACCTAATTGAAACTCATTGCGATTACTTATATGGCTGTCAGGGGCATGTGATCCATCACCCATCGGCTAGCCAAGTTTTATGTACATCCGCACTTTGTTCGCCCGCTGCTGGTCGTTTGGGTCTTGCTGGGTCTCGAGTGAAATGCGAATGACATCATTAAATTGAAACATTCTCAAGAACTCTTTAAAGTGCCACCATAACATACAATCTTTCTTCGAAACCTCATACTCTACCTAGGTTACTCTTCTAACGGATATGCAATGATTGCCGTCTCGAATATGCCCTACCATTACACTATAATGTATAGGTATAGCCTTAAACCAAGCAACCACTTAGGGGTGTTCCACCTTTAAAAGGTTTCGACGTCGTTATAGTCTTTGGTGTCGTCTGTCAGAGAGGTCCACAACCCTTCGACAAGGTAAACATCATTATGAGGGTAAACAACATCCTTGATGTTTAGCATTTTATAGAAAATGCTTTCAATAAAACTAAGCTTTTGTATAGTAGATATGTGTATAAATGTGTATGTGTTGACTTGTTGTGCCTCTTTGCCTAAGAAATCTCAATATACGAACGGACCATGCACCACATCATACCTTGCACCTCTTCAAGGTTATATGTACATCACATCAGCAACATATTCGAGGGTCTTTGATGGGAAAACAACGACTTTAAGTTGCTAAATATCGTATATGTACATACAGTTCACAAATACAGTGAAAACTTTGAAGAGTGTGAATTTTGAAATGGGTGCCATAAGTAGTTGATATGGATTCAAAAGGAATAACAAATTTTAATTTTGAGTGAAAGAAGATTTGCTGAAGGTATTCGTTTGTTTTTAAATATATTTTTGAAATGAAACATGACAGTTTTGAATGGAATTTCAACACTAATTGGCCATAGGTATACACATGCATAGTAACCAAAAGTCATTTGAATGTTAATCATCAGTAAATAATTTATCTTTTACTAATTTGTATGTAGCTTTTCTTTAATCAAAGAACTTAGAGAACACGTCCGTGAGCACTGTGGCGGCGGCGGCAGAGCTCAAATTAGTTTTGGTTGAGGTGAATTTTTAAACTGAAAATCATACTACTCTGTCCAACAAAGATTGTCAGTACAGGGAAGATGGGACGTTTGCATTTCAGTTTAGTTGCAACGTGTTGCATAAGTCTATCACATATAAAAGCTCGTATCGCGATGCCGTAGTATGCATACTAAATACTTTTTTTTAATCCTAAAAGCTTTAAAAAACTAGTTAATTCTGTGAGTAATCTTACCAATTTTTTGTGAATACTACTTTTAATAAGCACAGCAGTAAGAGACTGTGATTGGTTATGCATTGTGCCCATGCTCTGCCCACGTCTGTGGGCAAAAACAATGCCGTAGGAAGTCTTTGGGAATTTTTTTCGTGGAGTGCCTTGGGAAATTGGTAGGTCCAACTAGTTTGAAAAAAGCTTTCCCATCATAAGGCCTATACTGACAATCTTTGTTAGACAGAGTATAGTACAAGAATTGTTTTTTATTAAGAAGTCCCCCAGTTATGTTTTTTTGAAGGATTGAAGTAAAAAATTGAGTTTTATCAAAACACCATAATTATTATTAATTTTTTAATTTTTTGCTAAGTGGTTTATGTAATTAAAAATATTTTAATGAAAATAATTTGTCTACTAATTAATATTTAAACGTAAAAAATGAAAAAAACACAAAAATCAACTATGAACGGAGCAAGAAAAAAAAACTGGTCACAAAAAAATATTTTGTATTCGTTTCTGTGTTTAAATGGCGATTTTCTCAATCTTGGTATTGAGAAATATATAACAGAAACTTTTTTTGCTTTCAAAGTTTGTTTCTGGACCTTTTACAATGATAAATAAATATTATGAGTTGTCAACCAACATTATAAGATTCAAGGTTTAAGTGGAACAGTTCAAAGACAAGATGGGTTCCTTTTCGGAAGTGCAAGGTGAGCGTTTTCAAAAGGAGAGCGTTTTTAAAGGTGATCGTTTTCAAAATGTGACCGCTTTCGAAACAAAAATACAACTTAATAACGTAAAATTTTGAACAAAATCAGTTTGAACACAATTTTTCAACTTTTTTTTATTCAAAAATTTAAGGTTGAAAAATAATTTTTGAAAAACTGTACACTAAAACAACTTAATTTAAAAACAAAATAATAGCAGCTTTTTGAAAAAGTATAGCATGATATTGTAGCCATTACCGTTGATTTTTAATAATTTTTTTTCTGTATTAAGTCAATTCTTTTAGAAAATTGCTCCTCCCGTTATTTTTAATTTTCTCCAAAACTAAAAGACATTTAAAATTCCGGTTTTCTGTTTTTGACTAAAAACTAATAAGAGCAGTGAATTTTGGAAACAAAACGTTAAATTTGGAAAAAAAAAAAAAAAACAGTTTGAATTTTTTTTTTTTCAAAATGTTTAATTTGAAAATTAATTTTTCAGAAACTATTCACTCGAACAACTTTATTTAAAAACAAAATTAAAGAATGGATCTCTGGATTTTCAAAGTGCTATAGCAGGTGTTACCGTTATTTTTTAATAATTTATTTTGTTTTCTGTTTTAAGTGATTTTTTTTTTTGGAAATTGCCCCTCCTGCCTAAACGGGGGGAAATAGACCCCCCTCCCTCCCATACGATTTTTTCTTGTCTAAATCCAATTTAAACGACCTAGATTTTCGTCACACCTTATGCAAATCACCCTGTATATACTGGGTCTTATAAGAGATAGTCCATACATACAAAAGAAATTCCAAAAAAATCATTTTTAAATATTTACATGTATTCTTTATTAAGTTTTAAACTATTTTTTTGATAAATAAGAGTTACTTGAAACTATTTTAAAATTTTGTTTTATTTTAAATAGGATTTCGTTTAAATCCATAATATCAAACTTCTAGCTATAAAAACAAACTTTTTCAGGTAAAAGTTTTTTTTTAAATTAGTAAGTAATATAGGAGTAGAAAATCATATCAGGAACCCAGAAACAAAAATAGTGTTGACCTGTGTTATAGGAGATGCTGTATTTCTTTTTAGGGGGTAATTTGATAAACTAAAACAGAGTATAATCAAATAAACCAATTAATTTAATTTAGCATATCAGCAAATAATTTTACTAATATTAAGTTTAATAATATTAATTAAAAAAAAAAAAAACAACCTAAAAATGCCAACATATTGGTTCAATAATAAATTGAAGGAAAACCATTACCAGCATAGAAAAACTTGAATTATATGGTGGGTAAAAAGTACTAATTGTTTTTGTGTAAACAAAGAAAAATTCAAGAATCGGTTGCAGTTTGGCAAAGTTTGAGCCACTTATAAAACGAGAAAGAGATTTCAAATAACCTTAGGAACCCATAATGAAAAAACGAAATCTTACAAAAAAAAAAAAGTTTTATTAGATACTCATATCATTTAATCATTCTACTGAATTAATTTATATTTTCAACTAGGTAGTTATGCATCTAATTTTAAGTTGTTTGACTGGTTTTACCTCTATTAAATTAATTATATTAAGTAGCGCATACCTAGCAAATGGAGTTTTGATTCAGTCTTTATATAATGTTGTCACAGCAGCGCAGCGCCTCTAATATATTCGGGTTAAACAGAAGCCATCGAAACCTCTTTTAGATTTATAAAATTATAAATTACAAATACTGTAAACCCATTTCTTTGGAGGCTTATCTTTGTTAGACTTATTAATGCCAAACTTTCTTATTATTATTTTTTTTTTTTTTTTTTTTCATTTTATTCAAAGCCTAACCATCCTCAGGAAATGTTTTTAAAATTTCTATAAAAGAAAAAATTCCTATAACAATATTGTTGGTTGAAGACAAGGATGTTTATTTTTAATATATAATATGTGTGTGTTATAAATGTGTTGGTGTTGATGTAGGTTGTTCTTGTGTACTGTAGAATGTATATATTTCTTGTTGTTCTAAAATCAATTTTAAGTCAACTCCTTAGGGCACCTTCAGTCTATTTATCTTATTAAAGACAGAATTCGTCGAACAAAATTAATGAGAAGGGAATTGTTGAACTTCAAATGTTTCTTTAAAATTTATATTGTTTTTTTGTTTTGTTCGTTCTAGAACGTATATGGAGCGCTGGAAGCACTTTTGAAACATATGAAAGAGTAGGATGGTACCCACATCATTATAACATCGCACCCTCCTTCAATTTAAGTATAGGCCCGCAAAAATTGTTTGCATTTAAAGACAATTTATGGATTTTTTGTTTTTAATTGAGTTTTTGAATAAAAGTGTGATCCTTGCAAAAAGGCTTCGCAGACCCCGAAGCACATAAATGTTTTTTTTTTTTGTTTTTTTTTTTTTTTTTTGATAATTTACTGAGATGAATAATGTACTAAAGTAAATTAATTTACAGCCCTTTTTTGTTTTTATGTGTGCTCATCCATTTACTGGATGATTTGGTGAAAAGGAAACAATTTGTTAATTGTGATGTTGAATGTTTGGCAAATAAAAATTAGATAATGTAATATAGGCCTCAATTAATAAAAGGGATCTGAAATTCACATAAACTCTTGGTATTTCGGGTTGGTTAAGTGAATATGGTCTTTAGTTTTTATTTAACCATGCGGAAAATTGCGAAAGTTTCCGAATTTTGAAACTAGGAATAGTGGAGCTATGGCTGGGAGAGGGAAGATTTTCAATAGTTGTTTATTGGTTTCCTTATTTAACTGGCTTTGAATTTACGATGCATGTAGTTTTATTTAAGTTGACAATGTTGTTGACAGTTTTTATGTGGCAGAAATATTTTGATGTTTATTTTAAAAAACATTAGCATAACAGTTAGTTTAAATTTAAACATAAATGAGGGAAAATTAAAAGAAGGTTTCCTTTTTGTGCATGTTTAAGAAGTTAATGCTTTTGGTGTGCTCATACAAATTCAATAAGGTCCGGAGAGATTAATTAGTACCTCACTTTTGGAATTTACAAAAAAGAAAAAAAAAGCCAATCCAATTGGGCACCAAACTTTAGGTCCGTCCTTTCCTGACGAAAACAAGCACATAAGCATGGTTGAGAGCTGCAAGCCATTATAGGCTCTGGTTGTTCTCGAGATAGTTACGCAAACTGAAAAATCTACATATTGTATATCTATTGATTAATGAAAATTAGTTTTGTGTACTTTTGACTATTCTTAGATTTTTTTTATTTGCTCAAAATTTCAGGAAATCTGACGTGAAAGTCCAAGAGTGTTCCTGTATATTTTTAATAAAAATCTGTCTAGCGGTCTGCAAACGAGGTGCAGCAGCATTTTCGGAATAATTTTAGAACTAACAAAAAAGTGTTCCTGTATGTGTTTGGTCAAAATTGGTCTAGCAGTTTGCCAACAATGCAGCAGCGCATGCAATTTTCGAACTTATCTCAAAAAACACAGTCAGATCTTGCTTAAAATTAAAGGAAATCTTAGGTAATAGTCTTAGAGTTTTCCTACACATTGTTTGTTAAAAATAGGTTTTACACTTTGCCAGACAATTTCAGGAGTGCATGCATTTTCGGCCTTATCTCAGAATCCATGGGCCGATTTTGAAAATTATTTTTTCTTTGAATTAGGATGGCTGGAAAGATACATAATTTTTTAAAGTTATTTATAAGTTAATGGGATAGACGAAGAACGCCATGCAAGCATGAAAAGCTCCTAGAACAAATACGCCAACAACTTAATTCGCCGAGCTCCGCTAGTAAACATACAAAAACAAATATTTTGTAATAAAAATAATAAAATTCCAATCTGCGGTTAATACAAAAATTTATGGCACAACGGCTCATGAAGAACCAAGGCCTAGTGACTTACAGCTCTCAACAATTCCTGCGTGTCTGCAGAAATAGAAAGGGACCTACAGTTTATTGCCAAATCCGAACGGCTAAGGTGAGCGGCAATTTTCTATGAAAAGAGATACTCTCGGAGGATTTGTCACTTCCTCACAAGAGGCAGTAAGTAGCCCGGAAAAAAACTTAAGGTGAAAGCGGCTGGTATTAAACCCAGACCTCTGGCATGACAGTCCAACGCACTAACCATTACGCCACGGGGTACTATAAAGCTGCAGTTTATAATGTCGAAATGTAAATGATTTTTCTGCTTTATGACAATGTAAATCTAAAAATTAATAAATTAAAAAAAAATAAATTTGATGGCACAACAGCTCATGAAGAACTAGGGCCTAGTGACTTACAACTCCCAACCATTCCTGTGTGCGTGTCTGCAGGAATGGAGAGGACCTACAGTTTATTGCCGAATCCGAACGGCTAACGAGCGGCACTTTTCTGTCACAGGAGATACTCTTGGATGATTTGTCGATTCCTCGCAAGAGGCAGTAGCCGTTTTTTCTTTTAAATAAATAGATGGCGAGGCTGGGGATCGAACCTTAGACTTTCGGCATGACAGTCCATCGCACTAACCATCACGCCACGGCTACTGCGACAATATAAATCTGACTTTGTTAATTATATTATGAATAAATATTACTTAATTTTAACATGACCAGACCAATTAGTTTTTAATTTATTAATTATATCTCTACCACAATGACAAAGAAGTTTTCCTTTATTCACACGTAAAGGTTACACGCAGTCATAATATTTAAGAGCAGGTGTAATAGGGGCCGAAAATTAACCGTTAATTATTCATTATTCATCATTCATTATCATGTCTGAACGTTTCATCAAATTTAGCTTTAATCGAATTTGTCTGTTCTCGCATACAAAGTGCGACGGAAGGTATTATGAAGGCCATGTCGTAATTTGATAATTTTGGATTATAACCTCAAACGGTTTCATTTTTTTAGTCTAAAGAGTAAGTAAAAACCTAACTATGTTTATGCCGGTATACCTACTTAATTTCAAGTGGTACATTTTTTATTTGATGATCTTTTGCACTGTATAACATGGTTCATAAAAAGAGAATCACGCAAATTCAGGGATCACGAGGTTTTGCCATTTTTAAAACTAATTTGACTGAACTAATATATCAACGTCAAAAAATTATTCGTTAAAAAAAATCAAATTAATGATGAAAAAATATCATCACTGAACTGAGTTGCTCATCTAGAGAGAGAGAGAGAGTCCTCTAGAAGTCCATTGTTGCAGACTATTTTTTTTTGTTGTTGTCGTGTTAGTGTATATCTTTTATGCATGCATTTATGACGGAATGGGTAATCGTATTTTGGCAGGCTAGAGGGCGTTGAAATATCCAAAATAATCTTTTGCAAAAACGACCACCCGATTTGCGACGAGAGAGGAGAAGGCAACTTTTAGCTTTCCATTAATCATGTACGAAACAATATTATCTTCCCACTTGGTCTTGTTCCTTCTATTAAAATATGGCTTAAGCTTTAAGAAGAAAGAATTTCTTCTTGTATGGCAAGGAAGATCTTTCTTCCATAATTTTTTTTGTTCGCCTTTTCCTCTTTAGAACTGATTTATAAATCTTTATGCTTGTATTTCTTCACATTCTTTGTGTGATGCTGCTTCCTTGATGCTGTGTGGGTTCAGAAGAAGTTTTTCATCAAAGAGGCTTCAGGCGATAATAAGCCACATTTAAGGGTAAAACCCAGCATAACGTTAATTAGAGTATAAGGAAGTTTTTTTATACTAATTTTTTTTTTGCATTTTTTTTTTGCCGGACTGGAATTTGTTTGCCTTAATTTTGCAACCACGAATTGTCATAGAAATCTTCTTCCGCTTGCTGCTGGCACAGGAATAAATACTGTGCGTTTAGTTGTTCAACCAGCCAGCAGTAGTTGCTTCTTTCCCTTTTTACGTTTAAAATAATAAAAAAAAGTCATTTTTCTACAATTAAAACATTTTTCTCATTCAAAACTTAAAAAAAATATTTTTTTTTGTTTAACTCGCTTTAGTATTTTCGTATTTTGTTCATTTTTTTTTTTTGAATGACATTGCAGGGAAAATATTTATTCTAGACCTTAATTAAATTTGTAAAGAAATATGCTGGCATGAAAATTGGACGAGAAATTTACTAAATTTTTTGTTTTTGTATTTCTTCTTTCACTAATTTACATCTTATTCTATATATAAAAATTGGTTTTGCTAAATTTGAGATATATTCGTGTGCTGTAGGGTTTATATTATACATGAATAGTATATTATGGCAAGTCAAACGTAAATTAATGTGGGTATAAGGTATCTTATTTTTGTATGTATGTAGATATACAACAGGCTTGTTTTTTGCAAGAGCGCAAAGTAATAATTGAGAAAACCGTTTCAAGAAAATACTTTTAATGTTTCTACTTTTTTTGTAATTAAGAATATTTTCACAACAAAAAAAACATGAAGTGCTTCGAGCATCACTAAAATTGCAGCAGTTCTTGCGTACTTGCTCTTATTTTAGTCAGAAAGTAAACTTATTCATCTAATTTTAATAGAAGAACGTCACCTACCGAAATAAAATGTACGACTGCATCACACGAATTGCTCTTATGGTTAAAATTGCTTGGATTTTTAATCAGTGTTCAATACCAATTATAAAAACATCTAGGTACAAATTTTAAATATTTTAATCTCAAAACTATGAACCCTGTTTGAAATCAATAATAAAAACATGAAATTGTGCGGACAAAAATTTCAAAAACCGTTGGCGCGGTGTTCTTAAAAAATACTTTTTATAAATACATAAATTTTCTTCAAACTTTATAGAAAAAAAGAATGGTATGCTATTTTTTAGCATTTAACAATACCTTATACTTATGTATCTACACTTAATTTTATTTTGTATACTTTTATTGAAATATACTGTAACCAAGTTACAATATTTTCGCTACGCCTATCCGACAACTATCAAAAGAATAACGAAATACAAGACACGCATCACCAGAATTACATCACATACTTTAAGGAGCCCACGACGATGGTGACGAGGTTCTACTACAACAACATATGAACACTACACAACAACAGAATCAATGATCGAGGCTGCACACAAGAAGACAATTAAATGAGTTGTTCTGCATTTATACAGCTCACACTCAGTTGCCACCGCATAGTTCACAAGGAACCGTAAGAATTACCCATTAAATCAGAATATTCGAGTATATGCTCCTCTGGTACTTCTTGGTCAATTATCGTGACACTTAGTAAGAACCGCGAAGCAAGCTGCTGGGTGTGTAGTACACCAGTAAGAAGTTTCTAAACCATATTTTGGCTTTTTGCTGTAAAATCTCCGCTTCTCTCCCCATTTTGGCATGAAGAATTGTATTTAAGGCGAGGGACTTAATCCCAAACAACTATATTCGCACCCTGTTAGTAATAAAGGCCCATTACTGGTTTTGTCTTAGAGTCTATATAGGGTCCAGTGAACAATCCTACCTTTCAAACCCAGACTTGACTTCGGTCAGTCAAGGGAGTCAATCCCACTTTCTAACCGTATATGAAATACTCTGCTGTTATGTATTTTTGAGTAAGATATTAAAATATTGTTAAATTTATTATAATGAATTGTTAGAAATAGCTGTAAAGATTTAACAAAGAGTTAAGCATTATAACCGGAGTTCCGAACTCTCATGCACCGAGTTTTATTTGCTTTCCACGGTACGAACCTTGGATCCGCTGACCTCAGCTGATAATAAAAAAGCATCTAAAAAATATAAAATAAATTTGATGGCACAACAGCTCATGAAGAACTAGGGCCTAGTGACTTACAACTCTCAACCATTCCTGTGTGTGCGTGTCTGCAGGAATGAAGGGACCTACAGTTTATTGCCGAATCCGAACGGCTAACGAGCGGCACTTTTCTGTGACAGGAGATACTCTTGGAGGATTTGTCAATTCCTCGCAAGAGGCGGTAGCCGTTTTTTCTTTTAAATAAATAGGTGGCGAGGATTGGGATCGAACCTTAGACCTCCGGCATGACAGTCCATCGCACTAACCATCACGCCACGGCTACTACATCTATCTCTATCATCGTTTGATTCTCTATTCTCCATCATCGTTTGATTGAAATCTTGCCCTATATACCTACATTATGTACACACTCGTAAAGATATCGTAAGTAAAAGTTAACAAATTATACTTAGCTCCACTAAAGGGACTCTGATATTCGGCCCGGCCGGTAGTCGTGAAAAATCTATTCCTAACTCCAGAGTATACAAAAAAAAAAACTTGAACTTGGCGTTGGCTCGTTCAACAATTTTTTATTGTTTCATTTAAAACCGTAATCATTTGACCTGAGTCCCAATTGTTAAAAGTCAATTTTCGACACGTCATTCTTAAAAAAGAGCCTTCTTGGCCGTAGTGACCTTGATATTTTTTTCTGTCCAAATATCATGAAGTCGTGGAGTTTATGTGAAAGTCTAAACCCATTATTTATCTCAACAAATCAAATAACTGTGAAAAGATTAGGCAGGTATCGAAAAAAAGAAAAACTACCATCCAAAAGAGCTTATGGATTATTCAGAAAAAAAATCCAATTTTAACGAAACCACTTGATCCATATTTAATTCGAATTGATCGAAACAAGGGCACCTATAAATTTGGCCTTAAATTTTTTTGTTTTGTTTTTGGAAAATTACCAATAAAGCTATCAGCAGAAGTAGAACAACACCAATAAATAAACGATACATATAATGGCAACAATAAAACTAATGAAAACATCCCTTTTTTATTCGGTTGATTCCTCTTAACAATATTCAAAACCGCCACCCATTTTGAGCATCTCAATGACGCATATATCTCAATTTGCAATTCAAATATACCTACTCACATGTCCCTTATTCCCATTCTCATTCCCATTCCATTTTTTGTCCTTGGGCCAATACAAACGAATGGACAGGCATTTGATTTCCTTTTCCCACTCAACTTTTTGTCGTTAGTTTGTTGAGGGTTTTGACCTATCCGACTAGTAAAAAAAAAAAATTCTCCCAGCATATACAATCCCATTAGTTTGAGAGGCAACTTAAAGGAAGAAAAATAAATCCAACCGAGAGGATACGAAGATGAGGAAAACCTCGAGCAGGAGATTTTTACGGGTTCCACTCTCGCTTGAAAGAAATTTCAACATTTGGTATTCGATTACTAGTCAAGAGATCTGTATCCTGCGGTGGACTTGCCCCAAATCTCCAACAAATGTAATTAGGACCACACATGTGGTTACCGCATACATAAGCTTAGGTAAACCTATTCTCGTTCGTCTCAAATGCGAATTTGCCTTTGGAATTTACCTAACCGAAGCGTGAACGAATGTGCATGAGTAGCATTATAGAAGAGGCAGAAAGGTACCCAGATGCCCGTCACCACCAGCAGCGTCACACCGACGACGACAACGACGACGACGTTCCTGGCTATCAATGTGTGAATAACCAAGGACTATACCTACTCTGATATCAATGAGCTCACATCATCGTTGGAAACAGAATCCAGCATCTAGAAACATATACTATATACCTACCTAGCTATTGCTCTTGCTTGCTTTGGATATTTTAGCACCCTCAGGAAGTCGCACACAATCGTTCGCACCCTGTTCACCTAAGGCGTTTCTTGCTTGCATGCACGCCTTCAGATTGAAATGCACGTCTGTCTTCTCATGAGCGATGGAGTATATCGGACGGGTGGATGGATGAGTGAATGGTGGCACTATGTGGTAGAGAAGACAAAATATATTTTCAAAGGACCAAATTTGGCCACCAGCATTATTCAAATAAAACAGAAAAGTTTTTTCTTCTTTCTGTGTATTAAACTCCTTCGGGAATGAACAAAAGTGGAAGCCTTTGCCCTGAGAGGAAAGATACAAGCAGCTCCCAACGCAGACACTTCATAAAGATGAGAAAAAAATTAACCTCCTTTCCAGCTCCACCTAGAGAGTAGGTACCATAAAAACACAAAACAAAATGAATAAAGCAAGTTATGGTGACCATATTCGGTATTATATAGAATTTTAGAAGGAAAAACAAGCGTTTTGAAAAAATAAGTTTTCATTTGCATGCCTTAAAGCTCTCATGCCCACTCAATTGGCTGTGTATGGTTTTATACTTCATAATTTTTATGAACAATTATCCACATAACCGAGCATGTATAGGTACGTAAAATACAGCTTATCGTTTTTTTTTTTTTTTTTTTTTTTTTTGATATGGTCACACCAAAGTAGTTGAACACCAAAGATGTTGTATTTATTTTTAGAAATAAACTATGTTCATGTCGCATTGACCTTAAATATGTACTTTCTTATCTAATCAGCTCATAAGTACATATTTTCCATACAAAAAAAAAGAAGTTAGAAATAATACATTATTAGAAAAATACATTATTTCTAACTTCTTTTTTTTTTGTATGGAAAATATGTACTTATGAGCTGATTAGATAAGAAAGTACATATTAAAGGTCAATGCGACATGAACATAGTTTATTCTAAAAATAAATACAACATCTTTGGTGTTCAACTACTTTGGTGTGACCATATCAAAAAAAATAAAAAATAAGCATTCATAGAACATGCGATAATGCATTAAATTGTTTACATATCTGATATTATATGATACAATTTAGTACCATATACATATCGTATACATATACATATCGTATACAGCGAAATAAAAATTTTCAAACAATTTTTAAATGCAAAACAACTAAACTGGCCAGCAAAAACTTGCGAAAATCTCGCATCTCCGTCATTTAGATGAAAATCTCAGAAATTCTGAAAATTCTTTAATTATTAATTGGTATTATATAGGAACAACATTTTTATTTGAATTTTGAGTAGAATATAAGATATTTAAGTACTGCAAAAGTATCCGCTGCTGCGTGAAATAGTACATATTTTATTTTAGTGCGAGATTTTAACTTGCAAAATTTTAGTTTCCATGATTTGATTTGCAAGATTTTGTGTTTGAGAGATTTTGGTAGTACCAGATTTCGAAAGACGAGATTATTAAAATTGTATTTTAAGTGCGGTTAATGGCGTTAACATGACGTCATATTTTATTTGTAACTGTCTAACAAATACGCAACCACGCAAAAAAAAAAACCTGTGGTGGAAAAACCAGTTTTTGTATTTCCATCACAGTCGGGAAGACAGGCAAGTTCTACCGATTCTTCACATGACGTCGCTTATTTATAATAACCAATAGTGTTGTTATTATTTTAAAGCAATGGAGAGTGGTCTTCAAAAAATTACTAAACGATCAACTTGCCGAAGGATTAGACGCTCCACCAATGCTAAAAGAAGATTTTATTCCTCATGTCCTAGGATAAGAACAAAGACAAAAGGGTATACGATTGAAACGAAATAAATCTCTGAAAATTGGTGGCATACCAGGCGAGCTGATTAATTTTGGAGGGCTACCCTTGCATCAAGCAATTCATAATAGCCTAGGCAATCTGCTGAAAAAATGCGAGTGGAAATTTTTGAATGCAATAATCTGTACTTTTAGTTAAACTGCTATGTCGAAAGCACAGGTTTTTCACATAAAATTTTTTAACGGTAAACGCTAGAGAAAAATACTTGATGCAAAGCTTAAATTATAGATCATAAAATTTTCTACAAAATTAATTCTGATATTTTTATTCCTCCGACTTACCGTTCAGAAGATATAGCTACATTTTCAAAAAACCTAAATTACGAGAATGTAGGTTTCTTTCATATAAACTCATAAACGGTTAGTTTTATTTTTCGAAAATATTTGTATGAAAAGTTTGTACATTGTAGATATGACCCTCTATGAGAATCCATTAACATTTTTTCCTAGTGTTGATCGTTTTAGAGATATCATTAACTATTAAAAAAAAAAGTCAAAAGTCAATAATACTGAAATTTAGATATTTTCAAAAAAAAATTGATAGAAGCATTAAAAATTAAAAACGAAACTACTATCCTATAACGTAAAATTTTGAACAAAAATTAATTGAGTTGTAAACTAATTTTTCAAAAACTATCGATTCATTAAATATATTTGTAGGTATTGATTTAAAAACAGAAAAAAAAAACATATTTCAAAGAGGGTTAAAAGTCTCCTCAATTTTACATTTCGACAAATCTGATATTAAGTTCCGCTTTTTAAGAAAATCACTGTGGGCACACTTATCTTCCCAGGTCCGCCAAGCTGGGTCCACCACAACGGAAATTCAAAAATCTAACTATGCAGGAATTGGGGGCTAATTTGGAGGTAATTTAGTGTCCCAATCCCAAATTATCCCCTAATTCTTCCGTTGTGGTGTACCCAGCTTGATGGCATTATGACGTCATCAAATCAGTTTTTGCCCTCTAAAGGGTGAAGGGAATTCGGTGGCTCGTCTGAGATTGGAGTACTAAATTAGCCCCAAATTAGCCCTTAATTCCTGCATCACTAGATTTTTGAAATACTGTATAGGGAGGTTGTGGTGGACCCAGCATTATGACGTCATCAAACCATTATTTGCCTTTTAAAGGGTGAAGGGAATTTAGGGCTCCTTCGGGATTGGAGTACTAAATTAGCCCCAAATTAGCGCCTAATTCCTGCATAGTGAGATTTTTTAATTATCGTTGTGGGGGACCGAGTTTGACGGACCTTATCTTCCCACTGTTCACTCTAAACGACCTCTAATTATAGATAGGTTAGGTTAGGTAAGTGGGCTGACAGTTGATCTTGTTACCGTCACACTTACATCAATGTAGATCCATTGTGATACCCTAGAAATAATTATAGGTAAGTAGCTCTTGATTAAAAATACGAAAGCATATAATAACAGGATTGTGGCAGTTTTAAAATCAAATCTTTCTTCTCTGTATCGAAAAGGCAAAAACAACCTACAGATACATATTTTCTTTCATGTATTAAGAAAGGCTGTCTAAAAGACTTATGGAACCATCATTATTTCGATACTATATTTAATGTTATTGTACTGTAGGTATATAAATTATGTGTACGTATGCCTATGCATGCAAGATATACCCTACTTCTGTTCTTCCAAAGAGTAACAATGATGATGTTTACTATCTAAACACATATACATAAATACATTTAATGTATATGTATTATGCCTGTGTACATAACTGTGTACTTCACTTCAGACTATATGTACCTTGTCTGATGACTCAGGATTCTATGCTCAACCGCAGGGAGTTTTATTATAGAGTAAATGTTTTTGGTCCAATATATCACATTAAGCTATAAATTACTTTTGGTCAAGCACTTTCACCGAGACTAACCTTAAATAAATTTTATTGACTTTAAGCTATTTTTTTTTTATGGTATTGTAGACGTATCCTCAACGGGGAATGTGACATTGAACTATAAATTATGTTGTCTATAATTTTATTTTAGCGTTAAGTGAACTGCTTGCATTGAGAATTAGATTTTTGATCAGTTCATGTGATTTATTGAGAGAAATAATGTCTTAAGATATGATTTATAAAACTTCAACGATGCTTTATTGTTAGATGCAATGTTTTTTTTGTTTAATAAAAACAACTGTATTTGTCGTACACTTTCTGAACAAAATAGAAAGCAATATAAAATCATTGAAAATTTATTCTGAAATATGTATAAATATATATTTATATGTACATACAAAATGTAATTGAAAAAACAATTTCTATAAATTACTAGTTTAACTGAGATTTCCGGTAGGTGGCACCATGTCCGATCCTGACTGACTCACAGATAACTCCGTATTGATTCCAGACTTGACTGCATCTTACTCAGCATTTACCTAGTATAGTCTTCATTTGACAAATCCCAAATTTTAAGCTTTTCATAATTCGTTTTTGACTTTAACAAATGGGGTCGTGCCAACTTTACATAAAACATGAAAACCTTTTATGAAAAAATTATGATGTGAGAAAAAATTAAGACTATATCAAGACTAAGACTTCTCTGTGGACTATTTGGTCTTGTTTATTTTCTTATACACTTTATGTGCCTTTTGAATTTATTTTCAAAACAAAAAATATAAACATGCAATTTTTGATAATGTTTAATGTTTTTTTTATTTTGAAGTCCTGAAGAATATTGTTATCACAATTGAAACGTCACATTTGTATACAATATTCGAAAACAAACAACACCTATTAGCGCACAGTCTTTATTTGTGAGTTAAATTTTAATTTTAATTAAAAAAAAAAATTGCGTATACGCCCGAGTGTACCAATATTTTTTAACGCTGTTTTTAGAGAAAATAAAAATACGATGTATTTACAGTATAAATTTATGATGTTCATAAATAAAATCTAAGAAATGTCAAAATCAAAATTTTCAAAAAAAATAAATTTTGGATTTTTAAAAAAAATTTCAATTTTTTTTTGAAAAATCAGATTTCTTAAAAACAAGTAGATGATTATTTTCGAAATTTAATTTTTAATTCAACATTAAAGAATACTAAAAAATGGTGCACCAATTTTTTTTCTTAAAAATGTTTACAAAATTTCATTATAAAGTAAAATAATTAAAAAAAAAAAAAAAAAAACGCTCCTACGATTTTGAATTTTTTTGATGACGTAGTTTTTCAGCTCTCAAAACAATTTAAGAAGATTTTTTTCATAAGTTTAAACAAATTTTTCAATTTTAGCTCTAAGTTACAAGTATAATACTAGTTTAACTTAAGGCTCTTATAAAAAAATTATTTATTTACATACATACTTATATTTAGTACACTCAATCTTTAAACTTTTACTACATGAGCAAGTTTGTGCGATCCAGTCGTGCGTTTTATTTTTTATAACTTATGGCATTTTGTGTGTCAGCGCATTGCACGTACTCGACGACACAGTTATTCAAAAAGAGTAAATAATGATTGAAACAATATGCTAAACTATGATCTGATCAGAATTTAAATATAGGTGAAATGACGATTCCAAAAATGTTGAACCACTACCTGTCATAAATCGACATTACGAAAATCGAAATTTAAAAAAAAAAAAACATTAAAATTAGCCGGTATGATTTTTTTTGTTGTGATAGTAAAAAACGATCGTAAAAAGTCAACAACGTATTATAATAAAGTTGAGTTATCATACTCAATACAAACTAAGAGAGTTTCATTGAACGACGACAAATCAAATAAAAGATTCCGGTATGTTTGATAAAATATTTTTCATTCCATCACAATTTATATAGTGACATGATTCTTGATAAATATTTTTTAATTTAACTTTAAATTGTTAACTAAAGATTACTTAATCCGATAAATCCTGTGCTGTCCTATCCTTTGTCTGATATTTTTTAGAATTCTTTTTAAGTTTAACTTGATTATGTTGAGAAGAATTTCCGAAATAATGTTGTATGTATTGGACTAATTTGAAGTGAAATTTTTTTACAAAGGTGCAAAAATATAGCGGAATTCCCTACAAGATTGTTTACTTTTGATTTGACTTTTTAATCGTTTTTTTTTTTTTTTTTTTTTTTGTATTTATAAATCTTTTATTATATATTCAACTGCCTAACTGTGTTAAAGATTTCAGTTCATATTCCAACACATACATATACTGAATTAAAGAAGGCGAAAATGAGTATTTCACCCCTAGGTCTTCTACAACGAGGCCAATATTAAAATATAACTTTTTGTTAACAACGATTCGAGGGAACATTTTCCTTGTTTATATTAAGTTTCCTCAATTAAATTCTCAGATCTGATAAAAATTCAAAAATATTGTCAAAAATTTTCTAGATCAAATTACTCAAGTGTAATAAAAAACAAGTAAAAATGGAATTTTAAATGTCAAACTGGATAATTCCATGTGTCACAAGGGAGTCATCATCTCAAAAAAAAAAAAAAAACACAAGTGTGATGTATCCTTCAAAACCAATTTTCAATACTTATACATTCTACATAATATACCTACAGATCCATGGTAGGTACATAATTGTCAAGGAACGCCTCAATAACAACCTTATGCCACATTATTATCTATTCATCAAAACAAAACATAAAACAAATTCCGCTTGACACGAATGCCTTCTTTCCTCATAACCATCAACTATAAGCCCTCAAGCCCTTGTAGGTACCTCGGATAAAGCTTTTTTGTCGTTGTTGTTTTCGCTGTTGCTGTCACCGTCGCTTTTCATCAAATCAATTATCTTCAAATATAAATTGACATTTCAAAGCAACCATCCAAATACCTCTCCTTGTGCCTCGTTCCTTAAGAATTATAATCTGTAGTCTGTATGTATCAAACATATACCTACATATATGCTATACCTGTACCTAACCTAAAAAAAAGCATTGAAATATGAAATATAAACTTTTCTTTATTTCGTATAGTGTCCTTTTTTCCAACGTCAACACATAACCTATAAGGATATGCCTTAAAGTTATTGTTAGTCTTTGCTTTTCCCACACGTTTTTTTTTTTTTCTTTGTTTTACAGCTTAATGCGTGATCCAAGAAAAGAACGATATTATGAAACTTACATTGCACAAGGATCAAACACGCGTAGCGTACGTATGTTTATCGCAGGATATGGTACAAAAGTTGCTCGCTCGAATTTTATATTCAAGTTGCCAACTCCTCTGTCTCCATCTACTGCTTAAAGTGCTCCCTGAAGACTATAACTCTTGGTGGTATGGTATGGTGTCGGCGTATATGTTTGGTTGTGATACTGAAGCCTCCTGTACCTCTACCTCTGCTTCTGATTCGCTTTCTAGGTATTAGTATGCTCTTTTCGCATCTCAACTCAATCTCTGTTCCTGCGGCCTCAATTTTTCTCCGTCATTTGTATCTGCTGTTCCCCATCAAACATCACTCGTTATCCCCTAAATCTAGATCCTGTCTATCCTATTCTGAGCGTGGGTTGTGACAGGGCCGATGGGGCTTGGGGTAGCCATGTCAAGAGTGTCTACGTGACATGGTGACGAAAGAGCCACGGAGACTGACACGAAACCTTATATAAATTTGTTTTTGTTTTTTTTTTTTTTTGTGCTCCATGTTCTGTGTTCATCCCACTTTTAAATATGCGATTCCAGGACACTTGTCCATTGGGATTGGGAATCATGGCTGGAGCATGGTTTTGCTTTCGGCCGAAGAGCATTGTGAGAAACATTTTTAATGTCAAATGTAGTAGGTTTAGGTACGTGTGGACTACACACGTCTCCACTTAAACGCCATTTTTCTAGCAATGAACAAGGGTTGTGTTGTGAGTTGCGCGACTGTGTCGACACGATACAACGATATATAAAGCCCTTCGAGCTTCGAGAGTGTTAAAAAAAAAAAAACATAGTTAATATGGAGGATTGTATGTATCCAGCTGCAAAGAAAAAATAAGAAGCCAAACTTGAAAACAAACACGAAGAATTTATTTACCTCAGGTGGTTTTCAACATTGAGCAAGTGGATCTTTTAAAAGTTGAACTTTACCCATAACGCTATGTTTTTTTTATGTCCTATACCTACTGTCAACAAAATCCCACTTAAAAAAGTGTCGGAGAAGCGAAATCTTATATCAGAGTGTCTAACTCGAAAAAATTGAATACTTATCACTCTAAAGTTAATATTTGTATCATCATAAAAAAGTGTTCTTTTCTCGATACTTGGAACAGCTATCAGACCTTAGAGATTGAGCTGGGAGAACATCTCTCTTTAATTCTATTTTCTAAGAATTATTTTGAACGAAAATAATCTCATCTCTCACCGTGACCCACGTCCCACAGAAAATTATTTCAACTAGTATCGTCCTGTGTCGAAATTCGACACTTTCAATTTCGCAAACAATTTGTTTGAAAATATTGAAGAAAAAAAAATAGTAAGTTTCCAACATTTATTTTTCTTACCTTACAGAATTTTGTTTGTTCGACTTAAAAGAAACAAACTACATTAACATGAAAGTGTTTTATTTATATAAGCGATTGCTGAAGCAGTGCAATTAAATATCTTCACAAAAATTTTAACATAAAAAACGCTTTTTAAAAAACTGTGTGTGTTTTTGTAAATCATATCCCAGCCTATATTACCAAAAAAAAGAATACAGAAAGTGCTGCTTTTTTCACAGAGACTACTCCCTGTGAGGAATTGACAAAAATTGTAAACCCAGCTAGCATTAAAATTTTGGGGCCTATTGCGAGAATCCATTCGAAAAAAGTCTATTCGACAAAAGTCAAAATTCTATTGAAATTTCTTTCAAATGGAAAAAGATAAAAAATATTAAGTACAAATATTAAAATTCAAATAGAAAAATATTAACGAATAGAATTTTGAAATAACGATTGTAGACTTTAATTCTATTCGACAAGATGCTATTTCATCTGCAATACGCCCGTTAATACTAATTTTACATACTCCAGGCAATTTTACATACTCCAGGTCATAAAGCGACCACATTATTATAGTCAATGAACGTTCAATTCACGAATGCGAGCCGTTTGGACGAAAATGAATTCACAGGTTTCGCAAAATTTTGTTTTTTCCTTGAATCAACCCGCAAAATTATCATTCCGCAAAAATTCCTTCGCTGTTTTTTATAACGCATATTAAATTTGTTGCTATGCAAGATCTTTTTTTGCTAACTATTGATTAATAATTTCGCTAAATTCATTACCTTAAAATGTCGGAAAGTAAAACAACTTAAAACCTTAATATTACTATGCGAAATAATAAAATGCGAAGTAATATGTAGGTATCAAGCGAAATGATGAAATGCGATAAAATAACAAGCGAAGTTATATGTATGATGCCAAATAATGAAATGCGAAATATTGGAATGTGATATAATATTTAGCAAATTGATTTATTTAATGCGAAATAATAAAATGCGAGGTGATAAATACGATGTGAAATTTGCGAAACAATAACATAGCAAAATAAGACCTTGCCAAATAAAAATTGTCAAATAATTAAATCGCAAAACAGGAAATTGCGAAATGAAAAACAACTAAAAAAATCCTACAGGTGACCCCTTGCGTCAGTTTACTATATCGTTTCACTTTCGCTTGTCAATAAAATGCATTGATTATTGTTTATTAATTAATTTTAATTTTTTTTTATTTTTTCGTCGTTCTACAGTTTTTTTTCCGAAAAACATTTGCCTTTGAATAAGAAAAGAGGCTTTTGCTTGCCTTGGTCGCCAATATCTCAGCAAAAAATAATGATTATACAGAAAATTCAAAACGGAAAGGAAAGAAAAATGTTACAAACAAAATTCATAAAACAAAAAATTTGAAAATTTCTGTTTCGAGTATTCTGTGGCTGAATGAGGACTTGTTAACCATTCAAATGGTATTATATTTTTTTTAAAGAAAATTCCACAAATCTTTACGGCTTTGAATAAAATAAAATTTTACAATTCATTTAAAAAATGGGTGACCAATTGTTTTACGTCCCAAATGAGGTGCTAAAAATTGCTATGATCTTAAAAAAAACTTTAAAAAATTATTTAAATAAATCTTTGGCTGAACTCTTTTGACCAGTTTTGGATTGCATATACTATTTTTTCGAATATCCTTCATATGAGGTACTAAGATCTCAGAGCCTACCTTTTATAGTTTTTTTTTTTTTTTTTTTTATTTAATACCTATTTTGGAAAACGCGCGTTTGTCGCTTAAATAAGCCTCGGTTAATCTTGATAAACAAAATTAAAAAAAAAAATTAGAATTTAAAATTTTTTTCTAGCTTGAACTTGAAGTTTTTTGAGTGATATTTTTTTAAACTTTAACGGAACGGTTTTCTTAATATTTAACTCCCCGCTAAAAAAAAAAAACAAGTAGCTTAAGACAGCTTTGTATCATTAGCTCTCCTTAAATAGATTTATCACACAAATCCCAATTGAGCGAGGTCGCATTAAATAATAAAATATTTTTTCAATTTTCGTCAAAGTTGACATCACTGGATAAGACAAATGACGACCTTCTCATCTCACTTCCAATTTTTGGATTTCCTTGAACTTAGTTTGAAAATAGCTTTTGCCATCAACCATACAATCTGCTGTATATGCTATGCGTCTACTTCTATAAACACCAATTTAAGTTATGGTAATTTTTCAAAATGTATTAAAAATAAGAAGTAAACTTTAAACTGAATTTCCTCTCTTATTGGAAAATGATTGCATCAGGAAAAAAAAAGGAACAAAAGTATATTTAAGTTAATGTATTTTTCAATGTCCCAACAACGGTTAAATCACTTATGCGCTTAAAAAAAAAATACTCTGCATCCCGAACAAGAAAACCAAAGAACAGACGACGACATAGCAATGTTGCGGTACAAGAAATCTTCCTTGGTAGATGATGGCGGACAAAGTTGTATGCACAATGTTCTGGTAAGATGCGATGATACAATCAGCATCACGCAAACAATGTATTCTCATCTGCAAGCCCATTTTGTGAAGGAAGATCCTTGGCGCGACTCACAGTATGGTTTTGAGCTTCGGACACGGTTAGAATGTACTTCAATTGAATGATTTATAAGTCGCTGCGGGTTGCTATTGTGTATAAGTTTAGTAGAGGTGAGGCGGTAGTAGTGCTCTAGGTGAAAACAAAGAAAACATTCTGCGCTATCTGGCGCATTAATTGAAAATTTCCTTTAGAAAAAAACTGAAAGGGAATAAGGACAAGGAGGAGTGTAGAAGAGGGATTTGGGACTCTATTTTGCAAACGGGAGAGTGCTTTGCATTGTGGTTCAGCGGCACGTTGCGAAGCATCCTTTAAAACAATGTACAGCTTATTACCTGAACAATGTCTCCTTGATCATGTCCGGATGCTGTGAATGTCAAGTGGCACAGAAAAGGCAGCTTATTCCATTGTGGTGTCGGCACTTTTATGGAATATGTCCTCCCCACGTCTCCGTAGTATGTTCGATTACAAACTGAAATGAGAGCACAAAAAAAATGGTATAATTGGATGTCAAAGTATTATTATTATTATTATGATTTTCACAGCAGTAATGCAAAAAAATTATTTTAATTTTAAATTATTTTCTACAAATTTTCTTTAAATTTCTATTATAAGCACGGCGTTACCTCATTGAAGGAATAAACAATATTACCTACGTATTAGGACATTATTAATGTACATTATGTCAATTTTATAAATTTTTCATTTGTCTATTCAATAAAGATTTAAAATTAGTCTTCGAACTCCTATAAAATACAGTTCCGATGATGATGATATTTTTCTTTAAATTTTTGTTTTAAAAGAAACAAATATCTAATACAATATTATGTATAACCAAAAATTATTTTTCTTCAAAAACATTATTTATTGGTCCAAGGTAAATTGTCTTTGTGTTTCTTATTTATTTAAACTGATTTTAATTTATTCTTCTTCCAGAAAAATCTATATCGTAGGAGCGTTTTTTCCTAATTTTTTATTTATACAATTTATTAAACATTTTCAGAAAAAAAAAATTAGCGCGCTATTTCTTTAGTAATTACCTATTAATGTTTAATTATAAATTCAATTTCCAAAAAAAATCATCTTGAAATAACGATTTTTTTTTAAACTTTTTGAAATGCCGCATGATTTCAACTTATATTAAAAGCTTTTGTATAAAAAATTAAATCTCAATCCGTTAAACAGATAATGAGATAGTCAAAAATATAAAAAAAGGCTTTATGAGAGCTATAGGTAGGTACTGTTAATAATGGCTTATTGTAAATTCTCTTGTTAGTAGATAAATGATAAACCGTACTAATATTAGGACATATTCAGAATTATTTTAATCAAAATCGCAAGATTAATTTTCGAAAAAATTAAACGGTTTTTAAACATTTATGTGGAAGGTACCGTTAATTTTGACTATAAGAATAACTTTTGTTAAAAGTATTCTTCTAGATAATGTCAAAAAACCGCTTGGTACCAACTTTCGTATAAATCAACCGATTCGTTTTTTAAATATTTGGTTAAACAAAAAATTGCAACTTTTTTTAAAAATACAAAATATTTTTTTTTTGCAAATTTTGTTACCTATACAATACTATTTGAATTTTCCAAAAGATTTTCCATAGAAAAAATTATCAAAATAAGTACATAATATCTTTTCGAAAAAACGAAAATAAAAAAAGTGCTATGGGAGGTACCATTTAAAAACAGTTTTCCGAAAATCTATATTCACCAAAAGGTAGCCTATATACATAGTAAAATTAATTTATCTGTGGAGCCATTTCGCAGTTACCTACTGTTATTTTTGTTCCTAGAAAAAAGAAAAAATGTATCAGGGGAATGTCAAAGAAAGGCTAGGTACCAAGTTTAAATAAAATCGACTCATCCGTTTTGGCTGGCAGAGTGTAGGCCAACAGACTGAAGCCGGATCCACATTTGTCTCGTGTGGTGTGTTGTGGAGTGTTGTGGACTGAGTATACTAATCAATAGTGCTGTCTTATTCTGTTTTCAAGAGCATTGTGTTAAGATCCATTTAAAGAAAACATAAATAAATAAATACTTCCGTTAAAACGCGCTCGATGAGCGCCCCTTGCTGGTCAGGTATGAATGCGATATTAACTCAATCCATCTGCCACACTCACCGAGCTGCACAAGCAGAACCTACACTAACACTACTGAGCAGAAGGAATTTTGCCTGCTCATTCCTAAATGTATATCTTTATGCTGATTCTATATCACTGTTAACAATTGTTTTATCTTGCCCGAACACTAAAAAAAAATGCCTTCGCCATAGCGTGGTATGGCGCAATCGTTAAAAAATAGATTTCGACACAACACACCGCTCCACAACACATCACACGAGACAAATATGGATCTACGCACATAACATACATTGGAGCGATAGTGACACATGACTCCACAACACACCACACGAGACATGTGTGGATCCCACTTGACTGACAGACAGACGAAAGTACATATTTTTTGGTTTTTTTGGTTTTTTTTTTTATTTTGCTCGTTTATAAAAAAATATTAAATTTTTTGATTACAGCTGGTTTCAAAATTTTAACAAAATCAATTTACCCATAATGGCAATCAAGTCTAATAGATGGAGCTCTTGCTAGATTTAAGCTTCCGTTTTTGCCTTTCAGCTAATTTTTTATGTTATGTGAAATACGTATAAAAAAAATATATCCAACCATTTCAAAGAATTTGTTTTTATTATTTCAAGTTCGATTCCCAGCCTCTGCCACCTGAAACAAAAGGTGACAAATCCTTCAAGAGTATCTCTTGTCATAGAAAAGTGCCACTCACCATAGCCTTCGGCAACAAGCTATGGGTGCTCTTTATTTCTGCATACGCGCATGCAGGAATGGTTGCGAGTTGTAAGTCACTAAGCCCTAGTTCTTCATGAGCTGTTGTGCCATTAAATTTTTTTTTTATAATTGAATAATAAAGATAATTTTATTTGGATAAAATGAAAACAGACGGACAGAATCTCGAGAACCACTTTCTTCATTTTCTTTATAATCGCAATATTAACTTTAATCAAAATCTCGAGTTCGATTTTTTCAAGAATCCATAAATATACATTTTGATAAACATTTCACACTTTTTGAAATACTTTTTGTTTTTGATTGAAGAAAAAAAGTACCTCCGTGAGTCTCAATTTAAGATTTAATAATCTGATTGAGATGTCCTGAAGAAAATAAGAATAAGTTTGTTAAAAGGTATAAATATCTTATACTTAATATCTAAGTACACACATTTTCTATTAGTTTCACCTAGCTGAAGAGGAACAATCAAAATTATGACAACATTATTAATATCTACTAATCTTTTGCTTTAAGCTGTTTCAAAAGTATACCTATCCCCCCAACATCCTACATGGGTATTAATTAAAATTTTGATTGCCTTAAACGCTTTGCTAAAAACTAGACAACCACAAATTCCCTTAAGCCAATTTTTCGGTAATAAGCACTTAATACTCATCTGTTTTTTATGCCTTTACACAGCTACTATGACGTTAATTCCTCCAAGGCATTTACATTTAAGCTAATATATTGAACACCGGCACGGCGCTAAGCGTGAACAGCTTTTTAGCTATTATCATAATCCTATAATGTACCAACCGTTTCAGTAAAATTACTTCAATTTGCATTTTTTATGTCACGTTCAAAGAAAAAAAAGAGCGAAACATTAGGTAATGTTTCAGCATTATTTTTAAAAGCGTGCACAAGCCCGCAATCACCTACTAAATACCTTTATATTTCGTGATTAAGCCATAATTTTTTGAGGAGATTGTATATGAAAAGGAAGACGCGATGATAATATAGAAAGGAAGACAAATAATACCTAGCAACAAGCTTTAAATCAGCTTAATTTGAATTTATGTTTTGGTACTAGAAGAGGAGGTATATATGTGTGTATGTATAAACAAAAAAAATATAATGCGAACGTATGTATGACAGTCCTTAGCTTTTACAAAATTTATACTTAATTTGAATATCGAATATGAATTATTACAGACTCATTAGGAAAAGCACCACAGAGGGTGACAAACTTAGGGATTGTATTTCATTATAGACAACCCATGTCCTTAAATTGTGTCCTTTAGCTTCCTTAACATTCTCTCTGTCACATCCTGCTTTCAAAAAACCGCAGTCTTTTTTTTTTTTTTTTAAACAATGAATAATCGAGCGATGGTAGATGATGCTGACAGCGCGGGTAAAGTGACAAACTTCTCCCCTCTTTTCAAATCGTAATTTTCATTTCGTACCATAGAATAACAAAGTGTATATGGTTACACACACACAGTAGAACTAAATAGTAAAAATTTAGTCCAGTCAACGAAGGATAAATAAATGCAAACAATCATGTAGTCTGGGTTATATTTAGAAGTGGAAAGGGTGGCCCTCAGGTCCAACATACTAAAAATCCCCAGCCCCCAGCCCCGAGCTTTAGCCAGGAGGGGGGGATAAAGCATACCTTTTGTTGTTTTTCCCTTAATGTGATTTTTTTTGTCAATTTTTTTTATGGAAAAGTACTAAATTTTCATTCAGTATCTATTGTTGCTATCAATTTTTAGCCGAAGGCTGAAAAGCAGATGGTTGTGGGTCTGTAAGTTTTTAAGAAAACTGAAAACTACTTTCTAGAATATTATTTTTCTTGTAACATTCATACCGTCGTGTCACTTTGCCAACGAGGGAAAAATCATGTGTTCTAGATTCTAGATTCTAGAGGTAATGCCCAGGTATAACATACTGAAAGTCCCCAGCCAATGGCCGCGAGCTTTAGAGAGGAGTGGGGTAAATGTTTCTTAGAATTCAATTTCAATTTTCTTAAAAACTAAAAAACCCTCAAGTAGTCGACTTAAAATTAATAAAACAATAAAAACTGCCTTAACATTAAATTTGTGTCACACAAAAAAAAAATCACAGTGTTGTTTTTTTCAAAATTTCAAATTCAAAATCAATTTTTTTCAAAAACCGTTAACAGAAAAGATCAAAAAAAATCACAGTGTTGTTTTTTTTCAAAATTTCAAATTCAAAATCAATTTTTTTCAAAAACCGTTAACAGAAAAGATTTTTTTTAACAACAAAATAAGAGAATAGATTTTTGGATTTTAAGAAAGCTATAGTTTTGGGTTATAGGTGTTTCCGTTGTTTAAAAACAATTATTCATCCACTTTATGCCAATGCTTTAGAAAATGATAGCTCCCTTATCAATGCATCTCCCTTAGGCCTATTTTTTCAATGCTATATTCAAGTTACACCCGAGTTACCTCACTTTTGATATTTTATCCTGCGAGTTTTTTAAGTCGATTCCCCTATTTTTTTTTTTTTTTTTGAAAAACCGTTTCTTTATTTAACTGTAGATAAATTTATATCTAAACTTAACTAACTCTGGCTTAATTCGCCATTGAAAAACTGGGTCTTGGTGTTGCTCCTAGCGAAAATATGAGCAGCACACTTTTTGTAGGAATTTTAATTTACTTTAATTTTGTAGTGTAGACTTTTCTACTTATTTTCTACTTATACGCTAGGTTTTCAAAATATTCGTGAAAAAATACCTTTTACCCCCCTCCTGGCTTAAGCTCGTGTTCTGAGCTGGGGACTTTTAGTGTCTTAGACCTGAAGGTCACCCTCAAAATTTAAAAAAATAACCCAGACTTCATGATTTTTTGCATTTACTTTGAACAACCCATGATTTTTTGCATTTACATTGAAACCCATGATTTTTTGCGTAAACAACTCAGCGAAGCATGTGCATTTTTCAACAAATTTCCCAAAAATAACTCCGCTTTCCTAAGACCCGCGTGTGTGAAAAACTTGGATATCTGAAAAAAAATATTATTTCTTTGAAATGTTGTATTTTTATAAAAAAAAAAAAAAAAAAAAACTCGCTTAAATGAAAAAAAAAATATGGACACATCCACAAAAATCAAACAAAACAAAAAGTTATGGAGCAGGCTTTAACCAGGCCATTTTTTTGTTATTGTTTTGTTATCTACTTAATTAATAAATTTAGTTTTTTTCAAACAACTTATTCTTCTTGTTTAAACTTATTTATCACATCTAGGTTTAAAAAATTCGTTCCATGAAGACTTTTTCCAGCAATTTAGAATAGACGGATCCTGACTTGTTTTTAAATAACTGATTCGATCAACAAAAATGTTTTTTCGCAGTTATAATAAATCAATTATGGACGTGATGAACAAAAAACTCATTCAAAGTAAGAGTTTGTACAAATTTCAAACAAACAGCCGTTACTCGAAAACCGTTATGATTTGGTAAGAAAAAGTTACTAGATTCTGAGAAGTCATGACCTCTCCTATTACCATCGTCAGTTTGGACGATTCTTACCGGGACACTCTGTATGTACGTAGTGTACGTACATATTTCGGCCATTTTCGAATAAAAACTGACTAAATCAATACAAATTTAGTTCAATCCTGCTTCAGTCGAAGAAAAGCTTTGTAGATATGAACAGAATTATTATTAATAGGTAGGTAGGTATACTGTAAATATTTTTGTATCAGTTTCATAAGCGTTTCTCTGCTCATATTATGTTTTTAACTTAAATTTTTATAAGAAAAATAATTTTGAATTCAATTTCGTCTAGCCTTTTGAATAATTGTTTTTTCCACTGTAGTAGACTTTCATTGTCCCAAAATCTATAGGTGGTTTTCCTTGGCCTTGTGTGATTTTCTCATGAATTTTTAAATTTGTTCAATCAACCATTTAATTTGGTAATATACTTTGCGTTGGTGTACCTGTGGCACGTCGTCATCGACAACGTTACTGTGCGTTACCATCAAAGACGCACCTAATATCCTTATTTCTATACTCGCTCACAGCACAAAAAAAAAAGAATCCTTCAATTCTATAAATCCTATACCAACATAATATATCTGTTACAAGGTGCATATAGATAGGTATAAGGATGAAAACCTTTTTTTTCTGTACATAAAAAAAAAATATACTAAAAAATCACATTCTCACCAGTACAATATTTTGGCTCGTCGCTAGCATCCCCGCAGTCGTCCTTTCCATCACAGTACTTATCCAAGGGTACACACACACTGCTGCCACGGCACGGGAACTCCGAAACTCTGCAAGCGTTTCCGATTTTGATTGCCAGCAATACCAAAACCAGGGTTGAGCAAGTAATTTTCACAAAAGAAATCATCTGGAAACGAGAGAAAATTCCATATATAACATAGAAAAAGAATGAGTAAAAGTGTAAAGGGGGGTTATGTTGCGGTGGTGGTTGCATAAACTCATTGATAGCGACTGGTGGAGCATTTGGAGTTGGGATGGGATCTTATGGAATCTGGGGGAAGGATGGCTTAGTGAATGAAATGTCAAGCGATGGTAATGAAAAGAAAATTTTGTATGTAATTTTCCGTATATCTTTCTATAAGAGGATGTGGAGTGGATGTGGGTTGAGGAAGGGATGAGTTTTCTTATTCTTCGTCGACAATGAGCAGATAAAATTACTTTCAAGTTGTGTAAAGATATATACAACTCCTGAGCATTTATATTTATTTTATTTTTCATCTTCCCTTTGCCAATAAAACGGAATATAAAATAAAAAATGCACCTGAAATTCAAGAGAGTTACCTACAAAGAAATAAAAATACAGAGACGGAGAAGTTATATAAACTCTTATATTATTAGTCAAGTATAGTATGATGTAGACGAAGACATTTGACAGATAATAAAGAATGCACCCTCGCATTGAAAAAGACGACAGAAAAGTATGAGATGTTTTTAAATAGCTTGCTCATATTTTGTCTGTAGACAAACATAATACACTTTAAGAAGAAAATATATATATAACAGGTATCTTTATATGTATTTAAATAATAAAGTTTACAGGGTGATTCCATCAGCTTTGTTTTCAATTCAATTTTATTACAATTCGGTGTAAGAGTAAGGCTTTAGTCTTTTATAGTAAGTAGATACTAACAATACAGTTATACTTTATAGGATAAAATTAAGTACCTATAATCTAGTTATTTACTTAAAAGAAGCTATGATGGGTTCTATCAATATTCAAGTTAGTTTGAAATTTTTCTTTTCATTTTTTTTCAAAATTTTGAGTTTGAAAATTAACTTTTCAAGAACTGATCACTAATGTCGAATTCCTTTCAACAAAAAATTCGATTAATTTTCTAAACAGAATCGACTTTTTTTCTTTCGGTAGGAGGAATTTGTCTAGAAAAATCGATTTTTTTTCTTCTAAACAAATCGATTTTTTATTAAAAGGAATTCGACATAAAATAAATTTATTTAAATAGAAAATAAAATACGTATAAATAAAAGACATTGCAAACATTAATATGTTGTTTCTTAATAATTTTTTTTTTGTTTTAAGCCTAGTATACCGTTCCTCCTCGAAAAAAAAATACATGTACTTCTTATGGGAGTGATTTTATCGCAAAAAAAAAATTTTTCTGCTGAAATTTTTTTTTTTTTTGAACTGTGAACTAACCCCAAAAAAAGAAAATTATACTCATTAAAAATCTAGTTTGTGCCTACACGGTGCCTCAAGAGTAATGACTTTTTATGAATCTAAAGGAGTATGATAGAGACAAAACATCCGAGAGTCATGACTCGCACCGTGTAATAGTTGACCAAAAATAATTTGTGTCACCACAGATATTTTTTTCCCGAAAAAAATCTTTTTTTTTCACCACAATAGTTTTTTTTTATTCAAAAGAACTGTATACTAGGCTTTAAGTCCAATTTTTAGAAAATTGATCCACCCGCGGCTAAACTGGAGGAGTAAACTTCCCCTCCCATGCAGTTTTTTTTTATCTCTACCCAACTTATACATGTTCTATCTTTTTGTCACACCTTATGCGAATCACCCTGTATGCTTAAAAAATAAAAACGAAGTACCTTTGACTTTTCTAATTCACCATGTAATAATTGTTTTAACAAACCAATATCTTAGTGTCTGTTTACATCGGATTTTTAATAAAGCATGTTTTTATTTACTACATGATCCCCGTGTTTAAATTATAAAGAAAAAATCCTTTCATTTCAATCTATCCTTCCCTATCTCACACCCTTAAAATCCATGTATCACTCACTCACACAAACGAAAATCTTCATGCTAAATCCGAGAATATTTATTGAAACTGGTGCATCTGCATAATTTGGGTGAAATCTCTTTTTCACACATACAATCTACCCGTCTCACTGGATGCGCCATTAATTAAAATTCCAATGTAAACAGGCACTTAAACTTTAAATTTTAAGAACCTCATAGAACTAATTAAGAGCGCCAACCTTTAACGAGATTTAATACCTGCTTTTTACTATTTTGTTTTGTATTTACTTTATTTCTTTTAGATAAATCTAGAATCACCCTGTAGATACTTCACAAGAGATACTCACACTTTGTAATTTGTATGTTTCTGAATTTTATAAGTTTATTTGAAAGCGAATTAAATGGAGTTATTAAATGCTGACATTATTCGAAACCATTAAAGGAGGATATTGTTTGCTTTGAAAACGAAGGAGAAATCATAATGATCTTCTCTTCAAGATGTCTTTGATTGAAATCAATAGCAAATTGAGTTAAGGTACCTACTTAAGTGAAAATAAAATATTTGTTTGTTATATATGTACATATGTATGTAGGTATGTCAATTATTGTTCTGTTTTGAATTGAATTTTCGAGAAGTTTGAATAAATTACAGAAATTTATTGAAAAATGAAAATTAATTAAACAAAACAAGTTGGATAAGAAGAAGGAAAATACAAATAAGAGAATTGCTTGATTAATCAAAACTAATCAATCATAAGAAATATAATTTTCAAAGCTGAAAAATTTTGATGTGTATTGTATTACTACATTTTTCCACCTTAAACTGAATAAAAATAAGATACTTTCTAAATTGTTAGATTATGTGAATATTTTGCCAATAACCTGAAATTTTTTTTTTTATACTATGATCAAATCACAATCGTTAGATTCGCTTCTTATAACGTTTAACAAAACCAAAATCGTTGTCTAAGGGCTACCCGTTTTAGATGAGCTAATACAACAATTCCGAATTTCTCCCCTAGAGCTTTAAAGGTAATACTTGTCAGATTGTTTTAGAGAAAGTTACAGGTAACACGAAAAAAAATATATACGATCCTCAAAAATTATTTGGTGTTTGAAATGTGATATTTGGGGGATCGATAATTTTCTCAAAAAATAAAAAACATTTGAGCATATCTACTCTTCAGTGTTTGACTATGACTAGAAATTGATAGGAGCATCAAATATAAAAATTAAAAATATTACTTTTCAACGTAAAATTTTGAACAAAATTAGTTTGAACACAATTTTTTCACTATTTTTTTCAAAATTTTGTGAAAATTAATTCTTAAAAAACTATTCTCTCAAATAATTTGAATTCAAAACAAAATACAAGAACGAACTTCTGGCTTTGAAAAAAAATAGCATGACTTTGTAAGTGTTGCCGTTGTTTTTAATTATTTTTTTTTTCTGTTTTAAGTCGATTTCTTAGAATATAGCCCCTCCGTCCTAAACGGGGGGAAATAGACCTCCCGTATACGGTTTTTTTCTTGTCTGAACTCAGGTAAATCACCTTGTATATGTATAAGCCCGAAAACATGGTTCAATTATAAATGGCAATCCTTTTTTGGTTTTTTTTTTTTGGAAAACAGTATACCTTTCGTTTTGTTTTAATTTCTCAAAAACACAAAAATAAGTTTTTTACATCTTGTTTCCAGTATTTGACTAAGAATTGATAAGAGCATTGAATATTAAAATATTAAACAGTGTTACTGAACTAAGAATAATTAAAAAAAAATTCAAGTTGAAAAAAAATTAAAGTTTATTTTGAAAATTTTATTTTAAAATTTTAATTTTTAAAAAAATAATCTTTTAAACAACTTGATTTAAAAAGCAAATAAATGAATGGAATATTAGCTTTCAAAAAAGATATCGCAAATCATTGTATTTGGTTACGGAAAAACTAGTTCTATATGCGTTTCGAGTTTTAATTTTTTCAAAAATTTTTATTATTTAAATATTTTAAATCAAAATATTCATGCATATATTTTGACATCTAAATAAAATCAATAATATAATCAATCGACTATTACTCGTGATAGATGGAAGCGTTTTTCCACTAATTGCTATGTAAGTGAATTACGACCGATCGAAAAAGAATAGACTGTACGCTCTGGGTTTGTAACAAGAAGTAAGTTTTTATTGTTCTGTATAGTTTATCATTAGCTTTGTTCTATGTTTTTTCTATGTAAAATACATTATTTTTGAGAGTGAAAATATGGCTCGCCCTAACACTGTGGCGGCAAATTTAAAATGTTTCGTTAAGTTGATAAGCTTTATTCTTTTAATTCAAAATAGTTTTAAGATGAATATAATTATTTCAAAAATAAACGTTGCGCCCCAACATTCCACCCCCTTTGAAAGGACTTTCCTTTCAAGCAGGAAGAAGAGCTAGTTTTCTGATTGGGCGTTTGAAGATACCTTTCGGTGTTCGTATTTCTGCTACTCGGACTTTATCATCGCTCCCCTTGAAAACCTTGATGACTCTTCCTATTAACCATTTTTGAGAAGGAACATTATCTTCATGAATCAGCACCATTGCGTTGACTTGTAGATTTTCGTGGTCGGATGGCCACTTATTCCGCTGCTGGAGTTCAAATATATAGTCATTTGACCATAATCTCCAAAATTGTGATTTCACCGCATTGATTCTTCGCCATCTTTCCAAGTAGCTGATGTTGTCTGCTTCGCAAATAGGTTCTGGAAGAGATCTTAACGAGGAACCGATGAGTAGATGGCCTGGCGTGAGTGCTTCGTAATCATTGGGATCGGAAGACAGTGGTGTTATTGGCCTGGAGTTCATAATGCCCTCTATTTCAACCAGAGCAGTGGACAATTCTTCATAAGTGAGCTTGGCATTGTACAGCGTCCTCATAAGATGACCTTTTGCCACCTTGACTGCAGATTCCCAAAGTCCACCAAAATGAGGAGCCCTGGGGGGAATAAAATGAAATTTAAGACCATTATTAGTGCAGAAATTATTTATGTCTAAGTGAGTTGATTGATTTAAAAATGTTTTACTAAGTTCTAAGAGCTTTGCCTGCGCCCCTGCGAAATTTGTAGCGTTATCTGAATATATGTCTGACGGGAAACCCCTTCGACCTATGAGCCTTTTAAGAGCAGCTATAAAGGCTTCCGAAGTTAGGTCTGAAACTGCCTCTAAATGAACGGCCTTAGAAGAAAAACAAACAAATACAGCTATGTAACATTTGTATGGCCTCTTCCCGCGCATCTTCAGGTACGTCATCACTGGACCACAGAAGTCCACACCGCATTTTAAGAATGGACGAGATGCCGTCAGTCTTTCTGCCGGTAAGTTACACATGACTTGTTCGAGAAGTTTTGGCTTATACCTTACGCAGTGTACACATTCTCTCACAACGCGCCTTGCCAGTTCTCGTGCGTTTATGATCCAAAATTTTCTCCTGATGAGTGAAACGAGCATTTTTGGACCAGCATGATAGTGTGTTAAATGCAAATGCCTGATCATACAATTTACAAAGTTTGAATTTTTAGGAAGTAGATAAGGATGTTTTTGATCCGACGATAAATTTGGAACGTGTTTCAAACGTCCCCCTACTCTTAATAGCTCTACACCATCAACGTTTTCCAAGAATGGATTAAGCCACTTAATGGACCCTTTTACAGGCATATTTTTTCTTATGCACGCCATTTCCTCTGAGAAAAATTGAAGCTGTATGACCCAAACAATTCGACTTAAAGATTTTTCTAGGTCACCAGGTGAAAGATATATTAAATCCTGTTTTCCTTCTTTATCAAAGATTTTTAACATATGTGCGAATATATTGAGTATTTTAGTATATGAACTATATTTTTCAATGACATCGAATAGATAGTTAGATCGTTTTTCTTTGCAAACGAGTCCTGTTTTCCTCACTTCAAGGCTCGTTTCTTCCTCTGACAATTGAATTCTGGAAGTAATAGGCCAATTTCTGGCGTCATATTTGAGAAATGTTGGACCCGAAAACCATATTGAGTTTTGTAAGTCATCCACTGTACATCCTCGGGATACTATATCGGCAGGATTATCAGTACCAGGAACATGTCTCCAAGACACATCGACGGATTTTTCTTGAATTTCAGCTATCCTATTGCCGACGAAAGTGCTTAGTTTTGAAGACGGCATACCTATCCAATGTAGAACGACTTTAGCATCAGTCCAGAAATAAACCTTAGACACTGGATGACTGAAGATATCTTTTATCTTAGACCAAACCCTCGCTAGTAAATGCGCTCCACACAGTTCCAAACGTGGTAACTGTTTCCGTTTAGTAGGAGCAACTCGTGATTTTGCTACAAGCAATTTTGTTGTTACATTTCCCTCAACATCTGTTGTTCTGACATACAAACAGCAACCATATGCCATCATAGAGGCATCGCAAAATCCATGAATTTGTACCTCTTTTTTCTTTTCTGCTAAAACATATCTTGGAGTTGGCAGATTTTGAAGCGAATTCAGATCTGAAACAAATTGCGTCCATGCCGTGTGTAAATCCTGTGGGATTGATTCATCCCAATCGAGCTTTGCGATCCACAATTTTTGCAAAATTACCTTGGCCTTAATGATGATAGGGCTCAACAAACCCATAGGATCAAAAAGCGAAGAAGAAAGAGATAATATGGAGCGCTTGGTGACCTTCAGATATATTTTGTTAGGCGTGTATGAGAACTGAAAATTATCCAGCTGAGAATCCCAAGTGATTCCCAGTGTGCTTGTTAAATTCGCTTCAACAATTTTTAAGTCCTTAGTCCTGTTAAGAGATTCTTCCTCTATAACTGTAGGATGATTACTATGCCATTTCGATAACTCAAAGCCAGCAGATCCCAAAATGGCTTTTACCTCTGTTTTGATTTGCTGAAGAGAATTTAGATCTTCAGCTCCAGTGAGCATGTCGTCAACATAAAAATCGGATCCTACAACTTGAGATCCCTTTTCAAACTGGTTTCTGAATTTATCCGAAAGGAAACGAAGGCATCTTATAGCAAGGAAGGGTGCAGACGAGGTTCCATATGTAACTGTGTTTAATTTATATGTCCTTATAGGTTCTGAAGAATTTTCACGCCAAAGTATGTACTGGAACTTTCGTTGCTCTGGATGTATGAGAACCTGCCTATACATTTTAACTATGTCCGCAGTAAGAGCATAACGATGAAGACGGAAACGAAGTAGAAGTATGAAGAGCTCATCTTGAATGGTCGGTCCAACCATTAGAATTTCATTTAAGGATACCTGTGATGAAGTACAGCATGAGGCGTCAAAAACAACCCTAAGTTTAGTAGAAGTACTATTTGGCTTAATCACGCATTGATGTGGAATATAATAATGAGATTCCTGCATATTTGGGTCTTCAACTAATGACATGTGCTCAAGTTCCTCATATTCTTTTAAAAAACGGGAGTATTCAATCTTAACCAAAGATTGTTTTTCTAGCCTACGCTCTAAAGAGAGAAAACGTTTGTAAGCTATATCAAAAGAAGCTCCTAAGCAGCTGGGATCCTTCTTAAAAGGGAGTTGAACAGACAGACGACCACTTGGAAGAACTTCAACTGTTTCTAAAAAATGAGCTTCGCAAGCTTCTTGCTCTTCTGTCCATTTTCGTTTGAAACAGCTTGACTCCTCAAGTTCCCAAAATTTTTCCACATATGAATGCAGCTTCTCGTCCTGATCCTGTGTTAAATTGAAGCATAGAGTCCTTGCCACGTTTACTGTAGTAGTACACCTCCCCGACACGATCCATCCGAGCTTGGTCTTCTGCAATGTTGGTAGTCCAGATCCAAGTTTAATTTGTCCCACTGACAATACATCAAAAAAGACTTCTGCACCTAACAAAAGATCGATATTTGATGGTTGACTGAATAAATCATCCGCCAATTCAATATTAGAAGGGATCTTCCAATCTGAGATCTCTATTTCCATATCTGGTTGATGACCGATGATATTTTGCGTTACTAAAAACTCCAAAGACATCTCGACATTGTTAAATCTCGACCTTATGAGAGTTTGTGTTTGAAAATTAGATTGTGTTTGAGCAGTTCCTACTCCTATAATCTCAACATGTTTCTTGGTTTTTCGAAGATTCAAAATCCGAGCAAAATCTTCGCTTATTAGATTAATTTGTGACCCTGAATCGAGAAGAGCCCTTCCTAAGTGAAAGCTTCCTGAAGAGTCATGAACAAGAACTAAAGCAGTGGCTAAAATGACTTGGCTTGTAGTCTTGATTTTAGCTGGTTGTAATGCAGTATTAACAACAGCAGATGAGGTACTCGAACCCTTTTCCTGGGTGGCTTCTTCTTGTTTTCGATGAAGTAGGGTATGGTGCGGCTTATTGCATATTTTGCAATTAAAATTGGATGTGCATTTTGACCTTATGTGACCTTTTCCTAAACAATTGGTGCAAAGGTTGAGCTTTTTGATTGTAGAAAACCTCTCGGAAACTGGAAGCTTAATGAAGCTAGGACAATTGACAATGAAATGTTCGACGTCCTTGCAAAACGCACAGTGCTTTTGTGAAACAGTAAGCGAATTTTGCTGTTTTGATGTGAATTTTTGGAATTTTTCCTTATTGAAAGGTTTTTGAACTGAATTTAAAGTCTCTGCACGATTTAAATTAACCTGTTTGCTTGTACGAGCTTCAAGGTATTGACAACGTTTGCCTATCATCTTGGCACAATCATCCCATTTTGGAAGTTTTGAGTAATCCAATTGCTCATCCCATTTTTCCTGGGTTTCGTTGTCTACCTTAGAAATAGCTATATAAATTATGATAGCATTACAAATGTCTTCATCTTTTCCTAAAGATGAAAGTGAATTATAGATCGCCGAAATACTATTCACAACGTTGCGAAGTTGAGGGGCAGACGGTTTTGAACACTTTGGAAGTTCAAATAAGTTTGAAATATTTTCGAGAAATATCAGGGTATTATTGTCATATCTCTCATTTAACTTTTCCAATGCCTTAGAATAATTTTCTTCGGTTATATGAAAAGATGAAATTGTTCCAAGAGCTTGGTCCGAAAGACAAGACAACAGATGATTAAACTTTTCAATCTTGCTCAAGGAAGGATCAGAATTCACTAAATTATCGAAAACTCTTATAAAATTTTTGTATTCTGAATACTTTCCGCTAAATCGGGGTAGAGAAAGATGTGGCAAACGACTGGTGGTAGAGGCAGGAAAGGCAAATGAGGTTTCAAACATGCTACCCTGCCTACCTGTTCCCAAGAGTGAAACAATTTTTGATTTAGTTGAAATATACAGCTCCTCCAATTCACCCCTTTCAGTATCCGTTGGTTGTAAACGTTCTATTTGAGATTGGTACGATAAAACCTGCTTAAAATAGGATTCCAAAATTCCTAATCTGCATTCCAACTCTGTTGAATTAGCACTAGTTAACTTATCGACCACTGTTTTTATTCGAGTAATGTTCCCTTTGCTTGAAGCACGAAGTGTCTTTAATTCGTCAATTGTTATTGTCTCTTCTGACATTTTAGATGTTTTTGCGTTGGCCATAAAAACAATCGTCTAAGAGATATTTGTTCAATAGGCTCTCCAAAACTCCAAAAAAATCCGGAATCAAATAGAAAAGCAGGACGTCTAATCAAAAACCTATCAACCCCTACAACTTCAAAATAATGAAGTAGATATTCAAAAGCAGGAACAACAACAACTATAATCAACAGCAACGACGAATTCACCACCAAACCAGCAATCCTACAGCAGCAATTGTATTTACAACAACAACAATTCTCCGACAACGGCAAAACTCCCACGGTGATTGGAATGAATCTCCAAATAATAATAATTATTATGTAATACACCCAACGAGTATATGAAAAGCTTCAGTAGCTAGATGAATTTATTTTCAGATAAATTCAATGATTGCAGCAAATATAAATCTCTAATCCGATAATCCCTTTTTGTAAGCAAAGATGATTTCAAAAGACAGCCAGCAATAATAAAACCAGCATACAAATAAAAGTCCAATTATGTTTTTATACAAACGTAGATTATATGAGATAAGCGTAAGCAAGAAGCACCGACGGCGACGTTCTGTGTGGGAAGTTGTTGATTACAATCCACTTCTAGTGTAGAAAAAGCTTTTTGTGGATCTATGTTGCGATCATACAGAATGATGTATGTATGATATGGAATATAAAAATGGTATGGTGTGACGCAAATAGTATAACGATCGTTTATGCTTACGACATTGAAAGCTTTGAACTGATCGATATGGTGTGACCTAATACAAAGTCCAACGAAAATGCAAAGCTCTTAGGCCAAATGATCGAACGAATGTACGATATGATATATTTTTTATTACTTTTAATTTTTTTTGATATAAAAAATTGTATTGAATATGTTTGAATAATATAATTTCAAACTTATGACGAAGCTGCGTTTTTAAGTTTAAGATGTATATTAAGATTGATTTAAAGATCTTTGGATCGTAGATTTTTATTAGATGTAAAATTAATTGTCTGGATTGAAAAATATTCAAGGTAATTGATGCACTGCAACGCAAGTTCGTTATAAGTGGTGTGACTGTACCTTGTTGGGAGATGTACTTATCTACCCTTTTTATCCAAATTTGACTCCTTTACTTGTTGTCTCGTGTGTTCCCTGGATTAGCTGGCGATCCCTTATTTTAAAGATGATGATATGATCTGCTTTCTTTAGAGTAGATTATTCGCTTTATTTTAAAGGTGATCTGCTGCCAATATTTTTCCACACGCGAAACCCGATTAACCGCGTACCGATCTCCTTTCTTTTTAATTGTCTCTGTCTATTGGAGATATATGTATGAACTCACTTTTTCATTTAATATGAATTACTTAAATAGATTTATATAAATTGTATTTTTCATAAGTAATTAATTGGGTTTAAAATTAAGTTTAAGAACTTGCCCCACGTTGGGCGCCAAAAATGATAGATGGAAGCGTTTTTCCACTAATTGCTATGTAAGTGAATTACGACCGATCGAAAAAGAATAGACTGTACGCTCTGGGTTTGTAACAAGAAGTAAGTTTTTATTGTTCTGTATAGTTTATCATTAGCTTTGTTCTATGTTTTTTCTATGTAAAATACATTATTTTTGAGAGTGAAAATATGGCTCGCCCTAACACTGTGGCGGCAAATTTAAAATGTTTCGTTAAGTTGATAAGCTTTATTCTTTTAATTCAAAATAGTTTTAAGATGAATATAATTATTTCAAAAATAAACGTTTGTATCGAGCTTAAAAAATACAAAATAAATGCTTCATAAACTGACAATCTGTAGTAAGTTCAGCAGTTCAATTTTCAAGTATACAATGTTTGTGGTAGTAGTAGCCGTGGCGTGATGGTTAGTGCGATGGACTGTCATGCCGGAGGTCTAAGGTTCGATCCCCAGCCTCGCCACCTATTTATTTAAAAAAGAAAAAACGGCTACTGCCTCTTGCGAGGAATTGACAAATCCTTCAAGAGTATCTCCTGTCACAGAAAAGTGCCGCTCGTTAGCCGTTCGGATTCGGCAATAAACTGTAGGTCCCCTCCATTCCTGCAGACACGCACACAGGAATGGTTGAGAGTTGTAAGTCACTAGGCCCTAGTTCTTCATGAGCTGTTGTGCCATCAAATTTAATTTAATTTATTTAATGTTTGTGGTACATAATATGTATAATTTTAATAGTACCTGCTTTTCTATAGTATTTTACAGCGCAAATACTGACATCCAGATTTGAACATTTGAGTTAATGGGGTAAACCTTCTTCCACCCTGTTTTAAATCTCGCACAACAATAATACAAACTGGGTACGATAAGAGAAGGAATTATTTTAAATAATAGAAAACAAATGGCAAGATGGAAGCAGATAAAGTTCATTTTGTCTCCTCTCAGGGTCATCAGATAGAGCAGATTATGGAATTCCGGGTTCGGACTCCCGAAACCCTTAGCAAAGATACTCATAGTCATCAGCACCACGAGGTACCTATTGTTAAAATTAGTGGCGCCCGGGTATGGGTATCATTGTATGTCGTCCAAAGGGTAAAGTAAGGAGATACCTACCTTATTCACGGCAGTACTATGTAATTTAAGAGTTTCTGTTTATTAATATTATTATTATTTTTTTTTTTTAAGAAACAAAATACCAAATGCAAATTTATTACGTAACGATCTAAATTCTCCAACTTCGAGGTTAGGATAAATGATTTTTATTTTTTCCCTTATTGCCAGAGTTTGCATAATTTCTGGATGTGGATGCAAAAGTATTAAAATGAGGTAAGATTTTGTTTGGCTTCGTGTGGGCGGGAAAATAATGTGGAAAGGTTTTAAGAGTCAGTATGGTATACTTATGTATGTATGTGTTGCCATTCATTACTTTGGATATAATGAAGAAGGTTATCGTAAATTTAATTAGTCAACGGGTTGGTTTCACAATTAGGAACTTTTGATGTCAAAACTTTAAAATTTGTTCTCCTCCTTTCGGTTTATGTGGGTATATAGGTACCTATATATACCTACTTATATATGTAAAAATTTGCATTCTGATTTGTAATTTTCTTATTTATTAATTTAAAACCTTTTAAATTGAAAATTGTCGGAGGGATGGAGAAAGTAATAATAATATTCCTAGCAGTGGTGCACATCTTTTGACTGAAGTTAGTTTTACTCATATATTAAAAACAAACACAAAGGCTCATGCTATATTGTGTTATTAATTTATTAAAATTGAAATCAAAGAAGATAAAGTGGATAAAAAATATAAAATATAATCACACAGGTTCTTAAAAAAATCTTGCATTTATACCGGAGATGTGAAAATAAATAAAAGCGATTGAATCATTGGATGGAATAATATTGATATTTTTAGTTCTATGTTACTTAGGTATAAGTCTATCTCATTAGAAATATGTATCACTTTTTTCAAAGCCAAAATAAAAAAAAAACGATAAGAAGTTTCAAACTACAATCAAAAATTCACGTCTCTCGATTCTAATAAAAGAAAAGAGGTAAGTTCTAAAACACATATCTATATATTAAGATTAGGTAAACGCAAAATTATTATTGATTTTTCTGAAATATAATGAACGATTTTCTTGAAGGAATTATAAAAAAATATGGTAGTATCTAGGTAAAATGCTCAGAATTGAAACCAAAATTTAGGACATTATCGTCAATGTATGCTATCATTTTTCTAAACTTATGACATAAAAAATAAATAAAAAACTTATGACATAATTTGAAAAAAAAAAGGAGCCCAATTAAGTATTATTGCATCATTCGTTTTTTTAAATAATTTTATTTTTGTTTTGTTTAGGGCCAGTTGTACAATCGTGGTTCAATATTTATTCAGCATTTTTAACTCGGCGATTCCGGCGGATTAACTGAGCTTCAAGGTTTAAGTTCATTTATGTGATAATATCTAATTACTAGACTCAACTATCGCTGAACCTCAGTTAATCCGCCGAAATTAAAATAAATAAATTTAATGGCACAACAGCTCATGAAGAACTAGAGCCTAGTGACTTACAACTCTCAACCATTCCTGTGTGCGTGTCTGCAGGAATGGAGGGGACCTACAGTTTATTGCCGAATCCGAACGGCTAACGAGCGGCACTTTTCTGTGACAGGAGATACTCTTAGAGGATTTGTCAATTCCTCGCAAGAGGCAGTAGCCGTTTTTCTTTAAATAGGTGGCGAGGCTGGGGATCGAACCTTAGACCTCCGGCATGACAGTCCATCGCACTAACTATCACGCCACGGCTACTACAATCCGCCGAAATTGTTAATATTTAAACCACGATTGTACAACTGGCACTTATTTTTTTTTTTACTGATGTACGAATTAAATGCTGACTCTTGTTTTGGTAATTAGAAAAAAATAAAATAATGATAATGAGATTTTTTTTTAATGAAATCAGAGCTGAAAGCTAATTCTTAGTTTGGAGATATAACCAAAATTCACAAACGTGTATGTTGAGGTAGCAATATTTTGATTTCAAACTCAATCGTTTGACAGGATTGTAATTCCTCCGTTTTCGAAATATTTACGAAATAGTACAATAGGGGACCTTTACCCCCCCTCTCCTGGCTAAAGCTCGCGGGCCTGGGCTGGGGACTTTTAGTATGTTGTACCTGGAATTCACCCCTACCATTTAAAAAAAATAAATCCAGACTATACGATTTATTTCATTTATTTTATAATTTTGAGTCTTCGTTGAAAGGGGGGCAAAATGGGGTAGAATTTGTATTTGGCTTCTTACTAAAGGAATCATTTGTTCTATAAAAGAAAACTTTGATATTTTGTATACATACATACTTAATAGGGTGCGCGGTGGCGCTTATTTAGGCATATGTTCGAATATCTTTCGTAGGCCTCATACTATTGTTGAAAACAGTTCATTTTCTTAATGAAAATTGGAACTCAATAAAAAATCTTAATATTTTTTTTTTTGCTTGGTAATACTCACATTTTATCACCTACCTACAAGACAAAATTTAACCTTTATTTCGTTTTAAAAAAGTACATTTAAATAAATTGCTCATTGTAACTTCTTAGACTAACATTATTCGCAAAACCTTTTTATACGAAAAAAAATGACAGCAAACAATGCGGATCTGTCCACTCCACAATAATGATTTTTTTTTTTTTTTCGTTTTTTTTTTTTTTTAATTGCCTGATTCTTAAAATTCACGCATCTGTAGAGAATGGAAGAATTTTCAATTAAAACAGGTTCTAACCTATAAAAAATAAACATTGCTTAGATAGAATTACTTTCCAAACTAAAATAGTCCTTTGCTGGATGGTTGTTGTTTCTTTTTTTCACCTAATCAACAAAAATTCATTAGATGGGCTTCTTCTGTTTTCTTTTCCCAACTCCTCAAATTATACTATACATACTTAAATTTTTCTTTAAATTTTTCCCATGGATTTATAATTTTTTCTTATTTTTCGTTTATATTGCATTTAATTTCGGTAAACCAATATTTTCTTCTTTCTTTTTTTTTTTTGTTTTTGTTGTGTGCACACAATTTCTTAGGTAAATAGTCCGCCATTAACGTTAAATTCAGGCGCAAGGCATTTTAACAACAGAAACGTGTCCATTCACATCATGGGAATCTTAAATTTTGAAATTGAAAACCAATTGAATGAAAATATGGCCCAAAGTGCTTTGCAAGTGTGATAAGCTGAAAGTGGTTGTGAAAGATGTTTTACATTTTTCAAAAAGCCTAATGTGTTTATGTTTACACTTTTGTTTCCGGGTTTCGATCGACAATTTATAATGGACATTTTCTCTCTATCTCATCTCACCTCATGCCATTTCAATTATTTTTTACGTATTAAGGAACTCATGAAAAGTTATTTAATTTTTAAGTAAATGGCTATACTCGTAGACCAGTTGGCCTTACAGTTCTGCTTTCAGGGTAGATATACATAATTTCCAGGTAGAAAAGTATTTGAATTATGGTGAAAAAAATAAAAAAAAAAATTCATGCTGACTTGAAAATCATGCACTTTACTTTATGCATATGCATCCTTTAACAAGTTAACATTGTGCATAGGGTGTTTTCCATAAAATGCGACAAAAGGCTAAGGCGTGAATGTGAAGGTAAGGTCGTTTGCACGACTGGATTGCACAAACTTGCTCTTGTTTGAAAAATATATAATGCAGCAGCTATGCATAAGTATTAATGTTGATGATTCAATAATGTTATGATGTTTTCGACGATTTTAAACAAAAAAAGAGGCTGGGTGACCCACACTACTGATAACTTCCCATTGGTTCCCTTTGAAACAACCCAAATTTGAAGCCTAATTTGGGCTGTTTGCTCTAAATATGTATACGCGACACGAAAAATTTCTACAATTTTTAGCAATTTTCTTTTGCAGTTTTTTTAGCCCAGAAAAAAAAACTGTCAATTGAATTTTTATACAAAGCTTATTACTAATTGTTGTAATGTGTGTAGACTTAAATCATTTTGGAGTTGAAAGCGTTGGTTGTTCTCGAATATTCGAGCCGAAAACATTTTTTAACAATTTTTAGCAGTTTTTTTTTTTTTTGCAGTTTTTTTTTGCAGTGACCGACGGAGTGTTTGGTGTGGCGAAACCCCCTTTTTCGGACTTCACCATCATTGTAGCGTCAATTTTGATTAGGGTAAGTTGGTCGAATCATGGTCACTTAAGGAACAAATATGAAAACACATTTTTTTTTTAATATTATTTATTTTAAATGCAAAACATAAATTACTTATTCTTTAAGGGTTTTCAAAAGAAACTAAAAATCAATAAATATACTTTAACGAAAAAAAAAGTTTAAAAAAAGTCCAACTCGACCGTCATTGCCCATCATAGTGGGTAATGACTAATTCTGTGCTAAAATTGTTTGGGATGCAGCGCCGTTTTGTTGCGCATATTCATAAACGTATTTCCCAATATCCAATGCGCTGAGGCCATAAAACATTTTCCATAGAACAATTATTGACCTGATCAATAATTCTTTTTCCTGCTTCTGAGTGAAAAAAGGTTTTCTCCCCATAGCCTGTGACTTTAAAATGCCATTTTTCATGCGTTGCTGCTAGCTGGCGAACTGGATTTGGTATTTTTTGACCGTAATTTTTTTTTTGATGGCTTTGATGGCATTTTTCAAGTCCTGCTCAGCCATCCTCAAAGAGGAAACTTTGCGCTAAGCACAAATTTTAATGGCGGTCATCTGACCGTGATTATCCAATTTCATGAGCGAGCAAAAAAACTAATCTTTATAAAAAACACCAAGTATTTTTTTTTTTTTTTTAAAAAAAAGAATTCAACTATGTAGGTACACAAATACATAGATTAATCAATAAAGCAAAATAAAGTATTTAATAATAAAAAAAATACCAAGCTTATACACAGATTTTCGTACAGCCGAAAATTAGAACGGAACCAACGAATTTTGTTTTAGTCTATTTTCCCTTTGGATCGTGGCCGATAATAGCCGTGTATTTTTTTAATTTATATTGGCTTAGACAAAAATATAATTCACAAAATAAGACACAACAATTGAGCTTTAAAGTAAATCTTAAAACTAAAACCGTCATTGCCCACTGACCGTGATTGGACCACTTTCCCCTACAACCCCGAAACTTCTTTTGTTTACACCAAACCAATGCTAGCCCTATCAAGTAAAAAATCACGAGAGGGGGATCAATATCCCCCTATTCAGGTGGGAGGGGCAATTTTCTACAAAATCTAATTTTAATTCTTAAAACTATGTAATTTCGCATTGGTTAGGTCGAAAATACACTGACCGTCATTGCCCACTGACCATGATTGGACCACTTTCCCCTACAACCCTGAAACTTCTTTTGTTTACATCAAACCAATGCTAGCCCTATATAGATCAAGTAAAAAACCATGGAAGGGGGATCAATATCCCCCTATTCAGGTGGGAGGGGAAATTTTCTACAAAATCGAATTGAAAAGGAAAAAAATCATTTAAAAACAACGGCAGGACATACAATGACAGATTTCACTTTTCTTTATTACTGAAAATCTCTACCTTGAAAAAACATTACAATTTTGCAAACAATTTTTATAGCCGACCAGTTTCTGAAAATAATTTTTTCTTGAACTTTAAGATGGCAAAAAGGATTGCTTAGATCTCAGAGCCACTGCAATAGTTTCCTACTTAATTTCAAAAATGATGCAGAGAAAATCAAAAAATTTTAGAGGAAGTAAGTGGACTTACAGAAAATTCCTTATTTCTTATGTAAACCCACCTACAATATTGGTTGTGAAATTTTGTCATCTTTCATAAGAGCGTGTGGTCGGAAACCCGAACTAAGCTTTCTAAGGTTTTTTTGGTTAACCACATCTGAAATACGACATGAAGATGTGGTCTTGTTGCTCACAAAATAAAAATAAGAAAATAAATTCAGTGGTGCGTGTGTTTAAGGATATGTCACTTACTCGTAAGAGACATAATGTAGGTACCCGTGAAAGAATTATTTTTTATTTTGTTGATGGTTGCCAGACTCCTACGCACTAACTTGGGAAAGGTCACTAAAATATCAAACCATAGTTCTTCCTACATATTGCTTCTAATAGGGATTCACCAATTTTCTGACTCTTTTATTTTTAGTCTTATAATTCAAAAGGCGTTCCTAAAAATTAATTTTCTCACCAACAGCTCATTAAACACGTACTTGGTATCTCAAATCCTCCTACGCTCAAACCACACATATCAGGATCAGGACAGGAACTTTTCGTTTAAAAGAAGAAGAAAAAAATATCAAAATGAAGGTAAAACCAATCAAGATTAAGGAGTCTTCAGGGAATAGTTAGCAAAAGCAAAAAAAAAACGGAAACGGAAACGAAAGGTGTTTCGGTGTCAAGTCCCGCGATTGTCTTTGCCATAATAAAGAACTAAAATGCAGTGTTCTTTCCGGACTACAAGGCAAGGTATTCTCCTTTTTTATAGAAGGAATAAACGAAACAAAAAATAATAATGACTAACACACGGCGTCAACGATGCAAAATCGATTCATTTACACGTGTGCAGCATATGTTAGGGGCTAAACAAAAACGGATTTGCTAAGCATGTTCGCTGACAAGGGACCCATAAACGCAAATGACAATGCTTCCGCAACACTCTTCTACTTTTCAGTTCTCTAGATATGTTGATTTAATGTAGGTATATGGATAGGTTGAATGTAGCATACCGCCATTCCCTTCTTTTGTCGTGTTGCCGTCTTTTTTATTATATCGACAACATTCCAGTCTTATGAATCTTTGAACACTTTTTAGCCCCTTAGTTCTATGGTTGTGTTAATGTTTTTGCAGTATCCTCTTAAGTGTATTGCTTTGCTTCTCAAAGCTTTCTAGCTCCTCTCTGCTTCGTACCGAAATAATAAAAATAAAAACACACGTTCTTTAACAAAAGCAAAGTGATTCTCGTGAAATCGACTATTTCATTCAACACCCACCCAACTTCACTCCACCCCCCCTTCTATTAACATTTTTTGAAGCAACGTGCAAATGGGCATTTTAAGTTCCTATAAATAACATGGGTTTTCCGCAGGTCTGCACATCTAAAAGCGTACTTATTTACCCGGAACTTAATCGCAGAATGTGCGATGCGATGTGCATAGCTTAGGAATGGATCTACCCTTCATCACTTCAGAACGTTTGATATCTTTTGCGCGCCATAAATTTTATTTATTGCAATTGATATTTTTTTTATTGCTTACAATAAAAAATATACATAAATAAAAGCAATGGAAGGGTTGTTTTTTTTTCACTTTTTATCGAATAATATTTGACCAAAAAAAAAAATTAATTTTCCGAGGATTTACCTTGACCTGTTTTATCATCGTTACCTTTTATTGAACCCATCTTGAAATATGAAATTTTTGTTTGAGAAATTATTGTGTCAAAAAGAGTATAATGTCATATTTTACAAAGTTTTGAAAAAGTTCAAGAACTTGCAATTAATTTCAGGGAAGATTCAAAGGAAAAAAACACGGTGAAGGTTTAAAAAGAAAGTGGAGAGTATTTACTTAAAAAAGATTTAGAATTTATTTCGCAGTTCAAATGAAAAGGGTTCAAAGAAAATAAATTATTGGACGAATACAATTTTTTATAGCCATTACTAAGGAAAGTTTTATTTTTGTTGAAAATGACTCCATAGATTTAAGTACAAATAAATTGTAAGTCTTCATAGATAATTTACAATTATAGCTGTGATTTTAAGAATGTATGAATTTTTTCACGAATTTTTAAATATTAAGAAAATTTATTGTTGTTGGAATTTTATCTTTGAAAATCTAAGGGTTTTTTAGTTGAAAATGTTCTTCCCGAACACAGTATTTGCCATTTTGTTGAATAATCCATGCGTTAAGGTTCCGTTTGCTAGAATTTTTGTTTTAGTTTTTGTTTCCTGTATTCGCATACCGATATAATTTATCATTCGTTAAATGTATGAGTGTTAACTAAGCGAAACAACATTCACCGATCGAAAAATTATTAATTGGGTTAATTATTCGTGAATTAGTTGTGATAATTTCGAATTAGTCGTTCGATGTTTTCTATGTTTTTTTTTTTTTTTTCTCAAAAACCTCAAAAACGGGTAAAAACGTCTTATAGCGAATAGTTTATTGCTTAATAATTATTCGGTAATTAGTCCTGAATAAGTTGTGACAATTTTGAATTTTTCACTCGATGTTTTCTATGTTTTTTTTTTTTGCAAGATTGTCAAATTGGTATCAAGTTAGCTAAACAGCCTCTGAAAAAGGGGTCAAAACTTTTTATATTGAATGGTTGGAAATTAAAGTTTAAATTGAACAAATGTTTAAAATAAATATAATTATAATAATAATAATTATTATAGAAATAAATTAAATCTTAATTTAAAGGAAAAAAAAATTAAAAATCATTGAGCAGATTCTAAAAAAAAGGTATTTTTAAGGCTGACCAATAACTTAAATTTATCTGACTTTTTATGAGTATTGAGTAATCTTTCAGATAATACATTTTATTCGAATATCCCATAAATGAGGTGCCAAAAATCGTTTTATGACCTTGAAAAACTTTAACCCTGGATTAAAAATTTTTTAAGTCTCACCAGTTTTTGAAAACAGCTGAGACCTTTTCTTGACCAATTACTGACCTTTTAAATTGCATAATCTTTTTGCGAACATCCAATATTTTTATGGACGGACAACACCCTAAAGGCGGACAAAAATATTGTCACGGTGACTGCCCGCCCAATGGAGATTTTACTGTAACCATGTCTCTAATTCGTCTGGAATATTTTGGCGGATGATTCTTGTTATTATTCTAAGAAAAGTATTTGTTAAGTAGATTTTGTTATTTTTGGTTAATTCCAAAACTAGAAGACATTAAAACATTTGGTTTTCGGTTTTTGACATAAGGACATTGAATATTTAAAATAAAAATGGTGCTTTAGAACGTAAATTAAAAAAAAAATGGTTAAACCCAAAAAACCATGTTTGGTTTCCTAATTTTTGGTTGAATTGTTCAATAACTGTTGACTAAAACAACTTTATTTAAAAAGAAAATTTAAAAATGGATTACTGGCTTTGACAAAAGGTAAAGGATTTTATTCTCAAAATTGTTGTTGGATTTTTATAAGTCGTTCTCTATCAATTTTTTGAAAAATTGCCCCTCCCAATTAGACGGGGGATGTAGACTACCCCCTCCATAGGTTTTTTTCCTTGTTTTGACCCAACTTAAACGCTTTAGTATTTTTATGCATCTTGTGCCAAGAACGCGTTTTTTTTATTGTTGACCATGATGGGTTTGGCGCTCGAGTTCAAAAGTTTGGGTTTTTCATGAAGCCAATATCATAAACGACTCAGCAAAAAATCTGAACTACCGGATCTAACGCAAAAACGCCCTCCCATGAGACGACAAGGCTATATTGGACTATAAGTTAGACAAATAAAAAATTGTGTGAGAATAAGAAATATTGTTCTTTTTATATCACTAATAACAAACAATTTGATTAAAAATAAAAAATAAGAATGCTTACAAAAATGTGTATATCGGTTTAATTTGATTTCTAATTTTGTCTGAAAATTTTTATTTGAGGAGCTAACATGGTCAGCTATGAAAGAACCCCAACAACTTACATTCACTAATGAAAAATCAAGACTGTGTGCTCCTTCTTTATTAACTCACCGCAAACAATATTCAAAATGTCTGTCTAATTTACTCAGCTTAAGCTATCGAATGCCTTTTATCTATACAAGATCTTTATATACAAAGGTGGTACCAGAGAATAGGCTGTAAATTGACATGGTATCAATTTTTACTCTTGTCCTTTAAACTTTGTACAGATTATATTACAGAAAATCTTCCTTTATTTCAATTTCATCACCTCTAGCAAACCATTCCCGAAAAATTGTCTTTAATCAACGTAAAATATCTGATAAACTATCCGATAAAAGTTTAAATTTACACAATAAACTCGCCTAATGAACTGAAACATCGCCAAGTTTTTCCTTTGTGTGAAGGTAGATACTATACACTTACACAATATAGATAGATATTTATATACGTATAGAGACCTATCTAATTCATTCAATTCATCAGTCTCTTACAAATCTTAAGGACAACACACCATCATCAGTCCATAAGGTTTTAACGCTTTTATGTGTTTGCTGTGTGGCATCAAAAGAGAGAATTAACTTTATTCGCTCTGAGATTTCATCATCATAAGAAACCGGCCTCATAGCAACAGCAACAACAAAAACTACACCAAGCGCTTTGATATATATCTTTGTTGTGTAATTTTCACAAACAGCTTTTCCATCAGGCATAGGTTTTCTACAAAATGAAAGTACCTACCTAAATTATTTCGATACTCCAAGCACGTCCTTTGGCCAAAAGACATTACTTCCGACAGAAAAAAAATACAAGTTATACTGGTATATAATGTACAATGAATTGTGTATGTGTGTTTGTCCAAAAACGATTCAGCATAAATAAACTACGGCAGAATAGATATAATATTGGTTTTTCATTTTTAGTTTGGTCAGGTTTCGGGACCGAAACTGAAACGAACCGAACAGAACCCTGGAAAAACGAAATTTCACTCTAATTCTAAATTCATGGCTCCATTTGCATTTTTGATTACAACTGCCAAAATCAAACTTATATTTATATATTGTATATGTTGAAAAGTTTTCCAAATCTCCACCCCCTCCCCCGGACACCAACAAATATAACAAAAATCGAAAATATAAGAGAAAACATATAGGTACCCTACTGGCCTGTCACTATTTTTTGACGTCACTATTTTGTTAGAATAAAATGTATAGGTATAAATTTGGAAAGACCCAATATGCGTAGCGTCGTCGGGGAAACCCTTTTTTTTAGTGTAAAGAATCCAATACCATTATTTTACTTGCGGAATTCAGAATTCTATAATTATTTCAAAGCTTGCATATACAGGGTGATTGGCTTAAGGTGTGACAAAAAGCTAGAGCGTATACATAGGTTGGGTCGAGACAATAAAAAAATTGCATCGGAGGGGAGGTCTAATCCCTCCCTTTTAGCCAGGAGGGAAAATTTTCTAGTGAACAGGTTTTGAAAATTTTGAAAAAGAAATTTAAAAAAAATTATTCAAACTGATCTCTTTCAAAATTGTATGTTAGTAAGAAATATTTTTGTGTTTAATATTAAATGCTCCTATCAACTTTAAGTCAAACACTGAAAACCAGGTGTCAAAATATCTTCTAGTTTTCGAGAAAAATAAAAATACCCAAAGTACTTAAGTTTTCCTTAAATTATTTTGCTGCTCCAAATATACTATTTCCAAGAAAGCAGTAAAGTAGAAATTGTTATTTTTATAAGAACTAGAAGACATTTTGACATCTGCTGGACATTTTGATAAAAGTCAGTTTGGATAAAATTTTTAATTTTTTTCCAAAATTTTGAGTTTAATAAATAAATTTTCATAAACTTTTTACTTAAATATTTTAATTTAAAACTAAAATAAAATAAGAGATTTCTGGCCTTACAAAGAGTTATAGCATGGCATTGTTAGTATTACCATTGTTTTTAAATATTTTTTATATATTATATTTTGTTAGAATAAAATGTATAGGTATAAATTTGGAAAGACCCAATATGCGTAGCGTCGTCGGGGAAACCCTTTTTTTTAGTGTAAAGAATCCAATACCATTATTTTACTTGCGGAATTCAGAATTCTATAATTATTTCAAAGCTTGCATATACAGGGTGATTGGCTTAAGGTGTGACAAAAAGCTAGAGCGTATACATAGGTTGGGTCGAGACAATAAAAAAATTGCATCGGAGGGGAGGTCTAATCCCTCCCTTTTAGCCAGGAGGGAAAATTTTCTAGTGAATAGGTTTTGAAAATTTTGAAAAAGAAATTTAAAAAAAATTATTCAAACTGATCTCTTTCAAAATTGTATGTTAGTAAGAAATATTTTTGTGTTTAATATTAAATGCTCCTATCAACTTTAAGTCAAACACTGAAAACCAGGTGTCAAAATATCTTCTAGTTTTCGAGAAAAATAAAAATACCCAAAGTACTTAAGTTTTCCTTAAATTATTTTGCTGCTCCAAATATACTATTTCCAAGAAAGCAGTAAAGTAGAAATTGTTATTTTTATAAGAACTAGAAGACATTTTGACATCTGCTGGACATTTTGATAAAAGTCAGTTTGGATAAAATTTTTAATTTTTTTCCAAAATTTTGAGTTTAATAAATAAATTTTCATAAACTTTTTACTTAAATATTTTAATTTAAAACTAAAATAAAATAAGAGATTTCTGGCCTTACAAAGAGTTATAGCATGGCATTGTTAGTATTACCATTGTTTTTAAATATTTTTTTTTTTTGTTTTAAGTCAATTTTTTAGAAAATTGCCCTTTTTGACTAAACGGGTGGGGCAATAGACCCCCCTCCTCTCAAACGATTTTTTCTTGTCTCAACCCAACCTATATACTAAAGTTGTTTGTCACACCTTATGCGAATCACCCTGTACAAAAAACATTATTTCCCAAAACGTGGTGGTGATGGAGGCGTATGTTTGGGTTTTGATGGTGAGTCCTTTCTTTTCTAAGGTCAAGCTCGAAGATTGCATGATTTGAAAATTTGCATACGCCTAGATGTAAATTTGGATTTATTTGCGAACAAGACGACCCAAATATGTGGAATGGGATCAAATAAAGAATAAATTGTTAAAATGTTCGATTGGACCGGCCTGCGATGAAGATGTATAACAATTGATTATTTGAGGGCACGTATTGATTTTAAATTGACGACTTTTACTCTTATTTGTTTTCGAGAGCACACCATTGTTCCGTGAGGTTTTTTTTTTTTTTTAAGATGGAAAGTTTCCATTTCCTTCGGCACGTTTGTAGGCGAATCCTAACATATTTAGCCAACAGAGTGACTTCGTACTTTTTTTCGGTGAAGTTAGGTGTGGTACCGAGTGCTGGATTTAGGCTTTCGGAACGTGAGGCCCAGGCCTAGGGCGGTAAAATCTGATGCGGTAAAATTTTCGGGCAAAAATTAAATAAGAATTCATAATATAAACCGGCGTTTCTCAAAGTTGGCGCTAGTGGCACACAGAGGAGGGGGAGTAGGAGGGGTGAGAGGTGATTTGATTGAAAAAAAAAAATTACAAAACAATGATTTTTAATTTTATTTCTTTGGGGGCACTGAAAAATAATTGTTTCCCAAAGTGAGCAATAATGCCCCCTGTGGGTGCTAGTGGGCCACAGGACGTCAACAGACCTGAGAATAGAGAAAAAGTATTTTAGGGGGATGATGTTTAATTTGTTGAGAAAGTTCAATTTTATTAAAAATATGTCAAAATAATATTTTTAATTATATTTTTAATTTTAATTTATCTTTTTCCTTGGGGGCGCTGAAAAATAATTATTTCTCAAAAAGGGCAATAAACGAATTAAGTTTTAGAATTAATGAAATAAATGATAAAGCACATAAATAATATTTTACATATATAAAATGGATTGTAGTCACATGTGGACAATTTGTGGTGCGCCATCTATCAGGCTGTCTGGTACTACAGATTTGGATTTCTTATTTCTTATTTATTCTACAGAATTTCATGGTTTGTAACTATCTCGCTTACAATTAGTAGCAAAAGCTTACAATTTAATAAAACTATGTCCTATCAACCAATCAATTTTCTTTATATTACCCAGCTCTAGAAAAAGAAAAAAATGCTCATTTTGAGCAGATCAAGTGCATTTTATGTTTTTAGGTCGCTGAATCCGAATCTGAAGTCAGTTTAAATAGGCAGCACAGAAAAAAGGCTCTACAAAAACGATTGAGAATAAAGGTAATTAATAGAATTCAGTTTTAAAAAAAACAAGGGGGGGGGGGGGCGGCGTACTCAACTGGGCCTAGGGCGGCATCAAACCTAAATCCGCCACTGGTGGTACCATGATATGGTAGACATCTATATACGACCTACATATGTTTCAAATTGTTAAAAACAGTCCAATTTGAAGCAATAAAATTTGTCCTCAATTCAATTCGAGCAAATATGAACTCCTTCATACACTTGAAATAAAAAAAAAAAAAAAAAAATTGCTACAAATATTTTCACACAAGATGATTGATAACTTTAACAACCTTCAACGCAAGAGGCAATCTAAATCAAACTAAACCAGCAAACGACCTACTCCTGTCTTTATGAAGTTAGCAAATTTCCCTCTCAGGATCTCAATTGGATGATTTATATTTTGTCCTTTTACACTTGTACCTATGGCTGCCACAGCCATTAGTTTTATAGAGACATAAAGGCTCTGTGTGAATGACTTCAACCTATATATAGGTTTGTAGAAATACCTTTATGTATCTAATACCCTTTTTAAATGAATTTAAGGCACCTGGCCTTTTTACAACTTGTCATACCACATTTGTAGACATACATACATACATACATACATATATAGTATAGACAAGGGCTTGTTTGATGAGTTTGACATAACGAAAAATTGAGAAATGATTATGGAGTTTTGAGAACTTTTGCACATCTTAAAACGCCATAAACATAAGGTTGATTAATTTTGAAAAACTAATTTAAGACTTATTTTAGACTATAATGAGGGTAGACACCTTAAAGTTTTTGAATGTAAATTATTTAAAGTAGAATCCTAAGTTTTTTTTTTTGTCTACATACGTATAGTGTCCTTTATGTCTGGGTATAGTTTTTGGGTCGTCGAAACTTTGAAACAAATCTGAAATGTAATTTGAAGTATCTTTCTTATAGAAACTTGTAATTTGCGGTTTCAGACAACCGATTATAATGAGCTAAGCCGATAAAATAAATTTGTAATATATGAGTGTGCCTTAAAAAATCATGACAAAATCTTTAATATTAAAGTGGCTTTAGTAGGGTTATTAGCCCAGTCAACGAAGGAAAAATAAATGAAATAAATCGTGTAGTCTGGATTATTTTTTTAAGTGGTAGGGGTGACCCCCAGGTACAACATACTGAAAGTCCCCAGCCCAGGCCCGCGAGCTTAAGACAGGAGGGGGGGTAAAGGTCCCCTTTTGTACTATTTCGTAAATATTTTGAAAACCAAGAGTATTAGCGGAAAAGTTTACACTACAATATGAAAGTAAATTAAATTTTCTTCAAAATAGGTTTTTTTTCATATTTTTGCTAGAAGCAATACTAAGAGAGATATGGGGGGTACAAATGTCAGAAAATCTGAAAAACCATGTTAATGCCTTAAAAATTTAACGTTTTTTGATGAATTAACCTTGAAATTATAGAAAAGGTAAATACGTATCGACTCATGATAATTCCATTGACTTGATGAGAAAGAAGGTATGGGGTTAAAGAAGGTGGCGAGAGTTAAAATACCCTTATTTAATTTATTTGATACAGTGTTTTTTGTGATATGAAGAACACTTTATCTTCAAAGGTAAGAAGTATGCAACGTATTTCCAAGTTATTGACTAATACTTTGTGAAATAGTTTAAAGAAATATATTAAGAAAAAACTTGCAAAGGAGGGGGGGACTTATACGGGCGGGACCATTTTCTGAAAAAATTGGATCAAAGTGCATGAATAATCATTTAAAAACAACGGAAACATCTACAATGCTATACTATAGCTTTTTGAAAATTCAAGAACCTATTTTACTATTTCACTGCTAAAGCAAGTAATTTAAGTTAACTTTTTTTTTTTTTTTTTATTTTTGATTTAAAGTCAATTTTTTCCAAAAACTTTTAACTTAAATTACTTGCTTGATGATCAAGCATTCAATATTTAAGCCTCCCTTCAATGAAATAATTAAAAAAAATTATTAAAAAAACAACTGAATATACAGTAGAGGTAAACGAAGAAGAATTAAAAATAAAAGTGTTAAGTACGTCATAAGTACTTATTGATTTGATTGTTTACTTATTTTATTTTATTTATTTTTTTGTGGAAAAAATGTGTGATTGTATATTTAAATGCAGCCATTTTTGAAAAGTGTGTAGGTAAGGTTAGTACAAATAAAGTAACTGTTTGAAAAATTTGAACAAACACGCAAGACCTTGATCTTATATTTCAAGGCTGGATAAACATTGGCGAAAGTAAAGTATATTTCTTTATAACACATAAGATACATACTCATTGTTGACAGAATAATGTTTAAGTCAAAGCCAATAACAAAATTTAATATCATTTCATTTCTTGTTAAAAAAATTGTTTCTTTTAATTTTGAAGGCAATATTATTATTTGAAATAGAAATAGACGTGTGAGCAAAATTATATATGCCATTGCCGATATAATATACAGGAATAACCTAAAATCAAGACAAAATGTTCGAAACTTATTATAGCAAAAACTTGAAACGCAGTTTTTGTATAACCACTTAACACCTTGTGACGTCATATCAGAATTTCTGATAGGTTTTCAAAAAATATCAATTTAAATAATTATATATGTACTCACATCCACATCAATAAATTTTAAAAATGATTTTTTTTCTCAATTGGTTCATTCAATTTAATAATTCTATGAAGACATAATTTATAATAATAATATCAGTGGAAGCTTATAGCAGAATATGTGCATTTTGATACATTTTTTTTTTAATTTAGCAATTAAATTAAGAGATGTTTCTTTCCTCCAAAAAGCCATTTGTTTCAGAAAATTTTAATTGCAAATATAAATGTTACAAATTGTTAGCAATGATAACAAAATAAAAAGAATTATAAATAAAAATAAAAATACAAAAAAAAAGAAAAAGAAACATAACCTCAAACAAACAGTTCATCAGTTTTGAGCTGATGAAATTAATCTCCGTGGTTAAATCCACTCGACCTTTTGACACCAAAAAAATACACAAATACGCTTATATGTTTACCTCTTTTCCAGATGAATCCTTAACGCTCCAGTAATTAAGCCCTTCGTGGCCCACTGCTCCTTTGAATGCGCACTCTATATCAACAGCAATCGAGTTGAAAAACCTTCTCGTCGTAGCGTTACGCTCGCGCTCACCCCACCCCACTCTACTCTTCTTTTATTTTTTTATTTTTATTTTTTCCTGTAATCCTCTGCCCCACCACTAGGTAACCGCATTTTTGTCATTAAAAAGTTACACGGCCACTCCACAATACCGTTCGCTGAATACGTCCTCTACAACAGCGTTCACTATGGCGTATGTGCATCCTATGAATCGTATTATTATCCCGACGGCAATCCGATCTTTCGTCCTTCTTTGCTTTACAGTTCTTTGGGGTTTCGTGTAGGGTTATTCTAGGGAACAGTCGTGAGTTTAAGCCTGGAAACCGAGTAAGGAACTGCAAGAAAAGAAGCACAGAAAATACGCTGAATTAATAGAGAATCCTGCTGCTGCATCAACTAGAAAATGGTGGCAAGTGCAGAACACTAAAATAGATAATATCCCGGCAGTTGAATTCCCTTTTTTTTATCTTTTTTCATATTGCATGGGTGAAAGAGATAGAGATAGAGTATGTCACATATCCCGGATATCCCTGTGGCAAATGTGAGTGGAACGTTATAACTTGCACCACATCTAAAATGTGGACATCAGTTATCGTAAGTCTCATGGTTTGCAAAGATTGGAACTAAGAGAAGCGACAACGACGACGACGAGGACGGCGAGGATGAGAAGGAAGAGGTTTTGTCTTTCCGCTTTGTACGGGGTTAGTTGGCCTGAGTAAATAACAACTTGCCTCGGCAATGAATCTGACAAAGGATTCTGCCTTTGCTAACCCTTGTAGCGTTTCCCAAGTCCATGAATGTGTACACAGTATAGAGAGGGAGTATAGCTGAAAAGTGATAAGGCTGGAGCGAAGGTAGGGGCTTGACAGTCACAACTCCTATTGTGTACTCAAATCCTTCTATTTGCATGGTGGCGCAACAAATATTTGAAAGTTTTTTCACCTTGCCGCTGCTGCCTTAATCCCAACTGAGATGCTAATTTGTATTTCGTGTATTGTATCTTTCTCTTTTTTCTAAAGCCTTTTTCCTCTATTTTTTGTTTATATTTTTTATTTTTGTTTTCCTTTTTCTCTGTTGTTGCGAATATAAAACAAGGATAGAGACCGAATTCCTTAATTAAGGAATTTTTTTTTCGGGAAACAGCATGCTACTGCGGGACAAGATGGGGCAGTAAAGGTGGTTATTATTATTTTTATTCTCTTTCTCTCTCTTTTTTGTCGCTATTTACCTGCAGATTGTTCCGGTTTTCATGCTTAAACATTTATTAAAGTTCCAGGAAGTAGTATAAAATGAAAAAACCAAAAAAAAAAAAAAACAATCTTTTGGGTGAGGGAAATCCTTTGGTTTGCATTTTTTTATCGTTATCGTTTTAATAAAAATTTACAATCAGACCGTGGATTATTTGGGATATGGAAAAAAAAAAACACTTTTCTTTTAGATTTATAAGGATTGACGTGGATCAAGCTAATTCAATAAAGTTTATAAAAGTAAATTATTGAGGTTGTTTGCAATATTGAGACCTAAAATTTAGGTATCTATGAGTTGTGCATATACATGCCACTTTAATGGAATAAAAAATGTTTTGTAAACCATAAAACCATTTTTTTATTTTGGACTTTCTCGTTAACGGCTGAATCGATTTTGATCAAAATTTTTAATTTGAGGGCACTTTCAAGTTTGAATAATACTGCATACTTGGATTTAAAAAAAAAAAATAGTTAAACCTGTGTTTTTGAAAAATAATTTTTTCGTAAACAAGTTGATGATTTTTTTTTTTTAATTATGTTTTTAGTTGTATATTATTGTATATTATTAAAATTGTATATTATTAAAATCTTAAAAATAACGTACTTATTTGTTTAATTGCAATAAGAAATTATATTTAAATATAAAAAAATATTTTTTAAGAAAACCGCTCCAACGATTTTTAATTTTTTGTTTTGTTAATAATATACAATTTTAATAATTTCAAGCAACTTTAACCACAAGAGCAAGTTTAAGCGATACAGAGTCATTCATATTATTTTTTCTTTAAGAAAAATTTTCAATTAAAATCTTTCCAAACTCTATCAGTAATCAATTACTGCAACGTGTGTAGAATAAAATTATCTTGTAGTCAATTTTATAAGTTGTTCTCGAGATGTTCGACCCGAAAAACATTTTTCAAAATATTTAGTAATTTCTTGTAGTTTTTTTTTAACTCTTCCAAATTATCTGTATTATGTATTAATTTATTACTATAAACAAAAATCTCCGTTGCAGTGGGTGGATTTTAATAAAACTTATTTATAAAGCATCTCGCTGTTACTAGGAAGAACAAAATGCAGCAAAATTGGTTTAGTAGTTTTCAAATTTGGAAAATAGAAAAAATTGAATTGCTAGATGAAATGATGCTTAAATGGTTAATGGAAACAGAAAACTCAACATATTTAGTCCAAATAAATGAAAATTCCGGGGGAAATATTTCCTCCGGAATAGATTATTTTTTTTCTGCAATCTGATTTATTTTATAAAATACTGCAAAAAAGCTTTTTCAATCATTCAGAACTTTCATTCCCACTATCGAGGGTAAAACTATTCAACACAGGAATTCGGAATGTGAGTATTCAACTTCCGAAAGAATACGTCTTCCGAAGAGTTTTTTCCCGGGAAATATTTATAATAGCTGAGTGTATAAAATAAAATTTTGAATATAAGCTGGAACAATTTAAGCATTACCTAAACTATACTGATATATGTACCTCGATTAGGTCGTTATCATGTATACTAGGGTGTCCGTTATTTTCCAAACTCTTTTTTTTGGATCGGCCACCTTATAAATCGAAAGTTTATTCGCTACGAAAAATTAATTTTGGAGATTTTGCACTTTTTAACTTTTATTTTTTTTCTCTCGAACTAATATAGCTATTCTAAATTTTTTTCTGATTATTATTTTTAAACTATTCCTTTAAAAAACCACATTCAAAAATGTATGTAAAAAGAAAAAATTATAATTTATTTCGAATTTTAAAAAGTTCATGTATTTTGTACTTTTCACCTTTTTCACATTTTATTTTTTTTTTTCACTGAAACTTTTCTAATTTTCTTTTTTGATTTTTATAAAACAATAATGCTTTTAGTTAAAAAAGAAAAAAAAATTCTAGAAAACTAAAACTTATAATTTATTTTTATTTTATAAATTATTAATTATTTCAATTTCTTGTGGGTTTTTTATGTTTAATATTTTTTTTCTTCAACTACGGCAGTTATTTAAATTTTTTTTATTGATTTTTTTATACTAAAAAAAAAACACATTCAAAAAACTATTTTTTGTATTTATTTCGTTTTTTAAAAAATATCATATTTTTACTTTTTACCTTTTTTGATACTTAAGGATTTTTAATCTTTTTTTTTAGTGTTGCTATATCCTCTCAATTGTAGTAGCCGTGGCGTGATGGTTAGTGCGATGGACTGTCATGCCGGAAGTCTAAGGTTCGATCCCCAGCCTCGCCACCTATTCATTTAAAAGAAAAAACGGCTACTGCCTCTTGCGAGGAATTGACAAATCCTCCAAGAGTATCTCTTGTCACAGAAAAGTGCCGCTCGTTAGCCGTTCGGATTCGGCAATAAACTGCAGGTCCCCTCCATTCCTGCAGACACGCACACAGGAATGGTTGAGAGTTGTAAGTCACTAGGCCCTAGTTCTGTTGTGCCATCAAATTTATTTATTTTAGATTGTTTTGTAGTCTTGGGAATTTAGGACTTATACTCACTTACCACTTGATTTAAATACTGTTTTTGAGTTTCATCTTTTATTCAGAGGAGGTGCTAGACTAAAATGAGGCGTGCACAAGATTATTTTTGCTGGCCCCTGGTGAAACTAGGTGTGTTTTTGATTTCAGACATGAGGCTTGTTTTATTGGAAAATTTTATAGCCAGCGCAGTAAAAATTCCCTCGTGTAGTGTACTATCATTCAAAAGCAAAAATTCAAATACTACATCCGGTAAACAATGACAAAACAACTTTTGTGTTTTTTAATTTATTTGCAATTAATTGGTTTGGCTGTTGTTTACGGAGGAGTTTTAACTTGATTTTTTTACTAAAAAAATGTATAAGTATAACCAGTAAGTTTTATATCTATAAAATATGAATTTAGATGATATAGCAACGCTAAAAATAGATTAAAAATCGTTAATTATCAAAAAAGTTAAAAAGTAAAAATATGATATTTTTTTTAAAATCGAAATAAATTTTAAAAAAATTATTAACATAGTTTTTTGAATGTGTTTTTTTTTAAAGAACTATTAGTATCAATCAATAAAAAAAATTAAAATAACTGCCATAGTTGAAGAAAAAAAATATTAAACATAAAAATTGAAGTATTAGCTTTCCAGAATTTTTGATTTTTTTTTTAATTAAAAGCATTATTATTTTATAAAAATCAAAAAAGAAAATTAAAAGAGCTGGTTTAGTTTAAGTGAAATAAAAATAAAAGTTGAAGGGTTAATGACCTCAGAAAAATTTTTTTTTGGTCAATACATTTTTCGTAGCGCAGAAATTATCGATTTATAAGGTGGCCGATCCAAAAAAAGAGTTTGGGAAATAAGACACCCTAATGTATACATACTTGTAGGAATATAAATACAAATTTGAGCTTTTTACATGATTTGGCTCTTGTGAACACTAGGGTCTTAATGATGTTTTCTTTGAAATTTCTCGCGAAGAAACTACTCACGGTCAATAGAAATAGTTTTTATTGTTAGGTACATGCTGTCAACTTTCAAAATATAAACTAAAAAAAAAATAATATGCATCATTAACATTAACAAATATATAAGCTTTGCTTATTCACAACACAATAATACAATACAATTAGGTACAATACATAAATGTACTTGTATATAAATTTGTGATTGTAAATTAAAAATAATAAATACTATTCCATTATTGAAATATGCGCTTTTAATTTATTTTTAATGCTTAAAAATAATTTCTGATACATTCGGCCCCTGTCGTGAATGGTGTTAAGTATCTCTTGTTTTTGAAATATTTATTAAGAAAAATCAATAAATCTGAATCTTATCTAATCTAAATCTAAAGTATCTTTAATGTAATTTTATATCTTCCGAAGGCAGGTATCTACGGCTACCTAGTTTTATATAAACTGAATTTTACAATTGCACAAAACCATCAGTCTTTTAAACAACGCATGGTCTTTATCACAAGATTAGCCTTTTTTTAAATTCATATTAAATTATAAGAAAAACTTTCAAAATGAGCAACCAAAAGTGAATTCAACTACAAAAGGAATCTTTAATCAGATTCCTCCTATATTTGAGGCATAACACAGGTACATAGCCAATCATTTGTTACTAACCCCTTTTTTCCCCAAAAAAAAAAAACAACAAAAAAAAACTTAAACAATCATAACATGAATGATTGATTAACTTCAACTGTTTCAAACAATCCGCTTTTATATCGATCCATATTGTTGGCAAGGATTCAACAACTCGTCAAACTTCAAGCAGCCAGGTCAATGGCTGACATTATTATTCAATCCTTCAATATGTTTAAGAATAAGCTTCAAAGTACATATTTTTTTTTTTCTTTTTTTATGTCAAGCAGGATAATATTATTATGCATAGACATAGACTGTATATTGAGAACATGGTCTCTAAACCAAGTGAATGAGGGTCATTTTGTGTCTCGTGTATAATTCGATCGTAGTGAAGGAATTATGTCAAGAAGGTAAACCTGATTATTACACAATATATACCCTACATACGAAAGTATGTTCCTTTAGCCAATTAAACTCGTATAACTAGTATGTTTTACTTTGCCTTTGCACAGAATTAACGAACTTGAGATAAGAGTCTTCAAAATATTAACATTGTAGCCATAAGAAGGTTTTGAATAAGTATTGCATTCTGTTTTTTTTTTTTTTTTTAGTCAGAGTTTTAGAATCAAAGCCTAATCGGCCTGGAAAATGCTAGAGCTCAAATTCTCAGGATAAAATTAAAGAAATCATCAGACTTATAAAACACATTTTTAAGTGATCTTTTTTTTGTGGTAGATTTTTAGAATATTTTTTTAAGGTATTTTTAGTGGACAATTATGTACATAATAGCTTAAAAAGTAGAAGAAGTAATGTATGGTATTAAATGTTCTCTTAAGGACTAAAAAAGATTGTAAAGAGAAATTGAATTTTAAGTTAACATGTAGGTAGTTCGATCAAGAAAACTGTTGGCATTGGCGCTTGCCCATTTTTTCCGTGGCCCCGCCCATTTCCTTAGATTCATAAAAACGCTTAAAATGCTATTTAAAAGTAAACATTTTTTTTTATTATTATTTTTATTATTATTGTACTATTCATACTAGAATGTCAGTTTATTGGACTTGACCATTCCTTATTCCGTCAATTTCATTAAATTTTGTGAACAACAACTTAAAGGCGCTACCACCAATTGCTTACGAATTAAGGCTGATTTCCAATGCCGCGTTGGGCGTCGCTTTGACAGATTTTTCTTTCAACGCGAAAGCTCACACATAGCAATTTAAGCAAATTGTTTACAATGACGCGTTGGGTATTATGTTACGATTTAGCACCTATTAGAATGTACACAAACCAACGTAACATAAGCTACCTCAACGTTGAAGTTAAAAAAAATCAACTTCTGCGTGCGTTTTGACAGTTAAACTAATGTTCGAATTCCTTTCAACAAAAAAATCGATTTATTTAGAAGAAAAAATCGTTTTTTCTGGACAAATTCCTTTTATTGAAAGAAAAAATCGATTTGGTTTAAAAAAAAATTGAATAGTTTGTTGAAAGGAATTCGAAATTACAGTTATGTAGGTTCATTTTGATTTTCATGTTCTTTTCAAGTCGTCTGTCATGTCGACGCGTTCGTAACGCTTGTAAACGTAAGTGTCTCTAACGCGAACGCGCCATTGGAAATCAGCCTTTAATTTTGTTGGTATTTTAATTCGTTTTATTTTTGTTTGGCTGGAGATAAATCTATTTCAAGGGGTGCCAAGCCCTATCATCAGTCTCCTTTAGTGGTGCTGAGCTTTAATCCAATTTTATTTGAAAAACTTTCTACACATCATGCGGTATTTAAACCCGCCCATCAGATTTGCTCAGTCTTCGAAGCTGTGTGCACTACGCACTCTGCCACTCTGCTGACCACTGACGTCACAGGGCGCGATGTGAGGTTTGTTTATCAAATGCATTTGGAGCATCAGCATTTTTATAAGCACTTTTAAGTATGCTGTTCTTGTTTTTTTTTGTACATTAAGGCATTTTGCAGAATTAAAAAAAAATTCCAGCTTAAAATGAGCTTTCTTGAAATTTTTATTTTTGTTTTTCGGCGGGATTTCGTGATTCGGGATTTTGTGTTACGCTTTCATTAGCTTAATATTTTTATTTGAGTTTGCTCATCTCTATTTTATACTAATTCAAACGAAAATAAATCGTCCGCAGCATTCTAAGATTAATTTTTTCAAAAATTTGATACTTTGTCTTTCGAAACATTGTCTTTTGTAACTTTGTCTTTCGAAACTTTTTCTTTTCGAAACTTTATCTTTTCGAGCCTTTGACTTTCGAACCTTTGTCCTTCGAACCTTTGCCTTTCGAGACTTTGTTTCATTTATTTATTTTTTTTTTTTTTAATCCTTGCCGCCTGACCTACATCAACCTAGCAGGTCACTTTTTCCGTTGCAGATTAAAAACTATATAGTAATTAGTTGCTATTTAGTTGCTAATTAGTTACGCAAAAAAAAATGAATTGGTTTATTGGCTTGCGAGAAAATGGGTGTCCTTATAATATGATGACGTCATCCCTGTTTATTCGAAAACGAGAAAAGTGATTCAATTTTTTTTTTGTGTAACTAATTAGCAATTAAGTAGTTTTCAATATATATCCACTATCGGGCCGTTTATCTATCTTTTTGAAAGAGTTGACTTGCTAAGTTGACGTCAACTTAGCAGGACACCCATTTTCTCGCAAACCAAAACAGCAATTCATTTTTTTTTTTGCGTAACTAATTAGCAACCAAGTAGCAACTAATTACTATATACTTTTTAATATGCAGCGGAAAAAGTGACCTGCTAAGTTGATGCACATTGCCGCCTGGAAAATCAATTTAGTTTTCTTACAAGGTGCCAGCAAAGTAGGTACTTTCAAACTCAAGCAGCCCTCGCCAGTTATTACTATTCCACGTCGAGAGAAAACAAAAATTGGTTTGATTTGGATTCGGTACTACAACTTTCGGCTTACTAGTCTAATACGCTACGTACATTGATGAAAATGAATAACTTTAAACTTAAAAGGGGTACTTCTGATGGGATAGCAAAACTTGCCTAACAATTTTTTTAAGCAAAGGTCTAACGAGTATTTGACAAGTTTTCCTCTACAGCATCTCCCCCAATGAACATTTTCAGGGCGTTTGGTAACCTTGGAAAAAGTTACTATTTTTCCAAGCGGGTTTTTGGCATAAATTATTAAAAAAATTATATACCTACTAGCAGGCCCCTGGTCGCCTTGCTTCGCACGCATGTTTAAATAACTTTATGATTGTAAAATACTTTTGTATTTTTTTTTTTGATATTTTTATATTCGAATATCTGACATTTCAAACAATTTATCACTTTTTTTTATATATTTTAACTATCGTTTGGTAAACTGCTGTAGATTTTGAAAACAAAAGTAGCCTATGTCCATCCTCATGTTCCAAGCTCTCGCCTCGCTCTACCAATTTTCCACTACAGTCAATTAGGCAATTTCAGAGATTAGGAACAAACAGACAGACAAGCAAACTTTCACATTTATATTATTAATAGGATAATAGGATTTAGTACAAAGCACTTTTGTGTAGTTTCCTATATAGAGGAAGAATTCAAGTTTTTGTTTTAGCTCATCTAGAAGAGAGAGCGCAGTTTTGTAAACATTTTTAGGTTAAATTTTTATTGAAACTTGCTATTTTTAAACTTAATCTCCTCGGCAATCTATAGAATTCATGTTTATGAAAGCAAAACGAATTTGGAAAGTGCAAATGTCACCTTTTGTTTCAGAGCACCTTCCTCATTGCATAGATACATCTATACTCTTAAAATTCTGTATTCACTTATAAAAACTGAAATTTCTTGGAAACATTCAAAGCACAGAGCCTTAGGGTAGACCCCACCCATGTCATCCCTTGCATCCCTTCTGTTTTCAAATTGAATTTACTTTTCAACAACTCACTCCAAGCAAATTCTTTCTCCATTTTAGGAATTAGCTAACAGATGATTACGGTCTTTATATTTTCCTAATAAAACATTCTTAGCAGGATGCTATATTTGTCGGCAAAACTTTAACTTGTGAAAATTGCCGTGTTGCAGTGAAATAATGTTATAACTTTTTCTTTTTGCTGTTGATGCAAAAACACAATTAAAATAAAAAGAAAATTTAAGAGAAACGAACAATCCCTGCAGATTTGTTGAAATTGGATTTTGCATCAATTAAAAGCATAAAACGTTTCACCGAAAATATACAGCAGCCAGCTTCTGAAATTGTATGCACATGCCGTATAGTTAGCCGCGAAATTTATGGCATATCTACGTAGCTTGACGAAACGACTCAAAGTCAAAACTATAACGAATCGTTCGTTGTTGTATGCCTGCTTCTGTGCGAACTAACTTCAATTAGAATTTATCTGTGGCATAGTTCTTCCCTCTAGCCAGCCAGCGTTTGTCTATTGTTATTTCACTTCACTGTCGTCGTTTTTCGTTGTTTTTTGTTATTATTTTTTTTTTTTTTTCACTTCAAAATGGCTTTTATGCAAATTCTCGAAAACACTTCATTCCGTTTCCAGTGCACAGTTGAGAAGGATAAAATAGCTTTCACTGGGCTTTCAAAGTGTTTTGAAAATATTGCCAAAAAAAAAAAAAAAGTACCCTTGAAGGGAATTTAGAATTAGAAATGTTTGCAGCCTCAAACTATGTACATATGTGTCGTCGACTCGTCGTTGGCATGATGGAGTTAAAATCATGAACCACCCCCGCCCTCTCCGGCGCGTCGTCGGTCGTTTCCGCACCACACACATGTGTTCTTGCAGTCAGTCACTATGTAGGTAGGTTCCGGGTGGGTTGAAAAACTTGAAATTTGTTTCATTTCTTCGGAAAAGTTAGCAATCCCTTATATGACTCCCGAGAAAATAGCAAGATTTATCCTCTATTCTATTTGCCCCAAAGTAGATTTTTTTTTTTGAACTTTTAGTGTAATCAAAATGTTGCTTCTAGCTTTTGGCCGGGAGGGTCGATTTAGTTCATTTTGTGTGTAAATACACTATCAAGCTTCACAGAAAAACTCTTGATACATCGACTTCTGTAAATGCAGAACTAGGTAGGTACTGTGTGGTGAAAAGTGAGTGATGAAGAAAAATGAAAACGAAATTGACGTTATTAGAGATTATCCTTGCGACAGGTAAAATTAAATTGGAAAAGTTCTACAAAACCCCCAATTGACAATGTGTCATTTGTGTCGGGGCTTTATTGAAAAGTTGTCGTCACAGATAATTGCAAGGGCTTAACTTCAATTAAAATAAAATGCTCGAATAGGTCGCCCGAAATTGTCCTCTTGTGACTCAATTCTATAAGACGATTGTTAACGTTGGAGAGGTGTTGAGTTTTGATGTCAAGTTAAGAAAGATGAATTGTAAAAGTAGTTGTTTATATTGTACGGCATTTTTATAGTATTTTTGCTAGGGACCATAGCAAACTGTTTTATTGTAATTTTTAGTGGGAAAGCCGGATTATGCAATTTCTTAAGAACGCAAACGCAATCGAATGGTATAGGAAGGGGGAACACAACCTCTGGAAGCTTTGATAAGGTCAATCGGAAATTCTTTTTTGATAAGAATTTCACAAAAAAAAAAACTGTAAAAAAAATGATAAAAATTCACAGATATAGAACTTTGCACACTTTTCTGTGACAAATAGCTCTCAGAAATTACACAAAAATTTTTGTTTGGAAATAAAAGCCGGAAAAACCATTTTTCGTATGATGTTCAGCCAAGTCATGCACGTAACGTACTAACAAAACAACCATTGAGTTTTTATATAAATTTTCCATGTAAATAAAGTGTATTTAATTCAATTTCATGCGAAAAGAATTTTGTTATTTTAATAGACAGGCTGGACTTTCGAAAGGTAAATTCATAATTTAATCAATTTTAGATAGAAGGAAGTTCGTTGGATTAGCTATAGTTTAAGATAAGTAAAAATCACCAGAGATTTCTGTTTTAACCTTAGCTTCACTCAGGCCTGTAGCCACGATTTTGTTTCGGATGGGGCTTGCTGTATAGCTTTAACCAATCTTTGGGGTTTCATCCTGACTTTTGTGGACTAAAGAGCATTAAAAGCTATTTTAAATCAATACAAGGTCATTAAAATTCGGCTAATTTTTTCAGTATAGCAAATACTAGAATTTGTATAATAAAAGGCTCATTATTAAAATATATAAAACTCATTACTTTTTTCAATTTGTAATATTTTTTTAAATAATTGTACGTGAATTATATGAAACAAATTATTGCCTTTTTACATGTGTATGTATATGTTTTTTTTCACAGCAGTAGACGTCTTAATTTTTTAAATGCACAGAGCCAGATTTACAGCAAAAGATGGTCTGTCATTTTTCCTAAGCTAAAGGACTTTAATATTCACCATGAAATAAATAGAACCAAAGATATACCTAAGCTTCTTATGCGAACCTTATCGGCATTTTTTGGATATTTTAGGTAAACAACGAAAAAATCAACAAAAAAGTTAAAAAAAAATGCTGATAAAGTTCGTTTAAAATGCTAATATCTTGGGTTCAATTAATCTGATGGTGAATATTAAAAGTCTTTAAAAATTAAAATAAATTTGGTGGCATAAACGGCTCATGAAGAACCAGGGCCTAGTGACTTGCAACTCTCAACCATTCCTGTGTGCGTGTCTGCAGAAATGGAGGGGACCTACAGTTTATTACCGAATCCGAATGGCTAAGGTGAGCGGCACTTTTCTATGACAAGAGATACTCTTGGAGGATTTGTTTTTGTCACTTCCTCGCAAGAGGTAGTAGCTCGGAAAAAAACTTAAGGTGGAAGCGGCTGGTATTGAACCCCAGACCTCTGGCATGACAGTCCAACGCACTAACCATTACGCCACGGGCTACTACCATTAAAAGTCTTTAAGCTTAGGGAAAATTGGAGAGCATCATTTTCTTATATAAAGAATGCCTTCGTAGATTACATTTCTGGATTATAAAGTGTTGTTTGTTTTTACGAAATTATAATAAGTTCTTGTCAAGTTGCGATGCGGATTAAAAAATATTTATGAAAACATCTTTGGAATTTTTTCTTATGTTATTAAGAGAAATAAGAATTTTCTTATATTAAAATCATTCCTGGAGTGGTCTTCAGCCCCCAAAGACCCCCCCCCCTCCTGGCTACGAGCTTGACTCCACCCCTAACTAGCAGAAGGTTACAAAACCAAGGTAATAAATTATAAAATTTGTTAAAATTGTTTTTTTTTTTTTTATTTGAAAAATAAAGCAATCATTTTTGTTGAAGGTTTGAATGAAACATCAACAACTTGAGTGAGCTACTATCACGCTCCCTAGGCTGATCATCAAACTCATTTAGTGGTGCTTAGTCTATGTATGTTCAATTTTATTTGAAATACTATTTGCCGTCACTGGGGCTCGAACCATAGACCACGCGTACTGAAAGCTTTGGCATCATCATTTAACTATTAAAAACTAATTATCATTATTATGGAGTTTCTAAATTTCTCAACCTCTATAAGGCTCGAAAATATCTATCCCAGGCTATGCCAAGGTATTAGGTTCTGATGTTTATTTTGTATATTATTACATAAAACGTTTTACTATGTTTCAGGTTGACAGTATAACTGCTCTTTGCATAGGTTCTGTGATGTGTTTTATTTTCCACTTTTCCACTTACAAGAAAGTGCTTTCGGGATCGGGATTAGGCCAGCGTCTAAAATAACAACTGGATAAATTCTGACGCTATTTGCTCGGTAAATTCTTTGAAGTTCATTTGCTAAATCCCTATATTCAAGTACCTATTGACTCTTGTGCCGTTTGTTGATTGCATATTTTAATTAAGTGGTATCGTGATGTCTTATATTTCGATATTATTTTGTTCTTTGTTAAACAGAAGAATATCAGTTGTAATTGCAAGGATAGTCCTATCTGTTGTTTAAAATTTTACACCACTGTTTTCATATACTCCATGTCCTTCTAAAATCCAGCAGTAGCATCCCTTTAAATTTCATCCTTGCATTTATGACTCTTCCTGGAGTAAGAACTAGGTATAGGTAGATATCAAACAAAATCACCGAATATTCAATACTCTGTCAAGAGTAGTTAGTACGGAGTTGAAATTGAAACACACGTTTACGCCATATTATAGGTAACTGAAAGGGAATACAGTACTCAAAAAAATTTTTTTGTTCTCGCTCAACCTTATAAGAACGCCTGAAAGCTCAAAGTAATTATCAACTTTTTCCTTAAAATAAATTCCCGAAAACTTATGGAAAAAGTAGAGATTGATGTTTCTTTTTTTTCTATAACATCACTTATGAGTGTCAAAATAATTTAAATACTGCACATATGCAAATGCTGCGCATTAATCAATCAATTTCGGCAACATTCTGATTGTTTCCGAAATATGTCTTAGGTATAAATAAATTTTGAATAAGGGACACTTTAAAAGAATCACGAGGACCTTAAATAAATATGAGTCCACAAACATTTAAATAAAATCTTAGTACCTAGGTATTTCTGTTTGCACATGACACACAAAGTACCTACAGTTTAATGACATAAAAATTACCGTGAATGCAGGAAAGGAAACACATAGCTAATTCGAAATTAATAATAAATTCAGCATAGTAGGCACCTAGTAAGAAAAATTAACAAAGATACAACCAGATAGCTTTAAACAAGTAAGGTCTAAAAACTCGATCTATCAATTTTTATTAAACTTTATCTTCTGCTGAGGTCTTAAATGTCCACGTTTAACATCGTTTATAGTTATTTGAATATAAACAATTATCCAAATACTCTTTTTTAATATGTATACACATAAATACATATGTATAAATAGCTACACTCTTGTAAAAGCAAAATTTTCAATTTTCAAACCCAGAAAATAAGAAGTTCGTCATCTTCCACGATAAATTAATAAAAATCTGCTTAACTGCTCACTTAAGGCTGGGATTACATCCCTCTTCGCCTACCACCCATTCACATGTTTTATATGTAGGTTCAATTATTATTATTATTTCTCTTGTCTTCGATTGTGGAATGACCTACAAATTGAAAACACATACAATCTTCCAGAAAAACCCACACAAATACACTCTCGCTCAATTGAAGCATAATGAAAACCAATTAGTTTGGTGAATAAAAACAAAAACAAGGAATAAATGGATACACGAAAGCTTCATCCTCGTCGTCGTCGTCGTCGTCGTTCTTTCCATTTCCAGTGTCTGAAAATTTATTCGTGTTTACACCAACACTGTTATTTCTTTTTTTTTTTTCTTGTGTGCTATTTGACAGGAGCAAAAGCAAATTAAGCAAATTTCATCAACTGGATGAACACAAAAATTTAATATTCCCAAAACAAAGAAAAATGTCTTGGTAAAAATTTTTCTCATTCCAGAGCAGATACGAATTTTTAACTCGCACCAAAGTTCAAAACAAAAAGGTGAAAAAAAATCCTTACGTCATTCCAATTTCTTTTTTCTGACGTTTACAACATATTTTTGTATCCAAATACGAAGGGCGATCCTTTTGTATACAGCAGAGTATCCTTTGGCACACAAATCGTTTTCCCGAACCCGATTTTTTCTTATTCGTCGTAATATTTTTTTTTTCTTTTATTTTTAACTCGAAACTATACATAAATCGGGATGAAATTATTATTTTTTTTTCTTTTTTCTTTTCACTAAAATTCACATGACACAATCACGTACGCGCATCGATTTTACGATTTAGAACTTTAACACGGAACGAACAGAATCTCGTTTAATCTATTTTCGTATATAAAAGATGTACCTCTGTGCTCCCTGGAAACTGGAGCTGTTTTGCACTCCAGCCTCACAAGTATAATATCTGAGGATATTCAGTGCTTGTTTTTTGTAAGAGTGTATAGCTTTTTTAAATAATTAATGAATCCTGTTTTATATAACATCAACGAAGGATATAACCGAAAAGACAAACGATAAATACGCGCGATAGTATTATGTATGTAGGTACCGAACGGTATATTGTTTTAAAAACAATTTTAAAACTTTTTATTTCAGATTTCTGTCAGAGTTCTGTCAAAATAAATTTTCATCACTTTGACATGAGTAGGTATAGGTACAGCATTCGATTTGGAAGTGATTCTTTACCAAAAATTTCAGTTTCTTTATTACCGAGCGAGAATTCCGTCCGAACTACTTCACAGTTCACGGCCTTGTTCGAACTAAAAGAGAAAAATTCTTCCAGAATCGAGGTCCTGGGAATGAGCTTGCCAACGGATAAAAGCTTCCATATGGGGGCTTCTTCTATGGCGCTACGCGCAATTCCTTTGGACAAGATGAACTCAGCTCAGCCATATGACAGGATGGCAAAGTTCCTTCATCCAGAAGCTTTTTTCGTTCCATTCAGCTGCTGGTAGTGTAGTGATATCCTAAAGAATGCTTTTTGTGTTATTTTTTGGTAAGGGAGCAGCGCGGTGTGGCGCGGCAATTCGAGAGCTTTATAAATGTCACGTGGAAATTCCGATGGTTAGGCAAATAATTTCTTACACAAAAGCACATAGTGGATGTATAGCTTATTTGTATAACTGTGTTTTCTGTGTAACTTGTGTACCTTACCTACCATACAACCACCATAATGTAGAATCGTAAAAGCCCTCTCGTAGGAATAAAACAGTTATCTACTCTAGTCGAGTGCTGCGAGGATTGGCATACTTTTTTGGTGCCAACCAAAGGGAGAAGCAACAAAAAACGGATAATAAAAAAAAAAAAAAAACATCCCGAAGTTATGATTTCTATAACGGCTCTAAGAGGACGAGGATGACTACAACTACGACGACGTTGAAAACGATAGTCGAGTCGGCACAAGTTGAAAAGACCCTGTCATTGTATACGTGGCACTTGACTTGATTAGACGTCTGTATGATTAACTGGAGCACGATAAGAAACAAGGGAATAGTAGCATCAGTAGCGGTAGGTATAGTATATGCTTGTACCAGATAAAATTTGTAAGCTGGATTTTCCTGTGTCAATAGATTAAACTTTTGTGTTTTGTGTAAGGAAAAGGTAAAAAGTTGGAAATTTGTGTAATTTCTGGGTTGAATCCTGCCTGAATCGTGAATAAGTTATTGGTATATGTTGCTGGCTGGCTCCTATGGGATATGCTTCTTAATAGAGCGGAATTGAATTCACTTGCCCTTTCTTCCTCTAATTCTCTTGGGGGAGAAGACAAGTCACTAATTTTAACAAGATGTCTGTTACCTATTTAGAATAGCAGCAGCAGCAGCTCTATCTAATGCTCTCATCTAACTACACTGGGAATTAAAAAGTTGGATTGGAAAGTATGTCTGATTTTTGAAAAAGAATAACAAATTCGAGGTAGGGTGGTGTAGCTTTGGATGTTGGGTTGTCTATAGGAGGTTTCAGAGGATAAAGGTTTGAATATTACATATGGTGGCCCACCAATTAAACAGACTTTGTATGAAGCCAACTCATTTCTTAATTAAGTGTTTCATATTTTGCTCTAAAATTCTCTTTTACAATACAAAATAATTTTAAATTATCCAAGGTCTGTACCTATGTATACATATATGAATTAATTATGGCAGTGCGACCTATTTCTACATCTCCTGAAAATTTAAGTTCGAAGTTGGTGACCTTTCAGCTTAAATTTTGGTTGTGGTACTGGTTAACAACAATATAAATTATATAGACTAGTATCGTCTTGTATCGAAATTCGACACTTTCAATTTGTTTAAATTTTTTTTTTTACATATTTACACAGTGTTTGACAGTACCCTCAGTGTGTAAATGCGTGTCTCAAGTATTCCAACGACATAAAATTTATCGAAATCGGTCAAATACTTTTTGAGAAAATGGTACCAAAAATTTTATTTAAGCCTATTTATATACATGCTCGCATTGGAATCCAATTTAGCTTCGTGCCCATTATACCCCTACATATGCCCATTACGCCTCAGCACCGGGGCATAATGGGCAAATTGAAAGACTTTTTGAAAACAAAAAAAATATACTATAAATAATTTATTTTTTAAAACATTTTTGCAGTTTTTATTAACAATAATCCTTAAGGGGCCTGTTATGCCCCGGGTTCCCCTAAATGAGATTGCTGAGGGCTCTGAGGTCTCATCTTCCTGAAAAAGCCTATTTTCTTTAAAAGGTATCCTAGAGACTAGCTTTTATGATTTTTTATTTTGAATAACAAAGGGTTCGCATGCAAACAAAGTTGGTCAGGGCGATGCAGAGAGAAATGACGATGACGCGAGGGCTTTTGTTGGATCTAACATTGTACCTACTAGATAATATAGGACCAGGACCACGTTATAAATGCCCTGCGTGCCTTATTACCTATGCGAACTGCGAGCGGAAAACCGCCTTGGCTAAAAAAGGGTTAAGTTACATAGTTAAACAAATAATAGTAAAATAATATTTTCGAAAAATCTTAAACTTACATAAGTAGATATCATATGACACATGACTTTGGGGTACTTTCTAATTCCCAATCTAATGAAAACAATTTGAACACGATACAACTACCCTAAAAATAGTTATAGCCTTTTTCATAAAAAATTTACCGAATTTTCCGTCCAAAAGTAAAATGTAATGAAATATTAACGGTGATGGAACTTGGAAAACACGTTCAATTTGTCATGGGAAATAAAAATCCAAACAGTACATACAAATACCTTCGGCGATAGGGTGCCTTTTCAAGCATGGTGACAAATTTGGAACTATTGCGTGAAAAAAACTCCTCTCAAAACTGGTACATTGATGAAAGGTAGTCAATAAAATTATTTAATTGATCATCAGAAACAAAAATTAAAAAAAAGTCGGTTAAAAGTTTTATCAACGTACCAGTTTTGGGGAGGTTTTTCTGGTAATTCTCACTCTCCTCGAAAAAAAAAAAAACGGTTTGGGGTAGAAATACTGCAATGGGGCAAAATACCGTATTTAATATACTCTATGCCAAAATACTATATGTCAAAATTCTGTATGTGCAAAATGCTGTATGAGCAAAATGCTGTATAAGTCAAAAATTCTAGATAGCAAAATTCTGGTTGCAAAAAAAGTGCGCGCGCACTTTTTCAAATTAACTGCAGTCTACTGTGATTATTTTTGTACATTTTAGGTGTTACTTGTTGCTATGAGACGTCAAAATCATTTGGTTCGGTCGGAGAGGAAAAAGATTTTTTAGTGCGCATACGCCACTGGACATACATACATACAAACAGACAGACAGATATAAATATGGGACCCGAAATAGTAACAGAACATCGAAAGACAAAGTTTCCAAAGACAAGAGTTCCAAAACCAAAAGGTTCGAAATTTCAAATTTTTGAAAAAAAATGTATCTAAGAATGCTGTGACGATTTCTTTTCGTTTTAATTAGTATACGCCTAGAATAGATATGAACAGACTCAGATAAAAATATTTCGCTGATACACTTAAACAAATTACATAGCGGTTTTGCGCTATAGCGCAATTTTATTTATTTTTTGTTTAATGCAAGTCATAGAAACTTACAAAAAGCCAGAAGCTTATATCTTGACTAATAAAAACGCTTAAAGTGTTATTTAAGTCTAAAAAAATATTTTATACATTAAGGCATTTTGCAGAATTAAAAAAAAAATCCAGCTTAAAATGAGTTTTCTTGAAATTTTTATTTTTTTTTTCGGCGGGATTTCGTGATTCGGGATTTTGTGTTACGCTCCCATTAGCGGCATATTTTTATCTGAATGAGTTTGCTCATCTCTATTTTATATACTAATTCAAACGAAAATAAGTCCTCCGCAGCATTCTAAGATTAATTTTTTTCAAAAACTTGAAATTTCGAACCTTTTGGTTTTCGAACCTTTGTCTTTCGATACTTTGTATTTCCAAAATTTGTCTTTCTTATTTTTTTCTTTTGAACCTTTGTCCATCGAACCTTTGCCTTTCGAGACTTTGTCTTTCGAAACTCTCTCTCAGTTTTTGACTAAAATTAGGATTTATTACGAAAATCCAAACTTACATACATATGAAAGCCTCTGACAGACACCCTGCGCTTATTGATAAATCTATGTCTATATCTATCAAAAAAATCAGCTTAACCTTTGTCATATCCAATATAGGAACCTCTGTATAAGGTATAGGTACCTAACCTACTACTACTACTCACAATGAAAGCTTTAAGGATGTTCTCATATATCTGACTGACATAAGTATATCAAAGGTTAATGATCTTTGTGGATTGATTTCTCCTGAAGTCGAAGTCCACGGAAGTTAATGGCATCACAAAGAAAACAAAAGAACCGAAACCACACAAAGAACATATAGAAATTGCAACTTCATCCCCTTACACTTTTCACAGCCTAGGTCTCCGGCTCGACTAGGCTTCTTGTCCGTATAACAGTGAATAGAATGCTCCTGCCGATAGGTAGGTACCTGGTTTTGTGTGTCAGTCAACAGGGTAAGCGCGGTGAAAGTCCTTTAACCTTAGCAAAGAAAGTTTAATGCCACTACTTAAAGTAAAATTGATGCTTTCCTTTGGGATCTTATCCTTTGTTTACTGTATTTTTTCTTGAATCCTCTCTTTCTACTCTTCTACTACTAACTTAGAGTATTTTTTATGGCTCAAGCTCTTTACAACGTATGAAATAAGTTCTGTTGGCTCATTGTTTACCTGCAAACTATTATGCAGAAATTAAATAGGTACATATGTATGTATTTAAAGGTATACCCGGCTGCAGTTTGAATTAAGGTCGTCATTAAGCATCCTGTTTTTTCATCCCAATGTGCAAATGTACCTAGTTTGCCTTCGCTCCATACAATATGGTATGTGTATTGTCAAAAGCTTAAAGGAGAGATCTTGACTGGAAAATAGTTGTTGTAATGAATACCAACTAACTTCTTGTCTACGTTTTCTGCGAAAAATAAGTTGTCTGCCACTTTGATCTACGATAAACGGATGCCTGCGAGCACGGGCGATTTAAAATGTTAAACACGAACGTTAGTGCTTCGCTCTGAGCGATAGGTAACATGGATAAAGGAGTTTAGTACTCGTTAGAACTGGGAGTACCTACCATACCAGATCCAGACAACTCTCTGATGGTGGAAGCAGGAATGACGAGGACGACAACGACAACGATGACGACGTTATGGCGACGCCGGGGATATAACTCTTTGCGAGCATGCAGCGTCAGTGGCAGAGTTTAAATATTTTGTATGTCATTCTTCTATCATTTTATGCACTTCTTGCTGCCATGGGGGTGTAGGAAGTTATTTATATGGATGTGTATGTATATTTCAAAAGGACACTTTGCCGCCTATATATGTATTTCATATTTTGCATAGATTTTTGTTAACATGCTTATCTTCCTGCAGGGACTTCCGACTGTACGAATATGCATTATGACTTGTATGCTTTTTGAGTTTTGCACAATGGATGAACATTGAAGTAACATGTAATTTGCACACTTAACGCATGTTACAAATATTGTAGTTTAAGTTTGACTATAGTGCTTCAGCTATATGATTACATGGTCAACAAATCTGTTAAAGCATTGCTTATATGACGTCACGCAGGAGGAAATAGGTACATCAGTTAGACAAGATTTCATTTCATCCGGATTTAAATAATGGAACAAAAGGATTCTTTAATTTAAAAAAAAAAAATACAAAATTGATAAGAACTTCACTTTTTTAATGGAATCATTTCACACTAATTAAAAACCGAACTTACTCACCAAGACAATTTTTTGTTTTGTTCCTCGCGTTAAAGCAAATCAAGGAAAAGATCAACGAATTTCATCTTTTTATAATCGACTTCAAACCTGCTTAATATGATGAAGCATACAGGGTAGAGCTATATTTACCACAATTGTTCAGAATGGGCTATGGTCCAGGGCGGCAAAGTTTAAGGGGCGGCAGAAAATTATTGCCTTTTTATTGGTTTTTATTCGAATATTTCAATTTTCTTGGATTTTTTTTTTAATTTTGTGTTCTTAATAATTTTATATTTACTTTTTTCCAAATTGGGCATTCTAAATATAAATTTTTTGTGAAAAAAAAATTATACCTACCTAAGTAAAAAAAAAAACAACCTAAAACTGCCAACAAATGTGTTTTTCAATAAATTTCGGGAAAACCGTTAACCGCATAGAAATAAATTTAATAAATTAATAAAAGAACTAGTAAAAAGTCCGAACTTTTCTTGTGCAAATGCAGAAAAAAAATCTAGAATCAGTTAGTGTTTAGCAAAGTTAGATTCCCTCACTCAAAGAAATGAGACCAAAAATCATAAAAAAAAGAAAGCGAAAATGAGAAAATTATCACATAAGTTTTTCGACTTAAAATGACCCCAGGAAACCATGGTTTTCATCTGCATCGCCGGCGAAAACGAAATGAAATTAAATTAACCAAATATGTATAGTTATAAGTAAAATTAAAAATGAGCATATTTAAAAAATTATTAAAAACATAAAAAGTAACTTCAAGGAAGAAAGATCCTCCAACATCTAAAAAGCTGCAGTAATTATAAGGATTATAAAAAATAAATAAGTTTTAACTACAAAAATGAATGAGATTTATTTAATAAAAAAGATGCTCCAAAACGAAATGAAATTCATTAAAATGCGGTACACTCGGGCGTATACGCACTTTTTTATTATTTTATTTAATAAAAAAAAAAAATTAGTAAATTTGTATGTCACTTAGGCTTGAAAAAACATATGGTGAAATTTAACACTATAATGACTGTTATGAACTATTCAAAACATGCACAGCAACTATAATGTAGTTAAGGAGTTCATTAGCCGTGAACATTCAGTTAAAAATTACTCAAAAACTCCTTACTCCAAAGAAAGAGCCTAGTGAAACACGAGGGGCTTTTACATAAGAACAAACCTATATATAAGCATTATATAGTACTAAATATTGTTTAAAACAACAAACATTTAATGATTAAAGAACTTCTGAAATTATTTTGACACCAACGCCCTGTAGGTAGGAACAAGAAAACCCTAATTTCTTAAATAATAAGCGAAAACTAGGCCAACAAAAAAATTTGTTTTCAAATATAACAGTTAAGTTAACAAAGTCAGGATAAAACAAAAGAAATTGTGCAATTTCACGATAACGACTGTTTTGGAAAAAATGCCAAAAATTTGGAAAAGATTACTAGCATATCAGTTACTTGAACACGGTTCCTCAGAAAAAATGCACACTTTTTCTGTCAAAATATTGAGGAAAAAATGTTGGACCCACTTGCTCAGTATTTAAAGGAGTAATATTTCTGAGATCTCATTTTTCTAAATATGCCAAATAGTTTACTGTAAAATGTATTCCTTTTAGTTGGTAGATCATATTAGCTTTCGAAAACTGTTGATCAAAATCATGAGAGTCGTTTTCGAGAAAAACAAGAATTTATTTAACGATTACACATTAGAGCGACAATTTTTTGTTTAAAATCTGCTAGATAATATTAAAAAGCGCTTGGTGCCGTTCAGGGGGGGGGGGGGGGGCAAAGGGCGAAGAATTTACAACCTTGAATCCTTATAGATATAGATACCCAGATGTGGATGTAATCCATATTGTCAAAACACGTGGACTACATTCGCTTGGTCACATTAAGCCCTTGGACAAAACTATTTATACTGCAGCAAACGGAATATTCAAATTCCTGACACTAGAAAGCCTTTACTTTCCGCTCAAAGACTTAGTCATCGTGGATGGCATCAGAGCGCTTACGGCTCGCGTACACCTTATCCGTCATCGGCCGAAGTATGCTCGGAAGCCGTCTCTGACGATCGAACCAAACGTATGTAAAAGGAAGGGAGCGCGTACACCACTCCGACCGACATCGGACGATAACGCCCGATAATTACCGATCAACGGATGAATCCGAACATGTTTGGATTTTTCGTTAGTTTGTCGGTTATTACTTGCGATTATGCATGCGAAAAAAATGATACTTTACAAATGTACGGACTGGTCAGCGTTGTGCTAAAGTTCCCAATTGGGCCATTTGGCCCCAAGATCCTTATTTTGGCCCCGTGCCCAGGGCCATCACGAAATGGCCCCAAAATCGCAAAATTCACAAACTAAAGTAACTAATTTTGCACAGCGTTAAAAAAACATAATTTAAAAATTTTAGAAATCGATAATTTACAAGTAACCGATGTTTACTATCGCATTTAAATAATTTAAATAATCCGCTTTTTTCATTTTTTTAAAATATATACTAAAGATTGTAACAGATTTGAATTTGCATTTCCAAAGTGAATGTCCAAGAATTCACACATTGTCTAATGATATAAAAAAGAAATCAAGTATTATACTGCGAAATTTTATAAAAAGTGATTTTTTGCAAAGTTTGACAAGCATAAATGATGTGAGCTTTGAAAAAAAAAATTTAAAACCATTGAATGATATATTTTACGGAAATGATTTTGATGACATATTTAATACACTTTCGGATGCAGAAAAGAATACATTTTTAAAATCAGTTCAAAATTATTATATTGAACTTATTACTCAATTCAAAATAAGGTTTAAAATAGACAATAATGTATTAAATGCTTTTCAAATTTTTGATCCAAATTATTTGAAACAAATTATAAATGATTTTAAAGCTATATCAATTCAATTTAACGAGATTCTTTTAAAAAAATTTCCTAATTTATTTGAATGTTTTAAAGATGTCTTGGTCTTTGAGCTTCAGAATATCATAGAAGAAATAGATTTCTCCGAGGAACAATTAGATTCGGTTAAATTCTGGACCAGTCTTAAAGACAAGACAAATTTTAATGGAAATTTTTTATATAATAACATTTGTTCTTTCGCGATTAATATTTTAAGTTTACCCCATAGCAGTGCGTGTGCAGAACGTGTTTTTTCGGCTCTTAATAATATTAAAACCGAAAATCGCAATAGACTCAGCTATGAAGTTATAAACTCACTTATGAGCTTTAAAGGTTTTCTGAAAAATGTTACTTGTGGGAATTTTATTCCACCTCCAGAATTGATTAAAAAATGTTTAAGATAGATATTTAATGTACCTACTTATGTAAATTTGACATTAATGTTGCTTTTAATAAAAAAAAAAAAACCAATGGATTAAAAAATACTAAATAAAAATACAGAAATACGAAATATAATTCAATTTTTTATTCGATTATTATATTATTAAACATGGAAAAAGTAAGTGGCCCCAAAAAAGTTAGAATGGCCCCAAAAATGGCCCCAACATTTTTTTCCCCAAGAACAACGCTGGGACTGGTATCGTCCGAGAACGGCGCGCGGGAGTGTATGCAGACAAACGTCCGAGACAGTCGCCCGAATAGTTCCGACTTAAAATCGGCCGATGATTCGGTTGCAGTGTATGCGAACCGTTAGTCTGGTTGCTTAAAATCGAAGAAAATAGGAAAGCGACCTATTAAGTAAGGAACTAAGTACGATTTATAAATTGATGCCGGCAACTTTTGACTTTCCTTCATGAGAGTACTTCGATCTTAAACCCTCTTACCTTCTATAACTCGTGACAAGATAGAGTAAAACTGGTTGAAGGTTCATAATAACTCTAAAACTATATTTAATTTTTTTTGTAAGTTGAAGTTGTTGCACCGTGGAACTGGACCCACTGTGCTTAAAGAAAATATATTCGTCAAGTTATAAAAATTGAAAAAAAAAACACTGTCACTGCCTCTCCCCTCTCTGTGTTTAAAAATGTTACCCTCAATTTTGAACATTCCATTTACTGGATTCAAAGTTAAGTACCTACCATTATGATTGAATTGCTTAAACGCCTTATAAATAAAAATCGTACCTATAGATTTTGATTCAATTTAATAACAAGTAGATACTAAAATCCACTCCTATTTCTTAGCATAATAAATATATACTGTCGAATATAGCTTTTTTTCATTTTGTTTTCCTCAGCATGGTTTTATGTTCTCAATAAAATTAAAAAAAAAAAAAAAAAAACAATTTAAACCTAACACCCAAATATATACCATACCACTCCTTTATATATTCCGCATACTCATCATAACGAAAAGAAGAAATAAAAACATATTTCAGCTCCATTCTTGTCACTTATGCTGATTTTATCAAAAAGTGAAACATCTTTATGGCACCCAATTAGGAAACTCTTAACAACGCGAAACGAATGAATCCCTGCAAAATTTGATGATCCGCCTTATCGATTCACAAGAGGGTTTAGCCATTAGTGACGGATGCATGTACGAAACGTATACGTTATTGTTATGTATTATGATACCCGAAGATAAACCCAATTCTAACATACCTACAAGCTCTCGACATATCACAAAACGCTGAACGCGAATCGACGTTGTTCCAAGAAGAAACAAAAAAAAAAAAAAAAAAACCATAAGGATATATATTTTGTCAGAGTGCGTCTTGATTGAAAATTTATTCCTTGAACCGAACCGAAGGCAATCATTTATTCAGCTCCAGTGCACATAATCGAAATCTAAAATTCGATAGAATCTTGACGTATCCACGAACGAAAAAAAAAAAAAAAAAAAAAAAAAACGGTGGAATTCGGTGAACATTGAACTTCCTGCGGAAATCATTGAGGGTGAACGAGCTGTTCTTAACCGCGCTATCAAAAGAGAGTTGTTGTATAGGAATAATATGCGGGCAAACCTATATATTTTAGGCAGTGAAATAGCTGAGAAATCAAAATATTTAAATTGTACTTGCGAAACGATAAAATGATACAAATATTGCGTTCGTATGTTTTTTTTTTTTTTTTTTATTATTAATGTCTTCATATGAACGTCTGAGATATGTAATTTTATAGAAATTGCATCTGTGATTTAATTTTAACGTGAAATAGTGCGAAACAACATATTAAGTCTTTGTTATGAATGTTAACACAGTTGAACGTTGGAATTGGTTTTGTAGTTTTTTTTTTCATTATATTTTGCGGTGGAATTCAATTTTTTTCAATTTAGTTATAAACACAATTAATAGTGAATTATTTGAACAACAACAACAACAACAACTTAAAGGCGCTACCACCAATTATTTCCGAAATAATTTTAGGTATTTTAATTCGTTTTATTTTTTGTTTGGCTGGAGATATAGCTATTTCAAGGGGTGCCAAGCCCTATCAGTAGTGCTGAGCTTTAATCCAATTTTATTGTGAAAAACTTTCTACATGCACACCATGAGATTTGAACCCACGCATATCAGATCAGAGACGCATATCATTCGAAGTCGTATGCACTACGCATTCCACTACTTATGACCACTGATGCCACAGGTCGAGATGTGCTATTTGTTTATCAAATGCATTTGGAGCATAAACATTTTTATAAGCTTCTTAAACTATGCTGTCCTATTCCGCCTCCAATTATTATTATTTCTCTACAGTCTCTTTTTCAAATTTTCGACTTTAAATCGGTTATATCTTGGATTTTTAAGATTTAAAAAAAAAAATACTCTATCACCTCCCATTTAGAATATAGTTTGACGACTACTAATTAATGTTACCATACTCTAGCCTTCTTATAGTTGGTTTTTCAAAAAATTCCGTCTGAGTGCGCGCCTACATATAATGTCCAATTGTCCTCATCAGTAGGCCCGCAAAGCGATTTTCAACAGATTTCAGTAAGGCCTTTGATACAGTTTCGTAGAGACTTAAGTATATTCTTCAAGTCGACATTCCTTGGCTTTGAACCTACATATATATTCTTGAGATAAACATCTTCTTACTTAGAGAACCGTGACTACAGTTTTCGTTTTAGAGTAGCCTTTTGCAATCCTTTCCATGCTACCTCCTCCGGCGCGCATCCCCCAAGGCAGCCACTTGGGTACTCTTCTTTTTATATCCTCACTGTTAACGATATCGATCTCTCACTTTATGCCGACGATACGAAGTTTTTCAAGACCATTTTGTCATCTCCATGGTGGATTCTATTCGAGTTCTTGGACATATAGAAAACATAATTCTGAAAACCAACTCAGCTCTCGGCTTTGTCAAAAGGTGGTCCAAAGAGTTCTGCAACCCCCATGTGAAAAGATCGTTCTAAATAACTTTTGTTCGGCCCCTCTTTGAATATGCGGTCAAGCTTGGTCACCTTGTCAAGATATCTACTCATAAATATATCTAGAATTGAAAGCACTCAGCAATTTGCCCTTGGAGTCCTTCCTTGTAACGATCCTTTGATCTTATCACCCTATCGTGATCGTTTACAATAAATCAACTTAAAATTGCTCGAGAAACGAAGAGAAATAGCCGACAATCTATTCTTTTTAAATATCTTATTCAACACTATTTAAGCATTCCTGGAATCTTCTATGCTTGATCATATGAATGTTGCGAAGCTTTAATTTGAACGCAAACTGTTTCGACTTTAACCGTGGCACTTTCAGTCTTAAACTCCGTTTACTTAATCCCTCACAATAAATCCGTGTCTTAGCCATAAGTTTCTTGATTTGTATGTTAGATAAAATTCTTAGTTTTAAGTTAGATTAAGGTATGCTTGTAGCTTCTATTAAACCCAATAAATGGATGCTAAATTTAGAAAAATATTACAAGTGCTGTGCTAGTTCACTATTTCAGAGTTCAAGAATGAACTGAGATGAATGAATCATTGATATCAGGGGCGTAGCTACCGCTGTATCAACTGTATCATTGATACAGGGACCATGAGATAAAGAGGCCCCTGAAAATGGATGCTAAATTTAGAAAAATATTACAAGTGCTGTGCTAGTTCACTATTTCAGAGTTCAACAATGAACTGAGATGAATGAATCATTGACATCAGGGGCGTAGCTACCGCTGTATCAACTGTATCAATGATACAGGGACCCCGAAATAAAGAGGCCCCTGAATATAACGAGTAGCCGACAAAAAGTGTACAAACATTTTCATTGAGAAATTCAGAAAATTCATTCCATAAAAGAACTTGCTAAATTATTGTTGATTGAATTTAATAGTCTTGCTTCTAGTTTTCTATAATTACTGCATGCTTTCTTTTTTTTTTGACAACAGCAATAGCTGAAAGAAGCTTTTCCAAGTTTAAATTAAATTAGGTACCTCAAAACTTCTGTTGGACAGGAACGGTTATCGAATTTATGTATCAATTTTGTCCATAGGAGCCGAAAATCTTCAAAAATTAAAATCTTGTTCAGCTTTGGAAGATTTAATCAATATATTTGTAGAAAGAAGTCAAAGAAAATGTGTTAATTTGAGAAGTTTTTGTCTAAATATGATTTGTTTAAGTTGTATGTGTACCTATGTACCAATTTAAAGTAAGTACCTAGATGGTTATATTTTTAAATTGAACTTATTTTATATGTTGACGCAAGTGTTTTAGAAAACCTTATAAGGTTGTGCCCAATCAAGCAAGGGGAAGGGGGGGGGGCAGAGGGTTAGCTAAGCCACTGATTGACATTAACACCAAATAGAACTATTTCAGACACCGGTCCGCTTTTTGAGAATTATCACTGACAGAGTGACAATACAATGTATGTAAACATTTTCATCCTCAACGCACTTAAAGAAGTATGGCTTATCGGTATCTATAAATAATTTTCTGCTGAAAAATCTAAAAGGTAGAAACTTTCATCTCAATACGTTATTGTACAGTAATACAGCTTTTCGAAAGACCGTTACGGCCATATACTTGACTTTCTTCAAAGCTAGTTTTACCGAGAAACTAGATCTATAGCGGTTTCGAGTTTTAAGTTTTTCACAAATTTTTATTACTTTGACATCTAAATCAAAATATTCATACACACTGTGACATCTAAATCAAATCAATAATTTTTTTTGAGAAACTTAAAACTCAAAACCCCTATAGAACTAGTTTTTCCGTAAAACTAGCTTTGAAGAAAGTCAATAATACGGCCGTAAAAAATTCAAAAGCATCTATGTATATTCCCTTAATTTTAGGGTTTTTGAATAATAGTAGATTAAATAATTGAAAGCGATAAAATCATTTAATTGACTTCTCTCTTTGTTGTTTCGTTGCAATTCAATTAAATCAAACACCATTGAAAACAATCCCCTTATTAAAAAGTTGGGTAAATTGGCGAAATTTATACAGCAAACAACTATAAATAAAAACTACACTATACACACCACTGCAAAACTAGATAGTCAATCAATTTTCTTTTCCAAATTCAATTAAAATTCGAATAAAAATAAACAAAATACAAAAAAACACCAATTCAATATATGTAACTTACTTCTGTTATTTACTGCATTCACAAAGTTGGTACAACTTTTGAAGTGCAAAAACTTCCTTTTTTTATTTTATTTCTTGTTCACGATAAAGCTGTTATTTAAGTTTTTATATGCAGTTTTTTTTGTTTGTTTTTTGTTTGGCGGTAAATCCACATTCCACATTCATCAATCGGATTTCCATTCCATCAGCTGATAACGAAAAGAGATTTGCAATTAAGTTCTCAGGTCACACTTCGGTTAAAAGTGCATTTTTAAATTAAGTCCATTAAAAATTTTCCTTCTCACTGATTCGCTATGCGATGATGGAAGGAAGTTGTGAAAAAGAAATCGACAAAAAAAAATATCCCAAACCAACCCAAATGGAAGAGCTGCACCAAAGTTATTCTAGTAAAATAGTATTGAGAGTTCTTTGATGACTTGCTTCCATGCTTTTGCTTCCATTTACCACCACTTAATGTGTATATTATGAAGGGATAAGTTCTTTTTGTCGAATAAAGCAGATCTGCTTTTAAAATACGCTCTGTTAACAAACATCGTATGTCTGATTTAGGTAGGTACTTTATATACACATATTTATACGAAGGAAGGTAGGTAAGTACTTGTGTAGCACTTTATTCAAGTATTTAATTGAAAACGCAGTTTGAAGTGATTTTCATTATACTTAAGCTGTGTGCGTGTGATGTCAGTGGCGTAACTACGGGGGGCAAAGGGGACAATTGCCCGGGGCAGGGCCAAAAGTTTACAGGCCAAAAGTCCATGGACTTTTGATCCACTGGAATGGGTTATAAGTCCATAAATTCCTAGTGAACTTATAACTCACCCTGGTGTGTCAAAAGTTCACAAAAAAAAACCTGTGGACTTTTGACCCATTTTTTGTGGACTTTTGACCCACTGAAGTGAGCCAAGAGTGCATAATGATGTAGAGCTCTCAACTTTGACGAGTGAATAGAACTTCCACATATGCGACAGCCAAAATAACTCAAACTACAACTCTCACTGAAACTGTGGATTTTTAGTGCATTTCTTTAAAAATATTAAAAGTACAGCTCTTTTGTTGAAAATTTTATTTCAATGCTTAATGAAAGATTTTCATTACACCGGAAGCTATTTATCGACATGGCTTTGTATTTTACTTGAAATTTTAGATGAAAAAGATGATCTTTTTGAGTTTTATTGGGATGATCCGTTACTGGAGAGTAAAACGGTTGTCAGAGCTGTAATTTCCCTTTGGCATCAATCATGCGGAACTAAAACTTACGACAGTGCAATCGATGGATCCGGAAACTTATGCTTTATACAGAAATTTTATTTGTAAAAAAGTTCATTGGAATGGAAGCAATTTTTACAGAACCGCATGACAGGTTTAGCAATGAGCCGTGTGAGTAACAATTGTTTAATAGATGTCAATCGGATCATCCTTATTTTGGCTAAAAAAAAAAATCGTCGAATTGACATAATTTTGTAATTTTAAAATCCTGATTTTATATTTAAGCTACAAATTCTTAACACATTAAAAAACACAAAACTAAATTATTTATAATACTAACAGTTAAATGATTAAGAACAATAATAAATGGTTTGTTTTATATTTTTGTCCATCTAAAAAAAAAAAACATTTGCCCCCCTCAGAACAAAATCCTAGTTACGCCACTGTGTGGTGTAACTTTTTGAAGTTTGACATTTCAAATTGTGCAATGTGCAAAATAGAAGTCAAGCTTTGCTCTCTGTTGGAGTAAAAAAAAATCAGATACGTATACAAATCTAGACTTTCACTTCGAAAGCCCGATCATCAGACTCCTTTAGTGGTGGGTGCTTAGTCTATTGTATATGTTTAATTTTATTTGAAAAACTTTTTGCCGCCACTGCGGCTCGAACCATAGACCAAGCGTCTCTGGGCCAAGTGCACTACGCACTGCGCTATCGAAAGTCACGTGATCATGATTTTTTATAAATTATGGTTTAAGGTTTATAAGCTTCCCATTGGGCGTTATTGTAATTGGTCCGATTAGAAAGAAACATGGTTTTTTCATATGTACGGCCTGTTGCAAAAAAGTGACAAACCCTTAAAACTAAAGCTTCTTAATTTATCAGTGCAAATTCGGTAGAAGTAGGTCCCCTCCATTCTCGAGAGCATTTGTCTCTGATGGTTCTGCATGAGCTATTGTACCACTATCACTTATTTATTTTTGTATTTATAATATTCGGTAGTATTCACAATGGTAGATTTTGGAAAAATTCCTATCAATTTCAAGACAGGTTAAAATTTCTAGTGTCTAGGAAAGAGGTATGATTTTTCAAAAGTCAACAAATTACATATAATATTGGCATGAGTCGAAAAAGAGGGTAAGACCAAGTTTATTCTGTCATCAAAAAAAGGAAATGCAATGTGTGAGGAGTAGGGCTGGCAACGAAACCGAGACTAGTCTCGGCCTCTTCTGGAGACAAGACTACTTTAAAAGCAACCGAGACGAGACCGATACGACGACGTATTTTTGGTACCGAAATTCGCCAAGAGTCTCGCTGGTCTCGGTGGTATCGGTGGTCTCGGTGGATTGGTTTCGGTTTTGGCTAGAAGAAATGTTTTTGTATTGCACGTCATTCGATGATCCATATGGATCAATTCTGGTAATAAAAAACGGCTTTTATTGCATGCATTAGGCCCTGTTTAGATAATGGAAAGCATGACTAAGAAGATTCTCGTGTTTTTGCCAGCCCTAGTGAGGAGGTCCTGGATAAAATTTAGTGGCAGTTACTACTTACGAACTTTGTCCACTACGTTAAGGGATATTTTTTACAAAACGATAGCTTTGAGATCAAACCAAGAATAGATCTTGATATTAAAAGAAATTAATAGATCAGTGTGTATAGCCATCTTCCAAATAAATAAAAGTAGCCTTTCATAAGGTCCTTATGACACTATAGTCCTCCTGCAGTTTAAATGCATGCAATTTGTCAAAGCCAGATGAATAGGATAAATATGACGCTCTAGAAAAATTATAAGCATGATTTTAATTCCCGTCTGTATGAACAGTAATTCGAAGAGAATATATATAACAGAGTCATCGCTGATCTAAATTCCACAAAAGTGTTTTATAGCCTCTCTTCATATTCCTAAATGTTAATCATTTGAAATTACAAAATGTTGGGTCACTTCGCTAATAGATCAAATAAAGTGGTAATTGTCCCTGATTTTAATCATTTATATTTTTTACGCATTTAAGACCTAAGACGATTGTTTCAATAAATTTTCATTGAAATATCTATTCCATCAAACCCTTTTATCGCGATATATTAAAATGAAAAAGCAACCACAACCAAAACTTTGATTACAAAAAAAAAAAAAAACAACAACCCTAATTTATTAAATTAGGGTTAAACCCTAGGATGGAATAGGAGATAATATGTACCTACAATGATTTTATGTTGTATAATCACCACTTCTTGATGATAATTCCCATAAACGAAGGACAACATTTTTTTAAAAAAATAAACTCTTTTGTGTTTGAACTGGTCGACGATTTATCTTCCGGTTCAAACTTAAGTAGGTAACATTATATCATGTGGAGAAGGTCATCCGTTTGGTCTGTCTCCATTGTCTATATGCTTGAGATCCTGCGAGTATATACTATATGGATGAATGGTAATGTTGATATGCCTCAGCCTTCTATCAGAATACGAGGCAGCTGAAGGAACCTCTTAAACGTTGCTTTGCTTCCCCATTGATAATCCATTGAAGGAGAGCAGAGTACTTCTGGGACAATGACAAATCTGCGCATTTATCTTCACGGCAATCGGTGATATATTTCAAGATTCAAGATGTTAAAAGCGGAAGCTCACTTCATGACATAATATATTGATTTCTCCTAAAGCAGATAAAAGATTACAATTGAAATCTGAGTTCCTGAAAGGACATTAATACCGCTCTCCCAACCGAGTCGATAGTTCCAGTTGTTTAGTTTGTTTGTGCTGTGTGTTTTCTCAATTCAACGAATCTTGACGTCTATACTTTAGTGATATACCTGTGTATGGATTTATCAATGCGAACCCACAAGTAAAGAACAACTTGAACGCATTTGTGATGGTCTGTTTGTCAGACGCAAAGTTGATGCACAATTCCTGGCATTTTCAGTCAGTGAACGAGGCGAATAACAGTGAAGACCTTCCCTTTCATTCCAGTATATGTAAATGTAGAGGTCCTTTGACAAACATGGTCATGAACTGGGGATAAGCCTAATCGATTGTTAATTCATATCTCGACTGGGATCTTGTTTCAATTACCTACATATGTAGCTACATTAGTTAATTATTTCTTCATTGATTCGGATGCTGTATCCGCCGAGTATGATGCACCAAGGCAATCATCAATCAAAGTGATTTGTTTTATCTCAAATGGTTTCACTTCAGCTGGGTTGTGTGGCGTAATCAATCACGTGGTTTTTTGGATTTTGTCAGGGATGTATGTGTCGAAAAAAATCCTAGTCCCACTAGCTCATACTCAGATATGTGCGTTTGCCTGGTTCGGGGCTGGGTGTTCGGTGATGCATGCAAGCGACATTATGTAGAATGTACTAATAGCCATTTGGGGATTCAACACAATGATCCAGGTTTGATTATGTAATGGAAATTGAAATTATTAAAACTCAAAGACCAAAGGACAAAATAAAAAAAAAAAAAAAAATTAGCAATGAAAAATTTGTGAACTTTAAAGCAGTTTAAACTCAATGATTGGGTATTTCTAACTTCCAATTGGAAGTTATTTTAATCGTTTCGATTTGTGAAATTGAAAATTTTGACATTTCTCGATGTTTTGAGGTCTCTGGAGTCGGATTACATTGGCGCAAAATTTTAAACGATTTAATATGATGTTAAATCATTTTTAGTATGATGCTAGCTTAAAAACAGGCTTTTCCAAATTTTAAACGAGTTAGCACCGTATTATCTTTTTAACATTTTTCTAAAGTTAAAATCGACAAATACCTATTTTATCTTTTTAGTATCATACTAAATCTAAATTTCACTTTGGCAGGTACAATTGAAAAAAATTTTGTTTGAACTGTCACTGATTTAGGCGTGTTCAGCTGGAGTATATGTTCGTACGTTCGGAAGCTTTTCTTTCGCCGACGATTTCTCGAGAACGCATAGAGATATCGACATAAAATAAATTTTATTTTACAGATAATAAGGTCATAACGTGCAGAAAGGATTTTTAAATTCAACCCAATTTACGTTTTTTTTTATTACAGTAATTTAAAAAAAAAAGTTGTAAAATATCCATTTTTCTCGAATATCTCTAGAACAAATAATGCTATCGATTTCGGCCTGGTTTCATTCAATGCATAATGACATGGTAAAAGGTACTTAAAAAAAAAACAACCCGCAGTTTTTTTTTTTTTATTAAAGAAAAAAAAACATCTAAAATTGTTAAAAAAAATATCGAATATCTTGAGAACAAACAAAGATATTAACTTTGGGTATAGTTGATAATCAATAGAGTTTGCAAAAAAAAATCAATTACCTGTTTTTCTTTTCTAGGCCAAAAAAACTGCAAAATAAACTGCTAAAAATTGTAAAAATGTTTTTCGGCTCAAATATCTCGAGAACAACCAATGACATCAACTCCGGTATAATTGATAAGGTCTGTAAAAAAATTCAATTGACAGTTTTTTTAGGCCAAATAATCTGCAAAACAAACTGCTAAAAATTGTTGAAATTTTTCGTGTCGCATATATTTAGAGCAAATTTTTTTTAAAAAAATAACATCAGGTGTCGAGTTTCAAAGGGAACAAATGGCAAGTTATCAGTGTGGGTCAAACTCAGCCTCTTTTTATGAGAAGGGATGGGGGTTTTTAAATCACTAGGGTTTTTTTTCAAAAAATTTACACAAAAAGACTTAAAAATTAATTTCTTTTTTATTGTATTGCCTTAATGCACCAAACCAAGAAAAGCTAGAATGGAAACAAAACTTTTCCGCATTTCTTCATGTACTGTTGTCTTATAAGATAACATAATATTTGTAAATATATTTTGTACATGTTTTATAAATATTAATTGTAATTTTTTCGTCATAAGAGGGAAACCATGATTTTTATGTTTAACCATTTTATTAATTTACTTTACTAAGTACCTATACATATTTTGTTTTTAGTATTTAATCTTCTTTTCAATTTTGATCAAACACTAAAAACCTTGATGCGATGCTTGAAAAGTTTCTAGTTTTTTGAAAAATTGCATAAAAATATAAATCTATACTTTACTCCTTACAGTCCAGTGACTTTGTCGCCAAAAAGGTGAAGCTCTAACGAATTATCTGCGTTTCGTTTTAGTTTAAGTAAGTATGTATTAGAAAATAAGGTGTTAACTCGCTTAATGCAAAAATTTCCATATTTTAAAAATCCCATTATACCGCATTTCTCTTTTGTAGCTTGAGTAAATATTGTTTAAATTAAATTGAGTAATTTTTAACAAAATTTTCCAAAAATGTTTTTATTTTTAAATAGGTAGGTACATATGCAGATACTTAGAAATCAATATCTCTTACATCTCCAATGCTAAAAAGTATATACGCACACTTATATGTCTTTATTATGTAGGTATGCATCTCAATAAAAATTGTTTTGAGAATTTTCATATTTGATATTCATATCATTTTCAATTAGGAAAGGAAAGTTAACTTAACAAATTTCAAATCCGAAAATAAATAAGTATTTGGAACAATAAAAGAAAAAGGTAGCCATAAAATGTATGTTGATCACAAAATTCTCGGAACTCAGTCAACAAAAATGTCGGGAATTACAAAACAAGGAATTCTTATATATTTTTAATAAATACCCATAGAAATACTATACCTTTTTGTATCCAATCCAACAACTTTTTGCTCCAACATAGTAAAACTCAAAACAGAGAAGGACAAAATTGTCCTTAAAAACTTGAACTCGAACTATTTTTGCACTTTATTTCTATTCTAATCCTCCACCTTTGTTCTTATATTCTTCCCTAACCCCTTCCCGCCTTGAAAAAAAAAGAAAAAACTATACTTTTTATTGTTAAAAACAAAAAGGTGGACCTTCAATTCTCTTGAATATTTAATCTGAAACTCTTCAAAAATAAAACAGCTACATTTCATAGAATCAGCAAACAAATTTAGGTCGAACTCCTAGAAAAGAAAAAAAAAATTCATTTGTCCTGTTTTGTACCTTAACTTCCTAAAAAAAATATATCTATCTATATCTTCAACCTGCGAAAAGTGTGTCGCAGCACGACAATATTGTTGAGATTTTGAGTTTTGTGTCCGTTTGTTTGTTTCTCAAGTGGATATGGGACTTTCAGGTGTCATTATATTGCTGCATGTGCTGCAATTTTATTATACCAAAAAGGATAACAATAAACTAAGAGAGTAGTCTTTTCACTTCACTTGATAAAATACCTGCGGGAGAATATTAATTATGAATGAGACTCTTTTAGGAATGCAAATTGGCTTGTGAGCTTTTAAGTATTTGAAACTTTTTTTTTTTTGTCTAATCCTCTTTATAAGGATGTAAGTTGTTGTATAGTCCTTCACTATACTAAAGGTAAAGCTGCAGAAACTGAACACACTTTTAATTACATTTTTTCTCTGACTGGATTGTAAAGCTCTACTGTACCAATTTTACCAATTTATAAAAATTTTATTGTTTGAACGAAAATTTGCTCGCAGTAACATTATACTGCAAAAGAATATTCAGCAGTAATTAAAATAAAAATAACACATTTCAATTTGAGAGCAGGTGATTTCTTATACCGTGCGTCGTGGCATATCGCTCATAAAATTTTGTCGCCTTACCAGGGCTGGAAAATTAATTATCGATTTTAAAAATTAAAACAGAAAATGCATGCCCCTACAGCTCAACACCATTTTATCGACTTTAAACTCACGTGATGCTATAGGTGTTATGCCGAAAACAGATGTGCAGCTTTTTCCAAATAAATTTACACACAGCGATGCCAACTGAGGCTTTTTTATGCCTTTTAGGCATTATTTCACTTTTTGAGGCTTTAAGGTTAATTTTTTTTTCAAAAAGCTTTTTTTTCATTTCATAAGAACTAAATTTATTTGTTCTTATAATTTATTTATTAATTTATTGTTTAAAACATTTTAAACAAATTTGGCCAAAAAAAAATTCTTATCTATAATTACTATTTTCTAAAAGAATGTGTATCCACCTTCAAACTAATAACAATTTTCCAATAATAGTAAAGACAATTTTTTTTTGCCGTTAGAAGAGATATACTTGGGAGGAAAAGTGGCTTCAACGTTAAATGCATGCGATTTAAAGTTATTTCGCGAAAACTGTCTAAATTTTTTCATCGAAAGTGCAAATTTTATTGCGATTTCCTTTTGAGTGGCAAAATAATGAGGCATTATTTTGCCCAAAGTGGTTGGCAACGCTGTTACACAGGTTGTTATGAGGGCTGACATATTTCAGGCTCTGCATGCTGAACGATATCTCTATTTCTAATTTCGCTGCATGGGAAAAAGCTGCACATCTGTTTTCGGCATTATACCGCATTATTTTGTGTCAAGAAAGGTTTATGATGGTTGGTTGTATGATAGTTAATGGTTTTTGAAGAAACTTTATGCAACTTGCTGCGAATTACGAAAGAAAGAGCGAGAGAAGAAATATAATCACGGTATGAAATGACTGATTAAGTTAGGCTTTATAAGTTGGTTTCCTCATACAATGTCCGTTCATTTACTGTCACTTGAGCTAGAGCCTTAAAAACAACTCTAAACTTTGATTAAACTGCGACCCTGCACATGACAAACATGCTTTTACAGTTTTTGGCAACCCTTTTATTTGGGTTATTCCCGTAAACTTTTCAAATGGCTGAATCAATTTTGTTTTTATTTTGCAATATGGTGCTCTTTAAAAGTTCAAACAATCTTTCATTTAAAATTTTTGAAAATAAGTTTTTTTTAAAGAAAAAAAAAAATTGGCAAAAAAATAATTTTTGTTTGTAAAAATGTTGACTTTTTTTTTAAATTTTCACTTCAAAGATATTATTCATGTCGATTATGGAATCCGCAATAGTGGATCCGCAGTGATTCGCAGCATATTGTTCTCTTTTCTTTTCACGGCAAATCGATGAATAGAAAGGAGAGCACTACACTGCGAATCACTGCGGATGCTGTTTTGCGGATTCCATAATCGACTGGATTATATTTATATCCATAGTTTCAAACCATAAGAGTAAGTTCGTATGATCCAGTCGGTGCCTTTTTTTTTTTATTCAAAAAATTCCCTTAAAAAAAATAAATGATTGCGCATAAAGCTGGTGAAATTAAACTAGAAAGCATAGAGCCACACTATACAAATTAATGGACTTAATTAAATTACACACATACATACATACTAACTTATTATGATCCAAGACCACTTCAAGGCGGTTCGTGTTCTTAGGCCTTCTGCACACGAATCGTCGTGTCATAGACGCGTACAAGATTCGTAATGTAGTGACATTAAACTACGCAAGTCTTCTACACCGAAACGTCACGTCATAGATAAATCACTACATACAGGGTAGGGCAAATAATATGAACCGGTTTTGACCGGCTGGTGCTCGGCCTGTGGTTGTGGTGGGAAAAAGGGAGGGGTCTCGTTGTGGCAGTGTGTCTAGTTTTTCAGTAGCAACCATGGTTTGGAGGGGAGAGCATCGTGGTTTTAGAGTTTTTTGAAAATGGCCGTTCTGTTATCGTCACGCAGAGAACCTTCCGACAGCACTTCAATATCCCTGTTGAGCATTTGTGATTTTTTTCTTCGGGGGTACATAAAGAAGAATTTAAGGACAGAATCAGAGAGGAAGTTACGGCAATACCTATCGAAATAGGCAAAAGAGCGAATGAAAACTTCAGAATTCACCTTCAAGAGTGCATCGCGGCTGACGGCTGCCATCTACGTGATATAATCTTTAAAACTTAATGTCAAAAAGATTCTGAATTAATTAATATAAACATAATTTCTGTAAGTTTAATTGTTTTTGTTTTACATCCTTTTAAAACCGGTTCATACCATTTGCCCCACCTTGTATTTTCAATCAGTTTCACAATTTTGGTATGTATCCGACGTTATACTTCAAGCTGTATACGCCTGGCGACTGTTGTACGCCAGGCGATTTGCATTTTCTGTGCTGCGACAAAAATATGCAGCTTACGCCTCGTGTGCAGTTTTCTATTGAAACAAACGTGAGATACACACAAGCTCCACACAAGTCGCAAACATTCGTTGTACGCGTCTATGACGAGACGCTTCGTGTGCAGAAGGCCTTACTATACATACGTATACATGTTTTATAAAGCCGATAATGCCCAATATCCTTCGGCATGTAAGCTAATTTCACCACTGTCTGATTTAAGCGGAAGCCGAGGGAAATAAAGCTATCATCAAAAAGAAATTCACTTATAACCAGTATAAGACACATATCCATCCATTGTTCCGTGCAAAGCGACAAAGCTCCTTTCTTGTGAGATATTTGGACTGAAAAGTCTAAAAAAAAAAAAGAAAACGCTACGTTTCCTCTTTAAATGCTTGTGAGGGCTTGTTTCCTGTGGGATGATGTGATGCCAGGATTGGGTAATCTGCTCTAAAGTGAAGTTTTGGTTTTTGGAATTGCCTTATTATTTCTATATAAATGTTCCTACTTTGTACAACGTACATATCTAACGTACATTACCGACACATACATTTATAAATATATATTTTTGTGAACATTTTTGCTCGCGGTTTTGTTGAACATATACATAACAACTGTTCTATTACAAAATATATACCACTAACTGTTTTCAAAGAGGATATTTTTGCAAACTTTTCTTTATTCGGAGTCTGGGCGCAATGGAAAACTTCTTCATCTTCTTCTTGCATTCGTGATTAAATTACTTGAAAGAAAGTGTTCAGGCGGCAAATTGAGGATTTTTCTATTTCCAAAAATATAAATTAAAATAAAAAAAAAAAAATTTAAATCCAACAATGAACATTGAATGGATGATAATGCGGCACGATTTTCTTGTCTGATGTACGAGTATTGTTCATTATTCTTATTCTAAAGATGCGGAATCGGCTAGATCAAAATGGTGGTTTTTACTTTTAAGTGATGGGTATGAATATGCCAGTTTGTAAAAATAGTTCAGAAGTAAAATGTGAGAACTAAATATTTCAAAACTTCAGTCAATATATAATAAAATGCACGACTGGATCGCACAAACTATGCTCTCTTGTAGTAAAAGGTTCTTCGAATTTCAAAGATTGAGTGCATTATAAGCCTTAAGTTAAATGTAGTATTTTGTCAATATACAAAAATGAACAATATAGCACACTGCATATATACATAACATATACATATGTACATACATGGGACTAAGAGCTTAAATTGAATAATTGTTAAAAATCAACATAATTCGAGATTAATTTATTAAAAATATCTTCTTTAATTGTTTTGAGAGCTAAAAAATACTAAACCATCTGATTTCTTAGTTTTGGAGAAAAAAAATTCAAAATGGTAGGGCGGTTTTTTTTTTAAATTAATTTTTTATATATAAATTTTTGTAAAAATTTTTAAGAACAAAAATTAAGACACAATTTTTTAGTATTTATTTATGTTGAATTAAAAATTTAATTTCGAAAAATATTATCTACCCGTTGTTTTTTTCAAAAAAAAAAAATTGAAATTTTTTTAAAAATCTAAAATTTGTTTTTTTTTTTGAAAATTTTAATATGCAGTATGAATTCAACTTTTGAGAAGCTTTTGTATGAAAAATTTAATTTAAATCGGTTACACAGATAATGAGATAGTCCAAAATAAAGAAAATGGTTCAATGAGAGGTACTGTTAATAATGACTAACTGTTGATTTTTTTTTGGCAGATCGTAGACCATATTAATATTAGTATTTATGACAATTTTAATCTTAATCATAAGAGTAGTTTTCAAGAAAATTTATATTTTCTGTAACGGTTGATTAACATTTATGTAAAAGGTGCCGTTAATTTTGACTATAGGAAAAATTTGTGCTCAAATAAATATTTTAGATAATGTAAAAAAACCAATTGGTATTAAGTTTCATAAATATCAACCAAGTTGTTTTCGAAATATTTGGTTTTCAAAAAAAAAAAAATTTAAACTTTTTTTAAAAATCAAAAAAAAAGATTTTTTTACAATTTTGGTACCTATACAATACTACATTTTTCAGAAGATTCTCCATAAAACAAAATTATCAAAATCAACGTCTTCCTTTTCGATAAAAAAGAAAATTAAAAAAAAATGTCTATGGCAGGTACCATTTAAAACCATTTTTTGAAATTTAATTTTCATAAAGGTAGCACATACCTAATAAAATTTACTGATTTTCTTGGGATAAATCTGTCAAGCCATATTTGAGAAAAATAAGATTTTCCAAAAATGCTAAAAAAAATATAGATATGGCAGGTACCGTTAATTTTCGTCCTAAAAAGAAAATGAAAAAAACGTGTCGGGGGAAATACACTTTATACCAAGTTTAATTAAAATCGGCCCATGGGTTTAGGCTGTAGGCGAGTACACAAACAGACAGAATCGCGAGACCCACTTTTTTCATCTTCCCTATCATCGCAATGTCAAGTTTGATCAAAATCTCGAGTTCAATTTTTTTTTACGAATCCAAAACTTCCCATAATAATTCAAAATCGACCAATATATGCTTTAGCTTTCGAAGCTATTACTTTTGTTTTAGTTATCGAATCTTCAAGGCCTAGTTATAGCATAGGATATCGAGCTACATTTAGATATGAACATTCCTGGGCAAGAAAAAACAAACATTCATTTCATACTAGAATGCTGATTGCGGCGGACTTAATGTGATTTTTAATTTTGAATTAGCAAGAAGAAATTTGAAAAGCCACTTTTTTGTATAGATTAAAAAATTCGAAAGACAAAAAAAAATTATGAGTTTGAGCTAGTCATAAAATAAGTACCTGCGTCTATACTGTGATATTTTTTGTTTGTCTTTCGGTTTTTCAATTATTATCTATAGACGTCTGCACTCCTTTTATTTTTTTTATAATTTGAATGTTTTATTTAAAGTCGCAATAACGTTTTCAATTTCTATAATTATTGTAAAAAGATTAATTTTTTGTTTTTAGTTAACTTATTGGCAGTGTTGATGAAACCGCTTTGAACCCCAAACTGGTTGTGATTTTGTGCTTTTGTAGACTTTAGGGTACATATAAATAATAAAAAAGGATAAAGAATATCTCAATGAATATATTTTATTGAAAGAAACTTTTATAACTTAGGTAGGTATAACCCCAAAGTTAAATTGGATTTATTTTTGTTTTTTTTTTCTGAAAAGGTTTCTGAAATATTCAAGTTAAAATGAATCAGAGTTTTATCATATTTCAACCTTTTATTTTTTTATTAGAAAAAAACGTTATTTTTAAAGATTTTTTTTTGTCAGCTTAAATATATAATTGCAGAACTATGGATTATATAGAAGTATGTGATGTATATGTATACACATTTAATTGTGTGTTAGGTATATCATGGTATAGCGTCAGCGTTTGTAATTGCAAAATAATCCAGGTTAATTGCTTTTAGCTGTATCACTAAAAAGCTGTATCTGTATCTACCCACCATAAATGGCCTTCTATATTTTTTAATCAGAAACAACAACATTTCGTTTTTGTTAAAAATGATTTACAAAATTGGAAAGGCTTTCGTTTATTGTGCCTCCCTATAAAGTTTAAGCGCTACAAGCAGAATAACAAATACAAAAGAGAAATGAATTGTTTATGTTACAAATTCTATTTATTCCCCCCCCCCCCTCTGCATTTCAACTAAAAATTACTGAATCTAAACTCATATATAAGTTATACCCAAAGACAGATTTCCCCTCAAAGCAATAAAGCCAACACTTTAGCTCTTCTTCCATAGTGTGCGGGTGGCGAATAGAAAATGTTTGTCTCGTAAAGCGATTGAAATTTTGGGATTTTTAAGCGAATTTTTTATGACTTTCTTCATTTTTTTTAAACAGTAACAAGAGGTTTAATAAATTTTTATGAAATTGGATCACTCAAAAAATTGAAGTATTTTTCAATACTGTAGTAGCCGTGGCATGATGGTTAGTGTGATAGACTATCATACCGGAGGTCTACACTGAAAAAACGTTCGTACATTAAAACAATGTATACCTGTTTATTATTTGCAATTCATTGTTTCAATGTACAAATTCATTGTTTCAACGTATTTATTCATTAATAACAGCCTGTGTTTAATGGTGAGTTCATTGTTTTAATGAATACCCATTCATTAATCACATCCCATACAAAATAATGGCCATTGTTTGTAATGTTTGTGTTTAATGAGAGCATTCATTAACTGATGTTTGTTTTCATTAAAAATTCGTGCATTGATTTAATGAAAACTAACATTTTTTAATGAATGTTTCGAACATTAATTCCAAAATCAGAGCGTTCATTAAATTAATGAACCAGTTCATTATTTAATGAAAAATTTACATTATTTTCATGAAAAAAAAATTGTAATTAATAAAAATTGTCCATAATTTTTTTTTCGGTCGTACATTGATTAATAAACTCCAACATTGTTTTATGAAATACTTGTGCATTATTTAAAACGTCAGAACATTCATTGTATTAATGAACCTGATCATTATTAAATGAAAAATGTACATTATTTAATGAAGAATGTTCATTACTTTCATGAAAAACATTATTAATTAATGATAATAATACATAATACTTTTTTTTCTCGTACATCGATTGATGAACGCTTACATTAATTAAGGAAAATATTGTGCATTAATTCCAAAATCAGAGCGTTCATTGTATTAATAAACCTGTCCATTATTAAATGAAAAATGTGCATTATTTAATGAAAAACGTTCATTACTTTCATGAACAAAAATATTAATTAATGAAAATAATACATTAATTTTTTTTTGTCTTACATCGATTGATTAATGCTCACATTAATTAAAGAAACTATTGTGCATCAATTCCAAAATCAGAGCGTTCATTGTATTAATGAACCTGATCATTATTAAATGAAAAATGTGCATTATTTAATGAAGAACGTTCATTACTTTCATGAAAAAAAATTATTAATTAATGATAATAATACATAATACATTTTTTCTCGTACATCGATTGATGAACGCTTACATTAATTAAGGAAAATATTGTGCATTAATTCCAAAATCAGAGCGTTCATTGTATTAATAAACCTGTCCATTATTAAATGAAAAATGTGCATTATTTAATGAAAAACGTTCATTACTTTCATGAACAAAAATATTAATTAATGAAAATAATACATTAATTTTTTTTTGTCTTACATCGATTGATTAATGCTCACATTAATTAAAGAAACTATTGTGCATCAATTCCAAAATCAGAGCGTTCATTGTATTAATGAACCTGTCCATTACTAAATGAAAAATGTGCATTATTTAATGAAGAACGTTCATTACTTTCATGAAAAAAATTATTAATTAATGATAATAATACTTTTTTTCTCGTACATCGATTGATGTCGCTTACATTAATTAAGGAAAATATTGTGCATTAATTCCAAAATCAGAGCGTTCATTGTATTAATAAACCTGTCCATTATTAAATGAAAAATGTGCATTATTTAATGAAAAACGTTCATTACTTTCATGAACAAAAATATTAATTAATGAAAATAATACATTAATTTTTTTTTTGTCTTACATCGATTGATTAATGCTCACATTAATTAAAGAAACTATTGTGCATCAATTCCAAAATCAGAGCGTTCATTGTATTAATGAACCTGTCCATTATTAAATGAAAAATGTACATTATTTAATGAAGAATGTTCATTACTTTCATGAAAAACATCATTAATTAATGATAATAATACATAATATTTTTTTTTCTCGTACATCGATCGATGAACGCTTACATTATTAAGGAAAATATTGTGCATTAATTCCAAAATCAGAGCGTTCATTGTATTAATAAACCTGTCCATTATTCAATGAAAAATGTGCATTATTAAATGAAAAATGTTCATTACTTTCATGGACAAAAATATTTATTAATGAAAATAATACATTAATTCTTTTTTTTTGTCTTACATAGATTGATGAATGCTCACATTAATTAAAGAAACTATTGGGCATCAATTCCAAAATCAGAGCGTTCATTGTATTAATGAACTAGTCTATTATCAAATGAAAAATTTACATCATTAAATGAAGAACTTTCATTACTTTCATGAAAAAAAAATTATAAATTAATCATAATAATACATTGTTACTTCCACAATATTGAAATTGCGACAAAATTGCAACAAAAATGGCTCACGATAAATTTCCTAAAATACAAGTTTTTCCTAAAAAATCGACGGTAGGAAGTTCAAGTGCCTAAAAGATTTGTTAAAAAATTGATTAAACACTTAAAATGTTTTTATTTAAACCTTATTTCTTTGTTTCTGTCTTGCTTCTACTATAATATTGAAGTTGCGACAAAAATTGCGACTAAAATCGCTTACGATTTTTCTAAAAAATCGACAGAAGGAAGTTCAAGTGCCTCTAAGATTTGTATATTTAACCCATTTTCATAATTTCGGGGCGAAAATTCAACAATATTTAAGTTATTGCAACAAAAGATATGTTTCGATATTTTTGACATTTATTGGAATGTCATATTTTTTTCTACTTTAATGACATAAATTACCTAAAGCACCTAAAATGTTCTTATTTATAACATGATTTCTTTGTTTCAGTCTTGTTACTTCAATAATATGAAAGTTGCTTAAAAAATCGCTTTCGATAAATTACACCTACATCGCACTGTTTTCACAACAAATGTGTAATTTCATGTTTTTCGACGGAAAAAAGTTATAGTACCCATAAAACTTACATTTTCAACCTATTTCTATAATTTTAAGGTGAAACTTAAACAATATTTACCTAAGTTACTGCAAAACTATTTTTCGATATTTGTATCGATATTTTTTGATATTTATTCTAATGTTGACAAAAATTATCTAATGCACTTAAAATAAATCTTTTTATAACTTATTTCTAAGTTTCTGTCTTGTTACTTCCATAAAGTTGCGACAAGATTGCAATAAAAATTGCTTACCATAAATTACCTAAAATACACATTTTTTCCTTAAAAATCGACGGAAATAAGTTCATTTCCAAAAATTCAACAAAATTTAAGTTACTGGAAACATTATTTTCGATACATGTCTTTATATTGAATTTTTTTAATGTAAATTTTTTCTATGAAGTTGACATAAATTAGCTAGAGTACTTAAAATATTTGTATTAAAAATACTTTCTGTAATTCTGCATTGTTACTTCCATTATTAAAGTTGCAACATAAATTATTTTTAATACAGATATCGCCTAAATTACAAAATAATATTTTAATGCCTTTTTTTAATGAACAAGCTTCCTTAATTGACGAATCAAAACATCAAAAAATGTTTAAATTCATTAAGCAATAACCAAAGTTTGATAATTAATGTACTAAAACTTTATACAATGTAGAAGTTCATTAAACGATGGATAATATAGAGCAATTTTTTCAATATATCAATGAACACACTTCATTACTTAACGTAAAGAAAAATGCAAACAATAAAAACTTTATTAAATAATGGAATATTCATCAAAAAATGAAAAAAAAACATTAAGCCAAAGTATTTTTGCATTAAACTATGAATATTTACATTAAAAGCAAAACTTAATTCGAAGAAGTGTAGTGACGCCTTCACATCGCTGTTTTCCCAAAAATTATCGATTTTTCTATAAAAAACCAAATTAGCCCATCTCTATCATATTGTCAGTCAGTTGTCAAATGCAGTTGCGCGGTTAAAATTTTCGGTGGCCATTATTCGTGTTAATTTTTTGAGACGTAGATATTTTTTTAGTGTTTGAAGTGGCGACATCCAGAAGCTTCCGAAATACTTCTGAAATTAAATTAAGATTAAAGGATTATTTCAAAACCCCTACGAGTTTCTGAAGGTTTTGAAGATTTCAAAAGCATTCCTGACGCTTCTGGATGTCGCTGATTGTCGAACAAAAAATCACGTGCCAAGAAGTCTGGCCACGCGTGTGTTCCAGAAAATTTCTTCTTTTGTTGCTGTTTGGGTAAGAATCTTACTTTTTTGTATTAACAAATATGTCTCTAAAATAAAAAAGATGAATCATCCAGAAGCGCCCTGAACTCTTCTGAAATCATATCCAAGATTTTGTTAAATTAAGTAGAAACCTTTCAATTACCTATCCATAGTTTTAGGAGCATTTCGTGCGCTTCTGGACGAGCGCAGTTACGTCAGATAAAGTTCTTTTCCTCGGGCCACGTGCTATTCACAGATATATGATCTTTTGGTAATATTTTAACAGGTAAACGTAAAAATAGTCGTATTCTCTCACAAATGTAAGGCCAACTAAAGCTTTTTTCTATAATAAAAAAGATTCATCGTCCAAAAGCACCCGGAACTCATCTGAAATCAAATCCAGGAGTACCTAATTTTCATTCTGTTACGCAGAAACCTCTCGATTACTTACCAATAGTTTCAAAAGCACTTCGTGCGCTTCTGGGCCAACGAAGTTACATCACGTCAGATAGACATTGTTTATATTGGGAATACTAACTACGCCATGATGAAGGTTTTGTGGGCCATCATATAGAACTCTTTTCCTCGAGCCACGTGTTATTTGCAGATATTATCTTTTGGTGACATAATAAGAATATTAACCTTTAAATATTAACTTTTGAATAGTCATATTCTCAAAAAAATGTAAAGATGCATCGACCAGAAGCATTTTTCTGAATAAAATTCACCAGTATTTTCGTTTGAAACTGGGATGATTTTCTTTTGGTGAAGTCCGATCGTCTGCAATCATTCTTGAATCTAATTCTGAAGTTGGTAAGTTTTCATTTTTGTAGACATGTTCATAATTCTGAAATCATTCATGTCCAATGGAGGCGGCATGTCAACATTGACGGAAGGAAGTTTGTTTCACTAAAAGAAAACCATCCCAATTCTGAACGAAACGGATTTTATTCAGAAAAATGCTTTTGGATATTTGCATGAAAAATACTTTCTGTGTTTCTACATTGTTACTTCCATTATTAAAATTGCAACATAAATTATTTTCGATAGAGAAATCACCTAAATTACAAAACAACATTTGAATGTCTTTTTTAATGAACAAGCTTCCTTAATTGACGAATCAAAACATCAAAAAATGTTTTAATTCATTAAGCAATAACCAAAGTTTGATAATTAAAGTACTAAAACTTTATACAATGTAGAAGTGTATTAAACGATGGATAATTATAGAACAATATTTTCAATTTATCAATGAACACACTTAATTACTTAACGTAAAGAAAAATGCAAACAATAAAAACTTTATTAAATAATGGAATATTCATCAAAAAATGAAAAAAAAACATTAAGCCAAAGTATTTTTGCATTAAACTATGAATAGTTACATTAAAAGCAAAACTTTATTCGAAGAAGTGTAGTGACGCCTTCACATCGCTGTTTTCCCAAAAATTATCGATTTTTCTATAAAAAACCAAATTAGCCCATCTCTATCATATTGTCAGTCAGTTGTCAAATGCAGTTGCGCGGTTAAAATTTTCGGTGGCCATTATTCGTCGTGTTAATTTTTCGAGACGTAGATATTTTTTTAGTGTTTGAAGTTGCGACATCCAGAAGCGTCCGAAATACTTCTGAAATTAAATTAAGATTAAAGGCGGTTTAAGTTTTTCGGTGGCCTTTTAAAGTCGTGTTAATTTTTTGAGACGTAGATAGTTTTTTAGTGTTATTGAAGAAGTGACATCCAGAAGCGCCCGGAATACTTCTGAAATTAAATTAAGATTAAGGGATTATTCCAAAACCTCTGAGCTTATGAAGTTTTTAAAGATTTCGCTGATTGTCGAACACAAAATCGTCACATGCCAAGAAGTCTGGGTAAGAATCTTACTTTCTATATTAACTAAATATTTCTCTAAAATAAAAAGATGCAGATATTATCTTTTGGTGACATAATATGGATATTTACGAAATATTAACTTTTAAATAGTCATTCTCAAACAAATTTAAAGCGACATAAAGTTTGCTTCTGAGACGAAAAAGGTGCATCGTCCAGAAGCTTCTTCTGAATAAAATCCAGCAGTGTTTTCATTCGAAATCGGGATGATTTTCTTTTGGTGAAGTTCAAGAATAGATGGACAATGTCGAGCGTCCGAAATCATTCTTCAATCAAATTCAGAAGTTGGTAGGTTTTCATTTTTGTAAGCAAAAACATTTCCAGAATCCTCGATGTGGTTCAAACTTGCAGAATCCTCGATGTGGTTCAAACTTGCAGGTGGACTTTTAAATTGTTGGAATTTTTTGAGAATTTAGTAAAATTCAAAAAGCGACAAAGAGACTTGATGGAATACTTCTGAAATTGAATCCAGATTAAGGGATTATTCCAAACTGTAACCTTTATGAAAATTTATTGTTTTTGAAGATTTCAAAAGCATTAAAATCACGTAGCAAGAAATCTGGCCACGCGTTTTCGAAGGTTTTTTTCTTTTGTTGCAATTTGGGTAAGAATCGTATGTTAGTTTCTATTGTAAATAAATATTATAAACGTATTTATCTCAGCCTTTTGTTTGGTTATCTAATTTTTTTTTGTTTAAAATCTTCAAAAACAAAGCAACGCATAAATACATCATTTAATGTTAAAGTTCATTAAAGGATGAAACAATATAGCTTTTTTTTCTAAATTAATGAACATAGACCATTACTTAACGTAAAACAAAATTCAAACAATAAATATATTCATTAAATAATGGATTGTTCATCAAACAATAATAAAACTACGTTGAACCAAAGTATTTTTGGATTAAATAATGAAAATTTACATTAAAAGCCAAGCGTCTTTCGCTAAATCCGTTATGAATCAGTACTGTATTCATTTGTTAAGTGGTTTTTGTTGAGTGCGGTACTTCGAAACTTGATATCTAGTAAAAATCTTGAATTCAACGCAAAAAACAATCGTATTAGTTAAAAATTATAGAGGATATTAATCAAGTGTTTTATTAACTATTATATAACTCTAATTGGTGAAATTTTGGTAAGATAACACATAAAATTATAAATTGTGTAGTGTCTTAAGTCATACAAACGTATTTGTTTAGCCTTTTGTTTCTGTGGAGTCTGAAAACATTTAAGTTTGCTCATGCTTTGCATTTATTCGAATATATTTTCTTTGTGTACTATTTAATCGAGATTTTTATATTCCACATTAATAAAAGTAGGTATAGGTTCGAATAGTTTTGTTTAAAATCTGCAAAAAACAGCTTGTTCATTAACGCATAAATACATCATTTAATGTAAAAGTTCATTAAACGATGTATCAATAAAGCATTCTTCTTACTAAATTAAAAAACATAGATCATTACTTAACGTAAAACAAAATTCAAACAATAAATATATTTATTAAATAATGGATTGTTCATCAAACAATGGTAAAACTACGTTGAACCAAAGTATTTTTGGATTAAATAATGAAAATTTACATTAAAAGGCAAGCGTCTTTCGCTAAACCCGTTATGAATCAGTACTGTATTCATTTGTTAAGTGGTTTTTGTTGAGTGCGGTACTTCGAAACTTGATATCTAGTAAAAATCTTGAATTCAACGCAAAAAACAATCGTATTAGTTAAAAATTATAGAGGATATTAATCAAGTGTTTTATTAACTATTATATAACTCTAATTGGTGAAATTTTGGTAAGATAACACATAAAATTATAAATTGTGTAGTGTCTTAAGTCATACAAACGTATTTGTTTAGCCTTTTGTTTCTGTGGAGTCTGAAAACATTTAAGTTTGCTCATGCTTTGTATTTATTCGAATATATTTTCTTTGTGTACTATTTAATCGAGATTTTTATATTCCACATTAATAAAAAAAGGTATAGGTTCGAATTGTTTTGTTTAAAATCTGCAAAAAAAAGCTTGTTCATTAACGCATAAATACATCATTTAATGTAAAAGATCATTACTTAACGTAAAACAAAATTCAAACAATAAATATATTTATTAAATAATGGATTGTTCATCAAACAATAATAAAACTACGTTGAACCAAAGTATTTTTGGATTAAATAATGAAAATTTACATTAAAAGGCAAGCGTCTTTCGCTAGACCCGTTATGAATCAGTACTGTATTCATTTGTTAAGTGGTTTTTGTTGAGTGCGGTACTTCGAAACTTGATATCTAGTAAAAATCTTGAATTCAACGCAAAAAACAATCGTATTAGTTAAAAATTATAAAGGATATTAATCAAGTGTTTTATTAACTATTATATAACTCTTATTGGTGAAATTTTGGTAAGATAACACATAAATTTATAAATTATGTAGTGTCTGATGTCATACAAACGTATTTGTTTAGCCTTTTGTTTTTGTGGAGTCTGACTGAGAAAATTTAAGTTTGCTACTGCGTTGTATTTATTCGAATATATTTTCTTTATGTGCTACTTAATCGAGATTCTTATATTCCACATTTTGTTTAAAATCTTCAAAAAAAAGCTTGTTCATTAACGCATAAATACATCATTTAATGTAAAATTTCATTAAACGATGAAACAATAAAGCATTCTTCTTACTAAATTAATGAACATAGATCATTACTTAACGTAAAACAAAATTCAAGCAATCATTTTATTTATTAAATAATATACATATATTTATTAATAATGCAATGAAAAAAGCCATAAGCGTCTGTCGGTAGATACGATATCAGCATTGTTTTCATTCGTTAAGTTGTTTTTGTTGAGTGCGATACTTTGAAACTTGATATTTAGTAAAAATCTTAAGTTAAATGCAAAAATCAATCCTATTCGTTAATCATCTTACATACTTAGACTTGTGTTTGATTGAAGTTTGGCCATTATTTGTATTTATTAGAAGATTGTTTTTTTAAGTACAGTGTTATAGGTTTCAATTTTTTTGCCTAAGTTGCAATACAATGACCGCTTGAACGGCCTTGATCTTTGGGGTAACTGTTAAATGTAAAGAGTGGATGTCCATCGGAATCGAATAAATTATTAAATACTTTGGACAATTATAAACTTTAAATTCATTGCCTATCCCTGAGGGCAAGGACAAGTACCGGCAAGCAATTTATTCAGTCACTTAAATCTAGTTTTAAATGTTCACCTGTATTTGAAGTAAGTCAAACCCAGATGCCCAATATAAGCTCATAATATTCACTCGTTATACACGGAAATAAACCTTTTTTCAACTTTGTCAAGTTTAATTTGATTTAATTTAAATAGACTTCCAGGAAGCAGTTAAAGTAGTTAAACTTGGTTGTAAAGTCAAAATAAAAAAAAGCAAGCGACGAAAAATTAAAAATATATTTACATTATGTCAAATTATTGATATGACGTAGCTTTTAAATGTCTTTTCAATTTAGTTCAAACAGTTTTAAATGCATGCGTTTTACTTATTTTTATTCCACCGAGTTTGATGTGTTTAGTGAATATTATGGACATACATACATAAGTTTAAATTGTCTGGTCTAAAAAATATGGATTAAAGGGAGAGTTTAAAATTCACTTCAACCCGATTAGCACCTGAAATAAATAATATGGCTGTAGCATTTTTTTACCAACACATGCAAACCGAAGCATCTTGCTGGTCTACTGGCTTGCCTTTTTTCAAGCCAGTAGACGTGAATACGAATCACGTTCTTTTTCTTATTAAACATACATAACTAAAATTAGCTGTCATCGATCTTTTAATTGAATAAAATTATTCCAAATTTATTTTTATTTTTTTTTAAATACATTTTGTTTGACAGATCAATCACATTTTTAATTTTGATTGGTTTCTAAATGATAAAAATTGCATGCCCAGAAATATGGAGCTAGTATGAAATGCTTTTAGCAAATCGTTCACCACATTTCACACTAATAGTAGAGAAAAAGAACTCATCGTCACAGCAAGTATGCAGAAACGAAGTTAGCAAGAAATGTATGTACCCAGCTTGCTTGCCGATAAATGCCCAAGTGGCCTCGGGGTAAAGCAAAAATTCTAAAGGCCTTAAAAATTTTTCCAATGGCTACCTATTATTAAAACCAAATTTTTTTTTAGATACACCATGATCTGTTACGTGTGTAAAAAAAAGTTTGAAACTATCAACGTTCTTATACTTCATTTTAAAAGGATTCATGATCTTAAGACAAGAAGCACATTTAGGTGTATTGAAAACTTTTGTTATCAGACATTTCAAGATTTGGGAAGCTTTAAAAGACATGTATTACGAAAACATGCATGCAAAGCGGAAAAAGAAACACCTAGAGATAAACATGAAATAACTTATAAATCGAACAGTACAGTTTGTGAAGAAATGTACGAACATTATGAGGAAGAGTACAATCTGACACTTGAATTAGAAATTTTTTTCAAATCTGCATTAAAATTATCATTAAAATTGAGTAACCAATCTATACAATCATATCATCAAATCGAATTTAATGGATATAAATATGAAGATGGCTTTTACATAGCTGTTTTGAAAGATGATATTGAATTATATATCATTTTGGATATTTTCCGTACTGAAAATTCTGGAGTATTATTATTTTGTCAAAAACTAAATTTTATACAATTCAATCCACATTTTGCGGCGTATGATATTTCTACAAATTCCTTTGGAGAGTTTTCGATCATAGACATCAATGATATTGTAGGACCTCCTATTACTCTTATTAAAACACCGAGAGGAAAAAATATGCTACGAATTAAAGATTATTACTACCCAGGAAGAATATAACTTATCATTTTATTCTTTTTTTACTTCCAAAAGATCTAAACTTAAATTATGGATACATCTAAGGACTCTGAGGTAGAACAAGATTCTTCATACAACCTTAAGCAAGGCGATGGCGGTGAAATTAATGTAGAAGAATCAGATTTATTACAAGGTTCCAGCCAAGACATCATAATAATTAATGTTCCCAATGATGATACTAACACAGAAACGAACAGCCATTTTTCTGGAGTATCAGATTTTTTACAAGACGCCAACATTAATATACAAAGAGAAGAGTTGGTATCATTGCTAAATAGTTGGGATATGAGCTATTTGGCCGATGTTTTAATACGTAAGTATTTTTTTAAATTTAAGATGATGTTCGTAGCTACGAGTATGAAATATTTCCTTATAAATACTTTATTTATATACATATGAACAATTTCTATCTATTTCTAAAAATATTTAATATACCGAAATTTGTTCAAATGTTCCAAACAGATGTTATTCATTCCTGTTCTGAATTTCTTTTTTATGTCCATTTCGGTTTTTATTTTATTTTGATTAAAAAAACAGGTATTACATAATTCACAAAGTAACAATATTTTTATTATTCGTTTCTTCTTTTTCCCGTGTTGATCTGAAGTACAAAAAAAAGTTGATTTAAGTTTGAAATTATGTTTTACAGAATTTTAAAAATTTAACGACCAAAGAAGGTACTACAAGTAATTCAATTTTTTCTCTGTGATACAAGCGTTGCCAATTTCTTAGCGTATTGACAAACGGCTGCTACTCGAGAAGTTCCTGACAAATTATAATAATTCAAATGGGCCATTTTGTAATATAAAACCAACAGTTGGCATGGGGTTAACTCAATAGTAGTATACAGAGTGTCCCATCAAAAATGAAAGATACTTTTTCCCAAACAAAACCCGATAACATAGTTTTATTTATAAATGGTAATTTTTTCTGTCTTAAACTTAACAAAACAAACATGCAATACCAAAAATATGTACCTTTCGTTTATTTTTATCTAAAGATGATTAAATCTGGTTTTCAGTACAGAGCATTAAATAGTAAAAAAAATAAAATAGGGGCATTATTTGCGCACAATTTTGACAAAAAAATCGACTTGACGAAAAAACATAAATTTTTTTTTAATTTGACTTTGAAATTTAATTTCTTAAAAGCATTATTTTAAAAACTTTATTTAAAAATCAAATAAAAGTATGGAATATTTTCTGTTTTTAAAGTTACAGCACATCATTTTATGTACTTTCGTTAAGTTTAAATATTTTTTTTTAATTTAGTCAATTATTCAGAAATTTTCCCTTCCCGCCTCAGGGGGAGGAGAAAGAATTTTTGGTCTAAGCAATTTTTTGCTTAGAATGATCCCACAAATCATCTCCCAAGATATCAGGAACTAATTGGGGGATGCCCTGTATACTAAATTGTAACAAATCGAACTGATTATGAAACTAAGTAGCAGTCATATCTTTCAGGTAGCGGAAGAAATCTTGTAGATGATATTCCTTGTTGGCAATTATGACCTCTATTAAAGAAGCGGGTATTTATTTGCTTAAAAACCACAATCTATGCAATTTTTTTTTAGACACTAGTTTTTTCACGTCGTGTTCAAAAATTGCTTAAGCGAAACTTCACCAACCCCGTCATGGTACCTGAGAATACGAGCTGGTAGTTTCTCATTTTTTATCTAGAATTGTTTTAATGCTTCCATTAGCCCAATTTGTAATGGCTTTAACATAGGAATGCTTTCGTTCGTTATATCCGTGTTGAACTGTATTTATTTCGTTGAATTATTGATTATGATGCCAATGACATACTTTGGCACAATTGAGGTTTAAAGACGTCTTGCTTTAGTTTATTATTATTAATTTTTCTAAATTCATAGTAATAAAGTTCATATTTATGGGCGTAATATATGATTAATAAATGTATGCGATATTTCAATAGAATAAATACATTTTTAATATATACACTATTTTTTTATAGGAAAAGAAGTATGGGTATCCGTTCTAAAGGTAATAAAGGTATGGCATATTGCAATGATTTTGGAAGCGTTTCCCGATGGAATAAAAATAATGTTTGAAGATAATTTGGAAAAGTGGCGAAACTCCATCGGTTTACCTCTTGTAAACAACTTCAGTTTTCAAAATACTTCGTTACTAAGGACACCAGTTAGCAGAAGTAGTTCTTCATTAGCTGTACATTCCAACTGCAATACTCCATACTCTTCATCGAATATTCATAGCTCGAATAATTCATCAATAAATTCTCCAACATCATCTTCACCAAAATCTAGTACATTTAAAAATAAAATAACACTAAGCGAAATCCTGAATAATACTTCAAAAGGTAAATTATTAACAGAGTTCTACGAACAGAAAAAACAATTCGGGGAAGAACAAAGGGCAATGCTAGTGAACGCAATTGCGTTCTATTTTGAAGAACAAAATGTATTTGAGAACAAGTTGAGAACAAGTTATGAAATCGAGCAGGAAATTGTTGAACGATTTCCAACGGAAATGCTGGTAATGCAATTGAATTTTTTATTTTTTACTTTTTGGCAGATAAATAAATGATATTTGCTACATATGAGCGGTTTCTGAAAAGTAAAAAAATGTTTTTATCATACATTCAATAGATCACGGCGCGATATTAGTCAAAAGAATTGTACATATGTTTTAAAATCGATCACGAAACATGTTACTTTTTTAACGAGTTTTTGTAATCTTCAACTTTGTAAAATACTATTCGACTTTAAATTGATAACAGCATTTAATATTAATGCCTAATCTGTAATAGCTAAGCACCTACATACGTAAGATTTTGGAAAAATTACTATAATTACATTTTTTAAACAACTTTGTACTACGAGTGTGAATATTTTAAATTTTTTGTTTAATCAATCATTTCATTTCAATATAAAAATATGGACTTAGATTTCCTATTTTGGGATTGAAAAACAGTTAATGTTCTTTGATAATTTTAGAAATTATGTACATACTAAAATTTAACATATATACAGTCATCATTTTTACTTATATTCGAATCATAGCTATACATGAACAAATTGACTTATTACACTTTCAAAAATATCGGCTCTATATCTGGTGGAGGGAACAAGGAAAGAACGATTAAAGTTAATTTTATTCTCAAATAAAAAACTTTCTAGGCCATTTGAGTTAAGTTTATACCAACCATGTAGGTATTTTTTTTTAAAAGGGCAGTAAATCGTCAGCTTGGCGCCTGGATCTAAAAACCTCGTTTATAAATTGAAATGGGTCGTTTCTATAAAGACAATTCTATAAACTAAAATCGTTCTTTTCTATATTAGCCGTAATTTTATGCTCATTTTTATATTCGCTTAGAAAAAATTCCATGCCAAACATAGCAACAATTTGGTATAATTCCGTATTGTTGTTGTTTATTTAACATGAACTTTTATTAAAATTTTTAAAATGCTCAATGAACACGGCTATTAGTTCCCTCGTTATAATATGTCTTTTAAAATCGTTTAGATATTTATATTTAGTTTGATTTATAACAAAAAGTATAATCTTTTCCATGCTGTTTGATAGGAATATTATAGAACATGCAAGAGGGGAAAAATTTATAATAAATTCAGCAATCTAAAAACCTGTTTAAGAACAACTAAATCAAGCCCATCGACTTCACAATTTAACGAAAAGTCTAAGGAAAATGTACTTAGTAAGTCCAACGTAATTTTGGCATGTGTATCGTAAATGTAGAACAATAGACTTGAAACTAATCAATTTCCAATTCCCAATAAAATAAAACCTGGATTTAATACTACAATTGTGCAAGCACAATATCATATTGCTCTCAGCTGAAAGTATTTCTTACATTACATTAAATTAAGTATTGGTCTCTACTTTTTTGACGTATTGTATGGCAAGCAAAAATAAAGGCTCTCGCTCTCTCAAACAAGCGCTACAAAGAAAACTGTCAGCTGTAACATTCTTTTAAGGCGGAATTTTTATTGCAACGCCTACACATTACATTTATAGAATGACACTGAAAAAAAATGTCGCTTTTTCTGTTCGGAAACGTAATTGTTGTCATCGATCTTTCTCGAATATGCCGGTTTGGTTTCTGATTTTTGTTATGTTTTAAAGCATAGCATTTTTGACAAAATTATTTTAATGTTGGTACAAAGCAAAACACCGTTTCTTTTATATTACATATCCGTTGTTTGTACAAAAGAAAATCTCGAATATAAAAAGAAAATTTTTTTGACTTAAGAGTTTCTTATATCCACGTAGAAACTACTGCATTATTTACTTTTATAGTTTTCGAAAAAAAAATAGAAAAGTAGAATCACTACTTATTATTTTAACTATTTTACAAAGAAACGCTTCTTAAAGTTTACTATCAAAGATTCGCAAGAAGCTTTCATTTTTATCGCAACGTCCATTCAGGAAGCAGAAGATCATTTACAGCATCTACAGCAAAGGTCAGAGTGCGTGCAGCCTTTCATTATCGCCGTTGGAGAATCAAAAAGTAGCCTTCAAGATTTCTACGTCTACTTTGATGGGGTTAAGTTTTCTTTTAAGTGCTGCATACGGGCTGTAGACATTTGCTTTAAAATTTTTCAACTTTTCAACCTTGAATATCCTGTAGCTTGTTCAACTTTCTGGTCGTTTATTCAAACTTTTTTCTATAAATTAAAATGTAATACAAGATTTTCAAAAGTCCAAATAGATAATAATATGTAATCGGCAAATCTTTTCTTCTCCATTTTAAACTAAAAATTCTCTTTAACTTTCAAAATTTTAAACTTAGGGTTTGTTTCAAAATGTCTGATTAAAGTTCCCCATAACTATCCGACAGCTAAATTATCCGCAACTTAAATCCTCTCATTAAAAAACTTTGCGTTACACAATCATAAATTTATGTGTCGATTAGCTAGTTGTCAGTTATTCCAGTTTTCCAAAAAATTTGACTGATTGAAAATATTCAATCAAATAATAATTATTAACTTAATTCTTCTTAAATGTGATTTTGAAGTGCCTTATCTAAACTTTTAAGTCACCGATGCGGACCAAGGCCCGTGGTATCACTGCAAATTGATGGAATTCAGTTTGAATAGTTAGAAAATGTACGTTGATAAGTGGATTTGAGCGTTAAAATACTTTTTGCATTGTAAAAGTGAATTTTTGTGCTGTAAGGGGGTTGTATTTTTAACGTGAAGTTGCCCATAACGCAAAATACACGATTTCTTCTCGTCTCCGTCCTGCAAATATCCGTTATATGAAAGTCCAAACTATTAAATTTATGTACATATTTGTTCTATGAGTCACATTGACAGCTGTAAATATTTTATTTGCCGGTTTAATTTTTTAATCAGCACCTCAACTGGCCTGTAAAATATTCAGAACTTGAATTGCCACTTAGACCTATTCAGATGAAACGTAAATGAGGTCTTTAAATGCCAAATAAGTTTCGAACAGCTTATTTGAAACTTTAATCAGACATTGTGAAACAAACCCTTAAATTTTTAAACTACAAAATCTTATTTAAAAATTCTCTTTAAATTTTAAAATTACAAACTTAACTTTTTAGTACTGGATTTTTAAATTCAAATATTAGTTTCAGTTTTTAAAAGACAACTGAAATTCCAATATTCAATTTTCTTCTCTATTTTAATATTTTTCACTCTTGCCATTGTAAATTGATTCAATTAAAAATTGTTCACTATTCTAAATTAATGTTTCGGATTTACGATTTTTACTATCTTATTTTCTTCTACACTTTAAACTACAAATTTTAGACCATTTGAAATTTTAAAATATTTTTGGTCCGACTCAAATGCAAAGCATTTATTAAAAAATTACTTTACTTCACACAGTTAGTAGTTATTTCACTTATGATCTTTCGACAAACAGGAAATAAGTTCACTAAAGATTTTCTTTTAATTTGCTTGCCATATAAATTACCCATTACAGAAACTATGCTCTATATTGTACGACACTATGCTTTTATTTTGGTAATCTATACCTAGATACTTATATTCATAGAAAATATTTCAGTAATACAAAACAACAATCAATGAATTTTAAATGTATTTTCTATTGAATTTAAACAATAATAACTATAATAAAATACCATTTAGCAACTAAACTATCCATTTATCGCTAGCCTAGATGCTTATCAAGACCTTTTTTCTTAACATTTTCCTAAGCTTGGGAAAAAACTTGAATTGATAAATATTTAGTTTTGATATTGATACAAGTTAAAGACATACGCCTTGATTGATATCAAGACAATCCATTCAATTTAAAAAAAACACGCTTAATATTGGTTTATGCTAGTGTAATACTACGTTTAGTATGCAACAAGCATTTTTTACTTGTTATTTTAATCTACATTGTTGAAATTGCTTTCTGAAATCTTAAACTCCTAAGCAGTTTATCATAAAGCCATTTTATAACAAAAACTGCAGAAAATATAATTGGAATTGCAAAAACCAATAAAAAAAATATCATTGAACTTATCCTTTATGACACAAATCATTTATAAATTTCGTTGAAAAATTTTCAAAAATTAATAGATTTTTGAAAATTTTTAGTTCCAGAAATAAATGCAGAAGAATATATCAAGTCACTAAAGTTTGACAACTTAACCTCAGAGGAATTCGATAGATATTGGCAAGCATGCACAAAATATCGGCTGAGCGAAATGAATACTTCCAAGTCAACGAAGGAAACCTTGGAAAAATGGCCGCATTATAAAATGCCCTACGGGCATAGATTGGTAAGATTAATAAAAAACTGAAACAAAGTTTACTTTTATCAAATGTTCAGTCAAACCCGCTTAAGTGAAGCTACAAAAAATCTTAATTATTATTTCACATAAGCGGGTTTTTCACTTATCTAAATTTTTCTAAGTCTTTTTCCCGTAGAAAAAATATTGAAAATTTTTTAAGTCCAAAAATTTTTCAGTTTTTTTCCCGAAGAATAAATATTGAAAAATTTTTGAAGTCCATACATTTTTCTAAGTCTTTCCCGAAAAAAAAAATATTGAAAATATTTCCAAGTCCTAAAAATGTTCTTAGTCTTAGTCTTTAGAGGCTTAATGGAACCGAGAAATAGTTTTGTCTTATCTGAATTACTATATATGCACCGAATGTGATCATAATATTTTGCTGTTGTTCGGTTTCATTTTTGTAGTTATGTCACTTTTTTTTCACTTAACCAAGTTTCTTACTTTAAAAAAATTTAAAATCTCAAAGGAATATTTTTTTCAGACATCTGGGTTTTTCACTTTGGCTAGTTTCAGAAAAGCGAAGTTATTTATGAGAAATTTGTTAAAAAATGCACGGGGTCTAGCCAAGTTGTTTACTTAAGCGGGTTATTCAGTAAATCGGGTTTCACTTAAGCGGGTTTTACTGTAATATATAATGAATTATAATACTCAATTGTTTGCTTGTATTATTTGCTTTATTATTTGTTTTTGGTTTATCTTTTAATGATCTGTTTTCTTCTTTTATACTACGTTCTTTAAACAAATATTTACATCGTAACTTTAAATGAAATACATTGATCACTAGGTTGACATGGACTTCAAAGCATTATTTAACACCACCTATTCCCTCCTGGATAATTGGAATGACTATTATGGGAAGATATACGATTTTTTGAAAACGGAGCATCACATTAAGGACAGAGAAACTGTAAAACTTCTACAATCCTTAAATGACAACAACCTAAATGAAAGTAAGTGTTTCTATTCTTAAACTCCATTCCATCCAAGACTATTTAAACAGCTAATATTTCGTTTTCATATAACTTGTATCATCTTGTATTAGTTATATGAAAGCCTCTTTTATTATGACCATGACACTAGAGATTAATAAAATTGCAGTTTTAAAGACGTTTTGATAAAAGCACACAAAACGACGACCATGAAAATAATTTTTACTTGCGATATATATATAGGTACTATATGGCAAGTTTTGGATTCGTAAAAAAATTGAACTCGAGATAACAATCAAACTTGACATTACGATGATAGGGAAGACGAACAAAGTTGGTCTCGCAATTCTGTCCGTCTGTCTGTCTGTGTGTCTGTCTGTCTGTGGACTCGCCTACAGGCTAAGCCCATGGGCCGATTTTTTAGATTTGTTTTGTGTTAATATAATTTATAATTTTTATTTATATTGATTGTTTATTCTTTTCTAATAAATGCAATAATTATGATATTTTCAGATAGCCGAAATGCGATTGTCCTCAGCTGCCTCCATGCGTATTTGGTGCCTACACAGAAAGTGCTTACAAAGGAGAAAATTGGCAAGAAAAGCTTCCTTAAATTCACCATCAAAGATTCGCAAGAAGCTTTCATTTTTATCGCAACGTCCATTCAGGAAGCAGAAGATCATTTACAGCATCTACAGCAAAGGTCAGAGTGCGTGCAGCCTTTCATTATCGCCGTTGGAGAATCAAAAAGTAGCCTTCAAGATTTCTACGTCTACTTTGATGGGGTTAAGTTTTCTTTTAAGTGCTGCATACGGGCTGTAGACATTTGCTTTAAAATTTTTCATCTTTTCAACCTTGAATATCCTGTAGCTTGTTCAACTTTCTGGTCGTTTATTCAAACTTTTTTCTATAAATTAAAATGTAATACAAGATTTTCAAAAGTCCAAATACTAGTTTCAGCCATTCAAGGTAATAATATGTAATCGGCAAATATTTTCTTCTCCATTTCAAATTAAAAATTCTCTTTAACTTTAAAAATTATTAAATTAACTTTTTAAACTACAAAATCTTTGTAACTCGTATTTAAAAATACTCTTTTAATGTTTGGTAATTTCAAAATTACGAACTTGACTTTTTAAAATACAATATCTTTGTAAAACTAAACAATTCAAATGCATCAATAAAAACCATAACAAGATACAAAAATTTAATCTTTTTCGTGGCTAAATATTTAATTTCAGGTTTTTTATATTTTTTTTCAGATTTTTTATGAAATGATTCCAGAATTTGCTCAAAAACAACTCACGTAAGCTTTGAAAACATACTAAGAAAATTAATTTTATTAATTGGCTTTATTAAATTATAATAACATTGCAAATTGATTAATCATTTTAACGATTTCATTAAAATTTTCAGTGCACCAATTAATAAGATTCGTTTTTTTAGGAATCGATTCGCAAGAAATACAGCACTTACGTCAATGTATAGGCGACATCAAAGCAATGAATATAGCATTAAATAATCTTTTGAATTCGATATTTAATGTATAATATTTATTCCTTTAATGTCACCCTTACATTAAAGCAATGCATCTTGTTAATTAAGTAAAGTATCAAATTCGTTATTTAATGAACAAGATGCATTGTTTTAATGTACGGGTGGCATTAAAGAAATGAATAATTTATATTAAATAACGAATTTAGTGGGTTATTTAATGAGCAATATGCATTGGTTTAATGTATAGGTGACATTAAAGAATGAATATTGTGCATTAAATAATGAATTTTATACATTATTTAATGAACAGGATACATTACTTTAATGTATAGGGTACATTAAAGAATGAATATTTTACATTAAATACAAAATTTTTTACATTATTTAATGTACTTTATACACTACTTTAATGTATGTGGGACATTAAAAAATGAACATTTTACATTAAATAACGAATTTTTTACGTTATTTAATGAACAAGATACATTAGTTTAATGTATTGTTGACATTAAACAATGAATGTTATACATCAAATAAAGGATTTTATACATTATTTAATGGACAAGATACATTGGTGTAATGTATAGGGGGGGTTAAAGAATGAATAATTTACATTAAATGACAAATTTTATACGTTATTTAATGTACAATATACATTACTTTAATGTACAGGGGACATTAAAGAATGAATATTTTACATTAAATAACGAACTTTATACGTTATTTAATGAACAAGATACATAAGATTAATGTATGGCTGACATCAAAGAATGAATATTATACATTGAATAACAAATTTTATACGTTATTTAATGAACAAAATACATTAGTTTAATGTATGGTTGACATCAAATAATGAATATTGTACATTAAGTAACGAATTTTATACGTTATTTAATGAACATTGTACATTACTTTAATGTACAGGGGACATTAAAGAATGAATATTTTACATTAAATAACGAACTTTATACGTTATTTAATGAACAAGATACATAAGATTAATGTATGGCTGACATCAAAGAATGAATATTATACATTGAATAACAAATTTTATACGTTATTTAATGAACAAAATACATTAGTTTAATGTATGGTTGACATCAAATAATGAATATAATACATTAAATAACGAATTTTATGCGTTATTTAATGAGCAAATTACATTAATTTAATGTATGGTTGACATCAACCAATGAATATTGTACATTAAATAACGAATTTTATACGTTATTTAATGGACAAGATGCATTCTTTTAGTGCCCATTTGACATAAATTTAATGAAAATTGTACATTAAATGACGAACTATGTACGTTATTTAATGAACAAGATACATTTTTTCGATGTATAATTGACAAAAAATTAATGAACATTGTACATTAAATGACGAATTTTAAACTTTTTTTAATGAACGAGATACATCGATTAATTGATTATTATCATTAACTAATGTTTAAATTCATTAAATGATGTATTATATACTCATATCTTATGTATCTAAATACATAGCGTTTAATGTACAAATTCATTAAATCATGAACAATACGTTATTCAATACACGACGGTATTGAATAATGAACAAGCATACGTTAAAACAATGTACTTTTACATCGGCTGAGAATTAATGTACAAAACACGTTATTAATGTACTTTTTTATTAATACTACGTACCTTTTTGGTTCAGTGTAGGTTCGATCCCCACAGCCTCGTCCAACTAAATAAAAAAAACACGGCTACTGCCTCTTACGAAGAATTGACGAAACCTCCAACAGTACATATCCCTTCCCCTTGTCATAGAAAAAATGCCACTCACATTGGCCGTTCGGATTCGGAAATAAACTGTAGGTCCCCTCCATTCCTGCAGACACGCACACAAGAATGGTGGAGAGTTGTAAGTCAAATTTATTTTTTATTTCATTTTTATTTTTCAATCAGTGCAAAAGTCCTCTAAAATTCAACTTTGGGCAATCTTATATGGTTATTAACTTTTTGTGGTCAACACTAAAGGTTTGACAGCGGATCGTCCTTTGACTCATACATAATACATAAATCAGTTAGCTCTAAAGATTTCTTTTGAAATATTATTTAAATTACATTTGCATTCGCACCTGAACATGCTCCTATTCTGATTGCCGATGCTCTGCGGGAATTTGCATTTTGTTAGCGGAGCACAATACAAATTGAATTCTTTTTTGTGTCACTTTTCGTTACACTGGAACGGAACTATGAGTACAAAGCATGCGGCAGGACACACGGATTCATAGTACTATTAACGTACCTAACCTACATGAGAATGCCACAAGTTTTTTCCCTCTATTCTCTGTGACTGTGACAACACGGCAGCGAAGACACGTTACACTAGTAAGTTCTATACTGATGGCGTGCGGGTGAGGCAGGCACAGGTACCTAACCTATTCCACACACGACGACGCCGAACATATGAACCTACCCGGGTTGTAGGATGCAAATGGAAATAAGTTTTCAAATTGCAATTTCTAGTTTAATGAAAAAAAAAAAAAAAGGAAGAACGAAAATAAAATTTAAAAAAATCAGAAACACATGCATATGAATGTATGCAACTAACATGAAATCAGAGAAAATGCAATTTGTGTTGCAAAGTTTTTTGACTGCGGCGACTTTAGAAATTTTTGCTAGATTGATGCCTTGTAACTCTTGTAAGTTGGATAGTGACAGTAGTGCACAGCGCGCGGCAGCGGTGTAACAGGAGTTTAGGAAGCTAAATGATGTTCAGGTCCTTTCAAGGAGGTAGGATATTCTGTTTATTTTTTACTTTTTTATTTCAATTATTGCGATCCAAAAAAAAAATTTTGTTTGGATGAAAATACACTGCGTATCATATGATTATGGTCTGTTTTTGAGAATATTTTGAGTTTGTTCTATTGAAGCTATTTTCTTAAGTCAACTAAGGCAGCCAAGAATTATATAATGTTAAAGCAGGTGCCGTCACTTAAGGCCAAGTGACATAAGGCCCAATTTGGGTGTTTGGCCTTAATCACATATATCCAATGTAAACAGCTGTTTTCTAAATATATTATGTTATCGTAAAAAACAGACATAGTGAAATTCTAGAATTTACCGGTAAATGCTACCTCACTGTTTATACATTCAAAGTTTCTTTAAATTCAAATTCTTAAAATACAAAAAAACTTTGCATACACCCAACCTCGCACCTACCCCAAATCCTATAGTGGGCCAAGAAGGGGGGTTGCAGGGGGGCAGCATGCCCCCCCTTACATACCTCACTGTTTAAACGCCGTAATGCTGAGGATTTACCGGTAAATTTTAGAATTTCATTATTTCGGTTTTTTACAGTAATATAAATATATACGCGGCGACATGCCGAATTTATTCCATATAGTTTCGGTTTAAAAGATGTCCAAAACCTCTTTTACTGTAAAGGGAGCTTTTGGGAATGTTAGATAATTACATTGGGCCTTATGTCTCAAAGAAAATTGGCCTTATGTCACTTTCCAAAAGCGACATAAGGCCAACTATGTAAATTTGGTCTTATGTCGCTTTTGTAAAGTGACATAAGGCCAAACACCCAAATTTGGCCTTATGTCACTTGGCCTTATGTCACGGCACCGTTAAAGCATTACACGAACCGACGCGATGGCGGTAGCGATAGCGATTGCATATGAATCCAAAAAATTAAATAAGTTTTAAAAATTACGCGCTTTGAAATAAACTAAATAAATACAAAATTAAAAGAATTTATTTCCAAAATTTGAAAATTTGAAACGTTTTTTTTTTTTTTTTTTGGACTTGGAGGCCTAAATCTTAAGTCAACGGTGGAGGTGACCCGCAGAATGGAAAGTTGATGAAGAAGACTCGGTAAGCAGTTAATAACCATATCAGGTTTGGGGCTACTGCGCGACTAGGAGGATGCAGTAGCCATGGTGGTATCCTTAGGATACATTGGGTGGGCAAATTCCTCCGGAGGGTCAACAACACCATGGACCCTCCCCCCCTATAGGAATCGCACCCCTCTCCCCTATGTGGACGTTTTCGGGCTTCACAATCTTTTGTGAACCCAAATAATTTCTCTAAAATTTTTTTTTATCTCGGCATGAAGTATTCGTAACTACTGACCAGCGCTGCGGTGGCAAGAACCCCCCCCCCGACGAGCTAGGACGTGCTTCAACTAGCATGCCAGCTGCCGTGGCCTGGTCGCCCTCTCCTTCCTGCTGCCCGGACCAGCCTCATACGCCTGTAAGTATGGGGTTGTAATGGTGGTAAGGGAAGGAGAGGTAGGATTTCCTTACTAAATTCGACCACCACTTTGTTGTTGCCCTTACCTTGTGGCAAGCCAAAGAATCGGTACAATAGGGAATCCCGCCGGTCAACATCACGGTTCGTTACAGGTGTTAAGTTAAGTTAATTAAAATAACAGCAGTGGCACAAAAATTGAAATACGTTCAAAACGTCATCAAATTGACATTATACCAACTTATCAAAGAAAAGATCTGAAGCCCTCTTAGGGTTAGGAGTCCAATTTTGAATGCGTAGGACAAAATTAAAATTAAAAAGCGCCCTATTATTTTTCGTTTTCTCATTAAATAAACTTTTATGAAAACTATATATTAAAGAATCTCGTTATGACTTTTAACTGAGTGCTCTATATAAAAACTGTTATTAAGATGCATTATATACATGTTAAAGCACATAATAATTTTAATCTTAAATAGCCCAGCAGAACAAAAAATAACCTCAATCAAGTGATGTGCAGTGTAGTGTATTTGGCTCCTTCATTTAAGAAAATATTTTAAATCATTTCAATTTTGGTCGGGGAAAAATATGATTTAATCTTTAGATGATGTTCGACCTAAGTTAATGTTGTACCTTATTAAGGCGACTATAAGTATTGCTAATTGAATTTGATCCTTATAGAATACAGAAGGGTATACAAAAAGGATTTAATTAATTTGCGTGTCTAAGATAAAAACAAAAGGTGCGATAGATGATAATAACTTTTGTTATCTTATTAAGAGGTTAGAATACTTTATATAGTTCATTTTGTATTAATTGGCTTACTTGTTATAAATTTATTACCACCTTATAAGACGTACATACATATGTTTTGTTTTGCTAAACTCTGTTATTTTGTAAGTTTAAGGTTTCTAGAATCCGTTTCGATGATCCATCTCCATCCTACTATAAATATGATTTGTTATATTCATTCATTAGATTTTCCCAGCATAATATGTTTGACAGTGAATTTGGCTGATGCTTTTGTAGCCCATTTTCATTAGATGGTGAGATAAATTAAGTTAAAGACTAGCTACGCGAGTAGTTTTTTTGTTGCAAATTATTGGTAGACGGAAAAAAATTCTCAAAAAAACAAATTGTTGCTTAGTTTGAACAAAAAATGGGTGGAAAGTCAGGTGATATGACATTATGAAATAGAACATTATAAAAAAAGAAACTCGGAAATTTAACACTTGTTAATTGTAATACACAGTTTTTTTTCTTTCCTAACAACAAGTCAGAAAAATTTTTGTGCAAATAAAAATCAAAGTTCTTACTTTTTTTTTAATTTTCTGTAAAAATTTGATACGCTATGCTTCTGGAAGTAAACACAATCATAAGTGAAGTAGGATGGTCAGTTTGGCTTTAATTGGGCTTTAACTACAGCCCACTTAAATTGTTTCATTTAAGAACTCTAAATCTTAAATTAATGATAATTAACATAATATGTCTTATTTCACCAAAAAATTTTTATTTTTTTTTTTTTCTTAATATTCAAAGTTCCTATCAAACACCAGATTTTTAGAATTTGTCTAATTCGTGAGGATATTGGAAATAAAAAAAAACTACTTTATATCTTCCGTAGTGGCAATATAATGGATTGAATTCGAATTTTACTTTTGTTATTTTCAATTTTCTCAAAAAGTGGAAGACATATAAGCATTTGATTTAAAGTGTTTGGTTAAAAACTAACATAACTACACAATTTAAATTTCTGTTTCTGTCGAATTTGATTCAAAATCTGAATAAAAGACTGGCTCTAAAAAATAGGTTATTGTATTGCCGTTGTTTTTTAATGATTTTCATTTCTTTAGAAAATTTTCCTACCGCCTTAACAAGGGGAAATAGAAGTTCAAAAATGCTTTTTGTGTTTAAATGGTAATATTTAGTCCCTGTGCGAAGGTAGATGGTACATAAAAGTATATAATAACAATACATAATTGAAATTTGCACTGTAGATTTATTTCATATAGGCAGATGGATAGTAAATAGTTAAACATTTGGTAAGCAAAATTATATCCCCCACCGAAATATTTGTTTGGTCTACGGCTTTGTCAAAACGGTTAAGAAGAGTCACTTTTTAACGACAAAAGATACCCTTGGAGGATTTGTAATTTCCTCGCATTCGCAAGAGGCAGTAGCTTTGAAAACACTTTTTTTTTTGATTTTAGGTGGAAGCGGCTGTTGGGAATCGAACCCAGACCTCTGGCATGACATTCCTACTAACTATCCATTACGTCGCGGGCTAGTACACACATGTTTGTGAAAGTTGGCATAAAATAAAGACTCCTGTCTTCCACTCCTAATTATTTTTAGTAGACAATAAAATTAATAGGACTTGTATCGCCCACCGGCCGAAATTCGGCAAACAAAAACTGATTCAAAAAATTAGTTTGAAAATAATTAAGGAAAAAACATTTTTTTTTTTTATTTTTTTTTTTTTTTAATATGCACAGTGTTCGATAGTACAAAAACAAAAATCACGCACAGTGTGTAAATGCGTGTCTCAAGTATATTCTGCACATCTCCGCAATTGTGGCTTTCCAACCATATAAGATTTATCGAAATCGGTCAAATACTTATTGAGAAAATGGTACCACAAAAATTATTTAAGCCTATTTATATATTGATTTAAAAACTACAGTGTGCTCGTACGTAACAGCATCGGTTTCATACGATTTTTTTTCTAAAGAACATTTTAAAGAAAATTCTTTTTTATCCTAACACATTGCTGGTATAGCCTGGGTGTCTTCGTATTCTTAACGTATAATTTAAATAATTTGCTTATAAATTGTACATTCCAAATAAATAGACATGTTTGTATCCCTTTCATTACCATTATTATACTAATTTTTAATGAAACCATTCTCTACTTGAAAAGTGACGATTATTAAGAAATGTCAATTTGAAATTATTTTAAGACATCGTTTAATTTAGTCATTTCTCCTCCTGAACACACATCACTTGTCCATCTTCAAAATGCTGACAAAAGGATAAAAGCAAATGTCAAGCAGAATTTATTAATTGTAGAAGTTAAGGAATTGTTTTAAACCACATTATTCATCAGTGAAGATAAGCCAATTGAAATTCTTTCTTTCACTCACCCCCCCCCCCCTCCCCCCATTCACATTCCGGCTCCCATGGCAACTAAAACTTTCAGGTATCCTTTCAAAAATTGCCATTCTCCGTTCACTTACATTCACATCATCGCATCAGCAGCCCTATTCATTTGGTGTTTTTAACCGACACGCAAACTAATTTAAAATTTAAATTGCTCACCTAATTATTTAGGATAACAATAATCTGCAGCTTACAACATTTGTTTTGCGCCTCCCATCCCTACATGATCCACAGAGATTCAGGATACAGAGTGAATGATAGGGCAGGAGGGTAGCCTTCTTGCCTGCCTGATTCCGTATCTATCCCGAGTCTACAGTATCTCTAAAGTTAGTTATCTATTCCTTTTAAATAAGCATGCTTCTATGCTACTTTAATTAATGGAACTTTTAGTTTGGAATTTCGTATCATATTCATGTTGGATGTTCCTCACTCTGTCGGTTGGTTTTGTTAGATGGTTGTTTCTTTGGTGAGCATCGTCGTCGTCGTTGGGTGGAAGCAGGAGGTGCTTAATTTATTTAACACATATGCTAAGCGACACTGCAAAGTTGAATCAAAATGTCAGGCAACTAATCCCCTGTTTTGAATTCCATGCATAGAAATATGAAGTTAATGTTTCGCTGTCTGCTCTTCAAGAAAAGCTCCCAAGACAATGCAATTAGTTATTATAAATTCTATAGAATACATTTTTCAAAGTATATACGCTTATAGCTTTATGGAAGATAAGGCACACCTACACGTTTGCTTACCTGCTTAAAGCTTCAAAGTTTGGTTATCTAAATGCCCGTTTTTTTACATCTATATTTACTCTCATAAGGACACAAATAATAACAAAGGCAGCTTCCATTGCATTTCGCATTTGATTGAAAATGCATAAAATCGAAATTCTTTGGTCTTCTAATACAGAATTCGAAATGAAGGTAAATCCTTTTTACTTTGACAAGCCAGTAACTGCATTTCATGCAAAGAAAAACCCAAATTATGCCAGCTTTTGAAACTTATGTATAGGATCTGAATTCGAAATAGAATTGACAGAAAGACTGACTATAAGTGATGCAAGAGGTAAGAGGCATCTTCATCTTCAGGCACATCACAGAAAAAGAAAATGCAATAAAATGCTAATGAAACTCTTTCATCAAAATAAAGAGACAGTGATCAAATGGCAAAACGAATTTCGTCAAGGATGGCCAACCAAAGAGCCACCTTTCTGACTTCTCGATAATCTCCCGCATCTTCTAGAGAAATACACGTATAACAAAAAAAAATATCTGAAAGGGAACATTTTGACAAAAGGATTAATGAAAATTGGGTCTGAATTCCGATTGAAAGGCTGTTAGGCGATGCGATGTGCATCATAGTCATGGAGTCGTTTTCTTCTGGTTATATTGCGAAATTATTCACTCAAGGGTGTCAATCAGATAATATAACAAAGAAAAAAAAAATCAATCGATGCTCTAATCTATAAAGGAGCAAAATAAAAACGATGACTTTTTTGGTCTAAGATAATGAGTATTGCGATTGGATAAAAATTAATTGATTGTTTCAATTAGTTGACAAGCATCTAGACAAAAAACAAAAGAATTAATTTTGATTCGAGTGTGATTTAAAATTACAATAAACAGAGAAATGTAATTAAAAACAAAACTCAGTTGTGGATCCAGAGAGAGGGGCAAGGGGTCATGGTCCACTTTAAAATACCCGTAGGGATAAATATTACCCACAAACATTAATCTTCAATCTTGGACTTCATTTTGAGTCCTATGTACCAAAATGTGCTCATCCGTTAAGGCTGTAGGCAGATGAACGTGCCAAAGTGGTATAACAGTGTCTTACTTTTCACATTATACAACTTTATTCTCTATTTTAAATTGATACTATGTATATCCGTTATGTCGTTTGAAAGTATTTAGGTAGGTACTTAATTTAGAGACGAGCTTGATCAAATTTCCATCGTTGATTTCTGAAAAATTTATCATTGACATCCTGTAAATTCTATACTATCCTATAGGGATCGTTAAACATCGATAGTCATAGGTTTCGATAATATCGATATTTAAAAAAAAACTATCGATACTATCGATAGACTATCGATAGTTTTCTTTTTTTTTAAACCAAGCCATATTTAGGGGACCATTACAAGTAAAAAATTAGTATAAAACTTTCAAATGCGCTAAATGAAGGCAAAATTCCACTTCGTTGCCGATATTGCCTGCATTAAATTCTTGGAACCAACCTCTCCATCGATCTTCTTGAAAAAGTCCCAAACAACGGATTTATTTTTAATGTTTAATCCTTAAATCCAGATGTAAATTAATTTAAATCCAAGTCCATATTATTCACTCAATAAATCTGTAGTTAAGTCCGAATTTTTAATTTCAGATCCAATAAATCCAATTGAATTAAAACTGCTCTCCGGAGGACAGTTTAAGTACTTACTACGTGCAGATTAAAACTTAATTTAATTCATCACAAGTTTCGAGTGTTTGATTTTTGCTCTCGAAAATAAATGTTATTCATACATAGGATATAAATATAAATAAATTCTAGTTCAAAAGTAAGAAAAAGTGGAATATTAAAAAGAAAATAAAAAAGTGGGTTAGAGTGAATGATATGGTCATGGATTTAAATTTTTGGATTGAATAAATCCAGTAAGATTTAAAGTTCACTTAAATCCAATTTAAATCCAATGTGAATAATATGGCCGTAAAATACAACATATTTACAAAAAGGGTCAGAAACTATCGATAGTTTTTTAAAAAACTATCAAATATTCGATAGTTTTTTACTATCGATACTATCGATAGACTATCGATGTTTAACGATCCCTACTATCCTATAAGAGTCTGTGAACTTTGATCAAAATTTGCGTCTTAGAAGGCGGCAGACGACAGCATCACCATGGTCTCAATCATTATTATTATTATTTATTAATCTAAATATAAATACATAGATTAATTCTTATTAACTACAGCACTAGCTAACAGGACTATTGGCTGGGATCTTAATTTATTTCTGGGGAGCGGTCGAGGGTATCGAGAGAGTGAGTCTTATCAAACTCCCCTTTCCGATATCCTCGATCGCTCCACTGATATAGAAGGAAATAGATTATAGTTAAATGGTCTCAATCATAGTTGTACTTAAAAGTGAAACAATAGAAAATGTCGCAAAACTAAAAAGCAGCAAAGTGAGAAAGCGATAAAGTAGCAAAGCAACAAAGCAGCAAGGTAACAAAGCAGTAAATAGATAAAACGGCAACGTGATAAAGAAGCAGTGACAGGACAGAAATCGACAAAGCAAAATGTGGGGAAGAGAAAAGTCGCAAAGCGACAAAACGATGCAGCGGAAGCGACAAAACGGCAGCGAAAAATTGACAGCGACAAAACGGCAAAACGGCAGCGAGAAGGTAAAAAAAGTGGCAGTGACAAACTAAAAACGACAAAGTTGCAGCGATAAAGAGTAACAAAATGGCAGAGGCAAAATGATAGCGACAAAGTGACAGTACAGAGTGGCAGTGGCATACCGGCATCGAAAAGTTGCTGAGTTACTGGTGGCCAAATTCAAAAGTCTCTTATTTAATTACTTCGTCAAAATAGATGGGTTAAAATTATTGAATCCCGGTTAAGCAACTTGAACCATAAAATGCAAGTTTGTTCGATCCAGTCGTTCATTTTATTTATTTACCTAAATAAATTCAAATCTAATTGAAATATGATAAAATTGATTTTATATTCATTTTTTCGAAAACATATGACAACTTTGGTAGTTTAAAGCATTTTAAACGAAAGCTATGTAAGCAATGAGAAGCTTTTATTATTTTGACACTCAGTATTGTTCTGCAGTATGTGTTTCCATCCATCTGTTGGTCAAGGATAATAGCATGTATTTTCCACATTTCCTAGACTTCAGGGTATAGAGTGAGTGTGTAAATTTCTTCATGTATAAGCAAAAACAAATTTTAAGATTTACGTTTAAATGCTTTTAGTGAATTTGGCATAGAACTACACAAATATGCAGTACGAGGATATACATGTAGCTACGAAGTAATTTGGATCGAAGCCAGCTCTTTAATAGCACCTATGCGTAACTTTCGACCCAAAACCTAATTCGAATGAAAATAAAAAAAAACAACAACAATTACATACTACAATTTTCAAACAAATTCTCAATTTACCTACATACCTCCTTCTCTTCTAGAAATGAGAGAGAGAACTAAAATAAAAAATAAAACTCAATTATAAACGAGTCTTTTGGTCTATGAGGTGTGCAAACACAACTTGAAATCCATTTATCAGCGCGTTTGTCCACTCAAAAGGACTCAAGCAACAACAATGAACCAGAAAAACCGTAAAAAAAATTTAAAAATGACCTAAGTGGTTTTCAGATTATCTTCCCGCATCAGCCTAAAACTTCATTGTGAAGATAAAACCGACAAACGACTCTGAACAAACAAAAATATTCCTCGAAAAAGGATCTGTAATATGAACGAGAGGCTAAAATCGGATTTTTTTTTCGACTTCTAGTCAAACAAGGACTCTTACCTTTTATGATGTTCGCTCCTCCAGCACACAGCCCACGCTAATAGAACCATCCGGACGCATCTAAACAATGTAGGTAGAGACCTCGTTACCAGTCTCCTCGGCCAAAGTGGACTGTGATGATGGTTGTGGGCTGGGTATTGGTGGAATCCTCCGGCATATTGGCGTCACGGATGTTCTCAATTTTCTATTTCAATAAGGAGTTAGCTTTTTAGGTGTTTGCTCAGAACAGAACATAGAGGAAGCATACTATATTTCGGGCCGGGTCGAATGTATGTTCTCTCACACACTGTTTGTTGGCCATGACGGGCAATTTAGAGGAATATGATGGGTATGGAAATGTTGCTGCCCGTGTCTGCCACTGCCACTGCCAACATATGAAGAGAAAAGACCTAACTATTCACTTAAAATTCTGTCAAATATCATAAAAGAAAATTATATTATCGCAGAAGCGAATGTTTGCTTTGGAAGAAGATCAAATCGATTCCAGGATTTTTTCACCATGTCCTTTCTGTGAGCATAAATATCCATATACATAGCTTTGGAAGCATAAAACGGGCAGCACGCAGCTCGAAGGGTTTGAGATGAGATACAAATATTATACACGAGTTTAAAGCGACTGCCAGATACAAGCGGATAAAGGTATCTCTATCCGTATGTAACAACAATCGAGAAGGATTTTTTGTTTTGTTTATAACTTTCTCCACAAGGAAATATTCTTTTTGAAATTTTAAATATACAATACACAAGGATATGCATATCCCATGCATGCATTAAATATGAAGAAAAACAAAATAAACAGAACGATATTTGGGGATAGGAAACGGCAGTGCCGCGCGGAAACAATATAGCATATAGCAAAATATAGAATAGGAAAAATGAAACTTTTTAGCAAAGGAATTGAGGGCAAATTTACAATTTTATTGTTTGGTACTTCGAGCATCTTGGGAATGTGAATGTGGATATAAAGGCTCGGGCCAAAGGTCCGATTTTCACAAATATTTACCGAGAAATTCATTTTTGCATTTGTTTTTTTTTTTTTTTTATTTATAAAGAGAGAAACTTTATTCTTTTTGAGTTTAGTGGACTTAATTCCATTTTTGTTGTCCTCTTTTGTGTTTTGTTTGAGAAGCTTAAGATGTTTTTTTTTTCTGTTGAATCCGAAATAGGACATTTTTGTTTAAGTTGTTATCCATTTAACTTGGAGTAAATTGTAAAACAAACTTAAAGGAAGGACACTATGTAGTTCATATTTTAGTTCTGAGTGCAACTTCGTTAAATTTTTCTTTTAAGAGATTTCATATAAGATGCCTTGTAGTAAATATTTCTTTTGAATAAGATTTTTTTTTTCGTTTGCACAGATTTTTTTTTTTTTTTTGTAGCCAAATGGGTATGAGCAGTTGTTGATTTGGATTGGAATCGAGGAAGAATTCGTACTATCTGAAGCAGACAAAAATTTGAAAATAATGCTAACATAATTGCTTCTACATATCTCTTTAATTTTATGTTGTTTAAAAAATATGTATATTGTAACGAAAGTGGACCTATACGAATGATAGCAAAGCAAAAAAAGGAAAACAATTAAGTTTAGTAAATACTGGTTCCCGAGAGGATTTATTTATTTTAGAATTTTAGGTTTTAAGATTGATCTCTTTTTTTAACTTTCTTCTATCAACTAACAAACAACATGTCAACTGCCCTTAATTGAATTTGGACCGGCTTTTTATAGCAAATCCAGAGATTTCCAAGTTTTCCAGTCTCCACTGCCTCATTCCTAGAAGTTTTCCCATCGTGGCCATCTTCATAGCCAATGACAACCAATAAACGTCAACAAATTCGACTTTTTTTGTATCATTTTAATCGAACTGTGCTTACTTTTATTAAAATCGCCGTGAAATTCCCTTTAATTTGATGTGTAATACTCCTAGGTTGGTCCACACGTCGACATACTTTGGGTTTACACCTGAAATTCATTGATCATTATGAATTTATAATTCCTGTTCATCTGAACGGTTCCATCCACCTGGTTCCGCTTCATTTCCTCATTTCTTATTCAGCGGGCCCTGGATTATGTGGAACTTGACTCAGCTCAGGTGTGCATCTGACATCTGCTGTCATTAGAGCCCATAATTCTCGCAAGTGGAAGCAAAACCAAATCTAGGCTACAGGTAAGTGTTTTTTTTATCAGAATCTCAATTAATGGAGAGAAAATAACTGCATTAATTGAAGACCAGGTACTAACTTCATTTCTTCTTGTTTCTGGCAGGTGGGGACCCGAAAATTCGTCACAATATGATTTTAAATAAATATAATATAATATATTTTTTTTCAAGCAAACCAAAGAAAATAAGCAAGACTGGATCGCACGAAATATTGTTTTTGTGGCTAACAACAATGTATAGTTATATTTAAAGAAACTCAATTAAGAAAAGTCAAAAGTAAAGGTATTGGTCTAAAAAATATTTTCGTGTTTTTTTTTGCAAAAAAAAATTGTTCGAAATCTGAAAAAAATAAAACGCACGACTGGATCGCACAAACTTGCTCTTGTTACTAAAGTCAAAGGCTGAAATTTCTTCGATTTTTAAAGATTGAGTGTGATAAAAGTAAATAATTTTTTTATGGGAGCCTTAAGTATAACTAGTACCTAATGTACATACATTATAGAGCTTAAATTGAAAAATTAATAAAAATCAACATAATTCGAATTAAATTTATTAAAATAAGTCTTCTCAAATTGTTTTGAAAGCTAAAACACCATCTAATTTCTTTAACTAATCTTAGTTTTGGAAAAAAAAATATAAAATCGTAGAAGCGGTTTTTTTTTTAAATTAATTTTTTATATATAAAAAAAAAATTGGTACACAATTTTTTAGTATTTATTTATGTTGAATTAAAAATTAAATTTCGAAAAAAATTATCTACCCGTTTTTCAAATATCGAATTTTCAAAAAAAAAAAATTTTTCAAAATCAAAAATTTGTTTTTTTGAATATGCAGTATTATTTCAACTTTTAAGAAGCTTTAGTATACAAAATTTAATTTAAATCGGTAACACACATAATGAGATAGTCCAAAATATAGAAAATGGTTCTATGAGAGGTACTGTTAATAATTTTTGTTTTCGGTCGTAGATCGATCGTAGACCATGCTAATATTAGTATTTAGCAGAGTTGTAAAAACTGCAGTCTTTTCGTTATACTGCAGTTAATTGACTAAAAAGTCTAATTGCATTAAGTCTTTTAACTTACAAAAATACTTTAACTAAAATCGAACAGTCATCAGTGAGTACCAACATTCCGACTGTGCAGTTAAAAAAAAAAAGTTAATTAACTTTAAGTTAATTAACTGCAGTACTTTTTAACTGCTTTTAGTCTTTTTAGTCAGTGAAAAGTCTTTGTACTGCGATGATTTTACTTTTAGTCAGGAAGTCTTTTAACTTAAGTCAATTAACTGTAAGTTTTTGTTAACTTTTTCTAGTCTTTTAACTAAAAGACTGCAGAATTGTACTTTCAAAAGAACAGGATGGAATAAAAAGAAAAGAAAATTAAAATAAAAAAAAAAGTTAAAAAAAAACTTGAAAATAATAACACATCAGTATCACTTTCACTGTTCTGATACTCCTGCTTGTACTTGAGGTTTTCATTGTTCACTTATTTTGACAGGAGAACTTTTTAAATGGAATTTACCGTTTGACTGCAAACCGTGCCCACTTTTTGTTTTTAAATGGAGAAAAACAATTCATGAAAATAGCTTTTTCGATCGACATAAACCAACTCAGAGTGGAAAAATTAAAATTGTAGTTGATTTTTTGTTAAAGATTAAATTAAATAAAAAAGTGCGTATACGCCCGAGTGTACCACTATTTTAATTGTATATATTTGATCTCTTTAGTTCATTTCTTTTGTTCTGCATTTTATTCATTAATTTAATTTTATAGTTTTTTGTAGTTAATTCTATTAAAACACCTACCCACGTATCAATAAACGAAAAACAACAGAAAGATAAGACTAACACATCTGTCAACTTGCAATTCGTATTAATAAATATGTAATGGTCTGCGACATGGTGACAGCAAGCAGATAACTTTAACTCGCCAAATATGGCACTTAAAGGATGGATAACTTCATAACCCACACATGCTTACATTTGATAATAACCGGTTCAACTACAAGCATTTTTTTCATCAATCAGTGCATGCGTGTGACACATGTATAAGAATACTTACACGATTTGATGAAGAGTTGCCGTAATTTCAGTAGTATAGACTGGAACTATTATGATATTATTACGACTTTAAGGGATTCCTTTAATTCCAGCACAGAACACCTAGAAAAGAGACTCTGAATAAATAACAAGCAAAATACTTGATAAAATAACTTTTATTTCAAAAAAAGATTCTACTGAACCACCGGCCTCGTGGTTTTTTGGTTCTTCTTCTCCTCCAGAATGTTCTCGAACAATCTGACGTTTCGTGATATGAAATGGCTACATCTCTGCTAGAAAGAGATGACTGGTATCCTTCGTCGGAGTGTGTTCAGAAAGTAGATTACGTTACAATATGTTTATTAACAATTAAAGTTGTCCAACGGATAAGATCTCTATCCGTGTGCTATAGCTAACACGTGTGTTAAGAAGCGGACAATGACTTTAAATTAGGGCTGCTACACACTAAACTAAATTATATTAATAAAAACCTCAAGTTCATCCATCTGCTTACTATTTTTTTCATGATTTTTAAAATATACAATATTTACTTACAGCCCTATTAATAAAAAGTCACTGTCCGCTGCTTAACATATGTGTTAGCTAGCACACGGATAGACAACTTGTTCGTTGGATAACTTTAATTATTAATAAACATATCATAATAGTTCCAGTCTTTACCACTTCAAGTACGGCAACTCTTCATCAAATCGTGGAAGTATTATTATACATGTGTCACACGCATGCACTGATTGATGAAAAATATGCTTGTAGTTGAACCGATTATTATGAAATGTAAGCATGTGTGTGTTATGAAGTTGTCCATCCCTTAAACGCCAAATTTGGTGAGTTAAAGTTATCCGCTCGCTGTCACCATGTCACAGCCCATTACATATTTATTAATATGAATTGTAAGTTGACAGATGTGTTAGTCTTATCCTTCCGTTATTTTCCGTTTATTGATAGGGGGGTTAAAGTACAAAATTTCAACCAATTTTTAATTTCAATTTCATATAAGAAAGAAATTTCTTATATTTTCAGAATTCATTATATCCGTGTTGTACTGTATAAAAAAGGCATCCAATATTTATTAATTGATATGATATAAATAAAAGTGTTTTAAAAAGTCTTAAATTATAACAGTGCTACCAAACGGGCTTAATACGCGTTGACTCATCTTGACTTAATTCCAAACCATTTATTCCATCCAACAAAAGGAAGTATACAGGGTGTTTTGCATAAGATGCGCAACACAAGACACGAAAAAATTCTTGTAGGAAGGGAGTCAAAAACAGAAGCATTGAATATTTAAAAAAAAATACTACTTAATAACGTAAAGTTTTGAACAAAATTAAAAAAAAATTAATCACAAAAACATATTGAATTAAAAACGAAGAAGAATGGACTGGCTTTTTACCCCCAGTTTCACAGTGTAAGTTTAAACTCTGCTTTTGGTTTAAACTTGAGTTCAACACTTAATTCAATTTCACAGTGTACGTTTAAATCTGAACTGAGTTCAATCTGCAGTTTAAGTTAAATGCTTGTATTCTGCCGTTTAAATATAAACTCTTCCATGTCCCATCCATACAGGAAAAACGTTTCCCATTCCCATTGCTCTTCGCTCATGTGTTTCTCTTTCCTTTTCAAAAGAAATACAAAAATGAGAGAATTGCGCTGATTGCGCATGCGCTTGAGAGAAAATGGTAAGGTAGTTAGGTAATATATAGTTCGTTTAATTGAACTTAGGATCAGTTTATGCTGTGAAACCCAAGGAGTTGAACTTTAAATTTAAACTTAAGTTCAGGTTCAGATGATCTAAAGTTTAAATTTTGACTGTGAAACTGGGGTTAATGTTTTTAAACGTTTTTTTTTTTTTTTTTTTCTATTTCAAGTCGATTTTCTCCCCGCATAAACAAGAGGAAATAGACTCCCCTATCATACAACTTTTTTCTTGTCTCGGCCCAACCTACACACCACAGTCTTTTGTCGCATCTTATGCAAAACACCCTGTATAATCTTATTTTGTTCAACAAAATTGAATTTCGCAAATTAAATTCCGTACATTCTGTAGGCACAAGATTATTTGAAATTAAAAAAAAAAAAAAAAAAAAAGTTAATATTGAATTTTTACAACAAAAATTTTACGAAGAATACTTTGGTCTTGAGACTGAAAAATAAGTGAACCAAGTGCATTCCTGTCACTTGAAATTAATTTTGGTAAAGAAAAGATGTCCTGCCATTACAAGTGTATCTAACTTTTAGTGCCCCGTTGCTAACTTACTTCACCATGAGGGACAAGTATAACGGATGATATCCCATTCATACAGTTATATCAATCTATATACAGCTTTGTACATATTTACAACCTTACCTTTTGTAAAGCTGAAAGTCTCCTGGGATAGTTGTACATAAAGTTTGATTCTTTTTTCATAGCACCACATCTAACTAACTTCATGAAATTTCAAACTACATAGAAGCCCTGGGGGACTTTGAAAACTTTGGTAATTATTACGACGATTGAACTTTTTCAGTTGGTCTGCTCTGCGCTTGGATATGTTGGTGGACAAATTCTATATATACCGATGAGATGATGGTATACCTCTATATTGGTAGTGGTACTTGATCACCTGCATTGAAGACTCGCTATGGCATCAGCTTCAGCATCACAATCATCGTGCTCTTAAAAAGAGACAGGAAAGACGATTTTTTGTCTTCTTTAGTTTTTTTGCACAGGAATTTTCAGATATAACCTAAAAAAGGCTAACTTTTGGTCAATAAAGCGTGTCAAAGGCGTGATTTAGACAAAAGACAAAACATCAGGAGAAGAGGCGGGTTAATGTGAAAGTTTAAGAAACTGCCGAGAAAAGTTTCGCATTCTCAGTGATAGCCAGGTGGTATTCATGATGCGCTGAGGTTAACAGGACGTATCGGTGCAATTTGCATGAGTGACTTTGTGTGATGTCCGAAAACACTTGTTCTGTAATAAGTTTCCATTAGTCCTTGATGCTGAGGATAAACTTATTGGATAGTTAAATTGAAGAAAAGTTGGAGTAAGTATATTTAAAAATTAATTAATTTCTTTGTGATGAATGAATACGTGTGACGCATTCTATTGATAATTACAAGGTATGTACTTATTTGAGCTTTTTTGATTGGGATTGTATGGAAATTAGTATAAATTTCATAAATTAATATAGCTCAATTAACCTAGATCAATCTAACTCCCATGAATTTTCATTTTTTTTTCACTTTTTTCACTATTTTCAACATACCAGTTAAGCTAGACGTTTTCACTTTTTGTTACTTTGAAGCCTGTTTCACAATGTGACGAGGAAACGAGACGTGAATGTGACGAGAACTCGTCTTAGCTATCAAACCAATTTCAAGCAATGAGAATATACCAGAGTATTCACAATAAAGCGTTTCTCGTCGTCCCGTCACGCCATGAATGTTTCACAATGCGACGAGAAAACGAAAACGTCAGCGTGACAAGATCTCTTCGAAGTTGTTCTCTCTTTAAAACGAGTTTCAAAAAACGAAATAATACATAATAAAGTATTTCTCGTCATCACGTTGCGTCTTTTTTTCAATTTTTCAAACTTTATGACGTGACGTGACGTGACGACGAGAAATGCTTGATTATGTATTATTTCACTGTTTAAAAATCTTTTTTAAGAGAGAGAAACTGCGAAGAGATCTCGTCACGCTGACGTCTCGTAGCATTGTGAAACAGCCATGAGTTCGAAAAATTGAAAAAAAAAAAACGCGACGAGACGACGATTTTCATTTTGACAATTTAAAACAGGACAGCGAGCGTATCTGAACTTGTATCTATATTTATTAATTCTGTAGATAAATAAATAAAATACCGAAAACTTCGAGCAAAACATTCCCACCGTCTATTTCTGCTGATCGGGAAACCACTCTCCTGTTGGTGCAAGGGAGAGTGGATGTGCCTATCTCGACCACCAAGTCGTCCCGGTCGGGCAACGTACCAAATAATTCTGATAGATCAGAAATGATCTAATTTTGACGAAATTATTCCTGAAAATGACATAGGGTTCGATCTCACTATATGATGGATGGTACGGCTGACAGAGAAGGCTTGGGTAGGTAGTATCGCCTGAATAGGTGAAATAGCCGAAATACAGATACTACCGACCTTGGTGTTGAGACTGGAGTGAGTAGGGTTCGCCCGAAAACCTGGTCGCTTGTTGTGATACGTTCTTAATGTTCGTGCTGAAGTCCATGCAAGACTAATTGGAGATCCACAAAGGGTGGATTCCATTGATGATCTTGTAATGTCGTTAAGTGTGGCGTTAATTATGGTTAAATCGATGTCGTAGAACCAGTAGCAAATAAGCGTGGCAGGTTGCATTATATTCATAGAAATATGAATGCAAGGCGACACTGCAATCTGTTGTAATTACTAAATGTAATTAAATGTTGTAGATTACACATTCGTGTAATTCGGGAAAAGAAGACATATTTTTGGGGTCCTTCCGGAGTCTTATCGCGAGACTCTGGTTGGACCCCAGAAATAATCAAAGAAAGAAAGCTAAAAGCAGAACGAAAGTTGATGATGTGGGCGGACTGATACGAGATTCATGGTGACATGATGATCGTGGATGTCTGCCCTCATATTCAGTTGAAAGCATATATGAAGTCTGGTTACACATTCGTGTGTACCAAAAGCAGCCGATTAACTAAATTGAAATCAAAAACTATAAACAAAAATAAAAAAAAAAAACCATAAAAATACAAACAAAATAATAAAATGAAAAAAAAAAGAGAAAAATATTACAATTTAGTGCGTAGATGTCAAGAGAAAAATGATCATTAAGCTTGTTGGCACATTCCTTCGATCCGATCTTGATAGGTAGTTGGGCGCCGGCTCCCCGAGTTTTGTGGAACTCATCCGAGTAGTAGCTGCATACAGAGAAACTGGATTTTTGTATGCAGTGGCTAACCTGACCAAAGGCGAAAACTTTGGTAGCACGGGTGGTAGTGAGCTCCAGACTTCGGTCTGTCTACCTATTGGGAATGGTCCCATAAGGGAGCATCGTGCTGGCTGTGGTTAGCCAAAAATCGCAGCACCGTTTTCAAATTGAATGGAGATAGGTTCAGCTATGTACCGAGTAGTCAGGTCACATCCACAAATGTGACTTGGAAATCGCACCAGAGCCATAACAGCTGGATTCTGGGGCGACGGCCGATACCATTCATTAGCCCCGTTATTTGGGTAGGCCCAACGTGAAATTAATCTAACTGGAAGGCGTTCACGATAAGCATACCTTAAATACGTCTTTTTCTGCTAACACTTGGTCTTTTTTGTTTTTTGTAAATAAACACTCCCAAAAGTACTAAAAGTATTTTTTTTTTAACATTTTCCTATTTTTCAAATTTTGTATTTTATTTCCCAAATTCACTGACAAACACGAATAATTTTACGCTGTGGGTGTGCAGAACTCGCTGCATTGTGAATTGGGGAACAATTTTATAACGATAAAAAGATGAAAGCGTTTCTCGTCACGCTGACGTCTCGTTTTCTCGTCGCATTGTCAAACAGCCTTCAGATAATCTAGCGTCTACATAAAGTCCAAATTTTTGTGGGTGTCGCAATGCTTACTATGTACATTGCACATATGGGTGCCGGCCGTTTGGAGGAAAATTGTTTCGCAAATCTTACTTCGCAATAATATCAAAATAAATTTGGATCGAATCGCAATAGTTGTTTCGCGAGTTTTTGGTTTTGTCTTTGGATCAACTCGCAAAAGTTCTTTCGCGGTTTTTTATATCACATATTTATTAAGTGGCAATTTTTTGTTTTGCAAGATCTTATTGCGCTAACTGTTAGTTTTCGTTTTGTTATCTCGCCTTTTAGTTATCCCGCTATTTAGTTATCAGGCCATTCTTTATCTTGCCGTTAAGTGATTTGGCCGAAATAAGATACCTAAAATATCTAAAGACAAAACAATTTAAAAGCTAAATAATACTTTGCAACATAGACCATCTTAAATCACATTTTTCGAGTCTTCTTAACACAAATGAAATAGCGCCCCCATTTCAATATGCAACTCCTTTCATAACTGATGAAACTCTGGATGCTCCATTTTCTCTATCCGAAGTCGAAACAGCTATACAAAACTCTAAAGATGGCAAACCTCCTGGGGAGGACAGAATACCTTTCGAATTTTTTAAAAATCTTACCCCCGAAATTCTACAACTCCTTACTGTCGAATACAATAAAATTTTTGAGACGGGCGTCGCTCCCGCAAGTTTCCGATCAGCAATCATCTTCCCCTTGCATTAAAAAGGCAACCCCGAAGATCCAACAAACTACAGGGGCGTTTCATTTTTAAACACCGCGACAAACCTTTGTAGTACAGTATTATATACTAGATTATCCAATTGGATTGAGCGCAAGGAAATTTTGACTGAGTTTCAAGCAGGGTTCAGAAAAAAACACTCAACAGTCGACCAGATATTTTCCTTAGTAAATATAGCCGAAATCTACAAGAAGAATGGCAAGCTAGCTGTATGCCTTTTTCGTCGACTTTCGGGCAGCATTTGACTCCATTCCTCGGGAAGCTGTTTTCTATAAGCTCTACAATTATGGAATCTCTACAAAAATAATAGCAGTCATTAGAGCAATGTATACAAAAAACGTGGCTCGAGTGTGGGATGGAAAATAACTTTCCAATGAATTTCAGACCCCAATGGGAGTAAAGCAAGGATGCGTTTTAAGTGCGCTACTCTTCAGTCTATACATAAACGACAATACTAACACAGTGAAAGGTAATATAGTGCTTAGTGGAAAATCCATTCCAGGTCTCATGTATGCTGACGATATAGTCTTCCTAGCCGAATCTATAGACGGAATGCAACTGATGATGAATAGACTTCAGCGCTATTGCAAAGTCTGGGAACCTATCGGTTAACCTATCAGAGTCCAAAATAATGATATTTAGAAGCGGTGGAGGGAGATACTCTAATGGAAAAATGGACTTTTCAAGAGGAAACAGTGGAAATAGTTAAGGAGTACAAGTATCTGGATGTCTTGATTACCTCGAACCTGAATCTCGATAGACACAAGCTAAGCGTGCAATATGTACCGTGTGGAGAAGCTGCTATTTGAGGAATAACGTTTCTCATATTGCTAAATAAAAAGTTTTTCGAGCAACCGCTACTGCAATTCTTTTTTACGGAGCGCAAGTGTGGGATACCTTTCGGTCGATGCAGTGGAAAAGTTCCTCCGTTTTTTCATCAAAAGCACTTTTAGGCTGCCGTGTACGACGCCCAACTATATGCTGCACCTAGAAACAGGAACAGGCCCCCTTTTCTTGGATACTCTCAAATTACACTTTAATTACGTGACAAGAGTTATGGAGATGGGAGAAAACAGGATTCCGAGGCTTGTGCTTAGTCACATCATAAGTTCTAGAGGAGCATGCATAGGTGAAGTGGTATAAACTGGCGAATGAGTGCTCTATAACCTTTTCAATATCAGCTGAAGATAACCTTTCGTCACTTAAAACGAAATTTGATGATTTGTTGATGAAAATCGGAAACAGGATGTACGATATGTTTATTGATGAAGCGGAATCATCATTATATAGAGCTTACTACAGTAAAGTTAACCACTTTTTGGAGCAAAAGACCTACTTCTTGACCGATAACACCATACACAAAATCAGCACAATTTTTAAAGTTAGAGGCGAACTCCTGAGTCTAAACTTCATTCCTCACCGTCCAGATCTTCCTATATGGTTTGATTTATGCAATCGAAGAGAACGTGAAGACGTGCTCCATTTTTTGGGAGTTTGTCCAATTCTGAAAGAATTCCGCATGAGATATTTTGGAATTGATATACTCAGTTTAGAGGAACCCATAAAATTGATGAATGGAGAACGAGGTTGGGATCTTTTATACCAATATTGTTTGAGTGCCTCGCGATACAGAACATGTATAATCCATGAAAGTTTTTAATTTATACAAAATTGTATTCGAAATTGTTAAATTTTATTTTTGAAAGCATTATATTAGTTTTTTCTTTAGTAATGTACTTTTATAAAAATTAAAATGTAAATTTCAGTCTGGTAGACGGCCATCGGCCAAACCAATTTAAGACTTAAGATAAACTTACAAAGAAAGTTTTGAATAGATTTAAAATTTTGAAGTCAATAAAAACTAAACTAAAAAAAAATTACTTTGCAAAATAATAAAAAGCGAAATAATAGTTAGCAAAAATGAAATGCGATAGAATAATTACGGAAGTAATATAATAACAAATAATGAAATGAAAATTACTTTGCAAAATAATAAAAAGCGAAATAATAGTTAGCAAAAATGAAATGCGATAGAATAATTACGGAAGTAATATAATGCCAAATAATGAAATGCGAGGTACGGGAAGGTGATATAATAATTAGGGAATCATTTTTTTGCGAAGTAATGAAATGCGAGATAAAAATTTGCTATGTGAAATTTGCAAAAAGATGATTTTGCGAAACAATAACATAGCGATATAAAAACTCGCCAAACAAAAATTGCCAAAGAATTAAATGCGAAATGACAAAATTGTACAACAAGCAATTGCGAAATGATCATTGCGACCGCCCTACCCTGTACACATGTATATCGATAACTCACAAGTGTTATAGAATTTCGAGTGCAACGGAGAGAGCCAAGGCATTGTATTCTGCACAGACAAGCAATTTTCTGAAGAATATAAAAGCACAAACAATTATATACATCACACCTACAGGTATACCTACTCGTAATCCGTTTAAGAACATTAAAAACTTTCCAGAAAACACAGGTTCCTCCACAGGTTGCTAAATCAATTGTCAAAGAAAACGCCTACATACCTTTACATACATACAAATACAATTATGATATAATCTAAAAAACATAAATCTTATATGTTTAACATTGTGCATCATCAATTATATTAAAAACCCAAATTACCAAGAATCTTGTTTACCTCTTTACTTAGATTATTTTAAAAGCCCTCTTTATTTATTTTGATAACCTCCTTCCAGAAAAAAAAAATATCCCTAATTAGCCTCAATTATAAATCTCAAAAATGTCTTTTTGAGCACAAGTGTTTAAAACGATTCTAATTGAATCACTTGGCTAGCAAAGCTTGTTTTTGTTGGGACAATCAGGAAAATGATATTATATACATACCTACCCTTAAGCCTAACAACCCCTAAAATAAAGAATCTGTTTGATTTGAAAGAAAACACAAACAGACCACAAAACAGTTTTTGTTTCATTTATAACTGACTTACGGTTTAAGGATTATTTTCCCATGGTTAAAGAGGCTTTGAAACAATGGACACAAAAAAAATCACTTGGATATTAGACATATTGAAGCTTTTGTATTTGTTCTATACGCACAAGGTCCTCGAGCAATCATTTTTTTTTCATTCGTTTTAATCCACACAATGTCGCTAACCCGCGCACATTTCAATACAAAATACTGCTGTTACAACAAGAGGACTTTCTGAACAGCTGTTCGACGCCATTAGAAGATTTTATTCATCGTCAATCCACGACCTTGTTCCAAGATATCATTGTGGTATGTACTTTTCAGTTGTATCCCACTCCGCCCGCATTCCAGGCCCCGGGAGTAAATTCATGCGCATGCACCGTTCTACTTCGAATAAACTTAATAAAGGCTGAATTCAGCAAAGCTTTAAACCATCGATGCATGTTGCATTCCCCGAAGCTTGTCAGTGGAAGACGCTTTTTTCCATTCAGCATGACGGACTCTCGCCGGTGATATCATTCCGCATCTATAGCTCTTACCAGGGGAATCTGTAACGGCTTTGTTGATGGCAACAGCGACGATGACGCGACACGGTGCCTCCTTGTGACGATGCTCGCGTTGCAGCAACCACAGATAACAGTAAGCTATATATTGTTGCACTTTAATGATTTGTTTGTGATGTGTATATGCGCTGCGTGCTGTTTTAAAGCTGAACACCCAGAATTTAATGTTTCCGCAAAACTAAAGCCTCCTCAGCTGATGGAGTAGAAAGGACTGGGACAAATTTGTGCATGTTGATATGGTGCACGTTCAATTATTAGAGGTTAGTCGGCGGCGGCGGCAGTAGATTTCATTGCTCATTTATGTGGGCAGAAGGACCCACATGCGATGCCATTCCATTACTATATCCCTACAGATATTCGTATCGTATTAGTCCTCGTCATCGTCGCCAGTCCTGGGCTAGGCTAGGCTGGGCTGGGGTTGGAATGAAAATCAAACACATCATTATTTAGCCACCCCTATATAGAAGGAGGACTGTTGGAGCAGTGATTGTTGAGATGGTTTTTGGTTTTATTGATTCATGTGTATTTAGGGGGATGGAGTGTTAGGAGCTAGAAGGATGATAATATGTGTTGCACTTGTAACGCTTGATTCTGATGTAAGTTCTCTCCAATAAATATGTGGAGTGGAGGGATGGTTTGGTTTGGTTCGGTTGGATTATGGGAGGTGAATTTGCGTTCGTTGACATTCTGCCTTGGTTCTAGATCCTAATAATTACCCTCATATTAGGTCCTAGTTGAGTGTGTGTTGTGTAATTAAAAAGGATACATAATTTGGTTGTAATGGAAGGCACAGATTACTGTTATACAGTTAAAGAGAAGGTATATGCTTAGCCTAACATGCTGTGTATCAGATATTTCCTGATTGGGAAATTAATTTACTTGTCGTAATATTCTCTATATTTCCATTTATGTCTCATGCTTGCTTGGACTCTAGAATAACGAGTTATTTACGACCAGTCGGATATGTTTTGTGGAAATCAAGAAATTTTTGTTTATAGGTCAAGGACGAACGAATAATTTGTCACAATGTCCAATCCACAGGAAAGCATTTTATTAAATTGAAATGATGTCCTGACATTTACTCAATAGCTATTTGCCATCTTAAATTTGGTCGGGGCTTTGTGAAACTGGCTAATCAGAATAATTTATTCATTAATATTCAAACATAATATTTTATTTTGTTGATGTGTTGTATTTTCCACACAAGTCACAAATAGAAGACTTGTTTGGAATGAAAAATCAAATAAAATTGTTGAAACGTGTACAAAAATAAAATAATATTAATTCTTTTTAATAAGAAATCGTAGTTCAATTTTTTTTTTTAAATTATTTTGTTTAAAGGCGCGACAAACCAAAATGTTAAAATGCATTAATTTGCACCCTTTTTCCTTTGAACAGCTGTATAAAGTTTTTAAGTATTTAAATTTTACCTATTTTACCCTACAAAAGTCCTGATGATCAGCGCATGGTACTTTTTAGGAAATCCTTAACATACAAAAATAAAGTTTTTCACCACGGATTTTTTTTAAAGTGTAAGTGATTTGTTCCTGGGCTGTTTTGGATAGTAAGTATTTAACAGTGGGTCAAAGTAATCTTGATCTAGATTTATGTAAGTGATTTTCAAAAAAAATAGATAAGTAATCAGCCCAATTCTAAATGAATATTCCCGGGAAAATGTTTTCCCGGGAATAAATTATTTCTTTTTTAAAATTATATTTATACATACCTACTTAAAATAATGCAAAAAAAACTGATTTGAGCATTCATTATTGCTTTCGAAGGGAAAAATATTCGACTGGAGAATTCGGAAGTTTTTTCCCAGTGAATAAATTAAAATTGGGATAAATTATTATATTAATTTGTATGGACTTTGAAGTCCATGTCTATGTCGTGTTAAAATTGTATTATTTTAAGATTTTATTTTAACCTTGTATGTACCGTTATTTTACAATCATAAAAATAGTGCGTAAGAAAAATTCGACTTTTTTTAGGAAAAAAATTGTCTAATGTACACAAATTCATTAATCAGTTAGGTACTTTATTTTTTGAACTTGAAGAAACTTTGAATATTGTTTGGTTCTTCTGTGTCAAGCTTTTGGTTTGTTATCTAACTTAGAGCGAAAAAGAGACACGCGTTTAAAAAAAAAAAAAAACTAAAATAAATAAAGGTATCCCTATAAATTTGTCCAGTAGTGTATAAAGTTTGACCTTAAAAGGCCCACTTAAAATAGTTAAGCTAAATACAGAATAACTTTAAAGCCAAATGAAATCAGAAATTGAAAAAAAACATCATAAAAAATTAAATAAAAAAAAAAAAAGTACGCATACGCCCGAGTGTACAATTTTTTACAAACGACTTTTTTCAAAACAAATTTCATACCAAAAGAATACAAAAAACGAGAGAATATGTGGACTACATTGAATAAAATTTAATTGAAAGTTGTTTCGCGACCTTTAGTCTACTAAATGCGTTTTCCCAGACACGATATAGTTGGCCTCGTTACTTAAATACTGTCTGCCCTTCTTGGATGCAATATTTCAGTCTGAATTTAACCAAATTCCCGACTAATATATTGCGTCCTGGAGGAGTACGACAGCATCTAATTGATGAGCCAAACTCATTTCGACTAACGGTTGCAAGCAAAACACTTGCTATTGAACAAATTGTTTACCATAAAAATCAAGAATTTAAAAGAAATCATTAAAAGTAAAATAAAATAAAAAATATACGTATACGCCCGAGTGTACATTTTTTCAAAATTACTTTCTTGGAAACAAATTGCTTATAGTAACAATCAAAAACTGAAAAAAAAATCATTAAAAATGGAATTAAATAAAAAAAAAAGTACGCATACGCCACAGTGTACGCAATTTTTTTCAAATGACTTTTTTGTCGATTACCACTTTCATCACGAATTTTTTGAAGTATTAATACTAACTGTGGTAGGCTTGTCGGATATCGCAAAATGTGGGATGTTTTTTTTTTAGTCTTGCGATATTTAATATTCTTTAAATTAGCCAATTTTAGGTGTGGAAAATCATCAAGTAATGTATTTTTTTTTAATAGTGTGATTTTGTTGGCGAATGTAAAGCAGAGCTATAGTTGCGTGTGAAAACTTTTTTTCTCTTTTTAAAAGTGAAATTGGTTTAATTTTGTATTTAAAATATAAAAAATTATTTCGTTGTTTTTTCCATTATTAAGTTTACATTACAATTCTTTTGCGCTTTTTCCAATACTAAAATAGCTGATTTTGCGTTATAACCTCAAACAAATCTGGCAAGCCTGGTCATTGGGTGCAGTTTTGTTGAATGTTTTTAGTTTTCAATTCCCTATCTCTCATTTAAATTATTTCCGAATTTTAATATTTTGCGTTTTAATATTTAACTTTAAATATTTTTTTATTTTTTGTAAAAATTTATCAAAATATAAATGTGACAAAAAGCTAGAGCGTGCGGTTGAGTTGAGACCAAAAAAAATCATATAGTAGGGGGTCTATTTCCCCCCATTTAGGCTGCAGGAGCATTTTTCTAAAAAATCCACTTGAAATAGAAGTAAAATTAATAAAAACAAACAGCAACACCTGCAATAATACTTTTTTAAAGCTTTTCTTTTATTTCGTTTTTAATTCAAATTATTTTAGAAAACAGTTTTAAAAAATTAATTTTCAAATTAAAAATTTTGAAAAAATAATGATAAAAATTGATAAAAATACAGAACTATGATCATGCACATATTTCAAATTGTATGAAGAAAAAAAAAAAACAACTTTTTTGGTCGGACAAAAAAATTGTGGTTATTTGTATCTTGAAAAAAATTATTTATTAAAAGGAAAATTATTGGAAACAAAAAATGTGAATTCTGAGCTTTGTACACAAGAATATTGTTTTGTTTTTCTTCAAAATACTTTCAAAGCTATACAGCTGCATTGCGGACACGTAAATTTTTTTTAAATTTTATTCAACATGACTTATACATTGGGCTTCTAGAAATTGGGGAATTCTGTCTAATTTTTGATGATCTAGCGTTAAGAAATAAATAATTCAAAAATCGAGACATTGACCTAACTCAAAAATTGCCATAAACTCAAAATCGTTAATGTTGTAGTTAGTGAGGGCCATTACGAAATTATCGGCTGGTATTGAACCCCAGACCTCCGACATGACAGTCCAATGCACTAACCATTACGCCACGGGCTACTAAAAGTATATAGGTATATTCTCTATTATTTGCGTGCATAATATTTAACTTTTATATTTTAATAATTTGAAGTACTTCTTCATGCCAAAGATATTTTATTCACTTAACATTTTAACATACCCTAACATAAAATATTGCTGATTCATTTTTTTTTCTAAATTTTCAATACACACACATCAGTAAAGCTATTCGCTCTTTGGTTTGTTTATATATTTGCTTTCATGCTCTTCAGTCGCGTCTCCTGTTTCTCATTAAAAGGGCTTATTAAATCATAAAAAAATTCAAGCCTTATAAAGCCATGTCTATAATTCAGATATATCCAAAGATTGTGTTAGCTAGCTCCATAAAAAGAAAATCCATGCCATCAGGAGGACACATCACAACCAAGCACATTTTTACGATAAACACACAAATCCTGTAACTAGTTCTGATGATAATGCTTGAAAAGAAGCTATACATACCTACCTATAAGGGCACTTAAATGACTCCCCGTTCCCATATATACGGAGCCAGAATTGAAGATAGAAAGCACGGAGTAGAAGAGGCAGTATAAATTGTTCATTCCTTGTGTGACTCTTTGAGGACAATATATTTACTTGACTAGAAGATGACAACGACGACATCATCAACATACCCATCGCCACCACCGCGGCTGATGTCTCTCAAAGGGCCAACAGTGTGATATGAGCACTGGGCATGAGAAAAATATTTGCTCAAAGCCTGTTTAGAGCAAAGGGTAGAAGGAGGTTGACGACAAGGCACAAGGACATAGTCAGTTCCACCAAGTCAGAAGAGAATTTAAATTTTCAGAAAAAAAACATGTATGTAAGTATCTATGTATGTGCAGTTTTCTCATTTGAACACACACTTATTTCACACTCGGAATAGAACACTGACTGGAACTGAACAACCTTAGTACTCAACGGGCGTTAAGGGCTAAGCTTCTCTCGAATAAGCCCCCACCTCACATCAGTGGACTTGAGTTTGAGTCGGGATATAAATTATTGCTCCCACTTAAATAAAGCTAACGTAAGTATTTATTAAACAGACTCATATTTTCTCAGCTGCTCCTACTGTTTTTGTCGAACGATAGATATTATCGTCCAAATGTCGAAAATACGAGGGCATCCCGCACCCATAGTGTCTGCAACATTCAACATCCGCCTGCCTGTGGCAGAAGAGGAAAGTGTTATATTTTGTAAAAACTCCTCAAAGCAGACCAATGCATTTTGTCTTTAAGTCGCTTCCTCAAATATGTCCTGCTGCCTGCTCTGTGACAGATTTCGCATTGCGGTTTACCATAAACTACACTGGGGCTTGATTTCCTTTTTCATCTTATGGCACTGATTTTTTTTTTTTTTTTTTCGAATTGAAAAAAATGAAACGATGCGTTCCCGCTGTACCATCAGCGCATAGCTTGCCAAAATAATAAAATAGAAGACTCTCATCCTGGTTAGATGTGAAACTATATAAAATGGATATTGGCATATAATGGCGTTTCGATATCCCAGGACACACTATGACAAAGCAATGAATCGCACTGTCACACTGATATTACGAGGATGTTGCCGCCAAATGACATTATCCGTTTTCGTGTTAAATGAGCAAAACTCTCTGTGTGCTGTGTGCATCACGTTAGTTGGACACGTTTACTATATATGAAAGGACTCCCTAGGAAGCTGTAAATGAATGCAGACATTGGTCGAAGTTTATTACACCTTTCCTTTGAAAAGGAAGTAGGTAAAGCATGATATCAATTAATGTCTATTGATTTGGCAAAAGCTTCATTGGGAACTCGTTAAATTTTTTTCGTTATCTTAAGCCAATTATTATCATAAACAAATATTACATCAAAAGTAGTTAAAGCTACTCCAGTTTCCCGAATTTGATAACTAAAAATCTGTTAATCTGCAATCCATAGCCTGAAGCATTGTCATTTTATAGAACAACATAAATTCATAATATTCCTTCAGTGCAATGCAGTGCCTATCCGTAATGAAACTGAATTTGTGTAAAACGAGCCTAAAATTGCTGAAACCAGATATTAGACTATTATCTACTTTTTAAGGTTAGCCTGGTGGAACTACTTTGCCCAATTTGAATAAGTATAGGTACCTACACACCGTTTTTTAATAAATTAAACTCATGAAAGCATTAAAGATCATTGCATACTTTGTGGCATTTTTATCTTTTCGAAGTTCTGCCCAACACCAATCAACGAAATATGATTACTTACATTAGAAAACTTTGTTTACGAACGACATAGAGGCAATCTTCTAAAAACGTGACTTAAAATTAAAATAAAAACACCGGCAACAATTGAAATGTCCTCCGATAAATTTTGTTTAAGTCAAAAGTTCATTCTTTCATTTTATTAAGTGAACTATTAATATTTTGAGTGCAAGATATCTAACCCATAACGTATAAGAAAATTTGTAAAAAAAAAAAAAAAAATATGTTCAAAGTGATCATTCTTCTTCCTTTTATTCGGCGCTGTTATGATCTCGATCTCGAGGGGATCATAACTTTCCCACGTATCTACTTCACACTAGTAATCCGCCTGTGGAGTTCGCCGGGTTGACCTCAGAAAGCGGCGGCAAGCCTCCCGGTTTTGTATTGTTCCATTTCTGAGGCCAACTGAATGCTGTGGGTGCCTACGTTCTGTAACTCTCACATAGCAAAAATCATTCGAGAAACGGTGAAAAATGAAACAAAACTCATATAATTTGTTTCAGTTCTCATCGTTTCTCGACCAATTTTATCGATGTGAAAGTTACAGAACGTAGGCACGGTGTTTTTTTTTTTTTTGGCGTTTCGTATGGGAACGTTGTATGATATTGCTTTTTGGTCGGGGTTCTCAGGGTCTCTCCTTTGAACATGGCAATACCAACTGAGTCCGTCGTATTCTATTTTTTAACAGATGGTATTTTTAACATGTAGGCTTCCTCGGATCTTCGTACTTCTAATTCGATCAAGCTTTGTAACTCCTGCTGTCATACGAAGCGTCTTCATCTCAGCTGCCGTTAATTTACTCTCATACTTTCTGTACATTGTCCAACATTGTGAACCTAATGTGAGTGCTGGACGCACAACCGCGGTGTAGAGCCTTCCTTTCGGCTTAAGGGGCATTTTTCGGTCACATAAGATAGCAGAATTTTCTCGCCACTTCATCCACCCAACGCTTACGCGATGATTGATATCGTCATCACAAGTAGCTTCGCTATTGATCATAGATCCAAAATATTTAAACTTCTCACACTTGGGAAGCACTACTCCATTCAAATAAATGTCAGGAATAGGCCTGTGTAGATCAGAAAATGGGCAGCATAAGAATTCTGTATTTTCGCGCTTATGCGTTACCCACTTCCTTCCAGAACATCCACCCATACGTCAAACGCTCGTTGCAGGGATGTAGGATCTTCATTTATGATCACTATGAAGTGAAATTTTAATTTCCGGTTTGCAAAGCCGATGCATTATGGTTGGATAGGCTTAAATATTTAAAATATAAAAATGTTACCGTTTGTAATTTTGGTGCTTTTTTTATTGCCTTATAATTAGTCTACATATTTCCGAAATTTTTTATACTTATTGGTGAAATTGACCATAATGCTCTCGAAACAAACTGTTTCCGAAGAAACAAAGTACAATTTTTAGAAGTTTTTTGAGTGCTGAACCCGAATCCAAAGTCAAAAATATTCTATGACGTCGAGTTTTTGAGATATTCCCGTTTGAAAATTTAAAAAAATCATATTTTCGTTTCGTTTTTTCGAGTTTTTTTTTATAACACGAGGTAACTTGTTTCAACTTAATTTGTAGCAGTTTTTGAAGTATTTAATTTTTTGTATTTATTTTTGTTTTAATTATCCGATAACTCTTTTCTTCTCCGGGGAATCCTTAGTTGTAAATTGGCATCCTATAACATTTTTAAAAGCCTATCCATGTGATTTTTGCTACTCGTTAGGTGTTTTTTGGTTGATCCTAACCTAAAATACATTCCATCCATGAAAACCGATAAAATTTTGTTCCATCACCCTCAATGTTTTTGTAAAATTGAACGTCACGTAATGCACGCTGTTATAATATATTTTAATGGATCTAAGATTTTCATCCACTTTAAATTTAATACAATTTATTTATTTGCTTTTTTATACTTCATTTGCTAACCGCCGCCTCCGGCAAACTTCATTCCACCTAAAAATGATTAAAATTACTATTATTAATACTCTTGAAATTCAAGCATCTCAATTGGAAGATTGAAACTCTTTTGAAATTAAATTGAATTTAATGCAATTTATTTAAGCGGAAAATGAATAACAAACATTAAAGGTCACTGCAAAGCTTTGTGATAAAGAAAGTTGTTTTGGTTTGTTGTCCGGTGCGTAGACGAAATTCTAAGAACTATGATATTGTGATAAATAATATTTTAATTTACACTATCTTACGTAATGCACAAACAAAAATGTAGAATTTTTTTTTTAAATACAATAAGGAAAAAAATGCGTATACGCCTGAGTGTACAGCACTGTTTTGTCGTTCTTTTAGATAAAATAGGACTAAGAGATATTTCTGTCGTGTATTTACCTGGTTCAATAAGTATTCAACAAAAAAATTTCCATGCTAATTGGAATTGGAATCAATTCAGAAAATATGGAATTCCTAGGGGTTTTCGCGATATTCCGACTTTTTCAGTCAAATTTTCCAATTTTTGGTCAAATTATAAATTTCAAAAATCCTTACTGTTGACACTGGTCAACAAAGAAAACAAAATTCATTTCTTCGGCCCAAATTTTCTTAGAAAATGGCTTTTACTATAAAAATTTATTTCATTAGAAACGAGCGGAGCCGGGCGAACGTTGCACACTGGGACCCGCTATACCAGAGCCGTGCCCAAAACTCAAAAATGAAAAACAGTACCGTTCGATGTTTTTGTTATTACTTTTGTTGATTACATATTCCGACATCTTTTGGTCCCATTTAAATTACTTTGAAGGTACTTACAACAGCCAAAATACCTTCTCCGAAGTAGTGGATTTCGATGCCGGGAAGTGTTTACAGTGTTTTTATCATTTATTTGAGGCTTTTTATTTGTTGTGTTGTGCAACAAATACTGAAATCAGGTTATATTTTATATGGATCAAGGTAAGATGAATTTATTAAACATTTTTCGTAATCAAATTTATACCTCTAACGGGAAATATTTCATTTTGAAGAGAACAGTGAGTCAAAAAAATTAATTTCACTTTATTTCAAAATTGCGCAACGAACTTTTAAAACTGCTTATGCACATTTATGCACTAGTTGTTTTTTTATAACAAACTGAAGTCGAAAGCAAAAGTGGGTTGCGCGAATTTTTTTAATAATTTTATTTTCCGATGGGAGAGGAAGTTTTGAATCTAAAATATTTTTTTGGTACAATCTTAGCATATGGCACATGATTTTGGGGTAGATTTTAACGCTGAATCCAATGAGACTAAAAACGATACGACGTCTTGGAACAAAGTTATAGTTACTTTTATCAAATCATGACTTTTTTTAAGCGTGACAGTATAAAAACAATACTAAAAATTTCTTGGACCTGTTAATAAAACTTAAAATAAATGTTCATTTCAATCTTTAAAATGTTTTTATGACTTTTGGTTGAAATGGGCTTCGGCCAGGCACAATAGTTGCGCTCATCGATTAGATGTTGCCGTACCCTTCTAGGACGCAATATTTTGGTCGATGATTATCGACAATGATAAAATCTACAGTACAAAAGTAGTGTAAGTTATAATATTTTAGAAATATTTAGTTAAATTCGAAACATTGCGTCTTTAAAAGATACGAAAACATCTAACTTATGAGCCCATCTCGTGCCTGGGCAAAATGCATTTCAACTAAGGGTCATACAATGTAGTGCGATGGACTGTCATGCCAGAGATCTGTGTTCAATACCAGCCGCCTCCACCTTAAGTTTTTTTTCTGGGCTACTGCCTCTTGCGAGGAATTGACAAGTCCTCCAAAAGTATCTCTTGTCATAGAAAAGTGCCGCTCACCTAAGAAGTTCGGATTCGGCAATAAAATGTAGGTCAACTCCATTCCTGCAGACACGCACACAGGATTGGTTGAGAGTTGTTAGTCACTAGGCCCTGGTTCTTCATGAGGCGCTGTGTGCCACAAAATTTATTTGTTTTCTACTATTTACGAAAATGCATCCGATGCTACATTGTTGGCAAAATGCTAGACAAATTTTGACCAATAACATACAGAAACACTATTTTAACTTCCGATAAACATTTTGTCAAGTTTTCACTCCGGTGTCAAACAGACACTTCTCACAGACGAGTTTTCTTGTTTCGATCTATCCTACACGCCCTAGGTCTTGAAGTTTTTCACGTTAGTAATCTAGTACAAAAGTTAAAAGAAGTTCAAGAAAGTGTATTATAAGCACAAAATAAATTATTATGTACCTAATTAGATGACCCAATATAGGATTGATAACAATGCAAGGCAAACAAGTGCCTTGTTTTTATTAAAAGCAAAATAACAATTCTTCATAATACAGTAATGGAGGTCTAAATTCTAAACTTTTCTTTTAATTTTACAGAAGAAAAAACACAAAGAAAATAAATTAACAAAATTCACAAAAAAAAAAAAAGAACTAAACACATTTATCTATGGACCACTTGGAGGTGGTTCCGTAAAACTGGGATCCTTCGCACTACACGAACTAAGAGATTGCTCAGTGGGAACTACATTCTGTGTTAATTCAATTAATTTATCCAAAGGACATTTTCTATCACAGCCAGGAATTATCAATGATTTAGCTTCTGCTTTAGGATTGTTTCGCACGAATATCTATAAATTAGAAAAAAAAATATTTATGTATATTAATTTGTTTTCAAAAATATTCTTTTATAAAACATGTTCTTTTTACCTCAACATGATATTCACCAGTCTTTTTATGTTTATGGAGTTCGAAAAGTGCCATAATAGAATATCTTGGCATTTGTCTTTCCCATACACCAAGAGCTGATAAAATATTTACAAGTGACGTGTCGTGTCCGGTGTAAATGAAAAGCTTGCGATCTTTGGGCGTTATTTCAGCACTACGTTTTTGTTTCATTTCAATGAGCATTTTTCTCAGAAATGGACCTAGAATCATTTAAAAGAATGGTTCTTATAAAGATTGAATTCTCTAAAGAAATATGTTTTTATATTTTTTCTCAATCTACCTGCTTTAATCTTTTGCATTTCAGGTGTGTAAACCGAGTAAATATAACTCTGCTCGGCTAGGAATTGCATTTTTTCGGGGTAATACTTCTTTGTCCAGTCGGGAAGGGTTAAGCCAAATTCAGTCTGTAACCACAAATAATTTAAATATAATTCTTGATCAATAAGTTTAGAAAGGTAAGGTTTCTTACCTCTGCCAGCAGAGTTGTGTAAATGGATTGCACATCTTCAGGTGTAGTTACATTCAAGCCTGTTAGTTCAGTGAGTTCCTTGAATAGACGTGCGTATGGTTCTATTTCAGCCTTGACTTCAGGTAGCTGGAAAACCTCCTTCAGGGCTTCATAATACCTTGGGCATGGGGTTCGTACCAATAGAAGCTTTAAATACCAATACATGATAAATTTTCTTAAAGTTTTTAAACGTTTTTGATGTGCTTACATTATCTTCTTCTAAAGGTTGTGAAAAAATTGGGATTGGTTGCCAATTATACTTAGAATTCCATTCCATAGGCGTATTCTTTGGTGGCCATAAGCTGGCCAAAACAGTTGCCATTGACATATAAGTTCTTGTGACACCTGTCGTCTGAGCATGTACATACTGTAAGAAAGTTTTTTTTTATGAAAGTCTTTGAAACACATATAAATTGTTTAAGGGTTCTTACGTCAGGAACATACAAAGATCCCAGGAATTGATTGTATCGTTTTCTCAACCATGAACCTACGTTAAAAAGCTCTCGTTTTCCATTCTGCAAAAATTATCGAATTTTTAATTAAATATAATGTCTGTTTCTTTACTTTGAAACTCTGTGATTTTCTGTGCATTTTACTGCCATTTTATTTTTTTTATATGAACTTTGACAGAACGTTGGACTGAAATTCACACAAATGCACAGAAAATCACAGAGTTTCAAAGTAAAGGGACAGGGCTATAAACTACAACTTGAATATGCTTTTTTAGAGGTTAGACTCGAGACTGACTACGAACTCCTTTCAACAAAAAGATCGATTTTTTTCTAAACAGAGTCGATTTTTTTTTCTTTCAATACAAGAAATTTGTCCAGAAAAATCGATTTTTTTTTCTTCTAAACCAATCGAATTTTTTGTTAAAAGGAATTTGAGACGAGACTTTTGACAGGACTATTTTGAAAATTCTCATTTTGGCCTTCTCGAAATCGTAAAATTTCGAAAATCGTCGATGCCTCTTTGGAGAAAACTGTGATTTGCAAAATTGACTCTTGTGAAAAAGTCTCATTTCAGTCGCGTGTCCAGCATTATTTTCTATTGACATACATTAGTAAGTTGTCCCCAACCAAAGGGGAAGAAAGTTTCATTCACATAGGGATCTTTTGGGTATGTATCTGCAGGTGTTCTTGGTCCATGTCTGAAAATCTGAAAGACAAAAATTATAACCTCGTAAATAAAACACATAGTAAAAAAAATGAAATTGAAGAAATAAACAAAAGTGCCTTATCTATCAGTATACTACATACACATGACGAAAACTAATAAAATAGGTTATTAAAAGTCTCGCCAATTCTAAAAATACTTTTTTTTTTTTTATAGAACAAAAGATGTTCGTAGTGAAGATCAAGAGCGATACAGTTATCTTCAACTTAAAGCCAATCCCGCAGAGTGGGGCAAAGTTGTCAGAAAAAAAATGTAAAAAAATAACAACAAACCTAAAACACAAAGGCTTTTGTTTTCTTTATCTAAGATAAGTTAATCATGACGGCAGGCACGATACCCTCCGAATTACATAAGCTTATACATATTTTAAATTATTTAATACAATAGAGTGATATAATTAAATTTATAGGTTATTAAGACCATCTGATATGCTGATACCTGAGCAAATTGCATTTTTATAGAGTTGAGATGAGAGCACTTGAACTTTTAATTAAATTAATGAATAGATACATTCAATCGCTATAGGTTGCATAAATAACAGTGTTATTTTTGTGATCAGAGAAATGCCTAACTTTTTACTTCATAAAACACATAAACCTGCATCGATCTTTAAGGTTAAACTGAAAAATTAAAAAAAAAAACCACGACTTAATAACACAAACTTGGTCTTGTTTTTAAAGTTGCTTGAAAGTTAAAATATTTTATTAAAAGTACAATAAATAAAATTGCTAATAACAATAATTAAAAAAATCTCTTTTCAACAGAAAATTTTATAATTATGTACCTACCTATACATATACAGTAGGGTAGCGGCTATTTTGGCAATGTTCGAATTTCTTTCGCCCCCTCCCTTTCCCATACAAATTACAGGTAGATTTTTAGTTTTTTACTAAATAATTCCGCAAAATTGTAATTTATTGATGAATAAAAATGAAACTTGTCAAAAGTCTTAACAACATGGTAAAGTATAAAAAAAAATGTTTTTACATTTTATGAAATTTTTTTACTCACTTAAAAATAACGATGAAAATCAGTTATTTTTCGTTTTTTTTACATTTTTTGTTTTATTGTGGCCAATTAAAGATGCTGCGGGTATATTTTTATTTTTTCGTGAATACTTATACTTTGAGTATTGGTTTTTAAAAACAACAAAAAAATGTTTTTTTTTTTGTAAACATATAGATGTTTATATGCAATATTTTTTCAAGTTTAAGAAGACCCTCTGAAATTTTTTCGTTACTAGCGCATTGCTGACCATCTTATTTATTTAATAAAAATCTCAGTTTAAGGATAAAAAATTAAAAACATCAACCCCATTTTTAAAATATGAAATTTTTATTTTTTGTTTTATTCTCAAACATGTTCAAAAAATCAAACATTTGCAATATTTTTGAGAGGTTGGTAACGAATTAATTGCGAGATTATGAAAAACAGTTTCATTAATAATTTGCGAGAAAACGTTCTTAGATGTTTTTTTTTTTTTAATGCAAGATTTTGTTATTCTAGATTTTGATTGATAGGATATCGTAACGTAAGACATTTTAGATTTCTATGTTTTAAAACTTGTGTAATTTACTTGTGGTTAAATTAATTGCTATAACCAAAAGGTTTCCTATCAGACTTCACGACAGAGAAAATTAGGATTCAAAAATCCGAATCGTGTTTTTTTAACTTCCCATTTGGAGTTGTAATCGGTCCCATTAGTGAAATTAAAAATTTTGACATTTCTCGACGTTTCGAGGTGTCTGGAGTCGGATTACATTGTTTTTAGAGAGATGTCTGTGTTACATGTACGTTCGTACTTTCGGAAGCTTTATTTCGCCGACGATATCTCGAGAACGAATAGAGATATCGACTTAAAATCAATTTTATTTTACAGATAATAAGGCTATAACGTGTAGAAAGGATTTTCAGAAAAATTTAATTAGCGGTTTTTTTATTACAGTAATTTTAATAATAACGTAGTGAAAAATTGGTAATAATTTAAAAAAAAATCAACCCGCATTTTTTTTTCAATTAAAAAAAAATATTAAAAATTGTTTAAAAATATCGAATACTTGAGAACAAACAAAGATATAAACTTCGGGTTAATTTTATTTAATACACAAAGTTATAGTTAGTTTTAATATAGTTTTTTTCTAGGCCAAAAAAACTGCAAAATGCTAAAAATTGTTTAAAAAAATATCTTTCGGCTCGAATATCTCGAGAACAACCAATGATATCAACTCTCGGATAATTTCAGTCTACACACAATGTCAAATTTATTAATTGATAAGGTTTGTAAAAAAATTCAATTGACCGTTTTTTTTTTTCTAGGCCAAAAAACTGCGAAAGAAACTGCTAATAATTATTGTAATTTTTCGTATTGCATATATTTAGAGCAAACAGCCTTCCTTTGATTACACAACTGATAATTTTGTCGAAGATTTTTAATTGATAATTTTCGAAGATTTTTAATTGATAATTTTCTTGTAAAAAATAACATCTGGTGTCGAGTTTCGAAGGGAACCAATGGGAAGTTATCAGTGTGGGTCGAACCCAGCCTCTTTTTTAATTTTGGTATTTTAGATCATTCTCTATAAAAAGTTGATCAAAATTATGGGTATCATTAAAACCTATTCTTGAATTATTTTGTTTACCTAAATACAGACTATACCGATTTCATTGACTTTTTTAATTGCTCTATAGATGGAGTATTGGTTTCATGTAAAAACGTAAAAAAAATCGATGTTGTAATTAAAATTGACACTATGATGACGGAGAGATCCCTCCCAGCAAGTAGGTTTTAATAATTCGTCTCGAGGTCTGTACGTCTGTACTCGTGTGAGTTTCAAGTGTTTGCCAATGTATCATATGAAAAAAGGGATTTGACGTTTTTTGAGAAAATTGCTATAATTTCGAATTAATTACATATAGATTTTTAGTGGTTCTGAATATTTCAAATAATATTGTATTCAAAAATTTTACTTTTTTAACAAAAACATTCAACAAAAAACAATACTTTTGATTTTTTTTAAGTTTTCAGTAAAACAACAAGCTTATGCGATGCAATCGTGCTTTTTTTCACAGGCACTACAACGAAGTATTGAATTTTTTGCACACACAGTTTTTTAAACATGAATTTTTTGTTCCAAAATATTTAAATTTATTTGTTGATACAAAAAAGGGCACAAAAAAATACTATAATTATAGAACTATTGAAAGAAAATTTTAAAAAATACCATCGGTGCAGCGCAATTAATTTCTGATTTTTTACGAATAACAGAGTTCTGTTTATCAGTTATGGCAATAACACGTTATAGATTTCCTCTTTTTGGTTCATACCTTTTTTAACATAAGCCAATTTACACTTAGAGAATAGAGATAGCAAAAGGTCGACTTGTGACGCAGTATTATACTGCTGTTATTTCAATTAGGGTTACCTAATTGTATTGATTATTTTAGTTGCAAAAATTGAATTACATATTTATTGTTATTTTATTTAATCAATTTCCAAAAGTAATTTCTATCTCCGAACGCTGATAACAAAACATTATACTGCGATAACACATCATTTTTATAACTTTTTTTCAATGACTGAAAAAAAAACGGTAAAAGTACCTTGTTACTCTTAGGGTCACTGTCCAGACTATTAACTTGCAATTTTTGTTTGAAAATTTATGATCTTAGGCCCGACTCTCTATTTTTATTGCCAAAAAAATAGGTAAAGAGCTGTAAAGATATATAAAGTGCTTCTTTTTTTTTTGGCAGTATCAACAAAAAGTCAGGCTTAAGTATAGGCTCACACCAAATAAAGCAGAGATAAATGATCATTAAAATTCTTTTTGGTTGCTTTTGATGTTGCTAATAGCAATGCTTTATTTGTTTGACAATTGCAGCACTTCACAGAAAATACATAAATAAAAATGTTTTTTTATGAAATTTTTTCGAATTTTGAATAATGTCTGCCCCACTGTGGCCTATACCCGTATTTACCAGTGTTTGAAATATAAATAATATAGCGCGTGCTTTCAAAAACATCTAATACAGAGAAAAGGAAATGTTGATAAGCGATCGATATACATTCATGAGCTAAGCAGGCATATACCTAGGTTGTCTTTTAAATGATATTTAAAAATTCTTTTAAATCAAAATAATAATTATAAATGGCTACTTATTCTATTAATACTTTCTTCAAATCGGTATTAAAATATAAATTAAACAAAGATTAAAATTATTAATCAAAATAAAAATTATTATAGGTGCATGACCCAATTATGAACAGTGCTTAGCGGAGTCGATAACAATGGAATTAAGTTTTTTACTGCCATTTTTTTTTGACTGCGTAAGGTTAGGTTAGGGCTGGCAAGGGTTAGTTTTGAAATTAGTTAGGCCCTCGCCACCCCAGAGTCTGCAACTCTTATATAATGTATATCTACCTATCCTGAAGATAATTTAAAAATTGAAGATCTAAAAAATAAAAATATCAACACAAATGATGGGTGAAAAACACTAATAACTTCCCATTGGTTTTCTTTGAAACTCGACACCCGTTTTTATTTTTTATAAGAAAATTACCAATTAAAAATCTTCGAAAAACTTATCAATTGTGCAATCAAGGGAAGGCTGTTTGCTCTACATATATGCGACCCGAAAAATTTCAACAATTATTAGCAGTTTCTTTTGCAGTTTTTTTTTTTAGCTTAGAAAAAAACCGTTAATTGATTTTTTTTACAAACTCTACCGATTATCAACAATAGCTTTGTGTATTAAATAAAATTAACCCGAAGTTAGTATTTTTGTGTGTTCTCAAGATATTCGATATTTTTTTAACAATTTTTAATGGTTTTCTTAATAATAAAAACTGTGGGTTGATTTTTTTTAAGTGTTACCAATTTTTCACTACGATATTATGCATAGAATGAAACCAGGTCGAAATCGGTAGCATTATTTGTTCTAGAGATATTCGAAAACCAAGCCAAAATTACTGTAATAAAAAAGCATGTTATGGTCTTATTATCTGTAAAATAAAATTTATTTTAAGACAATATCTCTATCCGTTCAGCAGTAGCCGTGGCGTGATGGTTAGTGCGATGGACTGTCATGCCGGAGGTCTAAGGTTCGATCCCCAGCCTCGCCACCTATTTTTTTAAAAAAAGAAAAAACGGCTACTGCCTCTTGCGAGGAATTGACAAATTTTCCAAGAGTATCTCCTGTCACAGAAAAGTGCCGCTCGTTAGCCGTTCGGATTCGGCAATAAACTGTAGGTCCCCTCCATTCCTGCAGACACGCACACAGGAATGGTTGAGAGTTGTAAGTCACTAGGCCCTAGTTCTTCATGAGCTGTTGTGCCATCAAATTTATTTTTTTTATCTCTATCCGTTCTCGAGATATTGTCGGCGAAAAAAAGCTTCCGAACGTACGAACATAAGTACAACAAAAACAATGTAATCCGAATTCAGAGACCTCGAAACGTTTAGAAATGTCAAAATTTTCAATTTCGCAAATCGGACCGATTAAAAATATAACAGCGATATTTTGCGAAGTAATTATTTTGTGAAAAAAAAAACACTTTGTCAAATAAATTTTTTTTTAACAAAAAAAAAATCCAAACAATAAACTGCTAAATTAATTTTGCGAAATGATTGAAAATATTTTTTCATATTTTATTTGCAAAGAAACGCTGAATATTTTTTATCGAAGAATGGTGACCCATTTTGATATACATACTTGTTTTTTAAAATTGATGAATGAGTAAAATTTATTTTTACCAAAAATGGACAAAACAATGAAAAACTGTTTCATTTTAAAGTAATATTTTCTAAATGACAATAGAATAATTTTCAACGGTTAATGCTACAAAAAAAAAAAAACATTTTTGCGGAAAATTATATCAGCTGAACAAAATTTTTCTCTAAAACAAACCGTTTTTGAGATACCTATTTTCATGACCTTTTACCCATTTTAGCTGTCATCGGATCGGTGAGAAACTTTCTCACTTTATAAAGTGTCCCATCTTATGAGCATTCATCACTTTATAGCTTTCAACGTAAAAACCTAGTACATGCGATCCAGTCACGTATTTTATTTTATAAATATTTTAGTACAGTAATTCAAAAACAAAGAACAAAGAAAATGATTGCAGCAATAAAACTAAGCCATTCTTGAGCTATTTTAAAAGTAGAAACACCACTGTTTATCACGAATGCTAAACATGTCTTCTTGCAAAGAATTTAAGATTTTTCTTATCGCAACTCGCAATTATTGTGTTTTTTTTCGTATTAACTAATTAATTATAAAATGTTTATTTATAAAAGGAAAAAAAAAGTTGACTACGTAATTTGGTTCAAGAGCGATCGTTTGTCAAAATTTATTTGTTTATTAGAAATTTTTAATTTGTATATTTAGGTACAATAATATAATAAAATAAATCATTTTACTTGCGCTTATAGAACAAGTGACATAATTTCAATCATTTAAAAAAAATTGGTGGTGTGACAGCACGTGCCGAATCAGGACCTATAGTGACTTATAATATTTAAGGTGTATTAGTTGGTATAAATAAGTGTTGTTTCATTTAAACCTTTCAATAAAAATAAAATAGGGCTTTAATTTTCGGCCAATTCTAAACGACTACAGTATGGGAGGAACTTTTTCCATGCAAAAAACATGCTATGGCAATAGAAAAAATATGTACCCCTAAAAACAAACTTTTGTTGCAAAATTTAATTTTATGAATTAGAAACAAATTGTGGAATTTTCAAAAATTAAATGTTAACTAAACCATCTTAAAATTAACTCATTCCTGATAAAAGTAAGGTAGATTCTGAAATTTGGTTGCTGCGTAGATTTCTTTTTAAGAATATTTAGAAAATATTTAACGCTATTGACCTTGACCTTGAGTTCACAAATGAGGAGCTAAAAAAAACTTAAACAAATTATTTAAAAAAAAATTGGTTGGCTGACCAACTACTGAAAAGTATGCAAAAATCATTAATGGCCTTGAAAATTTTTAACCATTACAAATTTTGCAAGCCTAGCCAACTTCTGAAAATATATGACCTTTTTGATTGAGCTCATCTAAAACAGGCACCTGATATCGATTTCAATAACGATCATCTCTACGTAGGACCTACATGTGGTTTATAAAGTATTCAGTACTCTTTGCAAAAAAAAATCGTCTGACTCTGACTTGAAAAGTATTTTGACCTTATGTTTGGGGTATTCACAAAGATATACTTTTTAATGGCTGTGCTTCGAAATATGTACATATCGACGGTTAAACTTCATAACCTCGTAAGTCGAAAAATTCAAAAAAAATATTATTAATGTAAAAAAATCAGGACAGTGGCTCTTATAAATCAGGAGTTACTGCTGTCAAAAAAAACTTCTGTGCAAGTGGCTCTTAATAACTCAAATCAACAATTTTTTTATTTCTTTCATTTTTTTAAATTGTTTGAAGAGGTTTTTTTCGATTTTTAAAAAACTTGCAAAAACGACTTACGAGGTTATGAAGTTTAACTGTCTATATGCATAGTTGAACAAAAATATTTTATTGTAAAATTTTACAATAGTAATTTTTGCTTTCTTTATTTAATTCCCTGGGGGAGAAATCGTATTTTTTGTGTTTAGCTTATATATAAAACGGGTAACTGTCATACAATGGTTTTCGTATTTTTCGAATCTTCTCAAAAACGGCTTCCAAGATTTTGATTATATGTATTTCGTACCTTTATTAACTAGAACCATTGTAAGAAAACTGCGTCTCATGCGTCTGTGTGTCCACTGTAATTTTATTAAGGGGCCTATATTTGATTCGAAATTGCAACAGAATATCTTTATGTGATTGCCTAGAGAGGAAATTTGAATTTTTTATTTATGTAGGTCATCAAGACCTATATGCTGCCATACAAATGTTCCGGTTTCTTTAAATTTTCTCAAAATCAGCTCCAACGATTTTGATTAAACTTCTTAAATACTTATAATTAAAAAATTTGTTTTAAGAAAACTGTATTTCAGGTTTTTGCCAAAAAAAATCGTATTGTGGAAATAGGGTCTTGATGTTTTTTGAGAAAATTGACTAATTTTTTGGGTTTTTCGCGAATATCTTCTGAATAGGTCAACCAATTTGGTTTTGTTAGGTGCTTCTGAATAGTTCAAACAATACTGCATTTAAAAATTTTGAAATTATTTTTTTTTTAAATTAAACACAAAATTATTTTTTTTCAGTACTTTTGACTTCTTTCAAATTTATTTATACATACACTATTTTTAACTTCAAGGGCAGTTAATACAAAACAAAACAATATTGTTATATCGTTCTTTATCTTTAAATATGTCATTTAAAAGTATTTTAATTTGAATTGAAAAACATAAATAAATTAAATAAATTTAGTGGGGGACCTACAGTTTATTGCCGGATACGAACGGCTGATGAGCGGCTCTTTTCTATGACAGGAGATACTCTTGGAGGATTTATCACTTCCTCCCAAGAAGTAGTAGCCCTGAAAAATACTTAAGGTGGAAGCAGTTGGTATTGAACCCAGACCTTTGGCATGACAGTCCAACGCACTAACCATTACGCCACGGGCTACTCAATTGGAAAACATAGTCAGAGAATATTCTATAACTGAAAGTAATCAATTTTTTTAATAATCATTAACTGGCATACGGCATTTAATTACTTGTGAAACCGTAAGTTTCATGCACTCATTAGCTTGTTTTATAATCACTAACCTAAGGTTTTCATGTAAATTACATTATCTGGTTTAACATAAATGCATTAGCAATTTTAACTATCAATTACATGCCTATAATTTGCTCGTTAAAAAAAATCGAAGTCATTTAAAACAGTCAGTGTTCTATAGTAAATTTATTTCTTCTATAGACAGGAATGGAACTGCTACGAACCTTGACCCTGATTTAACATTTCTCATTATCACTCAGGTGTACTAATCATAAACTTTTGTCTATTGACTCGAGATAAGCTCTTTGTATATGTATAAATTGGGGTTGTACCGTAAGCAATATAATTTTTTAAGCACTTACATATTATGTACATACATAATAAAATAACGAATAGCACTTTAGGTATTTTTTTTTTATACTTTGAAAAAAAAATGCCGAGCTCTATTTTCCGGAAGACAACAACTTATAGAACAATTTTATTATAGAATGACGGAAGAGAATATACAAATTAATTGCGATGTGACTATTTCGTTTTCTTATCATTAATGACTTGGAACAAATTCTTGTGACCCTGTCATTGTCGCCGTGCCAATTTTTGTTATCGGAAGATCTTCTAAAGGTTTAAAGCGCAAAAAAAAAATCACGATGAATCATTATCTTTTAGTTTCATCAGTCTATAGAAATATTTTATAAATAATTGATTTTAAAATTATAATCACACGACACACGAGTACTTAATAATACAAAAAAATAAACAATTCTTATCAGTTCTGCAAAGTTACATATGTACATACATACTCAAATTGAAGTAGATATTGTTTACTGAAAAAAAAAGATTATAAATATGCCTACTCACACAACACACTTAAGGTGTGTCTGAAAGATAGAATTATACATACAAATATGTACAAAATTAAAATAAAAAATATTTCAATTTTTAAAAAAGAATAATAAATTAAATGATTATCATAATGGTATCAATTTTCAATCGTAATTTTAATGGATTTATTATTATCAATTAAATTGTTCCAAAGGCCCAAAGATCCACAGATGTGCTAGAGATGATTACCATTGATTATTTCAAAGATTTGCGCCGCGATAGCTCGTGTCGATACAGGCCCTAGTGACGTATGGTACAACTCTCAACCTATAATGTGAGGGGCATTTTTTCATAAAAAAGAGTTACTCTTGGATGATTTATCACTTCCTTGCAAGAGGGAGTATATGTGAATCTTTTTTTTTCAGATATAAGAGGTTGGGAATCGAACCTAGACCTCTGGCATAACTAAACTTTTATTCATAATTTTTTTTTAATTCTAATTTTTTTTTTTTACATAAATGCCTTATATGAACAAATTAAAAATATGTATTCTAATTTTTTTTGTGTTTACTCATAATTATAAAGGGGTTGGGGTCGAAATACTGTAGGGTCAAAATACTGTTTTTAAAATACTGTATTTCAAAATAATGTAATTTAAAATTCTGGTTACACAAAATTCTGTATGAGTAAAATTCTGTATTTCAAAAATTTGATAATGTAAAAAAGTGCACACTTTTTTACATTTTCAAAACCAATTTTTTTAAGTACAGAATTTTGAAAAGCAGAATATTGAAATAAAGAATTCTACTCATACAGATTTACTTAAATACAGAATGAACATTGAAAGTTTGAATGAAATTAAATCTTATATTACAACAATTTTTCTTGTATTTTTTCTGTCTAAATTTGTATTAAATTGTAAGGAAAACAAATTTCGGAAAGATGCTACACTCAAGCCTCATTAAACATATTATCATATATCATAATAACAAATTACCCTAAACAAACTATAATAAATATCCCCAAAATTGGAGTAATTACCCCATTTTCAAAATGAAAAAAAAATGGAGAAATTACCCCAACTAAATGAAAAAAATCCATTTTTCATACTGAAATTTAACCGAAAAATTAATAAAATGAAAAGAAGTCTTAAAACAATAAAAAATGACCTCAATTCATAAATTATTATCAATTTTTTGTTGTTGCTTTTATATTAATTTTTGGGGAAAATTTTCATGTTTTGTTTGGGGCTATTTTTCAATGGGGCCAAATTTGTACTTGTACGTGCTTAACAATGATATTGTTAACAATTTTTTCTTCGAAATATAGAACTTGGACATAACCAGCATTTTGGAAAACAGAATTTTGCACTTACAGCATTTTAAACATACAGATATTTGTATATACAGAATTTTGACATACAGAATTCTGAAAAACAAAATTTCGCTCGTACATTATTTTCAAAAAAAGAAAAAACAGAATTTTGGTCATACAGGATTTTGATAGCCAGAATTCTGACCCGCTCCCATTATAAAGTTGTACATTAGTTGCATTTTGTAAATTTTTACAAATATATATTTTCTATTCAAGCAACTTTAGACATTTTTTTCTTTATTCAAATTAATAAATTAATAAATATGTTCCAAGAAATCCAGTAACATCACCCGCTCCTTTCTTAGCAATTTATTATCTTCAGTTGTTGACTAATTAAGAACCCCCAGGCAGCTATAGAGTTGCCAAAGGTATTGCAACCCAAAGTTTCTTTTTTTAGTGGATTTTACTTAAATAATTCAGTTTATAAATTTGGTTTTTTCGTCGAAATTCTTTTTTTTTTTTTGCAATTTTCATCTAAAATATAAATGCAAACGACCAAAATTTAACATACAAATTTATGATTTAAGACTGACTGTAAAATATTTTTTCTGTTGCAATTTGATTAGGTTTATAGTAATTTAATGTTTTTAAAAATAGTCCTTCCTATCACTGCAACAATACAGTATTAATAATAATAATAATGAACAACCTTTGGACTATGGATTTAAAAAAAATATTACTTATATATATTTCCTCTTATCAACAGGCTTTTTTTTTGCATGTCTATAAATAAACTTTGAAATAAAAAAAAAACTCATTAAATATAACGACTTTCACAATAATTATAATGATATTTATTACATCAGTTTGGACGAGAATACACGAGGAATGAATTAATCTAGAGCAATCTAGCTTTAACTAGACAAGTTCAAGTACCTTATTAATTTATATAAACCAACGCAATAATTGCGCACATGGGAATATTTTTACTTAAATTTCAGAAAAAAAAAAATTCAAGTAAGAAATTCAACAAAATACATACAAACTGAATATTACTGTTATGTGGGTTTATAAAAATATAATGTGCTAGTACCTAATGTCATTTAACTATTTTAGTTTTATTCACAGCTCGTAGATATTACAATTTCATTATACCTGCCTAAAATAATTCTTAAGTTAAAAAAAAAAAAAAAAAAAAAAAACGATACCAGAATTTTTATATTAAATGATCGACTTTACAAAAAGTGCGTATATACGCCATGCGTCAATTTGTTTGCATTTTTTTTTACAAGTTCAGTACATTTACTAAAAAAAGAAAGGAGACATTTACTACTTTCTCCTGTCTAAAAATTGTGGCCTTGGACTTTTAGTGTTATACCTGAAGGCCACCCATGCCATTTTAAAGCAATACCCTAGGCTGCATAATTTTTTGCATTTATATTTCCTACATTGAAAGTAAATAATCTTTTAAATCAAGAGGCAAATAAAAGCTTTATAAAAGCTTTTCCCAACGACCGATAAGCAGGTCGCCATGTATGCAACGGGCATTGTTAATGAATTTCAAATGAAAACAATAAATATATCTATCTTTCTATTTTAACAAGCTTTAATAAAAATTACTGATCTTAGCTACAAATTTTTTTTTGAAAAATCATTTTTTGAAAACGGGTTAATGAATTTTTTTATATATATATATATATTATTATATTCTTAAAAATGGCATACCAATTTTTTTTTCTAAAAAATATCACGAAATTTTATATATAAAAAAATATTTTTTAAGAAAACCGCTCCAACGATTTAAAAAAAATTTTTCTGCATAAATTTACATTTTTTCAAGAATTGAGATTGCGTTCTTCATTGTGATATTAAAACATTCTAAGTACTTGTTTTATCAATTTAAAGAACGTGTTTTATGCTTTTTTTCCATATTCAAATTTCCATTCTTCAATTTATTAAATGGATAAATACATATATAATTATTAATTATGTCTTTAAAATTCGATGAAACTTTTATTACAATAGCAAGTTCGTGGGACCCAGTCGTGCATGTTATTTTTCTCCTGGAATGTTAAAAAAAACTAGTTCATTTCAATTAAGTTGCTGAGATCTTATTTTTCTGAGCTAGCCAAAAATTTAGGGCTGGTAACGAGACTTACTACCTCCAAGGCATCTGAGCCAGAACATCAGAGACTGAGCCGAAAACTTATTTTTTAACTGAAATTTTCCAAGAGTCTCTGCATCTAGGTGGCTTCGGTAGAAATTTTACTGATTTTGCTTTTTAATAACTGAAAATTTAAATTAAAAATTTTCAATTATGAGTTTCAATAAAACCTTTATAACTGGCACCTAATTAAGTTAAACTGAAGCATGTCCGAACAAATCATAAATATGCCTAACTTAAAATCCAATAATTATTTTTACTCAAAAGAAAAAGATTTTATAATTTTCTGGTGAAATTTGAAATACACTATTTACGTCAAAATATAGCTCGCTCAATATCTGCAAAAAAAAAAAAAAAAACACGGGAGGATTGCTGAGATGTCATTGCCACCAAAAATGTCACGATCTATCGATAAGTCAGGACACACTACTGTAACTGTACAGGCATGGAAAGAAGAATACTCACTCAGTGATTATAACCCCAGAAATAAACTGTGTACATAAAAGTGGATATAGCATTTTATTAGTGGCTATAAAATTGCCAATAAAACACACCTTATATCATAAATTTTTTTTTTTTGAAGATTTTCGCATGATTATTATATTAAAACGAAATCTCACGAAAAAGTTAACTTTTTGTCAACAAAAACAAAACATTATTTTAATTGACAACATTATTTTAAGCAAAGGTAAGCCATGCCTACTAATTTTCAAGTAACTTTTTTTTTAAATAGAACTGACGATAAGAAAAAACTTGTAAAACAATGAAGAATATCTGATTAAGAAACCATTATACAGTAAAATATTAGATAAAACAACTTTAAACTAAAATTATGGATTATAGGTATATTAAAAGAAGTAAAAAGTACGTAGCTCTCCTAGTACGATTTCCCCTTCAGGAAAGTATTACAATTATAATTCAATTGTTAAAATTTTCCTATTACACGGTGTCTCCAACTGAAATATTTTATAGATTACTATCTGTCGCCTTCGATAGAAAGAAAGAGCGATAGTATACCATAAAATATTGGTTGGGCATTTTAATAGCTTTCTATTTCATTTGTCTCAAAAATTTCACAGGGCAAAGTTATGAAGTTAAAACAATTTAAAGAATTAATTTATTGTTAATTTTACTTCAATCCATAAAAAAAAAGACCAAAACCTCCTTTTGGCACCAGCAATAAATTAATTACATTCGAAAAAACACAAAACAAAAAAAAATTGGAACAAACCCACAGATGTCAAAAGGAAAATTGCTTCTTCATAAAATACTATTCATAGCTTTCTATGAGCAAAGCAATATGGCAAGAAATTTTTCATAGAATACTATAAGTAGCCTCCACGAGCAATTTTCATAACATGCAATACAGTATTCTATTAAATCTTTCTCGTGGAGCCTCCATGTTACGTAACCTACCACATAAAATTAAAATTTTTTAACATGAAAATACAAAAATATTTAAACTAGTATAACACTTCACGGTATATAGTAACACTTGTTGATGAATCCGAATTGTGAATTTTGAAGCTTATTCAAATCGACTTTTTTTGGGTCATTTCAATTTCAGCTCAATTCAATTTATTTCTCGTACACAAATTATTTTGACTGAGTTTTCTATGCCAATACTCCACTGTAATGCGGTTGGAAAAATAACAAATAATAAATCCAAACCCCAATTATAATACAATTACAAAGTACATATGTCTAGTCTATGCTAAAGTAGACGACTACGCGACGCGGCATTTGCGGTAGTGGCAGTGTTTGCGATCAATTACATTGTCTTTCATTAGCAATTCGAATTCTCAGTTAATTTGTAGTGATTTTAATTTAGTTGGACACCTTGTTTATGCATAAGATGTTCTTTTTAATTAACACGCACCTTCTTAAGGATATACCATTTACCACGTGCACTTGTTAAAATGTCCGTCCGGCGCTACAGCTTCTTAGATAAGCCAAAAGATCAAAATCCGTCTTTAAGTTAACAGCTTTTGCTGCCAGCACCAGCTAAGTTAATTGAAAGCTTTCAATGTCGCAACTCAACTGAACGCTTACGCACTGTGTAATACAAGTAGGTACCGTACAATCGCGCACTCTTACATCGCACTCTGTTGACAACGAACTGTTTATTCCTCCCTCATCTCCGCGGTTATTATTACCAATTATAAAAGTGAATTTTTTTTTTTGTGGTCTCGCGATTAATAAAAATTCTTTTCAAATCTCGCTCGTAACTCTGTGTATATGGAGGTATCGCTAGTTAATACTATTGTACTATTTAATTGATCAATTGATAACAACAACAACAACAAAAATTCGTTATGTGATCAAGGAGAAGAAGTTGGAGATGGCTTACCACATGCAACAGCTCGAGTGTTGTATCCAAAGAGGAACTATTTTTAACGGAGGCGTTGTGCAGACGCTCCTCAGCTGCGCCACGTAACGAACTAGAATAGACAGTAGTGCCGAAGGCGAATAAACAAAGGACAAAAAGACTAATTGCTAGCACACCACCCGTCATTGCGAGTCGATGCTTTTTTGTGTTGTGCGATTGTGGCATGTCAAATTCGATGTTTATATATTTATAAGCTTTTCGATGAGGCTCTCATTCAGTATGTTCTGATTCGTTGTTTTTGTTTTACGTAGCAATTTGTTTTATATCAAAAAATTTAATCATCTAACACCGGTTTCTATGAATAAAATTCGTTAATTTATTATTATCTACCGTTGGTTATGATTCTAACTATATCCCGTTCCCGGCCGGCTGACTGATAGGGGCACAAACTTTAAGTGTTTTTTTTTTTTTTTTTTTTAATTTTTATTTTCAGAATTAAAGCAAACAGCAGCAGATAACCAGATAAAAGAGCAAACTGAGTCAATAAAAGAATTTTTGATCTAAGGAGTGTAGCTGGAGCTATGAACTTTTTTGTATGACATTTTTTTTTTTTTTTTTTTTTGCTTTGATGTACACTTTAGGCCTACAATAGCTTGCACAAGCTACACTAACGTGTCGACGACGACGACAGTTCACTTCAAAAATAAATGTCAAACTTATCGTAAGGTTTGGGCTTTTTTTGCGATACCCAGCTAAGCAAGTACGCTTAATATCTTGATGACATTAATCTAGGAATTTCAGATATATTTGGGGGATACCCAATAAAATAATTTTCAATCATAAATTATATTATTTCGTTGAATTTTTATTTCGCAAGACGTTGGTATATAATGCACTATGCTTTGGGTAGAGAAGATTTTTTTCATCTTATCCCATTGATTACAGGTGAATGAATTAGATAATTTTAGCATAATTCTCGAGGTTTTTTGTGCTAAATAAAACGTTAGATTTACATAAATACGTAGGTATAGTCTGACTGTTCTCGTTTAGAATATTAATTTATATATTTTTTAGACCTAGTTAAAAAAAATTTACATATTTAGAAAAAGTGAAATTTTCATACACAAAATTAAAAATCTTAAAAAAATTAGAAAAATTTCATTTTTATGACAGAAGCATGGTTTTGAGATCTAAGGGCCAGTTGTACAATCGTGGTTAAAATATTGATCCGGGGTTCAGGAATTTCAATTCACCGATTTCGGCGGATTAACCGAGGTTTAGTAATGATTAAGTAATACAATTGGCTAAAACTATCGTTGAACCCCAGTTAATCCGCTGAAATACGCAAGTTAAAATTGCTGAACCATGGTTCAGTTTGTGAACCACGATTGTACAACCGGACTTAAGATTTCAATCAAACTTGACATGATAGAAAACACAAAAAAAAAGTTGGTCCCGCAATGCATGCCGTCCGTCTTTATGTCTGTCTTAGACAAACTTCGACCTACAGCCTAAGCCACTGAAAAGATTTTCTTCAAACTTGAAACTTAAGAGAAATCGATCGTTTTTGAAAAACGTTTTTATCTGGAAAACGCCTCTAACGATTCTGATTGCTTAAAATGTTTGAGTGTGCACTAACAGGCTTTAAGAAATTAATAAAGAAAACAGGTATTTTGAAGAATAATTTTTTGAAAAGAAATTTTTTTATTTTTAAATAAAAACGATTTTTTGTTATTTTAAATTTTCTAAAAATAGAAGGCATTTAGTAATCTGGTTTTTAATGTTTGACTTAAATTTAAAACAAACATTGAATATTAAAAACAAAAATACTACCTTCTTCATAAAGTAAAATTTTGAATAAAATTAGTTTGAAGACAATTTTTTCATTTTTTCTTCAAAATTTCGAATTAAAAAATCAATTATTTAAAAAACTTCAATTAAAAACAAAATAAAATAATTGATCCTTGATTTTAAAAAAAGGTACAGGATGACATTGTAATTGTTGCCGTTGGATTTTAATAATTTTTTTTTTCTATTTCAAGTCAATTTTTTAGAAAATTGCCCCTCCCACGCCTTAATCTTTTTTCGCATCTTTTACAAAACACCCTGTAAATATACCTTCATAACTGGCAACTCGATTGAAAAAACACATGTTCTCATGAGTGAGAAGCAGTCTATAGGAAACGCGTGCAATAGACGAACGGAAAAAAGTTGCTGCACTTTATAGACTTATTACTCGGCAGATCATCTGCTCGCATCAGTTTTCAAAAGCAATTTGAAGTTTTTTAAAAAATTATTTTTTTGTTTTGTTTTATTGTTTGTTACGTTAACAATGACTTTTAATTATTTCATTTACATTAATTCAAGAATTAGTTTAATTGTTAATCGTAAATAAATTTTGTATTAAAAAAGAAAATAATAAATATATATTTATAAAAATTTAGTTCAAAAATTTTATTTACTGTCCGATATGTTGTCTCTGCCACCGTAATGAAATTACTTACTATGTCTGTAGCTGTTGCAAAGAGAAGTAAAATTGTACACATAATGTTACACGAACTCAACAAGTCTTATACTTTTCACAAATTGTTACACTCAAATGATAAGTACAAAACAGCTTTTGTGTGCTAATTCAGGTTTCATTCTTTCTTCACTTCAATAGCATAGGTTAGACAAAATTAATATCAAAGAAATATCAAAAAAAAAATAAGGTCAATTTATCAAGAGAATGAGTACTCTGTCTTCATTGTACGATTTGTTTTTTCGTAAAGACCTAAAAAAAAAGTTTTACTCAAATATCTAATAATTTTTTTCGACAACTATTAGGTACTGCTTCGGCATTAATAGTTTTTCAATGGTTTTGTATATGTATTAAGCCTCAATTTTATCTTCAAACTCATTCAACCCTAACAAATTTAACCCTGGCACAAGTTAAGGGTATAAGTACATTTAAGGAATTGATAAAGAAAAAAGTAAAACTTTTCATCTCGATTTTTAACAAATATTGTACAAAATCGCTTGGAAATTACAATTTGCAAATTGGTGAAATAAAGCCACAAATGTACAGTGTACATTTTGGAAAATGCTTATGATAAACAAAATTCAGTTTTATTAGATTTTTTTTTTTAATTTGTGGCCTTTCTTTATGTCTAATTTCTTGGATTATTAATCGTTTAGATGAATCGTGAAGGAAGTAAAAAAAAAGATTTTGTTGGTGGAGAGTACGAATTCATGTTCTTGCTTTTATACTAGAAAAATAATAAAAATTCGAAGAAAACCCCAAGAAGTAAGACAAAACCCAACCTCTTTTGTTTTTATTTTTAAACTGTCTGTAATTATATACATATGTATGCATGTTTGTATGTACATACATATATGTATGCCTTGGTTTAAATGAAATCAGAAGTTGAATTAATTTGAATTGTTTATAACGTTTTGTGTATTATATATTTGCAAACGATTTGCTAAAAATATTCTTAAATATTTGTACATATGTATTTTTTATTTTGCAAGATTTATTTGTGTTAACTTGATGGGAAGAAAATAAGTTTAAACAAGATTGGGCAGTTATCAAATATATTTTTTTTATTTTTGTTTTATTGTCGAGAGTTTAGATGCTGTATATTAATTTGCATGCTAGCATGATGAAATTTTGTAAAAAGTGAAAGGTGAAATAATATACCTTTTATAGAATAATTTTCTCCTCATATTATTTAACATTAAAGATGTTAAGATAGCTACTTCTTTATAGTGACTATTAAAGTTCAAGGTATGCGATGTTCAAAAACAGGAATTAACAGTTAGTTTTGTGGATGTTTGTTATCAATTTTAATACATTTATTCCGTTTTAATTATAATTTATATTTTCGTAGCCTTTTTTAATTTAGGTAAAAAAAATTAAGACTTCTGGTGGACGCATAGTTTTTTTTTATTTTATCAGTTTCTCAAGATTTTGAAAGAATTTAATTATTAAACAAATAAATAAATAATATGAAAATCTATTTTAGATTAATAAGGTATAAATTGCCTGAAGAATATTGTTGTCACAATTGTCGGTTTTGAGAAATAAGACAAAATAAAATAGCTCACAAAGTATCTACAATTAATAATAAATTGTTCTGCATTGCTGATTTAATATTTGTGTCTAGAGTTTGTTGTTTTTTTTCACCCTGATCTGGGCAGATCACTTAGCAAACAGCATAGCCTGAGGTGCTGAGCGAAACCGAGTAAATAATCAGAACTTTTTCCAATTTATTATGAAACACACTTCAGCACTGAATATATTATAAGTAAACTATCGGTTTTTTGAAAATTGAAGAAGTTGGCCATGCTAGGCTTTTTACACCATTTGCTTGGCCAAATTTATTCTGAACACTATGAACTATGACAACCTCCGTGATAGTTCTGATTTAAAGAAAAATAAAGTTCAAATCTCTGATATATGTACCTATGTTTGTACATATTATGTAGATTATGTCTGAGCTAAACAAGAAACACTGATATTTTTGACAGCTGAGTGCTTTGCTCTGTTTTGAGCTTTTAATAAAAATTGAAATTGTAGAAATCCGTCAGCTTTCAGCTTCAGCTTTTTTTAATTTTAGGATTGAAAACCGCAACAATTAACGAGGCTGAACCAATCTGCTTAAAATCTATCTGATTACGTATAGAGGATTAATTCTAATTTTTTTTTAATTTTATCTAGTACGGGTGTAATAGTAGTGGCATGATAGTTTTTGAAAAAATTTTGAAAAAAATATTTAATTTTTGCTCCAATTTGTTTTTTTTTGAAAAAAATGTTTTTTTTTCTTCTCCACGCTTATCAGTATTGTAACTAACGCAAAACTGTGAAAAAAGTGGGCAGAAATTGGTGTTTTCGTTTCCATTTTGATGACAATTTCACAATGTTTATGAACCACCCAATTTGTTCCCTTAATTGGTTTTTACGACTTTGATCATTCGGTACATGAAAACGGTTCAATCGATTTATTTCAAATTTTACGGAAATATTGTTGGTCTATAGTTCTTTAAAATGTTTTACCAAATTAAGTCCTACAGTCAATATTTTTAAATCAGTAAAAGATTTACAATTAGTCTTTAAAAAGTCGTTTTGTAGACCTTTTCTGAATGTAATGATGAGGAGCCAAAAAAAATAATCGTTATAAAGTTTTGAAAAAATCTTGTAGAATATTAATTCCAGTTTTTAAAACTACCCATAAATTTTCGGTGTCCTCATTCCTTGCGATAATATTGGTAGTCAAAGTCAAAAGTCTGTTTTTTCATTCAAAGCCAGATATTTTTTTGAAAAAAAATTGTACAATGACGAAAAAAGATGACCCTAAAGCTGAATAAACAAGTTATTGAAACAAAACATTAAATTGGCTCAAAAAAAAATTTTCAAAGAAAATGACAATGTTCAAAAAAAAAGAAAAAAATTTAAAATTTTTGGGTCGTGCTGCTTCTTATGATTGCGCAATAACGGTACCTTAAAAAAATCATTTGCGATAATTTCTCAATATAAAAAGGATTAAGCTTCAGAATGCTTTTTGTTTTATCTCAATACGACTATACTTTTCACAGAGATACAGCTCTTCGAAAAACACTAAAAGAAAGTGATTTTTTTTGTTCCCTTAATTGTTTTGACAAGTGTGTTTGGCACTGAAAATATATGAAAAATGTTCAATACATAAATATGCCATGACGAGTGACTGTTTTATAATTTTCAGTTTATGAAAAATTTGTCATCGTGCCATATCGTACCTCACACGCTTAAATTTAAAGAACAAGTTGTTGTCACAGTTTTAGTTATATGTATATTTGTTAATAAATTATATTGGTAAAAAGCGTTGAATGGTGTTCATCTTCTATTGAATCTAATATTTCACTATTTAGTTCGTTATTTTGAATGAATCTCGTACCTTGTCCTAATCTTGCATTACTTTCCCATATCCGAGTAATATCCATATCCGTAAGTGATATAATATCCTGCTTTTTTTCTGCACCGTTTAACCATAACCGATACAAAACCCTATTTTGCCACAAAAAGTACACAAGCAAATTCATTACAGCATTAATTTCTATATCAAGTACATACCTATGTGTCTATTTTTTTCTTAAAAAGAAAACATGTTAAGCTACTACTTTCATCGGACCTATAGTTCCTTTCAAAAGAAGCAGCCGGACAGTAGAATTCTGTGTGAGTGTATCCTTCTTTGTTTGTATCAATAAAGTGAAGTCTTTTCGCAATTCACTCCAGTTGAAGTAGCTAACACAATGGAGTTACCTGCTGCTGTTCCATAGTCGTCCAAGATACCTACACCTTATAGCGCTAGATGCAACATGGAACTATGTTTACTTTTTGTCTCCTATGACGAAAAACGTTTCCAGTTCACAGCACACACATCGGGCAGTAATAATTGGATTACACTCAAGGGATGCATTTTACTGGGAGCATAAAGGCAAACAAGTAAACCATCCATAATAGGATCGCTATATGTGTATGTAAGCTCTAGAAATCCTCTATGGTGTCCTCCGTCCTGCGATTCAAGTTCTGCCTTTTGTTCGGGTTTTTCAAATTTATTGCTAATTTCAGTTTGTATCTATTTTCATTTGCTATAGAGTATAGAAAACTTTTTGAAAATAGCTGACAAAAAATTGACAGTTTCCCTATCGGAGATTTAATGAAATATTACACAAGAAGTGCATTATTCGTTTGGACTATTATAAACTTTTGTTTTTTTTTTTTTTTATTTTATTGTTTTGCAAAACAACTTTAAGCAATGAATGGAAAATATTTCGATTAGAAAAGTTTATGATTGTGCTTTTTTGTTACTGAAAAAAAGGTGTAGAAGTTTGTTACTCAAACAAATCGTTTCAGGGTTATTACATGATGAGAGCGATACAAATAATTTTGTTTTTTTTTTGTCCTCAGAACCAGATAAATCTAGAATCTTTATTATCAATGCAAAGTTAATTTAATTATGGAAACATTATTTTAAAAGTAATATTCTGTAAATGTAAATTTTGTTGTTATGCACACATGATTAAAAACTATTCATAATAATCTTAACTTGGTCGGAAAAAAAATCAAGTACTGAATTGAATAATAGAAGAATAAATAGGACTGTAATATAATCACCGGGTTATTTTATTGAAACTAGAATTGCATCACGAATACCTCGTAAATTTTCAAAAAATCTGGTACATATGCTAGGTTTATACGATTGGCAAATTGCTAATATTTCTCTCAAAAAACTGGAAACAGAATTGACAAATTAACTCATTCCCAAGTAAAATTTAAAATTTCATTTAGAACTCGTAATGTCCACTTAATATTATATCATTTGAATGAAGCGATTTAAATTAAATCTGATATGCTCTTACGATATATGTACAATTAATATAATGTACCCCGGATTGAAAATAATTCAGGAGAATTATCGGACAAAATTGAACTTGAATTATATGGAGACAAGAATTTACTTTTAATGCTTAAAAACTTTCTAAAAAGTACGTTAAATTTGAACATCTGCGGATTTGGATAAAGAAAATGGAAAATTAAGGAATTTGGACATTAAATAAATTTGGTGGCACAAATGGCTCATGAAGAATCAGGGCCTAGCGACTTACATCTCTCAACCATTCCTGTGTTCGTGTCTGCATGAATCGAAGGGATCTACAGTTTATTGCCGAATCCGAACGGCTAAGGTGAGCGGCACTTTTCTATGACAAGAGATACTTTTGGAGGATTTGTCATTTCCTCGCAAGAGATAGTAGCTCCGAAAAAAACTTAAGGTGGAAGCGGCTGGTATTGAACCCCAGACCTCTGGCATGACAGTCCAACGCACTAACCGTTACGCCATGGGCTACTACAATTTGGACATTAATTTAAAAAATATTTGCTTAAAAATTAAAGCTAGTAAAGAGTGGCAAAACTTTGCAGTGATGCAGACCCGAAGTAGCCCTAAGGCAAGTGCCGAGGGGTCCAGCGCCAACTCAACCAGGAGGCCCTTGACACAATTTCTTTGATAGGTGTATTTATATTGCTTGTTGAAATAAAAGCGTTTGAACTGCGCTTCAACTTATTTGAATACCTTCCTCAAATTGAAATGGGATTCTTTTATTTCTACGTTATAGTCCAAACACAAGAGACGCGACAAAGGTCTTTGAAAACTTTTTTCAACATTATCTGCATTAAAATTATTTGATACTTGTTATACACTAGTCTTTCAGTGCAAGATTAGAGTTAAACCCAAGTTAACTAACCAAGCTTGATCGGTTAACTCCGGATTTACTGAACAGATGCTCTTGATGCTTTATCCTCCGAACTTCCCATTAATTTTTTTTTTTTTGAAAAACCGTGAATACATTCATGTCCAGAGTTAACTTACTCTGGCTTATCTCGACACTGAAAAACTGGGCCTAAATGACTTAGCAACTTTTTTCTCCAAAATTAATTTTTTGTTCGAAAGCGCATGTATGGTTTATGTTTAGATATATCAATTTGGTTGCTTACCAAATCAAATTCCTTTAACCACTTTCGACTATTTAAGCACAGGTTTTGGTTTAACTGAGAAATTTAATATTAAATAAAAAATAATTTTATGCTCAGTGGATGAGCTAAGTGTTAAAACCGTAACAAAAATATGTTTAAATGTTATATTACCACAATTTGTCTGAGAAAGTAAATTCTGAGGAGTCAACCTTCTAAGAATTAATAACTCCTGGAAGTAAAGAGTCAGAAAAAATTTCATTGAATTAGAAAATTGGACAGATTCCTAATTTAATATTTTAGGTTTGTGTCAAACATGTAATAAGTTCATTTCAAAACACTTTCAATTAGATAGATAGATATGTTTTATTATTTGAAGGAAAGTAGCTTAATTAACAATAATTTTTTTAAGTCACTAGCTGACCTGGCAAACTTCGTTCCACCTATAATTGATCAAATTATTAATGTTCCTTTTGAAAGTCGAAGAAGCTACAGTTGTTATTACGATTTCCCGGCCTAATTTTCCAATTTTGATCTTCAAAGTGTGTTTATCTGGTTCAATACAAATCCAAAAAAAAATCTTCATCCAGTTAAGGTGATGTTCAGCCGAGTTATGAACATACGAACAAAAAACTAATTCAGGTAGTTTGTTTTCACGATTTTCTGACTTTGTTGGTTGAATTTTCTAAATTTCGTTCAAATTTTCCAATTTTCTGCTCCGTTGTGTGTTAATCTAGTTTAATAAAAATCCAACTTTCACACCCCTATAATAATAAGTGGCATATTCGTAACAATAAAACAAAAATTTTGTACAATTGTATTTTTGATTTCTATACAGGAAGGTACTGAATGTTAACTGTATGGTAAATATTTCAAAAAATAATGAAATATTAATAGTAAATTTCCCACTCAATTGTCACTAATCCAAATACATATAATATATTTTTTTAAATCAAACTGTCTTCTGTTTTTTATAGATTTATCTTCAATTTTTCATTTCAAATATTGTTTGAATAATTTAAAATCATGAGCATCAGCCCGCAGCGAAACAACCGTAACACTAGCAACAACCTAATGAAGATTTTTAACTTCATTCAAAACAAATAAAAAAATAAAAAATATAATTTTGATTATCTAAATGTTTATTCCATAACAAAGTACCTACGTATATTAAATTTGATTAAGAATGCATGATTTTTAATGGAAAACCATCTCAATCCCCATCACAAAAAATGCCACCATTAAACAGCTGTAGGCAGTGTTTTGTCTATTTTTTAACATTTTATTTAAAGCTTTTTGTGGCATAACACAGAATTAATCATTAGTTTATCCATCTATAATTCATTTCCATCTATTTAAAATACATTTTATCATCCATATCCTCAAAGAGCTTCCATTTTCCATTTTAACACAGTCAATCAGGAAATTCTAACCGCAATATGTCCACACCGCATAGAGGAGTTTGAGTCCTACTGCCACGCAGCCATCATATATCCGCCGCCAGGCACCATGCGCGCCACCACTGCACCGCTCGCCTCAGCCCGACCTTCCAACCGACATTCTCATTCAAGTATATCATTACAGTTTGATTTATGTAGGTATGTATATTTTATTTTGTTAAAATATTCATAGCTCCTCATTTGGGCCCACACCTTTGCTTTGATGTCAAATTCTCCTGCTACATATAACGAAAGAGGCAAAAAGGACCCCCAGCCTGATGGAGAAGTGGAAGTTGGATATTCAGAAATATAAATTTAAAATTTTGGTATACAGTTTGTCGTCATCAGTCGTTTTAGAGCTGCATGCTTCTCAACCGGGATTCAAATGAGTGCCTATTGGATTTGGAGGAAGGGGACATTGAAGATTCAACCTTTCTCAAGAAAGTAATAATAATAAGTAATATATGCGAAGTATCGACCACAGGATCCCTTATTTTTCTACTTCGAAAACCATTTTATATGAACTGAAATGAAAAGGACACTCATAGGGAGTGAGAACACCGAACACGACAGCTTTCAAAGATGTGGCCGCCCTTTTTTGTTTCTCCTAGAAAGTCCTTCGATATTCATAATGTCATTGGTATTTTTTTTTTTTTTTAGTTTTTTGTTTTTTTTTTTCATCTAAGGCGCGCGTAAAAAGTCTCATTTCTTTTTATATGTTCCGGTCAGGTCACTGGGAAATGATCGATGTTCTATAAGAATTTTTTTGACTTTTTGATTTAGGGACTCGCCCATGAGGAAAATGAATTGCTATGTTCGAACACTTTATTTTGCATAAAACAACTTTATTACTATAGGATTGTGTATAGGTACTTTGAGTTGTGTTTCGGATTTATGTTGCTTTGGTGGTTGGAGGATTATTCAAGGAAAAGTGCTGTCAACGATTGTTGCGATATGTGATCGAAGCGTCATTACTGTCGCTTCTACTGGAGATTTGGTTTTGAAATGAAAAGTATAAATTCATTGACTAACTTAGCAATAGAACGTGTAAGGGAATTTATTATTGGGATAAAACATTGTGGCATCTTATCATAAAAGATTCTTTATATTTATTATAAAACTTTTTCATTTATTATCTAATTACAGTAATTTCCAGTTCTTAATACGCGACAAACTTATATGTGTTCAACCGCTATGCACAACCATTCACATTTTGTCAGACAAACATTTTTGAGTTGGTTGTCCTCCAGGACCTTGAGACAAATCGGTAAGGATACAAATTACTTTGATCGTGGTGGATCTTGTGGATAAGCTCAAGCATAATTAAATACAGTGGCAGAGGCAGAGCTAGTTTTACCATGGGCAGAATGCTTAATAGACCAGTTCTTCAAAATTTGAGGTGTAACAAAAGTTATTTATACTTTCTACATCGAAAAAATGTTACTGCCACAATTCTTGTGGCGCGTCAGAACTTTTTTGGTTTCGGGGCACTGTCATTAATGACACTTGATGCCTACAAAATTTCTTCAGCAATGGCAGTAGTTGGTGAGAATAAATTATATTCTAGCATTAAGCATATACATTTTTGAAGTTAATTTGCTGCTCTTAAGCATTAAATAAACGGTTTTAAAAACGAAAGCAAAAAACTATTAGGTAATGATAGAATTTTTATGTTTATTAAAAAAATATCGCATGAACTTGTTCTTGCAGTTGAAAAGTACTGAACTTTCTCTTGTAGTTGAAAATTATAATGTTAACGGAAGAATTTTAAAAATGTCAAAAGTACTAAAAATTTAACAGAACAAAAATGAAAACGCTAATGATATTACCTTTAATTATATACATATACCGTGTGTTCAAACTACTAAAAAACACCAGATTCCAAAATTATACCTAAATTGTTTGCCCCATTCAGAGGATATACGCGATTTACTCACAAAGAAGGATATTTTTCTCACGGCACGGCAGCACAGACCGCCTGATGGTATAGTGAAACCATCTTTTTCAGACTTCACCATAATCGTATTGTCTATTTTGATTACAACCTAGAAATATTTTTTTTGACACGATACGAATACTTTTCTCATAGAATTTGGATAATTTGGACGTTTAGCCTTCGAATTCTACAAAAAAAAAGTCTTAAATACAAATACATATATGAGATTTATTTAACTAACAAGATCCTGCATAATGAAATTAAATTCATTGAAATGTGGTTCACTGGGGCGTATACGCACTTTTTTATTTTATTAATTTTTTTACAAATTTTACTTTTTATTTTTGCACGTTAAGTTGGTTTATGTCAATTAAGAAAGCTTTTTCGATGAATTAATTAATTAATTAATTAATATTTGTTTGATATTACTTTTTTTTACAGCCGCTGGTGCTGCAAACAGCTGTTATTATTATACTAATTCTATTCTCTCCAGATTTACAACAACATTTTCCTCAATCACCGGGGGAACCCACAATCTTATTAGCTGCAACCTCAGGTACAAACAAGAGCATTCAAACAGTGAATGTGAAGGCAATATTTATTATCAGTAAAACCGGCTTAAGAGAAACTGCAAAATGTCACAGTCTTTCTTTCACTTAAGAGGGTTTTTCACTTAAACGAACCCCGCTTAGGTGAAAAAAAATTGTGGAGAATTGTGCAAAATATGTGCACGAATTTCTGTTGAGGAGAGGGAGCGGGAGATTTGAAATAGTGTGGTGAGAAAACTAAATACAAAAGTAAAAATTGTCAAAAAATTTATAAAATATGCAATTTGCCACATTTTTACAGATATCCTGAAAAAATTATAGATTCATTATATTGAGTATATCGTTTAAAAAATTCAATGTAGTCCACCCGCCGTGAAATCACTCTTAAAGACAGTTTACAAAGATTAAGTTGTTAAAAAATCTTAATGACTTAAACGAACTTCAGGTCCCTTGCTTAGTATGACATCCCATTTTAAATGCTTATATTAACTTATTTAAAACAAGGCATAACAAAAACGTTATGAATGTCTATCAAATCTTATCTTTAAACCTTTTACCATAAAGTCCAAATAATTGTTAAGACGGAGATTCGAACAGAAACAAAACCTTAAAAATACTGAACATTTACGTACAGTTATGTTCCTAACGTATATGTACCTTCTGTAGTATTTACTTAACCTACCTACTTCTATGTGTAAATATTAGTGGATTGAACTATTATGTGAGAGAGGTGGAGGTTTGGGTTCAAATACAGCCAATCCCACTTTAAGTGTTTTGTTTTCAGGCAATGTTGCGTGAGAGTTATTTACAAATCTTTAAAGAATAATATCTCATCATGATCAAGTGACTCTCATCTTAGGCGTTCGAGTTCAGCAGAAAATATATAATCTCTTTCATTCCTTTTGACCTACAACACGACAACAGAAATGGTTGAAAGTGTAAGCCCACTAGGAGACCCTGCTTTTTACGAGCTTTTGACTTATTGTTTTATTTTGTAGCTTCTATTTCAACAAAATAATTATTGTTGACATCATGTGAATTTATTCCACACTAAAATTGTATGTCATCCAACCAGCACACTGATATATGTGGTCAGGATAATTCTATACACCTTATAATCCTACAGATTGTTCTTTTTAGATTCTTCAAAGGATTCAATCTCTTATAAGATTCCTATAAATATAACTGCTTCTATAGTGTATATGTGTGTTCCTACTTATACTTCAAGCTGACGTAAAATATGTACTATTATCATTAAAAATTGAACTCGAATAAAGACGGAGCTATGTATATATACGAAAAGGTGTATAGCAACACAATCCATTACACTTCCTAGAGCCCAAAACTCACATAAATGATACCAAGGTATGATTAAGTATTTCAAAAAGACTGTCGCCCACAGGACCAAAACCAACAAGTACACCAGGCCTCTGATGATTTTACCAAGAGGCGAATGTGTGGTTAATATAGAGTACACGCTCGTTAAATGGCTGCTTTTACTTTAATATTCCATTATATCCTTTCATCTTTCTGCCGCACAAGAGTCATCTTGGAGCTCGACCGAACGTCATATGGGGGTAATAGCCATCCTAAATTTTTAGCTTAACATCATGCAGAGTAAGTATTATGACATTAGGTGGAGCTAGCATCGTATGGTATAGGTACATCTACCACTACACTCCGCATCATATGCGAAAGAGAAAGATAGTAATTAACCTAATTTAGTAAATATGTAATTTCATTGTGTTAATTAGGGCGTTCTTTTCGCCGTTGTTATTGTTGGTCTTGTTGTTGTATACATTTTCTTGTTTTTTAACGTTCTGATATTGTGTACTCGCCTACACACATGCTATACGCAACCTTTATACCTAGAAAGTTCATAATATCAGGATGCTTGTTTAAGGATGCTTGTTGTAATGTATTTAGGTGTATTTTGTAGTGATGGTTATTAAAGGCTATACCTATTGTATACGACGAAGGTACTGGGTCGGGCGTGCCTTTGAAAAGCGTTTACATTGTTCGGACTTAACACTTGGTAAGTTGAGGCATGGAAAGAATTGTGACATACCATCAGAAGGCCTTGTTCTCTTGTGGCATGGAGCATGTGAGCCGGTAGGTACTATAGGTAGGTACTTTAAGGCTATAAAGGAAATGCTACCGGTTAACATGGAATTTTAATTTGCAAATATTTCAACACGAATAATATTTTAAAGTGAATAAAGCTTCATCAGGACAGGAGTATAAAGGCTTTCGAAAACATGCACACATGATGCGTGGTTAATTATTATTATTGTTATATGATATTTTGTTTGGTAAGCCTTTGATGTAAGATAAAAATGCTATATGTAGCAAAAACAGTTAATTAATATTTTTGTAGTTGGTTGAGTGTGTAAATTACACGCAGCCGCCATTGAACAAAAAAAATAATATGAGGGAAATATAAAATGGTTTCTTGTGTTTTTTTTTTTTTTTTTTGGGATGTTTTTTTTTTAGTATTGGTTTGAAAATTATGATAAAGGCTTATTAATCAAGTATTACCTACCGGCAGGTGATATGATTTTGTATTTTTTTTTTAACAATTTTAAAGACATTGACAAGAAATTTAGTGCCGTAAAGGTGTCGTTTTAAAGCTTTAAAGTTTATTTTTAACTACCTATAAATATTTTTTTTTTAAACATCAAATATACCTATGTACATGTAGAATGTGGGTAAATTCTATTGAGCTAAAAAGTATACTGTAATTATTATAGTTATTCAATTTGAATGAAAACATAGGTTAAACGCCTCAAGGGTATACCTCCAACTCCACACGCGGTAAAGTTGTGCAAATTCAGTGCAAATTGAATGAGCAGAGCAGATACAAAAAACTAAGCAGAGGTGCTATGAAAATACTTGCATAATAAAGAACCTGCTCCAAAAAGTTAGTTCTGAGCAATTACTCAAAACTCCCAAAAAACTTCAATCCAAAAAGAGACAATCCCCATGGTTAAGGGGCCCATTGGACAAAATTAAAAAAAAAAAATATTTACTAAGTTTAACAAAATAATAAAACTTTTAGATGGAAGGAAATGTATGGCATATAAAAATTTCACTAAATTCACTACACTTGCAGATCTTGTTTTTGATAAAAAACACTAACTCATGTGGACTTATGTTTTTAAAACTAAGGAATTAATTTTTTCACTTTGAGAAAAAAAAGATCGATTCTTTGATCTTCGGTTCGGAAAGTTAGTTAACGGTGTCAAAATATGCAATACATCGGCACGACAAAGCGAGCATTAGGTATAAGAATGACAGAACACAAAAGAGACATAAAAAACAAAAGAGAAACAACTGGACTATCCCAACACATTTTGCAGACTGCGGACTGCGCACGAACCAGACATCGACAACGTTAAAATCTTGGACAAAGAGAGGAGGAGAGGGACGCGGTATACTTTGGAAAGCCTACGTATCCAGCAAAAGAGAACGACTTCCATGAACTTAAAAGAGGACATTGACGGAACAAATTCAATATACAATATTGCCATACTGTGATATTTATGTTTTATGTTAAGAAGTTTAGTTTTATTGTTCAAATTATTTTTTTATTCATTTATTTATTAAAATGGTGCTGTTTGTTGATGTTAGATGTAGGGAAGTGCAATTTTTAATTTTTACGATGCAATAAAATCAAAGTAATTTCAACAATATGTATGACTTAAAACTATACTTAAATCTAAAAATTTAATCATTTTCTTATATATATAAAATATGTAGACACAATAAAACCGCCCCTAATGATGGTGAGAAATTCCAGCGAAAGGTCGGGATAAAATTTATGTGCGAGTTTTCATTTGCATAATTAAACAAAACTTGACCAAAAAAGCCCAAATTAAAATTATTAATACACGCAATTTTTTTAATTTTTAGTATTTCTAGTTTATTATTCTACTACCGTTTTCTCATGTATACTCCGTAACGCACCCACTTTTTTTTTATAAATAAAAGGAATACAAATTAAGAAAAATAGCTTTTTCCTACTACCTATTTATTTTTTTTAAACGGTAAAATTTCCTAAAAGATGCATAAATTAATCGACATAAATTAACTTCACGTGCACAAATAAAATTGTTGTAAGTTTTGTGAATTTAAGAATTAATGAAATAAGAAAAGTACGTATACGCCCGAGTGTACCACTATTTTAATTAAATTAATTTCTTCTCTTTTTATGGATCAGCTTATTTATTTTCTTTTATAACTACGTACATAAATAAGTTTAAGGCATTTAAATTCTTATTTATTTTGTCCAATCCTACATAGCCGCCGCACCCTCTCTCATGAAATTGCTGCCATTTATTTTCTCTTTTTGAAGAAAGCTCTTCAGACTCACCTTCAAACATTGATAAAAATTCAAATTCTTCGAGGAATTTAATTGTTTTTTTTATATTCTTTGTAATTATTTTTGTTTATAAATCGAAATCAATTTGATATTTAATTCATAAAAAAAAATGTTTTAAAAAAATCTATTTATTAAAAATTGACATTACAATGATGGGGATAATTCTAAAAAGTGGTTCCGTGGGTATGTACATATCTATTCGTCCTCTGAAATTTTAGCTAGAGCCTTCACAAAACACATTCCTGAAAATACCTGACCTTTTTATAAGGATTAAGAAATCTTTTCTATGGTATATACTTTATTTGAATATCCTACAAATGAGGTGATTAAAGTTGTTATGATCCCTCTTATGCTACTGTGACTTTCATTAAAACCTACATAAATGAGACCAAGAGTCAGAATTAATATTAAGCCTTACTAGCTAAGAATTATTGTTGAACCAGTTAAGAGGATGATGTAGCCAAATCGATGACTTTAAAATAGCTAACTGGCTATCTGTGGAATATAGCGGTATTTCGGTTCTGATCTGAGTTTTATTTCAGTATTTTTCATATTTCTAATTCCCCAGTTATCAAACTTGAAAGACACTTGGAAATTTGGATTTTCGAAAGGACCTAGAAAATTAAATCTTTAATATTCCCTTGAACAGGGTTTTGGAAACCTTTTGATCCTGTAAGGGCCAGTTGTACAAAAGGATTTTAATATTTAACCCGTGATTCAGAAATATTTATTTGTCGATTTCGGCGGATTAACCGAAGTTCCATGACTGAACCTCATTTAATCTTGCCAAAATCAGTGAATTGAAATTCCTGAAACATGGATCAATATTTCAAACACGATTGAACAATAGGCTCTAGGTCTTAACGCAAGAAATTAGGTATCTTATTTGTAAAACAAGTACTTGAAAGTGGTGAAAAACGTCCCGGTCTGTATAAGGTTTCAAGAGTTCCCTTCTTTCCAAACCGGTTCCTGTTCATTCATAAAAGCTAGCTATGTGATTAGGTGACACTTTATCTATTTCAAGATGGATGCCCCCATGCCGCACAGTAAATCCCAAAGTTCTCAAACTATGTTACTGTGTTTAATGATTGTTTTAATATAAACCAACAAAATCCACGTGTTAAGCCTTCATATTATATTGTATATACACTACACCCAGTCACCTAATTCAAAGAACCCTCATTCATTTGGTAAAAAAAAAAACCTAAATTATTGCAGATTTATAGCACCCCCCATATATTCATACATAAACATGTATTTAATGTATCTTTCTCGTTCTGTTCTGATGCTGCTGCATGTATAGAAAGAAGCAGAGAATGCGAAAGGAATTTTACATGAAAATCCTTTCATCCAAATGACAAAGATTCATGGACTTGATGGGATTTTCTCTTATACATACATTTGGAATTACAGAGCTCGTTAGTCGATGCTGGGAAACTTTAATTGGTTGATTTATAGCTCTGATGAGATTCTCTCCTAATTCCAGAAAAAAAAAGAAAAATACATAAATTAAAAAATTTCATATAACATTTGCGTATAGATTCTTTTTGTATATACATAAGGTACAATAATATGGAGGAAGCAAATTTTTATGTTGCTATGAAAATATATTGAAAATTATAACAGATTTTTAAATTTAACGTTTAATAAAGTAGATGTTTTAATTGATCTTTTTGTTCAAAAATTAATTAATACCTATTGTGGGTCTAAATTCTTTTTTATGTTTTTATGTGACATTACACACTCCTTGAGACCTACGAAAAAATTAATAAATATTATAACGCGTCTTCCAATAAGGCATTCCAAACTTTGACAGTTGATAGCAGCCATACTGTTGAGGCTACATCTGTAAAATTGGCTGAAATCTATTCAGTCTTGCCGAAATCAGATGTGCAACTTTTTCCAATGCAACGAAAATAAATTTACACAGGTTCTTATGAGGGCTGAAATATACCAGGCTCTGCATGCAGCCTTCGCTGCACGATGTCTCTATTTCTAATTTCGCTGCATGGGAAAAAGCTGCACATCTATTTTCGGCATCTATCTTTGCCAAATCACCATGAACGGATACAACGTTTAAAAACATGTGAAAAAAAAAATTTTGCAGCTCTGTTTTTAGTTTGCTACTGACACGGCAACAACAAATGTTCATACCGCATGATCTGATGACTTAATCTTTCTCTTTATAAAGGGTGATTCGTATATGGTGTAACAGAAAGCTAGACTATATGGGTTTCGTTGAGACAAGAAAAAAATCGTATGGGAGGGGAGAAGGTCTAGTGTCCCCCTTTTATAAAAAATCATTAAAAAATTAACGAAAACATTTACAATAGCCTGCTCTCCTTTTTCACAAAGCCAGAAATCCGTTCTTTTATTTTGTTTTTAATTAAAATTATTTAAGAGAACAGTTTTTAAAAAATTAATTTTAAAACAAAAAATTTTGAAAAGATAATGAAAAAAATTGTGTTCAAACTAATTTTGTTCAAAATTTTACATCATTAAGGCCCAGTTTTTCAATGTGAGATTAAAGTTAAGCCTGAGTTAACTCACAATATATGTTGGGGTAACCTTGGATTAACTAAAAAAAAAATCGGTGGGTTTTTTTATAATGTAAGTTTTTTAGGGCTTTCTACATTCATACCCCTCTAAAATTTTGCTTGGTGAGTAAGCTGTGGATCTTTAATTTTGCAGGATTAGCTAACTTTGGTTTAACTCACCACTGAAAAACTGGGCCTAAGTATATCTTTGGCGCAAAATTTTAGACGATTTAGTATGATGGTAAAGCATTTTTAGTATGATGCTAGGTTTAAAAGAGGATTTTGCAAATTTTAAACGAGTTACAATCGTATTATCTTTTTAACATTTTACTAAAGATAAAATATCCAAATAGCTGTTTTATTTTTTTAGTATCATATTAACTCCAAGTGTCACTTTGACAATTAAACTGTCACTGTTTTTGGGCGTGTTCAGCGTGTTAAAGCACTATATCGCAGCATTTAACCAAAGCAACCTCTGTGGGTATATGCCCTCTACGTAAATCTGAAATTCCCAATAACTACAACAGATAATATCACTAATTGGATTTTTTTTTTAATAAGTACGTAGTTAAAGCCATAGTGAAAATTAAAATCAATTTTTGTATTGTCCCTCATATAAGATATAGAATAGAAAAAAAATCCACAAAGCATTCTCATTAACTGGTAATGTTTATTCTTTTATTTTGCTATTATTGTTTCTGACACCCACCACCGGTAAATTGTAAGAAAAGGAGATTAATTAGCTTCGCTTAGGATAAATAATTGCCATCCTTCCCAGAAAGACGATGGTATGAATGAATCCAACTGTAGAAGTTGTAGATACATTATATACGAGTATAACCTTTTCATCTTTTCTTGGCCCTATCATCCCCCTTGTTTAAGCTCGTGTCTATATGAAGGCTTCGTCATCGTCGTCGCCTGTAAGTCTACCTTTGTACAGTTAACCTTTTTTTTTTGTTCTCTGTTTAATTCGTTTTAAAAAAAAAATAAAAAAAGGATTAACCTCATTTTCAAACTAGTTCTATACTTTCAACACTACTTTACGCCCTATGCGCCATCATAAACATTCATCTACAACACTATAACGAGGACGGACATTTTCTGTGAATTGACATCCTTAGCTCAATGCCCCCAACTCTCAGAGACTATACGCTGGAAATCTAAAGACGATGCTTCTCTTACAATCATTTTGCTCACAGCCATTAAAGTTTGGTTCAATTTCAATTTCAATGAATGTATAGGGGATTAGGGGGTGTGGTTGTGTGGATTTTCTTTAATTAACGTGTAATAAATGCAGTCTCATTTCATATTTACTGCATATCTACCAGCGAAATGGATGAAAAACTGAATGAATGAAAAAATATTAAATTGAAATGCTTTCCCCAAACACATCACACAGCCAGGAAACGATAAACAGTATACATATATAGGTACCAGAAACGTGACTATAGGGAACAGGGGGATTGGAAAAAAGGACATCATGACGACGAGCAACGCTGATGATGGCGACGATGGTAGATGGTGATAGTGATGGTATGGTAATGGTTGACGGTGGAATGCAATGGATTTCAGGAATAATTGTCCATTCATGGATTCGATTGAAATTTGAAATTGCTGCTCAGTGTAGCGTGCCATGGTCGAAACCTCACTGGCCAATTTAATTAAACTCTTCAAAATAATCACCGCTGCCACGATTACACCCGCCATCATTTATAATTGAAAACATTAATTCGTATCTACATAGAATTGAAGTTGGAGCTGGAGCTAGAGCTGAAGCTGCCGCGAATAGTGAAACAGTCGTGTCTCATTGTTTACCATCACCACCACCCGCAAAACTAATTATTATGCTTAGCTGCCAAATAAATTATTGTTATTATTTAACTGGCCCTGATTAATCATTCGGACCCAATCGAGCAATCAAAATCCAATCCCCTGCGTTGCGACGTCTTTGTACATCGATTAAAATGTATTCGATTAAATACGTCGATTTGGTATACGATATCGTGCCTGTCGCATCGCATCCCTAAACAGAATCCTAATTCGGGCACATGTAAGAAAGGGTACGGAATCTATTTGCACACAGGACACAAACCGGGTAAACGGGTGTTGGGTGCCTTGTGCAAACAAGTAGGCACAGAAGTGTTTGGGTTAGCAAAAATTTCGGTCAGAGATGAGTGAGTGGGAGGTTTGGTTTTGGTCGTTCTGAAAATTCAATTACTGCCGGAATTATTTGGCTGAAAAACATGGATTCGAAATGGTCAACAATTCAGCGTGTAAACACCTAATAAAAATACAATAAGTCGAAGCGTTGACAGTGTAATTATTTCACAGTTCGTAAACCAAACTTTACTTACACCATACACATACACATACATTATCCAGTCCTGCCTGATATACATACACCCACTTTACAAATACAACGTCAAAATTCCACTATGTGAACCAATGCCAATGGAGCTTGGTTCGAATGTGCCGACATATAACAACGTTATTCATGTGGGATTGAACAGCCAGAAACAGATAGAGAGGATGAGAGGAAGAAAGAGAAGAAAACCGTTTTTAGCATGCATAGCATACAGGACATATGTATTTTCAAAGTTGAAGTTCGTTCGAGAACATCCGTTCGCCATTTATGTTTTATATTATTTTTTGTGTAATTTCCATTCTAAAGAGGCATGAGTATAAGCAGCATCACCGGGAACGGGAAGTAGAGCAATTTCAGTTAAAGTACAACATGAAAAGAGGACAATTATTATTAAATTCACAGGACATATAAATGGGAAAATTTCGGATCAGATAAAAGATTAAAATATCTTAATTGGATGAGCTTTATTTTAATGATAATTATTCTGTCTTCTCTCATATAAATGCGTAATTGAGAAATTTTGCAATATTAAATCTTTTTTTGTTTGTTTTTTTTTTTTTTGTAAACCAATCTGCAATTTATGAGCTTATTTTTAAGGTAGGCTACCGTGAGTTTTATTCTTTTTTGAAAAAAAATAAATAATAAATACACGAACTTGTTTTGGTAGTTAAAAACTATAATGTAGTAACTATATGCATATGCATATATGCATATATAATAAATATTAATTTTATATTTAATTTTTTTTATATTGTATGAAGTACTCAAAAGCATCGGATTGTAAAACTATAACAAAATCTGTCAACCCATTAAGAATATGAAAATAAGGTAATTTTCTATAAAAACATCAATCCTGAAATGCAGTTTTTTTACAACTACAACATTAAAGGTAAACATTAAAGGTAAACAGTTTAATTAAACTCGTAGCAGCGATTTTTGAGAAAATTAAAAAAAGAACCAAAATATTTGTTTGGCAACTACCTGTTCTAGGTAAATGGGCTAAACCAAAAATTTTATTTCACTTGTAGGAAATCACATAAACATGCTCTTTATAAAATCTTATAGCAAATCGGCGCACTCGTTCAGACACATACGCACCACGCATGGAAAGACAGACCGACGCGACACGGAAGATTGTAAAAACAACTTTTTGAACTTCTCCATAATTACAGTGTCATTTCTGATTACAACCTCAGCGAGGCGACGTAGAGCCTAGCCTAGAGCAAGTTAAAATTGATATATGTAAATGCAAATTTATAGAATTCTCTGCGCTTATCTAAGAGAATTAAGCATAGTTGTTGTGTTGCATTGCAAAAATTTATTTTGCGAAGCGTGAAGTTCGCATAAGTTTAATTGTTTTGAAAATCGTAGTTTTGCGAAAAATGTCATTTCTAAAATTTGCAAACTTGCGAATTTGAAAAAAAAAATATTTACGGCACAACCCACAAGTTGAGCACAATAGGTACAGTAAATCCTTAATTTTTTTGAAATGGCGGTGCTAACTTCACGCTTTGCAAAATGAATTTTCGGCTCCAAAAGCTGCAAATATAGCATTATTTTTTTTTATCTCTTCGGCACTTGGCAGCACAAAACAGCACAAGTTTAATTTTTGTTTAAATCGTTGTTTTGCAAAAAATTTTATTTGTAAAATTTGCAAACTTGCGAACTTGCAAAAAAAAAATTAACGGCACAACGCAGCACAAGTTAAGCATAATAAAGCACAATGTTTTTTTTTTTGAAAATCGAAAATGATAGTGCTAACTCCACGCTAAAAAAATGAGTAGCCTCTAAAAACCATATGCGTAGTACGTTTTTTTTTTTTTAATACGGCACATGGCAGCACAAGTTGGGCACATCGCAGCACAACAATTTTTTTTACGGAAATGAAAAATGGCGCTAACGAATTGGACTAAATTACATTGAATTTTTTTTTTTTTGAATGAAAAACAAAAACTTATGTGTGCTTCCACCAAGTTAGGCTGGAGTTATAGCTATTTCACGAGTGCCACGTCGATCATTAGACTTCTTATTAGTGGCGCTAAGTCTGGTTCTGGCTCATTTTAATTGAAAAGCATAAGTTCATATTTTCTCAAGAATTCAGATGGCACTCTTTAAAACTTGTTCCATCAATTTTAATAGTAGTAGCTCGTGGCGTAATGGTTAGTGCGTAGGACTTTCATGCCAACCAGAGTGTATCGAACGCAAGCGTGCGAGTTCAACCTTACACCACTATAAGACAACAAGCGTCTACATTTACGTTATATGTAATCTTGTTGTTATACGAAAGCGCATACAAAAGAAAATGCGTCCTTTATTTTATAAGGAAATATAATTTTTAGTCTCTATTCCCAAGTCTTTCTTTCCCAATCAAAATTTATTGTTTTTTATAATAAAGATTCGGTTTTCCACTTTTTTGGTGAGTGTTTAACTTTGGTTAGAACACAGAGGTCTGGGTTCAATACGAGATGCTTCCGTCTTAAGTTTTTTTCAGAGCTACTACCTGCTGCGAGGAAGTAGTGACAAATCCTCCAAGAGTATCTCTTTTCATAGAAAAGTGCCGCTCAGCTTAGCCGTTCGGATTCGGCTTTAGGTCCCCTCCATTCCTGCAGACACGCCACGAATGGTTGAGAGTTGTAAGTCGTTAGGCACTAGTTCTTCTTGAGCCGTATGTGCCACCAAATTTATTTATTTTTTATCAATTTTAATATCGTGTTTCAATTTATTATCTCGTAAAAATCGAACGAAAATCAAAAAATTCGACCGACAAAATTAGAAAATCGTGACAACATCTTGAAATTTCAAACTTTCTCAATTTGTTTTTTGTTCGTACGCGCATAACTCGGCTAAACAAATTGGATGGGAATTTTTTTATAAGATTTTTTTGAACTCGCTACGGAGATAAAAATTGGAAAATTAGCCCGGAAAGTCGTGATAAAACTAAATTGCATACTTTCTGAATTGTTTTTTTTTTTTTTTTGTTCGAGCGGTCTTACTTTAATGGGCTTTTGTAAAAACTTAGCGAAAGACCGAGAATGTTCTGAGAATTGTATTACGAATTTTTAATTTTTGAGCAGGTTTCATAGCGTGAACAGGTTATCGAGCAGCGTGAGCAGGTTTAAATAAAAATTTATTTTTTGTAACAATTTTTCCACTATAATTGTTTTGTCTTTTTATTTGTTCTGACGGTTCATACTTTTACCTCGGAGTATAACGGTTTGTTCTTTTTCTTTCTTTAATTTTCCTGTGGTCTATGATACAATATGTACTTATAATACACTAAACCTTTAAAATTTGAAGCAACTTTTACCACAAGAGCAAGTTTGTGCGATCTAGTCGTTTATTTAATTTTGTACACAAAGATAGTCCATATACCAATATGTACCTGGGTTCGTTTTGCTTTGCACTCAATTTAAAAGAGCAGAGCTGGACATATGGATATGTGAAGAACTGGATATGTAGTTTAAAAATTAAAAACGTAAAAGAGTTCTTCTCAATGTATAGGTACCATTTACAACATCTATACCAATACTTCTGTTTAGTGCTTCTTGTATGTTTTCAGTTATACAGTACAGGGTGGGGCAAAAGGTATAAACCGGTTTTGACCGGCTGGAGCTCGGCCTGTGGTTGTGGTGGGAAAAGGGGAGAGGTCTCGTTGTGGCAGTGAGAGAGTCTAGTGTTCAGTAGCACTAGCAACCATGGTTTGGACGGGAGAGCATCGTGGATTTGCTGTTAGGACTTTTTTTTTTAAATAGCCGTTCTGTTATCGCCACGCAGAGAGCCTTCCGACAGCACTTCAATATCCCAGTTGGGGAAACGTCCCTGGCGGTAATGCAATAAGACATTGGGCTAGGACATTGGAAATCACTGATTCAACAGCAACTCCTTCGGCAATTGGAAGACCCAGAAGTGTTAGAACTCCTGAAAATTTCATCTTGGCAAGAAATGCTATCGAACAGTCACCTAGGCGTTTAGCCCGTAGACATGCAGTTGCTTTGGGCATGTCTAGCAGATCTTTAAGGAGAATTTTGCACGAAGATTTACAGTTTCACCCATAAAAAATAATGATGGTTCAAGAGCTCTTGCCCCGTGACTTTGAAAATCGACAAAAAAAGCTGCCAACAAATGTTGGACAGAATTCCATCAAATTCAACATTTTTCAGCCTGCGCGCTCACCAGATTTAAGCATTTGTGCGATGTTTTTCTAAGAAAAAAGTTTTTTAACTTCGTCCACATACCCTGGAAGAACTTAAGGACAGAATCAAAGAGGAAGTTACGGCAATACCCATCGAAATGTACAAAAGAGCGGTTGAAAACTTCAGAATTCACCTTCAAGAGTGCAGCGCGGCTGACGGTCACCACCTATGTGATATCATCTTTAAAACTTAATGTAAAAAACTAGATTCTGTACTTTATTAAACAATATAAACATAATTTCTGTAAATTTTAAAACCGGTTCATACCTTTTTCCCCACCCTGTATATCTTATTACCTACTAAACTACTGAAATACTAAACAATAATTGAATCTTTCATACGAAAAAGGGGGTAAGTGACAACTTTGATTTTTTGTGTGGTTTTTTTTTACGAATAAAAAGACTATGAGAACTTTAATTTCTGTAAGATTGGCGGCCTTATAGGATCTATCGTTTGCCATTCAGCCTTAAAAAAAAGTGATATAAATAAATAAATAGTAACACAAAACTTTTAATCAAAGGAATTTGAACTCCCTCAAAATTATTTAAACGTCACTTTAACCCCTTCTTCATTTGAATGCTTCAGTTGTTATTATCAGATCGTTATGATGAATCAGACAAATTATGACAAGGATTAAATGAGGAACATTTGATATATTTCCACCATGATTCTTCATTTTAAACTTCATTAATTCCCTTAACATTATATTAATCAAAAACACGTTATAGTTATAACGTAGGAGCTACAATACCAGCAAAAGCTGCGACGCTATCAAAATATGTCTACACCATCAATCTCATTCATTTATATTTACGGCACAAAAACATACTTGTATAATACATATTTTTGTGTTTTTATAATTCATTCTGTAAACCGTGTTATCTCTGGTTTCAACTTTTACAGATGTCCAATTATATGCACCATAGCGTTCAAGGAACGCGACGCGCGGTTTGTTTTGCTTTGTATTTTTTTTTTTTTGTTAACTTATTTTTTATCGTTTGCCCAACAAACAAAACGTGAACCCATTTCTACAGCTTTGTTTCAAAAAATGTTGTATAATTTATTGCCAGGACTTGAAGTCGGTTAAACACAACACTATCGCTCCAGTTTTTAATGTCGCAACAAGGGAAGGATAATGTGTGCGCGCTGCAGTGCTGCGCGTGCCACATTTTCTGTGTAAACTGCATCTAGTTGTTGGTCTATTGAGGCGCTGCGCTACCTCCAACCAAGTCGGTGGGTCCTTCCGCCCTACGCCCAGCTTGGTCACCCAGTTTAACGAAAGTTTCATCAGATGTAACACTGTGTCTGCACCCTGGCTGGCCCCTACGTTGTGCCATCGTTTTCGTAACTGTATAATAAAGGATGCGAGGGATGGTGTCGGTGAGTATTTTAAATTCTATCCTGCGAAGAGGACTTATTTATGAGGTTGGAGTGAACCAGTAAAAATGAAATTTTCGTTGCGGTTTTGGCGTGCAAGTGATGCAGAAGGAACTCTATATACAAACGGATCTCTAAACGTAGGGTAGGACGAGGACCCATTGGACCTGGCATTTGCATTGAGCTACTGCTGGCTCCCTTCTGATGTCATCGTGAGCTGGTGGAGGTGGAGGTGGAGGTGTGACACGCCCAGACAACAAAGCTCGCGGTGACAACTGGCATCGCAAAGTTTATGATGATTTTGTTGTGTTCTGTGTTTTATGACGGAACATAATTGATTTCGGTGCGAGAATTGGATGTTGAATTGCTGACGTGGTGTCCAAAGTACCGCAGATGATGTAGTCACGTAGGTTGTTGTTGGAAATGTTGAGTATTCTAGAGTCCTGAAATTACACAGGGGGATGTACTGGGATATCTATGCAATTCGATACATTATGTTTTGTTTGACAATTGCCATTTCGTCTATACCTAGTGTGAAAATATTTGTTCTGTTATTATTTCCAAATTGGAAAAGTTTCGTTTGTTTGTTTGTGAGGGTGGGGATTTGTATAGATGCCACCTATAGGTAGAACAATACTTATGCGGTGCTGTTCCTATTAGAAAGAGGTCAGGCTAAAATTGGTATTTCTATTAAACCTTTTGCTTCCGGCAGCTGGTCTTCTTTTCCTCTAAAACTTTTAACTTTTTGTTTTTTGACTTCTTTGGAATTTTTGGAAAATTTGAAATAGATAAATCACTTGCAGTAAATGGCAACCCTTATATAGAGGATATTTTGAAATTTTCTCTGATTTCGGTCGAAATAGAAATGAAAACTTTTAAAATTAAGAAACAACAAATACCTACATAATGTGTATGGTTATATTGGGAAGTTTATCATGACACATTTGTTTTTGGATGGGATTTTTTTTTATTGTCTTTTTTTTTATTTTAATCTAGGAAGTTATAAAATAAATTGACGACATTCATTGGACATTTGGGAGTAGTATTTGGCATTAAAACCCTATATTGTTTAAAAAAAAAAGGCTTTTATTTCAAACTTATGTGACGGATGAGTAGATGATGTATCTTATTATTTGAACCCATATTAACTCAAGTGAGTATTTTAACTTAAATTAGTTTAGTTTGGTTTGGTTTAGTTTAGTTCACGTTCGAGCTTAACGGCCATATTCTTGACTTTCTTCAAAACTAGTTTTACCGAAAAACTAGATTTATAGCGGTTTCGAGTTTTGATTTTGCCACAAATTTGTATTACTTTATACATATTCATACATAGTTTGACATCCAAATCAAATCAATAATTTTTTTTTGAGAAACTTAAATTTTGAAACCCCTATAGAACTATAGTTTCTCAGTAAAACTAGCTTTGAAGAAAGTCAATAATATAGCCGTAAATGCTTACACTATTGACTTACTTAAGATTTCGTGTTCAAAACAATTTGAGAGTGTTTTGATTGCTAACCGATATTTTTAAAGAAGTCGATTCGGATTTAGATGAATTTACTCTGAAGCCACATTTCACGTGCTCTTCTACTTTTTGGGATACAATGACAGATGATATGGATTTAGCGTAGGTATAGAGAATTGAATGAAATCTCAAAGCGCATGAAGATATTGTAGACAACTGTACCTAGTTCGATTCCTTGGGCAACTCCATTTTTTGATTGTTTTGCACCCAGAGAAAAATACTGCGTAATATTACCTTAAACGTCTTAGGTAAATATTTTTCTATGGAATTTGTTTGACAAGCATAATTCTACCTAAGAACTAAGATAGTTTATGTACGACTTGGGTAGTGCAATTAAGGTAAATTTACCTTAAAATTCATAGGTGTTTTATTTTCCTTAGAATTGTCAAAAGCTCTGTAACTTTACCTCAGAACTAAGGTAATTCTGCCTTAAATATAACGTGATTTTCCCTTCAATTATATAAATCTGGTGCGTACAGGGAGAGAATTCGTAAATCTCCGATTACAAATTTCTCGGGATCAATTCACGAACTTTACTTTTTTTATAATTCCCTATATAACAGATTTAGGTATCAGACAGGCAAAATTGTAAGGTATAGGTAAAGTGATGAAGTTTCAACATTGTCTCTCCGTATTGCGAATTGGCCCAATGGAAGCGCATTCGGCTGGCATGCGGAAGGTCTCAGGTTCAAACCTTCCAGGTAAGCAAAAGTTCTTTTTCAAATAAAATAAAATTGTATACATTTCAGAATAAAAAGAAGCAGCTCGCTTGGTAGCATACCTTAGATACTCAGGTAGCTTTACACCTTCCTAGGGTAAAAACTGCCCTAGTGTAGGGTAAAATTGCCCAAGGGAACTGACATAAATTATCCTAGGGCTAAGGCAAACATTTCGTAGACTACCTTAGATACTAGGGCAGTTTAACAACTTGCTAGGATAAAAAATTGGTAAAAAGTGCCCTAGTGTAGGGTAAAATTACCTTAGGTATCTGACACAAATTAATTTTTGCTTAGGTCAAACATAATTCTACCACATCACACACTATAAGGTAATTTTACGGTGTTATAAGGTAAATGGATTGGTTAAAACTACCCTAGTTAAAGGTAAAATTACCTAAGGCAATATTACACAAAATAACATATTTTTAAGGCAATTTTACACATTCAGACTATCTCTTAATTTACGTAAGCAATTTAGGTTGGGTTACCTTAAAACTAATTAAGCTCAAACGGGCCTAAGAGCATAGGGAATCTAACACGCGATTTTGGTTAATTTTACACCAGTTTTTCTTTGGGTGTGGCTTTTGACCTGACTGTTCTCTTTTTAATCTGCACGAAGAATTATTGAATTGAGAAAACTGAAAATTATTTTGATAAACTATTACCTGGAAAATTAACGTTCCATATCCAGATCAGGGCTTCCGTTTTGGAAATTAGCATGGGAGTATTTCAGAAGATTAGAGGGGAGTATTTCTTGTTTGTAGGGAAACCACTAATCTATATAACATACTACAGTGAAAGCTCCCTTAGCCGGACAGCGACGGTCGCCACAGTCCGCTTAAGGGATCATAAATTGTATGGAACTTGAATCCAAGATCCACGGTCGTGAGAATTTGTCCGCTTAAGGGAGTTGTCCGCAATAGGGGCTTTCACTGTATATAGAGATATATAAGATATTAGGGGCATTCATTCAACGTCGAAAAAACATCGTACACGTCTTAAACATCTTAAATTTCGTAAAGTTGTATGGGAATTCCGATGTTTACGACGTTTAAGATGGTTTTCCGACGTTTTATGAATACTTTCTACTAGACCAGTGGCTCAGACTCATAAGACTGAAAATAATACATTCCAGGCCAATTATTATACTTCCATAATATAATTAATTTTTTCAAAAGCATTGGACATATTTAAGGGGATCACAATTATAGTATAGTGAAGGGAGTACGGGAGTATATACTCCTGATAAGTGATTCGAAACTAAATACTAAACTAAATAAAAATACACACAATCCTTCTCCATTTCCCGTATTCCTAATCAACTCCCTTAGTACTCACTTCGGCAGCCCTGATCCAGATGCTAAATCGAAAAAAGATTTTTTTTAAGTAGGTATCATTACGTATTGATGATACCTTCTCATGTCATCCCCTACAAAAACTTTCTTGCACACAAAGAATTTTTTAAATTGGATATGTGGTTACTGAGATTAACTCAAATAATTAAACAAAGCGAGAATTCAAATTATGTAGATAGATATAAAGCTCTATATAGTAGTACAATGTTTGTGCAGTGGTGTTTCTTTTTTATGAATAACAAATTATTTGATTTTACTCTTGCATGTGTATACACTTGCGAGCAAAAAAATGGAATCACTCCGTTTCGCCTTTTAAAAGCAACAATCCCTAATGGATACAATATTTATGCTTAAATGTTAATGGTAGCATTTTAAAGCTTGAACTTCAAACTTTAAATTGGAAGTAAAATTATAAAAATCCATTGGATAGTTTTGGCGTTATTCGCCAAAAAAACGAAAATACCAAATAATACTAAAAAAGGAAGCACGAGTAGGAAACATTGATACGCATAATATACACGCCCATTATTGGTTTTTGTTTATCAGTGTGCTCTTAAAAATGAACTGTGACATAATCTCGATTTAAAAGGCCTTTTAATTCTTGGAAATAAATGGATACAAGGAATAACCCAACGTGTTGTGGCCCCTCAGCTCCATCTAAGCAAATGTTGTGTATCAAAAATCTACAAAACGTTCGGGGAAACTGGATAGTTTGTGCAAATGCCAAAACCTGGACGTAGCCGGTGTACCACTTAGTGCCAGTTGTACAATCGTGGTTTAAATTTTGATCCGTGGTTCAGGAATTTTAACTCGCCGATTTCGGCGGGTTAACTGAGTTTCAACGATGGTTCACGGTTCTAATATGCACTAAAAGCCAATTACATGCCTGAACCATCGATGAACCACAGTTAATCCGCCGAAATTGGTGAGATAAAATTCCTGAACCACGGATCAAATATTTGTACAACTGGCCCTTAGAGATATGAATGATTCATCGCAATGACTTCTCTCCAAAATCGTCGTTTGGCTGACCTTATACGTCCAGCAACAGCTCAAACGACCTGTCAGGGAACCGAAATTGACTGTAAACCACCGACAAGGTTGACTACGATTTTGTCTAATGCACTACGATTGGGAAGTTGAGCAATGAGGCGAGTTCTGTTCTCGGATGAGTGCAGAACGAGTCTGCATAGAAGTGATCGTAGGGGCAGAATATACAAACAACCTGGCAAGCGATTTGAATAAAGCTGCTTTGTCGAAAACGTGACTTACGGGGGAGAGTTTTGTATATGATACAGACCGGCATTTGAATTGAAGGAAAAGCGAGCTGATTTTTGTGACTGCTGGTGGTCGAGGCGAGGTTTAATTTCGCATCGGTATATCTACGATATTCTGCTTCATCACGTCATTACTTATGCTGGATGTATTACTAATGCATGATAACGCTCGATGCAACACTGCACGGGGAACAGTCGAATTCCTTAGGGAAGTTGGTTTGCTTCGAAGGACTGGCTGGCGCTAAGCTAAGACTTAAACCATATCGAGCATTTGTGAGACGACCTTAAACGAAGGGTTAGAGCCAGAATTCCAGCTACTGCGACCTTAAAAAACTGAAAGTGGCACTGGTAGACGAATGTGAAAGAATACCGCAAGAGACAATCAAGAAACCCATCAGGTCAATGAAAAATCATTTTGAAGCTGTAATTAGAAATTGGTCGGGGTAATACAAGATACTGTTTTGTTTTTTCTTACATGCTTCAATTATGACGATTATCTCTTGAAATCCCTAAGTGCGTTTGTTATGTTTTTAACCTTGATTTAAAGCGTATGGCTTAAGCGTATAGCTGGTGATTGCAATCGTTTGTGTCCTATCTTACGGTAGATTTAAAAAATAAAATCTCAGACTAGGCAGTTAAGTTCAAGATTAGATGGTTAAATCAGCGAAAAATATATTTCGATATACTCCCCTAACTTAAACCCACAGCTTTACCTCATTAGACGGCTTTAACGAAACATCAAACAACTTTTGAATAGCTCTTCAACAAATCAAGTAAATATATAAATATATAAATATAAATAAATCCTATTAATAACTCAAAGAACACCACTTTACATGACAGATCTCAGTTGTTGTCTTATTAAAACTTTCACTGAGTTCATTATTATAAAATAAGTCCTAACTGCTTTTAAGTCTTTAATTATTATTATTATTGTAGACCAATAAATTAACACAACGTTCATTCGAATGTTTTCCTTTGATCACAAACAACCCACCATCAGACATCACCCTCCCTCGAGGCGATAAACCGAAATCATGACTTCTGATGGCAAAAAGACACTCATTAAAGGAGTCACTTACATTATACACTTGGAGTAAGTTATCGCTTGTCCGACAAAACTGATGAAATAAAATGAAATTCCAACCCACTGTCCTATACTTCTTCGGGGGTGCTAAAATAACTTGGTTATATGGAATGACAATGTTTACAAGAATTCCAACACTAAAACTTTCCTTGTACAAACTGCCGTTGGGTTATTATACGAAGCAAGACAAACAAATTTCACTAAGTGCGACATTCCATAAAATTCTGAGCACATAACTGTCGACTTCCATCACTATGGATGCTGAATTACACCAAGAACAGCAGTTGTAACGTTGTAAACTAAAACCTACACACTGCTCCCCATCACCATATATATAGTTCATTGGTAGAAGAATGTCTTGGTAGCAATTTGATGGAGCACCTCTCTCGATCTCAGCCCCCGGGGTCTCAGGCGCTTTTGAAGGACAAATGAAGCATAAATATTTCATCCTGAGATATGCGTTGAAATTCGTCGAGCAATTGGAAGTTTAACTAAAAGCTGAGAACTTAAACGAGTGCCGCTTCCACCGCCGCCGTGTACTGTGGTGTGGGAATGGGTGGCGTATACGTAACCTCATAAATTTTCGTTTCCGACTAGAAAAGTGAGATTTTCACTTTAACTGGCAGATTGTTGCAAGTGCACGATTATTTGCTGCAAGCACGTTTTGGATCCTTTTGGAATTCCAATTGCATTACACATTGCAATGACTACGGAGAAAGGTATATCTTTTGCTTATTCCTTTTGTTAAGTTGAATTGTCAACCTCTCTTGCAACCATCATTCTATAAGTTTCTCTCAAAGAAATGGCAAGGGAAACAGCAATCAAAGTCACAAATAAAAGATGTTATTTATCCTGCATCCCTGCTCCTTTGAATTAACATATACAAATAATAATATGCTTTCGTTGGCAATGTCCTCATAAAGCAGCTTAAATATTCTTACGATTTTCTATGTGTGCATGTGCTTATGTGAATTTGAGGTTCATCCATTTAGAACGAATGAGTGCATTTGGTTTTGTTTTAGTGTTTTGCCATTTACATTCGAATAAATTCGAATTTGCCTCAGAGTATAATAGTGGAAGGTACAAGTATTTTGTCCAGTATACATAAAAAAGCTAAAGGATTTTACTTTTTTTTCAATTTTTTATTTGTAAAAATGTACATACATATCGATCTAAGGTACTTGATGGTATGACGAAAACGAGCACGGTGTATGGAGGAAGGTAACGTACGTACATGCGAACTCCAAACGGGAATATTTGGAATTCTTTCAGTGATATAATGGCTGGACGATGTTGAAAAGATTCACTACATGCGGTTGAATGATTTTTTTTATTTATTTGCTTTCAATTTTGTAATTTCACATAATGGAAAAGGAGTTTCTAAAATTCAGTTCAATTTAATTTAACTTAATTTTTTTTTGTGCGTTTTTTAAAGAGTCATCAAATTCTTTAGAAGTAAAATTGCTGAGTAGTAATTCGAAAAACAAAAAGTTTTTTGCAAACTAAGCATTTGAAAGAAAGAAAAAAATTTTAAATTACATATTATGGAAAATTTTACTATTCTATCGACATTTGAAAAGATGAAAAGTTTTAAATTCAAATTTGTAAGCAGTTTTTAAAACCATGAGAGGCATATCGTTTGGATAAACCACTTGACTATTGTCTTCTCAATCAATTCTGAGTAAGTACATAATATTTAGTTTTGATCAATCATATGATGAAATCTAATGACTTTTTAGTAGATTATCAGAAAACTCTTGTGGGTCGTTCACTGAAAAGCCATTTTCCATTTATGTGGGCATAAACGACTGATATAGCTTTTGATGATGGGTGTTGTTAGTAAAGTTATAAATAATCATAAGTTTTTTATTTAAAGAGTCAAATTTCAAAGAGGAATACAAAAAATTTAAAGTTTTCTCAGAAATTCGAAAAAAGTGATAGCAGAAATAATACTTTTTTTTACAGAAAAGACCAAATAATACATATTCTTAAAGTGCCTACGTTATAGCTCTATTTTGAAATTTTTATTAAAAAGTAAAAAGGTAAGTTAAGTCAATTTTATTGCCTTTTTTATATCCCGTTTGATTGATTTATTTTTTTGTTCGAAAAAAAAAATGTAAAAAAAAATTTCGTTTGAAAAAAAAAAAAACCAAACGATATTTAATTTTTTTTTCAATTTTTATAAATTTTTTAAAAATTGAATTTATTGAATATGCCTAGGTAGCAAATCAGCTGGGCTTCAAAAGGGCAACATTTGATATCAGCGTTCACATGTGCAAGGACAGATGATGTCTTATAGGTTCTTCATTCCATACTTTCCTCTCTTAGTACAAGCATCAACAAAGAAAAAGACAAAAAGCTAAATTTTGAAATTTTGTAGGGTTTGGCTAAAAAAAAAAGAGATCTGTAGGTATATTGTAAGTATCTGTTTTATGATTAAATTTTTTTTTTTTTTTTTTTTTTTCAAATTAAAAGTTTTTATTTTAAAAAACTATAAACCACTTAGGTACTCAAACTAAATCTTCATATTATATTTTTCTTTCGAATATCCCACAAATTTAATATGAGCTTATAAAAATATTTGAAAAATTCTACAAAATATGGAATAAAATGGTGAACGGCACGACATTTTTGGAAGCTAAAAGTCGAAAAAAGTAGTCCTAGCCAATCGTTCGAACGCCGTTTTACGTTGCAAAAGCGGCCGGTCAAAAAAATATAAACATTTTTTTGTTTTTTTTCCAGGGAACAGACAAAAAAAATAAATCTAATAATATTCCTCTAATTTTCTCTTAATTATGACTCATGTATCGAAATATAAAGATTAAATTTATTTAGGCTTTATAAAACATAAAAATTCATATGGAACATAGCATTTTAGTAAAAAAAATATGGTATCAAAGTCGGTTCCACTTCATAGCTTTTGGAGTATGTGAACCCGAATTTCCATCATCATTATTTCCAGTTACTTGCAGGATATTCTTTTATCCCCAAAAGGTAATGCTCGCATTCAAATTAATTCAAATTACAGAAACGAATTCAGCATAATTCTGCTTTCTTCTCATTTTCTTTTCTGATCGAGAAAAATCACGATGTAAAACATTAATTAAATAATTTAATCTATTTAGAATCAATTTTAAATAAATTACATTTTTTTGGAAACATTCGCAATAAATATGTACGAAAATGCAAAATTTTTCGGGCCCCTGGATATTTTAGTACCTACTTTTCTTTATTGAAGAGCCAGGGGACTGAGTTGAGTATTAATTTTAAAAATAAAGATCAGATTTAATAATTTAACGGATTTTAAAATATCTGCCAAGGCACCATCATTTGTAGAATCCACCACCTGAATGATTAATTACTGAAACTATTTTAACTTAATTGAGAATTTAAAGTCCAATATTTTAATTGAATTTGGTTTAATAAATATTTATTTTATTATTTACTTAATGAAAAATAAAGATTTTACAATTATACTTTTTGAAAGTCAAAAATAAATCTGAATATAATCCAAATTTTGATTTGCAAAATAATAAAAACAAAGTTAATGTAATAGGTACTCAAATATATGTATAACAGCAAATTATTTTAAACATTTATTTTAATCAAAAGGTTTCTATAAATCACGCTTTTTGACATTTTTTGAGACTTTTTTATTATTTATAGAAAGCAGATTTTTGAATGAATTTTGAGCCAGGCAAAATTTTGACTCCAACCCGCCCAAAACTGTCCTAAGAAAGAGCACTAGAGAAAAATTTCAAAAACATGGATAAAATAAAAAAAACTCAATTGAATATAATGTACGTCGCGTCGATTACATGTTGACCTAATCTTATTTTGGTAAACTTAAATATGTTAATATTAATAATTTTAATTGATTTTTTTTTTTTGAAAATAGGTTGTTCTTATGTTCCATGAAACATTTTACTAACTCGCTTGATTCTTTTGCCAGTTTATTCGGTACGCATTTGCAATCGATTTTAAACTAACTTTTCGATGAACAAAAGTCTTGTAGTTTCAAGCATAACTTATAAAATAATAACACATTTGTTTCCAATTTCTAGCTTACTGGGAAGTTATTTTAAAATCGATTGCAAAATAAATCTGAAATTGGAATCATATTATTATTGCCATAATTTAATCAAGATGTTTGAAATCGATTGCAAAATTTTACTTATACGTACATACATAAGACTAAAAGTTCTCATTCTATAAATAGAAATAATTAAAGCGTAAGTACATTCAATTTAATTTAACATGAGGGATAACCATACATTTGAAACGAAAAACTTGGGGTGCTTGCAAAAGATGATAGTAAGTTGTGTACATACATACATTATCTAGATAAATAATTGCTTAAATTAAATTTAAATTTTATTAAGAAATCTGAGTGAAATACCTATCAAGTTAATATCTTTGAAACCCATACCCAATCCATAGTTACTCTCCATGTAATTTAAAGTCGTTATTTATAAAGGCACATATGACGACTTTGAATTTTATATTGTTGCTTAAACTGAGAACCGTTTTTGTATTTTTTAAAAGAAAATTCAAAACAAAATTGTTTGAAATATTTTATCAAATTTAAAATTTTAGTTTTGTATATGTGGGAGTTATATTTTACTCTTGCCAGGATGGCCATAAAACTCCTTTAAAGATGCATACTGCTTAGTCTATTAATGTTTAATTTATTTTGAAAAACTTTTTGCCGAAACTGGGGCTTGACCTATAGACCAAGCGTCTCCGGGCCATATGCAGTACGCTACCGAAGGTCATGTGATCATGTCCTGTCCATCCAGTGTAGGTTTTATTGTTTGACAACTGTATTTTAATCAACAAGAATTTTTACTGTTACTATAGCCACACACAAGTTAGTTGTTTTTCATTTCTGTTTCTTTCTTAACATACTCATCTGACTGTGAACGAATTGTATAATCTATTGTCTTATTATTCAACTAAACATAAATCTTCATTTGCATGTTCATAAGGATAATATCACAGCTTCCACTCGAATAAATTACAAATTCCAATTATGTATTTTGTTCGTATAATCCGCTCTAAGTTAATCGCGAACACAAAATCTATGTATGTATATGTGTCTGTGCTAAATGAAACAATCAATAAATATGGCAAGCAAAATCGAAATCAAAAAAGTTTAAATTGCTTTCAGCAAATTATCTGTAACTTTTGAGTCTTGCATTTACCCTCTCCGCTTGTTGTTTTTTTTTATTTTTTCGTTCGTTATTCCTTATCCAAACCTTATACACATATTAGCAATTCAGCAAATATGCTCAGCTCCTGTTTCCTTTAGAAAGATGTCTGTTTTCTTCAAAGTCCATGCATACGGTCCCTTTGATACAGGGGGTGAGTGCATAAGTTTACGGGAAAACTTTAATTAGAATTACAAAATTAATATCCGCGTCAATGCACATAGGTTCTTAGGTCTATATTTATATAGTATATCAACATAACATACCATGCATGTTATGTGGAGAGTTTTTATATTTTTGTGCTGGTGGATCTGTTGAGTATTCTGTTTGGTAACGTTAGGGGATGCAGGAAATTTGAATAGAAATGAAGACATTTAATTTCCTGTTTTATAATTATGGTAAGTAGGTGAGAACGCGACGACTTTGTCGCCTGCAAGAAATTGGAGTGCATTCATTCGTTGGATTCAATTAACTTTGAGCGTCCTGGAGAATGTATATAGATAAGTATATATATGTATGTGTGACATTGCAGAACTTAAGATGTATAAATTAAAATACCCATTTCGATTTATATTCAATTAATATCTTTCCTGACGGAGTTTGAATTCTGCAATAAATTGAAGGCATTGCTTTTGTAAAAATTACTTTTGGTAGCAGTTGTATCTAATAAAACTTGTTAAGTGACAATTTTTATCGAAACAATACCCAATACTTTATTTCAGCACAAAATTGTAGGAAATCAATTACCCCAATACTGAGCTGTTAGCTATACAAATTATAAATTGAAAAAAAAAAACTTGGGTATACTTTTGGAAGACAATGTCTCAATTTAATATAAAAAATCGATTTCGAGTGATAGCACGCACTCAACGATTTCTAACTAGAGCTGTATCAATCGTGATTGATGCGGTCTTTGTGACCCGTTCATCAAAATGAATGATTGATTGCAATCACAGTAAACCGACACAATCAACCTCAACGTCAATCATTTCAGTTTTTGAATAAACGACCGAAGCACGCATATGTTTCGTTCATTCCACTCATTCTCAATCACATCACACAAAGAAATAAAAAAAAAAACATAAAAGAAAAACAATGAGAGAGTTCCTCACCGATCCGATGACAGCTAGGTCAGTATAAGGGGTCAAAAGTCATAAAATAGAGTTTTTTGCAAATATCTCAGAAACGGTTTGTGCTAAACAAATAATTTTTTAGGCAATCTTATAGCTGAAGCAATTTCCCACAAAATGGCATATATTATTTTTTTCGTAGCATTAACCGCTAAAAAGTTACAGCAAATCGAAAAGTCAAAAAATCCTTTAAAAGGGGCCAAAGGTCATGAAAATGTGCTGTAACTTTTAAACGGTTAATGCTACGAAAAAAAATATATATCTATATACCATTTTTATGGAAAATTGCCCCAGCTACAAAATTGTTGAATAAAGTTTTTCTCTGGCGCAAACCGTTTCTGAGATATTTGCAAAAAACTCATTTTTATAACGTATCACAATCACAAAGACCGAATCAATCTGATTGACATAGTGAACGATTTAATCTTTGACCATAATGATTGAAATAATGATTGATTGTAAAGACCGAATCTTTGAAGTAATCAATCATTGATTGATTCGATTTTTGAAAATAAACGATTGACACAGCTCTATTTCTAACTCGGCCATATTTCGTTCAATCTATAGCTCATTATACATACATACATACATATTTATTACGGACAATAATATGTGTTTGTGTAGTAATCTGGAACTAATACAAATTTTTCACGTTTTTCAAAAGATTGAAGATCATTTTTAAAAACAGTTTGCATCACATTTTTTCGTTGATACTTTTATTTTAAGTGCTTTTTATATTGAGTCCAATAAGCAATTGTTCTTAAAAATTGGTAACAAATTATTGAAGTTATGAATTTTGCAAGCTCACTTTGATCATACCAGTACGAGGTGTTTAGATTTCATTATATGGTGCGTTGGGAAATTATTCCAAGACGCATTTTTCATTTAATATTCGAAAGAGTATCAGTTTACAAGTCGAAAACCACATTTTTCACAATTCCACCTCGTGTCGTTTGGCCGCCATCTTCTTTTAAAGTTTTTTTTTATTTTTGCAAGTAAAGCCGGAACCACATCTATCTCGTGTGCTCGCTATCGCTCCAATGTAAAATCAAAATGGCTCCCAAGTCACCACATTAAAGGATTAATTGAAAAGATGTTCTTACATTTTATAAACACAAATTTTTATTTCTTCACATCGCTAGTTTCAAAAAAAATATTGCAGGTTTCAGAAAGCGATATCATGATGAAGAACTACTCAAAATGTCAAGTCAAACTCTCAATGAAAGTATTTAACAAAGTGGTGTTATGTATTTATTTATTAAAATAATGCCCAAAAAAGTCTTTCGATTTCTATTATGTTTATTTATTGTACACGTTCTAGTAAAAAAAAAAATTAAGGGAACATAATTTTATACAATTTTTTTTAAGTGTTTTTTGGAAGAGCTGTATCTGTTTTTTTGTGGAATGTGAACGTACTTTACTGTGACTAAAAGTGAGCAAAAATTATTATTTTCTGTTCTATTTAAATGAAGATTTCACAATGTTTACAATTTGTTTGTACGACTAGATCATTCGGTAAAGAAAAACAGTTCGATCAATTAATTTTAAATCTAAAAAAAAAGTGGTGGTCTAATAGGTCTTCAAAATGTTTTACCAAATTAAATCCTAAGATTATTTTTGTTAAGTCTATAAAAAGCCGTTCTTTGTACTTTTTTTTTTAAACTAACGTTGAGGTGCAAAAAAAAAACATATTGGCTATAAAGTTTTAAAAAGTTTTTGTAGAAAATTGATTCAGGTTTCCAAAACTTGGTTACCAAATTTGAAGTTGGTTTTCTTCATTCAAAGTCAGATATTCTTCGGAAGACAATTTATAGAACAAAAAAATGATGACATTAAAGCTAGATAAACAAATTATCGGACTAATATATCAATGTGCTTGACAAAAAAAAAGAAAATTATATTCTTAAGCTAAGAAAAATGGCTTGTGCTGTTTGATTAAATAAATATTAAAAATTGTTATGTTTCGATAGAAAAAAGTATTTGTATTTGAAAAATAAAAAATGTCAGTTTGTAAGACAGCACGCATGATTAGTGTACTCAGTCCACAACACTCCACAACACTCCACAACACACCACACGAGACATGTGTGGATCCGGCTTAACTTGCGTATTTCTGATCCCAGACAAAAAAAAATCTACAAACTTGTCGAAAATTTAATTTCCTATAAAATATTTACTGTAATTTTGTTCGATAATTGCTTTGGTTTAATATTGCATTTTATTTTAAATAGTAGGGGACTTAAGCTTCTTACCAATATGGTCTTTAGCTTCTTACCAAGAGCGATTATCAAAACCGGTACTAAAAATATTTTAAAGGAACTTAATGCCCGTAATATTCACGCCGTTTAAAATCAGTTTAGATTCAGAAGTCGGTTTAAAATTTTTAAACCGACTAATCGGTAATATTCACTCACTTAAACCGACGTTAACCAAAATTTTAAACCGAATGATCGGTTTAATTACGATAAACCGACTCCAACTTAAACGAGGCATTTTCGTGTCGTTTAGGTACGGTTTAAATGGTTTTAGCTAATATTCAACATTTTATTTCAGTCAGTGCAAAATATTCAATCGTGTTATTTTCGGCGATGATGGCTATTCAAACTTATCATATTTGTGCACGTTATTCACACATCGGGGTAGAGTTGACCAATTAATCAGAAAGGGCTTATATACCGAGAGCTGGTAAACGATTTGATCAGTGTTTTATATCGCATGATATTTGTGAGCATGATATTTGTATATACCGCAGTGCAAACTACATGCCATAGACCTTTTAACGATATCGCGGCCCTAAGACCACCGTAATGCACTTTCAAAATTCAAAAAAATGAGTGAAGTTTATGTGTATTATACCGCTCCAAATTTTGTGAGCATAATGTTTATATGTGTCTAAATTAAATGCCATCGGTCTGGCAGCGCTACCGTGGCCCTATACATCTCCATAATGCACTTTCAAAATTCAACCAAAAAAATCAGAATAGTTCGTGGTTACTGTCCACACTCAATTTCATCAACTTGACAGTAATACCTCATACCTAGCACCACTATAATGCATTTTCAAAATTCATTAATGCAAAAAAAAAGTGTAATGTTGTTTACATAGTATTTTTATGTGTCCAAACTAAATTCCATCAACCCGACAGCAATACCGTAGCCATAGCACCATTATAATGCACTTTAAAAATGCTAATACTATTTTTTTGTTAGGAAAGTGCATAATGGTAGTGTAATGTTCACGGTGTCACTGCCAGCCCAATGAAATTCAGTTTGGACAGATACAAAATTTGGAGCGGTTAAAAAAACTTTTGTTTCATTTTATATGTGCATTATGAAGGGTTTTGGGCAGCGGTATTGCTGTTAGGTTGATGGAATTTAGTTGCCATCTTGCTTAATATAATATGATAGATATTGGACCCGAATTCACGACCGACGCGGAACTGCATCCAGATCATCAAGAAGAATTCAACTCGCAACAAATCGTTCATGGATTTTTTGGAAGACGCAATGCGGTGGACGTTATTGTTGGCATTTTTTCGCAACGTAAAACCCGATAAAGAGGAATGAAAGACATTTCTAATGCGTAATTGTGTTTGACACGAATTAATTAATTTATTTTATTTAAATATAAAATGACAATTCAAAAAATAAATGTCAAGAAAATCCTTTTTTAGTTTTTTCATACTTGCGATGCTATGCGACGGTCGGTTTAAATCACAAATTTAAACCGACGTAAACCGAATGGAATTTTTTGCTTAAACGGAGTGAATATTACCGATTTAAACGAGATTTTGTCGTTTAAATTCTATCGGTTTAGTTCGGTTAAATGTAGTCGGTTTAAGGGCTTTTAAACCAAGTTTTAAACGGCGTAAATATTACGGCGGTAATAATTACCGCTCTTGATTCAGAAGTTCTTATTTTCATTCAAATTTCTTTTTTTTTTTTGAAAATCATAAGAATTCTTGACTGTTTTAACATTCTATAAAATACATTTCTAAAACATTGCTGCTAGCAATTATTCACGCTAGGTAGGTATTATTCCCGATAAGCAATTAGATACTATTGATTGAACTAAAAACTGTCATTCCAGTACAGTAGGTAGTTTAAAATATAATTCGTTATGTATCTGGATATATTTTAATTTTAAAATTTGGACCTTTATGTCCAGTGTCTACTCTACCATGGCTAATGTACATGGTATTAAGTTAGACACAGAATTGACATTATTTCATTGAATCACCTCTAACTAAAAACTCCTGTTAGATACTCTTTTTAACAGGACATCTATACCTTTACCTATACCTACATATACACACAAAACTAACCTGTCATAAATATTGAAATTCTAAAGAGCCTCTCTCTTGCTTTGGTTTTGACACATTCATTGATGCCAGACATGACCTAACACGAGGGTTTTTTTTTTGTTACAGCTACTAGCTAAAGCTTTGCAGTAAACACTCAAACGTGCTCCAAACGTTATATATTTTTTTTTTAACCGAAAGTTTGGCTTTGACTTGTTTGTATAAAAACTATAAAGTGAAACCCAGATTTAATAATGCCCCTACACAAACACATTCATCCCACACAGTACCAAACTGATGAAGCTAACAGTCACTTATCCTGGGAACAGTTCGCTTCCCATGTCCCGTTTATTATTATGAACTCAAGTGCAAAATCCAACACTCTTGTCTGTGGTGCCGAGGAGGTGTACGTCAGCTACCAGAAAATTGAAAAAAAAAACATGGTAACTGAAGTCCTTTTATACCATTTAAAAATAATAAACTGATTCCTTTGATTTAAATTTTTTTCAGAGTTTCTCGCCTCGTCTATAATATATTTTATTTGACTCTTCGAACACAAGAAAACATGCTGGAAACATTCCCGAAAAATAGCCACAGTACACAAATTGTCCCGAGAATGGAGGAAAAAATGATTATATATTTTCGTGTAAGATTCACCATAAGAACGGATGGAACAGACGGAGAACCTACATATATACGAACTCAAGAGGATCCCATAGAGGCAACAGAATTGAGACAAAAGAAAAAAAAACAAAACAAAAAAAAAGAAGAAGAGAAACTCTCCTGGACATCCTTGCAAAACTTTTGAAGAACTCCGTTCTTCCTGTTTGAATTTCCGGTCAAGTTTGTTCAGCATAAGGTTTGTTTTTCCAAAAGAGTTCCTATTCCGGTCTATCCGATAGGATGTCGGTCTGCTGTCTTCAATGGTGACCACTGCTCTGTACCAGTATATGACTTAACCAACCGTTTTGTCCTTATTTCAAAGCAAACGAATTGCATAAAAAAAGAAGGACGATCGACGATGACGACAGCGACTACAGACTTCACACGGTGATGCAAAAGAAATAATAAAGCAAAGTTGATGGTGCTCTACCCAGCTCCAGAGTTCCAGCATCAGTATCAAAAGGGGAGCACCCGTCACCGTCATGGTTGGGGCTATAGTAAAATTGGTCAGTTCTTGGCGGATTGAAGGCAATTGATAGAGTTGGAGCGGAGAAAAGGTCCTTTCTGCTTCGGGAAAATTAATTTTGAATATTGAAGGCACTAATTACTGTGAGGGTGTGTGTGGAAATGGCTTACAAAAACCCCTTTTAGTCTTTCATTTTCATCACTCGTTTAGTGGATGGTGCTTTTAGTGTGCTTTTCGTTTCGTTTCATATGTATATTCATCCAGTTGTTAATAAGGAACAGTTATTGGATGAGTTCACATGTAGGTACAGAGCACTCTCACTCATGTGAACAAGCACTTTGAAGTTTAATAAGAACAAAGTCAAATTAAATTCAGATTCCGATCCACGGACCGGATGTAAAAATACGATTATACCTTATAGGTATAGGTATCTTCCCAAAAAAAAGGAAGCCATTATATTTTATTAAACAATTTTATATTAAGTTTTTGTACAATCTACCAATTATTATGGCGTTAATTATGATGTATTATTAATATTGATAATAAGCAAACCTAAGAAGTTAAGAAGTCTTAGTTGGATGGATTTATGCTTATATTGTTTTTAGCTAACTTTTTTGGAGCAGTTTCTTTTTTAAATAGTCGGTTTATTTGGCTGGAAAAACATTTTACAGCAGAGTTGGTTCTTTTTCTTCATTTAAGGCTTTAAGTACTAGTACCACTCGACAAAGGACCATGGGCATTTTGGGCCCATTTTTCAACATTGCTCAACAGTAATTAAAATTTGTCATATGAAAGCTAATGAAAATTACTTTATTTTATTATATAGCTGCTTCATTGAAATCGACCGCGAAAGTGGTGTTTTTTCGCATTTTATAGAAAAAAGTATTAAAAATAGAAACATTTTATGAAAAAATGGCAACACTTACTAAAAAGTGTTGTTCCTTTTTTGAAAGCTAGAATTCTGTTCTTTGATTCCTTTTTAAATTTAATTACTTATTCCTATTTTAATTTAATTATTTCTGTTAATTGTTTTTGAAAAAATTACTCAACTTAAAAATATTGAAAAACTTGAATTCGATAATGATTTTAAATACAAAGACCTAAGAGCTTTTTAATACAAAAGCCAATTTAGAACCTAATATTTAAAATTGTGAAAAAAAATCAATATTCAATTTTTTGTTTTTTTTTTTAACATTTTTTAGTAAGAAGTAACTTTTTTGAAAACTACATATAATAAGGAATATGTTGATTGAAAAAAGGAATGAAAGAACAAACTTCTAGCAAAATGGCAACTCTTTAAATAATTTTTTTCCATTTTAAATACTTTTTTTCATAAAATAAAATAAGTTTTAATTGAATATAATTCACATCACTGTTGAGAAATGTTAAAGGTAGACCCAAAATTCCATACAAAAGTGCCCATATTCCTTTCTTAAAAAATTGCGTAACTATAAGTATGTCTGCCACGAACAGCGTTGCAAACCACTTTTGTTAAAACAATAACTCACTTGAAATACGATCATGCCTTTTCAATTAAAAAAAGCCGAATTTATTTTCGTGTAGATTTCGTTGAGAAAAAAAGTCGTTTGGGAGGGGGTCTATTTTCCCCCGTTAACGCGATAGGGGCTATTTTCTACAAAATGGACTTGAAATAGAAAAAAAATCATTTTAAAAAAACGGCAACACTAACAATATCATGCTTTACATTTTTTAAAGTAAAAATTCCGTTTTTTTATTTTGTTTTTAATTCAAATTATTTTAAGGAACAGTTTTTGAAAAATTAATTTTTAAACTGAAAATTTTGAGAAAATAATGATAAAAAATTGAGTTCAAACTATAATTATGTTCAAAATTTTACTAAGTGTTGCCAGAAATATCAGAAATTTTCACAAACGGATATGAAAAATGCCAAAAAATGTTTATAAGAAATACCAGAAATTTAGAAAGATTGTCAGAATAGCTTTTTTATGATTTTTTTTTCTGACGTTTTAAAAAAAAAAATCTGTCAGTCAGTCTTTTCTTTATAACTTGGTACGTAGTGTTTTTAGACACTTCCGAAATGTTTTTATAAATTGCAGTGTAATTATTTTTAGCATTTTTGGAAAACTTTTCTTTTTAAAAATGATACCTCCCACAGATTCATTTTTTGGCATCAGGTGCTTTTGTTTAGTATATTTCAGACGGTGAGCGTATAAAAAATTTTATTTTTCTCTAAAAGAAATCAATATTAAAGCAATCTATCATTTAACAAGAATACAATTTACAATCAGCCATTACCAACTGTGCCTATCATAAAATATTTGTTTTTTGTTATATTTGAAGGGATCTGTGTTGTTCACTTTTGTGTTATCATATAATTTTAACTTAAACTCAACTACAATTTCGGCAGGTGGTAGCTCTAATTAAACCTTATTCATCACTGAAAAACTAACCCAAAGTCCAGTCTGTATTATTCAGGTTTGTATGATGTATGTGTATTATTTGTATGTATTTACATGTATGTATATTGACAAGGCACTTCATCTAGTTTATAGTTATAATATTAAACAAATATTTATTTGAATCAACCAATTGCTTATAATAAATAGCCTTAAATAAATTTTGTGGTACTATTTTCTCAAAAAGTATTTGACCGATTTGGATAAATTTTATATGGTTGGAAAGCCACAATTGCGGAGATGTGCAGAATATACTTGAGAGACGCATTAACACACTGTGGGTCATTTTTGTCGAACACTGTATTATATTTAAAAAAAAATTAAATTAAAAAAAAAAAGGTTTTTTTCCTTCAATATTTTCAAACAAATTGCGAAATTAAAAGTGTCGAATTTCGACACAGGGTGGCACTAGTAAGTTCTAAGTCTCTGTCATTAAAGCCGTATACCATATATGCAGTCGACAGTTGACACTTTATTTTTAAAGACCCTCCATTTTGGAGTCTTATGGACTAAATTAATACTTTTCATTCAAGACGCACAAAATAAATCGTCCCTTAAAAATATCACCTCCTATATTCAATTTACATACACACACACACATATATGTATGTAATATAATTTTCCAAAAATCTAATACAATTTGATAACATTTTGCGACAGCGAAAGAATTTTTAATTAAATAAATTTGCAATTTCCTATAAATTGCCTGCAGGACCCTTGATTCTAGTACAATATCACAAAGTGGCATATCGGTTAAAATTGTCTTCCTTCTTCGGTATAATATGGGTAGGTGGTACTTCACATTCCGAATGTAGGTATGCACACAGATTGCTATTGCTACCCACTTGAAGAACTCTCATGCATATTTTCAAAACCACATCCGGCCCAGGCAGGATGAAATGTAAAAACGTTAGGAAATTCATTATGCGTTATGATTGCGAGTAGTTTTCCTCAGCTAGTATTAAGTTTTTAAATTGAAATTTTTCATTTGCCAAATCAAGTGCCCGAAAGGAGAGCAGCGCAAAGGCTGCATTGGCTAAGGGCAAACAGTTTTTGATGTTAAGAAACTTGTGTTCAAACAACCACTTGAGATTATAAATGCCAGAGACAAAAACAACTTTAGTATGCGTCCTTCCTGTAGGGAGAGGTCGGGAAGAGTGTATAGGTGGGGGTGTTGTTGAGAGTTTGCCCCATTTTTGTCTTGGTATTTTTTGTTTTTATTTTTATTATTGTTTAACTCACTTTTTGATGGTGTGAGAAAGATGCTGCGGGTGTGTGACCCATATTCAGCTAAAACTACTCAAATTAGCAAACGTTACATATGCATTGAAACCCAAGGGCGTATGATGGCAGTGTATAGGTATATAGCAGGGCGGTATATATCCTGAGGGGCTTATAAAAAAGGCTTTCGGAATTCTTACAGTTTTCCTTGATGCGTTTTATGTTTTTTTTTTTTTTATTGTTTTCTCTTTGTTGTTTGGTGGATTTTTTGTTTTTACAACAAAAAAGAAGGTTGCAACTAACGAAAAAGTTTTACCCTTTAGATGCTTATTAAAAATGTAGTTTCACAAGCGCAATTAAAACCATGAGGCTTATGAGTTTTAGAATTAATTTGAATTTCAAAATAGTTAAGTGTTAGCCAACGGTTCTTGTATATGGTTTGACGTTTCTTACGAGCTTTGAAAAATGGTTTTATAAGAAAAACACTTTTTTTATTGTTTTTTTTTTTTATTTTTCTTTTCCAAAATAAACATAAGAAATAATCCAATTGCCTTGGTCAGTCTTGTTGAATTTTGATGACCAATATTATTTATATTTAAAATTTTTATAGACATACTTTTTAGGGAACAGTTCGAACTTTGAATTGATCGTTGCATACTTGTGTGAGGTTTGCAACAAATAATTTTAATAAGTACGATTTATTTTAAATTCAAACATATTTATGTGTGTAAAATGAATTTTACTGATTTCTCATACTGTCATCATGACGAAATTTGTAATTTCCCCTTTCTTTTTTATGCACCCCAGTCTTGAAATAAGTCTGAGGGAAATTATCGTTATCGTAGCGGCTGTAGAATTGCAAAGATATATCTGCTTGTTAGAGCTCTAAACCAATGATTTTAGCAACATCGATCGTCAATTCATCATGAAATCTATGTAAGGTGAACTGAAATTAATAGAAATTGCGTGTTGACAAGGCCCCCACTAGTCAACTGATGAGTCCAAGTGAGATCGCCGGGACGAAACGCCAATTTTTATGGACTAAAGGCCAGTAAAAGCTATTTTGAATCAATAATTCAACTAGTCAAATTAAATAGTGTTATGTCTTCTACGTGCTTGATTTGTTTCAGTAGTATATAGAATTTGTATTATTAGATACAAACAAAATAAAAATCTCGTGTCGGGATGTTCGTGGTCGTACTTCTCCGAAACGGCTCGACCGATTTTTATGAAATTTGTTTTGAATATTTGGTAGGTATGAGAATCCGTTTTAAATTATATTTCATACCGCCAGGTGATCAGGGTGACCATATACGGAAAAAAAATTTCTATTTTTTTGACAAAATTTTTATTTTTATTTTTTTTTAGATTTGAAATTAAAAAAAAAAACACTTACAACCTCAAATTTTCCCCTTCGTGACAACTCCCCACATTTTTAATCGTGATTTTAGTATTTTTGTATGAACAATATCGAAATAAAGCGTTATCATTGGTTTTTCAAACAAAACCAAATTATTCATATCGTTGAATGACAGAAATGGCGCTAGGTCTGCCTAATCGAACTTTCATCCACACTATCGCCAACCCACTATGGTGTAATTTTGAAAAAGTCAAGCTAAAAAGCTGTAAATTATCGTACAAGATTTTTTAACTCACTGTATTTGCCAGGCATGCCACCACACCTTCTGCGACTGAAAGTTGGATCTTCGGTTATTTTACTTTGGAATTTAAACCCACCACGCCTGTGCAATGGCGCGCGATTGGTCATTAAAAAATTGCGAGAAAAACAAAATCGAAGCCAACATTTTGAATGGCAAATTTCAAGGCAAAAATGTTTTGCTGCTACATATTCCAATGATTTCCACAGACGTTCAATTTCCTATTAGATCAAAAAAGTAATGTAATACATCATTTAAGTGAGAAAATTAATGCTTGGTGTTTTTTATTTTTATCGGTGGTCATCATATACAGCACTCCTATTCTTCTTTCTCTCATTCCACGTTCTTAAACACGTTCAAACCTTCACATATTTGCTCAATATCCAAGTGGAATCTATCCTCAACGGCGAATAAACTGTCTCCACTGTCGTCTTACTGCCTGAACAGAATAGAATAACGGAACTGGAAGACCTGTCAAAAATTGTCGTACATTATTTTATTTACCTGTCCACAATGCAGCTGTAGGTACAGCTTTGAATGTATTTTGAAGAAAAACAAAAGAATATTCTTGTGTACAAGCTAAGAATTCACATTTTTTGTTTCCAATTATTTTCCTTTTAATAAATAATTTTTTTCGCGATACAAATAACCACAATATTTTTTTCCGACCCAAAAAGTTGTTTTTTTGTTCTTCATACAATTTGAAACGTCAAAAGTGCCGTACGTGAAAAGTTGGTGAACTCTTCCGTCTGCGTCTGCAGCTCCGTATGCGGCTACGTTCCGTTGTGTTCGCAACATTGAATTTGCGTGTATTCAATATTTTGACAGCTATTCCAGCTCCGGCTCCAGTTCCGTCTCCGTTATCATTCTGTTCAGCCAGTTACTTGAGGTCACCGGCTCGGTACAGCTGCATCCGAAATCGGGCCCGAAAAATTCCTAGGACAGAACTGGGACACACAACAACAACAACACTAACAGTTTCAAATTTAATATTTAACTTTCGATTTAAACGAGATAAGCCGCCGGCATTAAATGCTTGATTGCACCGATATTTCGGAAGTGCTACGCACCAATAGTCCTGCGACAGATTTCTTCTCAAAAGAACACAAGAATCATGAACGTTTTCACGTTTGTTTATCGAATGACATTGCCGGCAGCATAGACTTCAAACTCACTTTCGTTCAAATCGTTTCATTTTTTTATCGATCAGATTCGTTTTATTTTATCGATCGTTAAACATTCAAACAGACTTTTAATACATTTGTTATTTTTTATTTAACAACCAAAATATTTCCTAGAAATAATATAAATGGCAGAATAACGTTTGTCGGGTCAGCTAGTCTTCGTATAAAAATATTTTTTGTTGTATAAGATAGCTACTCTCAAGAGTTTTTTTTTTATTTAAAAATAGGACTGATTTATAAATAAACAATTAATTATTTTTTGGAAACGTCCTGCTTCTTTGCCATCCAATCAAAAAATTCAGATGAAATTTCAGATTTCTTTGATATTATTATCTTTGTTTTATCTTAAGCTTTAATGAATTTTCTCTTAAGCCCAAACTCAAAACAATAACCAAAACAATACAATACTTATGTATACAAGTGCAGGAAAAAAAACAATCAGATTTGGTTTTGCAAATCCAAAAATCTCATCCTGAAATAAATCGATATAAACACACAGACATACACCACATGATGTATTTGTATTCTGTAGATATATTCTGGTCTGATATATAATGCCAGCATACACTTTCACTACGAAAACGAATGGGTGCTCCTATGAATAAAGCATATCTTAATTTACATTCAATTTGAATCTTGGCAGCAGCACCCGCCACCCATATTTGGGGGAATCCCAGGTCCACCCACTGGCCTAGGCCGACGACGACGTTGCGCCGGCTACCGCCAGGGGTGTTTCAATTTATTCCTCGGGTAGCAGGTAGATATGCAAATAGACGTAAGCCCCCCCCCCCCCTCCCATCCTTCTTTTCCATGCTTATTAAAGCCTTGCCATATATATTTTTAACAACCCTCCCCTCTTCAACCAGGGTCATCAGCGAGCCTTCTGGTGAATTTTTTCTACATGGACTACACGTGGGAATGAAAAAGGAAGTGTATCTGTATAGAATCGAAAAAGATTAAGAGGATAACGTGTGCGCACACAAATAAGGGATTACGGTAGGAATTTTCAGTTTTCAATTTGCGACCAAATGGTCAACAATTTATCTGGAGCAATTTAAATTTGTGTGACCCCAGGGAACATCAGCAACATATGTTTGTATTTGCTGCCCGCCGGCCGAGTGTATAAACATTATTGTGTTAAATGGAATTTGTGGAATACATTTAAATTGAATGAGCTCTCTGTTTCGGATTCGGATACCTAGACGCCTAGACGAGACCTCTATATATACAGAAAGAAGTTCTAGTTTGAAGTCGGACTAATAATAAACTTATTTCTCCTTTGATCTGCAATTGAATTCTTCTTTGCATTTTTGCGAAAGGCAAGCAAATTACATTGTGCATCACGTCCGTTTGGGACAAGTATAATAATATGTAGTATTGGTGAAGTGTTGGTGAATCTATATCTACTACCATGAATTTGAGAAATACGAAAAGGACTCTCCAATTGAATTCAATTTATATCATTTTATTTATTTAACTTGTGCGCTTGTGTTTCGAAAGGAACAGCAGCAGCCAGTCCCAGCATCAGCATCAGCAACCGAACAGAAGTGTATCTCACTTGTAATTTCAATAGATAGATTTTCTTTTCTTTACCCGATGAAGAGAACCTTTATCCGGAGGACTAATACTTTTGTGCGTCATTATCTATGTTCGATGAAGTGAAATGTTGCAGTTGCAGTTACAATTGCAATTGCTTTTCTCGTTCTGCAAAAGGTAAGATAACGATTTATAAATAAAATGTTTCAACTATGAGAAATGAATACAAGTTCTTCTCATAATACCTTAAAAAAAAAACATTAAATACAATTGAACGATACAAATTTGGAATTATAGGTGCAGATTTAAAGTGCGGACGATTCCATTGATATCCACATTCATTGTGTCACTTTAAAAAGAAGTTATCAGTTACCACAAAAGAAAATTGAAAGTGTATTTTTCTCTCAGCAAGAATTAGCCACTTAAAGAGGCCAAGATGTTTTAGTCTAGTAAAAAAAGATTTGAAAATTATCAGTAGGTAAATAAATGCTTTTTGGCTTTTCATAAAAAAATTTAATATAGATATTGAGTGAAAACCCAGAATCAGGACAATAAACGACAGTTTAAAAGAACAAAACAAATTACACTGTTATTGTTTTGTGCCGCAAGAATAAAAGTAAAATGAAAGTAATTATTTTCAAAACAAGAAGACATTTAAGCATTTGGTTTTCAGTGTTTGACTTAAAATTAATAAGGACATTGAATATTTAAAATAAAAATGGTACTTATCAACGTAAATTAAAAAAAAAAAATAGTTAAACCCAAAAAACTATGTTTTTTCCTAATTTTTGAGTTTGAAATGGAATTTTTCAAAAACTGTTGACTAAAACAACTTTATTTAAAAATAAAATTTAAGATTGGATTATGACTTTGACTAAAGGTATAAGATTTTATTCTAAAAAATTTCATTGGATTTTTATGAGTCGTTTTCTATTTCATGCCAGTTTTTTGAATAATTGCCCCTCCCAATTAAACGGGGGGATATAGACTACCCCCTCAAGAGGATTTTTTTTTTTTCTTTTGACTCAACTTATACGCTCTTTTATTTTTATGCATCTTGTGCCAAGATCTACTTTTTTTTAATATATTCAAAATTATACTTCTTGTTATAAATTAATTATTGCTAAATTCTGAATATTTTGTAGTAGCCGTGGCCTGATGGTTAGTGCGATGGACTGTCATGCCGGAGGTCTAAGGTTCGAGCCCCAGCCTCCGCCACCTATTTATTTAAAAGAAAAAACGGCTACTGCCTCTTGCGAGGAATTGACAAATCCTCCAAGAGTATCTCCTGTCACAGAAAAGTGCCGCTCGTTAGCCGTTCGGATTCGGCAATAAACTGTAGGTCCCCTCCATTCCTGCAGACACGCACACAGGAATGGTTGAGAGTTGTAAGTCACTAGGCCCTAGTTCTTCATGAGCTGTTGTGCCATCAAATTTATTTATTTTTTTTATAAATTCTGAATATTTGTATTTTCGAAACTGTTGGATCTACATAGATGGTTCTGGGCTCTAATTAAATAAATTTAATTACTTTGAAATCGTAGAGCTAAGCTATAGTCGAAAAACTAGTCCCTTGAGGTTAAAATTGCCAATAACTGAAAAAGCGCGAAAATTTCACGTTTTTTTTGATTTTTGACCATGATGCGTTTGGCGCTCGAGTTTAAAACCTTGGGTTTTTCATGAAGCCAATATCATAAATGACTCAGCAAAAAATCAGAACTACTGAATCTAACGCAAACACGCCCTCCTATGAGAGGACAAAGTTACTGGACTAGAACTTTGCCAACTTGAAAAAAATATTTACGGTACAACGCAGCACAATTTGAGCACAATACAGCACATCTTTTATTTTTTTTTTTTTTTTGAAAATCAAAAATGTCGGTGCTAGCTCCACGCTTAAAATAACGGATACCCTCTAAAATCCATATGCTTAGTACGATTTTTAATACGGCATATGGCAGCAAAAGTTGGGCACATTGCAGCATAACCATTTTTTTTTTACGAAAATAAAAAACGTTGGTGCTAACTTCACGCACATCGAGGTTTTCTAAAACAATAATAATTCAATTAAAATTATCTAACATAATGCGCACAAAAAAAATTAATAAAACTTGTTGATGATCCAATATCTAAAATAAGAAAAGTGCGTATACGCCCAAGTGAACCACTATTTTAATCGAATTAATTTCGTCTCTTTTTTGTACACCATCTTGTCTATTAAATAAATTTGATATTTTTCGCAACTACATACATAAAGTAACTTATAGTTGAATGTAAGGACAGTAACAATTACTCTTTGTTTCCTTAAGCGAACCTTACGAACTTTTTTGCAGAATTTTCGTAAAGAAAAAATAGTAGACAAAATATTTTAGACAAAAACGTTTAAATAATATGACAAAACCCACTTTTTCCAACTTTACGTGTTAACCCCGATTTAACCTAAGTTTTAAAGAGTATCTGGAACAATATATATTCGAATTTGAGTCAAAATTAAAAATCAAATTTGTTTTAAAAAATCAAAAACATGTTTTTTTTTGAAAATTTTGATATGCACTATGAATTAAAATTTTGAGAAGCTTTTTCATAAAAAAATTAATTTTAATTATACACATAATGAGATAGTCCAAAATAAAGAAAATGGTTGTATGAGAGGTACTGTTAATAATGGCTAACTGTAAGTTTTTAGTACATCATAGACCATACTAATGTTAGTATTTAGAACAATTTTAATCAAAATCGTTGGTGTCGTTTTCGAGAAAATTTATATTTTCTGAAACGGTTTTTTAACATTTATATGGAAGGTACCGTTAATTTTGACTATAAGAATAATTTTTGTTAAAAATTTTTATACAATGTTGAAAAACCGATCGGCACGGCACCAAGTTTCGTAAAAATCAAATAAGTCGTTTTCGAAATATTTGGTTATCAAAAAAAAATTGAAACTTTTTTTAAAAATCCAAAAAAACGATTTATGAAAATTTTGGCATAGAATACTACATATTTAAATTTTTCAGAAGATTCTCCATAAAAACAAAAATCAAAATCAGCCTATTCCTTTTTGAGAAAAACGAAATTTCCATTTTTTGGAAATTTGATTTTCACAGAAACGTAGCATATACCTAACAAAATTTATTGAGTTTTTTTTTTTTTTTAATCTGTCGAGCCATTTTTGAGAAAAATAAAATTTTCTACAAATTCTAAAAACAATTATATGACAGAGGTACTGTTCTTTTTAGTCCTAAAAAGAAAATGAAAAAAACTTGTTAGAGGAATGTCCCAAAAACACTTTATACGAAGTTTAATTAAAATCGCATATGGGTTTAGGCTGTAGGCGAGTATACACATAGGCAGACACAGACGGAATTGCCAGACCCACTCTTTTCATTTTCCCTATCATCATAATGTCAAGTTTGATCAAAAGCTCGAGTTCAATTTTTTTACGAGCCCAAAACTTGCCATATAGTGCCTATATATCGCAATATATTAAAAATTCATAGTCGGTCAAAAAAAATCAGAATTTTAATTTTCAAAGAAGACGATATAAATCGACATTTTACACGTCGACATTTTTTTGTAGATCATTTGCATGTAACCCAGCTGAACATATGTATATATGTTCATATATATACATACGAGCCTAACCGAATACTTTTGCATTCAGCCATTATTTATTACATTTGTTTTAACTCCATTTTTACTTATTAAAGGTACCAGGCTATAGAACTTTTACTTCAAAAAGAAATCATATCGAAATGCATATCGGAAAGCATGTTTTTCAACTTGTAGAAGATTTATATACTTTCATGCCCAATGCATGTCTCTTTGAAAGTTAAATTGTCTATTTATCCATTTAGATGCACAAACAACTACTTTCGACAAACCTTTTACACCTTATTATTACACAGGGTTACACACATATTACCATTTAACACGAATGTGGGTGGTCTGTAATATCTTTTTTAAGGAAAGCCTATTCTGTGTGTGCGATTTAAAGTATAAGTATTCACTTTTAAATGTAGGTATATAAATAAGAACAAAATCTCTCTTAACCAAACCAACGACAAACTTCACCCAGATTGTTTCATTAAATATGCTAAAAGTAAGTGCAAAGTACCTCCGGCTTAAGTAAAATACGAGAAAACGACACCCATGCTGCATTTATACAAAAATATAAGAAAAATAAAAAAAAAACACCAACCTAACAACTGTATAAAGAGAAGAAAACACCATGGCACCAGCCAAGTGGAAGCTGGAAGAAACTTTCAAGTTGTATATTATATGTATAAATCTGTACGTCCAACATAGAGCTCCTAACAATTTATTCAAAAGAGGTCAACTTTTATTCATAAATATTTTAAACTTGTCCATTCCCATTGCAGTTTATATGAAAATTATATTCTCCTAGATTTAAATGCGAACTTCTCACATTCACTGTGACCACTGATGGAAAAGACTTAGCTTTTTCTTCTCTTCCTTATTGAAATCCCAATCCCATTCCTTTTCTTTCCATTCCATCATTTATAAAGCAGCTTCGTTTCGACAATATTAGCCTTCGCCTTTAGCCTGGCTTTGCCTATGTACGAATCAAGTCTCTGGCTATATTCCAACATAACCAAATCCTTGGCTATATAGGTTTTACACTAAAATACGATAATTTAATTTCGTCCCTTCCAGGATCTTGTTTTCTTTTATATACATACAAATTTAATATGCATTTGCACCACAACCACTCAGCCATCATCAGCATCACTCTTTATAGATGCATCATGCCATTTTAATTTTCTTGCGACAGCAGCCACGACCATAAAGCTTTTTAATCCTTAACTTTACGATCTAAAAGCTGTAAAATTAGCTTTGAAAAATCTACAGTCAAGTAGCATTTGAAGATTACTCTCCACTTAGTTTTTCCTTGTTCTCCCACTTCAATCTCCTCCGCGTTAAGGGTTTGCTGGGTTTTGTTGCTCCTGCTACGCTGCTGGCACAACTGAGGACAAAGATGGACAAAAAAAGTTTCACCAACTCGAGGAATAAGTATACCTACCTACCTACTAACAAAAAAAAACGCTATGAGCAGCACAAGAAATACAAAAATAAGCAGCATAAACTTCAAGTACAATCTTGAAGAATTAGGGAATCGAACTTTTAATGCCTTCTTCAATTTTGTGTTAATTTTTGAAGTTCGTTTTAATGGAAAGTTTCAGTTTGCACAGCCAGTTAGGTGAAATATAGGACTTAACTGCAGCAACTGCTAAGCTGATGCTGGTCCTGGTGGTTGTATCTTATCTTTTGGCTAAGTCCTGTCAACCATGAAGTTAAAGGATAACTCTTGTGTGAGCTACAATTAGACGCTCGATGTAAGTTTTTCCGTGAGAAAGTCGCTGAAAATAAACAGCCACTAGATGGCTAAGTATTTCTGTTGCTTTTCTATTTTTTTTTTTGTGTAGAAAAAGTTCGAAATACTAGGACAAGCTTACACAATAACTCATTAATAAGTCTCTTGTCTGTATGGTTATGGCAAGTTGAAATCGTTTCCTCTTTTTGGAATTCATAAGTATGTATTGAGGGATGATTTTTATACCCTTGACAATCCTAAGTGGCAGAGACATGTTGATGCAATAGTTGAATATAATAATAAAACAAAACCGTCCGTGTCGTAATAGATGACGAAAGAAGGAGCAGGACCCGGGGAACCCAAACCAAAATGCATTTTGCTTCAATAAACTTTTATCTTCAACATATCCTGATCCTTCAATACGGTTGGGTAATTTTTCAGGAAAAGAAAATCGGTTATGGAAGGATATAACTTCAAGCTAACCGCAACTCGTTATGTGTGCGCTCCCTTATTCTCCGCCTCTGCCTCCACCAACCACCCCCATCATCGCTGGATAAAGCAGCCCTTAAATTTGTTTGTTCAGTGAGGGATGAAAACGATAAATTTTCTTGAGGTGTCGTATTATAACGTTCATTTCGATACGATGGAATGGTATGAAAACCATATCAACTAAAAGTACCTACCTATACCTATACCTACTTTGTCTGAAGGAAAAAATTCATCACTGTAACGTATGAGTTTTGTGTTATTTACTCGGGTTGAGGGGTATGAGAATATCCTCTTCTATACATCGTGTCATGTCATCGAAGAAGGTTAGACTATTGGTTATCGAGCCAAAGACTGAATCCGTATGTCATTTTATGTAGGTAGGTATGCCTATTGAAACTTATGTTAAATTAATAGCCCGGCCAGCAGCCGGCATGAAACAAGTTTCTATCATATAGACAAGATAAATTGAAAGAATTGTTTCATGATATTTTTCATTTAGAATTAATCGTGTGAATAAGTCAATAGTATTGGAAAGATGGACAAACGAAATCTTGGGACTATTATCAATTTCTAGTTATCAACTTATGGTGAGGTTTATTTGAAAATACAATTACTAATGTTTAAAAATGCTTGTGGCAAGACAAGGAACCACTCAAAACTTTTTCAATTAATTTCATTTATTTCTAGACATAAAGCAAACAGAATAATGATAAATGGTTTGCTTATAGTAACTTAGGACCAATGAAAGCAGTAGTCTTTTCTATTTATAACATCAGACATTGAATCGTCTTATCATATTACTTACATATGTATATGAATTTCGCTCGCGCAAAATTTATTAACATGACACTTAAAATATCAACTTAAAAGCTAAAGCAAGTGATACTATCCAAAATAATGAAATGCGGTGAAAGTGAAATATTAATTAGCTATTGTTAGCCAGCAGCACAGTCTGAAAATTGTAACTTTCTGCCAAATAAAAATTCCTTTAAGTTGTTGTTGTTGTTCAAAATTCAATGAAATTGACGGAATAAAGAATGGTCAAGTCTAATAAACTGACATTCTAGTATAAATAATACAATGCAAATAATAATAACTTAATAGTCTGGTTTGTTACCGATCTTCCAACCTCTCCCCCTTTGATACGTACTACGAATTGTAGTCTATCAAATAAGGTTCGGAGAAAAATGGAGGCGGAACAAGACAGCATACTTAAAGGGGCTTATAAAAAATGCTGATGCTCCAAATGCAATTGATAAACAAACAGCACATCTAGACCTGTGACGTCAGTGGTCAACGGTGGCATAGTACATAGGGTACACAGCTCCGAAGACTGAGCAAATCTGATGCGCGGGTTCAAATACCGCATGATGTGTAGAAAGTTTTTCAAATAAAATTGGATTAAAGCTCAGCACCACTATAAAGAAGACTGATGATAGGGCTTGGCACCCCTTGAAATAGCTATATCTCTAGCCAAACAAAAATAAAACGAATTAAAATACCCAAAATTAATTCGTAAGCAATTGGTGGTAGCACCTTTAAGTTGTTGTTGTTGTTCAAAATTCAAAAATTCCTTATTATTATTTATAGCCCTTCCACACTATCCCATCGAATATTAATACATGTCAAAAAAAAGTGTGATAGAATTACGTACGACTGCCAATTTTGTGTGAAGAAAACGATTTTTATATTTTGCTTCCACCACTTGCATCGAAAAAATCAATTCACCATAACCTCAAACTAAGTGGGATAGAATATGTGATGGTTTTAGAACCAATCCTAAAAATTTTCGTATATTAACACATGTCAAATTGTGTGAGATGGGCTGTCAAAGTCGTGTGGGATGGTCTTTCATATTTTGATTCCACATTATTATACAGGATTTACTTCCCACTTTTTTGACATGTGTTTAATACTCAGTGGGATAGTGTGGAAGGCCTTTTATTTTATTATTATAATGCTAGAATGTCAGTTTATTAGACTTGACCTTTCTTTATTCCGTCAATTTCATTGAATTTTTGAACAACAACAACAACAACGCTACCACCAATTGTTTACAAATTAATTTTAGGTATTTTAATTCGTTTTATTTTTGTTAGGCTGGAGATATAGCTATTTCAAGGGGTGCCGAGCCCTATTATCAGTCTCCTTTTTAGTGGTGCTGAGCTTTAATGTGGCCAGCCTTGTGAGAGAATTCTTTTTTTTCTACTTAAAATCAGTTTTTAAAATGGAGACCAATGAAAAATTATTCTTTCTAGAACATTCTTATGTTTTACTTTCTACAATCCCCACGAGACGTTGCCAGTACAAAATTTTAATAATCATTAAGTTGACTATTCGAAATATTTAATTCGATGACGTCATTGACTCGATGAAAGCTATATACAATGTGCAAATAATGAAATGTGATATATAGCGGATGTTTAAGGGGTAGACACGGTGCATTCAAGCGTCCAAAAGCTTTTTCCAAAGCGAACCTCTGTCTATCAACTTCTTATTTCACCTCTTCGTGGTGACATCGAGTGCCTAGCACTTTTAACTGGAGATGGGGTTCCAATCCAAGTAAGTACCTAAGTAAGTTTAATACCAAGTAGTGAAATGTAAGGTAGTGAAATTGCGATGTTATGATAGCTTCACAAAACAGTAACATAGCGAAATAAAGAATTTGCCAAACAAAAATTAACAAATAATTAAAACGAAATAACTTAATTGTACAACAAGAAATTTTGAATTGACTAAAATATCATTGCGAAATGAAAAATAGCAAAACAAAATTATTCATGCCGATTATTGAATCAATACGCAAATAATGCTTCTAAACTCCGCAGTGATTCGCAATCTACTATTACAATACAATATCAATTTCACTGCGAATCGACTATTGTGAATTCCATGATATATTTTTCAAATCTTTATTTCAGAAAGTATTTAATTTAACTTGAAAACATTTTTATAATATTCCTTTAATTTTAAATGAGGATCTTTTTTCTTTGTTGAATAAGAATAGGTGCGTTTTATTGGTAATTTATAGCCAGCCCAGCAATACAAGTTCAATAAAACGGTATATCCACTTTTATGTCAACTTTTTATTTTGTGGCTGTGTTTTCACAATTCTTAGTGAGTGAAAAACAATCTACGTTACCGGAATTTAAGGTTTAAGTACACACTCTTTATCCACAATAGCAAAACCAAAAGTGCCGATAAATAAGCCAGTTAATTAGTGAATATATAACTAATTTATTGGCTTATTTATAGGCACTTTTGGTTTTATTGGAATTTTACTGGGCTAGCTATAAAATTGCCAATAAAACACACCCAATATTATATTTTCTATTTATTTGATAAATACATAAAACATAAGTTTAAATAAATAACTCGTTTTTTAATTGCAAAACTGTAAAATATTTAACAAGCTGATAAGAATAATTTATTTAGAATTAACAACACAACAAACACTACACCTCAGAAGCACTATATTACAGCAAAATTACAACAAAATCGGTCGACTCATCAAGAAAACCTATGTAACAGGCGATGTACACGAAAAACCATCAAAAACTTTTTTCCGCAATTCTAATCTTTTGGTAAAAACCAGAAACATAGTTTTCTCTCAAATTGTTTGGTCATTGCAAAGAATATAAAGTTACCAAGAAGACGCATACAAATTTTCTACTGAAAATGTCGGGTTTCAATGTTGGAACCCGCACTTTGGCTTTTTTATGGGCTTTTCAATAATTCTCTCAGCGCTTTAAAAATGAGATACCACACACATTGAAACAGTCTGCTTTTTTATCCTTGAAAAGCCCATAAAAAAAGCAAAAGCTCTGGGAGCAGGTCGCAATATTAGAACCCGCCATCTAAAAATGTGCAGTAAAAAATGTGTATGAGATGCGCCTTCTTGGTAACTTTATATTCTTTGGTCATTGTTATAAAGTTTAATTAAAATCGTTAGAGCCATTTACGAACACAGACGCACAGACTGGTGGACGATATAGCGGAAATCACTTTTTGAACTTCTCCATCGTCGTATAGTGTCCATTTTGATTACAACCTTGAAAATTTTTATTTTTACAGGAAACCAATACTTTATCAGCAAGAAAAAACAACACTTGTATGTTCTGAAATTTTTATCAATCCTAAATTAAAACTAAAAATCATTCAAACCCTCTCGGCTCAACTAATTCCACTTCACTTTTATGTAAACTTCTGTCAACACAACCTTTAATTTTCTTCTTCTTCATCTACATCAATTAACATTTCAAACAAAAACACCGAAACTGCCAATGAGGAAAAGGTATCCATCCCTCTTCCACAAAACCAGCCTCATTATCGACAAACATACCCACAATGTCGTCCTTATGGCTTATTATGATGACTTCCAGCTATATAGAGTTCCTGATTTTGTCAATTTAATTCAATTTTAAGTGATTTTGAAATCACTGACACATTTCTAATCCATATTTGTCTCTTTGGTTAATCTAATTTCAAATGATTTATCACCGATTCACCGTTTGTAAGGTAATTTCATCCGAAGAAAGTCAAAACCTCGTTCTGCTGTAAACAAAATCAAATGGTATTTACCTTGTTCGTAGTAGCGCGTCTCCACCTGGGGCGTCATGCCCCTTATATCTATTATAAATCCTTGGCGCTTTTTTAGTGTAAGTGAGTTGAGTTTGTGTATCTATTTGTATCTATGTATTTATATAACTCACCGAGCAATGTTCGTATTGGTATATTTATGGATTGTACATAATTTAGCAAACAGAAATCAATCGATTCCACTCGTTAAATCCGTTTACCTCCGAATACCTAAAGGTAAACATTTATGCTCCTGCTGCTACTGCTGCTGGCTGATGATTCACCAAACGAAGCAGAACATTCGCTTTGGAATCTCGCTCTCTCAACGCGGACTGGATCTAAAGATGTGGAGTGGAGGTCGAGGTGGTATACTGGTATAGTGGATCAGTGGATGATGTGTCGTTGTCGGCGAGTCGTCATCATCGCCAGTGTTGTTGAATGCTGAATATGAATAAACATCAATCAGGTCAACAGGAAACTGAACAGATTTCACAAATTGCACTTTGCTGAAAATCAATCAATTAGTGAACAAAGCGGCGGCGATGACGTGGGTGAGTCAGATCATCCCTCCCCCCGGAGTCATTGCCAGGACGCGTATTAAGGAAGAATTTAAAACGTTTACAGCAACAACAAAAAATGGCTATAGTGCGGGATTGGGAGTACCAACCAGGGGCTATCCAGATACTTTAGTAACATAAGGGTTGCGATTTATAGGTTCCCAACAAATAAAAGTCCTCCGCCCCCGTCTTTCCAAAACACAATGAAGGATTTCGATAAGGTAATTTATGTCCAGCAATTGAGTACAATTTTCCAACGGATGGCTGGCTGTTCCTTTCGAATCACACATACTGACGGTATACGCGCTCCTTTAAATTGCTGACACTTAAGCGTTCTATTATGCTTTTGCCATAATTTTATGGGCTTGACTGTCGTATTCATAGTCGATAAAGATCCTTTATTGTGCGGGCGGTCGTGTGGGTGTGGTCCACAAAATTATGCCGGTTAAATAAACCGAATTCAAATGAGTAGTGTGAAATTATTATGTATTATGTTTGCTACTCTCCTTTTTCGGTCCCCGCAATTGGCTCATATGGCGGACTTATAAGGTTTTGTCATAAAGCATTTTCTCTTATGCTTCAACTTTTATGAGAAAACATATTTTGATAAATGGTTGATAAATTTGTGTGTGTGTGTTTATTTTTGGGAGCACGTAGGGTTTCGAAAGAAGAGGGAACTTAGGTTAAAGTAATTCTATGATTAACTGCCGCCGCTGCTGTTTTATTTTTTATTTATTTATATTTTCTTTTTGGGTTGGTTTTTTTTTATTTTTTTTTTAAATTAAGGGTGTTCTTTTATAGTATTAAGCACGATGAGTAATGTTGATGGGTTTGTTTTGAGGTTAAAAAGAATATGAATTGACTTGTTATGCTTCATTTCATTCGAAGGAAAAATATTTGGATGATAATTTAGTTTGATAAATGTTTTACGATGTGTAGTGTCTATATAAATGTTTAATACAATTTGTGAAGCCTTTTTTGGGTAACAAGAAATGAGAATGTTTTTAAAAGCTTTTATAAAATGTCAAGGCAATTTGATTTGATAAACACATTTAGCGATGAATGATATAAAATTGTTCATTCGTTCTTATGTGTAATTTACGACAGAGAAGCAGTATGATTAGTTCTTGGATTGAGATAATAAACCAGTAAGATCATATTTGCCCCTTTGTAATGGGTTAATACGACTGATATAATATTATAGATAAGACAATTTACAGAGATTATGTTGCAATTCCGAAGAAGATGAGTATATGATCAGAATAGATGTTGAAGTATTTTACATAATAAGATTTTAACTTAAAGCAGTGTCCGCTAAATTTTCCATTTCATATGTATTCTTTACACAAGGGACGTTTTGCATTTGTATCAGTCTGGGTTTTTTTAAATAGTAGTTCAAAAACTGTCAATTGTATTGAATTAAGGTATGTTCGATTTATTTTACATAATTTCCAATCAGTTTTTTTTTTCATTTTGATTATGAGAAATTAAAAAAAAAATACTAAAAATATTTATAATATTTTTGACTTTCCAAACGTTCACTTCGATCAGTCTTTTTGAACTGAATTGATTTACTAGCTGAACAGAATGGTGACGGAGACGGAACTGGAGCCGGAGCTGGAATAGCTGTCAAAATATTAAATACACGCAAATTCAATGTTGCGAACACAACGAAACGTAGACGCATACGGAGCTGCAGACGCAGACGAAAGAGTTCACCAACTTTTAACCTTTCACGTACGGCACTTTTGACGTTTCAAATTGTATGAAGAAAAAAAACAAATTTTTGGGTCGGAAAAAATATTGTGGTTATTTGTATCGCGAAAAAAATTATTTATTAAAAGGAAAATAATTGGAAACAAAAAATGTGAATTCTTGTACACAAGAATATTCTTTTGTTTTTCTTAACTACTTTCAAAGCTGTACAGCTCCATTGTGGAAATAACGTACGACACTTTTTGACAGCTCTTCCAGTTCCGTCTGCGGCTCCAGTTCCGTCATTCTATTCTGTTTAGCCAGTTAATTAAAGATTTTTTTATTTAAGAGATCAAACGTGTTTTTCAATTTAAATCAAAAACAAAAGAAATAAAATGTAATTACCTAAAAATAAATGAAAAAAAGAACTTTAAAGGCTGATTTCCAATGGCGCGTTAGATACGCCTACGTATACGTTTACAAGCTTTACGAACGCGTCGACATGACAGACGACTTGAAGAGAACCTGAAAATTAAAATGAACCTACATAACTGTAATTTCGAATTCCTTTCAACAAACTATTACATTATTTTTTAAACAAAATCGATTTTTTTCTTTCAATAAAAAGAATTTGTCCAGAAAAACCGATTTTTTCTTCTAAATAAATCGATTTTTTTGTTGAAAGGAATTCGAACATTAGTTTAACTGTCAAAACGCACGCTGAAGTTGATTTTTTTCAACTTTAACGTTGAGGTAGCTTATGTTACGTTGGTTTGTGTACATGCTAATAGGTGCCAAATCGTAACATAATACCCAACGCGTCATTGTAAACAATTTGCTTAAATTGCTTTGTGTGAGCTTTCGCGTTGAAAGAAAAATCTGTCAAACCGACGCCCAACGCGGCATTGGAAATCAGCCTTAAAGCAAACGAGAACCAATGAACAAAGTGAAAAGTCAAAGCGCAAAAATCAAAATTAAAAAAAACAAAAATACAAGAAAACCACGAACCGTCCACGACGCGAACGGATCCATCGTCATTGACGTCATCAATAAATTTACACAATTTTGAATCAATAAAGGAAAAAATATGCCTTCACCTGGAAATAAGTCCAACAGTTTTTAAACTTGGAACACGTAGGTATTAAGAGAGGTCTGATGATGAAGTGTATAAAAGTCTCCGTGAATCTAAGGCGAGCTCTAGTGCACCAGAAAGTGTACCATATCGTCTTTTTCGGTTTTTCGTGCTTAACTTAGAAACACCTTGTCCTTTCAAAAAATAACCTGAGACTAAAAAATAGCTTATGAAATTTTTCATATCTGTCATATTTATAAAGTTATTTGGCGTCTAAAATTGGTATTTTTTCTAAAAACAGCTACATTTTATATAGTCTAAAGCCGGTAGCAAATTTTGGGAGTGGAGTTGGTATAACCAAAATTCATATACTTATACAGGGTGATACGTATAAAGTGTGACAGAAAAACTGCAGCGTAGATTAAGTTAGGTCGAGACAAAAAAAATCGTATGGTAGGGGGGTCTTTCCCCTATCCCATTTTTTTTTTTTTTTTAAACTGACACAAAACAGAAAAAAAATTATTAAATAACAACGGTAACTCTTACAATGCCATGCTACTTATACCTTTTTGTAGAGCCAAAAATCTTTTCTTTTATATTGTTTGTAAATAAAATTGTTTTAGTGGAAATAGGATCTTTGGAGCACCAAAATAAGGGATTGTAGTCAAATTTAAGGAAAATGTACTCTTGTTATTTTCAATTTTCTCAAAAACTAGAAGACATTTTGACATCTGGTTTTTAGTATTTGACTTAAAATTTATAGGAGCATTGAATATTAAATACAAAAATATAACTTAATTACCTAAAATTTTGAACAAAATCAGTTTGAACACATTTTTTTTTTTAATTTTGAGTTTGAAAATCTATTTTTAAAAAACTGTTCACTGAAACAAAATGTGCCACATAGCTTTATTAATATGACAGGTATGAAAAATTTGGTCATAATCAATTTTGTAGAGAAATTTCTAAGCTACATATATTTTTATCTCAGATTATTTTTTGAAAGGACAGTTTCTAAATACGAAAAACCGAAAAAAAAACATGTTACACTTTCCTGTCGCTAGAGCTAGCCTCGAATTCATGGAGACTTTTGTACACTTCATCATTAGGCCTCTCTTAATAAGAGTGCCAAGTTTCAAAACTGTTGGTTTTTTTTTTCAGGTGAATATTTTTTCAAGTCAATAATTGACTACATTTAAACAATTTTGGTCATACAGAATTTTAGAATACAGAATAACGACCCGTTTCCAAATTCGAGAAATGATTTTAATGCTTAATATTGTGCTAAACCATAGGTTTTTATTCGTCGTATTGCTGCAAAACTCCTTTCACAGCTGGAAGAGCTCACTAGAAGCGCTAATGCTGCCTGAAGCAGTTTGTGTAGTATATGAATGTCTCGAAATAACTCCTTTGTAATAAATTTTGTTTTAAATCTTCAATATTCTAGATTTTTAGAAATTAAATGGTTTTCAGTTGTATTCGCATTACTCTCGAATGGCACGGGGGATTTGCTTGATTTTTGTTTGCACAGACAGTTAAGCCTCTTATGATGGTGATAAATTTTTGATTTGACTTCAAATTTAAAACTTTTTATGCCACGCTAATAAATTTACGTCGAATTAGAATTTGTATGTTCAAAAAAAAACTAAGTTAAGTATTTCTGCGGCTAAGTTTATTTTAAATGTTTTTTGTTTTGTCACCCTGTAAATGAAATTATAAAAAGGACAATCCCCATACAATGGAAAAAAAAAAAACTTCAACAACCGATTTTCATCACTCACTTAATTTACATGCTCCTCCCAGGGTTGAAACCACAAAATGTCTGCCGGATATGGGGTTAATACTTAACACTTTAACACGAAACTGTTGCTATACTGTTGACCCTTTAATTATGTACATACCTACATACAGATTGGACATATTATTTGACAGTTTATTTAATGACAAAACTCGATGAAATGAGGAAATTGTAAGTATCTATGTATAAGTATGTATATCTTTTGATTATACGACAAAAAGGGAATGATAGGAAAAGGCCCTTAATTATTTTGTAATTGCTTATCTCTGGATAGCAATCAATCAGCAGCTTTAACAAACTATCGTCAAGTGCAAGGAAATGCTTATGATGGTCGTTCTTGGTTTTTTTTTTTTTACTTTTTTTTTTCTTGTTCAAGTTCTTCATCGTCAATCACTTTTTGTAATCAATAATTTGCTTTGCGGTTGAGAGGTTTATATCTTTGAAGGGAGTTTTAAATGGCGATTGATAAATTACTGAGCGAATTTAAATTCATCATTTAAAAATCGCTTATCTAACGTAGAGATTAAAACGTTGAAAGAAGAGTTCTATACAAAATTGGATTGGTAAATCTGTTTTCTATTATGAACTTAAGTTCATAATCAATTTTTTTAATACTAAAGTTGAATAACTAATATGTACAAACCAAACAAACTGGGTTGATTATCAATAAAAGAAAAAGGAAAGCACAGCTGGCTTCCCTTCTGATGGGATCCTTGACTTCCACCCTACTGGGAGGATTGGTGAGAGCTAAAAATTCTGTAAAGTTATCTCGTGGAAATCAAAAAGTTCTAGAATATTCAATATACAAGCTCATTAAGTACTTCCAAGCTTATATAATCTTCTTTTTAACACATTCTATACAATTTGTAGGTGTATAGGTAAGAAAATTTTCTAATAAAGTACCTAATAGCCAATAAATTTCGATTGAGTAAGCGCCAGTTATATTTAAGTTTTTGCTCATACGACCGACGCACGTGTTTAAATTTACTGCCAAAAAGCATAACAGAGATAAGTCAAATATTATTTAAATACCCATTAATCTTCCACGCCATTGAAAACAACAAGTTTCAAGCTCTCTTCATTTAAATAAAACCACTGAAGCATTTGATATTCCACAAAAAAGTTGCTTTGGTATGTGTATAATATTACAAAAACATCAACTCAAATATTTCTTCATCGAAGAACAGAAAAAGGCGTCTAACCTTTATAATTATTATTTATTTGCGCCTCAGTTGTTTAATGAATTCTAAACTCTAAGTTAAAAAAAAAAGACTTCTTCAACTTTTTGTACCTTGGATTAATGATTGATTATAGGTATCATAACGAATTTGCCCAATAAAATATTTGCTAAGAGTATAGTAACCATGCTTGAATAGATAGAGCATTAGAGTAGATATATCAAAAGTGCAGCTTAAGAATTTCGACACCTTCTTATACCTATGAACAATTATTTGGTATAAAACTTTGAGGAAAATGCAATTTTTGTATCAGTTCTTCCGATTGTATCGAACGAGTAAGCCAAAAATGACTTCTTCAGTAAGCATTATCGTTATGTGCCTATTAGGAGCCGTAACTGCAGGATATCATCATGGAGGCACAAGCTATTCTGTTCTCACCAAGCATGAAGCCCCTCATCATGGAAGTTATTTACTTCCTTCGTTGGGCCTGGGACACCATGGATTTATCGGAAAACCTGACGAACATGAGCACTATGAGCCAACACATTACCCCAAGTACAGTTTTGATTATGGTGTTAAAGATTCACATACCGGAGATCAAAAGAGTCAGTGGGAGAAACGTGATGGAGATCATGTTAAAGGTATGAGTCTTTTATTCACATTTTTGCTAATAAAAAGTAATTGCTTGAAAATCTTCTAATGTTTAGGTGCGTACACTCTTAAGGAAGCAGATGGCACCACTCGTGTGGTCGAATATACAGCAGATGATCACTCAGGATTTAATGCAGTTGTGAAAAATATCGGACACGCCTACCATCCAATTGAACACCATGATCTTGTTGGACACAGCGAAGTCTACGACCATGGACATGGATTAGCTAGTAGCTATGCCAATGTCAAGCTACATCTTTAATGACATATAGACGATAGATACACGGCTAACAACATAACCAAATTATTTAGTTTTTAAGTCTTTCTAAAATACATAATAAATATATGTACATTAATTACGTTACAGATCTTAAATAGATCTATGAAAAAAAAATAAATTTTTTGTGTTTTCTTGTTCCGATTTGTCTTGTATATCTATCATCAATGTTGTAACTATGGAAGGGGTAAAGGTAGCAATTGCCCCCCCACCCCACCAGAATCAAACAAGAAAATCAATTAAAATGCTTGATATAAAGCTTTTAATCTGTGTAATTGCACATATTTTCGCGTTTGGTTTGCCCCTTAAGCCTAGTTACAGTTCCCGTGCGAAAAAAAAAATCTATACTAAAACCTTCGCATGCCAAAATTATTGAGGTGGATACTAAAAATATCTTTTTCTTTTGGCATGGTTGGTTTACTGTTTCATAAAAAAAAGTACCCATTTCTGTTCTGACATGAAATGTAATTGATAACAAATATGACATTTAGATTTCCAAAAAAGAATATATGTATTTATTTCTTTGGATTAAAAAATTTAATACTTCAAAAGAAAAAATATTTGTTAAGAGCAAAACTGGACGGTGATGGGCTATATGTATATTTTTCAGCGGACAGGCCAATTTAATGTGTGATTTTATTTAAGGTTGATAGCTGTAATAACTTATCCAAAAATCCTTTGTTTACAAATTCCTAAAATTTTATTAGGTACTTACATAGACTCAGTTTCGTTTCATAAAATTCTCGACACTTCTTTCTGATTTTCTTACCATTATTCCTTTTTCTTTTTTCCCAAATTAATTTTATATTTCTTCTTTTTCAATTTCATCGAGGAAACATATTTCAAAGTCGTTCCTTTCCAGAGAATAAACCCTAGAAATGCGACTGAAATTTTATTTTATTTCTTTTATTTGTACTCAGAAGCTTAAATCGAGATTTTTTTAATTTGTTTTAGAAATTCAGAATCAAAATTCGTAGAAATCTTCAGCTTAGTTGGGGCTAAGGAAAAACAGCATGACATTTCCATTTTCCTTCCTAGAATCGCAAAAGGCCAACAACATCATATCAATCCACAAGTAAATGACGTCAAAATTTATTTTCGAATCACTGTTTTCCTTTCTTTTATTTAAATTTTTATCACAATGCTAAGGAAAGATTTTTATCACACCGGAAGCTATTTACATGGCTTTTCTGTTTTACTTGAAATTTCAGGTGAAAAAGAATTCCAAAATAGGTATACCTAAATGATCTTCTTGAGTTTTATGGGGATGATCCGTTCTTGGAGAGTAAAACAGTTGTCACTTGTCAGAGCTGAAATGTCCCTTTAGCATCAATCATGCGGAACTAAAACTTACGACCGACAGTGCAACTGATTCAATCGGAAATTGCGATAAGAATTCAAATGTCTTTCGGGATGGTACCAATTCGGTCGTTCTTAATTTTATTTTATTTTGTTATCTTTTGTTTTCTATTTTGTCATAAATTGATGAACCGACTTCGATCAAATTTTTCGAACAGTGCTAAATTTTATTGCGCACCTACATACAAAAATGTGCGAAACAAATTTTGTTTTGATTTAAAAAATATATTGGGTTGAAAATTTTTTTTCTATAATACATATATTTTTGATGTCGAATTCCTTTTACCAAAAAAAATCGATTTTTTTTCTAAACAGAATCCATTTTTTTCTTTCAATACAAGGGATTTGTTCAGAAAATTCGATTTTTTTTTCTGAACAAATCGATTTTTTTTGTTAAAAGGAATTCGACATAAGTATATATTTTTTTTTTAATTTTAATATATTTTTATTATTTCGAAAAAAAATCGAACTCGATATTTTGATCAAATTGGACATTGGCTAGGCTAGGGATTTTCTTAAACTTGTTAACTAGCTATTTTTTTGAGCTTTTTTTTTGTTATTTTAGGAGCAAAATATCGGTACCTGCCATATAAAGATTTTTTTTAGTAATTAACGAAAATCCTTTTTTTTTTTCAAAAAAAAAAAAAATAAAAACGTTCCGTCAGATTAAAAAAAAAAAAAAAACTTTTCTTTTCATTATGTTCAGGCTGTCTTAAGGTTAAATAAAAATTCCAAGAGAAGTTATTTTTATCACTGACACATGCAAAAAGATTCTCCTGATTTTGATTACTTTTGTGTGGAGAATTTTTTTTAGAAAAGCTTCAATTAATTTTCACAAAAATAGCTTCGTTCGTGTACTTTCTGCACTAAAATTCACAGTCTATAAAATATTGAGGAGTGGGGATGAAATTCTCTCAGAGAGAAGTAAAAATGCGAAAAAGTACACGAACGCTTTGAACAAATAATTTCTACCGGTTTTTTAACGTCAAATATTTGAAAACAAAAAAAAATAAATATCGTCATCATTTCTTTGAAAAGATTTTCAAAATAAAATAAAAAAGTAAGCAAGATTTAATTTATTACATTAAGGGTTTGTTTCACAATGTCTGATTAAAGTTCCAATTAAGCTACATGGAACTTATTTGTCACTTAAAAACCGCATTTACGTTTCACAATATCTGAATAGGTCTAAGTGGCACTTAAAGTTCTGAATATTTTACAGGCCGGTTGAGGTTCCGATTAAAAAATTAAACTGGCATTTAAAATATCTACAGCTGCTGTCAGTGCGACTCACACAACAAATACATCAATAGTTTGGACTAGTGACGGATATTTGTATGCGTTAACCCAATTACTTAAATACTTACTTCACGACAAAAATTCCACCCCTTAACACCATAAAAATGTAATTTCAAAACGCACTAAAGTATTTTAAATCACTCACATTCACGTATCAATACAAAATTTCTAACAGGATTTTATCAAATTGCAGTAAGGGGCCTTAAAACACCAAAGTAATGTTGTTTGTTACCAGTTCTGGGTCCAAAAAGTTTAATTATGACACTTTAAAATTCACAACTTGAGAATAAATTAATAATAATTTGATTGATTATTTTCAATCAGTCAAATTCTTTGGAAAACTGGAATAACTGACAACTAGCTAAGTGGCACATAAATTTATGATTGTGAAACGCAAAGTTTTTTAATGAGAGGATTTAAGTTGTGGATAATTTATGTGTCGGATAGTTATAGGGAACTTTAATCAGACATTGTGAAACATACCCTAAATTAAATAAAACAGAGGATTATAAGAAAAGAGATGTTCTGGCAAATATCAAAGTGACTTTTGACTGAACTCATATTTCTGCCCGAAGAATTTCTTTGGGCTGAAATTAGCAGAAAGGGGAAATAATTTACTCTCTCGAGAGCGCTCTCTTCTGCGAATAACTACACATTTTTTTGCGTAAACGAACACAATTTGCGTTAAATTTGTAGAAATTCCTAAATTTGGGGAGTACGCGATCGAACCTAATATTTTTTATGGGAAGCATAGAAAACAACAAATAACAGCTATGTATTCGATACAAATGAGAAAAATAAAACACCAACTTTATTTGGTGTTCATTGATTTATTCATGGCCTGTAAACGGATTATATTTTAGTAGTAGGTACTTAAAAACTAAATAATTTGGTTATGTCGTTAGCAGTGTATCCATTTCGTATGTCAATAAAAATGTTGCTTGACATTGGCATAGCTACTAGCTAATCCATGTCCATGGCTAAAGACTTCGCTGTGTCCAACAAGATCGTGGTGTTCAATAGGATGGTAGGCGTGTCCGATATTTTTCACAACTGCATGAAATCCTGAGTGATCATCTGCTGTATATTCGACCACACGAGTGGTGCCATCTGCTTCCTTAAGAGTGTACGCACCTAAACATTAGAAGATTTTCAAGCAATTACTTTTTATTAGCAAAAATGTGAATAAAAGACTCATACCTTTAACATGATCTCCATCACGTTTCTCCCACTGACTCTTTTGATCTCCGGTATGTGAATCTTTAACACCATAATCAAAACTGTACTTGGGGTAATGTGTTGGCTCATAGTGCTCATGTTCGTCAGGTTTTCCGATAAATCCATGGTGTCCCAGGCCCAACGAAGGAAGTAAATAACTTCCATGATGAGGGGCTTCATGCTTGGTGAGAACAGAATAGCTTGTGCCTCCATGATGATATCCTGCAGTTACGGCTCCTAATAGGCACATAACGATAATGCTTACTGAAGAAGTCATTTTTGGCTTACTCGTTCGATACAATCGGAAGAACTGATACAAAAATTACATTTTCCTCAAAGTTTTATACCAAATAATTGTTCATAGGTATAAGAAGCAAATAAGGTGTCGAAATTCTCAAGCTGCACTTTTGATATATCTACTCCAATGCTCTATCTATTCAAGCATGGTTACTAGTTACTACTTTTAACAAATAATTTATTTGGCAGACTAGTTTAGATATCCACCTAAAATTCAATCAGCTTCAAAATGTGTAAGAAGTATTTCAAATTTGAAATTGTTTTTAAAATATATAAAACATTCTTAGTTTTTTGTTGAATTTTATTTATAGTCATCCATCTTTAAAAAAAAAATAATTTATGCCAATTAAACCTTTTTTTTGAAAATTTTTAAGTTCGAAAAATTTTGAATATACATATACTATAGTTCTGGAGAAAAACACGAACTTATTCTTGTGGTTAAAATTACTAGGAATTTTAAAGTTTGAGTAAGTATTTATTAGTATTTACATACAGCCTAATGTGAGATTAAAAAAAAAAATAGGGGACAAGATTTAAATTGTAAAGATAAGTCATATATGTGTTTTTTTAATAAATTATGCAAGTAGAATTTTACATTATGGTGTTCGTGTTGCTCTATTGGTTATTATTATTAGAATTAATTTGCCCACTGAGGCGCATATAATAATAAATAATAAAGGTTGAACGCCTTTTTTTGTTCTTCTATGAAGAAATATGTATTTCGGTTAATGTTTAGGTAATATTATGCATGGCAAGATATTTTTTTTTGAATATTTCAAATGCTTCAATGGCGTGGAAGATTAATGGGTATTTGGAAAATAGTTGACTAATCTCTGTTTTCCTTTTGGTTTATTAATTTAAACTCGTACTGAAAACAAAATTTAAATAAAGCTTGCTTTTATTCAAGTGTTTTTCTTTAAAAATTTACAAATTGCAGATTATATTCAAAAGGAGCTAGTGTAAGCTTGGAAGCACATAATAAATTTGAAGTAAATAATCTAACACTTTTTCTTTTTCAAATATTAACATGCAAGATCCTTCAATTTTTAGCTACCAATATTCCACCTTGTAATGTGAATTCAACTCTGAATTCATGGCCCAATTCGAAGGAAAATCATAATGTAATTATTTCGTAAGTCAAAAATCAATGCATCCTTTAAGCACTTCATTAACTTTATCACATAGAGAAACATTTCAAACGCAACCATTTTTTTACTGAGTGGAGTATAATAGTTTTTTTTTTTTTAAGGGAGAAATCATATACTATATGATTCTATTTATAAAAGTGGAATGCGCAATTTCATTAACACTGCTGATCATAGTCGAGTCGTAAGTGATTCTGAGGAAAGAAAGACAAAATTTAAAACTTTTGAAAAAACGCCAATTTTTTTTAAATTGTGTTTACTTTATACGATACGTCTCCGTTTTGAAAATTTTAATTTACAAACTTAATTATGAGAGAAAAACCGTGAACACAATTTTACATATTCTTAAAAATAGTAAAAGAAGAAAAACCAAATATTTTTCTTATTAAACTTTTTTCCTTAGATAAGGGTCACTTGCACAAAACAATTAAATAAATTAACAAAACTGAGAATATAAAGCTATCTATTTTTAGATAAATAAACAATACTTAGCGTTTTTAACTTTTTAAATGTCAATGTTTGTCAAACTTTGTTTTTCTACAAATTGATTTGATTCAAATCAGTCAGATAGCTCTTAATGTTTTTAAAACCAGAGGTTACTGCTGTCAGAAAACTTACGTGCAAGTGGCCCTAAATGTGCTTATATTTTTTTTTCAATTTTTCGTTTAATAACATTTTTAAAAAATACATTTATTTGTTTTAATAATGACGAAGAGTCAACGCCTCCATGAAATAAGTCTCCAATAATTGTAAGGATGTGTTTTTTTTTTCATATGAACAAATTCCTTTGGTGACTTTTATTACATTTTTAAATGTGCCCAAATTCAACTACTTAACTATGAAATAGGACACCAAATGTTGGGGCTTATTTCATTTTTAGGCGTCATACAGGGTGTCCTCTAATTTGTGTAGGATATTTTGGAAGATTTTTCCTGGAATCATTCTAAAAACAAAAATGAATAAGGGAAACATTCTCTCTCTCCGTCTAATAGTTTTTGAGAAATAAAATAGTTTTGAAAAAATTGTGAATATTTTTCAAGTAGATTTTTTTTTCAACATTTTGTGTAGTTAAGTACCACTGTTGAAGTAAAAATTTATCAAAAACTAAGAAATATTTCTACATCTGACTTTCAGTATTTGACAAAGAATTGATTGATTAATTACGCAAACTTCTGAGAAAAAAAAACTAAATATCACAATTTTTTGTTTTTTTATTTTGGTTTAAATTTATAAAAAATAAATTTGGTGGCACAACAACTCATGAAAAACTAGGGCCTAGTGACTTACAACTCTCAACCATTCCTATGAGCGTGTCTGCAGGAATGAAGGGGACCTACAGTTTATTGCTGAACACAAAGAGATACTCTTGGAGGTAATTTTTTTTTTATTATTATGAGGTACCACTCACTAACCATCATGCCACGGCTACTACTTCTTTTGATATCTACTATTTCTATTTATTTCCCTAACAGCTATCTGAATGATTAACTGATACCTGATTGAAAAATCGACTCTAACCAATCATTTACATTCGGTATTTCTATTAAATTTTCTCATTACTACTGTTTGTCTCTAATCTAGAAAATTTTCTCCTTGGGGGGGAATCGTTTTGTTAAAAATAAAAGCAAGCAAAATAATAAATATTTTATTTTTTCAACATTCCAAAGCACTATTAAACTTGTTTTGATGGTATTTTTATTTCTTTTTTTTTTTTTAAATAAAATCTGTATCAGTAGTTCCTTTCAATGACGTGCCTTAATTAACCTTACAAGCTTAAGTTACTTCACTTAAAACCGGAAATTTATATACCTACTGTCAAAGGAAACTTCTTTGATTGTTTGTGTTGTTTTGTTTCATAGGACATGTTCAACACTTCATTAAAATATCCCAGAGATCCAATAAGATTGATTATTATTAAATGAGTGTGTCTAAAACATGTCACATATCTACCAATTAAAGCAAGTTTGCTTTTACTCAAATGTAATCAGATATCGCATTAATTTCTTTTTCTCCAATTAGGCAGGTATTAACCGCACCGCCAACATCAAATGTGTTAGAGATGTTTCTGCAGTGAAATACAAAAATCATTAAAAAAGAAAAATAATGTATTTGTAAACAATTACTCGTCCCCCCCCATATCGTAAATCTCACACCAAGGTAACTATCTACTTTCAATTTTTTATAATAAATATATGCTCACTTTCAATGTCAAAGTTATTTAATGTTTCATTTTTTTTGCGGAGGTAACTCTAGTTATTTGCAAGATACTCTTCCATTTGTATATTTCAAAAGTCTTGGTCTTCGCGCAGTATATTACTAAGAAACACGCAATGCACTGAAATTACAATCATGCAGTTGCAGCAACCATTGCCGAGTTATACCCACCCGCGGCTCTCAGGGGCAGGGGCCCATATAACAACAACAATTATTTTTCTTTTTTTTAATTTAATTAATTTGGTTTAATTTTATTTAAAAATAAAATCTTTGGTGACGGTTTGGGTTTTAATGCATTCGAAACCGGAAAGTAAGCAAGTAAAAAAGAATGATTTTATTTAAAAGACGAGACTATAGGGAAGTGCAAATTTATAACAATTATATTATGTATAACAGTTTTTTCCTATTTGTGCGAACTGAACTGAAAAAAAAACTCTGTGTGCCCGAAAACAAGATTACAACTTTTGTCAAAAATATACAAAATCCTAATCCGACCCTGGTAGTACCCGATCCACATCTTCTTTCCCACTGTGATGGCTGCATGTTCAGTGTTGCGGAAAAACTTGTCTTTTAACTTTTCATTTCACGCTGTTTTATCAGTTTAGTATTTAGTTAACCAAGGTACAGGGTCTTAGTTGTCTGAATTGTATGAAGCCAGGCGCTTCGCCAAATGATAATGATTGCAGTTTAACAAATGTCATAATGGAAAACATACATAAGTACTCCGCAAAATATGTATACATATGTATAGGGGCGTATTAAAAAAAAATAATAATTTAGGTGTTAGAACGAATTAAGCTTTTTTTAACAAAATGAAACCAAAAAACGGTTTTTATAGTTGTATGGTTTCCATACACCATTTAATATCGTTAATTTTGGCTAATTGATTTTTCGAAATAAAAAAAAACCCTTAAGTCAAGTTTTATTAAAAAAAAAAAAAAAAAACTTTTATCCAAAATACAATTTTTAACCTCATCAAAATATTTTCCTTACAAAAGTTGATCAAAGTCCGTAAAAAAATTTCAAGAAAAGCAGAAATCTAAAAAGGTGCCATTAATAACAATTTATTAAAAAAAAAATGTCACTGGTAGACTAATTATTTAAAATAACTGATTTTTTTTTTTTTAGAAAAATCTGTGGAGCCATTTATGATAAAAATACTTAAAATGCTTGAAAAAAATCAGATATCGTTAGTTTTTGTCCTAAAAAATGAAAAAAAAAAAAACTTCTTGGGGAATGTCCAAAACACGCAAAGTACCAAGATAAAAGAAAATCCACCTATCCATTTAGCTTGTATCCGAAAAGACAGACATATAGACGCGACTGACAGAATAGCGATACCCTTTTTACTTGCGATATATACATAGGTACTATATGGCAAGTTTTGGATTCGTAAATAAAATTGAACTATAGATTTTGATCAAACTTGACATTACGATGGTAGGGAAGACGAAAAAAGTGGGTCTCGCAATTCCGTCCGTCTGTCTGTCTATCCGTGGACTCGCCTACAGCCTAAAACCGTGGGCCGATTTTAATTAAACTTGGTATAAAGTGTTTTTGGAACAGTCCCCCAACACTTTTTTTTTATTTTATTTTTAGGACCAAAAATAACGGTTCCTGCATTATAATTTTTTTTTAGCATTTTTGGAAAATCTTATTTTTCTCAAAAATGGCTCAGATTTTTCTAAAAAAAAATCAATAAATTTTATTAGGTACATGCTACCTTTTTGTAAAAATTAAATTTCCAAAAAATTGTTTTAAATGGCACCTCCCATAGAACCATTTTTTTTTTTTCGATTTTCTCGAAAAGGAATAGACTGATTTTGATAATTTTCTTATGGAGAATCTTCCGAGAAATTTAAATAGTATTTTATACCAAAATTTTCAAAAAAAAAATATTTTTTTTGGATTTTCAAAAAGTTTCAATTTTTTTTTTTGAAAATCAAAAATTTTGAAAACGACTTGGTAGATTTTATGAAACTTGGTAACAAGCGGTTTTTTAACATTATCTAAAATATTTTCAGCAAACATTTTTCGTATAGTCAAAATTAACGGTACCTTCCATATAAATGTTAAAAACCCGTTACAGAAAATATAAATTTTCTTGAAAACCACTCCTACAATTTTGATTAAAATTGTTCTTAATACAAAATTTTAGTATGGTCTATGATCTACCAAAAACAAAATTTACAGTTAACCATTATTAGCAGCGACTCTCTCATAGAACCATTTTCTTTATTTTGTACTATCTCATTATGTGTGTAACTGCTTTAAATTAAATTTTTTATACAAAAGCTTTTCAAAAATTAAAATCATACTGCATATCAAAATTTTCAAAAAAAACAAATTTTGGATTTTTTAAAAAAGCTTTCAAAATTCTTGCGATCAAACTATGCATAATGGATTTTCTAAGAACATTTTTACACCTGTCATTGACAGTAACTGACAGAGAGGATAATAAGTTTAATATCAATAGCTATAACCTTTGAGGCCCTTTCTAGTATAGCGCCTTGTCACTTCTTCAAACGAACAACGACCATGTTTTGTACATGCATGAGGAGATACAAAAGTGCAAGTTACACATTTTACATTTTATCGTTTGAAAGAAATGCATCGTTTGTTTGTGTAGTACCTACCTATGTAGTTTGTTGGAATCTCTTCTCCTGCCAAAATTAACCATCCAACTAATGCCTGATTAACCGGATAAATAGAAAATATAAAAAACCGGCACTCAATTTAAACTGATGGTCTTAGATCCGAACCGACAGCACAAGAAACTTGTCTTTAACTAAAGGAGCATCAAATAAGCAGCCATTTACTATATATAGAAGCGCTTTGGCCAGCGTCAAATCTAATTGCTAAGTTGTCCTTGAAATGTGAACATAGACCATAAGATATTTTTATAGTGAATAATTGATAAACAACAGTGACTTAAATAAAATTAAGCTATTTCCCAAAGCTTTGAAATTGTAAAAAGACATCATTCAGACTATAAATAAAAAGGATATATAGGATTATTACCTTGTGCACGAGAAACGATGTTATATTTTGTAAGTGCGTCATTATTCGTTTGAATGCATATGATTTGCTATTAAATATTGAAAGAGAAAGCAATCGATAGAAACTTTCTTTTAACTTTCTCAAGGATACTCTCACTTTTATTACAACAAAGATTTGAGTGATTTGTTGTGAAGTATTATAAGTGTTGAAAAAAATTATAAGTAATGTTAATGTATAATTTATTTTTTGTGATTGAAAAGAATGATATAAAGTTTTTATTTGTATCGAAGAGACAGACTTTTCGACTAGGATTAAGCAGTCTTTAAGGTCCAAAGCAAACATTTCGGAAAAAAAAAGTTGATACTATTTATTGCGGGAAACCTTGTAAAGTAGACGCTCGATAAAGTGAAGTAAATAAGACCAGACCTGTTTACTCTATCGAGATTGTTCACTATTTCGAGAAAAAGCTGAAAAAAGTTTTCTAGAGTAGAATTCGATTGAAAATTAAAATTTTGCCCGGTGTATTTCAATTACGTCAAACATTAAAAATAACATAAAACAAACTTTATTATTCAAGAAAAAGATTTGACAACAAACATAGGTAAAGGTATTTCAAGTAGGAATTTCTTTCTCTCTCTTTATTTATGAAGCTTACCGCTGCTGGGCTGGATTTTTTATAAGGCGGCAAAATCAGTACAAAAACTTCAAACCGAAAAAAGGGTAACACATCCATCCACTTCAAAAGCTATTTCCTTGTACTTTTTTCGTTCTTCTTTGCTGCCCGTTCTATAATGAATTATCGCAGATGCGTAATGGATTTTTAACATGCTTGCTTGGAGCATTACTTTCAGATAAACCGTTCTAAAAAATCTTTGTTTGAAACGTTTTTTTTCGTTTTTTTTTTGTATTTAATTTTTCATATAATTTTTTTAAACATTCTTGGAAAATCTTATTTGTCTCAAAAAATCAATAAATTTTATTAAGTATGGGCTACCTTTTGGTGAAAATAAAATTTCGGGAAAATGGTTTTAAATCGTAACTTCCATAGAACCATATTTTTTTATTTTCGTTTTTTTCTCGAAAAAGAATTTGCTGTTTTTGATAATTTTTTTTATAGAAAATCTTCTAAAAAATTCAAATAGTATTTTATACCAAAATTTTCAAACAAAAATATTTTGGATTTTTTAAAAAATTTTACAAAAAAAAATTTTTAAACCCAATATTTCGAAAATGAATCGGTTAATTTTGACGTAACTTGGTATATCAAGTGGATTTTTAACATTATAGTATAGAATATTTTTAACAAAAATTTTTCTTATAGTCAAAATTAACGGTGCCTTCCATATAAATGTTAAAAAACCGTTACAGAAAATCTAAATTTTCTCGAAAATGACGACTACGATTTTGATTAAAATTGTTCTCCATACTCATATTAGTACGGTCTATGATTTACCAAAACAAAATTTACAATTAGCCATTATTAACAGTACTCCTCATAGAACATTTTTTTTTTATTTTGGATTTTTTTTTTTTTTGAAAATTTGATAGGTATTTCAAAAACGGATAGATGATTTTTTCGAAATTTAATTTTTAATTTAAAATTAATAAATAATTAAAAAAATATTGTACCAATTTTGTATCTTAAAAATGTTTACAAAATTTAGTACATACAAAATTAATTTAAAAAAAAAACCGATTTTGACATTTTTTTTTCTCAAAATATTTTTAAGAAATCGGATTGTGTACTTTTTTTAGCACTCAAAACAATTTAAGAAGATTTTTTTAATAAATTAATTTCGATTTATGTTGATTTTTGTTAATTTTTTTAATTTAAGCTCTAAGTTACATGTATACGTAAAATACTACCTCAAACTTAAGGTTCTCATAAAAAAATTATTTCTTTTAAAATCAGATGAATAGGTTTATGTATTCAGACTTTAAAACCACAGTGTGATCGTACATAAGACCAAGTCGTGCATTTTATTTCATATATACATCAATTTATTATATATGGATGAATTCATATTTAATTATTATTATTAATCATATATACTAATAATAAACTCAATATTTAAAATTCGAAAAAAAACTTCTACTACCAGAGCAAGTTCGTGCGATCCAGTCGTGCATTTTATCTCTTTTTGTACATACTTCACACAAATCGTGAAAAAGCATGAAAATTCGAACTTTTGATTAAGCTCATCTAGAACAGGTAGCTGCTATATAAATACTTCGGTTATTTTTTCAAATTTTTTTTTTATTTATTTAACTTCGTATATTTGTAATATCCAAAGCATATTACTTTAATGTGCGAAATAGGATGAATATCGAAGAATTTGCTACCGATTAAATCCAAATTAAATTAATTGCATAAAAAATCTGCATTATTGTAATACAGTTTGTCTTTGTAATCTTCATTGTGCATTTTACTTGTCCCTCTTCGTTCCTGGAGCCTCAGATGAAATCTTGAATAAGTCTAATTTTTGCCAAACCTAATGCAGAAAGTATAAACTTTTAAGGAGGCTTATGTAATTTTTATTTTTTTTATTTATTTATTTATGTTTATCAACTGTACATGATTAACTAAAACACACTTCTAGAAAGATGTAAAAGATGTAAAGATATTAGCTTCAATTAACTTTAGCCACCTGAAAACAAAATTTTGATTAAATTCAGATTCAAAACACTTAGCACTTTTAACTTTAGTCTATATTAAATTGTGCAACTCCAGTGCCAGTCCACTGCCTTTATGTCACAAGGCATTTAACTCTGCTCCTTTTCGAACTCAACTAAAATATGTGAAAGGTATTGACTATAAGGATAAGTCATTGGTACTTCAGCACGAAAGATTTACGATTGACTTCAACAGAAGTAGTATATTCAAATTTATACGATTTGGATTGGCTGTTTATTTGCCATCAAAAGAAGAAAAAAGTAGTACATATGAAATAAAAATTCACGCAAATCGCACATTCTAGCGTTGTACAATTTAATTAATATAAACATGCTGTACTACAAATCTCAGCTGCTCCAGCCAGAGACCGCACTGCGTAAACGCACTTTAAAGCCTAGATATACCAAAGCTGAGAGTTTGAAAGTCTACACCATATCGCGAATAAGTGCTTTCAAGAAATCTGTGTCCTAGTATACGAGGTAGCTTGCCTATAGTATGAACACCAACATCTGGGCAAAGACCAAACTGGAAACAAATTACACGTCGGATCTTTGATCATTTACGAGTATCACTTAGGAGTTCTCAGCATGGCTTCTGGTTTTACTCTTTCAGCTTTAAAACCAATTCAACGACACACAAATTTCTTTGAGTTTGATTTTTAATATTTTTTTTTTTCTATTTTTATTTTTTTTCTTGGGAGATTGATATATTTCTTTGGTAGCAAATGCATGGTAACCGATATATTGACAGCGAGTGGTTATTATGAAATAAATTGTCATCTGATTTTTTGAATGTCCAATTGGAAAACGTTCGCGTTTGGCTTGGACATATTATGCGTATAAAGTATTTAGATATGGTTCATAAGCTCTTATAGCTGGCTATGACGGGGACGGCTGTGTAACTAGTTTTATCATGTTATAAGTTGTAGGAGAGAATTGAACAAGGTAAAGCCTAGCTCCTGGCAAAAGACACACTACACATGCAACTTATGTATGTTAAAAAGCAAGGAAGTGAACGCAATCCACTTTTTATTACGATCATTTATCAAAAAGGAGTCATGAAATAATAACAGATGAATGAATAACATGCGTATGACATTATGCTTCGTAATTATTCATCCTCCTTAGGCAATTTTGGTTAATTTAAAATGCAATTTACAAATCAATTTAAAGCGAAACATATATTTGTAGAAATTTCCTTTTGTATTAGTAGAAGTACACAACACAATACAAAATAGTAAACTTAACTAAAGGCCCATCATTATCATTCAATTATTTTGTTTGTTAAAGGAAATATTAATCAAAGAATACATAATTTGAAACAGCTAATCAACTGTATTTGAACCTATCTAATTTCATCATAAACAATTAACTCAATGCGAACAAACTCGCCCTTAATAAAGAAAACCATAATTTAGGAGTTCTTTGGCCTAAAACAGTTGGTTTGTCAATCTACCGGTCTATATTTTTTCTGATATCGAGACTAAAATAGAAAAACTATTAACATGTACCTAAAAAACTTTTCAGGACTTCTGACTCTTGCGAGGAAGTTAAAAAAATCCTCCATGAGTATCACTTTTCATGAAAAAGTTCCTCTCTTCTGAGCCATTCGAATGCTGCAAAAAAATTCTGTCTAACAAGTCGCATACAGAAATGGTTGAGAGTTGTCATAAGTCACTAGGCCCTGCTTCTTCATGAGATGTTGCGCGTCCAAATTTATTTATTTTTTGTTGTAATCTTTGATAAATCCCGCATTTGACAATGTGTCTACAAAAACATTTGAATATTTGAATTGACGGCTATCATTCTTAAAAGATACGTTTTTTTTTGTTCTTTGTTCAGCTATGAAATAAATATATTCATGTTTCCTATGTCATTTTCAACATAACTCCAAATCGAGCTCTTAACCGTTGAAAATTCAATTCTTTCTGTCAGTCCTACATATGTGGAAATAGTTAGCTGTTTTGGTACAACGAAATCCAAAGTTTCAAATCTGAATTTATGTCGTCGTACTTCGTAGAAAATATTTAATTCACATTTAGGACTATGAGATTTTTTTTTATTGAAGGGAAAATATAAAAACGAAACTGCCCATTTCTACCAGTTTTAGATCAAAGTTCTTTCAAAGTTCATATAAAAAAAAAAATTGAAATAAAACTAGCAATTTTGGGAAGTAAACGAACAGACTTAGAAATTCAGTTAAAAAATTCTGAACAAAACGTTTTTTAACATAATTATAGCAACAGTTTTTATTAATATCGTTTGCTATTATTTGCATAAACGGATAATTTTTTTGTGTTTTTTATGTTAAACAAAAGCAAAAATTTATTCAAACATAAATGGAAATATATTTCCAAAATATCCAAATGCATTATTAAATGCTACATTAATTATTATCTTTACTTTAAAAATGTACCAATTTTACAAAAAAAAAAAATAATTGGTCTCTGGACGGTTTACCGAAATTTAAAACCTGCCCTAACAGGCTGGCTAGCACTCTTAGGAAAAATCCCTACCTCCAGTCATGATATCGATAAGCCACGTTTTTTAACATTTAAAATAAGATTTTTAATTTATTTTTAAACATAAAGTATAAAATTCTATTCAAATTAAAAAAAAAAAAACTAATTGATTCAATTAATTTTTAATTTCAATTTAAACTTAATTTTGCTTTCAGATTCGGCCACATTGTTCTGCTTTAAGATTCATTATAATATTGGTATATATTCTTCATTTTGAAATTTCACAAGCTGAAGAAGAAGAGTTACAAGAATATGCTCCAAAATATGTAAGTTTAAATTTTTAAAGGAAAATAAACACTTATTATTTTATGTAAATAACCTAGGCTGCTCTGCTCAGTCTCGAAATGGTATTTCAAGTTTTTAATTTTGAAACATTTTAGTATTTTTATTTTACATTTTTTTTTTTTTGTATATTTTTTACTTTTTTGTTTAATTTTCGAACATTAAAAATACTCACAATTGGAATGTGAAACTTGCTCTTGTGATCAAAAACTACAATGTAGTGACATTTATTAAAAATGTATAATAAAGGTTATTAATTTAATGATATTGGCGCAAAATTTTAAACAGCCTGATGTTAAGGTATTAGCATTATACTACTTAACAATTTTCTAACTTTAAAACTCTTTACTAAAATATTCTTAGTTTTAAACATTTTCTAACTTGTATCATATTAAACCAATTTTTTTGGCTGAACACGCTTAAAACAGTGACAGTTCAACCCATTTTTGCAATTGTAGCTGCCAAAGTGACACTTGGATTTAGTATGATACTAAAAAGATAAAATATGCATTTGCCGATTTTAACCTATTTAGTATAATGTTAAAAAGATAATACTCGTTTAAAATTGGTTTTTAACCAAGCATCATACTAAAAATACTTTAACATCATACTAAATTGTCTAAAATTTTGCGCCATTATCTTTGAAGAAAAATGTTAAAAAATAAAAAATGATGAAAATAAAAAAAATGTTTGATTTTTTTTATATAGGTAAATACTACGTTCATGAGGTATTTTAAGTTTAAAAGATATTGCATATGACGATTTTCAAAAACATATTTTTTTGATTTAAAAATATTATAAATTATACCTATTGAAAAATCAACAAATTGAAAACGGATTGGTAAATTGTTCTGCAGTTACTGTTTTAGGTTTATATTATTAAATTCACACATATATAGAAACCCGTTCAATCGGAGTAATAGAAGCTTATTAAATTCATACTTAAAAATTGCAAGCCGATTGTTTAATGTTTAAAGAAATTTTATATACAAAATTATTTTAAAGACGGCTTAGTAATTTTTAAAATTTGGGTCTTGTGAATAAAAAAAAAGTAAAATCTGTTTTTAAAAGAAGCTAAAGCTAGCTATTCAAAGCTTTTACTAGTAGCTAAAGCTAGATAGTCCTAGCAAAAGCTTTGTTTATGTTAAAAGAAAAAAGAATACACTTTTTAGCTTAGGCTAGAAAATTTTAGTTTAAGCTTCATATTTTTAGCTTTCGTTTGTTTATTAACATGAGTGTTCGGCATAGGTAGCTTTAACTAAAACTGAGTTTTAAGATGGATACGTCCAAAAATGTTTTTTTTTATAAGTCAGCACTAAGCACGCACTTGCGATTTCGATCGCGCGACTATTAAGCCGCAAGAAATAGAACAAATGAGTTTCAATGTAAGTGACCGCACTTGCGACCGAAATACTGCGACTGAAATTCGTTCCATTTTTTGAGCGACGCGATTGTCGCAAAATAAAATGAAACAAATGCAATTAAATGTTTGTGATTTAAATTTCTGCGATTTAATAATCGTAGTCGCGGAAAGAAGTAAACATGCACGCTCTTGCGATTTTCAGTCGCACGATTTTTCAATTGCAAGAAATGAAACACATAGTTTTAAATGTGAGAGCATGCACATGCGACTGAAAAATCGCGGCGCTTAAAAAATTGAAACAGGTTCCATTTTTAGAGCGACTTTTTAGTCGCAACGACTTTAAATCGCAAGTGCGTGCACAGCCACTAAAAGATGTATGTCACATTCGATAGCGATTAAAAATCGCACGACTACAAATCGCAAGTGCGTGCACAGCAAGAAATTGATGCGATCGCGATTTTTTAATCGCAACGACTTTAAATCGCAAGTGCATGCCTAAACGGGTTCAAACTTGGTAGAGACTATTCGTATGTCATTCCCTACAAGGTAAATTCAGATTTATGTGTTAGCATTTTTTTTTTTCAATTTTGAACTAGTAATTGATGTCCGTGAGTCGTGGCCAATGAATACTTGTGAATTCGTCCTTTCCGATCATCAGCAAATCTAGGATGTTTGAAGATCAAAATATGAGTGTAATCAATAGCTCTAAAATTTCTTGGAAACATCTAGTTTACCGTCAAACGTGCTTAACATTTTTGTTAACTAACGCTTAGTTTACTCAGGTATCTGAAAACTATTCTTATTCTCTGCTTAGAAGTCTGTGCCCTCCTCTACGCTCTGCTGAGTCCCCTTAAAAATATAGAAAAAAGCAGCTGCCCACTCTTTTTTTTAACCCAAAAAAAACTATGGAAATCTTTACTAATTTCTTTATTAATTTACTAGTTTCCTAAAAAATGTTGGTTGTCTTACGCATATAAAACTAGCCATATTTGCACTATTACTATAAGGAGAATTTTTATAATAAGAACTAGTCAAAGGTTTATAGACAGGAGTGAAAGAATCTTGATTTTTTTGTAGTTTTTACTATAATATTCTAGTTAAAGCTATTTTTAATTACACGAATTGAAGGTTATGCTGGAAAAAACAAGCTAAAGCTAATGGAATCAAGCGTAAGCTATTTTAAAATAGCTATTACTAAATGACATCTTTCACTAGCTATATTTTAAGCCTACTTTTATTTACGCAAAACCTAGCTTTTACGTAAAAGTCCAAGTTTTAGATTAAGCTTTTTTTTAATCACTAGACCCTTTGCCTGCTTAGAAATCAGACAACGGCAACTCGACGTTTTTTATTTTGAGAGTGAATTTTTCGCTCCTTTTCCAAATTCTTTAATTATATTATAATTATCTTAATTTTGTTCTAATAAAAATAAATGGATTAAAATTTGTATTAAAGATTATAAATGTCAGAATGTCAAGTAGTTGTTTTAGGTCTTAAAAAAATTAAATGAACGTGTCGGGGAAATGTTCAAAAACGATAGGTGTACCAAGTTTGAATAAAAATTCGTTTAGGTTGCAGCTAAGCAGACAGGCATATGTTAAATTAATTGAACATCTATCATTTCTCCTATACTAAATGAGCATTATTTTTTTTAGAATTAAGACAATTGCATTTCTTAAAATATTCAGCGATTGGAATACATAGTACATATTCCGTTAATGAAGTTCTACAAAAAGAAAAATAAATCTCAATTGCTTTTGAGGTTAATTTTAATTTACAACAGCCATTCAATCAACTAAAAGCTTTTGTCAAATAACAACTATGGCCAATACTTTGTGATGCTGTCTACAATAAATCTCAACCAAACCTATCTACCTAATTAATGAACGAAAAATCTAAAATGCGTTTTTAATCGCAAAAGAAATATTCATCACGATTCTATCGACCTGTCTGTCGTTCAAACGACGGATTTACGTTCATTTGTCTCCGCTAGAGAACGCCGCCGCGCGCGCCGCTTTGCAGCCACCGATATCGAACAGGATACATATATAAATGGGGGTACCTATGTAGTCAAAAATTCAGAGTGCTTGATGGCTATTAGCTCTGAATAATTGTCGCTTGTCAGGTGCACGTTTCGGCACCAGACTTGACCGATCGGTATGAGCGACGAAAATTGATTTCTCCGATATTGATAAGCCGATTAATTAAAATAGATTGTGCGAGGGCTTGGATTTCGATTCGGATCTGTGTCGATCAATTGGCTTGTTCTGTTCTGTTTTGTTTTTTGTTTTGTTTTGTTTTTGATCAGTTTGCTCCGATAAATGATTATTTCTATGAGCTGTTAATTAACGAGAACGACTGTGGTCTGGTCACCGACATCGCTGAAAAGCTTGTCTTGTTGCAGCCGACAATATAGTGACTCATTACAAGCAACAATAGTAATCGAAATCTCGATCTCCCAAGGTTGCATATAATATGTTTGTTTGTATGTATGCCTATTTATATCAAAGAGCTTAATCTACAGACAATACCAGTACCAACGCCTTGATCGTGCAAAGTAAATTCAAAGATTTATTGATTGAGAAAATTTTGAAAATGCGTTTTTCTGGGTAGGTCCATATTATAGTATAGTTACTGCCCCCAGGCGAATTACGTGCACTATCTGGGTTGTATTGTATATGCGTGTAAATTTTGGCCCAGAATTTTGTTGGACGAGAATAGATACGTAATTGCTGTGATTTTTGTAGTCACAGTCTCAGTCTCTCACAACTGAAGGAATGATAATTTGCTGATTTGTTGCGTACGAGTGTAATAGAATTTACTTTAAGAACAAGAATAAATCAAAGAGATTTTGGAAATACATATCTAATACCGTGATTTGAAGCTTTGATGCTGCTATAACACAAGCTTGTTCGGCCTGCTAATTTATCAATATAAATTCTATCGATGGCAAAGTTGGAATATAAATCATATTGCACTCAATAAACGTGCGGTGACTTGCTGTTGAACATAATTGTAGGCGCCAACAAATTAAAATGCAAGTTTTTAATTGACATGTATTTATATATGTAATAGGGGACGCGGTATTATAATTGCTACAAGATCCTTTTGATATAATATTTCATGGGGCAAAATGTCTTTAATGAAAAAAGGCTGTGATGGGGCAAACTTAGGTTCTAAGTTAAAAAAAAAAAAGTAATAATTGGTGGGCATCAACTTCAAATCGATTTTGGAATGTCAAAAAAATATTTGTTTAAATAGAAGTTTTCCTTACATTGAACTACACTCGAAAACAAAAAGAAAAGTATATACTTATTTAACGACTAGTTCGCAGGTCCTTGCTTAAGTGACTTGAAACTTTTAATATGTCGAAATCGGTTGTAAGTTGTTACGAAATTATTATAACGAAATATCGATTTTTTAGAACAAAATAAGTCTTGAATTTCCAGCTGAGGCTTATAGGCATCAGCAATTGCATTACGCTTTTATCGATTTGAACGTTTCAAACATGAAAAATTGAACAATTTTCAAACTTAAGAGCTCGGAGTGTAAAAATCTTGCTTGTTTCAGGTATAAAGATCGAAGTTTTGATCAAATCTAACACATCGATGACGGAGAAGTCCAAAAAGGTGGTTTTCTTTATGCCATAATGACTTAGGATTAATTACATGAAAAAAAAACGGGCAAAATTATTACGTTCTCTTACGATTATGATCTGATCTCGTGGTACGGTGGCACGAAAAAGTTCAATATGGCACGTTTTTTTACTTCCAAATTTCAACAAAATTTAATGAAAATTGGTCTGAACTCCGTAAAAAGTGGACACATAATTTTTGGCAATACATTAATAGATCAAATGATTTCCATTGATTTTTGTTACTGTACTACACCCCGAAATAAAATTGATTACAGGTTTCTCAAGAAAATAGAAGAATTTTGGGTTTTTTCATGTGTGTGGCACGAAAATTGGCACGTTTTTTGAGAAAATATGGCACGCTTATTCTATTTCGGGCGGCAACGCTGATCTTAAACCCGGCACGTGGTGACCTGAAATTTTCCCAGGGTGTTTTTTTTTTTAAGAAAAATTAATCTTTACCGTCTTTTTTTTTGTAATCTCCAAATCAGTTAAGAAATACAATGCAGAAATTTGTATTCACCTTAAAAAAGTTCACCTTTTCTCAGGTATTTTTAGTTTATATGTGCATTTTTACTCATCGTTAACATAATGAATGATCATTTGAAAGATTATACAACATTTTTAATAAAAAAAAAAAAACACTTCCTACTGAACGAAGTTTGAAAAACAAAAGTTGTGTCAATGATGTATTAAAGAATTTTAAGGTAACCAATTTTAATGTTATTTTGGACAAAATGATCATGACTATTGACAAAAGTTTAACTTAACAAAAGGATTTCTATGGAAACGTAGAATGCTTCGATCTACGAACGTTTCCATAGATTGCTGAAGTTGGTTAGCGAAACAACGAAGAACTAACTGATTAAAATATATGCGAATAAACCAATACAAATAAAGAAAAGGTACGTGATTAACTTTTATTCTTTGCCCGTCTGTTTCCTCCCATTTCTCCAAACTATCGCCATCGAGATCGAGACAAAATTGATTATGGGCAAATGTTACAAGAAAATTATGAACAATTTTTGGTCGAAGAAGAGACATAGGAAAGGTACTGCAAAAAAAAAAAACTTTGTACACAATGTATGTATGTATTAATTTTGTTCAAATGGAAGATTTTTTACGACCTTTAGTCCGATGCGTTTCCTCTTCTTAGTGTATTAATTTTTTTCATTTTAATGAAAAATGTTTGGATTTTTTTCAAAGAAGGCCTTTCCGAAAATGTTTCATTAACCTTTTATTTTTACTTGCCATACTTACATAGGAAGGGGGGGGGGGGGGGGGTATTAAGGACATAAATGCGTTAACCAAATCATAAAACTTATTGTTCAGGACTCATGAGGCTAAAACTGCAGCTGGAAAAAAGAGTTGAAGCCTCAATTTTATACTTTGAAAATTGGTTTTTGGCCGGTTTTAGTAAGCAATGAATCCTATGCCCGTCGAGCTGTTTTTCTGTGCGTCCGGTTTTACATCGATTTCGACCCCAATCGGATTGATGGATTTTCTTGAAATTTTGTAAGGTAATTTCTCATGTATTATTCCCTTGAGCTAACTTAGCAGGTCACTTTTTCCGTTGCAGATTAAAAAGTATATAGCAATTAGCTGCTACTTAATTGCTAATTAGTTACGCAAAAAAAAGAAATTTATTGCTCCGTTGGTTTGTGAAAAAATGGGTGTCCTGCTAAGTCAACTTAGCAGGTCAACTTTCTCAAAAATATAGATAAACGGTCTGAAAGTGGATATATATTGAAAAGTACGTAATTACTATTTAGTTACCCAAATAAAATTTGAATAACTTTGTTTGTTTTTGAATAAATAGGGATGACGTCACCATATAAGGACATACATTTTCTCGCAAACAAAAACAGTGATAATTTTGTTTTTTTGCGTAACTAATTAGCAATTATAAGTAGTTTTCAATATATATATACTTCCCAACCGTTTATCAATAGTTTTGAGAAAGTTGACGTCAACTTAGCAGGACACCCATTTTTCACAAACCAACAAAGCAATTAATTTATTTTTTGCGTAACTTATTAGCAGCTAATTACTATCAAAGAATATAAAGTTACCAGGATTGCGCATCTCATACGAATGTTTTACTGCACATTTGTATATGGCGGGTTCCTATATTGCGACCTGCTCCCAGAGCTTTTGCTTTTTTTATGGGCTTTTCAAGGACAAAAAAGCAGACTGTTTCAATGTATGTGGTATCTCATTTTAAAAGCGCTGAGAGAATTATTGAAAAGCCCATAAACAAGCCAATGTGCGGGTTCCAACATTGGAACCCGCCATTTTCAGTAGAAAATTTGTATGAGATGCGTCTTCTTGGTAACTTTTAAATCTGCAATCGAAAAAGTGACCTGCTAAGTTGATGCACATTAAATCTGCAGGGTTTAATCATTTGTGCATTTGTTTTTTTTTTTTATGAAATTCATATGCTTTGTTATATTGTGTGGTTCGATGGGTGTATGAAATAAATGTTTAATTTTTGCTGGAGAAATCACGGTAAGAAGTCCTCCTTGAAATCGAAGAAATGAAATTAAGTATTTGTGAATTATGGTCCCAAATATTGACAATATTCCTAACCAATTATAAAAATATTAGAAGCTGTAAATCCTAGTTGGTTCATAAATTAGTTATCAACTCGGTTGAATCTTCTTAAGCAAAGCATCATTCTAAAATTTTACCTAAGCCAGAGCAACTTTAATATATATGCTCATAAAAACCCGAAATAAAACATTAAGGGCCAGTTGTACAAATATTTGATCCGTGCGTGGTTCAGGAATTTTAACTCACCAATTTCGGCGGATTAACTGTGGTGGTTCAACGTAGGTTCAGGCATGTTATTGGCTTTTAGTGCACATTGGAACCTTGAACCATCATTGAACCTCAGTTAACCCGCCGAAATTGGCGTGTTAAAATTCCTGAACCACGGATCAAAATTTAAACCACGATTGTACAACTGGCACTAAATCACATGAGACTTAAGTTAATCTATATTTTCACTGACTAATTTATTATTTATATTTGAAAGACATATGTCCAGGCTCACAGTCACATCAGTATCGTTTTGCGTCGTTTATGCAATATCCTGCAGAGTTATGTTGCTATTATATTTTTCACGCATTTGAGCGAATCAATATGCGCTCAGATAGATTCGCAGCGGGATTTTTGATAGATCGTTTCTATGATAAGCACAAAAAGATCAACCGACCATCGAAATCTTTATAGACCATAAATAAGTTTTGAATCTATTAACTTATAATGCTTAAGATAGATTTAACACACAAAAAAAAAATCGGAGCATTTTTTCCCCGACTTTGTCTCTAGACTAGAAGTTAATAAATCACAGTTAGATCACAGTTCAGTTGATATTTTGGCAAGCCCAGCACTGTGCCCACACCTACGTGCAACATGGTGGCCGAAGGCAGCGGCGCGCGGTGTGTGGTATACCGTCATGATGGGAGTCGTGTGCAGTTTCCTCGCATGTTATTAACGAAAGGTGACGGAAAATTTGATTTTTTATCCATGGAACTCGTTCCAAATCAGTTCAATTATATTATGGTATGGGTCGTCGTCGTATAGTCGCTCTTGCGCTGTTACCATGTCGTTCGGTTTGTGGCAACCATACACAGTCAGGTTGACGTCGTCGTACACCAGTAACCCAAAGCAGTTTTGGTTTGGGCTAGGAGTCCATAGCATTTGCGTGTACGCACTGAGAAGTTCCTTTCACTCAATGGCGATAACGCCTTATTTTTCCACAAAATTTAGAATGCATAAAAGATAATGTTGTGTTACCAATGCAACCTCATATTCCTATAAAGCCACAAAAATGTAAGACTGAATTAAAATGGAGATAAGCAGCATGGGGCTTTTGTATGTAATTTGAATCTGGGTATTTTTACATGAAAGGCTGAATTTAATTTGGTAGCGCTGAGGGAACAATCGACAGGTTATTTTTTTTTTTTTTTTTTTTTAACAACTAAGCCTATAGCTTTTATGGGCGATGTTTGACTTTTCATTGATTGACCCTCAACATGAAAGCGATCGCTTAGTTAGTAAGCATACATACATATGTAGATACACATATGTGAAGAAGTCGGCAATTTTGTAAATGGTTTCAATTGTTACTTTCGCGAAAAGATTCAAAAAGAGCTTAACTGGCTGAGCACAATATACGCCTAATCGAATGCGCGATCGATCTCGCTTAGTTATTAAAACTTATTTAACTTCTAGAGTCGGACAGGGGCTACATTGTTTTGACTTTAAAGAGTTTTTCAGAAATTACATTTTTAAGTCAACATTTTTGAATAAAATTGTGATTTTTTGTTCAATTTGATTTTTTTTTTCTCAAAATTTTATGTATTTTTTAAAATACTCAAATCGTCCAATAATTTTGACTTTGATAATTAATTTATCAAAAACTATTCATTAAAACATTGAGGGAAGACGAATTGTGCCTGACCAGGATCAGCCCTTTATACGTCACTAGCGGAAAGAGTCAGCATTCCTCTTGGAGTTATGAAGGCCAATGTTTTCTAAATTTTCCCTACTGAATCAAATCGTAGGTGGCACAGTCTTACAAACTGCGTCATATCTAGAAGGATTAGGCCCACCTACAATAAAACTCGAACAATCGACTTGATATGCAGCCCCAGGCGAGACATCGCCAGGGTCGTTGCAACTATTTCCGGTTACTGGCCAATCGGAGAACATGCGTTAGGCTGGGCATACCTCACAATACTCACTGTCGTAGCTGTGGGGACCAGCAGGAAAAGGAAACTGTCATTCACTTCCTCTGCAAATGTCCCGCTTTGGCCAAAACAAAATTACAATCATTGCAATCATTGGGAAAGCATTTTTCAATGCTTTTTTAACGCAACGAAATGTCTCTGAGACAAGCTCGGTCGCATCTGCACCGTCTTCTAAGTTTTCTTAGCCAGTCTCCTGAGACCACGAGCAAGTGGCTATAGATTACTGAAGCCCAAAAATTGCCTAGCAAGGCATTTTTTCTTAAAAATCGTTTTCTTTACAGGTCACGCGAGTTATGGTATCAAAATGGCGCACTTCAGCGCTAATTGGGTCTCTGAGCTGGGTTTTACTCGGGGCCTCCATTTCAACCGACCATTCATTTAAACAGCTTGATTTAAAAAAAACATATAGAAGAGCGAAATATTATTGCAAAAAAGCTGTAGCACATTATTCATGTTCTTTCTTTGATTTTATGTATTTTTTTTGTTCAATTTTTCAGAATATTTTTTTATTCCTAACCTACCTAGATATTTGTATGTCCGAATTTTTTAAAAATAATAAAATTTTATGGGATTGAGATATGAAGGTAGGTAATTGGAAGTTACTAGGCCCTGGTTATCCATGAACTGTCGCTTCATCAAATTTTTTTAATTTTTTCATTACTCACTTCTTAATAAACGATTTTTTTAAATATTGAAATTATTTTTTTTTATTCCAGGCCCATCCAGGATACGCATTTAGCTATGGCGTAAAAGATCTCCACACTGGTGATGTTAAATCACAATGGGAATCACGAGAGGGTGATACAATCAAGGGTCACTACAGTGTTCTAGAACCCGATGGATCAATACGAACCGTTGACTATACAGCCGACTCTAAAAATGGATTCAATGCCGTTGTGAAGACAGTTGGAGCGAACTCTCATCCCATCACCGACTCACCACACTCAGAAGTGGGAATTAATGATGACACATCGCAGTCCAAAATCAATCATTACAGCAAAGATCAAGAACATATAGTACTAAGCTCTGACTTAAACCCATCTAAGAAGCCCTTAGAAGATCTAACACATTCCCATCCCAAGGTGCCTAGTCTAGTTGAGTTACGCCCTCAAGCTAGAATAAAACAGATACCAATGGAAATGGTTATGCAAGGAATGATGAACGAAAAGTCTAAGACCTTGAGGGAAGAGTATCATACGAATATGGAAAGTGAATATGGTTTCCAACCCAAGCCAGTTCCATATGATATTGATGAGACCGAATGGAAGGCAATTGCATCAGTTGACGATTCAATGCCCCAACAAAACTACCAAAAGACAACTTATTTAAATGAAAATCTCCAAATTGATGAACAACTCCCACAAAAACCAAAGAAACGCCCTGATCTATATCAGAAGAAGCCTCAAACTGAGGTTCTTCATACAAACTTTATATCATCGAAGCCAGTTGCCTTGAGAAATCACTATGGCGAACATGTGCAAAATAATCATAACAATGGTGGTGGTGTGAAGAAAGGGGTTTACACAACGCCTGGATTGAAAAACTACGCGACCCATCCCAAACAATATCACCACAAGCATAGACCACAGAATGATTATGCCAATTATTTCCAACGAAAGCCGAAACACTACAGGAATAGGAAACCAGATGTTGAAGGTGGTCCTGTCGTATTCCCAGCTAGCGAAGATGAACAAATGGCGGCTTCGGCTCGATTAGTGCAGTCAATGATTAAGAAGGACAATAAGAAGCATATGGCGCCGATGTATGCGAGACATAATACGGAAGCATTTAAACGAGGATATTTACTTTAAGATTTTAGAATTTCTTCGTGTTTTATATCGAAGTATTTAATTTATTCTATCATTTCTGCTTATTTATTTTTTTTTATTTTTGTAAGTTCTTTTTTTTTTTAATAAAGCTAGATCGGATTATTTTTCTTATTTTAAGATATGTGCATATTATATTAAAATCGGAGAGTTTTAAAAAGGAAATAATGATGCGCAGATAATTTAAACGTACAAAATTATTCACGAGTAAATTATTTTCCATTTGGTTGAGTGGAGTTTTTACTTTTCAGGTTATTTAGGGCCTAAAAAGATATCTTCCTCTTCAAAATCATTTAACATTCAAATACATATAAAGCAGTAGAATAAAGGGCTATATTGTGGTAGAAGACTTAATCAACTAATCGGATAATCTCCATCTGTTTTGAAATTTCCACCATCTTGGATAGATTTATCTTGTTTCTTAAATGTTCAAAGATGAAAACGCATAGGCATATATTGTATTGTAAAATTGTTACTGTTTTATTTTCTGAGGCCAAACTACCAACCAGTAGCATGTTTCGGTCTCTTTAATTTATTTCTCTATAAATATTTGTTTTCTTATTAAAAAAAAAAAGCCATTTAACTAGTTCATAATTTTAATATCGGGACGCTCTTTGAAATAGGAGTTCGGCCTTAAGCCCTGGTAGCTACAGTGCCGTTTATTCTTTATATTATACGATACATTAATGTGCAGTTTAATAAATTATAATAATAATAATAATAATGAAATAGGAGCGCTACGATATCTCGCAAATTAAAATCACGAATTATGAAATCTTCCAATTTTTAAAAAATACCGAAAAACGAAATCTCGCGAATTCATAAACTCAAATTTTACAATCTCGCATTTGCTTTTCACACGAAAACATTTCGCAAATATCAACCGTAATCTCGCAAACTAAAATCTTGAAAACAGTTTTTCAAGACAACTGTTGACATTAGATGCCTGTCTGACGACTGAACAATTGAACATACCCTAAATGTCCATATGAGCTTTTAGTTTGCGGTTTTTTGTAATTGCGAGATTATGAAAAGTTTTGTATTGGGACATTGGAAGATTTCAATTTCGAATGCGAAACTTTAATTTGAGAGATTTCGAAGCTATCCCCTTTGAAATAGCGAAAAAAAATTTAGTGTCGGTACAATCGTGTCGTTCAAAGATTAATCCGTGGCTCAATAATTTTAATTTACGGATTTCAGTGGATTAACTAAGGCATGTAATTAGATATTATCTTAAACATCATTGAACCTCATTTAATCCCCCCAAATCGGCAAGTTAAAATTCCAGGACCATGGGTTAAGTGGGTAAAATATTGAACAATTTTTCTTAAACTGTCTCTTAGACACCGAAGAGCAGAAAACAAAAGATGTAGACAATCAAGCAGCATTTCCTCCAGCTGAAATTAAATTGACATCACGTCAAGAGAGAGTCATAGAATCCGAGGCTTCTGTCTGGAAATTCTTTGAATCCGTCGTTCAAGGCTGAGCCCGAACTATCAAACAAAAGTGTTGTGTTTCTTTTTGAGTTCAGAGCGCTCAGAACTTGGGGTTTGTGTTTTTTTTTTTAGTTCAGAGCACGTTCAGAGTGTGCTCCATGAGCTCAGAATAAAATAACCTAGCAGACGGAGTAAAAAACTGAGCGCGGCCAACTTCATACAGATTCCATGTAATTTGACAGATATGACAGGTGTGGTTCATAATTAAATCGGAGTGCTCTGAACATACTCTGCTCAGAGCTTACTCCGTTCGCTTAGAGTCTACTCAGTGCTATGCTCTGAAGAAACTCTGAACTAAAAAAGAAAAACGCCTTATATGTTATTTTGACCCTCCTATATTTGTTTTGCGTATGTAAACCCCCTTTCCCGGAAAAAGCCCCGTAAGCGATACATATTTCAAACAGCAACAAGCTAATTAAAAATAAAGATTTATACCGGGGTTCAAGGGTTGAGTTTTAGAAAACGGGATCACGTGACTCAAGATCAAAGCCTACATATATGTATGTATATCCAAGTCGTAGACGTTTTAATTTCAACGAAAATCATAAAACACCTTAAAAGTAATAAAATCAAGGCTTAGTAAGTTTATCTTAACCATGACCTTAAAATATCGACGATATATGTATATTGGATATTTATTTCTATTACCAGCAAATTATTGAACTTGTCAGCAAGCCTTTTATGTTTACCTACATTATATTGGATATCTCTCTAGCTAAACAGAGTTTGATGAAATATTCAATCAAATCGCTTTTAGCTTACCATTACCGCTGTTAATTTATTGAAACTTAATAAAAAGGCAGAAAAATCCACATGGCTGGACATGGACATGAACAATCAATTCTATACCAAGAGTTATACGGATCAAGTGTTGTGAATTGCTATGTATCTGCCCACAACGCCCATTTGATCAGATCAATGATATTATAACTAATTTAATATGTCTTTATTGGTAGAAGCATGCCTTTGGGGAAATTCATTCGAGCTGAAAACTCAAGTTTGTAGATTTTCTTGTATACATGGTAAATATTTCAAGTGACATATGGGGTGTTGCTTGGCGTGATAGATCACACTTACTTGCCTTTAAACTTAATGAAATCATATATAAATACTCAATTAATGCGAAAGTTTTGTCAATTATGATCTAGCTGGACTATTAGGATCAAACGTGTTTCACCATTGAATTAATATTTTACCTATACCAATTTTGGCACATTAACTGAGGTTCAACCAGAATTTAAGTTTAAACCAACTTTTTTAGTTCAATTTATTACACTAAACAATAACTTATTTATAAACTCATTCAAAAGTATGTATTGTAGTAACCCGTGGCGTATAAGGGTTAGTGCGTTGGACTGTAATGCCAGAGGTCCGGGTTCAATACCAGCCGCTTCCACCTTGTTTTTTCAGGGCTAATACCTCTTGCGAGCAAGTGTAAAATCCTCCAAGAGTATCTTCTGTCATAGAAAAGTGACGCTCACCACCCGTTCGGATTCGGCAATAAACTGTAGGTTCCCTTTATTCCTGCAGACACGCACACAAGAATGGTTGACAGTTGTAAGTCTATAGGCCCTGGTTCTTCATGAGCCCTTGTGCCACCAAATTCATTAATTTATTCAAAAGTATGTATAACTTTAGACAAGTATCCAACTCCAAAACCATATTTATACAAATTTTCAATAGGTTGTTTAACTTAGACTTATCTAACCCTTTTATTGCCAAATCCGGAGTTCCTCAGGGAAGTCACTTAGGACCCCTACTTTTTATATTAGCTATTAATGATGTTCCTTTATGTATACGTAATAGTGAAATTCTTATTTTTGCAGACGATATGAACATTTTTAAAAGCATTGGGTCTGTCAGTGATCGTTTACTTCTTCAAGCTGATATTAATAATTTTGAATCTAAACCCAATCAAATGCCAATCGATGACATTTTCTAAAAGACGAATTCCTAGTTTGTTTGATTATAAAATATCACAACATACTTTAGTTCGTGTTAATAATTTCAAAGACCTTAGAGTCCTTGTTTCTTCTAGCCTTGATTTCACTGAGCATATCAATTTAATCGTGAAAGAAGCCAACTCTATATTAGGGTTTGTTGAACGATGTGCTAAAGAATTCCAAGATCCCTACGTTACCCTCGCACTTTATAACTGCTTAGTTCGTTTCCACCTTGAATATGCTTCCCAGATATAAACTCCTTTTTACGAAGTTCATAAGAATAGGTTAGAAGCAGTGCAGCGTAATTTCATTCGGTGCGCTTTAAAAGGATTACAATGGTCTGATCCCTATAACCTTCCCCCTTATGAACATCGAATTAAACTTCTTCAAATGCAAACGTTATTACATAGAAGACTTAATAATGATATTGCATTTATTCACCAATTGATAACTGGGGTTATTAACTCACCTGATTTGTTAAATTGTTTAAATTTCAACTATCGTGAGGAGGTCACAACCTTCGGAGTTTGAATTTAATGAATAATGAACTTACCACAGCATCGCACTAATTATGGATTGCATGAAGCTTTGACTCGCATGTGCAAACTATTAAATGTAAACGTAAATCTTTTTGTGTTGGCAAATCTTTGGTCGTAAGTCGCAGTTTGATTTAAGCTCTCTTCGACAAAGATCTGATAGTGTAAAAAAAAGACACTGTAATTGTTTGTCCAAACATATTCTTAAGTCAGAATATTCAATAAACAAGGTTGGCAATTTTCTGATTGCGAAATGAAAATAATTAATGAACATAAAAGAATGAAATATTCTTTGAACGTATCCTAAAGCTCTTTTAAATTCATTAAATAATTCGATGATGAATAGACGTACCTGTACGTCATTCTTGTTATATTTATGAGGACATATTTAGACGACTTCTGGAATGTGATTATAAATAATGAGATCTTAAAACTCTAAGAGTGTTCTAAGAAAATCTAATGAATATGTGGACTTTAGAATAAAAATGCTGATTTTTAATAGTTGCAGTCGCCAGTTTAAAAGTTCAATGCCAAAATTGGAAAACATCAATGAGGGGATTTTGTTTGCCAATTTAAGAAGTCAATAATATTGTTTTTTTTGCATTCTAGTCTATTAAGACAAATTTTTATTTAAATCCATTGCCAGAATACCAACGACGATCTTCAGTGGAGAATCAAGTTGTTTTTTTTTAAGCTCCTTAGAAAAATTCGATATGATTCCATCATGAAGCATATGACTTCAGATCTGATAGTTAGATTTTTTAAGATCTGACAATATAAAGTCTTCAATAATAAGGTCCTACAATGTAAATAAAAATCATGCGTTGAATTTTATTTTATTATGTAGCCCAATAAAACAGAAGAAAAAATAATTATCCCACCAAAAACATTTCATGTGAAATAGGGCGCCAAGACTCACAAGCTCATAACTCTTTCGCTATGAAAAAGTTATGAGATCTCATGAAGAACCAAGCCCTTAACTCTATTAGGCCTAACTCTCCAAGCCCAAACTCTACAAACCCTAAATCGAGCTAAAATTTGAGCTCTCTAGCTTTATCTGTACCGAAGCTATGAGGGCTAGAAAATACGACGAAACGTTTCGAGAAAATATAGGTAGTGCTAACCGCTCGTCTTGGCGGGCGCACTACCGTGCGCCTAGATTTTCTATTGCTTATTTATTATTATTTGTTATTCTTCTTCTTCTTAAATATTTATGTTCAACTTAAAGGCTTGTGTTCTACTATTTTTCTCAGCCACAACTGTCGAAATTTTAAGTTTCGTTTAGGCAAATATGACTTTATTATCTAATTTAAGTACCCTAAGGTCAGTTTTACTGTCTTCGTAAATGGTACCTAAGTGGCTAAGCAAGGTTGAACTATGGTTATATTGCAAGAAAAATTTAACCAATCTAAAAACAAAAAGTACTTCCTCTCTTGCGAGTAATTGACAAATCGCTTCTTTTCAAATAAATTAAAAATTTGAACATTTTAATATTCTGTACCTGGGCCTGGGCCTACGGAAAAAAATTAAAAAGCTTCAATTCAGCCGGGTGCCCACTTGCTTACACACGCAATTTTTAATAAAAACATTAAAATTGATTAATTTGAAGTCGCTAATAGCCTATCTTTCGATACAAAATACGTCATTAAAAAAATTAAAAGCCTGAATTTTTGTGAAACTCAGGATAAAATATTATATGCATCTAAGCTACATATAAATTTGTAAATGTTTCCATCTGCCCAAATTTCCAAGTAAATATTCAAAACACCTATGTACTTAAATTTATAAATTGGTCGCATATAAAACTGATCCTTTACCAATATTTACTTAATTTATATGAACATTGATCATTGAGCCAACATACGGGCAAGGTACTTTTATAGTATAAGTAAACCAGGGTGAGTAATATTGCTACTGCATTGCATGCTTGGCACTCGTTAACCAATTAATCAAAACTAGATGACAATTAATTAATATTGCTTGTGCAAAAAGAAAAACAAATAACTAAACCTAACAAAAAAATTTAACACTGAATTTCTTACTGAGAGGTGAAAATTACATGTTAATTTTACGCGTTTGTTACAATATGTATCGGTTTATTTGAATTCAAGAACATTGATCGTTTAAGTTAATTAAAAACACTTATGCCGCTTTTTTTTTAAAGAAATAAACTATCTACATTATATTGGCATTGACTCACTTCTTTCTTTGCATATTTTTCGATCTCTATAATGTCACCGTTCGTAAATTACACACAAATCGCATTTTATACCTACGACAGTTAATTAAAAAAGTCGTTCACTTAATAATTTATGATGAAAAAAATTTATATTTCTCCCACGGTTCTTGCAGAACCAGCTCAAGATATTTTAGTTTTGAAAAATTGAGAGGTAAACCCAAATACTGACACGCACTTGCCTACATTCTTGACGTCTATTTTGTCTATTTTGCCAATGCATGACTTCGACTTTGAGGACAAACCCCAGATAGTTTATAGAATATGTATATTTCTATAAAAAAAAAAAAAAAAAAAAAATACTAATTCTTTGGGGTTGGGAGTTGGGTGGGGCGACATCAATTCATATGGCGACCTACAAAAATAGCCGTCCACAAGTGTTGTTTGTTTAGCAAACGATATTGCATCAACATGTGGGAATCAAATTTGCCAACATGATGATGATGGTGATTCACATATTTCACTTCTACAAGCCTAAAGATCCGGTTAAATAATTCTGCCAGCTTGTAAGAAATCCAATGATATTTCATTTTAACATAAATTTTCCATCTAAGGGAAGTTGTCAAACAGGATGAATGTGTAATAAATTTGGCTGTTTTATTTATATAATATTCCTAATTGTTGCTTGATGAATTATGTGGTCTCAAGTGGGTGACTTTAAATGTATTTTATTGTTAGTGACCAATAAAATAGTGCAAATAAGATATTCTTGCATGTATTTACAAAGAACCTATGCCTGGGAAAATATTAGAAGAAATCATATGAGGAACAAATGCTATGGAAATGTGGGACGATACTGAATAAATTTCAAAATTTCCACAACCTTCTTATAAAAGCTAGGTATGTAGGTATGCTTCCCGAGAATCTGAAAGTTTTGAAGAGTATTTATATTTGATCTTTTGACTTTGTAGAGAAATAGGAAAATAGAGAAATTTGAAAATGTCGTTTTACTTAACTTCAGTCATTCTGCTACCGAAATGAGGGAACCTAAAAAAATCCTGAATTCATTCGGGCGAGTATGTTTCATGTTTATAAATATACAAAAAAATATACAAAAATTAAAATTATAGTAAAATTTGGTAAGGATTAAAAAAAAAAAAGTGCGTATACGCCCCAGTGGACCACTATTTAAATTGAATGAATTTTAACTTTTCATGGAGCATCTTGTTTAATAAATAAATTTCATGTTTTTTTTTTCAGTTGAGATTATTTAGTTTTATAATCCTTTTATAGTCAGAGACTCTTCCTTTTAAAATTATTTTTTTTTATTTTTTTATTTAATGTTTTTATTTGAAGGCTTTATTTATTTAAAATTTTCCCGATCTGGGCCATATCCCATTTTGTCCATATAGTTTTGGCTGTGAGTTGATTCCTTAATGAAACCAAGAATATTACCAATATATTGCAAATGTTAAAAACTACTGTGGCAACGCATGAGACGTTGACGATCACAAGAATGACACCATTCGGTTACGGCTCTTCCAAATAAAGTTAGCATATTATCTGTGCCAACTTGTTTTTTGTCCTTTGGTCAACATGTTCATGTTCAGTCAATGTGTTTTTTTTTTTTCGCGGCTATTATATAGATTACAAAATATAAGCTGTCAAATTTCATTGAAATACGATGTTAATTGATTAAAAAATTATGTTCAAAAATCATAAATTTTTTTGATTAATTTTGTTGCCCCAAAAAAAGTCGTATTTTAATTATACTAGCTCTCCCGACAGCCGTTGTCCTGTCTGAGCTATGAATATTCATATTAGAACTGGAATAGATAAAAGTGTATAACTACTCCTAGAGGATTCACCATCAGGCGAAGAAGGAAATAAGCAAATATTAGGACCCATAAACAAAATCTGGAAAAAGGTGTTACCCATTTTTTGTTTGGATCTTTTAACCTATTAAATGTGAATATGAGAAAAGAGAGAGGTTAAAAAATCCTCTTTAATAATCTTTCACTGTTTTTAGTATCTATGTATAACATTACAGATCTTTTAAAATAAATAATACAAAATAAACATTAGCGGAGTCACTGTGGCGTATACGTACTTTTTTATCAGCATATATTAGTTAGATTTAAAAATATGTGCATCGCGTTTTCGTAAGAGCAAATGAGGTAATTTCGTTGAAAATTTCCAAATTCAATTCAATAACAAACTCCTCTTCATGTGAGTTAAGTCAGAGTTTGTTGTTTAAAAAATTGAAATCGATTGCGAAAAATTTTCTAATTTTCTGTCGAATTTTCCAATTTTTGGCTTCGTTACAATTCCAACCAAATCGGATGATGTTTATTCGAGTAATGCACGTACGAACACAAAAAGGTTTTCATTTTTAAATACATACTAGCTGACCCGGCGAACTTCGTTCCACCTATAATTGATTAAATTTATTAATGTTCCTTCCGAAAGTCGAGCAAGCTCTAATTATTGTTATTACAACTATTCCGCCCTAATTTTCAAATTTTTATCTCCGCAGTGTGTTAATCTGGTTCAATAAAAATCCAACAAAAAAATCCGCAACCGAATCGGATGATTTTTATAAAAATTCGACTAGAGTTACCAGGGATCTATAAATGATAAATCATTATAAAAATTTTCAAAAATTTATAAACTCAAAGAAAAAATTATTGCAAGTATTTTTTGAGCAGAAATTGTAAGGAACGGAAAATGTTTTTCTCCCTTGCAAGCGCTCACTTTTGCCCAAACCAGCACAATTTATAAAGTTTGGAACAACGTTTGGTATCAATTGGTGACAAATTGTGACAAATGGCAATTTTGGTCAATGTCTCCGTTCATGATAATGCAAATTGCCAACTTTACGACAGAATTTGATGTCATTTGGACGTAAGAGAATTAATAATACAGTGACAATTGGGGGGAGGATAACTTTTGAAACGTAAATAGAGAAAAAATGTTTTGCTTCAACGTGATTTGATACAATTCAGTCAGATAGCTCTCAATTATTTATAAATCAGATGTTAGTGCTGTGAGAAAACTTTCGTGCAAGTGGCCCTTAAGCAACTTAATTAAAAAATTAGATAAAGAAATGGATATTAAACATTCAAAAAAGCTATAGCACATTGTTGTATGTGCTTTCGTTGACTAACAAAAGTTCTATTTGAAGTCAATTTTTAATAAGTAAATTGCATCTACCCCCACAGCGAGGAAGGGGAGATAGAATTTTTCCCCTTTACAATTATTTACTCAGAATTATACCACAAATCATCCCCTTAAAATATTCTGTATGAATTAGGGGACACTCTGTATACTCAAATGCGATTTATTGAGTGTGATTAAAGTATTCTTAACACTTTTTAAAAATGTGGAATTACCTATTTTATACATAGGTCCATAACTCATCACTTTTCAACTCCTTTTATTTTCGATCACTTCCCAATCATTAGTGAATTAGTCATCAAAACTTGTTATTTTTACAAAAGTCCAAAAATGAAATGATGCTTCCACAACAAACACTTAAAAAAATATATAAAAGGAACCACACCAACACCATATTTAGTTTGAAAATGTAACCGAATCAAATTTGATCAATTTATTATGAACAAATCAAATTTGTATCCAGTGAGTATTAAGTCAAAACGTGAGGACAGCTTCATTACATTTTACCTCCAACACTCTTTAAACGATTTAACCATTTAGCCCCTCGAGTTTATTATTTTTAATGGGTGACTGGGGCACAACATCAATTTTTCTTTTCCATCAACTCAATACATTCGAGGCCTATGTCTTCCGTGATCTATAGATTTTAATTACGTTTTGGTACTTAGATCCATAATCACAGAAATACCTATAACAGGCTTGTGATGGCTAGTCAATTTGATAGATATACTTTCACTTAAGTATTTAATTGAAGTACATTTTTAGATATCCCCGGAGTATTTTATATCAGACCATTTCGAATTGGGACTTAGTTAAAAATTGAAATTCAACGCAAAGAAGTGTATTACGTGCTATGCTCTTCGCTAGTTGAAATGTTATGATTATTGTTTTGACATAGTTGATATGCCTAAAAGGTAGCAGGAAGTATTTTTTGAACTTAGATAATAATTCAACATGGGTTACTTTTATGGGAAAATTACTTTATTCACAGGAAAACATGTATTTATTGATATTGAAGGTTTTGAGATTTTTCTTTGACTTGTTCATTCCCATTCGAGTAGTCAGGCATATGCTATGAAAAAGTTAATACTTTTGTTTTTAATCAGTAGTACTGACCGACAAACCCACTTTTTACAACCTCGATTATTTTGGACGAAACTAGAGAAATGGCAAATTATAACAGTTATAACAGTTTAACCAAATTAAGGATGGGTATATTGACACGCTTCCCACGCGTGTGACATGACGTGATACGTTTCACATGACTTTTTAAATGGAAACGTATCATTTCGTTATCTGCATATTGAATCATAGAAATCAAAAACTATCGCAATACAATGTTTTATACAAAGAATACCTTTAACTGCCTGAAATATTTTTCTTTGCTGTTTTCAAATGTAAGATACCATTTTTTATCAGTAATAAATTAAAATGGCTACATGAAATTTGGCCCCAATGAAAAATGGCCCCAAACAAATAATGAAAAATAGCCCCAAAGCTGGGGCTTTTTTTCATAATGAAAAATGACCCCATCTTCAAAATGAAAAAATGACCCCAAACTTTATGAAAAATAGCCTCAAAAAAAGGAAGAAAAGCTTAAACCAAAAGCGAAAAATGGGCCCAAAAATATATACATAAAACAACAACAACAACAGATGAAAATGGGGCCATTTTTCATAATGTAATTCAACCCCAAAATAAAAAATGAAAAGAGGCCCCAAAAAAATGAAAAATTACCCCAATTCACAAAATTTAATCAATTTTTTGTTGTTGTTGCTTTTCATATAAATTTTGGGGCCATTTTTCATTGGGGCTTAATTTCATGTAGCCAATTAAAATTACATAAAATGTTTATTTATTTAATGATCACAAGAAATTTTGATCACTCGAATTTGGTCAAAAACGCCCAGAAAGTGTGTTTTTTAATCAACTTTAGATTATAGCTAATATTTTTTTTTGTAAATGGCCTTTAGGTGGCGAAAATTTATTTTAAAGGTGCTTTTTGCACAGCTTATATATCTCCTGCAAATTTTATCAAATTCGGTGAAGCAGTTGAGATTTAACAATAACGGTTTTACTTTACAATGAACCACTGTGCGTTGCGTTCCTATTTTTTTTTTAATATTTGACTTACAAAAATAAAAATAAGACATAAAATGTAGAAAATTTTCTTAGCTTTAATTTACAATTTTAATCATTTTCGCCTTAAAAAAAAAAGAGAAGCAGATATGTACATATTCGGGAAAAACCGTTTTTTACTGCCATTTTCTCACAAACGAGGCACGAGCGGCAAAAATTCGAGGTGGCAAAGTAAAAATTCGAAAATAGCCCCTATCGAAATCTACAAAAATTCCAATTTCCAAAACTCCTCGAAAACTTTTTAGGCAACTTCCCAAATGACTAGACTAATATGTTTCTCTACAAGTTGTGAGGGAGGCAGCTTTTCTCAAAACGATTGTCGAAAATTTAGTAAATCAACGATTAGATTTGCCGTCAATTTCAACGGATCCTATAGCTATAGAAAGTTTGAAGTGAAGAAAACATCACGAGCGACTGCCTCATCTATTTTTTGTTGATCATTCTTATTATTAATCGACATAAAACTTATACATAACTATATCCTTAGAATCTTAAATAAGAAAATTAAGTTCATAAAATTCAGATAAATAAAAAGCAGTAAAAGCATTTTGTTTAGTTGATCTAGAATTGATCAACAAAATCAGGAGCGAATCTAAATTTTGTTGACTTTTTCTAATGTCATACTAAAATGATAATTTATCAGTTTACTTGAGTTGTTGGGATAATTGTATAGCTTAATCCGAAAAAAAAGTTTAAGTTAAAAAGAAGAACAGGTTTAAACTATTAAAAATCAGTTTTGAGATATTTTTAAGCCAAAAAAAAAAAACTATACAAGGTGATCGGTATAAAATGCACCAAACTGCTGGAGCGAGTAGGTTGGGTTAAGACAAGAAAAAAAATCGTATGGGAGGGGGGGGTCTATTTCCCCCCGTTTAAGCAGGAGGGGAACGATACAATTTAAAATGCCATGCTATACCTTTTTGGAAAGCCAGAAATCTCTTCTTTGATTTTCATTTTAAATTAAGTTGTGTTGGTGAATAGTTCTTGAAAAATAAATTTCCAAACTCGAAATTTGAAAAAAAAAAAATGAAAAAAAAAGTTTCAAACTTATTTTTTTCAAAATTTTATGTAATTAAAATTTCAATAAAAAACAGAAAACCGGATGCTAAAATGTCTTTTAGTTTTTGAAAAAATTAAAAATAACGAAAAATATTTGTAGAAATAGGATCTTTTGAACAACAAAATAACGGATGGAAGTCAAATTTAAGGAAAACCTACTTTTGTTATTTTCAATTTTCTCAAAAACTAGACTACATTTTGACATCTGGTTTTCAATGTTTGACTAAAAATTGATGGGAGTATTGAATATTAAAAATAAAAATACTACTAAATAACGTAAAATTTTGAATAAAATCAGTTTGGACACAATTTAAAAATTTTTTTTTCAAAAATTTAAGTTTGAAAATTAAGTTTTAAAAAACTGTTCACTAAAAGAACTTTATTAATAAACATAATAAAAGCATATTACTGGCTTAACAAAAAAGTATAGCATAAGTCGTTTTAGCCATTACCGATGTTTTTTATTAATTTTTTTTCTGTATTAAGTCAATTATTTTAGAAAATTGCTCCTCCTGTTATTTTCAATTTTCTCAAAAACTCAGACATTTTAGCATCCAGTTTGCTGTTTTTGACTGAAAGCTAGCATTGAATTGAAAACAGAAATTATACTTAATTACACAAAATTTTGAAAAAAAATAATTTGGAACTTTTTTTTCCATTTTTTTTTTTTCAAAATTTCGAGTTTGGAAATTAATTTTTCAAAAACTATTTACTAGCACAACTTAATTTAAAATGAAAATCAAAGAAGAGATTTCTAGCTTTCAAAAAAGGTATAGTATGGCATTTTAAATTGGACCGTTGTTTTTAAAGATTATTTTTTTTCTGTTTTAAGTCAATTTTTTAGAAAATTGCCCCTCCTGCCTAAACGGGGGGAAATAGACCCCCCCTCCCTTACGATTTTTTTCTTGTCTTAACCCAACCTACTCGCTCCAGCAGTTTGGTGTATCTTATACCGATCACCCTGTATAAAAACGTTTGAAGGGCCTATATTCGAAGTCCACCATCACCTACCAAAGAACCAATGTATACTGTCTATGTCACTGAGATTCAATATATTTTTTTCTTCAATTCATATACACATATAATCTTCTATATATAAACCTTCAAGTCTATACAGCTGTATAGCTAAAATTGTGCAACTCAACGGTGCAATGTGGTCTATTTAAAATTGAATTAAAACTCAAAATAACTTATAAATACACGAACGTATAATGTGCGTATATGTGTGCATTTAAAAAAACTTCCATATTTTCTTATACGCACCGCATGCCTACGCATGTTAGTAAATTAGGCATTTAAGTCTATGTGACTTGCTTACCAGTATCAATAAAATCAAGCAGGCATACCTACTTCTCGTTCAATTAACGTTCGCTGTAATTTAGCTCAATAATATCTATGGTGAGTTCATTTAAATCGCCATTCGCACTCCCCAGATGCGATTCCTTTTTCCATTTGGTGTCTCCTTCAAATCTGCGCCGGGCGCGGTGAGTGTTAATAAAAAAAAAACCGAACACGAGCGAATGTAGGTCGACTTTGGATCTATAGTAACCAATAAAACGTAGGTACCAAAAATAAAAAAAAAAAAAAAAATAACAATCTCAAAGCCTTCGGGGTGGATATTCCTTCTCTCACCTTTCACTTTCGTTGCAAAATCACTTTAACTCGCACGAGAGTATATGTCTCATAAACCCGATCTGTGGCGACAACTTTATTCGCACAACCCGGCTGCTGACTGAGTGCAGTAAGGTGTCCTCAAAAGCCAGTAAGACAAACAAAAAGATACAAAAAAATCAAGAAAAATTATAACCGAATTCTCTGACTCTGCAGTCTGGACCAGCCAAGCCAAGTTGTTCTTCTTGTGGTTGGGTTAATAACATACCTCTGGGTTTAACTTTGTAGTTGTATGGACACGCATTTCGACGATACGAAGATACCAACTATAACGTTATCAAAATATAAAAAATATACCTACTTCTGGCATGGCTTCCAATATACTTATACTTTACTTACAAACGCCATCTCGTCCCGTCTCGTCTTCGAATACAATTATCGTATGCGTGCTGGGATCACAGAGCGATCACTGACCATCACAATCTGCAGCATGTTGACGAGGTCATCATAAGGTTTCTGTTACAGTTTCGATTCGACGTAACTTGTGAACATCGCAGCGTGTATCTTTGGTTTGTCGAATTGGTCATTCTGTCTTTTATTCGCTTCGGATTTTTAATTGGGTTAAATGTGTAGAATTTAAGGCCGAATTATTACAATTGCTTTTAAGAAATAATTGTAGTTCCTTTCGCTTTTATAGATACAAATTTTTTCACACTAGCTGGATGGCCGATTCGACTGACCGGAAGCACCATTACGTGACAATTTGACATATTGGGAGCCTCATCGTAGAATAAACTACAAATACGGTTACCATATTTCTGATAAGCAAGATAAAGGTAAATATTTTGAAGAAAGCCAAAAACACCCTCACTAAAAAAGAAATCTTTGAATGTTGATATGAGGTGTCTTAAGAGCCAAGATTGAGCTCTTGCGGTACTGATTTACTTACATTATTACTCTTAACGGGGGCCGGACCCATTAGGTGTCTTTTCCAGAGTAACTGCTATTGATTTTCCTACTGCATAAGCTTTCCCGTTTTAAATAAGAACCTGAACGCACTCGTTTTACTGATACGATCGATTTTATCACATCGAACTGGAACCATGATCACAACAAGGGCCAATATTTATCAGGCGTCGTAGAAATATAAACCAATCGGCTTTTATAAAGAAAAAAGTGCAAAATCGTAAACAAGCAAATGATTTTTATTGAGGTAATTTGCAGTCTTTCATCATCAAAAAAAATTTTGCCTTGACATTAGAGGATGGCCTTTTGTCTCAATACTGTCCAAACTTCACACATCGAACGTATCTTCATGCATTCACACTCGCCTAAACGTTTCGGTTTGGATTTTGGATGTGTGCACTCGGAAAAGCTCGGATAGGGACAAGGAGCTATTGGGCAATTAGCTGGTTCTCGAACCAATTTGCACTTAATATCCGAACGCACTCCACGGCAGCCAGGAAGTTTGATTTTGAGGCAGTTCTTGTTCTGTTTTAGATCCTTTTGTCTCGAACACGATGACAGTTCTAATTTGCTCGAGTCCATGCATTTTGCAGTATCAGGTCTTGCGTTTCTTGGTCTTCGCTCAAGTGGAGGATACTTATCCTGAGGGAATTCACATGTTACAGTTGGCTTGATCAGACGTGCGGGACACTCAACCCAGGTCTGCTGATATTCTCGCTTGGCTTTATCCGAAGGCTTATAATACATAGCATCGAATCGAACTGTTGGACATGTGGCAGCAGAAGGTTCACATTTTGGGCTTTCCCACATCGATTTGAATTCTTCTTTCTTGAGGGGCTTCCGCGGTGGCATTTCGTGCTTGTTGTCCTCGCAAGGAGTATTCACAGTTTTGCCTTTCGGGCATTTGGCTTTATCTTCAAAACATCCGCTCATATGACGACTATTGCTTACGAGATTTTTTCCAATACGTTTCAGCAGGAAAATACTATTCGAATTTTTATAAATTAAAGCCGATGGATTCATATTTTGATTTTTAAATTTTGTTCTTATATTTTTTTCGAAAAAATAAAAATTTTATTTTTTTTTTTTTGCCAACCTTTCAGAAGGAAATTTTTAGCCCGAATAAAAATATTTGTACAGAAAATCTAATGTCGAATTCCTTTTACAAAAAATAATCGATTTTTTCTTCTAAACAGACTCCATTTTTTCTTTCAATACAAGGAATTTGTCCAGAAAAGTCGATTTTTTCTTCTGAACAAATCGATTTTTTTCTTAAAAGGAATTCGACATAAGTATAGTTTTGATTTAAATTTTTTTTTTATTTTCGTCCCAAAGTAGGGTATACTACAGTAACTAAATGCAATGAAGTATATGGGAGACCGTAGGAGTCTTTCATTCATAATGTATGAACATAAGATATAAAAGTCCAACATAGGCTGATATCAATGTGGCTTCATCCCAGGAAATTCAAAAATTGACCAGAATTTTAGTCTTAGACAGTGTGTGGAAAAATTTTCTGAAATTAAACATTACCACTTTTAATGCATCCACAAGGAGATAGTCAGGCCTGTCTCTTCAACCTGGGGAAGGAAGAACCTTTGTCTACGTGATTCTGGCAGAAAATTAATTTTTAAAAGTTAGCTATACTCGCCTGAGAGAGGGTCAAGGGGGAGGGGGCACTAACATTGACACTTCTTGTGCTACTAACAACATTAGCTCTATCACTATTTTAACATTCGTTATTCCCTAAGAGACAGAACTTTTTTTCGTATTTTTATTCCGCATCACTTTGTTTGTTTCCTCTCTCTCTCTTTTCCGATCGCATGTGAGCACTTTAGCTGGTATGATACCTCCAATTTTTTTTAATTCAGTATTATCTGCAATAAGGAAAAAAAAGAAATTTTAAACTTTACCTATTCAAAACAAAGGAAAAAAACAAAATTTTGTAATATCTACAAACTTTCCGGAAAAAAACATCAGCCATCATAAAACCGTTTATGTTTTTCTCGAGTTTTTTACCCCAAAAAATCAATACATAAATAACATTACCGTTGGTCATCTTATTATAACTTTAAACTGCATAATAGCATTATTTTATTTTATTTTGTTTTTAAATACCCATCCAGTCAATGCTCTATAAATTGAACAACCTCAATAAATTATTTGGAAAGGAATTTCGAGGCAAAAGCTTCATTTACTGCAGTCTCTTTTATTCAATGAAGATTTCAATAAACACATATTGCTCATTATTATCATTTTTGTTTGCTTTTAGGATGAGTTAAATTCATGAAGATGCATAATATATTCAAGGAAATATTTTGACCATGATACCTACATATACACTACTTTGTACGCCATACCACCTATGTACACATGATTCATGGAAATGCAATTTTATCTAAGTAGATATCTTATAGGTTAGTTTTGCATTCTTCCTAATAGTAAGATCCCGCTATAGAACGATTTACTGCCTGAACAGAATGGAGACGGAACCGCAGCTGGAATAGCTGTCAAAATATTAAATACACACAAATTCAATGTTGCGAACGTAGCCGCATACGGAGCTGCATCCGCAGACGGAAGAGTTCACCAACTTTTAACTTTTCACGTACGGCACTTTTGACGTTTCAAATTGTATGAAGACAAAAAAAAAAAACTTTTTGGGTCGGAAGAAAATATTGTGGTTATTTGTATCGCGAAAAAAATTATTTATTTAAAGGAAAAGTATTGGAAACAAAAAATGTTAATTCTGACCTTATAGACAAGAATATTGTTTTGTTTTTCTTCAAAATACTTTCAAAGCTGTACACCTGCATTGTGGGCACGTAAAAAAAATAACGTACAACACTTTTGGACAGCTCTTCCAGTTCCGTCTGCGGCTCCGGTTCCAGCATTCTATTCTGTTCAGGCGGTTACCGTCATCGAGGTACCAGAAAAGAAGTAAACAGTTTAAACAAACATTTTGCGCAAGGGCGTTTTCTTTCTTTTTATACATATATCTGACAGCTTATATGTTTCGTTTTAAAGGATATACAAAAATACCATTATATGTATGTATATTTTGAAATTTCAAGGCATTCTCATGATTTTCGTACTTCTTTGGTTGGATTTTCTAATTTTCGGTCAAATTTTCTAATTTTTTTGGCTCCATTGTGTGTTAAATCTGGTTCAATACAAATCCAAAAAAAAGCCCCAACCAAACCGAATGCTGTTTAGCCGAGTTATGCGCGTACGAACACAAAAAGGGATTAATTTTTTTTTTATATTCACTGATGTTTTAAGTGAGATCTTTACTTTTTGTATGCAAATATGCAAGTCTTACAAGACATATTTGCGTCCTTTGCAGGTAATTTTGCATTGAAAATGCTTAAAACATTATATTTAATAAAAGAGCTGTGTACCTACCCTAGACATGAATATGAGGTCCGAGACCTCTAAGGTGGGGCCTTCTGTATGCAAGACGCACTGAATTAAAAATTAACACTCATAACTTCCCATTAACGCCCTTTGAAACTGTTATTTTTTATAAGAAAATTAAAAATTCAAAATCTACGAAACCTTATTATCAATTAGTTATGCAATCAAGGGAAGACCAAAGATGAGCTGTTTGCTCAAAGTAAATGCGACACGAAAAATATTTTTTAACAAATTTTAGCAGTTTCTTTTACAGTTTTTTTAGCATAGAAAAAAAAACCGTCAGTTGACGGCGTGATGGTTAGTGCGATGGACTGTCATGCTGGAGGTCTAAGGTTCGATCCCCAGCCTCGCCACCTATTTATTTAAAAGAAAAAACGGCTACTGCCTCTTGCGAGGAATTGACAAATCCTCCAAGAGTATCTCCTGTCACAGAAAATTGCCGCTCGTTAGCCGTTCGGATTCGGCAATAAATTGTAGGTCCCCTCCATTCCTGCAGACACGCACACAGGAATGGTTGAGAGTTGTAAGTCACTAGGCCCTAGTAGTTCTTCATGAGCTGTTGTGCCATCAAATTTATTTATTTATTTTAGTTCATATTTTTTACAAACCTTATTAATTACTAATTATGGCATTAAATAAGACTTAAATTATCGTGGAGTCAATATCATTGTTTTTTCTCGAGGTTAAAAAAAAAATAAATAAATTTGATGGCACAACAGCTCATGAAGAACTAGGGCCTAGTGACTTACAACTCTCAACCATTCCTGTGTGCGTGTCTGCAGGAATGGAAGGGACCTACAGTTTATTGCCGAATCCGAACGGCTAACGAGCGGCACTTTTCTGTGACAGGAGATACTCTTGGAGGATTTGTCAATTCCTCGCAAGAGGCAGTAGCCGTTTTTTCTTTTTAAATAAATAGGTGGCGAGGCTTGGGATCGAACCTTAGACCTCTGGCATGACATCTCTCTAAAAACGATGGATTCAGATTCAGAGACCTCTAAACGTGGAGAAATGTCAAATTGATTCGAAAAATTGAACTATATTTACAATATCTTTCAATGGGAAATTTAAAAATCAATTTTACTAATAATTGTGATATCAAAATAATTCTTGTTCCCAATGATGGAGTTGTCCCATTGGCTGAAACGAAACTATGTTCAACCTAAACGCTTATGGTATACTATTTCATCAGCGTAAACTGTCACATAAGATCTTTTGTTGAACTTAAATATTTAAGTTTCGTTTCAGCAAATGGCCCTAACCCCCTGTTTAGACAAGCGAGTAGAACTAGTAGGATTGGTATCGTAGTGTTAGTTTTGTAAATGTATGTGTAACTAGTAGTTCATTGCGCATTCGATCAACTAGTATGATATTTATTTAAATAAAATTTTAAACGGGAAGATATTCCAAAAAAAAATATTACAAGAATGAGAAGAAATTCAAAATGCTTGAAAAGAAAATACAAAAATAAAAAGAAGGAAATCAATGTGTATAAATTGAAAGTTATAAATTTCTACGCACGAAAAATTTAAACCTGTGAAAAATATATTTCAAACGAAAAACATTCCTACGATTGAAACAAAACAAACAATTAATAGTGTAAAGGGAAAAATAATATACAAACGTCAAATCACTATCAGGCTAACTAGCAACCAACTCGCAGGCAAAAATATTATGCTATTAAAGCTACTAGTTGGCTCTCTCGTGTAACGATACACTAATACACATAAAGGCTACTAGTTCTACTCGCTTGTCTAAATTGGGGGTAAAGGGGGGTTCACATTCAACGACGTGTCGACCGACCCGAGTCGTTTTGCTAGCGTTCACATTCTACGACCGTTTCGCCGACTTCATTTGAAAACAAAATTTCAATGAGCAAACATTACGCGTATTTAATTTTTTACACCAATATTACCGCACTATTTTTGATATTTTGCGTTTCTATTTGTTGTTTTACTTCGATTTCAACGCGTGCTATTTAATTCTTACATAAAAAATAGAAGAAAAACTGAAAAATTAAAATCATCGGTCGTTCGACTAGTGTTCACATTTACTACAACGGTCGACCGACCGAGCAAAATATTAAAAAATTTGAACTACACAACAAGTCGATCGACGGTCGTTCGACTGCTGTTCACATTACAAAAATCTGCCGACTAGATACATGTTGATCAACATGTCGTTGAATGTGAACCCCCCTTAAGACTTCTTCCCTTTTTAATTGATTACCTATACTTTATTATCGCTCCATTCAAACACAAGTTATTCGAACCAACCAACGAGTCAAACGAAAAAAGAAAATGGAAAATCAAAATATCATCGTCATCGTATTTGTATTATTTTCAGTTTATTATTTATTGATAAAAAATTTTGCCTTAAGATTAAGATTTCATTAGAGGATGGCCTTTTCTCTCAATACTGTCCAAACTTCACACATCGATCGTATCTTCAAGCATTCACATTCGCGTACACGTTTCGGTTTGGATTTTGGATGTGTGCACTCGGAAAAGCTCGGATAGGGACAAGGAGCTATTGGGCAATTAGCTGGTTCTCGAACCAATTTGCACTTAATATCCGAACGCACTCCACGGCAGCCAGGAAGTTTGATTTTGAGACAGTTTTTGTTCTGTTTTAGATCCTTCTGTCTCGAACACGATGACAGTTCTAATTTGCTCGAGTCCATGCATTTTGCAGTATCAGGTCTTGCGTTTCTTGGTCTTCGCTCAAGTGGAGGATACTTATCCTGAGGTAATTCACAGGTTACAGTTGGCTTTATCAGACGTGCGGGACACTCAACCCAGGTTTGTTGATATTCTCGCTTTGCTTTATCCGAAGGCTTATAATACATAGCATCGAATCGAACTGTTGGACATGTGGCAGCAGAAGGTTCACATTTTGGACTTTCCCACATCGATTTGAATTCTTCTTTCTTGAGAGGCTTCCGCGGTGGCATTTCGTGCTTGTTATCCTCGCAAGGAGTATTCACAGTTTTGCCTTTCGGGCATTTGGCTTTATCTTCAAAACATCCGCTCATATGACGACTATTGCTTACGAGATTTTTTGCGATACGTTTCAGCAGGAAAATACTATTCGAATTTTTATAAATTAAAGCCGATGGATTCATGTTTTGATTTTTAAATTTTGTTCTTTTATTTTTATCGAAAAAATAAAAAATTTAATTTTTTTTTTTGCCAACCTTTCAGAAGGAAATTTTTAGCCTGAATGAAAATATTTGAACGCACGAAACTGAAGTTTACATCTTATTTTTAAAGTTTTTTTTATAAAATATTTTTGTTACAAAGTAAGAAATATAACAGTGGCTAAATGGAATGAATAAATGAAGAAAACAGCATTTCTTCTAATAAGCAAAATTTTGTCTATTATATTACAATTTAGTTTAGATGTGGGGAATGTAGGTATATAAAGTGCCTTAGCATACGTGTAACATCATAATAGACTAATGTCAAATTCCTTTTAACAAAAAAATCGATTTGTTCAGAAAAAAAAATCGATTTTTCTGGACAAATTCCTTGTATTGAAAGAAAAAAATGGATTCTGTTTAGAAAAAAAATCGAATTTGTTTGGTAAAAGGAATTCGACATAAGTTTCATTTTAAGTTTGGGCCATTTTCTTGGTTGACAAATTTCCGTTAACAAAACTAACACTTTCAATTTGAAAAGAAGTAGTTGCCGAAACGATATCTTCTTGTTTGAAAAACCCTAAAGTCATGCCAGAATTCTTCAACTGTTTTTTTTTTTGTGTCCACTTTTATTCAAGCTTCAGTAAAGATCAATTAATATTATGTAATGAAGGTACGTTCTACTTTTCTTTTTCCCGATTTCTATTTCCTAAATTCACTCAGGTACAACTTCTTTGAGAAGCTAATTTATCGTAAATTAACATGATAAGTTGAATAATTAAGCACATTTTCATTAATGATACGCTCATTGTGCGGACTTTTTAGTCATAATGGTGGATTCAAGCTTAGATTAATTACACACAATTACCACAACCTGGGTTGCAATTAATCAACTCACCATTATCGCATTCACTTTTATTCATACCTCATAACCATACCACCTATACAGCAACAACAACAAACAAGTCAGGAGTCAGAACGAAACAGTTGGATAAGATTTCCTCAGACTTCGAGTTCGAACGTACATACTTGTACATACGAAACCATTGCGTGGTCCTGTCCTGGCCATAATATAGTCAGGGATACAGAATCATATAGTAGATATGTATATTGTGGTGATCGAATGCATTGAAGGGCATGCGACCAAACTTGCAGTGCTTTTCCAAAAGAGGCAAAGTATTGAACTACTTCGTGGCAGAAAGATACTCTGATGTATGTTCGTACATATGTACATGCATTTTATCAAGATGTTTCATTCATTTGACCTCCATCGCCCATAAACAAAAAATATGCATGCATCATAACTCTCGAATATTAAAGAATTGACATATTACACGCATTGTGCGGCTGGCTGCTCAGATTGGCCATATACAATGTCCAAGAGCGAGACTTTATGCTTATCCCTGGTTAAATCAAGGTCTTCCATTGGCAATGCCAATGCTTGACTCATGTGAGAATTGGAATAACGTGATGTGTTCCTTTTGTGGCGATACAACTTTATTTTTCCATCTGAGGTGGCACTCCTGTTGTATTTTTATATTTTATTAGCAAATAAACTTTCGGGTAAGTTCAACTTAAATTGCGATAAAATCGTCTCGCGATGTGAACTTATTCAATACTTGCAATACAATCTAGCCTTATTCAGAGCAACAAAGAACAATATTTTTAGCTGGTATATTGTTCAAAATATTAACTATCTAATTATTCTTTTTGATTTACCGCCCATAGAAAATTGATTAGGCATTGTTTAGCTATAGTGGATGATGGGTGCAATTTTATGGATTTGGAGAATAAGGTGATGAGTAAATTTTGCATTATATCTTCAGTTGAATGCTATAAAGGTTATGATGATTCGAAATTTTAAATAATCAAACCTTTTCTTTCTCAACGTAATTGAATGCAATCATTATAGGTTAATCTTTTATTGACCAGTATTGCCATAACTATATAGTGAGTTAGTTTTCCCCTAAAATTATATTTCATCATTGCATCCACAATTAACAACCTTCTTCGAACCTTTACTCTTAGATAACAATTAGCAAAAATAATGAAACGAACAAATACCCAGATGATACAATTTTTTTTAAAAAAGCTTTATTATGTATTTTTTGTTTATTTAGGCGTTATCTAAAAGTTTTGCCTTACAAAAGTTAAACAAAATTTGTTAAATTACTAGACGAGAAAAAAAAAGCTTTTTGGGTGCATTTAAAATAAATAAAAAAAAAAAAAAACATTTCCAAAATAAGGTTGCTCTTATAATATTTTTTGTTTTTTTGCAGATCAAATTATTTAACTTCTTTATTTAACGCATTACGAAATATTGCTTAAGAAAGCATATCAGATAAGAATATCTCTTATTATTGTCTCCTAAAACAATAACCTATGAAGTCAGTTGTATTCACTGAAAATACCAATATCTGTCCACTTTTTTCACAGTTTTGCATTAGTTACAATACTGGAATAATAGGAAAAAAATAGGAAAAAAAAACTACAAATAACATTTTAAAATTTTGAAAAAATTATTCAATTTTTGTGTTTATTTTTTATTTTATTTTTTGTATTCTTTTCAACTTTTGTCAGTATTGTAACTAACACAAAACTGAAAAAAAGACAGAAATTGTTCTTTTCGTTTCCATTTTGATGACGATTTCACAATGTTTACGAACCATACAATTTGTCCCTTTAATTGGTTCTTACGACTTTGATCATTCGGTACGAAAAAATATGGTTGGTCTATAGTTCTTGAAAATCTCTTACCAAGTTAAGTCCTGCAGTCAATATTTGTAAAGCAGTAAAATATTTACAAAAGTCTCTAGAAAGTCATTTTTTTTACCTTTTCTATGGTAATGGTGAGGAGCCAAGAAAAATAATCGTTATAAGATTTAAAAAAAAGTCTTGTAGAAAATTAATTCCAGTTTTTAATACTACCCTTAAATTTTCCGTGTCGTCATTCCTTGCGAAGATATTGAGTAAGTAAGTAAGTAAGTAAGTAAGTAAGTAATGTTGTTTATTTCATTTCATACAGCACATTAAATTATTTCTTACAATTTTCTAAAAATTAATTTTTACAAAAATCTAAATAATATGACAAATATGTTATTATTTCATTAAACAAAAAGTTCAACAATGACTTTCGTCGTCTGTCGCAATCCATAATCATTTTTTTTTAATCCTAAGTAAGCTTTTACATAATTTTTATGTCGAATAATAATTATTTTTTTTTTTAGTTGCAAACTCTAGTTATTAAATTCATTTATTAACTCTTGTCGATAATTCAATGCTGTTTGTAGATATCTGACCATAAAATTCCAATTTTTTGCTCCGTTTAAGAAATCAAGTATTGTTCTCAAATCAAACGTACCACTTCCTAATGTCTCTTGACGAATACTCCTTAATATTGGACAGGTTCCCGCGAAATGAACAAGAGTCTCTTCCTCATTTAAGTTACAGAGAGAGCAGTTTATATTTTCTGTTTGTATTCTTCGTGTCGCGTTTAGCATAATAAGTCCTGCTCTTGCCTTTAATATCCAGCGGATTTTGTGAGTATCCCAGTTGTCCGAGACGTATATGCTTCCAACGTTATAGTCGAGCATATGGTATAAACTATGCGTTCTCGTTTGTTGGGCTCTTTGCAAAGACTGTATTTTTTCGCACTCAATTATTTGAAGTGCTACACCATCCACAATCAGCCTGAACAAATTTTTGTTGGCCACAATCTCATGCAGCTGCTCCATATCTTCTCGACTGAGGCTACGTTCCCAGCTCCTAGACCAAAATATCTTTTTTTCAATTATTAACTTTGCTAAAAATTTTGGTAGCCTGTTATTTCCATATGAGCTGAGGACTCTTCCCACGTAGTTCATATGATATCTCATTGTATACTCAGAAACAGGTTTCATTTGGCATTCAAGGTTGAGAACATAGTTTGGTGTAACACTTGGCAAACTTTTTTGTAGAAGTATCTTTGCATCTTTTCTACTTCATCATACTGTGAGTCCCCCCAAACCTGGGCTCCGTATCCTAGAATCGACCTGGCAACCGCGTTGAATATATAGAGCTTAGAAGACAATTTGACATCTTTATTGGTGATGAACTGATTCCACGTGAAATTTAGGCTTTGCCTGGTTGTTTTGAACGTTCTTTAAAGTGTTCTGTAAGGCTTAAACCGGAAGTCAGCCATATACCCAGATATTTGTATTTGTTAACTACTTCTATTGTTTCTCCATTGAGCACCCATTTTTCTTGTTGGCTTAATCTGCCACCTCTTTTTCTGAAAACCATGACATTCAATTTGTCCAGGTTTATAAGGAGGTTCCAGCGTTGGCAGTATTCAGCTATCCTGTTGATCATGACCTGTAGAATCTCTGGCTTGTCGGCTATCAACACAATATCATCGGCATACATAAGCGAAGATATTGATATGGTCATAATCAAAAGTCAGTTTTGTTGTTCAAAGCCTTAGAATGACAAAAAAAGATGACCTTAAAATTTAATAAATACGTTATCGAAACAAAACATTAAATTGGCTCAAAAAAAAATTTCAAGTTTTGTCACTCCCTCTCTCTAGCATATTCGTTATTGATCCTTGCTAGCAGGGTTGCGAGTTTTTGAATTAAAAAATCTTTAGGGGGGTTCACATTCAACGACGTGTCGACCGACCCGTGTCGTTTTGCTAGCGTTCACATTCTACGACCGTTTCACCGACTTTATTTGAAAAAAAAATTTAAATGAGCAAACATTACGCGTATTTATTGTTTTGCACCAATATTATTCTTATGAATTTAGTAGTAGCCGTGGCGTGATGGTTAGTGCGATGGACTGTCATGCCGGAGGTCTTAGGTTCGATCCCCAGCCTCGCCACCTATTTATTTAAAAAGAAAAAACGGCTTCTGCCTCTTGCGAGGAATTGACAAATCCTCCAAGAGTATCTCCTGTCACAGAAAAGTGCCGCTCGTTAGCCGTTCGGATCCGGCAATAAACTGTAGGTCCCCTCCATTCCTGCAGACACGCACACAGGAATGGTTGAGAGTTGTAAGTCACTAGGCCCTAGTTCTTCATGAGCTGTTGTGCCATCAAATTTATTTATTTTTAATTCTTATGAATTTAATTTTTTCCATTCACAATTGACTAACTAGCTTATGACTTAAATCGGCTTTAATTCATAAGTCATTAACTAGCTTATGAATTAAATCTGTTTTAATTCATAAGTCACCAACTAGCTTATGAATTATTATTTTTTAATTCATAAGTCACCCAAGCTTAAGCTAGGAAATGACTTAAGCTTTTGCAACTCTGCTTGCTAGCTTCTTGTTCGTAAAAATTTCTAGAGCCTTACAACCAACAAACTAGATGTTTTTTTCAGGTGGGAGCTAACACCAAAAACACTTTTTAATGCACGCCTATTAGGTTAGGCGTGTTTTTTTTTCTAATGTCGAATTCCTTTTAAGAAAAAAATCGATTTGTTCAGAAGAAAAAATCGACTTTTCTGGACAAATCCCTTGTATTAAAAGAAAAAATTCAATTCTGTTTAGAAAAAAATCGAATTTTTGTGGTAAAAGGAATTCGACATAACTTATATCGAATTAGACAGAAATATAATTCACAAAATAAGACACAATAATTGAGCTTTCAAATAATTCTTAATCTTGATATCTATCAAGGTTTATATCATTTAGTTGCATAAAAATCGATATTTAGCAAGGTTAATGTTCTTAACTTGAATATATTTTCTATCCAGGCTAAGAAAATGTAAAGAAAATAAGTCTTGATAAACATTCGGGCTTAATGATAAGCTATATAGTTTAGTTGCAATGGATTTTTTTTTATTTATTTTGCTTCAAATTCAATAGAAAATTATTATTGAACTATTTTTTAAGACTGTATAGATTAAAAAAAAAAGACGCCTTATATAGAATTCCAAAATAATAAATCAAATGTTTAGTAAATTTTAAATAACCTAAATTTTCTTTGGTAGTAACACTAACTAAAAATTCGATATTACATTCCGTATACGCCAGGTGTATTCATAAGCGTAATACTACTTGGGTATTCTTTTCAAGTTTTCTTAATATTTTTTTAGAACTCTTACTTGGTCAATGGGGAACTCAAAAGATGAATAATTAAATCCCATCAGAATGAGTTCATATGCTTTCTTCTTGATGAAAATAATTATAATATCATTACTTTATAAATTGTTATGATAACTGCCACTTTTTAATGACTTATTAAAAATAAAAAAATAAAACTAATGAAAAAACTGCAAAGCCAACAGAAGTGTATTTTTTTTTTTTTCAAATTTATTGTGTAATCCATAAGCCTGTAAGCCTACCGGATTTTTTTTTGTTTTTGCTTTAATAACCGATACAATTTATCAAACGCAAATTATTCACATAAAATGCAACTTCACTATAATTGTCATTTTGTTTTTCTTCCCATAACGCATATGTAAATATTATTAAACGCAGATATTTCATATATGAAAATAAAACAAAATCTGATCGAACCCAACAAGATCACCAATAATAATAAAATCCAATTTTAATTTTCCAGTCTTCTAACAAATTTTATTTAATTGCTTTGGATATATCATAAATACACGCAATGCGTCTTAAATTCCACGATAGATAGCCGCAAGCAGCCAAAGCCAAGACAAGTGATCAACCTCCTCCAAACCCCACATTATATATCCTGCTGTATACCGAACCGACCGATATGCCATGTGAAAATATTTTTAAGTCGTAACTTTGCTCTACTTGCATATACCTATGCACTAATCTAACGACAACAACAATCCGCCTTTCCATATGAATTTTACAAGTAGGTACATTTTATAATTAATAAGTTTGAAAACCATTTGGTACCTGCGCTTCGAGAAAAATTTATAATAATAATACTTATACTAAAGGTCACTAAAATATTTAAAATTGAATTTCATTCAATACAGTCCACTAAAACAAAAACAAAAATAATTCTTTTATTTGTGTTTTCCTTCTTCTTAATAATACTAATTGCTAACACTTGTTTAGAAAAAAGAAATATTTTTTTGACATGTCCCTTATTTATTCATACATTTTGACCCCACTGATCTCGAAAATTAGTATGAAAATTTTTTGAATGGATATGTTTTCGAGATATGAATTTTTTGAGTTTTTGTTAGCTGTTGTCAAAACCATGGCTTAACAATTTAATTTACATATATATTGACCTGACCTTAAAATATCTAATCTGCTTCAAATGGATCATGTTAAACATTATTATATTTCTAAGATCACGTATCTTTTTTCCTTAAATTTGAGATGTCGGTCAAACTTTCCGAAAAATCTCACTTTTGAACAAATAATTAAAAAAAATAATGCAGTAACAGGCACCGAAATTCGACTTTTTCATTAATTTTGGAATTTAACCTTAAAATTGTTGCATGAGATGCACTAAAATACTAAAAAATTAAAGTGGGTTAAAAACAAAAAAAATTGTTTTTGGATGAGGTCTATTTGCCCTGCTTAGGCACGAAATCGCATTTAAAAAAAAAAAAAATGCCTGCAAATAAAAAAAAAATCTTAAGCCGACTTCTCTTAATTTACATAAATTCAAGTTGTTTCGATTAGTAGTTTTAAGATATTTATTTTCAAACTAAACTTTGAAAAAAAATAAAAACAGATTTCAAAATTATTTTTTTTTTTTCTTTTTCAAATTTGTACGTTATTATACACTTGCGAGCAAAAAATGGAATCACTCTCTTTCTTCACGTAAAAAAAAATAATTGCTCTCAATGTAATCGACATGCATGAGTGTTTATGGTATCGTAAAAACGCTGGAACCATAAGCTTTAAATCAAAGTTAAAAAATCCCGAAGTGATTGTTATGTTTTTAGGCATGTAAGAAAAAATAAAGTGAAATTAAAACAGGTAGTAGCTCGAAAATTAAACTTTAACGATAAAACTAAGCGAAATTTATTGTTTCAGTATCTTGTAACACCCCGCCCAGGCTTTAATTACAGCTTCTAAACTATTTTTCATTGACCTGATGGGTTTCTCAAAACCCCATTCACTTAAGAACGATCAACGAATGACGAATTTTTGAATAAATGGGATTTTAAAACCTTTAATAACCTAGATTCGTCACAAAATCTAAATAAAATGATAGAAAAGTAAATTAGATTCATGTTTACATACTAAAATTTTCAATTTTAATTTTGAGAAAACAAATTAGTCGTAGCGAATTGCAATCGTTCGCGACGACCAATTTCTTTTCTCGAATTTATCTTGTTTTAGTAATCAAAATGAAAATTTTAGTATTAGAAAATTAATCTAGCTTACATTTCTATCATTTTAATGAAAATTTTGTGAAGAATTTAGGCTATTAAATGTTTGAAAATCCCATTTATTCATTCATTCGTCATTCGTTGGTCGCTCTCATGTGAATGGGGCTTAACTGTCACTTGCCGTATTCTTTCCCATTCGTCTAACAGTGCCGCTTTCAGTTTTTAATGGTCTCAGGAGCTGGATTTCTGTTTCTAACCCTTCGATTAAGCTCGTCTCATAAATGCTTGATAGGGTTTAAGTCTGGGCTTAGTGCCAGCCAGTCCATCCATGGCAATACCAACTTCCCTAAGGGATCCGACTGTTCCCCGCGTGTGTTGCATCGAGCGTTATCATGCATTTAGTACAAAATCTTTGACAATACTTGTCTGCTTCTTTAAGTCGTCTTCTACCTGTCCGTTCACTACAAATTCTTCCTCGTACCTTATTGAGCTGTTGTTGGGCGTTTAGGGCCAGTCAAATGATGATTTTGGAGAGAAGTCATTGCGATGAATCTTTCATATCTCTAAGTGGTACACCGGAGCTGTCAAATTTTGGCATCCGCACAAACTTTCCAGTTTCCCTGAACGTTTTGAAGATCTTTGATATACAACACAGCACGTTGGATAATTCCTTGTCGCAATAGTGAAACAACTTGAGCAACACCTGCAGGTGTTGTATCCATTTATTTCCAAGATTAGAAGGCCTCTGTTAAATCGAGATTATGCAACAGTTCATTTTTAACAGCCACCGATAAACAAAAACCAATAAATGGGCGCGTATATTGCGTTTCAATGTTTCCTACTCATGCTTTCTTTTTTAGTATAATTTGTTATTTTCGTTATTTTGGCGAATAACGCCAAAACTACCAATTTAAAGTTTGAAGTTCAAGCTTTAAAATGTCTTTATAAAAAGCGAAAAGGAGTGATTCCATTTTTTTGCTCGCAAGTGTAAATTTTGTATGTTTTTTTTTTACATTTTATGTTATGTTTATGCTATTTAACTCCGAATGACCGCGATATGAGTTGTATTAATACAAGTATTTTCTTAATTTATTTCTTTAATTCCTAGCGTTGAACCAAAAGAACAAATTCGTGCGATCTTGTCGTGAATTTTATTTCTTTAAAATCTTTATTTCGGGAATGGGTACAGTATTTTACGAAAACAAGCAACTTCTTTTTTTTTTTGCATAAATATTAGTTTGGCCTTTGTCAAAACTTTTTGTATGCTTAAATATGTTCCTGTTTTAAATAACATCTTCCAAAACGTTCCATACAAATATTATGCCATTTCGGTGTTGTACTGTGTTGAGTATACCTTAGGCCCATCGCCCACTAGGCAACTTTTTGTTGCGCAACTAAAAGTTGCTCGGAGTTGCTTGCCATCGCTCACTAGTCAATTTCCGAGCAACTTTTGGGTTCAATATTTTTCATTGAAATGTTAAATTGACCTTGTATTTTGGATTAGTGACGATACAAAATTCGTTCAGTGTGAAAATAAAACTTGTTTTTCGGGCTAAAAGCCTCCCATTTGGCAAAAATTTTGGAAAATTCCCAAAAGTTGCTGGAAGTTGCTCGGAAATTGCCTAGTGGGCGAGGGTAAGCAAGAAAAAGTTGCTGGGAAAAAAGTTCCGCGAGCAACTCCGAGCAACAAAAAGTTGCGCAACTAAAAGTTGCCTAGTGGGCGATGGGCTTTAAACCTTAATTAATACCTTAAAATTCGACGTAGCTAATTCCTGTCGTACACTACCCAAAATGAATAAGCAAAGACAATTCTTTGATCCAATTTAAAGATTAGATGACTTAAAAAAGAACTCAGAAAATTAATCCACTAGCTTTTGGTGAATTCCACCTTCGTCCTTAACCACAGCCTATAGCCAGCAGCCTCCAGCTATGCATTGCCCAGTATACACGACATCCATGTGCACGCACCACCAACCATACTAACTAATTTCAATATGGTAATAATTTTATTTGAGTCTTTAGATACGAGATCTGTAACGGTAACTACTTAGAAACAAGAGAACACAAGAAAAAAGGAACGCACAGATTTTTAAAACACCTTTTTTAACTTTAGATTTAGAGATACATTTTCGGCTACGGCTATACGCGTGAAGTGCAAAAGCAAATGCGATACTTTTTGATATGCTAAGTAAAAGCATTTAACGCATGCATAGTTACATATGCAGTATGCACCAATAATGGAGTCAATGGATCACCTGGGCAGAAGTAATATAATTTTCGTCGTTGTCGTTGAGTATCTGAGAGCGTTTTTGATTTTATTTGCTCTTTTTGCGTTTAAGATGTTTGGCTTGGCATGATGAAGGTGGGGCTGCTGGGTGCACTGCAGTTTGATGTATTAAGACACGGCAACCTGAGAAAATAAAACCCCAACGACAAGTCTCAAAGCCAAAAATCCATCTATATAGGCCGTACGATCTCACAGTGGTTCTTCGCTGCAGCGGCAGCGTGGTGGAAATAATATGCTGCTGCTGTTGTAGTGTACAGTGGTAGATCATTTTTTTTTTTGGGTTGTTTTATGATTTGTTAGAGCAGTGACTGCACCGAAAACGGGGCAACATTTCATACACTTACTCGACATCGGTTTCGATTGACCGTATATAAACGACTATAGGGCTAGGCCGGCCATCAGTATCTCGTGGTGCTCTACTTTTGGTGGAGCTCGATTTTTAAATTATAACTACCTACCTGTTTTGAAGCGTAGTTGCGTGGCTCCAGAGCCAACGATATTATAAAACAACAACAGCGATAACTTATTGACGAACGATAAAGGATTACCACTCGGTTTCGTTTCGCAATAAATTCTTACGTAATCTAAGTGAATTTCTGAAAGTGATCACAACATTAAATAATAAAAAAAAAAGGATATACAAGGATAAGGCTTTTTTGCCATTAAAAAAGACTATCCGTAGTGTGTGTGTGTTAAACATAGAGTGTGAAAATGAAGGTGAGTCAAAGGACAATCAATAAAATTAAACGGAAATACAGATTTCAAAGACAATTAAATTAAACTGCGATGCTTTCCCTTTTTGTGAGTGTAAACATTTTTAATGGAATAAGGATACATTCAAAACACCATGGACTATTTTTATTTAATAAAGTGGATCTTTATATATCAGAGATGGTGAAATGAGCTAAAAAAAATTAAAATGGGAAGAAGAAGCGTGTTAGCTTAAAAATCCTTTTGAAATTGTGCCTAGCGAAATGTAAAACAATAAGGACTAATGAAATAGGCAAAATGTTTATAACTTAGATAGGCATTATTGGTGTGAAGCAAATGGTCAACGTTAATTGAAGAATTTTACTTGATGAAATTCATTTTTCTATACAAAACAATTCCAACGGTTTTGATAAAATTTTGTTTTGGAGTCAAAACCAATTTGGAGAAAAAATAGAACGCACGACTGGATCGCACAAAATTGCTCTTGTTGTAAAAGTTTCTTTGAATTTTAAAAATTGAGTGTATTAGATATAAGTAAATAATATTCTTATGCGAGCCTTAAGTTTTAAGTAATATTTTACCTGTAACTTAAAGCTTAAATGGAAAAATTATTAAAAATCAACATAATTCTAAATAAATTTATTAAAAAAATCTGCTTAAATTATTTTGAGAGCTAAAAAAACGTACACCATTCCTTTAACCAATCTTAGTTTTGGAGAAAAAATTTTTTTAAATCGTAGGAGCCGTTTTTTTTCAATTAATTTTTTATAAAATTTTTTAAACATTTTTAAGAAAAAAATTGATACACAATTTTTTAGTATTTATTTATGTTGAATTCAAAATTAAATTTCGGAAAAATTATCTACCCGTTTTTGAATTATCGAATTTTCAAATAAAATTTTTGATTTTTTTTTTTTTTAAATCCAAAATTTGTGTTTTTGAAAATTTTGATCTGCAGTATGATTTCAATTTTTAGGAAGTTTTTTTATAAAAAATTTAATATAAATCGGTTACACACATAATGCAATAGTCGAAAATAAAGAAAATGGTTCTATGAGAGGTACTCTTAATACTGGCTAACTGTAAATTTTGTTTTTGGCAGATCGTAGACCATATTATACTAACATTAGTATTTAGTATTTAAGAATCAAAATCGTAGTAGTCGTTTTCGAAAAAATTTATTTTCTGCAACGGTTTTTTAACATTTATACGGAAGGTACCGTTAATTTTGACTATAAAAAAAATGTTTGCTCAAAATATTTTAGATAATGTTAAAAAACTGCTTGTTACCAAGTTTCATGAAAATCAACGAAGTCGTTTTCGAAATATTTGGTTTTCAAAAAAAAAAATTAAAACTTATTTTAAAAATCCAAAAAAAATTTTTTTTGAAAATTTTTGTATACAATACTATTTATTTTTTTTTTAGAAGATTCTCCATAAAAAAAATTTTCAAAATCAGTCTATTCCTTTTCGAGAAAAACGAAAACATTGGAGGTACCATTTAAAATCACTTTTTGGAAATTTAATTTTTACAAAACGATAGCATATACCTAATCAAATTTATTGATTTGAGAAAAATCTGTCAAGCCATTTTGGAGAAAATTAAGATTTTCCAAAAATGCTAAACAAAATTATATTGCAGGTACTGTTATTTTTGATCCTAAAAATAAAAGGAAAAAAACATGTCAGGGTAATGTCCCGAAAACACTTTATACCAAGTTTAATTAAAATCAGCCCATGTTTTTATGCTTCAGGCGAGTCCACAGACACACACACACAGACAGACGGACGGACAGAATTGCGAGACCCACTTTTTTCGTGTTCCCTATCATCGTAATGTCAAGTTTCATTGTTATCTCGAGTTCGATTTTCAAAAAAAAAAAAGGACGTGCTGTATTGTGCTCATCTTCTGCTGCATTGTGCCGTAAATATTTGCAAACAATTTTATTCGTAAAATTTGCAAACTTGCGAATTTGAAAAAAAATATTTACGGCACAACGCAGCACAAGATGAGCACAATACAGCACGTCCTTTTTTTTGAAAATCGAAAATGGCGGTTCTAACTACACGCTAAGGTGCTTCGCACAACTTTAAGTTTTGAGAAAAACTTAATTTAAAAAAAATTTAATTCGTTGCGAATTTGAAAAAAATATTTATGGCACATCGCAGCACAAGTTGAGCATAATACAACACAATATTGGCGAAAATGGCGGTGCTAACTTCACGCTAAAAAAATTGGGTAGCCTTTAAAAACCATGCTTAGTATGATTTTTCTTTATTAAATACGGCACATGGCAGCACAAGTTCGGCACATCGCAGCACAACCATTTTTTTTTTGTCAAAGGCAAAAAACCAACCTCTATTGAAATTTAGGACCACAGCAGTGCTATTACAGCAGCAAATCTAAAAAGGGGTCTATGACGATATCTAGAAAGCAATAATCTAGAAAACGAAAATATCGAAACTAAAAACCTAGAAAAAAAAATCTAAAATTAAAAAATATCTAGAAAAAGAGAATCTCGAATGCAAAAATCAAGAATTAATATATTAATTTTTGAGACATTTTTTTTTGTCATTTACGGCGCGGCGTATAAACAGTGAGGTATGTATGGGGGGCATGCTGCTCCCATGCAACTATAGGACTTGGGGTAGGTGCGAAGTTGGGTGTATGCAAAGTATCTTTATTGCATTTAAAGAATCTGGATTTAAAGAAACTTTGTTCAATAATGTGAATATGATTATTTGAGTTTAAACTCCTTAAATTGGTAAAAAAAAATCAGAATAATTTGTTTTCGAGATTTTTTTTGAGATTTTTGTTCGTTCAAGATTTTTGTCGTTCGAGATTATATCATGATCCCTCTACAAAGGTGTTCTAGATATTGTATTTTTGTATGCATCATGCATCGTCTCTTTTTCTATGAAGTAACAAGTAAAGCAAAATAAATACGCAATCGGATGTGGTCATGAACTCCACCTTTGTTGACAAATTTAATGTCTTGGTTATATTATTTTGATTTTTAAGTGCATTTTTTGTACGCTTTTAAGCTTTTAATTAAAGCGCGTATACGCCAAGAAAAAGAGAAGAGTATTGCCAGAAGTCTTTTGTTAACCTTGACATAATTTTTATTGAATGTGGCCAGGAGTTTCAAGAGTTTACCTTTAAAATAATTTCAAAACAAAGTTAAACAAAAACAAAGCTCAGTAAATAAAATAAAAGAGATAAGCATTAAAAAAAATTAAAAAATGTTAAGTAAATCTTGTTTATACAGGATGATTCGCATACGGTGTGACAAAAAGCTAGAGGACGTAGATTTGATTGAGAAAAGAAAAATCGTCCCGTTTAGCCGGGAGGGGCATAATTTTCAATCCATAAAAATAAAAAAAAATTGATATATTGCTATACAAAAAGGCATAAAGCATTATGTAAGTATTATAGGAGAGTTAGTACGAAAGCAACGGTGGGTTTGTTATATCATTCAGATTTTACGAAAAACTAGATCTGCCGAAGTTCATTTTTACATGCTAAATTCTTGGTAATTAGGTTCTGAATGCACCCACATAAAGTCAAATGTCAGTATTAGCGTTGCCAGACCCAGACGTCCAGGCATGAATTTAACTGTCCCGCCGGCCGGGGCAGCTTTTTTCCCGGGTTTTGACCAGATTTCATAGAATAATAGCCAGAAGTAAGAATTGTTTTGCAATGCGAATTCATGAATTAAGGTCATATTGTGTGAATGATTGGATAAAAATCGCGTTTAATTTTATCCGAAGATACATTTTTGTCACTAATGCGATAAATGTATGTGAAAACTTCAAAATTTAATCTCGGATAATATTTTGTTTGGAATTCGCACAGGGCCTAACAAAAATTTCACCTGAAAACGTTCAATGTTTTCTGAAATCTGGCAACCCTAGTCAGTACACTCTAATAAAATTAAAAAACTGAAATTCGAGTTAAAATGATTTTTTTTTCTTAAAGTGAATGTTTCAATATATTTATTGAAAAACTAAAAACTTTATTTACTAGATGCGATCATGCCGTACTTCTTTTTGTCCTGAACTGAATGGAGTGCATCTTTTTCGATCGGATTATTAGTTTCGTTTTTATGTAAATACATACAAATTAAACATTTCAAAAAATAGAAAAAGTAATTATTTCTGAAATATTTTTCTGCACTTGGGAGCAATCGCTGTTAAGTACACAATTTGGTAGCATATTTTAAAATTGGGTTAAATCTAGCAGTAAAATATTTGTGTTCCTAAAATTTTCTTAAAATAGGTTGTTTTTTTTTTAAATAAACTCTTTTTAATTCTTATTTTTGTTTTTAATTTTTTTTGTTTCTTTTTCCAACAGAAATTCATCACACTTCTATGTGCTCTAAGCTTACAACTTACTAGCTCTACAGAACTTCCTGCACAATTACCACCCTGTGTGCATCCAGGTTACTCATATCCAGCTCCGGAAGTGAAATTTTCTGTTGGTCCAGCGATTAGTTCTCTCAAATTAACGCCTGCAGTTTCAACTTACTCAGAAGGTGGTGGCATTAAATACGCCTCAGTGGGTGAGTCTGGAAGTAGCTATGAGTCTTCACAAGGTTATTCCGGCTACTCCTCTGGTGGGGCAGTCAAAATCGAAGGTCTTATACCAGGAGTAAAAACATCGTCATATTCTCCAGCAGTTACCTATGCTAAACCTGATATCATCAGCTATGCTGATCAATCACCGGCTTCGAAATACGCTGGTGTAAATCCGTCGGGTATAGCTGTGTCGAATTATATAGCTCCAGCTTTAAGTAAGACTATTTACTCAGCACCTGCGTTAACTAAAATTTCAACAGGACCTGGATATATCCCACCATCTCCCGCATATGTCACTTCATCAGGCTTTGCGAAAACTTCAGGAGCCTATCTTCCACCAGCACCATCGGCTATAACATACTCACAACCTGCTCCAGTCATCGCCAAAGCAGCTTACGCAGCTCCAGCACTCACGAAATACTCATCTGGAGGGGGCTTATCAACATCGTATATCTCTAGCCCGGGATCAGTGCAAAAGATTGCTACATATTCGACTCCTGGCTACTCATACTCCCAAGCAACTCCGGCGGTTTCAAAAATAGCAACGTACACATCGCCTGCGATTTCGTATGGTCATAGTTTGTCAAAAGTCGCCACATACACCTCACCCGGCTACTCATTCGGCAGTGCTTCCCCGGCGGTTTCTAAGGTAGCAACTTACTCCTCACCTGGATATTCTTATTCGCAAACAGGACCAACGATTTCCAAGGTGGCTACCTATTCCTCACCAGGCTACTCCTATTCTGCACCAGGAATTAATAAAATAGCTTACTCTTCTGCCGGCGATGTTTCACATCAGTATATTTCTGGAGGATCAGCGTATGCTCCAGCAGTCTCATATTCAGCACCAGCAGTCTTAAAGGCTTCTACATATTCAAGCCCAGCTTCTTATTCATATGCGGTGCAGCCTATTGTAACAAAGTATGCACAAGCTCCGTCACCATTGCACTCATATTCTTACGCTCCAGCGGTGTCTTCATCATATTTATCTGGAGGCTCAAAGATTTCCTACGCCACTCCATCCATCGCAAAATTGGGAGCTCAAGCAATATCGTACTCTTCAGGTGGAGCAGTTTCCAGTCAGTACATTTCAGCTCCAGCTAAAATTGCAACTTACTCTGCCCCAGCATTAGCAAAGGTAGCTTCATATGCGGCTCCAGCCTTAGCCTATTCATCAGGGTCAGGACATGCAACATCCAGCCAATATATATCAGCACCAGCTAAAGTTGCATATGCAAGTCCAGCAGTTGTCAATAAAATTGCAACGTATTCAGCTCCAGCTATTTCTGCCCAGTATGTCCAGGCACCAGCAAAGGTAGCTTATGCTGCTGCTCCATCAGTTGGCTACTCATCAGGACATGCAGTTTCTTCACAATACATATCAGCTCCTTCGAAGATTGGTTATGCTGCTGCACCTGTTCTGACAGCAGGACATGCTGCGGCAAGCCAATATATTTCCGGTCCAGCCAAAATAGCCTATGCTGCCCCTGCTGTGGCAACACAGTATATCTCGGCACCCGCTAAAATTGGCTATTCAGGGCAATCGGTTGGTTATTCTGGGGGACATGCAGTGTCTTCCCAATATATATCGGCACCATCTAAAATTGGATATGCTGCTCCAGGTATATCTAAAATAGCAACGTATTCATCTCCAGCTACTTCGTATTTATCCGGACATGCCACATCGAATCAGTACATTTCTGGTGCAGGCAAAGTAGCGTATTCTGCCCCCGCTGTTTCATCGTATGAAGCTCCTGCAGTAGCAACCCAATACATCTCATCGGGAGCTAAAATTGGATATGCTGCTGGTCCAGCATTGGCACAGGTTGCAACATATTCCTCGGCACCTGCAGTATCATCCCAGTACATTTCAGCACCGGCTAAAATTGCCTATGCAGCGCCAGCAGTTGCCAAAATTCCAACTTACTCAGCTCCAGCGGTAACAAAGTTGGCATCATATCCTGCACCATCTGTAGCGTATTCATCAGGAAACGCTGTGTCTTCGCAATACATATCAGCTCCTGCTAAAGTTGCATATGGTGCTCCAGCAATTGCCAAAATTGCTACAACTCCGCTAGTCGCAACTCAGTACGTATCATCTGCCGGCCATTCAGCTTCCTATTCTGGTGCATCCCTTGGAAAAATCGCTACTTATTCTTCGGCACCAGCAGCTTATTCGACAGCACCTGCAGTATCATCGCAGTACATTTCTGCACCACTGAGATCACAGGCTTACGGAGGACCAGCCTTGAGCAAAATTGCAACGTATTCTTCACCGGCCATATCGACTTACTCGACGGGACCCGTTGTTTCAAAGATTGCCTCTTATTCATCACCCGGCATAGCCTCGTACTCAACGGGACCTGCGGTATCTAAGATTGCCACGTACTCGTCACCTGGAATTGCTTCCTATTCAGCTGGACCTGCTGGTTATTCAACTGGGTATTCTAAAGGCGGTGCTGGCATTGGTATAATTCAGTCAGGTGGTACTATCTCTAAATCGGCTGGGTACACTTATTCAACCGGACACGGTATTGCAGGTTCTCTTGGTAGCATAGGTTCCATCGCAGGACCTGCAGTTTATCAGTCCGGTGGTGTAGCGTTAGGAAAAGTAGCAGGTTATAGTGCTCCAGCCTCTGTTTCGTATCATGGTGGCGGTGGTATAGGCAAGCTAGTATCATCAGGTGTTGCAGTAGGCAAAATTGCAACATATCCATCGGGGCCAGCAATTGGTGCACTTCATGGTGGTCAAATAGGTGGTATTGGCATTGGTCTGGCGAGTGGTACGGTAGGAAAATATGGTGCTATTAGTTTGGGGCATTCTTCTGTTTCTCCATCGATTACATATCATGGTGCCTTAGCTCAAGCTGCCGGAAGAAGTGGTACAGGACTTGGACATACTCTGGGTGGTAGTGGATTAGGTGTTGGTGCATTAAAAGTTGGTGCAATAGGAGTCGGAGCTTTGGGAGTTGGTGCTTTAGGAATTGGCGCACATGGAGCAGGTGCACATGGAGCTGATGCCTATGGTCGTCCATTCTTTAGATATGCTCTTGGAGCACCTTCAGTTGCAACTTACGCTGCTGCGCCTGCAGCATATGTGAAAGCAGTACCCACTGCGATTGTCAAGCCAGTTACTTCCAAACATTTGGAATATTACGTAAGTACAATTTTTTAATTTTTAATTTTTAACAAAAATAAAATCAGCTTAACGAGGTGTACGGCGCACGGTGGTGCGGTTTGGTAACACAATTATGGTCTTTTAAGGCCGTGTCAAACAGAGCGCGGTCCGGCGGTCTTTGTAAGAAATTACAAACAAAATTTGCCCGCCGCGTTCTTTCCTTCCGTGATGAAGTATTGACCGTCCCGTCGGCCCGCGTTCTGTTTGACCAGGCCTTTAGATGGAAGTTTCGGTGTTGAACTTGATTTTTTTCAGTCAGTGTAAATCTTGAGCTAGCTCTCGAAGTTCTTTGATTATTTATGTCTGGATTAACTCAATATATCTTTTTTTACGTACATATGTTGGCATCGGGTACCCGAAAAGTTGGTTTGTTTGGTTTTTTGTTTGTATATTTTCTGAAAGCTCAAACTAGTCTCAGAAATAACACGTCTAATATTAATTTTGTTGGCTCCAGGCCTAAAACGGTATTTAAATTTAGATGTTTATAGGGTGGAATGGGCTAACCAAATGGTATTTGGTTTTCAAGTAATTTTATGTTTGAGTTATGTTTAGCACATTGCTCTATGACTTGACATTTTTTTTTAATTAAGCTATTAAAATGAAGTAGAAGAAGCCCGTAGCTTAGGCAGGAATTTGTAGGTCCCATCTATTTATGTCCACTCACAACATGCACACACAAATGGTTGAGATATTTAAGTCTTTAGACGTTTGTGCTCCACGAGCTGTCATTCCACTAGAATTTATTTATTTGATAAGCTATTGATAGGGTGAAGTGGGGTAGACACAAAAAATTATTTCCAATTTGAAAAATGAGTAACGAGCTAAATATTTTTTTTAAAAATTTCACTACTTATTTGATGAAATTGGGTAGAAAAATAGTTTCTGAATTTAAAATTTTAAAGTTTAAACTTAAAAGAATGGCTTTATAGCTAATTTTTTTTTCAGAACTCAACTTGTTATAGAGTGAAATGGGATACAAAAAAAAAGTCTAAATAAGTGCTATTTCTTTGTAAGGACATAAGTCTATGTTTCAGGCAGGGAAAATAAATTAAAAAATTAAAATATTCCATGCAACTTAATTAATCATTCTTTTAATGACAAAATGATCAAAATTTTAATGTCGGACTATTACAATACCGACTTATGTCCATGCAAATGAATTAACACTCGATATATGTACATATTACATTTAAAACTATAAGTTTTTTTGCGTACATTGATATTGGATACAATTATACATCATGCGGTTACTTGAAAACATTGTTTCATAACCTAAAGGATCACAACTTTTAAGAATGAATAAAAAAAAATCATAGTTTAATAGAAAAATTATTTATTTCTGGGTTTATCCAAAATGATCTTTTTAAAAGTTTTCGTAAGTTCGTATATACGAAAAAATTTAAATAGTTCATTTTGGTTATTTTCCAAAGTAGGTACCACAAGAGTAATATAAATCTACATAAAATAAAAGCTTCATGAAATTGTTCTATATACTTAGAAAAAGGGCGAATCTCCTTTAATTTAACTTTATTTTGTTTCTTCACACCTTTAACGAACGAGATTAGGTTTCAACTAAAACTAATTTAACAAACTAAAATGGTGACCTTGAATTTCCTTAATAGCCTTGAAATTAAGTAATGACTTTTGTCATTGTAAATTTTCAGAAATTATAGGCTTATTAATATAATAGTTCCAAACCTTTGTATTTGTTGCATAAAATTTATAGAAATCCAAACTTTCCAAAAACTACTCAGGTCAAAAAATGAAGAAACTTATATGATTATGTCAATTTTTTTTTATTATTATTATTATTGCTACAAAGTAAAAACGCTTAGTATTTTATAATGCTCCCATTAATTTTTAATTGTGTGCTTAAAACCATGCGGTAGTTGCTCTTTTAGTTTTTTTAGAAATTAATGGCCGGTTTCATAAAGCCCTTTTAACCATTTAACAGGCTTTTAAATTTTTACATGACGTTTGTTCTTTACAAAATACGTCATTTAAAAATTTAAAAGCCTTTTAAATCTTTATGAAATCGACCATAAGTTATGATTTTAACTTTTAGTTAATTAACTGCAGTACTTTTTAACTGCTTTTAGTCTTTTTAGTCAGTAAAAAGTCTTTGTACTGCGATGATTTTACTTTTAGTCAGCAAGTCTTTTAACTACAGTCAATTAACTGTAAGTCTTTTAACTTTTTCTAGTTTTTTACTTAAACTTATAAAAGAATGGAATAAAAAGAAAAGAAATTTAAAAGAAAAAAAAGTTAAAAAAAACTTACAGTTAATTGATTGTAGTTAAAAGACTTGCTGACTAAAAGTAAAATCATCGCATTACAAAGACTTTTCACTGACTAAAAAGACTAAAAGCAGTTCAAAAGTACTGCAGTTAATTAACTTAAAGTTAATTAACTTTTTTTTAACTGCACAGTCGGAATGTTAGTACTGACTGCTGACTGCTTGTTTCGCAGTTAAAGTACTTAGGTAAGTTAATTAACTGCGACTTTATTAACTGCATTACCAAAGTACTGCAGTCTTTTACAGCTCTGCTACATATATATAGCTATAAAAGTATTTACATACACATTATGTACATAACGTACCTCTGATTTAAATATGTAGTTCAATAAAAATCTTTTTTATATAATAAATGTGAAAATATTATTGTCTGTACTTAAACGCCCTAAAACCTGAAGTATGATTTTATTGAAAATGTGCAGAGAATAGCATATTACAATTTGTATTGAAACTAATTTCCTCGTAGTATAACCTCGAAAACAGCGGGAAAAACGATTTTTATGATTTTCAAACGGGAATATCTCAAAAAAACGTTATGTGATAGAATATTTCTGACTTCAATTTTCGAATTCAACGCACAAAAAAATATCGGAACAGTGTCCTTTGGTTTCTCGCCAAAAATTGTGTTGTCAAGTGATGATCGAATAATCCAGTTGAACGTATGTACATAACTCATTTCTTATTATAAAGGGTCAGAGGGTATTTCAAGCTTTCATGTGTATAGAATGAAATATTTGTACATGCACATGCGTATTGTCCAATTCAATCACAAGATGGACCTGTCTATCAAAATGCCTTAATTTGGACTTATTAAGTGAAACACCGCTACATTTCTGATAATTTCTGTGAAGAACACAGATTCATTAAACACACATATTTTTATTTCGCAAAATGTCAACCATAAAATGTAAAAAAAAAACAAACCATGTCCTTTAAAATGATTTTTTGAAATAAATGGGTTTATTTTTCAAAATTTAATGAAGGTAGGACCTTCCATAAAAAAATTTAAGCTATTTAGAAAAGTCTTTTTTTACTCAAAAACGGTTCCTCAAATAAAAAAAAATCTATGGATTAATATACTTATTCATTTCTCTATGACTTTATAGCAATTCCAACAATTCCAACAAATTTTCTAAATATACATATGTAGTTATGTATAAAAATGAATTGGTTTTCTGTTCGTAACTCACAACTCATAGCTCGGTTGAACATTATCCGATTTTCATTTTGACCGAAAAAGACGAAAAATCAAAAAATTCACTCTATCCGGACGGAAGTTGCTTACAACTAAAACCCCTTATAGTGCATTTATGTTTATTTTTGGTTTTCATGAAAACGGATCAACTGTTTTTGACAATTCAAAATTTCGGAAATGAATTGGTTGTTCTTAGTGCCAAAAATTATACCTATAATAATTTTGATTTTAATAAAAAAATAAACTAAGAAAATGAACTTCTTAAATGCGTAGGATATACAATTTTACAAAAGGTCTTGACATATTATATCAGCTCCCATAAAATCTCTTCTTTTTTTTATTTTCGAATTTCTTATTTGGTTTTTATAATCATAACTCATAAGCTTCTGGAAAGTTGAAATACTTATATTATTTATGAACATTTTGCATTTTAGATTTTTGTATATATTTTGAATTTAAAAAAAATCAATCAAGTTAGTGACATTTTTTAAATTTAATATTTAATTGCACAATATTAAAATTGGAACACAAATTTTATTTAACATACAAAATTCGTAATACAGACGAACGGTTTTTTTTTATTTTTTCTTCGTAAATTTAGGGATAGCCAAAACTAGCAGCTACAATATTTCTATGGTCAATTCAAACTAAACTTATATCTCTGACCCATGTTAGCTTCCATTTTTCATTTGAAGCAATTGCACATTATGTCAACTTTGTAAATGATATATTACAAAGTATTTGAAAAGTTCAGATTTTTCAAATGTTATTCTGAATTGCATGTTGCTTGAGAGCTACAAATTTACAAGTTTATATCTAATGTCGAATTCCTTTTAACAAAAAATTCGATTTGTTTAGAAGAAAAAATCAATTTTCTGGACAAATTCCTTGTATTGAAAGAAAAAAAATCGATTCTGTTTAGAAAAAAATCGAATTTTTTGTTAAAAGGAATTCGACATAAGTTATTATTATGTTGTTTTCATAAATTTAGTCATAAGCTTTATTTTGGCACCAAAGTTATCATAAATCTCGATATCTTAAAGTCTAAAAATAAATCACAAAAATTTTCAATGATGAGTTTCAATTTTTAAATCTATAACTGACACCTTTTATTATATTATTTTTTACGTATGTGCATTTGTAAGAAATTGAATTCATTTCAACACATATAGTATTTAACACAGACCGCTTATAATCTATTGCTTTAATTTTATGTTTTTTTTTTTTTTGTTAACAGAATGATCACGCAAGATATGCGTTTGAGTATGGAGTGAACGACCCCAGTACTGGTGATATAAAACATCAAAAAGAAGAACGTGATGGTGATGTTGTGAAAGGTGAGTACTCCTTGGTGGAACCAGACGGAAATGTTCGCACAGTCAAATATTATGCCGATTGGGAAACTGGATTCCATGCCGAAGTGATAAATAGCAGAGATGCGAAAGTTATTGCCAAACGGAATACGAGGAAATCTTAAGTTATAGAAACGTGTTTTTTTTTTTTTAATATTTCGATGTATTAACTTAAACAAAATTATTAGTTTTTTTAATAATGTTTTGAAAATGCATATCCGATCGAAAGATATTTAAAAAGAAATATACTCGTAGAATAATTTTCACATCTCATGATCGCTTTTGTCACCACAGCTCTTTTTTTATATATCATCGTGAATGCTCATAAAAATATTTGTAATGAAATGTAAATAATATTTATTTAAACAAAAAAAAATGCAAAAAAAAGAAAAAATGGCAATTTTGTTATTAGATTAAAAATAAGAAAAATATAAACATAACGTTATCAACTGGGAACATTTTTTGTTATGTATCGAGGGTGTTAAACTTTTGCAAAAAAAAAAAAAACACTTTGAAAAGAAATTATATTTTATTGTTAATATTAATATTTTTTTTTAAATTGTGATAGAAGTGTCTAACGTCATAATTTTGTAAATGAAAAATCGGGACACAATAAATTAAAATGTAAAAGAAATTATAATACATAATAAAAAGCTGTTTTTTATTGTTTTTAAAATGCCGGTGGAGATTTTTTAGTTTTTCAACTCAAATCTATGAAGGTTATGTTCTATGTACGTACATATATCATCAGCTTTACAATACATTTATACTGATTATGGACGTATAACCAGAGATCTGCAATTTACATTTGTAAGTATTTTATTTTTTCAGTTTTTTTTCAAAACAAAAATTACTGAATTTGATTTATTTTTGTTAAGATTTAAAAATCAAAAATGAGTACTAAGTGCCCTATTACACGTTGACTCTAGAGTCATGACTCTTTTCAAAATTAAATGAGTGCGAAGGTGAAATCCGATCATTTTTCTCCTTCGCACTCATTACACTCATGTAATAGGGCACTTACTAAGTAACAAAAAAACATGACTTATAAAGGCTCTCCCAAACCAACGCGAAACATTCGGAGCGATGGCGAAACTTTTGACTTTCTAAATTTATTAACATGGTTATTAATGAGATTGCCCACACTGCAGCAGCGATGCGAATGTTGGTACATTCTACTGTCGTCACAGATTCGCACCCAATGTTATGCGCCGGTTTGGGAAGCCTTAAATGCTGAAATTCTATTTAAAATTCGAACTCTTTCACTATGTTTCCAAGAAAACAGACATTTTTTCAAGGTCCGAATTTGATTACCTTATTTTTAGGAAATACTTAGGACATAAAATATAGCTCTTCATAACAATTCAGACTCTTAGCGGATGATTTTCTTAACTTTGAATTAAGAAGTGTATAAAATAGAGTTCGAGTGTCAGCTCTTTTGTTTGATTTTTTTTTAAATTAAAATAAATTATGAATTGATTTAGTTTTTAGAATTTAACATTTTATTAATAGCTCTATAGAGCATGTATATGTTTTTAGTTCAAAGAACGCACTAATTTCAAACGTTTGAACTTAAATCTTGTGCTTATATTTCAAAGTTCTTAAAATATGATTTAAAATGTGTCCTCGCGAATTGAGAGATACATTATTATCTCATTCATATTACTACATACAGGTAAACCGCTTGTGTTGGTCTCAAAATATCTTGCCTATATCTTTTAAATAATATAACACATACATTATAACGCAAAATTCTGAACAAAACATTCGATGAAATCACCATTACCAGTAGCAGTTATAAACAGCCATATTTAGAACAAATTTATTTATATGAGTATGCATTTTATTTGCAATTAACTTTCATTACGAACGATCAATGACTCGCAATAAACCTCACTCAAGTTAACATTGGATTATTTTATTAATCTAATTTTGTCGAAGGCAATTCAATTCTCACATACGAAATTGTGTATAGGAAAAAACAGAGTAATATGTGGGTTAGAAAATTACAATTGCATAACATGTTTTTTGTTAATAGAACAAAATGCACGATTCTCGATCATATGAACTTGCTCTGATGGATCAAGGCAATACAATATTTGAAAGATATAAGTCTTAAGATGACAAAAAGCCGACGATATACAAATTAATTATTTCTAAAATACGTGTGATTTATAATTTTGAACTAAAAGATAAAACCTTGAAAATACCAAATTGACTTTCAAAAAAATAAAAAAAAATTCTTAAAAGAGAACGCCCAAAAAAACCAGCGTCGGTTAAAAAATGACATACATAACTTGAAATTATTATCTTTAAAAGTTATCTCCGAGACTGCTATGCAGAACTCGAAACCCCTGATGAACTAGATTTTCCGTAAAGCTTTGAAGAAAGTCAATAATATGACCTTAAGTTCTTAAGAATTTAAAATCGACATAGCCAGTCTCGGGGATAACATTTAAAGAAAATAATTTTATATTTACTACATATCTACTATTTGCATATATACCCTTTCAATCGACATATGTATGTATGTTGTTTTTTAATCGACTCTACGTTTCTTGCGCGTACATTTTTGGGCATTAACAATATTGACAATACTGTTACTGAAAGCTAAGGGGCTGGTTATAGCGATCAGGAAAACGCATCAGGAAAAATTTTCTTTTTGATAAATTAATGTTTTACCATACGAAATATAAAAAGGATACAAATCGATGATAAATCATTTGAAATATTTATTTCATTAAAAAAAAATTCTTTAGAATAAATATTTATTCTGTCAAAGCATTTCCTCCAATTTAAATTTTTTTTCATGAAAAAAATATTTCAATCGATTTACCATCGATTCGTATCCTTTTTATACTTCGAATCGTATGATAAAACATTGAACTATACAGAGCAAAATTTTTTCCTGATGCGTTTTCCTGATCGGTATAACTGGCCCCTTACAAAAGGTCCGATCGTTTTAAATGCCCAGGAAAAAATTAAACAATTAAGTCAAACCGATGCAACAATATTCAAACAGGGCTGAATAAAGCCAATGCAACTCAGCACGATCATCCTCATCCATAAAGACAATCGACCAGAGTTGTGAGGATAACAGGGCACGTAAGCACGCACGCGTGAAATATTAATTGCATTTCTAGTGAATAAAATATAATTTAATTAAAAAAAAAAATCAATTAAAAAAAAAAGGTTTATTTTTTTTTTTGGAACCATGTCTGACTGGATTTACATGGTTCTTATAACGTTCGATCTAAAGCTATAGCTTTGGTAAGAAAAAACAGCTGGTAATCGAAAAGCGCTATGATTCGGACCCAAAAAGTTGTTTTTTTTTCTTCATACAAATTGAAACGTCAAAGGTGTCGTACGTGAAAAGTTAAAAGTTGGCGAACTCTTCAGTCTGCGGCTCCGGCTACGTTCCGTTGTGTTCGCAACATTGAATTTGCGTGTATTCAATATTTTGACAGCTATTCCAGCTCCAGTTCAGTCTTCGTCACCATTCTGTTCAGCCAGTAAATATCCATGTTATTGAATGAGTTTGGGTCCAAAATACTGTTCTTTCGAGGGAAAATTGGTCATCATCTAGATAATAAATACCAGCGTACATGCGAAACAAATCAATAGAATAAGGCTGATAGCAAAGAATATAAATTTACCAAGAAGGTGCATCTCCTACAATTTTTTTACTTCACATTTGTATATGGTTGGTTCCAATTTTACGGCCTGCTCGCAGAGCTTTTGCTTTTTTTATGGGCTTTTCAAGGACAAAAAAGCAGACTGTTTCAATGTGTGTGGTATCTCATTTTAAAAGCGCTACGAGAATTATTGAAAAGCCCATAAAAAAGCCAAAGTGCGGGTTCCAACATTGGAACCCGGTATTTTCAGTAGAAAATTTGTATGAGATGCGACTTCTTGGTAACTTTATATTCTTTGCTGATAGTTAAGAAACGAAATGCCCATTTTACTTTGGAGCTTTGGCAAATTGTGTACCTAACCTACACGAACGAGTTTGGTATAAAATGATCCTGATGAGTTGAATAATTCTAAAATCGTTAATGGGAAAATCGAGATTTTAGAGCTTGAAGTCGCCGATTGCAAAATTAAGACTTAGTTTTGTATCCAAAAAAATGTTGATAACGTGCGTATGCGTACCATATATATTTTCTTATGTAAAAAAAAGCTCATAGAAATTTCTTTTTTTTTATTTTTTGAATAAAGTCAAAACCATAAGATTATTAAATTTAGGATAGGTCTTAATTAATATAAAAACACTTTAACGTAAAATACTTTCATTTTACATTTTGCATCAACAATTACTTAAAATAACAGCTGAATTCTTTTTGCAATTGTCGTCGAGTTCAAACTTAAATATCTCGACTTTACCATGAAGGATTTTAAAAATATTTCACTCATTCATGTATGATCGATTAGCGTCACCATTCATTTGATACGAAACTTTTTCGTGTAAGCTTTTGGCCAAAAGTGGGCTGTTCCCTTTCAAATGGACCAGTATTTGCGTGCAGAAATTGGACTGGCCGCCGATCTTTTATTTTAACGAACTCGACCATTAGCTATATGAGCCTATCGGCAATCTCCCTCAAAATATTTTCTTCCCTCGAAAGTGTATCCCTGTAAATTTTATAGCCGATACCAATTAATTCTGAGGGAAACTTTCGAGCATTACGTTTCCAATTTTTAAATGCGATAAATTTGAATGAATAATTTGCAGATATATTGTGAAATACGATGTAAGTTTGCAATAACAAACGCGTTAAACACAAAGTGATGCTTGTTTGATGCATTTACGAACGTTTGATAAAAGTGATTGTAAATCATTTCTCCAACGATGCGTTCATGAATTTACACTACAAAACTATGAATTTTGCATGCCAACCCATTTTATTCAGCTATTATGTTGAAAAGCTTTTACTTTGCTCACCGAAACACTCCTGTTATTATTAAAGCCACCACACCAAAAAAAAACAAAAAGAAGTTATTTTTTTTTTCTTATATTTTCATCTTGTAAAATACAAATTTTTCATTTCTTAAAAAAAAACTTTAATGAGTCTTAGCGGCCAATCGCTTGTCACGCTCCTCTGAAATGCTCAACTTAACACCCTTGCCCTTTGGCAGAGAGATGTATGGCTTGTTGCCCTTGCCGATGATGAAAACGTTTGTTAATCTGGTGGCAAACACATGACCCTGTGTGTCCTTAACGTGGACAATATCGAAAGAGCCTGGATGCCTTTCGCGGTTGACAACTGTGCCGACACGACCCAAATTTCTACCTCCAGTAATCATGCACAAGTTTCCTAGAAAAAAAAATGAAAACAAAAAATTAAAAAAAAGTTCATATAAAGTTGCAAGAACAGGATTAAATTTCAACGAATACTTCAAGTTGCTCAAATAATAATAATATTAAATTATCAACTAAAGCACAAATAATCTGTAATGAACGTAAAAAGTTGCTGATTTTGCCACAAAATTCAAGGCATTCAGAGACCGTCGAAACAATAATTATTCTAGGCTTAATTTGAACCACAAAACAATAAATTTACAATAAATGTGGTCTTCGAAAAGCCTGTGGTGATTTACTTCTAATCTTAAACTAGGACTTATTGTAATGAACGAAAATGTTACTGGTTCTACCACAGAGTTCAAGGCATTCAGTGACCGTCGAAACAAAACTTATTCTAGGCTTGATTTGAACCACAAAACGATGAATTTACAATAAATGTGGTCTTCGAAAAGCCTGTGGTGATTTACTTCTAATCTTAAACTAGGACTTTATTGTAATGAACGTAAAATGTTACTGGTTCTACCACAGAGTTCAAGGCATTCAGTGACCGTCGAATCAAAAATTATTCTAGGCTTAATTTGAACCACAAAATTAGGAATTTACAATAAATATGGTCTTCGAAAAGCCTGCGGTGATTTAATTCTAATCTTAAACATTACTATCGTAATGAACGTAAAATGTTACTGGTTCAAAGCATTCAGTGGCCGTCGAAACAAATTTAATTTTTCGTTAGGCTTTCTTTTGAACCACAAAATGAGAGATGTGCATTAAAATTGGTCTTGGACATGCCTCAAAACTAAAAGTGCTTATCTTACTCACCTGAGTCGAATTTGATGTAATCAGTCACTTTGCCGTTGGAGATATCGACCTGGACTGTGTCGTTGGCCTTGATCAATGGATCGGGGTAGCGGATGGTTCTACCGTCGTGTGTTACCAAGAAAGGAACTCCCTTGGAACCGAGCTGGGTCTTGCGAACCTTGCACAACTTGTACTGTAAAAGAAGATATATTTAAAAAAAAAAGCGGCAAAAAAAAGTTAAGCAATGTTTGCAGCTTGGCTTAGGTATTGTCATTGAACGTAAAGTTACTGGTTTTGCCACAAAAATCAAGACAACCAGTGACCGTCGAAACAAAGATTAGTCTGGCCCTTTTTTTGAACCACGCAATTACTTCGGTCTCATTGAAATGGTCTTCGATAAAATGGCCCTCCTTTGATTCTTCATCCAAAAAATACACAAACTCACCTTAGCTTCCTCGGCAGAGATGCGGTGGATGGTGAAACGTCCCTTGACATCATAGACCAAACGGAAATATTCACCAGTCTTCTCAATGGTGATGACATCTGCAAAACAAAAAAATCATTAGATAAAACTTAAAAGGAAAAACCGAAACCTACCCATGAATCCAGCTGGGAAAGTGGGGTCAGTGCGTACTTTGCCGTCAACCTTAATCAAACGCTGCATAACAATTTTGGTTACTTCAGAGCCAGTAAGGGCGTACTTTAGACGATTTCTCAAGAAGATCATCAAGGGCAGGGATTCCCTCAGTTTGTGTGGGCCAGTGGATGGACGAGGAGCAAAAACTCCTCCCAATTTATCCAACATCCATGCCTTTGGTGCTGCTAAACGCTTCAAATGTTTTTTGGGTCCTCGCGCCTATTTCAAATAAAACATATTCATCGTATTAGCTAGAGAATACACAGACGCACTTTATTTGATGTAATAAATTCATTTTCATTTTTTCTCCAAATTCCCGGCACACAAAACAAATATCTGTTTATTATAATCGAGCGAACACTTTTTTAAAGAAATATTAGCATTAAATGAAGTATCATAAAATGGACTACAATTTGATTTCAAGTTGATTTCAATAAATTTACAATATTAACACGATGAAAACGAATTTTTTCACAAATTTTAAAAACCACTCACCATCTTGCAAGAGAATTAAAAAAGGAAAGGAAGATGGCCGGATGTTGTAGTGTAGAAAGAAATTTGACAGTTCACAAAATCCAGTTCAGTGGGTATATTTTCGGACCACCTTCTAATTATACGAGCGCCGTCAAGTGATGAATAGCAGAAAAGACAAGAAAAATTGCTTTAAGGGGGTGACAACAGGGTCCGAATTAAGTACAATAGGCTTTTCTAGACACTTTTGTGGATTTTCTCTTTCTTATTTTTATAGTTATTTACCTCATTCATATTGAAATGCAAGATCGAGAGCCCGAGTTGAATTAGGATGAGATTTCCGAAACAGTGTTTTCCGAAGCATGACTTTTCAGTGCCGAACTTTCACCGTTGGACACTTTACGACCAGCTTCTGACCACTATCCGTATGCTTGGAAATTTCGCTACAGCGGTTTCGCCACTGGACGTCACAGCCGTTCTTTCACCACCAGACTTTTGTACACTGCCTATAGAAAGGTAGTGCAGACTTAATATTGAACCACGATTGTACAACTGGCCCTAATAGCTGACGATCTAACTCCTCAACCCAGATTTTTTAGCACAAATTTCGACTCGACTCTGTTACTTAAGCGGTTATGATTTATAATGTAAGCCACGCTTAAGGATTTTAAATTTTCATTATCAATTGGCTATCTGTTTATGATTTCGTTGCCAAAAGTAAAGGGTATTACTGGCTTGGCAAAAAATCTGTGTTCTATTATTGTGACTTACCACTTTTAAGAACGGCATCGAAACTCAGTGGCGAAATCGAAGTGATGAAATTTCCAAGCAATAAAAAGGGTGGTGGTCAGAAGATGATGGTGAATTGTCCAACGGTGAAAGTTCGGCATTGAAAAGTGAAAAATTACAAGTGAAAATTTTTAAAACTTTCTGCATCATTCTTATTAGTTTTCCAGTGATAAACACTTAGCCCAATTCTGCTAAATATTCACGTGAAAGTTTGTATTCTGCTATCCGTGCGTCGGAGGGAACTAATTGATCCAAATTTTGTATATATTTCGTTAAAAACAGGATTTAAACAATTATATTCTTTTAACGGCCATATTATTCACTTCATACATCCAGATTAAAACTTAAATCTGGATGTAAATCATAAAAATTCAATGTAAATTCATCTGGATTTAAGTTTAAATCTGGATGTATCGAGTGAATAATATGGCGGTAAGAATTTAAAAACTTAATATCAGTTAAGGTTTGCACTCTAAAGCCTAGTACACAGATCGAGAAAAGATAAATTTTATTTCTACAATTCTAATCTCTACAAAAACGTTGGAAAAGTCACGCAAAATTAATGTTTTTCCTCTTTTGTGTTCTTTTTGTAAAATTATCGTGCTTTATGGTGCAAAATTATTGACCTGTCAAAATTTTTCCCGCAAAATAATGCTTCGAACATAATTTTTCCTGGCAAAATTTAGTGGAGACTTTACCCTACAAAGGGTACAAACGTCACAATTTTGCGCGTGAACTGCGTACTGCCTGGAAAAAGACTGAAGACAAAATTTGTCCTGGGAAAAGAAAAATTTTCCCGATCTGCGTACTAGGCTTAAAAATTGAAAATTTCAATAAATAATTAAAGGCAAATTGAATAAACTTTCACGTGAATCAAACGTTTCGATCAGATCGAATAGCAGAATAAGCCTAGTACATACGCAGATCGGGAAGAGACAAATTTTATCTCTACGATTGTAATATCTACAAAAACGTTGGAAAAATCGCGCAAAATTAACGTTTTCTTCTTTTTTTCTTTTTTTTAAATTATCGATAAATAATAGTTGATCGTGCAAAATTATTTACCTGTCAAAATTTTTCCCGAAAAAAAATGATTCGAACATTATTTTTCCTGGCAAAATTTAGTGGAGACTTCACCCTACAGCGGGTACAAACGTCACAATTTTGCGCATGAACTGTGTACTGCCTGGAAAAAAACTGAAGACAAAATTTGTCCTGGGAAAAATTTTGTATGAGAAGAAAAATTTTTCCCGAACTGCGTACTAGGCTTAGGGCTGACTATCCCAAAATGAGTTTGAAAATGTTCACTTTTTTGGCCTATGTAGTTAAGGATTTAAGGTTTTTACGTACTTTTTGAATTTCATGCAAATTTGTTTGAAATTACCCCATTTGAAAAAGTTAATTTGTATGCGAAATGAGATGATTTTGAATCCAATTTGGAAATTTTCAACGAAATTACCTCATTTGGTCTAATGAAAACGTAGTACTATACTCTGCCCAACATAGATTGTCAGTACAAGGCAAATAGGACCATGTGCATCTCATTTTGGTTCCAGTGTAGTGCATAAAGGTTTAACTACATTCCAAACTTTTTGCAAAAAGTACAAAAGTGAAAAACTAAAGTCTTAACTACATTGGTCACTTTTTGCAAAATTACAAAAGTAAAAATATTTTTTTTCCCGCTAGCGCAGTTGTTTTGTGAAAAAGAATGTATATAATTTTTTTTTAAACCAAAATTTAAGCTTTCTGCATCATTTTTATAAGTTTTCCAGTGAGAAAAACTATCCCAAAATGAGTTTGAAAATTTTCACCTTTGTACTTTTTCACTTTTTTGGCTTAAGGCTTAAAACAAGAGCCTGTTTGCGAAAAAGCGTATGTATGTTTGATATGTCATTAAGACCAAACTAAATTTTTTCGCACAGTCATCTAAGCAAATTTTTGTTTATCACTATTTGCAATGGTAGTAAGGCCTTTAAGACCTGATTACACGACAAGAAGTCATATCACCCGTCATTTGTGAAATCATACCGATTTAAATAAGCTTTTATTCACGACTATGTAGTGTTTTTTTTTCAATGAAAAGAAAGACTTTTTGTAAAAAGTAGAAAAGCGAAAAACATGGTCTGGACATGCCTACGCGAAAAATTGTACTTAATCCATCAAATCAGTCTTAAATAACAGAGCAACCACGTTCGTACTATTTTTGCACATAGGCATAGAGCATGTTTTTGTTTTTCACTTTTCGAATTTTTGCAGTCTTGCATAACAGCCACAATGATAATGAAGAAAAGAAAAGAAAGATGCATTATATTCAAATCTTATCTTTGAACTAATTTTATAAGAACAAACGATCTCTGAAAATAAAATTAAGTGATGGTTGGTTTTTGATAGAAAACTATTGATCGATAAATACCGATTCCTGAATTACACAGCTCAGCTTCAATCGTAGTTGTCTTCCATACTAGGGCCCTAAGTTTCTAGCTTTGCAGTTAAGAAAAATTAACTGATTTGCACAGGTGCAATGAAATTATCATAAAGTTGAATTAACAAAATAAAAAAAAATAAAAACAATTTTCAAAAAGCCAAAAGCAAAATACTTTTTCTTGATTTATTTTTATTTCATTCAAATTAAACTCTTTGCTATAATAATTTTTACACAATTTTATTGAAATATTTTCATTTCAAGTGTGTACTTACATAAATGTTTATGTTTATATTATTTTTTTTCTGTTGTATGTATATTATTTATGAATAGTCCTTAGTATCAATGTCCTCTTTTTTATTCAATAGATAATTTATAATAATTTATAAAATCGTAAAGTGCTACTATATCGAAACGAAAAATGGGGGTAATTATAAAAGAAAAAAACATCAACATACGCGAAACTCGAAACTCTACTACACCAAACTTAAAGTCAACTATAAATGTTTCTTTCTTTCTGTTTTAATTGCTTTCATATTTGTTGGGGAAATTCGGAAGAAGGTTGTGCAAATCGAGCCTTAGTAGAAAGCCAGGAAATGATGTTTTAAACAGGAAAGGAATGGAAATCTAAAGAGAAAGCGCATGTAGAACACGAACGATTCAAAAATATCTTAACGGCAGAATGCTTTTCTGATTGAAACTTAGGCTCAATTTTATAGCTGTCTACAATCGGGATATCTAGTCTAATTTCTTCATCGATTTAAGAGCCCTTTCGCGAAGTTGTTTTTCTAAATCCTCATTGACAACTGCTGGCCCGTCATCGTCGCTGCTCGAACTACTATCAGCCTTTTTGCTCTTCCTTTTGTGTTTCTTATGTTTCTTGCTTTTCTTGCTGTGTTTTTTGTGTTTCTTATGTTTTTTCTTCTTAGATTCGGCTTCTGAATACGAAGAACTGTCACTGTCTGAATCACGTCGAGACTTCTTGCTCTTCTTTCGTTTCTTTTTAGGTTGATCTGAGTCAGAAGAATCATCGTTGCCGGTCGTTACGGGCTTTTGTGTTGGTTTTTTAGATGCAGATATAGTTCGTTTGCGCGACACTGTCCGATCGGTGTTTTTATTTCCAGGACGAACATCGTCATCCGAGTCGGAATCAGATTTCTTAGGTTTCTCTTTTTTCTCTGGGAGACGTAAACGTTTATTATCTGTTTGTTCTTTGTTTTCAGTGGAGACTTTTCGGTTTTGAGGTTCTACAGGTTTTTCTAGTTTCCGTTCGATTTCTATTTCTTTCCGTGATTTGACTGGTGGGGGAGGCGCCTTGGATTGCTTTTCGTTTTCACTTTTTTCATCAGATGAAGTTGACCGTCCGCGACGAGGTTTTTGCACTTTACGTTCCTCCTGCTCTTGTTCACTGTCGTCACTATCAGAGCTATCCGAAGAGCTAGATTCACTGTTGGGTTTGTTTTTTTTCGGGGCAACCTTTGCCGGTGCAGCAACTACAGGAGGTGGTTTCTGAACAGCCACTTGCTTTTCTTTGCCCTTTTCTCGTTCGTGGGGTTTCAGGAATGGGGACGGGGTCCTTGACAAACTTGTACTATATTTATCTCGAGGGACAGGTTTTCGAGTCGGAATCAGTACAGTTTTAATTTGTTCAACCACAACAGGCGCAATATGACGCACTTCTTCGACCTTCTCTTTGGCCCGGAAAATGCTTTCTTTTTTCTCTTTCAAATTATCTAATGCTTTGGGAGGATAGTCAGAGGTACGATCCGAACTGCGTTGTCTTCGGACTGGACTAGGTTTTCGGTCGAATCCAGATTTTACTCTTTTTTCAGGACTACTCTTCCGTTCGGAACTGCTACTGGATTTTCTTGACATTTTTACCTCTGGTCGCCCAGGCTTTCTTACAGGACTATCTGGTTTTTCGATGCTCCTTCGTCTAATCGGTGCCTCACGAATTTCTTCGTTGTCCCAATTCGGACTAACTGATCGATCGGACTGCTGCTTATGTGGTGGCGGTGCAGGTTCCCACCTATCATCATTTCGCACAGGCATCGGTTTAGGCATCTGCCGAGGTATAGAACGACGGAAACTGCCACGTCGTACCGGTGATATTGGTCGGCTATCGCGAGATGGCAAACGCGCCAAAGGCGATGGACGTCGGTCGCGGGATCCTGGCCGACCATCACGTAATGATCGTGGAGGAGAAAGACGTCTGTCACGTGAAATACGTCCTGGAGGTGGTGAAGGACGGCGTGGAGACATTCGCAATGGGGACATTCGCCTACGATCTCTGGATACGTTAATGGGCGAAATTCGACGATCTCTTGAATTTCTCATCATTGGTGACCGACGTTCACGTGATCTTCTCTGCATTGGCAATGGTGAAGGGCGTCGAGGTGGTGGTGAAATTTTCCTATCTCGAAACGGTGAAGATCTTCGATCCCGTATGGGTGAGAACTTACGATCACGTGATTGTCGTCTAATCGGGGATCTGCGATCGAATGGAGACCTTCGAGGTGATCGCCTCGGAGACATGTTGCGACGCATACGGTCACGACTCATACTACGACGACGATTTCCACCACCACGACCTCGACCACCTTGTCCTCCGCCACGACCGCGGTTATTGGGAGATCGGCGTCGGTTATTAAATCTGGAAATTAAGAATGAATGTTGTAAGAAAATCTGTGTAGGCTTAAGTTAAAAATGATGCATCAGATAATAAAAAGAATCATACCTTCTTGGAGACCTTGAACGCCTCATTGGTGATCTGGAACGGTTTCTTGATCTTGATCGTATACGTGAGCGAGATCGTCTGCGCGAACGTGAACGTTGACGTATCGGTGATCGTGAACGATTCCGTCCACCACCGCCTCCTCCTCGAGGTGGACTACGGCCTCTTGGAGACCTGCGCCCTTGATCAAAGCGCCGCATGTCCTGCCTTCTTGGTGGAGCTTTGTCCAAGGAGCTGCTCGACGACGACTCGCGATTGTTTCTGTATTGCCGTTTTTTCTGCACACTATTTTGATTTTTGCGAATTTCAAAGTCATCTTTTCCGTTTGCTGGTGATAATGATAAACTTGTTTCGGAACGTGATCGTCGGGACTTCTTCCGGCCAACCGATGAAGCAGATGATGACGACGAGGAACTTGACGTACGAGATTTTCCTTTTTTAACTATAGATCTAGAAAGATTAATTTAATTAAACTTAAATTTTAATAAATTTCGGATTTAGTTACCTTGATCTAGAGCGACGCTTGGTTAAATCAGGTTTTCGATTTCTAGAGTTTGCCGTTGAATGTGAACCAGAACTTCTTGAGCGGCTCTTGTCGTTTCGTTTAGGCGCACTTGCTAAATCTAAAAGCTTAGCTTGTACTTTAGTCAATTTTTTTGATCCATCCGCATCGTGTCCATTAACTGAAACATCACCTGGCTTCGGAGAAGGTGATACTTCCTTTCTCTTAACCGGGGATTTAGATTTAGACTTTCTTTCTGGTGCCCGATAATCAGTTCGGGAGCTTGCTCTTTTAGGTCTTGAAATTGAACGAGAACGCCTTCGACTGGGCGACTTACCCCGCAGTGGCTTTCGATCTCTTGAGCGACTGCGACGTCTTCTTTCTGGTGACCGATGACGAGATCTTGACCGCCTTCTATCCCTCGATGAATCCCAACGCCTTGGAGATCTCTCTCTAGATGATTTCTTTGGCGATCTATTTCTTGATTTTGGACGCGGAGATCGTGCTCGATCTCTTGTCGGTGACTTAGAACGATCTTTGACTATTGCTGCAGCCGCGGAAGATGAAGATGCCTTCCCACCACTTGAATCTGCGGTAGTATCTTTAGAATTACTACCTAAATTATTTGCTTCGGGCGATTTAGATCTAGATTTAGCTTTTAAGTGTGATCTGACCTGCTCAATCGTACTATGATTTTGCGGCAAAATTGAAGACAGCTCATTAGAACGTTCTCGCCTTCGACTCTCATTAAAATCTCTATCCCTTTCACCAGAACGATCACGCTTCGAAGACGAATTACCATGTGACTCCTCCTCACGTTTCAGTATTTCTTCTTTTTTCTGATTAATAAATTCAGCTGGTATTCCGCTTTCACTTTCTTGGGCCGATAGTAACAATGCCCATAGTTCTTCCATAAATTGCCTAGCATTACGCCCATTAAGGAATCCAGTCATATTTATTTGCATTTTTTTCGGACATGGAAATTTTTCCTCTTCCAATTGATTGTAGACAAACTCAACAACAACATCATCTTCGATGTGAAGAATATCGGTGATTTTTTTGCTTATCCATGGTCGAAGGACGTCCAATTTAACTTTGGACATATCTACCCGTTTGCTGAGACAATCTCCAAACTTCATTTGCTTCATTAGTTTCTTTTCTTTATCGCTGAACCGCGTGTCCTGCTGCTGATTAGTACCCTAAAATAAAGATATGTAAAATTCATCAACACACACAGAAAGAACTTTACAGACAAATCAGACATAAAAATATAATACAAGTAAATAAATAAACTTTTTGAATAGCATGCTTTTAAAATTTTACCCATTGTTGAACATGAAATTTTATACCATATTACCTAGAGGTCCAGGTACTAATAAATTTGGTAGTATTGTAAATACGTCCGGATGGATGAAGGGCCATTTTTTTTATTTGTTGTAAAATCAAGGATGTAACTGAGTCAATTGAAATTGTTGTAATATCCTTCTTAATATTGCTTTCCTTTAGTTTAGTCGATCATGGGAAGTTGTCACTGAGGTGATGGTGATAGTTAAGAGATTGTTGGATGATTAAGTGATGATCAACTACAGTCCGACGAGATGTGATGATTATGTTCTTCTCAATAGACTTGTTGTTTCCATGCGCTAAATTGTTAAGATCCATGTAGTAGTAGTAGCCTTTATGTAAAACGTTTGGACTATCAATTTTAAGAAATCATTAAAATTACCTCTTTTTTATTTATTTCCTCCTTCTAGGAATCACAAAATGGAAAATCCTACAAAATACTTTAATTTGTTGTTGCATCAGATGGCATCAGCTGTGTTTTCACAAAGGTTAACAACAACATAAATCTATCGTGATAGCTCTAGATATAAATATTAATGCTCCCAATTCCCTGTAAGGGTCAGTGTATTTTAAAAACAGCCTTTTACAGTCTAAGTCCATAAAATATAGTACATACGCTGTTTTATTAACATAATTAATAAATAGTCAGGCTATTTGTAAGCTTCACCCGAACAGTATTTCACCTTAAAATGTTTTGTTTCCCGAAATTTTAAAAGCTATTGTGAGTTTCGACTGAACGAAATTTACAGTTTCCGCATAACTTTTCTCTCTTTGGCCTGCTGATAATATGTGAAAATTAAAGCTGTGAATGGCATTGCATTCGGACTGAAATGAATGATGAAACGGGGAATATTTATCGGGTGAAACTCACAATAGACGAAACAAATTTCTGGGTGAAATGGTTTTTCGGGCGAAACGCCCAATAAGGTTAAGTAAGACCTTTGCTGTGCGATTTTAAGATCACAATTGACTTGGTTAATTATAGCTGAACTTAACGATCCAATACTGCTAGAAATTTAATCATAAAATCCTTATTTTTTTTTTTTGGAAATTAAAGAATTCAACAAGTTTTCACTTTTAAAATTTCAAGAAATATTGTTTATAGGGTAAATTGAAGCTCTAATTTTTTAACAAGGAAATTGTTTAGTTCATTAGTCATACAGGTCATTACAAAAAACTCTTAAAAAAATCTTCCGCTGATGAAGTTTTGCAAAAACGTGAGAATCAAATCTGTTCATGTATATTTTCAGGGTTCTTTTCAGTTTTATTTACGGGATTAAACCTCGTAACTATGGCCAGAGGTCAGTAAAATTTTAAAGTCATAAAATTATCTTGTCGTGCCATAATTTTAAATTGAGTATATTTTTTGAGGGGTAAGAAATAGACTGGGACCATTTATTTTAGTACAACTGGGTGTAAGGCAACATTTTACTGATTAATTACACCGGATATTTTGTCTGAATTTTCTGATTAATTGCGTTCGTGTAATTAAACGTTTAATGGAAACGGTAGGCCCATTCAAAAATTATTATGGTCAATAGTGAAATTCTGTAAGTTTAAAGCTAGAAATACACGATAATAATTATCGTACTGACCTGGAGCCCCGTCACGTAAAAGGAAAACCATCGGACGATATCGTTTCTTACATTGCTACCTCTATCATATTCGTACACAATCATAGCTGTTTGGTTCAACTGTTGCATGCCTGTAGACAGTATACTAAAAAGCTTATGACAATCACGAGTTCCATCGTAATCGGAAACTTCTTACCAAAAAAAAACTATCACAGAATCCATCGTAGTGGAAAATCTCATACAAATTACCATTACGAACGGATTCCGTAATAGTTTTTATTTCGGGATTCGTAGTTTCCGATTTCGATAGAATTCGTGATAGGGCTGAATACGATGTCGGTGTTTGGATGTACAATTGTACACCATTTTTTTTTTTTTTTCAAGCTGTACAATCAATGTAGTGTATTTCCCGATTAAGTCCTATAGACCAAGAAACTTTTGAGAGTGGATGTACATTTATACCAAAAAAATATGAATAGATGGGATTATAAGTACATAGTACCTACATATATGTATGTATCTGTATATGCGTCGTGATAAAGAATATGAAGGCTGGAAAATTTCGTTATTTTTTTACGTTCCACTTTTGTATTCGATATCACTTGCTAACACTAAAAAAATCATGACAAAATACTTGTTTTGTTTTTACGTACACCTTCAATCTTAGCTCTCTTTTTTAAAAGAGCAAAATGGGAATTTTAAATTCAAAGATGCTTATACATATGTATCTAGCTTTAAAAAATACGCAAAAGTATGTACATATGTAAACGCAAAGGAATGGTCAATGGTAAACCACAGATTGCTCACAATACTTGTTCATGGTTGTCGATTTCATAACGAAATCTGTGCTTGTTACAATTTTTTAACTTGTTGTTAAACGAAAAATATTTACTTTAAGTTTTATAGATACAAACTTTGACCAAATAAGCAGTTTTATCAAAAAAGTGACTTATATGATACATAATTTTACATAAATATGTATGTATGCATTAGGAAACGACAGCTGGCTAGGAGCGGACCTTTTTCGCTAAGGTTCAGGTCCGCCTAGCACTGTAGCGCCACGTTAACCAAGTTATATGATCCATATTTTACTTTCAATTGATCCAAAATAATTTTAATTTTTATGATAACTTGAACAATTTTCAAAGCTTAATTACTGGATGATTTTTTTTAAGCTGTTTAGTGTATATTCAGTCATTTTTGGAAGGACTAGCTGGTTATAAATTTGATTTCTTTAGCTTCGATAATTCTTGTAAGCGTATTTTTATTTTGATCTAGTCAGATCCGGACGGTTGCATCATAAATTTCAGCTATAATTAATTTTGTCCCAACATGGATCAATATTTTTTGCACTGGGCAAAGAAATTATGTCGTATCCCTGTATTTTAATGTTTTGTTCATAAAATTGTCTCATGCTAAAAAAAAATTGGAGAAGCTGGGCCCGTATCACAAATTACGAAACGAAAAGCAAAACAAACGATACCTAAAAATACAATAGCCTTGACATAGACCGATTATGATTTACGAAAATAGATGCATGAACATATTGCAAAATTAAATCAAAAAATCTATTTTTTAAAATAAATATGCGAGAGATATCTAATAATCCTAAGTCAGAAGTGTCAAAACTATAAAATACGACAGTCGTTAAAGAAAATGAGTATCGTTTAAAAAAAAAAAACGACTATCGTAATATGTAATCGCATCTTAACGATAACGAGGGATTTTGAACGATAATCGTGATTCGTAATACGGGCCCTGGTTTGAAGATATTGAACATTACCTAAAAATTGACTTTGTATTTGTATATACATAATATGTACACTAACATATGGAGGGTTCACAGGTGTAGTGAACCAAGTCAAAAAAAGTCAATTTCGAAGATATTAACAGGTTAAGAAGATATAAACAGGTTAAGCAAAAATAAACTAATTATTTACTCGTATTGCAGACAATTTGGTAGTTAATTTTCCAAATTTTCTTCTGATTTAAAAATAAAATGAACGAATTACGCAAGATTTAATACTAATTTTAGAGGGTTTTTTTTTTGTCGGATGACTTGGTTCGCTACAGCTGTGAACCCTCCATATAGTAACAGGAAAATTGATAAATAAGATAATATTCGTGCCGAACATAATAAGACATTTTTTTTTTTTGAGAACTCTTCCCAATATCTCTGATAAGTGGAGTTTTTTTCGTTGAAACATAGAACTCGTCCTTTTTATAGAAAATTTTGTTTTTGCTTTATTAAGCTATTTAGAACAATTTTTTAACATTCATTATTGATGATAAACAATTAATAACTAAAAAAAATACTTACAAATATACACTATTTGGAATCACATTTTTAATTCATTTATGAATACATTTACATAGTTTATTCTGTGAAATATTTTTCTTTTTTTTTTTCATAAAAAATTAAGTGATTGTATAGGAATATCAGATATTTCCAGTATTTTACAAAAGATAAATTTTGCTTTAAGTACTTTAGAATAATTTCTGATAATGTATGACATTTTCGTGCTTCAATACAATATTGTCCATGATAACAAACCGAAATTATAAAGTTTTGTCTATTTTATAGGTAGATTCATTTCACAAACATTTTAAAAATATTTAGATAACCCGCATACAACTCACATTTGAATATAAATTAATTTGTATATATTCGGAAAGTAATTTAGGTATATTACCATTTAATTTTTCCTATTTAAGGTATGTATTGACCTTTTACAAATTTCCATTATTTAAAATGCAATGCATACATTAACAATTACATCACTTAAACATTTTGTTGCTTTTCGTTTATTCATTTTGAAATGTAAAGTTTTTGGTGCTAGGTAATATATACATCCATTACAAATTGAAATTAAATTAAAATAAGTAACATACATTAATTTGATAGTTTTAAGTTCGAAGAACAACATCATTTCCAAAACATCTATTATTTTTTAATTATAAAGTTAAAAATTCCGGTTTATATTTTGAGTCAAGAAGAAAAACAGCTTCATTATAATATATGAATAGCCACAAAGACTTAAATCATGAATATTTAAAAATGAACAAACACAAAATTGAATCTTGGGTAACACAAATCATTAGACAATTTACATAGAGTTAAGGATTCTGATAGATATTGTTCTATTTTTATGATTTTCTACACAATTCAAATAAAATATCTGACAAATCAGACTGTTATAAAATGTTTGTGCTTAAGCATGTCGAAATTTTATCAAGCATTATAGATTCCTACAGATAGGCGTTTAACATTAGCTTGAAACTAGAAATTAAGAAACCATTCTGCTTGTAAAAAAGTTAAATTTTGATATGAATAACTTGAGCCCCATTTTTATTTGTACGCACACACAATACGAATTAAGAACCTTTTCAGGACTTTGATTTTGGGTATAATTGTTTAGGTTTTTCCTAACAAGTGAGAGAATTTTAAAAGCGAACCTAACATAGATATTTAAATTTATTAAATTAAATTAAATTTATGTCACAGCGTCTTCATAGTTGCATAATTCATTGCAAATTTTCAAAGCCCTGTTGGACAGAAACAAACGCCATGATAGGACCACATGCGGATCAGTTGAAACGTAATAGAGGATTTTGTGGACTAACAATCATAAGTACAACATCGAGGAAGGATTTTTTAAAAATGTTTTCTGAACAGAAATTGATACGAAAATCGACATTTTTCATTTAAGTTATTCTTAATAGCTATTTCATACCATTTATCGCATACATTTCTTAAAAAATACTTTGTTTAATAATTTGATAAGAAAATTAAATTACACATTTTAGATAAATCTTACAGTAACTGATATGGTATGAGCGGGACTTAAAATTTCCAAGGCTTAATATTAACTTTTCATAATGAATCGAATTTAGGTGATCGATTTTTTTAAGTCTTGTAATTAAAATTAAATAAAATAAGACAATGCTTTTATATACTGTTTTACTATTTAACAAAGTATAGGTTCTTCCCATAAATTATATTAGTTTGAAGTTTTCATACCATAAGTAAGTAGTTTTAACTTAATGTTTTCTATTTTAAAATAAATTATAAAGCTTAACTTTAATGTATAATAAAAATGATTGCGTGAGAATTTGTGTACATGTTTTCCTCCTGTGTTCCTTTCTGATTTGGTGTTTTATGTTTAATTTCTTTTTATAGGTATGAATGGTGTCGCTGATGTTATCCTTGTTGAATTGTTTAACTGAGACGTTAATTTATTATCCGTTTGTACTGCTCTTATTTTATTTTCAGCGAAGTGTTTTAATGTGAAGGCAATTGTATTAGACAGGAACATTATCATTTCCAAGATTATAGATGTTTTGATTTGCAATAATATTGTGTATATTCAATACACAATAAATGGGAGTGCGAACCTACATCATTAAAAATGAAAATTTTCTGAAATTTTAAATTTTAAGTACATAATGTTTATGGACTGTTTGAATTTCACAGTCTAAAAGCACTCCCTGAAACATTAATGCAAAAGTTAATGGAAAATATGTAAAATATATAGGTATATACAAAAAAGCTCTTTCAAAATAAACATTCATAAATGTATCACCATTTATATATTTTTTTTTTTATTTATTATGTACCTAAGTGCTTCCATATTTACTTACCTAATGTTGAAAAAAAAGAAAATATTTTCACCAATAAAAACTTATTTTTATTAATTAGTAGGTATTGCTAATTAAACAATGGATGGATCTCAACAATCTCAGAAATTTTCAACGCAAAACCTCAGCAAAATTGTTAACTTTTGCCTTAACGTCGTTTGTTCTTTTTTTAACAGAACAAAGATCTTAGAAACTTTTACACACAAACAGATTGTGTAAAATATATAAAACAAAAATGGAATTTAAATTTTAGAATCCCTTTAAAAAAAAAATTTAATGAAACAAAAATAAGATCAGCTGCTACGAGCAGCAAATTCAACCCTATAACTTTTAATATAATATTTTAAGACCAAAGGCTAAGTACATAGCCAACATTTCATTTGGTATGCTGCATTAGATCCGTGCGATACATTTTACAACAAGTTAAAAAAGGAAAATCAGATTACAATGGTATAAAAGTTACATTTTTCGTTCAAATGAAATCACTTTACAGTTATAGCTCAGTTCATGTGCCAGTAGTTCTCGATTGTAACAATATTAAATTAAACCAGCTAACCCCGTTTAAATTGGTAGGTATTATGTATTTGGTTAGAAGCTGAATTTGTTTAACTTTTTTTTATTTAGATGAATAAAAGACAAAATAAAACACCAAATTAAATTTTTGTTTAAAATTTAATGTTTAAAAAAAAAAATTCTTGTTTTATTTTGTTTTTAATTCATTTAAATAAATCAGCACATCTTGGAGACACAAAAAACAAAATATGTATGTATGCATATGAATTTCTGAAGTAAGTACATAATATGTGGTAGTAGCCCGTGGGGTAATGGTTAGTGCGTTGGACTGTCATGCCAGAGTTCTGGGTTCAATACCAGCCGATTCCACCATAAGTTTTTTTCGGGCTACTGCCTCGTGATGAAGTGAGAAATCATCCAAGAGTACCTCCTGTCACAGAAAAGTGCCGCTAACCTTAGCCGTTCGGATTCGGCAATAAACGGTAGGTCCCCTCCATTCCTGCAGACACGCACGCAGGAATGGCCGAGAGTTGTAGGTCACTAGGCCCTGGTTCTTCATGAGCCGTTATGCCACCAAATTTCTTTTCTTTTTTTTTTATATAATATGTTACTATGCTGAAGATAATTGGCGGTCTTCAACGTTCAAGTAACAATTCTGGAACTTGTTTTTGAGACCATCTTGCTAAGAAAGTGCATACTCTTGATAATCTGTACATATTAGAAACTCTTGTTTCTCTTCAAAATAAATAATGAAATGAAATTATTTGTATTTGTAGGAAAAAGTATTTGATGGGAGTTGACTTCAACCATAACCATTTGAAGATCAAGCTGGTTGTTTTTAGTAAGACCAATAAACCTACATAAGCGCAGGGTAGGTACTAGTCGATTAACTGCCCTAACAGAATGGAGACGGAACCGTAGCCGCAGCTGGAATAGCTGTCAAAATATTGAATACACACAAATTGAATGTTGCGAACACAACGGAACGTAGCCGAATACGTAGCTGCAGCCGCATACGGAGCTGCAGCAGCAGACGGAAGAGTTCAACAATTTTTAACTTTTCACGTACGGCACTTTTGATGTTTCAAATTGTATAAAGAAAAAAAACAACTTTTTGGGCCGGAAAAAAATATTGTGGTTATTTGTATCGCAAAAAAAAATTATTTTTTAAAAATAAAAGTATTCGAAACAAAAATGTGAATTCTGAGCTTGTACACAAGAATATTGTTTTGTTTTTCTTCAAAATACTTTCAAAGCTGCACAGCTGCATTGTGGGCACGTAAAAAAATAATGTACGACACTTTTTGACAGCTCTTCCAGTTCCGTCTGCGGCTCCAGTTCCAGCATTCTATTCTGTTCTGTTCAGGCAGAGAGGGTTTTTGACTAGGTAACTACTTATGTCATAATAAAGATATGCGTTTAAATGAAGATTTTAATAACTAAACAAATTGATTAAGCAGCAAAAAATTGTAGGTAAGTACCTGTCTACGTGTTTTTGTTTTTAACAGTTCCGACCAACTTTGTCATCAAAAAGAACTGTCAAAAAATTCTAATAGGTGCAAGTGTATTTGTTTAAAAAAGTGCATACTTAAAAATTAATTCCCTACGCATCTACCAAACATTATTCGATAAAAAAAATTTACAATTTCAATCAATAGAATAACATCTTAATAATACTACTTATAGTACAAATTATTGCTATCAACTAACAATCCAAAAATACACATTTTCGACACAAAAAGGGCCATGTGAACACAACTCAGTTTCTGTGTGTATTCTTTTACTTGAATAAAAGTTTTTGAAAGCATTCCGGGCTGGAGGCCTACCAAGCTTTTTTTGAAACTTGTCTTAAACCTTTTCAATCATGTTTTGATACCTATTCGACATAGGTACTTAACCACTTTTCAATATTTAAACAAAAGTTGGTTAGATCACAAATTGTGTGGACTTGGTAAATGCGCGCTAAAAAATTACTCAGACGTCACAGTTCCGAGCTATCCAAATCTACTTATATTAATAAAACAAAAAATAAATGAAAAATGTCCACCATTTAGAAAAAATAAGGGATCTGAAAATTCATGCGCACTTTTAATATTTAATCAATCTCCAAGTTATTATGTAGCTATTTAATATTAAAAAAAAATATTTTAGCACATTTTGCCGGCATTTTAATTTTTTTTTCAATTATTCTTACCGTGAACATCATTGCAATCGTGTATTTTTAACTTCTCGGTGTCGCGCGATGTTAAAACAAAATTTAATACTCTCCGTCCTCCGTCTATATCTAATCGAAATTTCACCAAAAACGTATTAAGTGTGAAGTGAATTTATAAATACTAATCCTTCATTTTAACGCAGAACTTATAAATATGCCATTTTTCATATTGTTGGCGTGTTGAAATACAAATGAAGAGAAAATTAACACGTCCTTTTTTCAGCGATCGAGGAATCCTCTATCGGTTTTCCGCAAGCTTTCAATGCTGGTGTGTAGGTATATATTTAGTAGTTTTTTTTGTGTAACTTTTTCACTTTATTATATGCATTACGTTTTATAAGTCAATGTTTTTAATTATACAATATCTATTGTACTTTACATTTTTGTAATTTTAAGTCATAAAAATTAAATAATAAAATATTTGCAGCAACTTTTACGACACACCGATTTTTACTTTCATGCGGTCTACGGCAGTGCAAAATGGAGACGCGACAAACATTTTGACGAAGAAAATCGACAAGGTTTCGTTGTGTGCTTTCTAACGCCTCGAGCGCTACCTATATTTTCAAAGGGGAACTGACAGTTAACACATGTAGTAGCCCGATTAAAAATTTATTAAGCAGTGAACACAATGCAGACCCCCTATATCGACTTAAAAGCTCTCCCAAACCAACGAGAAACATTTCGGATCGACCTACAACGAAACTTTTCCCTTTTGAATTTGACATGGAATTATTGAATATTGAGAGTGCGATTCCGCGATGAGAACCTGGGAACATTCTTGCGTCGGCACGAAACATTCGGTGCGAATATGTGAGGACTGAAGAATGTTCCAAGATTCGCGTTGCGCCAGTGTGGGCACTCTCATTAAGCCTTAACTACATTGGCCACTTTTTGCAAAATTACAAAAGTAAAAATATTTTTTTCCCACTAGCGCAACTGTTTTGTGGAAAAGAATATACACAATTTTTTTAAACCAAAATTTAAGCTGTCTGCATCATTTTCATAAGTTTTCCATTGAGAAATCCCTTAACTACATTAGCGAAAAAAGTGAAAAAGTACAAAAGTAAAAATTTTCAAACTCATTTTGGGATAGTGTTTCTCACAGGAAAACTTATAAAAATGATGCAGAAAGCTTAAATTTTGGTTTAAAAATAAAATGTATATATTATTTTTTACAAAACAACTGCGCTAGCTGGAAAAAAATATTTTTACTTTTGTAATTTTGCAAAAAGTGGCTTATGTAGTTAAGGCTTTAAATTGAAGTATAACATACTCGAACAATAACGAAAAAGAGAAAGAAAAAAGGGCTCTACAATTTGATAAACCTCAGCAATTTCGTCTACCCCGGCCACCACATACGTCCCTCGCATACTTGCTTAGTAATCGCAAGAAAATATTGCAGTTGTAAACGCAGTCCAAACAATTTAACTTGGATTCTATTCTTCTGGTGTAATGGCTGCATCCCTCACAAATTTTCATTTTCTTTGGGCTGAAGAGCAACCCAGAAAGGTGCAATAACTGTCGTTCCATCTCGGTCAAATCGCAACTGTAAATTGCACGCGTTATCGCTCTAATTGCAGCCCCTATCTCAAAGTCATTATTTAGTTCCAACAATTCCACGGCGCAGCGCTGCTTGTCACACAGATTCTGAAACCATAGTTTTATTGCAAGCAATTTGATTATTTCTGTTTATTTCACTCAATATAAAGCAATTTTTGATAGCAAGATTTAGAATTTTTATAATGCAGGGTAGCCGAGGGGGTCCCACAGCAAAGCGAGCGGGTAATAGGTAGTTATAAATAAATAAGTAGATATGGTTTATAATTTTTTATTTTCATTAAAAGATTATGGAGTAACAACATAATTTTTAAAAGTTTTCTTATACTAAAGAAAACTTTCTATACAAAACTATTAATTAAACAAATGATTGCATAGTTCGGTATTATTTAATCAAGAATCTATTAAGAATATTAAACAATAAATAAGTTTTCTCTTACCCTAATACAGAGGCCTAATTATTTTATTTTATTTTTGTGTTTCTATTTTTGCCCCTTACTTATTTTACATTGAAAGTAATAAAAGCTATTTGTTGTATTGCTTAGAATATGTTTTATGCCTTTCATTGAGTCCAATTCAAAATTTATTTTATTCAATATATGTAAATGTATTTGTGTAGCTCATCATAATATAATTCAATGTTCAATCTTAATGACTGTTATTATGAAAGATAACGTGACAGTGAGATGAATGTTTCAATTAAATTTAACAAAAAGCGCACTGGGATCGAAATCAGTTCATTAATTTGGCTGAAATTTCTAAAAATCAAGAAATAAATATGATATGAACGTGTTTAATTTTTAAAACATACAAATAAATAAAACTTAAATCCTAAGGAAACTATGGTATCATATTTGGTTCTTGTGGTGCTCCCGTTGAATATTTAGGTTTGCAAACACATCCACTTTCAACCAGCACATAATCTTGACCTGTCAGCGTGACGGGGCCGAGGGGAATCACTAAGAACAAATAAGGCACATACGTCTGTGTGCATTCTCCGCGAACAACATCACATTCAGAAGACCTGCAAAAAAAATTTAAATGTTATAAGAACTTTTTTTACTTAAAAATATCACTCATACGACGTAGTGTACGAAATTAAATTCGAAATATAGGAAGATAGTCAACGTTGATATACACACGAAGGTTTTTGAAATATATATATTTATTCTGTTAAATTATTCTCATTCAAGTGAACTTACTATCTGTATTCTCAGAAATACTATTAAAATACAAAATAATTTATACTAATGTTTATGTTCTTCCCTCGAATTCTAGGCATTCAAATTAAAAGTGTTTATTGTGAATTGGTCTTCCACCTAGTTCAGGTCTTACGCCTTCGTGTCTTACATAAATCACAAGACAAAAAATATTTCAACACTCGTGACCCTGGAGCGTCATTGACCTCACATCTTTGAACCCAGTAAAGTGTAGTCTGTTGTAGCTTTTTTGTAATGAATCATATAGGTTAGATATTATTAATCCTGTTAAGTAAACATTTTTACATCTTGATATGTAATTACAGTTACAAAATAATTTAAATTTGGACACTCATATTAAATATCACTTTCTGATGTTGATGAAATTTAATTTCACTCTTTCTACTAATTATGATTAACATGTCTAAATTTTATCACGATTTTTGTTTAAACCTGTTTGCTTTAATAAAAATTGAAAAGGGAAAATTTAGATTATACATAAACAGTGAAATTACATATATGAAAAGAATAGGTATATAAAAACACAAGCGTAAAGTCTCGGAAAGAGAAAGCATCCAATGGCAGATGAGCTCTATTGTGATTCTAAAGGAAATGAAAATTGATGGTTTATTTCTTTTTTATGTTGAATAGCTAAGTGTTATTATATAAATATTCATAATTTACCACTATTTTTGTTAAAACTGTCCTTATTATTTGTAATGTCGTTTTCGTTTGGATTTTGGGAGTGTTTTATACCTATCGAATTAGGGAATTTTTATCACTCCAAATTTTCTATATTCAATAGGAATGTAACACTCCCAATATCCAATCAAAAACTACATAAGTATATAGTAAATTTTTTTTTCTGTGATACAAACCTACATATTATAATATTGTAATTGATAAATATAAATGCCTAAAATGAAGATTACCCCACTTAGCCTAGAACTCACAAATGTTTCAGAAAAAAAAATTATACATAAAGAAATCAAAAATTATAGGACATACGTATATGTAATTGGTTTTGAAATACCTTTATAGAAGTTTGTGTGTTTTTTTTTTATACAAGTAATAAAAGCACGATTAATCAGAGTTCTCTTCTTTAAAAAGTGTGCAAAAAAACTGAATTCAAAAAATGAATCGATAAGGAGAACATAATAAACAGCTAAAAGAAAAGTATTAGTTTCTCTGTTGCATGTGCCTTGCCTTGATAAATCAATCTCATTCAATACGTGACTTTGCATTAGCAAAATAGACCGCAATCTTAGATTAATGGCATTTTTGTCACCGATTGAGAAGAGAAGTAAGCCAAATTGCAGTACAGCGTCAAAGACGCGCGTGTATCTGAAGTCGTCAGGTGTGCTATTGAATTGACAATAGTGCTTAAAATGCTCTGTAGAATGTGAATGAAAGTGTGTACACACAGTGTGTTGACCTTATTCAATTGACATGATTAACTTTCATCGGATGATATGGTTGTATAAATTTATGCTTTTTTTTTTGTTTTTAAATTCATCTAATGAATATAAACACTTACTCGCATACTTCGAAGACGACTTGCTGCAAAAGATCTGGAAACTTCTGGACAATGGTAACTGGTTGACCTGATGTTAGGCTTACTCCGTACATTGGGGCTGTGGTATTGTAGCGTGTTTTACATAGTCGAGCTGGTGTTCCCCGGCACTGAGATGATGATGGAGAGTTATTTATTGCACGACCTGAAATATGAAAAAAAAATAAATATTATATATATAAAATATTCTATAAAATTTAAATGCTGTTGGACACATCGTGTTCTGTGAGAGAAATAAGAAGATTAGTATGGACTTTCAAGTATCTTCATTCGATTTCCACAAAATAGTAATATTCACAAAACATTGCAAATTTAAGAATAAAAGAAAAACTACATCAGTTGGAAAAATACCGACTCTAATACAATGTTTGGAACTTAATGAGCTATTGCGTAGTTTTATAATAAATTGAAATTCAAATTTGTATCCAATTTTCTTTTGCCTGTTTTGAAAAATGAGCTTTATTGACTTGTGTCTTGTATTTCTTCCGAACCGACGATATCATGAATATTCCAAATTCCGTTTATTTATTGAGTATATAAGGCCCGTTTGCTGATACGGAACATAAATACTTATGTTCCACATAAACCCTTAAGTGACACTTAATGCTTTGCACCAATCGTAAACTCAAACATAAAAACCTTTAAGTTGAACATAATTTAGGTAGAAGAAGAAGTGGCACATAAGATATTTATGTCAAACATTAATATTCTTTTACTGTTGTTTTTGACTCATTTGCCAAGTAATGTGAAGATACTGCTACGATAATATTATTAAAAAAATTAATAAAGATGGATTTTGAAATGTTGGACTTGATCGAAGATGACGTGGAAGTTCTTGAAATTCTAGAAGTAGGAGTTCCTCGTCAAATTTACGAGAGAAATGAATATTTTTACTCTTTTGATGAGCTATCTTTTTACAAAAGATTTCGCTTAACAAAGGAAATAACAATGGTTATTTTGAACCAAATAGAATGTTCTTTAGAATGTCCATCCAACAGGTACAAATATGTCTGAACAATATTAAAGTTAATTCATATAAAATTATTTCCCTTCCTATAGGAATAATTCTATCGCTCCTATTAACCAACTTTTGGTTGCGCTACGCTTTTTTGCAACGGGTAACCATCTCCTAAGTTTAGCCGATTTTGGTGGAATGCATGTATCAACAGTTTCAAGAATAGTTTTGAGAGTTTCAAGAGCAATAGCTAAACTTGGAAATGATTACATAAAATTTCCTAAAACTGCAACTGACATTTCAAAAACCAAACGTGATTTTTTTGACATAGCATCGTTTCCAAATGTAATTGGAGCAATTGATGGCACTCACGTCAAAATTCAGTCTCCCGGTAAATTATTATTTATGATTGATTCGAAAATTATATCTATTGGTTTGTTACATTAAGGTGGACCTGGAGAAGTTTTTCGAAACAGGAAAAGTTATTTCTCGATCAACGTTCAAGCGATTTGCAACGCAAAAATGATATTTACTAATGTGGTGGCTAGATGGCCCGGATCTACCCATGACGCAACAATTTTCAATAATTGTAAAATAAGAAATTCTTTGGAGAGACAGTCAAATGCAAATGAAGAATGTTTTCTCTTGGGTAGGTTTCATTCAAATTTATTTACGTATTTTTGTATTTCTGTTTTTTTTTTTTTTTCACAAAACAGGAGATTCGGCTTTTCCCCAAAAATCTTATTTGATGACACCTCTTCTCAATCCAAGAAATTCAGCAGACCAATTGTATAATGAGTCTCAAATTCGTTCTAGAGGTGTAATAGAAAAAGCTTTTGGGATTTTAAAAAGGAGATTTCCCGTTTTGGCTTATGGTGCCCGATTAAAACTGAGTACAGTATTAACAATTATAATTGCGACCTGCACTTTGCACAATATATTGAGGCATAATGGTATACTTGATGACCCTCCTGAAAGCTTCGATTTTAGTGAAGAAGATCTACAACGTGTTATTACTGATGGACAGATACATAATGAAAACCCTTCACAAAATAACGATTCAAGCTCGAACTCCTTAAATTTGAATATGCAAAAGCGTACGGATTTGATAAATAACTATTTTGCAAGATTGTAAATATTATATCAAGCTTCATAGATCGAAAACTCAAATAAAAAAAAATAAACAAAATTTCAACTCAAAATAAAATTAGTTTATCACAATTTATTCAATTTTAATAAAAAAAAAACTAATTAACATTTTCAAAGTACATAGGTACATACAAAACACAAAAAAAAAGAGAATATGTAGAACAAAAATTGCTCAGTTCATTTCTTTGAATAATAATTCAATGTCTTTTAAAACATTGTGGGCATCTTTTGTTGTGCAGTCTTCTTTTTGTATTTTTTTTAAAACTTGGTTTTTGATTGCGATATCTAGTTCCAAAGATTTTCGCTTTAGTTCGTGCTCAACATTGCTTTGATATTTTTTTTTAATGGCTTCTTCTTTTAGCGTATCATATTGCAGTTTCGCTAGTTCAATCTTAATTTTGGAAAGCTCGGAATACTGCTCAGAAATCTTGCTGCTTTGCAATGTAGAGGCAACTGGTCTTCTTCTTGAAGACCATGAAGTATTGTCCAATTGTTCGGAGTTTCCAAATTGTTTTTTGAAACCCTTTGTCATCATTATTATTTCTGGTTTAGGGCCTTTTTCAATATCATGCGATGTTTCATCCCCAAAAAGTATGTCATCGCCGGTGTGGGCTGGGGTTTTCAACTTCGGATGAACTTTTGTTTTTAGCATGGACGGCTTATAATGAGTCCAGTCGTTTGATTTTTCCTTCTCTTCGCGCTACAAATATTTGTAATTTGAAATAAACAGTTGATATTTTCAAAAGTTTATTTATAGGTTACCTTTTCGTTTTCTTCTTGTTCAACAAAGTTGTCACCATCAAATTCATTTTCCAGACCATAAATAGTTTTTGGATTCATAATGGTTACGGCCAGATCAAAATTAGGGTCTGAAGGTGTGTATGGCTTTCCTCCTCCTGTTTGTACACTCGAACTTCTTTCTTTTGCCGCCTCCTTCCTTATTTCGGCTTTGTAATTATTATAAAACCTCTTCAGAGATTCGCTATTCCTATAGCATGACCCCGACTGGCTGTTAAATTTTTTTTCAATCCGTTTCCAAGCAGTTTCCTTGTCTTTCCAGGTTGCACCATCCGTTTTTTTGTTTTCTATAACTTCTTTTTCATCAAACGCACAATGAAGAAGAAGCGTTTTTTCATTTTGTGAAAAATTCGGGTTTCTTTTTTTATTAATTTCCGACATTGTTAAAAAATAAAGCACCGTAAAATACGCTTAAGAACAAAAACAAACCAAAACTCACAATAATTTGACATTTGCGTAAACCGACTTGAAGTTAGTTAAAATTCAAAAGTCGTCACTTACTATGATGAACATAAATTTTTTCGTGCAACTTACATAAATTTAAGTATCACATAGAATTTATGTGGAACTTAGCTATGCATAAGATTTATGTTCCGAATCAGCAAATGGGCCTTAACTGTTTTAAGTTTATGATTAACAACTCATAATGGTGGATTTACGAATGTAAATGTAAATGTGTAGTTCATTCAAACACTCCTAATGTTTTAAAAATTGAACAAAAAATGAGTTGTGAGAGGAAATATTTATGCCCACCTAAATAAATAATCTAATGAGGCCCCAGAAAGTTCCACATATATGTAGATCTTCACAAGGGGTTAGCTGACGTTACTATGGAAATTAGATAAGCCCTTGCCAGTGACTTACCATTTTGCCTCGAGACTCGAAAGGGCAAAAAAGAATAAAAAAAAAAGGTGGTTTATTTGTGTTTCGATTCTGGGAATTTCTGTCAGTACCAGTCCGATTAACCACGGGGCTAATTTGCAAAACAGAAGTATACAATGTTGAGAATGAATAACTTTTTAACTACTTTAATATGTATTTCATATACCATATGAAGTGGGGTATTTGTGATGGGATAGCAAATCTTTCGCCACAATTTCTAACTATCACCGACATCATCACCGACTATTTGACAAATTTTCCTTATCTAGATGTTCCCAACTGAAAACTCTCCAGAGCCTTGACTAAACTTGGCAAAAGGCTGCCATATTTTCGGACGAGTGGCTGAATCTCATTTTTTCATGACGCCTTTTGATGATGATTCATTGTGTGGACTTAAATCCACTGATTGTTCAAACAAAAATGTGTACAAATTTTAATATTTCTCTCAGTTAATTATAAAATAAATATGCAACTACTCATATCAACATCAAAGCTCACTCAATCTGCCTTCTTTGATTTTTGTTTATAAATAATTTTGTACACAAATAGAATTGAACTGCAGTTATTAAATGTATTTTAGGGTCATTAGACTCTTAAAATATACATTTAATTTATGCGATTGAGTTTCACACCTGGCCATTAAGTCTTAACTTAAGACTTGTTCTCCGCCAACCAGTGTTGATTTTATTAAACCGGATTTCTGAGTCTATATAGTTACTATTTATGTTTGTCACGCATAAAGATGATTAAATATATTATAAAACAAGCTTTTGAGTTGGATCAACTTTATAATCCTCATGAAAGAAAGAAAATTGTTTTCTTTATTTTTTTTTGGTTATAAATTCTAGAAAGTGAAACTTATGCCTACAGCCAAAATATCATCACCTAACAATCGAAAACCAGTAGGTAAGATAATTTGGCTAAAACAAACATTTGCACACCTTATAAGTATATATATACTTGGGGACACTGTATGCTTTGGTAATTATTTCACTCTCTATTTGAAATTAATTGTGCAAAAAAACTGGTTAACTTAACTATACATTTACTAAAAGCGAATTTGAATGTTTGAATAGAAATTGCAAATAAGAGAAAGTAATTGAAAATTGGTTCCAAAAAAAGAAGAAGATTTTCTGCAAATTTCGAGTGCAGTGAACTCTCTTTTAATTTTATTAAGGCCAGTCACGTTTTTGGATAAAAACAACGTCCCAAAACACGTTCCTTTATTTATCTATTTAGCAATGAGGTTGTATTACAATTGATCTTAACAAGATTAGAAGTTGTTTTAGTTAATTCAATTTTTGGAAGCACAAAAACTGCTCTGACTTTCCAATTAAGTAAAAAAAATATATTCTAGGAAAGTACGATAGTTTCAAAGAGAGCCAAGCATGCAGAAAGTTTCACTTATTCAACAAAACAGAGTTTTAAAAGAAAAAGTGAAGCAATTGTATTATGTATCGATTGTATAAAAAAAATTAAGGAAATTAATATAAAACAAAAAATCAAATTTCTTTTTCAGTAAATAACATACAAATTATCTGTATCAAGTTAAAAGTAAATACATACTTTCATCATTTAAGGCTTTAGCTCAATGTTCATAAATCGCGACGATGGGTGGACGGTTGTCACGAAAACTACTTTTTTTAACTTTTCCATAAAAATAAAAAAATATTATAGGTTGCATTTTAAAACCTCAAAACTAGCTTTTTAAACACAAACCAATGGCTATGGCTTATCTAATGCAGCAAGTTAAATTATAGATATGTAAATAATTTTAACTTATCATTTTTGATAGCTATAAAGTAGTAAATTGGGTCATCAGTACCTCTCAACAAAAACACAAACATATATATGCCAGTAAGACCTAGGGTCTTATAAATTAGGCAATGTTAGAAGGAATAGAAGGATAGGATAGATTTTTGTTGGCACAGTGGACTGAGAAATAAGGTTTTGATTATCTCATTAAATCCCAAGGGTGGCGTTCAGTTGAGGGAATATAGAAAAGAATGCTGCCTAGACTGGGTCTCGAACCCACACATCCAGGTTATCAGTCAAGCACTACTTCCACTGCGCCGGGGCCCACCCCCCAGTCAGTCTATATTTAATGAATTATTTTCCAAAACAATACATAATGTAAGTAACCGTATTTGATGGTTTGATATTTATGATGCTAACAGAAATCAAAACTTACCATATCGACCACCAGGAAGCTCTTCATTATTTGCGTGATCATAGGCTTTTAAAAGAGCACTTGTTGTGATTGCTGGGTCAAGTGTTGTGGGTATTTTATTTTGTCTACCTCTCCTCGAATTTCCATTCCAATTTGAAAACGTCCTCGCGACAGCTGCACTAAAAATATAAATATTTATTAATTTCAAAGAAAAAAAAAACTATTTAATTAATTATTTTCAAGGATGTACAAGCAAAAATAATTGTTTTAATAATTTAAAAAAAAAAAAGGAGAAACAAATTCATAATTACCTTGGATAGGGTGCATTATTTGGTCCTAAACAATTTGGTGAATCTGTAAGAGCATCACCGGATAAATATTTCAATCCTGAAGGTCCACTACATTTATCTTCACTTGCATAGTTTGACCAAATGGCAGCGTTGACAATATGAGCGTTGAGGGTGATAAATAATATTGCTGATATCGTCTGAAATTATCAAATATTTGTTTATTCTTAAAGTAAAAAAAAAATGCAGTATAAAATTGTTTACTGTCATTTTAAAACGAAAGCACTAAATATTATTTTTATTTAAAATAGCTTTTAACCACTTTAACTCCACAAAAATTGGATTTAATTAGAGTGATCTCACTAGCACTCATCTCATTTTCAGTTAAGTAGGGCGCCTTGTCACAGCTCATGAAGAACTAGGGCCTAGGGACTTACAACTCTCAACCATTCCTGTGTGCGTGTCTGCAGGGATGGAGGGGACCTACAATTGACTGCCAAACCCGAACTGCTAACTGCACTTTTTTATGACAAGATATACTCTTGGAGGTTTTTGTAACCGTTTTTTTTTTTTTTGTATATTATTATTCCATAACGTGGCTGGGGTATATCAAACCCAGACCTCCGGCATGACTACAGTCCTACGCACTAACCATCATGCCACGGCTATAATTCATTCTAATCAAAGGATCTTACTTTTGGTGCGCTTGAATGGTTTTATTAATTTTTTTCTTAGAGAATTTGCAATCAAAAATTTTCACAAAATGTCATAAAAGAAAAGTCTTTGTGTGACAGGTATGGAAATCCCTCAAGTAAAATGATTTATTATATTACAAGTAGAATCATCATTCAGAAAGCAAGAATCAAAGGCATTTATTCCGAACTAAAAATCATGAAAAAACTCTCTTTACCACAAATCTCCAGGTCAAGTGCAATTCTTTTATAAATAAAAAACCCATTACATGCATTATTACCTTTGTAACAAATTATGTAGGTACAGTCCGTTTACTTCAATTAATTAACTGCAATCAATATCACTTTAGCCATCAACCTAACCGTTTTTCCGCCACTTCTAATCAATTCATTTATAAGCCAAGATCTAACCGCATCTAGACACAATCAATACATCCACTCGCAGCAACCGATGCGATGGTTTAATAGGAAAAATTCCCCTCGATTACTGGCTGGTCAAGTTCACACAAACAGAGATTCTCTCTTTGGAACCCAAGATTCAAAGCCAATATGCATTAGAGGCTGCAATGTAGGCCAAAGGTATAATAACGTTTTTCCGTTTATGACAACAACGTCTTAAGTGTAGATTTTCTAGTTGTTGTTGTTGCGAATTTTATGGTGGCCCGTTTGTTTGCATCAGTTGCTCTTTTCTTTCATTTTCCTTCATCTTTGAGACGCAGAGACGTTAAGTTTCGTTTGCCTTGTGTTGTTATGGTTGCATTTTATTCATGTGCATCACAAAAAAACTTAACTATAACAACATTTTTTAAGAAAACTTAAAACTAAAAGACTGTCTCAGCCTCTCAGAAGTCAGATGCACGAAGTTAGAATGCGAATGCCTCGTGCAAATTGGATCTGACAGATATTTTTTTTTCAGACTCTTTTTAATCAATGAAGAAAAAAAAGAGAACAAGAGTTGGTTCTTATGCCTTTCTGCTTGAGGCTTCAGCTTTTCAGACTTGCGAGTAGTTCTCTGTTTGTGCGTTTCACTTAGAATGTTAAATGTGTGTGAAACATGGATACAGTTTATATGATTTTGTTCCTCAGGAAGGTTATGGTTAAGGCAATAAACGAACTTGTAACCTGTTTATCTTGTTTAAGCCGAACAAATAATGATGGTTCGTGGTTGTGCGTAAAAGCAAAGAAATAAAAACTGTTGATTTTATGGAATGATGAACAAGTTCAGCATGGTAGAGGTTCAAATTTTGCAAACAAAAAAATTTGTAATTCAAAAACTAACTGGTGACAATGTCAAAGACAAAATGCAAGGTACTGTGGACATAATAACATAGTTATATATAATAACAAAGTTATAAGAATAATAATGATAGGAAATACAACAATGTAACAATTTAAAGATTTCTTTTTTTTTGTAATTTTTTCTCAATATATTGAGACTAGAAAAAATAAATAAAATAAATTTGATGGCACAACAGCTCATGAAGAACTAGGGCCTAGTGACTTACAACTCTCAACCATTCCTGTGTGCGTGTCTGCAGGAATGGAGGGAACCTACAGTTTATTGCCGAATCCGAACGGCTAACGAGCGGCACTTTTCTGTGACAGGAGATACTCTTGGAGGATTTGTCAATTCCTCGCAAGAGGCAGTAGCCGTTTTTTCTTTTAAATAAATAGGTGGCGAGGCTGGGGATCGAACCTTAGACCTCCGGCATGACAGTCCATCGCACTAATCATCACGCCACGGCTACTACATTGAGACTAGAAGCAGTGCAAAAAAGATTTATGCGATTTTGCCTTTAATTTCTTCCCTGATCCCGAGATCACCTTCTAATAGACCCTCCTTTACCCTCAAAATATAGACAAAATCTTTAATTTTGCTTTATTTCTGGGATATTAAATGGTTCTAATTACATCTCTTCTCCATCAGTTCTGTCTCAGATAAAAGAAAGAAGCTTTATCCTTATTATTTATACATAAATAAAAATTTCATTTGTGTACTGTACATTTCATTGAAAAATAAGCAATGTATATTTTCCTTCTCTTATCTTTTTGGATCTACATAAATCATAAAAGCTCACAAATTCTACCTTTTACTCTTGAAAAAAAAAAAACTTTGGAATCTGCGGTAGAAAAGATCTAAAAGCTGCACTTAAACTTCATTTATAATAAAATCCACTTTTTTGAAATGTATTTTTTTTTTTTGTATTATTTCAAACATTGATTTTTGGAGATGCTTTGCAAATCAGAATGTATTTATTTAAATAATACAAAGAGGAAAAGTATACAAGTTTATTGTATTAATGTTTCAATTTCAACATACACGTGCTAACTACTTCAAACCAAACTACTACTTCCGTAAGCGCGATGCACTCTTTAAACATTCATTAATTAGCACCTTTTCTTGTCTACCTGTGTTCTGAAGATTGATGGATGTTATGTCTAAAAAAAACTTCTTTAAGTGAATTTAAATGACTAATCAGATATACATACTATAATGAAAGACATTGACCTCACCAGGTCTTATATTATACACGTTATACCTACCTACCTATGTAGTACGTATACCGGGTGACAAGCTGACAACTTTTATTGCTAATTAGACAAAGCATTAATTTGTGTATTCGTAGTGCCCATGCATATGCATACCAAAATACTATAAAAATTGAATAAATTAATGATCTTGTCATGCTGTTCATTAACAAACAATTATAAGATTTTAAATAAATCATATACGAAGCTGATGGTTGTGTTTAAAACAAAAAATAATAAAATAAATAATATGTAAATATATGTACATATGTAGTTCTAATATTCCAGTTCGAAATTACTTACTTTTTCTTTGTTGTTTAATTTCAGCAAACGAAAGAGCTGAGGTAAGAGCTCTAAAACATTATTATTCTATTTTTTTGCGTGGTTAGCTGGCGAAAAAGATTGTTCCAATCCAAAATTAAAGGAAACGTGTACAAATTGCAATAAATATGAAATGGTATGATCTTAGGAATTTTAAAAATAAACAGTGGAACCACTTTGAACTTGATTTAAGGAACTAATTTGAATAAAGTTCAATGAAACATCCACCTGAATCAAAATTTCCGATAGAATTGAATAGCAGAATAGCGCAGAGAATACATACATACATAAAATACTGATTTTTTTGTTACATAAATGTTAACTTAATTTCTTATGATATTTAAATTGTGAACTTACAACAAAGGATATTGTCACTGCCCTGCGCTATGTCATCTGAAAAGCAGACTCCTGGGGAAACACTTCTTCGACGATTTAGTGGAACTCTCTGATATTCCTAGCAAGAATCTCTTAAAGTTCATTAACGCTACCAAATGGCTCGAAAGTCCCTAATATCCCGTCTACAAACCGACCTCACAATTACTGAACAAATGCAATGATGACTGTAAGACGCACACATTCCTACGGGAGTGGTAATAAAGGAGTTAGGGCAGCTAGCCTTACACCAGTCTTGCCACTCTTGCGGTGAATGTGATTGTCATTTGAATCTGTGATGGCCGTTCCTCCACAAGATCGATAAAATTCTCTTGTGGTAGGGAGCGACCCTCTCGATTCACCCCAGCCTTGACATAACAGAGCAAACTTACACCATAACCACTGACCTATCAAACCCACCCACCAGGCGTTGTGGGGAGCCAATTGCTCCTCCGGGCATGGTGGGGGGAATGATCCACTCAGTGGGGGTAAAGGAGAGGAACACGCCCTCAAATGACAGCGGTGACGCAACCTCCCCTCAACCCGGTGTCAATGCTTCTGATGACAGCTACTGGAACCCCCCCGTTAGCCTTAAGCAGCTGCTTGCTGAAATCTATCCCCTTTAACGGAATATGACATGTCTTGTTTTTTAGCATAGGTTTCCTCTTTTTAACAGGGTATCACAATGGATCTACATTGATCTAAGTGTGACGGTAACAAGATCAACTGTCAGCCCACTTACCTAACCTAACCTATATAGCAAATGAATAGAAAGGAATAACAATTCTAGATAAACAACTGTGATTTTTTTTGTTTTTATTTTTTTTATATATAATTATACACTTATACTATTTTTTGAAAGTTATGTTAAATATTTATGACAGAGCTTTTAATAAAATATGTATCTAGACCAAATGAATATTTAACTAGGTTAACGATTTTTTTAAATGCGATTCCTTTTAAATTAATCACCGGAAAAGTATGTTATATTGAATTCAAAATGCCGTATAAGTAAGTACTTGTGTTTTTTACAGAGAATTCTTAGCTTTTTTGATTTTATAATACCTACACAATTGATATATACGCGAGTCATTCTTTACAACTAAGCAACTATCTAAAAATCATTTTCTTTCGTAAATTTTTTGGGTGGGCTGGAAATCTTGAGTTCTATTTGAGTAATATAAGTACCACAAAAATAAACTCATGAAAATTATTTTAATAAGAATGTTTTTGAAATAGACTATACATTTGTATAAAACTAGCTGACCCGGCGAACTTCGTTCCACCTTTTTGTATCGATACACTACCAACTCGTATCAATCGCCAATGTATAAAGACGCGTTCGAAAAAAAAAAAAAAACATTCAGAATGTATGCAATTTATTGTTATCACGACTTTTCCGGCCTAATTTTCCAATTTATATCTCTGTAGTGTGTTTATCTGGTTCAATATAAATCCAACAAAAAAAATCCCATCCAATTTTACTGATGTTCAGCTGAGTTATGCGCGTACGAACAAAAAACTAAACTAATTCAGGAAATTTGAAATTTCACCATATTCTGACTTTGTCGGTCGGACGAATTTTATAATTTTTGGCACCGTTGTGTTTCAATCTAGTTCAACGCAAATCCATGCAAAATTATTTTTGCAAATGTTGCTGAGAAATTCTAGGATTTACCGGTAAATTCAATACTTCGGTTGTTTACGGTAACATTATGTAATAGCTTTTACCTTTATAGTCCGCTTTTTATTTACAATTATTCTTGTTTATGAGAAGTTTTGCAATATTTTTAAATTTATTTTTAATATTTCTTTCTTTATTTTTCTCTCTCTTTTCTCTGTCTTTATCTCTCTATATATATATATGTATATATCAGTACAATTTTATATACAATTTGTTACGAACTAACAAATAAGACAAAGAGACGAATAGAAATCGATGGAATTTCAAAGAAACGTGTTGTACTTAGTTCAAATCTCTTATATGTGTATGTTTAGAACTACAAATTTCTAACCTAACCAGTAACCAATAAATTAAACAAAATTAAAAAGTTTGTAGCGAAAATCAGACAAAGTGAGGGTTTGAAAAAAAAATACGAAAAATAAATACTCGCAATAAACCTACTCAGTTTATGCTTACGTTTATTGTTGCCAATATGTACTATTTTGTACTTCTTATTCTTACAATGGATTTCTTTAAAAGCACAGAATACAAACGTAACATTATCATTCTCAATTTGGTCTATTAGTCTCCACATTCCTTTGAAACATTTGGCACGGAGGAATCGGAATATAGCCGATCTCATCATTAATGTCAAACGGAATATAAGCTAAGACAATATATTCAAACTATGTGACTGTCATATAAATTACCTGAGACCGAACAAACTATTGCACTTTCCTCTCTTTTTGAACACCTTTTTCAGTCATGGTTCTTACTGAATTAAAAAAAAAAAGGAAAATAAATATTCTCTTCCTTCTCTTTATTCCAGTTTTAATACTTGTTGTTGTTGTAAATATTTAACGTGACTTCTCAGATGATTCAATATGATAATCAGCTAAAGTAGGTTAAACATATTCATATGGACAATCCTACTTTTGGAGAATCATTTTACGATTGGGGTCAACTGCGGTAATATACATATATCCCCCACTACCTGTTGAATTATTCTGACTTGAGTTCTTTGCCTTATGCGATTTAAATTGAAATTATTTTCTTATTTGGGAAGGAACCACCCACTCAAAATAAACAAAAAATAAAACAAACACTCAAAGCACAAAGCTTCTTATTTCATGTTACGATGATGACGATTCACAATAAACCAACCATTAGATAAGAAATGAGTTTCCGTTTTCAGGAAAGTTAAAGAAAACCTCATTCATTATATTAATTTAATTTGCTTTAGGATTCTCATCTCAAACCCCATTAAAGTTATGCTCATTATATCGCTGACCTAGATGGCACACTGTGACTTTTTGATTTTGACAATAGTAAGACAAAAATTATAACCATTCCTTCCATGAAGGTAGGCACGACTAAAATTTGTGAAATTATAAGTTGCGGGCCAAATTCCATATAAGCAAACACAGCATTATTAAATTTTAAACTAAAGAATAAGTCTCCTCTAACCAAAGATGAGTAGTGTGTGACTATCAGAACAAAAGGTACTCACATTTTTAAAATTCTTGCTTTGCTGAGAAAGTTGTTTTCGCTGTTATATCGCTGAATTGATTTGATGGCAGCGAAAGTATGTGTATACACATACTATATTCACGTATAGGTTTTCATGTTTAAAAAAAAAAAGTAATTCAAAAAGGCTATTGATGAGTAACCAAATTTCATTCGCATGGTAATAATAAACGATTTATCTTCTTTCAGACTATTAAAAAATTATAAGCTGCCATGGCAAAAGGGTCAACTGACTTATAGAGAAGACACGTGAAAATATTATGAAAGATTTACTACCATTTTTATTTATTTTCAAAAATATTATTCAATAGAATAAATTATACAGATAATTGGAACATAAAAAAAAAGTAAAAGTTATTTTAAATATAAAATGAAGATTACATTTTGAACATTTATGCTTATTTAATAATTCTATAGATTGATAATTTTTAATACAAAAAATAAAAACAAACCTATGCACGATGTTTCCAATTTTTGCCAGTATTATAGGTGTTTTGTGAATTTTTTCGAATTTCTTTCTAGCCCAAAAACGTGTTGTCATTGTTATTCTAAATAACAAAACTTATACATAATGGAGAATTTGGAAAATATGTTCTTCGTCGTACCATCCGTCGGCGTCGTAGGAATATTAGGATGCAAAAGCCGGAGAAAATTCAATTTTTTGAATTGCAAAATTAAGAATTTCAGGGCCTAGATTGTGTAAGACGATCAATTGAACTATAAGTATAACAGTTTTGACAATATAGCTGTCTCTATCATAAAGGAAAATGTAAAGAGAGCATAATCATCAAAACGATGATCGTTCAATCTATCGTCTTACGCAATCTGGACCCAGTTTTCTTTTTATTTCGGAAGGCATTTTCTTTAATTTTTCGGAGCTATTTTAATATGATATCGTTAAACTAACTTGGAAGTAAACTTCTATTTTAATAAAAAAAGAAAAAGCAAAATTAATAGGTGCCGTTTTCATTAACCTTTTGATCAAAAACTGTAGTTTAGTACAATATGAATTTAACAATAAACAAATATAAATACACCCCAATTAGTTTTTGCAAATTTTAGCCCTGCTGTTGGATATCATTCGCAAAAAGACAAAGTTAATAAACATTACTTTTTTCAATACGTTTTCATTCTTGGATTTATCATAAAAATTAAATAGGTATACCTTTTATAATTTAACTGCGCGTAGAATGAATTCCCAAATTCGTAATAATTTTTTGAAGGCTATAAATTTTAAAATACATGAAATAATGTACATTCCAGATACATACACCAACTTTCAAAATATGTATGTAAGTACCTAGGGAACGGACTTACTATTTGAATCCGCAAATTATGCACAGCACATGTTGAAGTAGAAAGTGGATGCCACAAAAATTGTTTAAGACTCATCCAGTCAAACTTGTTCGTGGTCATAGTCTTTTATAACAAAAAAAAAAATTAGTATTCAATACGTCAAACACCTGTATTCCTTCCGGGTCAAATTATAAGTAAAATTAAATTTGACCAAATTCAGTTTATAATTCAAAATGGGAAAAGTGAAACAACCTTAAACCCACGCAAAAAAAAAAAAAAAACAGTTTATAGGTAACCAAAAGATGAGAAAAAAGTGATCATGATAATTTTAAATGAGGTCACTTACTTTGGACGAACTCCACCTATAGCACCGGTATTCCATTTTTGTTTCAAGTTAAGATCGTGACTGATCCTAGCGAGTGTATCTGAGTTTGTAAGATGTTAATTGATACAAAATTATGTCCGCCTTTTTACAAGTTTTCGGATATGACTTCAACCGTTGGACGTTATATATTTGCATCAACAACAAAACTGACCACCAGTTCAAAACTGAGAAACCGATATTTGTGACAAAATTAAAAGAAAAAAAATACCGAGCGGAAAATTAGCACTTAAACTCAGATTTAGCAGCTAAACACCAAACAAAATTTCTTTTTAAAACGAAACTCTTGATTCAATCTGTAGAATTTTTCCCGAGAAAAGAAATTTTCTTCTCGGTTTTATTCGTTCACACTTCTTATTTTGTTTGTTCTATGTGTGTGTTTTTTTTATTGCTTCGTTTTGTGTTCTTCTTCACCTTGAAATACGAACATATAGATATAAAATAGAAATTTCTTTCTTTAAGAACTCTGGGAGAAACCAACACGGAGGACGTTCTTTTTCAAAACTACCGAACCAGTCAACTGCTTACCTTGGACTGGCGATCGCGGTAGCATCTACCTTGCCTTAACCGTCTTCTTGGCCTGGTCGGGTACACAACTACAACAACTGTTGGTAGAGGTGCAAAGCTGGACGACACATCGATGAACATCATGACCGTGATTATCATTGGCATGGAACTAGCGATCAGCATTATGATCTAGTGTAGGACTATAGCGTCATCATGATTGGGCACAAAGCAAAAGCAATATATTTGTGCGAAGTGAAAAAAAAGAATTGATGACTTTTGAGAGTTCTTGAATCTTTGTGCTTCGGGCTTCGGCTGGTTAAATTAAAGCCGCGCCATGATACACATGTCATGGTATGTAGTTTTAAATTTTGTTGAGGATTTTTTCTTTAGTTGTCAAATAGAATTCATTGTATTTTTTTTTTTTAGTATGAAAATTCAAGAGCTTTGTAATGTTCACTTTCTAACTATCGTCGATTTACTGTGCGAGAAATAAATTATTTGGCGCGTCCATAAAAATATATATGTAAGTGTCTATTGTTCAAGAGCACTGAATACAATTAATACTTTAAATTATATGACGTATGACTATAAAAGCAAAAATTAAAGGGAAGTTTGACTTCAACATCATTTTATTAATGATTTTTTTAAAATTGTTTTTAACATCACAAACCATAACCAATCAAGTTTTATTTTGGCAACAAATGGCGAATACCTACCACAGAAAAAAAATTATTAAATTAATAATTTCGTGGTTAAGGTAAACATTCTAAAACTGAATTTACAAAATGATAATTGTTTCTTACAATAGGCACAATCTTTGCTGAAACTTAGACTATAATATTTTCGATATTATATGAATTGCGTTGTATTAACTTTCTGCTCGGGAATCTGAAACTGTTGTACAAAAAAAGGCACCGGATCTAAATTCTTTTAACATTCAAAATATACACAACGGGCTTTGGTTTGATTAAAAATGAAAGAAAAAAAAATAATTTTAAAAATATTAAAACATTTTTAAAATTATGTAATTTGATTTTATAAAGTGGAATTAAGTAGGTAAATTTGATTTAAATTTTAAATAACCACTTTACATTCAGTCCTGTCATGAATTCCATCGTAATCGGAATCTTGTTATGAATTCCGAAAAAAAAGTATCACAGAATCCGTTATCGAAGTGAAAAATCTCATACAAATTGCCATTACGAACGGATTCGGTCATAGTTTTTCTTTTTGGAACTCGTAAAGTTATCGATTACGATATGGAATTCGTATGATAGGGCTGATAAAATTTTAAGATTAACGGTTCAACCGATCGATTTTAAATTTGCAGGTACTGAACATAAATAAAATCGCAAGAATTTGCTCTAATGTGCGTTCACAATGTGGTTTTTAGCGCTGTAAATTTCAAACACTAGCTTTGTTCGTGTACTGTCCAAAACTACGAATTTCTACACAATATATTTTTTTTATATGAACATTGAAGTATTTTCGCTGAAAAATCGAAGAAATTCGTACTTTTGGACAGTACAAAAATGAGAAAACAAAGAAAAAATATATAGATATACTTTTAATAAAAAAAAAAATAATGAACTTATAAAAAATAGTCCAGTAACCTTGTCGTCTCATTGGAGGGATACTTTGCGTTAGATCTGGGGCCTGTAACACAACGTGACAAGTACTTGTATGACAAGTGAAAAGCGACAAAATTGTCGTAAATCCTGTAACACAAAGCGTCAAGTCTATGAAAGATCGTATCCTTCGGACAAGTATAGTTGGACAAGTGGATTAAGACTTGTCAACTTGTCACGTTGTGTTATAGGCCCCTGGTAGTTCTGATTTTTGGTGAGTTGTTTACACAGCCTAAAACATATCCTAAATCCGATTTTTTAGAAAGTAGTAAGTAAGTAGTAGTAAGTAATGTTGTTTATTTCGATTTATATATAATAATGATAGGTAAAATTTTTCAAGATTTAGTTTTCATAGGTTTACAATTTAGATAATTTAACTAATTTTTTTTTTTAATTTTTTTATTATAACTTTAAACAAAAAATTTCAACAATGACTTTCATCGTCTGTTGCGATCAATATAAGCTTTTCCAAATAATAATGACACCCTAGATTTGACACCCGATATTTGAGTGCTGTTTGTAGGTATTTGACCACAGAATTCCAATCCCTCACTCCGTTCAGGAAATCGATTATGGTGTTTAAGTCGAGAGTAGCACTTCCTAATGTCTTACGGCGTATACTCCTCAGGATTGGGCAAATTCCTATAAAATGCAAAAATGTCTCTTCCTCATTCATATTGCACAGAGAGCAGTTCAAATTTTCAGACTGAGTTCTTCTTGTTGCGTTAAGCATTATAAGTCCTGCCTTCAATATCAAACGGATTTTTGCGTTATCCAAGTCGTCTGTAACGTACAGTTTTGCGGCAGAATAATCAAGCATAATTGTATAAACCATGCGTTCTTGTTTGTTGTGCTCTTTAGAAAGTGTGGCCCATATTATTCAGACGCCTCAAGTTATCAGGAAAAAAGATGTGACCTTCAATGGCAACATAATAATGTTCAACCTAACTCATTGGAACCAGATTAGATATCCTTAGGTGTATGTATTATGTAAACCTGGTTGCGGGCTCAGCAAAAAAAAAAAATTTATTAAAACAAATCTCGAAAACCTTTTAATATGCTTTTAATAGTGTTTTTTTTTTTAGTTCAGCAGGGTCGAAAATGTACAAAAATATTGCCACTTCAATCTCCAAAAAATTTTTTTTGTAATATTGTTATTAATACAAAAAACTTACTTTATTATTATACCTAAGCCTACGTTCTGTAACTCTCACATCGAAAAAATCAGTCCAGAAACGCTGAAAAATAGAACAAAACTCATGTATTTTGTTTCAGTTTTAATCGTTTCTCTGCCAATTTTATGCATGTGAGAATTATAGAACGTAGGCACTGTTTGGCAAGTTTCCCACGATTGGTTTCACGTTATTTCATGTTACCGAACAGATCTATTATTTCAATTCATTTAAACTTTCAAATACCCCGCTGTTTCACCGAGACTGCAGAATGCTTTATGTGATGCATTAGGCAAGACCAATTCACCCCTGTTTCTGTGATATAACCAACGTTGTCCTCCAAGGGCCCTACCCTACTCTGTAATTCGTTCCGAAAGTGAAATTTCTCGAAAACGAATATTTTGTATTCTATTTCTAAAGCGAAGTGAAATCTACTACTTTCGAATTGACAATTCCAAAAAATGAATTTAAATTATTTCTTTAAAAATTATAATTTGTTCTTATCCGCCTTGTTTGTTATTCGTTTTGATTTCTTAATTTGACAGATCTCAAAAGAAATAATTTGAGACTCGAAAAAAACAATCTGTAAGTATTAAGTACTATTTTTTGCATTTCGAAAGTTTTACAGAGCACCAACTCAAAAGCAGAACGAAAAACATTTTCGAATAGGAATGGTTTTCGGAACGAAATACAGAGTATGGCCTCAGGCTATATCTTTCGAACACAGCACCTGTCTTAGCCTCACGACAGTTTGGGCTGATTATCGAGGGACTATACAGTAGTGCCTCGTAATCGCAGTATAGTGCTCTAAACTAAATAAATGTTGAAACTGTGCTTTTACGAAATTATTTTGTTTTGTTATGAATAGATGCAAATGTTGGTTCAGTCAGTTTATAAGAAGTAAAAAAAGTTCCAGTTGTGAAAGCCTCTAAAATCCGAAAACGCCTTGCTTTAATCAGTACAAGTGTTATTTTTTCATGATGAGTAGGAACATAATGCCTCCGCTCAAACATTTCTCAAGCAAAAGAAATAATTTTTTTCCTTAAGGAAATTGTACACTATAGTCTTGACTTTTATTATTTATTGTTTTGTAAAATATGTATGTAGTTATGTGGCTGTTGAAATACAAATAAGTTTTTTTTTGTAATTAAAAAAACGTATCAATAAAGAAACTGAAATTTTGTCAAATTTCTTAAATGTTTTTAAAAGACGAAGCATTCATATGCATATATTTTATGCATAATATACTTCTTGTCTAAAAATTTAGATACAGAACGTTTCCGTCAATCAAAGTCATTATGAAATTATTTACAAACGCTAAATGCACTACCCACTACTTGCTTAAAGTAGATTCTAGTTAAAATATATATGATTAATATCTTATAAACTATTATGCTAATATTATTCGAATTTAATAGAATTAACTCCCATATCGATTTGTCCGCCGCGATAGCTTCCCCTCTTTTTCTTGGTCTTTTCATGTTTGAAGGATTTACCGCGTGTAAACTTTAAGTCTTGGCTGGCTTTCGCTCCCCAGGATCCAAAGGCGTTTTTCTAAAAGTAATAAAAAGAAAAAAATAATAATAATAATAAAATAAATTAGTATTCTTGTAATGTTTGTTTTAGTATTAATAAAAGAAATATTCGCCTTATTCACTCACCTATTAAATCGAGTTTAATTTACATGAAACAACTAAAATTCGCAACTTCTGCCTATTCGTCAAATGTAATTTTTTTCGGTGTATCAAAACTTTTGTTCCCAAAGGATTTGTTGAAGCCTCCACCGCCCCCTCCTCGGCCACGTCCACCATCAGAGCCTCCTCGTCCTCTGCCACCGCCGAAACCTCCTCGACCTCGCCCACCACCTCCACGACCACGGCCCTCACCACCAAATCCACCACGTCCACCACCACGGTCACCACCGAATCCACCGCCGCGACCACGGCCACCACCTCCGAATGATTTACGACCTTCACCGCCTTCGCCACCTTCTTTGTTGTCATTTCCTCCAAAAGATTTTCGGAAGCCACCGTCTCCACTGCTACCAAATTTGTTGAAACCAGCCCCTCCACGGCCTCTGCCCCGGTCGCCACCGCGGTTTCCACCTTTAAATCCACCGCCATTTTTATTCTTCCAATTCTTTCCTTCTTCGCCTTGCTTTTCCTTTACGATCCGAACACGATTGCACAAAGTTTTGACAAAGTTGCGAATTTTTGGTTGCATCATAGTTTATGTTTTGTTGAATAATATGAAAATAAAAGAAAGGAGAATTGAATCACAAATTAGCATTGCAAACAAACCAAAAAATAAAATGGAATACAAATTTAGTTTTTCTTTTTTAGAAATGTGTACCAAAGGGTAAGTGCCCCAAATGAGGAAGTATTTAACAGTATTTAAATGCTTATTTGTGCCTCAATTTTCCTTTCAAACGAGAAAAACTTTTTGGGGCACTCACCTTGGCTTCAAATGAGTTATCTTTTACACGAGGATCTATTTCAACTTCCTCTGTAATAACACGACGGAATGGCGTGTTCTTTCTTGGACCACTACCATTTAAGTTGGGCTGGTTCTTTTTGTAGTTACCATTAGGAGTCGATGTGTCCTAAAGTTGAGAGTTTAATTTTTAATTAAAACTATAATTAATTGCAACAATAAATAAAAATAAGTGTTAGCTGGTGTAGAATCAGATTCTAAGCTAAAATGTACTGTCGCTTTCTTGATTTAAATGAAAAAAAAAAAAAAAATAGCCTTGGTAGATCGGCCTTGTGGCACTTAACGAACCTGGACTGCATGTCTGTGCTGTTAAGTTATCGGAATAAAACTAATTAACGATGGGTGATATGTCAAAGGGATGGCCTTTTTCGAATGAGATTGAGATATTTTAATCAGGTCAATGACATTTATATATTCGAAGAAATATTCCATGTTCTTAATTTGTTGGCATTTTCCTTCACACACAAAATATGCATTCTATGCTTCTACCTTCTTGTCACACTCGATACTCTTAGTTGTTCCGTTTGCCAATTTATTTGACAGAGAATTATAAATACAGGAATTTAAAAAAAATGAGTATTGAAGGGTGAAAATATACGAAATATTTGCATCATCATTAAGTTATTTATGCGAACAAGAGTTTTCTGCTTTAATGATAATAAAATAATCAAGTAATAAACTGAAAGTAAGTGGTTATATGCTTGTAGGTCTGAGAAAAAATATTGCCCAAGAATTCAAGAACTTGTACAAAGAAGCAGGTCAAAAATCCCAATAATAAAATTTGAATATCATACCAAAAATCATTACGATTAATTGTGTTAAAAGTTTAAATTAGCATCAACAACAACAAGTCAACATTTAGTTTTTGATTCGTGTTTGGAGTTTGCGCACCATTTAATGAAAGTTTTCCATGGTGAACACTACGAAAAAAGTAACGCCGGTATAAAGTATAAAATAATTAAATCAGTAAATAACGATTTTAAACAATTTCATGGGCAAAATAGCTCGACTTTATTAATAGAAAAGTTTTTGAAAACCACAGCGAAAAAATGCCCATTGGAAGTTTCACCAATTAAAAAAAAAAAAACAGCAACAGACAAACTAGAAAAAGCTCCAAATTTTAGTGCTTTTCGCACACAATTAATGGAAGTAGCAATTAATTCTGTACAAAAAAAAAATGGAACACCTTTCCAAATCTGCTGCAATATCTTTTTTGCTTGTCGAACAGCCTCAATCCGAAAAGCAGAACATAATTCGTTTATGATCTCGTTTTCATTTTTTTATGTGATTTTTCCTTTCGCATCAGCAACGAAAAAATAAATAAATAAATCCATAAAATTAACTTACCGCATTTCCATTTTCGCCAGCTTTAGTAAAGTTGCTGTACTTCGGCTTTTCGGCGGTTGCAGATTCACTTAGTTTGCGCTTCTTTCCGGCTTTTGGGGCTTCTTTCTTCTGTTCTTCCGAGCTGGAACTGTCACTCGAGGAACCGTCCTTTTTGTCAGTGGGAGCAATTGATTTTTTCTTAATTGGTGCTGATTGTGGCTTCTCATCGTCTGATGAGCTATCATCACTTGATTTCTCTGCTTTTTTGGATTCGGCAGGCTTAGAAACGGCAGCCTTCTTTGCTGGTGGTTCATCTGAATCAGAGGAATCGTCTTCAGAACTGGTGTCCTTCTTTTTGGGAGGGACTTTAGCTGGAGTTTTCTTGGCTGGTTTTTCATCTTCCGATGATGAATCATCTGAACTTGAATCGGCTTTCTTTTTTGGAGCTGGGACAGCTGCTTTTTTGACCACTGGTTTTACAGCAGGAGTTTCTTCCTCGGAGCTGTCATCACTGCTAGATGCCTCCTTCTTTGCCGGAGATGGTTTAGCGGCTACTTTAGGGGTGGCCTTAGATGCTTTAGCAGCTGGCTTAGTATCTTCATCTGAAGAACTATCATCACTGCTGGATGCTTGCTTCTTTGCAGCAGCAACTGGTGTTTTTACAGCCGGCTTGGATGCAGGTTTCTTCTCCTCTTCAGAGCTGCTGTCGTCGCTGCTGGATGCCTTCTTAGCAGGAGCAGCTTTAATGGGAGTCTTAGTTGGAGCGGGTTTCTTCACTTCTTCGTCTGAAGAATCATCTTCACTGGACGAAGCAGGTTTCTTAGCAGCCGCAACAGTCTTCTTAGCAGCTGGCTTCTCATCTTCACTGCTGTCATCTGAAGAATCTTCTGTCTCAGCTTTCTTAGCAGGAGTTGCTTTAACAGGAGTCTTTGCAGCTGACTTGACTGGAGTTTTGACGTCCATATTAACATCTTCATCGCTGTCATCACTATCGCTTGATGAAGCATCTTTCTTAGAAACTTTAGGTTTAGCTGCGGGAGCAGGTTTTGCAGCTTCTTCCTCTGAACTACTATCATCGTCACTCGACGACTGAGCTTTCTTGGGTACAACGGTAGGCTTGACGGGAGCTGCTACTTTCTTTGCTGGTGGTTTTTCTTCATCACTGCTTTCTTCTGAGGATGAATCCTCTTTTGCCGCCGCTGTTTTCGTTGCAGGGGGCTTTCCATTTGCAATTACTGGTTTCTTTGGGGCTTCATCATCGTCGGATTCGCTGTCATCGCTTGAGCTACCGGCTTTACCCTTCAATGCAGGCAGTTTTTTACTTGAAACACTCATATAATCTTTAAGAATCTCTTCAACTTTAGGATGTCCTTTTGGAAGGTTTACCTGGTTTCAAAACAATAGATTTTTAATGATTCTTTAGAATAATCATAAAGCTTGTAGCCTAAAAGCACATGGCGGTTTATTATAAGAGTTGTTTACTTACGGCTTTTGTTTTGTGCTTAAAAACTTCAGCAAGGGTTTTATCTTTTCTCATAAGATAGTCCAAAATTAGCGCATCAAGTAATTTATCGTTTGTCGCCATTTTTTTTAAATTTATAGCAATTTTTAATTTTTTAATTTTTTTAAATATGATTTGAAGAAACACGTGCCGTTGCGTACGAAGCGAATGGATCAAAGAATTTCTAAATGGAGAAAAAAAACGAGCGAGGAAACTTATTTAACTACACCACAGCCGTCTCTTTTTGTTTCACTTTCAGCAAGAAAAAGATAGCTTGAGCATACAGATGGCAATATAGTCGGCAGATAGTAGTAGTTCTGTTCTTTTATGTCGTTTTTCTTTTGCAAATAGGGATTTTGATCCCGGATCACGAATTTTCTTGGCAAAAGAAACGCAGACATCCCACACAAATGTATGTGTGGGATGTCAAATTTAATTTTGTCAAAAATAATTTTAATTTAATAAAGCACAAAATAATTTTGATAGGCAAAGAATCAAAAACGGAATGCAAATGAAATAGAAAATCACAGAATCACACAAAAGCACAAAATGACGTTTTATAAATAGTGTGTGTGCAAGTGCGTGTTTCATGTAGATGTAAATCTCTCTTTAATTCGGGATCAGAGATTTTGATCCCGAATTGTCAGGGATTGATTTTTTTTGGTTGAATGTAATGCAAAAACTTGTCCGGGATCAAAATCCCTCACAGGGATCAATTTTTTTTGGCTGAAAGAAAAACGACATTACTTTCCCAAACGTTCAATGGGCACGTTCGGGTCGGCCGTGTGTGAAACGGGTCAAACAGAGCGCGGCGCGGTCCAAAGGTTTTTGAAAAAATTTACAAAAAAAATTTGACCGCCGCCACGTTATATCTTTCTAGTAAAATATAGAGCTTTATATCTCTGTCTCGTTCATTTTTAAATGTCAAACTGAAATTCTTGGCAGCCATTTGTTCGTTTTATTTTGAAGGCAAATAATTTAGTTGGGTTTTGTTGACCGCCGTATACTTAGCAGGTGATAATCACGAAATTCATTTTTGTTGGTTCCCAGAATTTGGTCCTAATTTGGTCCTATTTGGGCAACCACTTTTAGAATTTGGTCCCACCTGGTTAATAAGTTATTAACAATTTAAGTTTTGGCGTAGACTTAGCAGGCATGGAAACAAAAATGGGCTTTTTTGGTGTCAATGGATCGGGAACGGGTTTGTCAAATTTGGGCAACCTTTTTCAGAATTTGGAGCATCATAGTTTAGTCAATAATTAACTAAATGTAAAACAATTGACATTTCTATAAACAATTACATTTTACAAACATCCATACGCTTCGTAACGTAACGTAGGTCAAGCTGTCATACTAGAGCTAAAACTACTACGTGTAAACGCAGTTCTGTCCTAAATTATTGTGAAACTGTCACTGTTTACTTTCGTTTGTTTTTATTTTTTGTGGAAAAAAATTAATCTTTTTCTTCCGTTTCGAATTATCATATATTTCTGTAGTAAATAAAAAAAATGTGTGTAATGGTTTCGGTTTCGTAAAAATAGCTTTTCACAAAAAAGCTAAACAAAATTATAAAAAATTATGTTAGGTGAAGTACGTGAAGTACTACCTATACTTTTCTCTAGCTTGACATGCCAGCTTTTTACGCAAGTCAAATTCTTTAATAGAACTTTTAGTCAGAATTCTTTATGTTAAAATAAAGATTATTGCGTTTAAAAATCTTCATTTAGATTTTTTTCAGAAATTGCTGTTTGTTTTTTTTTTTCCGGGCTACTACAAACTACAGTTTCGCTTCTACTCTTTTATCCCACTTGAAGCAGCCCAACATGGTTGTATTTATTATATTTGCTTTTGTTATTATTAAACAGCTAAGTGCAAAAATTAATAAATTGTGAAAAGCTACCGGAAATGTCGAGGGGAAAAAATTTTCCTCGAACGAAAATGTTAATGACAGCCATTTATTCCGATACCAATGAACTCCGAGGGAAACTTTCGAGCAAAAAATTGCAAGGGAAATTTATGTTCACGATTATCTCCAATTTGTCGGTTTGGTAGCGTAAAACGTCTTGCTAATTTTCACATTTTGCTGTCATAACCTATAGGAACAAAAAAAACGCAAGTGTGGGAAACTTGGTGAAAATTTCATGTTACCAAACAGGCATACAGAATGCAATCTACCACTTACGGTTTTAGATTTCCGAAAGTTGAATTCAAAATAAACAATACGAGACTCATAAAAATTAATCTGTAATTAGAAAAAGTATTGAATACTATTTTTTGCATTTTGAAAGTTTTACAGAGTAACTGACCTACCGATTCAAAAGCATAATGAAAAGAGCACTTACGAATGGGATTAACTTTCGGAACGAAATACAGATTAGGGTCCCAGTTGGCTGATATTTAACAAATACATAATAATAAGGAAATAAAACTTCTTTCATACATATATATGTACATATGTACATACTTGCAAGACTTTTTGCAAAAAATGGAAAAGTGAAAAAGAAAAAATTGCGCTAGAGAAGCCAGTGTGCGAAAAAGCGAACGAAAATTTTGTTTGATCTGTCATTTCAGACGGATTTGATAGATTAACACACAATTGGTCTGTTTGGTAACGTGAAATTTCTTGTGATTTTCCAAAAAATTTCACAACTTTGCTGTCAAAACCCACACCTAAAGAAATCCAAATTTCCCACACTTGGGTTTTTTTAGCTATGGGTTTTGATAGCAAAATGTGAAAGTTTGCAAGAAATTTCACGTTACCAGGCTGGGCCCGTATTACAAATTACGAAACGAAAGGCAAAACAACGATACTTAAGAAAACGATAGCCATGACATAGCCCGATTATGATTTACGAAAATGGATGCATGACCATATTGTAAGCGCTTAAATCAAATAAACCTATTTTTTTAAATTAATATGCGAGAGATATATATGTACCTAATAATCCTAAGTCAAAAGTGTCAAAACTATAAAATACGACTGCTAAAAATAGTCATAAAAGAAAGTGAGTATCGTTTTAAAAAAATGGCTATCGTAAAACGTAATCGCGACGTAACGATAACGAGGGATTTTGAACGATAATCGTAATTCGTAATACGGGCTCTGAATTTCTTTAGAACATTTTTTGATTTTTCACTTTTCCCCACTTATTTGCCAAAAGTCTTCAATGTAGATACATAAAGGTATGTATGTCTCACTTTTCCTCTTTCCGCATTAATTTTCTTTTTTTTTAATTGAGTGACTTAATTCAGCTTAATAATTTTTCATTCTTCTCCAACTCCCCAGTCGAGTGGGAACTTTCCACTTCATTCGGCCCTATCGAGGTAACCGTCGGAGCGGAATTCTCGAAGCAAAATGTCTCCGATTCGTAGGAAATCGGAGAATTCCGCTCCGACGGTTACCTTGATGGGCCGATTTCTTTCAGTCACAAAGAATTATAAGATGAAAAATTTTCCAAAAGGTATAAACATAGGGCAACATTTCAATTTTCTATTTTTTTTTTTTGACATTTTGGGTAAATGTTATTTAGGCGAGTCGTAAACGGTAAAGCCAACAAGTCACATTCCTCAAATCAGTCATTATACATAGGTATTATAAAGCCCTATTCTGCTATTCGATCCGATCGGAACTTTCGATTCACGTGAGTTTCATTCAATTTGCCCAAAATTCAATCTATAGAGTGCAAATCTTAATAGGTATTTAGTTTTGAAATTCTTAAAAGAATCTAATTGTTTAAATCTGTTTTTATCGAAATTCATAAACAAATTGGAGCAATTATTTCCCTTAGGCGGATAGCACTTTCACGTGAATGTTAAGCAGAATTGGGCTGATAATCTTATATTTTAATATGGCACCATTTTTATCCTGGTCCAATACTTAAGATATCATTTAAGTTTAAATAAAACAAATTGAGTGTCTGTGAAAGTATTTATATATTTGTAAATAAATATGTATATGAAGACGTTAAAATTCCAGATTGTAACATAATATTATTGTTCTGATTTAAAAAATGGTATTGAACAAATGCGCAACTGACTTGATGGTAACATCGTTTTCAAAAGGGAAACGGAAAATATGTTTTAGTTTTTTTGTCAGCAAATGTTTCAATGGCTCGGTACCATTTTTTGTTATAGTATTTACATTTTGATCCAATTAAGCAAAAAATTTACATTAAATCGTATACCATTTTGGTAAAAATTTCCTTAGCTGCGCTCAAGCGGTTTCTTGAATTTATCAATAAATAATAAAAAAAAATACAGCGAAGAAAAATAGAGTCGTTTCTGATGAGACTTGATTGAGACTAATAAGAGTTAGAGAGGCATAATTCGTAGTAATCCTTTATTTGTTTGTAATTTTTGTTAGTAAATTATATATACCTAATTTTATAAATATGTATTAATCCAATGGAAAAAATAAATTTTGTATGTTTACCTAAATAAGAATTTTGTTCAGTTATAATAATTATAATTTTGTTTCACGGTTTCTTTTTCTGATTTTAAAATTCAATATTTTAAATATATATATATAACATATATGGACTGTGTGTTTTCTTGTTGTTGTGGTGTGTTTTTTATTCTTTTTCTGAATTTCCTCGCAATTTATGTTGGAGAGAATTTTGTTTGAATTTTGTTAAAAGGTTAAAAATTGTATGACCCGTCGGGAATCTGTGCTGAATTTGGATTAAATTGAAATGAACCATCATCAGCCGTTGGAGCCAAATTGCTTTGCTCTTGCTGAAAGTTTTGGATAAATTAAATTAATAGATTTAAGATTTTAAATTTTTATCAGCAACACATATCTCTTCGGAAAAGTATTGCTCAATAATCTCATATGCAAGTTTGTAGATTTCAACATTCTCATGATTTTGCAGTCTTTCAATTTTTTCCAGACCATCATCGATTTGGGATACATGGTCTTCAGTCATTTTGAGCATATTGTTAAGTCCATCGAGAATAACCTACAAAAAAAAAAAAAAACACCTGAACGTCTATTCTCAAAACAAATCATTTGACATACATTAATAACTTGAGCATCCTTGCATGAAAGCAAGTCACAGAATGGCGGAATAACACCCTCACGGATTAACTCGAACACTTGTTCTCGGTTGCCACTGATGGTTAAATTGCTAATGGCCCATGCAGCTTCTTTTTGCGTTTGGAATTAACCTTTGCTTAGATTTTCGATGATTTTAGGCAGTAGGCCAACATTGATAACAGCCTGTACTTGTTGTTGGTTTCCGGCCGTTATATTGGACAAAAACCACACAGCCTCCTTGAGATGAGACAACAGTGCTGGGAAATAGGACAAGGCATTGTAATTGAGGCCAACTTGGGTTTGTTCGTCAGAGCCAGTCACAATATTTCCGACCGCACGTAAGGCTGCTGTTTGCACTTTGACTTCAGCATGCCCGAGAAGTGGAATCAACTTGGGCACCACACCGCTATTTTGTGATGTGTGATGTATAAGCATATTAAGTGCGGGTAAAATCTCTTGAATTGTTTTTGGTGGTGGTGGTGGCGGTGGATCTTTGTTGCGGCACAGATTCACAATTAACCATGTTACGTTTCGTAGAAAGGATATTGCGATGTCTGGATTAATAAATGATGGCAAAGGCTGAACTACCCCGTGGTTGATTACTAAGTCTCGCAAAACTGGACCGTCACCAATAATGTTGCCGAGAGCCCAAACAGCTTGTTCGCACACAGTTGTTGCTGGAGATGAGAGCAATTGCAAAAATAAGGGCACTGCACCTGCATGTACAACCTATAAAAATAGCAAAAGAAGAACAAATTAGAAAAAAAGAAAACACTTCTGGCTTAAAAAAAAAAGTATTGGGAACTTCCACCAAACGTCAAAAATTCTAGATGGGGGGAAAACAAACACACTATTAAAGGCGCGAACAGTATCGGTGTGCATTTCTATTTATTTGTATTGTTGTTTTCCCCCCATCTAGAGCTGCTTTTCGATGAAAGAACTGTCAAAATTAGAAAGAGAAAAGACAGAGTCAGATTCTGGAAAAGCCCAATTGAAAAAAGATGTTTCTGTCAGTTTGACATTTGATTTATTGGGACATGTGACAGATGTTTGTATGTTTCACATACGTTACGTTGTTGGGGTAGGACCTGTTTGTTTTAGTATTTTCGTATTAGCGAATACTTAATTTGCAAACTTCGTTTAAAAATTTAAAAGTATATTGTTAAATAACTAATGAAATATACTTTAGCAAACTCGGAAAAATCTCCTAGATTTGTGTAGAATATTTTTGATACGATTGATAAGTTAATATAACTTTTTCAAGGTCAGCAAGCACTACGATTCTTCAAATTCTGAAACGCATTTGGAAAATTATTTTCACAATTTGAAAATATATAGCTTACGTTTACATAACTTCTTTTTCAAGAAAATAATAATTATTACTAACTTTATCTATACTTCTCCAAATTCGGGCAATAATTACTTGAATTTCAAGAAGCAAATTATGTGATTACGTATGCTGCACAAATAATTCTTTCTTCTCGTTTTTGTGAAGCTCCAAATTCTGCAATTTCTACACAAGTTTCTTCAATTGCTCCTCAATTCAGAGAACATTTAACAGAATTTGGAGCACCACAGTTTTCAAGATATGGACATTTTAACCAAAGCGAACATGTGACCGCGTGTGTCACTTGAACAAATAATTGTTAATAACTCATTACCTGTGATGCTCCAAATTCTGAAATTTCTACACAAGTTTCTTCAATTGCTCCTTAATTCAGAGAACATTTAACAGAATTTGGAGCACCATAGTTTTCAAGATATGGACATTTTAACCAAAGCGAACATGTGACCGCGTGTGTCACTTGAACAAATAATTGTTAATAACTCATTATCTGTGATGCTCCAAATTCTGAAATTTCTACACAAGTTTCTCCAATTGCTCTTCAATTCAGAGCATATTTAACAGAATTTGGAGCACCACAGTTTTCAAGATATGGACATTTTAACCAAAGCGAACATGTGACCGCGTGTGTCACTTGAACAAATAATTGTTAATAACTCATTATCTGTGATGCTTCAAATTCTGAAATTTCTACACAAGTTTCTCCAATTGCTCTTCAATTCAGAGCATATTTAACAGAATTTGGAGCACCACAGTTTTCAAGATATGGACATTTTAACCAAAGCGAACATGTGACCGCGTGTGTCACTTGAACAAATAATAAATTGTTAATAACTCATTATCTGTGATGCTCCAAATTCTGAAATTTCTACACAAGTTTCTCCAATTGCTCTTCAATTCAGAGAACATTTAAAAGAATTTGGAGCATCACAGGTAATGAGTTATTAACAATTATTTGTTCAAGTGACACACGCGGTCACATGTTCGCTTTGGTTAAAATGTCCATATCTTGAAAACTGTGGTGCTCCAAATTCTGTTAAATGTTCTCTGAATTGAAGAGCAATTGGAGAAACTTGTGTAGAAATTTCAGAATTTGGAGCATCACAGATAATGAGTTATTAACAATTATTTGTTCAAGTGACACACGCGGTCACATGTTCGCTTTGGTTAAAATGTCCATATCTTGAAAACTGTGGTGCTCCAAATTCTGTTAAATGTTCTCTGAATTGAAGAGCAATTGGAGAAACTTGTGTAGAAATTTCAGAATTTGGAGCATCACAGATAATGAGTTATTAACAATTATTTGTTCAAGTGACACACGCGGTCACATGTTCGCTTTGGTTAAAATGTCCATATCTTGAAAACTGTGGTGCTCCAAATTCTGTTAAATATGCTCTGAATTGAAGAGCAATTGGAGAAACTTGTGTAGAAATTTCAGAATTTGGAGCATCACAGATAATGAGTTATTAACAATTATTTGTTCAAGTGACACACGCGGTCACATGTTCGCTTTGGTTAAAATGTCCATATCTTGAAAACTGTGGTGCTCCAAATTCTGTTAAATATGCTCTGAATTGAAGAGCAATTGGAGAAACTTGTGTAGAAATTTCAGAATTTGGTGCATCACAGATAATGAGTTATTTACAATTATTTGATCAAGTGACACACGCGGTCACTTGTTCGCTTTGGTTAAAATGTCCATATCTTGAAAACTGTGGTGCTCCAAATTCTGTTAAATGTTCTCTGAATTGAGGAGCAATTGAAGAAACTTGTGTAGAAATTTCAGAATTTGGAGCATCACAGATAATGAGTTATTTACAATTATTTGTTCAAGTGACACACGCGGTCACTTGTTCGCTTTGGTTAAAATGTCCATATATTGAAAACTGTGGTGCTCCAAATTCTGTTAAATGTTCTCTGAATTGAGGAGCAATTGAAGAAACTTGTGTAGAAATTTCAGAATTTAGAGCATCACAGATAATGAGTTATTAACAATTATTTGTTCAAGTGACACACGCGGTCACATGTTCGCTTTGGTTAAAATGTCCATATCTTGAAAACTATGGTGCTCCAAATTCTGTTAAATGTTCTCTCAATTAAGGAGCAATTGAAGAAACTTGTGTAGAAATTTCAGAATTTGGAGCATCACAGATAATGAGTTATTATCAATTATTTGTTCAAGTGGCACACGCGGTCACATGTTCGCTTTGGTTAAAATGTCCATATCTTGAAAACTGTGGTGCTCCAAATTCTGTTAAATGTTCTCTGAATTGAGGAGCAATTGATGAAACTTGTGTAGAAATTTCAGAATTTGGAGCATCACAGATAATGAGTTATTTACAATTATTTGTTCAAGTGACACACGCGGTCACTTGTTCGCTTTGGTTAAAATGTCCATATCTTGAAAACTGTGGTGCTCCAAATTCTGTTAAATATGCTCTGAATTGAAGAGCAATTGAAGAAACTTGTGTAGAAATTTCAGAATTTGGAGCATCACAGATAATGAGTTATTAACAATTATTTGTTCAAGTGACACACGCGGTCACATGTTCGCTTTGGTTAAAATGTCCATATCTTGAAAACTGTGGTGCTCCAAATTCTGTTAAATGTTCTCTGAATTGAGGAGCAATTGATGAAACTTGTGTAGAAATTTCAGAATTTGGAGCATCACAGATAATGAGTTATTTACAATTATTTGTTCAAGTGACACACGCGGTCACTTGTTCGCTTTGGTTAAAATGTCCATATCTTGAAAACTGTGGTGCTCCAAATTCTGTTAAATGTTCTCTGAATTGAGGAGCAATTGAAGAAACTTGTGTAGAAATTTCAGAATTTGGAGCATCACAGATAATGAGTTATTAACAATTATTTGTTCAAGTGACACACGCGGTCACATGTTCGCTTTGGTTAAAATGTCCATATCTTGAAAACTGTGGTGCTCCAAATTCTGTTAAATGTTCTCTGAATTTAAGAGCAATTGGAGAAACTTGTGTAGAAATTTCAGAATTTAGAGCATCACAGATAATGAGTTATTAACAATTATTTGTTCAAGTGACACACGCGGTCACATGTTCGCTTTGGTTAAAATGTCCATATCTTGAAAACTATGGTGCTCCAAATTCTGTTAAATGTTCTCTGAATTAAGGAGCAATTGAAGAAACTTGTGTAGAAATTTCAGAATTTGGAGCATCACAGGTAATGAGTTATTAACAATTATTTGTTCAAGTGACACACGCGGTCACATGTTCGCTTTGGTTAAAATGTCCATATCTTGAAAACTGTGGTGCTCCAAATTCTGTTAAATGTTCTCTGAATTGAGGAGCAATTGAAGAAACTTGTGTAGAAATTGCAGAATTTGGAGCTTCACAAAAACGAGAAGAAAGAATTATTTGTGCAGCATACGTAATCACATAATTTGCTTCTTGAAATTCAAGTAATTATTGCCCGAATTTGGAGAAGTATAGATAAAGTTAGTAATAATTATTATTTTCTTGAAAAAGAAGTTATGTAAACGTAAGCTATATATTTTCAAATTGTGAAAATAATTTTCCAAATGCGTTTCAGAATTTGAAGAATCGTAGTGCTTGCTGACCTTGAAAAAGTTATATTAACTTATCAATCGTATCAAAAATATTCTACACAAATCTAGGAGATTTTTCCGAGTTTGCTAAAGTATATTTCATTAGTTATTTAACAATATACTTTTAAATTTTTAAACGAAGTTTGCAAATTAAGTATTCGCTAATACGAAAATACTAATGTCGAATTCCATGCAACAATTTGAAATCGATTATTTTTTTTAGCTGCAAGGAATCTGTAAAAAATTCGATGTTTTTTTTGTAATTGTGTGTGTACCGTTTGACAGCAGTTTTGAAGCAAAAAGGTAAACAATAATTGCACGCACAAAGTGTTTTACAATTATTTAAAGTGCACTCAATTTTACGTTATGTTTTGTACGTTTTAAAGTAAATATATATCTGAAATTGGTTACAAAATAAAACGAAAATAGTTGTGCGTTCATACAAGTACAAAAAAACAAACAAATTCCAACACGAAAATCATCAATCAAGGAACGCATCGGCAAGCTGGGATGAATGGACTTTGGGCACTTAATTTCACAGTTAATTAAACCTGTTGATCACTTTTAATTCATTATCCACACTTATTTGATAAATAAAACACATTTTTATATATATATTTGTTTTAAATCTATTTAAACACACGACGAACACTGCGAATATTTGTTAAACACTGCAGCAAAAAACTTTTAACTCCTGAGAAATGTCAAATCTTCGTAGTGTGTGTGCAAATCCGTGTAAATCTTGCTAAAACCGAAAGATTTCATTTGTCCCGAAAATTCGATTTTTTCTTCTAAACAAACTGATTTTTTTCTAAGCAGAACCGATTTTTTTGTTGCATTGAAATCGCCATAAAACAAACAGGTCCTACCCCAACAACGTAACGTATGTGAAACATAATGTCTGTTCCTTTACTTTGAAACTCTGTGATTTTCTGTGCATTTTACTGCCATTTTATTTTTTTTATATGAACTTTGACAGAACGTTGGACTAAAATTCACACAAATGCACAGAAAATCACAGAGTTTCAAAGTAAAGGAACGGGGCTATACAAACATCTGTCACATGTCCCAATAAATCAAATGTCAAACTGACAGAAACATCTTTTTTCAATACTTTTTTTTTTAAGCCAGAAGTGTTTTCTTTTTTTCTAATTTGTTCTTCTTTTGCTATTTTTATAGGTTGTACATGCAGGTGCAGTGCCCTTATTTTTGCAATTGCTCTCATCTCCAGCAACAACTGTGTGCGAACAAGCTGTTTGGGCTCTCGGCAACATTATTGGTGACGGTCCAGTTTTGCGAGACTTAGTAATCAACCACGGGGTAGTTCAGCCTTTGCCATCATTTATTAATCCAGACATCGCAATATCCTTTCTACGAAACGTAACATGGTTAATTGTGAATCTGTGCCGCAACAAAGATCCACCGCCACCACCACCACCAAAAACAATTCAAGAGATTTTACCCGCACTTAATATGCTTATACATCACACATCACAAAATAGCGGTGTGGTGCCCAAGTTGATTCCACTTCTCGGGCATGCTGAAGTCAAAGTGCAAACAGCAGCCTTACGTGCGGTCGGAAATATTGTGACTGGCTCTGACGAACAAACCCAAGTTGGCCTCAATTACAATGCCTTGTCCTATTTCCCAGCACTGTTGTCTCATCTCAAGGAGGCTGTGTGGTTTTTGTCCAATATAACGGCCGGAAACCAACAACAAGTACAGGCTGTTATCAATGTTGGCCTACTGCCTAAAATCATCGAAAATCTAAGCAAAGGTTAATTCCAAACGCAAAAAGAAGCTGCATGGGCCATTAGCAATTTAACCATCAGTGGCAACCGAGAACAAGTGTTCGAGTTAATCCGTGAGGGTGTTATTCCGCCATTCTGTGACTTGCTTTCATGCAAGGATGCTCAAGTTATTAATGTATGTCAAATGATTTGTTTTGAGAATAGACGTTCAGGTGTTTTTTTTTTTTTTTTGTAGGTTATTCTCGATGGACTTAACAATATGCTCAAAATGACTGAAGACCATGTATCCCAAATCGATGATGGTCTGGAAAAAATTGAAAGACTGCAAAATCATGAGAATGTTGAAATCTACAAACTTGCATATGAGATTATTGAGCAATACTTTTCCGAAGAGATATGTGTTGCTGATAAAAATTTAAAATCTTAAATCTATTAATTTAATTTATCCAAAACTTTCAGCAAGAGCAAAGCAGTTTGGCTCCAACGGCTGATGATGGTTCATTTCAATTTAATCCAAATTCAGCACAGATTCCCGACGGGTCATACAATTTTTAACCTTTTAACAAAATTCAAACAAAATTCTCTCCAACATAAATTGCGAGGAAATTCAGAAAAAGAATAAAAAACACACCACAACAACAAGAAAACACACAGTCCATATATGTTATATATATATATTTAAAATATTGAATTTTAAAATCAGAAAAAGAAACCGTGAAACAAAATTATAATTATTATAACTGAACAAAATTCTTATTTAGGTAAACATACAAAATTTATTTTTTCCATTGGATTAATACATATTTATAAAATTAGGTATATATAATTTACTAACAAAAATTACAAACAAATAAAGGATTACTACGAATTATGCCTCTCTAACTCTTATTAGTCTCAATCAAGTCTCATCAGAAACGACTCTATTTTTCTTCGCTGTATTTTTTTTATTATTTATTGATAAATTCAAGAAACCGCTTGAGCGCAGCTAAGGAAATTTTTACCAAAATGGTATACGATTTAATGTAAATTTTTTGCTTAATTGGATCAAAATGTAAATACTATAACAAAAAATGGTACCGAGCCATTGAAACATTTGCTGACAAAAAAACTAAAACATATTTTCCGTTTCCCTTTTGAAAACGATGTTACCATCAAGTCAGTTGCGCATTTGTTCAATACCATTTTTTAAATCAGAACAATAATATTATGTTACAATCTGGAATTTTAACGTCTTCATATACATATTTATTTACAAATATATAAATACTTTCACAGACACTCAATTTGTTTTATTTAAACTTAAATGATATCTTAAGTATTGGACCAGGATAAAAATGGTGCCATATTAAAATATAAGATTATCAGCCCAATTCTGCTTAACATTCACGTGAAAGTGCTATCCGCCTAAGGGAAATAATTGCTCCAATTTGTTTATGAATTTCGATAAAAACAGATTTAAACAATTAGATTCTTTTAAGAATTTCAAAACTAAATACCTATTAAGATTTGCACTCTATAGATTGAATTTTGGGCAAATTGAATGAAACTCACGTGAATCGAAAGTTCCGATCGGATCGAATAGCAGAATAGGGCTTTATAATACCTATGTATAATGACTGATTTGAGGAATGTGACTTGTTGGCTTTACCGTTTACGACTCGCCTAAATAACATTTACCCAAAACGTCAAAAAAAAAAAATAGAAAATTGAAATGTTGCCCTATGTTTATACCTTTTGGAAAATTTTTCATCTTATAATTCTTTGTGACTGAAAGAAATCGGCCCATCAAGGTAACCGTCGGAGCGGAATTCTCCGATTTCCTACGAATCGGAGACATTTTGCTTCGAGAATTCCGCTCCGACGGTTACCTCGATAGGGCCGAATGAAGTGGAAAGTTCCCACTCGACTGGGGAGTTGGAGAAGAATGAAAAATTATTAAGCTGAATTAAGTCACTCAATTAAAAAAAAAGAAAATTAATGCGGAAAGAGGAAAAGTGAGACATACATACCTTTATGTATCTACATTGAAGACTTTTGGCAAATAAGTGGGGAAAAGTGAAAAATCAAAAAATGTTCTAAAGAAATTCAGAGCCCGTATTACGAATTACGATTATCGTTCAAAATCCCTCGTTATCGTTACGTCGCGATTACGTTTTACGATAGCCATTTTTTTAAAACGATACTCACTTTCTTTTATGACTATTTTTAGCAGTCGTATTTTATAGTTTTGACACTTTTGACTTAGGATTATTAGGTACATATATATCTCTCGCATATTTATTTAAAAAAATAGGTTTATTTGATTTAAGCGCTTACAATATGGTCATGCATCCATTTTCGTAAATCATAATCGGGCTATGTCATGGCTATCGTTTTCTTAAGTATCGTTGTTTTGCCTTTCGTTTCGTAATTTGTAATACGGGCCCAGCCTGGTAACGTGAAATTTCTTGCAAACTTTCACAAATTTTCACATTTTGCTATCAAAACCCATAGCTAAAAAAACCCAAGTGTGGGAAATTTGGATTTCTTTAGGTGTGGGTTTTGACAGCAAAGTTGTGAAATTTTTTGGAAAATCACAAGAAATTTCACGTTACCAAACAGACCAATTGTGTGTTAATCTATCAAATCCGTCTGAAATGACAGATCAAACAAAATTTTCGTTCGCTTTTTCGCACACTGGCTTCTCTAGCGCAATTTTTTCTTTTTCACTTTTCCATTTTTTGCAAAAAGTCTTGCAAGTATGTATGTACATATATATGTATGAAAGAAGTTTTATTTCCTTATTATTATGTATTTGTTAAATATCAGCCAACTGGGACCCTAATCTGTATTTCGTTCCGAAAGTTAATCCCATTCGTAAGTGCTCTTTTCATTATGCTTTTGAATCGGTAGGTCAGTTACTCTGTAAAACTTTCAAAATGCAAAAAATAGTATTCAATACTTTTTCTAATTACAGATTAATTTTTATGAGTCTCGTATTGTTTATTTTGAATTCAACTTTCGGAAATCTAAAACCGTAAGTGGTAGATTGCATTCTGTATGCCTGTTTGGTAACATGAAATTTTCACCAAGTTTCCCACACTTGCGTTTTTTTTGTTCCTATAGGTTATGACAGCAAAATGTGAAAATTAGCAAGACGTTTTACGCTACCAAACCGACAAATTGGAGATAATCGTGAACATAAATTTCCCTTGCAATTTTTTGCTCGAAAGTTTCCCTCGGAATTCATTGGTATCGGAATAAATGGCTGTCATTAACATTTTCGTTCGAGGAAAATTTTTTCCCCTCGACATTTCCGGTAGCTTTTCACAATTTATTAATTTTTGCACTTAGCTGTTTAATAATAACAAAAGCAAATATAATAAATACAACCATGTTGGGCTGCTTCAAGTGGGATAAAAGAGTAGAAGCGAAACTGTAGTTTGTAGTAGCCCGGAAAAAAAAAAAACAAACAGCAATTTCTGAAAAAAATCTAAATGAAGATTTTTAAACGCAATAATCTTTATTTTAACATAAAGAATTCTGACTAAAAGTTCTATTAAAGAATTTGACTTGCGTAAAAAGCTGGCATGTCAAGCTAGAGAAAAGTATAGGTAGTACTTCACGTACTTCACCTAACATAATTTTTTATAATTTTGTTTAGCTTTTTTGTGAAAAGCTATTTTTACGAAACCGAAACCATTACACACATTTTTTTTATTTACTACAGAAATATATGATAATTCGAAACGGAAGAAAAAGATTAATTTTTTTCCACAAAAAATAAAAACAAACGAAAGTAAACAGTGACAGTTTCACAATAATTTAGGACAGAACTGCGTTTACACGTAGTAGTTTTAGCTCTAGTATGACAGCTTGACCTACGTTACGTTACGAAGCGTATGGATGTTTGTAAAATGTAATTGTTTATAGAAATGTCAATTGTTTTACATTTAGTTAATTATTGACTAAACTATGATGCTCCAAATTCTGAAAAAGGTTGCCCAAATTTGACAAACCCGTTCCCGATCCATTGACACCAAAAAAGCCCATTTTTGTTTCCATGCCTGCTAAGTCTACGCCAAAACTTAAATTGTTAATAACTTATTAACCAGGTGGGACCAAATTCTAAAAGTGGTTGCCCAAATAGGACCAAATTAGGACCAAATTCTGGGAACCAACAAAAATGAATTTCGTGATTATCACCTGCTAAGTATACGGCGGTGTTTTGTTGAGCTAGTTACTGTGCCGATTCTGCAATGTACCACATTAAGCCATAGAGCTACTGAAGATCAATGGTCTTATTAATAAACATTGTCTAACTTTAGACAGCCGTCCAAGTTTTTAAAAAACCTTTCTAATTTTTGCTAAAGTAATCTATCTTTTATCTTGCTTTAGACAACGTAATCTATTGTCTAAACCTAGAGAAATGCAATATTTTTTTTTTATTAAAAAAGCATATTTCCGACTGTTTCAAAATACTTAGACATAGTTTAAACAGCCAATAATCTAATTAATAAGACCACAAATGTCCTGTTAACTTGTTGGTAGAATTTTCATGTGAAAATTTTTTAATGTGAAGAATTTTTTAATTAGTTAATTAGTTATTAACAATTATGATGGATTTACATGTATCTTCACCTGCAAACATCAAACATGACATTAGTTTCCGACAGCGTCCACCTATAGACTTTGACTTTTGTCGCCATATTTTTTTTGTGATGGCTGATGCTTTCCGGTTGTCTGGCTATGTATAATCGTAAGCTGGCAATGCGAAATAAATTAATATTTATAAATTTAAAATATTACATTGTTGAAAAAAAGGAAAGCACATTCCATTTCCAGAAATTGGCCAAAATGACAGAGGGTAAAAAGGAAATGCACGCCATTTTGGCATCCACAATGCTAAGCGGAAACGCCATTTTGAAATCATATTTTTGACAAATAAGGATGCCGGCAACAAAAAGTTGCCCTGTGAGCGAGGGTTTAAGCCTTAACTACATAAGCCACTTTTTGCAAAATTACAAAAGTAAAAATATTTTTTTTCCCGCTAGCGCAGTTGTTTTGTGAAAAAGAATGCACACAATTCTTTTTAAACCAAAATTTAAGCTTTCTGCATCATTTTTATAAGTTTTCCAGTGAGAAACACTATTCCAAAATGAGTTTGAAATTTTCACTTTTGTACTTTTTCACTTTTTTGGCTTATGTAGTTAAGGCTTAAGCAACAAAAAGTTGCCGGGAAAAAAGTTCCGCGAGCAACTCCGAGCAACAAAAAGTTGCGCAACTTAAAGTTGCCTAGTGGGCGCTCTCCCATAAGCTAATGTAATTGGATTGGGAGCAACAAAAAGTTGCTGGGGCTAGCAACAAAAAGTTCCCTAGTGGGTGATGGGCCTAACTTGCGGTGGAAACGTAGTATACCTCATGTGAACTCCCCTAATCATGTGTTGGCATCCTAATGTTCGAAAACAATTCAGCTGTTTTCGAAAAACAAACATGACGTTTCCGTATGCGCTGTGTTTTTGTTTTCCAAAAATATTAAAGAAAAACGATAATTATCTACTGAAATAAATAAATCAAAGATCATTTACTATAGGTAAAAGTAAGTAATTATTTTATTATTGCATTTTATGGAACATAAATTTGTATCGTCATTTTGTCAAAGCTTTCTACAGTGTCCAGTTTGCGGTGTTCTTTTGTTTTGTCCAATTTTTTTTTAACCTTTCTCGTTTTCGCGTGAAGTGTGACAGCGATAGCTCCAATCCAGAGGTCTAATCAAAATGGCTTCTGCCGAGTACCACTGTGGGAATTCACACTGTAGCTCCGACCGATTTTTCTAAAATTTAACCGGGCTAATGCCAAAACCAATTTGCAAACTAAATCTACATTTAAAGAATGATGTTCTATAGTTTTCAAATAAACTAATAAAAACTACACAGAAATATTTAAGAAAATGTGCTAACTTAACTTTAGTTTATTTTTTTTAGTTTTAATGAAGTGAAATCAAATCTAAAATCACGTTCGCATTTCTAAGAAAAAAAGTAAAAACATTGTTAAAAAAAGTCAAATAATTAAACGCATAATCACCATGGCAAACGGAAGCGGTGGTGGTGGCAGCGGCACCTCTTCGGAAGGCTCGCGCGAAAATGGGTCATTGTACTTTAAAAAAATCGGTAGTGCTCTTTTTTACGGATTGGCCTCGTTCATGATCACAGTCGTCAATAAAACGGTCCTCACATCTTATCAATTCCCATCATTTCTATTTTTAAGTCTGGGTCAGCTTTGTGCCAGCATCGTGGTCCTCTATATGGGAAAGCAGCTCCGCTTTGTCACCTTCCCCGACATAGGAAGGGACTCATTTGGGAAGATTTTTCCCCTACCATTGATATTCCTTGGAAACATGATGTTCGGTCTGGGTGGAACAAAAGAACTTAGTCTCCCTATGTTTGCTGCTCTGCGGAGATTTTCAATTCTTATGACCATGATGCTAGAACTAAAAATCCTCAAGATACGCCCGTCAATGGCTGTACAAGTCAGCGTCTACGCCATGATTGGAGGTGCACTCCTGGCAGCAAGTGACGACCTCTCCTTCAACATGAAAGGCTATGCCTATGTGATGATCACAAACAGTCTAACGGCAGCAAATGGAGTGTTTGTCAAGAAGAAACTCGACACAATCGATATGGGAAAGTATGGTTTAATGTTCTACAACTCGCTGTTCATGTTCATTCCCGCCCTTATGGTGACACTGTTCACTGGGGATCTGGAGCAATCGGTGAATTACCCACATTGGAATAACATATTCTTCGTTGTGCAATTCTTTATGAGTTGTTTCATGGGATTTGTCCTTACCTACAGCACAATGCTGTGCACGCAATATAATTCAGCCCTGACGACCACAATCACCGGCTGCTTGAAAAACATATGTGTGACATACTTGGGAATGTTTATCGGCGGCGATTACATATTCTCTTGGGTTAATTGTATTGGAATTAATATAAGTGTGTTCGCTAGTCTGCTCTATGCGTATGTGACTTTCAAGAGAAAGCAAGCCACCGATAAGGAATTGCTGGTTCCGCTCACTAAAGTGGAGTCCGTATAGCATAGAATTAAGAAATGTCTGTGGCATGTAGACATATGAGTAAGAAGTGTAAATTCAATTATATGCATAAACTTTAAACCTATACCACTTTGTTATTGAAACACACAAAATGATGACGATTAAGCGTACCAAAGCCATAATGTAATAATTTTAATAAGTAAGTTTCTTTAGATATAAGTTTTTTTTTGTAAAAAATTATTTTTTTTATTAAATACGATGATAAATTGCACTCTAATTTTTATTTAAAGACGGCTTGATTGTTCCTGTTGAGTGCTTTATTTATTTAAATTTTTATTTTTATTGATGTTGATATTAGAGTTGAAGTGTATACCTACATTGTATCATTAACTTAAAAAGTTAAATGCTTGCATATAATGACAAACGAACAAAAAAACGAATTTGCAACAGATAAATTATATAATTTATGAACAAATACAAAAACTTTTAAATAATAAAATAATTGTTTCTATTTATTTTTTCGTAACCGATTCATTAAGTAATGTGTACTTTCCCATATTGTTTTGAGCTCCTACGTTCTTACATATGTGTTACAAACAAATATTTAGCACAATGATCAAATACATGCATCGAACCTACATAATGTTAAGTGACACGTGACTTAAGTTTTCGTAAATATGATGTTTGTCGTCGTGACTTCTGATTACACAAATAAAAAAAAAACGTAGGTACGTCCGTTGATAATGGATATGACAAGGTCAATGTCTTGGTTTTTGTTTACTTAATAACATGTGGTATGTAATAGGTATGTACGTACGTTATAGGAGACAATATAGTAACTAGCCGCTGAAAAAATTGAAGGGGAAAATTTGTGTTCGGGAATTTATATGGTCCTGTTAAGTTGTAAAAGATGAATCTTTGTAAACAAATTGCTGGGATATGTTTTGTTTATTTTGTACCTACATTGTTTTTGACAATAGCCCATTATTATTATTCATTATTCAAATTATTGAAACATTTAAGTTGAAAAAAAAATATACCATCGTATTTATAAACGCATTGTTTAGAACCTGTAATATTTATCATTAGTACATGTACAGATGTTTAAAAGTCATTAATTTGCAATCTTTAAACCGTTATTTTTGATTAAAAAAAAAAACTTTTTGGATTTTATTGTTTCTAGAAGTCTTATGAATTAAAAACTCAGTTTTAAAAACCCTTCCTTTAACATTTCCGATATTTTGGCCTTTTTCTCCACATTTGCTGCCAAATGGGAACAAAACATTCTTTAATTTTAACAACAAACAGTCCAAAAACCGGAAAAGTTCATTGACCAAATATATTTTCTGTGCTAGTATGATTAAATCAGAATTAAAACGAGTTTGTACGTATTTGGGAAGTCATTACTCAGAATAAAAAAAACTAAAATCTCACTTACGGCCATATTATCCACTTCATACATCCAGATTAAAACTTAAAACTGGATGTAAATCACACAAATTCAATGTAAATTCATATGGATTCAAGTTTAAATCTGGCTGTATCGAGTGAATAATATGGCGGTTACAGATGAGATAAGATTTTTTTTTTTTATAAAAACTCATGATCATGTTCACGATTTAAAAATCCCCATACATCGTCGGTACTATTGGCTCATCATCAGTTTTCAATGTCATTGGCATGTATCACCTGCCTGTCGGTAGTATAAAAGATGTTGCGCTTAAGATAAATTACTTTTTACTGACGTACTTCTATTGAAAATACAAATTGGAATTGTATGTAACAGCGCGGCCTTAAGAGTTAATGTGAGGGTTTGGATTGGACATATGTATGTATATTCTGGTAGTCGTTAAAAAAAAGTTCGTCTTGGATAATAAGCTGCAAATAACAAAAATTCTCTAATTTTTTTGATTTTTATTTTCATTCTTTGTAGTCGCTGTAAGCAGTTAATTCGATGTTTAATTTTATAAATGTATGTACACTTGTCAACAAAATTATGGGATCAAAAATTGTTTTTTTTTCAGTCTTTTTTTTGTGTTTTTTGAAAATCTGTATCTCTGTGAAAAGAGAATGTATTGAGATGAAACAAAACGCATTTAAGAGCTTTATGTCTTTTGTGTTGAGAAATGTTAGCAAATAATTTTTTTAAGGTACCGTTATTGCGCAATCATAAGAAACGACACGAGCTAAGGAACAAATTGTATGTTTCAAAAACATTGTAAAATTGTTATATAAATGGAAAAAAAAAAAAAAATTTTGGCCACTTTTTTTTCACAGCATTAGTTACAATAATAACCGAAACCAATTTAGATTTGGCCGAAGGATTTCAATGTCCTGAATTCAAAATTTCAATATTTCTCAAATGAGTAGAATTTTTAGTATATTTTAATCTTAAAGTTAAAAAAATTTTTAGCTTATGTAAAAAATTGTAAAAAAAATCTTGATGGATTTTAAAGCAAAAAGTTGTTCTTTTTTAATATAAACAAAAAATTATGTTTTTTTTTTTGATTTGAATATTTCAAAAGCCGGACAAAATCTACAATTTTGAGGCCAGTTTAGAATTCAGGGCATAAAACAGTACTCTGGAAAAGTATAGTTTGGTTTCGGAAAAGTTACGATTAAATTATTTGACCTGTGTGCCTTAAAATCGCATATTTCAAAATCTCTTTGCTTGATGTCTTCACAATTTTATCTTTGTTTTGATTTCGGATAAGAGCCCCGCCTCGCCTAAACCGCCTGTACCTACATATATAAAAAGACGTCCGGTATGTATAGGTACTATGTTAAGTTTTCAGAGCCTAAGAACATTCCATACACATCGCTTCCCTTACCTTTCTATTTCAAAAACCTAAAAAAAAAAATCAAAACTTTATTTTATTCTCATAGCTAATTTATCGTTAGTTACACAATTTGCCGGCGTAATGTTGCGAAGACTTTCTGGTGGGTTATTCCAGCGACCTACAAAATTTCTATTGCGTGCTCAGTTCTCTTTGGCAGAGAATTTGAAATTTCATAAAAGTGTGACATTCAATGCTGAACCTAACGCAGAGACACAAACCGGAAACTTAGATAGTTTTACCAAAGAATTTATGAATAACCGCATTGAAATATCAACATTTCAAAGATTTATTCTGAGTGCAGGTTCATCAATTGCATCCATAGTTGACCCTCATCGGTAAGTTCGGGTTTATTCAATAAAATATGATGTACAATAGGGTGGGTCGAACAAAATCAGCTCTTTTTTTTCTTCTTAACACTAAATGAAATTGTTAAAACCATTTTTCTTATTAAATTTGTATAAATGAGAAAAAAAAAAACGGTTCAAACTTTGAAATTTATGAGTCGCAAACTTTGAATTAAGAACAAATTCTGTGCCAAACTTTTAAGTTTCACCAGTAAACTTATGATAAAAATAATTTAAAAATTTAAAACTAAAATTTCAATGTTAGCCAATGTTATAAGTTTTACTTTAACACCCATAATTTTTTAACAGTTACTTTTTTCGGGTACAAAACAGTGTAGCCATAATGTAATAACAGTTTGCTGCTCTAAGAATTAAAAATTTCATTTTTGTATATAAATTCATAACGGATCTCAAATTTGTATGTTTTCAAGAAGAAACAAAATTGAATTAAGGCGCTCCCCAACCGGCCAGAAATATTCGGTGCGAATCTGTGACGACTGTGAATGTAGCGATTCGCAACGCGGCAGCATGGGCACTCTTATGTAAATAAATTTAGAGACTCTTCGTCGTGGCTCCGAATGTTTTGCGTTGGTTTGAAAGAGCCTTTTATCTGAACCACCCTAATGTAAACTTGTTATTGTATGTTTAAATCATTTATTAGCTATTAAATAATTCCTTTATCTTAGTCATGATATGATCGCATGTTTGGGAGAAACCACTGGAACAAATGCTCTACAATATATGCTTGAAACTATGAAAGCCACCGACGAGGGCATTCGTATTTTAGCTGATAAGCCGCGTATTAATACAACAACTGTTGATATGAATTATCTACGTAGCTTACCGGAAGAAAGTTTTGGAAGAACTTATGTGAAATTTCTTGATGATAATGTAAAGTTTGTTAAGAAATAAAAAACGTAGATGAGAATATTAAACATCTTTCAGCATGTGACACCGGACTCACGAATGGAAGTTCGGTTTATTGACGATGCACAGCTGGCCTATGTGATGACGAGATATCGAGAGTGCCATGACCTAGTACACACGATCTTAGGTATGCCCACTAATATGTTGGGTGAAGTTGCTGTTAAATGGGTTGAAGCTTTAAACACTGGATTGCCCATGTGCTATGGAGGTGCTGTGTTTGGAGCTGCTCGGTTAAGGCCAAAGTAAGTATGTGGGTTATAAGTAATAATGTGTGGTGTGTTTTATTTTATACACACTTCTTCGCTTAAAATAAAATCGCTTACCCCATGTTTTTTTTATATTCGCTTAATTCATAAACCGATATAATCATTGCTGCTAACTAAAGCAGATTTGTTGTATTTTACATGGAAATGTTTTTGTATGCGGATATACGTGCACTAAAAATCACCCCTGTTTTAAACTTCACATTGATACGAGTTGGTATTTTAAATTCTTATATTATCAGAAGCTTTTTTTTCTGGTTTATCATTTTCATCATTTTGTATTCTTTTTATCAGAAATTAAAATTCTACAATAACTTCTACATGTACATAATGCACATACAAAATGTTCATGATAAAATATGTGTTAAACTACTGAAAAGATAGCAAAGTAAATTAATTTTTGAAATACATATTCACATGTATACAACGTACCTATGTACTATATGTATGTACATATGTATGCAAACATTTGAAAAAAGAAAAACTATTCATATCACGTTAGTAAAAATAAAATCGGGCATATAGATAGATAGATAGATAGATAGATAGAATCGGGCATATATAAGCGCCAAACTTAGGGTGTCCCCTAATTTCTGCACTATATTTTAAGCGATAATTTCTGGCCAGATATCAGAAATAAATCTCAACCTTTTGCAAGTAGGTTCTTTAATGACTCTTATTTGTTGTTATCCTATTTCAATATTATAAATGTAAAAGTTTCTTTGTCTGTCTGTTTGTTCCTCTTAATCTCCGAAAATACCTACTCGATTGTAATGAGAACTAATAGAACGAAAGCTTGAAACATGGGGATGGATATAGTTTTCAAAATCTACAACAGTTTACCAAAGAACCAATCAAAATATAAAAAAAAGTGATAAATTGTTTGAAATGTCAGATGTTCAAATATAAACAGCCCTATTCAGCTATTCGATCCAATCAAAACTTTCGATTCACGTGAAAGTTACATTCAAGTTGCCTTAAATTATTTTTTTAAATCTTGAAATTCTTAAAAGAATCTAATTGTTTAAATCCTGAAATTTATAGAAAATTTAGAGTGAATCTGCGACGGATAGCAGAATACAAACTTTCACGTGCATATTTAGCACACAAACATACATATACTATATGCCAGTAAGACCTAGGGTCTTATAAATTAGGAAATGTTAGAAGTAATAGAAGGATATGATAGATTTTTGTTAGCACAGTGGATTGAGAAATAAGGTTTTGATTATCTCATTAAATCCCAGGGGTGGCGTTCAGTTGAGGGAATATAGAAAAGAATGCTGCCTAGACTGGGGGCTCGAACCCACACATCCAAGTTAGCAGTCAAGCATTACTTCCACTGCGCCGGGGCCACCCCGACAATAGGTCTGAATATCAAAAAACAAATACAAAAGTATTTTACAATCATAACAAGCCGACTCCACAAGACATACAAATGTCCCACATCCAAACCACAATCCAATCAACAATCAGCTTGTTCCTTCGCACCGGCCACTTTATGTCATGTCGTTAGTTAAGTAGATAAATTCCACTAATAAGTCAGAGCAAGTGAATGGAGAATGTGCCTCCATTTAATTTTTTTCTAGACATGTTCATAATGCTAACATAGTTCATGTCCAGTGGAGGCGGCATGTTAAGTTATTTAAACATGCGAAGAAATGTGAGCATGGGCCTGCTAGTTTTTAATAAAAGTCGCTAAACAACTTTATTAAAAAAAAAAAAGTTTTGTCAAGGTCTGAGAGAAACTTTTATTTTTATTTTTTTTTGTATGTTTCGGTCGACCAGTAAGATTTATCGTTGAGTGAAAAAAATAAATCTGTAGTTTTATAAGTCAAAATGTCTGTTAGTATGACCGTTAGTATTTTGTAAGCACTGCATGCTGAAATGTAATCACCATCATTAAGTTTGCTGACATAATGTATTTGCTTTTATATTTTATTTTAAGCTACAAAAGACAATCATGGGTCAAAAAACCTTAAGAGTTAGTAAAACTTAATAACTTAAATAAGAGAAAAATATAAGAATCTCATATATAGCATTCAAACATTGAATTAACCTAAACGCAAATAGATTTAACCCAAACGCAAATAGATTTCTATTTATTTTTCGAATTTCAACGATAATCGCTTTACAAAATAGGGTCCCTGGGATTATTCATTTATATCCCCACTCCAGTTTCAGGGCGATTGTAGATAGAATATTTCCCCCATGCAATTTTTTTCTTAGAATAATCCCAGGAATCATCCCCTAAAATATAGTGCACGAAAAACCCTGCGTATGTATTCAAGACACCGTTGATTGATATGAAATCATATCTTTTTTAAGATGGATATCACATTTTTTTCTAAGATAGCGTTACGAATTCGAATTATTATTATTTTTTTAATTTCAGACAAAGGAAAGAATATACTTCTAAATACCTTCCATGGTCGATACAAAATGGAAAATCAATCAAGCCACTTATGGCTGTATATTGGGAAGAAAGATGGAACCAGCCCATTTCCCAACTTCGTGAAGAACTTGGCATTATTCAACTAACTTAAATACTTCTTATATGTTTTAGATTTGATGTCAATTATAAGAAAATACACAAAATACAAAATTATTTTGAATATTTTATTATTATATAAATATATTTATGTATTTACTATTTAAATTTATTATATGAATAAATAGATTTGGTAGTGCAACAGATCGAGGGCCTAGTAACTTGCCACTCTCAACCATTCTTGTGTGATGTGTTAACCGCAAGAGGACAATAATTTGAGATATGTAAAATATGTTGATTACTCAAAGCCTAAATTAAATTAAACAAGATAAAACTAATTTTTTTCATTTTTTAATTCAAGTTAAATAATATGAATATTATGAATGACTAGGTTGAGTTGTCTCAACATCATTTTGACTTAAAATAGATCCCTTTTTTAATGAGAACCATATTTTAATTTCAACTGAAATTAGGAGTTTCAACAATACAAACAAGTTTATGTGCTTTTCTAAAATCTCAACTCTTGAAAAGACATTAAAATTAATTAATGTCAACTCAGTTTAGTTGTCATACCATACATAATAGGCATACATATATGTAAATAATAATACGTAGGCACGAGATACGACTTCGTTGCTAAATGTTTGTTCTTATTTTTTAGTAGAAGGTTGTACATAACGTCGAACATATTACGTCTTTGTACTGAAATGATGCGACACACAGGTCCAGCGCCTCCACCGGTAGACATATTCGGTCACCCAATTTTTTTTTTTGGTCAATTCGAGCGAGGCGCGCTTATGCACGCCCACTTTAAATGGCACTTTCTCTAGTCTCATCCTATTTTATAAGTGGATATACGTGCACTAAAAAACATACCATACATAATATATATTTCTTTATTCATAATATAATGGTTGAGTATATAAAAATATTCGTAATACATATCTCGATAAAAACTATAAAATAGAACCACTTCATTAGCGGGTAAATTTAAAAATAGGTATATATTGCTTTGCACTTTTAACAGTAAAATTTACAACTAACAATTTAACTGGCTAAGATTCGTCACGAACTTTAAGTTTTCAGTATCGACTTATAATTAAAAGAAATAGATAACTGCCTGCAGTTAGGCGCATTGTTTTTGTTCCTATGTCGATGGAGAAGAATCAATTTTATGAAATCCGTTAGTGGTTTCTGTAAAATCTCCCGATGGAGTGAGTCCCACTTTGTGCATTAACTCAGAAAGTTTTTGTGCTTTTCGGTCTTCATTATGGGCGATTACAGTACACAAATGTTCAGTTAAGAGTTCCTTTTTTTCGGATGCATTGTGCAGGTCTATTTTGGCTTTCAAGAATTGTGCCTCAACTTTGTTGTATTGTTTTCTGAATATAAATGTAATAAGATTCAAAAAATGTGATACTCTTTCAATCACTTACTCAATGCTAGCGTACTGGATGCAGGCGGACTCAATTTGTTTTCTTAAGAGAGCCACGTCAGTTGCAAGTTCATTATCCAACTTGGACAGCTCAATTTTTATTTCTTCGATTTTCTTTGCTTCGGCAGCAGTTTTTTGGGAACTAAATTTAAGAGAAGAGAGTACTGAGTAAAAAAAATAATCATCAAATTAATACGGAAGTTTTTCTTACTGAGCTTCGATGGCTTTGTGAAGCAACTCCTTCTTCTGTTTGTTCTGTTCTTCGATTATTTTGCGGTGAACTTCAAAATCTTTTAGTGATACTCCTTTAAACGGAGATTCAATAATTTCTGATGGTTCTGGTAATATTGAGGAGTTGTTCAATTGATTGCCCTCGTCTGGAATATCAGGAGATCGTGAACCGCTTAGTTGCTCCATTTGGTTTTGTTGAATCTTAGGAATGGGCTGATAGAACAAAGCACCTTCAATGGATTTCGACATGCTCTTATTTAAATTTATTTCATCCATTGAATCCTCTTGCTGTATGGTCGCTACTTGAGCCTTTGTGAGATTTTTTCGATCCGGCTTTTTTATTTTTAGATTTTCCTGCGATCGTGCCATTTCTTTTTTCTCGGGCATCCTCCGGATTCCATGACCTCTAATTGCAGCAGGTTTCACTTGAATAGAAAATATACAACACATTAGTACTATTTGATCATTTTTAATAATAACCTTTAGTTAATGAACAAAAATGTAACTGACTTGTTTTCACTGAGTTTAAAGTAATTTTGCTAATATCTTCTGGACTAAACCCGTTGAATTTATCCGACATTATAGTTATATTGGCAGACCAGTATTTGTTTCAAATATTGGAATAAGAAATCCGGCGCAAGATAAGTGCAACTTAAAAAAAAAATATAAATTATTGCTTACGTCCAAGGGCCCAGAAAACAATTTTTGACGCTTGAATATGCCAAGTGGGATTATCGAATTGACGTTGCCATTTGCGATGCGAAGAAGTGATCGTGACCTTTTTTCGAACAAGAATGGGTACGTTCAAGACAGGGAAATTCATAACTACGTTCGTTGAATGCAAATTTGACTAGGAAACTAGTTGATGACTAGAGACACAGTACACGTAGGCGTTTTTCTTTTTTAGTTCAAAGCAATTTCGTCGTTCCTTCTCTTTTCTACAACGGGGTAGAAAAGAGAAGGAACGAAGATATTAACTTTAACCATTATGCAAATGTAATTGATCTTGATTTGAATAGAAATATTTTTAAGCTTAGTATTCTTGAAGCCATTAATGAATAAGATAATTATTTTGTTATAGTATTTAAGTTATTTTAGGTACATATCTGCTTAGTCTAAGAAATTTTTGTTACTTATAGACATAAATAAATAAATAAAAAAAAAAAATTGCATGAAATCGGAAGAGAATTTTGCATGGTGTAAAAGCCGTAAAAAGAGTCATGAGTATTGAGTCAGCGTGTAATAGCTGATCTAGCTTTGCACCCTTTCACACAAGGCAACTGAGCTTCCAGCAACAATCAGTTCAATGTCGAGACGGGCTGGAAGAAAGACGGGTAAATAAAATCTCCCCGGTCAATAAATTCAGGAGATTTTTCTGACGTTCCTCTTCACACTACGTTTGTGTGCGTTCAACCAAGGTCGTTTAAGTGCCTTTTTACATTGAATTTTTGATGAAGCATATTCATCAAAATGCTCCTCGTGTTTGCATTATAGAGAAAAAATCCTTTCATTTCAATCTATCCATCCCTATCTCACATCCTTAACAACCATGTATCTCTCACTCACACAGAAAAGTCTTCGTGCTCAATCCGAAAACATTTATTGAAACTGGTGCATCGGCGTAATTTTGGTGGAATTAACCCTTCTCTTTCTTACCCATACAAAATCTACCCATCTCATTGGATGCGCCATTCGACAAAAATACAATGTAAACAGGCACTAAAAGGAAAATAAGCAAATCTCTTCGGGTTTTGTTGCTTGCGTGTGAAAGGTACAAGAGAAGGTTAAGGAGATTTAAAGAAAATGTCAAAAAAAGGGGACTTTCAAGTCCCCTATGTCTTCTGAACGTACCTAATGTTGGGAACAGACTTTTTAAGGAATTTCAGGTTCCCAAACAGACCATAATCATCTGTCAATTCAAGTAAAGACCACCTTGTTCTATTTGTTTTGCAACAAAATTTAAAAATTACTTTTTCTGAAGTACTATACATTATTTATTGTTTGTTTTCGATCATCTATTTCAAAGTTCAAAAAATCAACAAAAGCTAACTTAATACAATGGCTGGCAGAGGACGAGGTGGCAAGACATCCTCGTTAACCCAGGAGCAACTTCAAGCTATGGGTTGCATTGGAAAAGACATGCCTCAAGTTCAACTAGCACCTCCACCAACTTTCCCACCTCTTATGTCGAAGCCTGTTACATTGGAGGTTAGAAAAGTGCTAAATAAGCGAAGTCTTCATAAAATGATTATTCAACCCACAGACAACAGCTTCGCAAAACTACCAAATCCTCTGGAAGGAAGACTTTTTAAGTCACATGAGAGACTCCCCCTATTACATTATGCCAAAAGTCACAAAAGCAAATATCTTGCGCTACTCAGACCAATATGCTGTAAGTAAAAGTCAAACTATTCCACATTGTTTAAATTCATACCTTTTTATGATCTCGAAACAAGAATGCACTAGAAAATTCCAAAACTAAAACAAAAGCCGATATTCCTTGGAACTTGATGCCTAGCGAATTATCTCCTATGTATAACAAACGCAAAACAAATGGAAAAGTTAGCGTGCCATCTAAAAAATCAAAAACAGCAAACATCGATGATAGATTGAAAGTTCTCGAAGAAAAGGAGAAGACTGATGTCGATCCTGAAACAAACGAAAAGAAAGCATCGGATTCTGAAGCCGAGGAAGAGGAGGAAGAGGTTAGTTTCTTCTATTATTTAAAAATTTTCATTTTATATTAATTTTTTCGACTAGGACATGAGAGCCGATGACGAAATGGACGATGAAAACGATTATGGCAATAGCTATTTTGATAATGGAGAAGCCTACAATGAGGAAGATGATAACTTGGACGATGGACCAGTTTATTAAATAAGTTAAGCTTTTATCTTTAACAAATAAAGTATTTTAAAAATCTATTTTGTGAAGTTACTGTAAAAAGCCGAAATAATTAAATTCTAGAATTTACCGACAAATCCTAGAGCACCCAACATTACGGCGTATACCTAAACAGTGTGGTATGTATTGGGGGCATGCTGCCACCATGCTTGTCCCCTAGAGGATTTTAGGTAGGTGCGAGTTTCTTTTGAATTTAAAGAATCTGGATTTAAGAAACTTTGAGTGTATCCTATTTAAACTCTAGAATTTCATTATTTGGGCTTTTTTCGGTAACTGTAAATTCTTACAACAAAATTTGATTTGTTATAAAAATAAGAAGTAAATGAATACAACACATCAACTATAATTATAAAAGTCAACCTTATTTCGGTAGGCGTTTTACTAAAAGGCCATGGTTGCAGTAACGCCTATTGGTGTTTAAGTAAATCTAAAATTTCATGGTTCTCTGCTCTTAACTTTTCTCAGCATTATAACGACAGTCGTTATAGTCGTCTTCCTGGAAAGTCAATTGTCGCTTCTATGGTCATGTCGTTTTACTGAATAAGGGTTATTCTTATTCTACTGTTTGTTGAGAAAAAATAGACACCCAAGTCTATTTCTCGATCCTTGTTACTTTGGTCATTCTATTATGACTGTCACTTAGAAGGTTTGAGTTATGATAATCAGCCCTATCGCGAATTCCATCGTAATAGGAAACTTGTTACGAGTCCCGAAAAAAAGATTATCACAGAATCCATCGAAGTGGAAAATCTCATGCAAATTGCCATTACAAACGGATTCGGTGTTAGTTATTCTTTTGGGATTCGTAGTTTCCGATTACGATGGTATTCGTGATATGGCTGATTACTTACAATTACTACAGAGTTAAATTTGTACCAACATCTCAAAATCGTTACTGACTAGACAAAATTTAAAATAGAAAAAGACAAAACCTTACAATTACCGTAGTTGCAATTTATTTTAATTTTTAACAACTCGCTACATTCTATATCTTGGAAATGATGTTGTTTATTCGTAAGTTGCTGGTGGTTTGGAGTTCAAGAAGATGATTCCTGATGATTTTGCCTAATGAATTGGATATTGACGTAAATGAAAAAATACAAAATGAATTTCATCCAAACTTACAAATCCAATTGTACCAGCCAAGACCAAAATTCCAGTAAGCAGGACAGCGTTGTATTTTGAGTTTTGGCGAGAATGGTGTTCATGCCAATCTCCCTCTGGGACTGGTAAATCGTTCATGGTCGAGTGCTTATGGTGTCCACCGGCATGGTAGGCAGCACGGGACAATGCTCCAGCTGGCAAATGATTTTTTTTATTGAGTGAGATGATTCAATATTATGTAATGTAAGGTTACCAACAAGATTGTTAAATTTTTCTTACCATTTCTCAGCAAAAGAGCTTGGGAAACGAATTGTTTGACCAACATATTGACAATGGTAATGGAATTATATCTTAAATTAATAAAAAATAATTAATAAGAATATTTTTTTGGAGAAATATAAAGTTAAGTTTTTACTCACAATCGCCCTGACTTGACAGTGTGTGGAGAAAATAATCAAAAGACTCAGATGATTTTTCACTACCAAAACGAGAATCGAAATAAATTCGCGTATCGATTCTGAACAATTTTTAAAGGTAACAGCACATCGAGTTGCTAAAGTGGGGTACACATTATAGAACACGTAAGACAGTCGGCTGACTGTCAGTCAATCCGTGCGTTCAACCTACATCTGAAATTTCAGATTTCTGAATTTTTGGAGCTTCTGATTGGCCAGCTGTCATAAAAAGTTAGATGACTTTTAGTGACTTTTAGTTACTGGCCAATCAGAAGCTCCAAAAATTCAGAAATCTGAAATTTCAGATGTAGGTTGAACGCAGAGAATATCAAAAAATTTTGTGAGCATGAGCTTGCCGGGAGTTTGCCTGACAAACCATCAAAAAGAGTGTACACATTATCAGTCGTGAGCAAAACTGTCATACGTGATCGATAATGTGTACCCCGCTTAACATGCCGCCGCAACAGGTCATGAACGATGTCAGGATTAAGCCTTAACTACATAAGCCAAAAAAGTGAAAAAGTACAAAATTGAAAATTTTCAAACTCATTTTGGGATAGTGTTTCTCACTGTAAAACTTATAAAAATGATGCAAAAAGCTTAAATTTTGAGACAAGCTCCATAAGATAAAAAATGAGAAAGTATGTCTAAAAATGGCAGTATAAAACACAGTATTTATCTTCACAAAACTCACACATTCACAGTATTTATCTTCACACCACCCTGCTATATTGTTGTTGGATTTCACATTTATTCATCGACACAAAATTTAATTACAAATACAAAAATGTAAACAAATGGTTATTAGAGTATTTTTGATTATGTCCAAAGAAGAAAAAAAAATATAGGTTCGCGTTGTACCTTTAGGCCCATCACCCACTAGGCAACTTTTTCTTGCTCGCCCCAGCAACTTTTTTTGCTCGGAGTTGCTCGCGTAACTTTTTTCCCGCACACTCTCGGCAACTTTTTGTTCCTTACCCTCGCCCAATTTCCGAGCACTTTCCAGCAACTTTTGGGAATTTTTCAAGATTTGAAAAACATGTTTTATTTTCACACTGAAGGAGTTTTGTATCGTCGCTGATCCAAAATACAAGGTCAATTTAACATTTCAATTAAAAATACTCAACCCAAAAGTTGTTCGGAAATTGTCTAGTTAGCGAGGGCAAGCAAATCCGAGCAACTTTTAGTTGCAACTAAAGTTTTCTAGTGCGCGATGGGCCTTATGATTTAGGTGCAACTGCAGCGTGTAGCACTGTCAAAATTGGAAGATAAAATGTGAAACTGTAGCTGCAGCAAGTAAAGTAGTTTTCTAGTCGGCTACAACCTTCATTTGACATGACAAGCATTATATGGGATCGTTCAGAACTTTTCTCTTTCTTACACAAGCCAGTCATTGGGGATCGCTCTACACCATTTTGGACATTCTTTCCTACATGACAGATTTTAATGACAACGTGTGCTGCAGTGATTCTTTTAGCTGCAGCCCATTGTGTTCAAGGGATGGAGTAAAAACTTGAGCTCTGACCGCACCACCAGCCCGTGTTCTGTGTAACCTTGCCTTTAACTTCCCTCTCTTCAATCCGACAGTTTGAGAGGTTCTGCTTCAAATGTCATCTAAACTTCAATCCTGACATTTGTTTTGATTGTTCTTTGGTTCTTATAAAAAATTCTCAATCATATATTTTTCATCATCTGTAATTAATTAATTAAAGCAATTCATTAAATATGGTAACCATTGGAACCCTAGCCAACATAAAGCATATTTTGCAGAAGGATCTATTCAATAGTACTGGCGAACGAGTTCTCTCTGTAGCCACAGTCACGAAAACCTACAAAAAGAAAAAGGTTTGTTATCTCTGCATCGTCACAACTCCTCCTCCTAATCCTGTGGTAACAGTATGTTTGGTAAAACTCCCCGAAAGGGAAGGTGAGTACAAAAAGAAACGTTGCTGGCAGTTAGACGAAATAAAATTCGTCGATGGCAAAAGTGAAGAATTCGAAACCCACGAATTCGATGTTCAAGTAGAGAAACTCTACAAGTGGTATGCCATCAATTTACACGAAAGGCAAAATTTCATAGCAGTGTTGTATAAGCAAATAAATAAATATGTGCGCTCCAATCGGGCCGAATTCCGCAATGTCCCTGCTGCCTGGCTATCGGAGATGTCTCCAGAGAAGATTGCAGCTAGTGGTGGCGGAAACAAGGCAATGGCCGATATAGAAGATGACGATGTAGAAAGCTCCGAGTTCCATATGATCTCCGACAAAGAAGCAACAGAGTTAATGAAGCTGTTTTCCGAGTGTGATTTTGCCATCAAAGATGCAGAGACTTTCATAGAACAATTGAGCAAGGAGTTGCATGACTTGGATGGGGTGAGACTGAAGAAATTTAACTCTCAATGCCTAATCTATATTTTCATAAACAGGCTAATGTTCAAAGTGTGTTGGCTTCGGAGCAGCAAGTCTTCATACTCATGAATCATATTGAAACCGCAATTGTTGAGGCTGAGAAATTCGAAACACGTCTGGATGCTTATGAAGAGATTTTGGGTCACGTCAGAGAGACCATGGAAAAGATCGGTGGAAAGAATGCGATGATCGAGATCGCAAACAACAACAATATTAAACTGTTGAAGGAATTGAGTCGAGTTATTGTAAGTTTTCATTTCTAGATACAATATTTTACATAAGCTAGGATCTATGAAGCTCCGTTTTAATATGCTCTTTATATTTAACGTTATTGGTGCAACATAAAAACCTTCAAAAAGTAAAAATTCATATTTTTTTTCTAAAAACATTTTTGTTGTTTCGGGGGTCGCATGAGGGAGTTATTTCGGGCCATTACTATTTTTGTTATTTGTCAATGCTGTACCAGTTTTTTTTTTTAATTTCGGCTTAGTTTCTATTGGCGTGTGACCTAAAACTCTCGGAATATAAGCTGTGAATTCGATAGTTTTCTTCTTCATGAACAACTGCCGAAGTTAGATCGCTGTTGCCAGCGGAATTACCTCCTTCTTAACATTTCCAAATGTAAAGTCTTGTCGTGTTTCAGAAATTATAATCCAATTATGGTTTATTATAATATCAATAACATCAACCTAGAGCGTGTAGGATAAAAGAACGATCTAGGATTAATATTACATACTAACTTCATTCTAACCTCTCTACTACTTAACAAAGCAAATAAAGTTTGGTTTAATTAAAAGAGACATAATTGAATTCTCAGATCCTGATACTCTCAAATCTGTCTATAACTCTCTAGTATAGTTAGTTTTTAAGTACTGCGGCATAATTTGTAATCCGTATTACAATAATTCAATGAATGGAACTGAAGGAATTCAAAGAAACTTCACAAGATATGCTTTTTCAAGTTGAGCTTAAGGATTTCAAGGAAATCCTATGCTAATTGATCAGAATGTATGGTATACTTTTCCAAGACCTAATACAGAAAGGCTTTCAAGTATAAGTATAATGAACGCAGAAAGGAAATATTTTCTGTCTATTAAAAAGTCAGGATTTATAGGTTCCAGTCGTTAAAAATAAGCGAAGCAACCTAAGTACAAGTTTAAAACTTTAATATAGTAGTACTTTTTACATTATTTTTCTTCGATTTTACTTTTTAATTTCAATTCTCAGACACAACTTGATCTCCCACACTCACATCAGCAAGCACTCGATGAGCCCGACCTCAAAACTGCCGCCGGTAGAGAAGCTGCAATAGCCGCGGCGAAAAGTTTGCAGCAAGCTATGAACAGCGACATAGATCCTTCGCTCTTACGTCTCGAAGCTGTACAAGATCAAAGAAAACGTTTTGAGAAATGGAAGGCAAAGTTTTCTATTACAGTTAGCCGTTATGTTAATAATTTATTTATACATTTGGGAAATGAATTTGGAGATACGCCACTTTCTTCCACTGAGTTAGTTCTTCCTAAACATTCTTCAGTTCACAAGGAACTAGTTGCCTACACAGAACTTATGCACTGGACAAAAGCAATGGATCGTAAAACTTATGATGGTTTGACAAGAGTTTATACAACATCGTTAAGCAAAATCTATGAAAGAGATATTCGCAATTTCTTTGCATTGGTAAGCGTTGTTGCGGTTTTTTTAATCAGAATTAAGTAAAAACATTTTTTTTTTCCTAAGGCTCGACTTCAAATTTCAGAAAAGCTAAGAACTTCTCGAGAAGATTTAGATAGTTCGACTTCGTCAAAAAAATCAGCTGTCATAGTGCCTTATGGAACACTAGGTGTCAATAAAGAATCCTGGGCAAGTGGAGTTGAGAGCGCCGACCGTGAAAAATTCGATATGATTTTGGAAAAAGTTCTGGCTGAATTAGAACCAGTCGCCTTACAAGAACAAATTTTTTGTATTAATTTCTTTCAAATGGATGTGATAAGTCCAACGACTAAAAATACTCAAACAACATTGGATGCCCTAGAAAGTCAACCGGAGCCAAAGGAACAAGATTCAAGTCGTTATTGATTTTTTTTGTTATTTAACTAACACAATATCTATTCTTAATTATTTGAATTTTTACAGGTAATCTCTTACCTCAGAAAAAAATCGATCGGCAAATCAACGAAGAAGTTCGTAAGCTAATGATAGCCTTATTCGGATGCCTGGAACCGGAACTGATTAGCTTTATACAGAGTTTCGAAAAGATGGATAGCTTGTAAGTTCAGTTGAATATTTTTTTAAAAATTATTTTATTGAGGTTATGATACTGAATTTGCTTTATTTGCTTAGACCTGCAGTTTTTTTTAACGAAGGTTCTTTCTTTTCCTCGTACATTTCACGGCTTTCATCTCATTTACCCCCACTTTCTCGTGTCTTTCTTTTCAAAACTGAAGGTGTAAATTCCGTCTAAAGCGTTTTATTTTAAGGTTTCTTTTATTTTCTTCATAAGCCTAGTTTAAAGATCGCAGCAAATTTTAAATGATAATATTTTAAATAAATAAATGTTGTCTTAAAAAATTATGCTTGCCTTTCAGCTATTCACTATACGTTTTGGTCCGACTAACTCAGCACGTGATGTCAGCCCAAGACACCCACTCATTCCTTAGTATGACTTTTGCTTCGGCTTTGGTTCATGTCAAGCGAAACTTTGACCGATTCATGCAGCAACAACTACAGTCAATTAAAGATGCAAAAATGCCAAAACGTTCAAAATGTGGAATACTTCCATATGTGGAAAACTTTGAAGACTTTGCGGAAACGTGCGAGGGAATTTTTCGTAAATCGGACAGACGAGCCGACATGGAGAAATGGTACCTGCAATTGGTTAATACAATATTCGACTATATATCAATTCATTCCAACGAACACCCAAAAACCCCGAGTCAAGTAGTAAAAATGGAAAACTATCATCACATGTATTCGTTGTTAGCCCAGCTTAAAGTGCCTGGATTGGAGCCGCTCAAAAAAGATGGCAAAGCTAAATACAATGATGCTTTGAAAGCTTATGTAACTAAATACTTTGGTCGTCCATTGGAAAAACTTAACGTAAAGTTTTACATAAGCATGATATATTTTCAGAATTAAATTAACTTTGTGTTCATTTTTTTTCCTAGCTTTTCTTTGAAGGTGTACAGCAAAAAGTATCTCAAGGTGTTAAGGAAACTGAAATCAGTTATCAAATGGCATTTTCCAAACAAGAGTTACGTAAAGTCATTGGGCAATATCCAGCGAGAGAAGTCAAAAAAGGATTGGAAAATCTTTACAAAAAGGTAGAAAAACATCTTTGCGAAGAGGAGAATCTTCTTCAAGTTGTATGGCATGCTATGCAGGAAGAATTTATTGCACAATACAATTATCTTGAGGAGCGTATCCAAAAATGCTATGCTGGAGCAATGATTAATTTAGAATTCAGTATTCATGATATATTGACGTTCTTTTCCGATATCGCTCGATCACATTGAATTTAACCGCATCGACTCCCAATCGAACATAATTTTATACCGTTATGCCATGGAGGAAAAATTCCATAGTATTAGTGCTTAAAGCATTAACTGTAATTATATTATATTATACAAAAAAAAAAAAAAGAAATCAATTAAAAATATTTTACTGTTAAGTGCAATAGCAAAATAAATGAATATATATGTTAAAATTATTGCAACGAACAGCAAGGTTTTTCTTTTGAAAACAATTTTTACTTTTTCCTTATTAAAATGCATATAATCAAAGAACAATAAAGTTACCAAGAATGCGCATCTTATACAAATTTTTTACTGCACATTTATATATGGCGGGTTCCAATATTGTGACCTGCTCCCAGAACTTTAGGTTTTTTTTATGGGCTTTTCAAGGACAAAAAAAGCAGATTGTTATAATGTCTGTGGTATCTCATTTTAAAAGCGCTGAGAGAATTATTGAAAAGCTCATAAAAAAGCCAAAGTGCGGGTTCCAACATTGGAACCCGCCATTTTCAGTAGAAAATTTGTATGAGATGTGTCTTCTTGGAAACTTTATATTCTTTGATTAATGTATAGAACTTGTGTTAAAATAATATTTTTTTAAGTTGTACATATGTACATAACCTGCTTCAAATACAAAACAGAACGCAATACGTTTTTAATAACCTGGAAGATACTCCTCGTTCGTGTACATCCTGTTGTATGGATTCAACACTATGTTATGGTAAGCAATCGAATTAAATAGCCACAGATCTGAAACTTTGTTATGAATTTAAATAACATCATTACTCTTATTTTTTTAAGTTCTAGGGAAAAATTCAGGGGTCTTCTATTGCAATGTGCAGTTTTCAAAAAATAGGAAAATAATTTGCCGTCTCACCGAAAATAGTCAAACCATAAATGGCGCTTCGGAACCACGATATTTAGTTACACAGGTGAGTGCAGTTTATGATATTAAAGACTAAAAATAATGATTTCAACTCAGATCGAGAGTTTTTATTTCAACTGTAATTTTCATTTTGGCATAGCAAAATTACATACATCGACTGCTGTTGATTAGAAATATTGGTGGCATTAATCGGAATAAAACCAGAAACTCTCGCACGTATGGAATATTTAGGCTATTAGCGACAGCAAAATTTTAAATTTCTATTTTCAGTTTGATTGTTGAGATTTATATGTCTGTTCCTTTACTTTGAAACTCTGTGATTTTCTGTGCATTTTACTGCCATTTTATTTTTTTTATATGAACTTTGACAGAACGTTGGACTGAAATTCACACAAATGCACAGAAAATCACAGAGTTTCAATTCAAAGTAAAGAAACAGGGCTATTGTTTTTTTTTTTTTTTGTCAAATTCTCGCCGAAGGGCAATGTTATTACTTTTATGTACAATAAAACCCGCTTGTAGTCACACCAATATGATAGCTTAAAAATATGACTTATCAGATTGTTCTTTTGCATTAAAAAAAAAATTGGCAGTTGATAGTTACATATGTATAATTATATGTATGTTATGTTAGAGAACCGATTGGTAGCCCCTTGTCCGAAACACACCAAATTTTATTTAAAAAAAAAAAAAAATCTCTTAAGAAGTAAGGGGAAGGATAGAAATAATTGTATTGCATTCAATTAATTGCGTGTTTCTAATTCCAATTCAATTCAATTCAATTCGATGGTGATGTACCATTGTGGTTCGGTTACCCGTTTAAAATGTACTGGAGTACCACAGTACACATATTGGCTCCACGAGAAATATTGCATAGAATACTGTATTACATACTATGAAAATTGCTCACGGAGGCTACTTATAGTATTCTATAAAAATTTTCTTGCCACATATTGCTCGGTTCATAGAAAGCTACGGATAGTATTCTATGAAGAAGCAATTATCCGTTTGATATTTGTAAGTTTGTTTCATTTTTTGTTTGTGTGATTTATTTCTATTTTCGAACGAAATTAATTATTTGTAGGTACAAAAAGGAAGTTTTGGTATTTTTTTTTTGTGGATTTAAACAAAATTAATAATAAATCAATTGTTTTAGTGCTTCACTTTACCACTTTAGCCTCTGAAATTTTTAGATCAATGAAATATATCGTTCTTTCTTTCTATCAAAAGTCAAAGATGATAACTTATGAAATATTTCAGGTAGAGACCCGGTGTTATGTGTACTGTGGTACTGGAGAACTAATAGATGCTCACAAACTTAACTCTTCTATTGATCAATGGAAATATGTAGTTGAATCTGGAATGATTTCCATCACTAATTTAATTTGCCTTTGCTTGAAAAGTAATAGAGTCAGTGCCAAAAGCCAGCGCCGGATGCTGCGCTTGACAATCTGAATCTATCTAATTCACCTGAGTTGTATATAAATGATATCCAGTGATTGAGTCTCTCTGCACCAGTGTTGATATTTATTTTTTACTCGCTCTATGGGGCAAGTATTGGTTTCGTCTACAAAAAAATTGTTTTAATCGAATCTAATTACGATTATGGAAGAATTAAAATAAGTGGTCTTCGGTTTAATTGATTGTCCTGTATACGGAGCAGTTTTTGTATTTCCCTAGAGGATAAATGCGAGTTTTTGATTTAGTTCTTAAACATCCTAATATTTTTTTTACGATTTTGATAAACACCTTATTTTGGTTTTTGTTTTTCCAATATCTCATTCATGGCGAAAAACTGATAGTAGAAAACTGAGTTTTATCTTTAATTTTCTTTTTAATTTGAGAATTTGTTAATAAAAAAAAAAAAACAGTGATTTTTTGAATGTACGAGACTAGAGAAATGCCACGCTCACTTTTAATTGCAATAAATTGTTATAACTGTTATAAATAGGCATTTCCTTAGTATTTTCCTTAATTAAAACATCATTGCATTAGAAAAAGCTCTTAAGAACAGAAGGAATATGATAAATTTATTTGAGATGGAAATCATGAAAATGACGAACAACAATTAAGTCAAAAATTCTATTGTGTCTGTTTTAGCTAAGTTTTTGTCCAACATATCGGCTATTCGGAAGAAAACCGTTACAACTGAACAAATTATTTTTTTTATTTACCAACCCAACTTTGTACAGACTATCCTCTGGAAACAAGGCTCCAACAAGGCTAACTAAGCTCTTAAGTGTATTTTTGGCATTTCAATGATAATAAAAACGGTTAATTCAAATTTTTGTATGTTTATATAACAACACTGGTTTGTATGTATCATGTTAACCACTTGTTTTTATTTAGTGGTCCGTTCCTCCATTGCAAATGCAAGTTGAAAATTGAAATAACCAGTTTTATCACCGTTGTTGTGGAGTTGTGTGGTGTTGTGGTTGTTGTCTACCGGTTCTGGTTCAGTGCAATTCTGTTCGCTTAGTCGGTAGGGTTGTCTTGTCTTGGTTGAATCGGCGGCGTCTTCGTAAAAGTATGAACTAGCGATCGTGGCCTCATCTTATAACACTGATTTAAAACTCAAGTGCATTTTTAACGTAAAAATAATAAGGAAAAAGTGGAGAAATTAGCTTTGACTTTGGGTACATACATACATACATTATGTATTTTTGTGTTTGTTTGTTTTTTTTTTTTTTTTGAAGAGGAAGGAAGAATTATATTGAAATTCAAGTAATTCCCATTTTCTACCATAATTTGTAAGTGTTGTTGTCTGTATAGAAAGTGACTACCTATTTTTTTTTTAAGCGTCGTTACCTATACCTTCCTAACTGCCTTTTCCACCCGCAACTATTATTGCCCTTCTACCTAGGAACGCAGACTGTTTAGTTCCTAAATCCTGTTTGTGTTTTTATGTGTAGTGTGCTTCGTCTTCGTGCTTAGTTGTGACTCAATGTGAAACAGCAGTTGGTTTTTTGTTTGTTTCTTGGTGAACAAACCAATAAAGGTTCAAACGGTTCTGTAATTCTCTGTAAAAATCTTGAACTTGGTCCAATAGAATAAATCGGTTAAACTTCGTCCTACTTTCATATTTTCCGCTCGAAGGGAAAAGTATAAACGCAAGCAAGACAACAAAAAAAAAAAAATAATATTTTCCACCAACCGCTAATTCGGATATTGCGAAATGCTGATGTTTTATTTTTATAGGTATTTTCAAACCCATGTTATGTGATATATTTGCTTGTGAACGTAACTTCGTCTATTGTGAATACTAAGCTTGTCTTATTATTTGTGTGAGAAAAAGCCATCGTGTCGCCGCGCCGTCATCGTGTCACACGCTTGTTTTGAGGTAGGTAACTGCAAATTCGCACATAAATTCTGTCGATTAAAAATATCTTCCTCGTATATTAACCTACCTACATAGTACATGCAATCAAAAAATTATAAGTATAAAATTTAATTTTAAAAGTGACTTTTTGCTTATTCCATTCCTGAGATTAAGGAAACGAGATAATAATAACTTCTCTAATTGGGATTTCGAAACGAGTACCTACCTATACTATAGTAGACACTTGAAATTTGGAATACATATACTAAACCAGATATCGATGGTACGTATGTATATATGGATTATGTTGTCTGCTTAAATTTTAAACGACATGACACCTATAGATTCCAATTAAACAAGCTACCTAGTTGGACCCGTTTTGGGGATAGCATTTCTATATTATAATATTCCTTATTAAACCTGTAAAACAATATTATGATTTATTTTTAGAAAATTTGTTGATGCAAATGTTAAAAATAAAAAAAAATTATTGCTTTGGTTTCAAAACAGACTTTCCAATGATATTCAAATATTAAACAGATCGCCCCTTATAGGTTGTTTACCCGACGTGTTAATAAAAGAGTATGGAAATACTTACCTATACTTATATTATATCAAACCTTGTTTTCTGCAAGTAGAGACTAGTTATAAATTTTAAGTTGGTTATTTTTATTATTATTATTATTCAATTTTTTCTTTGAGTGTTTTTTTTTTTTGAAGCAAATGTATAATAAAATATTAGTTACCAGAGTCAAAAGTATCTTTTTTCAAAAGCCAGATAATCCTAGGCAAGCAAAATTGTTAAACGACGAAAAAAGATGAAATTAAAGCTCAATAAACAAGTTATCAAACCAATAAATTTAACCGGTCCAAAAAAAAAAAAATGTTCAATGAAAATGACTCTCCTCGTGCTATTTCTTATGGATGTTGCGCAATAAAGGTACCTACCTTAAAAAATAATTTGCAAAAAATTCTCAACACAAAAAATATAATGCTAAATGTTTCATCTTAATTCGACCATTTTTGACAAAGACACAGCTCCTCAAAAAAAAAAAAAAAAAAAACACTTTAAAAACTGAAAAAAAGTTTGTTCCCTTAATTTTGTTGATTAAGGGCCAATTTTTCAATAGTCATTTAACAGTCAGTTAGGTCTATATATTTAAATAGAGGAAAAACTAGTTTTTTATTAATCAGATATAAATTATTCCTGAGAATAAACTATTTGCTCATTTAGACCGATATAAAATTATTTCTAGGAATAAATATTTTCAATGTCGAATAATACACCTTTCCTCAATATTGCTTTGCAATAAACGTTAAATAAAAATTAAATTCTTTAAAATATTTTTAAAACAAAAACACATATTAATGAATTTGACATTCTGTAGATTATTTTTTTTATGATTGAAAAATTCGATTTTTTATCGGATTGTTTAAGAGTCAATTAACTTTATTCGTCGGGTATTTAACTGATTGTTTAACTGACGATTGAAAAATCGGCTCTAATGGAGTTTAAAGAACGAATTTATTTTCTCAAAATTATTTACATATGTATGTATGTACATTTTTGCAAAAGGACTTAAAATTTCACATAAGAAAATTACCTGGTTAAATTGCACAGTATTTATTTTGATAAAAGTAAACCGATTGTTGTCTTTAGTCAGTAAAATGAAACGTTTAAAAATATAAAATGAAAAAAAAAAAACAATAATTATATTTTGTTAACTGTTTTTGAGAAAATGTGTACATATATATTTTTTAAGAATTTAATCGTTTCCCGACCAATTTTATGCATGTGGGAAAGAACGTAGGCACTGGTGTTTATCAACCTTTAGGTCTAGATGTTTATTTTTAAATTGAGCGTTCCTTATACACCTACAGTCGTATTAATTAGATTTTCTTAGAACACTCTTGGACAGTTGTCCAGCTAGCCACTGTCTAAATAGTTGGACAACTCATTATTAATAATCACATTCCAGCAGCTGTCTAAATACGACCTCTTATTTCCCGTTACATAGTACATACTTTGGAATGGGTTTATTAATAAGACTGCTATTCTTTATCATTCGTAAAAAAATTTATTAAAATTGGTTTAGAGGTTCAGATTTAGCCCAAAAAAAAACTTTTTACTGACGAATTGCTTAACAAGACATTATTAATACGGTTTACTCAGTCCCATTTTTTTGTGTTTCATTTTCACAAACATTTTACATTTATTTGTAAAAGTAGGTGTCAGTCAGTAGGCGAAAATGAATAGCATCTCATATTCTGTCATTCCTGAAAATTTCATCTAAATCGCTTTGAGGCTGTTTCGGAATTTTGGAAAGTCCTGCTCCTCTGTTAACTTTAAATGTTTTGTTTTCAATAAATAAATTCAGTTTTAAAGACGTTTCATTTTTTTAAAATAAACAATTAATAAATGTCCATTATTACTTACATAAATATGTAAATATTGATTTAAAAAAAATTTAGGCATCTACTATGTATCTCAGTTGAATAAAAATAAATAATAAAAAAAAAAATATAATCGTTCTAGTGGTGGACGGACTGAAACTAGCTTTCTGCGTGTAGTAAAATATTTTCGCTAAGAGGTAAACGATACGGATCCAAAAGGTGTCCAACCGGATTCTGGCAAAACCGTTGAAAGCGACACACATGAAAAACTTTGTTAGGCAAATTATATTCGTTTATTCAAAACAAAATGCGCTAGTCTTTGCAGACAGATTAAGTTACTTCATGTTTTTTTTTTTTTTTTATTTTCTAAACAAATTAATCGGCTGAGTTTCACTTTATTCGATATTAATTTCAAAGATCCAAGAGTTCTGCTGCAGCTGTTTATGCTTCGTGATTAACAAATAATAGATTTCACTTCTACTAATGTATATAAATAAACTCACCATTATAAAAATTTGTATCTTTATATGGGAGTCGTTGATGTTATTAAAAAACAAAATTAATAATAATTCAATGTTGTATCTTCCTCATCGTGTGAAATTAATTGGTTTTATCTTGTATTACAGTACGTATATCTTATCTATACATAAATAATTGCCATCATTGATGTTTCAAGGTTATCTATCATTGGGAAGAAAAATAACTTTAAATAATGTTAAAGAATGTTAACAAATAATTGTTAATTGTTTTACGAAATTAACATCGTCATCGACAATCATGCCTTTTGAATATTGTACTGTCTTTGCAAAGTGAAGATAATTGTGTTTGTTTGTTTGTTTTTTTTGAATATACAACAGAGTGGAATGGTGAGGGGGGGGGGTGGTAAGGTTAGGCGGGCTTGAGCTACTTAATAACCTTAACTAGGTACTGTCCAAAACTACGAATTTTTGGCAAAAATATTTTTACATATACAAAAACAATACGTAAAAATTGTTTGTAGAATAAATCAAATTCAAAAAGAGCTTCCTTTTTATAGTTTCTTATTGGTGATCTGATTATATAAATTTAGTTTTTATTATTTTAACATTTGGGCTTACAGATCCTTTTTAGTCAAATAGTGAAATGAGACAAAAAAATAAAAAAAAGATTTCCAGTTCAGTTATTCTTTTAGTATTTTTGTTAATGCAGGATTTTTCTAAAGGTCTGAAAAAAACCTCATCTTTCTTACTTTGAAACAGGCCGTTGTTGTTGCAGGTGTCATAACCACCCACAGCGTGGATAAATAATATGTTATTATTATAATAACCAATAAATGGATTCATCAACTTTGTAATCTGGAGAAAAAATTTGCATTAGAAACTGTGTTTGGTACTGGTTTATTTTTATCTTTTAAGGGGATGAGCTTAAGCCCTTAAAAGATAAAAATAAAAATCTATTGAAAATTAAGCTCGAACAAAAATCCTTACGTCAAGAGAAACACATACATATACATACATACATAAATAAAAAATTTCTGAAACACGGCAAAAATATTTTTGTATTACCTATACTTTTCCAAAAAAAAAAAACAAGAAATTCATCAGCATCAAAATAGGTCATATTGGTTTTTAACAAATTACTTCCTGGAGGTCTTCTTTGCCGTTATCGACTTTTAAACGTTCATATATCGATTTTTAGATTTGTCCGATTTTTTTTTATTTCTACGACTTTCTTATATTTATACTTACTGTATTAGAAAATAGTAAACACTGAGTTCAGTTTTTAAATAAAGATAGCGGAAACCCTGTCAAACAGAAATCTATCGTAACGATAATTTTTAACTTTTCATCAAATAATAATATGTATGAAACAGCTAAAGTTAATTTTCAATGAACGTGGAATTTTGAATAAAATCAGAAGATCGCAGAGGATTTTTTAATAAAGAGATTATGATAGTGTGGCGAATTCGGTATTAATTGGCCACAAAAAAGAAAAAAAAAAACATACAATATTGTTTTCCCCTTAAAAAAAGGAAAAGGGGTAACAAATGAGTCTTTTTGATTGCATTCAAAATTATGGATCAAATTAAGCCTAAAATCAAAAATACTAAAAGAATGTAGTTCAATATGCATGCATATGTATTTAATATGCAAACAGCAGAAAAATTGAAGTTAGGTACTCTTGATTGAAAAATTAAGTATGGTTGAATTTGCGTTTTCTTTCCGAGCAACGAAATATTTATTAAAATAAGTTCTTATCCATAGCGAAACCCAAATACTATTTAACAAATTAAGAAATAAGGCTTTCATATTTTCAAATTAAGTTCTGTTTAAAGCTGGCAAAAATGTAATGAATTCAAAAATAAATGGACAAACAACTTTGTTTTCAGTTCTTTAACAAATAAATTTTTAATGATACCAACTTGATTGTATTCAAAAAGAACTGAGGAGGAATCGGGCCAGACAATTAGTCAGGAAAATGTCAAGGTCATATGATCAGGCTACATAGCCTTTCTCAATTTTTGTTTTCTTCCAAAAACGCCCAGTTTTTGTCTACAATATAAATATAAATATATTAATCAATCTGCATATACACCGCACATACCTATAACAGAAGTCAGAATCTCCTGATACCTGATGATTTCATTCTTTAATTTTGAGAAAAATAAAATCCCAAATACCTATACCTATATCTACATAGTCATTAAAAATAACATCGGTTTTTTCCATTTCATATTATGGCATGGCAATAGGTAGGCTACATTTAACTTTTCGCATCTCGGTTGAATTCCGTCGACCCTATACCTAACAAAACAGGTAATTCTATCCAGAGACAGTATAAGTCATCATAATGTGTTTGCTTCTTTTGTCAAGTCCATGAGCCAAGACCACTACTACTTCTTCTTTTGGTTTCTCCAACTCGATCAGAGAAAAACACTCCGAAGAAAACAATCGCAGGATAAAACCTGTTCCTATTGACGAGAAAATGTAGAATTGGGGTGTAAAAAACAAGGGATTCCATTGTTTTGTTTTACAGGTCATCAGAGTGATAAGGAAAAATGTAGAAGCCATACATTTAAAACCATGATGTGAAATTTGATAAATTTCCTGTACTACCTGAGTGGTTGAATTGTTTTTAGTTTGTTTTTTAGCAAAGCATAGTTATGTACATATAGCATCACCTTTCCTGTTAAGTGCATATTGTAAATAAACAAAAGTTCTACTAAAATTATTAGAATACTCTCGAAAAGAGTGATTTTATTTTTAAATAAATAAATAAGGCAACCAAATATTAAGAAACAAAAATTTTGTCTGTACTTTCAGATCAAACGCATAAACGTGACACTGTGAACTATTCTACATGCTGGCTGGTATGGAGTAGAAATAAAAAAAATTCGATTTAAAAAAGGTTTGTCCAAAATACAAAAAAGGTTAGGTAATATTAACATTTTATTTATTTATTTATTTATTTATCAAATCATCGAGCTTCAAACTCAACAGATGCCAGAAAATAAATACATAGGCATATATAAAGAAATAAATAATATCGTCGTCGTTCTATGAAAACTCCCTAAGTCCATTTTTTTAAATTTTGTAACATTGACATTTGTTATGGAATTTTACTAACAATAACTTGAAAATTTTTAAGTTTGATAAATTTTATATTTAGAATAAATGTAGCAAAAGAGTTGGGTACTTTTTACAAAAGTTTAATTTTGGTATTTAATTAACTATGCCGTGTTTATGAAAGGTTCTTCAGTTTCTTAAGAAATGGACTTAGGGAGTTTTCAAAGAACGACAACGATATATAAAGTAACTTAATTTCTTAAAAATAAATAATACAAATCGTTTTTGAATTTATTTCTAGACCATGCTATGTCAATAGGACTAATTACTTCATTAAACTCCCTAATTGACCTTGAAACTGGTTCATTCATACCAAAATTTGTCCTATGCTTAGGCTGAAAAAGAAGGTATCTTTCTCTCAATGGTCTAATCGGGGCATAAATACAAATTAATGATAAAAGATTAGGGCACTTTATATGGTACTATATCGTGAATAGTTCTTCGAGAGCGAATTCAAACCCAGAAGATTATGTCAAGCTTGAGAATTTGGACAAAAGTTCCACCGCATTTTAAAAAACTCAAATTTTGTGAAACGATTCTGAACCTTCTCAATTCTATTTGAAAACTTTTGTTGGAAAGGGTTCCATATGACATCAGCATACTCTAGTGATGATCTAAGTAATGAGTTATATAAAGACACTAGTGTATATGGATCCGAGAAGTCAATTGAGTTTCTTTTAATGAAACCAATCATTGTATTGGCTTTGGCAACAATAGCATCAATGTGCGGAACAAATGTAAACTTGGAATCAAAGGAGACACCCAAATCCTTTACTGAAGAGGGGTACTATCAAGAGAATACGTAAACTCATAAGTTGAAAGCTTCCTACAGACAGAGATAACGAAGCATTTCTGAACGTTAAGTTTAAGACAGTTTACCTTACACTAGTAAGATAAATGATCGATGTCTATTTGGAGATTAAAGCAATCATAAATGGAATTCACTTTTAAAAATAATTTAAGATCATCAGCGTATATGAGGCATTGGCATGGACCAATAACACGAAGAAATTAAAACAAAACAAAACAAAAGTATTATTTAATTTAAATAAAAACGAACTTTCGTGGGTGCCATCTATTGTCAGTTCTTTTTAAACATTTAAATTTTAACGTCTTTTTTAGTGTTCGACATCTGTAAATACAGCAGTCCCTCGATAATGTGAACTAATTAAAACAAGAAGTTTTCGGATTTTAGAGGGATTCACATTATTGGAACAATTTTTTCAGTGCTTAGGAATTGATTGGAACAACAAAATGTACCTACACAACTGGCAGGTTGACACTTTCTGACCGCAGCTGTATTCAAAACCCTGAAATATGTCTAGAAAAATAGCAAATATAGTAAAGTCTCTTATACTGCGTTTTCATTAGAGCAAATGAGGTAATTTCGTTCAAAATTTCCAAATACAATTCAAAATCATCTCATTTCCCATACAAATTCAAATTTCCAAATGATGTAATTTCAACTAAATTTGCACAAAATTCTGTAGGAAATTACGTAAAACTTTTATGAACACACCCAAATGGAATCCATTCAAAGTGGATCTCATTTTAAATGACAGAATTCAATGTAAAAAACAACAAAACAAACGATTGACAATCTGGACCGTCAAAGAAAATTACGAAATTTGAAATGTGAACCCTTTTTTGTAATTTGCCAAATTACCTCATTTCAGCTCTAATGAAAACGCAGTTTTATATAGCAGACAAAACAAATAAAAGAAAAAAGAAAAATATAAACAAATTTACCAAAGAAATTCACATTTTAGAGTCCGAAAATTTCGAAAGTTCACATTATAGAGATGACAATGTAAAATTTTAGCTCTTCACATTTTAGAGAAATTCAGATTATTGGTAATTAACATTATCGAGTGACTACTGTAGTAAAGCGAGAAACAGATAGAAACAGCAGCAGCACCGTCAACAGCAACAGCGGCCGCCATTAATTAAGAACCAACGTATTTCAATTGTGCAACAAAGAGATAAGAACAGCAACAGCAACGTCAACGGCGCCGTTAGGCTTAAGTCCTAAATTTACTGTTGCTGAGTCTTTTTGATTGCATTCAAAATTATGGATCAAATTAAGCCTAAAATCAAAAACACTAAAAGGATGTAGTTCAATATGCATGCATACATATGTATTTAATATGCAAACAGCAGAAAAATTGAAGTTAGGTACTCTTGATTGAAAAATTAAGTTTGGTTGAATTTCCGCTTTCTTTCCGAGCAACGAAATATTTATTAAAATAAGTTCTTATCCATAGCGAAACAAATTAAGGGATAAGGCTTTTCATATTTTCAAATTAAGTTCTGTTTAAAGCTGGCAAAAATGTAATGAATTCAAAAATAAATGGACAAACAACTTTGTTTTTAGTTCTTTAACAAACAAATTTTTAATGATACCAACTTGATTGTGGTGTTGTACCACGAAGAAAATGCTTTGATTTGAAACGTAAAACAGATACAAATGTAGGTGCTGTTTCTCGTGGCAATGTGTTTGAGAAATTTTTGCTGGCCAGCGTGCTGTTTGCTGTTGACGGTGCTGGTGCTGTTACTGGTTTAATCTGTTTTACGCATAATGAATGTGGCCGCTCATTCCCAAGAGCGCTGCGATTTCTTGGAAAATTTTTGTGCGCAAGAAATGTATGAAAGTGATAAGCAGTCCATATATACTACGTCAATGGGTGGAATCTACCCTTCTCTTTCTTACTCACCATCAAATCTAACCATCTCACTGGATGCGCCGTTCATAAAAAATACAATACTACACCTTATAAAAATAAATTAACCTTACGACATTTTATTTTAATGTCTTAATCAGCAACATACCATAGTACATAAATCTAAGGTAAGATCTTACGCAGGTTGTCAGAATTGAAACTGTCAGAAATTTAAAAATGGTTCCTCAAGTGCTCCCAAAAACTTCACACCGCAATATTAAAAATAACAACAAATATCGAAATTTGACATGTAAATGGACACTGGATCCACCATTTTTGTAGATGCGCAGAACAGAACAAAAATGAAACCGCTAATGATTAATGATATTATTACCTTTAATATATGTACCGTGGCAACATACAGCAAACATAAAAGAATTTTATCTGCCTTATTTATAAACAAAAAAATGGTTATTTCAGTTCTTGTGTTCAGGGTAACTACATCATGGAATAGGAATTTTCTAGACTCAAACTAAGGGCAATTGCTTACTGCTCCATTTAAGTCCGGAAAATTCTTATTCCATGGTGTATATTTACCCTGAACACAAGAGCATAAATAAATTTTTTTTTTTGTTTATAAATAAGGCAGTTTTCATTTACTTAACGATTACGCTTTCAATTAAAACTGAGACATTGTATCAACATTACATTATTTCTGGAAAGAAATCATCCAATAAGAAAAATGTTGTACAAAACAATTAAAAGTATGGAAGTAAATAAAAAAAAAAAATTACCAGACATTTTTTGTTCCGTACTTAGTTACTTGTAATTTCTGTTCAGATGTCTGTTCTTTGAATAAATAGAAAAAATGTCAAAATAAGTAAAATTTTCTTTGTAATTGCTTTGGGTACAATTCAAATATGTACGTCTAATAAACACATCCATAAGCAAATGATAAGATAGAGTAAAACTAAAATCAGTTAAAAATGTATGAACAAGGCTTACATGAACAAGTTGTGAATATTTTATAATAAAATGCCTTAAGCTTACCCATGAAGAAAAACTCTTACAAAATCACGTATCCATCGTCTTTAATTATTTTTTTCTTAGAAGATTTATGATTGTGGCTACCGTAAGAACGTGATACATTCGCCTTTTAGGATTTAATGGACAATTAAAACGGCAACTCTACATGGATTGTGCATGCTAAGAATATTAGGATTTAAATAAAGATAACGTCAAAAAAGTGTTGTTAACCGAAAAATGTTATCTTTATTTATTATCATACAAATATCTTGCTTTAAATAAAGATTAAAGTACCAGGCTATATTAAGGTTTAAAAAATAAAGCCAGGAGCTATGTGTCATTTTTTATTTGAAACATACACAACCTAAAAAATGAAACTTTAGCAAAAATACATAAAATGTAAAATTCAATAGTTAAGTTAAGCGGATTCCAAAATGTTTATATTTTTTTTTTTTGAGAAACGATGACAGAGAAGTTTTAGTTGTAAGATTAAATATGTAGATGCATAAATGTAGGTGATATCATGTACAAGCATAGGGAAAGTCTTATATGTTCGAAAAATATAGTATTAAAAAATACTTATTTATACATAAACTGCATTGTAGTTTATAAAGTTATCAAAAAATATATATAAAATAGCCTTTCACTTCTTTCCCAAAAATGTTTGAATAAACATGTCGCCTCATATTCTGACTTCATTTGAAGACCTCAACTTTGAAGATCCGACTACTAAAACGCAAAGCTATAAATTATTCGAAAGACTGCTCCATAGTTTTGAAAGAAATTTGCTAATAACTGAACTTCACCCCCTTTTCACCCCAGTAAAAACTTAATTTTCGGTCAAAATTCACTTTTTTGGAAAATAGGTAAGTAGGTAGGTACTAAATTCACAAACATAAAGTTCTCCACCAAAATTCAGCTTTGTCGGAATTTTTTCGTAGTTTGTCCCTTTTTTTGTCTAATGTTCCCACCCACGAGCACAGTACACACATAAGGTAATATCTTTCTAGTCCATTGAAATGTTACAAAAATTTGGCCGAACCTTGCATTTTGTACAGGACAACATTTTTTTTGATGGATCTGTAGGAGGGATCAGTGAGAGTGTAAAACCGAGTTTTCGGGTTTGAACTCCCCCCCATTTGCCCGCCATTTTGGTCTTCGCAATATCTTGAGAACCATACATAGCACAAACAAAATTTTACCATATTTGTGTAGAAAATTAAGATCTCTAAAATTTATGTTGACACACTTTTTTTCGTAAAATTAAAAACAAAAAAGTTATAATAAAAAAAAAATGACCATTGTCAAGAAAAGTATCATTATCTTCTTCTTTATTTATTTTATAAATATCCTCTTTAAGATAAATTTCTTAGAACAGTCATCTTTAATTTATAACTTTTTTGTTTTCAATTTAACGATAAAAAGTGTAGAAAATTTAATTCTCTACACAAATGTGGTAAAATTTTGTTTGTGCTATGTATGGTTCTCAAGATATTGCGAAGACTTTTTACGCCCCCTTTTCCAAAATGGCGGACAAATCGGGGGGAGTTCAACCCCGAAAACTCGGTTTTACATTCACACTGATCCCTCCTACAGACAGATCTGTCCTGTATGAAATGAAAGGTTAATGTAAAATTTCAATGGACTATCCCAGTTTTCATTTTTTTTTTCAGTTCTGATGCACATGTCTTGTATTTTTTTTTATAAATTGTGGACAAGGGTCTCTGCGATTCGGAAGCACTTGTGTTTTTGTAAATTCTGACAGGCAGGTCAATGTTATTTTCGAAGATGCGCAATAGGCCTTCAATATGTGTACTGTGACCCACGAGTACAATAATGTAGATAGCTTTACCTATACATAAAGCTATAAGAAAGGTATTAAAGGTCAGAAATAAAGTCCAATGCAATAAAGTCCAAAGTAAAATTTTGGATTTTATTGTAATTTTAAGAGTGCAATAAAGTCAAAAACGATATTTGCACTTGTGTAGTGGTGTATGTTAACAGGTTTTTTGACAAGAGTACCCTTGGGTGGGTGACCGCCTCTCCCGGTTTCCAATTGATTTTAAATCCCATTTCCGTTCGTCTCTCCGGGGAACGCAACTTCGTTGCTCCTGTTGGGATATGTTTAGTCACCAAGCAGACGTAGGTACGCATTTCCATCTCTGCGAAATGATTAATTTCCATATTTTTGTAGATACTTTTACTATAGCAACTTTGTACCTAAAACGCAAACGGAAGTTTTGTAAATACTCTATAATTATACCATGTTAATATACCTTAATGACATAATGAACATTTTTATAATATGGATTATAATCTATATTGATGAATACCATGATGTAGGTACCTATGACAAAAACAAAAAAATACTTCCAAAACAAACCTCGACTTCGAAACAAGTAGGTATTTAGGAAATATATTTTACATATAAATGCTTAAAAATAATCAAAATTTGAAAACATGTACTCGTATAAACAGATTATTGCAAGGTTATAACTAGGCACTGTGACAACTGAACGTAACGAGATTATAGAAATTTTTATTTGGGCTAGGTTCAGAATAAGGTGTATTATAGTAGACACAACACAAATGAAATTCAAAACAATTCAAGCGTTGAAAATGAAACCCAATCCACCAACCAAGAGTCAATAGCATATATTGGGCGATTAAAATAATACATATAAAAAAAACAATAAATTGGAAGTAGGTAACAATAAAAATAAAAAAAAAAATACTAAAATGGTCGGTCACCTATTATAAAGTCAGCAGAATCTACACTTGACATCGTAATGCCAAATAAGGTTAATTTATTTATTATTGGACTTGCGATACCTAAATGTAACATATACGTATGTATGGATGTATGTACATATGTAATTGGCTTCTATAGAAAAGCAGACACTAGGCACTGCACATCAGGGTTGCCACTTTTCGGCAAACTTTCCGCAGTAGATTGAACTTTTTTGCAGTAGATTTGTTTAATTATTATTTTTTTTCAAAATAAATGGAAAAAAAAAATTAAAAAAATATATAACAGGTAATTTAAAAAAAAATTGACATATTTTTCATCAGAAATAAAAAGTGTTGTTAAAAATACATACCTATTTTTAAATATCAGGCTATAAGTTAGGTATATCAAACAAAAAGAAAAGGTGTCTCGTATTAATTAGGTATAACTATTTTTTAATTTTAAATTCCCTGTCGCTACTAAGTCTTTCATGACTTTGGCCTTTACCAACACTGTGCATCACCACATAAGAAATGCATATAAAGTACAATTGCATTTACTTAAAAGGAATTTTAACCTTTTTGTGAAGACAGAATTTTGAAAAGCAGAATTTTGAAAAGCAGAAATTTGAATCAGAATTTTAACAAAAGTATTTTGACCCAGGTAGAATTTTAACCCCAACCTGTGTATTATTGCTGCTTAGATATTTTGATTACTCAAACTAAATAAAGATTTCAAAGCTCCTATAATCTGAGTAGTATGTTCGAAGTCTTAGAATCAGATAAATTGTTATCGTTTTCAAACGACATAATAAAAAAATGACTGGTTGAAAAATATATAAAAAAATACTTGTAAAATGATTTCCGCGAACTGCTTTAAAAAACTGTTTAAAATCCGAAATTCAAAAAATTCTTCCATAAAAGAACTTGCTAAATTATTGGTGATTGAATTGAATAGTTTAGCTTCTAGTTTTCTCGAAGTTGTCACTACACGATTTCTTTTTTTTGACGCTTTCGGTTACAAAAAACAGCAACCGCTGAAAGAAGCTAGAAAGGCTATGTTATAGCAGGAACGGTTATGTTATAGGATTTATCAATTCCATAAAAGCCGAAAAACTTGAAAAATTGAAATCTTGTTCAGCAGAAAAAAAGTCAAGAAAAGTGTTAATTTGAGGAGTTTTAGTCCAAAGACAATTTTTTTTTAAGTTCAATAAAATATAATGTTAAATTAAACTTATCTTATATGTTGACGCAAGTGTTTTAGTTAATTAAAAAAAAAAAAACAGGCAAGAGAGGGGCCCCCAAAATTTTTTTTGATACAGGGCCCCCAAAGGGTCAGCTACGCCACTGTTCAGAGCTTACTATTTGATTTTTTTAAAGGAATTAAAAGAATTGATTTATTGTTAATTTTGCTTAAATTCACAAGCAAAAGACCAAAGATTCCTTTTGGCAACTACAATTAGTTAATTACATTCGAAAAAACACAAAACAAGAAAAAAAAATAATCAAACCCACAAACTTCAAAGGGAAAATTGCTTCTTCATAGATTTCTATGAGCTGAGCAATATGTGGCAAGACATTTTTTATAGATTACTATAAGTAGCCTCCATGAGAACTTTTCATAGAATGCAATGCAGTATTTTATGATATCTTTCTCTTAGAGCCACTATTTTAAGTAGGACAAAATTGAAAAATTATTTGTAGGTTATTTGTTTAAGGACAATTTTTTGTAAAACTAAAAATGCAGTAGATTTGATTTAAAGGCAGTAGATTAATTTTAAGAAAAAAATGCAGTAGATCTACTGTAATTGCAGCAAAGTGGCAACCCTGCTGCACATGCAACTTAAGATAGATACATAATGTATTGTATGTATGTATGTATATGGATTTTACGATATGATCACGATTAATTTCCCGAGGTATAACTATGTATTCATTATTCACGCCTCTCTTACGAACATACCTACATACCTATTAATTTAAATTTAAGGTCTAGTTACTTCAGATTGTGTACTCGTTCATATATCTATGAATAAATCTGTGCAATAAAATGTTAAAATCGCAAAAAATCACAATAAAAATAGCCACTTAATTAAGATTAACATTTTAAAATGGAACACAAAAACAAAAATTAACAAGCATTAGTGCGGATAATTGATTTGATGTGGTTGCTTTTTTGAACTTGTTTTTATATAGGGAAAGTATATTGGTTTCATGTAAAAGGATTTAATCAAATGGAGAAGTCTAAATAAGTACATACTTTTTATTTTTGTACTAGCGAACCCCGGCGAACGTTGTATCCCCTACCACATAGAAAATGTGCGGTTTTAAAATACTATAATAAAGTATAATTTCAAATGCAAAATGTTCAAAATGTATGTAGTAAATCTAATGTATGTATATTATAGGGACGTTGCAGCAGACATGCTTTGATAAAAGTTTCAACAGAAGTTATTTAAAAAATTTCAACTAAAAGAAAACTGAGATATAAGAATAGCAGACGTGGTGGTAGAAAGATTTTTAAAAATTTTAAGCTATTTTATACTTATATAGGTAGGCAGTTGTTGGAAAATTGCTAAGTCGATTTTTATTTAACTGCTGGACCGCCACCCTCTAAGTCAATCCCCCCAAATGTGAATTTTCAAACACAAAATAATTTGTGAGGATCGTATACAATGTTTTTCGCATTTACGTGGGGCCTCTAGCACAACGTGACAAGTACTTGTAGGACAAGTGAAAAGCGACAAACTTGTCCTAAATCCTGTAACCTAAAGCGACAAGTCTATGAAAGATCGAATCCTTCGGATAGTTGGACAAAGTGGATAAAGACTATTCATTTAAAGCCATCGTAGTATAAATAACCTTTCAAATAATTTTAAAAATCGGGCAGTCCAGTAGCTTCTGAGAAATGCATGAGCTGCTGCAACTTGTTGACAAACTGCAAAACTAATTTTGACCAAACACACACAGGACTTCCTAAGATATCCAGAAATTTAGAAACAAAAATTGGAGCGTGTTTTCTGTCGTTTTAGTCTGAAAATGCATGCGCTGTGGCACCTTTTTGTCACACTGCTAGACCGAAACAAATAAACAAACACCATCGCACTTCTACCTTAGATTTCCTGAAATTTTAAGATAAATCGGATCGTTTTTTCTTCTGATTTTGTTTTGGAAAATGCATGCGCTGCTACACCTTGCTGGCAAACTGCTAGGACAATTTTGACCAAATAAGTACAGACACATTCTCGGACTTCAAACTTATAGATTTCCTGAAATTTTGAGTTCAATTGGATGTGGTGGTTTTTGAGTCTATGAGCTTCATACAAACTAACATTGATTTAAAAAATTGTCGTTAAGTATTCTAAAATTATGTAATTTATTGCGCAAATTTTCTTAATTTTTATTTTCGTCAGAACCTTCTACAAAGTATTACAAAACTTAAAAAATAAAGATGAATGAAATCGATAAAGTCGTTCTCATGTTATGGCGTGACCAAGGGAAACAGAATTTCATTTTTATAAATATGCATATAGAGATAGAAGATAACGTTCATCGTCTGTCTTTGTTATACAACAGACTACAGAGTACAGTAAGTCAAGTCAGTAAAATGGCAATTAATAATAAGTTAAAATTTTGACTTTTTGGATTTCGACTTTGAAACTAAAGTCAGCAGTTATTTTTATTACTCTGAATTTGCCGTTAAATAGCGCAGTCAGTTATTCATTTGAGTGCTGTCTTCTACATATATGGATTTTAGCAAAAAAAAGTATGCAGTCTAAAAGTTCAGTAATTGGTTTTAAAAGACCAGGATTAGAAAATTTTTAATCCAGGGTTGAAGTTTTTCAAGGTCACTCGCGGTTTTTGGCACCTCATTTATGGAATATTAAAAACTTTCTAAGCCTGACCAATTTCTAAAAATATCTTACCTTTTAGGACTAATTACTGACCTTTTAAATGACATTCTTTTTTTGCAAATATCCCATATATGTATGAGGTGCTAAGATCCCACAGCCGAATAACTGCTGTTATAATTAAAACAGAACCAATACCAGCCGCTTCCACCTTAAGTTTTTTTCGGAGCTACCACCTCTTGCGAGGAATTGACAAATCCTCCAAGAGTATCTCTTGTCATAGAAAAGTGCCGCTCACCTTAGCCGTTCGGATTCGGCAATAAACTGTAGGTCCCCTCCATTCCTGCGCAGACACGCACACAGGAATGGTTGAGAGTTGTAAGTCGCTAGGTCCCGGTTCTTCATGAGCCGTTTGTGCCACCAAATTTATTTTTTATAATTAAAACAGAACATACAATATTAATTAGTTTGAAGCATAGTTTCACCGTTGACACAGCTACCTAAATAAGTGGTACTCAAGTCTTTCATTTTGGCTACTAAAGTGCTATACTTAATATTAATTATATATTCTATGAAACTAGACCTGACCTGACCTTATTAATACGCACTTTCTTCTTAATTATGTCTCATAACACAAAACATTTTAAATCACTTTTTTACTAGATGGTTCTTTTCTTTGACCATATAGTCCAATCTCCTTCTTTAATCCTTTCCACGTGTCGTTGTGTCAGAGATATGGAATAAAAAGATGTCCGCTTGGTTGGAGTTGATGTCCAAGCAGGCATCTATCATGGATATGGTTTCGTCAAAGGCTTGGTTAAAATGTCGGCTACCATCTTATCCGTTGGCATGTAGTCGAGTGAGATGAATGAGTTCCTGATTGCTTCCTTGGTTTTTACTTGGCAAAGTTGGACTCTAACACGTTGCCTCGTTTTAATTTAATTATAATAATCAAAATCACTTTGCGACAGTCAAATATGAAAAATTTTCCAATTGCATTCATGATTTTACTCAAATCCAATATCGTAAATCGGCATCAGTTAATAAAATTTAAATTGACGACATATGTAAAGTTCAAAACTTACTAAAACTCAACATTTTATTAGAAATCATGCTGTAAAAGTTTGTTATATCATACCTACTGTTATTATGTAGAAAATCCACTTAAATGGCCAGGAGCCACGCCCATCATTTCATGATATTTACATAATTTATAAAAAGACAACAAAAGAAGCTAATTTATCAGTTTTATCATTACTATTTATACTTCTATACCTATACCTATATGCTCGTATACTGAATAATATTCTTGCGTGGATTATAATACTTGTGACTATTAGAATGATTTGAATTCATATTCAAATTAGTTTTGTTGAGCTCTTAGTTGTAGAAAAATATAGCTTCCGATTCTCACTCTCATCCCAATTTATACTTGCGATATATAGGTAATATGGCAAGCTTTGGATTCGTAAAAAAAATTGAACAATCAAACTTGGCATTACGATGATAGGGAAGACGAAAAAAGTGGGTCTCGCAATTATGTCCGTCTGTCTGTCTGTGGACTCGCCTACAGCCTAAACCCACGGGCCGATTTTAATAAAACTTGGTCTAAAGTGTTTTCGGGGCATTACCCTGACACGTTTTTTTCCTTTTATTTTTAGGACCAAAAATAACGGTACCTGCCATATAATTTTTTAAAGCATTTTTGGAAAATCTTATTTTTCTCAAAAATGGCTCGACAGATTTAAAAAAATCAATAAATTTTATTAGGTAGGTATATGCTACCTTTTTGTAAAAATTAAATTTCCATCACAAAATGGTTTTAAATGGTTCTAGAAAAGGAATAGACTGATTTTAATAATTTTTTTTTATGGTAAATCTTCTGAAAAAGTTTAAAATTTTTTTTTTGAAAACCAAATATTTCGAAAACGACTTGGTTGATTTTTATGAAACTTGGTAATAAGGGTTGTTTTAACATTATCTAAAATATTTTGAAAAAAAAATTTTCTTATATTCAAAATTAACGGTACCTTCCATATAAATGTTAAAAAACCGTTACAGAAAATATAAATTTTCTCGAAAACGACTCCTACGATTTTGATTAAAATTGTTCTAAATACTAATATTAGTATGGTCTACAATCTACAAAAAACAAAATTTACAGTTAACCATTATTAACGGTACCTCTCATAGAACCATTTTCTTTATTTTGGACTATCTCATTATGTGTTTAACCGATTTAAATTAAATTCTTATTACAAAAGCTTTTCAAAAGTTGGAATCATACTGCATATCAAAATTTTCAAAAAAAAAACAAATTTTGGATTTAAAAAAAAAAATTAAAATTTTTTTTTTTGAAAATTCGATATTTCAAAAATGGGTCGATAATTTTTTTCGAAATTTAATTTTTAATTCAACATAAATAAATACTAAAAAATTGTGTACCAATTTTTGTTCTTTAAAATTTTAACAAAATTTTATATATAAAAAATTAATTTAAAAAAAACCGCTCCAACAATTTTAGTTTTTTTTTCTGCAAAACTAAGATTAGTTAAAGAAATCAGATAGTGTACTTCTTTTAGCTCTCAAAAAATTTAAGAAGACTTTTTTAACAAATTTATTTCGAATTATGTTGATTTTTAATAATTTTTCAATTTAAGCTCTATAATGTATAATATTGGGTAAACTTAAGGTTCCCATAAAAATTTTTTTACTTTTAATACGCTCAATCTTTGAAATTCGAAGAAAATTTTACTACAAGAGCAAGTTTGTGCGATCCAGTCGTGCGTTTTATTTTTTTTTTTTTAGAATCAAACGTAAGTATGCAGATCAATAAATGATTCACTTAACGCTGAAAAACTTCGGTATAGGTGATCACCTTAGGTTTAACTTTTCACTGAGATTAATCTTAGCATTTTTAAGTATTTTTTCCAGTGAAGTGTCTATTAAACTATATAAGAATAAATTAAGAGAGCTTTAAATATTTTAATTTCAAAAGTAAAAGCATTACCGTGAACGCAAAATAGTGTTCTTAAATTAAGTTAACTTCAATGTTCAGTCACACTTTACTGCACATACATATAAGAACAAACAAGCATTCACTAAGACCCTTTTTATCTTCCAAAACAATCTAACCTGAATTATTCAGAACAAAGAGTGTAAAACATTTGTACTATATCCAAACAAAAAAATGACCACGCCAGACAAAATGAAACAATATCATAAAATATCCCTAAACAAGAACGAGTTATTTTTGTATGCATCTCCTTTCCTTGATAAAAATCTAAAAACATAAAAAAAACTAAAAAAAAAACATTGAAACTTAAAAAAAAAAAAAAATCTTGAACTACGAAACCTCTACCGACAATAGTTATAAAATAAACGAGCAATTATTTTTCATGCAAATAGGTACCAATTGTATAAATAAACGTATAGGTATACAAAGTTCAATGAACGCTTTTATTTATGCCCTGCACCACTTAATTTTTATTGTACAATAAGTATGTTATGATCACATTATAAATAATTACGTATATATGTAGTTTTAACTTCTGAAAATTTCGAATCTGAATATGTATCTTTGAACTTGACTCTTTAAGGCTGAATGCCAAAGTTACGATGAGCACTCAAGCATCAGACTTAGGTATGTTACACTTGGTTGCTGGACAAAAAAAAAAAAAAACAGTAAAAAAAAAAATTAAAATATTCACTTAAGGTGGCAAATTGTTGGCCGTACCGTAGCCTGTTAAGACAAAGTGAGGAACTCTCCTCCCTTAAAAATAGAAACACATTATAGAAAGGTGGGTGAAAATAGTTATTATCAAGATCTTGATAGTATTTTTGTTTTGAAATTGTTCATGATTATCGTAGTGTTTCTGTTTACTATTTGATGTCCATAATTAAGTTGCAAACCCGCAACAAAAAAATTTAGAGAACTGATGTGACATTTCAAGTTTAACGCTCATTTGGGTATAATGGTTGGACTATCACTCCAGAGATTTGGGTTCAAAAACAGGGTAATTCACCTAAGATGTGACAAAAAGCTAGAGCATGTAGAATTAGTTAAGACAGGAAACAAATCATATGGGAGGGGCAATTTTCTAAAAAATTGATTTAAATAAATAAATTTAATGGCACAACAGCAGGAATTAAGGGGACATACAGTTTATTGCCGAATCCGAACGGCTAACGAGCGGCACTTTTCTGTGACAGGAGATACTCTTGGAAGATTTGTCAATTCCTCGAAAGAGGTAGTAGCCTTGTTTTCTTTTAAATAAATAGGTGGCGAGGCAGGGGATCGAACCTTAGACCTCCGGCATGACAGTCCATCGCACTAACCATCACGCCACGACTACTACAGAAATTGACTTAAAAACAGAAAAACAAAAAATTTACTTAAAACAGAAAAAAAAATTATTTAAAAACAACGGTAACCGTTATAAATACTTTTTATAATTCCAGAAATCTCTTCTTTTATTTTCTTTTTAAATTAAGTTGTTTTAGTAAACGCTTTTTTAAAAAATAATTTTCAAACTTAAATTTAAATAAAAAAAAAATTAAAAAATTTGGTTCAAACTAATTTTTTTTTTTTCAAATTTTTTATCAAAAACAATAATTTTGTATTTATAATTGATAATTTGAAATAAAAACATAATAAAAGAACGGATTCCTGACTTTAAAAGAAAGTATAGTATGAAATTGTAAGTGCTGCCGTTGTTTTTTAATGATTTTTTTTTTATTTCAAGTCGATTTTTTAGAAAATTACCCCTCCCACCTAAACGGGGGAAATAGACCCCGCTCTCATACGATTTTTTTCTTGTCTCTACTCAATTTATAAGCCCTAGCTTTTTGTCACACCTTAGGTGAATCACCCTGTTTAACCTGCCTATTTCGCACCTGTCCAGGGGGGTACCGCATCTTACGAGGATATGAAAAAAACTTCCAGCCAGTGTCTTTTTTCATGATAAAGTGCTTTTCATCTTATAGCCGTCCGGATTTGGTAGAAAATTAGAGATCACATCCATTCCTACCAACTAACAACATGCATACAGGAATGATTGACTTAAGGCCCTATTAGTTTTGTAAGAACTGTTCCGCCAATAATTTATTCATTCTTCCATGGCTGGCTAAAGACCTCAAAAGGGTTTCTCTCAAGTCTTTTTAATAAATGTTTTGCATGTAAAAAGAAGAGGACAAAATATTGGATTCACAATGATAAATTAAATAATTAAATTAAATCATACGCTGATGAACGTATGTACATTACAATGTTCAAATGTCAAATAGGTATATGGTCTTACATGACTGCAGAAATCATTTTATTTACTTAGTTGTTGTTATGCAACGATTGCTTTTAAGGTGAACCTAGGTTAAATGCCATAAATGTTGATATAGCAACTATAATAGAGGTCAGGGAACCCATGGGTCAAAACTAAAAATAGCGAATCATCAACATTTTGAAATGTGAAATTAATGTGTTAAAGGTTTTTGGTTGATAAAATTTGCATATATTAGAGTCTTTTACATAATATTTTATGTAAGTGGTTGTATTTATCGAAATGTTCTTTTAAAACATCACATACATAATTAATTTTTGCTTTCAGATTTATTAGCCATTTTTAAATTATGAATACGTTTTCAAAGGTTTTCATTTTCCTATCAAGTACAAATAGGCAGACATGTGTGCGGCTAACTGGGTCCGAGTTTTAAATGGGTGGTATTTTTAGTTCGTAAAAATATGTCGAAATTTAATAAATGATAATATGAAATCAAAGATATCGAAAAATATTATTTTCCGAACAACTCTTGGGAAAAAATGTTGCTTTTAATATTGTTTTTAATTTGGTTTGTGATACATAAGGAAGTTTTCGATGCTCTTTTTCTATGTCTACAAGAGATCTGACTGCTTATGTGTTATCATATAAAACGCCTTTGAGTTTTAGAATTGTTACTTTTTCTTTATTAAGCCTTAACTACATTGGTCACTTTTTGCAAAATTACAAAAGTAAACATATTTTTTTTTCCGCTAGCGCAGTTATTTTGTGGAAAAGAATATACACATTTTTTCGTTTAAACCAAATTTTAAGATTTCTGCATTATTTTTATAAGTTTTCCAGTGAGAAACACTATCCCAAAATGAGTTTAAAAATTTTCACTTTTGTACTTTTTCACTTTTTTTGGGCAATGTAGTTAAGCCTTTACAAAAAAAATTACAATTTTCTCTTTAAGTTTAAGTAAAAGGTACAAACTGTTCGGTACAAACTGTTTCGTCTACAAAAAAAAAATATTTGTTATTTTTCATATTTTAAAATAAATTGAAGATAAATTTTTTATGAGCAACAACATTGTATTGTTTTTGATTAACAATTCAAACAGCTGCAACTGAAAATGTAATGGCACGTAAAATAAATATTGTATACTCGTAAATACTATAAACAGCCTGCTTTTTTGTCAATAGGCAGTTAATATTAATTTTTATGTTCTTAAAAACGTTCAAGTCTAAATAAATATGCAATATAATATTTAAATTAAAATTAAATGTGGATATGATATCATAGATGCAGGAGGTATAAGTAAACACGAACACAGTATAGGTAACAGCTAGCGTAGATAAATAAAGTCAATACAAAATATTTAAACATTGAGAATATATTTCGTTCGTCATCAGATTTTTAATTAATAACTGCGATTTACAATGTTTTCTTTTTGCGTCATGTAGGTTTACATTAAAAAATTATTTTTAAGTAAAGAAAAACAAATTGATGGTATCTAGTATTTACACAGTGAATTGTTTGAAGATAACGTTTATATCTTATCATTTTTATCTTTGTATTCATTATCTACGGAACTACTTGCATTTTCTTTTCCGATTTGTGTACCTCAAGCAAATAAGAAATTTAGAAGTTTAGTTCTCTTAAACGGTTGCTGTAAAAATTTGTCATCACTAAATTGCCTGAATAGGTTAATAGGTATGCAATTAAGATTCCACCTTAGGAATGTTCATTCATTAACAATTTTTCAATACAAACAAGTGTAGTCATTATTTGTTTTTTTTTTTTTTTTTATTTTCTGTGAAAACCTATAATTAGTAGAAAACTTATCCACCAAATAATTTCATATTGCCATATTGAAATTCTTCGTGACACCGTGCCACGAGGAAATTATCGTGTCAAAAAAGCACGATCGTGCCACTTCGGCAACGCTGATTCAGAGCAATTCAGAGCTGAGCCAGAACAGTCAAACAAAAATGTTATGTTTCTTTTTGAGTTCAGAGGGCATTCCGAGCGTGCTCCATGAATTCAGAGTTCAGACTAAAATAACCGAGCAGACGGAGTAAAAAAATGAGCGTAGCCAACTTCATACAGTTTCCATCTAATTTGACAGATATGACGATTCAGTTTTATATACAATGGATTCAGTGCTCACGTGTGTTTCATAAGTAAATTGGAGTGCTCTGAACATACTCTGCTCAGAGTTAGTTCCGTTCGCTTAGGCTCCACTCAGTGCTCTGCACCCAAGCAGATTCTCTCCGTTTTTGACAAGGTCCATGCTTCTGCCCCATACAGCATCAGGACTGGGATGATTAGGGTCTTATATAAGATTTCCCTGGTTCTCTGAGGGCTTTATTACTCAAATGCCTTCTTAGCCCGAAGAAACAGCAATTGGCAAGAGTAATTCTTCGTTTGATCTATCTCTGCGCTAATGTCATTTTGCGATTTTATAGTGGAGCCCAGGTAGACAAAGTCCTTGACGACTTCGAAGTTGTATCTAGGCTGTTTCACAATGCGACGAGAAAACGAGACGTCAGCGTGACGAGAAACGCTTTCATCTTTTTCTCGTTATAAAATCGTTCCCCAATTCACAATGCAGCGATTTTGTTCACACCGAGTTCTTCGTGTTTGTCAGTGAATTTGAGAAATAAAATACAAAATTTGAAAAAAATGAAAATGGGAGTGTTTGTTTACAAAAAAGCAAAAGGCAAACAAAGACCAAAAGTGAGCAGAAGAAGACGGTGGGAAATGTTAATGAAGACAAAATTAATTAGTCGCAAAATAAAAACACTTATTTGCTCGCCATTTTTGGTATTTTATTTATTTATCTACACAATTTTAATAAATATAAATACAAAACGCTCGGTGTCCTGTTCTCAATTGTCAAAATGAAAATCGTGGTCTCGTCGCGTCTTTTTTTCAATTTTTCGAACTCATGGCGTGACGGGACGACGAGAAACTTTTTATTGTGAATACTCTGGTATATTCTCATTGCTTGAAATTGGTTTGACAGCTACGAAGAGTTCTCGTCACGTTCACGTCTCGTTTCCTCGTCGCATTGTGAAACAGACTTCTATCAATCGTGACGTTTTGCCCGAGTCGACGATGTTGAGATTCCTTTCTCGATGATAGCATGTACTTCGTCTTGTCCTCATTAACAGCCAAACACATTTTCGCCGCCTTCGATTCAATACTTGCAAACGCACCGGTAACAGCTCGCTTCATTCTCCCAATGATATCAATATCATCTGCATAAGCATATGTTTGGACAGACTTTTGAAAAATTGTACCTCTGTTGTAGACTTGTGAGTTGCGTACAATTGCTTAAAGAACGACGTTCACACAGTACATATGTCAAGATTTTTGTATGCGGCGTTGAGAAGACTTATACCTCAGGCCATCCGCATCAGCAGCGGATGAACTTTTTAGTTGCACCGTACCACGAGGAAATTATAGTGTGAAAAAGCACGATCGTGCCACTTCGGCAACGCTGCAGTGTAACTTGTAAGTGGAATTTTCATAAACAAGCTTTCTTCATACTGTATGCAAATAAATTTAAAATGAAAACTAGGCAAAACTTAAAACTATTTAAAAATAAAAATTCTAAAATAAAATAATATCTAAGATTCAGGTTCTAGGTAGGTTTTGTCTATCATGACCTTGATTATTTAGCTTAGAGTTCAGTTCAAGTCTTAGCCACTTATTATAATGTTAATGTATAATAACTAATTTCTGTATTTATTAAAGCTTGATGCCAAAATTTCAGAATTATCCCCCGACACCAATAATGAGAATAACTTCCACTCAATTCCTGTTTATGTACCAAATTGCAATTTAAAAATAAATTAAATCTGGTTTATAATGTGTTTCCAACCCAAATATCTTAATATTCCGTTATAAACAAGTCCTCTATAACAGTATATTAATTTAACTGTGGAAAAATGAATTATTTTATTTTATTTCTGAATTTTGAAAGTGAAAACCTTCTGCTGACACGATTTCAAAGAAAGTAAAATTCAGTCTTTGTTTTATTTCTTAATGTGCTACTTGCAGACTTAATTAAAACTAGATTAGATGGCTTTGCTCACGATGAGAATGATATGCTTTAGGTATTAGGTACAATTAACATTTTGAAAACGGAAAACTGTCTTTAGTTGTTTGAAATGAGTTAATTATTGTTGCCTCGTAGGGTAGGTATACTTTTTTTTTTTTGTTTGTTATTTAGTGTGAACTGAGCTTATTTAATTGTCTAAATCTAGACACAAAATAAGCTCAAATTTGAAATATAATTTGTTGAACTCGAATAACATTTAAATTTAATAAATTCATAAATATAATTTAACGACTTGACTTAACAGTAACAGGCAGTTTGTAGCATAGCAGGTCATTGTATGTATTTCTTGTTGTTGTAGTTTAAATAGCCTTAAGTGTTTTTGTCGGTCTTATAATTGTCTTGAGTTAGCAAGAGTGTTGAAGACTTTATTATTATGAAAAACTATCTTGCTCTGGAAAAAGATTTATTGCTATCTATGTTTATATGTGTTCGTCATCATTGTTCGTCGTAAGGTTGTTTTCATTTTTATTATTTAATCAGTGTTTTGTTGTTATGAAACAGAAAAATATCTATAATTTTCGTTAATTTGATGAAAGTTATGAATATTTTGGATAAAATTATAATTTAGAATTAAGAGATATTATTTATTAAGAATATTGAAGTTATCTTTTGAATTAAAGTAAACAATATTTTTTTACATTTCCGTTATCTTTTTTTTTTGCGCTGGCTGGTACAAATGCCATGCTCACAAAATTTGGATACAAATAGTTCTTTTACGACATTCCCATATACAGGGTGATCGGTATAAGATGCACCAAACTGCAGGAGCGAGTAGGTTGGGTTAAGACAAGAAAAAAATCGTATTGAAGGGGGGGGGGTCTATTTCTCCCCCTTTAGGCAGGAGGGGTAATTCTCTAAAAAGTTGAATTAAAACAGAAAAAAAAATATTTAAAAACAACGGTACAATTTAAAATGCCATGCTATATCTTTTTAGAAAGCCAGAAATCTCTTCTTTGATTTTCATTTTAAATTAAGTTGTGTTAGTGAATAGTTTTTTTATTTATTAATTTATTTCCAAACTAGAAATTTTGAAAAAAAAAATTAAAAAAAAAGTTTCAAACTAATTTTTTTCAAAATTTTATGTTATTAAGTATAATTTTTGTTTTCAAAATTCAATGCTCTTATTAGTTTTTAGTCAAAATCAGAAAACCGGATGCTAAAATGTCATTTAGTTTTTGAGAAAATTGAAAATAACAGGAGCAATTTTCTAAAATTATTGACTTAATGCAGAAAAAAATTATTAAAAAACATCGGTAATGGCTAAAATGACTTGCTATACTTTTTTGTTAAGCCAGAAATATGTGCTTCCATTTTGTTTATGAACTAAGTTCTTTTGGTGAACAGTTTTTTAAAACTTAATTTTCATACTTAAATTTTTGAAAAAAAAAATTTTAATTGTGTTCAAACTGATTTTGTTCAAAATTTTACGTTATTTAGTAGTATTTTTATTTTTAATATTTAATACTCCCATCAATTTTTAGTCAGACATTGAAAACCAGATGTCAAAATGTAGTCTAGTTTTTGAGAAAATTGAAAATAACAAAAGTAAGTTTTCCTTAAATTCGACTTCCATCCGTTATTTTGTTGTTCAAAAGATCCTATTTCTGTAAAGTAGATTTCGTTATTTTCAATTTTCTCAAAAACTAAAAGACATTTAAGCATCCGGTTTTCTGGTTTTTATTGAAAATTAATCAGAGCATTGAATTTTGAAAACAAAAATTATACTTAATTACATAAAATTAGTTTGAAATTTTTTTTAATTTTTTTTTCTTCAAAATTTCGAGTTTGGAAATTAATTTTTCAGAAACGATTCACTAACACAGCTTAATTTAAAATTAAAATCAAAGAAGACATTTCTGGCTTTCCAAAAACGTATAGCATGGCATTTTAAATTGTACCGTTATTTTTAAGTATATTTTTTTTTCTGTTTTAAGTCAATTTTTTAGAAAATTGCCCCTCCTGCCTAAACGGGGGGAAATAGACCCCCCCCCTCCCATGCGATTTTTTTCTTGTCTTAACCCAACCTACTCGCTCCAGCAGTTTGGTGCATCTTATACCGATCACCCTGTATACATATATATTAAGATATCATACTTTTAATTAGGATTGTAGAAAAACTGTTATTTTTCAAGATTAACTATCTTTCTGTAGAAATAATAGCAGGTTTACTAAACCTTTATAAAACTTCCCAAATTCGAGTGAGTCACAATATTATGTTATACCGATTATTCTTTTTTTTTCATAAGAATTTATATTACCAGTTTCCATACATCTCATTAGTTGTTGTTCATTAATTTATTAATTACATTTAAATTACCAAACTTCTTGAAATAAATATTTTATCACATTAAAGCTCCATTCCAAGTATCGACATTGACTTGACTGAATCACTAATTTTTTTTTTTTATTATTCATTCTTCAGGTGTTTGATAGTAATTCAATGACGTATGAAGAAGAAAATGATCAAACCGATACAAGTCGAAACCACAGATTTTCTCCGAATTCCAATATGCCTTCTAATGACGAGAATCCAATCAGTCGGTCATACAAGCCGAGAACAAGCAGCACAGTGCTGGCAGAACATCTAAGAGCACAACAGTCATCGAATTCTAATCTTGGTACTCAGCACTTTAAATCGAATCGTGCTAGTGGACGCTTGTATCCACCATCTGAAGAAGCCAGTCGAGGAGCTCGAAATTCAAGTAAAAATTTCACCCATTCGGATGGGACTAACGAAGGTGGTATATATATTATAAGTGGAAAAATTACGAATAGTAATACATCGACAATGGATCGAAGAAAGCACATGGTTCCTCAAAATACAGCTAGTTATTCATCAGCTACTGGAATGTCATCGGTGTCATCGGCAAATGGCATTGGAAGCGAGAGTAGTCATACCACAAACGACGTGATATCGGAATGCCAAAGCAACTATGCCGGTAACGAGGTGGCCAATGGAGATTTTCATTTTGTAACAGCTGCAGAATCTTCTTCTCCAACGAAAAATTTATCAAGTGGTGGAAGTTTTAATCATAAGAGTGGTTCAACTGTGAAGTTATTACCTGCGGGAGATGAAGACTCAAACACACAGGTTAGAAATTTTGTTGTATTGAATTTATGTTTTAAACAGTTAAATCTTTTTATTGTATTTTTTATACCAAACAAAGCTACATAATTGTTTAGAATGTTACTCTAACTTTTAAGTTAAGCCTATAACGCTTTTATGTGGAACTTTATTCGTTAAAGTCGGAGCGAAATTTTATTCTATATTAAAAATTCATATTAAAGTTATTTGCTTTGTTAATTATGTAGCGCAATTATGGTGTACCGTAGTTCTCAACGACTAGCTTGCGCAAGAAAAAGAAAATGTTGAACGATCCCATAGACCCTGTTTAGATAGTCGTCGTGTCTACATTATAAACTTTGTGGCGCCTCAAAATACATTGATACAACAACAATTTTGAAATTTCGCACAGTGAAACAACAACAAATGAGTCTCATTAGTCCGCACTTCTCTTGCCCACAAACTGCCGTGATACTTGTTTCAATCTTCCCAATCTAAACAGGGTCATATGCCATCTCAAATGCAGCTTGTAACAAAGACAAAGTTGAGTGAACTTTTGCTGCAGCTGCAGCTTCACATTGTATCGCTCTATACTATTTTTGTATCTTCAACTTTGACATAGTGTTACCTGCTGCAGCTGAAAATTTTGGTCGAGTTCGTAAAAGTAAAACTTCGGAAACACTGCCAAATTTAAGTCGCATTTCTGCAGGCAAATGAAGTCCGTTTCAAATTGTGTTCACTGTTTTAGAAGCGATGATGTTTGCTCTCAGCATTAAAATCAAATTTTGCCCAAAATGTACATAACTACTACCATTTTTTTTTTGCAATTGTTTTTAGCAGTGATTGAGCATGTTTATACTTTTACGAACTCGGGGTTTGCTTTCGAACAAAATTGTTTCTTTTTCTATTAACAATTTTGTGTCTTTCCATCTCTTTTTGGTACGCATTGTCCTTATTGTGGTTCAGTTCACCTTAAATGTCAACATTTCAACAACAAAAAAGTTCTACTTTTCTTTTCCATATAATCCCAGAACAGTCTCATTAAGGGTGCCAGACGTCCCGGATGTCAGACATAAATTCAACTATCCTATCTGGTTAGATTTTTCCGGGTTTTCGACCAGAATTGACAATGTAAATCTGGTCATATTTAAAAAAGAATAAATGCATTGATTTAACTTTAACCTTTTGACCTTGACAGCTGTCATTTACCTGCTTAAAAACTGACAACTTCTTCCATTTTATTTCAAAGTTCTTAGAAATTAATATAAACAATAAAATCTGACTAAAATTAGTAAAAATTAGTACGTAGTTTTGGGAATAACTCCTGCGAACACCCCTATATTTATAGAAAGACGATTTTCACATTGAACTCATTCTGTGGGACCCATTTTTACGCCTCTTTATTTATCTCACTCTAACCTATTTGTTTTGGCTTTCTAATATGAGAATTTTTTGATTTTTATATATATTAAGGTTTTATTCTGTCCCGGGAAAAAATTCAAATCCTGGTATTTTTCCATATTTTTGCTAACGAGCAAAATCTGGCAACCCAGGTAAAGGGCCAGTTGTACGAACGTATGGTTCAAATATTGATTCGTGGTTCAGAAATTTTAACTCGCTCGCCGATTTCAGCAGATAAACTGAGGTTCAACGATGTAATTGGCTATTAACACATTACTTCAACTTAAAACCTTCGTTAAACCTCAGTTAGGCCGTCCAAATCATTGCTTTAAAATTATTGAACCACGAATCAATTATTGTACAACTGCCCTTAATTTTCTCTTTCTAACGTAAGCTATAGTCATTGGGATCTCACTCTACACAAATGTAAATGTTCTTTTCTACATGAGTGACAGATTGTTATTCAGCGATTCTTTTAGCTGCAGCTACATTACATTAGGTTTGTTCGTGTACATTCGCCGGACTAAAACTGGCAAATTATCAAATTTTGAGGAGTGGGGATGAAATTCTCTCATAGAGAATGAAAACAGTCCGAAAGTACACGAACGCTTTGAACCAAAAATGTCTGCCAGATTTTAAACGTCATCAAAAAGTAAACAAACAAAAAAAAAAGTAATCAAAACCACAACATTGGAATACATTTACTGAAAGTCTTAATTAAAATTGAAGTAAACAAATTAAATTGAACTTAACACACTTCCTTTTAATTTTGTTCCGTGGTTTATCAAAATATTTAAGATAAAAACAAAGAAAAATATTCACTTCTAACAAAAAACAAACTAAAACTAAAAGTAAACAAACAGCAGCCATTTTGTATTTTGATTGTTTTTTTTTTCCTACTAGCTATTTGACCGAACACCGAACTTACCATTTTCTGCAAAAGAAAAAAATCTGGCAAAGAGGGAAATTGATTTACTCTCTCGTGAGCGCTTTCTTCTACCCGAAAATACCCGAAATGTGCTTACGCGAACAGGTTTGGCCTAAATCTGGTAGAAAATGGTAGTTTTGGGTAGTTTGGGACTTGTACGCGAACGCACCTATTGTGTTCAAAAGGTAAATGTCGTCATCTTTGATAAATCCCTAATGTGACAAATTCTGTCAAAAGTGGAAACAATTTCGCAAATCTTTGAAGATACCCATTTTATAAATTCTATCGAACATTAAATAGTTTCCCAACTTAAGACAGGGTTAAAGCTCTCCCAAACCAACGCGATTAATCGCCGCGACAATAGAAAACAATAACAACAACGTGCTGTTTTGTTTGACAACCACGTGTTGTTATTGTTGTTTTCTTTTTTCGCGGCGATTAATCGCGTTGGTGTGGGAGAGCTTTTAGGCAGACACGTTGACGCGTCAGTAAAATTTGCTATGTCATCTTTGAAACAGTCTATCAACAGTCTTCTAACTACACACGGTCAACGAAAATAACCAACACTTTGACCCTAAAAGTTGTGCCAACGTAAGTTCCAACGAGTTTTGTGTTGAAGCATACAATTTGACAACTTTTGGACAGTTGATCGTTTGATCAGATGCAGGCATAAATTTCAAAACTAAATCACATTATTATTGCTACTTTTCTGAATACAATTAGGTACTTTTGATTTTTTTAACCTGCTATTAAAAAACAAGTAGCTTACTGACTTTAATTAAACCGTATAATTTAAAACCAATTAGATCTTTTTTTTTATTATTATTAGGTATCATGTGAGGATAACCTTTTGAATTGATGAATTACCTAGTTTTTTTTTTATAACAACTGAACTTTCAAACTGTTTTTAAAAACTCACATCTTTTATAATTGCAATAACAAATCACGGTCGATGTCAATGCTTTAAACACGTCTACCAATATTACATAATAAAATATAAAACAAAAAAGAGAGAAAAAAAAATAGACCGTTATTTAATACATGATGGCAGTGATGTTCTACGACGCATTATCTATACCTAGCTAGCGCGTGGATTAATGTTTTTATAATTATTATAATTATTTATACTCACGTCATAGTAATGAAATCACATCATGTTTCCGGTTAACAGTAAATACGAACTTCAAAATCTATACAATTAATAGACAGACAAACGAGTGTGCCTGAGCCTGTGTTTCATGGCATAAAGTTTCATTTCGTGGCATTCATTGATTGCATTCGTCTCGTCACTTAACTGAGACACTATCCCATCCATAGCTATGTAAAATTGATACTCAACTTGCATTCGGTATGATTTGTTCATATCGAGTGGTTTTTGTGGTTAAAATGGTTACTTCGGGGATTTCTGTTATTTTAATGAAACTTAATACAAAATGTCTTCAACTTCACGCGAAGTGTTTATTTTTATAAACAATAAAAAAAAAAACACAAAAAAATACCCGGAAGATTTATATACGTTCGTCATCATCTTCGTTAAATTTATTCTCGGCAAATTCTTCTTCATTGTGACCCTTTTGATTCCTCTCTACTATTATTATGGAGGTGAATGCCTTTATAATAGAGTGACTCATCTATAAGTATGTAGTAACCACAAAAGACTGTGTGTTGTGCAGTTCGCAGACTCCGAACAATCAATATTTGCCTCAGAAACAATTAATTAAGACAGATTATCGCATGGTTTAACATACATACATAATCATATTCAACTCAAGTCGCACAATACAAAAATGAATCTACAATAGCAAACGTATGCCTTTCTTAGGCTTCGTTTACAAAGATCAGATAGAAGCAAAAGATCGCATCCGCACCCACGCCAATTTCGCATGATTTTTTCACTGTAAATTTGCGAAACAATACATAATTCGAAAAAGTGCGGTTGTTTCAATTCCCGGGCTCCTATATAAACTGTATATACCTAAGATGAGTGCAGCTGCAGTGATGCACATTTAAATGCAAATTGACACCTTCCCGATTATAAACTTCAAGTTTTGCAAGTGTCAAACTGAATTGTTGTAATCTGATATTATTCAAGAAGGCGCTTTTAAAGATTTCAATTTAAATGGAAATGTTTCCTTGAGATAATAACAGGATGGTACCCCATCATAGCTATTGCATGTGATTAGCTATTTTTAAGCTGCGGGATATGGTATGTGGGCTGTTATTTAAATTTTCAAAATAGTTACGCCAACGAATGTGCGTTCGTTTATTTATAAGAAAGAACAAGTTAAACGACAAATTAAAAATTGTAGGTAGGTACTTACAAAATAGTTGAGTCATTCATTGTATTTTCTGCATTTAGATTTATTTGGGTCTTTTAGTGTTATTATTGCAGTTGGTGGTTGACAAAAGTTATTGCGAGCATACTTTTGTGAATGTGTGTATAGTGTTTGTTTGATTAATCAGTTGACAGATAGGTCAATTTAATCAGTATCAATTTGAGAAAAACTAAAAGAGGGCATTAATTAATGCGTGGTGTTCACATAATGTAGTTTATATTCAAGTTAATGAAGAGACAAAAGAAGAAGTTTTTATTGAATTTATGAATGAATTGACGATCATCATATATTAAGTAGAGCGATCTAAATGAATAAATATGAGAATGAGCTAAATATAATACATTTCCGATTAAACTTTCGATTCGAATTGATTTATTTAAAGGTTCCGAAGGCCACCAGAACAGGTATAAAACAAAATCATCGTGTGAAAAGTTTTAATTAATTTAATTTTTTTAAGACGTATCTTGTCATATATTTTTTTTGTGATTATACGCAGTTTTTTTATGTAAATATGGTGTATTTATAATTAACTACAGTAAATCGATTGATTTACACGAAGATTTAAGCTGTTAGGTACTTACAAGAGATAGAGATTTGAAAATGAGTTAAAATAAATTGCATGCGGCTGGGTCAAGTCGCACGAACTTGATTTTATGTACGATTACACTGTGGTTTTAAATTCTGAATACTGTACTGAATTTAAAAGAAATAAATTAATTATGGGAACTTGCAAAAACTGTAATTTAGTTAAAGGCAAACATGAAAATTATAGCACAGAACTTACTACTTATTTATACGAATGCATGGAATTGGAAAATTGTTAAAAATAAACATGCCTACGTGTACCTAATTATAAATGAATATATTGAAAACAAAATTTGAGAATAACAAATACAATGCACACAATCTTGTTTCTTTCAAAAATCTATGTTTACGAACAAAAAGTTTTTAAAATTGTTGAAGTGTTCAGAAGCTTTAGTATAAAACATTTATGGTCGTTTTAATTAGATTTTTGACTCTTTGAACTAACTATGTCTAAGTATTTTGAAACAGTCGGAAAATGCTTTATTTAATCAAAAAAATATTACATTTGTGAAGGTTTAGACCAGTGTTTCCTAAAGTGTGGTACGCCTGGGGGTACGCGAATAGTTTTTCGGGGGTACGCAAAGATTTGTCCTTTGTCTGTGAGTAGCTATAGCAAGCATGTTAGAGTTTTTGATTAGAAAAAAGCAAAAATAAAGAAAATAAAAAAAATGTGTTAATTTTTGTTTAAATTAGTTCAATAGTTAAATCGATTTTTTGCATTCTTAGAAAGCGTCTGGCAGATAGCGGCCCCATTGAAAAGGTCTTGGATCTCCACATTGTTATCAGAAGAGAAGTTTCTATCACTGAGAATATATTTCTAATTGCTATAACAATTTATTTAGACGTTGGTTTAATAATCTTCTTTAGGTAGAGGTCTTAGATCTTTATACTTCTACTACACCTTTTAGCATAAAACTTAAGCGTACATGTACACGACGGGGTAACGACTCGCAATTTCATTTTTTACCGCTAACAGGTATGTTTCAACCAAAGCAATGACCGTTTTTTAAAAAACGTCATCTGCGTCAAAAATGCATTCGCAGAATGTTCTTAAGCGCAAATTACAAAAGTCTTTGGTTCGAAAATGCAAATAAAAATGCCAATTTTACTGCATTAGCCCTGTGTTTGTTAATACAGTTTTCAAACAACATAATCTCTTCTCATAAAATCTGAATTGTTCACACTATCTCAATAAATGAAAAGATTTTTTTACCGAATTAGTTTTGTTTTGTTTGAGCTTTTGTTCGAAAACGTCAAATGCACCTGCAAAAAAAAATCATTTGTTGTTTGTAAAAAGGTTTGTTTGCAAGCAGAACGATTGCATATTTGACGACGATTGCAATTTCTGCATCATAAATGACGACCATTTTCTGGTCAAATTAACTTTTGTTTGACTTTTTCAAAAACGGCCAAAATCTGAGATTTAAGCTTAAAAACTTTAAATATTTTCGTCTTTGAACTACAAAATTAAAAAATAAAATACGTATTTCTATAACTAGGGGTACTCAGGGCTACGAAAATTTTGAAAAGGGTACGGCAATGTCGATAGTTTGGGAAACACTCGTTTAGACAATCAATTACGTTAGCAAAAATTAGAAAGGTTTTTTTTAAAACTTGGACGGCTGTCTAAAGTTAGACAGTGTTTATTAATACGACCATTAATATACACAGAGCAATTTTATCAAAATCGTAAGAGTCGTTTTCGGGAGGAAAAATAGATTATCTGTAACATTTGTTTAACAGTTGTATGGAAGGCACACCGTTAATTTTTACTATTGAGTCATTCCATATGAAAACATCTAAAATAAAATGCACGACTGGGTCGCACGAACTCGCTCTTGTAATAAAAGTTTTTTCGAATTTTAAAGATTGAGTGAATTATAAAACACATAATTAATAATTCTATATGTATTTATCCATTTGATAAATTGAAGAATGGAATTTCAAATATGGAAAGAAAGCATGAAACACGTTCTTTAAATTGATAAAACAAGTACTTAAAATGTTTTAAGGCTCTCCCAAACCAACGCGAATAATCGCCGCGACAATAGAAAACAATAACAACAACGTGTTGTTTTGTTTGACAACCACGTGTTGTTATTGTTGTTTTCTTTTGTCGCGGCGAATAATCGCGTTGGTTTGGGAGAGCCTTTAATCTCAGAATGAAGAACGCCATCTCAATTTTTGACAAAAAATGTGAATTTATGCTGAAAAAATTTTAAAAATCGTTGGAGCGATTTTCTTAAAAAGTAATTTACCTACCTATATAAAATTTCTTGAAATTTTTTAGTAAAAAAAAATTGTATGCCATTTTTAAGAATATAATAATATACAACTAAAACCATAATTTAAAAAAAAAAAGTCATAAATGAGTTTTCAAAAAAATGATTTAAAAAAAAAAATTGAACTTCTTTTTTTAAAATCCAAAAAATATTATTTTAAAAATAAATGTATGCAGTATTATTCTAACTTGATAGGACCTCCTAAGTAAAAATTTTGATCAAAATGGGTTAACGAGCGGTTAACGAGAAAATCGAAAAAAAAACGGTTCTATGGCAGGTACTGTTAATAACAGTTTTTGGTATTTTTTTTTACCAAAATGTAGACCATATCACCCCTAGCACACACAAAAAAATTAAAAAAAAAATCGTTAGAGCCGTTTTTAAGGTTAATAACTTTTTTCAAACCGGTTGTATGGCAAGTACCGTTTTTTTTGAGCTACAAAACAAATTTCGATTTTACCACTAGGGAATCACCCAAATATCTTATGCTCCAAATTTGAAGAAAATCGCTGCATTGGTTTAGGCTGTAGGCCGTGGACAGATATACAGACACACAGCCATACAGACATGCAGACAAACATGCGGAATTGCGAGACCCACTTTTTTCGTGTTCTCTATCATCGTAATGTCAAGTTTCATTGTTATCTCGAGTTTGATTTTTTGCACGAATCGTAAACTTACCCTGATGTATCGCAAGTAAAAATACATAATTTATTTTGGTAAAACTTTGTGAGACTCTTCTTTAGGATTTCAAAAATAAAAAGCCAAGGTAATTTAATTTCCGCAAGCTCCAGTCCCCCTGACCCTATTTTAAAATTGTTATTTTTATGCTTAAATGTTTTTAAAATTTTTCTATTAAAGATATCTGTACGTTAAAGATGTCATTTTAAAGCTGAAATATTTGTATTCATACTATCAATACCAAACAATCAATGTGTTTGGAGCGAGATGAGAATATGAAACTTTTACGATACTTAGCTAATACCGTAAACTTCATACCCTGTAAAGCTTGTTTTGTTATTCTCATCATAAGCATATATTCAGGGGGTTAAAATTTCATTTATTTGTCATTTTCAAGCCGTTATTTATGATTAAAAAAAAAAACACTTAGGATTTTTATCTATGATTTAACTGTAAATCGGTTTCTATAAAACGAAGTAGGTAACTTATAAACGATTTGTGAACATTTGTGTTAAATTTTGTGTTTCAATAAAACGATTTTTTTCAGTAAAATGAAGTTCAGATAAGCAGAGTTGATTGTATTTGAAAGCAAATTATATCGCCAGTTCCCATTAAATCTCATCCGGAGTTATTTATACGCTTGTGTGCTTATTGTTAGCAAAAAAAAAAAACAATCATGATGAAGTTTTTATATACCTATACAATTTGTATTTTTATTTATGATGCATCATCAATTAAATTTAAATAAATAATTAAAAATCATAATAATATTTATTTTTTAAACACGACCATGACCATGACTAGAATGACCACTTCATGGAAACAAAAAAAACATAAAAACTCAAATAAACTGCATCAAATTGCATTGACCTTGCTAATTTTTTTTTGATGTCATTAAGTTAATGTGCTATTTGTTGTCATTATTTTAATATGCTGTGATGTGATGTTATTGCTGTAAATATATTTTACATTCCCGGAATTAAAAAAAATTCTAAAATTATTAACTTGTTAGTCCTAATTCTATATTATTCGTGTCACGAAGGAATTGATGTTAATTAGTTCTTAAGTTTGTATTTAATAAATTTAAAATTTTTTATCACAATGACTTAGATAAATTTTGAAGAATTTTGAATTTACTTAAACATAATTTTGTATCTGTCAATATTGTTTTGGATAATTTGTATTAATTTATTACAATAAATAATGTTACAATGCAAGTCAAGTCAATTAAATAATTTTCAAGTCAGCTAACGATCAGTTAAATTATTTTATCATAAAAGTAGGCTTTAATTTTTTGTCTGATTCCTTAGAAACAAGAAAAAATAATGTTTTTCTTGTGTTCACTCCGCAACTTATAAGTATGCAATGAATTTTTCATAGACATAATAAGGGCATACTTTTAGATGTTGTCATTAAAAAAGTAATAGATCAAGAGATTTAAATGGACAGTTTTTTTTTAACTAATAATTTATGTACCTTCAACATAGCTTAACATGAGCTTAACAGCTAAACATGCACTTAAAAACGTTTTCTCCAAATTTCTAAACAGCATTGAAAGTGCTCTCTGTATGACATTATTTAATACATTAAATAACGTCACATCCCAAGTTGGTTGGTGCACATCCACAGTTTGGTTGGTGCAGTAGTTGCATATGTGAGACGTGATGGTAAAGTCATCGGACTGTATTTTTTTAAATGAGGTAAATAGCGTGTTGTAGGTATATGGTTAGCGGCTTTTGCTAAAGAGCCATTTTAATACATACATTTTTCGTTCCCCGATATGACGCTAGTGTCAAACAGTAAACGAAGCAATCAACTTATAAATAAAATAAAAAAAATAAATTTGATGGCACAAACGGCTCATGAAGAACCTGGGCCTAGTGACTTACAACTCTCAACCATTCCTTTGTGCGTGTCCGCAGGAATGGAGGTGACCTACAGTTTATTACCGAATCCGAACGGCTAAGGAAAGCGGCACTTTTCTATGACAAGAGATACTCTTGGAGGATTTGTCACTTCCTCGCAAGAGGTAGTAGCTCCGAAAAAAACTTAAGGTGGAAGCGGCTGGTATTGAACTCCAGACCTCTGGGATGATAGTCCAACGCACTAATTTTTTTTTTTTTTTAATCATTTTTATTTTTTATTAAACTTAACTATCTTAAAGCTAGACAAAAATTCATAAAAACTAGCCTACTTATCAATAACTTACAGCTAACTTACTGGCCCTATGCGGGCGCTCTAAGTTAAACTATAATAACTTAATTCTAATGCCTTTCGGCCTAAAATCTAAATTAAGCATAAAATTCATTATCGGTTTTATTTTTTACCGAGAAGAACTAGTCCAATGCACTAACCATTACGCCACGGCAACTTATTGGAGGAAATATTTTATAAGCGCATAATTTTGTGAAATTTAACTTTTAAATTGGCCTTCAAGTTGTTGAAAACTCGAAATATAACGTTTTAAGGGCTGGCAACAAGACGCGACCAGGCGAGACTTTTGTTAGTCTCGTCTCGGTCTCGTCAAAATCGAAAAATTTCGTTCTTGTCTCGGTCTCGGTCTTGGTCTCGCCTTTTTCTTGTGAAATTTTTAATGTGCCAGTCTCGTCTCGGTCTCAGTCTCGGTCTTGGTCTCATCCTTAGCCTTGGTTTCTTTCGTGTTTTTTGGTGGTGAAAAGATGTAAGATAAGACGCCTGTTTAGATTGAAAAGATAGAGTACGATATCTCGGCAGTTTTTTGGTTAGAAAAATGCGGGTTGTGGAGTCTTGTGTGAAGCACGAAGAAAATGTATAAAACAGACTCGTGAGTCTGTTTTTTCTTTTGTTGTTGTTTCAAACAGTGAAATTGTTAAATTGTTGTTTTTTCTTTCAATGTATCGGTAAACCTTTTTCCGGCGAGGAAAACAAAGTCTGAAAAATTAGCGATTTCTATTCCAACGACATGTATACGTATTTTTCTCTGGATTTTCGCAGTGCACCTGAGTATAAAACTATGTACATTGTACATAGTGGTTCGATATTTTAACGCGCATAGAAAATTTTATACTAGTATCGTCCTGTGTCGAAATGCGACATTTTCAACTTCGCAAACAATTTGTTTGAAAATATTGAAGGAAAAAAACATTTTTTTTTTTAAAATAGACACAGTGTTCGAAAGTACAAAAACAAAAATGACTTACAGTGTATAAATGCGTGTCTCAATCTCAAGTATATTCTGCACATCTCCGCAATTGTGGCTTTCCAACCATGTAAAATTTATCGAAATCGGTCAAATACTTTTTGAGAAAATGGTACCACACAATTTATTTAAGCCTATAGATTTCGTAAAAAAACTTGTGAATATTATAAAAATTGAACATGAGTACCTACTAAAAAATAATTAAATAAAAAAATATTTCTTCTAGCGAAAACCGAAACCAAACCACCGAGACCGGCGAGACCAGCGAGTCTCTCGGCGAATTTCGGTACTAAAAGTACGGTCTTGTCTTGGTCTCGTCTCGTGTACTTTTAAAGTAGTCTCGTCTCGGTCTAGTTGCCAGCCCTACGTTTTAAAGTCAAAAATATGAAAATCATTAATGGCCGCGTTCGGGGGGCAAGCCAAACCTATCCGGATAGGTTTGTGTTGTTGTAATCCCTTGTTGAAAAACTTCTGATGTCAGCTGGTGCAACAACAACTCAAGGTATCTGAAAATTTTTGGGATAGGTGGATAGCCTATCTCACTACCACCCGAACGCAGGCAATGTTTGAATAAGTATAACAAAAATGTTATTTTTTTTTACATGCTAGGGCAAGTATTGGTTTGTATCGAGTTTGTAGTTAGAATTGAAGTCCAAAAAACTGCGTTGTAATTTAAGCTAGAGCCTTAAAGTTTCAAATTTAATGGAAAGAATTTTTACGTGATTATCGAGAGGGTAAATTTACAATTTAGCTTATCTAGAACATATGTATGTACATACTTACTTATCCACAAAAATTAATTATTTATGACTTTTATGATATTATTTTTTTTAAAGATTTTATTTGATTATTATTATCTATACGTTTTTAAAATCTAGTTACATTATAGTTTCCTATTTCTAACTACTAAGCAAGTTCTTACGACTGAAGGACTGAAGTACATTTTTTTTTATCGATTTTATGTAAAAGTGAAGTGAAGTGATGATTTTATAAATCACAGTGATATTTGATGCATAGCTAACTCACCAAGCAATGTTTTAGACGGCTATATATAAATGTAGAAAGGCATGATAAAAAAACCCACTATTTTTTTTTTCTGTTAATCCAAGGTTAATCCAACATATTTGGTGAGTTAACATGGGTTTAATTTTAATCTCACACTGAAAAACTGGGCCTAAGAGAAAAAACAAAAAAAAAATTAATTTTAGTTTTTGTTTTAAAAGCATGCTTCTAATATCGTGCATGTTCTACTTAAGTTTTGTATGAACTCTATCTGAGAACAAAAATAGTTTCAAGAAAAAAATGTCATTTAGATCAGACAGAGCAGTTTAGCAAATAACTTTGTTTTTACTTTGAATTATCAAACAAGGCGTTCGAATATGCAAATTTATGACGAAGCTCTTATAACATTAGTTATTGTCTATTGTACAATACTACACATACGATATGAATTAAAATTGCATGATTTATTTGTATTTAACAAGTTTTGCAACAGGTATACTACATAAACAAAAGTTAAACATGCACTTATTGGAATAATTTTGAACTTTTTTAAAGGGAGAGCCACAAGTTATGCCATCAAGTCTCTTCACACAAAATATCCGCCATAATATTATGATTTGATAACTTCAGATTTTCCATACGAATGATTTCTGAGGATCGCTTGCTTTTGCTAGCGTTTGGTTGAGAGCTTAAGTTTCTGACGTCAAAAGCAAGTAGCAGAAGCTTCAAACAATAACAATAGCATAATATCACTCGCAGCCCGTCTTGAACAATATGGAAGCAGTATATGTATAGCTTGCATAATGACTTTTATGGCCATGCATTCCTTAACTCTTTTAACCGGCCGCGAATTAAAAGTGATCCGCAGATACGGTGCGCGCGCGGTTTCCTTGTGCTTTCTGAATTGGACTTCCATAATATTCCACGCCGTGTTTCTGGGTTCAACAATGCATGACAGTCTTATGTCAACATCAGCTTCACGGATAAAGGCGCACTTTAGATCTGCAAAAAACTGTGTGCGATGGACACAAAAAGTTGCGTATATACTTTTCTTTGTCATCAAGTGGAAATTTGAAACTCTAAATAAGCTAATATAGGTAAATGAAGTTGTGAAAAAAAAAATAAAACTGTCAGATATTGGACTGCACTATGCATAGTGACAACATGACAAAATTTTCAACAGACTACTGAAATTGAAATACATTTTCCTCATTGTGCGACGAGCTGTAAAGAAGATTCTCCAATTACCGCATGGTGAAAGGAGCCTGGTAAGAGTTGGTTTACTTTTTTTTTTTATTCATATCAGATTGGGAAATGAAACGCGCTTACTTACCTACCTCTATTCAGACATTGATTTTTCTTCTACTTTGTTCGGTTATCTGGGGCTTGTTGTGCGTGGTCTGTCATAGTTTTGAGAGTGATCGCCGTGAATGCCAAAATAATCAAACTCAAACGCTATGAAGATTTTGAATAGTCATTAAGTGAGAAGAACAACAATTTAATTGATATTCTAGTTATTATTGGAATTGTTTTGACTGGTATTTATCAGGACGTTTAAAATAATTGGAAAATATCTTATAACCGGATTTACACTATAGCGCCGATACCGTTCTCGATACGATAAAAAATTCGTATGCACAAGAGATATCGCTCCACTCTTTAGTTCTTATATCCGAACGGCTAAGTTGAGCTGTACTCTTCTATGACAGGAAATACTCTTGGAGGATTTGTCACATCCTTGCAAGAGGCATAGTTTTAGCTTTATAATTTTAGCTTTTGTTGGTTTATTCACATGGTTTAACTTAAATAGCTTTAGCTTAAACTGTTTTATATATATACTTGAGTACAATGCAACTTGCTTTAGTTTTTTTTAAGGGGCCAGTTATAGCGATCAAGAAAAATTTTCATATCGTTTATCATATCATATCGTTTATCGTCCGGCAGTCTTTTCATCTGTATTTCCCCTGTACTGTATATCGAGCTCGAGATTAAAGGGGTGAACCGATTTGGTTAAATTTGTTTGATTTTACTGTGCTATAGTTCGTGTAAACTGGGTAGCTCCAATAAAACGGTTTGAGTATTTTTTAATGTTCCCAAAACGGATCTTATGATTTTGATTAATCTTCGTTTTTTAATATTTAATTTTAATAAAACCACGTTACAGATTTGTGGCAAAAATTCAGCTATTGGAAAAAGAGTGTTAATTTAAAAAAAAAAAAATTATTTCATTTTTTGAATTTTCCTGTACATTTAATCAACAATCTCCCAATTTGTATTCAATATAAACAAAAAGAAATTAAACTCAGATATATCAAAAATATCTGCATCCTCTGCTTAGAGGTTAATGCAGCTCCTCTACGCTTTGTTAAATCCCCTAAAAAGTAAATAGAAAGCCACTGCACATTTTTGCTTTTGAAAACCGAAATACGTTTTAAAAGTCATCATAACTGATTTCTATAGAATTCCAGTTGTCTTACGCGTTTTAACTCGGCCATAGTCGCACTAAAACTGAATAGAATAACTAAAATAAAAACTAGTCAAACAGGAATGAAATAATCTTTTAATTTTTATAGCTTTCACTATATTACTATAGCTTTAGCTATTTTTATTCACACAAATTGAAGTTTAAACTGAAAAAAAAACAAGCAAAAACTAAATAAATTTAGCTTTGGCTATTTTAAAATAGCTATTTCTAGAAAGGATTTTTAACTAGATAGCCAAAGCTACTTTTTACTCACGCAAAACTCAGCTTTTACTTAAAAATCAAAGTTTTAGCTTTAGCTTTAGCTTTTTTTTTTTATTCACAAGACCCAATTTTCTTGCACTTCTTTATCATCGTTAAAATCTTGAAATAATTTTTTCCACAAAACTAACAAATAATTTTTTTGGCATGACAGCTTATGGAGAAACAGGGCCTAGCGAATCTCAGGCCACATTTTTTTTTCTGTGAATCCGCGGAAGGCAAACAGTATCACTTACTCGGTGTTACTATCGTTGTATTTGAATCAAGTTTTGATCAATATCCGGATTTGGTAACGAATCGAAAACTTGTCATATGCAATAGATCTTTAGTAATTTAATATTCCTTACAAATTTCCAAAAAATGAGTTTTTGTACAGCTTATGACAGGAAATTGTGAAATTTTGTAAGAAATTTTATGTCAACAAACAGACCTAAATAGAATTATTCAATTATTGTATTTCTGTCACAAGAAAGGTGCAATAAAGAATAATAATTTTACCTTCATGGCTTTTTCAATATCATATACAAATTTGAAAGTAAATGCTGAAGAAAATTCTTTATTCATTATCAACAAATCAAATGATACTCGTACATGTTAGAAATTTGAATAAGGTCTTCAACACAACATACGCGAACAAAATGTTGTTGATACTTCTTTTACCTTTATATTTGTCTTCACATCATTATGCTGACGGTTATTTTTTTTTTTTTAATTTTTAATTTCATAATTCAAGGTGATTGTGTATTTGCCTGTTTATGATTAGTATATGTATCTATAGGTAGGGAAAGGGTGATGAGCAGCGTTTTGAATCTGGGATTAGGTCATAAAATAATGAATGTCATTAAAGAACCTAAGCTGGACTTGATTGCTCAAATGTCCATATCTAATGCTTTATGTTGATTTTTTTTATTATTTGCAAGTTTAATAAACTCATTAGGCATTCATGTGACGTAGGTATGTTCTCTTTTGTTCAAAAATATTATTACTAACACCAATTAGCACACATACACAATGTATTTTACAATGATCCGCCTTAATTTTTTTTTTTAATTCCAACATCACAAGTAGGAAAATAAATTAAATGAAAGTATTTTATTATTTTTCATACATCTTTTATTAAGCACGACTTAGCTTTTAGCACTTGGATTTTTGTTGTATAAGTGAAGAAAAGTGATTTTTCTGTTTAAAGTTTCTACTTGTAGACCTTAGAAATGTTATGAATTTTTTTTTGTAGATATTTCCCACAGATAGTACAGTTGGGTATGATTGTTTGTTGCTACAATTCTTGAACTAAAAAAAGAAAAACCGAATTAATTTTCTCAAGATTGTTTTGTATTCTCAATATAATTGGCTGATATGATCAAGCCGTATTTTATATTTAAACAAATTTGAAAATCCTTCCTGAAAATTTTTATAAAAATCGAAAAACTAATTCAATTTTTCATTTCTCAGTTGACTTTTTTTTTTGTAACAGGAAAGGTTAGAAAAGCTAACGTTATGGGTCGCATAACTTTTGAATGCAGTAGAATAATTGAATTAATAATTATATGCTGATGGCATTACATCGATTATCAAAAATGTTCCTTATAAAAGAAACAATATAGGGTGTCCAGTAATTAATGGATAACCTTGATATCTGTCTTTAAGAATACCTACATATATTCAAGAAGTTATTCAAGAAATTTATAAAAATAAAAAAACAACAAAGTTCATGCATTTGTGGTCCTAGTGTTAAGGTATTATAGCAATAGTCGTAATTTTTTTTTTTTAAATATGCCATGGAGAGCACATGGTGAGTGTGTTTCTTTATTTATTCCGGATAAGAACAGAATGGATGGAAAGGACAAAATGTTCCGGAATGAATAAAGAAACAACAAAATAGTTTATCCGGAATATTCCGTGGAATAAGGAAACGCAAAACTGGTATTCCAAATATTCTGGACATACCGGAATGAATAAAGAAACACACTCGGTAAATATTTTTTTGAATGCTATTTTCTGAAAGGTTTAAGGGCCTGCTATGACTGGTTGCAAGGTCATCCATTATTTACTGGACATCCTGTATACTGTCGAGCTTTGAAAACACAATATCGGATTGTTCTCCACTTCTGAACTTAACAATTATTGACCACCTAGACATCACCAACTGGTAAGAATGTCGCCTGGTGAAAGTTACGGGACCTTTTGAGTAATTCTCAAATCATTTCAGACTGCTCAAGATTCTGTTCTGCTCTTTGTAGTAGCTCGCTCAAGATTCTGTTATTATTGTTTTCTTTCAAATCTTTTAAAATGAAAGTATTTACTAGAAATGTGTTGGCTTGTATGGTTACAATAGAATTTCTGAAACTTTTAATATTTTTGCTGGTAAGCCTCAAGGAACAGTTCTGGAAACGCTATTCTTTATATTATTTTTACTCTATACTCTTTTTATATTATTTTTTACTCTTATGAGAGGGCACTTTTCACATTAACAGGTGCAGTTTGACTTGCGATACATTAGTCTAATACGTGACAAGTTATGGATTCGTAAAAAAAAATTTAACTCGATATTTTGATCAAAGTTATTACTATTACGAAGTTATTACTATTACGAAGAAAAAAAGTGGATGCCGCCCGTCTGTATTTCTGTTAATCTGCAGCCTAAACAAATGGGTCAATTCTCTTTAAAGTTAGTATCTAGTGTTTTTGAATTAGACATTCCGCTGACAATTTTTCTCAACTTTTTTTAAGAACGGTATATTTTTTACGGTAGTCTTCAAAGAAAAGTTATTTGTTCTCGAAAACGTACTCAGATCTATTTTTTTTTTTTATTTTCGTTTTTTCCTTCGAAGACGGCTCAACTTATTTAATTAATTTTCATGTGAAATTTAAGAAAAAAGTTAAAATATCTTAGTACCGACATTTAAAAAAATACATATATTTTTTGAAGTTTCAAAAAAAAAAAAAAAAATCAACTTTATGTTTGAAAAGACTCTAACGATTTTTTTCAAATTAGTAGTACAAAGATTTTTAATAAGAATCTAAAAATAATTAAAAATTGATCTTGTAGCCAAAAATAGCGGTACTTCGATACAACTGTTAAAAACTGAAAAGAAAATTCTTATTCTTCTTGAAAACAGCTACTAATACGATTTTCATAAACTAACATTTTATGTTGTAATTATTATGAAAAAAGTTATGTTCCTGTTGAAGCAGAAAAACTTATTGAATGTAAAAATAAAAAATCATTTTTTGAACTAAAAATGTTATACGATAAACTATGTAAATTTAAAATTTAAATTTGGCGCTCAAAGTAGACCATTCGCCATATTATTTCGTAATTTGAATTCGCTTTAAATTTCTCTCTTTTAAAAATTAAACGAAAAACTTTTGTATAAATATGTACTGGTAAAATGCTAAATAAATCGTCTTATTGTTAAGGGGAACCTCTTGTCGTTTTGTGATTTCGTCGTTTCGATACAAAATATCATCGTTGCTTGCTTAGTTTTATGTTTTTTTTTTTTTTGTCGGCCATCGTATTGCTGAAAACTAACTATAAACAATTCGAAATCGTTAGTTGTAGCTACTTATCGCAAATTTTCGCTAAACTTTTAAAAACGTTTTTAAAGATCAAAAACGCACCAACCAGGATCTTCCTGTTTGACGATTAAGTATTTTCGGATCGTTCAGTACCTTTAAATAGAAATTAATTTTAAATTTTACATAATCCTTGATTAAGAAAGAGTACCTCCTATTATCAATTAAACAGATTCAAATTTAAATATGGTTCTAAAAATTATAAAAAAAAATAGCTTTGCATATCAATATTTTCGAAAAATTATTTGTTAGCTTTTTTTAGATGTTTTTTTTTGAAATTTCTTAAATGTAAATTTATAAATAATTAAAATTGGCACATCAACATTTTTTTCTAAACATTATTTGATAATTTAAATTTTTTTTTTTAAAGATTTAAATAATGAAATAAAATGACATGTACTACATGCGGTTGGTTTAAAAATTATTTCAGAAGTGAGTGCAAGTGTGTGGGGACCTGGTAATTAACTTTATTTTCATAAATCATAACATTCCAAAGACTTTCTGTCGGTGCATTTAACCTTTAAAAATGAGCAATATATTTGTTTTACGTTCTACAATGACTACCCTCGAGTGATTATCAAATTTGACTATTCAAAAATTTGATAAGCCCCAGAAATCTTTTCCAATTAAAACAATTTTCACTTACTACCTATGTATAAATATCTGAATAAATAAATTTTGCGTGTGTGTGCGTCTTTCACAGGTATATTAATATAAGTGAACCCTTTAATTTTAAAGAAAACGCTGAAAAAACTTGCATTATAATAAAGTCTATAAAATGAAAAAAGATGCATTATCATAAACCAAGGTCCATTCACGCCTCACAATGAATTCTTTAAAGCGGAACTCCCCCATCAAAACTAAAAGAAAAAATAAAACTAAACAATACGAACCTGTAAGAACATAAAATTATCTTTTTTTTTTATCGTTATATGATAATATATGCTGCTGTCTATTCTAAACCGTAATTATTGTGTTGCACTTTGCGTTTCTATTAAAATTAAAATTAAATTATATAGAACATCTCAGACTTAAATCGAGCACCCCCGCTTGAAATAATACAAAAGCTGATGGCTTTGTGCTCTTTATTTCTTTATTTATTAGTTGATGATGATGATGTTCAGGGAAACCTAAGTGCTATCAAAAGGAATTCACTCAAACGTAACCAAAAAAAAAAAAAAGAATGCATAACAAGTATAGTAGTAAAACTTCCCAACACCAGTGTTTCCCACCCATATCCACGTTCACAACCACCAACATTCGGGGAACACTTAGGTAGCTAAGGTACTTCAAATCTCCTCCAAGCATGGTTTTTAGATACAAATTTTTCAAAGGCAGGTTTAGTCTTTCGTTTTGCATTAATAAGACCGCTTGCCATAAGTGAAGTTTCCTCGGTTGTGTAGATACTTTTATTTTGTACCTACATTACGTTTATTTGTCACAAAACCGCAGTTTGTTTTTTTTTCTTTTTAACCTGAAGTCGTTTCAAAGTGACTTTACACAGTTTGATTAACGGTTTTACATCTATCTATTGATCTGTCTATAAAGCCCAAGGGGCTTTTGGATTCGGAATTGATTAAAGAATTTTGTCGCAATCACAAATCAAACATAACTAAGTCAGCAGCTTTGAGATACGACGCACGGGTATAATGTGTAGGTACATACTTTAAATTTCAGTGTAAGCCAGAGGCCAAAAGTGTAAACGTCATTGCCGTTGTTATCTTCGCGGCGCGGCGCAGTCGTTGGTTGTCAGTTCGAATTTTTGCTGACAGATTGGGTTCAGTTTTTTTTTTTTTTTTTTTTTTTGGGGTGTCCAAATGAGTGGGCTACCGTTAATTGTTATTTTGTTTATGTTAATGTTCCTAAGTTTCCGGTAGAATTTTAATCGAACAAAACAAAAATGATTTTAAATTGCAAAACGTGCAAATTTTTCAGATGAAGCGCGCTCAGAATAATTAGAAATTCCTATCTCCCAAATGTGAACGTATAATCAAAAATTAAGTATTTTTCGCTAAAGTCATTGGAGCGTCTCCAAATTTTGCATTCACTCCCTTTTTGCTTGGGTGAAATCGGTCAAAAAAAAAAAAAAAAAACAAATACACCTCAAGTCTTCACTTCCATATCGACATAGCTTGACAATAGAAAAAGTATCTTGAAGAAACATTATGTGAGCATTGTACTTATCGTTTCTTATTTTTTTGGTTGTCAATTCGCAATCAATCCGGTTGGTTGTTTGATAAAATTTGGTACCCCATCATCGCTTCGTTGATTACCTTGTGTCATATTTTTTTATCTGCGACATCTAAGAAATTCAACAGCCAACAACCTAACTACTAAATGCAAGAAAATGAAAAGTTCTGCTATCCATATAAGCGTTGCAAGATTTGCCCAAAGATGGAGATACCGACAGCAAAGTATTTAGCGGATTATCTTTATGTCGTTCATGAGGATGTGCCATTTAGATACTATGGAAAAGTAAGTATAATAGTACCTACCAATAAGCTTTAAGCAAAACCATTATGCTTGGATTAGTTTATTAGTGAAAATTCTTCTTGTTCTCTTTGCCATTTCGAGAAGATGAGAAAGAATGGTGTCTTTAAATTTTGTTTTGGCGAAGTGCGGTGCGATGATGATGATGATGAATGATGTGATGGTATTGTTCACTGTTCGTTGACTTGAGCGATCGATGAAGTCATTAGTTTTGAGTTTGTCGAACCTCAGTTAAAAATTATGTTTGTTTTGCGGTTTCTTTGTGTTATTTGCAATCTGCAGTGTAAGTTTTTATATTGTACCACAAGAAAAAAAAAAACAAACAAATATCAGACTGCTGTGAAATATGCAAATTTCCGATAATTGTAGCGGTTTGAGAAGTAGGTATTAATTAAACGGTTGGTGTGTTGTGTTGGTGCCTTGTATAATGATGTGATTAATGAACTTATATTCTGTTTTTTTTTTTTACCGATCGATGTTTCGCTTTCTTCGCACGTTTTTTTTTATTAACATATAATATTTAAACAAATATAATGTTGCGTATAATATGGCATATTTTGCATAAATTATTTTCCTTTTACTTTCAAACTTTCAATAAAATTTGAAGATACTGGTAATTATGTAGAATGATTTATCTCGATCGATTGATGTTATATTGCGGTAACTTTTGATATCTAGGTGACTTATTTAAATGTTTTGTGTATAAAACAGAAAATAGATAAACTTTATATATAGGTAAACATGATTTGTGTGGGATTACATATCTACTCCGACAATGACAATGAAATAAGAAAAGATATTAAAATAACTTAAAAGGTATTTTGTGACGTAGATTTTTTTTTTTTTGAATTTCAGTAGGTGGTCTTTTTATTTCTTTTTTTTTTTTTTTTTATAGAATTACCATTGTTTTATGTTCAATCAAGTGTATACAGGAAAATGTTAATCCGGAGCTAGTTTTACTTTTGTTTGATATATGTGATTGTTAACCTTGATAATACTAATTTAGACTGTGGACATTCAAAAATGAATTTACGTATTTTAATTAAGCTCTAAATGCAAGTAGGGCAGCAGCAGCCAATTAGATAAAATAGATAGAGTAACCAGAGTAATAGATTTTTACAAATTCGGTATTGAAAAATATAAGAAAATACTATCGTCTTGTTATTGGAGTGCGGGATTTTCAAAGTGACAGTATAGAAATTGAAAACGTTAAATTTAATTATCAAAAAAAAAAAAAAAAAAAAAAACCTGGAGACTTCTTGATCTTAGAATGGTATGATGTGACACGAAACGAGACGATATTTGTGTAGGTCTTGTTAAAATCGAAAAAAAAATATTTAACGGTAAGGGTACGGGGTAAGGGTAACGGTCTTCATCTCAATTTGTACTTGAAACAAACAATATGTACAACGAACATAACTATGTATACAGGGTGTCCCTTTATTTGTGCTCGATATTTTGAAGGATAATTTTTTTATGGGGAGAAAATGCTTCAACTTCTGGAAAATTGACTTAAAATGGAAAAATTATATTAAAAATCAACGAATGTACATACCTACATACAATGATGTGAGAAAGTAAACAAAAAATGAAAGGTTCTTTTTACCAAAAATATAAACGTAAACAAACATACAAGCAATTAAAAAAAAAAAAGTACCTACCTTTTGTTATTTTTTTAAATTTCCAAAAACTTAGAAAGATTTTTACATCTGATTTTCAGTATTAGACAAACAATATTAATAAAAGCTTTGGCTGTTAAAAAGAACAGTGAAATTAACAACACAAAATTAAATATTAGCTTTCAAAAAAGCTAAAGCACGTCGTTTTATGTGCTTGCGTTGATTTTTAATAATTGTTTTTCATTTTAAGTCAATTTTTCAGAAATGAAACTTTGACCTTTTAAAATTATTTGACATGAGAGCACCCACACTGATGCAGTGCAATGTCGCAATTTCTAACATAGTGACGATGGCAACAAAATATTTGTGCCGAAGGGAAGGAAGTAAAGTATTTTAATGGGATACAATTCGCAATCGATTTCAATTGTTTTTTAAACAACAAACTCTGATTTAACTTACATAAAGCCTTATTTTTGCTTAAGAGGGGTTATTTTGTTATTCAAAATTTATCTAATTTTATACATATAAAATTAACTGTGAAGCTGTGATGTACATATTTTTGAATCTAACTAATATATGCTGATAAAAAAAGTACGTATACGCCACAGTGATTCCGCTAAAGCTTATTTTTTATTTTATTTATTTTAAAAGGCCTGTAACGTTATACATATATAGGTACTAAAAACAGGCAAAGATTAATAAAGCGGATTTTTTAGCTCTCTCTCTCTCTTCTCATATCCACATGTAATAGGTTAAAAGGTCCCAACAAAAATGGAATTATAAAAATTTATCAGTTTGTAACACGTTTTTTTTTATGGGTCATAATATTTGCTTATTTCCTTCTTCACCTGATATTAAATCCTCTAGGAGAAGGTACACATTTTTTTTTAAATTATGTATTCCAGTTATAATTGTATATTCATAGCTAGGACAGGACAACGTCTGTCGGTTCAGCTCGTTTCAGCTGTTTTTCAAATTTTGTTACATCGATTTGGTAGCTTATATCATTTTAAATTTAACTGGTGGCTGTTTTGTTTATGCCTATTTCCGTTGTTTATACATTGAATTGAATGAATCCTATTAGGGTGTGTTCGTAGGCTATGTACGTTATTTTCGTATAAATTTGGTTTAAATTATCTAATTTCAAAATTATTAATTATAGGAAATGAGTTTTTTTTTTAGTGCGAATTTGCCTTCAAGAAAATAATTAATATCTAATAAACATCATGTGTGTGAAGTTAGCATATCAAGTGTCAGCATATCAATTTTTTTTTGGAGTTCTGGTCGCATGCACCATAGTTTTATAGTTCCTGATAGTTTTCCAAAATAGTTCTGTTCGATTTCCCCGTAAAAACGGATTTTAAAAAATGATATGCTAACTTCGCGTAGCATATCAATTGTTGAAATCTTAAATGAAAATATTTTTTTTAGATGTAAGAAACATCCCTTAAGAGTTCCTCATACCTAAAAAAAATAGTTCCGTTACATTAGGGCCTAAAAAAAAAAAAAACAAAAAAATTAATTTTAATAAAAAAAAAAGACTTGTTATGGAAAAAACAACAGAATTTCAGAAATCACGGAAAATTAATCCGGTTCATCGATGCACAAACATAGGTATAATGTGTCTGGAGTATAATTCAAGAATTTTTCTTTCTAATACATTTCTACTATATATATAATAATATTTTTCTAATTGTTAAAGATCCAACTTTCTAGAATTTTTCTTACAACATTGATAAGCTGGTACTTTTTTACGAGTTCCAGCTCATTTATCAATTAAATCAGATAGACCTAATGTTCTTACAATATAATCCGAGAAGTTCCCATTTCTAACACTTTTCTAACAAAAAGTAAGATTTTTTCTAATTACATCGTTCTTTTTTTCACGTATTTTGGAAAACGACCTTGATATGCTGATACTTTTTTACGAGTTCCAGTTCATTTATCAATTTAATCAGATAGACCTAATGTTCTTACAACATAATCCGAGGAGTTCCCATTTCTAACGCTTTTCTAACAAAAAATATGTTTTTTTTTATTTAGATCGTTTTTTTCCGGTGTTTTGGTAAACGACCTTGATATGCTGATACTTTTTTACGAGTTCCAGCTCATTTATCAATTTAATCAGATAGACCTAATGTTCTTACAATATAATCCGAGGAGTTCCCATTTCTAACGCTTTTCTAACAAAATATATGATTTTTTTTATTTAGATCGTTTTTTTCACGTGTTTTGGTAAACGACCTTGATATGCTGATACTTTTTTACGAGTTCCAGCTCATTTATCAATTTAATCAGATATACCTAATGTTCTTACAATATAATCCGAGGAGTTCCCATTTCTAACGCTTTTCTAACAAAAAATATGTTTTTTTTTATTTAGATCGTTTTTTTCACGTGTTTTGGTAAACGACCTTGATATGCTGATACTTTTTTACGAGTTCCAGCTCATTTATCAATTTAATCAGATAGACCTAATGTTCTTACAATATAATCCGAGGAGTTCCCATTTTTAACGCTTTTCTAACAAAAAATATGATTTTTTTTATTTAGATCGTTTTTTCAGGTGTTTTGGTAAACGACCTTGATATGCTGATACTTTTTTACGAGCTCCAGCTCATTTATCAATTTAATCAGATAGACCTAATGTTCTTACAATATAATCCGAGGAGTTCCCATTTCTAACGCTTTTATAACAAAAAATATGATTTTTTTTTATTTAGATCGTTTTTTTCAGGTGTTTTGGTAAACGACCTTGATATGCTGATACTTTTTTACGAGTTCCAGCTCATTTATCAATTTAATCAGATAGACCTAATGTTCTTACAATATAATCCGAGGAGTTCCCATTTCTAACGCTTTTCTAACAAAAAATATGATTTTTTTTATTTAGATCGTTTTTTTCCGGTGTTTTGGTAAACGACCTTGATATGCTGATACTTTTTTACGAGTTCCAGCTCATTTATCAATTTAATCAGATAGACCTAATGTTCTTACAATATAATCCGAGGAGTTCCCATTTCTAACGCTTTTATAACAAAAAATATGATTTTTTTTATTTAGATCGTTTTTTTCCGGTGTTTTGGTAAACGACCTTGATATGCTGATACTTTTTTACGAGTTCCAGCTCGTTTATTAATTAAATCAGATAGACCTAATGTTCTTACAATATAATCCGAGGAGTTCCCATTTCTAACGCTTTTATAACAAAAAATATGATTTTTTTTATTTAGATCGTTTTTTTCCGGTGTTTTGGTAAACGACCTTGATATGCTGATACTTTTTTACGAGTTCCAGCTCATTTATCAATTTAATCAGATAGACCTAATGTTCTTACAATATAATCCGAGGAGTTCCCATTTCTAACGCTTTTATAACAAAAAATATGATTTTTTTTTATTTAGATCGTTTTTTTCAGGTGTTTTGGTAAACGACCTTGATATGCTGATACTTTTTTACGAGTTCCAGCTCGTTTATTAATTAAATCAGATAGACCTAATGTTCTTACAATATAATCCGAGGAGTTCCCATTTCTAACGCTTTTCTAACAAAAAATATGATTTTTTCCATTTAGATCGTTTTTTTTCACGTGTTTTGGTAAACGACCTTGATATGCTGATACTTTTTTACGAGTTCTAGTTCATTTATTAATTTAATCAGATAGACCTAATGTTCTTACAACATAATCCGAGGAGTTCCCATTTCTAACGCTTTTCTAACAAAAAATATGATTTTTTCCATTTAGATCATTTTTTTTCACGTGTTTTGTAAAAAAGTATCAGCATATCAAGGTCGTTTACCAAAACACGTGAAAAAAACGATCTAAATAAAAAAAATCATATTTTTTGTTAGAAAAGCGTTAGAAATGGGAACTCCTCGGATTATATTGTAAGAACATTCGATCTATCTGATTAAATTGATAAATGAGCTGGAACTCTTAAAAAAGTACCAGCATATCAAGGTCGTTTTCCAAAATACGTGAAAAAAAAACGATGTAATTAGAAAAAATCTTACTTTTTGTTAGAAAAGTGTTAGAAATGGGAACTCCTCGGATTATATTGTAAGAACATTAGGTCTATCTGATTAAATTGATAAATGAGCTGGAACTCGTAAAAAAGTATCAGCATATCAAGGTCGTTTACCAAAACACGTGAAAAAAAATTATCTAAATGGAAAAAATCATATTTTTTGTTAGAAAAGCGTTAGAAATGGGAACTCCTCGGATTATGTTGTAAGAACATTAGGTCTATCTGATTAAATTGATAAATGAACTGGAACTCGTAAAAAAGTATCAGCATATCAAGGTCGTTTACCAAAACACGCGAAAAAAAACGATCTAAATAAAAAAAATCATATTTTTTGTTAGAAAAGCGTTAGAAATGGGAACTCCTCGGATTATATTGTAGGAATATTAGGTCTATCTGATTAAATTGATAAATGAGCTGGAACTCTTAAAAAAGTATCAGCATATCAAGGTCGTTTACCAAAACACGTGAAAAAAACGATCTAAATAAAAAAAATCATATTTTTTGTTAGAAAAGCGTTAGAAATGGGAACTCCTCGGATTATATTGTAAGAACATTCGTTCTATCTGATTAAATTGATAAATGAGCTGGAACTCGTAAAAAAGTATCAGCATATCAAGGTCGTTTACCAAAACACGTGAAAAAAACGATCTAAATAAAAAAAATCATATTTTTTGTTAGAAAAGCGTTAGAAATGGGAACTCCTCGGATTATGTTGTAAGAACATTAGGTCTATCTGATTAAATTGATAAATGAACTGGAACTCGTAAAAAAGTATCAGCATATCAAGGTCGTTTTCCAAAATACGTGAAAAAAAGAACGATGTAATTAGAAAAAATCTTACTTTTTGTTAGAAAAGTGTTAGAAATGGGAACTTCTCGGATTATATTGTAAGAACATTAGGTCTATCTGATTTAATTGATAAATGAGCTGGAACTCGTAAAAAAGTACCAGCTTATCAATGTTGTAAGAAAAATTCTAGAAAGTTGGATCTTTAACAATTAGAAAAATATTATTATATATATAGTAGAAATGTATTAGAAAGAAAAATTCTTGAATTATACTCCAGACACATTATACCTATGTTTGTGCATCGATGAACCGGATTAATTTTCCGTGATTTCTGAAATTCTGTTGTTTTTTCCATAACAAGTCTTTTTTTTTTATTAAAATTAATTTTTTTGTTTTTTTTTTTTTTAGGCCCTAATGTAACGGAACTATTTTTTTTAGGTATGAGGAACTCTTAAGGGATGTTTCTTACATCTAAAAAAAATATTTTCATTTAAGATTTCAACAATTGATATGCTACGCGAAGTTAGCATATCATTTTTTAAAATCCGTTTTTACGGGGAAATCGAACAGAACTATTTTGGAAAACTATCAGGAACTATAGAACTATGGTGCATGCGACCAGAACTCCAAAAAAAAATTGATATGCTGACACTTGATATGCTAACTTCACACACACATAAACATCGACGATCAACGAACCATTTCTAAAATGTTTCTTAAATACATTTTTTTTTATCGATTATTGACAATATGGATATGAACAACCTAACTCATAATTGAATGTAATGAAAATAATTAAAAAAAAAAAAAACAGTATGAAAAAAAAATTAAATCGGTGACTTTTTATTTTTTGTTTAATGTCGTTTTCGATTGGATTTTCAGAGTGTTTCACTCTTTTTTGATTCCAATGGAATATGAAAAACTCTCTTCCGTAATATGTGTATCTATGTAGAAGTTAAAACTAAAATGAATTCTTCAATAATCTCAATTCCAGAACATCTCAAGAAGAAGCATTTACTATTTTAACAATTAATCCAACACATACTTTTAAAAATATGTGTGTTTTCAGAGTGCACTCCTAGCACTCTTTAATGAAATCCGGAGTGAAAAAACACTCCTAAATCATCACTCCGAACAGCCAATGGAAGGTTTTTGGAGTGTTGGGAGTGTGAATGGAGTGAAAAAAGAGTGCTAGGAGTGACCAACGGAAAACGACATAAATTTTCACTTTGCTCGTTCCTCGTTTTTTTTTTTTGTATTTCTGTCAAAGGGCCTTTTGCTGTAACGAAACTTAAATATTTAAGTTCAATATAAGAGCTTATGTGACAGGTTTACGCTAAGGAAAAAGTAAATCATAAGCGTTTAATTTGAACATAAATATTGTTTCGCTTCAGCAAATGGACCTTAATGTTTTAAAATTAATAGTATGTCACTTAAGATATTTTTTTAATATTGCTGTTTTATATAAATATTATATTTTGAAAATAAAATACAAGCTGGTGAACGATTTGGTCAATTTTGTGAGCAAAATGTTTATATGTGTCCAAACTAAATTTCATCTGTCTGGCTGCGATACCGCGGCTCTAACACCCCATAATGCACTTTTAAAATGCAATAAAAAAATAAAGTTTTTTTAACCACTTCAAAGTTTAAGCATAAAGAATTTGTATATGTCCAAAATACCAAACGAAAGATAAAGTTGTACTGAAAAGAAAATTATGGAGTTGCCATTTTAAAAATGTTACTTTCATTTTTGGACCCCAGTTGAATGTAACAAGTCGAAAAGACATTTTTAACGGTGTTTCTAAAACCAAAAGAATGCTAATGATCTGCAAAAACAAAATAATAAAATAAACTTTCACTTAACAAGCTGCAAAAAAGTGGCAACCCTGATTTAAAGCGAAAACATATCAAAAAAAATGTCATTAGGTTTAAGCTAAAGTTATACCGACTATTTGCATATTATTAGCGCAGGGGCATTTTATTAACCGCCTCAAACTTGACCAAAAGTTATATTCAAAAACGTGTTTTCGACTTGTTTCGTTCAACTGGGGTTAAACAATGTATATACGATAATTCTAAATTAGGAAATCCTACATACATATATATTTTCATCTATATCGGTAAGCAATGAGTCAGTTATTTAAAACAATTTTAATTTAATTAAGTTGGAAACTACGCGCAATTGGATTTAAATCACAAAATGTTGTTTATTTTTTTGTTATTTTTCTGTGTTATTCTATTATTTTTATTTTGTATCCTATTTAATTTTGTGTTTTCTTTATTTTTTTTCAGACAAAATGCTCGGTATTTCGAAGTCTTGTGCTGTGCATCTGCCTCAACGTGTCCTATGCCAATATTGTCCGATATCCACGCGAATTGAATCAATATGGTTCAGCATATTTAATACCATATTTAGTACTACTATTTCTAGTCGGCCTGCCAACAATATTATTGGAAATATCTATTGGTCAGTTTTTGGGACAAGGAGCAGCGCACACATGGAGATCATCGCCTATTTTTAAAGGTAACAATATACTTAATTGAACATTGATATAAAAATAAATTTTTTATCTTGTTTATTTTTTTAGTTCGTATTTTAAAATTTTGTTGTATTTTAAACACAAAAACAAAAGAATTTTTTGACCAAGAAAAAAGCATCATTGCATTCTAAAAAGAATGATTCGAAAGAAAATTAAAGTTTAATTTTCACATGACAATATCATCTGGCGTTCCACAAGGATCAGTCTTAGACTCCATTTTATTTAGATACTATTTATCTATCAGACTTACCGGCCGTTGCATTTGTCTAACCTTTTGTTGGTTTAGCAATGTTTGCTCCAAACATATTGCTTATGGTGATTTAGTATTTGAATTCTGCATAAAAAGATCATTTAAATCACATCTGTTAGATAAAAGGTAGATTCTGATTTTTAAATAAAATACAAGCAAAAATAACCAGAAGGTCTGTATTTTTAGTATTTTAACATTTAATAACGAAAAAAATAAATAAAAATGGTTTAGTTTATCAAAAATATTAAATGTAAATGTTTCACATAAGGGGTTTATTATTTGTAAGTGTATAGGCAGCATATCTTAGTAAAAAATAACAAAGGAATAATGTTGATAAATAATTCGGTAAAAAAGTGCAAATAATAATAGTTGAGAAAGCTTTGGAATGTGTGGAATAATTTAATATCAGGACCCATGTTCTGTAACTCTCACATCGAAAAAATCAGTTGAGAAACGCTGAAAAATGGAACAAAACTCATTTATTTTGTTTCAGTTTCCATCGTTTCTCCCGATTTTATGCATGCGAGAAGTTACAGAACACGGGTCCAGGGTGCAGACAAAAATATTTGTTCGTGAAGGTTGGCGGGCTTTTGCGGGTTTCGAATGTTTTAGGATGTATTCGTTAATATTTATGCTTATCAAACATGTTGACTCCTTGACGTAATCAAAAAATTCTGATTTTGTGATCAATTCCGAATGGATCTTCTTGGAATTTGGAACAAAATACTCTATACACGTTACAAAATGATCATCGAGCAATGATTACTATGTCATTTTCTTCTATTAACTGTCGATCATTTTCTTCTATAACCCTGAGGCCACACGAGCAAGTACTGGCAAGCAAGTTGCAATACACTTTCAATTGTATACTAACACATATAAATCGAAGCTACTTGCTCGTCTACTCGCTTGCCTTTTTCAAAGCCAGTTGAGAAGCAAGTAGCGAAGCAAGTAGTACGTTCTTTTTCTTAATTGAGTTAACTGAAGTGAACTTTCGTCGTTCTTTGTATTGAATATTCTTTCCAAATGGATTTAATTTTTTTTGTTCAACCTATTTCGAATGGTAGATCAATCACATTTTTAATTTTAATTGTTCCTCAATCATAAAAGTGGCATGCCCCAACGAGACGTCAGCGTGACGAGATCTCTTCGTAGTTTCTCTCTCTTAAAAAAGAATTTTAAACAGAGAAATAATACATAATCAAGCATTTCTCGTGTCTCGTCACGTCATAAAGTTCGAAAAATTGAAAAAAAGACGCAACGTGACGACGAGAAATACTTTATTATGTATTATTTTGTTGTTTGAAACTCTTTTCAAAGAGAGAACAACTGTGAAGAGAGCTCGTCACGCTGACGTCTCGTTTTCTCGTCGCATTGTGAAACAGCCTAGAGATAGTTTTAACAAAAGCTACGCACGACATTAGCAGATCTCAACGACTGATAAATTTTCATAATTTCTCCCATTTCCTTAAGGCTGCGCACACAGTAGTGTGAGAAGCGATGCGAGAAGTGATGCGATGCGAGAAATGATGCGATGCGAGAAATAATGCGATGCTAGAAGCGTTGCGAGTGCGAGAAAAGTGTTCACATGTATTCTTATGTAGCTGCGCACAATAAAGCTAGAGTTGGTGCGACAGGTGCGTGTTTCTCGATGGTGTTTATTTTCATTTGTTTTGATTTATTTTGAAGGAAGAACTTTTTTCACATTCAAACGCTCACGTATTGCTTCTCGCATCGCCTCTCGCACTACTATTGGCGCAGCCTAAAATTTATAACTTTTTCGTGTAATAGTTCTGCCAGTTTAATTCGATGTTTAATTCGAAAAAAATACAGAAAAAATAACTTTCTTAATTATTTTTTTGACTTCGTGCAGATAAATGTCACTAAGAAATCATTTTCTTCATTAATATGCAGTTTTAAATTTTGGTATTTTATTTTTTTCAAATACAAATTGTCTTAAATCAATGTTAAGTTATATTAGCACAAGTAAAACCTAAAGTTTTTTTTAGAAATATTACTTTTCATTCCTCGGAGTAAAAGTAAGTTGTATTAAGGCTCTCCCAAACCAACGCGATTAATCGCCGCGACAAGAAAACATTTGGAACGAAAACGAAATTTTCGGCTTTCAAAATACATTTACTTGGTGATTAATGACAGTGTATCCACACTGATGCGATATGATTCTTGAAACATTCTTCGGTCGTCGTTTTTAATAACCGTACTAAAACAAATTTCGTTGACTCAACGAACATTTAGTAGGATAATATGATAATCAAATTAAATAAAGATTATTTTTCGGAACTCACCGCGTTTTAGTTTTAAGAAATATATACTACTTCTTCTTCCCGACATTTCGAAGAAGTTTCACTCTTCGTGGTTAATATTTCTTAAAACTAAAAAACGGGATAATCCCGTGACCACGAATGAAACTTCTTTAAAACGTCGGGAAGAAGAAATAGTTAATCATGTCGATTATGAAATCCGCAACAGTAGATCCGCAGTGATTCGCTGCACATTGTTCTCTTTTGTTTCCACGTAAAATCGATGAAGAGAAAAGAGAGCACTACACTGCAATTCACTGCGGATGCAGTTTTGCGGATTCCATAATCGGCATGAATATTTCTTAAAACTAAAACGCGGTGAGTTCCAAAAAATAATCGTTATTTAATATGAATACCATCCGCGAAAATAATAACTTAAAATCTCAATATAATAATCGACTGAACTTTAAATATAAAATAATTTTTCCGTTTTCGGTGTAAAAATTTCGTTCACTGTAAAACTTTCTTAACATTGATTACTCGAAAAGAAAAAAGCTGATTAGCATTAAACGAATGCAAACATTTCTGATTAAATGGCGATTGGAAGTCTGCAACTTACAATGACAATGTTCTGCTCTTTAAAATTCAAATTTTTATGATAACTACAAAAGAATTTTTCAACAAACATTTATGTTTTTTTTTTTTTTGCAGGAGCATCTATAGTCAGCAGATTCGCATCTTGGTTAGCGTCAGTATGGATTTCACTGCAGGCTGTGATTTCCGTAGCGTACATTGGAATGTTTCAAACAAAATTATTGCCATTCAATGAATGTGTGGGAGAGATAAAATTAGCTAAAGTAAGTTAAAATCTTTTTGATTCTCATAAATCTTTTTAAAATGTTGTCCATATATTTTTTTTCCAGACTGGATACAAAGTGGTTGGCAACGATGGCGTTGAATGCATTCAAAAGACGTTTTTAACACCTTTTTGGGAAAACCCACTGTATTTTGGACTCTTAGCAATAGGTTTAATATTTATTTGGATGACTGTTATGTTTTGGTATGTTGTTGAATATCCTTAAAGGACTTTTTTTAAGTTTTTTTTTTTTTTTTAATTTTAGCACTCACAATGCCAAAGTCTATCGACGTATAACATTTTTCTTTGGACTGATTGGATTTGCTTTGCTCTGCTCACTGACCACATGGGAGGTGCATGGTTCTTTGAAAAGGCAATACTTTCCCGAACTCTGGCCATTCAAGGAGACACATCTTTTGGACTCTTCAATTTGGTTTAACGCTCTCGTTCAAGTGATCTATTCCACTAACATCGGCTTCGGAGCTCTTCCTGTGGTAACAGGAAAATTTCTCTACAAAGGTGATGCGGTTCGTACGTCTGTGGTGTATCTCTGCTTCAATCTACTTGTCAATGCGATCTCAGTCACACTTTTTATGGTTCAATTTGATAATTTAGCGTCGAGAAGTCTGAATAATCTCGAGGAGTTAAAGCCACTCACAGCTATTTATGATCGAGTATTGAATGAACCAACTGGATTGTTGGCCAAACTTATTCCATGTCTAATCTACACATTGATTGTAATCTCAGCGATTGTCTCGATTACAGTTGCGATTTATACTTCAACTCGTATGGTTCCTCGTCATCCAAACTACGTCGTAAGTTTAATTGGATTCGTCGCAGCTGTTATAGCACTGGCCGCACCAAAATTCATCATTCCTCGCGTCTTAGACACCCGAATTGTAGGTACTCTAGTGATCACGGCACTCATCTTCGACCTTATAGCCACCACTTGGATCTACGGGGCTAAAAACATCTACACCGATCTGGAGTTCTCTATCGGTCGACCGATCTTTAAAGGATGGGTATACCTTTGGTGTTTGGGACCAGCTTTTTTGACCGGAGTTTTGGTTTGGTGGTGTGCTGATGATGATGAGGGCGATCTTCTTGCTGCCTACATGCCTCGATGGGCTCCAATTCTCTTTGTCATTGGAGTCATTTTAATTATAGCCTGTGTGGAAATCTTCAAACAGGTGGATTACAACTTTTTTGGAATGATCTGCGAAGCTGCTAAGCCTGCGAAGGAATGGGGACCAGCCGATCCACTGGCCAGACATGCCTGGAAGCAATGGCGATCTGTGTGTCAGGACACTGGCAGGAAAGATTTTACCCTTCGTCGACGAGGTACTCGGGACTACACCCATTCCATAAAGAAAGGTCAATACTCGACATCGAAATATGGCACAAACAATTGGAAGTCATCAACACCTGGCAACAGCTCACCCAACTACAGCGGTTCAGTGTTCGGTGACTCAGCAATCGAAGAGGACATCAGTGTGGACAAGTATTCCGGTATAAACCAACAATTCACAGCATTCCAAGGCAATGATGGGAAGGCAATGCGATATTCGAACAGATCCCGACAGCCTGTCCCAACGACACCAAATGAACGACGGATTCCTCAACACAATTCCAGTGCAGCTGAACGGCACAAAGAAGTTGTCTACATACGGCGACTGTCAAATGGTGAAGGAAACACTCATTCGACGCGAATTGAGATTACACCTTCCAAGGAGTCAATCACCTACGGCACACGCAATCCCATGGGAAGGAATCTAAATCAAACCTACAGTATTCCACATCGAACGAACAGTGTGAACAGACATCCTGTTCAAACGAATGGTCAAGTTCCAGTGGCTAGTCTAGGGGATGTGGCCGCCGGAGATCATATTTGCTGGCGAAAGTTCTCTGTTAATGCCGAAGAATACTCCACCGAGTTGTGATGTCGCGATGCGGGCGCCATCGCCATCACCACCGGCCGCCCAAAGACACCATATTTTTTTTTGTAAAAGACTTATCGTTCAGTTTAAGGGCTAATTCGCCTTTATATGAAATATTATAAATAATATAGTGACACTTTATCGATACTGGTTTGATTTCACACTATTTTGTAAATAAATTATATTTTTTTAAGTTTAAAAAAAAAAAAAAAATAATGATAAGAAACTAACCAGAAGAGAAATGACTTTAACTCTTATTATATTTATGTTAATCTCTTATATAGCAATTCCTGTTAATTTGTAAGTAAATTTTGTAAATATTGTTAGTTGAAATAAAAAAAGAAAAGAAACAAAAATTAAGAATGGAAAATAAAATATTACACTCTAATGAATTTTGATACATAATTTATTTACGTATTTTAGTACATGATTTAATTTTTGTAATTAATGTTAATTCTTTGCTAGACCCATACAGGTGTTGGGTAAATGGAGTATGGTTTAAGACTTAAGTTATGATTTCTCAGATTTTAGTAATATACACTCACAGGCACATTTAACCGCCCACCTCGTATTTCTGTAAATTTGAAGAAACCGTCAAGATTAGACCACATTGAGTGTAAGTAATGTTGAAAGAAAAGTTTGGAAAATAAAAAAAAAAAAACAAAAATTCTGAGAAAAAACTACGTTTATTAAAGAATTAATGTTATCTTTTGTTGTTAAAAAAGTGGCAAAATTATTGAAAAACTTAATTTTTAATAATGGGTATCTGCGACGCAGGCTCTAATTAGATCGTGGAGCCGATTTGACAATCCGTCAATGATGTCCTGAACATCCGACTGAGGGATGTTGTGCAACTCCTCTACTGCAGCTGTCTTAAGCTCTCCTAGAGTGGTAGGGACATGTGTTCTCGCTCGGACACGTCTTTTAAGGTTGTCCTAAAGATGATCGATAGGTTTGAGATCTGGACCGCAAGATGGACATGGCAAAACTGGAATCCCGACGCTGGCGCGCTGGTCGGAAAACTCTGAAATTTAATTCTGCCAACCTTTTTCTGATGACACGATCACTCACACCAACATTCCCCACCTCAAAAAGACGTGTACGAGCTTCAGTAGCGATGCAAAACCGATTTCTCAGTATGTTGTTTAAGTTAAGTAACTGAAACAATATTAAAAATCGCTTAAATTGCAAAAACTGCTTCGATGACAATTTTATCAGGCGAAAAAATGGTTTTAGTTTTTTGTTTTTCATCTTTCCTAAAATGAGTAAAGTAATCCGTTTCTTGCTATGACTAGGTATGAAAGGATAATTTGGAATGTTTGACTTTTGCAATAGAACCAAAAAATTACCTAAAACTAAAAATGAAAATTGGTCCCAAAAATGTTAACGAAATTTACATGCAAACTAACGTTTGGCAGTCTTTTTGGGGTAATATGCACTATCAGTCGTTAGACAAATTTGGCGAATGTACCTTTTAGCATTTCTTTACAAATGTCTACCAAGTTTCTCAGAAAAATGTTTAGAGTAAAAGTGCGCATGTGCAAGTACATAAAACTAAAATGGAACTAAGAAAACAAAAACTGACGATTAGCAATACTTCTCATTACAAAACTGCAAAATAAAAATTTTCTAACGACTATACCTCACGACACAAAAACAATATGATTCTGGCAACAATATGAAAAAATGTAAAAAATAATGAAGTATACAATTAGGGGCTCATGGTTACTATCAATAATAAATTTTACAGTAGGGTGGAGTGAAACTTAACTTTTAAAATTTTTCTTTTATTTTTTCTTTGGTGCCATTAGGCATCAAAAGAGTAAACATCAAATAGATCGGTGAGAACATATCTTGAGGGTGCGTTTTCTTACAAAATACTAAAAGAGTACAAATTTTCGCAGCGTTTCTTGAATCTGTCGTCATGACCAAAAGGGAATTTGTACAAGGTTTCATGCTTTTTCTTGGCTCTATTTTGTTTTTCTTGGGCTTTTTGAAGTTTTATTTTTAACTTTTCCTTCTGAAACAATGGACTGTAACGCTAGTAACGGTTGAGATTTGTTATTCAAGCCTTTGATTCTTGATACTTCTCGTAAATACGCCATATTTAAAAAAATATCTAAAATAAAGTTTTGTAAGAGGGGTCTTAGAACCAGTTGTAAAAATTAATATGGTTCAGCTATTTTAACTAACTGATTTAACCGGATTTACTTAGGTTCAACGATGGTTCAATCATGTAATTGGCTGTTATCACATATACCTACTTGAATTTTTCCCCATACAATTTTTTCTCACAATGATCCCAGAAATCATCCGCCAAAATATTATGCACGAATTAGTCCACACTTTGTATAAATAAAATACAAAGTGGTATGGATAAATATTATAGGTCACAAAAGAGTGGATGTATGTAATGAATTCATATAATTTAAATTTTTTCTGTTTTAAATTGCATAAAACTTGTATGTCAGAACCAATCATGACTCAATAAGGATACTTTGTGGAACATTGGTGCACTCGGGCGTATACGTACTTTTCTTTTAATTTGATGAATCATTCCATGAAAAAGAGGAACTCTCAAGCGATGTTTTTTAAATTTTTTTTAGAAGATTCATGTCAATTATGGAACCTGCAATATTGGATCCGCAGTGATTTGCTTCGCAGTAAATTGTTTTCTTTTCTTTCCACGTGAAATCGATGAAGAGAAAAGAGAGCACTACACTGCGTTTCACTGCGAATGCAGTTTTCCGACGATTTTATTTTTAATAATCTTATGATTGGTAAATTCAGTCCCACTCGCAACTAATTTGAGTAACTGACTGAATAGGAATTTAAGCTGAAAATGCAAACAAATCTCAACTAAAGTTAATTTTAATCCCGAACAACTCATTTATAATTCTCTTACCCTTCAAATCTCTTTTCCAGACACCAGAGCTTTACTTCATGTTTTTGACATGGATTACATGTCTTTCTCGGACGGTTGGGTGGTATGTAGCGAAAAGAGGACCGTCACGAAAACATGTACCGCTCGCGCCATACTGCTAAGTGACTGTTTGCACTACAGACATCCTACATATACCAATCGGTAGATAAAGAATGCGCAAAGATTGAGGAATCGTTTTATAGCTTTCGCCTCGTAGTTTCAGGTGATGAGTCATCGCGTTTGGGGTAAATTGCAGCTAAATTAGGAGTACTCAAATTAATTTGAGCTCAATTTCTTCGGATATATAAATGCCACTGACGTCATTGCTATCTCATTCGAAAGGGTTTGAAAAGGGGCATCCCTTCCTCATATCGTTAATTTACGGTATAGCACATAAGACATGAAATCCATGTTCGGTAGGTGCCACAAGGGCGATCTACCAAGGGTATTTTTTTTTTTTTGAAAGTAACATTTGGATGTACACTTTACATACCTGGGTCCACCACAACGGAAATTCAAAAATCTAACTATGCAGGAATTATAGAGCATAACTTGTGGCTAATTTAGTACTCCAATCCCAAAAGAGCCCCAAATTCTCTTCACCCTTTAAAGGGCAAAAACTGATTTGATGATGGGGCTCCTTCGGGATTGGGGTACTTAATTAGCCCCAACTTAGCCCCAATTCATCTGCATCATTAGAATTTTGAAATTGTGTATTGAGAGGTGTGGTGGACCCAGCTTGACCTCAGGCTGAGTCCACCACAAGCTTTTGGGTGAAGGAAATTTGGGGCAATATCGGAATTGAAGTACTAAATTAGCCCCAAATTAGCCACTAAATCCTCCATAGTTAGATTTTTGAATTTTCGTTGTGGTGGACCCAGCTTGACGGACCTGCAGAAAGGGCTTTTTTTTTTAAATTCAAGTGAATAAGTCCGAAAAATCCGAAGAAAGGTAGAGAGAAAGTTATAAAGTAAATTTTTATTTGCATACCAACGAAAGTTACAAAAAAAAACGATTTAATATCAAAAAATATTCATCAATCAAACAATTGTTCAAATTTATTATTTATTCAATAAATCATTTCCATTTAAATTTTTACTATTTTTTTAAATTTATATATTTTTTTTTATAAACACAAGTTATGCTTTGGAAAGAAGAAGAAGAAGCAGAAACAAACAAAGTCCTAATAAATAGTTATCAGTTAAGCTATAAAATGATAATTTCCCTTTAAAATAATACGTATATTCTTAATTGAATTTGAAAATTATATACAGTTTAATAGCCACCATGCTTCAAATTATAATAAAAAAAAACCAGATTATGAGGGTATTTTTAACAATTTATTGCCCTAATGACTAAAAGCCAGTTTCTATTTATTTTTTATATTAGAGAAGTTTTTCAAGATTTTTAACCTTAACTGTTTTAACATTAAATTTGAGTTACCGAACAAAAATTACACTTTCTCATTCCATAAAATAATTTCTTTAAATTGACTTTCACTTAAAGGATTTTTAAACTTGTTTATAACTGTTTATTTGATGTAGGTTTATTTTTGTTGTTTACCCACATTTTTTTTTTGTTTTATTAAAAGCAACGGGGCATTTAATTTGCATGATGCAAAACATTTATAATTGCAAATCAGGTTGAGTTTCAAAACAAAGCACACACCCATATGTATACATAATGTCTCTGCTTCTTTCAAAATTTTGAAAAATTATAAAAAAAAAAAAAAATAATAATCAAAATAGTAAATTCGGTATGTATAATTGATCTAAATAAAATTCATTTGTTAATTAACATAATATAATATGTTAACTAATTTAATTGTTTATGTTATTTGTTTTGTTTTGAATTGCTTTTTTCTTATTTACATATTTATTTAAATGAAACCGACATAATTTTTCCAACGAAATTCATTCATTAAAGATTATGGTTTTTCCTTTTGTGGTAAAAAATGCTGAATGACCATAGAAATCGTGTTTTTTAGAGTAGGTTGGTATCAGGTCGGGACATTTACTTCAAGTCAAGTTGCTTACTTTGAAAACAAGTCAGAAATATTGTTCGTTTATTGACGTTTAATCAGCCAAGAAAACCAGAAAAAACTTAGTTTGTATTTTAATGTTTTCGCACTGCTAAGTGGCCATCATCAAATGATTAATTTTGGGCCTAGATTTTCATAAACTATTCATGCAATAAAATTCAAAACAACCAAATTTAATAAACATATCAAATATCATCAACATAAATTAAAACGTCAAAGACGTTCGTCATCAAACATTATGCAAGTTTGTGACACATTTATGAGAATACTTGCATGATTTGATGAAATGTTACCAAACTTTTAGTGGAACTTATATGATAATGTTTATTAATAGGAAAAGTTATCGAATCACCACTGAAAAAATGAACAAGTTTTGATAAACATCTGTTCACAAAGGTTGTGTGGTTTGATAACATAGGAACAGGAAGTTTTTTCAAAATATTTTGAAAACCATTTAAAATGTTTGTTAACCTGAAGCCTGGTACACAATGCGACGAGGTAACGAGACTTGAACGTTTTCACTAATTTGAAAACGGTATGATTTCACAAATAATGACAACTCTTTTGAGAAATCATACAGAAATTATAGTGACGGGTCATATGACTTCTATTATCGTGTAGAATGGCGTCAAAGAAACCGAAAAAAAACATGTATTTTGAGGAACAACCTACTCTGCACTGTCAAAAAATTAAAAAAACGAAAACATAAGCTAAACGATAGCCAAATAGCAGTCGTATGAAATAACGAGTGTCGTTAAAACTAAAACGATTCTCGTAACACGTAATCGCATTTAAACGATAACGAAGTAATTTCAACGATAATCGTTTTACAAAATACTGGCCTAGATTATTCACAATAACTCCCTGAACAGAATGGAGACGGAGACGGAACCGGAGCTGCAACCGGAATAGCTGTCAGAATATTGAATACACACAAAATTAATGTTGCGAACACAACGGAACGTAGCCGGAAGAGTTCACCAGCTTTTACCTTTTCACGTACGACACTTTTGACGTTTCAAATTGTATTAAAGAAAAAAAATAACTTTTTGGGTCGGAAAAAAATACTTTCAAAGCTGTACAGCTGCATTGTCGGCATGTAAAAATAAAATAACGTACGACACTTTCTGACAGCTCTTCCAGATCCGTCTGCGGCTCCAGTTCCAGGATTCTATACTTTAAACGTTTCTCGTCATTCCGTCACGCTATGAGTTCGAAAAATTTAAAAAAAGACGCGACGAGACGACGATTTTCATTTTGACAATTGAGAGAAAAAAATATATTCTAGAACTACGAGCGACTCTGTATTTGTATTTATATTTATTAATTTTGTATTTAATTTTTTAGATAAGTAAATAAAATACCAAAAATGGTAGAACAAATAAATGTTTTTATCTTGCGACTAATTAATTTTGTCTTTATTAATACTATTCCCACCGTCTTCTTCTGCTCACACTTGGCCTTTTCTTGCCTTTTGCTTTTTGGTAAATAAGAACCACTTCATTTTCCTTTTTTTTGTTTCAAATTTTGTATTTTATTTCCAAAATTCACTGACAAACAAAACAAATAATTCTATACGTTTTGTAAAAAAAACTCGGTGTGAAGAGCTCGCTGCATTGTGAATTGGGGAACGATTTTATAACGAGAAAAAGATGAAAGCGTTTCTCGCCACGCTGACGTATCGTTTTCTTGTCGCATTGTGAAACAGGCCTGTCGTTTTTGAGTTTCAGTGATTAAATATCGGTGGTTGTATGTTTGACTGGTCCATGTGAACCCCCATATTGGATGGTAAGAGCAATGTAAAACGGTAGCTTTAAGGGCGTAAGGATATAATTTAAAGAACAAACACAATAAAGTTTAGGGTCGGACATGAGTATGTTGAGGCACATTGAGTATATTACATATATGTATATAACATACTGTTGTCTCTCTAATGGCCAGTTCATCAGTAATTGAGTTAACTCTAAGTTAAACCAGAATTAGTTCATCCTGTAAATAAATTAAGACCGACTTAACTCAGAAGGAGTTTTTAAGTGTAAGATTAACTTAAACTTTTGGTTGTCAGAAATCTATCAAATCCATAAATTTTTGACAGAAATTCCTATTCAATCAATCCAGAGTTAACTCACAAAAAAAAACCCAGCGTTGATTGATTAATAACATGGATAGAAAGGGCATTAATTACATATAGGCATGTTCAGGAAAATGAGATCTCAGAGCACTCAGCAATCTCCGTCACATGGACAGGATTGATCAGTAAGGCTGATTTCCAATGGCGCGTTGGCGTTAGAGACGCTTACGTATACGTTTACAAGCTTTACGAACGCGTCGACATGACAGACGACTTGAAGAGAACCTGAAAATCAAAATGAGCCTACATAACTGTAATTTCGAATTCCTTTCAACAAACTATTCCATTTTTTTTTTTTTTAAATCGATTTTTTTCTTTTAATAAAAGGAATTTGTCCAGAAAAACCGATTTTTTCTTCTAAATAAATTGATTTTTTTGTTGAAAGGAATTCGAACATTAGTGTAACTGTCAAAACGCACGCTGAAGTTGATTTTTTTCAACTTTAACGTTGAGCTAGCTTATGTTACGTTGGTTTGTGTACATGCTAATAGGTGCCAAATCGTAACATAATACCCAACGCGTCATTGTAAACAATTTGCTTAAATTGCTATGTGTGAGCTTTCGCGTTGAAAGAAAAATCTGCCAAAGCGACGCCCAACGCGGCATTGGAAATCAGCCTTTATATTTCAGAGCGCTCAGTAATTTTCCTCTGTCACATTGAAAGAGCAGAAGCATTAAATATAAACAAGATTCCTCAAAAACACTTTCTTTTCCTTTCTTTCTTATTTGATTACTGCGACAAAAAATAATTAAGCAACGAATCCAAAAAAAAAACCTTCCTCAGATTTTTGACAGCAAAACGGAGAAATTTTTTTGAGGAATTGTGTTTATATTTCTGAGAATACGGATTCCTCCGAGATCTCCGAAATATAAACTGGCCAGATTCCTCAGCAAAATTTCTCAGTTTTGCTGTCAAAATCTGAGAAAAAAAAAAAATTTGGATTCGCTTGCTCACTTTTTGACGTGGAGAAATCTCAGATCTCATTTTCCTAAACACGCCAAATAAATATAAAATTATTTTCGTTAAAAGTTATCCCCGAGACTGCCTATGACGATTTTTTATTTTGAATAATAAAGTGTTTTCGCTCATGTAAACGAAGTTCCTTAAGGCGATGCAGCATAAAGGACGATGACGCGAGGGCTCGTTGGATCCTACATATACTAGAAAACATATGACTACGTCATGTCCCCCGTGCCCACTTGGAGCGGAAAATCGCCTTGCTGGAGAAGGGGTTATAAGTTAATTAAAAAATGATAGTAAAAATAATATTTTTTAAAAAATCTTACGATTGGTCTCGACGCAAAATTTCAAACTATATAGCACATCTAAAGTCCCCTGAAATCCCCGCATTACGAGTAAAACCCCTTCCAAAACTGGTACATTGAGAATAGGTAGTAAAAAATGTTTAATTTTTCATCGGAACCAAAAATTTAAAAAATCCGTTAAAATTTTTATTAACGTACCAGTTTTGGAAGGTATTTTTCTGGTTATTTTCGCTCCCCTCGAAAACATATCCTTTCAAGGTAGATTGTTTGAATGGACTCTTTTGATTATTATTTCTTATGACTAATTGAACGTGTGTTCTAAGTTTTATCACTGTACCGTTATTATTTCGTAATATTTTACTTTTTTTTTGCATACGAAAACACTTAAGGCCATATTATTGACTTTCTTCAAAGCTAGTTTTACGGAAAAACTATTTCTATAGGGGTTTCGAGTTTCAAGTTTTTCACAAATTCTTAAATCAAATCAATAAACGGCCATATTCTTGACTTTCTTCAAAACTAGTTTTACCGAAAAACTAGATTTATAGCGGTTTCAAGTTTTGATTTTGTCACAAATTTTTATTACTTTGACGTCTAAATCAAAATATTCATACATAGTTTGACATCTAAATCAAATCAATAATTTTGTTTGAGAAACTTACATTTTGAAACCCCTTTAGAACTAGTTTCTCAGTAAAACTAGCTTTGAAGAAAGTCAATAATATAGCCGTTTTTGAAAACAAAAAAGTTTGTCAGTAAAAGTAGCATTGAAGAAAGTCATATGGAAAAACTGGGCATTAAGCCCAGTATGTATTTTTTCATTTTGATATAGCTATCTATGATCACCAAAAATGCTTTAAAAACATTGAGGAGGTGGAGAACATAAGGGACTAATAATTTCAACCAATTCTGTGTCCATGTTATTAGTCGACGGCATAAATGGAGGATCTTTCATTGATATTTATAACATTTTCATTTAAGCATTTTATATGAAGGGTCCATCCATGGCCTGGTGTTGGCTTTAAGCTTTAAGGTCTAAAAGCTTCTACAAGGCTTTGGTTGCAAAAATATCTACAAATTAAAATGCAAAATCAAAAAAGTTGTGAAATTCAATGTTATTTTTTATATAAACTGTTACTGTAATTGCTTGAAACATATATTTCAAGTTTTTTGGCCATTCTTTTTCATTAAAAGACCAGACAAAAAAAAAAAAAAAAAAACAACAACAAGCTAAACTAGATATTTTCAAGATCAAAAACATTTTTATGTTAATTTAAAACTAGTTCTATTAAAATCTCTATAATTTTGTTCTTGTCAATACGTGTATTAAATAAATAAATTACTTTTTTATTTACAACACCCAATTAGTGTTTAAATTTAAAAAAAAAGCATAAAAAAGTGTTTTTTTTTTTTTTTCAAAGAACTCTTCCAATTTAGAATTTTGTATGTGTTATAGAAAAAATAATAATTAATGAGATCAAGTTGATCAATGGTTCAAGGTTAGTTTATTGAACATAATATTTACAATTTGATTTAAGATAATCTTAACAACTAAGTTCATTTGGTTTTACAAATCTATTGGCACATAGGGGGCCTAACCTTATACATTGTCTTAAAATAAAAGAATATATAAATACAAAATTATAATACATGTTATTTTTTTTCGTAAAGTTGCTCGTTTCTATAGTGCTTCAGTCGTTGGCGATCAAAGTGAAGTCCGGTGCAGATCCTCAGGATTTTCCTCTCAAATACTTGTAGTTTCTTCATGGCTGTTTTAGAGATTGTGAACCAGGCTGGCTAATTATTGGCCCGATTAGTTGCTTGTAAATTAGCGTATTTGTCTGCTTGCTGAGTCCGTTTCTCTTTCTTATCAGCGGAGCGGATGAAGGCGAAGTTGGCTTTCTTCAGAACAGCTCGTGAGTATGGAAGTTGAATCTAAGCAGCTCGTTAAAGTTGATGCCTAGGTACTAAAATTGATCAATGAAAAATTAATTTCATTTAATTATAAATAAAAAAAATAAAATAAATTTGATGGCACAACAGCTCATGAAGAACTAGGGCCTAGTGACTTACAACTCTCAACCATTCCTGTGTGCGTGTCTGCAGGAATGGAGGGACCTACAGTTTATTGCCGAATCCGAACGGCTAACGAGCGGCACTTTTCTGTGACAGGAGATACTCTTGGAGGATTTGTCAATTCCTCGCAAGAGGCAGTAGCCGTTCTTTCTTTTAAATAAATAGGTGGCGAGGCTGGGGATCGAACCTTAGACCTCCGGCATGACAGTCCATCGCACTAACCATCACGCCACGGCTACTACAATTTCATTTAATTATCATTTATAAATATTGTCATATAAAAACAAGAAAAAAATATAGTTAAGGTTCGACTTCTGAATTACCTTTTTAAGCCTTTTTATTAGATTATTTTCATTCATTCGGAAACAACTAAAGCACTAATAGAAATATTATGTTGTCTCTTCCTTATCATATCATTAAAGGCAACTATAAAAGCTTTTGAAATGAAATCAACCGATCCATAAGTTATGAAAGGCAAAAGCAACGTTTTGATGAGCCTTATTTATAGTCCACGTAAATATTTAAGTAATAACATGCACAGTTTATTATTTAGAGCCCATTCCATTATGGTCCATTTGACTTAAATACTTAAGTCGTAACTAAAGTTGAGTATTTGGTAGGGCCCTATGGTTTTAATTTGCTCTTACTAAAATTTAATGTTTTATAAAATCCATTAGATCCATTAGAAAACATTAAGATAAGTTCTTATTTTCTTTTTGTGATTTGTTTGGGAATAAAACCAATCAATCTGTAGTGGTACTAAAATTCGATGATCCTTTTTTTTTTTTTTATTTTATTCTGATTTTTAATATTTTAATGTATATGAATTTATTCGAAAGAATCGGCACCGTATTATGTATATGACGTATAAATATAAAATCTAAATTCTAAATTATTTTTATAAATCTGTTAACAAAAATTAAAAATTGAATTCCGATTATTATTTTGACCCGCCTAGAAATATGGCAAGTTTTTGTCTAGTTTAGTCAAGGCCCTGGAAAGTTTTTAGTAGGGTAAGGGGCCGGTTATAGCGATCAGAAAAAACGCATCAGAAAAAAATTCTTTTTCATAATTTAATGATTTATCATACGATTTGAAATATAAAAAGGATACAAATCGATGATAAATCATTTGAAATATTTATTTCATAAAAAAAATTTTCTTTCGAGGAAATATTTGTCCTACAAAAAGCATTTTCTGATAGAAACTCGTTTTTCGTATGGAATTTCCATCAGAAAAATGAATAAGTACTTTTCTTGGAGAAAGTATTTCCTCCAAAAAATTTTTTTTTATGAAATAAATATTTTAAGTGGTTTTTCATCGATCTGAATTCTTTTTATATATAAAATCGTATCATAAAACATTAAATTATCAAAAAGAATTTTTTTCTGATGCGTTTTTTCTGATCGCTACAACCGGCCCCTAAGTCTAAACGAGAAAAAAACGGCAACGACTAGTAAAAACTTGTTCGGCGAAGTTTTACTATCTCATGAGAAATACCCCGTTTTTATAACTTAACAAAAAAGAACTTTTTAGCCACAATTTAATATGGTTGAAACTTTATTAGCCTGAAACTGGAAATCTTAAATAAACATTCGGCTATATTATTGTCATTCTTCAAAGCTAGTTTTACTGAAAAACTAGTTCTATAGGGGTTTCGAGTTTTAAGTTTCTCAAAAACAATTTATTGATTTGATTTAGATGTCAAACTATGTATGAATATTTTGATTTAGATGTCAGAGTAATAAAAATTTGTGAAAAACTTAAAACTCGAAACCGCTATAGATCTAGTTTTTCGGTAAAACTAGCTTTGAAAAACGTCAAGAGTATGGCCGTAAAAAACAAATTTTTAATCTCCCGAAGCAAAATGGTAGAAACCTGGCAAACTGCCTAGTTTATTTCAATAGTAACCCTTGGCAGCCCCTTGATAGTATCTATTTAATACTTTCTAGAGCCTCATTGCGAACTTATTTTTTTCCGGCTGGGAAATCAAGTTGCCTTCCCAAACAAAATCTATTAGATTTCAGAAGAAAAACAAAATCAGAAACAAAGAAAATTTCATTTAAGTCAAAGTTGAACACAACTTGGGGATTTTTATTTTCAAAGTTGAGAAAATCAAAAGTTGGGTAACTTTATCCAACTCCAGAAATGGTAGAGTTTAGCAAGAAAACTTGTAATTTTTCTTCAGTTATGTTTATCAATCAATAAATGCAGTTGTGCTGACTTCTTATTGTCTTGAAATCGAAAAAATTAAGATGAGTTATTGTTTTTGTCTCTCAAAACCGTCAACAATCATAGTTCTCGAGTTAATTATGGTTTTATTGCTATGCGACGAGAAACGGTAGTATTCGATTAAAATTTCATGTTTTTTATAAAATTCTGGTGATTTTGTCATCTCGTGAATTACCAAATCCAGTTATTCGATTTTTTGCACTAATGGGATCAATTCAATTGGCGATTGCAGATATATCATTAGGGTGAGCGATGCAACCGAACATCATATTTTGACACGTGTGTCGAAAACTAAAGCTAATCTTGCGCCACGATTCATTTGCCTCAAACATCCTGACAAAATGAGAATTCCTAGAATTAAGAGGTAAAAAGGTTTAGAGACGATAAAAGGGAAGCACTCAAATTCGATCAATTTATTGCTCAACGGCAAACCTCCCAGTTAAAGATGAGTGTCAACTTAGCGAAAAAACATTCACCGATCGAAAAATTATTAATTGGCTAATTAGTCGTGAATTAGTTGTTATAATTAAGAATTTGTCGTTCGATGTTCTCCATGTTTTTTTTTGCTGCTTCGCTAACTTGATATCAACTTAGTGAAGCAGCACCTCAAAAAGGAGTAAAAACGTCTTATAGCAAATAGTTTATTGCTTAATAATAAGCCGTTCAGCAGTTCTGAATTATTTGTGACAATTTTAATTTTGTCGTGCAATGTTTTCAACGTTTTGTTTGCTGCTTTGGTAACTTGATGTCAACTAAAAATTCAAAATTGTCACAACTAATTCACGACTAATTAACGGCTAATTATAGAGCAGTATAACATTCACAATTAGAAGTTGTTATACGTTTTTCCGAGGCTGATTTGCTATGTTGACACCAATTTCACAATTTTGCAAAAAAAAACATAGAAAACATCGAGCGACAAATTCAAAATTGTCACAACTTCCTAATGGTTATGATGGGTATCTTCAAAAGGAATTCAATTAAATAAGAAGACGCTTACTAGGCCAGTCACCGTAGAAAAAAAATTCGCCTTACTACCTGAACAGAATGGAGACGGAGCTGCAACTGGAGCAGCAGCTGGAATAGCTGTCAAAACATTGAATACACACAAATTCAGTGTTGCGAACACAAAGCAACGTAGTCGCAGACGGAAGAGTTCGCCAACTTTTAACTTTTCACGTGCAGCACTGTTGACGTTTCAAATTGTATGAAAAAAAAAAACAACTTTTTGCATCGGAAAAAATATTGTGGTTATTTGTGTCGCAAAAAAAAAAACTATTAATTAAACGGAAAAATATTGGAAATAAAAAATGTGAATTCTGAGCCTGTACACAAGAATATTGTTTTGTTTTTCTCCAAAATACTTTCAAAGCTGCTACATATGGTGGACGACCAAAAAATAGAACGTACGAGATTTTTGTTTGACATATTTTGCAGCGCCGTTAGCAGCATTTTATTCTGTTCTGTTCACCACGCTAAGTTTTTTGGGAAGCTATTAGGACAGGCACCAACAGTGTAAAACTTAGTTTACAGCTTCGAAAAACTTGTGCTAACTGCGTGTTGCTTGAAAAACCTCCAAATTTTCGGACTTTTTTGGTCAGTTATGGGGTTACAACTATTAAAGTGTTTATTCTTGAAAAAAAAAACACCTACTACAATTATTTTAAAGAAGACAAAATAAAAGTTTCAAAGAGCACAAATGGAAAAGTCCCAGTGTGGTTCGCACCCAGCCTCTCTTTTTTATATTGTATTATAAAAATATTCCTTACCAAGCCAAATTCTTTGGAATTAAAAAGATGAAATTTAATGGAAGATTGATGGTATCTACAATATGTATACATCTCAAAGGCCACAATTTAAGCTAAAAGTATGAAACATAAATAACAAAAGCATCCATTATTTACCAAGAAATATTAATTTTATTGCATGCGAAATTTTGATTCAAGGTCACGATAATGTATAGCCCTTTTAAATATTGGTGCTGTCACAACGTTGCTGGCTACAACAACTAAAACAAAAACAATGTATAAAAAAGCACACGGCAAGATCCCATGCAGCCCTATCTTTTATCAAAAAAAAAAAAAAAAAAAAATCACCGAAAACAAGTCAAACAGTCATTAAACTTGTTTTCGGATACGATCGTATTCACTAAGCCCAGACCTCACTTAAATCACACCTGACTAGCTGTCAGTTAATTAATTTAATATTCAGTAATTTTAAAATTATGTCCACGAGTGTCATATTCTGTCCGAAGGAACAAGCTACCAGAACTACATATTTAAATATTTGAATTATTAGTTTTTGTAGTAATAAGGTATGCGTAAATCTATTAGGGTCTTAGCGGAAATGAATCTTGGAGGAAAAATGCGGATCATTATAATATAACAGCCTTATTTATAAACAAAAAATTGTTCTTGTGTTCAGGGTAACTACACCATAGAATATAAGAATTTTCCGGACTGAAACTAAAGGCAATTGCTTACTGCTCCCTTTGAGTTTGGAAAATTCTTATTCCATGCGGTGTGGCTACCTTGAACTCAAGAGCTGAACCATTTTTTGTTTATAAATAAGGCATAAAATATATCAACAAAACTTGATACAGACATATTCATAAAGATATTCTTGTCGATTGAGTCAGGCGATGCAGCAAAATCAATTAAATTTATCTACCGCTATTTTATACTGTTATCGATAATAAGATCAAAATAGATTGAATTTATTTATTGTTGGTACACTAATTTTCATGAATAATAATTTTCGCATAAATTCTGACGATTTATTTTCAAAGTGCATATGGTATATAGGTACATTGACAGCTAATCAAAATATAACAAAGGAATAGAATTTTTTTTGAACAACCGGATGTAGTTAGAAAAATACACAAAGATCACCTGTTTTAGGATCTTTTTTAAGTATTTAAAGAGTTATTCTTGCACTGAAAAAAATATTCTATAATTTCAATTACCCCATAGAAAGTTTAAAATATTTTTAAATCAAGTGGCTGAAATAATATCGAACACAAAAATGTACTTACATACCGATACCAGATATAAAAAAAAAAAATCATAAAAATCGGTCGAGCCGTTTTGGAGGAGTAACAGGCGGTTAAAGATTTACGTTGATTAACAAAAATTTAAATTTTTTGTGGAAGGGTTTTCTTTGGTTTGGTAGGTAATTTTGAAAATTTTGGTAGGATTTTTTTTTTCGTGAGTGGCAACCGTGACAACAAACTGTCAAAAGTGGTATTTTAATAATATCAAATGCATGTGCTAAGAAGCTTTAAAGTTACTTTCGTCACTGATAATTTAACCTGTTATCAGTGGCGAAAGTAACTTTGAAGCTTCGAAGAAAAAAAAAGCTCTCAAACTTAATGAATTAGGTGAAAGGAAGCTCGATTTTTGCTCTAAATGCACTTGTAGTTGTAGAGCTCCTTGCTAAATAAATAAATAATAAGATAAGCTCTGGAAAAGCTATTAAAGCTTTGAAAAAGCTAAAAATGATTCTACTATAGAGCCTTTTCCCGATTTTTGCTTTTCATCATAAGGGTTTTGCTTGAAGAGTTCTTGTTTTTTTTTTTTAATTTTAACAGTAAAAATTAGTTTTCAAATTTTTAAAAAAGCTTTATATTTTTTAAAAGCTCTATACATAAGTACATATTTTGAAAACAACTCGGTCAATTTTTATTACTGAATCTAATCGAAGTTAAACTAAATGTATTCTTATAAAACGGTACTTACCATTTCACTGCTTAAAAACCGATTACTATAAAACACAAATTCGAAGCGGGTCCAAATTCTGCTTTAGAAATTTAGATTTTCGAAATTCTGCCTTCCCTCGCAAAAATTCTGCTTTTCAAAATTCAGTTTTTTTTATAAATTCGGTTTTACAAAATTCTGCGCAAATAATAAAAAAATTTCAAAATTGTAAAAAAGGGCACTTTTTAAATTTTTCAATTTACCTAATTTTAAAAGCAGAATTTCGAAAAAAATATTTTTGGCCCAGAAAGAATTTTGACCCTAACCCAAAAATATGGTCAGTAAGTAGGAACATCTCATATAACCGTTGTTTTTTTTTTTTTATTTTTGAGTTTTTCAGTATTTGCTGTACCGATTTAAATAAAATTTATAATTTTGAATTTTATAATAATTTATAATTTTGTATACAGAAATTATTAAAAATTTTGTGTACCTAAAAAAAGTCAAAAAATAAAGTGATTTAAATTAAAATAATTTTTTGGAAGCTCGATTTAAAAAAAAGGGGTTAATTGAAAGAGTTTTTTGTGTGATAACACACGCGCAGTTAAGGCTGCAGAGCTTTCGCACCATCATATTGAAGGTTTGAATGAAAGACCAACAACTTGAGTGAGCTACCACCTAGTTTTATAGGCTGGAGTTATAGCTATTTCACGGTCGCCAGGCCGATCATCAGACTCCTTTAGTGGTGCTTAGTATAATATTTGTTCAATTTGTATGTTCAATTTTATTCGAAAAACCATTTGCCCCACTCAGGCTCGAGCCTAGACCAAGCGTCTCCGGGCCAAGTGCACTGCGCTAAATGTCGATCGAGTGAAGGTTTTATTGTTTGACGAATGCATTTGAATCAACTAGCATTTTTACTAGCCACACACAAGCTCCAATGATTTTAATTAATATTTTGAATTACCAAAACCCGTTAATAATGTTGTCTGCCATAGAACAGTTTTTTTTTTTTTTCGACTTCCTCGTTAACCGATTTGGATCAAAATTTTTACTCTGAAGGTCCTATCAAGTGCATATAAATAATACTGCATACAAATATTTTCAAGGTAATATTTTTTGGATTTCTAAAAAATTTCAAGAAATTTTATATATTAAAAATTATATTTTTTAAGAAAACCGCTGCAACGATTTTTAAATTTTTTTCTGCAAAAGTTTATATGTTTTCAAGAATTGAGATGGCATTCTTCATTCTGAGATTAAAACATTTTAAGTCCTTTTTTTATCAATTTAAAGAACGTGTTTCATGATTTTTCTGTTTCCATATTCAATTTTCATTCTTCAATTCATTAAATGGATAAATCTTTAAAATTTGAAGAAACGTTTACTACAAGAGCAAGTTCGTCCGAGTAGTAGCCGTGGCGTGATGGTTAGTGCGATGGACTGTCATGCCAGAGGTCTAAGGTTCGATCCCCAGCCTCGTCATCTATTTATTTAAAAGAAAAACGGCTACTGCCTCTTGCGAGGAATTGACAAATACTCCAAGAGTATCTCCTATCACAGAAAAGTGCCGCTCGTTAGCCGTTCGGATCCGGCAATAAACTGTAGGTCCCCTCCATTCCTGCAGACACGCACACAGGAATGGTTGAGAGTTGTAAGTCACTAGGCCCTAGTTCTTCATGAGCTGTTGTGCCATCAAATTTATTTATTTATTTTTTTATAAGTTCGTCCGATCTAGTCGTGCATTTTATTTTTTTAAGAAATGATGGTAAACATCTTACATCGCATTGGTATCAACAAAAATATTCTGAAGTTGTTTTATCAACTTATTCGTATCAATTTTTTTAGTTTAATTTGTAAGTTGCATACATGTGAAAAAAAGGCTCATTTTTTCGGACCACTTAGAAGAACTAAATTCTTGAAAAATTGATAATTCGAATTGGCAATTCCTTTTTTATCTTTATATCAGGTGTCAGAGAAAAGATATAATACGAAAAAATTATCAAATAATTAAATGTTTTTTGAAAAGCGTACAACTTCCTTGCGTCGGCGTCGGTCGGTGCGGCCGGTCAACCAAAACAGCTATTTTAGGTGTTTTTAAATTGATATCTGATCGCATATTAATTCATATAAATTAAAGAGTTAACAACCCTGAAAACGAAAGGAATTTATATTTGAATGAAATTAAGAACCGTCTAGAAGCAAATTAATTTGGAATACACATTTATCTTTTTGTCATCTTGTTCCTTTTCTTGGCATTATTTCTTGATTTTTTTTTCAAATCGTGTTATATTAAAATATACATAACAGGCAACAAAATAAATTCTATTCACCATTGATTTAACGCAAAAAATAATTCTTTGCTAAATTTTAGCTAATTTCAACTAATAAATCTTAATTATATTAATTTTGGCTCTTAAATTGATTTTTTTTGTTTAATTCATATTTGTTTTAGTATAAATCTCTTGCCTGTGAATGATTTTAATCTAAAACTAATGTAGTTACTTCATTTAATACACTAAAGCTTATCAATTTTTATTATTTCAAAACCTGTATTCCTTTCATTTATTTTTGACCTATGGGTAATTTAAATATAATACAAAACGTGCGTGCACATTAAAAGGTAAACTACTCAAGCTATGCGTGAATATTTAACTATGCTAATTATAACCACATTTCATAAAAGTACCCCAACTACCTACTTATATATGTACACGTACACATTCATAAAATTACTAAAACACACACATTTTTGGAACTATTTATGGAAACATTCATTCTGGTTTATTGGAGTTATTTAAATATAATAAAACGAATAACTTAATAAAATAACAACAAAATTAAATTTCAAGAAATAAATTCCTATTAAGCGGTTAAGGTGTAGCCCTTTTGTTGACGGCCTTTCATAAAAGTTGGTGTAAATTATCGTAGAAATTATATATTAAACTTAAATCGAACTTGACTTTACGATGATAGAGAACCCGAAAAAAACATGAATCCCACAGTTCCGGCTGGATATGTCTATCTGTACCTCGACCTACACCCTAAGCCACTACAGCGATTTTCTTTAAATTTGAAACTTTTTAGGTGATTCCCTATGTGAAATCGACATTTTTCTTAGCTCCAAAAATAATCTGAAAAAAGTAAATGTAATACAACCGTTTTGAAAAAGTTTATTTATCTCGAAAATGGCTCTAACAATTATGATTCAAAATTTTGTGTTTGCTATGGCAGGTGTATGGTCAGCATTTTGTCGAACAAAACAGACCAAAAACTGTTATTAACGATACGTTCCATAGAACTATTTTTTTTTATTTTCGGCTTTTTCGTTAACGGCGTAACTGATTTTGATCAAAATTTTTACTCACAAGGTCCTTTTAAATATGAATAATATTGCATACAAATATTTTATGGATAAAAACATAAAAAATTATTTTTTTTTGAGAAAACATTTTTTTTGAAAAAGGGTTAATGATTTTTTTTTTAATTCTGGTTTTGGGTGTCTTTAAATGGAAAAAAAATATTAAATATAACAAAATGATATACAATGATTAGGTATAGCTTTTTTTCAATCGAGTTATTAATAGTTTTTGAGAAATTCAATTTCAGTGACAATTGTTTGTCTTTGTCACTGTTTTTTTTTAACATTAAGAAATTAGAAAAAAACCTTCGCACGAGAGGGGTGTTTGAATCCGCCATCAATGTGATTTTCGATTTTTAAAATGCAAAAGTCGATGAAAAATTTTACAATTTTAAAAAATAATATTCGACAAAGATATTTTACCAACCCTCCTCTACAAAGTTGTGATAGGTTTTGGAGGAGTAAATGCCACCGGAGAGGCAGGAGGGGTGTCCTAAAGCTAAACATTCCATTGAATCCCATTATAGATACAGGTGAACTTTGACAAGCTATAACTTAAAGATGAAAAAAGTCTCAGAGATCGTTAGTACCTCATGTTGTAGGTATTTTGATTCTCTAACAGTTTTTCATTTGCCATAATTATTGTTATAAAATAAAATCAAGGCGAGTTATTAAATGAAAACAAAATGGCCACCTGTTTTAATATGGCGGCTTTTTCCTAGCCCCTACCACCCGACATTTTTTTTTTTATAATGTGGAGATGTTCCCAAACATATACCATAAAAAAATTTTGGCCCGTCAAAACATGCTACTTAAATACATTTTTTTGACTAAATCCAGTACACTATAAAGTTTATGCACGTTTTTCTCAAAACCTATTGATTATACGAAAAAAGTGTCAAAACATTTTCAATATAAAATTACATAGGCTACAACTTTTGCCTTCACATTTTATTAAAAACACTGATACTTTTTGAGAAATTAGCAAAAACTGAAATTCTACCCCTTTCACCCCTCGTAAAAATTTTAGCACCGCACCGGTCCAAATTTAGGGTACATTTTGGAAAATGCTTAAGATACAAAAATAAACATCTCCACCGAAATTCAGCTTTGTCGGAATTTTTTCGTAGTTTTGCCATTTTTTGTCTAATTTTCCTGGGCTATAATGTTTTAATCTCAGAATGAAAAACGCCACCTTAATTCATGAAAAATATGAATTTATGCAGACAAAAATTCAAAAATCGTTGGAGCGGTTTTCTTAAAAAATAATTTTTTTATTGAATGTTCTTTAAAAATGTTCTTCTACTGCTTATTTCATTACAGAGTATACTCCTTTCAAAGTTATTGAAGGTTTAGTTGAATGTTAATTCCATAGTTTTTTTGGATTCCCTGTCGAAAATATCGTCTATAATGTAAGTTATATGAGATGAAAATATTTTTAAAAAACACCGCTTGGCAAATCAATTTTTATAAAAAAAAAATCCTTTAAATTCATTGCTTTGTGAACCTTGTGAATGTGCCATTTTAATTGTTAATTTTTTGTCTTTTTTCTTTACTTAAGATAATTTTTTGTTCTTAAACATTAAATTTATTTCAGCATTTACAACTAAATTTAATATTAAGATTGTATGTTTTAGCTGATTTCTTCAACAGGGAATACAAAAAAATGTGAAATAAACCATCCTACTTACCTTTCTATATCTTTGGAAGGAGTACTGTAATTAAATAATCAGTTAGGGACATTTTTAAAGAAAATTCAATTCCCTTTAAGAAGACGTCCCAATCATTTCTGAATGATGACCGGTTGTAAAGTTATAATAAAAAGAAAGAAACAAAAGACAACTGCCTATACCTTTTGTATGGAAAAAAGAAATTAACGATGAGCGACCTATAAATATTAATATAAATCGCTGAAATTTTACCAGGCTTATTATTTCACTAAACTTTAACTTAAAAGCTTGGCATTAAAAATCGGAGAGATTTTAATTTTTTAGAATTATTCTAATGTATGTATGTACATATGAATATAAAATTTCTTGAAATTTTTTAGAAAAGAAACATCCTTTGAGCCGTTAACGAGAAAGTCGAAAACAATAAAAACGGTTCTACGGAAGGTACCGTTAATAAGAGTTTTTGCTATTTTTTTCCCCTTCTCACTTTGTTCGTGTTCTCATCATCGTAATGTCAAGTTTGATTGAAATTTCGAGTTCGATTTTTTTACGAATTCAAAAATTGCCCTATACATAGTACCTATGTATGTATATCGCAAGTCAAAAACAATGGTCAGGAATCATCCATCCCTCAAAATATAGTGCACGATTAAGGCGACAGTATACAAAAATATTTTTTTAAGGAAAGCTCTTCAGCGACTTTTGTGATTTTTTCTGCAATAATTTTCATATTTCATATTCAAAAAATTTGTTTCATGCATTTTTTCCATATTATTATCTACTTTATTATCTGAAAAAATTATAATAAATTATTAGTTTTATTAGTTTATTAATTCATTTAATGTCTATACACAGTAAGAATATAATTCTTATAAATTAGTGATAAGCTTATTTATAATTTATCAAAATGGAGATAAAAGCTATAACAGAGTGTATTTTGGCTTATAATATTTGGCACATTAATATTTACATATATTCCTTGAAATAAATGTGGTTCTTAAATTAAAAATAATTAAAAACAAAAAAAAAAACCTATATTTTCAAAAATATAATTTATACATTTTCAATATATTTACAATATTTACAACACATCCCAACTTGAAGCAACAAATGGGTATCCTCGAAACAAATACCAAATACAAAAACAGATAATTATTAGGTTCGTTCGCGTACTCCCCAGATCTACTAATTTTTACGAATTTCTACAAATTTAACTCAATAAATGTGTAGTTTTACCGCAGAAGAGAGCGCTCTCGAGAGAGTAAATTATTTCCCCTTTCTGCTAATTTCAGCCCAAAGAAATTCTTCGGGCAGAAATATGAGTTCAGTCAAAAGTCACTTTGATATTTGCCAGAACATCTCTTTCCTTATACTCCTCTGTTTTATTTAATTTAATGTAATAAATTAACTTTTTCTTACTATTTTATTTTATTTTGAAAATCTTTTCAGCGAAATGATGACGATATTTATTTTTTTTGTTTTCAAATATTTGACGTTAGAAAACCGGTAAAAATTATTTGTTCAAAGCGTTGGTGTACTGTTTCGCAGTTTTACTTCTCTCTGAGAGAATTTCATCCCCACTCCTCAATATTTGATAGACTGTGAATTTTAGTGCAGAAAGTACACGAACGAAGCTATTATAATTATAAGTTACACTGCACTATATAAACGTCAATATTTTGATCATTCATTCATCATAGGTTCGTTCGTGTACTCCCCAAATCTACGAATTTTTACGAATTTCTACAAATTTAACTCAAATTGTGTTTGTGTACGCAAAAAATCTGTAGTTTTTCGCAGATGAGAGCGCTCCCGAGAGAGTAAATTATTTCCCCTTTCTGATCATTTCAGCCCAAAGAAATTCTTTGCGCAAAAATATGAGTTCCGTCAAAAGTCACTTTGACATTTGCCAGAGAACATCTCCAAATAACCTAGTATACTCTGTGGTATCTGCCAACTGGTATTTAAATCGTGTTCGTTTCGTTGCTCATAAGTCATCGGAAGAAAAAAAAATAGTTAAATATAAACAAAATACCTACTCGTAATAACTAAAAAAAAATATTTGTTCAGAGCGTTCGTGTACTATTTCGCAGTTTTACTTCTCTCTGAGAGAATTTCATCCCCACTCCTCAATATTTGATAGACTATGAATTTTAGTGCAGAAAGTACACGAACGAAGCTCAAAACTCCATAAATTTTATTCAGCACAAAAAAAAAAAAAAAAAAAAAAAAAACAGTTAACATAGTAGTTAATATATTTATGTTACAAAATATATTAAGTGACAAATCCCTTATATCTAATTCGCCTTCTGAAGTTGACACTTTATTGTTTGTTTGCTAAAACTTGCGTTATGTGAGAGCGCAATAATTCCTTGACAACAACTTTGATACTGATTTAAATTCATATTTAATGATGACTATGAGGGTAATTAAAAAGTCTTCCGAGTTTACGAAACAAATACATACCTAAATGTATTATTCAAAGATTGTTCGTAAGTTTTTTCACAGTCAATGCATGTATTCGCTTTAATATTATATTTATGTACATAAGTGCTTTGATTAAAAGCTGTTAATGATTTAAATGACATTTTATCACTTCTTAATTGAATTTATTAAATACATTTAACTTATGGTCCATTGCCATCGTCTGATCTCTACGCCAAATAAACACCTTAATCTTAGAAGACTCTTCAATTTGTGTATATGTATAAACAACACTAAGTAGTTTAACATAAATAATGATCAACCGCAGTGTAAGAAGATACATTTTAACTAAAACATAAATCTATGATGGATTTCCATTAAAGGTCAATTTTAAATTTGTTTTTTTTTTTTTTTTTTTAATATTAAACGAAACAAAATTGGTAAAAAATTTTATTGTGTTGGTATAAAAATAACTAAGTCAAATAATAAGAATTTGTTTTCATTTAATTTTTTTGACATTTTTATTTTCATTGATTTGGAATGTATTTTTGTTAAGTACATCAAGTAAATAAACACATTTGTTTTCGTTTTTTTAGTAACGTCGTGGATTTTAATGCAACCTTATTACAATAATTTGGTTACTTGATAACAATAGGTATATGAATGAGATGAAGTGTAAAGAGAGTTAGTGATTAGACAGGTTTTTTTTGCAGGCAGTTTAGAAATTGTTTTGTTCACTAGATCAGTTCCCAAAATAACTTTTGTCAATCACGAAAGTGTGTTTAAAGTACAGAGAAGTCTTAACTTTATAACTAAAAAAAAACATCTCGAAAATAGGAATAATTAATTGCACATTTTGTTTTTTTTTTTATTTTTATTATTTATATAAATCCTTTGTTTGTACCTTTTGAATTTCATAGATTTCAACACGAAAATATTAAAATGTCTGTTCCAATCAGTCAAGGAAATATATCTAACTCTAAGAGCAAAAGTACTAACTCATCTGAAACTGCGATGGGTTTACTGGAAACATATAATATGTTGCTCGATGATGAGCTAACATCAATGGAAAAATTAGACAACAAACTTAAAAATCAAGGTGAGCTTATCATTCATTGATTTTATTATGAAAACAATCTTAAAAAAAGTCTTTGAGTCACTATAGCGCTAAAATTGCAAATGCAGTTCATAGAGCTGACGAAAAATGTAATTGATGTCAAAACAAGTGTATCACAACTAAAGGTGTCCATCGCTAAATTAACCAAAGACGTAGATGCAGTGAAATGTGAAATTTCCAATCTAAAATCAGATCTAAACCTTGTCATGGGCGAGCTTAATGGCAGTAATATTCAACTCAATCATTACGATAGCGAAATTTCTGATCTAAGAAACAAACTATCGGGCCTAAAATAACACTAATAAATCAGATCGATCAGGATAGCAAAAGTGATGCCACACAATAGAAGGTTTGTTTTTAATTTCAAATACCACTCATAACATCAACATAAAACGATCCAACAAAATATTTTTTAATCAATTTTTTTTTTAATATTGACCAAATTCACTTGAATGTTCATAGTGGGTTAGGTCTCCAAGTTGTATGATGTTAATAATATGAAATAAAAGAAATATTTAAGTTTTTTTTTATTAAATTTTCAATTTATATTTTATTTTTGAAAAACAACAATTTTTTTTTTTTTTTTTACAACTTTATTTTTATATTGTTACGACGCGTTTCGAAATTTTAAAATTTCATCTTCAGGCGAAGGTTTTGTGTGTTGCCACTCAACTTTGTTTTGTCTTTTATCATTATGCTTTGATGTTGTCCTTGTTTCTATTATGTGTATTTGTTGTTTTTTCTTCAATATATATTTTAATAATTTAAATTTTTGTTCTGTCTTTATTACACCTTATTTGTTGGTATATTTAAGTGCAGTGTCATATAATGCATTCACTTTAAAAATTAGTTTGTCATTTAAAAGTCTGTCTTGCTCTGTCTTATTTGCTTTGTATATTTCAAATTCTTCCAACGCATCCAATAATTTCCCTTTCTTGCATATGTGCAAAGGTTGGACATTTGTGTCAAAGTCTGAATAATTGTGATTGTTGTCCATCAGGTGTAATGCAAAATTGGATTTAGAATTTTGTTTAGGTTTATGTTCCTGAAATCTTTGATAAAAAGTTCTTCCAGTTTGTGCAATGTAATATTTATTGCAGTCATCACATTTTATTTTGTATACTCCTGAGTTTTCTTTGGTTTCGGTTTTCTTCTTTGGATGTAGGATTTGTTGTATGTTATTGTTTGTTTTGAATGATACGTTGATGTTGACTTTTTTTAATTCATTTTTTATTTTTTGTGGTAGAATATTAGTATATTCAATGGATGTGTACTTTTTGTCTATTGTGTTTTGGTTTTCTTTTTTATCTTTTGTTTTTCTTTTCTTTGAATGCATTATTTTATCGATTATTCCTGTGTTGTATCCGTTTGATGCTGCTATTTGTTTTATTGTGTATAATTCTTCTTGGAAATCTTGGGTATCCATTGGTATGGTTAATAATCGATTAATAAATGCATTATAAGCTGCCATTTTTTGGGTATACGGTAGGTGCGAATCATTATGAATTGTTATATTAGTTGTTGTCGGTTTTCTATATATTTTGTATTTCAGTACATTGTTACATTTTCTTATGTTTAAGTCCAGGAAGTTGATGGAGTTATCAACTTCAATTTTCGGCAGTGAATTTTATTTTTCTGTTTATACTGTTTATGTAGTTTTTGAGTACGTCAATTTGTCGGTACGTTCCGTCGAAAATTATAAAAGTATCGTCTACGTATCGGGAGTAGGTTATTATTTTTTGGTATTGTGTGCTATGTTTCGATAAAATGTACATGTTTTCAAAATAGTTTAAATATATGTCTGCTAGTAATCCACTTAGAGGGGAACCCATAGCTAAGCCTTCGTCTTGCATATAATATTTTCCGTTGAATGTGAAATAATTTTGTTCTAATGTTACGTGTAATAAAGATATTAATTCGTCGATTTGTTGTCTGTTGAATGGTTCTATGGGAGGTGCCAAAAAATGGTAGCCTATACCCTTTATTTGTATATTAACTGAATTCTTTTGGAAAAATCTGTGCAGCTATTTTTCAGAAAAAAAAAAAAAAAACATTTTCCAATGAAACTTTAAATTATTTTTGGGTCTTGATACCTCTTGTGGGCCTTAGGTCAAGATTCAAAATTATTTTATTGAACAGTTAATATTTAAAATTGGCTTAATGCTAGTTATCTTAAAGTATACAGTGATTTTTTTTAGATATATGTCGGCACAATAGGGGCCCTAACTTTTTACATTGTGATTTTTTGTTAATTTTACATTAAATTGTCATTGTGTTTATATAAATCTTTTTCTACATATTGGCTGCTTTACTTCTCGGATTGTTCAGGTGCGGCTGTCATTGTTATGTTTGGTTGGGGGTGGGGCTTTCAGCCACGGTAGTAAGCTGACCTTGGGTCAGTGTAAAAGGGAATGTTCTCTTCGTCAATGGTTGTTATCATATCCTCATTTAGCAGTTCCATCGCGTCGAGGTACCGCTAGTTGGAATGTCTTGGCTGTTTCACAGTTCCTCCTATCAGAGGGTTCGGGTGGTTCATCATATTTTGTAGACATCTGCTGCTGGATTCGATGAGGTATATCTGTCTAGCTGTAGGATGTTCGCCTCTTCATAGAGTCTCTTGTTGCTGACTTCCCGAGGTACTTGGTCGACTGAGACATATCAGTTCGGACTTGGGTGAATTGATTTTGAAGTCCCAGCGTTGGTAGTACTCAAAGAGTAGTCTGATGTGGGATTCGACTCTTCTAGCTGCAAATTCCGGGGACATGGACTTGGCGTATGTGAGGGAGTCGTTGGCAAACAGTAGAGTCTGTGCCTGTTCTGGCTGCGGCTGGTCTGAGGTATACATATATGTTGAAGAGGAATGGTCCTAGTTTCGATCTCTGTGCAACTTTGGATCTGGTTGTCCTCGTTGTTGATTGGTAGCTTCCTATTTGAACGAAGAAAGATTTGGATGAAGAAAACTGTAAATAATTTTAATTAGTGAATGTGGGAATCTGAGTTGAAAAATTTTGTGAACAAGTCCTTGTGTCCATACGCTGTCAAAAGCTTTTTCGATATCGAGAGAGCATCCGACAGTGACTCGATGACAATTTAAGGAAAGGGCAACATCATGCTGGAAATTCAGGAGTGGATGAAGCATCGAGTGGTTTTACCCGAATCCGAACTGCCTAAGGTCAGTGCTCTTTTTTATTTTATATATGAATGAGACAAGAGGTATCAAGATTTAAAGAAAAAGGTCACAAAAATAAGAAATAATTTACTTTTTGGTCTTCAGACGTTTATTATTATAGAAAAAATAATAATTTGCTGTATCTACCGAGGTATGGGATCTTACAACAAAAATATTTCAATGCATTGGCAATATTATTTTTATTTAATAGCCTAAATGAACATTTTCATGCGCGATTTGTGACAATTAGCACGTCGATTTTCAAAGCGTAGCGATTGCCCTTGAAGTGGATGGAGAAGAATTTTTGGTGCACTTTGTTTGAACTTGAACTTTCGAATGTTAAGTTGAAATACAGCGATAGACAGAAAAATGGCACACTTACGATTTTTTTTTTTCATGAAAGTATAATTTATTTTCCAATGATTATAATTTATTTCTTATTTTTAAAACTATAAATACTGTAATTTGTATGTGTGGAACTTTATAAAATATTAAAGATTCTTGAAAATTAACAATTTAAATTAATTTTAATTGTTCTGCATTTTTAAAAATTACATTTTTAAAAAATTACTTTAGTTTGTGATGACAAGATTTTAAAACTATGTTTTGGTAAAGGAAAATATCAATATAACACAATTTATGTATTAACCAAGTTTATAATTTCAAGATTTACCGTAGTTTAGGATCAAGTTAGCATCTTCTCGGGAAATTCCTTACCAAAATTTTGCATCTTCTCTGTCAGATGGAGTTTCACGCTTTCTTAATTTTAGCCCAAGGTTTGTCCTTATTTTCTTTGCCCGATCTTAACATTTACATCATTACAAATTACAAGGGTTTTGTATACGATAAAGATGTGAACTTTGTGCTGACCAGCATATAGAATATTATTTTCTTTTTCCGAAAAACAATTTTGTACCAAGACTGCTTAATAATTTTTGTCATATTAATGCATTTAAATCCAAATGACTGCGGAATAAACTGAAATGAAAACTGTTGCATCGTTTTTTTTTTAACAATGTTTCAGATATGGAAACTTACCCATCTTGCCATTAATAAAAGGGCACGGCAGTGCCACCCCAAGTTCTCGGCACTACCCCTTTTTACAGGAACAAACTCAAGCGCTTTTCGACCCCCCTCTAACTTCGAAACCAATAACGTCAGAAACTACTAGCCATATTTGCTAAGCTGGGCAAGCACAGGCGCTTTATCAAATTTCAACTCCCTAGCATTAGTGGTTCCTGAGTTATAGCACGTCAAAAATCACGAAAACCGTAACTGACTCACGTACTCACTGACTGACAGATCATCAAAATTATGGAGCACTTCCCGACGCCATAGAATATTGTAATTTCGCACAACGGTAGGCCTTGTAGTGTATACAAAGGAAAAAATCGAAAATTTGGGATTTTCCATATAGGGGGCGTTCTATACGCCTACTTTCACAGAAACGATATCAATTATATGGAGCACTTCTGATTGTTTTAGAATTCTGAAATTTGTCATAGCTATAGGTCTTGCAATGCATGCAAAAGAAAAAAATTCAAAATTTGACATTTATCATTTAGGGGGGCGTGGAATCCACCCACTTTTTTAGAATATGGTAACCAACTATAATAAAAACTTCTGCTTATTGTAGCATGATGAAAGTCGGAATTGCGGTAGGGTTTTTAAGGCTTACTAAGGACAAAATCGAAAATTTAAGGTTTTCCGTAAAGGGGCGTGGTATCCACCCACTTCCTCAAAATTGTTTTCTGATTGTTTTAGAATGATGAAATTTGGTATAGGGGTAGGCCTTGCAAGGTGTGTAAAGGAAAAAAAATTAAATTTGAAATTTATCATTCAGGGGCGTGGCATCCACCCACTATTTATCAGAAAAGTAATTAATTATATGGAACACTCCTGATTATTGTAGAATAATGAAATTTGTAGAGCGGCAGGGCTAGCAAAAATTGAAAATTTGAGTTTGACATTACAGGGGCGTGCCATCGACCCCCTTTCTCAGAAGTGTTGTTAATTTTTTTTTCATGCTGTGGTAAACTTAAAAGTTTGGGGTTAATCATTCAGTGGTCGTGATATCCACCCATACTTTCTCCGAACTATTTTTGATTAGGTATTGTCAATGATGAGATTTGTTCGAGTGTTAGGGCTCAGGTGCATTCAAAAATTGAAAACTTAAGATTTTGTGTAAAAAAAAAAAATACTTTGCAAAACGGAGTGAAATCACACAAAAAACATACATTAAAAAAAAAGAGCCAAGTTCTTCTATGTACACAAAAAATCTGTATGTAATAAGTCAGTCGTGAAAAGTAATGGAGATCTAAAAGTTTCCAAAGTTCTAAGTTTATGAAGGTTTAATATCAAATATTTTAAGTAGAGTAATATCGAAACAACTCCAAATTATGAGTGAGAAATTTCTTATTTAATGATTACAGACTAAAATCTGGTAAGTTTACTTGGCAAGTTTTCTTTTTTTTCACCTCAGAATTTAAAAGGTTTTGAGCGATTCAAAGCAGGGGTAAATGACTTGGTAGGGAGTATACATCAACTTAAATCTAAAATTTGGTCGGAGGATGGTATACCCGATGAATGGAACCTCGGTATAGTGTGGCCATCCACAAGAAAGGAGATATGCTCTGACCTGTGCCAACTACGGAGGTACTATAAGTCTCTTTAACGTCGCCTGCAAATCTTGTCATCTGTACTGTGTGATCGCTTAAAACCGTTTGTCAACGATCTGAACGGCCCCTGTGTGCTTTCAGGCCCGGAAAATCAAGCGTCGATCAAGTTGTTCACACTCCGACAGATTTTGGAAAAAACCCAGGAGTTTCTAATCGATACACACCACTTCTTTATCGACTTTAAAGTCGCATAAATGATAGACAGAGACGAGATATACAGAGCGGTGGTGCATCTCGGCATACCTGCCAAACTCGTGCGCTTGTGCAGTATGGAGATGGAGAAATCTCGCTGCTCCGTCAAAGTTGGTAAGAACATCACCGAACCCTTTAATGTCGAGAAAGGTTCGTGGCAAGGCGACGCCTTATCATGCAACCTGTTTAAAATCGTTCTTGAAACAATTGTACGCAACTCGCAAGTCAAAAACAGAGTCTGTTCAACTACTTGCTCCACTATAACGTCGCAAAATGACATCAGTGCAGAGATCAAATAAAGAGTTACTCTTGCAAATCGCTGTTTCTTGGGGCTAAGGCATTTGAGTAAAGCCGGATCCACACAAGTCTCGTGTGGTGTTTTGTGGAGTGTTGTGGACTGAGTACACTAATCAAGCGTACTGTATTACAAACTGACATTTCTTATTTTTTATTATTCTGTTTTCAAGAGCATTGTTTTCTCTGTCCCGCACACTAAAAAAGCGTGGTATGGCGCAATCGCAACAAAATAGATTTCGACACAACACACCACTCCACAACACATCACGCGAGACAAATATGGCATATGAAATACATTGGACTCCACCACCACACGAGATAGATGTGGTTCCGGCTTAATAAAGCCCTCTCTCAAAGAACCAAGGAGACCTTATATAAGACCCTAATCATGATGCTGGTGCTATATGGTACAGAAGCATGGACCCTGTCAAAATCGGATGAGAATTTGCTTGGATGCTTTGAAAGGAAGATTCTTCGGGTGATTTTCGGTCCAGTCCGTATCGATGGAGTATGGGCGAGAAGATTCAACAACGAGCTTTACAGCGACGTAGATTTGGTCAAAAAGCTGAAAATACAGCGGCTGAGATGGCTGAGACACGTGCAGCGTATGGACTCCAAAACGCACCAGCCCGACGAGTCTTCAAATCTACCCCTGACGGTCTGCGCAGCAAAGGAAGACCCCACTTTAGGTGGCGCACACAAGTGGAGAATGGCACTTGGAGTGCGTAACTGGAGGCAGATAGCTAGGGACCGAAATGGCTGGAGGGGCTTGCTGGTTGAGCCCGTAGTCCATCCATGTGCTGAGAGCGCCATTTAAAGTAAAGTAAGTAAGGTATGTCAATACATTTACATACAAAGCATAAAGAATTCAGAGCAAAACAAAAAGCTTAAAACAGATAACATGAAAAACCAAAAAAATGAATTCAAATTCTGTTTAATTGACTATTAACTTATAGCAACAGGTTCAAAATAACTTCGAATACCACCCATTAAGTTCTATACTATACTTAAAAAAAAAGTTAAAAAAATAAAGTTGTTATTCGAGTGAATTGCTGAAATAGCCGGATCTTTTAAATTCTAAAATATACATAATTGAAAAAATAACTTACCTAGGTACTATAAATATTAAGAGAAACATTTTAATTTGTTTTATTTTAATTTATTTTATTGGTTTATCTGATATCTTCAAGAGATAAAAAAAAACTGGTCGCTTTGTTTTTTGTTTTTAGAATGAAGGTAAGGTACATCTTATTATAAGCATTTATAGTTTTATTAAACCAAATTATAGTTTCAAGGCTTTTATAGTCTAGACAAATATGTGGCTCATTGCGGTTATTTACTTTTGGCATATAAGCAACCTGTCTCCGAATGATCCAACTATTTTTTTTAATGACAATAAAAAAGGATCTTTTTATAATTATTCAAATGTTTTCAAATTCTTTTAATCTTTTATGAACAACGTTATTGAAAATTTTTCCAAAAAAAGTTGCTGAGGATTCAATCTGCTCATCTTTTTTCCAGGCGTTCTTGCTGTTCTTTGACAACCATGGTGAATATCACCTCGAGTGTTTCCGATAGCATTTGAAATTTGAATTCCCATTGAAACACGGTCAAAAAGTTGAATTAATTGGCATTTTTCTAATACTACGCAATTCGTTATGAAGTGAAGTCCAAACGCGATGATTTTGGGAACGATTGTTCTTTCAATATACACGCCAGCATCCGTGTAACTCAACTAGAAATTTAAGAACCGATCTTCCAAGCAACACCCTCAATCTTCTCGCCTTATTTAAGCCTCTTTCACTCTAAAAATAAAAACGGTCCAAGACATTTCACTGATCCTCGAAGCCTTAGTAAATTTAAATAAAAGGTGCGTTTTATTGGCAATTTTATAGCTAGCGCAGTAAAATTTCCCTTGGTAAATAATAACAAAACCAAAAGTGCCGATAAATAAGCCAGCAAATTAGTGAATATAAAAGTGGACGAAGAGTGTGGACTTGAGCCTTAAATGTCCGGAACGTAGTTTGTTTTCACTCACAAAATAATGTGAACACAGCCACAGAAATAAATAGTGGACATAAAAGTGGATAAAGCATTTTATTGAACTTGTATTGCTGCGCTAGCTTTGAATTACCAATAAAACGCACCTAAATTATGAAAATATGAAAGCATTTAAAGAAAGAATTCATCCTAAATATTTGCCTTCCTACCCGGACTTCTTCTTAGATCTTCAAGAATTTGTTTTAAAAAGTCGTTAGTTGCCCCACGATACGACAATTTAGGCAGAAAATAGTGATTCTCTAGATTAAAATAGATTTTAAAAAAAATCTAACTATAAATCATATCATATCATTTCATCATGAACTGAAATAGTATGTTACTACTTCATACCTACTATATAGACATTAATATGACATTGACAGGGACATTGGAAGTCAGAACACCCAAGTATTCAAAGCAAAACCCACGCCAAAAAATATTGTTGAATCCAGAAATTTAAGAAAAAAAAAAAATAAATAAATTATTCAAATGAGAATTTAAACAATAATGTGAAAAAGGAGTTATTCAAATGTATAAACGTTCAGTTAACATTGTATATTTGAAATCGCGGCCATTTTATGGATGAGTAAATCTGAACAATTTCCTAATGTTCAATCTCTATAGCTTAGCTTGATCTATAAAATTAAATTAGTTCATAGCCTTCATCGTGCGTAGTCGTCTAAAAACAAAGGCCTATGACTTTGTGAAAAAAGTAAGCTACCTTGAGCAGAGATGTGTGTGTTTTAAAATATTAAAACAAAAAAACGTGATTTAATTTCAATTTAAATTCAAATCAAAGTAGTTAACCACAAGCGACTAGTTGGCCCTTCAGAACGACAACTTGCAACAAGTATATACAAAATTTAGGCATAAAAGTGTGAAATGATCTGGTTTTTTTTTTTTTGGTTTAATGAATTATTTATTAAAACAAGAAACTAGTATTGTTTCGCACGTATATAATAATAAACCATGCGTATGCGTCTCAAATATGCGAAAATGCCACTTTATTAAATCTTTTTGTCTTAGGAGCAACAATGATCTCAAACATAACAACTAAATTAATAGGTTTTATTTTTTCATCGGAGATATATAAAAATTGTGATAAAATTTCTTTGAAAAAAAAAAAAAAAAAAAAACTATTCGGGTTTTTTCTTCAATTAATTTAATTTTAATTTATTCAAACATCATAGAACTTGATATGAAGAGCTTTATTATTTTTTTATTTTCTTAAAAATTTCGATTTATTTTGATGATATTGTTTTTTTTTTCTTGGGAATTCGTGTTTGCATATTTTTGTGGTTTTTTCATATCTTAAATCCTGTGTTTAATTTTGTATTTTGAATTTTATGCATTAAGGCGTTCTAAAAAGTGCAAGAACTAAGTCAATTTGGTATGATATCAAAACTATTTATTATGATTCGAATTTTATAAAATTTGTATCGAACTTAGGATTTTTTTTTAAGCAAAAATAGTCGAAAGCTCATTTTATTTTTCAGTATCAAACTAATGATAATAACAAGTATTCAGAAAGTTCCATTTTTGGGAGAAACAACGTGCCAACAAAACGCACTATTTATCGTGCAGTGAATGATTTTGAAGAAAGAGGGTCTGTAGGTAATAGGCCCAAGCATAGACCACAACGTACTGCAAGATCGGCTGAAAACATTACTGCTGCTCAAGGAAGTGTTCAAAACAATCCATCAACCTCAATTCGACGCCGCCGTGCTCAGGAGCTTGGTCTTCAAAGAACAACTTTCGCCACAATTTTGCACAAGGATTTGCATTTGTTTCCATTTAAGATTCAGTTGACACAATAGCTTTTTCCACAAGACCATTTACGCCGCCGTACATATGCCAATAGGATGTTACAGCTAGCCCATGATTTTCATGAAAAAATCATAATCGAGTGACGAGGCACATTTTCATTTGAATGGATATGTGAATAAACAGAGTCGGTTCTGGGCAATGGAAAACCCTCAAATTATTCATCAGTCACCTTTGCAACCATTAAAAGTTACAGTCTGGTGTGCAATTTGGTCAGGAGGAATCATTGAACCTTACTTCTTTAAAAATGAAAACGGCGTAACGGTAACTGTGAATGGGGAGCGATATCGTGACATGATTGAAAACTTTTTAAGGCCACAACTGCATGCTTTGGGCTTGATTAACATGTGGTATCAACAAGACGATGCCACATCGCATACAGCCAGGATTACAATGGAATTACTGCGAGACCTCTTTCCACAACAAGTTATTTGAAGAAATGGTGATGTTGATTGGCCTCCACGGTCGCCTGATTTGACTGCTCCGGACTTCTTTTTGTGGGGATATCTGAAAAGCAAGGTTTATGTAAACAAACCAGAAACGCTTGAGCAACTCAAACCAAAATATTCGTGATGAAATTAATGAAATACCGCGTAAAATGTGTGAGAATGTAATGAAAAATGTGCTCAAAAGGACTCGCATTTGTGAGACTAACAGAGGCGGACATTTACCTGATATTGTATTCCATACATAATTGCCGACATTAAATAAAACATTTATCAATATTAGATCCATTCTCATTCATTTAATCAAAAATTATAAACAAACAAAGTAGTATACCTTCCTGGCGCCGGACACCCTACATACTTTAATTATACATATCGTTGTTGATACTGCAAAAAGTCGTGTGTCACAAATTTCTAGGCTTGGGATTTTATTTTTTGTGCTTAATCAATGTGTACAATGTACAATTGGGAAGTAGCTCTTCAGAACTCTTCCAAACATGTACAGGGTTTCGACAAGGAGATGCGCTATCATGTGACTTCTTCAATCTCGTTCTGGAGCAGATAGTGCGTAGAGCAGGTGTTAACACGGAAGGCTCTATTTTCAACAGATCTATCCAACTACTTGGGTATGCGGACGATATAGACATCATCGGACGCTCCCAACGTGCCGTTAAAGAGTCCTTTACGGCGATTGAAGAACAGGCAAAACTTGTTGGTCTTGAAGTAAATGACGACAAGACGAAGTATCTGCTATCAACAAACAAACAAGCATCTGCTCACCGCCTTGGACAAAACGTTACTATTGATAGCAGTAACTTCGAGGTAGTTAAGGAGTTCATCTACCTTGGAGTTAACGTTAACTCCACAAATGACACCTTAGTGGAGATTCGACGAAGAATTACCCTAGCAAACCGCTACTACTTCGGTTTAGCGAAACAAATGGGTTCAAAACTCCTCACCTCACACGTAAGACGAAATGCACGCTCTACAGAACCCTTATATTGCCAGTCCTGCTTTACGGCGCCGAGTGCTGGACGATAAGCAAAAAGGGAGAGCTGATACTTTGTTCTTTCGAAAGGAAAATTCTTCGACGGATTTTTGGTCCTGTGTGCGAGGAGGGAGAATGGAGGAGAAGATTCAACCGCAAACTTTATGAGCTGCACCAAGATGTGGATGTAGTCCAAAAAGCTAAAACACGTCGACTGCATAGGCTCGGACACATCGAGCGAATGGACAACAATGCTCCAGCCAAGAGAATCTTCGAATCCCAGCCCCCAGGTTCGAGACGACAAGGAAGACCGAACCTACGGTTTAAAGACCAAGCTATCGCGGATGCTAGAGTGCTTGGTCTAGATGACTGGAAATAACGTGCCCGGGATGGAGGAGGATGGAAAGTTGCCGTGTCTCAGGCTGGGACCCTTCACGGTTCGGGGGCCCCTTAAGTAAGTAAGTAATCAATGTGAATATTTCTAAGATTCTAAAAATTTCCATAATTTAAAAAGAATTATATTGGTTTTTTTTTTGTATAAATGCGTTTGTTGATCAAATTTTCAAATTGCAGTAATATCTTTTCTATGGGCTATTTTTGCTCATTTTTGTTTTTTAGTACTCGAATTAAAACAATTCCATATTTACACCCTAAGTTTCATTCGAAATTCTTTTCTTCAGAGATCACAATTCATTGAAATTTCTGTTTATAATTTTTACATTTAAATATACATATTTCTTTATGTTACTTAAAAAATAAATGAATAAATAAATAATTAGTTTAAAATATTTTAATACAGAAAACTAGACCAAGCAGAAAAAACACTTGTACCACTTGTGTCACTTAAATTAAAAATAAAATATATAATCAATCAATATCAATATCAATATCGATATGATTGAACACTTTTCTTCTTTTTTATAATCAAATCTAAATACATAATTAAATATTCCACAGCTGAACGCGATTTTAATTTTTCAAAATTTTCGACATCTCTATTTGTCAAAATTGAGAACTAAAAGTCACAAAAAATCTTCCATTTGAATTTTATTCATTAAAGTCCACTAAAACGACAACAACCAAAATAATATCCTATTGTTCTATTTGTTTTTCCTTTAGATGATAATAAATTCTGAAAAATAGTTATTAGCGCCTAAATATTTTTTATTTTCCTTTTTCTCGAAAACGATTCAACTGATTTTGGTGATTTCTTTTTTGTAAAATAAAATAAATAAAAAAAAAATAAATTTGATGACACAACAGCTCATGAAGAACTAGGGCCTTATGACTTACAACTCTCAACCATTCCTGTGTGCGTGTCTGCAGGAATGGAGGGGACCTACAGTTTATTGCCGAATCCGAACGGCTAATGTGAACGGTACTTTTCTATGACAAGAGGGATGCCTATTGTTTCGTTTTTTTTTTTTTATTTCACTTTTCGTTGTTTCGCTTTTCTTATAATTATTTTTATTTACTTCGATTATGTTCACTTTGTTTTTCAATCACTTCGCCCTACGATCACTTCTCCGTTCGATCGCTTCTCATTTTTTTCTTTCTCTTTTTACTCGTTTTGCAATTTTGTTAAAATTGTAATGAGTTATTTAGGTCAAGGTTATTACGCTTACGTTTTATTTTGCATTTCGTTTTGTATTACAATCTATTGTTTTGGGGTGGGTTTGTTTTGTCTTCAGTGTGATTAAAATCGTGCATGGCAAGCTCCAAACTATCAAACAAAGTATTCAAAAGTCTTAAAATGGATAAAAGTATAATTTGTAACGTATTTAAATCAGTAAGGGGAAAAGAAAAATTTAATTATAATGGATTTTCTTACAATTTTGTAAAAATTGATCAAGTCGATATAGAATAAGTTCAAAGTTTCTTTAAATGCAGATCCTTTAAATGCAAAAGAAACTTTGCCTACATCCTCACACCTACCCCAAATCCTATCGTGAGCCAATCAGGAGGGTACATGGGGTAGCATACCCCCACTTAGCCGTAATTCTGGGCTATGTATAGCAAGCTTACATAAATAACAAAAAATAAAAATTGAATAAAAAGTAGTTTTGATAATTTTTAATTTTTTCATAAACTAGAACACATAAAACAATTTAGTTTTCAGTGTTCGATTAAAATTTTTTATATAATCCCCTTCGTCTATTTATATAAAAAAAAATTTAAATCGAAACAAAAGATGGCGAAGTAATCGAAATCGAAATGAACAAAAATCGAAATAATCGAAAAAAAAAAACAAATAATATAAGGCGAAATGAACTTAAAATGAACTAAATAAAAGACTCAATGATTTTTTTTCGAAACAAATATAAAACAAGTACCTAATTGAAAAATATTTTGATTAAAATACATAACAAACGAAATGCAAAGCGACTAAAACGAAGTAATCAAAAAATGAGATTTAAAAAAACTAAACAAACCATACCCGACACAGGAAATACTCTTGGAGGTTTTGCCAATTCCTCGCAAGAGGCAGTAGCGGTTTTATTTTTAAAAATTATTAGGTCGTGAGGCTGGGGATCGAACCTAGACCTACGGCATGACAGTCCATCGTACTAACCATCACGTCACGGCTACTACGATTTTTTTTTGTACGTTTTTTTTTTTTTGTTCGAAATCAATACTTCGAAAACGACTTTTAAAGTTAGTAATGTATTACGTAACGGTTAGTTTTTCAACATATGAAGATTCATAAAATATAAGGTTATTGAACCATTACGACAAATTCGTCTTCTTGCGTCATCTTTTGCTAATCACTTCGCATAAATACTGAACTGAAATGTCGTTGAAAACTATATAATTTTTTTAATTTTCTTTTTAATTATTTTTTTTAAATTTAAACCCATTCTAGTAGATTTTTATAGAGACAAAAAATGCCATTATTTATATTCACTATTTTATAGAAATTGACGAAACATTCGTACTTGCATTCTTTATTTTCGTTTTTTTTTTTTCAGCTTACCGTCGCCTTTGACTATTTAAAATCTTCAATATTAAAAAATATTCATCTTACTACTGTATATTAATTTATAGTAAATTAACACTTACACTACATATTAATGGATTTAAATTACCATTTCAGATAGAATTTCCATTTTCGAGTTCGTTTATCAGCTCTTTTGTTTTATTATAATTTAAATTGAATGCAATAATTTCGTATGTCTTTTGCTTATGTTTATGTATGTTTTTATACAACAAAGGCGGACATAAAGACATCTTTAAATTAAAAGTATTATTAAGTTCGCTCCATTTTAGAAATGCCTAAGCGGAGGCATAAGATGCAACATAATCAGTTAAGTTTCATGCAAAAGCATTCTGGAAATACGAAAAAGTTTAAGAAAAGAGGTTAAAAAGTGTGGGAGATAAAGTTTAAGTAGTTCTTACATTTATTTATTTTTTTAATTTATTTCTTTCATTCGAGTCAACGATAATGTTTCGCTATTGAAATTAAGATACGAGTAGCACTACTCTTTAATGAAATTGCTTTTTCTATACTCGGTTTTGATAGATTTTGGACAGAAGTACGCATTCAATTAATCCGGAGTTAACTCACAATATTTGTTGAGTTAAATCAAGATCTTCATTAACTGGAAAACATGACATTTCAAGAGCTAACACATATCTTTGAACCCCGAAGCTAGTATGATTTCTTACTAAAAAACTGGGATATACAGTTTCAAAAATTGGACAAAAATTATTTACAGGAATAAGGAAGAGCACGAAGAACTTCCATTTTAAAGATGTAATTCATAACTGTTTTTGTCACTAAAGGATAAATGTTTATTTGGATGTAGTCATATAGTATTGAAGTAATTTAAGAAAAAATGCGCTGGATATCTCAAAAACTGGATCTGATGAAGCAATTCTGAGATTTAATTCAAAATCAGCTGCATCAACGTAAAAAAAAGTCTGGTTTCTTTGAAAACATTATTTTTGTTCTGTGATATTTTATTTGAAAAAATTACTTTTGTGTATTAAATCTTCTTTGACAAATCGATAAAAAAAAAGCTATTTGTTGCTGCAACATTTCATATTAATGCACAACAAGTAGTTAATCGTTCAAAACGCTGCTTGAAGAATACAAACAAAAAAAAAAATTGATCTGAGTTTACCAAATCGTTTAAATCGTTCATAATACCAAACTTCATACACAAAATGACAATCATATAAAAAAATATGTTACAGCCATCGCAAAACATTTATGTTCTTTACAAAACAACCCATAGATAAAAGTATAATACATATTATACTAAGTGTTCTTTTTATTTTTTTTTTAAAGAGCTTTGTTGCCATGAATGGAACTTGGGTTAGCGTTCAGGTACGCCTTCCAATTTGCAAAATATTATACAGGTGCAATCAATCGGCATGGTCATTAAAGGCTGTTGCAATGTGCAATTTTTCCACACACATACATACACCTATGTATGAATCAATGATGCTCCAGAGATGTCATTTACTCATAGCCCCAGAAAATATCTACCAAAAAAAACAGTAACAAACCAACTTACTACTGTTAAACAGGTTAACAACTCATATTATTGCCTGATCAATGAGCATAGAAGAAGAAAAAAAAAGAAGAATGCATTATATGTTAAATTCCACATTTTGTTGGTATTTACTTTATGTGAACAAGAAAAGCTTCCAGTATGCTGCTGGGTTACAGTCGTAACGTCTAGAAAGCGCCTATACCTACCTTAACATTAAACTCGGAAAACACAATCACGATCACCACCAACAACAAGACCATTGGAGTTGCTATGATTTGGGCAAATGAGTTACTTGCCTCCCAAGCTAAATAATGATAAAGTCTAACTTAGCTGAAATTTCAAAAGTAGATAGTATTAACATAGTTTTTGTCGGAAAAATTTAAGATGTCAATGCATTGGAAATATTCAGAAAAATAATGTAGCGCAAAAAAGTAAATAAAAATTATTTTTTAGTCAACGCAGAAAAATATTTATTTGGGGACATGTTGCTTAGTAAATTGTAGAAAAATACTTCCGTGTTCACTGTGAAAATGACGTAACTTCATTTTTTTTTAAATCATTTAAAGAGTTAATTTTACCATATTTTAATACATAATTATTTATTAAACTCAATAATGTTATACACTTGTCAAAAAAATTAAGGGAACAAAAATAAAATCACTTTTTTTTTAGTGTTTTTTGAAAAGCTGTATCTCTGTGAAAAGTGGTCGTATTGAGATAAAACAAAAAGCATTCTAAAGCTTTATATTTTTTGTATTGAGAAATTTCAGCAAATGAATTTTTTAAGGTACCGTTATTGAGCAATCATAAGAGGAAGCACGAGCCAACAATTTTAATTTTTTTTTTTGAACATTGGTAATATCTTTGTAAATTTTTTTTGAGCAAAATCAATGCTTTTTTTTCGATAACTTGTTTAATCAGTTTTAAGGTCATCGTTTTTCGTTATTGTACAATTTTTTTTCAGAAGAATATCTGGCTTTGAATGAAAAAACTGACTTTTGACTTTGATTACCAATATCTTCGCAAGGAATGACGACACGGAAAATTTAAGGGAAGTTTTAAAACGCGAATTAATTTTCTATAAGATTTTTTCAAAATATTATAACGATTATTTTTTTTGGCACCACACCGTTACATTAAGAAAAGGTCAAAAAAAGGACTGTTTAAAGACTTTTTGTAAATCTTTTACTGCTTTACAAATATTGACTGCAGGACTTAATTTGGTAAGATATTTTAAAGAACTGTAAAGTTTCAAATTAATCCATTGAACCGTTATCCAGTACCGAATGATCAAAGTCGTAATAAACAATTTAAGGAACAAATTGGGTGCCTTATAAACATTGTGAAATTGTCATCAAAATGGGAAACAAAAGACCAATTTTTGTCAATTTTTTTCACAGTTTTGCATCAGTTTTTAATCAGCAAATACTAGATCAACCACTGCCCAAATCTTCACATTAAAAAAAAAAAAAAATCATGAAAAAGATCAACAAATATCAAGCCGAGACTAATGAACTTTTTTATCGGCTTCAAGGCCACATATTAAAGTTATCAGAGCGAATACTTAGATTAATTAAAACCGTTGGAGCCGTTTTTGAGAAAATTTGAAAAATTCCACCACTGTTTTTTTGGATTTCTCCAGTACCGAACCAGCTTTAAAAAAATGCATAAACATAACTGTTATAAATAAATTGGCATGTCATTATAGTCACTTCCTAAAAAGTAAAAACAAAACACACTAATTTCTAAACTATGTCAATAAATAAACAAACCAATAATAAATTACATAATTTAATATGCTAAACCACTTAATAACCTTGAACTCTAAGCGAAATTGCGGTCTAGTCGTGTACTTTTTTTCACTATTACTAATGTCATTTAGAATTTTGCAAAAAGTTTTTTTTTTTTTTATATCAAACACACAATAACAACTAAAATAAATACATGTAAGCATAAGAAATTGACATTTTTATCAGCTATCCTCACCTTCGCTACGCTCATGACCCAAAGCCAAACCACCACCAACGCTTGCAAAACGTCAAAGCATTTTAAATCGTCATCAACTGTGGGCATCTTTAAAAGTACGAATAATTTAACTCGATCCATATCGCTACGACCGACGCGACGCTACGCCACACAGCACACACCACCACACCACATGCTGGGAGCTTTTTCGTTCGGTCGTTCGTTATTTCAGCATTTTTTGTATTATCGACAACCACAAGGTGGCCTGGGCTAGCTAGACCAGATCTCCATATTAAAATCTGGTTCCAGCTGAGGGTAAAAACTATTTGCCAAAAGCATATACTTCTTCATCTTGATCAACGTCGCATCTTCGGGGTCTCAAAAAACCTGAGCGACGACGACGGTCCTAATCGGCGACAACGGCATCAGCGGTGGCGTAGCATCTTCACCGAGTATATATAGAAAATTTATAAGATTTGTTATTTTAGTTGGTACTCTACACTCTGTCTAGCAGTTAACCACACTTCACCACCTGTGTCTCTTCTTTTTTTTCGCCTTCTTCAAATTGGTCTCGCTATATCGGTCAAATTCATCGACTAATTGAATTGTGACACGATAGGGATATCGTTTTTTTTTTTTTGTTTTACAATTTTTTTTCATTTTAAAAAATAATTCCTTGAAATAAATTTCGGGTGCGGACCATCGAAAAAGACAGGATACTCCTGTGGATTATATTGCTGCGCTAAATAATCTAAAGTGCTCATTATGGTGAGTAGTTTTTAGAATCGTTTTTGTGAACAACAATCCTCATGGTCATCATCTTGTCTTCGATAAATTGCATAAGGATATTGGGACGGTTGGGGGTAATATTGTGTGTGATTTACAGTGAAGTGTTAAATTGAAAAGAACTCTTGTCGAACTAATGCGCTGAAGGCAGCAATATAATAACAATCATTGAATTATTTTTGCAGTTTGAATATAAAAATGAATAACATTCCATTATATACACTGCTGGACCATTGCATAACTAAAGAATATACAATTCATCAATAGATACCCATCAGGTCCAGTGTGTGAGTTTGAGCAGTTTGTGTTGCACTGTCGATCTGCCTGATGCCATGCCAGTGACATTTAACTTTTGATTTATACATATTTACCCTATGATGTGTGAAGAATTCAAATGACCCATTGGTGTTGATTTGTGGTTTTGTATAGTGCTTTAGGATTGCACTTAATTATCACTTTTATAGATGGAAATGTTGTATTTTCATCTGCATGGTCGATTGGCCAATCGAATTAGGTTCATTTAAAGATGGATAGATGAGATGAGAGTTCACTGTGTGAGCAGTGGCCAACAAGAAATTTAATTATGTATTTTTTTTTGTCTCTGACACATGTGTCGATTAAATCTGTGTGTGTTTTTATTTTTTTTTTTGTTAATTTTCAATAACATTTGCAAAAATATTTTAATAACTCGTGATGAGATGAAGCTTTGTCATAATGATAAAAAAGACGCCAGAGGTCTATCGTTAACTGATCTGCATAAAATCGGCAGTGACATTTGACTTGCATGAACTTTTTAAGAGAAGTTTTTTATTTTTTATTAATTGTTTTTTCTTTTGATGTACAATGAATGAGTTAATGCATGCAAAATAATATGCACGATAATGTCGATAATTCTTCTATCGAGTTATAGCAAGAAAAAAAGATACTCTCTACTATCCCATGAAATTTGAAATTAAAGATAAAACTTTCAAAAATATTGCTAAAAAAATGTCCATGCTCTTAATTAAAAAAAAAAACACGTATAAATCTAAAATTAATCAAATATGGATTGAACTTTTGTCATCTCCTTTAGACCAATATAAAATTCACTACCATCGAACATTATCTTGATTTATGTCAAATTCTTTTGAAAACGCTTTTCGACTTTAAATGTTCATATCTTGATTTTAAGTTTTAATTAATAAATCTGTAATTTTATTAAAAAAAAAAAAACTATAGATAATAAAAATATACGTTTTCGGGGTTAAAATCCCCCCATTTGGCCGCCATTTTGGAAATGGGGGCAATAAAAGTTATTTGCGATATCTTGAGAATCATTGCACATTGCACAAACAAAATTTCAGCACATTTGTGTAGAATTTAATTCTCTAGAATTTATATTAACGTGCTTTTTATCGCAAAATTGAAAACAAAATAGTTATTACCAAAAAAAGAAGAACCGTTTTAAGAAATGTATCTTAAATAGGATATAAAATAAATAAAAAAAAAGATAATGATATTTTTCTTGACAATGGTCATCTGTTTTTGAATATATATTTTTTTTTTCAATTTTACGATAAAAAGTGCGTTAACGCATAAATAATACAGAATTCAGTTCTCTACACAAATGTGCTAAAATTTAGTTTGTGCGATGTATGGTTCTCAAGATATCACTAAGAACTTTATACGCCCCCTTTTCCAAAATGGCGGCCAAAGAAGGAGGTCTTTTAACCCCGAAAACTCGTTTCTACACTCACACTGATCCCTGCTATATTTAAGAAAGTTAAGGCTGTTTCACAATACGACGAGAAAATGAGACGCCAGAGTGACGAGATCTCTTCACAGTTCTTCTCTCTTTTAAACAGTGAAATAATACAAAATTAAGCATTTCTCATGTGTATCAACTTAGCAGGTCACTTTTTCCGTTGCAGACTAAAAAGTATATAGTAATTAGTTGCTACTTAATTGCTTATTAGTTACGCAAAAAATAAAATTAGTTTCTCCATTGGTTTGTGAGAAAATGGGTGTCCTGCTAAGTTGACGTCAATTTAGCAGGTCAACTTTCCCAAAAATAGAGATAAACGATCGGGGAGTGGATATATATTGAGAACTACTTAATTGCTAATCAGTTACCCAAAAAAAAAATTAATTGCTCTGTTGGTTTTCGATGAGATGGGTGTCCTGCTAAGTTGACGTCAACTTAGCAGGTCAACTTTATCAAAAATAGAGATAAACGATACGGGAGTGGAAATATATTGAGAACTACTTAATTGCTAATCAGTTACCCAAAAAAAAAATGTATTGCTCTGTTGGTTTGCGAGGAAATGGGTGTCCTGCTAAGTTGACGTCAACTTAGCAGGTCAACTTCAAAAATAGAGATAAACGATCCGGGAGTGGATATATATTGAGAACTACTTAATTGGTAATCAGTTACCCAAAAAAAAATTAATTGCTCTGTTGGTTTGCGAGGAAATGGGTGCCCTGCTAAGTTGACGTCAATTTAGCAGGTCAACTTTATCAAAAATATAGATAATCGATCGGGGAGTGGATATATATTGAGAACCTATTAATTGCTAATTAGTCACGCAAAAATAAAGTAATTGCTCTGTTGGTTTGCGAGAAAATGGGGGTCCTGATAAGTTGACGTCAACTTAGCAGGTCAACTCTCTTAAAAATAGAGATAAACGATACGGGAGTGAATATAATATTGAGGACTACTTAAGTTCTAATTAGTTACGCAAAAAAAAATTTTGAATCACTTTTTTCGTTTTCGAATAAATAGGCATGACGTCATCATACCCATTTTCTCGCAAACCAAAACAGCGATTAATTATTTTTTTTGCCTAACTTATTAGCAATTAAATAGCAACTAATTCATATATACTTTTTAATCTGCAACGGAAGAAGTGACCTGCTAAGTTGATGCACATGTATTTCTCGTCGTCACGTGATCACGTCATAAAGTTTGAAAAACTGAAAAAAAGACGAAAAATACTTTATTATGTATTATTTAATTGTTTATAATTCTTTTTTAAGAGAGAACAACTTTAAATAAATCTAATCACGCTGATGTCTCGTTTTCTCGTCGTATTTTAAAACAGCCATGAAAAACTTTTCAATTAGGAACGACCAAAGCTAAAAATGTCAAATGAAAGTGGATGAAAAATATAAAATGAAATACATTTTGAATGAATTATTACAAAAAAAAAATGTGATTGCATGAAATTCATTGCAAAAATTTTTATTAGGACTTAAAAAATAGCTACAAATTTCTTCAAAAAAAAATCGATAAAATAAAAGGAAAGAATGTCGAAAAAAAAGAAATTCAATTAAAAAATGAAATAAAATATCCAAAACAATAAAATCGACAAAGAAATACTTAAATTTTGAAAATACATAATTTGAAAAATGAAAATATTCCAAATCAAAAGAAGGAAAAGTTAACAAAAGGCACCCACACAATGAAAACAATGCCATTCCAGCAGTGTTTAACAGATTATTTCAACTCATATCAAGGAGATAACTTAAAAAAAAACTTTCTGACACTTATACTTTGAGTTTAGGAACGACTTTGTGATGTCATATACTTAGATATTCAAAGTAACTTTTTTTAATTAAAGGAACGATGACGATGAAAGTTAACTATAGTTAATTTTTGTTAGAAAAAGAACGCACCACCACCACAGTTCATGTTTTTGAGATCTTGTTCTGTCAATTTGACAGAAAAAAAAAAAAAAAACTGAACAATTGAGGGACATTCAAAAACAATTCAGTGAGGTGAGGTAATGCGGGTTCAGATATTCGATGTTGCTAAAATCTCTGCGCCATCAGAAACCTGAATTGCCTTATTGTATACGTATGACATATTTATTGTAATCTGACAGTAAAAATAAAATTAATCCAACTCAGGTCTCAGACTTTAATTTAAATTTAAGTATGAGAACAAATAATAGTGCCCCTTGGTGGAATAGTAAGCTTATTGAACTATTATCATCACTTCAGAAATCTGTGTTCCAATCCAACATATTCCATTGCAAAAAAGTCGTCAATTCCAGTCTCCAATATTTTGTTATCAAATCAAGACAATCTAAATGAGTTTGGTACAAAGTATGCGTGTTCTGACTTCTGAATAAAAAAAGAACGTTTAGTTGGCCTTTTTTGTACAAAAAAAATTAATGTTATCATCACCGATGAAAAAAATATTCATAATGAGAGCAAAGATCAAATTATTTTCTACACCAAATTAGCACAATGTCCATTAATTTTTTATTAGACTTAAAAGAAAATTAAAATTCCTTTGAGATTAAAAAAAAATATTATTATTACAACTAAATAAAAATTATTTTAATGAAGAAATATGTTACGTACATATATTCATGGAGCTAAATTCATACAAAACAACCAAATCATTCCTATACGGAAATCATAAATGTTTAAACAAAAAAAAATCATAATTTATTGATAAAATTGTTTTATGTTTTATCTCACATTAATTGTAAAAAACAGAAGAAGTTATTATAACATAAAACATAAACCATGTAAATATGAAATAAAAAAATCTTGAGTATGCACACATAAATTTCATAGATTATAATACATACCTACTCATACTTATAAATTGTATTATTGTATTTTTATGACCAAAGTTGCATAAAATTGAAATGCATAATGACAAAAAAAAATATGCAAAAACTATCGACATCCATATGGCATGATCAACATACCTACATATATTTGTAATGACAAAGTGTATAGAAAATTTATTCAGAGGAACCCTTGAATAATTACTATGACCAGAAAAAACAAAAAAAAAATAAACATTTATTAATTATTCTCAACAACCCACTTGAATCGTGTATTATTGCAATATTTGTTTTCTAAGATTTTTCGAAAAGTTTAGTCAACCCACATTTTGAAAATGATGAGCAGAATTGAAGTTTACATTGAATTGAATAGAATAAACGTGTCTTTTAAAACCTTGATTAATTGGAAATATTTACATCTGCATATCAAAACCTTGTTTAAGAAAATTAGAATTTAAATGGAAAAACTAAAACATATTGCGTATTTAATTTGTCTAAGCCCTGTTTACGGCCATATATGGCCCATTTGCGTGAAAAGAACCTGTTTCGTTTTGGATTTTTTTTTACAGCAAAAACCCTGATACAAGTAATTAGTAACCTAAATTTTCAAGTTCCTTGAAGAAATTGAATTAAAAGAAATCGATTTCCTAAAGAAAAAGCTCCTGTTTTACATATTTTTAAATTTTGACTATCAAGGTACAAGACTACAAATAGTATGTTCATTTATTACGGTTTCATTTTTTTTTAAATTTGTTTAGTCAAGTATCTTAATTTTCCTTTTACTTGGTCTTCAATGCCAATCTAAATCTAATAAACTAGCCTTATCTTAAATCATCTGTTCTTGTTAATTCTCACCCTATGAAAAGTCTCTTAATAAATTTGGGTTTTTTTGAATTGCCTGCCATTTTTGTTTCGTAAAATTGTTTGAAAGTATGTCAGAGTGATGGCTAAATGAATGATTCCAATTATAAGCTAACGCACTTCAAGAGCTAAAAGGTCAAACTAAGATAAGAAAACAATAAATTATAACTTGAGTAGTTTGACGATTCGCCCTTTTTATTTGTTTTATATTTATGGCTTTATGTTGTCAATTAATTTCCATGTTTAAAATAAATTATTAAAAAAAAAAACAAGAGTTTAAAGGAACGAACCCATAAATCAGAATAAAATGTTGAACCCTCTCATGGGATGAAAATGAGGCTGTAGGTGGGAAATTGGTGAAAAATGTTATGAGTGTCAACTTAGCGAAACAACATTCACCGATCGAAAAATTTTAATTAATTTTAATTGAGTAATTAGCCGCTAATTAGTCGTGAATTGTGATAACTTCGAATTTGTCGTTCGATGTTTTCTATGTTTTTTTTTGCAAAAATGTGAAATTCTTGTCAACTTAGCGAAGCAGCATCCAAAAAACGTATAAAGACTTCTTATTGTGAATGTTTTACTGCTCTATAATTTGCCGTAATTATTCGTGAATTAGTTGTGACAATTTTAAATTTGTCGCTCTATGTTTTCTATGTTTTTTTTTTTTTGCAAAATTGTCAAATTGGTATCAAATTACCGAGGAACGTTTGGAAAAGAGTTAAAATGTTCTGACATTGATCGGGTTCTTGCTTAATTAGTAATACAAATTTCAATTTTGTCGTGCGATGTTTTCTATGTTTTTTTATTTTGGAAAAATTTTATTAAACATTGCACGACAACTAACAGCAAATTTTTAAGAATTAATATTTCGAATACACAAGTTTTAACCCATTTTCAAAGAGTTCGTCTCGAACTTTAAATGAGTTTAATAAAAAAAAAAAACATAGAAAATATCGCACGAAAAAATTGAAATTTTCACAACAAATTCAGGACTGCTTAAGATAAACTATTAAGCAAAAACCCAATCAATATACGAAATTTTTTACTCCTTTCCAGACGTTCCTCGGTAATTTTATACAAATTTGCAAAAAAAAACATAGAAAACATAGAAAAGCGACAAATTCAAAATGTTCGCAACTAATTCACGACTAATTAACGGCAAATTATAGAGCAGTAAAACATTCGCAATAAGAAGTTTTTCAGATGCTGCTTCTCTAAGTTGACACGAAGTTAGCAAAGCAGCAAAAAAAAAAAAACATAGAAAACAAGGAAAAACAATTTCGAAATTATCACAACTAATTCACGACTAATTATAACGGCTAATTACCCAATTAAAATTTTTTCGATCGGTGAATGTTGTTTCGCTAAGTTAACACTCATAAAAATATTGGTTAAGGTAAGATAAATTTCATTGTATTATTTTTGAACTCAAGCTCAAACAAAATAACATCGGAAGTTTAAACATCATTCAAGATTCATTTTACATTTTTTTACTTTCCATTTCTTAGGTTTATAGGTTTTAAGGCTATATCTATCGTCGAGGACTATAAAAAGATACACTTTCGGTATACTGATTTAAATTAGAAGTTATAGTTATTTTAATTTATATGATTATTATTCACAAAACGAATATTATCATACATTCATATTTCCTACCGCCCTCTCCTTCATGTGACCTTGAAGAATAATCTACCATATTTTTAAAATTATAATAAAATTCACATTAAAACGATATAGAATAAAAACGATACATTCATACATTGACAGTAAGCTAAAATTTAATAGCCATATATTTATGTATTTTAATGCTTATATAAAAAAAAAAAAACTTCTTGTTTATTCTAGCCAAAAATTCATAAAAATAACTTCTGACAGAGTTTTAATACAATTTTGTAGAAGCAACCGAAAAATCTTAATATTTATTCTTTCATATTTTATATGCTTTTGCAAATAAATTAAACTATAACAAGTTTTTTTTAGTGGTTTGACATTTGATATTTCACTTCAATAACGGTTAAAAAATGCACTCGAATATATCAATTTACAGTTTGTACAGCATCAGGTTTTCTTATGAATTATAAAAAAAAAGAAATTGCTATAAGTTAACATTATGGCTAATACCATCATTTATAATATTCAAGCTTTCTGTTCGATCATAAATTATAATATTTAATTTTCATGTGTATATAAATATGCACAAAAATATTAAAAAAATATTGAGATGATTATAATCGTGTTTATTAAATCAATAATTATTTAAAATTAAATCAATTTTTATGTATTTGAATAAAACTTTAACAAACATATAATTGCCCTATGTAGATATGGTTTAATATTGTTGTTTACATTGTTGCCCTGAAATTGGGGGCTTTAGGTGAATAGATGTTGTATTTTATTGCTTTTGGTTACTGAACACAATTAATCATTAACTAAATTCCATAGGAAGCCATTTTACATACATACAACCCAACTAAGTGATTAATTGCACATTAACATTTATACTGCATTGCTGAACTAAACATAATTCTATTGTCCATCAGACCATGACCTATACGTCTTCTTATAATTCCATCGTAACACAAATATAAAAAATTCAAAAAAAAAAAAAAAAACCAAGGCAGCTTTAAGCTCTTTTTTGGATTTAAAAAAAAAAAAAATCTTACAACCTGATGGTTTCTTCATGGTCAACTAGTAGAGGAATCTGGTGTTGACACCCTGCTCCCTGTAGGGATACTCATACTCAACTCATCATACTTAAAAAAATATGCATGTGGATGTGGAAACCACCGTTAAATTAACGACTCAGCTTAAATATAAGAAACTTGTCTTCTTTTAATTGCCATCTTAGACTCTTTCAATAAATAATATTCACATCCAAAAATTCCGTATTATGATGACGATCTTAATGAGACATGCGGTTGTAAATACAATATTGCATTATGCAGTTTATTCTGCAATCTTGACACTCTAAGTATCCCATAAAAGTTCAAGATGTTGCCGTATGGTTGTTGGCAGAAGATAAAAATATATTTTTTTTATCATAGTAAACCAATTTTGGTGAATTTATTAACCAGAAATTCTCTTTGACCTCGTTTACAAGATTTAACTTAAATTATTACAGCATCCAATGGATATACTCGGTCATTCAAGAATTATACTGCAGACGTGTTGAATATCTTGTCCTCGACGACATGTAGTCAAGAAAATTGTTGAATTCTTTTTTTTTTTTCTTTTTTATATTTTTTTTTTTTTGCTAAATGTAGCTTTTATTGAGGCAAATCGCATCAGAGGTTGATCGTGACACATCTCTGGTAACCACAAAAGCTGTTCGAAACGAGTGTGTGTTTATCAGGTTGTTGAATGTTGATGGGTTTGTGTTTACATAATTGAATTGAACTTTGATAAAGTGCCATCGGTAATTGTATAATTTTTATTTTCATTTCGATTTTATACTCACAAACAAAAAATTCTGCACAAATTGCGCGAGATGCATGTAGTAGCATCTAGTTTTGCCAGATTTATCTCCAATTTACACGCAAAATATAATTCAATAAAATATGGGTTTAATGAATATACTGAAGTTCAATGCACATAATGGACTTAATATTACTAAGGTTAATTTATTTATTTTTTTTTTCTGATTTATTATTGGCTTGGACTTGGAAGAACAAGTTTTTAGCCAAGAAGTTTTCTGGAATATTCATAGTGTTTTTTTAATTTTTAACAATTTGTTTGTATTTTTAAATTTTCTGTAATCTATCAATTTTGATGAAACATTTTGAAATAGAATGAAATGAATGCGGTTTTTTTAACATATTGATGTACAAGCATATGTATATTTGTAAGTATACTATGCGCAAATAAAGCGTTTCGTGACGCTGTGTATGAATTCGAATACGGCTGCGTCTTTTTGAAATTTGTTACCAATTTATTTACAGAAAATCATCTGTCAGAAATAAAAGTTTTTCAATACTGCTCATATCCTATTGAGCTTTTAGATTCCTAAACAAAAACTTTGGCCGATCCCAATCCTCACGCCACCATAGGCAAAACAAGCTTTGGTGTGATATAAGTGCGAAAAAAAATATTTTACAAAATATTAATGGCCGGGTATATATGTAACTCAACGCAGTAGGTAATAAGTGTTCACTATGTTTAGTTAAAGATAAATAATATATGATGATATAAATGGGTAATAATTGAAGATACCAAAGATAGTTGTTACGATAATTCGTCAATAGATAAAGATATAGACTGACGATTTCTTCAATTTGTGCAGTGAAGAATTTTTATTGATGAAGTTTAAAGAGTTTGCCCTTTACAATAATAACGAACACGATAAATTCATTAATTCATTGCATACATACATACACGTTATGTAGATACATAATCTTAAAATCTATAGGCTAACCAGTCTTAACCTGAAGTCAGTTTTGAATGTCTTTAACTTTTTAACTTAGCTTATTGCTGGACGATGAGAAGATATAACAAAAGTACGAAAGTGTTTTACTTATTTTAAATGAAACTTTTGTAATTCATGTTATAGATACTAAAATAAAGCTCAGTGTGCACTCAATATTATTGGACAGAAACAGAATTGTTTCGTGGGATAAGTTTCTTCCACGAGTTTCTTTCATATAGGTACCTAACCTATACATACAATGATATATTATTAAAATCATGTTCGCACCGGGCCCAGATCGCGTAAGACAATTAATTGAATGATTATAGCTTATATAATGACAGCTATTTTCAAAACTATGATCACAACGTAAAGATAAATAAAGAGAGAGAGATAGCGATAATCGTGAAAACGATGATCATTCAATCGAACGTCTTTCGCGATTTAAGCAATGCATTTTTTTCAGTTAAAACTTCAAATTTATTTTGAATAAAACAAGAAGTTTCTATTTTAGTGCAAAATTTTTAAAAATGTAATAAAATCAATTTACAACATTTTTGGTCTTATTTTATTTTTTTTTTTTTTTTGTTTGTTTATTCAATTAATTCAACAGTATACCTAATCCACGTTGAAAACCATGAAAAACAAAATTGAGTTCCTCCTACTCATTCATTTAAATAAATAAATAAATAAATAAACAAATAAATAAATAAATAAATAAATAAATAAATAAATAAATAAATAAATAAATAAATAAATAAATAAATAAATAAATAAATAAATAAATAAGTAAATAAATAAATACATAAATAAATAGACTTCGATTTCAAACAAAAAATTTCGACAAAGCTGAAGAAAGGTTTCTTAAACTCTTAAGCGCATCCTAAAAGTCAACGACTTTTTAAGAACTTAAAAAAAACTAAAATTTCAGTGCAAGACGAATGAAAATCAAAAGTCCTAAAGTCAAAATTAAAAACAAATGTTTTTTTCCAAAAAAAATCAACTTTGTCGGAATTTTTTCGAAGTTGAAGTGTAATTTCCCTGGCCAATTAATGTAACATTATTTATTGAAATAAATCTTAATCTGCCTTAATTTACGCCAAAGTATAAGACCATAAGTTTTACTGTTTTAAATGTGCATCTAGGTTTAAAGTAATTTAAACCCAAATGTCAAACTAATCATATTAACTTGTTATACTCGGAAATAAACCTGTTTGTTAACCTTGTCAAGTTTGATTCGGTTTAATTTAAACAAACTTCCAGGCAGCAGCAGTACAGAAGTTAAGCTCGGGCGTAAAATCAATATAAACAATACAAAAGCAAGAGACAAAAAGTAGAAAAATAGTTACAAATGTCAAATTACTGATATTACGCAGCTTTTAAATGAGTTTTCAATTAAGTTAAAACAGTTTAACATGCGTTTTATAAATTATTATTGCACCGAGTTTGATGCTTTTTAGGTGAATATTATGGAAATAAATGTAAATTGTCGGGTTTAAAAAATGCGGATTGAATGAACGGGTATAAAATTAATTTTCATTTAAAACCAAATTATACCTGAAATTAATACTATGGCAGTTGGAAATCATAAAATTAGGGCCTTCAATTTTTAAACTATGTACTAAGTAATTTCGAAAATCGTTTCAATGTTTACTTGAAATAAATTTGTAATTTAATATCATTTTTTGTAAATAAACTACATCTGAAAAATATGTTACCTCAAATTTGGCCCTATAATACCTTTTATAGAATTATTGTATTTATTTATTTATAGAGGTTTACTTATTTATAAAAATGAGACATTTATTTCTTTTCTGGGATGTATTTGTATTTTTTAATTTAGTAAAAGAGTTTATTTATTTATTTACTTATTTGTTTATTTATTTATTTATTTTTGTATTTATTTTTTTATTTATTTATTTATTTTATTATTTATTCATTTATTTATTTATTTTATTATTTATTCATTTATTTATTTATTTTTTTATTTATTTATTTATTTATTTATTTACTTATTTATTTATTTATTTATTCATTTATTTATTTATTAGTATAGCTAATTTATTTATTTATTTATAATAATTCGTTAAAGTCTAAGAGTCACATAAATTAATGAAAATGGTTTAATTTTACTTCGATAAACTCTTTAACATGCTTGAAAGCTTGTTTTATTTTCGATATTTAGCAGTTTGGATCTTTTTTTTTATGGAAGCAAACTTTTTTGATATTTAACAGAAACGTCGATCTCACGTAACATTATAATTAAAAATAAATTAATTATACCTAACAAATGGATTATTTAATTACAAATTACAAATGTTTTGGGTAGAAAATTCTTATATTAGCCTCTTTTCACGGTTCATTTTCTCTGGCACTTATATTTTTCTCAAAAATAAAAAGATTGCTTACTCAGTAGTTCAGTACCAATTTTGTTTGTTTTAATTTTGCAGATTAAATGAATAATTTATTAAAGAGTTACGAAAAAAACACGGCTATTAAATAACAAATATTTTAAAATTAATACGTTTACCAAGAAAAAAAAAGCCATGTCCAAATAATTGTATTTTTTATCAAAATGTTGTCTGAGTACTTAGTTATTAATTTACTACTTTTGTTTGTAAGTAGGTTCAATTGAAAAAATATAATGCAAAATGCAAATAGCTTCCAAAGTTCAGTAAATAAATTAAGATATTATACACCTACATACATACATATGAATACAAAATTATTGTCACATAAATCTGCGAAAAGACAGGAAGGTCTCGGCAGAGATATTTTAAGACACACAAACACAAATGTTGATAAACATCTTTATTATTTGCGGAGAGTCGACGGAAAGTTTCAATTTTAATTTTAAAATTTTTCAAGGTCGGTTAAATAATCAGAACTTTACTTAGACATTGTGAAACAGGCCCTAAATTGTAATTTTATGTTTTAAGTATTTTGTTTGTCGGGTATAGTTTAGAGCTGAAACTAAATTTGTAATAATAATAAATTAGAATTGTAGAAAATAACTGTATGAAAGATTATTACTAAAACTCTTACAAAAATTGAAACTTTTGGCTCTTAAACTTAATTAGATATAAAAATCCCCTTCGAAAAGTGCTAAAAATTATGTTTATAAGCCCAGTTTTTTTTTTTTTGTTACTAATCATTTTCATTTCTAACGATTAACTGTTGTACTGAGTAAAACACAAACACAGCTACAAAATGTTTTAAACACACATAAACATTAATGCAACTTACCAGCTATTACCTGTTATCCTGGGTTTGCTCTATTTCATAAAAATTGAGAAGCGTTTTAAAAATACTATATGGGATAGCGTTTAAGAGCTATTAGCAATCGTATCTTGTAGAAATTTTTCGGTAATCTCCAACACGACAGCAAACTGCTTACAAAAACCATAAAGATAAAATACCCATTGAAAGATGGTCTGTTTGGTAAGGTTTGATAAATGATTGCAAATTTTGACATTTTGCTGTTAAAACCCATCAGAAAAAATCCTAAGTTTGGGAAACTTGGTGAAAATTTCACTTTATCAAACAGGCATAGTATGAGTGTTTGTTAAACCGAAACGTTGTACGACGTCACAGAGTTTGCTGTCAAAACCAATAGGAAAAAACCCAAGTTTGCGAAACTTGGTAAAAGTTGGAAGTAAACAAACAGGCCAAGTGTCAATAATTCAAAAAAACAAACACAAACTGACAAAAAGCACAAAGAAGAGGAATAACAAAAATAAAAGAAAAATATTTTTGTTGTTGTTTAGTGGACTATATTGAATTAAATTCAATTGGAAGATTTTTTGCGACCTTTAGTCCAAATGCGTTTCGCCCAGGCACGACAGTTGGGCTCATCAGTTAGATGCTGTCGTACCTTTCTAAGACGCAATATTTTGGTCGATGGCTACCGACTCTTAATAAAATCTACAGCGCATACACACTGCAAATTGTATTATTCTAGGGGAACATGGTTACATTCTTGCACCTAGAAAATATGTTGTTGTTGTATACCCGTGGTCTGGCTAATGTAAAAGCACAAAGTACAGCAACCATATTCAGTTTATTTGTTCACTTGCTACTTTCACCAAGTTTCGGGTTTTTTCTTATTGGTTTTGATAGCAAATTCTGCGACAGGCATATTGTATGGTTATGGGTTTTGACAGAAAAATGTGAAAATTTGCAAGAAATTTGACTTTACTAAACAGACCATGTAATGAAACTAAGTCCCCTTTCACACAAGGCAACTGAGTTTCCAGCAACAATCAGTTCATTGGCAAGAGGGGCAGGAAGAAAGAAGGGTAAACAAAATCTCCCCGGTCAACAAATTCAGGAGATTTTTTTGACGTTCCTCTTCACACTACGTTTGTGTGCGTTCAACCAAGGTAGTTGAAAAGGAAAATAAGCAAATCTCTTCGGATTTTTTTGCTTGCGTGTGAAAGTTACAAGAGATTGTTAAGGAGATTAAAAGAAAACGTCAAAAAAATCTCCAGCAACTAGTATCTTCGTGTGAAAGGGGACTAATAATTTTATACAAGCACGAATAAAGTGGCTTGCACATGAGGCACGATTAGCGAACTGCGAACTATGAATGGTCGCGTATTTTGACATTTCATTCATATAAGGAGTCGCTGACAACTGCGAATTGTTATGAAACATAAGCAAGTAAACTAAGAGTTTAAGGTTAAATTTGATGGAATTTTCTATTTTCACCAGTTTGCGGAACGTATTCTGCTGCTGTAGATTGGGAATAAAGGTTTGAAAATAAGAAGAAAATAAGTTGTTGGTCGTTTATAGAAAATATTAAAATACAAACTTCTCCAAATAATCTGCTATACAATTTTATCAATTTCGTTCAGCGAACAGAGTACTATAGAACGAAATTTTTAGTTGTAATTCTAATATTGGAATTTTCACTTAATTTCAAGTGAGAAACTATTCGGTTGATAGTTCCGACTTTCTGAAATCTTCCCATTTTCAGAAAAAATTAATGACAGAAGTAAGGAAACGTCAAAGGTGATCAAAAGCAATCAAAAGGTCTGTTCAGAGAAATAAGATCTCAGCTTTTCTGTCAAATTCTGACGTAGTTTTCGTTTTTATTTAGCTATTTTTATTTTAGGGCAAAACATAGGAACAAAAATCGACTTACTAAGCTAACATTTTTGTATGTAGTTTTTACTTGTTTGGGTTATAAAATCTCATATTTATAGATTTTTTAGGAAACTATGTTCGAAACGTTTTGATTTTTAATTTTCACACCCAAAATGTATCTTCTCTTGAGCAAAATTTCTTACGCTACGATTTGAAAATGTTTTATTTGACTACGCTATGCTCAAGTTGAGATCAATTTGTGGTGTAAAAATTAAAAATTTCGCGCAAATTGATCTTCTCTTGAGCAAAATTTTTTCCACTAAGCTTTGCAAATTTTTAATTTGGGGTGTGAAAATAAAAAATTCGAGCGAATTTTTAATTTTTACTCCCCAAATTGATCTTTTCTTAAGACAATTTTTTTCGCTACCCTTTGCTCAAGAGATTAATTTGGAGTGTGAAAATTGTTGACAAGAGTAAACAAATTTTCTTGGACTACAGTAAAATAAACTTTTTCCATTGGTAAAAAAAAATCAATTTATTTTTGATTTGGATCTGTCAAAAAGACAATTTCCCCTCTTTTTGCGTTCCATTGGGCAAAATAAATTAATTAATTTTTGATTTTAAATCAAATTTGCAAATCTAAATTTGCCCCTCCTTGTACTAATAATACCAACATAAGGCCAGCTGTCAGTTTGCAAATGTTTTTCGTTGATATTTCGGTTGTGAAAATTATTTTAAAAAACGTGGAAAATGAACCGGCAACTTTATCAAGTTCATAATTCTCTTCTAAAAGTAAATCGAGGGATTAAGATTTTTTTGATATATTGGCATAGAAACTATAATGCACAAATACAGTGATAAAAATAAATCAATTTGATATTATGTTCCACTCGCCACAAAATAAACCAATTTTTTCATTGAAATCTAAATTTACCAATGGAAAACCCCATCATTAAACATTTTTTTGAATGTTAAAATCAAATTAGACGACAATTATTTTTAGACATTATCGCACTTTGAGGATGCAAAAAATTCCAAAATGCTTTTGGAGTTTATTGCATTCTTAAATGTGCAATAAAGTCCAAAATTTGGCCTTGGACTTCATTACATTGGACTTTTTTTTTCATGGCACCATCAGTTCCACTTGTTGTTTTTATTTGAATAAGGAATTACTGCTGTTTATGAACAAACTTTATATACAAACCTATACATACATTTTCACGACGAAAAAATTGCCACCTTCAATTTGATTAATGAAATTCCATTATGCAAATAAATACGAAATATTCAGATTACATGATCTTGAAAATTCTTCAACGCCACCAATATCTACCCTTGAACCTTTATGGTGTCTATACGAAATTCAGTTCATTGCTGTCACCAATTTAACTCCCGGACTAAACAAATAATGTTATCTGATGTGACACTAATGTCACACAAACCTGATGTAACTTACTCACCTTCTGAAGTAGTTTTAATCAAATTGCTAAAAGCTTTTATTGTATTCTTAAATTCAAGTCCACTCTATACTCTAGGTACAGGTAGGTAGGTATAATATCGGCATTAATCATTCTTCCAAAAACAACAAATATTTTCTTAGTTATGTAACATAAAATTAGACTTTTTAAAAATATGCAAATTTCAATTTAAATAAAGATATGAACAACACTCATGCGTCTTGTCTGGTCTATCCAAATTAGCACGCGGAACTTAATTTTTTTTTTGTCTAAGTTTAATAGACAGATCAAGTTTTTTTTATTATCTTCCTAGTATAAGTTATTTATAAGTATATGTATAATAAAACTTATGAATTTAAGTTGGTTATAAATAATTTTAAAAGGTTTTTTGTTTTTGTGTAAGAATATTAATTTACATCTAAATTTTTAAAAAAGAATCTCGATCACTTTTACTTTGAAACGTGTTTTTAATTATATTGAAAGAACATTGGGAAGACTGGAATAGGAATAGACCGAGAAGAAGCTCATATACATATATAAACACCTTGTTTTAAGAATCAACTTTCAATTTCTACAAAATGTCAAACGTTAGTTGGAGAAACTATGCAAATTTTAGCCTAATCAGTGTTGATGGGTTCAATATGTCTTCAAGGTTTTCAACAAATCTTGTAAGATTCCCCACCGCACAAAGATTATTCCAACATAATAAATAGGTATATAGACTAGATGTTTTTTTTTTTTGGTCGGTTTTTGTTGGTTTGGAATTAGGAAATATAAATTTTTGGGCGAGCTATCTACGAATGATTTAGTTTATTAGCGAACAGATACCAGTTTGGGATTTTTTTAATGCAAATTTAACTTGTTTTGAGGCTCGCAGGCGCAGATGGCTATCTTAAGTCTGAGGAATGATGCAACTTAGCATAATCGAACTTGAACTTACACGACCTTGAGATGTACGGTGGCAATAATCTGTTTAACCTAGGATGGTCATAATTAATTAACACGAAGAACCTACCGAACGCTGACCACGAGACGGTTGACAAACGGTGATGGGACAAATTTTATGTTAATTTTGAGAAAAAATTAATAAAAAAAATAGTTTGTAGGAAAAAAAATCTACGTTCTTCAAAAACTGTTTGAAATACCGTGGTATTGGTCATGTTAGAATATAAGTACCTGCATATGTACATAGGTATGTCAAAAAAAGTAAATAAGGAACGCTACCTGAAATATTGTGTTTGCTGTTATTTTCCAGTTTTAAATTTATTGTGTCCCACTGTATTACGAAGCGTTAAAATGTTTAGAAAATGCTAATATTGCATGCACGACGAGGGCCAATGATATGATGATGGTTTCTATCGTCATGTATTGAAATCATATTATTTGCAGATCGGTGTTGACATGTTGGTAAGCAATTACTTCATACCTTTTGCCGATGCTTAAATATTGCAATGCGCGGAATGGTAATTGATAGGTGCGTTAATTAGATTGGGTTATGTATGATATGTTTGCTAAATATTTTAAAATTCGATATTAAGTTGCAAGATGTTGACCAAGTTAATAAGGATCTACAGACTATGGTTGAAACCTTACCTAATTATCTTAAATTGAATCTTAACAAAATTCATGATTAAATGTGTGTTTTTTTTTTTGTATTATTTTACAGAGGAGCGCTATATTGCTATTAGCGTTTTGCGCCATTGGCTTCTGCACGGAATTTGAGGTAAAAAACTTTATCATTGTGCTTTCTCATATTTAATACAAGATTTGTTGTTCGTCCTTTATATAGATTCCAAGTGCCGAAGATGAATTAATTGCAAATATTGAAGATGATTTAATTCGACAGACTAGGGAAATCGATGGCTATAATTACGAAAAACCGAAAGTACCGTTTACAGAGCCTACCAGAAAGACTACCGTATATGTCCCGCAGACGACACCATACCGACCACCAACAACCCAAAAGGTTTTTACTACTCCAAGAACAACCCTCAGAACTACACCTTTCGTACCAATCACTCAGAGAACAACTCAGTATGTTCCAGTGCGTACTACTCAAAGGCCAACAACCTTTGCTCCAACAACACAACGAGTTGTTGTGACAAGACCTACACAAAAACTTGTGACTGGTTATACATACCCACCACCGGAAAAACCATTTACCTATCCAACTACACAAAAGCCAACAACATATAGAACCACTCAATACGTAAGGACAACTGTAAGGCCTACAACTAGGCCTCCACCACCACCGACTACAAGGGCTCCACCACCACCAGTGACAACTCGTAAGTTGACAACTCCAGTGCCAACGTACTTGCCACCTACAACCCGTCGTCCGATTCCAACCACAAGAGCTCCACCACCACCAGTGACAACTCGCAAGTTGACAACCCCAGTGCCAACATACTTGCCACCTACAACTCGCAGGCCTCCACCACCAGTGACAACTCCTAGACCTACAACTCCAGTGCCAACTTACTTGCCACCAACAACCCGTCGTCCAATTCCAACAACAAGAGCTCCACCACCACCAGTGACAACTCGCAAGTTGACAACCCCAGTGCCAACATACTTGCCACCTACAACTCGCAGGCCTCCACCACCAGTGACAACTCCTAGACCTACAACTCCAGTGCCAACTTACTTGCCACCAACAACCCGTCGTCCAATTCCAACAACAAGAGCTCCACCACCACCAGTGACAACTCGCAAGTTGACAACCCCAGTGCCAACATACTTGCCACCTACAACTCGCAGGCCTCCACCACCAGTGACAACTCCTAGGCCTACAACTCCAGTGCCAACTTACTTGCCACCAACAACTCGTCGTCCAATTCCAACAACAAGAGCTCCACCACCACCGGTGACAACTCGCAAGTTGACAACTCCAGTTCCAACTAACTTGCCACAAACAACACGCATCATCAAGCCTCTACCACCAGTGACAACTAGGCCTACCACTTCAGTGCCCACTTATTTGCCACCAACGACCCGTCGTCCAATTCCAACGACAAGGGCTCCACCACCACCAGTGACAACTCGTAGGTTGACAACTCCAGTCCCAAGGCCACCACCAACAACATCGAAACCAAAACCCACTGGTTACACTTACCCTACTCCTCTAAATCCTTTGACGTATCCAACTACTCCACGTCCAATTCCAACATTTACCACTCGCAAACTTACAACTCCAGTGCCAACATATTTGCCACCTACAACACGTAGGCCCTCACCACCAGTCACAACTCCTAGGCCTACAACTCCAGTGCCAACTTACTTGCCACCAACAACCCGTCGTCCGATTCCAACAACAAGGGCTCCACCACCACCAGTGACAACTCGCAAGTTGACAACTCCAGTGCCAACATACTTGCCACCTACAACACGCAGGCCTCCACCACCAGTGACAACTCCTAGGCCTACAACTCCAGTGCCAACTTACTTGCCACCAACAACCCGTCGTCCGATTCCAACAACAAGAGCTCCACCACCACCAGTGACAACTCGCAAGTTGACAACCCCAGTGCCAACATACTTGCCACCTACAACTCGCAGGCCTCCACCACCAGTGACAACTCCTAGACCTACAACTCCAGTGCCAACTTACTTGCCACCAACAACCCGTCGTCCAATTCCAACAACAAGAGCTCCACCACCACCAGTGACAACTCGCAAGTTGACAACCCCAGTGCCAACATACTTGCCACCTACAACACGCAGGCCTCCACCACCAGTCACAACACCTAGGCCTACAACTCCAGTGCCAACTTACTTGCCACCAACAACCCGTCGTCCGATTCCAACAACAAGGGCTCCACCACGACCAGTGACAACTCGCAAGTTGACAACTCCAGTGCCAACATACTTGCCACCTACAACACGCAGGCCTCTACCACCAGTCAAAACACCTAGGCCTACAACTCCAGTGCCAACTTACTTGCCACCAACAACCCATCGTCCGATTCCAACAACAAGGGCTCCACCACGACCAGTGACAACTCGCAAGTTGACAACTCCAGTGCCAACATACTTGCCACCTACAACACGCAGGCCTCCACAACCAGCGACAACTCCTAGGCCCACAACTGCAAGGCCAACAACTACACCTCGCCCTAAGTCAACCCCTGCCCCAACATATTTGCCTCCAACTCCAGTCGCCACTCGCAGACCACCACCACCAGTTACAACTCCTCGCCTAACAACTCCAAGGCCAACAACCAGACCTCCAACTCCCCCTCCAACATACTTGCCACCAACCACCCGTCGTCCAATTCCAACAACTAAGGCTCCACCACCACCGGTGACAACTCGCAAGTTGACAACTCCAGTGCCAACATACTTGCCACCTACAACTCGCAGGCCACCACCACCAGTGACAACTCCTAGGCCTACAACTCCAGTGCCAACTTACTTGCCACCAACAACTCGTCGTCCAATTCCAACAACAAGAGCTCCACCACCACCGGTGACAACTCGCAAGTTGACAACTCCAGTGCCAACATACTTGCCACCTACAACTCGCAGGCCACCACCACCAGTGACAACTCCTAGGCCTACAACTCCAGTGCCAACTTACTTGCCACCAACAACTCGTCGTCCAATTCCAACAACAAGAGCTCCACCACCACCAGTGACAACTCGCAAGTTGACAACCCCAGTGCCAACATACTTGCCACCTACAACTCGCAGGCCACCACCACCAGTGACAACTCCTAGGCCTACAACTCCAGTGCCAACTTACTTGCCACCAACAACTCGTCGTCCAATTCCAACAACAAGAGCTCCACCACCACCGGTGACAACTCGCAAGTTGACAACTCCAGTGCCAACATACTTGCCACCTACAACTCGCAGGCCTCCACCACCAGTGACAACACCTAGGCCTACAACTCCAGTGCCAACTTACTTGCCACCAACAACTCGTCGTCCAGTTCCAACAACAAGAGCTCCACCACCACCAGTGACAACTCGCAAGTTGACAACCCCAGTGCCAACATACTTGCCACCTACAACTCGCAGGCCACCACCACCAGTGACAACTCCTAGGCCTACAACTCCAGTGCCAACTTACTTGCCACCAACAACTCGTCGTCCAATTCCAACAACAAGAGCTCCACCACCACCGGTGACAACTCGCAAGTTGACAACTCCAGTGCCAACATACTTGCCACCTACAACTCGCAGGCCTCCACCACCAGTGACAACACCTAGGCCTACAACTCCAGTGCCAACTTACTTGCCACCAACAACTCGTCGTCCAGTTCCAACAACAAGAGCTCCACCACCACCGGTGACAACTCGCAAGTTGACAACCCCAGTGCCAACATACTTGCCACCTACAACTCGCAGACCTCCACCACCTGTGACTACTCCTAGGCCCACAACAGTAAGAACTCTTCCACCCGTAACCAAGCCCAGACCAACAACCCCAATTCCAACTACAAGGCCACCGCCACCAAGGACGACCCCAGCCTTGCCACGTACATCGACTCCAGCTCCAACATACCTGCCTCCATTTAATGGCTACAAATATCCAGTTCCAAACGTCGCATTCGTCTACTAAGGGATGGATCGAACAAAAACTAGCAGTAGTCCTCTAAGCCAGTTACAAAACACATTTTGAACTTTATACGATAGGTAGATTGAACAACTTGACAAGGGCTAGATTTTTCTAGTCATTGCAGTGGGTAGCCCTTTTTACTTGTTTACTTTCCCTTTCCGCAAAAGACGGACTGTTGAAAACTAATACAGCAGTTGCTTACCGTTATTATGTAAAATAATTATTGAGATAGGTTTTTTGTTATTAATAAATTATAAGAATTATTGTAATACTATTCGCATATTGTGTTTAATTGTTTAACTCTATAACTCGTAGTCAAGAGAGTTCTTGGATAATACGAAAAACGCTTACGTAAATTATAAAATAAATTTAATTAAAAGATCAAATTTTTCTTGGCTTTTGTTAATTTACAATTCTGGATCTTAATTTCCTGCCTATCTGTATAGTGTATGTACCCTCAATTTGGCTTGCTTATAGGATTCTGCATCTTTGTCTGCCTGGCCTGACATTGTTTTTTTACGTTATCTAAATTTAAGTGTTGTACCTACTTTTATACGTTTTCTCTAAAAAAAAGCCTACAATAAACGAATTATAAAAAAAAAATTAACTAATAAGTGTATTTTTATTGTTCGTTAAGCCTAGTACGCTGCTGATATCAAACGAAATTTTTCGAGCGTACGAAAACCACAACGGAAAAGTTCCCATTGAAAGTGTCATCGAAAACAAAACAACAAGCACAAAATTAAAAAAATCATAGAAAGCCATGTTGTGATGACAGAAACACCAAATGACGGTGTTCACATTGAACTCAGATTTACGATTTTTTTTTTTGGCATAAGTCAGTCAGCTCTTGTTTAGACACACATAACCGATTCACTCTGACGTTCAGTAGTCGTTAAAATAAAACACAAATTTTTATTTGCCGGAGATTTTAACTAGAAATTTTTTAATCACAAAATTAATATTTCACTAAAAAAATATTATTCCAATTGAAACAACTTCGATTCTGTAGTATTTAAGTGCCAAACAAAAACTAAATACTAACAAAACACATGTCACAAAAGGAAACGTCAAAAAAATCCACAAATTTTTAAAAAATTTTGCCTCACTTGCCTGTCTCTTTCTCACCACAGAGTGGGAACGAGAAAAAGTTTATAGACGTCAAAAAAAATCAAAAAAACATAAAACACAATCCTCGCGTTCAGAAACCTATCCAAGGCGGTGTCAACCTATCCAAAAATGTTCAGATACGTTTAGTTGTTGTTGCATCAGCTGTTTTTTCACAAGGGATTACAACAACACAAAGCTATCCAGATCTCTTTGGATACAATTCTGAACGAGGCCAATTTAACTCATAAAATCGCGTAAGCGGCTGCAGCTCCATGGTATTCACTTTAGCCGTGTTCCTTTGGAGGTGGCGAACTACTCATGAGTAGATGAAAACTATAATCTAGTACTCTCAAGCTCTAATGCGCGAGTAGATGAGCAGAGTAGTTACGCACTTAAAATCCCCCAGAGGGCATCTGGCTAGGTTAAGAGATTTTTCATGTGCATGACATTTCAGTTCAATTTGTTCAGCATTTTTACATTCACCAATAACAAAAATGAACAAAATAATGCAATTAATAAGGAGGTAAGAGTCTCTACAAGACGAATTTCCATAGATAATTGTACACACACTTTCTCATTTTATATGAGTTTTTATATACATACGTCAAAAATCATATAAACTGAAAAAGTGTGTGTACAATCTCGCAAGCTTTTTGATGGTCGGATTTCACAGATTATAAATATTTATCAATCACTTAAAATTGTAGTAGATTGCTACTAGGGAAGTGAAATTTGTGCGTTCCATTGAAAATTTCCAGCAAAGTACTCATGAGTAGTTCGCCACCCCCAAAGGAACACGGTTTTTAACGAACTTGTATGTATGTATCTTAAATTTGACAGGTAGGAGGAAAACGGCGATCGCGCAGCTATTGTATTCAGTCAGCCAGTTAATGTCTGAACAAAAAAGAATGCTGCAACGCAGATAGAACTGGAAGAGCTGTCAAAAAGTTTCGTTGTTCTACGTTATTTTCTTACGTGCCCACAGCCACAATGCATCTGTACGGCTTTGAAAGTGTTTTGAAGAAAAACAAAACATTTTTCTTGTGTACAAGCTCAGAATTTACATTTTTTATTTCCAATACTTTTCCGATTATTTAATAATTTTTTTCGCGACACAAATAACCACAATATTTTTTTCCGACGCAAAAAGTTGTTTTTTTTTCTTCATACAATTTGAAACGTCAAAAGTGCTGTACGTGAAAAGTAAAAAGTTGCCGAACACTTCCGTCTGTGGCTGCAGCTCCGTATGCGGCTACGTTCCGTTGTGTTCGCAAAATTGAATTTGTTTGTATTCAATATTTTGACAGCTATTCCAGCTGCGTCTCCAGTTGCAGCTCCGTCTCCATTATATTCAGGCAGTTAGCTGAAGGCCGGACGCGGCCAATGTATATAGAGAGTAGTGGTTTCATTTTCGTGTACAAAATTTTGAGGTTGTAATCAAATTTGACACAATTTGAAGTCGGACGCTTTACTGCCTGAACAGAATAGAATGCTGGAACTGGAAGAGCTGTCAAAATGTGTCGTACGTTATTTTTTTTACGTGCCCACAATGCAAAACTGTACAGCTTTGAAAGTATTTTGAAGAAAAACAAAAGAATATTCTTGTGTACAAGCTCAGAATTCACATTTTTTGTTTCCAATAATTTTCCTTTTAATAAATATTTTTTTCCGCGATACAAATAACCACAATATTTTTTTCCAACCCAAAAAGTTGTTTTTTTTCTTCATACAAATTGAAACGTCAAAAGTGTTGTACGTGAAAAGTTAAAAGTTTGTGAACTCTTCCGTCTGTGACTGCAGCTCCGTATGCGGCTACGTTCCGTTGTGTTCGCAACATTGAACTTACGTGTATTCAATATTTTGACAGCTATTCCAGATCCCACTAGTTACGTCTCCGTCATCATTCTGTTCAGCCAGTTATCTGTCATCGGGCTGTGCGTTCACTGCAATATGGCACTCGCGGAATACGTCAGTGTCAAATGATAGAACAAATACTTTGATGGCTTAGTCACTTTGAGGGAAAGCATTGTTGGCGGGAAACTGATTGGGAACAAAATATTATTTGCAAGTGTTAAAAGAAGCATTAGGTCTGTTTGGTTACTTTTGTAGCACAAAGTTGAAAATCTGTCAAATTTTTGAAAGAAGAGAAAAATTCTCTCAAAGAGAGTAAAACCTGCCAAAAAGCTAACAAACGCCTTGTTGCAGTTTGTGTTTGAAACGTCAAACGTTAGTTGCAGCAGCCCACAATAAACAAGACAAAACATAGAAGGTATGCTCATTAGATACACCCTAGTCGCCATCTTTGCATTTTTGTGACGTCATAATCTTATTTTTGGATTATTTTCTTTCTTAAAATGAAGAGTATTTTTTTTAACTCAGCATTTAATAAAATTTCTTTTAATAAAACAACAAATATACATATATTATAAATATAATTTTCAATAATATTTATACATTGACAATTAAAAAAATTGCATTTTTAAATTTAAAAAAAAACAGCGAAATGAAAATAAACGAACAGAAAAGGGCAGTTACGGATGTTGACAGTTGTTAAACTCCTTGCAACAAGAAATTTCTGTAGCAGAAAGTTGCAAGGAGGGGAAATTTCTTACTCTCTCGTTGTGCTCTCTTCTTGCTACTTTCTGCAATTTTTTTGAGTTACCCCGAGGCCACACAGGCAAGTACTGGCAAGCAAGTTGGGTACATACGCTGCCTGCCAAATTCGTATCCGTGTACTTGCTGTGACGTAGGCGGCACGCAACTTGCCGAGTAACTTGCTTCTACGTTCTGTTTTTCTCTACTATTAGTGCGAGATGTGGTGAACGATTTGCTCAAAGCTTTTCATACACACCGCTGCAAATTTGTGGGCATGCCACTTTTATGATTGAAGAACATTGCCATACAATGGTTTCCGGCTCTAACGGTGTCGGAATATAAATTTTATAGAGAAAGCTCACCAATTTCTTAAAAATATAGCATTCAAAGCCCCCAATCTCTTTAATGAAAAAAAAAAAAAAAAATAAACAATTATCTATTTTTTGAAGAAAAGAAATATAAGTTTTTAGGTGTTCTTAAATTTTTATATCTTGAAAACATTCAAAGGCTTTGCCTCAATCAACTGTTTCTTAAATAAACTCCGAAAAGACACAGTTAAATTTTGAACATAGATGAGTTATAAGTGCGTAATTAATTCTTATTATATTTAATTCTTTTATTTTTATTTAATATTTTTAAGCTTTTCAAAATAAATATCTTATCAATATTATATAAATACTTTTTTACTTGTTTTAAATTTGTAGTCAAATACAACGAAAATGGAAACTCTAACTTTTTATAATATATAAGTAAATTAATAAATAAAAATCAGTTATTAATAACAGCATCATTTGCTTGAAATTGTAACAAATTTTCGACTGGAAACCGAAAAGTAGAAAATTTTTCCGAATTCTCAGTCCTGTTTGCAGATAAACTTTCATTTGACTTCAACTCTAGAGGGTGATGTTCGATTTTTGATTGGATGTAATTTTCCACAACCACTGGGGAATCTTTGAGGCTCTTAACCTTTTGGTTTTGGTAGTCATCAGAAGTTTCAGTAGAACCAACATCATCCTCGGATGATTTTTCACCCACGTCACAATCAACATATGTTGATGTTTCATTTTTGGTCAAAATCAAATCCCCTGATCTACGTTCATGGACATCGGCATGAATTACATCGTATAGATGATTTTGCGGCAGAAGTGGTGGAGGAGCAATATTATTAATTTCCTTCTTACTTGGAAAAACGTTTAAATGTACCATTAATTGATTTGCACTGGATTTGGGTTTCTTCTCGCTTGATTTTGTGTTCTCATCTGTGAGTACATCTGACTCCAAAGGAGACTTATCTCGCTGATAAGCACTTGAGTAGAGACTTGGTGAATGAGCTAGTTTGCCCTTGTATCGCTGTGGATTATTCATGTTCATGTAATTGAAATAGCTTGCACCATTATCAACTGGCATGCCGTATGGTGTTGCTATTTGTGGTGGGTAAAAAGGTTGGAAGTTCTGAGAAACTGGCTGGATAGTTGTCAAAAATGGGGCTACAGTCAAGGGCACTAGAGGTGCTTTCTTTCCACTGCGAATTGGATAGACTTCAAGTTTAAGGCTAAAGGGTTCCTGTTTCAAATTCCGTTGCGCACCCAAGCTTTTCAAAGAGTTATTAACCCTTAGTGCCTCTAAATAGTAATCCGTTGAAATAGGTCTCTGTCCACTTGGTTGAAATGCCAGCCCCGGAACAGCGGTGTTATTAGCTTTCTTCTTCTTTCGATTCAAACCCATCTGCTTCATTGCAAGGGAGTTAATGTCATTCAAAGATTTTGGCTTATAGGGATAAAAAGGATCAAAGGCAACTCGTTGATAATTGACTTGACTCGGAGCCATTTGTGGCTGCAATTGAATGTATCTCCGAAAAACATTGGATATTCCACTATTCTGGAGATTCTTGAAAGATCCTGATATATGAATTCCAACCGGCATTTGATATTGGTTAACATTATTTGGGAATGGTTCCTGTCTCAAAATGTCCTGAATATTGTTTACTTTGTTCTCTTTCTTCTTGTTCTTTGATTTCTTTGTCTTTTTGAATTCTGATGGTGGCGGTCCATCGAGTGGAAAATTAAATGGTCTCGGTTGCTCTGAGACAGATTCAATGTAATGCCTTCGATTGTCACTCTGCGTGCGTGTCAACCGTGGAGGGCGTGGTATTTGATTACTAAACGACGAACGTTCCATTGGAAGGCGTTCGAAATGGTTGTCTGGTATAAGTGGCATACGCCACTGCGGCAAAAACAATTTACTTTTTCTATTTTGTGGAGTGTAGTAATTAGGTTGTACTCCGAAATGCTCCAGTAGGTGGAGAGTTTCATGCTGCATTGCTGCTGATGGTGTATGCATATGTTGCATGTTCATTAATTTGTGGTTTGATGGTTTAAGAGGTCTTAGTTCTGATACTGGAACGAAATGCATTGGCATGTCTTTGGAGAAACTATTAAATGAAGAGTGCGATGTGTTTAATAGATGTGGAGTATTTGAAGCAGTTGATGATATGCTTAAGACCATCAGTAATGTCTGGAATGAAAACAATAATTGAATGTAGTCATGAATGTGGTTTCAGCTTTGAAAAAATATTAATTAGAGATAGTCTTCCAATCTTACGCACTGCAAATGCCAAAACACTGATAAATGTTAGGTTAGTTTTAAGCTAGTTCTCTTAGGGCCAGTTGCACAAACGTGATTCAATATTTAACCTGTGGTTCAATATTTAACCCGTGGTTCAGGAAATTTAATTCGCCGATTTCGGCTGATTATAACTGAGATTCGACGATAATGGCGGTTCAAGGTTCAAGTATGTGATGATAACCAATTACTTGCCTGAACCATCTTTTTTAATTCAGTTAATCCGCCGAAGTTGGTGAGTTAAAATTGCTGAGCCATGGGTTAAATATTGAACCACGTTTGTACCAGGGGCGGATTAAGCCTAACGCAAGAAAGACAAATGCCTTAGCCGTGCTTTGGGGCCCCACGTCTCTTGAAAAAGAAAACATTTTTTCATATGTATATTGCTTCTTAGATTTTTAATGTCGAATTCCTTTTAATTAAAAAAAATTGATTATTTTTCCAAACAGAAATGATTTTTTTCTATCAGTAGGAGGGCGGGGGTAGACAAAATTTCTGAGGTTGAAAAAAATGCAGAGTTATTGCCTTTTTTTCCTTGTGTGTTCTCCCATTGCTTATGTTTTATTTAAATTCGTCTTCTATTCTCTAAAACTTGACCTATTGTTCTGTGCTAAGCTTTTTCGATTCTGATTTCTTGTGCTAAATAAACAAGAGATTTTTAAAAGAATCAAAAGAAAATGTCAAAAATCTCCAGCAATTGGTTTCCATCGAGTGAACGCTTACCAACGAGTTGCTGTGTTTGGTAACTTGAAATTTCTTAAAAATTTGCACAAATTTTTATAAATTATCACCAATATTCCTGTTTGTTAACTCAAAAAAGTTGCAACTCTTGCGTGCAAGTAGTGTAGGTAACTATACTGTCAAACTGTTAAATTTAGAATCGCAATTGTCTAACTTAGAACATGTATTAATCCGTCCCTGCAACTGGCCCTTAGTACCAGTTGTAGAATCGTAGTTCAAATATTGATTCATGGCTCAGGAATTTTAATACGTTGATTTCGGCGGCTTAACTAAACTCCAGCAATAGTGCAGGTTCAGCCATTTATTTTACTTTTATTACATACTTGAACCTTGAACCATCTTTGAACTTCAGTTAATCCGCCGAAATCAGCGAGTTAAAACTGCTGAGCTACGGGCTAAATATTTAAACTATTTTTTTCTGACAAGTGTGTAAGGTCTCAAAAAACGCATGCTAACGACTGCAGTAATAAATCTTGTTGACATCTCAAGAGATGACACTATTAAAAAACATTTTTGGCCCGTTTTAAGTTATAGGAGAAAGTGTTATTAGAAATCGAAAAATAAATATCTAAAAATTGCAAAGTTTTTCTCAAGCTGAGGCCATCAAAACTTTTTCCTGTGAACTAAATATAACCAAAAACCTTTCACAAACTTATTTCAGCTTAGAAAGAAATAACTTCGGAATATAAAAGAGTTATTTATCCCCTTTTAAAATACCCCATATAGTCAAATTCCCAGGAAAATAAGTTATTTATTTTTTATTTATTTATTTATTTATTTTATTTTTTTATTTATTTATCCGAATTTATTAATATGTACCTACATTCATTCGTATGACGGATTTCGTAGAATTTATTGTCGCTTTTTTTTATAAACATTCATAATTTATACTAAAAGAATATAGGTGTTTGCATTTTAAAATAATAAACAAAAGAGCTGATGCCAGAACCTGATTAAGAGTTATGTATGTTAAATATATACAAGTGCTTATGTTTACTTTAAGTGCATATTTAAGTTTCGTAAGCCTTTTTGACTTAATTTAAGTTTATAGATTAGATTACTCAAAAGTTCAATAAACACTAAGTATTGTCACTTTAGCCGTACTACGCCCTTCCTAGCTCTGTCTTTCCCTCTCATTGTGATATTCAAAAATTCAAGACCAATGTACACCGACATCTCCTTTTAAATCCCCTCCGCCTTACCTAATACTCGCACTGTGTCTCTGACATATTATAGACATATTAAGGGTACCAATTCCCTTGAGTGCGCGTAAATTATAAAAAAAAAAAAAAAAAAAAAAAAATTTCCAACAGAAACTAAAAATAAATTAAGCACTTAACAAAATTCACATTTTCTTCTAACTATTTATTTAAATAAATTAAATCACTATTTTAATCCATTATGATTTATTTTTTTTGGGAGCGTTGCAAGTGTAAACAATAAAACATATTTAACTTACTAAAAACTTTAACAACATTCCGACAACACACGAAATAAATATTTTACAAAATCCTTTTTTTTTTTTTTTTTTTTTTTTTTTTAAGAAGCTTAAATAATATTTTCTTTTAATCCAGGAGACTGTCCAATTTCCATTATTTAAAAATAAAAATTACAAAAAATTTTAATCTATATTTTCCATGGAAATTTAATTCTTAAACCCTTCTCCGTTCAACATCTAAACACTACTGCTGCAATTATTTCAACACTTATTCTTCCTATCATGTTGCATGCCCCAAAAGAAAGTGTATACATATCTTTTTTTTTCTATATCGTGCAAATTTAAAAATCATCTTAAGATCAGAAAAGCGTGAAAAGAAAAGTAATTGTGCGTTGAAATCAAAGCAATTTTGAGATAAATGGATAAAGCTAATTAAAATGTAATTAAAAACAAAACAAAAAGGGTTGGAATCTTAACACAAATTCATTATCATCATTAAAGTTGAATTGCATTCTTTCATTTTCATGGCTAAAAAGGGCATCTAATATATAATGTAAATACTATTTGAATTATTGAAAATATTTTTCAGTGTATGCACTTTTTATTTAATTGAGCAAATGCTTATTTTAAATCTTTAGTAGCGTCCATGAATCCATTACTGTGCTTTATCTCCGGGATCTTAGCACCTCATATGTGGGATAGTTACAAAAAATATATGTATACCATTTGAAAGGCCACCAAATCTTGAATTCAGTCATTTTAATTTTCTTAATTTTTGAAGATTATGTATTTATGTTTATGCTAAACATCTCTACGACCTTGACAAAAAAAAAAAAACCTTTAAAAATTTATTAAAAATTAATAATCAATGAGTGATCAAAAAGTAGTGTTTATAGTATGGATTACATTAGGGTTGCCGCATACAATCAAAAAAGAGATTTATTACTAGTGGGATTCACACGTTTTTTTCAAGAGTGCAACCGCTTCACATACATAACATTTATTTGGATCAAGATAAAAAAGAGCCTGAGCTTTAATTTTCTAGCACAGGTCTTGCTGACAGCCATTGAGGCCCATTTGCTGAAACGAAACTTAAATATTCAAACTCATTATAAGACCTTAAGTGACAGTTTACGCAGAGGAAAAAACAAAAATTGATTAGAAACCTAAAAGAAATGTCAAAAACTATTTACATACGAGTCCTGTTTTTTTTATGGAACTTTTAAACAGATCATAAGCTTTACTTTGGTTTATAAACAATATCAAGCTCTGCCAATATAAAACCTCGAACCGCATGGAGTGAAAACAGTGTTTAAAATAGTTTTTCCAAGACTATGCGGTCATTTTAAATAGCCAAACTCCCAATATTTATCAATCTTTATCTCTGTAAACTTTATAGTTTGAGTGTGTATTTAACTTTCAGTCCCATGAGATAAGTTATGATCGAATAAATGTATATACCAGAGGTCCGTTCCTTTTCTATACAATTTTTAACTATATTGTTGATGTGTCAAAAAGATGTTGAAGTGCCATTGTTAAAAATTTTAGACTGTGTAACATTTTATTTAGGAATGATCATTATTAAAAAATATTGTGTATCTGTGGGTTGCACAAAAAAAAAAAAAGAAATTGCGAAATACGTGAATGAAAAATGAAAGTAAATTTGTAATTTCATAAAATTTATTAGAAACATTATTATTAGCACTTTAAAAAATGCACACAATTTTGGAGTTATGGTTTTGGGCAATAAGACCTAGCGCCTCCAAATTCAGCTGCTGTTGACATATTAACATTTTCAATCAACGAGATGAGTTGGAAATAGTTACAAAGTGTAAAATTCTGACACATCAACATTGAATTTAGGAACGATTTTATGACGTCATAATGTTACACAATGTTTTAAGTACTTTTCGAGCTTAGGAACGATCAAAGTTAAAAAAAGGAACGCACCACAGGTATTTTGTTTCTCTTGATGGGTACATTTACCGATTGAGTAACATTCAAATCTATAACTATACATGCAGAGCACACCAACAGATTTCCTATTCTTCAATAACAAAATTCAAAAATTGATTGCCTTTTTCTATGACGTCAATTTGCTAATGGAGAAGGCAAAATTCGCAAAAAAAAAAAAAAAACATTAACAACACATTAAAATTAATTAATTTTTATTTTTAAAAATTTTATATAATATAGGAAATATTTTGTTTTAGTAATTAATTTCAGCTACATCACCTACCGCAACATTTGTCGACAAAGTATAATTTTAGTAAATTCGTTCTGTCATAATTTTATGCAAATAAATGTGTTGAAAAACAATGACAACTTTATTATTAATCTCTTTTGTTCTGATTTATGTTTATTTTCATGTTTAAAGACCACAATAGATCATAATCAGGTTCTTTTTATTAAATTTAATAATTTTTCTTAAATGACTATTTCAATATATACATAAATATACATTATTCTATGTTCACAGCAAGCTATTGTTTTTTTTTTTTTATGTTTATGCACCATTAAATAACAATAGCAATGGTTTTAAAATGAATAATAGTCTAATACCTCCATGGAATGCTGAAGCGTGTATGATGAACTCTGAAATATTTATTTATAAATAAAATATTGATAGCTGAATTAATGAGTGGTAAAAAATAGAATATTAAAACACAAACAAATATTTGCCAGTAAGACCTAGGGTCTTATAAATTAGGAAATGTTAGAAGGAATAGAAGGATAGGATAGATTTTAGTTGGCACAGTGGACTGAAAAATAAGGTTTTGATTATCTCATTAAATCCCAGGGGTGGCGTTCAGTTGAGGGAATATAGAAAAGAATGTTGCCTAGACTGGGGCTCGAACCCACACATCCAGGTTAGCAGTCAAGCACTCCTTCTACTGCGCCGGGGCCACCCCACATATGTATAGACTTAGACAGAACGATGAGAATGATGACGTTTTCAATTCGTCATACAGTCGTAGTGTCGTCTCTTAAATCAAATCCAGAAACACATTTTCTTCTGTTCAAAAGAAGTGAACTTCTGGATTAAATCCAGTTTCTTGGAACGAAATATATGTATAATATAAAGGCTGATATATGGAAGGGGCTATTGAAAAAGCTTATTAAAACTTTAAAATTTTATTTTTATTTTTATTTTTGCTTATAAATCAGAAATCTTCTAAGAATAACCTGTTTCAAATATTTAAAAAAAAATAAGAGAATATCCTAAAAATAAGTTCGTTAGAGTCACTCTCAAGAAAATTTGAAGAAACCATAATAACTATAGAGCTACCAGTTCTAGATGAGCTAAAACCAAAATTCAAACTTCTCATTTTTTAAACAACTTTTGGCGCGATTTCATCCCACAGTGCGAGCGACACGTCTTGACGAAAAAAATCAAAATTTATTCGACACATATTTTCAATTTTCGGCTTAAAAATTTTTTTCACATAGAAAAACAAATAAAAATAAAAATAAATTTGATGGCACAACAGCTCATGAAGAACTAAGGCCTAGTGACTTACAACTCTCAACCATTCCTGTGTGCGTGTCTGCAGGAATGGAGGGGACCTACAGTTTATTGCCGAATCCGAACGGCTAACGAGCGGCACTTTTCTGTGACAGGAGATACTCTTGGGGGATTTGTCAATTCCTCGCAAGAGGTAGTAGCCGTTTTTTCTTTTTTTTAAACATAGAGTCCATTCAATAAAGGTTTTCACCTAAAAAAATCCAACAGTTTTGAAACTAAAGATGAAGTGTACAAAAGTATACAAAAGTCCCCATGAATCCGAGGCGATCGATCTGTAGCGGCAGGAAAGTGTAACACGTCATCTTTTTCGGTTTTTCGTGTTTATCTTAGAAACTGGTTGTCCTTTCAAAAAAATAATTCGAGACAAAACAATAGCTTAGAAAATTCTCTACAAAATAGATTATAACCAAATTTTTCATATCTGTCATATTTATAAAGTTATTTGGCACGTGTTGTTTTAGTGAAAAGTTTTTGAAAAATAGATTTTCAAATAACCAAAAATTAAAAAAAAGAAAGAAAAAAAATTTGTTCAAAATGATTTTGTTCAAAATTTTACGTAATTTAGTTGTATTTTTGTGTTTAATATTAATGTTCCTATAAATTTTTACTCAAATACTAAAAACCAGATGTCAAAATGTCTTCTTTAGTTTTTGAGAAAATTGAAAATAACAAAAGTAAGTTTTCCTTAAATTCGACTTCCATCCGTTACTTTGTTGTTCAAAAGATCTTATTTCTACAAAATATGTAGTAAAGATGATTTCGTTATTTTCATTTTTCTCAAAAACTTAAAGACATTTTAGCATCCGGTTTTCTGTTTTTTTTATTTAAAATTAATAAGATCATTGAATTTTGAAAACAAAAATTATACTTAATTACATAAAATTTTGAAAAAAATTAGTTTGAAACTTTTTATTTTTTTTTATTTTTTCAAAATTTCGTGTTTGGAAATTAATTTTTCAAAAACTTTTCACTAACACAACCTAATTTAAAATGAAAATCAAAATTTCTGGCTTTCCAAAAAGGTATAGCATAGCATTTTAAATTGTACCATTGTTATTAAATATTTTTTTTTCTGTTTTGAGTGAATTTTTTTTTTAAATTGCGCCTCCTGGGTAAACGGGGGGAATAGACCCCCCTCCCATACGATTTTTTTTGTCTCGACCCAACCTATTACTAAGCTCTAGTGTTTGTAGCATCTTATGCGAATCACCCTGTACATACAAAATAAAGGATTGTGCACTGAAGAAAAATACCAGACGTTTTCGAAATCCCACCCCCGACCGAAGAAAAACCTGCCAGACGGTTGAATGTGGTATAATATCGTGTTTACCCATGTAAGTATTATGAATTTTGGTTATACCTCCAACCTCCACTCCCAAAATTTGCTACCGGCTTTAAACTATATGAAAATTAGCTGTTTTTAGAAAATTTAACAAATATCAATTTTAGGCGCCAAATAACTTCATAAATATGACAGATATGAAAAATTTGGAGAATTTTCTAATCTATTTTTTTGTCTTAGATTATTTTTTGAAAAGACAATCAGTTTCTAAGTTAAACAGGAAAAACTGAAAAAGACGACCAGTTAAACTTTCCTGCTGCTAGAGCTCGCCTCGGATTCAAGATTTTTATACACTTCATGATCAGGCCTCTCTTAATATACGTGTGCTAAGTTTCAAAACTTTTGGATTTATTTCCAGGTGAAGGCATATTTTTTCCTTCGTTGACTGGACTAAAACGTTTTTTTAATTCTTCTACTATAGGTATGTTGATTTTGAGTTGAGGTGAATTTAAAAAGAGTTGACCGGTCTCGCGGTTCAGTATACCTAAGTTCTAAGTCTTAAAATCTCAGCTCATTATTTATTCAAGCTCTGGATTCTGCATATTACCAGGGTAATTGTAAAGGCGCAAAATTTGGTTATTATTTACAGCTACACAAATACCTGAGATGCCTCCTAACAACATGCAATCAATTCTTCTCCCAGAAACTAAATATAATTTCGTTCCCCAGTCACAATAGTGTTTTTCTTATTTCCTTTTACTCTCGAGAAGATACTGATTTGTATTTCTTTTCTTCACTTGTTTCTAAACAAAACAAATTCACTTAACTATGCACAAATCGAGAAAACCTACATCTCTTTCTTATTTCTCATCTGTTTTACATATGATAAAGCAGAACAACACAACTCAATCTTACTTTGCCGGTATGATATAAAGATACAGATACTTTGATATTGTTTATTTTTGTTTAAGTCGCGCTTTTGGCTTGCTTCTTGAATCTACTCTTCGATTGCAATTTTGCAAAGATCAGAAAGAGACAAAGTAACAAGCAAACTATCAATCAAAATGTCGTGCCTGCTCTTTGCAGAAAAACCAGTATAATATTTCAGAGTTTGGATTTGATTCAGGTATCGCCAAGTTGTCTGTTTTTGTAGTTTAAGTTCAGCTTGATCTTTGTCCGAGTGAGGTCTTGCTTGGCGGTTGGCGGACAAATGTTTGTATCTACAAAAAAAAAACACATAGATACACACATTTTATATATATATATATTTTATTTTTTTCTCCTTCAACGGTACTCGGTGGAAGATATCTAAATAATAATAATTATTGGTGATATCATTCATGAGATATTATCTATGGATTGAAAAAGATAAATTAGCATCTTAGAGTGTGTGTGGAGCTGCATCTCTATTTGTGACCGCATTACATTAAGCTGCGAGTGAATTTCACCTGCCATTTATAATTAATGTTGCAAAAGTGATAAAAACAAGTCATATTTTATGTCTTTGCGTGAATCAGTGGTCTTTCAAAAATTACAAAAAAAAATGTTAAGTGTCAAAGAGCACTCCATGTTGATGGTTTGAAAATAATAAAAAAAAAAAAAAAAAAAACCTATGGCTTAGTGATTGTGATTTGTATATTGCGGTTTTATTTTTGCACTTAAAGCATTCACTATTATATTCAAGGTTGAGTATCACGATCGGTGGTGAGTTGTTCGGTCTTCGGTCAAATCCAGTTATAAAAGAGAATCGATAAGAAACAAACGAAAGAAACAACCAGATATACTGATCTGGGTGTTTTGAGGATTTTCCTGTAATTGGCAACACCGCTGTGCCAATTCTGTGAGCTCGCGTTAAAAGTAAGCCACTATGCGATCATCATCATCAGCATCATCTCTTGGATGGCATCTTCGGCAGTATGGCCAGTTTTCTTGTATTGTTGCACTTCTAAACGTTGTGCTTCTGGTTCAAGTAGCAAAATGCCAACTTGAAAATAATCCACCATATTTTGTACCTGGATCCGGGGATATGGCGCGGTTTAGCCTTTCCGAGAACACACCCGTTGGCAGTCCGGTTTATCAACTTAAAGGTTTGTTTTTTTTTTTTTGTTGTTGTTGTATTTTTATTAATCTCTTTAAAAGTGAAATTCTTTCATTTCAATTGATGATTCATTTATGAAATCTTTTCTGCTTGTTCACAAACAATTTTTGCTTGGCATAATTAAAAAAAAAAAAACTGAAATTTGCTGATCACGCATTCTTGTTGATCGTATTCTAGACAAACGTGCAAATGTAGCCATTTTGTGAATTGTTCTCTTTTTCCTCTTAAGTCGAATTGCACAATTTTAATATCAAAGTCACGTTCAAGAACAAATAATTTGAGAATCGTGGGTGCGAGAAAAATACAATTTAAAAGTAAATAGAAATTTTATTGTTTACATTCGAAGAATTTGTTTTGATTGTCAATCATCACTTGGTTCTTAACTATTTTTTTTTTAATAATCTCAAAGATTAGAAACAAATAGATACTTATACTCTTTTGTTTTTGATATTAATATTTGGTAGCTTTCATTTCCTAGAAGATTATTTTTTGCATATTTGTTTATTAAAAAAAAGAGGTTTGATGAGATAATAAAATGTTGGAATGTGCAGGTTTATTAACTCTATAAATCAATGTGAAATTTACGAGCTTTGTTTTAAGAAGTTTAAAGTTATATGACGTTTCTAACTAAAATATAATGATTTTAGCTTTTTTTTTGCTATATTAGTTTGAATTAAAATCTTTTGGACTTTATTACATCTATCTATTTTTGAAAAAAAAAACTAAACCAAATTATGTATTTTAATTTTAGGTATGTTTGTATATGAACAGTTTTCTTTGACACTAGTGCCTTTTAAATCTCTTCTTGGGCCTCATCCTCTATCCCGCTTACAAAACTCAGTTGCTCCGCTTAGGGTATGTTTAGTCTACAGGTAGGGGCCTCTGTCAACAGTTTTCTAGAATAACAATACCTTGCCTTGCGGTACTGTGCAAACGCCTCCTTTAAATGTTAAAATCAAGTTAAACCTGTAAACGACAATTATTTTTGGATATTATTATGTACATTTTAAATTTGGAATTTATTGCATCACTTTGAGAGAATGCAAAAAAGTTCTATGGTTTTGGATTCTTTTCCTTTTAAAAGCAACAATCTCTATGGATACAATATTTATACTTAAATTTTAATGGTCACATTTTAAAGCTTGAACTTCAAACTTTAAATTAGAGGTAAAATCATAAAAATCCATTGGATAGTATACAAATTATACTAAAAAAGGAAGCACGAGTAGGAAACATTGATAGGCGATATACGCGCCCATTGTTGGTTTTTGTTTATCGATGTGCTGTTAAAAATTAAATGTTACATAATCTCGATTTAACAGGCCTTCTAGTCTTCGAAATAAATGGATACCACACCTGCAGATGTTGCTCAAGTTGTTAAACTACTGTGACAAGGAATAACCCAACGTAAAGAAGCAGACCTTACCCCAAAACGACCTGTCAGGCGACCGCAATTGACTGTAAACCACCGACAAGGGTGACTACGATTTTATCTAGTGCACTACGATTGGGAAATTGAGCGATGGAGGCGAGTTCTGTTCTCGGATGAGTGCAGAATGAGTCTGCATAGAAGTGATCGTAAGGGCAGAATACACAGACGACCTGGCGAGGGATTTGAACAGTGCTGTTTTTTCAAAACCGTGACTTACCCCCCGTCACTTGATACGGGCAGGCATTTCAGTCAAAGGAAAAGTGAGCTAGTTTTTTGTAATTGGTTTGGTGGTGGTCAAGGGGAGGTTTAACTGCGGATCGGTACGGTATTACTCCGATATTTTGCTGCATCACATCGTTACTTATGCTGGATGTATTGTCAAAGATTTCGTTTTAATGCATGATAACACTCGATGCATTACTGCGCGGGGAACAGTCGGATTCCTAAGGGAAGTTGGTATTCCCACGAGGGACTGGCTAGCGCTAAGCCCAGAGTTAAACTTTACCGAGTATTTGTAAGACGAGCTTATACGGAGGGTTAGAGCCAGAAATCCATTTCCTAAGACCATTCAAAATTAAAAGCGGCACTAGTGCGAATAGGGAAAAATAACGCAAGAGACATCAGTCAAGAAACCCATCAGGTCAATGAAAAATTGTTTAGAAGCTGTACTTAGAGCTTGGGCGGGGTAATACAAGATACTGAAACAATAAATGTTGCTTAATTTTGTCGTAAATGTTTAATTTTCAAGCTACTACCTGTTTTAACTTTACTTTATATTTTCTTACATGCTTCAATTATGACGATTATCTCTTGAAATCCCGAAGTGATTGCTATGTTTTAAACCTTGATTTAAAGCTTATGGTTCCAGCTTTTTAACGATACCATAAACATAGATGCATGTCAAGTACATTGAGAGCAATTATTGTCTTTACAAGAAGCAAGAGGGTGATTCCATTTTTTTGCTCGCAAGTGTAGTACAAGATAATATGAGCTAATGATACATATTGGATCATTATAAAAGATAAGTTCATGGAAAATTTAATTAAACTTGAGCATGGTTTACATAGAGGAGTCTATCGATGATTACCTGCATTGGAGTCGAGATCATTAATACAATTAAGCCGGATCCACATATATCTCGCGTGGTGTGTTGTGGAGTGTTGTGGACTGTCTTACAGCGTGCTGTCTTACAAACTGACATTTTTAATTTTTTTTTATTCTGTTTTCAAAAGCATTGTTTTCTCTATCCCGCACAATAAAACCAAAATGTCTGCGCAATCGTAACAAAATATATTTCGATACAACACACCACTCCATAACACATCACGCGAGATAGATGTGGTCCCGGATTTATGTACCAAGAATTATTGATCCCTAAGAAACCCGCGAAAAAAAGAAAAATTGATGGACGAGGGGCTTTTCGCAATGGCTACGCCCACTTAGTTCATCACAGGGAGATAAGTTGTAGACCAATACCTTAGAATCGGAATCGCCATTTTTATTTTAATAAGACTCCTATGATTGACGATATCAATTTTTTTGAAAAATGACACTCATTTCTATCAACTGTTAAATCAGCCGTAATAGCTTTGCCTTAAAACAGATTTTATTTTGAAAGTTTTTTGAGAGTTGAAAGTTTAAGTAAAAAACACTGAAAATTGTATCCTTAGAAGTTTTAGCAAAATCTTAGATAGAAATAAAATAGAGGTTTTAATTATTGGGGTAAGCTGGAACTGTCCGGATCGGATGATGGGTTTTTCCCTTTTTCAATTTTCAGGTTGTGATAAAATTTTAATATTAAAAATGGCACCAAATTGATATTCATAAACACATAATTTTAAATTGCTTTTTTCTAAAGCGAAAAACAAAGTCAATGTTTTTGGATTTTTCAGAAATTTTTTAACCTATAGATATTTTAGTTTTTTTTTACCATGAGTTCTATCTCTTTCTAGCTTTGAAACTTTAATGGATAAATCACATTTTTCTGAAGTACATATATAAAAATTTCAAAATATCCGAAATTAAAAGTCTTGTCGAAAGCCTTGTCGAAACCCAGTTTCTATTTTTTTTTTTTAATAAAAAAAAAGGCTCCACACTATAGGTATCTATGCATCACATGTATTCTGAAGCTTTAATTCTTCAGAATTCGCTCCGTTAGATTATTTTTACTTGCTCTGTAGAGGAAATTTCATATTTTCCTAAAAACGGCTATAAAGATTTTGATTAAATTTCGTACCTGTAATAAAAAAGTGATGTTATAGCAAAAAAGATTGTAAGAAAACTGCATTTTAGGTTTTTTGCCAAAAATTCTCATTGCAAAAATAGGGTTTTTAAAAAATTCCCTTATTTTAGAGTTATTATTCGCGTATGTATTCTGAATGGGTCCACTGACTTTTGTTATAATTTTGCAATCTGGTGCTTTTGAGTATTTCAAATAATATTGAAATTAAAAACTTTGAAAATTTTGTTTTTTAACAAATAAAAAATATCAAACATAAAATTAATATTTTTAGTACTTTTCACTTTTTTCATTTTTCCGTTAAAGATAGAATATTATTATACTCAAAAATATAGTCAAATAAAAATTAGTCACGTATTAACTATCTAAGTTTAGATATTTTGTTAGAAATTTAAAATTTAATCAGCAAAATGAAATTAAAAATTTAATTATTTTTGTCTAACAAACAAAGATGTTTTTGTTTTTTTTGTTTTTTTTTCGCAAATTCGTTATAATTGTTTTGTTGGTATTTCTAATATAATTTTAAATAAGTAATCTTCAATTTTACCATCAACTGTGCGTGACTTTGATTCGAATCAAGAAAAAAATCTTAAATAAAAACACGCTTTTTTAGATTATAATTAAACACTTGTAATGCTCTACCGAGCGTAACATAACTCTTATTGTCTTGCTTTTGAAATACTAAAAAACCAGATGGTTTTTATGTTATATGACTTTAACTGAATTTTTCATTCACATATCTCTAACTCATCTAAAAGCCTATTAATCAAAGCTAAAATAGACGCTTAAATAATGGTCCATAACTTAAGAGAGAGAGAGAGAGAGAAACCTGAATTTATAAAGTTACCACATTCGCTTTTAAATCTGGTCAATAGAACGATGATGTGTGGTTTTTTTTTTGTATATTTTTTTTTCGTATCTTACTTGTTACCTTCCACTTCAAATTTAGATGTACATTCACCATCAATAATATACATAGAATGCCTATAGCATTTTTAGAAAGTGCAAACATTGACAACAGTCCAGCAGCCACACGATTCTCAAGAATTGTAAGGTTATACCATTCTTGAGAAGCGAGTGGATCAATATACACTTAAAGTGATTCTGTCCATCAAGACACACTACTGCCTAGACATGTGTAACGCAGCGCTGAGTTGGCGCAGTGAGTTGAAGCAGCAGCTGAGTTATCTGTGCTGATACATTAATGTGTAACTCAATAACTCCAAAGCGCCAAAGCGCAATTTGTCAACTCAGACTCCCAACTCAAGAATTAAATAGTTTTTTTTGTATGTGGAAGCGCAGCGCCGCCGACTGCGCCACACAACACACACAGATGAAGATGAACGATGAAGCAAATGAAAAAAGCGCTTTGCGTAGCTCATTTTGGTATGCTTTATGTGTTTTTACTCTATTTGCGAGGAAGCCAGTTGAAATGTATTATACATATACGTATATATGTACATTAGAATGCTTTTTTGATTAATTATATAGATAGATATAAGTAGATATATAGGGTGTTCAAGAAAATGTTTTTCCATATTTTTGTGTTCAAAAGTAGGGAAGAATATGCATAGTTGTTATTATATGCAAAGAGTGGAAAAGAATAAATATTTAGGTAGGTATTTGAAATCACAAATGAAATATCAATTTCTTGTATCCGCGGAAACCGTATCGACGTCAATTACCTACACCATTTATTTTGTCTGTATGTATTGGAACAAGCAACAAACGAAAGAAAAAATCAGGTTCGTCAAAGAAAATTTTTCAATTGATAATTGACAATCGTAACAGGGGTAAAAAAAGAGAAGGCTGTTTCACAATGCGACGAGAAAACGAGACGTCAGCGTGACGAGATCTCTTCGCAGTTTATCTCTCTTAAAATAGAATTTTAAACAGTGAAATAATACATAATCAAGCATTTCTCGTCGTCTCGTCACGTCGTAAAGTTCGAAAAATTGAAAAAAAGACGCAACGTGACGACGAGAAATACTTTATTATGTATTATTTCGTTGTTTGAAACTCGTTTTAAAAAGAGAACAACTGTGAAGAGATCTCGTCACGCTGACGTCTCGTTTTCTCGTCGCATTGTGAAACAGCCTAGACATAAGAAAAAACAACACCAACGCAGAACTATACCCGTATATCGATATGTACTAGGATGTTAGGTAGATACACACAATATATTTTCAGACACCTATATAAGAATTCATGTCTATCTGTTGGCGCAATTCCTCAATTGTATACGTATTACGTAACAACCCTTTCCCAAATGTCTCAACTTTCAACGTTGCCGATGACAAATACACAAATACACTGTGTGTCACTTGTTCACACCCACTCTTTTCACAACCGTTTTGCACAAAGAACATCTTTTCACCATTCGGTAGTAAAAAGAGTGACTTTAAACAAGCGACTTGCACTGTGCACATAAAAAGTTCTACAATCGGTCAACCAACCTACTTACATACTCTATACACAAAAGCGAAGGCATGGAACACCAACACAGTAACACAAGTCTCTCTACGTAAATAAAAAAAAAATGTGTAGCCGACCTGCGCCACGGAGTTAGTGGGTTATTGTGTATCTTATGAAGCAAGAAAAAAAATTGCGCCATGGCGCAAGTGAGTCACTGAGTTACGCTGATGCAGTAGGGTGCGCTTGAGTTAATGTATCAGCGCACGATTTTTTGCTGAGTTACCCATGTCTACTACTGCCACCAATTATACCAGTTTGCTAAACACATCTCGCAAAAGAATATTTAACTGGCATCCGGTAGTAATTCGGCCGAGATAGAAATTTAAAAAAAAATATCAATAACAATTATGGATTTCATTTGACCCATTTTCAACACTCAATAGCCATAGTCTAGGAAGTAGCGTTACATGTTATAGTTCATTAATAAATACATAGTTTAGGTATCGATAAGAAGTAAAAATTAAAACAGTTTATTGAGCAAGTTCAGGGTGGATGCGACAAAATACATTATCTTTAAAGCTTTGGACTACTGTAGCTAGTATGTACGACTAATGGCCGATTCCATCAATATTTAACAGGCTTTTAAATTTTTAAATGACGTATTTTGTATGAAAAAAAAAAACATCATTTAAAGATTTAAAAGCCTCTTAAATGGATAAAAGGGCTTTATGAAATCAGCCATAAAGCACGTTGATTTTCTTTTTTTTTATTTACAAATATTTTGTATTTATTACTAACTGGTCCGCCTGTATCACAATGAATGAGTAAAGTTCTGATTATTTACTCCACACATAAATGTTCAAACAGGGCCATGATAAGTCCATTGTTGGGATTGTTTTTTGCATCTAATTTTTTTAGTAGACCTTGGCGAAATGGTTAATGCGTTGGACTGTAACGCCAGAGGCCTGTGTTTGATTTCCAGCCTCTGCCACCTAAAAACAAAAAATGTTCATCACGCGTCTTGCAATGCTGCTTTGCTAAGTTGATATCAACTTAACTGCCTGAATAGAATAGAATGCTGATAGAACCGGAGCCGTAGACGGAACTGGAAGAGCTATCAAAAAGTGTCGTACATTATTTTTTTTACATGCCCACAATGCAGCTGTACAGCTTTTAAAGTATTTTCAGGAAAAAGAAAACAATATTCTTGTGTACAAGCTCAGAATAACATTTTTTGTTGCCAATGCTTAATAAATATTTTTTTTCGCTATACAAATAACTACAATATTTTTTTCCGAACCAAAAAGTTTTTTTTTTTTTTCTTCATACAAATTAAAACGTCAAAAGTGCCGTGAAAAGTTAAAAGTTGGTGAACTCTTCCAACTGCGATTGCAGCTCCGTATGCGGCTACGTTCCGTTGTGTTCGCATACATTGAATTTGTGTTTATTCAATTTTTTGACAGCTATTTCAGCTCCGGCTCCGGTTCCGTCTCCGTCTCCGTCTCCGTCTCCGTCTCCGTCTCCGTCTCCGTCTCCGTCTCCGTCTCCGTCTCCGTCTCCGTCTCCGTCTCCGTCTACGTCTTCATTCTGTTCAAGCAGTGACGAAGCAGCAAAGAAAAAAAACATAGAAAACATCGAACGACAAATTCGAAATTATCACAACTAATTCACGAATAATTAACTTAATTAATAATTTTTCTATCAGCGAATGTTGTTTCGCTAACTTGACACTCATATAAATATATCCTGTTGTTATTTTACCTTATAAATGGCTTTATTTAAAAAAAATATCAAGCTCTTAAGTGCATTCTCTAGATATTTTCTTTCTAACAAAAAAAGAATTTAAAAAGTTGGATATCATTTTTTTACCTCATCACTATATCCAATACATATAGCTTGATTTGAAATTCAAGTTTTTTCATGAATAATTTAAAAGCAAAACTGAAAAACTCTTCGATCTTAAGCAAAAATGTCTAACATCGGCCGCGTTCATCAGCACATTTGACAGTTCTGAACTGTCATTTTTAGAGCTTCTGATTGGCCAGCAGTTATAAAAATTCAGTTGACGTCGATTGACATTTAGTTACGTTTCTTACGTTTTTTTCTGAATTTTCAGATGAAAAATTCTATCTGAAAATTCAGATGACAGCTAAAAGCAACAAAAGAAAAACAGTTCTTGATCGTTTTTTTTTTTTGGTGTGTGGTCTGATCGTCTGGGTCTCGTATCGTAACAGAATAAATAATTTCAGACTTTTTTGTGCGTTCAGTGTTACGTTTTTCAGAATTGAATTTTTAGATCTGTCAAAAACGTGGTGATGAACGCGGCCATTCTTAGCTGAAATATAAATACTATTATCGTATGCAACACTACCACCCAGCCTATTACGAAAGTGTCCACGATGACGCCGCGCCACGCCGCGGCGTGCGGGCCGTGGGATGAAAAATAACAAGTGAACTCGAAATTGAAAATAAAGCAAAATCTCATGACACCTATTTTACAAAGTTCATTAACGTCAAACAGAGCACCATTTAGAGATCTTTCAGATGCCGGCCGTTGAAGTTATAATTTATTTATTTCATTTGCTTGAATGAGATGTCATTAAAATGCCAGTGTTTGTTTTGAAGATAGTTCAACCACTACTTTAAATCATAATACACTTTATGAACTCATCAGCCAGCACTTAGTGAACCTATTTAATTATGTCCATATATAGTACATTGTTTAGAGGCTTTGCTACGAATAATTATGGTGAACATCGGTCAACAAGTAAAATAACCCAAGAAACTTGATTTTAACAGAGATGTCACTATTTTGGTATTCGCGTTATGCCATATGATAGGAGAAACATTGCATTTTGACCTCGAAGTAAAAATAATCTTAGATTATTATTTGTACAGTAGTTAAATAAAATGTGAATGTTTTATTAAGTATTTATGAACTCATGCATAGTGTGTAATACTTCGTATCATAATCTCTTTTGAGGTAAAGGAGATTATAAAATGTTGATATCATCTACGATATTGTATACGTTACACTTTTAGCTCTTTTGATTTTGTTTAGTAATTTTATATAAACTGTATCTACATTAGGGTGTCCGTTATTTCCCAAACTCTTTTTTTTTGGATCGGCCACCTTATAAATCGAAAACTTATGCGCTACGAAAAATTTATTGACAAAAAAAAAATTGTCCGAGGTCATTAACCCGTGCCTCTAAAGCCATATATTTCCCATACAAATTTGTATGGAGATTTTGCACTTTTTACCTTTTATTCTAATTTTTTACTTTTTACCTTTTTCACTTTTTAGTTTTTTTCTCTGAAACTAAACCAGCTATTCTAATTTTGTTTTTTGATTTTTATAAAATAATAATGTTCTTAATAAAAAAAAATTCAAAAATTCTGGAAAACTTAAACTTATAATTTATTTTAATTTTTTAAATAATTAAATATTTCAATTTCTTGTCCGTTTTTTAAGTTTAATATTTTTGTTTTCTTCAACTACGGCAGTTTTTTTTTTAGCTTTTTTTATTGATTCTTGTATACTAATAATTCTTTTAAAAAAACACATTCAAAAATCAATGTAAATTTTTTTTTATTTATTTCAATTTTTTAAAAAATATCATATTTTTACTTTTTACCGTTTTTGATACTTAACGATTTTTAATCTTTTTTTTTAGTGTTGCTATGTCATCTAAATTCATATTTCCAAAATTTTTGAATTTTTTTTTATTAAGAACATTATTAGTTTATAAAAATCAAAAAAAACAAAACTAGAATAGCTGGTTTAGTTTCAGAGAAAAAAAAATATAAAAAGTGAAATAGGTGAAAAGTACAAAAATGTGAACTTTTAAAAATTCGAAATAAATTATAAATTTTTCTTTTTAAATAAATTTTTGGATGTGGTTTTTTAAAAGAATAGTTAAAAAACAATAATCAGAAAAAAAATTAGAATAGCTATATTAGTTCGAGAGAAAAAAAATAAAAGGTAAAAAGTGCAAAATCTCCATACAAAATTGTATGGAAAATGTATGGCTTTTTTGTATCTCTTTTCAAATAATGCCATCTGGCGGCCATAAAAGCAATACCTACTGTACTAAGATATCAGAAATCTCAATTACATACATACATTATGATTTCTTCTCAGAAAAATTTCTCAATTTCGTTGTCAAAAAATTTGAGAAAAAATTTTAAATTTGGTTACCTACTCAATTTTTGAGGGAGAAAAATATCTGATATCTAATTTCTAAATTTGGTTAAGTGGGATATTCGTGTCGTTTAGCATCAGCTTTTTTTTGTGAGTGGGTAGAGTTTCTATTTTCGATTTTAGGTAAGTAATTGCTACAAAATGGGAAGGTATGTTAAGTGATAAACTATGTTTTTTATTTTTATGTTTCTGAAGAGATAATTTAATGAAGAAAAATGACCCCAAAAAACGAGTCCGTCAGTCAGAATATGAGTCAATTTTTTGCCATATTCACAATTATCCGTGGGCCAACCGGGCTTCAGTCTATTTTGAGGGCTCTCTTTAATCAACAAACCAAAATAGAGTAGTAGAAGATGGGGGAAGATGTCGCTATAGGATGACCTACCTTTATCGAAGTATCAGATAAGAAGTATAGAGTTTTTTAGTTTTTTAAAAGTCAATTTTCGGTGTTTTTTTGAATTATCTGACACAGCATAGATGGCAAGTCGTAAGGACATACAAAAATTCCATATAAATAGAACTTTTACTAAAAAAAAAATTACAAATACGGGGGTTAACAACGATAAAACTATAGAATGTATTTTCTAAACTGAAAATAATAGATGGTTTGGTTAGTTGTTTTTATAATCGATGATTCTTTTAATATAAAAAGTCATGGATTTATTCAAAAAATAATACAAATCTAAAACTCGAAAGTCAAAATATGAAAAATAGACGTTGGAGAAAAAATAACTATAATTCACGTTGATATTTCTTGGAACTAAATTTTATATTAAAAAATTGATCCGTATTTGATAAATTTTCGATTTAAGCTTAATTTTATTTTGTTCAACTGTTTGACAGACACAAAATGTACAGCAATTCATTATAAGATAAGAAGCACCTCTTATATAGAGCTTCTAATAAGTTCAAATAATATCGAATATCAAAATTTAAAAACAAAACAAATTTTGGATATTTAAAAAAAATTTTAACTTTTTTCTTTTTAATTCAATATTTTAAAAACGGATAGATGATTTTTTTTTTTGAAGTTCATTTAATTTTTTTTTCATAAAATTTAATATACAGGGTGTCCTACAATCAATGATCCAGACAAAAACTATGGACTCCTGAGGTAATTTAAAGTTGAAAAACTTATTGGGTAATTTTCTCGTTTCCTTTTCGACTTATAATAGTTTTTATGATTTTTAGTCTTATTTTTTTTTGTTTTCGTTATTATTTTTTGCATAAAAACCAGTAATTAGATCATTTTTAATTTTTTTATTTTGAAAGTCTAATTTGTTCTGCAAAAACTTAAAATTAGGAAACTAAGACAAAAACAAAATTGAAGAAAATTTGATTATTTGAATACAAGCCAATCAAAAACTACGTCTATACATGGCTCCGTGAAATAACTCCCCCAATCCAAGAATAACATAACTCCACAAAATGGTTTTTTTTTTTTCAAATCCCCAAATTCTAAGATGAAATAAATCCCCAAAAGCGCATGAAATATGTCCCCAAACAAAAAATAAAAAAAAAACAAAACTACGGCGTATAAACAGTGAAGTATGTATGGGGGGCATGCTGCCCCCTTACAAACCCCCTCTTTGGCCCACTATAGGATTTGGGGTAGGTGCGAGGTTGGGTGTATGCAGTTTCTTTTGCATTTAATGAATCGTGATTTAAAGAAACTTTGCATACACCCAACATCGCACCTACCCCAAATCTTATAGTGGGCCAAGCAGGGGGTTGCAGGGGGGCAACATGCCCCCATACATACTTCACTCTTTATACTCCTTAATTTTGTTATTTCTTCAAAGAAATAAGTACCCAAATTTGGGGATTTATTTCATCATAAAATAACTTCCCAATTTAAAACTGAAATAAGTCCCCAAAAATTGATGAAATTAATACCCAATTTTGGGGAGTTTTTTCATATGAAAAACTTCCAATTTTCTTATAAAATTTGGGGATTTATTTAATCTTTTTTTTGAGTTATTTCATGGAGCTCTATACATCTATTGAGTGTTGGAAAGAACCAAAAGTAGAAAATAATTTAGAAAACGTTACAAAGAAATCAATTCAAATTTTTATTAAAATTTTCTTTAAATTTCGTTTTATTTGTTTTAATTTTTTTTATAATTTTAAATGTACCTACCTATTTTTTAAATTTTTAAGAGGTGGCATATGAAGACGAATTGGTTTTTTTTACTTTAAATCCACATAATGTAACCGTATACATAAGACCAAGTTCGTGTGACCCCGTTCATTTAATTTTTTATACGAAATCAATACTTGTACAAAAAAAAAAAAAAAAAAATAATTTCCAAATCAATAATTTTTTTATTTGTCTCGAAGTCATGATTTATTTATAGGCTTTTTAAACTTGATTTGAAAAAATCAATATAATTCAGCTATCTTCTAGCATGCATCAAAAACTGTCTAAGAATTTAGTTTCCCTGCAGGCATATTCCACGACCTCATTTTTTTATTTTTCTTTTATAAATTATTGAAATGTACAAGAAATCTAGTTTTGAGTGAGAACCACAGCAACAGATTGCTATGTACATACATTATTTTTGAAGAAAATAACAGACTTGATGTCTTTCGAACTCGAAATAAGAAACTATAGAAACAAAAATTAAGAAAAAAAAAAAAAGGTAACAACTTCACACAACAACTTACCTCTGGCTGCAATGGACGGACAAAGCGACTCAATATAGCAAAGTGAAAGTCATTGAACCCAGAAATAACGCACAAGTCTAACTTCTGTTTGTTACCTTTTCCCAACATTTCCATAAGACGACGAGACAGAGTAAGTTGTAGTACCGCATACTTTGGCCTTAACGACACTACCCTACCAACGTAAACGGGAAGGTGGTGTGAGGGGGGGGGGGGGGGGGGGGCAAAGCGGGACTTGCAATCCTGGCTCAAATGAAAGGCAAACAGTAACACAACTAACTACTTGCAATGATTCAAACCTTGAATTGTTGTCAGTTTTTTTTAGATTTTTTTTCTCAACAACAGCGCATTCCCATAGGTCGGTTGCGGAAACAAATTCACTGTAAATTGATTTTAACGTTTGTGTTTGTATTTTTTTTTTTTTTTTTGTTTTCTTTTCAATTTAGAACCGCAAATAGATTATTTCTTAGACCACTAGATTAGATAGTTTTTATTCAGCACGATATCATTGCGAGCTGATGTAACCTTGTGCGAGGAAGAGAGGTTAATAAAAAGTCATTGTTATTCAGAAAAGGCCTGTTTGTTTTCTTAAATTTACTGGCGCACACTTCATGATTTAAAATTTTCTGCAAAAGTCAATGTCTTACTTAAATGTGGTTTCAACGACACGTCGACGTGTGCTAACCAAGTTGCATTTAACTAAACTAAGTTCAAAACAATATATGGGGCATTAAGCCCATCGAATAAGCCACCAACTGTTTATTACGACATAAACATACCACATACCATTCAGAGCGAAGTTTAATTGTAATACATCTTTCGTACGGTGCGGTGCAGCAAGTTATAGTAAGTTGAAAACTGAAAGTAAACTAGTTGCAGAGGAAATCCTATACAGTTAGCTTCGGCTATGATCTATGATGGTTGTTATATTACTTAACAATTTGAGATCTATTTATTTTGTTTTTCATAATTTGCATTGTAATTAAGACATCTACATCTGATCATATAGCGTGCATCTAACTTACATTATGTGGGTCTTTTTTATTAGAGCAGAATTTAATTGGCAGAGATGTTGAAATGTATCTCCATAAATGTATGTATAATAATAAGGTGCTTTTGAATTAACTGTCTGCCTTTACTGAAGGTATTCGGTGAAGAAATGTTTTTGAAAATAAATTTGAGATCCTAGGAGCCAGGGGTGAGGGAAAGTAGGTAACTTTGAAGATATATTGCGGTTTAGTTGTGAATAACTAAACGAAAATAAACCATTTACACGAAGGTGATCGATATTCGAATCGATTTCATCATCATTTGAAAGTTTAAGTCCTTGAACTTGAGTATATCACAAATAAAGCAACCTTCGCTCTTGAGAAGGTACACTTTGTGTGCAATTATTGTTTTTAGTATAACATCATTATAAAATTTGATATTAAATGAGATATTTATTTCTTCGTAAAATACTTTTGAATTGGAACTATAAATTCTGAAATGTATTGCATTTTTATTGACAAACAAAAGAGTTGAGTTACGAACCCTATTTTAAACCAAACAACATTTGAACAACAGGCCATGAAAATAATAAATATAAAAAAGTGTAGATATGTATGCATGACCGCTATGAAGGCGTGCGGGATAACAAAGTTCAATAAAAGATTTTCTTTGGATTTAAATACATAATTTTCGCAGCAGCGAATATACTTGTTAAGAGATTATGCCAAATAGAAGAAGTTTTATTTGTGAGTCGAATTCATTTAGTTAAAGGCTCCTTTGGTACCTCATTTGTCTGGATGCAGCGCATTGACATGACTCAACGGAGAAACAAGTAGATAGGTAATAGATTTGTCAAAAATATTCACATATTTCAATAATAATTTTTCACAAAATTATTCCATCAACCCTTCTATACAAAACAGTAACAGGAGAAAGCCCCTAGAGGCTGCTTAAAACTAACTTATAAAAAGTTATTCGCTAGTTATATTGGCATTTTGTCACGATGTCATTTTCCGTCGTACACGCAATCTTAATATAGACAAATTAAGGAAATTGAATGCATCACAATTCACAAAAAGAGTTTCTGACTCAGATGAATATGGGGCGCATGACAACATTAGAATCCATATTGGAGACTCATAATTCCACAGTTTTTCGACAGTAACTATTTAATGGGTTATCAAAAATGGTTATCAGCAAAAATTGTGGTGGTATTCTCTTCTACAAAGCTGATATACGAAAATGCACGACTGGGTCGCACTAGCTTATTTTTTTTATGTTTTAAGAAATTTTGAAATACATTTCGATGTATAATTGTTTGTACAACAAATATTTTCATTTGTAGGTACATGTCCCAAATTTTTTTTATAAATTTTTTTTTTAAATATGGATCGAAATTTTGAAAATTCAGATTCAGTGTTGGCCAAATCTGTTTCGTCGCCGAACAAGTGGTGATGTTGTTTCACCTGAGGTTTGTTTTCTGTATAGCATCCTGCTTCAGCATTAGTTTACATGTAGCGATAGGAATGCCTATATTTAACCTGTCTGGTAAAATAGTTAGCATTGTTCCTTCTTTGGCGAGTTCGTCAGCCATACAATTTCCTGGAATGTCTCTATGGTCCGGCACCCAACAAAGGTGAATTTTAAAGTGCTGTGCCATCTCCATGAGAGATGATCGGCAATTGAGAGCTGTTATTGAGTTGGTAGAGTTAGAGTCCAGTGATATAATGGCTGTTTGGCTGTCCGAAAAGATGCGGATATCCGTGTTTGATATCACGTTTTTCTTAAGCCAAGATAGGACTTCTCTTTTATCGCCAAAAATTCTGCCTGGAATATGCTACAATGATTGGGAAGGCAAAAAGAGAGACTAAAATTTAGTCTGTTTGAGTATAAACCTCCACCGACCCCGTTACCAGTTTTTGATCCGTCGGTATAGAAATCAATATATTCATTATTCAAAAATGCCGCATCCCCCCAGCTAGATCTGGAGGGGATAGTCATCTGGAAGTTTTTATCAAACTGTAATTGTGGGATGATGTAATCGATGTTACTGGGAATTGATCCGAATGAGTTCAGAATAATAGAGTGGCCAATCCCGTTCTTGATCCACGAATGGCTGTGCTTGCAGCCGTCTGTTTGCCAAAAATATCGAGAGGTGTTAGATGGAACAGAATATCTAGTGCAGCTGAATGAGTCGTACGAAGTGCTCCGCTCATGCACAGACATACTGAACGTTGAACCTTACTTAATTTATCAGAATACGTTGTTTTATCTAGAGCGGTCCACCATACCGCCACACCGTATGTTAGAATAGGTGTGATTACTGGAAAAAAAAAAACTTTGCAAACCTTTGTACATTTTTTATAATAATTCTTCATGCTATTAATTTTTAAAATATATAGGCTGCAGGCGAACACACAGACAGACAGACGGACGGAATTGCGAACCCTACTTTTTTCGTCTGCCCTATCATCGTAATGTCGAGTTTGATTTTTAACAAATCCAAAACTTGTCATATACATACCCATGTATCGCGAAATAGTAACAAAATCTCGAAAGACAAAATTTCGAAAGACAAAGGTTCGAAAAATAAAGTTTCGAAAGGATAAAGTTTCGAAAGACAAAGGCTCGAAAACCAAAAGGTTAGAAATTTAAAATTTTTGAGAAAATGTATCTAAGAATGCTGCGACGATTTCTTTTCGTTTTTATAAGTAAAATAGAGATGAGCAAACTCAGATAAAAATATTTCGCTGATACACTTACACAACTTACATAGCGATTTTGCGCTATAGCGCAATTTTATTTTTTCTCCGTTTAATGCAAGTCATAGGATTATGAACGTACAAAAAGGCCAGAAGCTAGAATCTTGACTCACAGTACACAATCATATAGGGGGGGGGTTTTAATGATCTTTTTAATCTTTTTAATGATCTTTTTTAGTGGTAGTTTTTTAGAATATTTTTTTAATGGTATTTTTAATGGTCGACTAACTGACGGAGAAAATAATATTATTCTAAAAACAGTCCAGTTTACTTTAAGTGATAAGGTTTTGTGGCCGATTAAAGCGAATACTTGGGAAAAATGTCCGACAATTATGAACATCATAGCTTAGGTATTAAATGTTCTTTTAAGGACTAAAAAAGATTGCAAAGAGAAGAGATTTTTGGTTAATAGGTAGTTCGATCAAGAACACTGTTAACATTGGCACCTGCCAATTTTTTCCGTGGATTCATGAAAACGCTTAAAATATTATGTAAGCGTAAACAATTTTTTTTAAATACATTAAGGCATTTTGCAGAATTAAAAAAAAATCCAGCTTAAAATTAGTTTTCTTGAAATTTTTACTTTTTTAGGCGGGATTTCGTGATTCGAGATTTTGTGTAACGCTCTTACTAGCCCAATATTATTATTTGAGTTTGCTCATCTCTATTTCATACTAATTCAAACGAAAATATATTGCCCGCAGCATTCTAAGATTAATTTTTTTCAAAAATTTGAAATTTCGAATCTTTTGGTTTTCAAACCTTTGTCTTTCAATACTTTGTCCTTCAATACTTTGTCTTTCGAAACATTGTCTTTCGTTACTTTATCTTTCGAAACTTTTTCTTTTCGAAACTTTATCTTTTCGACCCTTTGTGTTTCCAACATTTGTCCTTCGAACCTTTGCCTTTCGAGACTTTTTCTTTTGAAAATCTGACGGTTTCCCATGTATTGCAACTAAAAAATACTCTAGACAAACTTGGAGTCTACAAAACTGCATTAATGTGTTATAATTCATTATTCAAAATGTCATACAATGCTGAGAATTTTTGTAGTACTTATTTGCACACACTTGCTCCCAAATGAAATTATTTTTTCATAAAAATAAATGAATTTGGTGGCCTCGTGTTGAACCAAGGACGGTGACTTACAATTCTCAACCAGTCCTTTGTGTTTTTGGCAGGAATGGAAGGGGTTCATAGTTTTCTGCCGAACGAACGGCTTTGTTACTCTTGGGAGATTTGTCACTTCCTCGCAAAAGGCTGTAGCCGTGAGAAAAACGCTTTTTGTTTTTAGGTGGGAGAGGCTGGGAATCGAACCCAGACCTCCAGTCTGACAGTCCTACGCACTAACCATTGAGCCACAGCATACAAAACTGATATTATTTATATTTGTAAAAAAAACTTAATTTTAATCTTTTTTTATTTTTTTATTTTAACCCTGGCCAAAACATATAGGCTCAATTTTTAAATTGTTTAAGACATACAAATAAAGCTCTTGACCATAATTCCATCTTGTCAGTTTGGCTTTGTATGTCTAATTTTGCTTGGCTCTAAATATAGCGATTTACAAAAAATGTCTTTTCAAGACTAAAATTAGGCTTAACAACATAATACTCGTAAGTGCTTAATGCTTCAAAACATTTCAATGATTATTTTAATCTTTTGACCAAATGGTTTGCCTCAAAACAAACAGCAATTTTTTTGTTTTTTTTGTGGGGATTGTGTATGTGTCTTGAAAATTACTAGAGATAAAAAAAAACACACACACACAAATGTCATCATTCCTTTGTAATTTAAAAAAATATAAAAATGTGTGACTTAATTCTTTAACATCATACTCTCAGCACACCACGGCAAATCGCACATCATGTTAAATAAATCTGAAAAAAAAATATGTACGCATCCACAGTTGTCTTGGGAACTCATTAGCATGTTCCCACAGTTCAAGCATTGTTTGCCTTTTTAACTTCTTTTTATATTCTTTTCTTTTATGGACAAACAAATTTAGTTCTTGATTATGACTGATGAGATTATTCTGATAAACTCGCAAATCTAATGATAATTTTTTTTTTTATTTTTCTTTCCCAGGAATAGATCCAGAAGAAAGCAAATTAAAATACAGTATCTCGGGGCCGGTGTTTTCTGTTGACCGAGATACTGGAGTTGTGCGACTGAGACAGGAATTGGATCGCGAAGCACAGAATATCATAGAGCTTATTTTGAGCATCACCGACGAAGGAATCTATGGAACCGAACCGAATACAATTTCTTTGCGAAGAGAAATTCCGGTTCGAGATTACAATGACAATAATCCGATATTTATTGGCCGACCGTACAGTGTGTCTGTGAGTGAAGCGACATCAGTGGGGTCAGAATTGAAGGTGAAACCCAATATAACAGTGACAGATCGAGACGAAGGTGTGAATGCTGAAATCGAATTGAGATGCTTTCAGGAAACTAAGAGTGAAAATGACATATGTGATACTTTCGGTGTGAGCGCTGAAAAGATCTCTGAGGGTAATTTCACAGCTCGTCTGACTCTGCTTAAAGAGCTCGATTTTGAGAGCCGACCTTCGTATATAATGACAATTATGGCGCGCGATAAGGCTATAGGCAATCAACTTAGTTCGTTTGCTACCGTCTCGATTAATGTGGTTGATGTCCAGGATCAACCACCTGTGTTCACAAATGCCCCATACTCGGCGACGGTAGAGGAGAACACTCCATCTGACCAATCTATTCTCACGATCACTGCCATCGACGGTGATGTTGGCATTTCTCGAGCGGTGAAATTGACCTTGAAAGATGAGCCTTTTGGTCATTTCAAGCTGGAGCCGATCGGCTCATCGAAAGAGGGCAAAGCTATTCTTCGCACAACAAATGTCCCCCTGGACAGGGAGAACCCTGAGATTCTTCAAAATGGTGGAGTTTATGTGTTCACTGTGAGAGCCACAGAACTGGTAAATGGTGAAGAATCATTGGACTTTTCCGAGACTCAGGTCACTATAGTTGTCACCGACGTAGATGACCACGATCCAGAATTCAACGAAAATCTCTTTAACATATCCATACCGGAGAACCTGCGCAACGGAATGGCTCTGCCTGGTCTCTCAGTTTTCATCAATGACAAAGATATGGGCGACAACAGCCGTTACCAGTTATCTTTGCGACCAATTAAGAATGCTAATCAAGTGTTCAGCGTCAGCCCCACTGTCAGTCAGGGACGAACACCTGTTGTTGTGAAAATTCTCGATTCGAATAAGCTCGACTATGATGTCAAAGACCCAAGTTTACGAATCTTTGAATTCGATTTAGTTGCACTCGTAAATGGCGAAGAGAAATCTAGTGCACGGGTGATTGTTAATTTGCTCGATGCAAACGATAACTCACCGATATTTCAGCAAAATGCTTATCGATTCAAGATCGAAGAGAATCGACCAGGAGGAACGAAAGTAGGTGACATCAAGGCAAACGATAAGGACTCTAATGAATTCGGGGCAATAAGGTATTTGCTCAAAGGTTTCGGTTCGGATAATTTTTACACTGACCCAGTAAGCGGGGGCTTGTATATTTTCAAAAGCCTTGACTACGAAAAGCAGAGTAGCTATAGTCTGACCATAGTAGCTAAAGATGGCGGTGGTCGGGAGTCAAATGCAAATGTTTTCGTTGATGTGGTAGATTTGAATGACAATCATCCGGTGTTTGAGAGTTCAGAATACACGAGGACAGTACGCGAAGGAGCAATAGACTTTGAACCACAGTTTTTCGTACGAGCAATTGATATTGATGGCCCAGCACAAGGAGGTGGAAGGATAAAATATGCTGTAGTTTCAGAGAATAGCATCTCGGGAAATGTATTTCAAATCAGCGAACTTACAGGAGAAATTTCTCTTCAGAAGGCAGCAAGGTCAATGGATACTGAACGAGGAGAGTATGAACTGGTTATCTCCGCTACGGATTATGGTAAGTACTGATTTTATTTTAAGAGAAATTATGGCAAATTAAAGGATCGAAGAGCGTTAAGTTTTTGATAAATACAAAATCATAGGAATTTTGTTTCTCTAATTCCTTTGAATTTTGAAATTAACACTGCATCATGATACATTGAGTGGACCTTAACTAAATTCTCTACAAAAGATAGTTTTAGAAAAAAAAAAATAATAAGGCGCCAAAATATTTGCTATGCTAGTTTTTGGCTACGTATAGCTTTGCTGTTTTTGTATTGACGGCACAATATTATTATAATTTTAAGCATAACATATTATACATAGATAAATACACTTTAAAATCAATTTTCGAAATATCGAATTAATTTAAAAAAATAAGTTAAAAAAAATTAGAAGCTTTTGTATAAATTGAAAGTTCACTTTTTAAAAGGGGATAAATAGACATTTAGTCAACTCAGAAAAAAAGAACAAACACTAAATGAGAAATCGGATATCAAAAATTTCCACATAGGTAACAACAAAATCTTTTTCTAAATTTTTACTTAAAATAAACAATTGCTCTCAACTTTCAGAAAAATTGACAAGGCCATTTTGGATGGTCATTTTCAAAACTTTTGATGTTTACAATTTTAAATTTTTGAAAGGGGGGTGCCTTGTTTTAAATCCGGTACTTCTGATTTTTTTCTGAGTATGATGCATGTGTTTTGAATAACCCAAAGTTTCGATCTCGAGCACCACACGCAACATCGTCAAAAATCGAAAAAACCGCAAAATTTTCGAATTTTTTTTTTATTACTGCCTTTCTACTTTAAGAACGCTTTACTATTTAAAGTAATTTAATTCAATACAGTCCACTAAAACAACAACAAAAATTATTTTCTTTTATTTTTGTTAATTCACTTCTTCGTAAAAATTAGTGAAGTAGATTTCGTTATTTTTGGTTATTTCCAGAACAAGAAGACATTTAAGCATTTGGTTTTCAGTGTTTGACTCAAAATTAATAAGGGCATTGAATATTTAAAATAAAAATGGTAATTATCAACGCAAATTTTAAATAAAAAATAGTTAGACCCAAAAAACTATATTTTTTTTCGTAATTTTTGAGTTTGAAATGGAATTGTTCAAAAACTGTTTGCTAAAACAACTTTATTTAAAAAAAAATTTAAGAATGGATTCCTAGCTTTGAGAAAATGTATATCATTTTATTCTAAAAAATTTCGTTGGGTTTTTATGAGTCGTTTTCTATTTCAAGTCAGTTTTTTTTTTAAATTGCCCCTCCCAATTAAACGGGGGGATATAGGCTACCCCCTACAGAGGATTTTTTCTTCTTTTGACCCAACTTATACGCTCTAGTATTTTTATGCATGTTGTGCCAAGAACCATCTTTTTTTTATTATACTGAAAATTATACTACTTGTTATAAATTTATTATTGCTTAATTTTGAATATCTGTATTTTCGAAAGTGTTGGGTCTACACAGATGGTTCTGGGCTCAAATAGAAGAAAATTCAATTACTTTGAAATCGTAGCGCGAAGTTATAGTTCAAAAACTAATTCTTTGGGGTTAAAATTGACAATAACTAAAAAAAGCGTTTTTTGGATTTTTGACCATGATGTGTTGGGCGCTCGAGTTCGAAAACTTGGGTTTTTCATGAGACTAATATCATAAACGACTCAGCAAAAAATCAGAACTACCGGATCTAACGCACACACGCCCTCCTATGAGACGACAAGGTTACTGGACTAATGAGTTTATTTAGTAGTTTTAAGAATAAGAGCGTTTGTACAAATTTCAAACAAGCAGCCGTTGCTTGTAAACCGTAAAGATTTGGTAAGAACAAGTTACTAAATTCTGAGATCATGACCTCTCCTATCAACATATTCAGTTTGGACCATTCTTACCGGGACACCCAGTATAATTCGACAAAGCAAAATATGGGACTTTTAAAAAAATTATTAAAACGAAAATTAAAAACTATCATCGTCCTTTTAGGTATCTGAGAATATCTCCAAAATTAAATGAAATGATCTAAAAATCTCGCAAATAATATGGAATTCATTTTTAACCAATTCTACGACGATTATTTTTTATTTTTAAACTTATAAAATTCAAAGACTTAATTTCAACTGTACCTTTATTAAAAATCGAACTTTTCTCATAGGTACCCCACCACTGCAAAATACAACTCGTGTCCTTGTCCGCGTCGGCATATCGGGAAACCAAAGACCAATATTTAAAGGTCATTTCCAAAACACAGAACACGTTCCAGTTATAGGACCACCTAGCTACCGAGTGTCAATACCAGAAAATGCATTATCCGGTTTTAATGTTACAACTGTATCTGCTCTAGACCCTGATGGCTTAGATTCCCTACTAAGGTATAGGATTGTCGGTGCTAATGATAATTTTGTCATCAACGAAAGGTGAGTTTTTTTTTAAAATACATAGAGAATTTTTTCCTATATTCTTCTTTTTTTTTTTTTTTTGTAGAAGTGGCCTCATTCAAGTTTCCCCACAAGCTAGATTAGACCGAGATTCAAATATGGATAACTTTGAGATTGTTGTCAATGCAGTTGATGCAGGTGTACCAATTCCCGAAACTGCCACCACAACTGTGTATGTCAATATAAAGGATATCAATGACGAACCTCCAAAGTTCGAACACTCAAGTTACATAGGTTACGTATCGGAAAGAACAGACATTGGTGAAAGAGTTCTTAAAGTGACTGCTTCTGATAAGGATTTGAATGCCAAATTACAATATCAAATCAAGGGCTATGTTAAGGCCACAACAAAAGCTGGAGTTGCCATAACTAATCTTAGGAACAATTACAATGCTAACGAAGCCTTCCGAATCAATCCAGAGACGGGAGATATTCTTGTGAATGGAGTTCTGCGACACGATGTTGCAGCTGTGATAATTTTCACAGTCGAAGTTCGTGATCTAAATGCAGAAGTCAATGCAGAACTTCAAGTTGATACAACTGAAATCACAATCTATGTGCAATCGTTTAAAGACACAAATCCGGTGTTCAAGAACAAAGGCTGGACAAGTTCGAAACCGGTTGTAAATGTCAAAGTCAAAGAAGAAATGCCCATTGGAAGCACATTATTTACACTAAATGCCGAAGATCCAGTAACCCAACTTCCAATTAGTAATTTCCAACTTGTTGATACGGATGACTTGGAGTTTTTCAATCTTCTTCAACGTAGTGGAGAAATAATGCTTAAAAAACGTTTAGACTACGAAGTATTGACAGAAAATGTGTTCGAATTTCAAGTTAAGGCGATTTCTGATGATGGAACACGAAGCACAATTACCAAAGTTAATATCACAGTCGAAAATGTCAATGACAATGCCCCGATTTTCGAACAAAGCTCATACAATGCAACTCTGATCGAGAACAAAATGTTTCCAGAGAAAGTAATAAAAGTTCATGCTACCGATCAAGATGCTTCCCTTGGTCGTCGCGATGATCATCTTGGATACCATAGGGTTCGATACTCACTTCAGGGCGAGAATTCAGCATTCTTTAACATTAACAATGAAACTGGGGAGATCACCATTGCTCCAAATCAAACAATTGATCGTGAAATAAATTCGAAAATACGTCTGATTGTCAAAGCCGAAGATTCCCCTGGAATGCCATCGGATTCTAAGCAGACTACTGTGGATCTTACCATTGATATTCTCGACGTAAATGATAACGCTCCTGAATTCACACAAAAGAACTACACAGGAGTTATACAAGAGAATGTTCCCGAAGAATCATTTGTTTTGAAGGTGTTCGCCAATGACCCAGACGAAGGTCCTGGTGGTGAAATTCGATATGATCTCGTCGATGAAGGTGAGGTGAAGGGTTTGTTTCGAATCGATCCTTTGAATGGTGAAATCAAAACGAAACGGGAACTAACTGGCAAGGGAAGATCTGAGCCTTATGAGCTGATGGTAAGAGCGCAAGATAATGGTGGTCAGGTTCAAAAACAAGAGTCGCTTTGGTCAGATGTAAAAGTTACTTTGTATATTGGTGATGTTAGTGCAAATGATGGTATTCCATATTTTATTTCACCAAAAATTGGAGAGTCTGGTAATGTTTATGAGGTAATTTAAAATGTAATATTGTCTATTCTTAAAAACAAGAGAATAAGTTTTTTTTTCTGTTTATTTCATTTACAGAATGCCACATTAAATTCGCCAGTATTCAAGGTTAGAGCTAGTGATCCAGATAGTCCTAACACACCATCTGGAACACTGTTTTATAGAATTCAAAATGATACAGCCGATGCAGGAGCTTTTGAAATAGACGAAAATACCGGTTGGATAAGCACAGCTATTCCATTGGATCGGGAAACTAAGGAGATATACAATGTAATATTGGAAGTTTTTGATAACGGGCAGCCAAGGCAATCGGCAACGAGAATTTTGAAAATCAACGTATTGGATGTTGATGATCATGAGCCTAAATTTGAAAGGGAATTTGTAAGTTTAAATGAATTTTTTATTGTTTCATTTTAAATCGTATGAAAATTATAGTAAGCCCTTTATTACACGATGACTTTTGAGTCTTGAAAAGAAGAAAGGTGTTTTAAACTAAGTCAGTTAAGGTTTCTGAATACCACAGAGTTATATGTGCTATGCATTTTTATTATCATACAAAATGTATGTCAAAAGTATTTATGTTTTGTTAAGTTCGAGACCATTTTTTAAAGCCAGGTCGAGCCAGACGTGAAATGGTTTAATTATTTGGATAATAAAATCTGCATTTGCTTTTATTTATATACAACAGGATTTTGGCTTCTTCTCCACGAATATCATAAGTATGGGATTTGAACAAGGTGCGAAAAATGCGTTTAAACAAAAATTGCAAGCGCTGGAATTACATTTTCAACTTCTCCAAAACCAAAAACTTGATTTGGATGTACAGGAGTTAATGATAGCATTGAATACTTTAAATTTAGAGATCGGTTCCAAATTTTGAAGCAAAAAAAATCAGGACCATGAAATGTAGGCAGGGTCGGACTGGGCCTAAAGGGCCTGGTTGGGAATCATTTTTAGGGGCCCGCCGTACACTTAGACTTTTCACACAAAGCAGTGTATGAAATACTTTTTTTTTAATGTTTGTGAATAAATAAAATATAATGTAATTATAATTAACTTATTTCGTCACAATGAATTTGGCAATTGTTGCCTTCTTCAAGGGAGCTTTATTACACTTATCAAAAAAATAATTCGGTAATGTATAAACTACTTTTGAAACATTTTAAATGCAATAACAACAACCTGAGAGTACAACCACCAAGCTATTTATTTCAAATGCTGAAGATAAATGGAGGGTTCACAGCTGTGACAGCGAACCAAGTCAGAAAAAGATAAATTCAAAGATATTAAGCAAATACATTGCCATTAATTACTAAACTAATATTTTACTCGTATTGCAGGCAATTTGATAGTTTATTATCTAAATTTTCTTCTAATTTCTCCAATTCTATAAACAACTTTGAACAACAAAGAATGGATTTCTACCTTTAAATAAAAATATATTATGACATTGTAGGTATTGCGGTTTTAATATTTACAAAAAATTAATCACTTTTAATTAAAATTGGCCAACCCATCGTTTGCTAATCGAAACAATTTTTCTAAGAAATGTGTCAATGAATTTTTTGTTTTGAACAAAATTTGCACACCGCGCTGTAGCATGAGGGTACATTTCACGGGTCACACTGAGTCAGCGCAGCGCAGACCCATAGACTTCACGGATCCTTTGAGATACTGTTTTTAATGCATTTATCTTTATTCAGGCATTGAGAGCCCCCGTCTTCAGTGCACGGGCCCTCGTCTAGCTTCAACGGGCCCTATCTAACCAGCGCGGGCCCCATAGACTCATAGGGGCCCCTTTAGATACCATTTTGAATGCATATGTCTTTATTCAGGCTGTGAGGGCCCCCGTCAAGACTAAACATCAGTTTTGTTTTCTTTAGAACCTATGAACAGTTTTGTATTTAAATTTTAATAATTTTATAATTTTTTATATTTCATTTCTCTCCATATTATGAGTTTTTTTTTTTTTTTTGCTGCCCTGGGGCCCGGGTGGCAAATGCCATCTCGACTATATAGCCAGTCCGACCCTGAATGTAGGTACTTTATTGTTGTTTTCGCATTACTAACATAATTTTCCATCCACGATTTTTGTGAGTTGGGTTGTAATTGTAGTTGTTTTTTTTCTCTTTTTTGATGGAACATACATATGTATCTACATACGTCATTTTGGAATTCTTAGTCTAGAGCTCACGATTTTAAGCGTGTATTTTGCTACACGTGTATTCGTGTGACGTGTACACGTGTATTCGTGTCACGTGTACATGTATAGGCGTTTAGGTTCTAAATACACGTGTAAATAAAAATACACGTGTAATGACAATTCTTTTTTAAAACCAATCGGGGTGACCTGTATTTCATCAAAAAAGTATTTGCGCAAGAAATATAAGCGACGGACTTATAAATAAAAGTTAATTTAGCACAAGACGAATTTCTGATTTACTAAAACTAAAGCCATGCGAGAATTGAATTAAAATGTCGATTAAATTCTATCCGAGATCAAATTTTTACATTTTCACCAAAAAAAATCATCTTTGGATAAAAAATCATAAAAGCAATTTTCAATTAATTACACGTGTATTTTTAAATACATGTGTAAATATAAATACACGTGTTCATACACGGATAATTTAATTACACGTGTAACACGGGTATACACGTGTACATGTGCAATAGGGGGCTCTAATTTGTACACGTTTTTAGTACAAATGTTTGCGACATTTTCCAAAAATTTTCATAACTTGACATCTCAGCTTTAATGAATTGAAAAATATTGATAATCCAACAATTAAAACCAAAGTTATAAGCTTATTACTGCATTCATATCGACAGTTTTGAAAATATCATTCATTCATGACCATTCTCCACTGAAGCTTGTCTGTTGACCACGAACAACTTTACCTACTTTTCTTTGATTTATCTTGATTTGTATGTCTTTTTTTAACAATTTTATTTTTAAACTTTTGTGAAGCTTGTGGAGCATATAAATATACGTATTTTATATATCAAAATAATTTTAACTTATTTTACTTATTGTACTTTGTACTTGCGATAACCGAATTTTATAGATGCACTCACAAAAGAGTTCTTAGGTTTTTTGTTGTTTTTTGTTTTTCTTTTTATTATATCTTTCCAAAACTATAAAATTCATCTAAATAAATACATAGTAACCCTGATTAATGGTAATTATTTCCGATTAAATGGTTAAGGCTCTCCCAAAACAAAGCGATTAATCGCTGCGACAAAAAAAAACAACAATAACAACACGTGGTTGTCAAACAAAACAACTCGTTGTTGTTATTGTTTTCTTTTGTCGCAGCGATTAATCGCGTTGGTTTGGGAGAGCCTTTATATCTCGATTTGTATATTTTATTAGAATTTTTGTATCTTACATTTTTAACACCTATCTCTCCCAATTAAGAATATATTTAATCAATAAAACCCTAATTTACCTATCATATTATACGAATTTAAAAAAATCCCTTCTTATCTACAAAAATTTACATAATATTTTTGTAAATTATGGTGTAAGCTATCAGATTATAACCGAAACCAACAATTCGTTTTCTCCTCGTAGGTACGCTTGCTGAAATCGATCGCTTGAGTTGGAGTTCGTTTGTTTTTTATCATTTTGGTAATTTTTTGGTAACACAAACCAAAAATTTGATAGTTGTCCCTCTATACGCTGGAGTTCATTTTCCATCTCTTGAATTCATTTGTTAATTTAATCCTTTTAGTAACACCATAATTTGCTCAAAACGATCCTATAAACATTTTCAATGTTAAAATATATGGCTGAACAATTACTTAAACTATAGCTTACCTTTTATGATTCTATAATGTCCCACAGCCGCGAAAACGATCTCTCTGTCACGCTTATACATATTGTGGCTGTGAAAATATAAAATCAGTTGTTTTAAATTTTATTTCAGAGGGGGAAAAAAAATCATTCGAATAAGTAATTGAGAGGGATCGAATTCGAGTTCAGGAAATGAAAATTCTTCGGAAAATACTTCCGTTTGCTCACAGTAAAAATACATTTTTAAACCCCATTAACAACTACAAATCAGGAATATTCCCTGAAAAATTCACGCCCTTATCAATTAAACTTAAAGGTTGAAGTTTGATTTCATGACGGACAAAATGCCATATTATTTCTGTCAGATTTCATTTATCAACCATTTATGCTCGATATACAAAAATTTTTTCTTGGGACTTAGCAACGGAAATTTCATTTTATTCTCCGAAATCACGATCTTTTCAAAAAAGATACTCTAAAAAAAACGACATTTTTAACATACCCCGCAATAGGTAAAGTAAAATTATGGAACTCTCGGATTATGGAACTCTTGGAAATGAACTCGTGTGAGCGCATGGACCTATGTTCACTCATAGATTTCTCGGCAACCGTTGATCGTAAAGGAAACATTTTTTTTTAAATTGCAGAGAATAAAAATTTAAAATTTAAACGAAGCGTTAAATAGCCATTTTTTTTTAAATAACCATGCAAAAAAACACAACTTTTATTTAGGTATTGTTACTTTTAATTTTGTTAAAACCTGAGAAAAAAATTTCAATCATTTTGAATTTTGTGGCTCTTTTTCTGAAAGTCCCGATTGCCTCTTAGGCCCCTAGTCTGCCCCTGGTACAGATTCCCTAGAGGTGAAATTTTTATTTTAGATCATCTAAAACAGGTAGCTGTCATTAAACGATTTCTGATTTTTAAATAAGAAAGTAAGAGAAGAAATCTTACAGTTTTTTTGCTTTACTAAACAAATAAAAAGTTAATACTCATTATTGGTATATTTTCACTTTACAGAATGATCGACCACTTGAAATGGCAGTCCTCGAAGGTCAACCTATCGGAACAATTGTTGGCAATTTAACCGCCATTGATGAGGACATCGGAGAAAATGGAGCTATAGATTATATTATCACTGATGGTAATGCCGATAATGTTTTTGAAGTGGAAAGAACAAATGACAGCATGGCTTTTATACGTACTACTCGAGAAATAGATCGTGAAATAGTTGAGTCGTTCACTATCACAATAAAATGTTTCAAATTAAATACAAAACCATCATCATCAAACACGCAATACGATCCATATGATCTATCAGAAATAAGGGTTCAAATAAAAATCCAAGATGTCGATGATAATTTACCGCAATTTACAAGAAAGAATCCCTCTGTTGGCATTCGTATAAATGTGCCAATCGATACTGTTATAGCTACAATTCATGCCACTGATATCGATGCTGAAGCGCCTCCAATTGTATTAATTATTGACAATGTCACTTTTGTACCGCAATTCTACAAACGAGCGAAAAATATGTCACAAAATTCGGTTGGCAGCTTATTCACTCTCAATAATAAAACCGGTGAACTTCGAAGTGGTGGTTCTTTCACAAACTATGTGGACGGCTATTTTCAGCTACGCATTCGAGCAAATAATTCGGACAATATTAAACGTCACACCTACACTAACCTCAAAGTATTTGTCATACGTGACAAGTCGTTATTAAAATTCGTTTTCGCCCGGCCACCAGGTGAGATTCAGGGAATCATTCAACCTTTCCAAGAGCAACTTCAAAAGAAGCTTAAGCCAATGCATTTGGAAATACATATTCTCGACACTCAAGTTCTAACCAGGCCAGACATGAGTCTGGACTTCACTTCTACCAGTTCGTGCTTTCAAATATTCAAAAATGGGGCAGCTATACCCTTGATTGAAATGCAAAACCTAATGAACTCGAATAAGCTGAAACAGGAGCTCTTCGATACTTACGTCGAATTCGGTGTGAGTCAAGTGGAACCCTGCTCGATTCGAGGGCATGTTGCTGCTGCCAGTCTAATGTCATCGCCTGGAACTTGGCTGGTAATAATAGCTGCCTTCATAGGAATTGCAGCTATTATTGCCGCATGCACTGCTTTTTGTTCAGCAAAAAAGTAAGTTGCTGTTTTGCAAAAATAAAATGTTAATTACTATATTATAAAGAAAAGAGTTATACACTCACTCACTGACTGACTCATTCATAATTTTTCCCATCTTTCTACAGGTAAGTGTGTTATAGATGCATATATATAGAAAATTTTTTTGAATAGCCTTATATATGTAGAGCTCCACTAAGAAGGGATTTTTTGAAATTCTAATTTTTAATAGGGTAAACAGGGGTAAATGTGTGGTAAAGTCGGTTTTCTATTTTCTAAACGGAATGAGATAGAGACTTCATTCTTTTTGTGTTTGATAGATTTTTTTCAAATAAGATTGACATATTTCAGGAAAAAATTCTAAAAAAATTATTTTCGGAAATAAAGTTGTTTGAAACTCAAAAATGCAAAAATCGATGTTTGACAAAATAATTCTAATAAATCAGGAGATTGTTTGATTGATTTGAAATTTACGGCGATTGAAAGAAGATAAAAAAAAAAGTTATCCATGTATCAGGGATTTTTTGTGGGCGTGGTTTTGTGGGCGTGGGGAATTTTTGAAAAGACGCAATTTTTTTAGCTTATTTTTTGACGGTTTTTATTTTTTATCTTTTTAATGGATGTATTTAAAAATTTGAAATCTTTGGATCTTATAGAACTTATAGGTTTTGATGTTTTTGGAAAATTTCAAATTTTTAAAATACCGTTAAGCTGAGATATTTGAGTTTAAAAAAATGGGCAAATCAATTTTTTAAGGTTTTTTTCGATTTTCTCTTTACACAGTAAGAATAGGGAGTTGAAATTTTTACATATGATAGGATTTATTAATCTTAATCGATTTGCATTTAAATTTTATTTTTTTAATACCGTTAGACAGAAATAGCGGTAAATATTGACTTCTTGAATAAATTCGTTAATTACTTATCGCTGAGTGCACCGATTATTTTGGTTTTTCTTTAAATCGCATGTCCGTTTAACGACAAAAATTTTGATACCTCATTTGAATCTGTACGACCTCTAGAAGCTTCACAATCTTAATTAAAAACCAATCAAGAAATCGATTAAAATGCATTAAAATTGCCTGTTTCGTTCATTGTCAACCACCATCGACCAGTGGGAGATGACAGTTATTTTATGAAAATCACAAAAATCAATTGATATTGTTCGATTAAAAAATTCATAACTTCTATACTATACGTCCGATCGATTAGGTTAAGGTCTTAAAAGAATCACGAAATGTCAAGCTTTAATTGTGTGTAAAAATTATTTTGGGGAGGGGAAGAATTCTATACGAAAAGGGGTCGGAAAGCCGTCATCAAATCGATTTTCATTTTTCAAAATGCAAAACATGATGAAAAATTTCAAAATATCGAAAAACAATATACTACAAAGTTATAGCCCTATTTCTCATCTACAAAAATGTCAGTGGTTATATAGGGGTAAATTCGACAGGAGAGGCTGTAGGGGCCCTTTAATTGGTTTAATGACCAAAAAAGTATTTTAAATTATAAAAATGATATAAAATTATCGATTAGGCCATCTTATTAGGCTAATAACTTCGCTAATAATTATCGGATCTTCTTGAAGTAAACAAATATGGAAAGATGAAATGTCAAGCTAAATTTCTGTATAAAAATTATTTCAAAATCGTAAAAAAAGTCATACCAAAAAGCTGATTTAGTCTGAAATCAATACGATTCTTATCATTTTAAATTCAAAAGTTGATGAAAAATTTCAGAATTTTGAAAAAATCTTACTATACATTAATTGCAAAAGTCTTGGTCTACAATAATGCTGAACAATGTTTTAAGATTAGTTCAACAGGGGAGGCACTAAAATTAATTTTCTAATTTATTAGAAAATGCAATAGACACGGCTTTATATATTATTTTTTACATACTAAACGGATTTTAAAAGTTAAAGTCTTAAAATACTGTCATTAAAACGGACATTAAATATGTGGAAAAAAAATTCATAAAATTGCATGATAACTTTGAAAAAATGTAAAAACAAATTGAGTTTACTTTTTTTTCTCACCCACTTTACTGATTAAAAAATTAAAAACGCTATATAAACTTGATCGCAGAGAAAAAATGCTACCAAAATATTATTGCCTAATATTTTTTTTAAATATATGTTGAACATAATGAAGCCATTTATTGAACAGGAGAGCTGATATTAATTATTTTTTGAATTAAATTTATTTAAAACTTGCTTTTTTCGGCACATTGCTTGGCCGATTAAATCATTCATAACTTTTTAGTAAGTTGACGGATTTTGTTTAAATAACTTTTTTTAAATTAAGCATAAATAAGCTCTTATTTTCATGTATAAAACATACCCATACATGACTTAATATTTACAATAAATGTTTAAAAAAAAAAAATGCGATAAAATATTTTAAATAATTTTCTTGAAATATGTCTGAAAGAGTTATTGAAAATGATCTATAACTTCAGTTATTCTTTTTAAATCTTCCAAAATAACATTTTAAATGAAATAAAATATATTTAAAAAATCAAAAATTTGAAATTTTATGCAATTAAAATTTCGTGATATTTCAAAGGCAAATGCATGGAAAATTGCAAAATTAACGATTCAGCTGTAGAAAATCGCCTATAATTCGAGAAATAATACTTCGATTTTTAAAGTTAAGATGTCAATAGATAGGTAAATTTGTCACAAATATAGAAATAATAAAAAAATATACATGATTATACATTTTGAATATATTAGAGGTTCCAAACCAAAAAAAGGAATGTTTTCAACTTAATTGACAATTAAACACTGATTTTTCATACGACTTTCAACATTATAATTTATTTATTTTCTTGGCTAATCAGCATTTATTTTGGTATACAATTTATTTTTCTACATAAACCACAAGCTGAGATACGAATTTTTGAATATATTTAAAAGCCAAATCCAGCAAAAATCCAATGGATTTGGTCGTTAAAATTCGGTATTTAGAAAAGATGGCCGGAATTGCTTATAACTTCGGTAAATCTTTTTTTTTTATTTTCAAAATTTGCATTCCTTATTAATTTTTTTTTTTTATAATTTTTTTTTGGATACCTAATTACACAATCAAGGGCTACGCAAAATTGGTAGGGGGTGCTTATTACATGCAAATTTAATTAATTTATAACTTTAATTCTAACGGCCGGATTTTAAAGGTTAAAGTTTTTATATGAAGATTAAATTAAATGCAACGCAAGGGCGTGCACAAGAAGGGGTAAAGGGGCATTTGCACCCCAAACTAAAATTATTTTTCTAATTTTTTTTGTTAAGTATTAAAGAGTCAAGGGCGTATGTAAAGGTGATAGGGGGTGTTTATTGTATGTAAATCGTCTTAATTTATAACTTATAGAGAGATATAGAGATACATAATAGAGATATAGAGATGAAGAGATGTAGACATATAGAGATATTGAGAAACAAAATTATAGAGATATAGAGAGATGGAGAAATATAGCGACATAGAGATATAGAGATATAGAAATATAGAGATATAGAGATATAAAGATATAGAGATATAGAGATATACAGATATAGAGATATAGAGATATACAGATATAGAGATAGAGATATAGAGATATAGAAATAAAGAGATATAGAGATATAGAGATAAAGATTTAGAGATATAGAAATATAGAGATATAGAGATATAGAGAAATAGAGATATAGAGATAAAGAATTAAAGAGATATAGAGAAAAATAAATATAGAGACATAGAGATATAGAGATATAGTGATATAGAGATATAGAGATATAAAGATATAGAGATATAGAGATATAGAGATAAAAAGATACAGAGATATAGAGATATAGAGATAGAGACATAGCGATAAAGAGATAAAGATATAAAGAGATATAGAGATATAGAGATATAGAGATATAGAGATATAGAAATATAGAGATATAGAGATATAAAGATATAGAGATATAGAGATATAGAGATATACAGATATAGAGATAGAGATAGAGATATAGAGATATAGAAATAAAGAGATATAGAGATATAGAGATAAAGATTTAGAGATATAGAAATATAGAGATATAGAGATATAGAGAAATAGAGATATAGAGATAAAGAATTATAGAGATATAGAGAAAAAGAAATATAGAGACATAGAGATATAGAGATAAAGAGATATAGAGATATAGAGATATAAAGATATAGAGATACAGAGATATAGAGATATAGAAATATAGAGATATATAAATATAGAGATATAGAGATATAGAGATATGGAGATATAGAGATATATAAATATAGAGATATAGAGATATAAAGATATAAAGATATAGAGATATAGAAATATAGAGATATAGAGACAGAGACATAGAGATATAGAAATATACAATATAGAGATATACAAAATGGTTGGATTTTTAAGTTTCAAAATTTTTAAATGAAAATTAAATGTAATTCAAAACAAGAACGTGCACACAAGGAGGGGTAGGGTGAGGGGGACTTGCACCACTAATCTAAATTTTTAATTCTCTTTCTTTAATTTTTTTATATGTATAAATTTTTCGTATATATGTATATTATAATAATTATAATAAAAATATATATATATTTATTATTACAATATATATTTATGTTATATATATATTTTTATTACATATGTAGAATTTTATATATAAGTAGAATTCTATTACATCTGTAGAATCAGTTTGCGAAGCAACTGACACGGGCAAATCGGCTAGTTTTTCTTTAAATACCAAATTTCTTTTTGCAGATACAAAAAACACTCGAAGAGAATGCCCACTCCGAGGCCACCGCCTGAACCATTCGGAGTTGGGGTACCAGCAGTATTTTATTCCGAACCAATTTACGGGCCATTGTAGTGAATTCATAGAAAAATTCATCCTCTCTTAAAGAGATTTAAGAGATTTAAAAACTAACTGTTTGTAAATATTTATGTTATCCTAAACAATAGTTACTTTTAATTTAAAGTGATGCGCTTTTTTTGAATGATAAGTTTTGTGATAAAAATACTCGATTAACTTTTGTGTAAGTTAAATTTTTGATTTTAATAAGTTTTTGTATGCATGCTTCGGGTTTACTATATATACTTAAACTATGTTTAATGATTTGGTGTTAATGACTACGCTTATCTATTGCCATGCGAAAAAAGGCGTTTGGTCACTTTTAGATGTATAATTGTAACATCTTTTAATAAAACTCAATAAATAAAATATATATTAATTTTTAAGTAAGGAACTATTAATTTTTCTTTTTCTAGTCTAGTTCACTCTCAGGCAGATTTGAACATTCAACCAACGATGAAAATAAAGAAGACCAAAAAAAATCCGCCTACCAAGTCTCCACAATGTAAGTGCTAGCTAGATAACTTATTTAATAAAGTTGCTGGAGCTGTCAGGCATGCTGCTAAGCTGTTCAAAGTAGCAGTCGATGACTTGGGTACTCATCGGCTGAATACATAGTTAAGACGATTCAACTTTTACTGCAAGTAACTTGTTAAAGCCTAGTATACTGCTGATACTAAACGAAATTTTTCGTTGGTCTCCAATAGAACAGCGAAATGCTTACGAAAACTACAACGAAAAAATATCCAATAAAAGTGTCACCAATTGCAAAAACAAAAAGCCATATTGTAATGAAAGAAAAAACAAATACAAACACGAATAAAGCTCAAATGTCACTTTTTCCTCCACAATAATTAATGATCCGGACAATTAATTCTGTGCGAAAAAAGCGTGGATACCTCTCCAAATAATCTGCTACAATTATCAATTTCGCTCATCGAACAGCGTACTGTAGAATGAAATTTTTCGTTTGTGATTTCGTTATGTAATTTTTGTATGTGACTTTTCGTTCTGCATCAGCATTGTACTAGGCTTAAACTGTCAAACATCAAACTGCGTCAACTGGACGTATACGATTGCCTCGTATATACGCTTTAGGCTCTTTGAGGCACACGAAGGAAGCGATGACCGGCGCGATGTAGGAAAATCATGACAGCTGATGGCAAACGCCAGCATGGAAGGGGACCTTAAGCAATGAAAAACTTATCCTACGAATTTTGTGTATTTGAAGTAAATAACTGCCCTAGCCTACAGGTACTTCCTTGTTTGATGCTAAGTGAGCCGCATCTGTTTAGTTTGTATCCCAGCAGCGCAGCGGCGTTTCTTAACTACAGAATGTACATACGAGATTGTTTTTTAAAGCTAAGAGTGCCTATAGACAAAGAGCCCACAGCAAATTTGTTGGTGTAAAACTGAACCAAAAAAATTGCAAATGAATCGAAAGCATTGGTAAAGCTGATGACAGAATTCAAAGTCTTACAGTCCCTGGTCGCGGCCTTAGTGGCCAACAGTGCGGTGAAAACCCAAAAAAAAACTTTGGGGATAATTGTATGAACCAAAAGCCCGCTCGTAAACATCACTTTTGAACCAAATTTCGTTTTTACCCACCCCTATAGATAATACTCCCCTGTGTCTACGTTCTGTAATTCTCACATTCATGAAATTGGTCGAGAAACGATGAAAACTGAAACAAAATACATGAGTTTTGTTCCATTTTTCAGCGTTTCTCGACTGATTTTTTCGATGTGAGAGATACAGAACGTAGGCACTGATCTCAGATTGGTGGGCCCGATCCGCGACAAGGGATTTGCAAGATTTTGAATTCTGTCATCAGCTTTACAAGCTTTAGACTCATATATGCATTTTTTTTTTGGTTCACTTTCACACCCAAAAATTTTTATTTTTCCTATTTTTGGACCTTTTTGTACTCCTCTTTTTTTTTATTTTGTTTTGAGATTAAATTTAAATTAACTTCTAACTCATGTTTATCAATCAACTTGAATCCCGATTTAACTCAACAAATTTAGTGAGTTAACTCTGGACTGCACTAGCTGCATAATGAATTTCTGACAGAAGCGTGTGAAAAATCTATAGATATCGAAGTACGACAACAAAGGGCAGTTTTCGAAATGGTGCTTTTTCGATTTCGATAGTGAAACATTATTTTTCATAGTTTCGGACTTTGATTTCGATAGATTTTTGGTTGAGCCTCAATTAGTCTGCCCAAATTGGAGGTCCAATTTTTCAGTCCTTAGACAATCCAGATTTAGTTAATTCTGCAAAAAAAAAAATTAAACATGAGTTAACTTCAGAAGCAATCAGTGAGTGGATTAACATTAGCTGCGTTTTATTTTCTACGGATCTGGATCAGGATCATTTTACCACACGTAAAACAAAAACAATTCGGGATCCTGCTCTCTAATAAATAAATAAATTTGATGGCACAACAGCTCATGAAGAACTAAGGCCTAGTGACTTACAACTCTCAACCATTCCTGTGTGCGTGTCTGCAGGAATGGAGGGGACCTACAGTTTATTGCCGAATCCGAACGGCTAACGAGCGGCACTTTTCTGTGACAGGAGATACTCTTGGAGGATTTGTCAATTCCTCGCAAGAGGCAGTAGCCGTTTTTTCTTTTAAATAAATAGGTGGCGAGGCTGGGGATCGAACTTAGACCTCCGGCATGACAGTCCATCGCACTAACCATCCTGCTCTCTATCTGGATCTATTTAGAAGATGCAAAAATGAATTCTTACTTTGACGGGTAGATGGCTTTTATGGTAAGGTAGCGTTTGTTGTAGTGCAAAGAAAAGAGACGGGAAACAACTGAAAATAATTAAAACGTAAGTAAAAAAGAGATAGTTATATAACACTGCTGTCATTGTGATCCATATCGTTTTATTTTCAAGAGATGATCCTGATCCAGATCCAAAGATAATAAAACGCGGCTATTATGTTTTAGTTGTCAAAAATCATATCGAAATCGAAGTGTTATGAAAATCACCAACTCACTATGGAATTGGAATTGACACGTATCTGTCATTAATAGTTCCAGCGTTAGTGCCTGTTTACATTGTATTTTTGACGAACGGTGCATCCAGTGAGATGGGTAGATTTTGTGTGAGTAAGAAAGAGAAGGGTTAATTCAACCCAAATTACGCCGATGCGCCAGTTTCAATAAATGTTTTCGGATTGAGCAGGAAGAGTTTTTTTTTGTGTGAGTGAGAGATACATGGTTGTTAAGGATGTGAGATAGGGATGGGTAGATTGAAATGGAAGGATTTTTTCTCTATAATGTAAACACGAGGAACATTTTGATGAACGAAAATATGCTTCATCAAAAATACGATGTAAACAGGCACTTAGCTCGTGAAATTTGTAAAGTGAACTCGGAGTTAACTTGGGATTTAAAGTGATTTATGTTTTTAAGTCAGTTTAATCCCAAGTCAGGAGTCACAGGTTAAACTCCGAAAGAACGATTATTATAAAGTGAAAAAATTAGGCCTAAAGCCTTAACTACATTTACCAATTTTTGCAAAATTTTAAAAGCAAAAATTTTTTTTTTCCCGCTAGCGCAGTTGTTTTGTGAAAAAAGAATATACACAATTTTTTTTAAACCAAAATTTAAGCTTTCTGCATCATTTTTATAAGTTTTCCAGTGAGAAACACTATCCCAAAATGAGTTTGAAAATTTTCACTTTTGTAATTTTTCACTTTTTTGACCAATGTAGTTTAGGCTTAAGAATCAAAAAGAAGAATTGCTTCTAAGTTAACTCAGGTTTAATTTATTTATAGGGTTAATTAACTTTTTTTTAACCCTCAGTTAACTCAGCACTGAAAAACTGGCAAAACCTGTATAGTATAAAGCAGGGTGGGTTTTGCGAGCTTATTTTTTACTCTTGACGATCACAGGACTCAGTTTTTTTTTTTCTAACGGCCATATTATCCACTCAATACATCTAGATTAAAACTTAAATCTGGATGTAAATCATACAAATTCAATGTAAATTTATCTGGATTTAAGTTTAAATCTGGATGTGTCGAGTGAATAATATGGCGGTAAAACTATCTTAAATAGCATATTATTTAAATTAAAATAGCTTTTTTTTTTAACCTGATACTACGCACGAGTTCATTTTTTTTATCAATAATACTACACAGAAATAAAATTATTTTTATATAATACATATCTAGTCTCTAGATATGTATAAAAGACAAAAGAGCTTTTTTTATCTGAATATTCAATATTTACTTTAAATTTGGTTCATTGCAAATGTTCTGAATGTTTTTTCCGAGATCTAAAACAACTATAATAACAGTTATATTTACTTTTCTTTATTTCATTTGTATAAATACGTACGAAATTTTTGGTAATGTGTCCTACATCGCTATTAACAGAATATTTTTTATGAGATAATAAATTTTAATAAAAAAAAAAAGATACGCGTGTGCTTGCAGTATAAAAGATTTTTCGAGAACAAATTTAAACAGTTTTCATCACTTCATCCAACTATACAGTTATCAGAATGAAGTTCATACTTGTTGTTATATCATTGGCATGTAAGTTAAACGCAAAAATCAAATAAAATATAAAAAATAACTTCAATTATATTCAAAACCAGCAATAGGACTCGCCTCTGCTGAGCCTTTTGCACCGATTTCAAGTGGATGCCCTTACAACTGTGATGATTTATATAATCCAGTTTGCGCTATCAGTGCAACATGCACAGCATTATTCGGTAACCCATGTAAATTCGATCGTTGGAATTGTAACTCAGTAGGAAGATGTAAGAAAAGACTTAACATTTAAACAAATTATTCACTTTCAAAACACAAATTAATCGTATTTATTTTAACAGATCAATTTAGATCCGTCAGGATGTCGGATTGTAGACTATTAGATCGCTCCAATAATATTAAGTGTCAGGATCCATATGAAACCCAACTACTACATGACCAATATGGTTCATATTAAATAAAATCATAAACAAAAGATTTTGTTTGTATTAAGCCGTTTCTTATTTTCTTTTTTTCTTCTATGGAGAGTAAGTATTTTTCAAAGCTGGTAACACTGATTTGACGGGGCCGTGGATAAAGACCAACAATAAATATTCATTTCAAACCTTAAAATCTATTTATTTTTTCAAGTCTCGAAAAAAGGAAATAACAGCAACGATTTCAGTGCAGCGCAGGAATTTGGATGTCTTAAGAACTGGCGAAGAAATTGGACAAAGTAGGAGTCCAGCATAGGGTTTCCCTCTACATTTCCGCAACCAATAAGATAATTGATAATAGTAACTTTAAATATGTATGTACATGTCACTGAACGAAATTGCTTAATTTTGGATTATTTTTTCGAAATCATCTTCAAAATTGAACAATTTCCCATACAATGACGCAATTTAAAAATCATCTCAAATCACCTCAATTTCAATGAAATTGCGAACAAAATTACGTTTTATAACAGTTATAACAATTATTTCCCAATAAAGTGAACGAACAGAACTACAAAAAATGACAAAAAAGTAGTAGGTGCCAGTTATAGCTTTCTTTGAAAACCATCGTGGAAATTTTTGTTTTTCCATTTTGAGGCACTTATAGAAAGAAAGTTGATGGCATTTTGGTATCAAATTGAAGGAATAATTCAGTGAAACACTTTGCGTAATTTTGAAATTGTGCAATTATTTCAGGCTCAATGGGGACATTACTATAAGACCTAAGGTTTTTTTTAATGCATCCTAATTGCACGGAACTGAAAGGACTATAAGAAATAAGGTGTTAATTGGGGGTTATCGCGAGCAAAATTTTTCTGTGAATGTTTCCCTCCCCAAAAATTTCCCTCGGAATTTATTTGTAACGCTTTATAATGCCGTTCGTTACTTAAAGTGTTGAAGGAGTCAATGAAAATACGAAGTTTATAACCAAAATGGTTACAGCTGTTCATGAGAAAATTAAAAAAAAAAAAAACCGAAATATTTGTGTTTTCTAGATGACATTAATCGAAAATTCAAATTCCTCTTTAACGGAATCACCTACAAACGTCTTGTACCAAATTTGAAGCAAATCGGTCAACCCGTTTGGGCTTTAGTTGAAAATCACATCTCTGGACTTCTCCATATCATCGTAGTGTCAATTTCAATAATTACAACTTTAATGAAATGAAAAAAAATAATACGTATACGCCCGAGTGTACCATTTTTTTAACGTTTCTTTTTGAGAAACAGTAACATAGGTAACTTAAATCTTTAAATCAAGATGAAGAAAACCCTCCAAGGAGTTGGTGGACGAGATCTACACCTTCTTCAGAGAGAGGGGAGAAAGCCCCACCTGCCTCCAAGAGTATGTTTAACTTTATTTGCTTTATTCAAGCACTTAAAATTAACTTAAGTCTATAAGGTTAATTGATGGCAAACAGCAATTCTCTGTCCTATTTCCATATTAAATTTCCATACAAGTCATGACTAAAAATAAATGCTGCTTTTGAGGTTATATATTTCTGTTTTAAAATTTACACTTTTGGAAATATACGTACCTACATAGGTACATCCCACTTACTAAAATAATAAAATTGAATTTAAATACCATATTTTCCAATCTATCATCGCTTTACTTTTAGCTTTAAATTTTGTAAATATAGGACAAGAGCGAGTCTTCAAATTAAATACAAAACAAATGTACATCCTGTATTTTTTTTTTTTAACAAATCCGTCCCGGATTTTCCGGTTTTCCTGAAAAAATATGGGACGGATGGTCACCGTAGACCATGCATTAATAGGAAGAATTGACTTCACTTTAATGGTACCTCACAGCTAACATACATAACCACCCCCTCCCACCCCTATAGATATCACATTAGTTGCTTATTTACTCAAATCTCAAATATGAATCTGTTTGGTTTCTTTTTTTTCACGTCAAGTTGTTAAATTGACACCCATACTAAGGTTTAATTGTTGTCTGGTGAGCTTTATTTATATTTGCATTGAACAAATTAATTTGAAGCCCCCTTCATAATTCACAGAATTTTAACTATAAAAACCGCATCAGCTCGTTTAGTTAACTTAGTCTGCATTAGAATTAAAGTACAAATAATTAGTAGCAAAGTATTTTTAACTATGAAGGCCGTTGTATTAATCGTATTTGCATTAAGTAAGACTTGTGTACCTATATATACAATTTAACACAACAAAATATAGAATAACAATTAAAACAAAAATTATTTAAGTGAGCATTTTTGGTGTATCCTATGGCCAAGGGAGATGTCCAGAAATTTGCCCTCTCAACTATGATCCTAAATGTGGTTTTAATGGAAATTGTTACAAGCAATTTCCTAATGGCTGTGATTTAAAAGTGACGAATTGCAAAAGCTCTGGAGGTTTGAAATATTGTGTTTCTATGTATTTTTAGTAAATATACATTTTTGTCTTTCGTTTTTTTTTTTACAGCTTTCAAAGAAGTTAATTTAGGATTGTGTGAAAACCCATCAAACATCAAATGTTAAACATTTTATTCTAACTTGTTTACAAATTTTTTCAAAGAATGAATAAAAAAAGTTTAAACAGAATAAATAAACTTAATTGCATTTAATAATTTTTCATATTTTTATGTTTTCATTTATGATTTTATTTAGTATTTATTCAATCTACGATCTAGTAAATCAACAGATTTTGCATGTAAACTTTATTCATAATCAAGAAATAATACTTTAAATAAAAAAAAAAAAAAAGAGAACCATAAGTATATGGCAATTATAATAAAACTTATTAACCTCTTATTTTACCATTTAATGACTTTAAAATTGATAAAGTTGATTTTTTATATTCCTCAAATAAAGTGCTTATTATATACTTGAAGAGAAAACTTTGAAAAATCATAAAAAACAAACCGAAACTGAAACTAATAAACCCTTCATACTTAACCATTTTTAGATGATTAACTTGTTTTTTTGTTTAAATTATACAAATGAAAAACTACTATTAAAAAAAAAAACACACAGTAAACACCACACCATACACAATGCCATAGTTGATAAGTGGTAGTTTGTAAAAAAAAAAAAAAGTTTGGAAAAAGTTCAAACGAATTTTTTTTCTATTAAAAAATATATATTACAAAAGAAAACTTCGAAAAATTGTTAAAAAATATTTTTTGCCTGACATAAGGAGGGTTCACATTCAACGACAAGTTAGATTGTCGCCCGACTCTAGTAGTTTTACTTGCGTTCACGTTCAAAGACTGGTTTCCCGTCTTCATTTGCAAACAAAAATTCAATGAGCAAACATAATTTATTTTATTGCGCAAAAAAAAGCGAATTCATCCGAATCGACCTAACAAAATCATCATATTTGGTAAGTCAACTTGGGTTTAACTTTAATCTCGCTCTAAAAACCTGGATTCTTTATAAATTAAAAATCTAAATTCAAAAAATTAACTTCCTATTGGAAGTTATGTAATTAGTCCTGTTTGTCGAATTGAAAAATTTGACATTTCTCTGAAATCCGAATCTATCGTTTTTAGAGAGATGTATGTGTAGTCTGTGTAGACTTGAATTTTCAACTTCTTCGCGTACAAACAATATTAATATACCAAGAAACACAACATTGCAGACACGCAGATCTTTCTTTGTAATTGGCGCCAGAGTTTGGAACAGTTTACCTGCTCCATACACAACAATTTTAAATTTAAAAAATGTATCCGCTCGGTAGGTAATCACTTGCAGAATCCAGACGAAGAGTTGCGTTTTCACTCTAATAACTATCTCAATTTTGTTCCTTATAAATTTAACTTATTTTTTTTTTTTTAAATATGTACAATTATCTACCTATCAAATTAAATTAAAAACTTGTTATAAACATTTAATTTTGTAATAATACTTTTCTTTATAATTTGAAATACATAATATGTACATATAAATATATATATATGTATGCTTTTCTTTGTAATTCCTAAATGTAAATACATATGTATTTTTGTGCAGCAAGGGATTTTAGAAAAATTCAATTAGCGGGTTTCTTATTACAGTTTCTTATTAAAGCTGTTAAATAGGTTGTTTCTCAAATATCTATAGGGAACAAGTAATCCAATCGACTTAGGCCTAATTTCATTTTATACATAATGACATAGTAAATAAATAAAAGTTTTTTTTTGTTTAAATTTAAAAAAATTGCTAAAAATTGTTAAAAAATGATTTTTGGCTCGAATATCTTGAGATCACACAAAGATATTAACCTTGGGCTAATTTTACTCTGTACATAATGCCATAGTTGATAATAATTTGTAGAAATTGTAAAAAATCAATTGACAGTATAATTGACTATAAAAGACGGTGGTGGTTCAAAAACCAAAGTTTCGATCTCGAGCACCCAACGCAACATCGTCAAAAATTGAAAAAAAAAATATTTTTTTTACTTACTAACGATTTTAACCCTGAAGTTATTAGGTGGCAGAGGCTGGGATTTGATTACACGATTTTGAGCGTGACAGTTCTACACTCTAAACATACGCAACGTTTACCGGACACTGCAAACTGCCTTAACAACTACTTACGTATAAAGCAGTCTTTAGCTCAAAATAAGTATGTATGTGCATTAATTCATGAATGTACATCGATATCTCTTATCAATTTCGAATACGAACATCAGTTGTTATTTAAACCATAATCACTGAAGAAATAAACAACATAAAAAATCGGAAGACAAATAGTAAAAACATATGACGGATGAAAATACTCGTTTTTTTTTATTTTTAAGTGCTACAACCTGATTCTTAAAAAAAGACTAGACAAAAAGCATTTGCTCCAAATAAAATAATAATTTTTTGAAGTTATACCACTGTATTCATATTGGGTAGTCTCCTAAAAGTTTGAAAAAAAAGAAGAAGAGTAGTATCTTCAACAATTTGTCTTTTCATGGTAAAATTATTATCTATCACAATCAGACAAAATAAACAAAAATAAGTTAAAATAAAAAACAAACAAACAACAACCTGTGTCAATAACGTTGATGTATTTTGCTGTTTTATTGCCGTTTCAGTTAATTCAATATACCTACATACTGCTACACTTTCAAGAACAAAGATTACATATCGCCCGCATAATCTAGGTCTATATTATAATATAAGCTCACCCAAGTGCCAACAAATAAATTATTTTAAAAATCTCATTATTAGCTCGAAATGCGTAGTTTTATATTTTTGATTTTTTCATTTGTTGGTAATTATTAAACCATAATTTTAACCTTGTAATGAATAAAATAAATATTTTACAACCAGCGGTGGCAGCCATTGAAATCTGTGAAGATAACTGCAATACACAGTGTTTGGCTGGTGGACCAGAGGTTTGTGTACTTAACATAGACGAATATTGTTTTTCAAAATACAAGGACTGTTGTATGTTGAACGAAATTAAATGTAGATTAAACTTGAGTAAGTACTTTTTCAAAAGAATCTTGCCTCACTCCATGGTAGTATGTAACAAACATAATATTTTCTTCTTTCCCACAGCCACAGACTACCAATTCTATAGAATGGAATATTGCCAGTTGGAGAACTTTAAATGCACTAAACCAAACTAATAAATCATAAATATTCTAAGTTTTAATTCCTAAATTAAGTATAAAATCACAATAAATGCAAAAATCTGTAGGATTTCTCTTTTGTTACATCAAATCCAAAATTTCTAACGCCTTTTCTTCTTTTCCAGCTTTCGGATTTTATGTTGCCTTCGGGCGGCATTTATTATATCCGTTGATTGTTTTTGTTCCTGACAAGAGTAGTAAATAGGTGTTATTTTAAGGATTCATTTTCATTATGAAGTTTAGAAACTTACTTCACCAATTTCTCCATCAGTTCCATGAGTTTCTTGGGAGGTGGGCAGGAAAATCGATGATGCAATGCAAATAAGTTGAAAAATTGCTCCTATAAAGAGACCATAGCGCAATACTGTATTAAAGATGTCATCTTCACCATATTTATCCAATGATGAACTGGTCGTTTCCATGTTTAAAATGGTTTGGAAATTTTAGTTGAAATTATTTTTTAAATAAAATTTAATAAAAAAATTGGACTTTCGGGTATTGGGTCGGGTTATTTGTTTACGATGAGCCCTTCAGCCCTTGGTAAAACGTCATCATTGACCTGACACTAGATCTGTTTGGTAACGAGAAATTTCGTAATAGTTCTGTTCTGACTGACGGTTTTCACATTTAACTTAACACGCCGACTCCACAGGACATAGATGCCCAAGATTTTCGATTCAACCAAAAAAAGTTGACTTTTATGGGGAGAAGTTGATCTTTTTCAGATTTCGCCTTCGATTCAACCAAAAAATAGCACTTTACGAGGTGTCTATATTTTTTTCCGATTGATCTTTTAAATCTCGATTTTATGGCAGATTTACACAGATTCTCACACGTACTTGCACACATACCAAATAAATGACATAACTAAACGTCAGTTTGAAAAGGTATTCAAGTTTGCATACGCAAGAATTTCTTTGTGGTCCGTGCTAATATTAAAATAAAATCGAAATAAAAAATAAAATAAAATGGGCTCGATTAATTCGTGCAATTAGTGAAGTTTTTTTTTTTCATTTTTTTGGCGAAAAAACATGTTTGCCTACCTTCCAATCTTCACACGAAGTACTCACAGTTAAAAAAAAAAAAAAAAAAACAACTAGATTCGTTCGATTCACCACAATCGACAATTGTTTTGACCCCCATATCTGATGTCAAATTCCTTTTAATAAAAAAATCGATTTGTTTAGAAGAAAAAATCGATTTTTCTGGACAAATTCCGAATTCCTTTTAATAAAAAAATCGATTTGTTTAGAAGAAAAAATCGATTTTTCTGGACAAATTCCTTGTATTGAAAGAAAAAATGGAGTCTGTTTAGAAAAAAAATCGATTATTTTTGGTAAAAGGAATTCGACATGAAATGGTTGAATCGAAAATCACATACCAGGCAATATGAAATGCCCCACCATCTTTCTTTCCCTAAAAAATGACAATCTATGAAATATTGCTCGTGCAGACCCAGTGTTATGTCAACTCACCAATCGAGTGATATGCAGACATCTGTCAAATGTGAAAAATTCCTAAAAATCCTCGCTCGCCTCTTATTACTTCTACAGCAACGCAAAAAATTTTAAAATTAAAGATTTTGCACTTTTATTTCAAAAATAAAAATGTCAACTTACAGAATCGGTTCGGTCAGTCGACACTTAATTCGTAGCACATTTTCACAGTCTCTAAAGTTGCATGAAACGCAACAAATTCGTCGATTCGCCGCCTCCCCTGCGAAATCCAATCGATGGGGTACACTAAAGTTAGGTTTGATTGGAGCTGCCCTTGGTGCAGCATCAGGAACAGCATACTCCCTCTATTCGAATTGGACAGATAGGAGTTCGCATATGGAACATCAACAAATAAGGGCCAAAGTTATCGATAATCTACCGAATGTGAGAATCACAAAGAAATACGTTAATTCCAAGGACACGTCTGGTCTGGAGTTGATTCTCTTCCAATTCCAAACGTGTCCGTTCTGCTGTAAAGTGCGGGCTTATTTGGATTTCATGGGTATCTCATATTCAGTAGTTGAGGTTGATGCAGTATTACGCCAGGATTTAAAGTGGTCAGAGTATAAGAAAGTGCCAATGGCGTTGGTACGCCGGAAAGATGGAAAATACGTCCAATTGACTGATTCAAGTACAATCATATCGGTTCTGGCTTCATATATGAATAATCCCAAAGAACAAGATCCTGGTGAGCTTGTAGACTTTTACCCAGAGATATCTTTCTTCGATAACGATGGAAAGAAGAAGAGTGACATCATGAACAAATACTTCTTGATGTATCAGGACAAGCCGCCCAAAGGCGTCACTTCAGAAGATCAAGAGTAAGTTAATGTCTTTACTTTAAATATCGTCTGAGAATTGGTCTGTTTCAGGAAAGAACGTAAGTGGAGAACCTGGGCTGATTCCCATCTCGTTCACTTGATCTCCCCCAACTGCTATAGGTCCCGGGCAGAGGCTTTCGAGACATTTGAATGGTTCTCTGATGCCGGCGAATGGACTGTTCACTTCCCCAAATGGGAAAGAGATCTTATGGTCTACGCTGGTGCCACTGCAATGTGGCTTATCGGAGGAATGTTGAAGAAACGTTACGGACTTTCGGACGACGTTCGTTCACATATCTATGAGGCATTGGACAAGTGGACGGATGAGTTGAAGAAGAAGAATACAAAGTTTTTAGGAGGAAACCAACCCAATTTGGCAGATCTCTCGGTCTTTGGGGTGCTCAGCAGTATGGAAGGATGTCAAGCATTCAAAGATTGCTTGGAGAACACACAAATTGGTAAGGGTATACTTGAATCAGTTTCTTATTAAAGTTAATGTTTTCCGTTCTAAAGGCGAATGGTTCTATGGCGTCAAGGAATTAGTAACCAAAAATCGAGGAACACTTATACGAGAAAGGATCGAAGGAAAACTACCAATCGATCAGAGAATCAGTCTTAATGCTTAAAACTATAACAACGAACATTAAACATACACAAAATTTTAAATATATGTAGTTTTTAAGTTGCAAACTTTAAACCAGCATTTTTTAAATTTTTGGGAAAATCTTTCAAAACTTGTATTTATGTATTGTGAACATCATTAAATATGGGAGCCTTTATTTTAGCCACCTACGAAAATTCTAGTGTATTTGCACTCTTTGCCAGATTGCTCCGTATATCGATCGTAAAAGGTGGAATTTTTTGTTGAGTTTTGCTATTTAAAATTGTTTTAATATTTGATTTTTGCCACGACTTTATTTTTTGTGATTTTTGAAATATTAAATTTGATTAAAATTAGCCAATTTTAAAGGAAGAAAATTTTAAATTTGCTATTTAAAAAACGTTATTTGGCAAATAAAAAAATAAAGCAATTATGCAGGAGAAAGCATCAGCAAGATTTTTTTCATTTAAAAGTAAAATCGAATTTTAGTAAATTTAAAAAAATATAAACGATAATTTAACTTTGTCTATAACCTTTTTTCCATTATAAGTTGCTTTTGCCTTGACGGTACTAAATAGCTGATTTTTCGATATATTTCTAAAATTTTGGGTTATACATTTATGAAAATCTGGAAAGACTGTACAGTACACCAAAATGAACAATAAACATGCATACATGCATGCATGTATACTTCTATAAATTCAACATAACTTGAAAAAGGTTAAAATTGTTTTGATACCAACGCGTTGTAGGTACACCATCTTAATTTATATATTTCTAGCAAATTCACTGACCCAACTTTATCATTCTCTCTTGAATCCTTAGAAAACTACAGTAGAATTTATAAACGTTGTATAACCTTAGATAGCTGTCCAAGTTATAAATAAACATTTTTAATTGTTGCTAAATAAGTGATCTAACTTTTAATATAACAAAAATATAATATTTTCACTTGCGGGTAAGTTTTGGATTAGTGCAAGAAAACGAACTCGAGATAACAATCGAACTTGACAATACGATAATAGAAAACACGAAAAAAGTGGGTCCCGCAATTCCGTCTGTATTTCTGCCCTCGGCCTACTGCCTTAACCATGATTCCCTAGAGGGGAAATCGAGATTTTTTTTAACTCAAACAATAAAGGTACTTGCCATACAACCGATTTGAAAAAGGTTATTGATCTAAAAGGAGGCCCTAACGATTTTTTTTAAATTTGTATGTGTACTAGTGGTAGTATGGTCTCGGCATTTTGAAAAAATAAAAAAAATAAACCGAAAACCGTTGTTAAGGTTTTTTTTTTTTCATTTTCGACTTTCTCGTTAGCCGCTCAACCGATTTTCATCAAAATTTTTACTCTGAAGGTCCTTTCAAGTGTGAATAATACTGTATACAAACTAATATGTTCAAAAAAAATATTTATTATTTTCAAGAAAACGGGTTGATAAATTTTTTGGAAATTATGGTTTAAGTTGTACATTATTATATTCTTAAAAATGGCATACAAAATTTTTTTTTCTAAAAAATTTCAAGAAATTTTATCTATAAATTATTTTTTAAGAAAAGCGCTCCAAAGATTTTTATTTTTTTTCTGAATAATTTTTTTTTTCAAAAATTGAGACGACATTCTTGATTCAGAGATTAAAATATTTAAGGTACTTCTTTTATCAATTTAAAGAACTTGTTTTATTCTTTTTTTTTCATATTCAAATTTCCACTCTTCAATTTATTTGGATAAATAGGTACATTATGTTGATTTCACAGACCAAACACAATTATTTTGCACAAAGGCAATAATAAGCTAATTTTTGTTTATCACTTTTTCACATTTTGTCGTACTTTTTGTAAAAAGTCTTGAATGTAAGCCTTTACTTTTTTACAGCTATATTATTCACTCGATACATTCAGATTTAAACTTAAATTCAGATGAATTTACAATGAATTTGTATGATTTACATCCAGATTTAAGTTTTAATCTGGATGTATTGAGTGAATAATATGGCCGTTAAATATCATTTCACACTGAAGTTTGCAGTAAATTCTGAATTGGCAAAGACGGTGCACATTGCACTGAAATATCAGACTTTTTTTTACATTTCTTTGCTTTTTCTAACTCATACTTCGCCAGTTGTGGGAGTGAGATACAGATCTGAAGGCCTAACTACATTCAAGACTTTTTGGAAACAGTAGGGCAAAAAGTGAAAATGTGATGAGCAAAAATATGCTTAGAGATGCCTGTGTGCGAAAAAAGTGTGTTTTGTCTATAGTATCAATCTGAAATGACATATCAAAGGCTATTTTCGCAGGTTTTTTCGAACACAGGAATCTTTAGCGCATGTTTTAATTTCTCACTTTTGTAATTTTCGCAAAAGTCTTGAATGTAGTAAAGGCTTGAAATTTCAGTTCAATGTGAGCACCGCTTTTCAGTCCAAATGTGAACACCGTCAAAAGAAAAACGACATTACATTTCGAGTATCGTTTGAAAACAGGAACCGCAAACAACTTCAGAGCGATGTGTCACTTTGTTCTGTAAACTTTCTAACCCAAAAGCCAAAAAATTAATTGTCATCGCCTCAGCGGCATTTGCAAAACCTTTTCTGAATTTTTAAATTTGTTTTCCCCAATTTGAATTATAAAAAAAGTATGTTGAGTGCTGAAAATTTTCCGGAATACCGTGTACCCGGTGTACAGCATGAAAATTTCTCACCGTACGAATCAAATGGCGGGTAAGAAGAAACTTTACCAACGGAAATGTTTTTATATTTTTCTTTGTTTCTCGCTTTTCTTCTAGGAGCATCGTGGCCATTGCTGGAGATGACTTTGTGGTCATTGCCGCCGATAGCCGGTTGAGTAGTGGATATTCTATCCATACTCGTGACCAGAACAAACTTTTCAAGCTGTCACCACAAACAGTTTTGGGTTCCACTGGCTGTTGGTGTGATACTCTGGCGCTGACTGCTTTGGTTAAAGCTCGTATGCAAATGTATGTGCATACTCATCAGAGGACCATGTCCACTGATGCTGTTGCCCAAATGTTGTCCATTTTAATGTACAACAAACGCTTTTTCCCATACTACGTATCAAACGTTTTGGCTGGTTTAGATCAAGAGGGAAAAGGTGTCGTCTACAGTTACGATCCTATTGGGCATTGTGAGCGAGCTAAGTATCGCGCTGGTGGATCCTCAGGCCCGTTATTGCAACCAGTATTGGACAATCAAATTGGCTACAAGAACATGGAACTGGATGAGAAGCCTGCGCTGACTAAGGAACGCGCCACTGCAGTTGCTATTGATACTTTCATTTCAGCCGCCGAGCGTGATATCTACACTGGTGATGCTGTTTACATCAATATCATCACCAAAGATGGAGTTGAGGCTAAGGAGATTCCTTTGAGGAAAGATTAAGTTGGGACCCATGATAGAGGATTTTTTTTTTATGAATTTATAATTGTGTACTGGTCTCCGGTTAATAAAATTAGTTCAGCTAAATAACTAGCTTCTTTTTTCTTGTTCTTAACATTTTTCAACAGAAACGATCCCATCCCTGGCAAAGGAAAGCCAATACGAATTAAAAAGAAGAATTTTGTTTGGCACGAAAAATTTAAGTTAATTGGATGTTCTGAAGCCTTTGTCTTATTTTCGCAGCTCATTTTTTAAATCGGCTGTTTTGAAAAAAGAAAAACCTACATAGGTTAAACTATTCATATTCACGACAACTTATCCCATTAAAGAGACTGCCCCTTAAGATGATAAAAAACAAACACCGTATTGATATGGCTATGTGAGCTTTTTGTAATAAAGGAAACTTAAATTTTGTATTTTTTTTCTGAATTAGAAACTGGATAAATTAAATTGTATTCTGCTATCCGTCGGAGGGAAACAATTACTCCAAATTCTGTATAAATTTCGATAAAAACAGGATTAAAACAATTAAATTCTTCTAAGAATTTCAAAACTAAATATCAGTTTAGATTTGTACTCCAAAGATTGAAGATTTAAAAAAATAATTTAAGGCAAATTGAGTGAAACTTTTAGGTGAATCGAAAGTTTCGATCGGTTCGAATAGCAAAATAGGCTGTTAAACTTTATAACTGAATTATTAAGTTGTTTAACGTACGACAGCTCGTTCCTATTTTTTCTTGTTCTTTCTTGTATTTTATTCCCGAAAGAATTCGTCTCCCGGGGAATATTTAGAATTGCGCTGATAATCAATATCTATTTTTTCCAAATTAATAAATCAAATTCACGAAATATAGAAATACAATTGTTTAAAGAGCTAAAACATTTCGGAGTTTATGTAAAGTACATTATGAAAAAACCCGATTGCGTTTTGAGTCATTTTTCGTGGTATAAGGTCGCATTGCATTGCTATTGAACTTCCTATACATTTTAACTTGCGATATAGTACAATAGGAGCAAGCTTTAGATTCGTAAAAAAATCGGACTAAAGATTTCAATCAAACAACGCAGCTTGAAGTTTGCGCAAAATTTGATGCTAGTTTCCAATGATGAACGCGTTAGACAAAAAGTGATGCTTGTTTGATACATTTATGAACGTTTATGGAAGTGATTGTAAATAATTTCTGCGTTTTTTTACACATACATATAACGGTATCTCAAAATCACCTATATCGATTTTGATTTTTAAAAAATTGAGCGAACTATTGTGTGGTCTGTCTCTGTATTTTGCTGAAAAAAAATTACCAAAAACTTTTAGGTACTACTGTTTTTTTTTTATTATTTTCCATTTTCTCGTTAATGGTTTAACCGATTTTGTTCAAAATTTTTACTAAAGAGGTTCTTCAAGTCTCGGATATTGCATTTAAATTAAAAAAAAAAAAAAATATTTTTTGAATTTAAAAAATTAATTTGCTTTTTTTTTTTAAATAAATATTTTGAAAACAGGTGAATGAATTTTATTGAAACTATAATTTTATGTGTATATTATTAATTACCTCAACAAATTTTATGTACAAAATTAATTTTTAAGAAAGCGGCTGCAACGATTTTCAAAATTTTGTCTGCATAAATTCGTTTTTTTTCCGAAATTCAGATGGCATTTCTTAATTTTATAAAAAACACAATCTTTGAAATTGCAAGCAATTTTAACCTCAAGAGCAAGTTCGTGCGATCCAGCCGTGCATTTTATTTGTTTTGTACTGGAATCTAAGGAAATTCCAAAAATCTGGAATATGGAAGGGATTGAAAAGAACACAAAAGCTTTGTCTAAATATAAAATGTATCTTTGAGAAAGACGTAAAATACGTATATAATACACTTATCTTTTTCTCATCTACTCCAAGCGCATTTACCAACTTCGCACACCAATTCGTAAATTCAGGTTTTTTGTTTACTTATACTGAGAGAAAAATTATTATCGCTTTAATTGATCGCCGGCTAACCATTATCAGCGTACTTGGATCTGGAAGTATTTAACAAGTTTTTTTTACTGTCTTACTCATTGAATAAACACAAAGAATTGAGAGGAATTCTCGTTGATAAGTAGTATCTCTTTCTCAAGTGTTTGTGCTCATCGTAACTTCTCTGAGCTCTGATCTGAACTTGAAACCTGATTATTTGATATAAGCTTGTTCTGATTCAGTGAATTATCTTTTGAATGGCTAATCCAAGCAAATTTAGTCATTTGCGAATACTTGAACTCGCTGGTTGTTTTTTCTGCTAAAGAAATGACTAAATTCGTGATTCTGTCGGCTTTGCTGTTCGTCGCGTCGACAGCTTTCGCATATGAAGTTCCAAAGGCTGAATTTAAAATATTCTATCCCAAAGGCTTTGAAGTTTCTATACCTGCAGAGGAGGGTATCACATTGTTTGCTTTCCATGGCAAGCTCAATGAAGAAATGGATGGCTTGGAGGCTGGACGATGGGCCAGGGATATTTTGAAGCCTAAAAATGGTAGATATATCTTTAAAGAACGCGAAACTAGTTTAAAACTAGGGGATACTATTTATTACTGGACTTACGCTATTTATAATGGACTGGGTTACAGGGAAGACGATGGGGTGTATGTGGTAACAGCTTATGAAACTGACGGTTCAAAGACTCAAGTTGTATCCCCACCTCCTCCTGCAATGACAGGATCAGGTGATGCTTCTTGTCGTCCCAGTGTTACGAGAATGAATAAAGATGCGCCTGTTCGATGTGCTGGTCAAATCCTCTTTGAAGAGGATTTCAACAACAATAACTTAGATACGAACAAATGGGTGATGGAGCGTCGGTTCACAACTCAGCCGGATTACGAGTTTGTAGTTTACTTGCATAACAGTGAAGTACTGAAAATCCGAGATAGTAAGGCAGTTATTAAACCTATTGCTACCACAAAAGTGTATGGAGATAATTTCTTGAGGAAGGAGTTTAATTTGGGAACTAATTGTACTGGCATTTTGGACACGGAAGATTGTATACGAGCTGCAAGGACTTTTGATATTCTACCTCCTTTTATATCGTCGCAGTTCTCAACCAAAAATTCTTTTACTTTCAAACATGGGAGAGTAGAAATACGTGCAAAAATGCCAAATGCTCCTTGGGTGTTTCCACAGTTCTTCCTCGAACCAGTTGATACACGTTATGGCTCGAAAAACTACCAATCTGGACAAATGAGAATTGCCATGAGCCGCAGCAGTGGAGGGGATTTAGCTAATGAGCTATTCGGTGGTGTTATTATCAATGCTGAAGAGCCTTTTAGAAATGAGAAAATGTGCAAGAGAGTTGGTTCTCCAATCGATTGGTCAGCAGACTTTCATGTATTCACTTTGGAGTGGTTGCCAAGTAAAATTGTTGTAAGTGTAGATACTGAAGAATATTGTACCATTGAACCAAATGATAATGGATTTTCAAGTTTAATGGTGGCTGGCAAATCTCTACCCAATAAAGAATATTTGGAAGGAGGTTCAAAAATGGCACCTTTCGATCAAGAATTTTATATTAAGTTAGGATACGGCATTGGTGGACACAAAGATTTTCCAGACGATACAACATTATGGCTGAAAGAGAAACCCTGGATAAATGGACATCCTAAGGCAATGAAGCATTTTTGGGATAAACAAAAGAGAAATTGGAATCAATGGTTGAGCTCTTCTTCAGCCTTAGAAATTGATTATGTTAGGGTATATGCAGTTTAGGTTAAAAAATATGAAATACATTTTTTTTTAACGTAAAATAAAATTCTTTTGTTGGTTTCATTCTTTAAAGATTGGTTCTTTTCGTTCTGACTGCATTGTTTTTTTTTAATATTATTTTAAAGGGTTTTAAAAAATAACGAAATAGTTGAAGCATCAGTGCAAAACCGGATCTCATATTGAAAAACAAAATTTTTCGTTATAAAATAAGGACAGCTAAGTGGCCACATATGAATGTACATTTCACCCGAGGCTCCTTTTTTGATATTTTTGGATTCATTTTTCAGTGAGACATGTCCAAAAACAAATAAGTTTTTTTTATTATTATTTTTAAACTCCATGTAGATTTGATACAAGTTTGTATATAATTTGAAAGGAAAATACAAAAAATTTATAAATTTGAAAAACTTAATATTTCAAGGGTCATTTTTCCCACTTCTGACAATACCCTCTTAGTTGTTTATAACACTAATTTAACACTAATTTTAAATTTAAAAAAAAAAAAAAAAACAATGTTTACAAGTTTAAAAACTTTAATGTCGTTTTTCATTGTAGAAAAGATTTCATCTTTTTGCGAAAAGATGAAATCTTTTCCCAGTTTTTCATGTTTTAATCACAAAAAGATGCGTTCTGGATGAGTTCTGAAGACGACAGATGTGATCTGTTTAATTTGGGAGATTTGATCTGCGTTCACCCATACATGTAAATAAGCTCTCATGTCAAATTGAAAAAATCTTTGTTCAGTGTGAATTGAAAGTCTATATGTGTGAACAATCGTAATATTAAAATATGGACTGATATGCTTTGAAGATAAAATTTTTCGATGCCATCATGTTTTATTCAAAATAGCAATTCTGGAGTTTGAGAAGAGATTTTACAGATTGCAATGAAAAACGACATCAGAAATCCAAAAATGTTAGATGTCTTTTTTTGCAGGTTATTACATACTGTTTATGCGTACTTGGCCACATCCGTAACATTTACATATCACAATTTTGTTTATATCCTTCTAAACTGGAACTGAAGAAAAACATTCAGCAAAAAATATTTTAAAAAATACCCTTGGTAGATTGCCCTTGTGGCACCTACCGCACATGGATTACATGTCTTATGTGCTATTACGTGAATTAACGATATGGGAAATACGCGTAGCGATGCCCTTTTTCAAACCCTATCGAAAGAGATATCAATGACGTCAGTGGCACTTATGTATCCGAAGAAATTGAGCTCAAATTAATTTGAGTACTCCTAATTTTGCTGCAATTTACCCCAAACGCGATGACTCATCACATGAAACTATGAGGCGATAGCTATAAAACAATTCCTCTATAATCTTTGCGCAATCTTTATCTATCGATTGGTATATTTAGGATGTCTGTAGTGCAAACAGTCACTTAGCAGTAGGGCGCGAGCGGTACATGTTTTCGTGACGGTCCTCATTTCGCTACATCACACCCAACCGTCCGAGAAAGACATGTAATCCATGTCAAAAGACTGACACATTCTTCATGCAATATTTTACAGTACATGATGAACATTAGATGGCTCATTCGAAAATCAACTGTTTTCTTAGACACATTCGTCACGCAACTGCAACGTAACGTACATATTTTTTAAATTTTAATATGTGCGTTCTACAAATTATTTAATTATTTTATTGTTTTAGAATATTCTGTGAACAATTTATAAAACCATGAGTATCAGTTGTGGCATCCATAACAATAAAAACATCAAATAAAATCATTCAAGAGCAAAAATATCAAGCGCATTTGTTTTTCTTTTCCACTGTTTCAGTTTTTGCAAAAAGTCTTGATGTGCATAGTTTAGGCTTTAAAATGATTTTTGAAACCTTTCGTTTCTGTAAAATTCAACAAGAACCTACCTATATATGTTTGTATTTAGTTGACATTTTTTTTGTCAGATATTCCACCCAATCAAGACTGAGCTGCTTAGAAGCCAATACCCTACCAAAGTATTACCTTAACAAAATCACGATCCCAATGAAGGGTTTTATTTTGTATTAATTGCATTCAATCTACAATGTTTACTAGCTTTACATATCACAAAATATGTACCTATTTGTGCAATCTGCTGTATTATACTTCAATCAGTTCTAATCTATACGTGGTGATAGCACACTCAAGTTGTTTTTAATTTATTTAAATTTTCAAACTTAAATAAATTATTTTGGGTGAAAATTATCTTTAAAGTAAAGTAAATTTCATTTATTGACAATTTTAGAAAGATACTACATACATACATATGATTTAAATGAAGCTAAGCTATGGCGTTGCCGTCAGCTCGGTTGGCAATACAAAAGAAAATTATTTTGTAATTTAAATTTAAATTTCGGTTTACCAAATTTACAAAATATGAATTTATAATCTGCTATCTAAATTCGGCTATTAATAACATACGATATTTATAAGCACTTTTTACAAATAAATAAAGATTTTTCCAGTTCTGGCCATTTAGATGACCTATAGTTTCCTGCATCGTTAAAGTTTTTTGTCCCAAGTATTTTCGTCTTTGTGTTGCATAAATGGGGCACACTCCAATAAAATGAAAGCAGTCTTCTTTTGATTTTATGTTGCAGAGGGAGCAAAACTGATCAAAATTTCCATTATAGGGTGTTCCATTGAGACTAAGGACCTCACATCGAGTTTTAAAAATTAATGAAATTTCCTTGTAACTTCATAAGTGAGTCACAAAAATAGTTTTCAGCCATCAGATTAAAGTTAAGTTGCGAGTACAAAATTATCTTTATGCAGACAGTTCTACTACACAAAAACTTTGGTGCTTTAAGATTCTTTCTTAAGCAGCAACACATGAAAGTATATGTATATACATAATGTATACATATAGGAAGGTACATACATACGTACATAAGTGTCGTTTCATTAAAATTATCTCTATTAACTCAAATATTCTGGAAAATCCAAAATTTTTAAGATTTCACTGGAAATACCTATGGATTTTTCAACTTAAATGTCAGAGATAATTGTGTACGACGCCAATGTTATTGCAAAAATATATAAAACAAAATAAAAGGTATTTTGTTTTATATCAGCATCAACTTTATTAATATATCAAGTTAAAAATAAAAGAACCAGTTTTTTTTCATTTGTTAGATGACTAGATTAGCGCATAAGATGTTTATTAAGTATAATGAACCTAACGCGTGATGTCAATTATGTATTATTATTGTTGTTTTGTAAATAGGCTTTACCGTATTAATTATTGAAAATTTATTCGGAAGATATACCTGATATATGTACATTAGGGTGACCACAACGCTCGAAGAAATTTTTTTTTTCGAATTCTTTACGGGGGAACCCCAAAAAAATGATCAGCTTTTGAATATTTTTAGATAGCCAAAATTTCAACTCGATTTGATAATACTATTTTTGTTAATTCTCTTATTCTAACACTAAATGCTAACACTCGCTCAAAGTTTCAAAAATCTCTGTTTTTTTCCCTGTTTTTCAAAGAAAAAAAGCTCTAGCTCCCAAACACCTGACTCAATTCTCACTATTTATGTATTAAATAAAAGGTAGTACTTTCATCAATACTCCATAAAAATATTAAACAAAAGGTAGTACGTTCATCAATACTCCATAAAAATATTATGAAGTAATTTACGTTGGAAAAAGAAAATTCGTGGGAAATTGATAGATAGGTGGGTACTGTGTTTAAATTTTTTTTATTTCAAGGAACAAAACATATAATAGTTTTCTTGAACAAAATTACTATAACATGGATGTTTTACATTACTAATACTTAATAAATGAAATAAATACATTACCTATAATCTAACCCAGAGATTTACATAAAGTGCCTTTAGAAACTCGAAAGCTGTAACAAGGTTAATTCTTCCAAAAAAAAAAAATATACTGTGTAACTGCATTTTAACTTTTTTTTATGCTTAACAAAAGTAAAAATGCAGTTACACAACAAAAACAAAAACATGTAAAAAGAAAAATTTATAACGTTAACACTTTTTGTTAACATTTTAATTTTTACACGGCAAAATTTGAGATCAGTCTCCTCGGATCATATAAGGTGTGCTGGAATGTACGTGGGTGAATTGAAGATTACTTATTTTTTTTTTTCAATTTCAATGAGATTTTTGAAACTGTGAGCGAGTGGCGGCAGCATTTAGCGTTGTCCAATCGCGCTGAAATTTTGGCTATCTAAAAATCTGCAAAGGCTGATCATTTTATTGGGTTCCCCCCATCCAATTTCGAAAATCGATTTCTTGCGGTCACCCTAATGTACATATATTTATATTTATATTTAGAAAATCAATTAATTAAAAATAAAGTCAAAATCAAAGATGCAATGTTAATATGTAAAACGGTTCAGAGATCATGAATAGGTATATTATGATAAGCTATTTCAAGGCCTGAAGTCCACTGCTTTTTAATTAATTATATTGGAATTTCCAATTATTATTATTTTTTTTTTCAAAATACCTACAAAGAAAATATTTAATGAGCCCAACACAAAAGAAGTCATCATTAAGAGACCTACATTTATAGGTGTTTGTGAACTCAAGTTATTTTTCTTAAGTTTGACAAAAGTTCAATGCAATGTGAAAATAGATGTTCTTTCATTACTGGTAGAAATTTTTAATGAATATCATACCACAAAGTACTCATTTTTCTAGATAAGGAAGACCTCATTTGACATTCTTCTTTACTTAATTCGATACTATGTCGATAATAAGGCCGAATTTTTCTACCTATAATTTCGAGGATAACCGTGGCGTGATGGTTAGTGCGATGGACTGTCATGCCGGAGGTCTAAGGTTCGATCCCCAGCCTCGCCACCTATTTATTTAAAAGAAAAAACGGCTACTGCCTCTTGCGAGGAATTGACAAATCCTGCAAGAGTATCTCCTGTCACAGAAAAGTGCCGCTCGTTAGCCGTTCGGATTCGGCAATAAACTGTAGGTCCCCTCCATTCCTGCAGACACGAAATCAGGAATGGTTGAGAGTTGTAAGTCACTAGGCCCTAGTTCTTCATGAGCTGTTGTGCCATCAAATTTATTTTTTTTTTTTTATAATTTCGAGGATAAAAAGTAAACAAATTGTTTTTTTTTTTTTAGAAAATATATTATGTACCTATTTTTTTTTTCTATAAATAATTCTATTATTCAATTGAATAAACCCTAATATAATCGATCTTCAAGGCAGCATCAGGACCTAACCAATGATTCCAGTTTTTATTCTGCTTATTCCAAAAATTTCTCATTGCCTTGGGATGAAAATTTATCCATGGCTTCTCTATCAGCCACAACGATGCATCATCTGGAAAGTCGTTGTGTCCACCTATACCATAACCCAATCTGATGTAGAACTCTTGATCGAACGGCGCCATTGCTGATCCTGTTTTAAGATACTCCCTATTTGGTAGATACTTTCCATTCACTTGCATATCCGAAAATCTTTCGTTATCCGGTTTAACACTGCAATATTCCTCATTGTCAACACTAAAAGTTATTTTATTGTTAACCCATTTCATTTGATATACATGAAAGTCGGCTGACCAATCGACAGGAAGGCCATTTCTTTTACACATTTTAACATTCCTATAGGGTAGGTCGGCGTTCAGAATAACTCCTGCAAATAATTCATTAACTAAATCACCACCATTATTGCGACTAAATGCAATTCTAATCTGTCCAGATTGATAATTTTTTGCACCGTACCGGGAATCAACTGGTTCTAAGAATAACTGCGGATAAACCCAAGGGGCATTTGGCATTTTAGCTCGGATTTCCACTTTTCCATGCTTAAAACTAAATCTTGCTTTCGTCGAAAACTGGGACGATATAAACGGAGGAAGAATATCAAGACTATTGGCCGTTCGTATGCAATCATCTGTATCCAAAATACCAGTACAATTCGGTCCAAGGCTAAATTCTTTGGTCAAAATGTCTGCACCATATATTCTTGTTAGAGGAACAGGCTTCAGGGTAACCATTCCGTTCCCAACTCTAAAAACTTCATTATTGAGCAAATAAATCACGAATTCATAGTCCGGTTGAAAAGCGAATCGTCTTTCCATCGACCATTTGCTCGGATCAATACCGTTCTCATTGAAGTTCTCTTCGAATATAATCTGCTCGGCACAGCGGACAGAAATGCCATTGTTAATGGTTGTAATACTCGGTATGCATTCACCTGGACGACGAGTATTACTTGATAAGTGTGTTGGAGTTACTGTTGAAGGTACCACAGAGAACAAAGGCAATGTAGCAGTGGTATTTCCTTCCTGCGGAGTGTATTGAGTAACTACATAAACTCCGTCATCCTCTCTATATCCTAGGCCATTGTAAACGACATAAGTCCAATAGTAAATTGTATCGCCAATCTTTAAACTGGTTTCTCGATCTCTAAAAGTAAACCTGTCGTATTTTGCTTTCACAATATCTCTTGCCCATTGTCCGGCTTCTAGACCTTCCATTTCTTCGTTAAGTTTACCATGGAAAGCGAAAAGCGTAATATTTTCATCAGCAGGTATAGACACCTCAAAGCCTTTTGGATAAAATATTTTAAACTGCGCATTAGGGACTTTGTATCCCACAGTTGATTCTGTTGTTGTCGATATCGCATAATCTGATCGGGATGAAAATTTTCTAACCAAATATTCTCCATTGTCTTCTCTGTAGCCTACACCATTGTGATTGACATAAGTCCAGAAGTAAATAATATCTCCTAATTTTAAACTAGTCTTATCGTCTTCGAATACAAATCTGCTATTTTTAATGGTCGTAATGCCCATCGACCACCTACCGGCTTCTAGACCGTCCATTTTTTCGTTAAGTTTGCCATGGAATTCAAATAATGTAACACCTTCTTCGGCAGGAATAGACACTTCAAAGCCCTTTGGACTAAATATTCTGAACTCGGCATGTGGCACTTTGTATCCCACAGTTGCGACTGTTGTTGAAAGAACATCAAACTGTTCTTCCGATGAATGCCGCGAAACCAGAATAATTCCATTGTCCTCTTTAAAATTCAAATTCCTGTGGATATCCATCTTTGGGAAATTTGAAACTGAGTTTTTAAACGCTTTTTCGGTTGTTGTGGTAGCCGCTGCTTCACCCTGCGATAGATACTCTCTTAACTGAAAACCTCCATTATCTTTTCTGCGAATATTCTCATGTTGGGAGCTAAGAGTTTTATATCTCACCGTTGCTTCAGTTCTACCAGAAACTGATTGTTCTTGTGATGGAAACTTTCGTAATAGAGAAGTTTCAGTGTCTTTTTTGCGCATAACATTCTGTGTGCCGGAAGTATTATATCCAATACTGCCTCTGGCTTTGTTCGAACCCACAATGTCTCCTTGTGTTGAATGATATTTCGATACCGAAAAAACTCCATTTTCTCCTCTGTAACCTATACCGTTGTGAATAACATATGTCCAGTAGTATATGTAATCACCAATTTTTAAACTTGTATGACGGTCCTCGAATACAAATCTTCCATTCTTACTTGTTGTAACATCTCTTGACCACTTGCCAGCATCTAAGTTATTAATTTGTTCGTTAAGTTTTCCATGAAAGGCAAACAAAGTGACACCTTCGTCAGCAGGAATGGACACTTCAAAACCTTTCGGATAGAATATTTTAAATTCAACAGTTGGAATTTTGTATTCGACTGGTGCAAATTCATTTGTAGGGGTCGTATTTTCATTGGGAAAAGTATATTCCGTTGCCACGGCTTTAGGAACTTTGTAAACAATTTGTTGATCGTTCTTTTCTGTATATTCTCTGACATTATAAACACCATCATCTCTATAGCCCAGTCCGTTGTTTATAGCAAAAGTCCAATAATATATTTTATCACCCAACTTTAATTTAGTTTGATCATCTTTGAATGTAAATTTACCATCTTTATGTTTTGAAATATCTCTCGACCATTTTCCTGCTTCTAAGCCATTGAAAGGTTCATTGAGTTTACCATGGAAGGCAAAAAGTGTCACATTTTCATCTGCAGGAATAGAAACTTCGAAGCCTTTTGGGTAAAATATTTTAAACTTTGCGATTGGAATTTCGTAGGCTTTGCTCGTATACACAATTGCGATTAACCACAAAATTGATAAAGACGCGATCTTTGACATATCCAGACGCTTTAAATTAATATACACGATCAAATGACTCGAGATTGAGAGATGAACTAAAACTAAACGGCATAATTAAGCAGTGTTTCGTATAGAGCCATCAATAAAATTCGGATATATTCAGGTTTTTAACTAGTAATCAACTTATAACACTAAGGCGTCGCGTCTCGTCTCTTAGGAGGGAATTCCACCATAAGAAATAACTTGTTCTGCAGAAATAACTATGTACACATATGTAGGTGTATTATATATACATTCAACCAATTTCCTGACATTTGATGTTATGGAGAAACGAAAATTATTAATGAGTCAACACGGGGATATCTTTTGGGATCAAATGGAAGGATAGTAGTTGGTATTTCTTATGAAGTGAAAAGTGCATGTATTAAAAAGTTTTAAGGTTTTTCAAGAAATCAAAATAAGCTAAAAGCTTAAATTAAATATTATAGATATTAAATATTATTAAATTTTATTTGTTATTTTTCGGTTTGCACATTTTAATAAAATAAATTAACATAAAAACAATACATACGTTCCCAATTTCTTGGAATCCAAATTAACTATCATGGCCCTTAATATCAAATTATGCCCCAAGCTCGACTAAACAAATAAGACATTGAAATGCCTATGGGAGTGGTAGTGTGACACCAGACTATTTTTCCAGGTCTGTTGTGTCGGATGATCAGTGTTCTTTAAAGATCGAGAAAGATGAGTAATATCGAAGAGGCCAAACTATAAGGTGCAGTTGCAGGGCTAATAAGGCTAATGAACTTAAAATGAATATGAATGGGGTTATCGCGAATATAAATTACACTGGGAATTTTTCCCCCCTCCGAAAATTGGGAACGTGAATGATGCTTGAAAGTTTCCCTCCGAATTAATTGTTATCGGAAAAAAATATATTTCAGGGGAAATTTGTTGTCATTGCATTGGATTTCTGTTCGAAGAAAATTTATTTCGGCGGAGATTCACGATCGAGGGAAAAAAATATTCAGGGCCCAATATCTATTTTATATAGACTTTAAAGAAAAAGAACTAACAAAATACCATAACAACTATATCTGAATATCTTATATATTGTAGTCTGGGCCCTATTTTGTAATTTATTACATTTTATTACTATTTTATTTTTTGACAATGCAAAGTAGGAGTGGAGTTGGTTGTTTCTCGTTTTACATAATCGATCTTTGTCGTGTCTATAGATTACTTTAGTATCGTTTACTTGCCGCCCGTTTAGTAATACGTAATAGGGCCCCTGATAAAAAAGTAGCGTATTCAAGTAAAGAACATAAACGTTGATTCATGTTGAGACTAACGAATTCTATCATGGATCAGTTATTGTTGCATTTTTTTAAATAATTTTTTTTTAAGCCTGGATAGATGAATAACAGAAACTTTGATTTAATTAAGTTCCAAAAACAATTTTAAATCTGCTTTAAAATAATTTGAGTCGGTTTTTTCCAAATAACTAAAAGTTTGGTTAGTAAACAGAAATAACAGTTGTTTTATACTTTTTAAACATTGAGTTTATTTAAGAAATCTACTATTTAAAGTGAACATTTAAAACTACTATAATATACATATAGTTAAGACATATTCTGTTAAATAAAAATTTTAATTTGTTAATATGTTTATTGCATAAAATTCTGTATATATTCTTCATTTTTTTTTATATTTTGTAACACAGTGAAAATAAGCTTGCATCTCCACAAATACAACCAAACAACCTAGATTTTAATAAAAATGAAAAGCAAAGTTTGTATTTATAACTTTATCCATAAATTCAGTTTAACACAATTAAAAGAAAAAACAAAACATTGTACCACTATTAACTGTTAGTAAATATTTCTTAAATAGAAATACATAATTTCGGTTTGCAATCGATATAAAATAATATTATTAATTTCGATCAACATTAAAGAATTGATTAATTGATAAGGAGGAATTTATACTTAAACTCATATCTGAAAGAAGATTCGAACACATGAATACCAGCAATGCATAGTTGATTTTAAATTGAATATAAATATAATTTTGTATCCATCATCTGCGTGTTTGCCAACACAAATAACAGAGGAAGTGTATTAGAGAAAATCGTTAAAACACTATTAGCTAGCAACAATAATATTTAAATTGAGTTCGTCTATTTGTTGTGAAGTCTACGCACATATTATAAGTTTCAAGTGAAGGGTATAAGTATAAATGCTGTTGTTGTGAAAACTAGAATAAATTCAAACGAAAAAAATTCTTTTTTTATTCATTATTATATTTTTTTATATAAATTGGTTATTCGCCCCCTGATTTAATGCCAGCATGCTGGGTTTCTGCGATTCACTTTTTACCAGGAGGCGCCAGCGGTTGACCGCGATCCTTTCCACGTAATTTTAATCCAATCACACGCTCGATCTTGCCGAGTATTACGTTGTTTGGGATACCTCGTCCAGCTTCGTAATCGGTCACCACTTGAGTTTTTTCACAAATTTTCTACAAGCAAAAAATTATGTTGTTTAAAAGAAAATGTCATACTGATAATAATCACACATACACACGCCTTACGTTTGTTTAAATTAATGAAAATGATCACTGGACTCAATTAAAAAAGTTATATTATAAGTTATTGGAACGAAGCCGATCGAATTTGACATTTTTATGATGCATATACATATAAAGAAAACAAACAAAAAAAACAACAACAACACAAACATAGTATATATGCCAGTAAGACCTAGGGTCTTATAAATTAGGCAATTGGACATTTCCCCGACATTTTTAATTTTTTTTAGAAATAAAAATAAAATCATTTTTCTCAAAAATGGCTCCACAGATTTTTCTAAAAGAATCAATAAATTTAATTAGGTACCTATTGGTACCTTTTGGTGACAATAAAATTTCCAAAAAATGGTTTTAAATGGTAGAATCATTTTCGTTTTTCTCGAAAGGAATTAGCTTATTTTGATAATTTTTTTTAAGGAGCATCTACTAAAAAATTCAATTAGTATTGTATACTAAATTTTGACAAATTTTTGATTAGGACTTTAAAAAAAAATGTATTTTTTAAAAAAAAAACCGCTCTTACGATTTTGGTTTTTTTTCTCAAAAACTAAGATTTGTTTAAGAAATCAGATGGTGTACTTTTTTTAGCTTTCAAAACAATTTAAGAAGATATTTTTTATAACTTAATCTCGAATTATGTTGATTTTCAATATTATTTCAAAAACTCTAAGTTCCATTATATGTTATGTTGTTAAATGTATGTATAGTATACACTGTCAGACAAAAAAAAGTGCAAAAATTATTTTCAATTATATTTTATTTAATATGATATGTTCTGATTTATTTTTCTTAAAAAAAATAATTTATTACTATTTTTCAGATTATCTTACGTCCACAGAAGTAATCGTTTAAAGTTATATACAAAATGTAGGTTAGAAATTAAATAAAATAGCAATATTCAAAGAAAATAGAAGAGACAAAATAAAGTGCAAATTCGAAAGATCATCACGTAAAATAGGAATTCAGTTTCAGAAAAGAAAAATGTTAATAGGTAGTGGCTTCTCCTTTATTTTGAATAACTGCAGCAAGACGTTTGGGCATGCTGCTAACCAGGTTCTTCAAGATTTGATCTGGAATTCTCTCCCATTCATTTTGAAGGCTTTCCCAAAAAGATTGTAAATTGCGACGTTGATCTAAGGGAATCCTTTCATCCAAAATGGACCAAAGGTGCTCAATAGGGTTTAAGTCGGGAGATTGGGTTGGCCATTCTAGTACGTCAACATTATTTTCGGTAAAAAAAACTGCTTAGCTACTCTGCTTGTATGCTTTGGATCGTTATCTTGTTGAAAAATATAACTTTACAAAGACATTCTAGAAGCAGAAGAAGCTAAATTTTCCCTAACAATGTTCACGTAACTATAGAACCCGTCATTTTGGTTCCAATTTTGACAATATTTCCAACGCCACTAAAAGAAAAACATCCCCAAACTATAAGTGACCCACCTCCATGCTTCACCGTTTTTTGTAAACACCTATGGCTGAGTCTTTCGGATTGCTTGCACCAAACTCGCTTTCTTCCCTTACAGTTTTTTAATTCAAATTTGGATTCGTCAGACCAAATAATGTTTTCCCAGAACGATTGTGGCTTCACTAAAAACTTTCTAGCGAAAGCTAACCGTTTTTGAATATTAACTGAACGGAGTAACGGCTTTTTCTTTGCAAAAAAGTTTTTTAAACCGCTTTCATGGAGTCGCCTTTGTACTGTCCTTGCTGTTATATTTAACTGCAGTTCTTCTTTAATATTTCTGGCGGAAGATAAAGGGTTCTTTCTAGCCTTAATTTTAATTCTGCGGTCATCAACTGCAGTTGTCTTCCGCTTCCTTCCGCAAGAAATTTTAAAACTAGCAACAGTTTCTCGTTCAAAGAAATTGAGGCAGATTTTTCTTACCATAGAAATGGATAATCCATATTTTTCTGCCAGTTTATGGAATATCAATCCACGTTCACGGTCCAAAACAAGCAATTCCTTCACTTCAGATGTTAACGGTTTCATACTTAAGCTTTAAGTAATAAAAATAAAATTTAACACGGAAATTATTATAAATTGGGATCTTTTGCTTCTACCTTTTTATATTTTATCAATTGTAAATATTTTTCTTTAAAACTTAAAACTTTTTGGCAGGGAATAATAAAAATGCACTTTATTTTGTCGCGAGTTAAATTGTATATGCTCCAAAAATACCGCAACTAATAGTAATTAGACATAACAATGGATTGTTTTTTTTTTTAAGAGTAAGCAACTGAGAATATGTGACGTCAGAACATGAAATGGAATGATAAACACTTTTTGCTTTTAAATAGCGGTAGTTTGAAAATTAATCTAATACTTTTGCACTTTATTTTGTCTGTCAGTGTATGTATACATACATACATATGTGCAGTGTGCTATAGTGTTCATTTTTGTACACACAATATACTATTTTCCACTTAAGGCTCCCATAAGGAATTATTTATTTTAAAATCAGATGAATAGATTTATGTATTCAGAGCAACTTAGTGCGACCCAGTCGTGCATGTTTTTTTTTTATATGTTCTTAAATACATATGCAATGCATATGTATGATTACTTTTATTACTTTTTATGATCAGCTTTTACTACAAGAGCAAGTTTGTGCGGTCCAATCGTGCATTTTATTTTATTAACGTAACAATTTGGTTTTAAATGTCAATCGATTTCAATGAAATTGTTAACTCCAAAGGTACTTGATGGGATCTTGACAGTCATACAGGCTTAATTTTATCAAACTGAAGTAAGTTTATCGAACAAATAGATTTGCTAAAAAGAATTACTTTTAATAACCGTTTACTTTCAATTTTTTTTGTTGTATTCATAATACACAGCTACTGTGTTTTGTTTTTTTTTTTTTTTTACTTGATTACTCATGGTCATGAATTACAAGAGTTATTATAAGTTTACTTTTTATGCGACCTTCGCCGGCACAGATGGGCATACTTCCGCTACTCAGAGTTTATGTAAAACCCACTTTTAGTTGTGAAAAACTTTTATAAATTCCATTTATGAGATATATACCAGAAGGCGACCGTAAGATTATATATCTCAGCTGTCGGTTACTAACCGATAAGTTAGCTTTTCAGGTTGCTTCGGTTCAGAAACGCTTTTCTGGTTTATTTTTGGCTAATTATTGGAAATTAAATCAAAGCAGACTTTCCTCTTTACAATACAAAATTATTCTAATCAAAAATACGATCCATTCCATATTTTTGACTCGTTAAATTCAAATCCAAAAATTCATTATATTTTCAGCCATACATTAAACAATAGCTTGATATATTTCATTTCTGATATTTTTCGTTTTATATAATTAAAAATTAGCAGGGCGAGATAAACATTGGATTTTTGTATTTTCATGCCCAATTTTCATCAAATATTGAAAATTATGAACTTTTGTTATTTATCGCATCTTATGTGAATTACCTAAAGGAAGACCCCACTTTAGGTGGCACAAACAAGTGGAGAACGACCTCAACCAACTTGGAGTGCGTAACGGGAAGAAGCTAGCTAGGGACCGAGCTGGTTGGAGGGGCTTGTTGGTTGAGGCCGTAGTCCATCCGGACCCATGTTCTGTAACTTCTCGCATGCATAAAATCGGTCGAGAAACGATGGAAACTGAAACAAAATACATGAGCTTTGTTCCATTTTTCAGCGTTTCTCGACTGATTTTTTCGATGTGAGAGTTACAGAACATGGGTCCTGGACTGTGAGCACCATCTAAAGTATGTGATTTACCTTGTTAGGTACTATATGTATTATAAAAAATGTAATTTTGAATTAACCGCTAACGGCAACTCAAGATGAAAATAAAAATCTGAAAAAATGAAAAATTTCTTGTTTTGTTTTCATTTGAAACTGATTTATGGACATCTTAATACTTTTAAATGCTTTTTTTATAAAGAATATTTCCTCCAGAGAAAATTCTGTTTGGATGATTTATCCTCGAAAAATATCCTTTTTATATAAATAAGGTATTTAAGTACAAGGAAACATTAAAATTTTGCCTTATGCCTTTTTCTGATACTGTAATGTTTTATCATATGATTTGAAAAATAAAAAGGTTAGGAATCGTTGACACTTAAAATATTTTTTACAAATAAAATTTTCTTTAGAAAAAATGTATGTATGTATTTATATTTTAACTAACCTACCCATTTATTCATTTCCTGGTGGAAATTAAGTATGGAAAACGAATGCTTTTTTAAGAAAAAATTTCTTCCAATAAAAATTTTGTTTATGAAAAAAATATATATATAGGTATTTCATGTGCATCGATTCGTATCCTTTTAATATTTCATATCATATGATCGACATGTATTATATAAGCTATAACCGGCCCCTTGGTGAGCACTCCAAAATATAAACTGAATGAAACAGGCATAGTGCATTATTAAAGTTTATCGTTTGATTTCCGTGGTCTCCTGTGGAACAATTAATTGACCAGTGGAGGCAATATCAACATCAAAGTTTTTTATAGACATGGAAAACAAAGACAACAAAGTATTTTCGGGCGACCTCAGTAAATTAAAATCGTAGGAATTAGAAAAATGGCTGCCTGTACTTCAATTGTAACTAATTGCGACTCACATTTTAACGGAAAAAAAATACTGGGCAGTATTATTGCACTACATGTTGGGTTTTCATTGACTTAGTTGAAAAAATGAATATGATTTAGTTGGATGACAACAAACGCACCAAAATAATAATTAAAAAAACACAAAATATAAAAACTTACCGTTGCCAAGTCTTTTTGACTGAGACCCTTGGCATTGCGGCCTTGCTGAATAATTTTGCCAACATCGAGTGGAATTTTATCATGTTTCAGTTCTTCAGTCTCACGGTCTAACTTGGCAGTATTCTTAGTGGTGACATGTTGCTTATTAGTTCCTGCGCCAACTGTAACGACATTTTATGATAATTCAATCTACGATTTCATCACCTAGCATGACGTATTAGAATAACAAATAAATTCACGCAAAATGGTGAACCAATTTCCCATTTGCCGGTAGGGAGAAAGAAAAATTAAAAATATTACAAATATTTTTGTATGTAAATTCTGAAAAAAAAAACATATAGCTAGGTACCACATAACTTTGGCAAACAATTTACATTTTTTGTTTTGCAGAGATTATGGAGAAAATAATAAAATAGCTATATCATCTAATTCATATTTACACTTTTGTTGAGTGTCCACTGCTACACCCTGACGACGTGCATGATTTATAGCACTTTCTGTCTTGAGAGTTGAAGCTTTCGGTGCTCTTTTACGTAAAACCGTAACTGTATCCCAATCGGACATATTGAAATCTGTTTTTGACGAAAAAAGAAAGAAAGCTCATACAATTTTTATTTAAGTTTGATTGAAAATGTAAGTTTTAATTACAGAAAATGTATTTTTTTTGAAAAATATAAAGAATTTATAGACAAAATCGTGATTTCAAGATAGTCGAAAATGTGGCTCTTTTTTGGTATTTGTGTAGGTAAATTTTAAGCAATGAAGTTGGAAGCGGTTTTAAAATAAAATGTGTGGAAGGTATGTGTTGTGAAATGGGGTTGACGGTTTGACTAGTGGTGAGTTTGAAGAATGGAGTCAGGAGAATATATATAGCACATTTTATAATACACTTGACCGCTCGTAAAAAATGCGATTTTGTTTGTAATTTTTAAGTACGAAAGCAAGAGAAATATATGATGGTGGAGGTAAACATAATTACTGCGGTTGAACAAATTGCAGAGCTGACGCCCTTTCTTTGTGTTTTTCTTAATTGGTGGAGTACCTTATATTTCAACTCGTCGTCCATTCTGCGAATGCAAAAGATAAAACCATACAAGAGATTTCAATTGTATCAAATTAAAAAAAAACAAATACAAATGCAATTCGAATATATGAATGTTCTGACAAACAGTATTTTCATACTTTTATCGTTTGTGTCTTGGGTACAATTTTTTTAATAAATAAAATAAAAGTTAGTTTAATGTTCTTCCAATCAGGTTTATGTGAAATTTAAGTTTAGTTTTTTGAAATTAAATTTAAAAAAATGATTATATGCCCTAAAAATATGTTCAGTAGCGGCCATATCCGGATTTATAAATCCGAAAATTTAAACCCATGTCCATATTATTCACTCTAAACCGTTTTTTATTTTATTTTTAATTTTCCACTTTTTTCTTACTTTTGAATTATAATTTATTTATTTTTATTTCCCATATGAATAACTTTTTTTGGAGTGGAAAGATCAAACACACTTGATACTTGTTACGAATATCAGGTTCAGGCTCATCTCAACTCGATGCAGGTATACAAAGGGTCGAAACGAACTTCAAGCTTACTTATGTCGTTTTCCGTTGGTCACTCCTAGCACTCTTTTTTCATTCGATCCACACTCCAAACAGTCCAAAAACCTTCCATTTGCTGTTCGGAGTGATGATTTAGGAGTGTTTTTTCACTCCGGATTTCATTAAGGAGTGCTAGGAGTGCACTCTGAAAACACACATACTTTTAAAAGTATGTGTTGGATTAATTGTCAAAATAGTAAATTGTCTTGGGATGTTCTGGAATTGAAATTATTGAAGAATTCATTTTAGTTTTAACTTCTACATAGATACACATATTACTGAAGAGAGTTTTTCATATTCCATTGGAATCAAAAAGGAGTGAAACACTCTGAAAATCCAATCGAAAACGACATTAAATACCTCATAAAAACGTAGTAATTTACTACGTTTCCATGTGGTATTTAAGCGAGCTTGAAGCTCACTTAGATCCTTTGTATACCTGCATCGAGTTGAAATGAGCTTGAACCGACTCGATTCCACTTCACGAGCGGAGTCGAGTCGAAATTTGTGCTAAAAAACATGGAGCTCTCAAATCTATGAACGAAAAACCTGGGTCAAAAATTCAACCCTAATCCAACTCGAGCACTCGATCCTGAATATAAACGTAGTAATTATGATGAAATTATGATCAGCTCTGTCACGAATTCCATCATAATAAGAAACTTTTAAGAATCCCGAGAAAAAAATATCACCAAACCCGTTAGTAATGACAACTTGTATGAGATATTTACTACGATGGATACTGATAGTTTGGATTCATAACAAGTTTCCGATTACGATGGAATTCATGGTACGGCAGGACTGGATTTTTCACATGTCAACTCCTTAGTACAAATTTCGCTCCTGTAGCGGAGTCAATTCGGTTCAAGCTCATTTCAACTCCATTAAGGTATGTATACAAAGGGTCGAAGTGAGCTTCAAGCTAGCTTGAATACCACATGGAAACGTTGTTTGATAAAAAAAACTTTACCTCGGGACGTACGTTTGTCACTTCTATGTTGCGTCTTGTCATCTTCCGTCAACTAAATTCTAGCCAAGGCCGATAAAATTTTTGATTTTTCAAAACAAATATTAACAAGTTTGTAAAATAAGAAATTAACTCATCATAAAAATGTACAACAATGAATGTATAGCAATCAAAGATATAAAACCTGGTTTAAAGAACATCAATGTTATTTTCATAGTACTCGAAATAGGAACAGCGACAGTGACAAAAGAAAATCGTGAAGTTCGTAATTTCAAAGTTGGCGATCCCACAGCTTGCATAAATGTATCAATTTGGGATGAGCCCGGCAAGCTAATCCAACCTGGAGATATTGTTAAGTTAACCAAAGGCTATGCATCCATTTGGCGTCACTGTCTCACTTTGTATTCGGGAAAGAACGGAGATATCCTTAAAATGGGTGAATTCTGTCTTACCTTCAATGAACAACTCAATATGAGCGAACCTAAACGGCCAGAAATACCAATGGTTTTAAACCCTCAGATGACAATACCAGGACCAGGCTTACTATCCAACAACGGCACCGCCAATAATGGTAATCAGATTGTTCAGAATAGACCTCTCACAGTCCCTTCTACTGCGCCGAATGCTGCTCCTTTAGCTGGCCAAGGGCAAAAGCTACAAACCCAACAAAGAACCATACCCACAGCTGACCCCAGCAAACCTATTGTAGGGATGTCAGGGCAATGCAATGTCCAGCAGAAGACCAACCGTGTTGCACGAAGCAACCAACCCCGAACGAACGTAAAGGCGGATCGCAGATAATAAACTTGCATAAGAATAGTCAAATACTTTCAAACGTGTGAAACTTGTAGAATAGCATTTTATAAATTTAAATAAATTGATGATTTTCAATAAAAAAAAAACAAATATTTGGATATGACTTTTGTTGCATTTAAAGCAAAATTAGGGCGAATCGGGGTTCCGTTGTAATTATTTTCTTTAAAATGTATTTCCCAGACTGGCTATGAAGATTGTTTTTTGTATTAAAATAAAGTTTTCGCATGCAACTCCTAATGGCGATGTAGAATAAATGCATGCACAAAACTATGTATAAGTAAGTATTCATTTACAAAATTATATATGAATATCTTGTACACTAGGATCAATTAAGACGAAATGCAGAAAACCAGATGGTTGTTGCATATTAATGTTAGTGACATTATCCTTACAATAATATGTATTACCTACCATTTAATAATGAACAACTCCACCAAATATCAGCCAATAATTTTTTTAACAAAGGGACTATTTTTATTAATACATATGTACATACATACATATATCAAAGAGGCAGACATGCTGCTTTGAGAAAAACTGCGTATTTTTATTGGGAAATTAGAATTTGTTTGGAGATTTTTCGAGTCCTTTTTTAAAAATGCCGTTAAAAATTTAGGTACTGCACCAAGTGTCTGCTAATATTTTTTTTTTGAATAAAATGGACTATATTTATTAATATATCTAAGAGGCAGACATGCTGCTTTAATTCATTTGTTTCCACTTCACTCAGTACCGGATTAAATCATTAGTAATAAAATGTCGTATGTGCGTTTACTTTGTCGTACGTGCATGGGGTGATAACAAAGTACTCATTTCCGTGGCGTATACGACAAAATGATTTTGAGGAAAAACCTCTATAATTTGAAAATGAAAACAGACTCAATAACTTGGAATACTTCAATCAAAAAAAAAAGATATTTCATATAATATTCTATAATATAAAAAATATAGAAAATTCCATCGGTTTTTTATGTAAACGTGAAACTTAAAATACCATTTCCCAAAAATTGCTCGAATGGCGTAAACGACAAAACTATTCTCAGACGACGATATTACTTTGATGAAAGCAACTTTTTTTTCGTTTGGAAGAAAGTGAATTTTTGTTTGGAAATTTTGAAAAACTTTTTTAAAAAGGTAGTAGGTCCAATACCAGATGTCTGCCAATCATTTTTTTATTATTATAAATAGACTATACAAATTAAGACTTTAATTTAGACTTATTATGCTTTAGGAAAAAGATTTTTTTTTTCACCTCCAAAAAATAACGTAATTTTTTTGAAGATTTGTAATTTGTATGGTTTTTTTTCAAAATTCTTCTGCAGCAGATGTCTGCCATTAATATTTTTGAATAACGGAAACTATATAGTATAACATACCAAAGAGGCACACGTGTTGCTATCACGTTGTAGAGGTCGATTTTTTCGACATTTCCCAGAGGTACTATCAGCTGAGATTATGAACTCCCATTTCATGCTCAGATCTTAGACACTTTACTTTAATATAAATCGTGCTGAAATGCCATAAGGCTGCCCTCTTGGACTATGAAATGAACTCCAAAATTATGTGTAAATTTACATTTTCATTTAAATATTTTCTAATTTAACTAGGAATTATTTAATTTCTCACAACATTTAATCAGTCTGTTAACTTTTGTTTCTTTGCAACTTTCTTCAAGTTTCGCAAACTTTTTGTTTTTTTCCTATTGGTTTTGACAGCAAATTCTGCGACGTCACAATGGGGCAAGATACCCCAAAAACTGGAATTAATTCAGTTGTTGAATTGCGAAAGCTAAATTATATTTTATTGCTTAAGAATCGATTATGAATGCTAAAAAAACACATTTCCCCTATTAAATTTCGTATTATTCCAACTAAATTACGAGATAACAAATTTCAAACCATTAGAGAACGGAATTTTATATAAATTTTCTCAAAAAGCTTATTAAACATAGATAATTTTTAAAAAATAAGATGAAGAATACAAATTTCTTCATTCTCAATTGAAGCCTGAATTTAAATTAAAACCTTAATTCGTCTAATGAGCAATCGTCATGACTTTCTGAGTTAGTTTCTAGAAGTCTGATGGTAACCCTGAATTGGACAAATCTAATATATAAAAATCTCGTGTCACGATGTTTGTGGTCCGAAACGGCTGGACCGATTTTTATGAAATTTGTTTTGTATACTTGGTAGGTATGATAATCGGTTTTTTAAGTATATTTCATACCGCAACGTGATTAAAGTGACCATAAACAGAAAAAATTGTCTAGTTTATGGACAAAAGTTTTATTTTTATTTTTGTTTAGATTTAAAATTAAAAAAAAATACTGCTTTTACTCCTTTTACTTTTCAAATCCAAATGTGATATTAAAAAAAAAAATGGAGCACGTATGAGCACCAGCTCTTTTAAGAATTCCACAGATAAGTTAGGTTATATGAAAATAAAATAACAAAATCTCGATGTGGAAGCGTGTGGAAAGTAGCTTTAAGCTTGATCTTTTAGACTTTTAGAAAAGAACTAAATTGGCACTTAATAATTTTACACACTTGGTTTTTTATATAAAATAAAAAAAAATAGTTCCATGATTTCAAATTTCTTATAACAATATAAAATAACGTAGATTTTACGCTGTCTATTCCATGTTCAATCAAGATTCTACCGTTATTTTTAAGAAAGTTACAGCTAGTTTAAAGGTAGAACTATAATTGTTGGAACGCAGCGTACCCAGCCGTACGAAACCACACGAATACAAGCAATTCAATAGACGCACACATAATTGCGTTTTGTTACGTTTCGTTCATTTTCGTTCATTTTTGCTTTCGGAGGGGAAGAGCGCTTCTCGAGCGCACCTTACGGAAGAAAATTGACAGCCACATGCAAATTGTTGTAATAAACTAGTCTCAAATCTCTCGTGCATTATGGTTTACGTGTGTATTTGAAGTTTCGGAAAGAAATTTTTCGTTCGTTTATGACATTAGTTTCCGACAGCGTCCACCTATTATAGTTCGACCTTAGTGCTTTAAACCTTTTTGTCAACTTTTTTTACATTACTCAATTGAAAGAGAACAAATGTGGTTATTTCAAGTGCACGTTTTGGAGTGGGAAATCATTCTTAAAAGTTAAATTAGTGTGGTATTGATACATTGGAATATTTTATAACGGAAAAGCAACAAAAAATAATCAGCTCTTATGCCCCACTGTGGCGTCGTACAACGTTTCTAGTTAACAAACAGGCATAATATTTCTTAAAGAAATAATTTGAACAAATTTTCATAAAATTACTCATGTATGTGAAACAAATTGAATACACCTAAATTAATATATAGCACTTTCTGAAAGAAAATGCGAAAATGAGGCATACAGAACAAAAACAAATTCGGAAGTTTTATCAGATGTAAAAAAAAAAACACTTTTTTTTGTAAACTAATGTCGTGTGCGATGCGAATCACTGGTTCAAAATTTCGATTAAATTTTATCCCAAATTGAATGAAAATAAAAAAATTAGAAAAGTTCACATGCAGAATTCGCTTTTACCACCCATATAACCGATTAGCACATTTTGATGGTATATAAATTGGAAAGGAGCATTCACGTAAATTTTGACTCCAAAAATCGTTAATTTTTTCAAAACGAAACTTAAGTTAAGCAGGTAAGACTTTCTTTCAGTTATTTGCAACTCGGAACTTAGTTGACTTTTGCAAAAACTCTGTGTGCTTTGTTGAGTTTTTCAGAATTGCCCAGATTTCAAGAATTTTTCTTATCAACCCTGTTAGATTTTTCATTGTTTTTTTTCACCATTTTGTATACCTCTTGAAGCCAAAAACTTATGGACACCCATATCTAATTTTTGGATTTTTGGTGTTTGCTGAGTTTTGAAAAAAAAAAAACACTCCTATAAATTTTAACATTTCCACGTAGGTCACCCCATTATAATTTCAAAAATTAATTTTCGGATGAAATTTGACGCGATTTTAATTCAATCCTTTTTTTTATAATGAAAAAAGTGCAAACTCTAATTTAAAACAAAATTTTGGATACAGAACTTCGAAATACAGAATTTTGGATTTCCAAATCCAAATTTTGGCAAATATATGTAGGATTACGATCCCATCCATACCCGTCAAAATATTTTTATTAAATGTCTTGAACATTTATAAAAAAAAAAAAAACAAGAAAACAACCAATTAAGCTATAGGTTTTCATATTTGGGCTAGATTTATTTAAAATTTTATTAAAATTCTTCATGTTTCTTTAAATAAACAAGAATTTAAAATGATAAAGATTTTATTTGCCAGCATCATTCATTCCCTTAGGAAGACTTAGCAAAGAGTTAATTAGCTCAGAATTCCGTTTAGTCACCATTCCTGATATTCCGTTTCCATAGTATTTGCAAGGATTATTAGAAACTGGAGCCTGAAGATTTGACAGCCAGTTAATTAATTCTCGAGTATACTGTAAAATATTAAAGGAATAAAAAGAATTTATTAAATATTGTTTTTAGATGATAAATTGGTGAAATTATAATATTAAAATTACTTCTTTATCTAAAAACCTTTCCTCGTCGGGAGTAGGTAATGCAGCTGAGAGTCCTAACCAAATGACAACTACAGCCAAAAAGATGATAGCCATTTTAACCATGTTTATTTTGTTCTATATAAAAGATTATGTTTATCTGGTTTGAATGCAAGTTGTAAACTGATAACAATCGTGGAGTTTTCTAGTTCTTTTATAGTAGTATAGAAGCCAAGCCAAAACCGATACCCACCACAAATTCAGTTTCAGGATATATATCGTTGGATAATGTAAACGGTTGAGTACCTAAATTAAATCAACCAGATAAAATGACCTTTTTCAATGTATAGATGTAGGTAGTTTACAAATTTTCGACTTCAAAAGAAAAATGTGCTGCTTTGATATATTTTCTGCACTTTATGATGTTACTATTTCTAAAAACAAAATTAATCGGAATTCCATAATTTTATCATGTTTGAACGTACGAACACACACACCGCAGAATACACAGACATCTAAAAATTATTGGATCGGGATGCTAGGGACATAGAAGCGTGGAGAATTGTAATTCAAGAAATGAGACCTACCCATTTCCTTCCCTCTATAACAATATTATTATTATTATTATTATTATTATAATTTATTAACTAGTAATTTAAATTACAAGGTAATATACATAAAAAGGAGAGAGCCTAGCTGCGAGGACTATTGGCTCTGCTTGTTATTAAATTTTTTAGACATTTAAGTTAAGGGTTGTAAGGAATTTGTTTACATTTTCAATATTTGAGCTGGTGGGGTTTTTTAATACGTCATAGATCGATATATTTTTGAAGATTGATGAAAGAACGGGTTTCGATGATTGAAAGTTTTCGAGGAGGTGAGTTAAACTCATGGTTGTATTGCAGGTGATGCATATCGGTGGATTGTTTTAGTTTAGAAGGTGTTTATGAGTTGCTTAGGTGTGACCAAGTCTTAAGCGGATGTAGTTAGAGATTTTTTGTTTTGACACGTTTGTAGGGTATTGGGGGTAGGATTTATGTTCGTTAACTTTTTTGTAATGGTGGTGGTAAAGGCCTTCCTTTTTCCAACACTTGTGTTTTGTTTTTCGGTCACAGTGATTCGTCTTATTCAATTCAAACGAGAATTTTTTCTCAAATGTGAATTTAATTTTTAATTTCTTGCATTAAATGTAAATAGTAGTTTATATTGAATTTTAAAGTTTTGTTTCGCTTATTTGTTCTTTTAAGAACGAAAATGATTCTCAAGAAGATTAACTTTAATTTCAAAGCAGCGAATAAAGAGAAGTCAAGCCATATAAAACAGTTTGATTTCTTTAAAAATACTGAAATAGTAATAAAAACAGTATTGAAATTCGGGATTTTTTGGCATTCGGAATTCTGGCATTCGGGATTTTGGTATTCGGGATTTTGTCCATTCAGGATTTTGTCCGTTTGGGATTTTGGCATTCGGGATTATGGGATTCGGTTTTCTCATTTTCAGCTATTTGGGATTTTTGGATTCGGGACATTGTCCCCTTCCCCTTGATCACACCTCCCCTCCTATTGCCTCGTTTGTTTCAAATGGAAAGTTAAAATCAAAATATAGGATAAGAAAACTTTCTGATTATTTTGATGCCAAAATTAAGCTTTTTCTATATATTATTATATCTGTCATTGTGTGTTTCAAGGTCAGAGGACAGAGGCACTTCTTATTCTTGACAAGAGTTACTCTTGGAAGAGACGAACATATTTTTCAGCAATTTTTAGCAGTGTTTTTGTACTAAAAAAAAGGCTACGATTAAACTTGTTTAAAAACTGTATCAGTCACTAATTATTATGCATTTTAGGCGTATTTTTTGGCAATCCCAGGGGAATTTGGTTAAAAGGTTATCTGCCTTATTCATAAACAAAAAATGGTTATTTCAGCTCTCGTGTTCTGGGAAACTATCATGAAATAACAATTTTCCGGACTCAAATGGAGCAGTAAGCAATTGCCTTTATTTTGAGTCCGGAAAATTCTTATTTCGTGGTGTAGCTTCCCTGAACACGAGAGTTGATGAAATAACCAATTTTTGTTTATGAATAAGACAGTATGAGTATAGGTTTGTGAGAACTTAATTTCCTTAATTTTACTACTGTTAAAGAATTAGAACAAAATATTATTTTTCTATTTCTTAAACCAGTGACTTTTTCGCCAAATTTTATCAATATCAGCTCAATAATAATTTATTCGAAATGCCACCCCCTGATGGAGTGCGGAGCAACTAGAATGTGCTATTCTCTTCATCCCTTTTTCTGTAATAAGTTACCAACAAAAATTTTTCATTATTCAACTGATACATTTCTTTTAAATACTAACTAACAATGGGGGATGCGATATTATTTCATCACAGCTTGTTCTATTCTGCTGGTGACAAGTGCTTTTGCAGGTAAAAGGATGATGGAGCCTTATTTATTTTTGTTATAATAAAACTTCATTTGCCAAATGCAAATATGTATTTTGGTTTATTTTTATTACGTTTTTCTAGACTAAGTTCTCATTTGTGGGTGACATGTGATGAAGACACTAGGAAAAAAGTATGGTAGGTGTATTAAACGTGTACCTACTTTATCATACAAAATTGTTAAGATATGAATATATGTTCGTTTATAATATTTAGCGTAAAGCGTAGCCCTCGTACCTGAAAATTTAAAAAATATAAAAAAAGGTTATGTTATGTTATACGCAAATGTCATAATAGAAAACTGTTTGTGAGTTAAAGTTCATATACAGAGTTTATCGTCTTGCAACGATAAGTGAATAATAAGAACAGTGAAAGATATGTATGTATATTAATTTTTTAAATCGTGGGTACACACACATTGTTCTTATGTTTTTCTCAATTATTTGGTTTATTATTTTTGACACATATCAAATGAAATGTTTTAAAACAATAAAAATAAAAATTAATGTCGAATTCCTTTTAAGAAAAAAATCGATTTTTTCAGAAGAAAAAATCGACTTTTCTGGACAAATCCCTTGTATTAAAAGAAAAAAATCGATTCTGTTTAGAAAAAAAATCGAATTTTTTTGGTAAAAGGAATTCGACATAAGTCATATTTTTGTGCAAAAGATCTACTAGTGTCGAAATCCTTTTACCAAAAGCATTCGATTTTGTTTCTAAACAGAATCGAATTTTTTCTTTTAATACAAGGGATTTGTCCAGAAAAGTCGATTTTTTCTTCTAAACAAATCGATTTTTTTCTTTAAAGGAATTCGACATAGGTTTATTTTTGTTTTAATTGTATAAAAATCTTCATTAACATGGCATTTTATCAATGTCTATTTTTAACAAACCTTATTAGAATAGTTGTTGTATATTTAAATAATTTATTTATTTAAATAATTCATTTCTGGCTTAACATTTTCCTGTGGTAAAAGCTTACAAAACTTTAAAAAATAACTTAAAACCAATCCAATTTCTGAATTTAAACAAAAATTGTCATAACATACTTGTACTCGGTGTCGTATACTTATCATTATGTTTGTGTTTATCCGTTAATATCCTATACCTATAATAATCACCTTTTATAACGTGCCTGCACCACTGGGCATGAACGATGCTCGGATTATGAACATGACTTTAAAAAAAACAATCCAGACACTCAAATCCATGTCAATGATCTGACGTATCCATACACCATAGTCCCCTTTCACACAGGGCAACTGAGTTGCCGGCAACAATTAGTTCGTTGGCGAGAAGGGCAGGAAGAAAGAGGGGGAAATGAAATCTCCCCGGTCAACAAATTCAGGAGATTTTTTTAACGTTTCTCTTTACGCTACGTTTGTGTGCGTTCAACCAAGGTAGTTTAAAAGGAAAATAAAAAAAATCTCCGGGTTTTTGTTGCTTGCGTGTGAAAGGTACAAGAGATTGTTAAGGAGATTTAAAGCAAATGTCAAAAAAATCACCAGCAACTATAGTATCTTCGTGTGAAAGGGGACATACAATACAAATCGTTTACTCTAGCCCGAAAAACACTTTCGTGTCTAATTTGGAAGAAAAGTGGACATTGTTCTGATTCAATTAAGATTTGATGATATCTCATTGGGACCTTAAGCGCTTTAACATAATAATATTTGTGGTGTCGATATAGTATTCCATCAAGCATTTTGAAAAACTGTAGTGATTTTCTTTGATTACCTTTATTACTAATTCTTAATAAGTCATTGTCCCAGGGTTTATTTTTACCTATATTTAAGGCGGGTTCTAAAAATTCAATTGAAAATTATAGAGGAATATGTAAGACACACGTTTTAAGTTTTCTCACATTGTTTTTTTTTTTTCCATAACCGGACAAATTTTTGTTTTTGTGTGTGTGTATTGTGTCGTTTTTCATTTTAGAAAAGATTTCATGTTTTTGTGGAAAGATTTGCACTTTTCAGTTTAATGTTTTTTTTTCACAAAAAGATGCGTTCTAGATGAGATTTGAAGACGAAAGATGCGATCTTTCTAGTTTGGGAGATTTGATCGGTACTTACCCATACATGTTAATAGACAAATTGAAAACATCTTTGCTTTAGTTCATTGACTGTCTATATGTATGTGTGAGTTTTATCGTCACTGATACTACCGAAATATGGGCCGACATGCCAACATGTTTTATTCAAAAGAGCAATTTCGGATTTTTAAAGAAGATTTTTCACATAGCAATAAAAAACAACATTATTTAATGTCGAATTCCTTTTACCAAAAAAAATCGATTTTTTTTCTAAACAGAATCGAATTTTTTCTTTTAATACAAGGGATTTGTCCAGAAAAGTCGATTTTTTCTTCTGAGCAAATCGATTTTTTTCTTAAAAGGAATTCGACATAAGTAAATAAATACATACATACATGCATATGTATTTATGAGGTTTATAACGGATATTTCTTTTCATAAAATGATAAATTTTATATATTCAAAATGGGAGTCAAATTACTTCAACTTGTTTATTTTATTTTACATAAAAATTGTTATAGGGCATCAATTTTTAAAAATTTAATTAATTAAACAAAAATTTAACTTATTCTCTTACTATTCCTGTTGCATCAGCAACCGAATTGTACTTTGAGCGCAATAGCAACTCCTGCTTATTCTTAACGAAACATCAATTTTGACATTTAACTTTCTCTACAACAATATCTACAAAACTATATATATGTGAATTTACTAACCTCGTGGATAACCTTTCTTACTTCACTTTGAATTCTGCTTTCTTGCTTAGAGGTTATCCGCCATCTTATAATTTGTTAATTAAAGTTATATTAAGTATTAGTCATTTGGTTTTCTTTTTAATTTATGAGTTAAGTCAAAAACTTAACATTTGGCGACGAGGATTGTTGGATTAGTATAATGTCCAAAGAAGCTATTGAGGAATTGCTAAAGCAGCAGAAGACGTGGATGGAGGGACTGCTGGCGTCGAACAAAGATTTCTTGGAAACAATTCTCGAGAAAAGTAAAGTTGCTTCTACTGATTCGCCAGTGTCACCATATCGTGTGCCAGTTCCACCATTTCGACAGTTTAACTCGGAGAAAGAGAGTTGGGAAAACTACCTTTTCCAACTGATGCAACATTATACTGCAAATGCCCTGGTTGACGATAGCCTGCGTAAATCACATTTTCTGTCAGAATGTGGCCCTGATGTCAATGAACTACTCAAAAAGCTTTTTGAAACTGGAGACGTAAGTATGCACACTTTTGAAGAACTGACGGTAAAACTAACTCGACATTACTCAAATAAATTACATGTTCTGGCCTCACGATGTAAGTTTTTTCAAACAAAGATGTCTCCCAATCAATCATACGCAGAGTGGATTGCGAATCTAAGAGGGATAGCAAGAAGCTGCAATTTTGTTTGCCCCAAAAGCGAATGCGGTCATTCGTATACCGATGTGATGATACGTGACATGTTGGTCTTTCACACCCCTCATGACACCGTCCGCAATGCAGCGACCCAAAAAAAAAATCCAACTCTGGAGGAAATTGAGGATATCGCTATGGCTTATGAATCCACTCAGCTCGCGACTGAAATACTTAAAGACAGTGGAAAAAGTACATTTTCAGCTGAGGTGAATTTGACCAACGTCAATCAAAAGTCCAAACGAACCAATGACTACCAAGGAAGGAAGTCTTGTCCAGGTTGTTATTTGCACCACGAACGCAATGATTGTCGGCACCTGGACTCAGTCTGTGATCTCTGTAACAAAAAGGGACACATCAAAAGTGTTTGTATGTCAGCGTCTCGGTCCGAAGGCGGAACGTTTAAGAAGAAAAGTCAGAAATACAAGCGATCAAAGTCTCGAGCTCGGGCAGGAAAGCAATCAACCTCAGATGCTCGTCGAAACAACCACGAATCAGCACACTCGATTCATCAAATAGTAGAGGACACGTCATCAAACCTCACCGAGAAGACAATGTCAGAGGAAGTTTCGTCAGCTTGGGAAATGGAGCGTAAGGGACGCAAGATGTTTATTCGATTGGACATTAACCAAATCCCAACTACTTTTCAAGTAGATACAGGAGCAACTTCTTCACTCATTGGCTTAAAGACGTTCCGGGAGTTCGATAATCTGGAGCTACTCCCAACAACGCGAACGCTCAAGGCTTATGGCAACATGGCTGTGCCTATAAGAGGTGAAGTTTTGGTGACAGTGAAGTGGCGTGACGAAAGCAAACAACTTTCTTTACTTGTAGTTGACAGTACAAGTGCTTCGAACATCATGGGCCTTGACTGGTTCGAAGCTTTTCAATTTGAGGTTAAGTATCCACACGAAGAAAAAATTCTCAACTTGTCGGACGAGTCACGTAATGAGCTTGCAGAAGAAGCAAGTAAGCTTTGCGAAGAATACAAATCCGTTTTTGGCACCGAACTGGGATGTAGCAAACATTTTTCTGCTCACTTAACAATGAAATCTAACTGTCGTCCACGGTATTTTAAATATCGCCCGGTGCCCTTCGCTCAACAAGCTGCTGTCAAACAAGAGATTGAAAGACTTGTCCATCTGGGAATTTTGCGTGCTGTTGAAACCAGCCAGTGGGCAGCCCCCATCGTGGTGGTCGAAAAGCAGAATGGAGATCTCCGACTGTGCGGTGATTTCAAGGTCACCATAAATCCGTATTTGGATATCGATAGACATCCCGTTCCACGAATCCAAGAACTTTTTTGTCGTCTCCAAGGTGGACGTTTTTCACAAAGGTTGACCTCTCTGATGCTTACCTTCAAATACCATTAGATGATGAATCCAAGCGCCTGTGTGTCATTAACACTCATCTTGGACTTTTTGAGTATCAGCGACTTCCTTTCGGGACGGCGAGCTCGACGGGAATTTTCCAGCGTTACATAGAGCAGCTGACTGCTGACCTTGATTTTTGCGTCTCATACTTAGATGACATCATTGTGGCGGGCCGAAACAATGCAGAGCATTTGAAGAATCTTAAAACGCTGTACCAACGTTTTGCTGATCACGGTTTGAAGTGTCGTTTGTCCAAATGCAAATTTGCTGAAAGCGAAATAGAGTATTTGGGACACATTATCGACGACCGTGGTATCAGACCTTCAGAATCAAGACTCAAGGCCATTAGCAACCTACCGAGACCAAAAGATCTAAAAGAGTTAGAGGCTTTTTTGGGTAAGTTGAATTATTACAATCAATTCATACCGAACTTTTCACAGTTAGCTGCGCCGCTAAACAAGCTTAGAACTAAAGCAACATCATTCGTTTGGGACCGTCAACAACAAAAATCGTTCGATGATTTTAAAGAGAAGATCATGAATATTTCTAGACTGGTTCACTTTCAAAATGATTTGCCTCTTTCTCTAGCGACGGATGCCTCATCACACGGCATTGGAGCGGTGATTTCCCACCACTATCCCGATGGCTCCGAGAAGCCAATAGCGTTTGCTTCCAAAACGCTTACGGACACGCAAAAGGGATATAGCCAGATAGAGAAAGAGGCCTTGTCAATCGTTTATGGTGTAAAGAAATTTCACCAATATCTCTACGGCCGACATTTTTTTGCTCCGAACAGGAAATTACCTGTGATGACAATTCAACGATTACAGCGATGGGCTATTCTACTTATGAGCTACACCTATACTATCCGATACAGATCAACAAAGTTGCATGGAAACGCCGACTGTTTGTCGCGTTTGCCTCATGGACCAGACGAGGATTTTGACAAATCAGAAGAAGAAACCGTTCATCTTGCCAATGAGGTCCTTGAGAGTTTCCCGGTGAGAGCCCATGAAATCGCAGCTGAGTCAGCACGTGATCCAATAATAAAAAAAGTCATTTGGTATGTTCAGAATGGTTGGCCAAATTTCATACAACCATCTGAGTCTGAGTTATTACCGTTTTACCGTAGAAAGTTCTGTTTAAGTGTGTGTACTAATGTTCTTCTTTTTCAGAGTGAAAATTTTTGCAGGGTTGTTATTCCTAATGCTTTACAAAAAAGAGTTTTACAGATGATACATCATGGCCATTGGGGCATGACCAGGATGAAGCAGATTGCGAGACGTCACTGCTGGTGGCCTGGTATCGATGACCAGATACAGATGACAGTGAAGGAGTGCCGCGCCTGCCAAAATAATGCCAGTCATTCAGCCAAGGAATATTCTAGCTGGCCTATAACTACTGAAGTTTGGGAGCGAGTGCATGTCGACTTTGCTGGGCCATTTAAGAAGAAGATGTGGCTTATCGTTGTCGATTCAAGTTCTAAGTTTCCGTTTGTGGTTCAGATGTCATCGACCACATCATCTGCAACATCGCAGGCATTGCAAACTATCTTTGCTCTGGAAGGCTTACCCAAGACCTTGGTTTCCGACAATGGGCCGCAATTCGCTTCCAAGGAGTTTGAAGAATTTTGCAAACGGAACTCGATTCAACACTTGACATCAGCACCGTTCAACCCGGAATCGAATGGAGTCGCCGAGCGAATGGTGCGCACATTCAAAACTTCTCTTGCTAAAATATTGGAAGACCCGAATCAAAAAGATGACGCTTTGGCTATCTTTTTGTCAACATTTCGCTCTACACCTGATAGCTCCGGGGTGTCACCAGCAGAAAAGCTTCATGGTCGAAGCCACCGAACATGTCTGTCCGCTATGATTCCAGAAAAAATTAGTGATGCAAAACTCAGCAAAAATAAGACGAAGTTTTTGCCCCAACAACAAGTTTTTATTCGACAGTACCTAAAGCAAATCAAGTGGATACCTGGTGTCATCCTGAGAGCACTGGGAAGAAGGATGTATCTCGTCCAGTCTGAAAACCGGATTCAGAAGAGGCATCAGAATCAAATTCGTACTCGAGACAGTCATCAATTGTCACAGAAAAAATCTGATGGTAATTTTCAAGTTATAAATAATCAAAATCCTAATGACATTTCAGAAAACGAGGTTCCACAATCTCCTCAACGAGAGTCGCAGTCCACAGAGGATTCCCTTGTTTTTTATAGTCCTACGGCTGAGAGACCTGTGGATCTAGTTTCGCCATTTTCTACTCCCCAAAGACGAACCAGCCCACAAGTGAGTCCGTCCCCGCACCATGCAGCTACCATCTCACCAACCGCAACTCCTCAAAGACGTGCAAGCCCACAAGAAACACAGGATGGAGCTGGGAATAGCAATCAAACCCCTGCCAGACATAACAATGTTTTGAATGAACATCAACCTAGAAGAGCTGAGCGTTTACGTTTGAAGCAAGTCAAATATGGTCCTTAATTAAACGTGAGGGAAGCTGTTGCATCAGCAACCGAATTGTACTTTGAGCGCAATAGCAACTCTTGCTTATTCTTAACGAAACATCAATTTTGACATTTAACTTTCTCTACAACAATATCTACAAAACTATATATATGTGAATTTACTAACCTCGTGGATAACCTTTCTTACTTCACTTTGAATTCTGCTTTCTTGCTTAGAGGTTATCCGCCATCTTATAATTTGTTAATTAAAGTTATATTAAGTATTAGTCATTTGGTTTTCTTTTTAATTTATGAGTTAAGTCAAAAACTTAACAATTCCAAAATCTTGTCTTTCCAAAAATTTGAAGTAAAAAGGACATTATACAAAAAAACTTGATCCGAAACAAAGTTTTTATAATAAAAGAGGATATTTTGAACTTTTGAAGTAGGTACAATAAAATAGGATGCAGAGGTCCAATATTTTAACATTGCTGTTAAGTACTTCAACGGCAACGGCAATTTATTGACAACATTCTGAAATCAATTTTAAACTTGGCAGAGCACCTCTCCGTTTATTTTTGGAACTTAGTTTTAAAATATTTAGAACTTGATAATTTCTTCACTTCTAATCATTTCCTTATGCCCGTAGTATTCACGCCGCTTAAAATCGGTTTAGATTCAGAAGTCGGTTTAAAATTTTTAAACCGACTAATCGGTAATATTCACTCACTTAAACCGACGTCAACCAAAAAACAAAATTTTAAACCGAATGATCGGTTTAACTATGATAAACCGACTCCAACTTAAAGGAGGCATTTTCGTGTCGTTTAGTTACGGTTTTAAGCTAATATTCAGCATTTTATTGGTTTATTCAGTCAGTGCTAAATATTCAATCATGTGATTTTCGGCGATGTTGGCTATCCGAACACACTATATTTGTGCACGTTATTCACACATAATGCACTTTCAAAATTCAAATTTTGTTCACAAATAATTTGTATCTGTCCAAACTGAATTTCAATGGTCTGGCAGCAGATAATGCACTTTAAAAATGCTGATATGTACAATATTTTTTTTTGTTATAAAAGTGCATTATGGTAGTGTAATGTTCAGTGAAGCTGAAGATCGCTGCATTTTAATTTTTTTTCCTTTAGAGTACGAGATATCGATAAGTATTGAAGATAGCGATATCCGCAACTTTTTTCAAATTTTACCTTGTTATATTTTTTTTAATGAGTTTTTAAAATTTGATTTTTTTTTTTTTTTTTTTTTAGATGGGGAGATATACCAAACTTACTGTTTTATAATCAAAATAATAATTACCCTAGGTAGAGCATACCCAACTCTCGGTTTAGTTCGGTTAAATGTAGTTGGTTTACGGGCTTTTAAACCGTGTTTTGAACGACGTGAATATTACGGCAGTTATAACTCGGTCCAAGGGCCAGTTGTACAATCGTGGTTCAAATTTTGATAATAGTGAACTAAATGCCTGAACCATCGCTAAACCTTAGTTAATCCGCCAAAGTTTGTGAATTAAAAATCCTGAAACACGGATCAATATTCAACCCACGATTGTACAACTGGCACTAAAGATCATTAGGGGTATTCACGATCCGGTGCAACAAATCTATTCAAATTGCAAAATTTATTTATTTAGTAAATCATGAACGCAATTTATCTATTCCGTTATAACACTGTAGAAAATACACACACGAACGACGCTGACAGCAAGAATGGCATTTGGCTTCCTATCAAATACACGTTTGCAAGTTTAACAGCCATATTATTCACATTGCTATCAAATACACGTTTGCAAGTTTAACAGCCATATTATTCACATTGGATTTAAATTGAATTTAAGTGAACTTTAAATTCAAGTGGATTTATTCAATCCAAAATCCATTAAATCCATGTCCATATTATTCACTCTAATCCATTTTTTATTTTATTTTTAATTTTCCACTTTTTCTTAATTTTGAACTAGAATTTATTTATTTTTATATCCTATGTATGAATAAAATTTATTTTCGAGCGCAAAAATCAAACATTCTAGGCGAATATAAATTGAGTTTAAATCTAGATGTAAGTACTTAAACTGTCCTCCGGAGAGAAGTTTAAATTAAAGTGGATTTATTAAATCTGGATTTAAAAAATTGGATTTAACAGTGGATTTAATGAGTGAATAATATGGACTTGGATTTAATTTTTGGATTTACATTAAATTACCAAACACAGTTTTTTTACACTTTTTCGCACACAGGCATATCGCATATTTTATGTCGTTTTTCTTTTGCAAATAGGGATTTTGATCCCGGATCACGAATTTTCTTGGCAAAAGAAACGCAGATTGGATTTGTTTTTTGTTTGCAAATGTGTGTGTGGGATGTCAAATTTAATTTTGTCAAAAATAGTTTTATTTTAATAAAGCAAAAAATAATTTTGATAGGCAAAGAATCGAAAACGAAATGCAAATGAAAAAGAAAATCACAGAATCACACAAAAGCACAAAATGACGTTTTAAAAATAGTGTGTGTGCAAGTGCGTGTTTCATGTAGATATCTCTCTTTAATTCGGGATCAGAGATTTTGATCTCGAATTGTCAGGGATTGATTTTTTTTGGTTGAATGAAATTTTTTTTGGCTGAAAGAAAAACGACATTAATTTTTTATTTTGAGTGTAGCTAAGCCCTTACTATACTTACTGCAACTGCAAATCGGCTCATCTAAGCCTCTGGTCAGTTTAGCTGTCATTACCAGCTGTCACTACTGTCATTTCTTTGGCTTTGCTTCCAATTTAGCACGTCACTAGTTTTCTATACAAATTTTTCTAGCAAAAAAGTTACCAAATAATTTATTTATTAGCGTAATTATTCTATTTAAATTCTAAGATCGAAGTGCGTACACATAACAAATAGTTTATTTATTCAAAAAAAAATTGAAAGCAAAAGCTAATTACAACAAAAGAAATAATTTTCCATCGTTTGCTTGTTTTTTTTTTTTATTTCTGCCAATAATTTTTTTTTCTTCACAAGTCCAAGGAAAAGCAAAGCAATGACCCTTAAATATTAACTAATAAAAGAAAAAAAAAGTAAACTAAATGCTCTTGCTGTCGTCATTTTCGGCAAAAATCCAAATGCATCAATAAATTTTTTAGCATGGAAAAGTTTCCACTAAAAGGCAATCGGGCAGTCGCTGCTGAAGGAAATAACTATATCACTGCATATCAATCAGTTCTCAAAAAGGTAAGTACTAAAAATGTAAGAGATGTAATGGTTCTGGAATGCATTTAGGTACTTTAATATTAAAAGCATCAATTGGCTAAAGTTTTGTGTATACAACAGTCATTGATGTTTTTAAGATTTAAATAAGTGCAACGCAAAATATTATGAATACTACACAAAAACGCCCCATTTTACAAAAAAAAAAATATTCACAATCTTTTTTATAGGTATTCGGTATCATGTTTCACTCGTCAATATAGAAGTTGCACCTTCACTTGCTTACACTTCGCTTGTTAGATGGTAGTAACAGGTAGAATGCCCGGTTATTGAATCATTACTTCATCTCTTATTTTTTAAACAAAAAAGTAGTGGAGTATAATTATAAAATGAAAGATATTATTTTCAGTGTATGCAAGGTCACGTGAATGAAACTTAAGCTTAGTTTTAACGCATTTCGTAAAAGTTTTCCTACTTTATCATTAGGATTGTTCGTGGTCAAAACTGCGTTTATATTTCCATTTGTTTGATCAAAATAAATTCCTTTTTTATAACATTTAAATTAAAATCTTAAAATCTACAATTTGATTTTGTTTATAAGAATGCTTCTTCCCTATTCTGCCTTAACTACAATATTTTTGATTTGATCACACTGAATAGAAAAATTCTAATATTCATATATGTACCTATTTTTTTTGTTATTAAAAAGCTCTATCTATTTCTCTGTCTTTTAAAATAACGCTAAATCGAGTCGAGGAATTTAAAAATTTATTTTAATGAAGGGTACTTACGTTATTGATATTCAGATGGCTACAATTTTTGAAGCAGCAACCTTGTAAATACTTAGTGATTTGATAACGTACATTGTTGTTCATATATGTACATAGCTTTTATGAAATATTCATCATAATATAAACATTGCATATGAGCCCAACAATTAATATCTGAAAGGAATATGTACCAATTTGTAAATTTTGAAGTTCTAGACACAAGTGGTAATGCTGGTAAAACTGTATGGAGATATATCGCGAAAACTTGTTTTCAGCACAAATTCTAAGTTATAGACTGTTGTCTCTTGAAGTTGGTGAAGTGCAAATAAGATTTTTAATTTTCTTTTTTAAAAGTAATTGTAAAAAAATATATACATACAAATGTCAATAAAATATTTAATTGACATGTATGTGCATACTCTTACAAAGCTCATTGGCAATATGTCAATATATCAATGATTTTGATTATCAATTTATTATTATCAAAAATTTAAACTCCTTTGTATGAATCTGGACCGTTTCTATTTGAATTGGACGTCCTCGATGTTTTTAAAAATAAAAATTGTTAGATCTTAATGGGCCTCTGACCTATAAAACTCAAGTCCCGATTTTTAAGGAAATTTGTTAGTGGCTTAGGCTATAGGTCGAGGTACAGAAAAACGGAATCTCGCAGGACCTATTTTTTTCATGTTCTATAGTCATCTTAACCCACCTAAATACAAACATATATGAATTCACTTATACCACTTCTTGCGAGAAATTGACAAAAAGTACCTCTTGTCATGAAAAGTCACTCAACTTTGCTGTTCGGATTCGGCAGAAAATTGAAGGACTCGTTTTTAAAGCTTGTCAAGTTTAATTCGATTTTATTTAAACAGGCTTCCAGGGAGCAGTTAAAATTATTACAGTCGGGTGTAAACTCAAAATACAAAACAGAAGCAAGCGACAAAGAAAAAAAAAACATTTTTACAAAAATGTCAAATTATTGATATAACAAAGCTTTTAATTGTTTTTTCAATTAAGTTTTAACAGATTTACATGCATTTTAGTTATTTTTATACCACCTAGTTTTTTTTAAAGTGAACATTATGACCATAAGTTTGAATTGTCGGGTCTAAAAAATGCGGATTAAAGGACAAATTTAAAATTCATTTTCACCCGACCTACACCTGAAGTCAATAATATGGCTGTAAAAAATATTAATTTTTAAATCGAGTTCGATTTAACTAATCCAAAACTTACTTTTTATTACCCAGGTTTACATACATATATTTAAATCCCATAAATTAAAAAATATATGATACTTACGTCAATTTTAATTATGTACTATTATTTTTCGAAATACGCCGCGCCGCCAGGAGCCTGTGCTCTCAGCTCCACCAATGAAACTGATTATGGATGCATCATATGATTTTCTTGTCTTGTATTCGATTGGTTTATACTTTGTGTACAGTGCTCATACGACAATTTACCTTAGTTCTACCTTTTTTCGATCTGATTTTAATTTTTGTCAAAATTCACTTTGAAGATTGAAATTAAACCACCATCAGATAACGATGTTAGGCTGCTCGGACTAAATTCATACGTACGACGATACAAAATAAGAATGAAATTAGACCGCGTGGACTTATTTCCGTGAGCCAAGTTCCAGCGTTTTTGCTCTTTTACACAAAGCGCACATCTCTTTTTGACGATTTTTTTAAAGAAATCTCCAGAAACGCCATCCATCAACTTCAACAGACTAAAGGAATGCAAAATGATGCTTCAATTCGTAAACCCTTCTGTCTATTTGACGCTTGCCATCGCGACACGACAGTCCCTCATTGGTCTTACTATTCGTTAATTTGGTTGGTTTCAATGTAAAGTCGTCTACTATTTTCTTAACAATTTAAGTACAAGTTTGTAAATGATTTTCCGAAATATTTAATTAATTTTGTGCTATCGTTAATATAAAAATAAATTGAAAAGTGAGCATTGCTAAATGTTGCCCCGTGTCGTTGTCTTTAGATACTGAAAATTTTTAATTAATGAGAAATCTTGATTTGCGTGTAGCTAATACCATATGTGTTTATTTTATTATATTTTGATAAGCCCTTTTAAAAGCTTGTTTAAGATCAATTAGGACCGTCTTGTTCTAATTGCTTTGTTAAATAATTAACATACATTTGGCATTGATATTTTGTTCAGAATCCAGAAACATATAATTTGTGTGACACCGGTCCTTTACAAAAGCTTTTTTTTATTGCACTTCTGCGCTATTGATTGGTTTCAATGATCCAGTGTGATGTTTATAGACATTGATTGAATATGAGAGTGTTTAAATAAAACGTAAACTCATGTGCGTAGGATAAATATGAGTTGCTTTAATGAATGATTCGTTAGCTGCTGAGATTTAAAAACAATAAAATTTTGAACCATTTTTCAATATTTAAAAAAAAAATGTACACTTTTTGGCTCGTCAACTCAAACAAAATCAGGGTTTAGTGACTTAAAACTCTAAATATTTATGTATGCGTGTTATAAGTAGAAATGGAGGGGTCCTACAATTGTGTGCCGAATCCGAATGGGTAAGGTGAGATACATTTTTTATACAACGGATACTCTTGTAGGATTTGTCAACTCTTCCTTATGTTCTCAGCCTTGGTAATAAACATTTTGGAATAACCGCTAGATGTACACTCCACATATCCTCCTATTTAAAACGGTAAGAGCTACTTTAGCTAGGTCTCCATCATTGCCATGATATTTTTTCAGAAACCCAAACATTAGGTTTCAAGTATTCTCTATTTTTTTTTCGCATAATAATCGCAGGGTAAAAATAACAGACTCGTTGTGCTCATGGTTCATAAAATATTGAATTTTCAAAAAGTAACAATTCAACTCTTTAGTTATTAACTGTTACCAAAATACTGCTCACCCAAAAAATTACTAATCGCCCAATAAAAAATAATAGTTGCGTTCTTAATTTACTTGATGGTTGATTTGACCAAGTTGGACGGTATTTATTGTTCGTTCTTACTACGGGTTTTTGGTCACTGCCAGTGGCAATAATAGAAAGTAACATTGATTTAATTCCCAATGTTTTGTTCAAAATTTACATTTAATTCAAGAAATAAACAACAACGCTGTCATTTATTTTATCGATGTTTTATTATTTAATATTTTTATTTTTAAATCAGCCCTAGAGGCTATAAATGATTATGATGGGTCTTTTATTGAACCACTATCACAACCCAAAAACACCTTTATTCTTCTTTATTATTATAATAGGTACAATTTCCCCCAAACCAAAAAAAAAAAAAAAACACGCTTTAAATGTTATTAACCCCAGGATGAGGTACTCGTATGTATGTATGTACATATGTATATAGTAGAACGGAGTTACATCCAAAAAATCATTAATTTTTTAACTGATATCCAACTTCTTTGAATATTATTTCATATCAACAACAATTTAGTATCTCCAATTTGGCTTGTCGCTAATACATGAAATAAATTTGCAGTCAAACGGTCATAACACAGAATCGGACATTCAACAGCAACATCCTCTGGCTGCTACGATAACAACATCACTGACTTCTGCTGCTGCAGATGATGATGAAATGATTGATATCACACCACGCACAAGTCCAATTGAAGCAAATTCAAGTACGAATTTAAACAACACCACCAGCAGAAAAACAGAAATGGATCGATCTCATGTGCCAACTCACAGTGCATTTGGAAGTGATTACAACGATCCAGATGGTAAGATTTTTTATTTACAAAATTTACTCTTTTAATATAAATTTATTTATAAATCGTTTTTCCCATTTTATTTCTTATTTCAAAGTGTATGAGTACGAGGTTTAAATTATTGTCTATTATTTATAATCTAATATCTTTTGCGAAAAAAAAATTTTACTTGCTCACAATAAACTGTATAAAAAATTATTTTCGTTGCAGTCAAACTTTAAATTATGATGATGGAGAAGTCCATCGTCATAGCGTTTCTTTGTGTGTTTGACTGTCGAGCTAGAGCCAAATCTGGCACCAAATCTTATTAACTTGTTTAATAAAAAAAAAATATATACATATATATATATACTGTTGTCCTTTAAGACCTAAAACTGTATATAATTCTAAATTGTAGAAAATCGCTGCACTCAAACATAAGTAATTTTCTTTCTTCATTTTTGTTATCTAAAAGAAGTAAGCATATCATTAATTCCAGCTGTTTTGTTGGGTTTTAGAAAAAGAACCTCTATGACTTATTCACATTCTATTTATTTTATTTTTAAATCTGAAATTTCACTAAATATTTTTTTTTTTTTTAATTTTAGGAGCAATATCATTCTATGGTTCCCAAGGTAAACAAGTTTGTATCCGTTATTTTATAGCCAAACTAACTACTTCATAATTTACAGAACCCCATGAAGATATACCTGGCATTGGACAATATGATGATTTTCACACAATAGACTGGCAGCGAGATATTGCTAGAGATCGCATGCGTCATAGATACATAGTAAAGAAGCGACAGGACTCACTTTGGGATTTAATAAAAGTAATGTGAAATTTTAATTTTTCAAAACTAGAAAACTAGTGATTTTTTATTTCCTTTGAATACAGGGAGCTCACGATGCTTGGTCAGGTTGGTTGTGCGTTCTACTTGTGGGTATAGCTGCAGGTATGGTTGCCGGTATGGTGGATATCGGAGCAAGTTGGATGTCTGATCTGAAGCATGGGATATGTCCTGCAGCATTCTGGTTCAACAGAGAACAGTGCTGTTGGCCCTCTAAAGAAAGTGTCTTTGAAGATGGAAATTGCACGACGGTTAATATTTTTTTTCTTCAAAAAACTTATATTTGCTTGTATTTACAAAAAGTTTAAATATTTCAGTGGAAAACTTGGCCGGAAGTTTTTGGGCGATCCAGAAGTGGAGCAGGATCTTACATCGTTTCCTACTTGCTGTACATAATGTGGGCACTTTTGTTTGCATCTCTGAGTGCATCGCTTGTCAGAATGTTCGCACCATACGCATGCGGTTCAGGTATACCCGAAATAAAGACCATTCTTTCGGGCTTCATCATCCGTGGTTATCTGGGCAAATGGACTTTGTTGATTAAGTCCGTTGGCCTAATGCTATCCGTATCGGCTGGACTTACTTTGGGAAAAGAAGGCCCTATGGTTCATATCGCCAGCTGCATTGGAAATATATTCTCTCACCTTTTTCCCAAATATGGTCGCAATGAAGCAAAAAAACGTGAAATTCTTTCCGCAGCTTCTGCAGCTGGTGTTTCTGTGGCTTTTGTTGCGCCAATCGGTGGAGTGCTCTTTAGTTTGGAAGAAGTTTCATATTATTTCCCGTTAAAAACACTTTGGCGATCATTCTTTTGTGCCCTGATAGCAGCTTTTGTTTTACGTTCAATCACTCCATTTGGCAACGAGCATTCGGTATTGTTTTTTGTCGAGTACAACAAACCGTGGATATTCTTTGAACTTATTCCGTTTGTATTGCTTGGAGTATTGGGGGTAAATTAGTTCATAAATTTTTATATAAGCTTTTTTTCAATTATTTGTCGATATCCTACAGGGAATAACTGGAACAGTGTTTATTAAAGCCAATCTATGGTGGTGCAGGTATAGAAAATTTAGTAAATTAGGCCAGTATCCCGTGATGGAGGTTCTAGTGGTTACTTTAGTCACTGGTATTATATGCTATCCGAATCCCTATACGAGGATGAACATGAATGAGTTGATTTATTTACTGTTTAGTCAATGTGGAGCTAACGATAGTACTCCCTTATGGTGAGCTAAGAAAATTTTTTTCTTAAGAGTCTAAAATAAAAAAGAAATATATATTTTTTGAATAGCGACTACACACGCCACAACATAACAAGTGGGTTAGCGGCAGCAATAGAAGTTGCAGAACCTGGCCCCGGTGTATACAAAGCCATTTGGTTGCTTATTTTGGCTTTTTTCCTTAAACTAGCACTGACGGTGTTTACTTTTGGCATGAAGGTTCCTTGTGGTTTGTTTATTCCTTCTTTATTGCTGGGAGCAATCATGGGCAGAATTGTTGGCATAGGTAATATTATAATATTTTCTTATGTATTTATTTGAAAATAAATATTAATTAAAGGTGTCGAACAATTGGCTTATAACTATCCAACACTCTGGTTCTTTATGGGTGAATGTGCCACCGGAAATAATCTCATTACCCCGGGCTTGTACGCAATGGTGGGAGCAGCCGCTGTTCTAGGAGGTGTGACCCGAATGACTGTTTCACTAGTAGTTATTATGTTTGAGTTGACTGGAGGAGTAGGTTATATTGTACCATTGATGGCAGCCGCTATGGCATCAAAATGGGTTGGAGATGCTCTTGGAAGACAAGTATTTAGACAATGAATTTTGTTATGTTCAATTTTTAATTTATTTTTATTTTCATTTTTTTAGGGTATTTACGATGCTCATATTGCTTTGAATGGTTATCCATTTTTGGATAGTAAAGATGAGTTTGCTCACACTACTTTAGCAGCTGATGTTATGCAACCAAAGTGGGTTTATTTACAAATGTTTGTTCATTTTAAATATAAATATTTGTTTGTTATAGGAGAAATGAAACGCTATCTGTTATAACACAGGACTCAATGACCGTTGATGATATTGAATCACTCCTTAAAGAAACCGAACATAATGGTTATCCAGTTGTGGTATCAAAGGAAAATCAATATTTAGTTGGTTTTGTCTTGCGCAGGGATTTAAATTTGGCAATTGGTAAAATTTTTACCTGTTAAATTTTGATTAATACATTCATTAACATATTTTATTTGACTTTAGAAAATGCAAAAAGACTTATTGAAGGAATCAATAGCGCCTCAGTAGTATTATTTACATCAGCAACGCCGGTACAAAATTTAGGTCCACCGCCGTTGAAACTTAAGAAAATTCTTGATATGGCACCTATTACAGTGACCGATCAAACTCCAATGGAAACTGTTGTGGATATGTTCCGAAAGCTTGGACTAAGGCAAACACTTGTTACGCATAATGGGTAAGCTAATTTTCAAAATAATAAATTATAATTTACTTATTTATTTTATATATTAGACGTTTACTCGGAGTAATCACCAAAAAAGATGTTCTTCGGCACGTTAAGCAAATGGATAATGAAGATCCCAATACAGTTTTATTCAATTAAGACCTTTGGTTTCAATATAATTTCCATAAGCAGAAATAACTGGTCTTCAAAAAATTATTTTTATAATTTATTTACTCAATATCATGCAAAAAATATTCATTTTTTTTAGTTTAAAAAAAAATTATATAGCAAATTATGTTTATATACATATATTTAGTATATTTATATATTTCTTTTTTATTATTTAATATTAATATAACATATAATCCACAATCGGAAACATGTATTTGTAAAATAGACAGCTTAAATTTTTCTGTAAATCCAAACATGATTATGTTCTGATAGATTTTCTAAATATAATTTTGTTACATTTTTTACAAGAGTTGATGGGGCTATAATTAATAGGAATTCTTAATGGAACATTTTTTTAAATAACCAATTATTTGTACCTTACTATTATTGCCGCTTTAAAGAAAAAAGAGAATGTCATTTAATCTACAAAGAAACTTTATTCGCCCACTTCTCTGACTGTGATTTTATTATGTAAACGTTTGCAAATTACAATAAAACAAAAGTAAATAATTAGCAGCTACTTTCATTTTTGGTTTTATTTTGGCATGTTTTGGTTCTCTCTGTGAAAACTAAAAAATATAGACTAAATGATAATCATAGTTATTTATATAAAAATAAATGTAAATATTAAAGTCTGAAATATACGAATGGTCATAAGAAAAGGGTATTTTCTATTTATCTTTTCCTGTTATTGATTTTTAAAAAGTATCAAATTTCGCTTATTAGAAGATAACGAAAAAGAAGTTTTCTTTCACTCCGGCCAACGATTTCAGGATATTTTTTTTACGTTTCTCTTCACACACCACCACACTACGTTTATGTGCGCTCACCCAAGGTAGTAGGAAAATACAGCAAAAATCCGCTCCTGAAGCAACTCAACTCAATCGAGTCGAAATTTGTACTAAAAAACCTAGGTTGAGGAGTTAACTTGAGAAACACCATATTAATTTTTATATTCAGGATCGAGAGCTCGAGTTGGATTAGGTTTGGTTTTTCGTTCATTTAATTGAGAGCTCGATATTGAGTTGAGTTGAAACTGTGTTGAGATGAATGAAATTTACTACGTTTCCATGTAGTATTTAAGCGAGCTTGAAGCTCACTTAAACCCTTTGTATACCTGCATCGAGTTGATATGAGCTTGAACCGACTCGACTGCACTTCAGGAGTGGAGTCGAGTCGAATTTTGTGCTAAAAAACCTGGGTTGAGGAGTTAACTTGAGAAACACCATATGTCATCTCGACACCATTTCAATTCAACTCAATATCGAGCTCTCAAATCTGTGAATGAAAAACCAGGGTCGAAAATCCGACACAAATCCAACTCGAGCTCTCGGTCCTGAATATAAACGTAGTAATTGAGAGCTCGATATTGAGTTTAGTTGAAACTGTGTTGAGATGAATGAAATATGGTGTTTCTCAAGTTAACACCTCAACCCAGGATTTTTAGCACAAATTTCGACTCGACTCCGGTTCAGGAACGGAGTTCAAGTTCATTTCAAGTCGATAAAGTATACAAAGGATCAAAGTTAGCTTCAAGCTCGCTTACCTCATGAAAACGTAGTATATGTCATCTTAACGTCAAATCAACTCAACTCAATATCGAGCTCTCAAATCTATGAACGAAAAACCTGGGTCGAAGATCCAGCTAAAAACCCATAGCTAAAAAAAACCAAGTGTGTGAAACTTGATTAAAATTTAATCTTACCAAACAAAAGGTAGTCAATCTGTTTGGTTACGTGATTTTTTTTGAAAATATTCAGAAATTTTCACATTTTGCTGTCAAAACAAAACCCATAGCTAAAAAAGACCAAGTCTGCTACCTTATTCTATCTATCGACAGCACTGATCAGTTGAGACCATCTGACAGTTGATTACCGCCGCATACATTTGGACTTTACTTTTGGAGTTGTCTACTTTTCTACTAGTAAAAATTATTCTCCTTTCAACAAAAAGTGAGGAAATCATTTTAATAAATTACAGTCAAATCAATTAATACAAAAATGAGTGCATTTGTCGACCCACGCCGTAAGGACAAAATTGTCCGCTACAAACCACCACAAAACCAAGCTCAAGGTGGAAATGGAGAAGATCTTATGCCCGACTATATGAACATCCTCGGTAAGAGAAAACGTTTCCATTTTTCAATCACCTTGTAATCTTATCAAGTTTAACTAAATAAAATACAATTATCTAAAGGAATGATATTCTCCATGTGTGGGCTAATGATGAAGCTTAAATGGTGTGCATGGTTTGCCCTATATTGCTCCTGCATAAGTTTCGCCAGTTCTCGAGTGAGTGATGATGCTAAACAGGTACGTTTTTCCTTAAGCCGTATATTTGAAATTGCTCAAACTTTGGAATTTAAATCTGAAACAATAAATGCGACTTATTATTATAATACTTTCATACTAGAATGTCAGTTTATTAGACGTGACCATTATTTATTCCGTATTTCATTGTGTTTGTGAACAACAACAATTTAAAGGCGCTACCACCAATTGCTTACGAATTAATTTTTTTGGGTATTTTTAATTCGTTTTTTATTTTTGTTTTGGCTGGAGATATAGGTATTTCAAGGGGTGCCAAGCCCTTGAAATCAGTCTCCTTTTTAGTGGTGCTGAGCTTTAATCCAATTTTATTATGAAAAACTTTCTACATCATGCGAGATTTGATTTGATTTGTTAAGTCTTCGAAGCCGTATGCACTACGCATTCCGCCAAATGTGACTGTTATTACATTTTTATTACAATCTACATTTTTACAAAATTATGCTTATTCAGTCCGCGAGCCTATTGGAATTAAATGTTGGGCTGGCTTAAAGCTCAGCTCTATATTACCAAAATGAATCTACAAGTCGTTATATTTTATCTTCATACATTCCGAGTTTAATTTTTCATTTCTACTTTATTCTAAAAACACTGTAGGTAGTTATTTTTAGGCGATCTAGTGTAGGTGGGGTCAAATAATTATTACAACCGAATGGGTTGGGTTTTTGGGAGTGGTGTTCTATTTTCCCCGCTTAAGCGGGTAGGGCAATTTTCTTAAAATATTTTAACCAAACGGCAAGACACAATAATACTCAAGGACTAATAAAAGAGGTTTGGAATTTGATCTGCTATAATACGAAAGCTGCATAGCTCTTATTATTGTTAAAATTGAAAAGCTCTTGCTCACGGGGCTGTAAACATAAATGTATGACATATTAAATATACAATTTAAGACAATGGAAAATACGATGAATTCTCTCTCTCTCTCTCTCTCTGATCTTAGTAAACAATATCATGGCTTCTATTTTCGAAGCTCCGAGGATATATTCATTTGAATTAAAATATTTGGGATACATAATTTCCCACTAAGACAAAACAAAAAATTTAACATATTGGTAGCTCAACTTATCATTTTCGAAAATTATTTATTGCATCTTCACTTTTTTGGCAGGCACTCTTCGTTAAACCTTCCTGAAGTTATGGCCTTTGAGTATTACCATTATGTATACATATTTTCTTATTTCTTCTCGAGCCATGCTCTTATCTTAATAATAATATAAACAACCTTTTCAATATTTTCAGGAATACCTATTATTTTATTAATTTATTTAGTTGCTTTGTTTTTCGACGTTATCTATTAAACAATTAATTGTTTCTATTTATTATTTTCAAAAAAAAACAATAATTTTGTTAATTTCATTAATAAACTTTTATATATGTAGGTTTATGTATTTATTTCACACAAATAGACAATCTATTAAAAATATCAGTTTATTTACAATAACAGTGTTTAATGAAAGACAAAAAATTATACTAGAGCAGTGAAGTAAGTTGTATATTTAAAAGTAAAAAGCGAAAAAAAAATTGTTTAGTTTTACAGTAAAGTAAGAACCAACTTATTATGAGGTACGAGCTAATAATTTATCCTCTCAACCGTGAAAATTCATTTATAATTTGAGTACCTTACACAGTACACATATTGAAGGTAATATATTGCGCATCTTCGAAAATTACAGTGACCTGCCTGTCACAATTTACAAAACCAAAACACAAGTGTTTCCGAACCGCAGTGACCCTCGTCCACAATTTACAAAACAAAAAAAAAAAAAAATACAAGACATACGCAGAACTGAAAAAAAATAAAAACTTGGAAGATATTCGGCCCTATCGAGGTATCCGTCGGAGCGGAAAATTCTCTGATTTCATACGAATCGGAAGATTTTTACTTCGAGGTGTTCTTCCGAACGGCTGTTCGGAACGCACACCGGTGTTTTGCGTTGCATTGTGTTGAAGTGCGTCTTTGAGTGACATTTTTGACAGATTCATAAGGATGGCTGAGTTCCAAAATATAGAAAATGTTTTGATGCGGAAGTAATGCCTACATTTTTCATACGCATCAGCAACGCAAAATTGATGCTTTGTAGAAATATTACATCGCATAAGTCTGACGTTTCGGAATGCAAAAAAAAATTTAAATCGAAGACGCAAAAAAAATTTTGAATGCGCATCTAATGAATTTTGGAACCCAGCCAATTTCTTCCGATATCTTTCGACATGACGGAGAATTTTTCGTTCCGACGGACTACCTCCATAGGGCCGTCTATATGTGTACTGCGCCTATGTACACCAAAGTATGTATAACACATGTACATAATTCATATTTTAGGCTTGGAAGGCTACTTATTTTATTTTATATTTCTATATTTAATTTTTTTTTTATGTTAAAATATTTTGAAAAAATTGCAATTGTAACTTTATATTTACATTAAAAATCTTAGGTACCCAAAGATGAATATACAGTACGCTCTTAAAAGAAATAGGTAAAAATTCGAGCATTTGCAATTTTGTTCATTACAAAAAAAAAAAAAAAAAAAAAAAAAACAGAAAGAAAGTTAAATAATGAATATTTAAAATAACTGCCCATTTGCAATAAAAGTAAATACCGAAAAATAAAAACAAACAAAGATGAAAACAAATAAAAATCATGCATGGCAAGATGCGCTGAGTTGAGTCACTAATGGAAAAATTTGAGTTTAACTTTAACCGAAGTGTTACGTTTATCGAGTGCTTTTACAGAGGACGTACTGTATATGATGTGTTCCAATGCAAACTATTTTAAGATGTTAAAATGTCTTTAAAATAGATAATTTAGATTTCATGACAAGATTTAAAGTTATTAAAAATTCTATATCGTCGAACAGAAATAAAATATCTACAAGGTTCTATTTAGTTTTCCATTATTTCACATTGTGTATATGAATGACATTAAGGTATTGATTCATTATTTTGTCGCTTTTATGGCAATTTATCACTCGTGTAAATGCGGCACAAGTTCATTCTCTATTGTGCATTGCCATTATTTGCAAAATGATGTCAGCATTCATTTACACGATGTCAGTATAATGGTTAAAGTAAAAGTCATTTGCACTTGGTCCTTATTTTTATGACAAAAATAATGGCAGGTTTTGGACTATTTACACGATTTGGTCATTAATGGCAATATAATGAACGAAATTATGGAAATTTGTCACTCGCGTAAATGCGGCATAATTCTCATGAACATGCTACTCTTCGTATTTTGCGACATCACTTGCCTGAAAATATTGGAAGTACTCGATTCAAATACCATTATTGAACAAATCGAATTTAAAATAATTTACTCTCGAATGCTGAATCAGATCACAGCTTGTTCAATACGGTTTCAAATCTGTAAATAAAAAAATATTTCTAATATATTCTAAAAAAAATTAGAAGTACATTTTTAATTCAATTCAGTTATTGTTTTAAATTATGGCGATAAAATTACTAGAGTTTTCAATTAATTCTTCATCTTTTCTAATTTTTGATGGAAAATATATTCTTTGTTATAATTATTTTCTTTTTATTTTTCTTTAGGTCTTATCATCATTTATGCTCAGTGTAAGTGCAGTTGTTATGTCCTACTTACAAAATCCAGCACCAATGACACCACCATGGGCTCCATAACACAATTTCACTTCGTTAAAATTAGAATTGTTGTTAGTTTTTAACAAAAGATACATAATTAGTATGTGGTTCATATGAAGCAACCAAAACAAATATATCTGTTTAATTTGTAATTGATTGTGTACCTACTTCAATTTAAAAAATAAAATAAATTTGTATTATATTATTTGTTTTTCTTTTTTGCTAGTTTTTAAAATTATTAAATAAGAACTAAAATGAGTACCAAAATAAATATAATGAGGTTGATAACAGCAACAGTGTATACTCAAATTTCCCCAAAGTTTGTATGACCTGTAGATTTGGCGTGTTGTTGAGCTTGGACCTGACCAACTAGCATAATATCGCATTGTATGCAACGCAGAGTAAACTTTTCCACATCAGTAAATTGCCGTGAAGAATTGGCTTCTTTGGCTAGCAATTCAGCTTGTTGGTAGACGCCAATTTCTTCAATTGGAAACATTGTTGCCGGTACGTCTCCCTAAAAGAAATAAAAATGAGCATTCGGAAGCTGTCAAAGTATGTTAATGTATGTATTTTAGGCGCCAGTTATAGCTATAGTTATATTATTGAAACTCATCAATCATCATTGGTCAATGATTTTCCTCGCTTTCACATTTTATAATATTAATAGGATGTGTAGGTATACTTAAAAAATTTAACAATCATGGGTAAATATTGATTCGTGATTCAGGAATTTCAAATCTCCGATTTCGGCGGATTAACTAAAAAAATATTTTTTATTTCTTAGGTGAAAGTGGCTGGTAATCAAACCCAGACTTCACACATGACAGTTTTAAATTTTTTAGAATCTTTTTTATCAAAACCAAGACCAAGAACACTAAGTTCTAAATATTGTCGCATAATGTGATAAAGCTGGCAGCTTTTAATATCTTTATGTGCCCATCTTTAAAACGAGTTCAGTTATCGATACAAAACTGGTTGTAAAAATACTGCTATATTTAATTAAAAATCGATTTTTCGAAAAAATTTATCATGCCTTTAACTTTTTTAATTGTTTTACCTATATGGATTGTATGTATTATTTCTGTTTAGTATATGAACTTACCGAAGCCGACTCCATGTACAAGGGATCGTAATGAATCCCATCGAAAAGAAGAAACACCCTCAGGCCATAATTCTTGTCCTCTCCAAAGCGATTGATAATCGAATTCTGAATATCAACAACATCGATCTCAATTCCATAGAAGTTTGAAAGTATAGCCACCTCAATAGCTCCACCCCATGACTCGGACCTTTGAATCCACTCACAATACTCGGCATTAGGTTTGCCAAGTACTCCGTCATTGTACGACACCGGATCTTCGGCTACTTGGGTGGCAATAATTTTCCTCATAAAGCTACCACAATCTGTAGAAACTTTGCCATTTAAAACGTAGCCAATACTCGTAAAGAGGCATGAATTATCTGCAGGTACGGTTTTTTTTAACAGAATGCCAACGAATGGATTTGAGGGATCTTGATTTTGGACTTCTGGTGTTGATAGCATTTCTTGATCTTCCTCCTCCTGCAATCTTCGGGCAAATGCAGCATCATCTTCTATGCTCGGTATAACCTTCTCTTCTACGATAAGTGTGTCGCCACTTGAAATGCCAGTCGCATTTAGGCTATTGCTATTTTGCGATAGATCCAATGGCTTTGGAGGAAAACCTATCAATATGTGCAGAAATGATGGATTGATTTGCGTAACTTGGGAAATCTTTGTTTTTAGATCGCCTATTGTTGTGCCTGCATTTAGGTCACTCACAACGTATTGACCATTTTTTGATTTTAGCTTGAGAGAAAATCCCGTCATTATGACCAAATTAAAATTATAATTTAGAAAAATTCAATACAGCGAAATTAATATTCAATTTTAAGTCCAAAACGGAACAAAATAATTTTTTTGTAATGTCCGCTGCGAACTTTGCCTTGAAAAAAAAATGACAGCTACTACGTTTCCATGTGGTGTTTAAGCGAGGTTGAAGCTCACTTAGACCCTTTGCATACCTGCATCGAGTTGAAATGAGCTTGAACCGACTCGATTTCGCTCTGAAATTTGTGCTAAAGGGCCCTACACACGATCAATGATCATTAACAATAATTTTTGAGGATATTTTTGTCAATGAATATTGATGAAAGATTGCCACCACACGTATCAATGATTATTGACAATAATTCAAAAAATTCCTTCGGAATTCGGGAAAATGAAGACGTAAATTATACATTACTCGTATTTACTTTTATTTATATTTATATCCCCATTGAGAAAAAACTTTGATACTGCCATAATATATCAAAGTATTGACAATGTTCAGCGAAAATGACTTGTTCAATGAATATTGTCGATAAACATTATTCGTGTGTAGGGCACTTAAAAAACCTGGGTTGAGGAGTTAAACCATATGTCATCTCAACACCATTGCAACTTAGCTCAATATCGAGCTCTCAAATTTATTGACGAAAAACCTGGCTCAAAAATCAGACCCTAATCCAACTCGAGCTCTCGATCCTGAACAAAAATACTTGGTCGTATTAATAAACATTGTCTAACTTTAGACAGCCGTCCAAGTTTTTAAAACACCTTTCTAAAGTCTTAACTACATTGGCCACTTTTTGCAAAATTACAAAAGTAAAAATATTTTTTTTCCCGCTAGCGCAATTTTTTTGTGAAAAAGAATGTATACAATTCTTTTTAAACCAAAATTTAAGCTTCCTGCATCATTTTTTTAAGTTTTCCAGTGAGAAAAACTATCCCAAAGTGAGTTTGAAAATTTTTACTTTTGTACTTTTTCACTTTTTTGGCTTATGTAGTTAAAGTCTTAACTACATAAGCCAAAAAAGTGAAAAAGTACAAAAGCGAAAATTTTCAAATCATTTTGGGATAGTGTTTCTCACTGACAAACTTAAAAAAATGATGCAGAAAGCTTAAATTTTGGTTTATAAAAAATTGTGCATATTCTTTTTCACAAAACAACTGAGCTAGCTGGAAAAAAAATATTTTTACTTTTGTAATTTTGCAAAAAGTGGCCAATGTAGTTAAGGCTTAAGGCTTAATTGTTGCTAAAGTGATTTTTCGTTTTATCTTGCTTAGACAACGTAATCTATTGTCTAAACATTGAGAAATGCAATATTTTTTTTATTAAATAAAGTATATCTTCGACTATTTCGAAATACTTATGTCGAATTCCTTTTAAGAAAAAAATCGATTTGTTTAGAAGCAAAAATCGATTTTTTGGACAAAATCCTTGTATTGAAAGAAAAAAATCGGTTCTGTTTAGAAAAAAAATCGATTTTTTTTTGGTAAAAGGAATTCGACATTAGACATAGTTTGAAGGCTCTCCCAAACCAACGCGATTAATCGCCGTGACAAAAGAAAACAACAATAACAACACGTGGTTGTCAAACAAAACAACACGTTGTTATTGTTTTCTGTTGTCGCGGCGATTAATCGCGTTGGTTTGGGAGAGCCTTAAACAGTCAAAAATCTAATTAATACGACAAGTATCTTTGATCCTGAATATAAACGTAGTAAGCGTCAACTCATGATCTGTTTGTTTTCCCATTGCTATTACAAGAACCTTACTGGTTACTGCCTGAACAGAGTAGAACGTGGCAACTGGAACCGCAGCTGTAACTGGAAGACCTAAAGTGTCGTACGTTATTTTTTTTACGTATCCACAATGCAGCTGTACAGCTTTGAAAGTATTTTGAAGAAAAACAAAACAATGTTCTTGTGTACAAGCTCAGAATTCACGTTATTTTATTTCCAATATCTTTCCTTTTAATAATAATTTTTTTCGTGACACAATAACCACAATATTTTTCCGAAGAAAACAATTGTTTTTTTTCTTCATACAATTTGAAACGTCAAAAGTGCTGCACGTGAAAAGTCAAAAGTTTGCGAACTTTTCCGACTGTGGCTGCAGCTTCGTATGCGGCTACGTTGTGTTGTGTTCGCAACATTGAATTTTTGTATTATGACTTTATGAGAACAGTGCAAAATACGCGTCCATTCACACACAATTCGCAGTTCCCTCGCCGTGTCTCATGTGCAAGCGACTTAACGTTTTGCCCGTTCAAACTCATTCCGATGTTTTTTTTAACGAAACACTTGTCAAGAAATAAAAAAAAATAGAAATTTTTGTTTTCGAGGGTCCTCGTCCTGCTCTGCTGTAGAAACAAGTTTATCCCATTTTTCAAATTCATAAATTATCCCCAAACAAATGGCGACGGCGAACATAAAATGCAGGAAAAGTATTCGCAGGGATAATATTTCATTAAGTGCCAACACCACCGAAGAAGATATATCCTTTGATAAATCCCAAGAAGTTTCTAATGGTTATGAATCAGATAATACAACACAAGATTCAGAACAATCATTACTTGAACAACTCAGCCAAACAGAAAATCGAATTAGTAATAACAGATCATTTGATAACTCTGGGAAAGATCTGCTGCCTAAGCGTGCATCATCTTTCGGACGTGAACGTAAAGATGTGCATAAACCCCCTTCCATAACACCAGAATCGACAGTTGTTGATCAGCCAGGAATTAGTAGGACTAAATGTATTCTGCTATTCATCATTACTGTTGGAATATCAACTATGGTTTGGTTTTCAAAAACAAGCCATAAGGCTAAACACGTGTGCCCTTTCTCAAAGTTGCAGGAAAAATATCCAAAAGAAGGGCACTATCTGTGGAATCACCTACAAACAGGGAGTGAAAATATACTAAACAATGAAAGTGATACCCCCGCAGTATTTCTATTTGTGCACCATCACCATAGCAAACAGATTGCCGAGGCACTTTTAAACGATATAGCCTATACTTCGGCTAATTGCTTTGGTAATTCAATTTTAGTCGAACACAAAAATACATACATATATATGTATGGACCTAGTTTTATTTTTTAACATTGTTCCTTTTACAACAGGTTCTTCGCCAATCATAGAAAAAATTAGCTTTACATCAAAAGAAGCCATACAAGATTATGGACATGTTATTGAAGCGTTCAAGAAGTCTATCAAGGAGGAGAATGTTATTTTGATTGCAAATCTTAATGAGGTAATTAGAATTGCAAGAGACTAGAAATTTATAGCAGTTATAAAATAAAACTAAGACGTGAGAAGTCAAGCAATTTTATAATAGTTAACAGATTTTTTACCATTGTAAGTATGAATTAATAAACGCGGTTAAAACTAGGGTCTCCGAAGTAAGTATGCCCACCGGCACCAGGGTAACGCTTAATGTCTTAACTATTAAATATTCATCCCTGTCACAAATTCTATCATAACCAGAAACTTGTTACGAATCCCGAAAATTTCAGAATCGATCTTAGTGGAAAATCTCATAGTAATTTTCCTTACGAACTAATTTACATTTTTATTTACAAATAAATTTATGCGGCTCCACACGGTCAGGGCACTCAACCGGGCATACTTCGCCACACGGTTTTTTATTGGATCCAATCGCGCGAAGTTACTTTTATTGCATAACTAGTTAATAGCGACAAACTGTTCATAATTGCTATAAATTGACATTTTATCTAGCCTCATGCTTAATATTTAGGGCAAACTAGAGAAATGCTAATTTGTAACAATCATAATAGTCCTTATTAAAAGTGGGAGAGCAAGAATCAGGTTCACACTTACTAATGACATTTTCAAAGCATATTTATTGAGAAAACTACTCTTCTTTTATGAGGACAATTAATTTTCCGTCTCCCATACAATTTCTTCTTTCAACGCAACAGCAACAAGTCCTTAGTCTCACCTCATCCTAATCACACTGTTTATATGATTATAAAATTATTTTTTTTTTTTAGATTCCCGGTGAAGCAGCAAAAGCTCTACATGCAATTTGCGATACAGTAACACCTTTGGTTAAAAAAGTTATTATTTTGCTTTCATTGACTGTGAACCAAAAAAATAGCGGCGGTAAGTTTTGCGTTCTTAGTCGGCTATGAGTAGCATTTAGGTGAACTGACATTGTGACAGAATCCATGAACTGTTTTATGATTAGAAATAGTTACATGGGTCAGGTTGAATATCTACTTGGATTCAATTTGTCGGAGACATACTTAATTGTACTTTTATAATTAGACGTTTCCAATCATCATTTACATATTTCTTTTGAAAACGCAATTTTTCGGTCGATGAATACCGACTCTTGTTTTAGTCCACTAAAACAACAACAAAAATGTTTTTCTTTTATTTTTGTTAAGACCGGCCGCACATTAGATGCGTCAACATACGAATTCATATCGTACTTAAACGTGTGAATACTGGTCGTACGAATTGAATACGCTCACTGAATACATTTTTATCCGTCAAATACGCAGTGTCCAGGTGACTCACCGCCCTAGCGAAGTCCTCTTTCCACACATTTCAATGTTTCAACGTACGAAAGTGTATCAAAATCCCAACAAGTTCGGATTCATTTCGTACGTCGGCGCACACTGGGTGCGAGTGAGAGTGAGTCATAGGTATACATACGTACGTTTACTTCCGACATACGAAATGATTCCTACTTTTCTTCGTACATATTAGCCAGGACCACGGGCTTTACAACAACATCATATATTTCAAGGTGCAAGAATGTAACTATGTTCCCCTAGAAGAATATAATTTACAGTGCGTATGCGCTGTATTTCAGTGTCTTGTACCGATAATGTGATCAAATGATCCTCTTCCAAATCTGTAGCTTGAATATAATCCGAATTTTATTTATATCAATTGTAGTTCTCATTTCGTTTTTATAAAAACAAAATATAAAAATACTAACTTTTCAGCAAATATTTTATCATAAACGCTGCTCCTGGATTCTGTTGCAAAAAGAAATTACCTACTAACATAATAAGTTAAATACATATGTATATATAATAATTTTAAGCAAGCTAGAACTTTTAATATAATTTTAGAAAAAATCATTGATACTGCTGAAAATGCATTGAGACAACTTTGGCAAGAAAAAATCCAGCGAAATGAACTCGACCCAATTATAACTCGAGTAACTGATCAAGTTTTTCTGCTTCAAAGCAATTAGAACGCTGCATAAAGATTATTACATTTAATTTTTATTATTTTTTATAATTCATGTACTGTTACTTTTAAATATTTATCAAATAAATTTTATACTTTGGAATATATCCCACATTAAAACCATGCTTTTTACTTGCGATACATACGCAGAACTACATAATGGCAAGTTTGAGATTCGTACAAAAAACATAAATGTACAAAACTCGAACATGGGAAACCATTTACTAAAAAGTTTTATAAATTTGTGAAAGTAGCACTTAGTTACTTACTTACTTTACTTTAGGATGAACTACGGCCTCAACCAACAAGCCCCTCCAGTCAGCTCGGTCCCTACCTATCTGCCTCCAGTTACGCACTCCAAGTTAGTTGAGGTCATTCTCTACTTGTGTGCGCCACCTAAGGTTTGGTCTTCCTGGGTTACATGGGAAACATTTTTGATGAACTTTTTTAAAACAAGCAAAAAATATACAAAAAACACTAACAGTTACATTCAGGCGTTCTGATATATGTTTATACATACATATATATAGCGCTGATATCGACGCGTCTCGGTACGATCAAAATTTTCACATAGGAAACAGTGATAGGAGCGAAATCTAGAACCGAATGTTAATATGCTTATTATTTATTATATACGAATATTTTTCAAATCGAGGATTGGTATCGGCACTGTGTGAATCTGGGCCCTTACTACAAATTACGAAACGACAGGCAAAACAAACGATATTTAAAAAAAAAAAAAAAATCATGACAGACCGATTATGATTTACGAAAATGGTTGCATAAGCATAGCCAGATAAAATCAAAAAATATATTTTTTTAAATAAATATACTTTTGTCGAATATCGACCGTGGTAAATTTAAGATATCTGACTTGTTGTTGAATCAGATGCCATAAGATGAGTTTTCACAAGTGCCTGTAAATTTTGTTTTATATTTTGATTTAGATAAGTCCGTTGAATTATATTTACTTCAAAACAAATTTCTTCCTTCTTGTCGCTTAAATAATTGCATTTAATTTTATTTTATTTTTCACGCCTGGAAAAAAAAAACTATTTTTTTGTATGAAAATTGTTCTTCGCTTTAATCTATAAGGCTTAAGACAAGAAACACTTTTCTTGACAAGATATAGGTGATTTGTTTCTTATTCACAAGATGCAATATCTCTGACAATCTACCGCACTTAGCATTACTCCAAGGGGTATTACTTCCTTAATGAAATGGAATAAGACTGCTTTTAGTCCTTTTGGCGTTGTTATATTCGGCCCTATCGAGGTAACTGTCGGAGCGGACGGTACGACGGTTACCTCGATAGGGCCGAGTGAGTTTTACCCGAACAATATTTCATTAAATTTTTTTCGCCCGGAATTTTAAAAGCTATTGTGTGTTTCGCCCGAACGAAATTTACTTTTTCCGCCTTTTTGTTTTCTTGTCCACCTACTTAAAATAGTTGATAATTTAACCTGTTAATGGCAATATATCTGCGCGAAAATATTCACAATTATGCGAGTTTTTGGAAAACTAAATATTTTTCGGGTAAAACTCAAAATAAGCGAACAGAACTTCCTCTATAGATTTTATAAGTTAACAAACGTTTCTGAATTCATTCATTGCAGTGAAAATGTAGCACTCAATGTATAAATTAAAGCAGCAATTAGTTTTCGAAATTTAGCCTACTATTACCAGTTTGTTTTAGTTAAAAAGTTGTTCTCCTTTGACGGAATTCTGAAAAATTTTAACTAAACCAAACTAAATATTCTACACGAACGAATACAAAATTAAAACCAACGAATGTTCATGTTTTACAATTTTTTTGTTTTATTTTCCAATTTTTTGTATTTTACATGTTTTTTTTAAGTTGTTTTTTTTTTCACCATTCCATGGAATTATGCACTTAAATTCAAATTTTATTTCTAAATCAAGTGTATAAAAAGGATATTTGAGTGTTAATTACATCCCTTAAAATTGAATGTTATATTTACTTAGTTACCTGATTAAGGAATCTGGTGATAATATTAACCAATAAATGTGATAATAAAGATAAAAACATAGTATGCACTCTTTTATGTAGTTTTTTTTTTTTTTTTTTAGATATTGACGACAATGCGATTTAAGGGAAACAATTGATTTTAAAAATATATTCTCTTTTATATAAGAAGAATATTACTATTATTATTGATTATTATATAAAAACAAAGAAAATGAAATCATTTGTTTAAGAAATCATGTTTACATACATGTTGTTTTAGTATTGACACCAATAAATACAACTTTTCTTTTTTTTTTTCATTAGTAGTTGTTGCATTTTTTACACGCAAAAATCTAAAATAATAAATTGATTTTCGTAAAACTCAGGCAAACTATTTTCTTCTTCGCTGTAACTATGCAGTAGAATTTCGGAAAAATTATGCTTTTTTGTTTTAATTTTTTTTTCTTAAATAAAACACAAATAATGCATTACACGTGAATTTGATTTTGTTTTGCTTTTGTAAAAAAAAAATCTTATATGTTTGTATAATATATTTTTAAAAAATAAAAAAATAATAATAAATATATAAAGAGATTTCTTTAAAAAAAAATATATATATATAAAACAAAAAATATTAAAAAAAAGTCCATCAGGTGCTTTAATTTAGAAAAAATACACACGATACTGGGTACTACTTTGTCTAAATAACTTCAATTCCTGTAATGCATATTTGTATTAAATTTAAATTTATGCAGAACTTTCAGTTGTTGTGTTTTGCACTTGTTGACCAGCGTCCTGCTGTTTTTTTAAATTTATTTTTAATGATGTTTGTAGTTGCGTACAAAATTTTTGGGGAAACATAACCAAAAAATAAAAGAAATGAAAATAATAAATTAAAAACATAACTAAAAATAAATAAACTAAAAGTAAAACAAAAACAATATTTCGCACTGGTTTGATGCATACAATTTAATGTTGCTTAGTTAAGTGACGATCAGACGTTAAGCTGCTCCAATCGAACGGCCAGTTCATCAATAATTAGTCTAGAATTAAGTTATAGTTGCAAACTTTTTCATTGATTTTAAGAATTTATAAACATTTAAAAATGCCACAAGAGACAAGGACAATGTTTTCGACTTGATAATTAACCTTTTTTGTTTGGAAGAAAATTAGGTTTTTAACATGAGATGAGGGGTACACATTTCGATTGAAATAGCTTTACGTTTTTCGAGACTTTATGTTTTTATGTTATTAAGTATATACGTAGTAATGAAATGGAATGCAATTTGTTTTGATTTTTATATTTTTCACTTAAAATTGTATGGTTTGCGTTTTTTTTGCATTAATTTACCTGCTGTTGAGGTTGTTGTTCACCTCCATTTGAATTACCCCCACCGTTGTTTTGCTTCCTGGGGTTGCGTCGAGTGCGAGGATTACGCGGGGCATCTCCTTGGCCACCTTGGTTGTCTAATGGAAGAGACATGATTATTATTGAATTGATTGATTTTTTTTTTCAATTATTAAGTAAACATACAATCTTCATTACCACCATCGGCGCTGCGGGGACGACGTCCACCTCCTGGCGGTCCACGGTTACCAGAGTTGAACTTACGTCTGAAGAAACGTCTTGGTGGTCCACCGCGACGTTGTTGGCCGCCCTGACCATCTCCTCGATGGCCGTTGGATTCAACATTTTCGTTTACACCCTCTCCGCCACTGAGTCCGCCATCGGCACTCTGGTTATTCACAGAGCGCCTTTGTTGACGTCTTGGCCCGTTGAAGTAGTTATTGTAGCCACGTCCACGACCACGGCCCCCACCGCGACGATAATTCCTTTGTGGACGTTGCTGCTGCTGTTGTGCTCCACCATCAGTGACCTCACCTTCGTCTCCGGTCTCAGCGTTGTTTGTGTTTCGGCGCTGCTGTGGATTGCGACGGCTACGATACAACCACGAACGGTATGTACGTTTCTTATCGGCAGCAAATTGGCTTCCACGCACTGGCTCACCTGATGGACCAGTCACATTTGCAGCTTCATTTCCCTTCTCTCCAATCACTACATCAAACTCAACCAGCTCACCATCGCCTACGGATCTTACAGCCTTCTTTGGGTTGTTCTTGGCGATAGCACTTTGATGAACGAACACATCTTCTTTAGTATCGTTGCGGTTAATAAAACCGTAGCCACTCTTGACATTGAACCACTTTACAGTTCCACTCACTTTGGTGGCTATTAAAGATAAATAAATAAAAGAACTGTTAGACTATAAAATGTAAAAAAAAAAAACTAAATAATACCGCAAGTTTTATTCAAAAAATAAAATGATATGCAAACTTCTTACATAACAAAATTATTGAATTTAAGCGAAATGGCATGCAAAAAAACGATCAATTTGGTGTCCTGCCGTTTAATTAAATTATTTAAATTGGTTGCGCAAACGCTTTTAGTTCTAGTTTTAGTTTTTTAGTTTTAGAACAGTTTTTACCTAATACCTAGTTTACAAGTCGCGTCCGACAGAAATACAAATTTTAAACTTATTATTCCTGGTAAAAAATTAAAACATCAAAAAACTGGAACCCGAACTTTTTCCCAAACTTTGCCAAAAAAATATTGGAAAAATTCTAGAAAATAATTTGTTCTCAATCTTAAAAGAGCAAACCAATTTTCCTCTCTTTTTTATTTATCAATCAACTAGAACGACAAAAAATAATTAAGCAAGCGAATCCAAAAACTATTAGGTATATCGAATTCCTTTTAACAAAAAATTCGATTTGTTTAGAAGAAAAAAATCTTTTTTTTTGACAAATTCCTTAAATTTAAGAAAAAAAATGGATTCTGTTCAGAAAAGAATCCATTTTTTTTTTTTTTTTTGAAAGGAATTCGACATAAATCTATTTTTTTCTTTTATGTCGAATTCCTTTTAAGACAAAAATCGATTAGTTTAGAAGAAAAAAATGTTTTCTGGACAAATTCCATGTATTGGAAGAAAAAAATCGGTTGTTTAGAAAAAAAATCGAAATAATCGATTTTAGAAGAAAAAAATCAATTTTTCTGGACAAATTCTTTGGATTGAAAGAAAAAAATCGATTCTCTTTAGAAAAAAAAAATGATTTTTTTTGGGTAAAAGGAATCCGACATAATACAAGGAATTTGTTCAGAAAAATCAATTTTGTCTTTTAAACAAATCGAATTTTTTGTTAAAAGGAATTCGACATCAGTCACAGCTTTTTGGCAACAATTCAAAAGTGAGGAAGCTCACTGAGGAATTACATACGTTCAGATTTCTGAGAATGCTAAGGTCTCTGAGATCTTGAGAAACCTGAATTTGCTTAATAAATACGACTGTTCGAGTTTCTTTCAAAAAATAATATATTATGGAACAACTACCTTAAACAGTAAACAAAATATTTTTTTTTCATGATAGACGTCAAAAAGTGCAGTTGGACACATAAATGCCAACTTCAAGTGGTGAAAATAAAAAAAAAACTATCACATACATTTAGCCCACAGTACACAAATATAAGGTATTATCTTGCGCAGGTTGTCAGAATTGAAACTGTAAGAAATTAAAAAATGGTTGCTCGAGTGCTCCAAAAACTCCACACGGCAATATTAAAAACAACAACAAATACCGAAATTTGACATGTAAATGGGCACTGGATTCACCATTTTTTATCGATTTTGATAGATGCGCAGAACAGAACAAAAATGAAAACGCTAATGATATTACCTTTAATATATGTACCGTGCATTTAGCCAGTTCAGGAGGTTTCTCAATCTCCCTCAGATCTTTGAGACCTCAGCAATCTCAGAAATCTGATAGAGCTGTAACGAATCGTATGTATTCGTTACTTAGATACGGGTATTCACTTCGATACCGAGTAACGAAACGTTACTACCTAGATAATCTCGTTACTCGCATGTTTCGTTACTTTTCCAATACCATACAAAAAGTACTATATCGGATATCGCATTACTCGGACTCGTCGCATGTAGGGATTGAAATTAAAATGGCACATCAAGCAAAGTTCTTGTATCTTGTACCTTTATCAAACAAACATACTACATTATACATACTACAAAGACATACCATACTGAACTAAATAGGTTAGGTACGTTTTGGTCGTTCTAGTCATTCTCAATCAAATCATTTTACAAGGCGAGCACAATTATTTTGGTAGGCGTCAAATATGCAAAAAAATTTGTACGTCCGATCGGAAAATGGAGTACGCCAATCGATTTAGGAGGTGGATATTTCCGGATATGTCCCAGCCGACGCTCTGGGACCACTGGAACACTATTATTTTGACAGGTTTTTAATGTGCCAAATTTTTTTTACGTCGGATCGAAAAACGGAGTACGCCAATCGATTTAGGAGGTGGATATTTCCGGATATGTCCCGGCCGACGCTCTGGGACCACTGGAACACTATTATTTTGACAGGTTTTTAATGTGCCAAAATTTTTTTACGTCGGATCGAAAAACGGAGTACGCCAATCGATTTAGGAGGTGGATATTTCCGGATATGTCACGGCCGACGCTCTGCGACCACTGGAACACTATTATTTTGACAGGTTTCAAATGTGCCAAAATTTTGTTACGTCGGATCGAAAAACGGAGTACGCCAATCGATTTAGGAGGTGGATATTTCCGGATATGTCCCGGCCGACGCTCTGGGACCACTGGAACACTATTATTTTGACAGGTTTTTAATGTGCCAAAATTTTTTTACGTCGGATCGAAAAACGGAGTACGCCAATCGATTTAGGACGTGGATATTACCTAGTGTCACGGCCAACGCTCTGCGACCACTGGAACACTATTATTTTGACGGAATGAGTAATTAATTATGTAAACCAAAATAGTCCGAACCACATACAAATAAATAAAAATATTCATATCGTTACAATTAACAATACCAAATCCGGAATGGAGTGCCTTTTCCATTTTCATGGGGTATCGACATACCAATATAATGAGAGTAACGAGAGTAACGAGTAACGATACCAAAGTAACGCGTACTCGAATCAAAAGTAACGTAAACATACGGGTATTCATATTGTCGTTACTTTTACAGCCCTAAAATCTGAACGTAATTCCTGAGTTTCCTCACTTTTGCTGTCAAAAAACTGATGTCGAATTCCTTTTAAGAAAAAGATCGATTTGTTTAGAAGAAAAAATCGACTTTTCTGGACAAATCCCTTGTATTAATGTCGAATTCCTTTTAACAAAAATAATCGATTTGTTCAGAAGAAAAAATCGATTTTTCTGAACAAATCCCTTGTTTGAAAGAAAAAAATGGATGCTGTTTAGAAAAAAAAATCGATTTTTTTTGGTAAAAGGAATTCGACATAAAAGAAAAAAACTCGATTCCGTTTAGAAAAAAAAACGAATTTTTTTGGTAAAAGGAATTCGACGAGACTGATATTTTTTGGATTCGCTTGCTTTGGATTCGCTTGCTCAATTATTTTTTTGTCACAGTTGATTAATAAATAAAAAAGAGATGGAAATTCTTTTTGACTTTTAGCGGAGAAATTTTGAGTGGAGCTCATGGAGATTGCTCAAGTGAGTCAAGTGAGGTCAGTTTGTCAATAGACCAGAAGCTGAGTAAAAAAAAATTTTGATGCGGTAACGCATCAGCAACGCAAACTTGATGCTTTTTAAAAATTTTACTTTGCATACGTTTGACGTTTCGGAACTCATTTTATAACGTTGATGTATGTAATTTTTATTTCTACATTTTATTGCCGAAACCAAATCATAATTTTGAGCATGAACCTAATCGAGATTTCGCCATTTCGATTAGAAAATGTAATCAAACCACAAGGTGTTCGTTCATTGTTTTGCCGGTCAAATGGAATAGAAACAGCCTCCCCCTCGGTAAAATCAATTAGAAACGAAACAAAATGGCGGTGTCCTTTTATTTTCGGAAAATCAATACGCAAAGAAAAAATGTGGCCGCCCGCCGGTAAATGCGTAACCCAGATTTTTTATATTAGAAGAGAGGTTAATTTTTTTAAGAAAAATGATCAAATTAGACTTACCAATAACTTCTTTTGGTGGTGCAGCCGGCTTTGGTTGAGGCTGATTACCAGATTCGTCAACCTGCGAATCGTCTTGCAATGGTTGTTGTTCTTCAGTAGGTATCTTCTCAGAGTCTGCCATTTTTTCACAATCGGATTTTCAACTTGAATTCCTTGTTTTAGCGTTGATTGTTGAATAATGCTTTTATAGCTGTTATTATTGAGGGACTCAACTACTGTTGTTATTTTTTTTATTTGAGTGATGGATGGTAAAAAATCACTCTTCCAATCCTTTTTCTCTCTATACGATGGTGTTGTCCGCTTTCCAGATCTAACTCGATTGACAAAATTCAAGATGGCATCTTTCCGCCATATATTTTTTTGGTGTAAAGAAAATTTGGCATTATTGTGATTGGCTTCACTTAAGTGAAACCAATATACAAAAATTTATAAATCAAAAAAAATTATATCCAATTCCTTTTACCAAAAAAAGTTCGACTTTTTTTCTAATGTCGAATTCCTTTTAAAAAAAAATCGATTTGTTCAGAAGAAAAAATCGACTTTTCTGGACAAATTCCTTGTATTGAAAGAAAAAAATGGATGCTGTTTAGAAAAAAAATCGAATTTTTTTGGTAAAAGGAATTCGACATAAGAATCGATTGTTTTCTTTCAACACAAGGTATTTGTCCAGAATAGTCGATTTTTTCTTCTAAACAAATCGATTTTTTTATTAAAAGGAAATCGACATTAAATAAATAGCCTTAGGCCGTGTGCGAATTCGTTTAAAATTGCGATTAAATCTTATCCGACATTAAAATTTGACAATTCTACGTACAGATTCACCTCACTAGTGTCAAAAATTAATCTTTGGATAAAATTTAACGCGATTTTAACCGAATTCACACACGGCCTTAGTTCCTTTAAGGCTTAACTACATTCAACTTACTTTTGTACAAAAGTGAACTAAATCCTTTTGTCTTTTTCTAACGCACAACTCGTTTCTATCTTCTTTCTCAAGTTTTACAAAAGTAAAAGTTAAAGCGCTCTTAACTTTTACTTTTGTGCAAAAGTAAAACACCAACTCAGTCAAGCGACTAGTAGATGTCGCTGATATGGGGGAAATTTTAAAAATAAAATGGCAGTAAAATGCACAGAAAATCAAGTGAATTGGGCTTTTCTAGAATCTGACTCTGTCTTTTCTCTTTCTAATTTTGACAGTTCTTTAATCAAAAAGAAGCTCTAGATGTGGGGAAAACAAATATAAATACACACCGATACTGTTCGCGCCTTTAATAGTGTGTTCGTTTTCCCCCCATATAGAGTTTTTGACGTTTGGCGGAAGTTCTCGATAGGCCGTAAGAAATGGGATCGCAACTAAACGACTATGTTAACAAGAGCCATTTTTATTGCTTAATCGAGCAGTGTTTAAAATTTTGCACCATTAGCTTCGTTCGTGTACTTTCTGCACTAAAATTCACAGTCTATCAAATATTGAGGAGTGGGGATGAAATTCCCTCAGAGAGAAGTAAAACTGCGAAATAAAACACGAACGCTTTGAACAAATAATTTTTGCCGGTTTTTTAACGTCAAATATTTGAAAACAAAAAAAAAAAATAAATATCGTCATCATTTCTTTGAAAAGATTTTCAAAATAAAATAAAAAAGTAAGCAAAATTTAATTTATTACATTAAATTTAATAAAACAGAGGAGTATAAGAAAAGAGATGTTTTGGCAAATATCAAAGTGACTTTTGACTGAACTCATATTTCTGCCCGAAGAATTTCTTTGGGCTGAAATTAGCAGAAAGTGGAAATAATTTACTCTCTCGAGAGCGCTCTCTTCTGCGAAAAACTACACATTTTTTGCGTAAACGAACACAATTTGCGTTAAATTTGTAGAAATTCGTAAAAATTCGTAGATTTGGGGAGTACGCGAACGAACCTATTATCTCAAAAAAGTAAGAAAAAGTGGAAAAATAAAACAAAATAAAAAATGGATTAGAGTGAATAATATGGACATGGATTTAAATTTTCGGATTCAGTACATCCAGTTGGATTTAAAATTCACTCAAATCCAATGTGAGTGGCCATATACTAATGTCGAATTCCTTTCAACAAAAAATTCAATTTGTTGAGAAGAAAAAATATCGATTTTCTTTACAAGGAATTTGTATTGGAATAAAAAAAATCGTTTCTGTTAAGAAAAAAAATCGTTTTTTTTTTTGTTTTTTGTTGAAAGGAATTCGACATAATTCGCAACCTGGTAAAAATGTGAATCCGACTGACCGAAGTGACAAAAGTCGCAAGCCCCAAAGAAGAAAATGGACTTTTTTGTTTATTTGTATCCCATTATTGTGACTTTCAAAACAATTCGTGCTCAAAAATCTGAAGAAGTTTTGGTGTTTTTCTTGTGAATACAATCAAAATTAACAATAATCCATATTCTTTTAATTCTTTTAACTTCATAACTTTGTCCCGTGAAATTTTTGGGACAATGAAATAGTAAATTATGAAAATGCCTAACGAAAATTTGATGGTACACTACCGCACTTTCTTTTTATCAAAAGTGACGGAAAGTTATCTTTTATCTATGGAATATTTCAAGTGGAGACGGATACTTCACCCCGCACTTCTCTATCATTAAACTGCTGTGATACCGACCTCAGTCTTCCCAATCTAAACAGAGTTTTTGGTAATGACTCTTCAGTCAGCGTGTAAAAGCCAAATTGTAAAACGTGCATAGAACGCGGCCTTGGCCATGCTACTAAAAACTTTTCTGACATTAAAGAAGAAAAACATAAAAAATAAAATGAATCAAATAAGAAATATTTTAAAAAATACCTACTTCAATAGAAAGACACCACTATTATATTCTTTAAAAAGAAACTTGGTTGCTAATGTAGACAACCAAACACAAAAATCCTTACCATCACCCGAAGATCAGGTACGTAAAGAAATAGAAACTGCCCTGGACATAGAGACAAGTCTATTTGAGAATTCTTCAAAATCATTTCAACCGGCTAGTGCTCCAAGACAACTTCTTAAAAATGTGCCAAAAAGAGCTCGCAATTCACCGTCAAAAGACAAAAAGAAACAAGCGCAGGTTCCCCTTGCACTTGGTCAGCAACCAAAGTTCAATTCGAAAACCTATGAGCCAACGGTTATCGAAGATAAGTCACTTGGTCTCAGTTTTACAAAACTTAAGCTAAATGATCCAATATTAAACAATCTCCTTACCACTGTACGCTCTAGCAAGCGGCGTGCCAAGAACAGACAGATCATAATGGAAGGGAGACGATTGATTGTAGAAGCACTTACTAGTGGACTTAAATTACAAACTATTGTCTTTAGTCAAAAAGAGCAGTTGGAATTGATAAGCGATAAAATTGGACCTATGAGAAGCAGCATAGACATCTACAAGGTGCCCCAGCATGACTTAAAAATATGGTCAACATTAACCACACCACCTGGACTGCTAGCCATTTTCGAAAGACCTTCGGAGAACACGCTCCATTTTTCACTTCATGACGAGACATTACCAATAACGGTTATCTGCGATAACATTCGTGAACCTAACAATTTGGGAAGCATTATTAGGACATGCGCTGCAATTCCATGTCAGCAAGTGATCGTTCTGAAAGGATGCTGTGATCCTTGGGAAACAAAAGCACTAAGAGGCGGATGTGGTGCACAATTCCGTATACAAATAAAGGATGATGTCGAATGGAATAGAATATTAGATCATCTTCCAGATGAGTTCAAAACTTTCGCTGCTGAAAATAGCTTAGACAAAGTTAAGAACTATAGATTTGCAAATCCTAAGAAGCAATTAATTAAACCCTATTTGGATGTTGGTGGAATTAGCCCACATTATGTAATTATCATTGGAGGAGAAACTCATGGCATTAGTGAAACAGCATACGAGTAAGTTATGAACTCATGAATTTGATTTGGTTCTTAGACTGATGTTTTACTTCTTTGTATAGTTTTGTGGACTGTGCAGGAGACAATGGGGCGTTTCTTCATATACCGCTAGCTGGTGGAGTTGAGAGTCTAAATACAAGTTGTGCGCTATCTTTGATTTTATTTGAAATTCGTAGGCAAACATTCAATGCTACAAAATTAGATAATTCAAATGATAAAGTTAAAAGTATTGAATAAAAATATTTATTTAAAATTTCATTTTTTATTTATTTAATCGTTTTAATTTCCGGAAAAAATCAAATATTTTGATACCAAGATGAAACGTACTTAAGTTATTGTTCAAATATAGAACATTTTTCCATTCTAAAATGGGAATGGGAGTTCTGAATGTTCGAAACAGCTTTTTTCAAGTATTTAACGTATAAAATAAATACATTTGATGGCACAACGGCTGAGGTTAGCAACACTTTTATGTGACAGGAGATACTCTTGGAAGATTTGTCGCTTCCTCGCAAGAGGCAGAAGCCCTGAAAAACACTTGAGTTTAGCTGGCAGTGGCTGGGAATCGAACCCAGACCTCTGGCGTGACAGTCCAGCCCGCTTAGCATTACGTAGGCTGTTTGGGAGGTGCCACAAGGCGAACTATACAATGTATTTGTTTTTGACTAAAAAAATAATTGCAGGGTTGAGATGAAGAAACGGGTGAGTGACAATTTTGGTTTCATTTCTTACCAATGTAAGACTACATGAACACTTTTAACCCTAAATATTCATCGGGAGACGTATTCTTTCGGGAGTAGAATATTGTTATTCCGAATTCTACGGTAGAATATTTTTAACTTCGATAGCGGGAACGAGTGTTCTGAATGTTCGTAACATTTATTTTTTAATATTTAACATATAAATCGATTTGTAGAACAAAAATAATTTATTCGCGGCGAAACATTTCTCCGGGAATTTAATTCCTTTGTGATTGGCTGCCTTCTAAGATCTCTGGTTTTCAATTAAGAATGACAAAAAATAGTATAAAGTAAAAGTTACACAGGAGTTGTAATAAAAGGACTTTGAACTCTTGTATCTCAAAATTTTTCAAATGTCACTAAATCCCTTCTTCATCTGAACCCTACATCGTTCATAACCGTTAATTTGGTTTCATATATTTACTGATTAGCATTGGTCTCCAAACTAAAAAAAAAATTTTATTGATACTGTTCCATGTAAGCAAAGTAGTTAAGTATTCTGCGAATATCTCAAACAGATTATAGTTAACTTAAATGTCCGATATTTCTTGATTACCACAAAAATAAATAATATAAAAATTAATTAATTTTAAAAATTTAAAGAATGATTTACTGATTTGTGCTGCTTTAGAAGATAATAGGGATTACAAACTAATTTGATATCTTTTCCAAAAATTCCATAAGATCTCTAATCCGTTTAAAAAATACATAACTCCTATGTTAAGTCGGATGCTAGTCCAAATAAAAAATGCATTTTCTTTTGAGGAATTACATACCTTGTTTTTATTTCTTTATTCAGTTGTGTTATGTTTCTTTTTATAAGCCTTATTTATTTCAACTAACGTCGCCCATAATCTACTCATTTTTGCAATTTACCTCCCAACCAAAATCAAAGGAAATATTTTAGTTTAGTCCGTAAAATGAAAAATTAGTGAGGATTATCGCGAATAAAATTTCCCTGGGAATGTTTCTATCCATCGAAAATTGGGAACGTGAATAATGGTCATTAGTTTCCGTCTGAATTTATTAGTATCGAAAATAAACTTACTATGCGAATTTGGCTCACTTAAACCAAGCCCAGTTCGAGCTTAAAAGTAGTAGTCAAAAAATATTTGCGTTCGCAGTTTTCGAAGGAAGGAAACATTTCTAGGTAAATTTTATTCACGATAGCACCCAGTAAGTAATGAGCAAAAACAAAAAAAAAAAATATGGCTGTTGTTATGAATGTATACATATTAAATAATTGTTTAATTAATCAATATAGCCTTTTTCAAAAAAAAAAAAAAAAATAAACAAAGAAAAAATAAATAAATCTCAAAATCAATAAAAATAAAATATATTATGTACATAGTTTAAAAGTTTAATAATATGTACATTATACATAACAAACAAAATAATTAAGATATGAAAGTTAATTATAAAAATATTGTTACACGAGCGAAGATTTAAAAAAGCAAAAAACTAAATTAAAATAAGAGAACAAAAAATGTAAATGCGAAACTCTGTTTTGTTGGTTTCGGCACTTGATATTTTAGGATTATTTTTATGCGTTCATTCTCGAAAGAGCTCTTCGTTTTTTATTTAAAAATTTTGCAACTTGATTTTGTTTCGTGTGATGACACGTGTGCATGAAAAATAATTGTAAATTCCCACAATTGTTTAAATTGTATATAGTAAGTTGGGTTAGAAATTGAAACCGCCATGAGGAGCTGACTGATCGGGATTAAAATTGTATTGATTGTTTTCGGCTGACGGCGCCACGCGGGAATCTTCTTCTTCATTCCCAAAGTATTGCTCAATGATATAGAAAGATTTGTGATAGATGTCTCTATTTTCATGCGATTGAAGGTATTCAATTTTATCAAGTCCTAAAAACAGGATTAATGTTAATTTATTAAATCTTTTATTGCATAGTTGCTACTATTTCTGACCAGATAAATCTTTTCTAAAGCTTCTCCTGACCCAATATAAAAAAGTTTAGTAAAAATTGTATAAATTTTAATATTTTTTTATACAAAAAAGTTGTATGTAAATCAAGCTGTTCATAAGAAACTGTAAGTCTCCTCCTTTCCTGATAACAAAACAACACGCACATAGGAATGCTTGAGTTAAAGGTCACTAGGCATTGGTTCTGCACGAGCTGATGTATAATGGAACAATTTGGGCAAAATGTCAATTTTTAAAAATAATTTTATGAATATAAAGGCTCTCCCAAACGAACGCGAATAATTTAGAACGACAATGAAACTTTTGCTTGTCATATTATTTTACATGAAAGTGGTAAATCGCATTTTCGCGTTGGTTTGGTTACTCTCATTATTTGTCATGTAAATGAATATTGAGTGTCGAAAATATCGTTGTCGTTAAGCTTATTTTGCGTTGGTTTGGGAGACCCTTAAATCTTATATTTCACGTATGTACGTGAACAAATTTTTTTCCATTCAAGAATTAATAATTTGTTGCATATTTCCAAAGTTGATTTTTTTTTACGCAAAAGTGATCGTCTTCTGATACTGTTGCAGCTTTTAGAATGCTTTTTTTAATTTTTAAAATTTTAAAGTTATCCAAAACCGAATTATGTATATTTGTAATTGTAAGTCTGGCAGACGGCAAAAGCCAAAACCATTTAATTTTGTAATATGTGTATAGTTAAAACACTAGTGATAATAAAAACTAAACTAATTAAAAAAAACTACTTTGTAGCAGCGAAAAAAATCAGTCAGTGTTGAAAAACTTTTCCCTTACCCCTTTTGAATTTTCATAATTTTTCAGTCGAGTAGCAACTATGCTATATATGTAAATATGATTAAAAACAAACCTCCACATTCTTCTATCATCATTGCGTAGGGATTAGGTCTGGTTGTGATCTTTTGGCCGGCCTTCAAAATGTTTTCTAAAGCGTTAAGTGCTACTTGCACGATATCGGAGTCGACTACGGTTAAGAAATCACACATTGGTGGAATGCAACCCACGTGAACCTGATTTTACCATAGAAAAATGTTAAAATATAATTGTTATAGAATTCAAATTCAGTTCAACTAACCAAATATCTAATTTGTTCAGCTGTACCACTGCTGGTAGCATTTGTAATAGCCCATGCTGCTTCTTTTTTTGTTTTAAAATCCGACGTTTGCAGAATACTCATTAAAATTGGAAATATATTCGCATCAATGACAGCCTGAATTTGTTCGCGATTGCCTGCAGCAATATTCGAAATTGTCCAGCAGGCTTCTTTTTTGATCGTTTCGAGTTCAGAGCTTAATAACGCAGTTATGCAGGGTAATGCGTTGCAATTTAAAATCACTTGAGTTTGTACATCATCGCCAGTTACTATATTGCCAACAGCTCGCAAAGCTGCGGTCACTACATTGTTTTGAGGATGCCTTAAATTATGAGTAAATTTATTATTCATTTTAGTTTCTATATTATTCCATACATACATAAGTAGTTCAACTAAACGACGACAAACACCTGCGTCAATTACAGCTTTTATTTTGTCATTTGGCCCATCGGATAGGTAACTTATGGCCCAACAAGTGTCACTGAGAATATCAGCATCGTTGTGATTTAGGAGACGAGCTAGGGTTGGTAAGCCTTTGACAATTTTTAAGAAATCAGCAGGGGGATTCTTTCCTCGACACAAATTTGATAAAGTCCAAACAGCATTTCTAGTCATCGTGAGTCTTTCTTCTTTACTTAAAACCCTAAAATTAAATTCAAAATTCAAAAAAGAGGTTTTTTTTTTTAAAATTTTACTTTCGAAATAGGGTTATCTGGACAGTATCGGAATAAGACGGTGATAATTTTTTCTTCTTTAGCTTGATTTATCAATAACTTCAACTTATTAAATTATTAAAATAGGCCTTGTGGAAATCAAAGATCGATGTCGCATTTCTATAAAGATTTCTTTCTGGTAGTTTGACTACCATTTATAAATTGCAAATTGCCATTATTTAAACGATTTTGTCTACTTATTGAATTTAAATCAATAAAATGAATGTAATGTTTCATACTCACATTTTTACAGAACCTGAATTGTCTTAGGATTGCTGCGACATGTGTGGAACATGCATCACAGCATAATATGAAAAAATTATAAACAAGATTTTTCTAATTCATCATTACATATTACGATCCTAATCGTGAAAACCAAATATTTCTATGAACAGCATAAATCGTTATTTTAGAATCAAGACCTTAAATATTTTCCTAGTACCTACATACATTTATTATTATGGATCATTCCTCGTTAGTTCTATGATCTGAAATAATTTTTAATAATTTTTTACAATAGCCGTTTTTTTTTCCAAGCCCGAAGGGAATTGTATGAAAAAAGACGATGTCGGGGCTTAACAGTTTATGTGTTAAATGCAACAACAATTAAGCCTATTCGAGCTTAACAAAGCAAGGAGAATTTTTTGGGTGCTTAACTTAAGTACGGACAAAAACTGTGTTATCCACATGTTATCGTTTTTTTTTCCAAGCCCGAAGGGAATTGTATGAAAAAAGACGATGTCGGGGCTTAACAGTTTATGTGTTAAATGCAACAACAATTAAGCCTATTCGAGCTTAACAAAGCAAGGAGAATTTTTTGGGTGCTTAACTTAAGTACGGACAAAAACTGTGTTATCCACATGTTATCGATAGTTTGTATGAAAACTCCATGTTTTGCTTGCAAACAAAAAAAAAAACACGCCTAATCAGGTTTTAAATAACCTGACTACGCTGATACAGTAACCGAAAAAGTTGATCTCGTGATTCGGTCTGTCTTTTCGGCTACAGGCTTATTTTTTTTTTTAATTTACTCCTGTTCTAAAATTGATTACTTTTATGAAAAATAAAATTAATTAACTTTTCAAAAAATATGAACAAAAATTCTCTTTACTTACTGCAGTAGAGGTGGAAGTATGCCAGAGTTGAGCAAGTGATCGCGGCACAAGGACGAATCACCTGCAATATTACCGAGTGCCCATACTGCCTGTTCTTGAACATCGTCATGAGGACTAGAAAGTAATTCAATAAATATTGGTACAGCCCCAGCCTCAATTACTATTTTAGTTTGTTGAGATGTGCCCGATGCAATGTTAGTTAATGTCCACGCAGCTTCAAACTAAAAGCAAATACATACAATTAAATATAATTTTAAGGTTCTTTAATACGTTTTATAGCTTAGACATTTACCTGCAACGAAGCATTTGAGTTGTTTTTTAAAAACGTCACAAAACGTGGAACTATTCCATTCTGAATGACTTCTTCAATCGGTGGATTAGGATCTCTGGACAAAAGCTTTCTAAATTTCTGAGTTGCTATCAGCTGGAGACTCTCATCATCACTGTAGAGTTGTTCGATCATTTCCTTTTTAATGATAGCATTTTGTTGCATTTGCATCTCCTCCTCCTAGATTAAGCAATTAATAATATTACTTTTCTAAGCAAGTGACCTTGCAGAAAGAAAGTTTCTTTCAGTTCAAATAAGATGACCTTGTATCATGACTGCAAAAAACTGCGAGAGGGTTTATCTATCAAATTGATAATTACCTGAATGTTGTCACTTTCCATATTGACTGGCACATCAACATTCCTTCGTTTGATCAATTGTTGTTCTCGTTTTTGTTTTCGGATTTGGATCCCTTCCTCCTCCCTTCGGCGACGCATTTCGCTTGAGTCCAAGCCAACATTTTTATATCGGTGTCTGTGAGTGGTAGACATCTATAATAGAAGATTATCTTTGATGAAATTAACTAAAACCAAACCCAAAAATAAGAATTATTAATTCTACGAATTTGTTTTTGAATGCGGAATACACGGGTACTTTCACAAGAAAAAAGCGCAGTCCGAAAATCAGCACGAGTACTGTCACTTTTTCTACACACACATATGATCCAGTCTCCAGAGCAACCATCTTGAAAGCGACATCCCATCGTTAAATTGTGCTTATTAAAAACCTGACTTGATACAAGTTCGGCACTTTCAGTAATTCAAAGGTAATTACTTGAACTATTTACAGTGCCAGTAGCTCATTTTGACATAATTAATGGTTACCTTTTTTAGATTTTATAAATTTTCACACAGAATTACAACACGCGAGTGCAAGAACCTGCAAATTGTCTAGGAAATTCTTTCCCTTTCAAACGCGGAGACTGGAATAGTAAGTTGACAGACAAGTGTCAGCTGTCAGATTTGTGGTAGTTGGAAATGGATGAAAGTTTCTTACACTGTGAGCTGCAGGAGAGGTTGAAAAAATTAGAGGAACAAATTGAAAGTGAGATAATTGAAAACGAAGATGATCAGAAAAGAGAAATTATGAATTTGCTGCATGATTTCAATAAAATCAAAGATGCAACGCAAATAGTTTTGGGTGCATTAGCTAATATTTATGGTGTGACAATTAAGGATATGCATCTGAAATATAACTTGCCAATTGAATAAAATTAAATTAAGTTGAAATAAACTTGAAAATGTATGGAAATCGAATTTTAACTCCAACTATTCAAAATTCTACTTGTTGAAATTCTACTTTTCAAATTTTAAAGGCCTAACTACATTCAAGACTTTTTGCAAAAAGTAGCGCAAAAAGTGAAAATGTGGTGAGCAAAAATATGATTAGAGATGCCTGTGTGCGAAAAAATTGTGTTTTGTCTCTAGTATCAATCTGAGATGACATATCAAGTCCTATTTTCCAAGGCTTTTTCGCACACAGGCATTTCTAGCGCATATTTTAATTTCTCACTTTTGTACTTTTTGCAAAAAGTCCTGATGTAGTTAAGCCCAACCAACATTTTTGATGGTATACTACTTCTGTTAGGTAACGTGAAATTCTTAACAAGTTTCCCATCACACTTGGTTTTTTTTTAGCTATGGGTTTCGACAGCAAAATCTGAAAATTTGTCAAAATTTGTAAGAAATTTCACGTTACCGAACAAACTGATGTCGAATTCCTTTATAAAAAAACTTGATTTGTGTAGAAGAAAAAAATCGATTTTTCTGAACAAATTTCTTGTATTGAAAGAAATAAAAATCGATTCTGTTTAAAAAAAAAATCTCTTTCTTTTATCAAAAGTGACAGATGGTAAATGAATAATTTCAGGTGTAGACCCGGTGTTAATGAAGGTATTCTACAAACTGGAACATCTCGGAATTTCTTGAATTGCACTGGAAGCACTGGAATAGCTGGAATTAAATGGAATTAGCCATTTTTTTTTAGGTTAAATTTACTTCAAAATAAAGAAGAAAGAGTTATTTAATATTTTTTTAAATTATTAAAACAAAAATATATTTATTTGTATTGCATAAGAATAAAAAATGGCAATTTCATATTCTTGCAATGATTTCTTAGAATTTCAGGTATAATTATAAAAATAGTTTCATACAAAATAATGTTAACCTCTTGTCGGCTTGAAAAAATGCATTTAACAATGATTTAACTCACAGGAAGCACTCAAGAAAATGAGAGATCTTGATGATAAGATCATCTATGTATTGAACACATCATTGCCAACAGAATCCTTCAAAGGACAAGTAGACTCGGAAAGAACCTGCCATGACTTGTACAGTAAACTTCAAGTGGGTCATCAGCACCGGGAAGAGGCAATAAAGCGTTGCATTATGGTAGCAGCTGAATCGGTAAAGCAACTCAAAGAAGCACGAGAATCTAATCGAGATGACTTTGAAGTTGATAAAAAATTCAAATCTGAACAAAGAAAGGTATAAAACTTTTGAAATTTTAGATATGAGTGGTAATTAGTGAATTTTAACAGTTGCGAGTCCTTCAATCGGAACTCAACGTAGAAGACATTGTAAAAGATCGGTCATACAAAGCGTTTAACGAGCGTTGCAGGGCATTTTTCCGGGCTGGTACTTTATAACAGAGCTTTGGATAAGTTGCAAGAGAAATACTGACTTTTAGTTGCTGCTAGTAAGGGTAGCCGCTATTTAGGTTGAAGTAAGTTTGTTAATTTTTTTTAAATAAAAGGGCCGGTTTGGCTTGCATTTGAAAAAATATACCTTAAGTCCATTTGTTTAGTTGTTGCTTTATATAACATTTATTCATTTTATTTAGGAAAGTTTGCTTGTCGTTCTGTAAGTTTTGCGTTGGATTAGAGAGTCTCGGAAATCGCAAACACTTTGTAGAGCTCTCAGTTATTAGAAGTGCATGGTTCTTTGATTGATTCATGTTCAATTAAATTTATTCAAGATTTGCCGAAATATAATGATAAAAGGTAAATGCGCGAAACAGATTAAAGCAGCAACATCTCCAGCATCGACAACAGCAAACAGCGCGCTGCCCAACAATTTCTCAAACACATTATTGCCACCAGCAACAGCACCTACATTCGTGCTGACGGTGCTGTTGACGTTCCTGTGGCTGTTCTTATCTATGATGGACAATTGAAACACGTTTGTTCTAAATTAATTGCTGCTGTTACAATTTGTTTCTTGCTATACTTTTTTGGTGTACCTAAACACTTTATCTGAAGGATTATAGGTACAATTAGCAAAAATTCAGTTTTCAATGGAAGTGTAATGATTGCTGACTACCATGAATAAAAAAATAAAATTTGGTGGCACAACGGCTCATGAAGAACCAGGGCCTAGTGACTTACAACTCTCAAACATTCCTGTGTGCGTGTCTGCAGGAATGGAGGGGACCTACAGTTTATTGCCGAATCCGAACGGCTAAGGTGAGCGGCACTTTTTTATGACAAGAGATACTCTTGGAGGATTTGTCACTTCCTCGCAAGAGGTAGTAGCTCCGAAGAAAAATTGAAGTGGAACGTGGAAGAGCCTGGTATTGAACCCCAGACCTCTGGCATGACAGTCCAACGCACTAACCATTACGCCACGGGCTACTACGCTAACTACCATGAAAGGATGAGAAAAACCCATCTGTCGGCACTGTGTTTAAACAGGGTATTATTGAATCAAAATGCAAGAGTATGTAGGCTCGGTTAAAACAATAAAACAAAAATCTTATGAGGAAGGCACTCTTTCCCGCGTTTATGAGCAAAGAATAACTTTAAATAGAATGCAACTTATTTAAAGCACCGACAAGCATTTTTAAATCAAAACAAACATCTTAAATTTTTTTTTTAAACAATTTGATTTAATTTCTGAAAAATTAATTTTTAAACCAAAAATTTGAACCGACAGTAAAACAGTAGTAACTTTTGAAATAAAAAAGTACTTTATATTTTGTTCTTCCTGAAATTCTTAAGCATAAAATTGCGGTATCTACCAACGTTTATTCTCAGTTTAAAAATGAAACGATGTAAAGCGAAATTTAAAAATTAGATAAACGGGGGAGGGGGAATAGATTCCCTCTTAGAGCACCTCTTTTCTTGGATACACGATTTTCGTTTTAATACTTTTGTAATTTCTGTATATTTTCTCCTTTTTAAGCGGAAATAAACTTTTTATATATTTATGTGAAAATATAAAAATAATAGGGTTTATCGGGAATCTCGAAGGCAATCTTGTTTCCCTTATTCCTTGGAATATTTATTTTACAAGGGTCACAAAATAACAAATCCATCCGGATAGCTTTGGATATTCCGAATAAATTTCGTCGTATTTACGAACGCATCCATTCACCAGCTGACAAGTCTCCACTAGTTACGTGCTCATTTTGGCGTTTGTCAGAAAAGTAGATCAACTATCATATAAAAAGAAAAATAGAAAGAAGAAAGAAAGTCAAGTAAAATATACCGCCGAACAAGTTGTATAATAATTATTCTTTTTAAATTTTGTCTTTAATATTATTGCTAGCATTACAAATAAACAATCGAACAGTAAGCTATTATTCATTTAACTTCTTGCATTGCAACCATTTTCATACAGATTATATTCTGTTACAGATGTTTGGAAGAAGTTTAATAAATCTTTCAAGAACCAGAGGACTTCTTTTTCAAAGACACTTTTCATTCAGTTCGGTTCGGGCACAGCAAGCAAGGAATCATACCCCCGATAAGCTAGAAAAAAGGTTCCTTGTATGGACTGGCAAATACAAGTCACTCGAAGAAGTTCCTAATCATGTGAGGTAAGATTTAATGCCATTATCATTATTACAAAATTGAATTTTGGTTCTGGTTATATTGTATCTACCTACTGATTTTTTGGTTGTGAAATACATTTTGTTGGTTATTTTCTATTAATTACTAGGTCGACTCGTTAAACAAATGATGCATACAAAAAACAGCAAATGCATGTTAGATAAAAATAGATCGAAGGGCAGCGTCTGTTTTTATTTAAGTGAGAGATCTGTAATTTTGTGAATGAACTTTGTTGATCTTGACATTGACGAACAAATTTGAGAACTATGTTTACTGCAGTAGAATCTTTGATGGATATATTTCTGAGTGATTGTTGCTTCGAATTGCCTGGTGTAGGTGACTACAAATTTATCTTTTAGACTTTTAGAACTTCCAAAAGAAGTGATTAAACTTTGCTTCCTACAAAATTTAAAAAACACTTATCCATCATCAGAAATGACATGTTCAGTTCTTCAGTCAAACAAAGCTGATTGATACTTTATAGTAACACGAAACCAAGTAGGCCTGTTATAGGATTCGAACTGGGAAGTAGCTATTTCCATTAAAATGACTATCGTTATAACGGTGAGAAACGTTAATAGCGGAGAGAACGGTGAACTTTTGGTTTTACTTAAATACCAATTACCACTTTAAAAATTTGTAATAAATTACACAATTAGGCTTTTCGCCCCCCCTAGGCAACTTTTAGTTGCTCGGAGTTACCGGGAACACAGAGCAACTAAAGTTGCTTGCCCTTGCTGACTAGGCAATTTCCTTGCAACTTTTGGGGTGAGTATTTTCAATTGAAATGTTAAATGGACCTTTTATTTTGGATCAGCGATAGTACAAAACTCGTTCAGTGTGAGAAGGAAACTGCGGTTTCGGGTTAAAAGCCTCTCAATTCCCAAAAGTTGATGGAAGTTGCTCGGAAGTGCCTAGTCTAGTGGGCGAGGGTAAGCAACTTTAAGTTGCCTAGATTTGCCGGCAGCTGTTCCGCGAGCAACTCCAAGCAACTAAAAGTAGAATATTATAATAGATGATGAAAAAGATGACATCAAATTAGAGCTCATCAAAGCAACAGGAATGAAAGTGTCCTCATATTCAAAGAAGGTGATATTCCTAGAACGTATTGTTTGATGAACGAAAACAATTTTGGCCACAGGAAATGTAAACTATCCTGACTACAAAAAAAAAGGTGCTGAAACCCTAAATAAAGAATTTAAGGCCTCGTCAGACAGAACACGGTCCGGCGGTCTTTGTATAAATTTACAAACAAAATTTGACCGCCGCATTCTTTCTCTCTATATTTAAGTATTGACCGTCCCGTCCCGTCGCGTCGTCTCGCGCTCTGTCTGGCCAAGCCTTTAGGTCAGTCCTGATTATTTAAGATCTTAAAAAATAGTGTATGCAGTTCTAAGATCTTAAACTAGATTATTTTTCTCAGTAAAGGTTTCTGAAATTTCAGAATTCTTCGCATTCTCAGACACCTGAGTCCCAATTTCGCAAGTGTGAATGCTTTGTGCTGTAAATCCTATTAATATTATAAATGTAAAGTTTGTTCTTCTTAATCTCTGAAAATACCTAATTGAATGTAATGAGAATTGGTGGAGCGAGAGCTTGGAACACGAGGATGGACATAAGCTACTTTTGTTTTCAAAATCTACATTCGTTTACCAAAAAAAAAAAAAAATAAGTGATAAATTGTTTGAAATGTCAGATATTCAAATATAAAAATACCAAGAAATAAATACAAAAGTTTTTTATAATCATAAAGTTATTCAAACATGCGAAGCAAGGCGAGCACGCGCCTGCTAGTGTTCTATATTAATGTAAAATAATGTGAATATAATTTCTCATTTGTATAAAGGGCTCCGGGGGAAAATTGTATTGAAAATATTAGGTGTAAAAATATATATGTACACATAATACTCACATTTTCCAAGTTATGCTGTAAAAATATTCGAAACTGGAATATTGCGGAACTATTGAAAAAACTAATCGCAAACAAAAATCAAGCTTTGACAAAAGGTAGAGTATAAGAAACCTGCAAGATACTATTCTTAACAGACTTAATACAATTAAGAGATCTTATTTACACTAGTTGAGATAGATGTTGTTAAAAAGAAAAATCTTACGTAGTTTTAATTTCTTATATAAACCAATTAATACCTACTTGAACTTTCTTATTTTTTTGTTTCCAGTTTTGATGAGATGGAACGTTGCCGCAATCGTATTCGAATTCGCTTAGCCAATATTATGATGGGACTTACAATTTTAGGATGTATAATTATGATAATTAGTGGTAAACAAGCTGCTAAGCGAGGTGAAACCGTATCGAAAATGAACTTGGACTGGCACAAGCAGTACAATGAATCAACTGGCAAGAAAGAAGAATAGTTTTCCTCGTTAAATTCAAAGGTTACAGTGTTCAAGAAAGAATTTTTTTAGTTATATAAATGCTGCAAAGGTAAAAGGTGATTTTGGAACGATCTTTATTAATTATAATTTATAGCTTAGTCGATAAATGAGTTTCACCTAAAACCAAAGTTTAGAAATCTTGTAAATTTAACTAATTTTTAGAACCATTGATATTTTGAGTGCTGCTTTAAATAAATTTATTTTATTATAATCTGTTTCTTTTATTAATGCTACATTATTGATAAAATTAAGCTCGCACCTGATGATGTCTGATACCTTTTAGTATTCTATCTACGATATATAATGGTCCCAATCCATTAATTTAAGCAGCGAGTCTGAGGATCCGCCTTCCCATTTTTTTTTTTTTAGAAACTTGCACAAACAGAATTATAATTTTCCGATTGTTTGTTGACTTCTGACTGAACTCGAATATGTTGTTGCAGTTGAAAGAAACTGTTACACTTAGCAAGCTATAGTGAAAAGTCCGCGTATTTGTACCTTACGTGCCTGCTTTTTTAAGCTAACTTACAACATTATTATAGATTGAAGTTGAAAGTACGCAAAATTGATAAGTTCCAAATATTATAAAAGAATATGGTATTTTTCCAATTGATATCTACTCAAAAATTTAATTTGTTCATGTCGTTTTTCTTCCGACGAATATGTATTTTTAAAAACAAACCACTAACATAATTAAATTTTTCGCTCCTAATTTTTGTTCGCGCAAGCCAGCTGAAACTATTTTGACGGAAAACTTTTTCTAACTTTAGAAAGCCGTCCAAGTTATAATTAAATATTTTCAATTGTTGTCTAAAGTTATCTAACTTTATATCTAACTACTTTAGACAGCGGAATTGTCTCCTTAAACCTTGACAGGTTAATTTCTTTTTTATTAAATAAAAAGCATATCTCCGACTTTTTCGAAATACTTAGACACTGTCTAACTATAGTAAAAATTCTAATAAATACATACGACTGCTTGTGTATTGCACTTCCTTCGTTCCATTAAAAAATTATCAACCGCATACTCCCAATTCAAAAGTACCTGATTCTTTCATTACTTATTTTGTATTCTCAGATGGTATAGAAAAATAAACCTGAGAGTATACACTTTTTACTAACGTTTTTAACTTCCCATTGGAAGTTATTGTAATCGGTCCGATTTGTGAAATTGAAAATTTTGACATTTCTTGACGTTTCGAGGTCTCTGGAGTCGAATTACTTTGTTTTTAGAGAGATGTCTGTGTACGTACGTTCGTGCGTTCGTACGTTCGTACGTTCGGAAGCTTTATTTCGCCGACGATATCTCCAGAACGCATAGAGATATCGACTTCAAATAAATTTTTTTACAGATAATAAGGCCATAACGTGCAGAAAGGATTTTCGAAAAATTTAATTGGCAGTTTATTTAGTACAGTAATTTTAAAAAATGTTGTAAAATGGATTGTTTCTCAAATATCTCTAGAACAAATAATGCTATCGACTTCAGCCTGTTTTCATTCTATGCATAATGACGTAGTGAAAAAATGGTAATATTAAAAAAAAATCAACCCAGTTTTTTTTTTAATAAAAAAAACATTAAAAATTATTAAAAAATATCGAATATCTTGAGAACACACAAATATATTGATTCGGGGTTAATTTTATTTAATACACAATGCTTGCGTTCGGGTGGTAGTGAGATAGGCTATCCACCTATCCCAAAAATTTTCAGATGCCTTGAGTTGTTGTTGCATTAGATGACATCAGAAGTTTTTTCACAAGGGATTACAACAACACAAACCTATCCGGATAGGTTTGGCTTGCCCCCCGAACGCGGCCAATGATTGTTCTGAAGAGCTGTCAAACGAGTTTTGATTTTAATGTAGCTGATTTCAAAAGTTATACTTTTATTATATTTAATTATTTGAAAGGTTTTATTGGGTTCTTTAGCATGTGGTTTTGAGCGATGAGTTAATCCCTTGTTTTAAACAAAATTAGAAGAGTTTGTTAGTTTCGTCTCAAAGGTTTTTGTATTTGATTCGGAAGATGGATGTACCTCTTTGGATTTTACTTGAAAAAGAAGATACTGTTGCATCCATCCAGAAGCATCCCTCTTTGGTAGTCCTAAGGCATTTAAATCATTCGTCAGCTCTTCCCACAATCCATCAATATATTCTGGCCCGTTGTCAGTCTTAACCCATCCTCTCCGTAGGTCAGGATGTTTTTCCATAAAAGCAACCAATAAGGCGAATTGTTGGGCTAAATGAAATTTGGCCCCAATGAAAAATGACCCCAACAAAAATGAAAAATAGCCCCAAAATTGAGGATTTTGTCATAATGAAAAATAACTCCATTTTCGAAATGAGAAACATTAAAAACTTACATTTATCATCAACCGAATCTGCAATCCGCCAACAAAAAGATGACCGAAAAGAAAACGTCAAATTTTTGGCGGATTGCAGCTCCGTTCGTTTTGTAAAACACCCTTCAATCCGTAAAATCTCAAACAATACGTGCCCTATTACACGGCGTTGACTCAAAAGATATGACTCTTTTCAATTCGAAATCGAATGAGTGCGAAGGAGAAAAAAGATCGGATTTCACCTTTGCACCCATTGAATTTCGAAAAGAGTCATGACCGTAGAGTCAACGTGTAATAGGGCACTACGGTATTCAGAACTGCGAAAATTCGAAAACGGGAAGTTTTGGTATTCGAACGAAAATCAGAACAGCCTTGACAATGACAAAAGCAACCATAATATGTAGTGCTTTATTTATCCTGATCAAATAAACTAAAGAACTATAAATAAAATCATTTCTTGACAAAAAAGGAAATTTAAGAAAATTTGAATAAAAACCAATAAAAAGCTACGTCTATACGCATCAATGGAGTGTTGAAAAGAGCCAAAAGAAGAAAATAAACTAGAAAAAAACCGATAAGAAAATATTAAAATTTGTTTTATTTTGTTAATTATTTAATTTAAATGTTTTTCTTTGCTTAAACAATATCAAGTATTTTTAAGAGAACTTAAGAAGATTTTTTTTAACAATACAAATTCTATATACTACTGAAATAAATCAGCCAAGTAGAAGACTTAGCACTATTTAATTGGACTTGTTGAATTATTGATTCAAAATAGCTTTTAACGGCCTTAAGTCCATAATCGGACTTTCAAAGTAAAAAAGGAAAAACGATACTTATTTTTCGTCTTTTTATGAACAAATAGTACCAATGTCAAAAAAAAACCTAAAAATGTCAACAAATGGGTTTAATAATAATTGGAAAATCGTTACTCGCGTAGAAAAAAGTTGTAAAGTGGGTAAAAAGTCTTAACTGCTCTTGTGTAAATACAAAAAAAAGTAAAGAATCGGTTACATTTTGTCAAAGTTAGAGGCGCTTGTTACGGACGCCTGGGGCCTTAAGTGGCTGCTGCAAGATAGCAGAGGTCGATGTGAAGCAATGTGTGGGGTACCTGGGGAGAATGAACGGAAAAACGAAACAAATAAATTAATTCGAAAGAAAATTAATCCTCATGTACTTACCTGCTTGAACCCCCTGTACGTCCATCGGGTATAGGGCTTTATCCTCATAGCTGGAGATCTGTAAATATAAGAAAAATGAATTAGAGTAATTAGTTTATATATTTAAAACAATTAAAACTTCCAAATATTTAATAACATAACTACTATTGATAGAAATATTATTTTGTACTTACCAAAGTCGACATCTTGCGGCTGCTGTTGTTTTCGTTTTGTTTTTTTTTTTTTTTTTAGAGACAAGTATCTCTATCTCTATACATTAATGTCTATGGTCTCAGTCTGCTTTTACACAATGACTCAAGAGTCATGACTCTTTTCAGATGTAAAAAGTGCGAAAGAGAAAACGTTGGGCGCCATTTGTTGCGAGGCAAGAGGATAGGAAAGGATGGGGCGGTTAGTTGGTAGGGCAGGAAAAAGGAATAGGTAGGAATGTGGAAAAGGAAGAGGTCAGAAATAGGTAGGAATGCTAAGTTCCGGAGGACGCGGCCTGCTTGCGACGCGCGGCTAGTAGCTCGCCGGAATTGGGGGAATCCAAAAATGGCTAAGGATTCCAAAGGTTGGGTGGGTAATGGCCTCACTGCAACAACATCTGCAGTGCTCTGATGTGTTTTTCTAGTCCGTCACCTTTTTTCCTAGATTTCCTGGCCTGATTTATGTTTTTGTTTGCAGGCGAGGTTAGGTTTCCGGGGGCAAGATCCCCTCCCGTCCGACGAGCTGACGCCGTGCAACCACAAGCAGGCCGCGTCCCCGGGACTTAACATTCCACCTTCCTTTCCTAACACTTCATTTCTCTCTTTCCTTCCTCTTCCTTTTCCTACCCTTCCACTTTACCGACATCTTCCTCTCCTCTTGCTCGCAACACGCTTAAAGAAACGAGACCAAACACCATAAAATGGTCATGAATCGAAAACGAGAAAATTACCTAGCTTAAGTTTTTCGACTTAAAATAACTCATGGTCTTTGACTGGAACCACAGGGTAACCCTGTATGCATAGTACATATTTTACAGTTCCAAATTCTGCGATTCTATAAGACTAGTAAGGCTGACATTCCATATTTTGAATGCTCAATGATTAATGAACATTATGGAATATTTGCAAAAAGAAAATCACTCAAAGTGTCAAGGCTCAACTTTGCACTACGTAGGTATGTTCCTATACCTAAACTATTTTTAGAAATGTTAAATGTTAACTACATTCAAAACGAGCATAAGTGCATTTTTATGTAAGAACGCCATATACTAAAAGCATAAAATGGTATTTTTAATGTTAACTAATTTATTTTCTCTCATGAATTTATAATAATTTGTCCACTCTATACCTATCTACATGTGGTACATGATACATGGTGCCCGACAAATGGATTTTGTATGATTACAGTTTGTCAAAATCTTACGTGGGTCGTATTTTTCACAAAAATGGACTCAATATTATCTCCTCTCGTTTCCTTTTTTTTGTTTTTTATTTTTTTTTTCATTTTATTTTTCTTCAAAATTACGTTCATTTCCAAACTCAATGTACGGATGAGTTTGGCATCGTCACAGGGGCTGACTGGGAGTCAAAGGGCCTACCGGGACTTTTAGGAAAAGGGCCCCAAAATGTATTAATTTATTTATTAATGTTTAAATGTACAAAAATCCATTAATATCCATTTTCAATTCATTGAGTGTGGGTAATCGTAATTATTTTTTTAGTTTTTAGCAGTTTCGACTAGCAGATTCATTTATTTGAGTTTTTGAACATAAATATAAATAGCAAAAAAAGTTTAACAGGGCTTAGTTATTTGACATTAGTTTTACGACGTTAAGAGTGTGTGACTTTCAGTTTAATAAAAACAAAAAAACTATTGGACATTTTTTTTTCAATTTTTATTAGTGTTTTTGGAAGAGCTGTATATTTGTGAAAAGTGGTCGTATTGAGATGAAACAAAAACTATTCGAAATATTTATATATAAGGGGTAGAAATAATTTTATATCGCTATATCGATTATTGGGAAGGAATTGAAAGATATGCATTGAAATAAAATAAATGTTTGATATGTAGGCAAGTATTGTTTGGGATGATGGATACAGATAGGCAGGAAAATAGTAATTTCAACGAAAAACAAGGAAAATTGGTACCTACAAATTGCATACCTACTGGTCGAAGGTTTTTCTTTACTATGTTTTTCTTTTTTTTATTATTATCCATACAAAATACGTCATTTAAGAATTTAAACGCCTGTTAAATATTTATGAAATATTAATAAAAGTAATAATTATTTGTGAATTCACTTCATAAAGAATTTAAATTGATTAAAAAAGAAAAGGTAGCGATTGAAGCGATTCGTGGTGATAATTTTCGACATAGAAATTGTCATATAGTTTAGGAGCTACTAGTATATTAATTTACTTTAAGGGGCCAAAAGAGATCTACATAATACAGGTTTTGACTAAAAGGTACACAAACAGAATTCTCTGGGCATCGAAAATTCCTAAAGATCTACATCGACTAAAAGGGGCACAAACATATTTCTGTGGGTCTCAAAAGATCCATGGGTGCCACATACAAAATTCGGTGGGCTTTTAAAGATCCATAGGGGCCTAAATTGACTAGAAGCGGGCGACAAACATTATTCTGTGGGCCTCGAAAAATCCATAGGGGGCCCACAAACAGAATCCTTTGGGCCTCAAAAGATCCATAGGGGGGCTACATTGACTAATAGGGCCACAAATATAATTCTTTGGGCTTCGAAAGATCCAGAGGGGGCCCACAAACATAATTCTGTGGGCCTTGAAAGATCCATAGGGGTCTCGCGAACATTTCTGAGGGCCTCGAAAAATACATAGGGGGCCCACAAACCGAATCCGGTTGGACTCCAAAGATCCATAAGGGCCTAAATTGACTAGAAGGGCCACAAAAATAATTCTGTGGGCCTCAAAAAATCCATAGGGGGGCCCAAAAACTAAATCAAGTGGGCCTCCAAAGATCCATAGGGGCCTAAATTGACTAAAAGGGCCACAAACATAATTCTGTGGACCTCGAAAAATCCATAGGGGGCCCACAATCAAAATTCGAAGGACCTCGAAAAATACATAGGGGGCCCACAATTATAATTCTGAGGGTCTCGAAAAATACATAGAGGGCCACAACAGATTTATATTGACCAAAGGGGCCTGCAACCGAGTTGTGGCACCATACCCTAGTGGGTTTCGAATTATTGATCAAGAATTCATAAAAAAAACACTATATTTACTGTAAGGTCTCTCGTGAGTGAATTTTATGAAAAAGTTTTCTTTTAAAAAATGAATTTTTAAGTGCTTTTAAGAAATTCTTTCTTGCTCGAGGGCCTACCGGGAAAAATCCAGACTGCCCGGTGCGCCAGTCCGCCCCTCAATGATCGAGTTCAAATTTTTTTAACACAATTTATTATCCTGCCTTCAACTTCTATTTGAATTGATGTTGATGATGACGTGATGGCCACGCTTGGCTCATAATGCATTCGTGGTGGTTATCCAAATGCTCCTTACCTGGCAAAAGAATAGTATAATTTTAAACTTACTTATGGTGCACACGATATTTGATTCGTATAATATTCATAGAACTGCAAGAATGATTAATAATCTGTGAGTTTGGTTTTCAGATTCATCAAGAGTTTTAATGAAATATTCGTGCATTATTATGTTATTGTTAAGAAAGAATGAAAAGATTTTTCTTTTCAATATTTTTGTTAGATATATATTTTTCATCTTAACAATATTATTCATAGAATTATTGCGTATCTAAATATTGAGTCTTCCAGTTATTTTCGATAGATACACTTTTAAACCGTGTCGCGGAAAAGAAAGAATTTTTTTTTAATCTTAAGAAAGAAAAGAGAACAAAAAAAAATAAATTTAAAGTAAAATTAAGTGGGTTGCCACTTCAGCATGGGTTCATGATAATCAAATAAGAAATATTTATGCATGTCTACATACATACATATATAGATTGGAAAGGCTACACGTCGACGCAACTAACAGCACAATAACCTGAAGTTAAAAATTCATTTTGGCTTTTAATTTTTTTTTTTTGCTCTCGAAGATAACTTGTTTGATTTTTTTTTTTTGTTTTTTACTTTTTTTATGATTTTTGCCTTACATTAAGCTAAGATATATGTAGTAGTTTGTTATTTTATGCACATAGATACAGATATATATATATATATGTATTAATATGTACATATAACACGAATTTGTTTGGTTTTGCAAAAAAAAATATTGCACATTGAGAAATTAGAGCTTAAAATAGATTTTATTGAGACATACATATTTATATCTAAATTTTAACAACTTACATGTAGGTGTGGCATTCGTTTAAAGTGGTTGAAGTTTTTGCATCCACGACACTATAATTTTATAGAGTCTTAATGGATCTAGAAACTTGTATCTATAAATATTTATTTATTTTTTTAAAGATGCAATGATCCTTCTATTACGGCTGAGCCTAAGGTAGTGGCTCTGAATTGTAAGAGTACTGTTAATACAAAAACAAAGAACTTTTCATAAAGATGATACCTATGTACATAATATACATATACATGTTTATGTATATGTACCAAATTATAGTTATAAAAATTATTGACGTACTTACTGTAATTACTCCTTAATTAAAACGACGACGAGAAGAGTTTGTTTCTTGATTCGCGCTCAGACATTTTACGTTCTCTAAATAAAAACTACCGTAATGTACAAACACACATACAAACATCTCTCACAAGTTTCAAGTGATCCTTTGCCTGTTGTTGGTAAGAAGCATGTTGAGTTGTGAAGTTCAGCTAGTAGTGTTTTTTAAGTGTTTTTTTTTTTTTTTTAGTGTAAAATTTGGTGAGTGCAGACTATTTAGTGGTCTTTGTTCAAGTAATTACAAATTTTCTAGTTAAAATAATGATCTGGTGGTATTTTACGCATAAAATATGTTTTTAAATGATAAATATAATTATAATTTTTTTTTTGTGACTATGCTCGTTTTTGCTATTTTTGGGGCTACTTTGCTCTGTGAATATGGTAGGTACTTGCTATAATTGAAACTAGCTGCTGAATAGAGTACTTACGAAAAATCGTCGCATTCGGTAAAAAAAAGTACCTAACTATGAACTCGATGCAAGTCATTCAAACTCTGAAAACGGCCCTCTCCATACACCATGGAGCGGTGTTTAAAGCTCCATTTAACCACCAAAACTGTTTTTTTTTTTTTTTTAACAGCTACATAAATTCAATATTTAATTGAAGCTTTTTAATTTTAGGTTTATAATTATTATTTTTGAATTCTCTGTTTATTTTTAAATGAATAATTCTTTTATTTAATTAATAATTCTTATTTATGATTATTTATTAATTGTTTGTCTTTAATAAATGATGTTCTTTATATTTTTTGTTCTTTAATTTCTTTACATACCCTATGAGTTTAATGAAATAAAATACGACTGTTTTGTTTAAAAAAAAAAAAAGTATTCGTTATTGTTTGATTTTTTTCACAGATATTATTATTAGATCAATGTTTTAACTTTGCTCCAGCCCTGCAAATAAAGGCACTATAAGCAAAAGTAAGTAACCCCGGTCCCTTGAACAACTTTGCACCACTTTTTGACTTAAAAACAAAACATTCAAACTGTCATTTAAATAGCTATCATATCATATTTATATTATTTCATTATATTTCTCATAACAGGGATAGACAAAATTTAATTAATTTTTTTTTATCATTTTAATGAAGTTTTCTAAAAAATTTCAAAAAAATGGAGAAATGTAACCCCATTTTACGGTACCCATGTCCCGCATATATTTGGAGGTAAACATAAAAATAAAATTAAAAAAAACTCAGCTCAACTCAGGTTATAAATTTCTTAAAATTACTACAATTCTGCAATTCTTTATTTCTCATAATTTTTGCATATTTGTGGAAAATGTTTGATTTGCTTCCATCTAGCGTGAATGACGACATGACGACATTTTTTCCTTTTGAGGAAGACATTATACTCACTTAACGATTGTAGCGATTTTCTTTTTAACGATCAATTTTATTTCTTCAAAATTTCTCAAAAACCGCTCTTATGAATTTGACTACAAAATTCGTTCCTGTAATGTACGAAACAAAAAAAGGGCTTGAAGGTTTTTGTTCAGAAATGTTTTTCTTTTGTTTGTTTGATTACTTATATAAATTTGTTATGATTATTATTTAAATGTAAATTCAATATTATATTCAACAATGTTAATGATTAATTATAATTTTGTCAATAATGTTAAATGTTCAATTGCCAAACATATCGTATAATACCCTATATATATTTTCCAACTTCTTAATCTCTTAATCTCTTGTTGTTTGTTTAAGATAATCTGTTAATCCCTTTGCACTGCTTATATGTAATTTTTTTTATGCATAGACTTTGCATAGACGTATGCTTTCATATATGCTATCATGTTATACATATTTTTGTATGCGTTATTATTATTGCCGAAAAATTCTTTCGCTGCATAGAGGGCTTTTGGCTAATGTTAAATCGTTCTATTTGCCAGCAACCACCAACGCGATCACTTGGATATTTAAATTGTAAATTGTTCTTGGAATTAGTCTTGATCTTAAATAGAAATTAAATTAAGTTTTGATAAAAAATAAAATCAATAATTGTAACGTTTTGAAATTGGTTTAAATTTATTTCTATTATTATTGATCAAAGTTGGTCCTTCGGGTAACCGGATATTTTTGCAATTTTGGATGGAATTTGCAATTTTTGATGGAATTTGGAGCTACTTGGTGGTTGCTTGAAACTTGGATTGGACACGAGGAAAACACATTGGTATAGGTAAACGGTATCGTATAGATATTTTTGCTGGTGATTCTGCTGGTGTTTCTGCTGCTGTTTGTGATTTTGATTTTTGGTGAGGTCCTGTTATTGAGTGAAACCCTGTCGGTTTTGAAATCAATTAGTGAAAATTCGGTTCGCTCAGTTAATACTCTCACGTTTTTAAACTTTGAGAATTTCTAAACGAAAAAATGAATGTGTTAAGGCAGGTTCGTGGACATTTGAAGGGCGCTATTACACGTGCGCATACATATATATTAGACATAGAAGTTGAGGATATAGACATTTTAGAAACGCGTTTAGAACGTTTGGAGGAAGCGTGGAAATCATTTTGTTTAAATCAAAATGAACTTTTTCAATTTTCCGAGGAAGAAGGGTACGTTGACCCCGAAATTGACTTTGAAGCCGCGGAAACTAAATATTTAGACGCGAAAAGTGCATTTTTGAAGGCCATCCGTAAAAATACGCGTTCGATTCCTCCTCCACCGCGTAGCGGGAATAATAGTAGTGACCCTACGGCTCAAGCCACCTTGTTGAATTCTCTTTTAAACGGTTCGTCGTTCGCTTCCACCTCCAAGATATGTTCGGAAATTGAACTTCCTAAATTTAAAATACCACCTTTTGGTGGCGATTATCGGCAATGGCCAGAATTTCGGGATATGTTCCTTGGGAGTATTGACTGCAAGGAAAAACTCTCCGGTGCTCAGAAAATGCGTTATCTGAAATCGTTTTTAGAAAATGATGCCGCGAAACTTTTAAACGGTATTGAAATTGCTGACTCTAATTACGAACAAGCATGGGAAAAACTTGAACACCGTTATAATAAACCGCTATACATTGTCAACGCTCATATCGAAAGTTTTTTGAAAATTCCAAATGTATCTGTCGCGGATAGTGGACATTTGCGTCGGTTGGTAGACAAGTCTGATGAAGTAATTCGTGGTTTGAAGGCTATGAAAACTGAGGATAGAGATCCTTGGCTAATTTATATTTTGCTTGAAAAAATCGACCTTGAAACGCGAAAGGCTTGGTCCCTTCACATCAATAATTCCGAAACCGCAACTATAACAGAACTTCTTGAGTTTTTGGAAAAAAGATGCGACGCTTTAGAAGCATGTGCCACTAAAACAAGTGATACGAAAAATTCCGGGAATAAACCTAAAACGCGTTCATATAGTGCGTCGAATAACATTAAAAGTCTTGCGGTCGCTAAGCATTTATGTCCTATGTGCAAAGAACATCATATTCTCTCGCTGTGCCCTAAATTTATTGAATTGCCTATTCCGTCCCGTCGTTCTTATGTTAGAGACCAAAAATTATGCTACAGGTGTCTAGGTAGTAATCATTCCGCTTCGCGATGCCGTTCGAAAAATCGTTGTCCTCATTGTCGTGTCCGCCATCATGTCCTTGTTCACTTGGATTCGCCGTATCCAGCTGTTGAATCCAACAATCCGAATTTGAACATTGATCAATCTAATGCTGCTTCGATTGTTAGTAATCATTCGCAAAATGATATTCGTCCCTCAGGGATTTTGCCCACTGCTGTTGTGAAGGTCATGAACACATTAGGCCAAACTTGTATTTGTCGCATGTTGATAGACACTGGCTCTCAAGCATCTTTTATTACGGAGAACTTAGTTAAAAAATTAGGTCTTCGTCGTCGTCACGCTCGTCTTCCTATCTCTGGTATATCTTCTTTAGAAGCTGGTGTTACTCAAGGTGCCGTTTCTCTTAATATACAATCTTGTTTTGATTCAAATGATATGGAAGTGGAAGCCTTCATTTTGAATCGAATAACTACAAACACTCCTTTGCAATCGTTTCGTTTTGATAAAATTTCGCTGTTGGGTGATTTGAAGTTGGCTGATCCAGGTTTTAACACACCAGGCCCTATTGATATTTTACTCGGATCTGATAAGGCTTGGACTATTTTACGTGATGGGCGACGGACTGATGAAGCCGGTAATTTGGTTGCCCACAATACAATTTTTGGCTGGGTGGTAACTGGTAGTATTCCTGACAAAGAAATTGTGTCGTTGCGAGTGGGAGTTGATCAGGATGTTGACGTTCTTTTGAAATCTTTTTGGGAAGTTGAAGAGCTACATCCTAAATTGTGTTCGATTGATTCAGGAGATTTCGCAGACACTCATTTTAGTAAAACTTTTTCGCGTGCGCCTGATAACAAATACATTGTTGAACTGCCTTTCCGTCACAAGGACATCATTTTCAGCAATACTCTTTCCGGAGCTTTGTCTAGGATGTTCTCAATGGAACGTCGTTTCTCTCGTCAACCAAATCTTCAATCGGAATATTGTCGCTTTATGAAGACTTATCTGGAGTTAGGCCACATGGAAAAGATTCCAGAAAATGAGATCGAACCTTCATCGGGGAAGGTATATTATTTGCCTCATCATGCAGTAGTTACGAACAAGTTGCGAGTTGTTTTTGATGGGTCCCATAAAGATGGAAAAGGTGTTAGCCTGAATGAAATGCTCCATGTAGGACCTCCACTCCAGCGTAACCTCATCAATGTTTGTCTGCGGTTTAGGGTTCACAAATATGTTTTTTGTGCCGATATCGTTAAGATGTTCAGGCAAATATGGATTGACACAAATCATCGGGATTTTCAGCGTATTGTGTGGCGAGAGAATCCCACTGAACCAATTGGACACTACCGGCTCCGTACCGTTACTTATGGAACTTCACCTGCTCCTTTTTTGTCAATGCGGGTTTTGAAGCAACTAGCTTTGGACTACAAGGATCAGTTCCCTGTGGCTTCTCATTCTGTTTTGCATGATTTTTATGTGGATGACATCATGACAGGGTCAGATTCGGTTACCAAAATTTTAGAGTTGAAAAATGAGTTAGTAAATTTGTTGTTATGTGGAGGTTTAGAGCTGAGCAAATGGAGTTCTAACTGTTGGCCAGTTTTGCAGGGAACAAGTTCTGAACCTACAATCTCTCTCGATTTTGATTCGTCAACTAATTGGACAAAGGTGCTTGGATTAATTTGGAATCCTCATCGTGACATCTTCACCTACAAAATCTCTATAAAGGATTCATCGTCGACGCCCACCAAGAGGATGCTGTTATCTGAGATTTCAAAAATCTTTGATCCTTTAGGCTTTCTGGCTCCTTCCATAATTTTGTTTAAAATTCTGTTTCAGGAGTTATGGGCACATTCAACAAAAATCGGATGGGATGATCCACTGCCTACTGAAGTAGCCAATAAATGGATTTCCTACCGAGAGGAATTATTCTTATTTGAAAGGGTTGAGATTTTGCGAAGGTGTATTTTAAATTCGAAACGTTTTGAGTTGATAGGGTTTTCTGATGCGTCCGAGAAGGCATATTCAGCGGTGGTCTACGCTAGAAGTTTTTCTGAAAGCGGGCAAATCGAGGTTCAACTTATTGCTGCGAAGACTCGCGTCGCTCCCATAAAACAACTCACCATTCCCCGTCTTGAACTATGTGGAGCTCTGCTGCTAGGTCGTTTGATCCAACTTGTTCAAAATGCGTTAGACCTTAAACCTATTAAAACCGTTGCCTTTTGTGACTCCCAAATTGTGCTAGCCTGGCTCTCTTCTCCAGCCCGTCGATGGAATACCTTCGTGGCCAATCGGATTTCAGAGATCGTTGATGTTCTACCTCGTTCAAATTGGAACTATATTCGCTCTGAAGAGAATCCAGCGGACTGCGCATCAAGAGGTGTGGAACCTAGAAAATTGCTGGAGTTGGAAATTTGGTGGAAGGGCCCAGAATGGCTTTCGAGGAGCATCGAGTCTTGGCCGATTCCTACAGAGCGCTTGGAACTGAAGGAGGTACCTGAAGGAAGAAAGGAAGTTGTAGTTGCCCATGTATCGTACACCCAAGAAGACCTAATAGATAGACTCGGAAAACGCGTTTCTTCGTGGGACAGTGTGATACGAATTGTAGCGGTCTTCGTTCGGCGAGCTAAAAATGGTAAACTTCCCTCAGAAGAACGCGTCAAAGGATATCTTCGTTCCTCTGAATTACTTTATGCAAAGGAGAAATGTCTAAAATGGGCTCAGAAAGAATTTGAAGAAGAAATAAAGGCCTTGAAATTAGATAAGTGTGTCTCCAATTCTTCAAAAATATCCTCTTTAGCTCCCTTTCTTGACGATGTTGGTTTGCTTCGGGTTGGGGGTAGAATTTCAAAGGCAGTCGATGCTACTTTCAGCTTAAAACACCCTATCATATTGCCAAAGGGTCATCCAATCTCTAAACTTATTCTTAATAGCGCTCATCTAAGATATCTCCATGCTGGTGTATCGGAACTTTTTTCAGTAGTGCGCCAGGAGTTTTGGATTTTGGGAAGCAGAACTCTCATAAGGAAGGTCGTTCACGATTGTATGAATTGTTTCCGTCAACGTCAAGCCACATCACAGCAGCTAATGGGAAATTTACCTTCTTCGAGGCTTTCACCATCCTTCGCCTTCGATCAAACTGGCTGCGACTATGCGGGTCCAATCACCCTTCGTTTAGCTAGAGGAAGGAATCCTAAATTTGTGAAAGGATACTTCGCGCTTTTTGTGTGTATGGCGACGAAGGCGTTGCACTTAGAAGTTGTAAGTGATTTGTCTACGGATGCATTTCTAGCGGCGTTAAGGCGGTTTATCGCTAGAAGGGGAAAGTGCAGCATCATTTACTCAGATAACGGCACTAACTTTCGTGGAGCAGCTAACAACATGTCGGAGTGGTACAAATTGGTTCGGTCTGAAAGTCATAATGCAAAAATTTCAAGGGCTTTGGCGACTGACAGCATCAGATGGGAGTTTATTCCCCCTCACAGCCCGCACTTTGGTGGACTATGGGAAGCCGGGGTAAAGAGTGTGAAACAGCATCTTCGGCGAGTTATAGGGAACAATATTTTAACGTTTGAAGAAATGACTACCTTGCTCTCTCAAATTGAAGCTTTATTAAACTCTAGGCCACTTTGTACTATTTCTGATTCTGATTTGAATCCGCTAACTCCTTCTCATTTCCTTATAGGCAGACCATACACCGCAATTCCGGAACCTAGCTGTCTAGAAGTCCCAGTTAACCGGCTTGGAAGATGGCAACTGGTCCAAAATATGCTACAAGGTTTTTGGCGGCGTTGGCACTGCGACTATCTCACATCACTGCAACAACGTCCCAAGTGGCAGAAGAAAACAAAAAATTTCAAGGTCGGTGATTTAGTTGTCGTTAAGGAACAAAATATGCCTCCATCAAAATGGGCTCTGGGGCGAATTGAAGTTCTTCATCCTGGAGAGGACGACCTTGTACGAGTTGTGTCGGTTCGAACCAAAAATGGCACTTTTAAACGCCCAATAACAAAGCTGGCGATTTTACCATGTTCCTGAAATCCTTCAGGCGGGGCGGCGTGTTCAGAAATGTTTTTCTTTTGTTTGTTTGATTACTTATATAAATTTGTTATGATTATTATTTAAATGTAAATTCAATATTATATTCAACAATGTTAATGATTAATTATAATTTTGTCAATAATGTTAAATGTTCAATTGCCAAACATATCGTATAATACCCTATATATATTTTCCAACTTCTTAATCTCTTAATCTCTTGTTGTTTGTTTAAGATAATCTGTTAATCCCTTTGCACTGCTTATATGTAATTTTTTTTATGCATAGACTTTGCATAGACGTATGCTTTCATATATGCTATCATGTTATACATATTTTTGTATGCGTTATTATTATTGCCGAAAAATTCTTTCGCTGCATAGAGGGCTTTTGGCTAATGTTAAATCGTTCTATTTGCCAGCAACCACCAACGCGATCACTTGGATATTTAAATTGTAAATTGTTCTTGGAATTAGTCTTGATCTTAAATAGAAATTAAATTAAGTTTTGATAAAAAATAAAATCAATAATTGTAACGTTTTGAAATTGGTTTAAATTTATTTCTATTATTATTGATCAGTTTTTTTTTTGAAAATTCTCTTTTTTCGTTTTTTTTTTTCGTATATTCCGTTTTAATTAATTTACCAAAATATGTTCTACTAAAATAATATTCACTAAGGCCCATTTGCTGAATCGAAATTTAAATATTTATGTTCAACTTGTCTTGCATCGCATTCGTTAAAAACTTTTTCATTTTTCATTTAAATCATTTTTTTAAAATATTTTATGTTTTTTTCTTGTAAATTGGTATAAGATTTGAAAAAAAGCCTTTGTCCATCCTCATGTTCCGAGCTCTCACTCTACCAAATCTCATTACAATATATTTTCTGAAATTAAGAGGAACAAACAAACAGACAGACAGACAAACAAAAGCTTCGTTCGTGTACTTTCTGCACTAAAATTCACAGTCTATCAAAAATTTAGGAGTGGGGATGAAATTCTCTCAGAGAGAAGTAAAACTGCGAAATAATACACGAACGCTTTGAACAAATAAGTTTTACCGGTTTTATAACGTCAAATATTTGAAAACAAAAAAAAAAATAAATACCGTCATCATTTCTTTGAAAAGATTTTTAAAATAAAATAAAAAAGTAAGAAAAAGTTAATGTATTACATTAAATTAAATAAAACAGAGGAGTATTAGAAAAGCCGTGGCGTGATGGTTAGTGCGATGGACTGTCATGCCAGAGGTCTAAGGTTCGATCCCCAGCCTCGCCACCTATTTATTTAAAAGAAAAAACGGCTACTGCCTCTTGCAAGGAATTGACAAATCCTCCAAGAGTATCTCTTGTCACAGAAAAGTGCCGCTCGTTAGCCGTTCGGATTCGGCAATAAACTGTAGGTCCCCTCCATTCCTGCAGACACGCACACAGGAATGGTTGAGAGTTGTAAGTCACTAGGCCCTAGTTCTTCATGAGCTTGTTGTGCCATCAAATTTATTTTTTTAGTATTAGAAAAGAGATGTTCTGGCAAATATCAAAGTGACTTTTGACTGAACTCATATTTCTGCCCGAAGAATTTCTTTGGGCTAAAATTAGCAGAAAGGGGAAATAATTTACTCTCTCGAGAGTGCTCTCTTTTGCGAAAACTACACATTTTTTGCGTAAACGAACACAATTTGCGTTAAATTTGTAGAAATTCGTAAAAATTCGTAGATTTGGGGAGTACGCGAACGAATCCATATTAAAATTAAAAAAAAAAAAAACATATTTTGGATTTTTAGATTTTTTTTCTAAATTTAATATTTAATTCCACATTAAGAAATACTAAAAAATTATGTACCATTCTTTCTTTCCTAAAAATGTTTACAAAATTTTATATACATATAAATTATTTCGAACTATTTTGATTTAAAATTATTTCGAACTATTTTGATTTAAAATTTTTTTGTCTGTTATGTCCAGTGGGCTATATTGTTAAATTTTGTATACCTGCGCTCACTCATATAATATACCTTAAACTTAACTACATTTTTGGCAATGAAATTATTTCTTTAAAAATCAGATAAAAAGGTTTATGTATCCAGACTTTAAAACCATAAAGTGATTGTATGTACATATACAGGGTGATCGGTATAAGATGCACCAAACTGCTGGAGCGAATAGGTTGGGTTAAGACAAGAAAAAAATCGCATGGGTGGGAGGGGTCTTTACTTTACTACATATTTTGTAGAAATATGATCTTTTGAACAACAAAATAACGGATGGAAGTCGAATTTCAGGAAAACTTATTTTGTTATTTTCAATTTTCTCCAAAACTAGACTACATTTTGACATCAGGTTTTCAATTTTTGACCAAAAATTGATGGGAGTATTGAATATTAAAAATAAAAATACTACTAAATAACGTAAAATTTTGAACAGAATTTAAAATTTTTTTTTTTTCAAAAATTTAAGTTTAAAAATTAAGTTTTAAAAAACTGTTCACTAAAAGAACTTAATTTATAAACAAAATCGAAGCACATAGCAAGCAAGTTGTTTTAACCATCACCGATGTTTTTTAATAATTTTTTTTCTGTATTAAGTCAATTATTTTAAAAAATTGCTCCTCCTGTTATTTTTAATTTTCTCAAAAACTAAGACATTTTAGCATCCGTTTTTCTGTTTTTGATTGGAAGCTAATAAGAGCATTGAATTTTAAAAACAAAAATTATACTTAATTACATAAAATTTTGAAAAAAATTAGTTTGAAACTTTTTTTTTCATTTTTTTTTTTAAATTTCGAGTTTGGAAATTAATTTTTAAAAAAATATTCACTAACACAACTTAATTTAAAATGAAAATCAAAGAAGAGATTTTTAGCTTTCTAAAAAGCTATAGCATGGCATTTTAAATTGTATCGTTTTTTTTAAATATTTTTTGTTCTGTTTTAAGTCAATTTTTTAGAAAATTACCCCTCCTGCCTAAACGGGGGGAAATAGACCCCCCCTCCCATACGATTTTTTTCTTGTCTTAACCCAACCTACTCGCTCCAGCAGTTTGGTGTATCTTATACCGATCACCCTGTATAAGAACAACGGTAGTGTGCGACCGAGTCGTGAATTTTATTTTAAAACAAAAACGAAAAAATCAATGAAATTAATTTGTTACGAGTACTTTTGATTTGTTCATTCTTTTTAAAAACCTTGACATATCGGTTTTTGCCTTAGAACCATTTAAGGCTCTCCCAAACCAACGCGATTAATCGCCGCGACAAAAGAAAACAACAACAACAATCTATTGTCAAACATCTGCCAATGCTTTATTTGTATCTGGTTCGCATCTAAAGTTCGTTACATTTACTAAAAATAAAAAAAGAAAACATTTTGGGGAGTTATTTAATTTTTGGATTGGGGGGTTATTTCATTGGATAGTTATTTCACGGAGCCGAAATAATAGTTGTATACATTGCTAAAATTGTAATTTTGTTAGAGAGTCTTACATTATTGATTAAATTATTTTGAGACTTAGTTCCTTTCGTAAACTTTAGCTTCGTTCGTGTACTTCCTGCACTAAAATTCACAGTCTATCAAATATTGAGGAGTGGGGATGAAATTCTCTCAGAGAGAAGTAAAACTGCGAAATAGTACACGAACGCTTTGAACAAATAATTTTTACCGGTTTTTTAACGTCAAATATTTGAAAACAAAAAAAAAATGAATATCGTCATCATTTCTTTGAAAAAAATTTCAAAATAAAATAAAAAAGTAAGAAAAAGTTAATTTATTACATTCAATTAAATAAAACAGAGGAGTATAAGAAAAGAGATGTTCTGGCAAATATCAAAGTGACTTTTGACTGAACTCATATTTCTGCCCGAAGAATTTCTTTGGGCTGAAATTAGCAGAAAGGGGAAATAATTTACTCTCTCGAGAGTGCTCTCTTCTACGAAAAACTACACATTTTTTGCGTAAACGAACACAATTTGCGTTAAATTTGTAGAAATTCGTAAAAATTCGTAGATTTGGAGAGTACGCGAACGAACCTTTTATTTCAGTTCTTTAAAAAAAATGGGATTTAGTTTATTTGGGGTTTACTTGGTTCTTTTCTATTTTCGGACTTAGTACATTCAGCGTTGGGTTTTAGTTCCAAAAATAAATGGGATTTAGTTCATAATGAACCAAGTCCCAATTTTGGTGCTAAGTCAACAAAACTGCAAAAGAAACTGCTAATAATTGTTAAAATTTTCCGTGTCGCATATATTTAGAGCAAACAGCCTTCCCTTGATTGCACAACTGATTTTTTTTTCTAGTTTTTCGAAGATTTTTAATTGGTAATTTTCTTATAAAAAATAACATCGGGTATCGAGTTTCAAAGAGAACCAATGGGAAGATATCAGTGTGGGTCAAACTTAGCCTCTTTTTTTCATGCGAGAAAATGACGAATTGATATTCATGATATATGGGTTTGACAGAACTGAAGGCGTGTTTCTTTGCGGAGGCAATAAACAGTACTTTTTTTGCATTATCATTCTTATTAAATATGTAGCTCTGATAAAAATTCTCACATTAACAGCTTTTTGTGCATTGGAACTGTCTCTTTTCAAATTATTTCTATAAACTGACCCATTTCCCAAGTAATTGCATACAAAGTTTTGATTTTTACCGTTATTTTTCACAATACGTCGATGGTTGAAGCTCGACTCTCTAAACGCTTTTATTTTGCATTTTTCTGGCTTTCTCGCGACCCATATTTAATGCAAATGTAAAAAATAAAATAAAGTTTATAATAGCTCATGAGGAACTATGGGCCTAGTGACTTACAACTCTCAACCATGGAGGGGACCTACAGTTTATTGCCGAATCCGAACGGATAATGTGAGCGTTACTTTTCTATGACAATAGACACTCTAGGAGGATTTGTCATTTCCTCGCAAGATGCAGTAGCCATTTTTGTTTTTATTGTAATTCGTTGGACGAGGCTGGGGATTGAACCTACACCTCCGGCATGACAGTCCAACGCATACTAACCAGCATCATGTCATGTCTACTACAACTACTATTTAATGCAAATTGTGAAAAAAATATTTAAACAATTTATTTTCAAAAAATATTAAACGCTGGGCCACTATGCGATCAAACGTAAACTGAGGTTATCGCTGTTGAACCTATTCAGATGAGCCAAAAATTTAGCTTATTTTTTTTCAATGAGTTTGATTTATAGTCAACTTATCGAAATAACGGAAGTTTTTAGATTCTGTTTTTTTTTTCATAAAATAAGCACTTTCAATACATATATAATAAAGTTGTATTCTTGTAATCAATATGGAAATACTATGACATTACGGTATGAGAAAAGTTTGAGACTATTCAAATGAGCGGCAGTATATACCTAGATATATTATTTAAAACATTCCAAATGAAAACAAGTGCAACATTAAGGCAATTATCATTTATATTTATTTATAACAATAACAATAACATTATATAATTGTATAATCACCCACACACATATGTATATGTACGCATATTCAAATTAAAAATAGTTTCCATTCTGGGACACTTTCAGAAACAAAAGAGCTGAGTTGAAAACTCTGAAAATTGTTAAAAACGTATACACACAATTTGGAACTAAAATAATTCATAAGAAATCGATATGTATTAGCATATATGTATGTATATTCAAGGAGTCAACAAATAGTGCACGCGCTAAATGTTTTTTTTTTTATTTCTAAAACCATAACTTTTGAAGGAATAAATATTGTACAAATTTATGTTTCTACTTAATAAATAAAAAGGTGAACCAGTTTATAATAGTTATAAAATCTTACCGCCAAGTATGAGGGATTCTATGCGAAATCCGCTTGACACAGAGTCAGTATACCTTTCGCTGGCTGTCGAAGAAGACAAGGCACCGCATTATTAAGCAACCTCTTTAATATAATCCTAAAAGTAGTTGTATGGAACTTAGAAGTAAATACAATATAGGTACGATTTTTAAATCGAGCTATCGGTGGCGCATTCACAGTATTGTAAAAAAAGATGGCAAAATAAGGTTTGGTTGCTATCAAATACAAGACACGTATAGGTAGGTGGAATACACATATAATAAACAACTCACAAGATCGGCGAATCGAGCCAAAAGCGGATAGAAAAGTCTATGCGAAGAAGAATACTGCTGTTTCTTCGGGCGAAGAAAGCATTAGGTAAGGCCTCTCCGAAAGAACCAAGAGGATGTCGTATGCAAGTAGGCCTTTATAAATCTCTCAGACCATTACCTTGAGAAAAAGATTCTTGCCGGGTGATTTGGTCCCTTGCTTATTATCAATGAATAAAGTGTGGAACAGAAGATTCAATGACGAGATTAATGAGTTACATATACACTGCCGGTCAATAGAATAGATTCACCCTGTAAACGACAACGAATAGCCTTTTTCTCCAAAAAAAAAGGATGTACAAATAGCCTTTTGTGGGTGCACTTTCAAATAGTGACCTTTTTCCGACCTATTAATAAGCAATATTAAGAAGCAAAAATAAAACAACCATGCCGTTAAATTTCAATAGGTTTTTGCAATGCTCCCCAAAAAAAGCCTTTCCCGATTGGTCAATAGAATAGCGGTTCACCTGCTTCAAAGTAAGATTTGGCTCGGAATTCCATATATCAGTGAGTGTTTTTTTTTTTTTTACTAAGATAAAATTAAATTTATCAAAACACTTTTTAAAACAAAATGGTTCGTTGCAAGTGCATTACTTCCGAGGAAAAAATAAAAATCTAGTTATACACCGAACAAAATTTAAGTGCGCCTGTAATATTGAAAAACAAATCGGAAGATCCCAGAACGTAGTAAGTAATTTCTTAAGAAACAAGGAAAAAATTAACTGTTTTTGCAGTGCCATCATAGTCGTTAGGGTGGAGTTATGGTTTGGGGTGCTATTTCCTAATATGGAACGATTGACCTCGAGTTTCTACTATCACGAATGACAGCAAATTCATACAAAAGTATTCTTGAAAGGGCTTTTCAAAAGCTGAGTAAAATATTCGGACCTCTCAAAAGTAGACTTTCCAGCAGGATAACGCCCCAATTCACACCGTTAGAGCAGTTTCAGCCTGGATAAATGAACAAAACGTGGCATTGTTGCAATGGCCTCCCTATTCTCCAGACCTAAATATTATTGAGAATGTGTGGGGATGGCTTGTTTGTGAGGTCTATAGGTCAGGACAACTGTTTGAAAACAAAGAATCATACTGCAAACAGCAATTAAAGAAGCCTGGACAAAAATAAACTAAAATTACTTACACACATTTGACGAATCTATGCCTAATAGAATTTTTGAGGTTATCACAAATAAAAAGGTTCTAGTCAATATTAATACAATAAAAGAATAATCAAACTATAAAACGAATGTGTTTTACTTAAATTTTTTTTTCATTTTCTCCTCAAAAGGTCACTACTTGAAAGTGCACCCACAAAAGGCTTTTTGTACATCCTTTTTTATGAGAAAAAAAAGGCTATTCGTTATCGTTTACAGGGTGAACCTATGCTATTGGCCGGCAGTGTACGTACACACATCATTTTCGACATTTTCAGCAAAGCTAAATATACAGCCAGTGGTGGAGCGTTAGCTCGACGTTAGATACTTTCGATTCTAGCGATGTGAATTTGTTGGTAAGGGGACCATACTTGACAGGCGTATTCGAGCAGAGGACGAACAAAGGTTATAAAGAGGGATCGAGTCACGTATGGGTTGGAGAATTCCTTGGACCATCGTTTAACGAAGCCAAGTGCAGAGTTGGCCTTAAGAATTATGTCCACATATTATACCAAGATCACGTATCGATTCGACGATAGATAGGTGCTGATTATGAAGAAGATAAGGACGGGGTGAAGATTTGAAACGTTTACGAGAAAAAGTGATCGAATGGCATTTGGTAATATTTAAATCTAAGCAGTTTTTGAGACACCAAGCTGAAAAATTATCGAGATCGTGTTGGATGAGAGCAGAATCCTGTGTAGAGGAAATGGTCTTGAAGAATTTGGTATCGTCGGCGTAGAGAGAAATATGCGAATGTTTAATGACCATTTCAATATCGTTAACAGTAAGAATAAAAAGAAGAGGGCCTAATTGGCTGCCTTGAGAGACTCCAGACGTGGCTAAGAAAGGGCAAGAGGATGTAGATCTAAAGCAGACACTGTAGTAACGGTTTTCCAGATAAGAAGAAATCCATCTCAGTAGAATGGGTTCAAAACCGAGAGTGGATAGTTTGAAAAGTATAAGTCTATGTGAGATTTTATCGAAGGCCTTACTAAAATCGGTGGATATGACATCGACTTCCTTGCCCTGCTCTAAGGCTGATAGGATAAAAGACACAAATTCAACAAGATTAGTGGTTGTTGATCTAAGAAGATGCGGGGTGGAGAAATGTCAAGAAATCTAAAAAATCGGCCAATATAGCCCACAAAATTTAGAGTTTATTGATCAATTTAAGACTTTTGGTATGTTGGACCTGAGAGTCACCCTTACCATACTTAAAAAAATAACCCAGACTAGACGAATTATTTCATTTATGTTATGATCTTAGGTCATCGTTGACTGGACTATAATTGTTGTTGCATATTTAACACGTAAACTGTAAAGACCCGACATCGTTTTTTTCATCCAATTCCCTTCGGGTTTACAAAAAAACACGGCTTAGTAACTCAGGCAGATTGCACTCGACCATGTCTTGATTATGTTTTTTATAAACCCACTTTGTTAAAAAAAATCATTTTGAAATATAAAGCATATTTAAATATTCAGATTTTTATGCTACCTCAAATAATGTACCGCCTTGATGAGCTTTAGACCTTACTGACTTTATGGTAAAAATAACTTTTCGACGGATGTGGGATCTATCTTAGCACCCCATATATGGGATTTTCGCAAAAAAAAAGTATGCAGTCTAAAAGGTCAGTAATTGGTCATAAAAGGTCAGATAGTTTCAGAAATTGGTCAGCCTTAAAATTTTTTTAATGAATTTTAAAAGTTTTGCTTAAGGTCATTACATGTGAACTTTTGACACCTGATTTATGGGATAATCGAAAAACTATAAACCATCTGAAAGGTTACTTTATCCCCATAAAAGGTCAGATGGTTTCAGAAATTTGTCAAACATTTATTTTTTATAATTTTTATAAAAAAAAATTCAAGGTAAAGGTCAATGACCTTACATTTTTTTTGTTAAACTCATAACTAAAAATCTACAGCTGACCAATTTCTGAAATTGCCTGACCTTTTATAAAGAATAAGTAACCTTTTAGACAGTTTATACTTTTTCGAATATCCCAAAAATGAGGTGCCAAAAACTTCAACCCCTGGATTAAAAATTTTCTAAGTCTGACTAATTTCTGAAACTCTGACCTTTTATGACCAATTACTGACCTTTTTTTTGCGAAAATCCCATATAAGAGGTGGTAAGTTCTCACAGCCCTCTTCGACAGCGAAGAAAAAATTAAGCTCCAACTTGTGAAATTTTTAAATTTTTACAAAATATTTTCTTAAAATTTTTAAGTAAGTACTCACGATGTTCATAGTTCATAGTACCTACTTTACTGCATGGTACTAAGGACAAAGAAAATAAGCTCAAGGATGATTAAAATCGATAATCTACCAACTTTAATTTTCAGAATAATATTCGATGTTTGATCAAGCTCTTCGTCTTAATTAATTTTATAGTTATCTTATGATTGTAAATTCTTGGTTGTCAGTAGAAGTATAGAAGTAAAAATGAGAGCGTGTCTCAAACATCCATCGGCGTCGGGTTATTTAAGATAGTTTTTGTTAAAAATGTATAGTTTTTACCTACTTTTTACGTTTTATAATTATTTTTTTTTCAGCTGAAAGCTTGTTAAACGCTTTCATACCTCTCTTACTTGTTGTTATTATATTGCAATTAACGTTATTAAGTAAATAAATATAGTATAGTAGTAGCCCGTTGGTTTGTTGGACTATCACGCCAAAGGGTTTGATTCCAAACCTCTCTTCCCCCTTGAGGCAAAAAAATGTTTTTCAGGGCTACTGCCTCTTGGGAGGAAGTGACAAATCCTCCCAGAATGTCTCTTGTCATAGAAAAGTGCCAGATTTGTCAATACACTGTAGGTATAAGCCAGTTTTCTGTTTCTATTTTGAAAAGTTTGAGTAGTAAAAGTAATGTGTAATGACAACAAAATCTTGAATTAAAAATAGAAAAAGAGGCTGGGCCTGACCTACACTGTAACTTCCCAATGGCGCCCTTTCAAACTCGATACCCGATGTTATTTTTATAAAACAAAAAAACTAGGCGATCCCGGCGAACGTTGTATCACCCTACTCCATGCATGTATAGTTATAGGGGTTTAACAACAGGCAGTTCATCAATCCCCAATGAAGAAAGACCTTTCGAACAAAAAAAAAAAAAAACAATTCAGAAGTATGCAATTTATTGCTATCATGACGTTCCGATTTCTCCGTCCTAATTCTCCAATTTTTATCTCCGTAATGTGTTTATCTGGTTCAATACAAATCTAAAAAAAAAATCTTTTTCCATTTTGGATGATGTTCAGCCGAGTTATGCGCGTACGAACACAATTTTATTTCAGATTTTTTGTTTTCACGATTTTCCTACTTTTTCGATAAAATTTTCTAATTTTCAGTCGAATTTTCAATTTTTGTGTGTTAATCAAATACAAATCCAATAAAAAAATCCTCAATCAAATCGGATATTGTTTAGCCGAGTTATGCGCATACGAATACAAAAAGGGATTCATTTTTATATACATTATGTAGAAAATTATACGAATACAAAATCTTCGAAAACCTCAGTTTCTGAAAACCATTTCTTCGTTATGGAATTATTAATTATCTGTAAAATAAAATTTATCCAAAGTCGATATCTTTAGTCATTCTCCAGATATCGTCGACGAAAAAAAGCTCACAAACGTTCAAACGTACATACACACACTACACAGACATCTCTCTAAACATGATTGGATTTAGATTTCAGAGACCTCAAAATGTGGAGAAATGTCAAAATTTTCGATTCGACAAATTGAACCAATTACAATAACTTCCAAAAATTAATAAAAGAAAAGCTTTTAAGCCAGGTAAATGGGAGGAAATACCCCCTATAAATTTAGGTTGCAGTTTAATAAAAAAAAAATAATTTTTAAATCTTCTTAACCGACCTACGCCACTATCTCACCGATTATCTTATCGATCAAAATAATTCATTTTAGGCAAATTAAATATTCTGTAACAATATAGGTGCGTTTTATTGGTAATTCATAGCTAGTGCAGCAATACATGTTCAATAAAATGTTATATCAACTTTTATGTCCACTCTTTATTCTCTGGATGTGTTCACATCCTTTTTTGAGTGAAAAACAAACTACGTTACCGACATTTAAGGCTCAAGGCCACACTATTTGCCCACTTTTATATTCACTAATTTACTGGCTAATTTATCGGCATTTTTGGTTTTGTTATTGTTCACCAAGGGAAATTTTACTGCTCTAGCTATAAAATTGCCAATAAAACGCACCTAATATCGCAGAAAATTTAGTCTTATTGCGAAATTCCTAATCTGAAATTTTTTTTTCGCAAATTGTGAATTTCACTCGAAAAATATTTCATGTTCCAAAAATTTCCCTTATTGTGAAAATTAATTTTGGGTGGAATTTAACGTTATTTACAACTTATTTTTAGTAAGCAAACGAGCGATTAATATGGCGCAAAATGTAGATTTAGTTTGCATGAAACTCACAATAGTTTTAAAATTCCGGGCGAACAAATAATTTTGAGGTGAAATATATTGTTCTGGTGAAATTCACAATAAGGCTTAAACCAAAATTGCAACATACATATTAAATTAAATACACAAATGGAGATTAATATACACGATTTACAATAAAATGTTTTTATTGTATTATGTCAATGTATTATGACCCAATATTCTATGAGTATAAAGAAACAAAAGAGCTGAGTAGCGAACTCTCAAATATTTCTATTATCAAATATTATCGTCTCTTTTCATAATTTTAAAGTTATTTAAAGCAAATAAGAAAATAAAAACTTAAGAAATATATTGTATACTAGCTGACCCGGCGAACTTCGTTCCACCTATAATTGATTAAATTAATAAATTAAAGTTGTTAAATTTTAGTTAAGAGTGTTATTTCAAATAAAGTTACACACGGGTTACCTGGGTTGGCTTATGTCTATTTGAAATAAAACAATCAATATAAATTTCAAATAATAATCAAAATAATAGGAGTATAAATATTATTTGACAATTCTATTTTGAACACATTAAACTCCTGTATCGATACACCAAATCGTATCAATTGGCAATGTAGAAAAACCGTTCGAACAAAAAAATATTTAGAATGTATGCAACTTATTGTTATAATGACATTTCGACTTTTAAAATTTTTATCTCCATTTATGTGGTTCAATACCAATCCCCATCCTATTTGGATGATGTTCAGCCGAGTTTTGCGCGTACAAACAAAGAACTAATTCAGAAAGTTTGAAATTTTAAAATGTTTTCACGATTTTCTGACTTCGTCGGTCGAATTTTCTAATTTTCGTTCGAATTTTAAAATTTTGGACTCCGTTGTGTGTTAATCTGATTTAATACAAATCCAACAAAATAATCCGCATGCAAATATAATGATGTTCAGCCGAGTTATGCGCGTACGAACACTATTTTTTTTTCACGATTTTCCTACTATTTCGGTTGAATTTTCTAATTTTTGTAAACATTAAAATTAAATGAACACTACGGTCGCATATTTTTACAACTTGGGATTCATTTAGCTTTATTTTATATCACTCAGATAATAATTTCTAAATGCCAAAAATAATATATTTCGGGCAATTTTAATTCTGTCTTGACTATCGTAACATAATCATTCAAATTCATCATCACTGCGGCTTCAGTTGGGGATCGAGCTTTCGAGATTTGAATTGGATGTTCCAGATTCATACCGCAAAAACATTGATTTCGGGTCCTGGGAAACAAACTTTTCTTGTAATTCATTTGTAGGTGCTTCTTTAGCTTCTATAAGTTAAAATGCTGAATAAAAGTTATTCTCTTTTTTACCTTCTCGGCGGCGTTGAAGTAAAGTCTCTTAATTTAAAAGGAAAATTCTTTTTACCATGATTGTTGAAACTTAAAAACTGTACGGGAAAATGTGAATATTAATACTGAAATCACTAACGATCCCGATTTCGCTTTTTTGTTGCAAAATTTTAGTATTAAGCAATCAGCAACAAGTTTCGCATTTAGTTTTCTCATAATTGTCTGGAATAAGTTTTTGAGGCGCAACGACAACAATTAGTAATCTAATAACAAAGAATATAAATTTACCAAGAAGGCGCATCTCATACAAATTTTTTACTGCACATTTTTAGATAGCGGGTTTCAATATTGCGAACTGCTCCCAGAGCTTTTGCTTTTTTTATGGGCTTTTCAAGGACAAAAAAGCAGACTGTTTCAATGTGTGTGGGTATCTCATTATAAAAGCGCTGAGAGAATTATTGAAAAGCCCATAAAAAGCCCGGCATTTTCAGTAGAAAATTTGTATGAGATGCGTCTTCCTGGTAACTTTATATTCTTTGCTAATAATTATAGCTGAAACCATCTTACCATTTACTTCAAAGCCATACTCAGCTTTTTATGTTCACATAAAAATGTATTATTATAAGCTCTTACCTGGGTATTATCACTCTATATCACACATTATTGAAAACACTTTTACTTCTATAATTTTTCATACATTGAATTTCAGTGTGGGCTTAGCGCTAATATTAACTTCGGTAAGCTAGCTTTATGACGTTATATTTCACTCATACAGCTAGATAACCAAAGAGAACCATAGCACAAATTTAATACAAGTTTCCGTTAAATATAAAATTTCTTAACTCATAATTTTACACAATTTCTTAATATATAAAAGAAAAATGCACATAATTAAAAAATATATAAATTCTAAATGTTTTAGGCTTTGAAAACTTACATATTTTACTCACAATTTAGGATGGGAAAAATTATTAAAAAAAAAAACAATTATATACAATTAGTTCTAGACTAGGGACAAAAACCCACTGAAGACGAATATTATTACTTGGCTTTTTAAGTGAATGAATGAATACAAACAAAATAATACACTTTGCTTCCTGGTGAAGTAAGTTTGCATTCTTTACATGTTTCGGTTGGTCAAGTGACTGGAACGATGGAATAATTCAGTTTTACTTTTGGTGGTCAACCATGAATTTCTGTTTTCAGTTTCATTAAAATACAAAAAAAAAAAGTCAAATTAAAGAGTTCTCATCACATACATAAAAGCCTTTGGTGGCTTGCAAAGTTGTTAGTATATTTTGTTATTATAAAAAAAATATACTTTGGGTGTTATTTTATTATATACCCCTTCAAAGTCTTTAAGGGTCATTTCGATTGCAGATGAACTAGGAATATATTTATGAAACAAAAAAAAAAATAATCTAATAAAAATGTAGGTTTTTTCATTGTTTTTATTGTGGGTTGAATGCGTACATTCAACTGCGTGGGTATTTTAACTGTTGATTGTTCTTTCATTTAATGAATCGGAAAACAAAAGAAAATGATAGAATCTGTATAAAATCAAGATGTAGAAATGTTATGCTAACGTAAGCAAAACCGCACAGTTCTTAAAAAAAAAAAAAAAAAAAAAAGGCTTATCTTGGTTCGAATGCATCATCGTTTAGCGAGTTAATGAACTTCCGTGGGAATATTGCTTATTTGGAGTTTAAGCCATTTATTCAGTTTTAAATAAAAAAAAAATACTATAAAATTTAAAACAATCGTTAGTAAAAATAATCGAAGATTCTTTTCTTTCCAATTTTTTCTTTAAAATTCAAAAAAAAAAAAAAAAATTTAAAGAATCATTTTGCAGATTCAAACAAATTTTGAAAACTTTCAATACATGTAAAAAAAAGGTTACTGGTTGAATGGGTTATGGAAGTTATACTTTTTTTTTAGCTTGATTCACGCTGGGTATAAAGATAATTCATTTAAATTTCCATTTATAATTCAATTGGTGTCTACTTTTCGTTACAAAACAAATGTCGAATTCCTTTTAAGAAAAAAATCGATTTGTTTAGAAGAAAAAATCGACTTTTCTGGGCCCCTTGTATTAAAAGAAAAAATTCGATTCTGTTTAGAAAAAAATCGAATTTTTTTGGTAAAAGGAATTCGACAAAAGTTTACTTTATTGTATTTACTATTTTTTGTTGCATTTAGCGTGCGCCACTTTTACTACAAGTACGTAGTTTTGGACAAACGAAAGCCCTCACTAGGAGTACAAAATTTCCTTGTTCTGTGATTTTCTTTCCTAGACATGCATTCGTGGGGAGACATTTTAGTTCTGATAAATTTTATTGTGCGAATAAAAAAATAAAAGCAAAAGTCCAAACACGTGTGTCGTGCTTGTAATTATACAAACTATAGATTACATAACTATCACTCTTCAAAATTTAACGTTTGTCAGTTTGCGAACGGACCTTAAATATTATCTCCTTTTTGTCTTTGTATAAAAATTGTTTTGGGGCATACAAACTAATTTACAACATATTCATAGGAACAAGAAGCTTTTAAATTCGATTGATGGAAGCAAACGGAATCCATAATACAGTAATATAATCAAAATACAGTACAGGCATTGATAATTGATTTCAGTGTTTTTTTTTTTTTTTTTTTTTTTTTTTATCCGCAATGCATTTTTAAATGTAATTTTTGCACTTTAAAGGTTTTGACAGAAAGCCGATGATTTATCAATGCAAGAATATGAATAGTGTTTGATGATGGAGTTCGATTTAAATTGTATATAATTATTTAAGATTTTAAAATTTAACCAAAATTGTTAAACAATTTTTTTTTGCACAAAGTTTTAAGATTTGATCTGCTTTCATTTAAGATTTTTTATAGCGTTTATTAAAATATAATTTTTATCGTAACTAATTCACTGTTTAATTGATTTAATTAAGAATATAAAAAAAATAATAGGTAACTATAATGTCGAATTCCTTTTACCAAAAAAATCGATTTTTTTCTAAACAGAATGGATTTTTTTTCTTTTAATACAAGTGATTTGTCCAGAAAAGTCGATTTTGTCTTCTAAACAAATCGATTTTCTTCTTCAAAGGAATTCGACATAAGCTTTTTCTTAGGATCTGCAATTAAGTAAAATATTTGCAAAAGTTTTCATTCATAATTTTTGTTCGAAAAGTATTCCTTGTATATGTATGCAGATAACTACGAGGTTCAATAACGAATTTTGAAGCTTAAGGTACCTATGTGATAATAGGAGTGTTCAGTGAGGCTGTTCCGAACAGTTTGGAACAGTTTAGAACAGAAAAGAACAAGTTTTTGCTATTCAGTGAGAAATTTTATGTTCTAAACTGTTCTGACTTGCTGTTCAGTGAGACTGTTTGGATCAGTTTGGAACAGTTTAGAGCAGGATTTTCTGTACTTGCTTTAGAGTTAGAACAACTTAGAACAGATTAGAACAGGGATTTGTGAGAAATGTCAAAATCAGTTGTTGTTCTGTTCTAACTATTTCTTCACTGAACAAAGCTAATAGTACTATGTAAATGCCTCAACGATTGTTGAACCTCAGTTAATCCGCTTAAATCGATGAGTTAAAATTGCTGAACTATTGCGATTGAAACATTTAATCACGTTTATGCAACTAGCAATTAATTTCTGTTAAATCTCGTTACGACCTCTTTTATGTATGTATATGTTACTCTGCTTTTAAAAACAATTTTCTAAATTGGTCAGTTTATATTTCAGAGCACTCAGTAATTTGTCTCCGTCACTTTGAAAGAGCAGGAGCATTATATATAAACAATAAGATTCCTCAAAAACACTTGCTTTTTCTTTCTTTCTATTTGATTTACTGCGACAGAAAATAATTGAGCAACGAAATCAAAAAAAAACCCTTCCTCAGTCTTTTGATAGCAAAACTAAGGAAGGAATTGTGTTTATATTTCTGAGAATACGGATTCCTCCGAGACTAGTGAAATATAAACTGGCCAAATCTTTTCGGTAATAAATTTTTGACAAATATAAATGTCACGAATTCAGCCAGCTATAAATAAATAAATAAATTTGGTGCCATAAACGGCTCATGAAGAACCAGGACTTAGCGACTTACAACTCACGAATTCAGCTGACTTGCATTAAGTTCGTACTGTGAATTTGTGATCACGAATTTCCAAACTCATGTTCCCGTACTCGAAAAATGCACAGTTTTCTCATTTGACTATGAGTTTGTATCTATAAAAAAGTATGCGAACGTATCTACATAATAATATGTCACTGTTTTGAATAGATAGACGTCAAAAAATAAATTAAGGTGTTTCCACATTCAACGATGGATGTCTATTTGCTATAGCGTTCACATTCAACAACAGTCTACTGTCTAACCGCTTTCATTTAAAAATTTTCAAAGAGCAAATATGGAGCGGATTTAATTATTTCCATCAACCAGCGCATCAGTTTTTGTTCAGTTTTTTTTTTTTTTGTAATCTCATAGGAAAATAAAATCGTTTAAATTGAAATCGCTGATTGCCTCGTATAGGTTCATTTACTACAGCGCAGCAGTTGCCTAATCGAGCCAAATATCCAAAAAAAATCAGATGGCTTGGTCGAGCCAAATTGTATCGTGTAATTGGAATCGGCCTTACCGAATCCACGAGTTACTCCTACTAAGTTGGACTTATTCCCACTTATTCATTCAAAAGTTATGACCGGATTTATTTTTTGTTTGTTACTCAGCAAAAAACTAACAAAGTGATTTTTGTCAGGAAAGTTTTGGGGTAGTTTTTTGTTTTCTTTAAATTTTAAATACTTTTTGCGATGCTGAGTTGAAATTTGAGGTTTTTTTTTTTTTAATTTCGTAACGGAAAATGCACAAAAGAGATAAAACTAAAAATTTTCGTTTGTGTTTTCTTTTCCTTAAGCCTAGGTAATACATCAATGGGAAGTAAAATCCAAATCGAAATAAAACATTAATAAATATCGCGTCGAAAGGTTTACAAATAAAATAAATTTTGTTTTATATTTGGTAAGTTAGATAAGTCTTTGAATTATTTTTACTTCGAAACAAATTTTTTCTTCCTTGTCGCTTAAATAATTGCATTTAATTTTATTGAATTTTTCACGACTGAGAAAAAAGCTATTTTTATGTATGAAAATTTCACTTCACTTCGATCTATAAACTAGGCTTTGCACATATGTAACTTGAAAACTATCAACTTTGCGTGAAGAACCATATGAAACTGCTTACATCAAATTTTCTTAACATTTTTTGTTTTTAGATACACGGTAAGGGGCTCAAGCGCTGACTTTAAAACGGAAATTTCTTGAAATCTTTAAGCTATGCGCAAACCTAAGCGATGGCGATTACGATAGCCTTTATCGCGCGATCAAGGTACGATCAAATACCAGTTCACATCAACACGATATTGCGATACATTTTGTGACGGGCAAGTTGTCAAAAGAACATACAAAAAGTGAGAAAAAATCAGTAGCAGATAAATCTGGTTCAATAAATCGACCCGGATAGCAATTTTATTCGTAAATTGTATGCTTTTTATGTTTTGTATTCTTTGTGCAAAAAATTGTACAAAATTTGGATTCTTTTAATTTTATTAATATGCTGTATAATGTTCTAAATTATTGTTCATTTGAATTTTGTTAATATTTTCACAAAAAAAATTCAAATATCGTTGCATACTGCGATCAAATGGTTCGTGCTGCGTTCAGTAAAAGTCTCTTTGTTGAACGCAGCAGTGGAACCTAATCGCAATTCAGATATCGCGTAAATGTGAGCCTTCCTATTGATTTACATGTGCGGCATCCACACACAAAAATACTCTTTCGAAACAAATATTTCGTCAATTAATGAATTTTCGCAAAAGCGTTTCATTTACCTTGAGAAAGAAAAGTCAACAGTATTCTAATGAAACTTTAAAAATAATCTAATGAAACTTGGTAAAAATGTCTTTCTTTTATTTGCCAATAATAGCAATGAAGAATTAAGACTCAAATATTTCAGCGAGTGCGTTTTTTATACAAAATTCTAGTTCAGTGCAAGCGAGAAATGACACATAAAATATTGATAACGTTAAGTTAATTTAATATATTATGCATTATACATTTTTTAACCGTTTTTTCTTTTCCTATGGGTTAAGACAGTTAGAAGTGAAAATTTGTAAGGAATTTCACGTTCCGAAACAGATACTTTATTCCGTTAAGATTATAGAACATAAAACCAATCTTCCTAACTGGCTGAACAGAATGATGACGGAGACGGAACTGGAGCCGGAGCTGGAATAGCTGTCAAATTATTGAATACACGCAAATACGGAGCTGCAGACGCAGACGCAGACGGAAGGGTTCACCAACTTTTAACTTTTCATGTACGGCACTTTTGATGTTTCAATTTGTATGAAGAAAAAAAAAACAACTTGTGGTTATTTGTAACGCGAAAAAAATTATTTATTAAAAGGAAAGTTATTGGAAACAAAAAATGTGAATTCTGAGCTTGTACACAAGAATATTCTTTTGTTTTTTTTCAAAATACATTCAAAGCTGTACAGCTGCATTGTGGACAGGTAAAAAAAATATCTTACGACACTTTTTGACAGCTCTTTCAGTTCTGCGTCTGCGGCTCCCGTTCCGTCATTCTATTCTGTTCAGGCAGTAATGCTTCAGTAGATAATATATTTATAAACCCTGTATTTATATATCAAAAACAAAATATAAGGTGACAGCTCATAGAGAACCAAGGCCTGATGACAGGAATAGACGGGGACCTACAATTTTCTGCTAAATCCGAATGGTTAATGTAAGAGGCATTTTCATTGCAACAAATACAATCTTGAATTATTTGTCAATTCCTTCAAGAGGCGCAATACCCGTTAAAAAAAAAAAAAAAACATTTCTATTTTTTTAGTTGACATATATAGGCTGGGGTTCGATTCCCACACCTTTGTCGTATACATTTTGTATTAACATGATTTGAAAGTCAGCATCATCGCAAATGATCGGAGAAAGTGTTATAAAAATTAAAGCTTTGTGCATATATGAAAATTAAACAATATAAAGTGTTCAATACTCGGTATTTAAAAACTGACCGTGTAGTCAATTCTATTTTTTAAAAAGAAATTAATTTTTGAATTCTTGTTCTCAAATTTCAATCCCAATAAATTTTAACGAAGATATACGTACAAGTAAGAGAAATGCCTCTGCCAAAATTTAAAATCATTTTATTAAAATTCATATCACTACTTCTCTTGAACAAAAGTTAGTACTTGTAGGCACTTAAAATATTATTATTTAGAAAAAAAAAACCATATCAATTGATTTATCGTATTCAACTTTTACTTACTCAATAAAATTCTGTTAAGTTTTATTTGCGAACAATTTATTGAATCAATTTTAAACTAGAAAGCTAAATCCAAAACACTTTTTTTTTTTCGCTAAAAAGTCACTTTAAAAAAAATCGTAGAAAAACCACACTGTGACGCATCTAACATTCTCTCATGCAAACATTCATACACACATATAGCATAAATGTGAAAAAAAAATGACAAATAAAGTAAAATTGCAAAACAATTTGCATTATTAAATTTAAAAAAACAAGTGACTGAGTTACATTATGATCATCTCCATCATACCTACAACGGCCAAGCCAATAAGGAAGTCCAACAACCCCAATATACACTGTAAAACACGTTAACTTCGGCATAGACGTAAAACTATAACGAGTTATAATACTATACTTGTGGCCATCGAACGTCAACGTTTTTTCCCAGGAAAGTTTATAAGTTATTTAAATACCACGTGGTGGTGTGATATTTATTCAACTATTACGCTAATAAAATTTTATTATATCTATTTTAGTTTAATTAAATGAATATTATGTTGCTTACCTTACACGAGGTCACTCTAAATAGTGTCCCAACACAATTATAATACAACTGAAATTTTGGTACAATTTTTGTCACATAATGCAGAGATTATCAGGTAGATATGACCGATCGTTATATTTTAAAGATATTTTGAATTTAAAAAATTTCAAAAGCCGGATGTACGAATTTTGTATTCACACGAATTTGATAACGTCATGGGTTTATTTTTGTGTTTGAAGTAAAATTTAACCAAGAAAAAAAAATTAAAATGAAAAAGAATAGGTATGCGAATATTCTTTTTGATTAAAAAAAAAAAAACGTTTAAAAAAGAAAATATTTTTTTTAAAACAGAGCTCCATCATGAAAAACCGAAATCGTGGTATGTAAAATCAAATGAAAAAAAGATCCGTGCTCAGAAAATAAATAAACTTGGCAATATGCTCGGATTCACTTAATTTGGTATTTCCTTCAACGCCAAACACTTCTAGACTAATTTTAGTTTCGGTTTTAAGACTTCGATCGGGCTCCAGATCAATTCTCGAAGTGATTCCATACCTGTGCGACGGGAAAGATTTTTGTTGTTGTGTATTTGTTGGTGTTGTTGTTTTTTGCTCGTGTATTTTGTTACCTGTTATACCTACAGGTATAAATATAAAATGGAAAAAAGGTGAAGTCTTGGTCGGTTCAGTCGGTGTATCTTTTTTTTTTTTTTTTTTTTTTTTTTTTTTAATTTCTATCTTACCTTTATTGATTTTTTTTTCTTTTCTTTTCTTCAATAAATGCGGGAGTTAAGAGAATAAGAGAGAAGGAGAGAAACCAGTTTTCAACATTAAACAATTTTTCAAATGAAAAGACTAAAGGTAAGACAGGATAGTATGAAAAAAAGAAAGAATAACACGAGGAATGGACAGCAGCAGCAGCGGCAACGTATAAAAGAAAAAAAAATCAGTTTGAATGTACAGATTTTTTTCTTTTAATTTTTATTATTATTGTTTTATTTATTTTTTTTATTTTTAAGGTACCTACTCCCAACTAAATAAATAAATGTGAGAGTATCTTATGGACACAGGTATATATATGTGAATATATAAATATGTGTATGTGTATATGTCTGAATAACCAGGTAGGTATCTATCTAAGTATGTAAAGCAAAAACCTCTCGAATGGATCTTGTATATGCGATGAAGATGGTGAATGATAATCGTTTGTATATAGATTGATGTGTGGATGTGGACTGTGTGGAGGCATTTTTCGGTGTACATTTCGACAGATTTTTTTTTATTTTTATTTTCAAAAGAATGTGAAATGCGGATGAACTGTGAAGATTCAAAAAATAACAAAAAAAAAAAAAACAACAAAATTAAAAGGAGTAGGTTTGGGTAATAATGTTTCTTATTTGAAATTGTTAGTTTTTTGATTGTTCCTCTTGATTTTTTATTTTTTTTTTTATTTAAAGAGGGGGGGGGGCAAAGTCAACTTTGTATTATTGATGGTTAGGAAGAAAAGAACACTCATAAAAAATGCACATACCAATTTAATCAAATCGTCATGTCAGCGATCTTGACCGGTGACCATATCGGGTAAAGAAAAGTTATACTCCTTTCAAAAATTTAAATAATATAGGTACATATATAGGTAGGTATATATTGCATTTCACATCGCAGCCTTACTTTATGTGGGCAGCAGGTGTGAACATAAATCACAAGATGTGTGATTTTCTTGACTCTCTGAATGTTCTGGTTAAAATCGTTGAATCATTTAGATCTATTATATTGATTTCACTTTCAGACGGACGTATGATAGTGGTGATGTCATATTTTATTTTCATATAGGTATTTAATCGGATGATATCTTGATCTTTATGATGATGACTTTAGTTAAGTAGATATTGTTTAAAAATAGTGACATTTATAATAAACTGAATATCATATATGCAGTTATGTATATCACACCAAAAACATAAATGTTAAAAAAGAGCCAAGTTCTGCATGTATACAAAAAATCCTTTATGTAACAAGTCAGCCGTGAAAAGTAATGAGATCTAAAAGTACGCCAAGTTCTAAGTTTATGAAGGGTTTATTATCAAATATTTAAGGTAGAGTAATATCGTAATAACTCCAAATTATAAGAGAAATTTCTTATTTAATGATAACTGACTAAAATTTGGTATGTTTACTTGGCAAGTTTTCTTTTTTTCCATCTGATTACTCAAAATTCAAAATGTTTTGAAAACTTGCCAAGTAAACATACCAAATTTTAGTCAGTTATCATTAAATAAGAAATTTCTCTTATAATTTGGAGTTATTACGATATTACTCTACTTAAAATATTTGATAATAAACCCTTCATAAAAATAGAACTTGGCGTACTTTTAGATCTCATTACTTTTCACGGCATCACAACAAACAATAATAATTCTATGATAGTGGATGGATGCCACGCCCCCTGAATGATAAACCCCAAATTTTTAAGTTTTCCTCAGCATGAATTATGAACCCTACCTATCTACCGAAATTCATAATTTTACAACAATCAGAAGTGCTTCATATAATTGACAACACTTCTGAGAAAGCGCGTTGATACAACGCCCCTGAATGTCAAATATCAAATTTTAAATTTTTTTCTTTGCTTGCATTGGAAGTCCTATCGCTCTATCAAATTTCATCATCCTATAACAATCAGACATAGTTCCAAGAAAGTGGGTGGATGCCACCCCCCTAAATGAAAAATCTCAAATTTAATTTTTGTTTTCCTTACACACATTGCAAGCTCTACCTCTATTCAAAATTTCATCATTCTGCAACAATCAGAAAACAATTTGAGGAAGTAGGTGGATACCACGCCCCCTATATGAAAAAAACAAAATTTTCAACTTTTTTCTCTGTATATAGCACAAGGCCTACCGTTGTGCGAAATTACAAAATTCTATGGTGTCGGGAAGTGCTCCATGCAATTGATAACTATTTACAGAAAAGTGGGTGGATGTCACGCCCCCTGAATGATAAATTTTAAATTTTAATTTTTTTCCTCTGTAAAAATTGTAAGGCCTTCCGCTCTACCAAATTTTATCATTCTACAACAATCAGAAGTGCTCCATATAATTGATAGCAATTCTGTGAAAGTGGGCGAATACCACGCCCCCTGAATGGAAAATCCAAAATTTTCGATTTTTTCCTTTGTATATACAACAAGGCCTACCATTGTGCGAAATAACAAGATTCTATGGTGTCGGGAAGTGCTCCATATGATTAATAACTATTTTCAGAAAAGAGGGTGAATGCCACGCCCCCTGAATGATATATTTTAAATTCAAATTTTTTTTCTGTGCTCAAATTGTAAGGCCTACTTCTCTACCAAATTTTATTATTCTACAACAATCAGAAGTGCTCCAAATAATTGATAGCAATTGTGTGAAAGTGGGCGGATACCACGCCCCCTATATGGAAAATCCAAAATTTTCGATTTTTTTTCTTTGTATACACCACAAGGCCTACCGATGTGCGAAATTACAAGATTCTACGGTGTCTAGAAGTGCTCCATAATTTTGATGATCTGTCAGTCAGTGAGTCAGTCAGTTACGGTTTTCGCGATTTTTGAAGTCCTATATCTCAGAAACCACTAATGCTAGGGAGTTGAAATTTGGCGAGGCACCTTTTCTTAGCAAATATGTGCGAGTTTGAAGTTTCTGACATTATTGGTTCCGAAGTTAGAGGGGGGTCGAAAAGCGCTTGAGTTTGTTCCTGTAAAAAGGTAGTAGTGCCGAGAACTTGGCTGGGCACTACCGTGCCCTTTGATGATCGGAATAAGGTGCAAATTCATAAATATTTTTGTTTTTTTTAAATTTTGTCTACATGTACCTAAATGTAAACTGACATATAAACTTGCAAATGATGTTGTATACTGTTTGAATTATACACTACTGGGCTCATTTAAATACTGTATTAAACCTGCTTTTTTTTTTAATTATGACAAACCACAAAAAAGTATTTACTTGCTTCTTAATTTTTTGGCATATTGCCAGCTGACAGAGAATAGAATTGATTTTATCCTTCATTTTGACAAGGATTATGTCAGGTTATCAATTTTTTTTGAGGTAACTCTGGATTAACTGAACAGATATGCTTTTAATCTTTCATCCTGCAAGTTATCAGGTAATCCGCCGAAATTAAAATAATTAAATAAAATAAATAAATTTGGTGGCACAATAGCTCATGAAGAATTAGGGCTTAGTGACGTCCAACTCTCAAGAATTCCTGTGTGCAATCTGAAGTGAAATATTAAACATAATCTTCGTACCCGTGAGGACTGATGGCTTCTCTCGCGTATGCATCTGTTTGTCACTTCCCACTTTTTGCAAAAAATGTTGAATGTAGTTAAGCGTTTAAACACTGCTTTTCAACTAGTATCAAACTGCTTTCTTAATAAACTCCAGCTGAACATGGCTAAAATGACAGTTTATGCATTCAATCTCAATGAATAACAGATGAACACGGCTAAAATACTGACACTTCATCTAAAAAACTAAGCAAACATACCCTTTTTGACGTTAGTAAATGTCAAAGTGGCACCTGGAGTTAGAACGAACAGGAATGATGTTAGGTTTGTTTGTTTGCCACTAAATGTGTAAAACCTGTCAAATTTTGAATGAAAGGGAAATTTCGCTTAGGAAAGGGTAAATTTCCCAAATTTGAAACAAATGCACTGAAACCATTTTTTTTTTATAAATAGTAACTTTTGTGTTTTGGTGCCAAACGGTGATATGAATCATTTTAATTTGTGACTATAAATTTTTAGTTAAATTATTATTTCATATGTTCTCAACAATCTCTAACGAAAATATGATGAAATAATGTCATTATAGTCAGATAGCACAGACCAAAATGTCTTTTTCTATGTTTCTTAGCAGATGTCAAAAGGCATACACTGACAGTTGGGGTTTTGACAGTAGTTACACTACTTGCACACAGAAATGTATGTAGTAGAAAGTCGCAAGTTATCCAAAGTTATTGTGTTCTCTCGTTGCAACTTTTTTGAGTTGAAGAAAAAAGGAATTTGTGACAAGTTTTGAAAATTTGTGAAAATTCGCAAGATATTTCACGTTTCTAAACACAGCTATTAAAAATATAAAATAGACATTTTACCTTTTATAGGATGTTAAAAAGATTAACTTGGTGTGTTGTCAAAAATGATGTACTTACTATATTTGCTGGTACATATAGTTTTAACAATAAAACTCAACTCAACTGAGAAGTAAAATTCCTACCCATCGCAGCTCTAACTGAACATGGCAAACCTAATATTATAACATTAAATCATGTGCACAGTGCACCTTTTTTTTTTTTTGAAGGGAAACAAAAAGAACTATTCCCACACAGGATTTTGAAAGTGTTTACACCCTTTGTATTGATTGACAAAGAAACAGGTATAGGTAGTTCGAGTTTTATGTTACTAGGGTTTAAATTCAGGTATATAAGCCTAAGTATGGTAGTTTTCTTTATCCTTTTAAAGTTATAATTTGAAAAAAAAAAAAAAAAACCGATGACGAGGCAAAATACCTTACAGCCAGAATCATTTGAGGTCAATTTATTAAATGAATTTAAGAAAAATAAATATTGGATTTATTTTTATAGGCTTACATATGTATGTATGTAGTATTCGGGTCTTAGCCAAAAGAATAAAGATGCATTGTAATTATTTCATTAATCATTTTACATAAATTTATGGAGAATGTCTTCGAATAATTAAATTGTAAAATAAATTAAGAAAATAAAAATCACCCTCACTATAGATAACCAACTGAAAATATGATAAAACGCAAGAGGTAAGAGTGTTGATCAAATTCAACTTTTTTTCTCACAAAATTAAATTATTATCAGAACGAAATTTTTTGTTTTTTCATTTTTGTAGGGATTTTTTGTTTAGCATCAGCAACTGCTTTCTAGGCTTTAAGCTTAGTACGCTGCTGATCCGGAACGAAATTTTTCTTTGGTCTCCAACATGACAACGAAATGCTTACGAAAACCGCAACGAAAAATTACCCCTTAAAAGTGTCACGTAAGTGTGCGAAAATAAAAAAACAAACACAAACGCATAAAAATCACAGAAAGCTATAGTGTGATGAAAGAAACAACAAATACAAACACGAATAGAGACCAAATGTCACTTTTCCGCACATAATTAATAGTACAGGCAAGATCAGGGGAGATCTCTCCAAATAATCTGCTACAATTATCAATTTCGCTCATCAAGTCTCTGAGATCGGAAAGTTTTGGTTTTTTGATTGATTTTTTTTCCTGAAAAATATATTTTAAAAGAGTAAAGTTCATATCATATTTTGACAGCATATTCTTCAACAGTACAATAGGATATGAAAAGGACGTTTAAGATTTTGCATTACCATAAGTACAACCCATAATAGCCTAGTTCCTTTACTTTGAAACTCATGTTATTTTCCGTGCATTTGTGCGAATTTCATGTGGTTTTCGATTCAACCATTTCAGATTTGGGGGTCAAAACACAGACCAATCGCCTTGAATCGAACGAATCTGGATTGTTTTTTTTTTCTTTTTTAACTGTGTGTGGAGATTGGAAGGTAGTCAAAACACGTTTTTCCGTAATAAACATGAAAAAAAAAAAAATCTTCACTAATTGCACTAATTAATCGAGTCTATTTTACTTTATTTTTTATTTTATTATTAACGCGGACCACAAAGAAATTCTTGCTACGCAAAATCGAATACCTACCTATTCAAACTGACGTTTAGTAATGTCATTTATTTGGTGTGTATGCAAGTACGTGTGAGAATCTGTGTAAATCTGCAATAAAATCGAGATTTTAAAGATCAATCGAAAAAAAAATAAATACGACGCCAAAAGTGATCTTTTTTGGTTGAATCGAAAGCGAAATCTGAAAAAGATCAACTTAACCCCATAAAAGTCAACTTTTTTTGGTTGAATCGAAACCACATCAGTCTAAGGAGCTAAGTCATCTGTCAAAGTTCATACATATAAAAAAAATAAAATGGAAGTAAAATGCACAGAAAATCACAGAGTTTCAAAGTGAAGGAACGAAACTAATGTAAATTAATTACTCAAAAAAGTAAAGTTTTTTTTTAATAACTAGTCCACTGAAGAAGTTGTGAATTTAGTTCTTCTTGGTAATGGATCTCTCAGAACACGCATGTTGTTCTGCACCCCCGGAAGGAATTGGTTAAAGAAAAAAAACGACATAAGGAGTAAGCGACGACACGCCAACACAGGAAACTTATTATAATATTAGGTCAATGACAGGAAGAGCATGAAGTTTTCATACAAACTATTAGATAATAAATTTAATGTTATTTATGCCGGGTCTGGTATAACACATTTTTTCTCCATGCCTAAGCTAAGCACCGAGAATTCGCCGTGTTTAGCTAAGCTTGAAGGAGATTAGTTGTAATTAAAACGTAAATTGTTTAGCCTCGACATCCTTCGGGCTTGCAAAAAAAAAAACGGGTAATACAATTTAAGGACGAGACCAAAGAAATGCCAATTTATAACAGTTATATAGCAGTGCATTGATGGGCGTACTATTAAGGCTGATTTCCAATGGCGCGTTGGGCGTCGCTCTGACAGATTTTTCTTTAAACGCGAAAGTTCACACATAGCAATTTATGCAAAGTGTTTACAATGACGCGTTGGACAGTAATATTACGATTTGGCACCTATTAGCATGTACACAAACTAACGTAACATAAGCTACCTCAACGTTGAAGTTGAAAAAATTCAACTTCAGCGCGCGTTTTGACAACTCAACTCATGTCGAGTTCCTTTCAACAAAAAAATCGATTTGTTGAGAAGAAAAAAAATCGATTTTCTGGACAAGTTCCTCCTATTGAAAGAAAAAAAAAATCGATTTTGTTTAGAAAAAAAATCAAATTGTTTGTTGAAAGGAATTCGACAAAACAGTTTTGTAGGTTCATTTTGATTTACAGAATGACACTTCAATTGTTTTTAATCAGCTGATTCTCTTCAGGTCGTCTATCATGTCGACGCGTTCGTAAAGCTTGTAATCGTAACGTAAGCGTCTCTAAAGCTTCGTATTCATTATGCGCGGCATCCGCGTGCACCATGTTCGTCCGCGGCAAATCATGATATTTGCCACGCATATCAATTTTTGAGAAAAAGTTGATGAACCGCGGCAGCCGCTCGCGGCAGTCGATCCAATTGACAGCTAGTAGCTAGTGCCCAAATCACAAATCAAACTACCGTCTCAACTGCGCGCGAGCAAAACCATGTTCGACCATTGCCGCGCTTCAAAAATCCATCACGAATGGATCGATGCGCGGCATGTTCGAGCGCACAAATGTTCGAGCTGCCGCGCGTAGAAACCCGGTATTCATATTGCGCGGCTGATGCGCATAACAATGTTCGTTGGTTTGCCGCGCATAATGAATACGAAGCTTTACGCAAACGCGGCATTGGAAATCAGCCTTTACTTCGGATACCAAGAATTTTTTTTTTCAAGTCGCAAGAAGCCCACTTTTAATGGCGATTAATACTATGTTTCCAGCGAAGGTTTATCTCAGTTTAGATTAAATAAATCTATTTGGTGTTTCCACCGCACAAAAAGATTAAAAACTAGATTTATTTTGACAAATTGCAGATGTTGTTTCGTTCTTTCTAATGACGTTGAAGTGAGACAGAAAATTTCATGTATGCCCACTTTTCAATGAATATATTCAGTGTAAGAAAATGTAGGCCAGTTCGAGTTTTAAAATTATTAAATCTGCCTAAATCTCGGTTTTGTGGTTGGTGGAAACGTAGTATAACTGTTTTAACTGCTATAAATTGGTATTTCTCTATAGTATCGTCCATTATTTAATCATAATTGCAGAAATTCAATTGCCCTTTAAAGTTTAAAATAATACCTCTCTCTCTGTGCAACTGGACCTTATCCAACATTCGCTTCGCCAATAACGTTATCGTATTTAGCGATGATCTAATTGAATCATTAACGATTAGTCGGTAAATTTAAATTGTGGAAAATGTGTAAAATGCTTTTGAAATAACTTTATTGTAGACTAGGTATATAAGTACATACATATAACTCGTTCGCATTCGATTGATCATAATGTAAAACAAAACAAAAAAATAGTAATAAACACGCATTATTTCATACCCAAGCTTAACGAGAAGACAACGACAAAGCTAGAGCACCAGCTAAGCAAAGCATCTCAATGGAGGTTAAAAACATTGTCTTTCCGATCGAATCGATTGGTCGTTTATTTAATTTTTGTTCACTTTTAACTTCATCAGGTAAACGGCAGGTATAGTAACGTATTTATATAAAGGTATGTAGGTAGGTATATAGGTAGGTATACACATATTTGTATATATGATTATATGCCCCCTAGCGAGGTATGTAGTCTGTGGATTTAAAAAGTCAATGATGTGGCTTGGCAGCCCCGACTATAATTCAACAGAGGGAAAACAGGCAATACAGAAAATTTGGTATTCCTAAATGGCTGAAACATTTAGAACTGGTTTTCTTTAAATTGCTTCCATGAGATACGAATAATTTTCTCCAAACCGACAGTTATACTTTGTCACATGATTGCCAAGTGAGAAAAACTAAAACAAAAAATTAAAAAAAAAAAAAAAACAACGTAAAAAGATCAGCTTCAAGCTCGCTTCAATACCACATTATACATAAATGGGAAACCTATATATCAAGAATAATTTTAATTTGATGCAAGTTCACGATGATTAAAGCGTGCCACACATTATCGATCATGACTGAAAGTTTTGTCTTATATCAGATTTGTGTGAAAAGTTTCGCTTTCACATTTATAATTTTTTTTAGCGTGAGACAAATAAAAGTTCTCATCTGAGATCAAGAATGAATTTTCAATATTATAAAAAGATCAAATAAACAAGCGAAATTGAACTGAATGACCGCTGACTTAGGAATATTTGGATGCACATACTCGATTTAAACACCTGCAGTCCGCTGACTTTCAGTGAATTTCAACAAATTTTTTGAGCTTCAATTTGGCTGAAAAACCATCAGTTAGGAACTGTCAGCCATGATCGATAATGTGTACCAATCTAAACAATTTTAAAGCATTCCTGTATCTACTCATGGGGTCCTTTATTGGGCGCCATTTATCCGAATAAATTTGGCCAAAATAAAAAGTATGTACATAATTTTTCTTATGACAGCTTGATATCCAAAGAGCTGCTTTGTTTTGGAACAATGAGAAAATGCACGTTGATGTATTTAAAACACATTTTCAAATAGTTTAAGCCTGAAAGAGTCTCAAAAACGTCCGGATAACGCATACACTTACACAGCTCTTATTAACATTTCAGTGTCTCTCTATATCTCTCTAAGTAAAATAAGAATTATTTTATAATTATAAATGCTTCATTTGGCAACCGTGTTAGTAAATCAGTGGCGGTGGTGACTTGAGTCTTTGAGTGGTTTGTTGTCCAAATCCGTGTGCATACCTGAACCTGTATCTCGGGGGTTATTTTTTCTTGATTTTAACCGGTAATAGCCGAGGATGGCTTAAACAAAAATGATCACCACCATCATCAACGTTGTCGGTTGCCGCTGCGTTCATTTAAATTCGTATTTTCTGTTTATTTATACACTTCGGAGACCCACAAGATATCGAATAAACGGATAAACTATATATGTAAGCATCGACAATATAATGAGGTATATAAGAGAAAGAATACAGGTATTCTGTGATCGAACAACACGACAACGCATGTACCAAAAATCTAGAGTGGATGTCAGATTTTAAAAGATCTTTCTCCATATTCGTTTTCATATCTTACAGCAGCAGCGTTTTCGATCATTGTTCAATAAATGCTTTGCATATTTGGTCTGCTTTATTTTATACCTACGTGCGCTAGTTGAACCTATATAAAATGATTTACATATGTCACATAGTTCTGTGACACATACTTTATGCTGGATAAGGATCTAATTTGTTTTACAGCTTAAAATGGCTTTTCGACTTTTTTTTTAGATTTTTTAGTCTCCAAACAACTGACAGCACTACAAACGCACCTGTACTAAAATGGACAGCGTAGTTTCAGAACGCCCTCGACAGAATTTAAATTTTTTCCTGATTGGTATATTCATTTCGGCCAGTTCAGTTTCGCATGATCGTGATCGTTTCGTTTGAGTGTATCGGTGTACAATGGATGATGATGGGGCTTAAACAGTGATGAATTTAAATTAACCGAAATTCATGAATTATGAGTGAACAGCAATCGCACATTTTTATGTAGGTAATAATACTCTTTTGGAAATTCAGATCTGATTGTGAGTGTATGACTTGAATGAGAATTAGGAAGCCAGAGGACTGAGGCGAGGAGCATTATATTTATGTATGTCGGTAGTCAGTACACAATCGGTCTACTCATCATTGTATACACGATTCATTTTGTGGTTTCTAAAACTGTAACGTGTACGAGAGTGCGAAAAAATTGAGAACTGCATCAGATACAATCGACGAAGATTGACGAAAATAAAATATAAATAAAATCAATTTGCAGTTTGACTGCCACAAGAGAAATTTACATTTAGTTAATGGTCGTCTGGAGTTATATTTGATATCATTATATCATCATATACATACATATTATGTATGTACATATAATTTTTTTAGAGATGAAAAGAAGCTCGATCATAGAATCAAATTCAAATTCATAGAGAACAGAGAGATAGTTATCCGCAATGTGCGCTGTTTGATCAAACCTATTACGAACGCTAAGATGGTTTAATATACATTTATGTAGAAACGATTAGGTAGAAATTATTGCTTAAATACTCCGGGGTTAAAATTTTTCAACAGCTTATTTTCAAAGCGACAGTTGTACGTTTGATTAGAAAGGTTATATTCGCTCAAACGACGAACACGAGTTTTATTTGATAGTCCAATTATGGAGCTCATTTCATACGCTATTTCAAGTTCAAGTTTCTGGAAAAAAATCCTAATTTGCATAATTTTGAAGTTGAAGTTGAACTTTGACAAAAAGTTAAACTGATTAGAGGGATGTTTGAATATTTTCGTTATACCAACGCGATGGGCTTGAAATGCTGGGGTTTTTAATATACTTATTATTTCAAAATTCTAGCTGCACTTTTTTTAATATTCTGCTTTTGAAAAATTTTTATTTAAAAAAAAAAAAACAACAGAATGCGTAATTTTTTACTTTAGGTGCGTTTTATTGGCAATTTTATAGCTAGCGCAGTAAAATTTTCCTTGTTGAACAATAACAAAACCAAAAGTGCCGATAAATTAGCCAGTAAATTAGTGAATATAAAAGTGGACAAATAGTGTGGCCTTGAGCCTTAAATGTCGGTAACGTAGTTTGTTTTTCACTCAAAAAAGGATGTGAACACATCCAGAGAATAAAGAGTGGACATAAAAGTTTTTTTTTTTGAACTTGTATTGCTGCGCTAGCTATGAATTCCCAATAAAACGCACCTCTTATCAAAAAAAAAAAAAATGTCGCACGAGCTTCCTCTTGCAGTAAAAATTTTTCGAATTTTAAAGATTGAGTGTAAAGTACGTATGTATATAATTAATAATTGAAGAATGGAAATTTGAATATGGAAAGATTATCCTTTCTTTAAATTGATAAAACAATTACTTAAAATGTTTTAATCTCAGAATGAATAACGCTGTCTCAATTCTTAAATAAATATTAATTTAAACAGAAAAAAAAATGTAAAATCGTTGTAGCGGTTTTCTTAAAAAATATTTTTTTTATACATGTTTTTAAAATTTTTTACAAAAAAATGATTTAAAAAAAAAAAATTTGATAACTTATTTTTTTTTAATTTACAAAAAAAAAATAATTATTTTTTTGGAAATATTGGTATGCAGAATTATTCACACTTGATAAGACCTTCAGAGTAAAAATTTTGATCAAAATCGGTTAAGCGGCTAACGAGAAAGTCGAAAATAGAAAAAAAAACGTTTACCTATGTTGCTGAAGAATTCTAAGTTTCATCGATAATTTCTAGAATTTCCACATTTTGAGGTTTTACAGAAACATATATTCACGGGTATTCGGTGCACCAAAAAGCTAGAGCAAGTAGGTTGGGTTAAGACAATAAATAAATCGTATGGGAGGGGAGGTCTATTTCCTCCCGTTTAAGCGGGGGGGGGGACAATTTTCTAAAAAATCGACTTGAATTAAAAAAAAATTATTGAAAAACAACGGCAATACCTACAATGCCACGTTATACTCTTTTTTAAAGCCAGAGAATAGTTTTCGAAAAATTAATTTTCAGACTCAAAATTTTTAAAAAATAATGAAAAAAAATTATGTTCAAACTAATTTTTTTCAAACAATTTTGTTTTTGATATTCGATGCTCCTATTGATTTCCAGTCAAACACTAAAAACATTATGCATGATTTTTTTAAGTTTTTGAGAAAATTAAAAATAACGATATCTACTTTACTACTTAATTGGTAGGAAGAGAATCTTGGGAACAACAACAAAATAACCGATGGAAGTCGAATTCAAGGAAAACTTACTTTAGTTATTTTCAATTTTGTCAAAAACAGGAACACATTTTGACATCTGGTTTTTCGTGTTTGGCTGAGAATTAATGGGAGTATTAAATATTAAACACGAAAATATTACTTAATAACATAAAATTTTGAAAAAAAATAATTTGAACACAATTTTTTAATTTTTTTTCAAAAATTTAAGTTTGAAAATTTATTTTTGAAAAACTGTTCAATAAAATAACTTATTTTAAAAAGAAAATAAAAGAAGAGGTTTTTAGCCTTACAAAAAGGTATAACATGCCATTGTAATAGTAACAGTTGTTTTTTAATAATTTTTTTTCTGCCTTAAGCCGTTTTTTTTTTTAAGAAAATTTCCCCTCCCATTATTTTTAATTTTCTTAAAAGCAAAAAGACATTTGACTAGAAATTTACAAAAGCTTCGAATTCTAAGAACAAAACTGTTACTTAAATACGTAAAATTTTTGAAAAAAAATTAGTTTGAAAACAATTTTTTTAATTTTGAGTTTGAAAATTAATTTTTCAAAAACTGTTTTCTCTAGTAACTCGAATTAAGAACAAAATAAAGAAATAGATTTCTGGCTTTAAAAAAAAATATAACATATAACAACATAGGTGTTACCGTTGTTTTGTAATAATTTTTTTTCTATTTCAAATCGATTTTTTAGAAAATTGCCCCTCCCGCCTAAACGGGGGGAAATAGACCCCCCTCCTATACGATTTTTTCTTGTCTTCACCCAACCTACTCGCTCAAGCCTTTTGGTGCACCTTATACCGAACAACCTGGAAAATAGAACAACGGGGGGAAATAGACCCCCCTCTTGTACGATTTTTTCTTGTCTTAACCCAACCTACTCGCTCTAGCCTTTTGGTGCACCTTATACCCTACACCCTGTATAGTCAAAACAACGCCAACGTTCGTTACAAAAACGTCTTTTTCTCGTTTTTGCCCAAATCACACTTGAATGAGTCATTACAATTAACTGCAGCAAATTCTATTTGCACTTGCACGTGCTTATAGCAGTGATATTGAAAATATAGAATTTGGGTGTCATCAGCATCATAGCTTTAAACTTACAGCACTTTGGATTTACAGATATTTGGATATAAGTATGTACATACAGTATTTTCAATAACAGAATTCTGAAATACAAAATTTTGGGCGCATACAGTATTTTCGAAAATAAAATAAATAGAATTTTGGTCGTACAGAATTTTGAAAGCTATCCGCTATCCGCTTTTAAGTAGAACTTGTCAATCAGCTAAATAAAATTAAACCACTACCGTGTTAAAAATCAGAACTAGGTAGAGGCGGTACCATTATATTTGTATACTAGCAGGCCCGTGCTCGCCCTGCTTCGCATGTATAACTTAGTAAGAAAAATATTTTCATTTTAATAATTATTTTTTGAAGAGAAATTTCAATGTATTACTAGCTGACCCGGCAGATGTTGTCCTGTCTTAGCTATTAATATTCAATTAGAACTGGAATAGGCAATACAAAAATGTGTACCTACCCCTAGAGGATATACCATCATAGGTGAAAAAGGAAATAACTAAATGTTATGACCCATAAAAAAAAAATTTAGACAAACGTTTTACACACTGATAAATTTTTATATTTCCATTTTTGTTGTGGCCTTTTAACCTATTACATGTGGAGAGAGAAAGGTGTAAAAATGCTCTTTATTAACCTTTGCCTATTTTTAGTACCGTATAACATTATAGACCTTTTAAAATAAATAATACAAAATATGCATTAGCGTGGAGTCACTGTGGCGTATACGTACTTTTTTATCAGCATAATATTTTAGTTAGATTTAAAAATCTGTACATCAAAGCTTTACGGTTCATTTAATGTAATTAGATATATTTTGAATAACAAAGCCCCCTTAATCCAAAATAAGTCTTTATATATGTGAGTTAAGTCAGAGTTTGTTGTTATAAAAAATTGAAATCGATTGCAAATTTTATCCCACTAAAATTTTCCACCTTCCGGCTCCGTAGTGTATTTATACCTGTTTCAATACGAATCCAACAAAAAGATAGCCATGTAAATCGGATAAAAAAATAAATATTCAATTAATAATACTTTCGCCGTGTTAAAATTGAAAAAAAAAAAACAGCAATAATTTGCGCACTATTGGCCTTATTGCGAGAGTTCATTCCGAATAAAATAAGTAATTAATATAAATTTGAAATAATCAAATAGAAAAATATTAACGATAAGATTTTTAAAATAACAACAGTATAAATTTAGTCTATTTGACTATTCTATTTTGAATAGACTTTCGCAATAAGCTTCTGTATCGATACACTCCCTATCGCAGTGTAGAAAGACCGTTAGAACAAAAAGAAAAAAAAATTCAGAAAATATTCCAATATTTACCTCCTTAGTGTATTTAACGGTTCAATACAAATCCAACAAAAAAATACCCATCCAATTTGGATAATGTTCAGTTGACTTATGCGCGTACAAACAAAAAACTAATTCAGAAAGTTTGAAATTTCAAGATGTTTTCACGATTTTCGGCTCCGTTGTGTATTAATCGGGTTTAATATACATGCAAAAAAAAATCACCATGCAAATCGAATGATGTTCAGCTGATTTATTGCCGTACGAACACAATTTAATTTCAGAAATTTTGGTGTTTTTACGATTTTCCTACTTTTTCGGTATAATTTTCTAATTTTCGGTAAAATTTTCCAATTTTCGGGTCCGTTGTAGGTTCTGCGATTCAATACAAATCCAACAAAACAATTTCCAACCAAATCGGATGATGTTTAGTCGAGTTATGCGCGTACGAACACAAAAAGGGATTCATTTTTATCTTGATTAAGAGCCGATTTTTTAATCTTTGGGTACACATGAAAAATAAACAATAGACAATCGAATAAAAATATCGACTTTTTTCAATCGAGAAAAAAACACTCCATAGAGTATTATGGCTGACTTCCAAAATTCATTAGATGAGCATTTACCGCTCAAACTGCGCATCCGAACTTTTTTTAGCTGCTTCGATTTAATTTTTTTTTTTTTGCATTCTGAAACTTCAGACTTATGCAATGTAGTATTTCTACAAAGCATCATCAAGTTTGCGTTGCTGATGCGTATGAAAAATGTAGGCATTACTTCCGCATCAAAACATTTTCTACATTCTGGAACTCAGCCTTTTATAATTTTAACGTCAATTTTATTTACTTTTATATTTAGTCAGTTCACGTTTGTGAGATCTCACTGAGCAAGCTCCGTCAGCTCCACTGAGCAGAAGGAGAAACCTGAACAAAATTTCTAAGGTCAAAGCCGATTTCCATCTCTTTTTTATTAATTAATCAACTGCGACAAAAAATAATTGAGCAAGCGAATAAAAAAAAATATCAGTCTCAGTTTTTTGACAGCAAAAGTGAGGAATCTCACTGAGGAATTACGTTCAGATTTCTGAGATTGCTGAGGTCTCTGAGATCTCAGTGAGCTTGAGAAACCTGATCTGGCTAATTTATTATTGAATATCTGACATTTATCACTTTTCTATTATATTTTAAATTGTTTTTTTTTTTTGTAAACTCTGTTTTAGATTTTAAAAAAAATAGTAGTCTGTGTCCATTCTCACCTTCCAAGCTCTCACTCTACCAATACTCATTACATTTTCGGAGATTAAGGGCCAATTTTTCAATACTGAGTTATGTAGGTAGTCAGTTGTTAGTACTTAATCTTCAGATGGAACGAAAATTAGTTTTTCAATAGTCAGATACAAATTATTCCTGATAATTCAGCTATCTGCTTATTTCAGAGCAAGATAAAATTACTCCTAGGAATATGTAAATGTCAAAAAACAAATTTCGTCGATTTTGCTTTTAAATAATCATTAAATAAAAATTGAATTCTTTGAAATATATCGAAAACAAGAAGAACAAACAGACAGATAAAAAAACTTACACATTTATAAATATTAATAGGAAATAATAGGATTGGTAGTCAAAGTCAAAAGTCTGTTTTTTCATTCAAAGCCAGATATTCTTCTGAAAAAAAATTGTAGAATGATGAAAAAAAGACGACCTTAAAGCTGAATAAATAAACTATCAAAATGTAACATTAAATTGGGTCAAAAAAAATTTTCAAAGAAAATGACAATGTTCAAAAAATAAAAAAAAAAAAAAAATTTTGGGTCGTGCTGCTTCTTATAATTGCGCAATAACGGTACCTAAAAAAATCATTTTTTAAAATTTTTCTATTCAAAAAACATCAAGCTTCAGAATCATTTTTTAAAATTTTTCTATTCAAAAAACATCAAGCTTCAGAATGCTTTTCGTTTCATCTCAATGCGACCACTTTTCACAGAGAAACAGCTCTTCAAAAAAACATTAAAAAAAAAAGAGATTTTTTTTTGTTCCCTTAATTGTTTTGACAAGTGTATTTCATCAGCCCTATTGATAAAAAATTACTGTCCGCTCCTCAACAAACGTGTTACCTGGCAAACACACATAGAGATTTTGTCCGTTGGCTAACTTTTTCTTATCAGGTTTGTTCGATATTAGCCCTGGGGCACACCAATTTTTTTTATCGTTATCCTCAAAAATACCCTAAATAAACCACTGTTTTTGATTTCATGAAGTGGAAAGCGAAAATTCCGTTTTTTGTAAAAATCTCGAAAATTAGTATTTATTTTTTACGAAGAAATATTGGGCGAAAATTTTACACAAAAAAAAGATTTTAGTACTTCTTTTTTGTGAAAGCAATAGATCTTGAAAATAAAGAGATTTCAATTTTAATTCCATGAGTACTTTTAATTCCTTCTTATTTAAAAATTAAATGAAATAAAATTAAGAAGGATTTAGAATTACTTAAGGAATTAAAAAGGAGTTAAGAAATAAAAGTATTTTCAAATTAAGTACTTAAGTATTCATTACAAAACTTTTAATTCTTTTGTGTAATTTTAATTACAAGTACAAGTACCGGAAATGGTACTTAGAAATTTTGAGTACAATAACCATGAAATTGTACTTGTATTGTACTTAAAATATTAAAGTACAAAGCAATTGTACTTAAGCTTTAGTTACAAAGGTCTGTTCAAAATTATACCGAATCTTAACTTTACTAATTTTATTATTACCGGTTTTATATATTTTAAAATTAAAAATTTTGTGGCAAAGGTTTTTTCCATTTTATTTTCAACCAAACATTTGACATTATTTGTAAAATATTTTGCATTTCTAATTTAAAAATTAAGTAAATGTAGACAGTGGAAACATGCATTTTGGATTTTTTATCTTTATTATGTGGCGAACAAAAAGTTATATATTGTTTGGCAATAAAAATGGTTTAAAACACACCTTAAAAAAATGAAAAAAAAAGAAGGCCAGATGCTAAACTGTAATTATTAAATAAATAGTAATTAACCTTATGGCGTTCAAATGGATAGATAAGTGTCCTCTATAACCTCTGTCTATCAACTCCTACTCTCCACCTCCCCGTGGTGAACGTCGGGTGCCTAGTACCTTAACTGAAGATGGGGTTCCAATCCCTGTGGACAATTTAGGCGGTATCAAATGAGAGAGGGGGGGAGGTTATGCATATCACCTTAAAAAAAAAAAAACTAATTTTCTGGTAAGCAATTCTAGAGATTTTAAACAAGCTACTATAGCTAGTACCTAGTTAGTAGTATATTAACAATAAGCGATTTTTAAATTTTGAAAAATTTAGGGTTTGTTTCACAATGTCTAATTTAAGTTCCCCATAACTATCCGACAGTTAAATTATCCGCAACTTAAATCCTCTCTTCAAAAAACTTTGCGTTTCACAATCATAATTGTATGTGTCGATTAGCTATATTTGTCATTTATTCTAGTTTTCAAAAAATTTGACTGTTTGAAAATATTCAATCAAACAATTATTTGGTCAGTTTATATTTATGAGCGCTTAGTAATTTTGCTCCGTCACTTTGAAAGAGCAGGAGCATTAAATATAAACAAGATTCCTCAAAAACATTTGATTTTCCTTTCATTCTATTTGATTTACAGAACAACAGAAGATAATTGAGCAACGAATCCAAAAAAAACACTTCCTTTTTTGTGAGGAATTGTGTTTATATTTCTGAGAATACGGATTCCTCCGAGATCTCTGAAATATAAACTGGCCCATTATTTTAATTCTTAAATGAGAATTTTGAAGTGTATTAGCTAAACTTGTGGGAGGGGGGTATTTTTATCGTGAAGTAAGTAATTTGCTTATAACGCAAAATACACGATTTCTTCTTGTCTCCGCCATACAAATATCCGTCCTATGTAAAGGCTCTCCCAAACCAACGCGATTATACGCCGCGACAAAAGAAAACAACAATAACAACACACTGTATGAGTCAATTTGGCAGCTGTAAATATTTTATTTGCCAGTTTAATTTAATTTGTTAGTCAGCACTTCAACTGGCCTGTAAAATATTCAGAACTTGAAGTGCCGTGGCGTGATGGTTAGTGCGATGGACTTTCATGCCGGAGGTCTAAGGTTCGATCCCCATAGCCTCGCCACCTATTTATTTAAAAGAAAAAACGGCTACTGCCTCTTGCTAGGAATTAACAAATCCTCCAAGAGTATCTCTTGTCACAGAAAAGTGCCGCTCGTTAGCCGTTTGGATTCGGCAATAAACTGTAGGTCCCCTACATTCCTGCAGACAGACACACAGGCTGAGAGTTGTAAGTCACTAGGCCCTAGTTCTTCATGAGCTGTTGTGCCATCAAATTTATTTATTTTGAAGTGCCACTTAGACCTTAGACCTATTCAGATATTGTGAAACGTAAATGCGGTTGTTAAATGCCAAATAAGTTCCAAATAGATTAATTGAAACTTAGATTTGTGAAACAAAACCTTAAAATCATTGGCGCAAAATTTTAGACGATTTAGTATATGATGTTAAAGCATTTTTAATATGATGCTAGGTTAAAAACAGGCTTCTCCAAATTTTAAACGAGTTAGCATCGTATTATCTTTTTAACATTTTACAAAAGTTAAAATCGCCAAATGGCTATTTTATCTTTATAGTATCATAGACGCTGATTACACGATTCTTTTTTTCGGTTGTTTCGTCTTTCGTTATTTTGACAGATATGGTGAGGGGTGTAGAAATGTAAGGGGAATGAAGTAACGAAAGCAGGAATGAAAATTTCAAGACTTTTTCTGGTTGAACATTTGACGTTCTGGTTTGACAACCGATTAGTGATGAGCGATAATGGCAATCGATGTAACCGGGATTCGTTATTCAAAGTAAAACATCGATACATATTTCAGTATCGAGTTTTTGAAAATTACATCGACCATACAAGAAAATAGAAACATGCAAACAAAATAAATTGTTTAAATCAAATGCAAAGAGAGAAAGTTCACAAAAATAGTTGTTGTTTTCTATCAATTTGTGTGTTCTTTCAATAAGAAAATTGTCATGTGAAAGCATATTGTAATTTTATTAATTTGTTATAATCTATTGAATTTGATGGATCTTAAAAAAATTGACAAAAGTTCATTGGGTACTATTTCATGCAAAGGAAATAAGGATAATTTCAATACCCAAACGAGTTTGCAAAGAGTTCAGCAAAGAGGGTGCGTAACAACTAGTTATAAATCAGGTACAAATTCCAATTTATGTCAATATCTACTTTTTAACCACGACAATAACAGTCGTATTAATAAACATTGTCTAACTTTAGACAGCCGTCCAAGTTTTTAAAAAACCTTTCTAAAAGTAATCTATCTTTTTATCTTGCTTTAGACAACGTAATCTACTGTCTAAACCTAGAGAAATGCAATATTTTTTTTTATTAAAAAAGCATATTTCCGACTGTTTCAAAATACTTAGACATAGTTTAAACAGTTAAAAATCTAATCAATAAGACCATAAATGTTCACACCAAAGTAAGTCTAAAAATGTTTTTTTAATAAAACGAGTGTGACTCTTCCTAACTGGTTGAAAAAAACCACAACATAGGTTGGCGAAGTCGACAACTCACATAGGTTTCAATACAAACAATCGATAACAAGCATGAAATTCACGTCTATTCTTCGCGCTTAAATTAGAAGTCTAAAATTCTCTGGGCTTTTGTAAAAGTACTTAGCTGTTATCGCATTAAACACGTCAACTGTTAAGTCGTATTTTTTTTAAATTAAAATCCTTTGGGGATTGGGGAAAACATACGTGGTGTGGTAAAATCATTTTTCAGGTTATGGTGGTATATTTTATGAGTTACTGAAGAAGTAAATGTTTTGATAGCTTTTTATTGGTGTGATTTACATGTAAGAACTTAGCTTAATATGAAAAATGTCTACATTTGTACAAAGAAGAAGCCTATGCTTTAGTAGCTTTAATTTTTTAACTTTCCAAAATGTTATTAAATCATTTTTTTTTATTAATTAAAATATTGAAGATTTAATGGAGGAAAGTAGTTTATAAATTTTGAAAGACACTAATATGATTTTACGTCTTAAATCAAAAACACGTTTTGATGTGAAATTTTAACATATTTGGTCCCTAAAATAGAAAAGGAAGAAGTATTTCTTTTGTTTTCAAGTATCGATTTCGAAAAATACCGATGTTTCGGTTCGATAAATGTGTGTTCCGATTTATCGCTGAGAATTTTTCAATATGGCTCATCCCTAAAATCAAAGCATTATGCGAGGAACTTTTAAACTTTAAATTATAAGTTTTAACATTGCTTTTCATTGCTAAATAGGGTATACATTTGAACAAGAAGTGATTAAACCCCTTTTTTAGTTATTATTAATGATTATTTTCCAATAAATCCACCGCGGAGATTCTGAATGTCAAAATAGAGAAACAAGTCTCACGAATGTAAAAAAGAATCGTGTAATCACGAGGATACGTACCTGTCAAAAAGACGAATAACGAAACGAATGAAAAAAAGAATCGTGTAATCAGGCTCATACTAAATCCAAGTGTCACTTTGGCAGCTATACAATTGCAAAAGTGGGTTGAACTGTCACTGTTTTAGGCGTGTTCAGCTAGAAAAATAGGTTTAGTATGATACTAGTTAGAAAATGTTTAAAACTGCGAATATTTTAGTAAAAAGTTTTAAAGTTAGAAAATTGTGAAGTATAGTATCATGCTTATACCTTAACATCAGGCTGTTTAAAATTTTGAGCCATTCTTTTGAGATTTTTGATCAAACACTTGTTTAAATTCTTATTAAACTTTGAAAACGAAGAAAAAACTAACATATTAGCATGTAGCCAGCTATACATTTGCAAAATAAATACATCCATACTTTACATACATATTTATGATTTCTCCGTTATTCTTGATCACCTTTTTTGCAATAATTTTTTTTTTTTAAGCAACAATCGATCAACAGTTGGCCTCATTTGTCGCATTATTTCCGCCTGAAGTAAATCCGCCATTGTGTGGGTGATCGATCAAGTTCGAACTAGCAATGATTGCGTCAACTTAGTACTCACCTCCACCGCCACCGCCGCCGCCAGCGAACGCCACACTGCTATTATAGACAGCCCCACATGCGGTGGCCGGGTGGCTTTCCTGTGCGTCATAGAACGCCCTTGTCTCCAAGCGGAGATCAGACTTAATTTTCAGAAATGTAATCATAGTCACATTAATTCCGATTTAATCTTCCGAATTTAATTTAAATAACGTTGAGAGGAAATCAGCCACGTTTTATTAAAGAAAAAAAAAAAAAAAAAACATACAAATCACAGAAAATCAGAAGATACAAATTTAATACTCTTCTGACTTTTTTAGGGGGCGAATTTTGATTTCACGAACTTCGTCAGTTATAAGTTTGGTATCATTGAACCCAATCACCCCATTCCGAGTAATTTCACCTCGCAAACATCAGATCGATGAATTATGTATGTTGCCATACATCTATACATAGGTACACACATATAAAAGCCACTCTGGCTCAGATCATTTATCTGCCTCACTTTTTCTTTATGACCAAGCTATGTAATGTATCTTTCTCCTCTCGGTTTTATCATCGAAACTATGGAAACCAGTTTAATTTCGTAGCTCTAAAGATCGTTAAAAGTTCTTAAGTTCAAGCCATTTATATTGAAGACACGTCGACTCAGCCAAGCCAAGGGGCCTCCTTTTATCCAGTCTTCATCATTTTCTTACTCGTGCTCTGCTCTTGCCTTTGTCGTTGTCGTTGTCGTTGTCGTCGTCGTGGTCGATCGTGGTACATGAAACCAACCTCTGAATTGGAAGGCCAAAAAGAAAATGTAACCGAAACAAGAATCTTTAAGAGATTTTAGATTGTTTATTGTTTCTTTTCTTTTGTTTTTTTTTTGTTTTTATTATTTTTGTTGTCTTGATGGTTGAACTCTTCTTATTTTGGTTTGGTTCATTGGGCAACCAAACTAAAGACACGAAGTCAACTCCTCGACTCGATCCCTACGGAGATAATCGGATATCTGTATGCATTTGCGTGTATAGGACATCAGCCCAGCACAGCATCCCATGTCTCATGTAAGTGCCCCCACACAATCCGGTATATGTGCATTTGAACTTGGCGACTAACCTACACCTTGGAGTTGGGACAGGGGTCCAACAATTCGTCGTTAAGGAAGTTTTTTTTTTTTTTTTTTTTTTTTTTTTTATAAAAAAAGTTAAATAAATTGGTATTTCTTAGATGCTGTGGCCTTAAGACGTGGGGCTTTGTTAAAAGGGTATATTTGGATAGGCGAACACAGAACACACATCCCGCGCGTTGGTGGAAAGAGGAAACCAGCCGCACTAACAATCTCTTGGACTTGATGGCTTAGGAGAAACCTTCCTCTACCTATAAGCTTGGCCAGGAGACGACAGCCATTATGCGAATCGGATTTTATGCGCGGACTTCTTCGGTCCGGTTGTTCTTGTTCAATATAAAAAAGAAGGTTCTGCTGCTTGGCGGAACGGGGGAGGGCAGGGTGGGCAGATAATGTCCTATATGGGTGCGGGAAGAGTATTGGTTGGTTGAATAGTTAGATTGTTGGTGGAAGAACAATTTACTCCTTTAGGTAGCGTCCCAAGAAGACGGCTTTTATGCAACCAGCATCTGAGAATGTAACTTTTATTGCAACTATCATGGCCGTTGTTGTATTTCGCGCGCCTGTATATCTTATAACCTTTTTTGTATCTTGTTTTATTTGCTTTTGGGAAAATTTTATTTATATCTTTTAAACTGTCGGTTTTATTTTTAGATTTATAAATGTTAAAAAACTTGATGTTGCCAGGCAGGTCCTTCTTTTTCTTTTGGGAATGCTGTGGTTTGCATTGGTTCGGTTTGGTTTTGGTTTGGTTTGGTTTGGTGCAACGCGCGCTGTTGGTGTGCTCAATAAAAGGGTACAGTTTCGCGCGTGTACAAAAACTACATTCCATTAGGATGCTGGATGAACATACAGCACATTCTTGAACCACTCTAACTCTAGTGTGTTTGTTTTTTGTATCTAGTTGAGGAGGTTTGAATCTATATTTGGTATGATTTAGCTGTCACACCGGAAGTTAAGTTGAATTTGTAATTCACTCTTTTAAATTAGAAATGAAATCCTTATGAATAAAAGAAGCAAAGCTCTATAAAATGAAGGCTATCTGTACTGTACAATCAAATGAACATAAATTATATTAAAAGCATGGGTATTTTTTAATGGTATACTTAGGTAATTTTGTTGTTGATAATTTAATTCACATGGCTTTGTTTAGAACAAAAATAGATTTGTTATTATTTTGTATGTTATTTGTTATGAGCTTTTCAATTGTTAATCCGGAAGACATTTCGCCAAAAGAACAGGCGAAACTTGATTGATTCTGAACTCTAAAGCTAAGGCATAACTTTTTTTGTGTTAAGGAGTAGGTTGGGTCAAGACAAGAAAAAAATCGTATGGGAGGGGGGGTCTATTTCTGCCCGTTTAGACAGGAGGGGTAATTTTCTAAAAAATTTACTTAAAACAGAAAAAAAAATATTTAAAAACAACGGTACAATTTAAAATGCCATGCTATACCTTTTTGGAAAGCCAGAAATATCTTCTTTAATTTTCATTTTAAATTAAGTTGTGTTAGTGAATAGTTTTTTAAAAATTAACTTCCAAACTCGAAATTTAAAAAAAAAAAAAATATAAAAAAAAGTTTCAAACTAATTTTTTTCAAAATTTTATGTAATTAAGTATAATTTTTGTTTTCAAAATTCAATGCTCTTATTAGCTTTCAGTCAAAAAAAGAAAACCGGATGCTAAAATGTCTTTTGGTTTTTGAGGAAATTGAAAATAACAGGAGGAACAATTTTCTAAAATAATTGACTTAATACAGAAAAAAATTATTAAAAAACATCGGTAATGACTAAAACGACTTGCTATACTTTTTTGTTAAGTCAGAAATATGTGCTTCCATTTTGTTTATAAATTAAGTTCTTTCAGTGAACAGTTTTTTTAAAACATAATTTTCAAACATAAATTTTTGAAAAAAAAAATTAAAAATTGTGTTCAAATTAATTTTGTTCAAAATGTTACGTCATTTAGTGGTATTTTTATTTTTAATATTCAATACTCTCATCAATTTTTAGTCAAACATTGAAAACCAGATGTCAAAATGTAGTCTAGTTTTTGAGAAAAATGAAAATAACAAAAGTAAGTTTTCCTTAAATTAGACTTCCATCCGTTATTTTGTTGTTCAAAAGATCCTATTTCTACAAAATATGTAGTAAAGTAGATTTCGTTATTTTCAATTTAAGCATCCGGTTTTCTGTTTTTTATTGAAATTGAAATTAAGAAGAGCATTGAATTCTGAAAACAAAAATTATACTTAATTACATAAAATTTTAAAAAAAATTAGTTTGAAACTTTTTTTTCATTTTTTTTCTTCAAAATTTTGAGTTTTGAAATTAATTTTTCAAAAACTATTCACTAACACAACTTAATTTAAAATGAAAATCAAAGAAGAGATTTCTGGCTTTCCAAAAAGGTATAGCATGGCATTTTAAATTGTACCGTTGATTTAATTTTTTTTTGTTTTAAGTCAATTTAAAAAAAAAAATGCCCCTCCTGCCTAAACGGGGGGAAATAGACCCCCCCTCCTATACGATTTTTTTTCTTGTCTTAACTCAACCTACTTGCTCCAGCAGTTTGGTGCATCTTATACCGATCACCCTGTATACATACATAATGTATGTATGTATGCACGGTACATATATTAAAGGTAATATCATTAGCGTTTTCATTTTTGTTCTGTTCTGCGCATCTATCAAAATCTATAAAAAATGGTGGATCCAGTGCCCATTTTCATGTCAAATTCCGGTATTTGTTGTTGTTTTTAATATTGCGGTGTGAAGTTTTTGGAGCACTCGTGCAACCATTTTTTAATTTCTGACAGTTTCAATTCTGACAACCTGCGCAAGATAATACCTTATATTTGTGTACTGTGGTATGTATGTATGTACCTACATACATACGTTATTTGCCTTGAATTTATTTGCTTATTAACTTTTCATTGGAAATTATTCAGCCCTATTATCGTATCCGTTCGGAGAAATGTTCAACCGGAGAAAACTTCCGATCGGACGATTTTTTCTGTTCATGGTATACAAATCGTATCGTATGGTTACGGGAAATTTTCCAATTTTAATTTTCTGTCGGGGAAATCGGAAAGCAAATATCTTCACACATCGCATGATTTCATGATGCGTTGCTTCCATTTTGACATTTCATCGGCATGCAACGCACGAATTTTAAATTTTCAACGCACATTAGCATTTTTTGGCATTCTAGGATATTGCACTTTGAAAACACTTTCGATACCATATTTAAAACCTTAATCCAATAATACCAGCTATATCACCAACACGACCCGCGGTTGTCTTAAAGTCCGTCCAGAAACTACTAATTGCTTCACGATCGGCTGCCCTTATATCTTCTGGTTTGTCAGCAGCAGCATATTGCAAGTCATGCATATACGCTATAAAATAACTACTATTGACACATTCCATCATTGGAAAACCGCAAATACCTGTTAAAATTGCCCATTTGGCCAAAATTTATTAGAAAATGAATGAAACAATCAAAGAAATAATTTTTACCCGCATTTGGCGGTGACAAACAAAATATTTAATTTTTTTTCGCAATTTTCTTATCTAAAACATTATATAAATCTAAAAGAAAAAGTTTAATATTTTTTTTGTTATTGTGAAATTGAAACATTAATAATTTTAACAGATTCACTTATATTATAAATATTAATCGTTAATGTTGCCCATTGGGGCATTAAAAATCAAGTGTTGGGGTTCACATTTCGAAAAGAATAGATTAATATCAGCTAAAGTTCATTTTGTTGAATTTATTATTTATTATTCGGACACTATTTTTAATTAAACTAAAATTAATATCAAAAAACTTAAACCTGGAATTTAAACACGCCGATATGTGCTGAAGATGTGGTTCACTGGCGATGTTGGTCGTTGTAGTAGAAATTGGACGACTTTTTCGCCCTTACCTCATTTTTTTTGTCCGGTATTCGAGAGATGTCTACTGCTACTTTCTCCAGCAATTTGTTGATCAACTGCTCCTTGTGGTTTACAGGAGATGTAGTCAAGAAGGTGAGGCGGTAAGTCGCCTCCTTCCACCATTTGTCGCGGGTTAAGTTGCACACTTTTGAGTAGTCACATATATCCATCTTGACTACTCGGTTCCCGGACTCTCCCGGCGTGCTCCAGGAACAGGAACACTCGTTCATCCTTTTGCAGATAGATTGTGAGATGAGTCCAGTGCTCGATCCCGTGTTCGTATGCTGAAATAATCCGCCTAGAAAATCGCCTTCCGATGATCGGTTCTTGATTTGTGGCGGCTGGTTCGCTAAGCAATCTGATGAATTTGCACCGGCAGTGCTACTGTTGCGAGTAGCTGCAATCGTGGACGATGTGGAAGTGGTTGCCATGCTTGGAGATGGCCAAGTAGCTGCCGCTGAAAAACTTGTGTAGGTTTCCAGTATCCATTCTTGGTCTGCCGACGAGATCGTTGGCTCCATAGACGTCATGGATGATTCGCCTTCGACAAGGCATCTGACGAATTCCTGTAAATTAATTATATTTTATTAATATTTAAAAAAAAAAATGCAAAATGCAGAGAAAAATAATAAATAAATATAATTAACTTACCTTCAATGCTGTTGAGCTGTTTGAACTTTTCTTTTGGTGTTGGAACTCTTGCAGTGTCTCGTATATAATCCTCTTCGAAGCGAACCTTTTCGCCAAGAGGGCCTTCGACATCATCGTGTTTAGGATTTTTGGAGCTCTTATTAAAAGATCATCCGTCCATAGTATTACGATGAGGCCCAGATAACACAGAAGTCCGCCGTTTTCCTCTTTGGGCTCTTGATCGTGAATAATTCTGTTGATGTCGCTGCTGTTGTTGACTATCTTCATTTTCTTCGCTGCTACTGCTGCTGCAGTTGGAGTTCCCAAATTCATCGACACTGCTGCTGCTGTCCACTTTTCTTTACTGCTCCATGTTTCATTTTCACTTTTATTATACGATGACGACGATATATCCGTACCACAATCAGAGTACATTTGAATACGTTTGCCCAAAAATCGATCTTATATAGCAACAATTCTATTACAATGTAACAAAATGTAACTCGACAGACGATGACGACGACTGCAACAAATTAGCTACAACTAGTTTCATATCTGAGCCAAGTTCAATTCTAATGCAAGTGCCCACATGCACTTTCATATTGCAAGCCAAAAACAACTTGTCTCGACCTCCTTGATTTCAAAATACTATTGAATTTGTAATTTTCTTTGTACTATGAATAATTGTTAATAAATACAAATACAAATTCATATTTGTTTTCAAGAACTGAGATGATGGTGTTCTTTGTTTTGAGATTAAAACATTTTAAGTACTTGTTTTGTCAATTCAAAGAACGTATTTCATGCTTTTTTCCATTTTCAAATTTCCGTTCTTCAATTTACTAAATGGGTAAATATATATGTAGATATTTATATAACATAACAAGTTCGTGCGATCCAGTCGTACATTTTATTTATAAGAAAAATACCCTTAGTAGATCGACCTTGTGGCACCTACCGAATATGGATTACATGTCTTATGTGCTATAACGTGACTTAACAATATGGGAAATACGCGGAAGGGATGCCCTTTTTCAAACCCTTTCGAATGAAATATCAATGACGTCAGTGGCTCTTATATATCCGAAGAAATTGAGCTCAAATTATAATTTGAGTACTCCTAATTTAGCTGCAATTTACCCCAAACGCGATGACTCATCACCTGAAACTATGAGGCGATAGCTATAAAACAAATCCTCTATAATCTTCCTCGCAATCTTTTTCTATCGATTGGTATATGTAGGATGTCTGTAGTGCAAACAGTCACTTAGCAGTAGAGCGCAGGCGGTACATGCTTTCGTGACGATGCTCTTTTCGCTACATCACACCCAACCTTCCGAGAAAGACATGTAATCCATGTCAAAAATTACTAATTAAAAATCTTTGAATACCTTATCAGTTGTGCAATCAAGGGTTGACCAAATATTGGGCTGTTTGCTTTAAATATATGCGAAACGAAAAATGTCTACAATTTTTAGCAGTTTTTTGGCCTAGAAAAAACCGTCAATTGATTTTTTTTACAAACCTTACTAACTATGGCATTGTGTGTAGGCTAAAATTTATTTCGGACTTGGTATCATTGATTGTCCTCGAGATATTCGAGCCGAAAAAAAAAACAAACAATTTTAAGCAGTTTCTTTTGCGGTTTTTTGTCTTATAAAAAAGATCGTCACTTTAATTTTATTTTACAAACCCTGATTATCAAGTTGGGCATTTTGTGTCCAATAAAATTAACACGAAGTTGATATCCTTGTGTGTTCCCAAGATATTTGATATTTTTGAACAATTTTTTATGGTTTTTTTAATTTAAAAAAAATGTGGGTTGATTTTTTTTTTAGGTCTTAACAAATTTTTACTACGTCATTATGCATAGAATGAAAACAATAGCATTATTTGTTCTCGAGATATTCGAGAAACAAGCCATTTTACAATTTTTTTTTTTAAATTACTGTAATAAGAAAACCCGACTTCAGCGACCAATTACAATAACTTCCAATGGAAAGTTAAAAATAGTTAAAAATTAGAATAACATACGACTGCCAGATTTGTGTGTTGAAAATGTTTTTTATATTTTGATTCTACACTTGCATCCAAACAACAAATCTATTTCACCATAACCCTAAACCAAAAAATGTGATAGAATTTGTAATGGTTTTAGAACCATAAACGGTCAAGTCGCATTTAATATTAAATTTCATAGACATACTTTCTTTCCAAACTCATTATTAATGATTTTTTTTCCCACAATTTTGTCATTTGTGTGTACTGTGTGAGATTCTGTGGAAGAGCAAATCCTTCAAATTTAACATAAAAATGAAATCAAAAATAAAATTTAAGTTACATCGAATTTTTGTACAACAACAACAACAACAAAAAGGCGCTACCATCAATTGTTTACGAATTAATTTTTAGTTATTTTAATACGTTTTATTTTTGTTTGGCTGGAGATATAGCTATTTCAAGGGGTGCCGAGGCCTATCATCAGTCTCCTTTTTAGTGGTGCTGAGCTTTAATCCAATGTTATTGTGAAAAACTTTCTACATGCACACCATGAGACTCGAACCCACGCATATCAGATTTGCTCAGTCTTCGAGGTCGTATGCACTACGCATTCCACTACTTATGACCACTGGCGCCACAGGTCGAGATGTGCTGTTTGTTTATCAAATGCATGTGGAGCATCAGCATTTTTATAAGTTCCTTTAAGTATGCTGTCTTGTTCCGCCTCGATTTTTCTCCGTACCTTATTTTGATAGACTACAATTCGTAGTACGCATCAAAGGGGGAGAGCCTGGAAGATCGATAACAAACCAAACTATTAAGTTATTATTATTATTATTTATTTTATTGCTCATACTAGAATGTATTGTTCAAAAATTCAATGAAATTGACGGAATAAAGAATGGTCAAGTCTAATAAGCTGAAATTTAAGTTATTCAAGCTAATTTTTGCAAGTACATACATATATATTAATACTACTCAACACTTAAAAATTATCTGATTTTTGGTTTATAATCTTTCATAATCAGGTTGTCTAATAAAATATTTCTGTATCCATTTTTACTTGCGATATATGTATATGTAGGTACTATATGGCAAGGTTTGGATTCGTAAAAAAAAATTGAACTTGAGATAACAATCAAACTTGACATTACGATGATAGGGAAGACGAAAAAAGTGGGTCTCGTACTTCTGTCCGTCTGTCTGTCTGTCTGTGGACTCGCCTACAGCCTAAACCCATGGGCCGATTTTTAATTAAACTTGGTATAAAGTGTTTTCGGGACATTACCCCGACACGTTTTTTTCCTTTTATTTTTAGGACCAAAAATAACGGTACCTGCCATATAATTTTTTTTTGCATTTTTGGAAAATCTTATTTTTCTCAAAAATGGTTCGACAGATTTTTTTTATTTTCGTTTTTGAAGAAAAGGAATAAACTGATTTTGATAATTTTTTTTATGGAGAATTTTCTGAAAAATTTTAATAGTTTTGTATACCAAAATTTTCCAAAAACTTTTTTTTTGGACTTTCAAAAAAAGTTTCAAAAATTTTTTTTTGAAAACCAAATATTTCGAAAACCATTTGGTTGATTTTTATGAAACTTGGCACCAAGCTGTTTTTTAACATTATCTAAAATATTTTATACAAAACTTTTCTTATAGGCAAAATTAACGGTACCTTCCATATAAATGTTAAAAAAAACCGTTGCAGAAAATATAAATTTTCTCGAAAACGACTCCTACGATTTTGATTAAAATTGTTCTAAATACTAATATTAGTATGGTCTACGATCTACAAAAAAAAACAAAATTTACAGTTAACCATTATTAACAGTACCTCTTATAGAACCATTTTCTTTATTTTGGACTATCTCATTATGTGTGTAACCGATTTAAATGAAATTTTTTATACAAAAGCTCCTCAAAAATTGAAATCATACTGCATATCAAGATTTTCAAAAAAACAAATATTGGATTTTTTTTTTTTCAAAATTCGATATTTCTGAAACGGGTAGATAATTTTTTTCGAAATTTAACTTTTAAGTCGACATAAATGAATACTAAGAAAAGTGTGTACCAATTTTGTCTCTTAAAAATGTTTCATAAAACCCGCCGAATTTTGTGACAAAATAAAGGCGATGCTAGCTGCTATGCTTGTTGAGAGTAATGTTGTCTGTGATTTTTTATTAAATTTATTTTGTATTTCTATTGCAATATACATATAACAAAGGCACATAAAATTTGGAAAACGGACTCTATTTATATCAACGCAATTAAATTGTATGTAGTAGCCGTGGCGTGATGGTTAGTGCGATGGACTGTCATGCCGGAGGTCTAAGGTTCGATCCCCAGCCTCGCCACCGATTTATTTAAAAAAGAAAAAACGGCTACTGCCTCTTGCGAGGAATTGACAAATCCTCCAAGAGTATCTCCTGTCACAGAAAAGTGCCGCTCGTTAGCCGTTCGGATTCGGCAATAAACTGTAGGTCCCCTCCATTCCTGCAGACACGCACACAGGAATGGTTGAGAGTTGTAAGTCACTAGGCCCTAGTTCTTCATGAGCTGTTGTGCCATCAAATTTATTTATTTTAATTAAATTGTATGCATAACGTCAACGTGATTGGTGGTTATTGAAATCTTTTCTAATTTTTCGAAAACCATCATCTTTTTCGATAAAATTTTTTTTTTCATTAACGCTTGCCTAGAAAGCATCACTTACTATTTTGATATAAGAATTAAATTGAAAGGCAATTTTGTAACTATCAAAAGAAAGTTTGTGAGTTCTTATTTGATATTTTTTTAAAACATGCCCTAAAGTGGGGTAGACATTATCGATCTGTCAGTCAATATCAAACATTTTTGTGAGCATGAAATTGCCTGGAGCTTGCCTGACAAACCATCAAACAGAGTGTACACTCTATCAGTCGTGAGCAAACCTGTCAAACGTGATCGATAATATGTACATTGTACATTCATAACATACTACGTCAAAAAGTGAGCAAGCGAATCCACTCAGAGTTTTGACAGCTAAACTGAGAAATTTTTCTGAGGAATCCTTTTCATTTCATTTACATAACTGAGATTGCTGAGATCTCATTTTTCTGAACATGCCTATTATTGGAAAATATGTATATTTTTTGATTTTTAGTAATAGTGATGCTAGAAAAAAAAATATGCTCCTGTAGATTTTCGGTTGCCCTCATTCATGACCTTGAATGACATAAAAATGACCTTGATCTTTTTCAACAGTATTTTACTCGAGGAAAAATTTAGCCGTCTCTTTACTTTTGTGACACTATCCGTGGGTATTTTATTTTTTTAAGGACGAGAGGATACAAAAAGTTATGGGTTTAGAGATTTTATTTTTGTTTAATTCAGGTAGATATTAGTACACATAAGATCCGGCCAGTTTGTTCCACGAAAAAGACTATCTTTCCTGTACTAATAATTAAAATTTAAAGCAAGAATACTTTTATTTTAAAAATAATAAAACTCACAATTTTAATTAGTTTACATGACTTACGATGATGCACTTTGCATTACTATTAAATAACAATATATTTATATTAAATCTACTTACTATCTAAACAATCAATACAATCGAACTTCTTCAATTGAATACCACTTCGAATAGTTCTTCTCTTTGCTGATTTGTTTCTTTTCAACAATATTATATAAAAGAGCAACCACATTTTGAAGTTCCTTAATTTGCTTTTTATATGCCATAAAGACTTTGTTCCACTTAAATAATAGCTCACACAGTGTTTGATCTTTTGAGAGGGTCATTTTTTGGAAATGAGTATTTAAAAACACGCCAAACCATCTAAGAATCCGCAGATCATCGTCAATTTTGTCCGGACAATCGGGTCTCTCCTCCAAACATTGACTATCACTAGTAATAAGTGTGTATAGGTATTCCAACATTTTCAAAGCTTTCTCATACTCAATCTCTCGGGATATATGAGTGCAAATAGTTCGGTTATCAAAGGAACAAGAAAGAATGATGTTCATTAAATCTCGTCGATTTTTTACGTTTTTAGTTTCGAAGGTTTTTTCTAGAAGGTCAATATTGGGAAGTTCGTTGTCATTAACAGGAATATCAACCTCCATATGTTCACCATTAGTTAAGGGTTTTTCAGATTTCTTCTTTTCTTCATTTGGTGTTACTTCAAAGTCCTGTAGTACATATTTAAGAGTTTTCACTAAGATGTTTTCCGATATACTGGTATACCTTCGAAGACATACAGCTATATCTTCCACCAAGTCAGCTTTGATTAGAACTGATAGCAGTTTTTCGGTTATTTCATGTTCACTCGCACCACAATTTTCTAGCTGCTTGGATATAATTTGTACTTCTTCACTGAAAAATCCAGTGTCATTGTAATTGGCCATGAGATTAACCTCAAGGTCTTCGCAAGCTGATTCTATTTGCACTAGTTCAACATGAACATCTTGATTGATTAGCCTATTTAGTTCCTTACGGAATTTTTCATCGTCTTGATATGGAATAGTTTTACCATCTGCAACCTTAACTGGTTTATTTTCCTTTTTGTATTTAGTTTCCCTAGGATGTTCTGTAAATGATTTTTGAGTTTGAGCTAAGCAAAGATTTTCTTCTAGTTCTTCTTCTTCATTAACAAAATCAGCAGCCACACTTTGTGAAAAGTCATTGGATATTTGTGAGCCGACCAAGTCTGAGAGAGTTTCTTTGCTCATTAGATATGATACAACTGATAGATTTTGTCCCATTGCCAAAAGGATGCTTGATCCAACTAACCATAAACGAGAGTAGTCAAAGTATATTTTGAAAAATTGTTTAGCTTTGATGACTTTAAATTGGGTGTTGAACAGAATAAGTGAACCGCCCTCTTGGGTGGTATTAGCCCCATAAATGGCTACACAATGTTTTGATAGTCCCAGAATGGTTAGAGGTGTGTCGACTTTGAGGTCATTGAACATCGACACGAATTGACCCGGAGAATTATGGTAGAATTTATCAACGAGAAAATTTCCCAGAAAAACTCTTCCATCAGACCCTGAAATAAATTCGATGAGAAAATTAAATAAAATTTAAATAAATAAATATGTATATTTTTGGAAAATCTGGGTTCTGTAAGGTTCTATAAGCTTTAATGTAGCTAGGCCTTGGAGGTGTATGTAATGGGTCAAATGTATGCACTCGTTTTGAACCTATCAATCTGATTTTATACAAGGTGTTTTTTTCAATCGCGCAGTTACTTGGTTGAAAAAAAAACTATCTATGAAAAGAATGTAACACACGCCCCGGTAACAGTGTTTTTCGCGTTTAACTTAAGCACCGATAATTCGCTGCTAAGCCCGTAGGATAATAGTTTGTTTTGCTTTTATCACGTTATTTTTTAGCTTTGACATCGTTTTTTGAACCAATTTCCCTTGGGTTTGGAAAAAAACAGTTTAAAATATTTTGTATTTAGAGTTAATTATGGTTTTAATGAGCCAATCTCGAGATGCTTTAGACAGGCAAACTCAGTTTCTTAAAATTTAATTATTGATTTTAACTAATTTTATAGCAGAGATGCTTTTAAAATACGTTTATTATGGTATGTATTGGACTAGTGCGGTTTGCGCAGTAAATGCACATCTGATGAATTTTGGAACTCAGCACTCCTGTACTCATTTCATGAAATAAATAAAATAATTAATATACCCAGCAACCCAGCCACAATAGGGATTTGAATATGTAGAAACAGATTTTCCCAAGTCGTGAGTAAGAACATAGGGGGAATAACAAAAAAAAATGACTTACAAATGGTGAGCAAAGCTGGAGAGCTTTCACCTTCAATTACTGAATATCCAGAAAGAGTAACATCTTGTCCAGTTCTACTAAGAATTAACTTCTTAAAGTCTTGAATCGGTTTAAGATTAGTTGAATCTATTTCCACTATTATCAATTCCATTGGTTTGGATTCATCTTTTTGGAAATAAGTCAAAAACTTTCGCCCATCAGTCGAATTGACTATCTTTGGATCAATAATGGGATTTCTTGGCATGATTTCCATCTGAAGGTTATCTGCGACGTGTTCTTTTCTGGACTGTATAGCAAATGATAGGGACTCACAAGTTCCATCCGCATACACAACTAATGTTTCATCGGAACTGTACACTAAGTCAGCTATATTTTTGTGGAACTTGAAAGTAGTAAGTTTATAGAAAATATATTTCTTCAGATATTGCATCAAGTTACCTTCAGTTTTTTGCACTTGGTGATATCACTCACACTTTCGTCCCATAGCCTAAGAAATCGATTAGCAATGACTCCAACATACTGTTGACTCTTATGGTCGTACACCACCTTGCATGAGAATTTTTCAAGCATTGACCAGCTTCGAATTTGCTTTTGTGTTGATATCTTTGATTAAAACATTAAACAAAAAAGTGTTAAGGTACCATTATCCTTTGCAATTTCATTCTGCAACTTACTTTTATCACGATTGCTATGTTTCGACCAAGGGTTGCAATAATGTTTCCACTATCGCTATCGGGCGATAGGCCCAGAAATTCTTTGGTATCATGTATGTGACACAAACTGTAATATGCTATGAATTTCGTCATGGCTTTTTTTGAAAAAATTTAAAATATTTTATTAATTTAAAAAAGAAACGCCGCGGACTCACACGTGTTTTGCTTGTTTATAAATTTTCCAAGGGCAAATGACGTTTCTCTTTCTAAACTTCCAGACGACTGTCATATTGACAGCTGGAAACATAATTTAAAGCGAGAAACAGATTACAGCAGCAACAGTACCGTCAACAGCAACAGCGGTCGCAATTAAATTGGAACCAACGTACTTCAATTGTTTATACAGATAAACAACGTCAACAGCACCGTTAGGACCATAGAGTACCTATATTATCTAGAGAACCGACTTAAGGTTTTCGTTCTCTTTCACCCTACAAGCTGTAGTGAGAGAATGGGACCATTTTGTCGACTATTCGTTGAGCATGTATTAGTGATCCCGTGCATTTTAAATGGAACCCCATCCACCACTGCTGTAACAAATAGTATACACGTTTTTGCTCAATTATGATGGGTTCTTGCGCTGAGATATTTAAAATAAGAATACGTTAAATTCAAAAATTGAAATTTAAAAACAAAATTTCAATAAAATTACTTTAAATAACTGTTTAATGGACCGAAACAAATTTGTTTAGTGTTGTCTTGCTTTTAGCATTCAAATCTAGTAATATTCATGTATATTTATGTTGAAAACGCGACTCTATAAAAAAATAACTGAGCTAATGGCGCCATTTTGTGTTTGAATCCACGATTCACACTGATTCACGAATAGGAAAAAAAGAGTAAAATAAGAGAATTTTCTCTTAATCATTTCAAATAAATTTTGCGGGTGTTTTAGGCAAGAGGGGTACGAGTCGGTTCTCTAGATAATATAGGTACTCTATGGTTAGGACAAAGTCATAAATTTGCCGTTGCTTTGATCCAATAGCCGTGTTCCTTTTGGGGTGGTGATTGGCGAACTACTCATGAGTACTTTGCTGGAAATTTTCAATGGAACGCACAAAATACACTTCCCTAGTAGCAATCTACTACAATTTTAAGTTATTAATAATTATTTATAATCTGTGGAATCCGTACCATCAAAAAGCTTGCGAGATTGTACAATGATTGTACACACACTTTCTCAGTTTATATGATTTTTCGACGTATGTATATAAAAACTCATACAAAATGAGAAAGGGTGTGTAAAATTATCTATGGAAAGTCGTCTTTTAGAGACTATCACCTCCTTATTAATTGCTTTATTTTGTTTATTTCTGTTATTGGTGAACGTAAAAATGGTAAACAAATTGAAATGAAATATCATGCACCTAAAAAATCTCATAAATGCCGGTGTTGTTGCTAATGTGAATGTTGCGCGGAACAGATTAAAGGCTCTCCCGAACCAACGCGAAACATTCGGAGCGACGACGAAGCTTTCGAATTTCTAAATTCGATATTCACATTCACAATTCACAAAAAATTCGATTTTTTTAGAAGAAAAAATTGATTATCACATACTTGAACCATCGTTGACCCTCAGTAATAGTCTGCATACCGGAAAGAGATCTGGATTTCGAGCAAAAAGCATCAAATCAACAAGATTTTCCATACATTTTCAGATTTCGTAATTTCTCTGGCCAGAATGAGGGCGCAATCATTTGGAAAGGCCCTATTTGACGATCTGAATGAACTCTCCGAACTGAAGATCAAAGATTTGATTTCTTTCCTCAATGACGGTGTTCACATTATATTCAGATTTACGATTTTTTGGCATAAGTCAGTCAGCTCGTATTCAGACACACACAACCGATTCATTCTGACGTTAAGTAGTCGTTAAAATAAAACACAAATTTTTATTCGTCGGAGAATTTAACTAGAAATTTTTCAATCACAAAGTTAATATTTCACTAAAAAAATATTTTTCCAATTGAAACAACTTTGTTTGTGTAGTATTTAAGTGCCAAACAAAAACTAAATACTAACAAAACACATGTCACAAAAGGAAACGCCAAAAAAAATCCACAAATTTTTAAAAAATTTAAAAAAGCCTGCCTTACTTGCCTGTCTCTTTTTCACCACAGAGTGGGAACGAGAAAAAGTATATAGACGTCAAAAAAAATCCAAGGAGTAAGTCCAATGTGAACACCGTCAATAGAACGAAATGGCTCTAAGGTAAACTTGGTAGCTACCGCATCATGTCTCCCGTCAGACTCCCTAGACCACTACCGGATTTTGAAATCAATAATCTGCCCAACCTGGCATTTTGACCCGCAAATCTCTTTTAAATACCGTTTCAAATAAATAGGTCACACGAGTTATGGTATCAAAATGGCGTTCTTCAGCGCTAATTGGGTCACTGAGCTCAGGTTGCTCGGGGCCGCCATTTCTACCTAATTACCCCTACTACAAAATCTTCTTGGAACAGAATGCTTCATTACTCATTTTTCTCTTCAGTATAATAGTTAAGCAACAAAATTTAAAACGAGTTTTTATGTGTAGTGAGTAGTTAGTAGTTTTGGCATTTGAATGAGACCAAGTAAGTACTTCGCTGTTTTAGGGGAATATGTTGAATATTTTATTTGCGTCAGCTTACAACACAACAAAAATATACAATATAATGGATGATAAACTAAATATTAAAACTTAAATACATATGTAAGACACTTCCTTCAACCAGTTGGAGTCGGATCGGTTGACACTTTTGTCTCAACAATTACCCCAGTTTCGTCGATAGCGCTTTGTTCAGACGCTGGTTCTTCTTTTATTTCTACTTCAGAAGGTTTTTCATCGTGCGAAATAGTGACATTTTTATTTGATTCCTCAACTATATCAACGTCCATTGAAGTGTCCAGTTTTTTTAAATTCGGTTCTTCCTTCGCCACCACGCTACCATCGCTTGATTTAATAAACAACGAATCAACTCCCTTTGTTGCTGCCTCTACAATAGCTGAGGCAAACGTATCTTCATCGTCCTCTTCTGTCTCTGACTCGTATTTCTGAAAATACATATGTAAAGAAAAACAAATTCTTTAAAATGAAAAGCATCCGCAAACGCTTTACCTTTGAAACGTGAACAATCATTATTCGTTTTTGATATTTTCTTTAACTTATTTACTCTGTTAACAATTTGAATTTGAATAAAGGGCGCTATTAACTTTAACGCAACTATTTATTGTAAAATCAGTGTTTTATTCAATATGTTCGAAATTGATTTGACTGACTTGCTTAACGCTTCTTAACTGACAACAACAAAATTTTTTAAGGAAACGGGGTAATAAGATTATACATTTTAACTTACCTTTTGAATGTATTGTTTTTTGGTTGGTAAACTAATGTGCAGCACACAAGTAGCATCTTCAAATATATTTGGCACTGGTTCCTGACACACTACACCACTCTTCTCGACTCCGCATGCACGGAAGAGAATTTGTTTCTTGTCCTCGAGGATATGTTTCCTACAATACTTGCAACTAGGCATGGCTCTTTCGCCACATTTTACTCCACCTTCCGTGAAAACGCATTTAACATAAGGTAGGCCCTTTGGAATATTACCTTCATTGGTTTTAGAACGTTTTTCTTTAAATTTTCTATGCAGCACAGCCTCGATGCCATGGCGACGGTGGTAGTGATTGAGAGCTTTAAGTTTCTCGTACAAATTACGTTCGCCGGGCGACCTTTTTTGTTGTTCATGAATGCTACCTGGAATAACAATTATAATTAATCATTCAGTGCAGACAGCTAGATAGATATGTATGTACATTTTATTAACTTTGTTATTTGAGCAAAAACTTAAGTTCTTATTATAGTTTGCGGACTTCAAAAAAAAACTAGCACCCGCATAAATAGTCCCTGTATAGTCAATTTTTCTATTGCAGCATTTTTAAGTCTCGTTCCTCTTATAATTTAAATTATTACAAGAAAATTAACGAACGCAATTAACCACTTTTGTGTACCTATAAAACTTAAGAATCCAATTCCAAAAATTAAATCAGTTTTGTTTATAGTTTTCGTTACGTAATTGAAAAAATTAAAATATGTAATATTTTACATAAAAGTTTTAATATTATTCAGTTACCTAGTTCATTTCGATAATGGACACAACCATAATCTTAGATTAATGCGATCAAAACTGAAACTTGCACGCGAACTGCGACAAGCAAATTCTTAATTTAACTATTTTTTTTTTTACATTTCGATTAAGTGAATAAATAGGTATAGAGGTTTCCTTAGTTTACATAGACATATAGATATTTCGAATAAAAATCTCAATATCATGGGTATATCTAACCAAACGTAGAACGCATATGTAGGCCATCCTAACTAAATAGTTTTAATGCATACGTTGTCAAAGTTATCTCTATGGTTTCTCCCTACTCGAACGTAAAAACCTTAAAGCTTTTAGAAAATACAGTAAAAACTAAGGCACAATTAGAATAAAATTTATTATAAAAAAAAAAAAAAAAACTTACATAATGTCTCCCTTTCTTTGCGAATTGCATGCAAATACCTTCGACGCTTTTCCTTCAAAATATGATGCAATCGATTAATCTGTTCCATATAAAGATTTTGTAGATTGATAAGTTTTTTCTTCGATATTGCAAGAGCTTCTTCATTTGTGTAAATTCCAGCATGCCTGTATTTAGAACAAAAATTGAAACATTATTTTTTATAAATATAGTAGGTATAATAATTTATATAAAATAAAAATAGTACGCACTTAAGCAAATCATCATCTTGCGAATCAACACTCTCATTATCTGAAATATCCCACTCGTGTCCCTTGGAAGTGTTGTGCAAAGTAATTGGCTCTACGTCCGAAGAACTATCCGACGCATAGTCGAGAATTCGTCGTTTCTTCTTAATTAAACTGTTGACTATACTTAAGTCGGAGATCTGGTCATAATTTACTGAAAATATTAAAAAGAAAAATTAATTATAATTTTTTGTGTTTAACTATGAACTCCTTCCATCTTTTACCAAATTGTTGAATATTAGGAGAAACAACATCAATCTCTTCGTCAACTTCGCAGTTTGGCGGTGGTGGTGGCGACGATGGTTCGATGCTCAAATGGTGGGACAAACTATTCAAGAGCACTTCATTGGTTTCGACTTGTTTTAATTTGCCAATTGAATTGCGAGTGGTTGTCAATTGGGATAGACGACTATGTTCAAAGCAGTAAATGGTCATGGATGGATCCTTTTTCCTATCATGCTTTGGTGTTGCCTGAGGGCATTTTTTTCCATTGGCAAAGGTGTAGGCACATGGTCGGAAGGGTGCACGAGGATCTTTTAATATATGACGGATACAAAATTCGTATCCATCTAATCGGGGTATAGAACACTCGTACGTGGGGTTGGAACAAGCTTTAGATTTCTTTTCAATCTCTACGTGAAGTTGTTCCCGCAATTCTTTTTCTTGATCGAAAAAATTATGTTTAGCGGGTAGCTCACGAGTTTGGAGAACTGTGATTTTTTCCATAGTGATAAGTGGTAACCCACGCGTTTTTTTATTTTAAAATTAATAATTAACCCAAAAATTGTATGAAATGGATAGCCGACACGAAGCAAGACACAGGATACGCGAGATTCGAAAACCAAAAACCTAGAAGCGCAAGCGATAGCGATTAGCGAACGAGGAATACTTTCCGAGTTGGTATTTTTTTGTTGTGAAAAATAAAAAGTTTTGTGGGGTTTCTCATTGAAGGATGTGTTGAGTAAACAGGAACATCAAACAAGCGGGAACTGCCACATCTGAATTATAAATGTACAAAAAAGGACTTTTTCCTATAATTTTATGTACTGTGGTCAACTTTAAGGGCCCTCATATACGACTGAAATTTTAAACACGATGAAAGCCCCGTTTTATACGAGGAATGAAGGCTCTCCCAAACCAACGCGACACATTCGGCGCGACTGTGACACTTTCCGCAATCAAAATTTATTTACATGGCGATTAATGAGAGTCCCCACACTGCCGCGACGCGATTATTCACTGGCGCCATGACAAAAGAAAACAACAATAACAACACGTGGTTGTCAAACAAAACAACACGTTGTTTTCATTGTTTTCTATTGTCGCGGTGATTGATCGCGTTGGTTTGGGAGAACCTTAAATCCGATCTTCAGTCTGATTTCTAGGTATATATCTTACTGCACGGACATGTTATTTAAATTTTAATGAATGAATTTATAACATGCCGCCTTCACAGGCCATGAACGATGGCAGGATTATGAACATGTCTACAAAAAATCCAATGGAGGCACAAAAATCCATGTCCATGTTATGAACATGTCGACGAAAACTAATTTTTGAACAAGACATGAGCTCTGTTCAAAGCTTGGCCATGAGATCTAACGTTCCATGTGTGTGGTAGAAGTAGTACTGAAAGGAATTTTTGTGTGATTCTCTTGCTCTGACTTATCAGTGGAATTTATCGACATAAATATCGACATGACATAAAGTGCCCAGTGCGAAAAAACAAGCTGATTGTTGATTGGATTGTTGTTTGGATCTTGGGCATCTGTATGTCCTGTGGAGTTAGCGTGTAACGATATTTTTTTTTTCCCAAATATTTTTCCTAATATAAACAAACATTCCAAACTACTTTTTAAACATGACATGAGCGCTGTTCAAAGCTGGGCCATGAGATTTGACGTTTCATATGTATGAGAGAGGAAGTAGTGTTGAAAAGAATTTTTGTATGTTTCTTTTGCTCTCTTATTAGTGGAAATTTGAAAGTGACATGACAATTCGCTCATTGATAGTGGATTTACATGTATCTTCATGCGAGTTCTGCAAAAAAAGGGATATAAGATATAAAATTTCCTGTATGTTGAACAGAGAGAGAAGACCGAAGTGCAGAGGTCTTCATGGAATGCAGATTATAATGTTGTTATCCTGTTGCTCCGATTTCCCGCTATAGGAACGAAGATGAAGATTTAGAGCAGATGAACATGTTCATCTCTCTGAGCATTCGGTTTTTTGGCATGAATCTATCCCGCTCTACTTTTCTTCATGTTTGCAGATGGAGATTAATGTAAATCCATCATGAAAGAAAACAAGTTGAGTGGATTGCCGTTGGGCAGTACGCAGATCGGGAAAAGACAAATTTTATCTCTACAAAAACGTTGGAAAAGTCACGCGAAACTGATGTTTTTCTTCTTTTGTTTTCTTTTTGTATAATTATCAACAAACAATAGTTTATCGTGCTTATGGTGCAAAATTACTGACCCGCAAAAAAATGCTTCGAACATTATTTTTCTTGGAGACTTCACCCTACAACGGGTACAAACGCCACAATTTTGCGCGTGAACTGCGTACTGCCTGGAAAAAAACTGAAGACAAAATTTGTCCTGGGAAAAATTTTGTATGAAAACAAAAATTTTTCCCGATCTGCGTACTAGAATTAAAGCTCTGCATTTACATTGCCCGACTTTTCCAGTTCTGATGTCTCGTATCACGGTGAGCGGAATAAAAAGTGAGGGACTCAAAACTGACACGATTTTTCAAGCCTGTTTTGGTTCTCTTTCATCTCCTTTCCAGTTTCTTGTATGTGTTTAAAAGGAATTTTTTTTAGGTATGTGAAAATTTTGAATTCCATTGACGAACGGCTTAAATTGAATGAGTGAGTAAGGGGCCTTATATTTATAGGAAAATTTCCCAAAATAAATTCTAACCAAGCCTTTACAATGTGCAAAAATGAATTGATAAAACAATAAAGCAAGTTCTAAGCAGATAAAATTACTTTTTTCACTTAATTAAAATTGTATAAATTCATGTTTATCATTTCAATTAATTTTTTTTAAGCAGACGTCGGAGAAAACGAAAAAAATTTCAATACTTCAGTACGAAAATTCCCTCTAACGCCATTTTACACAAAAATTATAGCAAATTCTGACGTAAACAAATTTCCCTTCATGTTGTGGGTCGGCCATTCTTGCGGATACAACATCATTTTCTGTGAAGTGCTAATTTTTTAATAAATTTCTCACATTAAACTCACATCGATTGTTTAAATTCAATTGAAAACGGAACGCTCTAATGCAATATTAACAAGTTAATATACATTTACCAATTAAAACAGCCACCGAATCGCTAAAAAAAGTTAAAAACTTCGGAGCCAATCCCCGCGACCAACCAAAACTCGGAGCTTACGTGAATTTTTTTTCATAAATGGCGTCTGCCTTTGCCCATCATTCATTGCAAGAATAAAAAAAAATCGTGTGTATAAATGCTCGCTCTGCAGAGAAGGGAAAATCTGAAAAGAATCTTTTGATATTTTTTCACTTCAGAAAATGTATGCAAAATAAATTGTTTTTCTATTTAATTTAGGTATAAAAAAAAATTTATGCAGTAGGTCGCATTAAGTTTCTTGACATATTTGCTTTTTTCATTTTTTGCTGTGAATCGAAAGATAAAGGAAACGAATCCCAATTTCCCAATTTTCATTTTCCTATCATTCATATTCATTTACCGCAACACTATTTGTCTTTTTCTCACCCGAAGCAGCAAAGAATTTGAAGGATAAAGAAAAAGTAAAAAATCCTATAATTTTGTTTTGGTGTAGAGACCTACTAATTGCCTGTTGAAAAAGTGGCGCTGCAAACGCTCCGAAGGGGAAAGTGAGCACACGAAGTAAAAAAAAAATAATCAAAATCAAAACAAGACGAACACTTCGCGTCTGTCTAGTGTTTTTGTGTCTGGTGCTAGTCTAGCAGTTAAAGTTTAAAACAAAAATAATTAAAAGAAAATAAACAAGACAACAACTGACAACCATCCCAAGTTTTCCAGACAAAAATTATAATTATCATCAATCGTTTAATTTGTTTTTATTTCAATTTTTCGTGATAATTTTTTTTAAGACGAAAGTGAACATTGAGCCTCGTCGCACTTGTTCTTGTTTTTTTTTTTTTTTCTCTGAATGAACTCAATTTTCGTTTTGTTTTTTCGATTTTTCACAATCGCGGCTATTGTATAATCAACAATAGTGAACTCGGAAGATAAATGGCTGCCATAAGCAATGCATCATCGGGAAGTGGCAATATCAGCAGTGGAATCCCGCCGCCGTCGTCGTCGTCCTCAAGCAGCAGCAGCACCAGCAGCACGCCGAATGAGGTTAAGGAGAAGGACAGCATTTGGTATTTTACATCGGAGCAACTGGCGAATTCGCCCAGCCGACGACATGGCATCAGTCCCGATCAGGAACTCTCCTATCGGCAGATGACTGCCTATCTTATTCAAGAGATGGGTCAGCGGTTACAAGTGTAAGTGTGCTACGACGATACACTCTTCAAGTCTTGTTCCTATCTCTATAAATCCCTCCACTTTCAGATCTCAACTCTGTATCAACACAGCAATCGTTTATATGCATAGATTCTATGCATTTCACTCGTTTACACACTTCTCTCGCAATGGAATTGCGTCAGCGAGTTTGTTTCTAGCAGCCAAAGTCGAGGAACAACCTCGTAAATTGGAGCATGTGATTAAAGCTTCGCAAAAATGCCAGACCCAGCCCCCAACAGCACCACCCGATGCTAATTACAATGAGCAGGCTCAGGATTTGGTCTTCAACGAGAATGTTCTTTTGCAGACTTTGGGCTTCGATGTGGCCATCGATCATCCCCATACACATGTTGTGAAAACATGTCACCTAGTAAAAGGTAAATGTATGTTAATTTTTCGATTTTTCTTTATTTCCATATTATTTTATAGAATTATTGTTTTAACTTAAAACTTGTAGATTTTAAAGAATTTCAAAAAAATGTCTCTATAAACGTTTTAGCGAATTGAAGTTACGTATATCTAATCGTTGAATTGTCTGGTAGGATTGATACAAAGTTTTTTTTTTTCAAAATTCTATTTTCTATATAAATGCATACGTATTTTCTTCTATAATCTACACACTGAAATAACAAGGGAAGATTTTGACAGCTCAGATTTTTGAAAATTCTATGCGAAGCACAAACATGTCTTGTTTGTCAATGTCAATAATTTCATGTATTGAATCCGAATTTGTTGTTTAATTTTTCTCGGATTAAAATTTCGGCAAAGAATTGGAAAGGTAATAATTTCATTTAAATTACAATTGAATGCTTCGAAAAATAAGGATTTACTCAGTCAAAAGCGAATTTTTCTAGAAGAAAAGATATTGAAGTTTTCGAAACATTTAATACAGCCCTTTAATATTGAGTTCTTCTTTTTCGAGTTAGAAGAGAATGTTACTTAGCGGTTTTTCTATAGATCGGGCTATTCTTGCAAAAAAGTGGATCGTTTTGCCAAAATAAATACCTAAAAAATAAAATAAATAAAACTCCGTTACCGAATTTCAACAAAAACAACAACAAATTATATAAAACTAGAATTAAAAAAAAAAAAAAACATCAAGAAATAGTTTCGCCGCAATTTTCAAAAAAAATACAGTTGCAAACCAGTTCTCTGATTCATTAAAATCATAAAATACCTACCATAAATATTAAACTAAATAAATCCATTTTGTTTCTCTATATTAAAAATTAATTGTTTTATCATCTCTTGGAAATAATTATCCCATCAGACGGTTGCTTATTACCTAAAAAATAATTACCAAATATTACGAGGAATTCAATATTTCACCAAACTCGTCACTGCCGCGCCCACAATATGTCTATTTTAATTTTGCATATGTACATACCAAGAATACCCAAAAATAAAACTTTAATTGTTTTACACATATTGAGAATAAGGGAAAGCCGATGGTTCAGGTAGAAAATGTTGAGAAACACCGAATATAATGTCCTATATCCCATGAGATGTTTTAATATAATGTATTTTTGAATCCCGTAAATTCAATAAAAAAAAAATTTAGATAATTTCACATTTTAAAATATTTTTCTCCGGTTTAAGGCTCTCCCAATCTAATGCGATTAATCGCCGCGACAATAGAAAACAATAACAACAACGTGTGAGTTTTGTATGTATTTCTGAAATATTATAAAATACCAATTGATTGTAATGAATAAATAAATACAAACTTATATGCAGGATAAGCCGACTCAGGTTCAACTCAAAGTTAATTTAGTACTAAAAACGAATGCTTAAATAATGTACATACCATAATGAAAGTCTCAAAAAAATGTTCTGGTTTCAAAAATTTTGCATCCCAAAACTTGAAAATCCAAAATTCTGTAAATTAACAAATCATTCACTGAATTTTGAATTACAGACTAACAGAATAATGATTTTGTTTCCATTAATTCAGATCTGATGGCATAAAATGATGGGATCAAAACAATTTCAGATATTTTTTTGAAAAAAATCTACTATTAGACATGTTCCATGTGATTCATTTTATCTAGTTACATTATGAAAGATTTTTAAAAAATTATTATTTCCATTCAAAAATGTAACCAGGTGTATATTTTTTTCTCTTATCTTCACTATAGCCTGTAAAGACTTGGCTCAAACATCGTACTTCCTTGCGTCGAATAGTTTGCATTTAACATCAATGTGCTTGCAGTATAGGCCAACAGTAGTTGCCTGTTTTTGCATTTACTTAGCTTGCAAATGGTCCAGATGGGAGGTAAATACACAAGTTTGTCAATTTCTTTGTACAGGAGAAGACAAAAAATATTTTGTATGTTCCCCATTTAGATACCTCAATCGACCGAAGGCAAGCATTGGTTTCACTATGTTGACAAATCGGTTACCATGGACTTATTAAAGCAATTAACCGATGAGTTTATTGCAATTTATGAGAAGAGTCCAGCCCGTTTGAAGTCAAAATTGAATTCAATTAAAGCCCTGGCACAAGGTGCCAGCAATAGGGCCGTGAGCAAAGATAAAAAATCTCAAGGCGAGGATTGGAAAATGGGTGATATGCTGAAGCTATATCACTCGTCTATTCCAACTGACACATCGTCTAATGGTGGCGGCATAACTATGGATCAGCAAGTGCAACAATATCAACAAGAACAGCTTCAGCAACAGCAACAACAACAGCAGTTGCCGCCTCCAACTTCTGCGTCACAGCAGCCAAGACGATCAGAATCGCATTCTAGTCACCATCGACCACATCATTCTTCCTCGTCGCATCATCATTCCAAGCAAATCTTGCCACCTAGCGAAATAGGAGGTTAGTAAATTGGTTAACTTTCTGTGCGAATTATTTTCTATTTTTATTTTTTTTTATTTTGTTTCAGTAGAACACAAACCGGTTATTCACAAACAACCGTATCCTGCAGGTCGACAACGAGATCCCTCCCAACCATATCCAGCAGTGGCTGGCCACAGCAGTAGCAAACAAATGCAGCCACCGGTTCAACCGCCATCAAGCTCATCACGTTCGTCAAGTCGACCGGCAATTGCAGGTTTTTCACAAATACCCCAACGACCACCGCCTCAAGCACACGATCCCAACTACCACAAATCGTCAAGTCGATCCAGTGTACAGGCTGCTCCACAGTTGAATCCGCCTATTGCAGCTCCCAATCATAAGATGATGTCAAAATCCGAATCGGGTAGCAGTAGTAGAATGCTTCACAAGGATGCCAATAGCAGACTGGTAGATCCTAATAAAATGTCTTCGGGAAAATCTTATCCCCCGTCGTCTGCACAAAATGTGGGAGTGGATATGACTCGCAGCATGCTTCAACAGAACGTTATGCCCCAACCACAACAGCAGATTAGGCCTTATAATACCCAAACACCCAATAATACACAAGCACCTCCTTCGTCTTCAATTCATCCCACAGCATACCCGAGTAGAACTACTAGCATAAGCAATAGCAAATATGATCAACAATTATCCGTCCAAATGCAACAGGAACAACAAATAATCCACCAGCAGCACCAAAAACAGCAGCAACAACAACCAATAATCGAGTCTTCCTACAATCCACAGCAACTAGCTCAGTCCTCCTCGATACAGCAGCACCCGCAGCAGTATTCTAGACAACAAGTGGAGGAAAACTACAGCAAACAGCCACAGCAACCTCCTCAAATGCAACAACAAGGCGATCAAATGGAGCTCTGCTCACCACCTAAGTATTCTCAATACACTTCGCAGGGCTTCATTCCTACAGCTCAACAACCCCAGCAGCAACAACAGCAGCAGCAGCTTACGTCAAAGCAATCATCAATCTTTAGTCCTGAATACATAGAAAAGGTACCTCAAAATGCAGCCAATAATGGCGGCAGTAAGATTGGAGGGCATAAAACTTCGAGTCGCGACAGTCCGAAGAAGTCGGAACGCAGCACACCAAAAAAAGATAAAAGTCGCTCATCGTCTTCGTCCTCGATGATAGATGTAAATGCTGCAATGTCATCACGACAGCATAATCAACCACCACCGGTATATGGCAAACAGTCTAAGCAAGAACAAGTCCCTGTGATACCACCGCCATACGGAGCAACTGGCTACGGAGTTGTTAAACGCCCATCTAGCAGTATGGAAATGAAACAAGAAGACGACCTAATGCTCCGTGACTCGAAGATTCGCAAAATTGAATTGAATCCTGTTTCCCCGCCGTCAACACTCAAAACGTCCTCGTCAACGTTCCCTGGTGGAACAGTCAATGGAATCGAAACGAATCCCGACTTGGTCAGCAGCCTACTCAAGGAGAGTTTGTGCTCGACGAGTGGCTTCATCAAGACTGACACGCTCATTAAGTCCGAATATCAGGATCCAATGCAACTATTCGATCCCACTATGACAACGTTGCCCGAACAAATTCTCCAGAGTAATCCACCTACAGCCATCAAAGAAGAACAAGTCACATCCGAGGTTATCAAAATGGAAGACCAAGGTATTGACTCGGTGAAGCTGGAGAAAAAGAAGAAAAAGGACAAACACAAGCACAAGGAGAAAGATAAGTCCAAGGATAAGGAGGAACGCAAAAAACATAAAAAGGACAAAGATCGTCACAAAGACCGTGAACGGGCAGCTGAAGCGTCTGAAGCTTCGGAGCCGGTTAAAATCAAGATCAATTTATCGAATTCATCGAACGAATCAAGTGTCAGTGGTGTTCCACCACCACTGGGATTCAAAATAAAAATTCCTAAGGATAGGATTATAGGTGATATTAGTGTTCCTATGAGTAGCGGAGCAGGACTAGGAGCAAACTATGACGGATCGACCGGATCAGCGGCCCCACCACTTAAGATAAAAATTTCCAAAGATAAACTCGACAGTAGCTACAGTAGTGTGGGAAATATGGATCAGCAAAAGACAGTGGGAAGTGGAATTCAAGGCATGAGTGGATATCATCAGCATCATGGCAGCAGTGGCAGTGGTAACACCAGTGGTAGTAGTAGCAGTAAAAAGAAAGATCGAGATCGTGATCGTGACCGAGAAAAGGAAAAGAAACGCAGCAGTCATGATCACACCAAACTGAATGGCAACAGTAGTAACGGAGGTGGTAATACTATGGCAACTGCATACTCCGCAGCATCATTGACTTCGTCAGCGAGCAACTCGACAACTTCGTCATCAAAGGGACATACATCAAATAAGGTGAGTTTTTAGTTTTTGTATTCAATACAAGTATTTTAGTTGTGTGCATGTAACTGTTTTATCAAAACAAAAAAGTAAAAATTGTAGCTAATATATTGCTAGATCTGTAAATATGGTGGTATAATATTTGGTGGTTTTATTGATTCACGACAACGTTCTGTATCACTTTATTTTCAAAAAAAAAAAAAAAAAAAAAACATTTCCTATTCATTTTCTATGTTTGCGAAATTGCAGAAATTGAAATCACATTTATTTGTAAACACATTTATAAAAGCTTTTATGTTGTTTTGATTAATAAACCAATTTGAAGTATTGTCATATTTTTAATAATTGTGTTTTGTCATTCACAAATAGTGGATTAGATATACTCTTTACAACTATAACTAAAGCCAAACAACATGTAGATCTATTTTAAATGTCGCGGTGAATGGTTTTTAAAAACAGATATTTATAAAACAATATTTATATAGTTCAACTCTGCATTGGCAGAGCACTTTTTTCAACTCCATCTGACAATCCATGATATATATTCAGCAGAAAATCGACTTCCATGCGTCTTAAAATGAAACAATTGACCACACCATTATTCTGAATTCATTCGAAAAACTCCCAAGTCCTATTATTAAACATAATTTCAACGTTTCGATAAATACTTTCTAGTTGCTTTTGCCTTCAGATGTACTAGGGAGGAAATGGTTCTCCATTTTTACACGTATTATGTCAAAACCAATGGCGGTGTGTTACAGGCAGAAATTTTGTCATATATTGGCTTAAAAAATGTGATAATCACTTCAGATATCCGCATCCTTCCCAGTTAGCCAAGCTTCTATAAAGACGAATTAGTTTCTACAAATTCAGTAGCCCTTAACTTCCAATAGTTTCTCATGTAGATGGCATTTATAAGATTTCGAGCCATAGGGCGTTCCTAGAAATAGAAATTGTGTTCAGTATTCGCAATTGAATCAGCAACGGGTTTTGAAGTAAATCAAGACAAGAAAAAGTGTTTTTAAAATTATTCTAAAATATTGAAATCTCAGCTTCATCAACAAAATTCAATTTTTTTTCAAGAACACTATGATTTATCTTTTGGCCAGCTGTTTAAACCTCCTTGATTTTATCTGATCTCACTTGTTCGTTTTGCCCTCGAAAAGTGCAAGAAGCAACTGGCAAATTTCATTTGCGTTGTTTTTGAGTTTTGCTTAACCTCATTTTTCTCGTTTCCGATTAACTTATGATACATATTCAATAAAAAAAATAAGAGTCATATTATTTTGCCAAACGAATTCTAAATTTATTTATTAAATCTAATTTTTCCATTTAAAATGCTAATTTTCATGTAAGATACTAGTATATGAAAAAAATAAAAAAACAGCTTTAGTTACTCAATACCCTGATGATTTGTAGTTAGCAGAAATTTGTTACTTTGAAGAGTAAATAAATTATAGCCATTAAAGGGTATTTTTCAATTTTGTTGAAATCTTTTTTTATATCACAGTCTTTTTGTTTATAACGGATTACAGAAAATTCACGTTAGAATTTCTAAAATTAAAAAAGAAAGAAAGAAAATAATGTTCATAGGTGGAATATTTAATGAATTTGATTTTAAACTCAATTTTGTTCATCCTTTCTCAAAAAATCGTCGGGTATGGTGTTTTTTTTATTCAGAACTTATGTTTTAATTGTAAAATTTTAGATGAGTTAAATCTTTTCGTAAGATTGTAAACTTAAAAGCCATTACATTTTTTTACATTTAATAAATTAACTTTTGGAAAAGGGAAATGGAAACTTTGATTTCTAAAGAAAAATTATTAACAAAATCCTTAATTAACTTTGACGGGTTTCAAAAAGAACTAATTACATAAGTTTTAACAATTGGTAATTGGCTACACAATCTTCTTTGACAGTCATTTGTTTTTTCCATTTTTATTTTTGTTAATACACACATGCATTTAATTTAGCTCCTATCATATTTTTTTTTATATTATTAATAGAAAACACTAAAGCTCATTGATGTATGTAGGTTATTGAACATTTTGTACACTGAAACACATTCACACTTGCTCGTTATTACATTTAAAATTTGGCAAATAAAACCCGGGGTTGTGTTTTTTTAATTCTTAAATCCACAAGGTTGCTTCGGGATATGGCTAAACAAATTTTAAGTTACAAAACCGTTTACACCCCCTTTCATGAACAACTCATCTTAAGCAAAGCAAAAAAAAAAAAAAATTCAATCAAATCCTGTGTGCAAAAAAAAAAAAAACAAAACGCACCACCAAATCTTACAGATTCACCATCATTACAACAGCAGTAATATGAGTCATTTGTTTGGAGAGTCAAATGACGACGACGATGATGATGATGATGACTCTGACAAGGATGACATCGGTTCTTCGCCCAAACTTCCGCCAGCATCATCATCCTCTTCCTCGTCCTCTTCGCATCATAAATCAAAATCTTCGCACGGATCTTCTCGATATTCTTCCACCGACAATAGGTACAATAGTATTGGTAGTAGTAGTGGCGCGAATATACAGCAGAAACTCTCACAACATCGACGTCAGTCCTCTTCCTCGTCGTATCAAAAAAATAACAATAATAATTGGTAGTTGTTATATGAGTTCTCCTGAGCAAAGATTTCACCTCTTCTGCTAAATCACTGGAAGGGCTAAACCCGCTACAGAGGCTGAAATTTTATGTGTGGTTTCCACTGCATGCAATTTTTTTTTTTTTTAAATTTAATCGTTTGCAATTTTATAATAGCTTGCATTTATGTATCTTGAAAGTGTTCTTCTGAATATATATAAAAATAGATTTATTTAAATACTATGTAAACACAAAATACATTCATAGCTTATAAACAAAACAAAATTTGTTCTTATTTAATTTTCAGTTTCATGCAGCGCAGTTTTAAAAAATGAAACAAAAAACCATTTACATAAAATTTCATAAAACAAAAACAAAAAAAAAATGTAACAATATTCGATGGCACGCACGCCCTCTTCAGTGGATCTAAAGAGTTGTGCGTTTAATCCATATAGATTTTTTAATTTTTTTTTTTTAAATTAATTATTCAACGCTTAAGCTGTTGTTTTATTTAAGAAGATGATGAAAGAAAAATACTATATTTAACACAAAACAATATTCGTAAGTAGTAAAATTGTTGATACTGAATAAAAAAGAATGTTCCTTCATTCCATGTTTAAAATTACATTAAAAAATATATAAATAAAAATAATAAACTGTATAAAAGCTAAATTACCGTGAAACAATACATTTAAAATTAATTTTTTTTTTTATATTGCTTTATTTACATTTTAAGAAGAATATTACGTATTTTTTTTATGAAAATAATAAAAGTCTATTTTTATTTGACTTTTTCTTCTCTTTTGTAAAAAACAAAATAAACTACAAAACTTTATTAAAAATAAGTACATAAGAAAAAAAAAATGTTCAAGAGTGCAATGTTTTCATTTTGTTGATATGTTCTTTATTATTGGACAAGAAACTCATGGAAAATTTAAAGTCATTGTTAGTAGGATATAAAAAAATAAATCGGCAATGAATTTGAAGAGTGCAGACTTATCCAACAATGATTTGTGCGTCTTAGAGTACTGATAGTTCAACACCTCCAAAAGCTGTACTGACTTAACCATTTAGCTGGACTAAATAGAATGTTTTTATCATTTAATAGGAAACAGAAATTTTACAAAAATTTTCTTTCTTAATACAACAATATTATATCTTTAATTTCGCGTTGCTGCCTTAAACAAAAATTTGCATTTTTTATTTTGTCTTACTTATCGAGTTAAAATTCATAAATTAGTTCGATAATGTGGAATCTTTATCTTTAATTATCTCATATCTGGTATAATTATGAGAATTGACTTATTAAGCTCCAAAATCGAAGAAATAAAAATAGTACACTGTGTTCAAAAAAAAAAAAAAAAAAAAAAAAACAGAAACAGAAACAGAAAACTGCAGTCAGGTCAATTGAGTGAAAACTGACAAAATCGACTTTTGAAAGGACACTCGTAATAATCGACAAAATCCTTATGTGGTTTAGTTAAATTTATTCATTAAATAAGCTAATACTTATACCTACATATGATGTATTTTAATATGATTTCTCTTATCTTTATGCGCTTCGGATATGTATTTATGAACTTAAAATAATTAAGAAAAACTTGGCTACTTAGCCAATTAAATTGAATTAATTAATCAGACTTCATTTTATTGACGTAGATTCCTTAAATACTCTTATTTGTTTGATATTAGGTAAGTTCAGGAAAATAAGATCTCAGAGCCCTCAGCAATCTCAGTTACGTGAACAAGATTCCTCAGCAAAATTTCTCAGTTTTGTTATCAAAACTCTGAGGAAAAAAAAATTTTGGATTCGTTTGCTCACTTTTTGAAGTTGAGAAATCTCAGAGATCTTATTTTCCTGAACACGCCAATTGAAAAAGTCATCAATTAATTTTGATTTATACAGGGTGTTTTGAATAAGATACGACAAAGGTTTTAGGCCAGAGCGTGCGTTTGGGTGGGTCGACGCAAGAATGAAATCGTATGGGATAGGATTAGTGAATATTGAGTTTGGAAGAGCTTGTCCCCTATTGCACGAAGATCCTAGTTACTGGAGATTTTTTTGACGTTTTCTTTAAATCTCCTAAAGAATCTCTTGTACTTTTTACACGCAAGCATCAAAAACCCGGAGATTTTCTTTATTTTCCTTTTAAACTACATTGGTTTAACGCACACAAACTTATGGCCATATTATTCACTCAATACATCCAGATTAAAACTTAAATCTGGATACAAATCATACAAATTCAATGTAAATTCATCTGGATTTAAGTTTAAATCTGGATGTATCGAGTGAATAATATGGCGGTTAGTGTGAAAAGAAACGTCAAAAAAATCTCCTGAATTTGTTGACCGGGGAGTTTTCGTTTCCCCCTCTTTCTTCCTGTCCTTCTCACCAATGAACTAATTGTTGCCGGCAACTCAGTTGCCTTGTGTGAAAGGGGACTTTATCAAAAAAACAATTTCAATTAAATGCATGAAAATAAAATAATGGACTTTTGGCTTGAACAAAAAAGTGTTGCCGTTGTGTTGTAGCGTTTTTTTTTTTTTTTTCTATTTCAATTCGAAAATTGCCATCCCGCCTAAACAGGGGGAAAAAGATAATTGTTGGTTTTGTTGGGCTTTAATTAATAAAATTGGATGCAATTAATAAAAAACTAATTCATCTTGGATTACCCTACGGGAAATAGACCCAACTCCCATACGATTTTTTTTTCGCAACGCAATCTACATCTAACATTTTTTGCATCTCATTTAAAACACCCTGTATGCAGTGCCTGAGTGCTTTAGTTCAACTATGTAACTTTATTCTACTCTCAAATCAATTCGAAAGTTGTTTTAAAAAATATGTATAATCAAATGTAAGTACTATCATATTTTTACCAAACAAAAAAAAAAAAAAAAAACTGATTAAGGCTTTTCGATTATTGTTTATTAGAGTTTGCGTTTTTATTAAAGAATCGAAAAAACACATACGAGGCTTTTAGAAGAGTGATGCTCTAGATCTAACTTAAAATTAGTCATGATAAAAGTTTGTAAAATTTGATTCCGCAGCTAGACTTGTAATATCTTGTTATGAAAACTAGATAGAACAAAAATAAGAAAACTTCTAAGCAAGATTGATATACAAACAAACGTACATTTCCTTAAAAAGTAAGAAGATTAGAGAAACCTTCATGTCAAAGAGGTAATTTTATAATACCTGATTTAATATTGACCTATTCAGCTGGGAAGCTTCTGAGAATCCTTAAAGAGGGAATTCTTGATGCAAGCCAATGATAAAATTAATATTAAGTTAATTAAGCTAAATCGAGGCACACACATACATACATGGGATGTGATATGACAGTCTAGATAACCGCATGTATAGAAAAGTCGTTTAAAAGACATTCACGCCTCATCATTTATGGTTTCCGCAACTATTCTAAGTACGCGGTCAATAAGCCTCTGTCTCTACAATCAAATTTGTACATAATTATGGTCAAACTTGGTGGTTCTATAACCCAAATTATACAAAAATGCATGTTATTACACTTGAAAATAAATATATCTAAAATGATTCAATGAGTTTTAATTACAAAGTTAATTGCATAAAATTAATTCGAATTTGTGGTAGACCTTCGGTGATTTCTGGAATAGGTGTTGAAGTTATAGCAAAATTTGTATTTTTTTTCTTTTAAGAATAAAGAGAATTGAACTGGTTTATCATCAGCGTAACGTCAGCACTTTGTCGGTTTGTTAAAAGTATTTAGAAAGAAAGTATAAAAACAGAATTAAATACAAAAATGGAAATTTAAACGGGGTGATCGTTTCTTTGTTATAATATCCGGCAACTTAACGTTAAATAAACAAATAAAAATAAATAACGGTAATATCATAAACAAAATAATAATTGATCACATGCAAATTTAACTAAATATATAATTAAATAAAAATACAACACACACACTTTCATAATTTACTAATTATATATCTCTCTCTTTCTCTTCATTTTATCTCATAAGATCATCTAGTTCTTAAGAATATGAAAATATAATTAACCTATATTGTCCAATATATAAGGTTACATTCAATGTAACTTCTATTTATGATTGATCGAAAAGTTTTGCATAAAACAATCACCCTATATTTAAAAAAAAAAAAAATAACAATATATAAAATATATATATATATTTATTTACGCCTTAAAATAATTTTATGCTAAAATATGATTTACCTATCTATTAAATAAAAAGTAAATCCAAAAAAGCCAGCTGATAAAGCATTTTAATTTATTTAACAAAAAAAAAACAATTGAAATTAATAAAGCCTCAGTTTTAAAACACAGAAATAAAACCATGCTGAATGTATAAATAAAACCGTATTTAATATAATACGAATAATCCAAAAACAAATTAGATCAACAAATTGTTATTATCTTTAGAGAAATAAAAGAAGAAAGTACCTTCCTACAGATAGATGTTTTCACGTTTTCGAGAGAACTTGTTAAGAAAAACTAAAAATCAAAACAAAAAATAAATTAATTAAGATATTGTTTAGTTTAAATTTATTTTTTTAGTTCTAATCCAATAATACAAACAAAATTATAAATTTAATACATACATAAATATATATTTTTCAGTTGAAATTACTAAAGCGAAAACTCATGAACCACTACCGAAAATGAAATTAAATTTGCTTTGCAAAATAAAAAAAAAAATATATAATTAAATAATATATCTATTATACAACATAATATCAAGAGCAATATAAATAAGTTAACACAAAACAATAATTATGTCAAACTATTATTATTTGAATTTTAAATTTCTATTTAATTAAACATACATACATTAAACATTGCAAACTTAATATTATATGTGTGGATGTGTGATTACGCCTGAAGTTATATAAATAAATATATATTTAAATATAAAAAAAATAAAATAAAATAATTTTGTTCACATATTGTTGTGACAGATGTTATATAAATAATAAATAAAACTTTATTTATATTTTTTGTCATTAAATTTTAAGAATAAAAACAAGAAAAAGGACCTATTTAAATAAATAATTTAATTTAGATTATTATTAGTAAATACACAATCACCCGCATACTTATTTTTGATTTAAATTGTTAATATTTAAAATATATTATTCTGTTCGGTTGATACACATATGTGGTGAGCATTATTTAGTAACATCATGACGATTTTTCTGCCACGCTTTTTTTTTTTTTTTATTTACTTATACATTTAATATACATAAAAACATGTATTTAGAAAACAACATAAACGATAAGAAATTCTGTAAATATTAGTTCGTAGAATTGTTCAATTCAATTTTCATTAATGAAAAGCCAATAAACTATAAGTTTTCTTTATAAAAAACAAACAAACAAACAAAAAAAGAAAATTTTTTTTATTATATTTAATTGATTGAAAACTATGGAACTCTTTTCTAAGGCAACAATTTGTTTTACCAAAAAAAATAACAGCCTTTAAGAGAAGACGACTCTGTAAGTATAAATATTGTCCAAAGTTTTCAAGTGTGTCCATCTCAAATCTATGAAAAAATGAATGTGTTCGTGACCGCAAAACTCGGCTAAATATCATCCGCTTTGGTTGGGGATTTTTTTGTTGGATTTGTATTGAACCAGAGGGCTATCACGAGTAGTAGCCGTGGCGTGATGGTTAGTGCGATGGACTGTCATGCCGGAGGTCTAAGGTTCGATCCCCAGCCTCGCCACCTATTTATTTAAAAGAAAAAACCGCTACTGCCTCTTGCGAGGAATTGACAAATCCTCCAAGAGTATCTCCTGTCACAGAAAAGTGCCGCTCGTTAGCCGTTCGGATTCAGCACGCACACAGGAATGGTTGAGAGTTGTAAGTCACTAGGCCCTAGTTCTTCATGAGCTGTTGTGCCATCAAATTTAATTTTTTAGAGGGCTATCACGACAAAAGCATTTTGAATTTAATATTTCGCCACCTGAATGCAAGAACTAGGTAACTAAATTTTTGTCTTTTTTGAGATAATATGATTTTAAGGTACCTTACGGTAGTTACCATTTAATGAAATATATATTTGAGTCAAATTCCCTCTCTGTTACTATACATGGAGCAATGAAAAAACTAGACAACTAAAATAACGCAAGAATTTTCAGTCCAAGAAGTAGGTATCTGCGATATGAATTTTTTTGGGTGATCTTAATCAGGTAATTAAAGTTATCTAATTTTAACACTTGGCTCGCACAATCAGCTGCAACTCAAGTAAGACCTGTTAAGTCTAATAAAAAATTCAAAAACTGAACCAAAGCGAAAAAGTAATAAAAAAAATTTTAAGTATAAATACCTATGTATGTTTTTTTTACTACTATTGTATACCCATCCAAACAGCAGCTAAATAAAATGTATCAAACAATATGGATACTTCTACTTACAATATTGTTTAAGATAATACATAATTTACCGTTTTATGCACTTGGTTACACAGCAAAAAGAAGCTTTTCATTAAATCTGAAAAAACTATTGCGTTCGATGTGATCGAATTTAATTTATTTATATTTCTTCCCGAATTTTAATATTAAAGTGATGTTTTAGTAAAATAAAAATGATTACCCGAGCTAAGTATCGTACGCAAAAAATTCACAAAAAGGTATTTTCTTAAAACATGCAAGATTTTTTTTAGGATAATACATGCTATATATATACAACCGCGAAAATAGTTATTTCAGATCTTGAAAAAAGACCTAAAGACTTTTTTTTTAGACGGTAGCTGTCTCCGATGTCTAAGTGGTTTGAGACTTACATATGTACATACAATTCTCAATGAAGTTAAGCATTTTTATCTCAGAAAAGTAAAATAATTTTAATTAAGAATCAGAAAAAAAATTGGTGCAAGAATTGGGTAACTACCTATTGTTTCACTAATTATTTTATATTTCAGGTAAAATAACAAAAATAATAATGATTTATTCGGTATCTTATAGATCACGAATATCCTTATGTTGCTGTGTTCGGATTACATTGGAAAAAGAGTCTAGTAAAATATTCTTAATAACGTTTTTGCTGATAACTCGGAATATGAAAAATGCGAGTTACCTAGTTCTTACACTCAGGTGACGATTTATTGTTTTTATCCAATTTACATGGGCATCTTTTTGTTGGATTTGTATTGAAATAGATATACACACAACGCAGGCGAAAATTGAAAAATATGAACGAAAATTAGAAAACTCGACCCAAAAAGTAGGAAAATCGTGAAAAAACCTTGAATTTTCAAAATTTCTGAAATGAAATTGTGTGTTCGTACGCACATGTGTATGTAACTCGGCTGAACATCATTTGATTTGCATGGGGATTTTTTTGTTGAACCAGATTAACACACAACGGAGCCGAAAATTAAAAAATTTAAACGAAAATTAGAAAATTCGACCGACAAATGCAAAAAATAGTGAAAAATCTTGAAATTTCAAACTTTCTAAACTAGTTTTTTGTTCGCGTGCGAATAAGTCGGCTGAACATCATCCGAATTGGATGGAAATTTCAAACTTTCTAAACTTGTTTTTTTGTTCGCGTGCGAATAAGTCGGCTGAACATCATCCAAATTGGATGGGGATTTTTTTTGGATTTGTTGAACCACGACGAAAGTATTTTGAATTGAATATTTTTCTTTTTATCCGATTTACACGGGAATCTTTTTGTTGAATTCGTATTGAAACAGGTAAACAAACACACAACGGAGCCGAAAGTTGGAAAATTTTCCCGAAAAATCGTGAAAGTCCTACTTTCTGAATTGGGGTTTTGAGGGCGTGCGTAATTTGGCTGAACATAAACCTATTTGCACAGGAATGGACATTTACAATTTAATTAGTCTTTTAAAAAAGTATAACTTATTTGTTTAATGTAGAATTTCGGGAAGTTCTTCATATAGTTTCATATAGATATTTGTGGTACTAAGATATTAGAAATTATGCAACGAATTTGACCTTTTCGCCAACTATTAAAAGAAAAAAAAATTTTAGTGGGATAAAATTTGCAATTAATTTCAATTTTTTTAAACAACAAATTCTGATTTAACTCACATAAAGGCCAAATTCCTAAACGCAAAACTTGCGCAAATTATGCTAAGCAAACAGTTTCAAAATGCAAACGCAAGCATCCCTGCTAAGCAGATTGTCCATAAACGTACAAGATTTTATTTTTATGCGCAAATGCAAATGTATTTGTGCAAATGTAAAAAATATCTTGCGCACTTCACTTGCATTTTAATTTTTTTTTGGTTCAACTTGCTATTTTCATTTGCTTTGCAAATATTGCGTTTAGGAACTTGCCAAAAGACTTCTTTGGCTTAAGAGGGGTTTGTTTTCAAATTATATCTTATTATGTATATAAAATTAACTTTAAAGCTTTGATGTACAGATTTTTAAATCTAACTCATATATGTATGCTGATAAAAAAGTACGTATACGCCACAGTGACTTTGCTAAGGCTTATTATGTATTATTTATGTTAAGGGGCCTTTAATGTTATACATAAGTACTAAAAACAGGCAAATATTAATAAATACAGAGCTGTAAAATAATTAAATATATTGTGACTTAAGTAAAAGTTAAGTACAATTACCTTTTATTTTAAAATTTTAAGTACAAGTACAATTTCATGCTAATTGTACTTAAAATTTCCAAGTAGCAGTACCGGTATAGCTTGAACCAAATTAGTTGGCCATTCTACTGCGCAGGTCTCTTCAAATTTCTCTGCTCATCTCTTTAATTTTGAAAAGATACACAAAAATCACTGAAAAAAAGATGTATGTACATGCTGGCGTTGTTGTCATTATCGCTGCTGCGAACATACTGAAGCACTAAGGAGGGTGAGTTTTGTTTATAGCGAAGGAATTAAAAGTACTTATTTTGGCTAGATTTTTTTTATGGGTGATAATATTTGGTTATTTCCTTCTTCACCTGATGTTAAATCCTGTAGAAGTAGGTAAACAATTTTTTATTATCTATTCCAGTTCGAATTAAATATTCATAGCAAAGAAAAGACAACGTCTGTTGAGTCAGCTAGTTATTAATAAAATCAATAGAAACATTTACATCATGGCAGTAGTGGCTGAATCAGAGATCTTGGTCTGTTATTCGATTCTTAAGTTAAATCAGTTCCTAAGTTTCGTCAAATTTGTTTGATTTGTTCCAGCTATTGCTTACCATGAATGCAGCTTCAGATGTACTTGCACGTTCACTTACATTTGATCTTGACTTAAGAAGAGCCTCTTCGTTAACCAAATAATGATCAGTAAGCTTATCGATTGTTTGATCTTTCCTTGGCACAGCATACCATGCAGTTCTTACATTTGGAACTTCGATGGTAAGCTTCCTAATATTTTAGCTATTATAAGTCGCTTTTTCTGCTCGAGTTCCATGTCCTATGGTCGCTAAGCAAAAGATAACCCTAGCGACGTGATCGGCCATGACTTCATCCTTCTCCCATCCTGCAATTGATGAACCTATCCAAAAGCACCTGTACAGATTGATCACTCTTTTCTGCATGCACTATTCTTATGGGGTTTTCCATTGGTAAACTGAATCAATTTATTTTTGATTTTTATCTGTCAAAAAGACAATTTCCCCTCTTTTTTTGCGTTCCATTGGGTAAAATAAATTGATTTATTTTTGATTTTACATCAAATTTTCAAATCTAAATTTTTCGGCAGATTTACCCCTCCTTGTACTGAAACCTACATAAATCCAGCTGTCAGTTTGCAAATGTTTTTCGTTAATATTTCGGTTGTGAAAATTATGTTGAAAAATGTGGATAATAATTGGTAATAAGTAAATGGTAGCACTTTAAAATGAACCGGCAACTTTATCAAGTTCATATTTCTCTTCTAAAAGTAAATCGAGTGATGAAGATTTTTTTTTTTAAATATTGACATAGAAGCAATAATGCACAAATACAGTGACAAAAATAAATCATTTGAAATTGTGTTCCATTCGCCACAAAATAAATCAAATTTTTCATTGAAATCTTAATTTACCAATAGAAAACCCCATTAATGAAGACCACATTTGAGCAGACGGGAACTGTGCTCGCCTGCTTAGTAAATATGGCGAGTCTGAAGTTTTTGACATTATTGGTTCCGAAGATAGAGGGGGGTCCAAAATCCCTTGAGTTTGTTGAACTTGGCTGTCAAATATTAATTAATTGATACTTGATAACTTCTATCGAATAATTGATAAATTGGTATTATGAGTATCAATTGATAATTTTAACTCGATTGTGAATACCGATCAAAAAGTAATTGTGAATGGGCTTTGATTTGACGTTTCTTATTTGCCTTTGGTTTTTGTGTTGTGGTGTCCAAACAAGTTGGTTGAATAATGTAAGTTGTTTTTATTAAACATAATTCGCTTTTTTCCTACTAATTATTTGTTTATTTAGGAGCAGGATTGTAAGCAACAGAAAGCAAATTGAAAGACTGGTAGAGTTGATGGAGGAAAATCTAGAAGTAGCCAAAGGAATCTGTTCAAAGCCTGTCCTTGCAAAAAAATGGGATGAAATCGCTGTGGAATTGAACAGTTTGGGTCCTCCACAACGGGACTCAATTAAGGGGCAAAGAGTAAGCGTTTTAATTTGCATAAATTCGATGTATTTATTTAAATAACTTGCAGGTATGGGCTGATCTCAAATGTAAAATTAAAAAAAAAAATTACTCAAAACAAAATTGAAATAACTGCAACTGGTGGTGGCTCCAATCAATTAAACTGATTGACTGACACCGAAGAAGCAGTCAGTCGTCTCATGCATTTTTCTGCGTGTGTTGATCCTCCAGGAGTTGAATTTGGGTTGGAATTACCAAGGTTTGTGACTGAAGATAATGAAGGGGCCGAAGTGGTCGCAGTGCAGACTGAAGAAGCAGTCGCTGTGCATGTGCAATCACCGAAGCCTAGTCGGAAGAAGTCATCATTCAAGGAAAAAAATGATAATCATAGAATTGTCCTGTTGGAAAATCAGACATCAGCGCAGGAGAACTTTTACAACAAAATGATAAATACCATGGGTAGGATCGAGGAAAACTGGCACTAATTGCCTACATGTTTTCGTCTAAGTCTAGGGGATTTGAAGCATCTCGTTATGCCCTACGTATGTTGGCTTGATCGATTATATTTTCTTCTTCATCTGAAGTGGCTTCAAAAAATAATTCCACAGAAGACATTTCGTTTTTAAGCCCTTGTATTTCAATAAAAAAACAGCAACTAACTTTTTATAAATTTTATTTTAAAGAAATTTTCTACCGCGCGGTTACTTGATGGAACTGTCAACGAAGAATTATTGGTTGATAGAAAATTTGATTGGTATCAACATTTTTGACAGCCGTAATACCACGTTTATCAATAGAACTATTCACAATAAATTAAAAATTTACATACAATTCAAAATTCATCAAAAATTTTGATAAATGGTCAGCATAATACCGATTTATTAATTTTGTTGATGCTTATCAAATATTATCAAATATCTTGTTGATATTTGATAGCCATAACAGGGCTGTTAACAAATGGAAATCTAGTTTTGTTTATATTATTCGTATTTAAAAATAAAGCAAACTATGTGCAATATACAAACAACTTTACTGTGTCTAATGTATTTAATCTCTTAATTGCAAAGTTAGTTGAATAATTTAAAAATAAATTGAATATTTAAAAAATTTAATAGATTTTTATAGTGGACAAGTAGGTATTTAGATCGTTTTCCGGAAGAGGAAAATATCAATTAAATCAAAGTACATTCGTCAAATTTACACATTTTGGATATAAACACATAAACTAGTTCAATTTATATTTTTTGCTGTGTATAATGCGTCTGATGGCTGAGCTGTGAAGGCTATAATATACATATGTAAGTAGTAAAGTGCATTTGAAATTGAAAAACAATATCACATGATGTTTACTATTTAACATTTTTAGTATATTATTATTAATGGTTTTAATTTTAAGATTTCATCCGTACCATAAAATCTCTCGCAATCAGAACTCTTTTTCGAATACTCTAAAAGAATTGTAAAAATCCTATTAAAAGCAGTCTTATTAATTAGAGTAGGTAATTGCTGTAAAAATTGCTAAAATATTTATCGTTTTATAACACGAATACATAATAAATATTCTTTTGTTAACATTCAAATAATTTCAAGAACTTTTCTTGAAATGTTTGATTTAAGACAGACATTAGACACCACAACATCCGATGTCAATGTTGATAGCCAAGTTAAATCTCAACCGCAAATCTTCGCATACCGGAATGAAAAGTATCTCAAGTGACAGACAACATCCAGGTTGGGCGGCAATGACTGATTACTACCGTAACATTTATTCGCTTAATCAACTTAATAATATAGACGTATCTACTTCATAGACTCCCAAATAGTAATTATACAATTATCTTAGATACAAAATTCCGAAAAGAAAACCACCGCACCGGTCCGTCTAAAGTGAGACCTATCGATGCCAAGTTTATTATATGACTTAGAGTGGAAACAGCTAAATTTAAAGCTTCCACGAGTGAGTCACCAATTCATTGAGATATTTAACTGGTATTTGCAATATAGTTGCTTACTGTTGCTAATATAAGAGTGTACCTATTTCAATGAGGCTGGTAATTTACTTACATTACTCGTATAATGTTGCATTAGCTTTTTTTTATCGGTTTGAATGGGATATTTAGCTTTAAACGTCGGACAACTCGAACCTAGGCAAACAACGTTTGGCTTGAACGTGCACACGATCAGCCCCAACAGCTGATTGATAATATTCTATACAGAGCTGTTAGCGATTCTTGAGTGTTGAGACTCAAGTCCAAGCTACCAGTTTAATAGCAAGAAACTATATGCAACTTACATAAATTGGTAAGGAGATTGTTGAAAAGACTTAGTTAAGTGAAGTGCGTCCGTTTGTCCGCATCTATATAAGAACGAGGACAACGCTATATATAAGACTCCTTTCGCAATATAATTTAAATAATTTAGGAATTAGCCTTTGCTTGTTTAAAGTCACAATCTTAATTGGCTAGTCCTAAAATTAAAAAGACAAAAGATTATTATATATTTAAAACAGTGATCAAATTAATTGATTTTTGTTTTTTAAATAAAAAAAAAAAAACTATTGAAATATGACGCCGAAACCACATCAGGAATTGAATAGTGGTCTGACGCCTCCAAGCGTCAAGGCCAATTGTTCAGCTTCAGCAGCTATCATAGGAAATAATAATGATAATAAAACTTGCGCATCAGCCTTTGTTAACGGTGCATTTGAAAGTGAAAAGGGAAATAGTGCCGATGGAAGTCTCACGTTACAAGTGGTCGGGATTATACCAACTATAAACACAACCAAGATTGATAACGATGAAAAGCCATTGATAGATTTTGATGATTTGCTGCCAATGGTTGGTGAATTTGGCTTATATCAGAAGTTTCTCTTCATTTGCATGATCCCGTTTGCGTTTTTCGTTGCATTTGTTTATTTTGCTCAAATTTTCATCACTCTAGTGCCGGAAGAGCATTGGTGCAGTGTTCCAGAATTGGATCATTTAAATATCTCAGAAAGGTAAGTTTAAAACTAAATTAAGATAATTTCTTTGATTTTTGCACAAATACGTTAAAAGTTATTGACTTAGATTTTCGCACCTTTGTGATCGTTGTTTTTTTGTTGTCTGGGAACCAAATACTTACATAGTATCAAAGTATAAAGTAGATACCTATCGAAATATAATTATTTAAAATAAATGGTTGTTTGGCAGGCTATGTGTACATATATCAATTTGAAGATGTTTTTTTTTTTACTGCGACGTTAAATTAAAGCCCTTCACAAAGCCTTATAAAATTAACATCGATAAAAACTGATTACTTATTTAATTTTTTTGTCAACAACTTTTACAATACATATATTCGTGACTTTTTTGTTGAAAAAATTAAGACTTGTGGGATATTAGGCCTTTTTTCTAATGTAAAAGTTCTTCAATTCAATAAATTATTTTTTTAAATAAGAAAATAATTAAGAATTGATAGATTTGGATAATTAAAAATTATTAATGATAGTAATTTTTTTTTATTTTTTAAACTAATATTTAAAAAAAGAATCGGTTATTTAATTTAAAAAAATAGATTTACAAATATTTTTAAAATAATTTAAATAAAGAAGAAAATGTTTTCAATGTAGTTTAAAGTTTTGAAAGGATTTTTGGGGTTTTCCATTGGTAAAATAAATTCATTTATTTTCGTTTTGGATTTGTCAAAAAAAAACGATTTTGACCATTTTTGAGTTGAGAGTTGAGCATCAGATTCTGTCAGCTGTCTTTTTATAAGGCCTTAAAATAACATAATGCTATGCAGATAGCTTTTAAATAGAAAGTACGACACTCACAATAAGACCCAGAGCTTTTAAAATTGCAACTTGAATATTTGTTTGATAAGTCATTTGATTAAAATGTCGTTTTTTATTGAAGAAAAGATTTGATCTTTTTGTAAAAAGAAATAAATATTCGAAGCGTCTAGAATGAGAAGGGGTCAAGTGACATTTTTGAATTTCTTTTTTCTAAAAAAAGGGTTTTTTTAAAATAAAAAAATAAATTTGATGGCACAACAGCTCATGAAGAACTAGGGCCTAGTGACTTAAAACTCTCAACCATTCCTGTGTGCGTGTTTGCAGGAATGGAGGGGACCTACAGTTTATTGCCGAATCCGAACGGCTAACGAGCGGCACTTTTCTGTGACAGGAGATACTCTTGGAGGATTTGTCAATTCCTCGCAAGAGGCAGTAGCGGTTTATTTTTTTATAAATAGGTGGCGAGGCTGGTAATCGAACCTTAGAACTCCGGCATGACATCGCACTAACCATCACGCCACGGCTACTTAATGTTTTAATGTTAGGTTTAGGCTACCTTTTTGTTGTCAGGAATCTCATGGCCTTTTTATAGAACCAACCGTGCTCTTGGGGTATAAAGTTAAAGGTTAAGTTTGCACTTACCACCTTCATGCAAAAAAAAAAAATTATTTAAAAACAAGTTCTCAGCTCATAAAGGTGTTCAGTGATCTTAACCCCTTCTTGCCAAAAAAAAAACATCAAAACAAACGTGTATTTCACCCCTCTATCTGAAGCTAACTTTATAAGTTATGACAATAGAGACACGCATACGACAAATAGACCAAAATTTAAGTTGTCACTTAACACCTTTATCGGTAAAAAAAAAATGTAACTCATTCTAAACGCTTCATCTATAACCCCATATGTAGGGGAGAAGAGGGAGACTTGATCCTTTTTGCAGTTTTTGTATGATAACTTTTTATTTACTTTTTCTAGAAAGCCCGTTCCTTTCTTAAAATAAAGACACATTTATTAGCTTCCTCTTTTGCATAGAAAACAGCACTTAAACGTAAATAGTTAAGGCGCTATTTTTAAAATAGTGAAAATAGTCAAAAGGATCAAGTCTCTCCAAACTATGGGAGACTTGATCCATAGGTCTCTCCAAATAAAATCATCGCTAATTTTGAACGAGTAAATAATTTATTAATTCAACGAAAAAAAAAAAAAAAAAATACTGAATTCATTGAATAAAAAAGAAAAATCAATTCAAATAAAAGCTTAAAAATTAAGGACCTTAAAAGTATGATATCGTTTTTATCATTTCTGACGAACCATTTGATTTTGAATAAACGCAGTGATTTTAGGAAAATAAAGCATCCTGCTTGCTGTGTGCCCTAGAGTTGAATTTTTTAATGAAATGACATAAGTTTGAGACATTTCGTTGATATCCTCGTTTCAAGGCCAAAAAAAGAGGCTATAAAGCTGTCATATCGTTCTTTTTTTTTTAGCAAATTTGAACTTCAAATTATTAGTTTTTTTTCGATATCATAGGCTATCTGACAATGAAAGTATATTATAAAATTTGATTTGACGATAGCCCAATTATCTGTTTTAACGCATAATACGGCTTCTTTTTAACTTTATCTTCATCCAGTAGAGTTCCTGCTTTTGTATTTTTGACGGCTTATTGTATATGTTTTTGGCATTATGTATAGATCACCAAATAATAATCATCTTAAATCACATGAAAGGGTCAAGGCTCATGTTACGTGTACCAATATAAAATTGAATAAAATTATACAATTTAGAGTTTCACAATTAAATAATACTGGAGAGATTTTATCCTCGTCGTCTGTATGCAAGACGCACTATAAAAATGAATTTTCAAGTGCATCTTATGCATACAGAAGACCCCACCTAAGAAGTTTTGGACCCTCATATTCATATCTATGGTATTCAGCTCTTTTATTAAATATAATTTTCTAAGTGCTATATCTTTTATCTGCGGGCTTTCAGAAAAAAAATGCATTTTCAATGCAGCATTATTTGCAAACGCCCCAAGTACCTACATCTTGCAAATAAGAAGTAAAGACCTAACTTATTTCATCATTGAATTTTTTCTATACTTGACACCCAAAAATTGCTGTGGGTTCTCGGTCTATATGGGGATTAACCCAATTACTATTGTTAACTAACTACTTACATATATATATATAAAACAATATTTAATTGATAATTTGAACTTTGCACAAAAGTATAAGTTCTATTGTTTATTTTTGTGCATAATCTCATCGTATATAGCATCTTCCAATAATGAACAGAATTACTATATAGTTCCGCTTTTTAATACCGGAAACAATATGGGTAATGTCAATGTTGTCATTATAGTAATCTCTGAAACAAGAATTCATAACCGAATCTATTTAAGAAATTGCTGCCAATAAATATGACCGTATTTAATTTGTTTTGTATTTGTCTTTTGTATGCTAAAAACACATATATATAAATGTATGCATATAACTTATAGAAAAAAAAAAGGTTAAACGAAAATGAAACCCATATACAATCTGATGTAAACTCAAAAGAGCTTTGGGCTACTGTTTTCATGTCTACAACTACAGCACTTGCTGTGCTAGTAATTCATTGCTTTACATCCGATATATCTTTTGTTGTATTTTACTATTTCAATTCAATTGAACAAATAGAGTGTCCGAAAGTGGCGGCTTTTTTAGAGAAGCTTAAAACGTGTTCAAGCCTCCATCCGACACCATGTCTATGCGTACAATACTGATACACGTTGTTCTCACAGTTATTGTTCAATGGCAACCATTGGAGATTGGAGGCATTGTTCTTGCCCGAATGAATAACGATTAATTATAAGATTTTAGTTTATTTATTGTTGGATTTTTTTATATACATATAAAAATTTTGTTGGGTACAAGTATAGGTATTTGGATCCAAAATACTGACTCAAGAAAACAGTTAACTTGATTTTTTCTGCAAGAAATTTCCTCCAGATTGACTATGATCGTCACCTTCCTACATAGGTAGGGTATGTTTATCTCTACCAGATTGGAGATATGAGAATTCAATTGAAATACGAAAATACCTACTGCATTAACATAATTATGCCTAATTGTTTAAAGGTGTGTTATAACTGCGCTAATAGTCGAGAATGGACAGATAAATGTTCGTTTTAGAATACACATATACTTTAAATTCTGGGTCAGAATTATTATCTTAAATTTTTTTTTTCAATTGCAATAAAAATGGAATTTAAAAAGAATAAAGTTTAAAATTCATTAAATTCATACATTCCTTTGGGTGATTTTGTAATTTGTGACTGGAATTTTTTTTTTTTTTCATAACATAACAATAAGTGCTGCAATTAATTTTTTTTTCGACGTGTATTAAATTGAGCTTTTATGTAACTGGTTTAAAATGAAATATAAAATAGCCAAGCAAACTTCTGCATATAAAAAAAAAATACTGGCCCACAATTGAAAGGATTTTTCTTTACTTTGCGTTAAAGGGTGCGAGTCTGCGACCACCGAAGAATGTTACAAGATTCGCATCACGCCAGTGAGTGTTAGGAACTCTCATTAATAACCATGTAAACAAATTTAGAAAGGCGAATAATGTTTCGTCGTGGTTTCGAATGTTCTGTGTTGATTTTGGAGAGCCTTAACACTAGCCGTGTTTTTTTTGTAATCCCGAAGGGAATTGGATGAAAAAAAACGATGTCGGCGCTGAACAGTTTACGTGTTAAATGCAACAACAACTAAGCCCATATGGGCTTAACTAAGCACGGAGAATTTTTTGGTGCTTAACTTAAGCACGGAGGAAAACTGTGTTACCGGCATTACTCCCATACATGTTATCGACAGTTTGTATGGAAACTCCATGTTTTTTCTGTTATGGCGTCGGTTAACCCCGATGTCGTTTTTTTCGACAAATTTACTACGTGCTTGCAAAAAAACACGCCTACTGTCTTAAATAAATAAAAGTGTTTAAGGTCATAACAATTTGATGTTGTAGACAGGTAAAAATGGCGGCGCCGATTAATCTAGCTCGGTGAAACGCACCGTTTTGATAGTAAAACTCGTGTGATTGTAGTATTCCGTGGCGTAATGGTTAGTGCGTTGGACTGTCATGCCAGAGGTCTGGGTTCAATACCAACCGCTTCAAATCTTAATTTTTTTCAGGGCTACAGCCTCTTGCGAGGAAGTGACAAATCGTCTAAGAGTAACTCTTGTCATAGAAAATTGCCACCCGCCTTAGCCGTTCGGATTCGACAAAACTGTAGGTCCCCTGCATTCCTGTAGATACGCACACAGCAATGGTTGAGAGTTGTAAGTCACTAGACCCTGGTTCTTTATGAGCCGTTGTGCCACCAAATTTAATTTTTAGTTTATTAACTCGTATGATCTATGAATTAGAAGTGATTTTATGAGAGGGATTGTCGGGTCAAAATGCCAAGCTGGGGGGCAAATTATTGGTTTATTCATAAACCCGTTGGTCCACTTGCTTGTGGTCTAGAGAGTCTGACGGAAGAAATAATACAGGAATTACCACGAGCCATTTCGGGAAGTTAATCGAGGTCGTCAAAAAAGGTATTTCCAAATTTGTGTGCTTTCCTTCTGGACAAAGTTTTTCACAGGAAACCACAATATACATGTTCTGTGATTATTTCTAAGTTGCACAGTTTCGCATGCTAACTTTCAGTTTTGTATTTATAAACGTTGTCTATAACTTTAGACATCCGTCCAATTTATAAATAAACATTTTTAATTATATGATCTAACTTATTATCAATCTAACTTTAGACAACACATTCGATTGATTGTTAAATGTGACATTTTTTTTTTTGTTAAGAAAAGCATACATATTTCTGACTATTTCGAAATATTTAGACACTGTCTACAGTATAATTAGTCAAAAATTTAATAAGTGCGACTGTTGGTGTTTGCAAGTAAATATGTTATTAGTCCGATAAATTGCAGCAGGTTTTTCTGTTTTATTTGGTCTGTTTGGTAACGTGAAATTTCTTGCAAATTTTCACAAATTTTCACCCAAGTGTGGGAAACTTAGTGAAACTTTCACGTTTTCAAACAGGCATGTTATCTACGGATATGGATCAGGATCATTTTTTAACTTGCCCCTTTTTTCGAGATCTTTGGACTTTTTGATTTGCTGTAACTTTTTAACGGTTAATGTAACAAAAAAAGTGAAAATCTATTTTTGTTGTAAATTATATGAGCTTCAGGAATGGCGACTATAATTTTTCTCTAACACAAATTTTTTTTTGAGATATTTGCCAAAAGCACCCATTTTCATGACTTTTTGCCCACTTTTTTAGAGATTTTTTGACTTTTCCATTTGTTGTAACTTTTTAACGGTTAATGCTATGAAAAAAGTAAAAATGCATTTTTGTTGGAAATTACATCAGCTACAAGGAAGATGAATTAAATTTTTCTTTGACAACCCGTTTTTGAGATATTTGACAAAAACTTACTTTTACGACTTTTTGCCCCTTTTTAGAGATATTTTGACATTTCGATTTGCTCTAACTTTTTAACAGTTAATGTTAGAAATAAATTGAAAAGCCATTTTTGTTGAAAATTACATGGGCTACAAGATTGAAAAATAAAATTTTTTCTAACACAAACTGTTTTTGAGATATTTAAAAAAAACTCCCATTTTCATGACATTTGGCCAATTTTAAGAGATTTTTTAACTTTTCATTTGCTGTAACTTTTTAACGGTTAATGCTACGAAAAAACAATGAGCCCATTTTTATAGGAAATCGTTTCCAGCTACAAGATTGAGGAACAATCTGGCACAAACCGTTTTTGAGATATTTTTAGACATTTTTAGACCCTTGGATCCGTTATAATTGACCTAGCGGTCATCGGATCGATGAGGAACTCTCTCAGTTTTTAAAGAGTCTCATTACCAACATCCATGCCAAATTTCAGCCTCTAAATAATTTTTTCCTTGTAAAAGTCTATTTTTCCTGGACTATACTTAATGATTGAAAATTAACAAAACGTAAGTAAAAATAGATATTCATATACCACTATTATCAATGAGCCGTATCGTTTTACTTTCAGGGAATGATCCTTATCAAGAATTAATATCCGTAAATAATAAAACGCGGCTAAAAGCACAATTTTTCTAAAAATAAAAAAAAATGGTAACGGCTCCAATTCAACCGAATCTTTGATTAAAGATATGTCTGTGATAAATTGTTAGGAGTTTTGACCATATACAACACTTTCGGCCGTATTATTGACTTTCATCAAAGTTAGTTTTTTTGAAAAATGAGTTTTATAGGGGTTTCCAGTTTTAAGTTTATCAAAAACAATTATTGATTTGATTGATGCCCAAATATGCATGAATATTTTGATTTAGATGTCAAAGTAATAAAAATTTTTGAAAAAAATAAAACTCGAAAACCCCTATAGAACTAGTTTTTCCCTAAAACAAGCTTTGAAGATAATCAATAATATGGCCGTTTATGTTTTTTGGATTTCTTTCATCAAGAAATAAAAATCTGTTCAAAAATCGAAACAAATTGAAAAGGCCATAAATTCTAAAAAAAAAAAATAAGTTTTTTATAAAAAAAAAATGTTAAACCGATTTCTAGATCTCTAGACCCCCGAAGTAGTTATAGGTTATGAGTTGTGACAAAACTTAAGCGTGTTACAATAAATTCCACATTTTGCTATCAAACAATCAAATATAATTTTACACTAGCCTTAGCCATCAAGCCTTATATGCATGCAATTAATAGACAATATTTTAAGTTATTCTTAAACTTCTTTTATGGGTTGTTAAATAAAATATACATAAGTACATCTAACAATTATGTATGTATATGCATATTTAAATATGAATGTACAATATGCAGGTACATATCAGTTTGGTTTTGTCTTTTGCGGTTTGCAATGTTTTAAACAATTTTTATGACTTTTAAGCGTGTTGCTCATAAACTTATTTACATTTTATATATTTGAATAGATTAAAGAAATTGAATGATTTGATAAGCTTCAATCATTTCACTCATATAAAAGACAACCCGAATATAATTTTTTGTATACTTAAACTTTTATGCAACTCTGCATAATCATTATGGCTTTTTTCTATGATTAGATAATCCAACTGTGCTTAATACTTGTTATATCCTATTAAAATATACTCCTATTAAAATATACACTCAACTTAAAACCAGCCTTCAGAAAAAAGTTCTGCTAAATCGAACACTCAGGCCTTGAAACTCAGTGCTTGAACAAGAAAAAGTAAACCACTAACAATATTTTTTGAGTTTAACCCGCGTAATATCTTTGTGTACGCTACAATTAACTTTATAAGCTAAGAGTTCTACAACTAGATATAGCTATCCTATCGCGCGCTGCCGCCGCCCAAATCATGTTAGCTTACGCTGTTTCACTTAATAGTTTTTTTTTTTTTTTTTTTGAAATCATTGAATCCATAAAGAATCGATTACATTTGATTTGTATATGAAACGTCTAAATCAAGAAGTTAACAACATTTTTCAACTTCGGGTCAGTTGTATTTTGCGGTACAAAAACTTACACGCGGCTTATTCAATTGTTTTAAACTTGCTTTTAACCTTTTCATGAATTGAAATAGACCTTGGTTAAGAAGACATCGAAAGCAGTACGAGTAGGTATCCATAAATATCTACATACTTCTTTTGTTTAATTTGAGAGAGCAAGATTTAAAGCGAACTTAGCTATAGGTTAGGTTAGTAAGCATGTATTTTTCTATTAAATTGTTAATTTAGAATCCTTGAAGTCAAAAGGCAATTAATTGTTATTATATGACCGCAATTACATACCATGATTGAGTCATTATATAAAACAAATATATAGCTTCCGTGGTAAGGTACTGACACTTTTTGTACAGTCTTTTATCTTTATTATTTTTCTTACAACTTACGATTTTTTTTTATGAATGGAGATGAATGGTAATCTCTGAATTTCAATGTTGAATGAGGTAACAAGTTATTATATTTTTTTTATTGTTAGAAGTTTAACTATAGTTTGACACCAAACATTTTTTATTCGTATCCCAACAATTTTAATAACCAAAATGTAACGTACAGCTGCAATCAGAGCTGCAGCCGCAGGTGGACAAGTTCGCCAGTTTATAACGTACAATATTTTTGACGTTTAAATGTAATTAGAGCTGGAGTATACGGAAATAGTGTTTAAACGTTCTTTGAGATAAAATATACCCTTTTTTTGGGCTAACCGTACACATAGATATCGTAATATATCGAAAATAAAAGTATCGTAAGCGACATTTTGTTTTTTATTTGCTCAGCAACGAAACCAAGTAGGCCAAATTTCATTGAACATTATTAACAATACTGTTACTGACAGATAGCAAGCGGTCCGATTGCTTTTAATGCACAGGAAAAAATGATGTAATTAACTTTATGTGACAGCCCACCTGGAAAAATGGCAAGTTTTTGGTAAGTTTAGATAAGGCCCCGGCAAGTTTTCGGTAAGGAAAACATGGAAGATGAAAACATGACAGGCCCCTATTAGTGCCTCGGTGAAACCGTTTATTTAAATAATGACTGTGAATCGGTATGTCAAGTAGTAAAATCGCAACTGCAGACAAAACAGAATAAGACAGAATCACATCTGATTTTGACATTTATTAGAAATCTGTTCTAGGTTGTTCTACCTAAAAAGCAAGTGCAAGAATTTTTTAGTGTCAGTGTTTTATAATAAAATAAAATTTAAAAAAAATGGATTCGCGGGTAATTCGTGCAATAAGTCAACTTTTATTATCTTAAACAAGAAAAAACGTGTTTTCAATACCTCCAAACCTCCCAACATAAGCAACTGAAAGCGCATTACCGCAGAATCACAAACGATGACACTACCGGACGCTGCACGTTTTTAAACCGACACGTAAATGCACACAAACGGCAGGATAGGTACCATGAGAATTATGTTGGAGACAGGTCCAACCAGGATGACCACCAGTTCATCGGCAAGCTGAAACGTGGTGAGTACACTGAAGTCTTCGAAGCAACACAACAACAAGAAGTGCCTCTTGAAATAAAAACCATGGAGAATATATGTGGAACAAATCTTGTTTTTACTTGTCAGGGCTTAGGCAGAATTTATCTGACGAGGCAAAAAGGTTCATAACTGGTGAGAGCCTAGCGAATGCCTATTGTAACCCTTGCTAGACCCTTGTTAGTAACAATGAAAAACTTGCCAGGGCCTTATTGAAAACTAGATTCTTTTTCCAGGCGGGAGTATGAAAATGTCGCTTACGATAATTTGGCGGAAAGGGGTCGATATATGAATATGATATTTCTAAGTGGAATAAATAATATTAGCTTTAAAATTATTTTTTAAAAACAACTGTAGCGTCGCCCTCAAATAAAGTTGTCAAAAATATTGCTTAAAAATTAAACTTATTTTGAATTTGATCGATAAGTATTTTTAATTTTTGTTTTCAAAGTATTTCGAATGTATCTGACCCATTAGTTTTGAGATTATAATGCATGCACTCATGCAACTTGTTGGCAAACTGAAAGATTTATTTTGTACAAACACGCATAACCACTCTTGAACTACTACCTTAGATTTCCTACAATTTTTTATCAAAATCTTACCGTGTTATCTGAAATTAATACAAAAATGCATGCGCTGTTGCACCTCCTTTACAGAACGCTAGACCGCAATTTTTACCAAAGATGCCCTTCTTGAAAATTTAACAAAGAAATAGGTTGTTTTCTGGAATTAGTATACGAAAATGCATGCGATGCTGCATTGTTGGCAAATTGCTAGAAAAATTTTGACCAATAACACACAGGAACACTATTTTAATCTCCATTTAACATTTTGTCAAATTTTCAAATTATATATCGAAAATGAATAAAATATAACCTGAAATTTAAAACAAAATCGGACCCGGACGGTGTTTTTTGAAATTAACCGGAAAACGCGTGCGCTGCTGCAGTTTGTTGTTGTTTCATCTTAAATTTCCTTAAGTTTTAACCAAAAACTGACCGTATTTTCTGAAATTAGTATGAAAATGCATGCGCTGCTGCATTGTTGGTAAACCGATTTTGACCAAACAAATACAGAAGAACACTCTTTTAGTTCCACCTAATATTTTGAGGAATTTTGAACAGAATTGTAGCCTATCTTCTGAAATTATTCCGAGGATGCATGCGTTGATGCATCTTGCTGGCATATTGCTAGACCGACGTTGACCAAACATACACAGTGACACCCTTGGTTCTTTTGAGTTTTTTAATACTTTTTTACTTGTTTCACTTTGAAAATCTGTAATTTTCTGTCCATTTTAGTAAAATTTTAATTTTGTATATGAACTTTGGCAGAACTTTGGACTAAAATTCACACAAAGCACAGAGTTTCAAAGCAAAGAATATATTTTATGTGCATTTATGTAGTTTTAAATTAAAAAAAAAAAAACTATTGTTCTTCAAAATAGCTTTTAACCTTTAGTCCAAAATTGGCGTTTCGTCCCGGCGATCTCACTTGGACTCATCAGTTGCAGTGCCGGGTCTATGGGAGGGGGGCGAACCGGGGTACCCGGGCGGCAGCTTCAGGGGCTCCAAATTCGAGAAGACACTCTCTTCAATAGACCATCAATACGCAACAAATTTTGAAGAAAACAAAATTGTAGACCTATGTTATATTTATGCCAATGCAGTTAAAATTAAAAAATGAAATACATATTTATCTCAAAACATGTAAAAAATACTGAAAATGTAATTCAAATTATGTATGTACACTAGACTGATTCAAAAGAATTATAAAATGTGTCCGATATTCAGTTTTTGATGCCACCATCTTTTTTGTGAAATAATAAGCCTGGTAATATTTAGAGGTCGCTCATCGCTAATTTCTTTTTTCCATATAAATTGTATGGGAAGTTTTTTTTTTGTTTGCTTCTTTTTTTTATAAATTTACAACTGGTTATTGTTCGGAAATGAAAAATTGAATTTTCTTTAAAAATATCCTTAACTAATTTTTTTTAATTACAGCACTCCTTCCAAAGTTATTAAATGTTAAAGTGGATGGTTAATTCCATAGTTTTTTGGATTACCTGTTGATAATATCAGCTGCCATATACAATATTAAATTTTGTTATTAATGTTTGTTGTTGAATTAAATGTATTGTTTAAGAAAACAAATTATTTTACCCAAGGACAAAAGACAAAAAATAAACAATTAAAATGGCACATTCTTATAATTGTTATTTTCGATTCATGGAGCAAATCAATTTGAAGGAATTTTTTCATAAAAATTGATTTGACAAGCAGTGGTATTGTCGTGTTTTTATAAATATTTTTACCTCATGAAACTTGTATTATATTTTAAGCGGGAGGGGCAATTTTCTAAAAAATCAACTTAAAAAAAAAACATTAAAAAATAAAGGTAACGATTCTAGCTTTTAAAGCCAGAAATCCATTCGCTTATTAAGTTTTAAATTAATTAATAAATAGTGAATAGTTTTTGAAAAGATTATTTTTAAAATCAAAATTTTGAATAGAAAAATTAAGAAAATTGTATTCAAACTAATTTTGTTAAAAATCTTACGTTATCAAGTAGTATTTTGTTTCCAACATCCAAATGTACCTTTCAATTTTAGTCAAATTCTTTAATCCAATTCAGTTTAATTTTAAATTCAATTTACCAAAAAAAAAATAATTCGTAAGCAATTGGTGGTAGCGCCTTTAAGTTGTTGTTTGTTATTCACAAATTCAATGAAATTGACGGAATAAATAATGGTCAAGTCTAATAAACTGACATTCTAGTATGAGTAGTGCAATAATAATCATACAAACTGTAAATAAATTTATGTCCAGAGTTATATAACTCTGGTTTAACTCATCACTCAAAAACTGGGCCTAAGTTTTTGACTTGAAATTGCTAAGCTCAATTTTGAGAAAAATTAGTTTCAGCAAAATTTTCTTAATTTTATTCAAAATTTTGATTTTTAAAAATAATTTTTTCAAAAAATATTTACTAAATAATTACTTTTTCATTTCAAGGCAATTTTTTCTTTTCTCCACCCAAACTACAAGCCTTAAAATTTAGATGCATCTTATGCAAAATACCCTGCAGTTTATAATGGTCTGTTATTTAATGTATTCATTTTTTTTTTAATCAAAGCAAAATGGGCGCCAAATCAGGTTTTTGCGCCTGTTCGGGAAAGTCGTAGATCCGCCGCTGATCAGTTGACTAGTGAGGGCCTTGTCAATACGCAATTTCTATCAAGTTCAGTTCATCTTACATAGATTTCATGATGAATGCCTAGTGTGAACTATATTTTTCTTTACGTCAACAAATTTGTTATGTTTGGAAAGAGTGAGGAAAAGTTTAAAAGTTTATTGGTTCAAGTCAATTTCTTATATTTATACAGAAAGTCTGGGAGAATGTCTGGCAAATATTGTTTTAAAGTGTTATTAATATGTTAATTTTCTTATCTGAATTAGACCATTGTAATGTTTTCAAAAATACTTGTTTTTCCAATAGTTAAAGAGTTTGATCCTTCTCTAAAAATCACGATCAGCAAATATTAGCTTAAAGGTGTTAACAAGACTGTTACGATTTTATTATAGAAATTTAAACAAATTCCTTTGTGATCCTATACAATAACAGATTTTAAGGTGCAATTGAAAACATTCCTCATAAAGATCTACGACGCAAATTTCCAACATTTCCACTGTTACTAATCCAGTCACGACGATCACTTTATAAGCTTTTATTAGTGCTAGAGAAGACGATTAAAAGAGTCGCCATTCATACTCTTCCCTCTCCTATTCACCGAAAGATAAACATTTTTATATTTCCATATTTTCATTTGTGGACATGCGAAAAATTATATCAAAGAATATTATGTGTTAATTATTTTATTTTTTTTCTTCTTTCTTATTAGATTGGCACTAGCAATTCCACGTGAGGCTAACGGACATAGCAAGTGTTCCATGTATGCAGTGAACTTCAGTGAAGTGCTTGCCAAAGGGATCAAGGTAGCTGATCCATCATGGCCAGTTGTGCCATGCCAACGAGGCTGGTCGTACAATTTTACAGATGTACCCTATGAAACAGTTGCCACCGAACAGAACTGGGTGTGTGATCGGGCAGCTCTGCCAACATATGCCCAATCGATATTCTTTGTTGGTGCAATTGTAGGTGGATTGTTGTTTGGTTGGATCGCTGATAGATTTGGCAGGATTCCAGCATTGATTTGGTGCAATTTAATTGGATTTGCAGCTGGCGTTGGGACAGCTTTTGCTACAAACTTTTGGCAATTTGCACTTCTTCGGTTCTTAGTTGGATTCGCATTTGACAATTGTTTTACAATGATGTACATATTAGGTGAGATAGTTATTTTATTATAAAGAATTTGAATATTTATTAATTCTTCTTCTAAAACTAAAATACGTATACATAAATCTACATTATGGATGATTGATTGATATTGAGTTCAATGATAATTTATTGAATTAATTAAAAGGTTCGTATTTTATTCATAAGCAAAAAGAACTATTTATGATATGACTACGAGGAGCAATTAAAATGTCTTTCAAGTTGAATTTGAATTCGTTTTAAATAAATATAATTACCAATTATACCTTCATACTATGGGCCTCTATATAGTTTACCTATTTAAAAAAACATATACCTACATATATATGGATTAAATTAGAGGTGTTAAGAAGCACTGCATATTTTTTATAAAAAAATTACTACCCAGCACATTAGCGTGTTAGTTTACTTAAGCGCCATAGAACAAAGTTAGCATTTGAGTTTTAATTGAATTGGTAAGTGGCAGAAAAACACAAGCATCATTGCATAACTTTAATTAATTTTTCTTTACTATAGAAATAGTTATGTTAATTGATTAAAAAAGACATCATGTGCTTAGGAAAAATTCTACGAAGAAAATCCTTCTCTTATTTCACTCAAAAAATTATTTATTAGCAAACCCGTGCTCGCCTTGCTTCGCATTCGTTTACAACTTTTTTATTTTTCATTTAAATCACTTTTTTTTTTTTTTAATTCTAGTTATTTTTTTGTAATTTTTTTTAAGATTAAAAAAAATTAGCCGATGTCTATATTCCAAGCTCTCGCTCTGCCAATTCTTATTACAATCCTCGCGTTCAAGAACCTATACAAGGCGGATCAGCTACCGTTGAGCACCCGTAGTGCAGAGTTAGGCTGAGTTCCAAAATTCATCAGATGCGCATTTACTGCGCTAAAACGTTATTTTTTTTACATGTCCACAATGGAGCTGTACAGCTTTGAAAGTATTTTGAAGAAAAACAAAAGAATATTCTTGTGTACAAGCTCAGAATTCACATTTTTTGTTTTCAATAATTTTCCTTTTAATAAATAATTTTTTTCGCGATACAAATTACCGCAATATTTTTTTCCGACCCAAAAAGTTGTTTTTTTTCTTCATAAAAATTGAAACGTCAAAAGTGTCGTACGTGAAAAGTTGATGAACTCTTCCGTCTGCGGCTACGTTCCGTTGTGTTCGCAACATTGAATTTGCGTGTATTCAATATCTTGACAGCTATATTCCAGCTCCGGCTCCAGTTCCGTCACCATTCTGTTCAGCCAGTAAGAAGGAGTCGATAATACCTCTTACACTGCATTTTCCTCATGTTTTAATTTAAATTTAAATGACTGTAGTAGCCGTGGCGTGATGGTTAGTGCGATTGACTGTCATGTCGGAGGTCTAAGGTTCGATCCCCAGCCTCGCCACCTATTTATTTAAAAGAAAAAAACGGCTACTGCCTCTTGCGAGGAATTGACAAATCCTCCAAGAGTATCTCCTGTCACAGAAAAGTGCCGCTCGTTAGCCGTTCGGATTCGGCAATAAACTGTAGGTCCCCTCCATTCCTTTGCAGGAAAATTGGATAAGAAGTTCAATTTTTCAGCATGTGTTCCCCATTAAAGGAAAAAAAATATTTAAAATTGCCGAGTAATATTTTCAGAATGTTTCTCAAACTCAACTCTAGACATGATTTTTTTTTTACAAAATATGTGAATGTATTCTTAATTATACTACTTCTTAACTATGATTGTTATAAAAGAAAATATAGTTACAAATTAACACTCACTTAAGTTATTCAAATTAATATTCGAAGTCAACCAATTACCGCCAACCTTGAAAATTCCTTATGAATTCCCATGGAAATTCACATGCAAATTCACATTACTTACTAGATAGTTTATTAACTTTTCTCACTATCTACCTCCATGTGGTTATTTAACCTAATAAACCATACGAAATTATATGCTTATGAATTATTTAAAAAAAAAAAATCTACATATACATAAAAAAAAAATTGCACGACTGGATCGCACGAACTTGCTCTTGTTTTTACCAACTAAAATGTAGCTACATACATACATAATGAGTGTGTTTCTTTATTTATTCCGGATAAGGAAAAGAATGGATGGAATAGACGAAATGTTTATCCAGAATATCCAGAATGGAATGAATAAAGAAACAAAACTAGAACAAAAAGAATGGCAATCCAGTTGTTCGGTGAAATGTCGAAACAATTGAAGAAATAAATAAATAAATAAGTCAAAAGTTTAGAAAATTTTACATTTAATGCATAAAATTATACTCTGGTACATTAATTCGCGGTATTATGCTGTTTTTAAATAATTAACACCAATGTGAATCTGCCATAATTTGAGGTTAAGAACGTCAATTATATTGAACGCGCCCAGTATTCTTTTTCTATTCTTTTTATTCCACACTTCACATGCAATAAAAAGAATGCATTCCAAACGTTCCGGAATGAATAAAGAAACAACAAAATAGTTTATCCGGAATGTTCCGTGGAATAAAGAAACTACCCGAATATTCTGGACACACCGGAATGAATAAAGGAACACACTCAATATGTAAAAATGATATATGCTTCAAAAATGTAATATTTTTAACAAAAAAAATTATTTTTTATTTGATTTTTGTTTTGTTTAGTAAAAATATTCTTGACATTTTTTGAGAAAATTGGCTTTTTTCGAGTTTTCCCGCATAAAAGTAAATAACTCGAAAATAAGGCAATTTTCTAAAAAGACGTCAAAACGTTTTTAATTAAAATTTGAAACGCAGTTTTTTTTACAACTTTGTACATACTTTAAATCCAGGACACAAATTTTATTATAATAAAATATCTATTATTCCTTTTTCGTGACCTTTTGAGATTCAAATCTTATAATCCTAAATGCCCACTTAGGATTATAAGATAAATAAAATATCATTAGAGTTTTTCTTTTAAGCAAATTCGAAAAACCTTAATATTTTTATGGCAGCTATGTATCTGTTCTAGATGAGCTAGATCAAAAATTCGCCTCTATGAAATCACATAGAAATGCTGCATGTACCAATTTTGAAGTAAGTCCACCCACCCGTTTAAGCTGTAGTTCGAATAACAGTGAACCCAATTTTCGGACTTCTCCATCATTACAGCCCCGAAATTATTTTTCACACGAAACCAATACTTGCCATATAAAGCAAGTAAAAATAAATTCCACTTACTTAGTAACTTTATGTTCTTTTAGCAAATTGTATGCATTTCAAATAATATTTCAACAGATGACTGACAAGTTGAACTTGTTCACCAGATGTTTTTTAGAGATAATGTTTAAAGCATTAAATAAAATATTAATTAAGTTGATAAATATAATTGGCTCAGAAAATTGTCGGTTGTCGTTCGCTTTGCCGGTTATAGAACACTTACACTAGTTTTTGTTTTTTTTTTTTTTGTTTTTGTTAGCAATAAATGTGCTTAAGGCCACCTCTCAACCGTTTAAACGATAAAAGGTAAAACAAAAAACAAAAAAGAAAAAAAAAACATTCAATGTTTTCATGTTCTTTAATTAGCACACAATTCAACCACTGTTGTTTGCTGCACTGCACTGTTCAACTTGCGATGTGTCGCTCGCTGATGGCTGGCGGCGCGCGGCATCAGTTCGGATGATAGTTTAGTTAAATATTCATCAACTTACTATAATTTGACAGCACTCTACAAACACCTCATTAAGTTTGTGAATGCCAAACATTGACCATCGAATGCAAGTGCATTTTTTAATAAGAGAAGTTAATTATTGAATTAAGCTGGACATTCTGCATTTAACCGAGCAGCAACATTGAATATATTCTCCGTTTAATTTTTTACTGGCGATATAGGTACTATAGGGTGAGTTATGGATTCGTGGGAAAAATCGAACTCGAGATAACAATCAAACTTGACATTACGATGCTAGGGAAGACGAAAAAAGTGGGTCTCGCAATTCTGTGTGTCTGTCTGTCAGTCTGTGGACTCGCCTACAGCCTAAACCCATGGGACATTACCCCGGCACGTTTTTTTCCTTTAATTTTTAGGACCAAAAATAACGGTACCTGCCATATATTTTTTTTTTAGCATTTTTGGAAAATCTTATTTTTCTCCAAAATGGCTCGACAGATTTTTCTAAAAAATAATCAATAAATTTTATTGGCTATTTGCTACCTTCTTGTAAAAATTAAATTTCCAAAAAATGGTTTTAAATGGTACCTCCCATAGAACCATTTTTTTTATTTTCGTTTTTCTAGAAAAGGAAAATTTTGATATTTTTTTTTTATGGAGAATCTTCTGAAAAATTTTAATTAATTTTAAATTTTAATATACCAAAATTTTCCAATAACTTTTTTTTGGATTTAAAAAAAAAGTTTCAAAATTTTTTTTGAAAACCAAATATTTCGAAAACCATTTAGTTGATTTTTATGAAACTTGGCACCAAACATTTTAACATTATCTAAAATATTTTATGAAAAACTTTTCCTTATATAGTCAAAATTAACCGGTACCTTCCATATAAATGTTAAAAAGCCGTTATAGAAAATATAAATTTTCTCGAAAACGACTCCTACGATTTTGATTAAAATTCTTGTGGATACTAACATTAGTATGGTCTACGATCTGCCAAAAACAAAATTTACAGTGAGCCATTATTAACGGTACCTCTCATAGAACCATTTTCTTTATTTCCGACCATCTCATTATGTGTCTAACCGATTTAAATTAAATTTTTTATACAAAAGCTTCTCAGAATTTAAAATCATACTGCATATCAAAATTTTCAAAAAAAAAACTAATTTTGGATTTTTGAAAATTCGATATTTCCAAAACGGGTAGATAATTATTTTCGAAATTTAATTTTTAAGTCGACATAAATAAATACTAAGGAAATTGTGCACCAATTTTTTCTCTTCAAAATGTTTACAAAATAAAAAACTAATTTTAAAAAAAAAACCGCTCCAACGATTTTAATTTTTTTTTCTCCAAAACTAAGGTAAGTTAAAGAAATTAGATGGTTTACTTTTTTTTAGCTTTCAAAACAATTTAAGAAGACTTTTTTAATAAATTTATTTCGAATTATGTTGATTTTTAATAATTTTTCAATTTAAGCTCTATAATATAAGGCTCCCATAAAAAAGTTTGTTTCATAAACGAACAAGTATTAAGTGTAAAGATTCTGTTGATTCATATTATCATATTAAAATACAATGTAATATTTGTTGTCAGTAAGCATACTGTATATATCTTGACCTACAAACAACAAAAATCTTAGCCTAGGTGTGTGCTATGCATAAATCGATAGTTTGTACAAATTTAAAAAATTGAGGAAATATCTATCGAAATACATACATACATACATATGTACAAAATGATTATGAACACTTATAACTTCAGAGAATTACATAAAACTAATAATTACTTAAACAAAAAAATTAATAAATAAATTAAATACTTCATGAGTATGTATGTACATGTTCAGTTCATATTTGACTAAAATATCAGTTATGTTCGATCACCTAAGCTATACGTGGGGTGGGGACTTCTGGTTAAATGCTCTCGCATATTTTTGAAACGGCCTTGATGTGTACTATGCGCTTTTGACTTTTGCGAAAAAAACAACTACATAGCTATTTAAGTAATATTCAATTAATGAGTGAACTCTGATAGATACTAAGCTTGATACCTGAGTTCAATAACTTTGATTAGACAAGGCACCCTTTTTTACGTTTGTTTAATATTGCTTCCGCGTGTCAATCAAACCTCTTCAAATCGTGTATCCTAAGTAAATCATAAGCAAATGAATAACAAAAAAAAAGCAAGATTAGTACGTATATAGGTAGTTGGTTTGTTAAAACTAACAAGGTTATAAAGAGTTCAATACTTGACGACACGAGGTTAAGGTTTAGCATTCAATAAGATGAAATTTTCAAAACCTAAGTTTTTGACCGAAAGGTCAAATGGGCTCTATTTCTATTTCCAAAACGAAATAAGGCAAAAATAAGCTTTCAAAAAATAAAGCCAAATGTTGGGTCTGTTCGTTTACTTCCCAAAACAGCCACAGTTTTTTCTTTGTAAACAAATTTGCCTTGATATATCAGCACCTGTGTATAATGAAATCAATCACCCTAATGAATTAAATCCCAACTAAAAAAAATTAGACTACCACCTCTTAAATTGTTCATACAATGTTGACACAGGAAAGAACTCCGAATTGTTAGGTTTTTGTCATCAATGTCAGGATTTGTTACATTTTTTGTTATTTAGTTTGAAGTTATTTCATCAGTGTTATGCCGAAAACAGATGTGCAGCTTTTTCCAATGCAGCGAAAATAAATTTACACAGGTTCTTATGAGGGCTGACATATTCCAGGCTCTGCATGCAGCCTTTGCTGCACGATATCTCTATTTCAAATTTCGCTGCATGGGAAAAAGCTGCACATCTGTTTTGGGCTTTAGGAATTATTTAATGTCGTTTTTCTTTCAGCCAAAAAAAATTGATCCCTGTGAGGGATTTTGATCCCGGACAAGTTTTTGCATTTCATTCAACCAAAAAATATCAATCCCTGACAATTCGGGATCAAAATCTCTGATCCCGAATTAAAAAGAGATTTACACCTACATGAAACACGTACTTGCACACACACTATTTATAAAACGTAATTTTGTGCTCTTGTGTGATTCTGTGATTCTGCGATTTTCTTTCTCATTTGCATTCCGTTTTCGATTCTTTGCCTATCAAAATTATTTTTTGCTTTATTAAATTAAAACTATTTTTGACAAAATTAAATTTGACATCCCACGCACACATTTGCAAACAAAAAACAAATCTAATCTGCGTTTCTTTTGCCAAGAAAATTCGTGATCCGGGATCACGAAAAACGACATCATATTTATAAAATTCTAGTTTTATGGTAATATTGCATGCAATCTTAGAGAAAGTTCTGTTTTCTATTTTATTTTTTATATTTTGTACTGCTGCACCACAACAAGTTTTGAACACTTATCGCGTCGCTTAAGGAAATCATTTGGATGCTTTAATCAACTTATGATTATCATTACTTCATTACTATTATATAAAGATGAAACAAATATTTTGTTTGTCCGCGATTTTCTTATGTCGAATTCCTTTTAATAAAAAAATCGATTTGTTTAGAAGAAAAAATCGATTTTTCTGGACAAATTCCTTGTATTGAAAGAAAAAATGGAGTCTGTTTAGAAGAAAAAATCGATTATTTTTTGTAAAAGGAATTCGACATTAGAAAGTATTCAACCGATTTATTTGAAACAAATTTTATAATTTTCTTTATTATTTGAAGCATGTTAATAGATATCTTTTATTTGTTAAATATATTTGTTGAATTTGATTATAAACTTTTAAGAAAATTTCGTATACACTTTTTTGTCGAAGTTGACCAACATATTCAATTATGCTTTTAAACCTGCTTGATATTTTACAAAAGTGGGATTTTTTGTATAAAGTCAATAGTTTTATGCAAATTTTAAGCCCTAAATCATTTCTTAACTGTACTTACAAGCTGAGAAATAAATTTATTTACAAATTATAAATTTATCAACTTTTTGTATTTTTGCATCTATGAATTCGATTCAATCGCAATGACTGGGTTGCTGCTTTGTTTCATTTCATTATCGTTCCGTGTTTTGTACATTTTCGTTTGTATATTTGCTTCTGAATGTTTGTCCACTCAATTGTTCGCACATCCACTCATTTACATTTTTATTCCTCCTTTTTAATTCCACTCAATTGTTGACTTTTTGTAACGACGACACGGCCAATGCGCAGTGTGTTTATTTTTTGCTTCTTCTGCAGTGAACCGAAGTGTTACATAAATGTACATATTTTGAGAGGAAAATGGACAGGTCATTCAATAGAAAGTAGCATGAAAAAAAAGGTTTACTGAAAGCTGCTAAAGACTATGAAAATGAAACATTACTGATTTTAACTGAGTGGATTAAGGAATAAAATACAGTGCAAGCTCCCTTAGCCGGACAGTGACGGTCGAAACACTGTTGTCCGTCTAAGGGAGTTTCCGTCCAAGGGAAAAAATAAAAAAAATAGTTATAAAAGAAAATGTATAGTTGGCATCATGAAACTGTTTCAATGAGAAAAAAAAAATCTTTATTTGGCTACGAAAAGCATATACATTTTTTGTTAATAATATAGTAGAAATTGCGGTTAGTCTCATGAAGCGTTTGATATACTTTTACCTACTTATATTAATAAGTATATTTAAAGCTTGCGAAGCAACGCGAGAACGGGTCGGCTAGTAATAGATAATGTTGAAGATGTATTTCGATAAGGTAACTTATCTGGTCAGAAAACATGAACCTACTCAACTGTTCCTCCGCGTGGGAAGAGGTGGCGGGCGTGGCGGGCGCGGCCGGCGGCACAATTGCCGCGCATCTCCACCGCCACGCCCGCCGCGCCGAGCATCTCCGCCGCCGCCGCCTCTCCCCACTCGGAGGAAAAGTTGAGTAGACACTTTAGAATCATGACTCACAATCACAAGGTTTAGCGGCATCTCCTTTTTATCTTTTGCTGCTTAAGACTTTTTCATTTTTTCGTTATGCGAATTAACTTCCTAAAGTTAAGGCTTATTCCATTTTTAAGTTAAAAGTTGTTTCATCTTTATTCAGGAGTTATTCCACTTAAAAAATTAAGGTTTATTTATCATTTATTTTTATAGAAATTTTCCCATCAGGAGTTCTTTCATTAGGATTTAATACGTTAAGCCTAGCTTATAGGTACGCTATAGGGCCAAAAAAATATGTTACTGTAAAACTGGAATATAGAAATTCTAAAATAGAAATAAAGCCAAATTGATTTTATTTCAATTTGTAAAGCGAAATAAAGCCAAATCAAAAATTTGGGCTTATTTCCAAATTGAAAATGAAATAGGGCCAAATTTTTTTTATTTTGGCTTTATTTCGTTGGGCCTTATTTCACGTCACCGCTTTAAAGACGTCTCTTTGTTAGTCCAACAGCTTTATTATAAACAAGATACAGAATATAAGGACAAGATAAATTTTGTGTATAAATAAACTTATTTCCAATCGAGCACAAAACTAGTAAACCTGGTAGAGCCCAGGCAACAGCTTTTAAAATGATGGTTAACAATATTTTTAAAATGATTTTCTAATTTTTTTAAAATTCAAGAGAACATTTGATTTTCGTTAATGTAAATTTTCTTCTCAATTTTCTTTCAGTCCTGGAATACGTTGGACCAAAATGGAGAACTTTTGTTGCCAATATGTCGATCGCTTTATTCTTCACAGGTGCAGCTTGTGCACTTCCATGGATCGCTTATTTCTTAGCTGATTGGAGGCTCTTGGCAATTGTGACATCTTCACCTTTAGTTTTGGCTGTGTTGACACCCTATTTAGTACCCGAATCAGCCAGGTAAGTTCAATTTTTGTTTATCAATTTTTGTTCAACAATTATATTATTGTGTTTTGAATTTTCACAGATGGCTAGTGTCTCAGGGACGATTTGAAGAGTCAATTACAATAATGAAGAAACTCGAGCGTGTGAACGGCAAAAAACTTTCACCTCAAGTATATGAAGATTTTCGTTGGAGTTGTGAAAAGATACAACAAGAAGAAACTTCTCACAACAAGTATTCAGTTTTGGATCTCTTCAAAACTCCAAGATTGCGCCGCATCACTTTGCTATTGATTGTCATTTGGATGGCAATTTCTTTGGTATTTGATGGACACGTTCGTAACGTTGGATCTCTTGGTCTCAATATTTTCTTCACATTCACTGTTGCATCATTCACCGAATTTCCCGCCGATACTATGTTAACATTAACTTTGGACAGATGGGGACGAAGATGGTTGGCTTGCGGAACCATGATACTCAGCGGCATTTTTAGTCTTTTGGCAACAACAGTCCCAATCGGGCCTTATTCAGCAGCACTTGCCATAGCTGGTCGATTCTTTGTTAACATCTCCTATAACATTGGACTACAGTATGCAGCTGAGCTATTGCCAACCGTGGTTCGAGCCCAAGGTGTTGCCTTTATTCATATCATGGGCTATGTTGCGAGCATCATTGCTCCATTTGTCGTCTATCTGGCCAATTACAGTCCAATGTTGCCATTGCTTATTCTTGGTGTTCTGGGAATTTTCGGTGGTACCTTATGTCTTCTTCTGCCTGAAACTCTTGGACATGAATTACCCCAGACCATGGCCGATGGCGAAGAATTTGGCCGAGGACAAAGAATTTGGGATTTTCCATGCCTGGCAAAGAAAATCGATGACGAAATCACAGATATTGAGAGAAACAAAGTGCAACAATTCGTCAGATCAACACAAACTGGGTCATCTTTGCGGGCGTCGAGTCGAGGTGAAGCCCAATCAAGTATACTTCGTCGATCCGTAAATTCTAGACTCTCGTCAAGGCTATAAGAAAAAACATACACATCATACAGCAATCATTTTATTTTGTCCATTTTATTTTTGGACTTGTTTGCTGGTATAAAGCTTCTAAAGTAGGTTAATTCATTTAGCCATCAACTAGTCTCAGAACTTCTATGTACAGAATGTAAATAAATTCAACTTAAGTAGTATGTCCTTGAATGTGCCGCAATGATGGAAAAACAGCTCTTCAAGTACGCGAGTAGCACCGCACCGATTTTTGTGCAGATAAAAATTAAAATATTAAAAATGTACGTACAATGTAAATAGAAATGCATGATAGATAGGTTATGTTCGATGTTAAAATGCAGTATGTGACTGACACAAGGTTATTCATATAAATGCATATACACTCCAGTATTAAGCACAAATCATGCAAATTAATTCATTTAGATTTAAGAAAGATTTAAAATACCCCTAAGACTCGATGTGATATTGATAAGCAACAATAAATATTGTTTTATTATAGATTACATAAATAAAATAAAAATAAAATAATTAATCGAAAAACAAAACATAAAATATTAAAAGTGTTAAAATTTACATTTTGAAATTTATTTTAAATAGATACAGGCTCGTTTGTTTAATTCCGTAAGGCTTTACACTTAGAGTTAAAAATCGAAACCGATTTTACTAACAGTTAAAAAAAAAGAAGTTTTTCTCGAAATAGCTAGGATGGATTTTAAAAGGAATACAGTCGTTAAGTGGACCAAAAAAAAGTATAGATTCATACACATGTAGATATGTATTCACAAAGAAGAGAATTAACAAAAACAAAAGAAAATTATTTTTGTTGTTGTTTTAGTGGACTGTATTGAATTAAATTCAAATGGAAGATTTTTTGCGACCTTTACTGGCTGAACAGAATGGTGACGCAGACGGAGACGGAGACGGAGACGGAGACGGAGACGGAGACGGAGACGGAGACGGAGCTGGAATAGCTGTCAAAATATTGAATACACGCAAATTCAATGTTGCGAACACAACGGAACGTAGACGCATTCGGAACTGCAGACGCAGACGGAAGAGTTCACAAACTTTTAACTTTTCACGTACGGCACTTTTGACGTTTCAAATTGTATGGAGAATAAAAACAACTTTTTGGGTCGGAAAAAAATATTGTGGTTATTTGTATCGCGAAAAAAATTATTTATTAAAAGGAAATTTAGTGGACACAAAAAATGTGAATTCTGAGCTTGTTCACAAGAATATTCTTTTGTTTTTATTCAAAATACTTTCAAAGCTGTACAGCTCCATTGTGGACATGTAAAAAAAATAACGTACGACACTTTTTGACAGCTCTTCCAGTTCCGTCTGCGGCTTCAGTTCCGTTATTCTATTCTGTTCAGCCAGTTAGATGCTGTCGTACCTTTCTAAGACGCAATTTATGTATTTACGTTACGTGACGTTTAAACCATTCAAACGAATATAAATTTTAAGATTTTGATAAATTAAATTGCTAATCAATCAGGAAATTGGGTTGTATTCATAGTCGTTTAGAACTTATGTTCTACTTAACTAAAGTTCAAGTATATACTGGATCAATTAATAGATTATTATTATTACATTTTCAAAACCATTTGATCGCTAGAATAGGAAAAACCGGCTCTCTGTCTCTTTTCCTCAACGATATCTTGTTTAAAAATTTTTATCCATCAAACTACTTTGCAGATATTAACAACCATATTATTCAGTCTCTTAAATCGAGTTTAAAACGTACACCTGGATTAAAAGCAAGTCAAACCCAGATGCCCAACCAAGCTCATAATATTCACTCATTATACCGCAAGTGTTCAACCTTATAAAGTTTAATTCGATTTATTTTAAAAAGACTTCCAGGGAGCAGTTTAAGTAATTAAACTCGGGTGTTAACTCAAAATACAAAATATAGAAGCAAGCGACAAAATATTAAAAATAAATTCGCAAATGTCAAATTATTGATAAAACGTATTGATTAAATGTATTTTCAGTTAAGTTTTTACAGTTTTAGATGCATTTTATACTTATTTTTATTCCACCTAAGTTCTAAGTTAAAATTGTCGGGTCTATAAAATTTGGATTAAAGGACGAGTTTAAAATTCATTTCAACCCAATTTACAACTGAAGTGAATAATATGGCTGTAACAGTCCCCTCAGCCATTCATATCATTCTGATTCACCCTAATAGTAGCTAATAATAGGTTCACTAAATTCTGATCTAACAGCAATGTTTGTGCATTTAAGGGACTTTAAAAGCTATTCAAAAGAAATAATTGTATTATTCATCTTTTAAAATTGTTTTGGAAGAAACGCAATATTAACCATTTTTAATAAATTTTAATTTATGAGAAAAAAATAATTAATTAAATTTTTAGTTTCCAACATTTTTAAGAATTTAAAATATTTATTGATGTGGACTTAAAAATTAAATTTTTAAAAATAGACAATTTTCCAAATATAAAACAAATATAACCTCCTAAAGAAGTACCCTTAATAAACCCATTTTTCAGACCTTGTTTTTGGCAGATCGTAGACCATACTAATATTAGTATTAAGAACACTTTTAGTCAAAATCGTAGGAGTAGTTTTCGAGAAAATTTATATTTTCTGTAACGGTTTTTTAACATTTATATGGGAGGTACCGTTAATGTTGGCTATAAGAAAAATGTTTGTTCAAAATATTTTAGATAATGTTAAAAACCCACTTGTTACCAAGTTTCATGAAAATCAACCAAGTCGTTTTCGAAATATTTGGTTTTCAAGAAAAAATTTTTTAACTTTATAAAAATTCAAAAAAAAAATTGAAAATTTTGTTACACAATACTATTTAAATTTTTCAGAAGATTCTTCATAAAAAAAAATTATCAAAATCAGTTTTTTTCCTTTTCGAGAAAAACGAAAACAAAAAAAAATGGTTCTATGGGAGGTACCATATTTAAAACCACTTTTTGGAAATTAAATTTCCACAAAAAGGTAGCACGTACTTAATAAAATTTATTTATTTTTTTTAGAAAAATATGTCGAGCCATTTTTGAGAAAAATAAGATTTTCCAAAAATGCTAAAAAACATTGTATAAGCCAGGTACCGTTATTTTTGGTCCTAAAAAGAAAATAAAAAAAACGTGTGGGGGAAATGTTCCAAAAACACTTTAGGGTTTAGGCTGTAGGCGAGTCCACAGACAGACAGACAGACGGACAGACGGACGGAATTGCTAGACCCACTTTTTTCGTCTGCCCTATCATCGTAATGTCAAGTTTGATCAAATCTCGAGTTAAATTTTTTTTACGAAGGTTTTTTTTACTCCAAGGTTCTGTCAAAGTTCATATAAAAAAAATAAAATGGCAGTAAAATGCACAAACAATATAACAGAGTCAAAGTAAAGGAACAAACCTAACATAATACTCTGACAGATGACAAAAGATGCGATTGCTTTTATCAAACAGGAAATTTTTTTAATAATCTTGATGTGACAACAACGAGCAAATGTCGCTTACGATAATTTGGTGGAAGGGGTTTATGTATAGTAAAAAAAATTAAATATATTCAAAATCTGATTTAAATTAGGTACCTACATACTAATGTTCAAATTCCTTGAATAAGTCTTGGTAGCATATGCGTGTATATTGGTTATGTAGGAACAAAATATGTTAATATATTTTTTAAATTCTCAAAAACAAAATTTTGTCTAATCCCGCCTTCACTAGCCATGAAGTACATTATGTGTTGGCCAACACAAAAAAAAAAAACAATTCAATCTAAAATTTTATTTTATTAAACAGAAAATAAAAAAAAAAATCTCCTATGATTTCAATTTTTTTTTTCTAGAATAAATTGTTTAAATTTGTTTTCAAACAAAAAGTACGTATACGCCATAGTGATCGAAAAGTTTATAGTAGTTGGTAGGAGCACAATAATTGAGAATTTTTTTTTATTTCTATTGGATAACTTCTTTTTTAAATTAAAAAAAATACGACCACTTTTGAATTGATCTATCCTAAAATTAAAACTCGAATGGTTTGTACCTGAATGGTTTGTACCTACATGCTTTGCGCTCAAACTTTCTGAAATATTTAACTTGCTTTTTATCCTTCTTAAAACAACGAATTCGACCGCGCAGTTTGATCCGAGTCCTTTAGCGCGTTGGTGGCTCAATATTTTTGTATATTATTATATTATACTCACTAGAAAACAAACGGCCGCATGCGATATATTTCAATGGAAGAAACTGTTCATACATGAACATGCACACATTTATTAAGAAAATCCGTTATGTAGTCGATTTTACGTTTGGAGGTTTTCAATTGATGTTACTCAATTTAGTCTCCGAATAATGTATTTTGGAGTTCAATAATAAAATATAACAACAGCTGATGAGCTTGAATACAAAATATTTGTACTTGTTAAAGAAAAATAATTTGACTAGTACCGACTTATACCCATATAACTAAATTTGCTATGGCCAGCCTGGATGTCTATAGAGGCGTATATTTTAGTCTGTATAGAAAATGTTTTAAGTTCAGAATATAATCCTTTAGAAATATCTTCTTTTTTTTTTAATTAAACCTTTGATAGATATAACGAATTCTTTACAGTTCCCAATTTTTTTAGTATTTTGCAAATACAACCTACATACCTACATTTTTTGCTCAGTCTGCCTATACAGAAAAGAAAAACCACACCTTATATTCTTTATCAGTTTCTTTTCCAGTAAAAAAATCTAGTAAAAAAACTTATGGGGTTTTCCTTTGGTAAATTCAGATTTCTGCCTAAAATTCGAGTTTTATGGGGTTTTCCATTGGTAAATTTAGATTTCAATGAAAAAATTGATTTATTTTGTGGCGAATAGAACACAATTTCAAATTGATTTATTTTTGTCACTGTGTTTGTGCATAATAGTTTCAATGTCAATATTTCAAAAAAATCTTCATCCTTCGATTTACTTTTAGAAGAGAAATATGAACTTGATAAAGTTGTTGGTTCATTATAAACTGCTACCATTTATTTACTACCAATTATTAACCACATTTTTCAACATAATTTTTATAACCGAAATATCAACGAAAAACATTTGAAAACTGACAGCTGGATTTATGTTGGTATAAGTACAAAGAGGGGTAAATCTGCCGAAAAATTTAGATTTGCAAATTTGATTTAAAATCAAAAATAAATCAATTTATTTTGCCCAATGTAAAGCAAAAAGAGGGGAAATAGTGTTTTTGACAGATCCAAATCAAAAATAAATTGATTTATTTTACCAATGGAAAACCCCATTACTTGTTTTCGTGGCGAATGGAGTAGGATTTCAGATTTAATTTTTTTTTGTCATAGTATTAGTGTATATTCGTGTCTGTGGACCTTATGTTGTAAAACTGGTACCTGTCAATTGTACTGGTGTATAGTGGTGTTAATAAAAATAGGGGTAGATCTGCCGAGAAAACCAATTCTGATAAATTGATTTTTTTCTCGAGAAAAATCAATTTTTTTCCCCATTGAAAGACGAAAATTGTTCAAATCGGTGTTTTGACAGATCTGGATCAAAAAAATTTGTTTTTTTTTACCATTAGAAAACTCCATTAGGGCCTGTTTCATAATGCATACTTACCGCAATAAGTATACCACTTAAGTTTTCTATATTGGGACTTTAAGTTCAATTTTAAGATCTAACTAACTGGAATTTAAGTGACCAGCATGGGAGATTTAAGTGCCACTTATTCGGGTCAGTGTGCACTGAGGTATTGAGCCCTTATCTCCCATATTGGCCACTTAGGTATAAGTACCTACCCCTTTCTTGTACTATGAAAATGGGCCTTAAACTTATTAGTACCTAGGTATATACTCGCAACAGCCCTTTGTTTTTCTTATAAAATTCCATACTTAACCATCCATTGCGAGAATAAAAAGATGAACTTTATATCAATCCCCAATTTAGATTCCAAACTTAATGTTACGTTAGACGGAGGTAATCTCAAAGAAGTGGGTGTATTTTGTAATAATTTTATGGTGAAATGATTTAAATTTAAAACAACCCACCCCCCTGGTATAGCTTCTCACACAACATAAATACATAAAATAAACTTCGTGTAGGGATGATGGAAGCAACTTTTGGTATAAAATGTGAAGTGAGTAACCCCCGAGAAACCCCAAGAATGAATTGACGACGTCGGATTTCAATTTTGTACTTCAAATTACTTTGGCACCGGCAAATAAAAGCTTTTTCCAACCGCACATTGACTTTCAGTTTCATTGTAGGTACGAACTCGAACATTGAATGCCTGCGTCATGGTTAAGCTCTCATGTGGACTTGTGGTTAAGTAACTTTGACTGAGTGTCTTGACCGTAAGCCACATCGAAAAATGATAATTTTGCATAGTTCAATCAGTTAGTGGAAATATTTTCCGGTAGTTGGTTGCTGAGCCTTCTTTCTCTCTCTTTGTCTCTCGGTCTGTGTGCAGTGTTGAGCATATTCAAAACTCAATGTTAATTTTTTTTTTGTGAAATTTATTTTTTTTTTCGATTACATCTTTATTTTAAAATAAAAAAGCAACTTTCCTTAACTTATATGTAAATATTTATTATTTTTTAAATTGAGTTTTTATTTTCCGGTGAATAAATAGACAATATAAACTTCGAAATGCAAATCTCAACAAGTTGCCTGTTGACTTTGTTAGTTTTCACTGGAAGTTGCTGCTCCTCCTACTCAGATGCTCAGGTAGTACACGCATACATTTTAGACATACCTATAATTTGTATAAATAAAACAAAACAAAACTGTTTTATTTTTTACCAAACAATTCGAGTTTGTGATTTATCAAATTAAAAAGAGAGATAATATTGGTAATTTTTTTTAACCAGGCTTTGAAAGTTACTGCAATACAATTCAAAACAAAGACAAATCAAAAGCCAAAGTTCAACAGATAAACTTTTGATTTACAATTATTAATTATATTTTTAATATGAACTGGTGGTTTTTTTTTTGAATGAATTAGTAAATTAGATGATTAAAACTTTCGCAATGTGTGAATCCGGTATATTTTTTGTTGATTTAATTTCATAGTGATGTAGTTATTAGGCATTTATTAGAATGCTAGATTTTTTAGAAACACCTGCTAAGTGGTTTACAATTTAAGTCCGGCTTTGTGTTTGCCTTTTACTTCAGTATCTCACGTTTAAATAAAATACTTATCTAAAATGGCAATAGAGTTGGTACATATGTTTTATATACACTTGCACAAATGTACATACTAGGTGGCTTTGAATAATCAAAGTGCGGAAACAATGCATTTGTTGAATTATCTATTATTATTATTGGTAAAAACCTACTCTAAATAAAGTAAGTGGGGTTACCTTTTTTTGAAGTGACCTCTTTAAATACTATTTCTGTGCTTAAGAATATTTTTTTCAGCTTGTCAAGAGTAATTAGAGTGGGAAAAAATTATTAATTTTGGTTTGCGGTGCTCATAAACCTAGTGTGATAGATTTTTGTTAAACAAGACCATATAATATTTGGTCAAAATTATAAGATCCTATTTTTTAGATATTCATGCGAAATGAAAAATTCCATACAAAATTGACAACGAAAACATAAACAAAAAAGTTCGTTCTGCTTCTCGTTCTGGAGTACCTACGCTGTTCGGCTACCTAAATTTTCTTTTTTCACACTGAATTAATTGCCCAAACTATTTATTGGTGGCTTTCATTGCAAACAAATAACCCGCCTGGAAAAATGACAAGTTTTTGCCAAGTTCAGCCAAGGCCAAGAAAATCTTTACGAAGAAAACTTGTTAAATACACCAACTAGTAAAAACTTGTTGGGCAAGTATAACAAAAACAAACATTTTTAAGTCACCAATAAAAAGTTTGATATACATATGTATGTATAAATTAATTTCAACTTAAACGCTTATGTGATAGTTTACGCTGAGGAAAAAGTAGAACATAAGGCGTTTAAGTTGAACATAAATACTTAAGTTTCGTGGGCCTAAATCATTAAAATTGTACCTACTTTTATGTTCCGAAATAAGCCCAACTTTTATCTTATCGGAATAGACCTGGTAAGCGGAAGATATTTTTTTGTATCTCGCGAGGCAAAATGGTACATAACTGGCGAGGGCCAGTTTCGATAGTAAACCCTTGATAGTACATTCTAGAGCCTTATTGAGAACTTGATTCTTTTTCCAGGGGGTAAATGTTCCAAATGTTATTGCTCAGTTTACACGCAAAACTCGGTGAGTTAAACTTGCTGGACCACAGATCAAATATTGGTACAACTGATGGGCCTAATAAAATTCAATTTTTATTATTCAAGAAAATTTTACAAAAAGAAAATCAAACAGTATGAAAGCTAGTGTCTTTCATTTGCATTAAAAAAAAAACACAACTTTTACAAAATTTATTTAATTTGCACAACTTTTCTATAGCATTTTTTTTTTTGTTTATTTTATTTCTAGTCAACAAACTCCTTTCAGCTCAGTTATCCTGATGATAATTCTCATCTTAATGAAGTACTATCTCAAATTCTGGTTCCGAGAGTAGTGGGTAGTCCAGGTCATACCGCAGTACGTGAATTTATTGCAAGGTAAAACCTCTTCATTATATTCTCAGTTATATGATTGATTGATTATTTTTATTTCTTATACTTCGCAGGGAAATGCAATCTTTAGGATTTGACACTGAAATAGACAAGTTTTCAGCTAGTGTACCAATATTTGGAAATTTGACATTTTACAATATAATAGCAACATACAATTCGGACGCTGATGCATTTCTTACGCTAGCCTGCCATTACGATAGTAAATATTTTAAAGATATACCAAACTTTCTAGGCGCTATAGATTCAGCTGTTCCATGTGCAATAATGATGAATGTGGCGAAAACTATTTCTCCATATTTAAGAAAAGATATTAAAGGACGAAAAGATATTGGCTTGATGGTAAAAAAAATATATATATATATATTTTTGTTTTATAAATACAAAAATACAATAATTTTGTTTCAGTTAGTATTTTTCGATGGTGAAGAAGCATTTTTAGATTGGAACGATCAGGATTCTATCTATGGTTCAAGACATTTAGCTAGAAAATTAAGTGAATCCACATCAATGCTGCGCAGTAATCAGCAGATTCGAAATATCGATAAAATCGTGAGTATGCCTGTGTTTTTTTTATGTAGCTTCAGCTATTTATAACGATTATAAGTATATTTCCAACCGATAAGTATAATTTGATTTTACGTACGCAACCAGCTTAATTAAAGTAAATTACCTACATTATTTTTCGACTTTAAGGGTTTGTTTCACAATGTCTGATTAAAGTTCCAATTAAGCTACATGGAACTTATTTGTCACTTAAAAACCGCATTTACGTTTCACAATATCTGAATAGGTCTAAGTGGCACTTAAAGTTCTGAATATTTTACAGGCCGGTTGAGGTTCCGATTAAAAAATTAAACTGGCATTTAAAATATCTACAGCTGCTGTCAGTGCGACTCACACAACAAATACATCAATAGTTTGGACTAGTGACGGATATTTGTATGCGTTAACCCAATTACTTAAATACTTACTTCACGACACCCTTAACACCATAAAAATGCAATTTCAAAACGCACTTAAGTATTTTAAATAACTCACATTCACATATCAACACAAAATTTCTAACTGGATTTTATCAAATTGCAGTAAGGGGCCTTAAAACACCAAAGTAATGTTGTTTGTTACCAGTTCTGGGTCCAAAAAGTTTAATTATGACACTTTAAAATTCAAAACTTGAGAATAAATTAGCCAGTTCAGGTTTCTCAAGCTCACTGAGATCTCAGAGATCTCAGCAATCTCAGAAATCTGAACGTAATTCCTCATTGAGATTCCTCACTTTTGCTGTCAAAAAACTGAGACTGATATTTTTTGGATTCGCTTGCTCAATTATTTTTTGTCGCAGTTGATTAATTAATAAAAAAGAGATGGAAATTGGTTTTGACTTCTAGCGGAGAAATTTCGTTCAGGTTTCTCCTTCTGCTCAGTGGAGCTGACGGAGCTTGCTCAGTGAGATCTCAGTGAGACCTTAGAAACGTGAACTGGCTAAATTAATAATTATTTGATTGATTATTTTCAATCAGTCAAATTCCTTGGAAAACTGGAATAACTGACAACTAGCTAAGTGGCACATAAATTTATGATTGTGAAACGCAAAGGTTTTTAATGAGAGGATTTAAGTTGTGGATAATTTATGTGTCGGATAGTTATAGGGAACTTTAATCAGACATTGTGAAACAAACCCTAAGTCTAAAGGCAAAATATTAAATAGGTATAGTTTGAAACTTTTGTTATACAGTACCTACATTTTGAGATCTATTTGTTCTGAAGAACGGCAGTCTAAAATCTTCCGTTTTTCTTAAATTATATGGCTGAACATCAGTTGCATATACAATCATACTATTTCATTATACAAATAATAAGGTTACATATTATTTTTCATTGTTCTTTGCTTAATGGCAGGCTTTAAGGGCATTAATTGTAGGCTATGCGAAAAAATCGCCCAAAACCTAAAAATGAGAAATCGCCCAAAATTATTGCGTGAATTTGCATAATGAAAGAAGACCCAATAAATGAATGCAAGATTGCCAAAAAATTAAAATGAATAATCGCCCAAAAATTAATTACAGCCACGCCTACAAAACCTTTAATACTCACGGTATTATTATTAAGTTATATAATATTTAGTCTAATTGAGTATAATTGTAAACTCGTTGATGAAAATAAAAATAAATATTAAACCGATATACCCTCATAACATCTCTCATAAGAAACTGAAGATTTACATAAAGCTAAGTACAGACGATTGTTAGATCTTACAATATTGTCAGATCTGTCAGTGAAAATACTGTCCCAAATATCTTACAATCGTCTGTACACACAATTTTGTCTGACAATATTGTCAGAAACGTCATTGTCAGGTAATTGTCAGATGACAATCTGACAAAAAATTGTCAGGTATCTTACAATCGTCTGAACGCACAATTTGTGTCATTGTCAGACGATTAGGACATTGTCAGACTCATTGGTCATTGTCAGATGTTTTCATTGAAAACATCTTACAATTGCTGACAATTTCTTCATTGTTCGAAATGTCAAACGGTTGGAGCCGAGTTGAAAGATAAAAAAAAACATTTTTGTAGGAAATTTGTAGTTTTTCCACAACTGAATAAAATCTATTAAGCAACTGGACTCACTTTTATATTAAATTCCTTGTGCTGTATATTTTGTTCGTAATAAATAAAACCATTGAAAAATATCTACTCAAATGAAGATTAAATATGATGAAAATAAAGCGAACAGCAAATTCCAAGTTAAAAAAAATTGGACTTCAAAATGGCCAAGAAAATATACGAGCAATCAAATAAATTTGAAGAATGCCAAAACGAGGGTGGACAGGGACACTACCTGGAAAAAAAAACCAGCTCAAGCAATTGGTAACAATAGGCAGCCTGCCGCCAACTCGCTCAGACCTAAAATAGTCTCAAGGTCACTTTCTAAATCAGCCGAGCTCTCTAGAGTAAGCCTGCTGAATTTTTTGTACGCAAAGGTTTATTTTTTCTTCTAAACAATATAGTTCAATTATTGCAAGATCTTCTCATTCTTGCGTCTTTCAAAAAATAAATGATTTAAAATTTAAATTATTTTTTTTTTAATTTGATACAGAATATGGACTTTTGTTCTTCGTAGCGCGTCTTGACGACCTATGGTATATTTCTCCTTCGTAGTGTGTAAAGTCGTCCGTCGCCCTCGATGTCCAGTTGTAGTTAAATTGTTTCAAATGCTCTTCCAATTGTTTTGGCATTACCACTATGACACTAGATTTTCAAATCACTTTGAAAGTATCCACTTCTTGATAGTGGCTGCGTACATTAAAAAGTGAAATTCTATAAAAGTTTGTTTGAACTTGAAATCCTCAATTGAATTAAATTTTTATTGTGACTTGAATTTTTATTGGTCTGCCAACCGTGTGAACAGAAAATTTTCAAGCTGACAATATTGTCAGATATATAATTGTCCGAAAATTGTCAGACAAGAGCTGACAATTAAATTGTCAGACTTTGGCACAAAATCTACCAATAGTGTGAACGGACAATTTTACATTGTAACAAATTTGTCAATTGTCAGCTAATTGTCCACTATTGTCAGACCATTGACAGATCTGACAATATTGTAAGATCTGACAATCGTCTATACTTAGCTTAAGACTTCGACTCGGCCACACATATCTTACGCACAAACATCTATTCAAAAGGGAATCGCCTGCAGCATGCCACCATTGCGATGAAAGACCCCCACTTTCCTTACATCATCTCCTCTCCTGCAAAAAAAATTACCTCAACTACCAATAGCATTTTCGAACATAACCTCTCACACCAACTTTCCGATGTCAATTTCGATAACATTAATACTGAATTATATATTTTATCAGCTTTCAATCTAGAAAACTGTATCTAGTTCTTAATTTTTAGTACGCACTATATAAGCCTTACTTTCATTTTTTTTTAATCTATCTACTAGAAAGCCCTGGCAGCTAATTCTAGTCCTAAGATATTATTAACTTTGTAATTTACTTACATTTTAATAAAGTAATAATAATAATAATAAAAATTCTCCACACATAGTTTTGGGCGATTTTTCATTTTTGTAATTTTAGTCATTTGTATTATCACAAACTACAAGACAGTTATTAAACCGAAAAAATAACAGGAGTTATTTCTTCATTGATACATTTCTCTTACTCTACTAGATGTAAACGCTGTAAGCGGAATTCGTTCTGCTTTCAAACGACGTGTAGAGAAGTAATAATTATTCAAATTCATTAAAAGTATTTAAGAAGTTGTTATTGTATTGTGTGCCCTGCTTCTCATGAAATTTAAATCTGGTGAGTGATTTTAAAAGATTTCGATTTGTTGACATTTATTTATTTATTTAAGCTTAATACAAGCAAAACTTAAAACTAAACATAGTATTTCTTAAAATCTACTTGATTAAAAGAGTCAAAACGAAGGTAGGGGAGTAAAGTGCTAAGGAAGGGTGGCGCTAAGGATGGCTTGTTTTAGAGAGGGCGTACTTATGTTGAGGTTGAAGGTATTTAAGTTGTTAGCTTTACGTTGCATTCGAGTCAAAGGTTCGTTTAGGCCGTAATCAGTGCGGTGATAGGCGACAAGGAAGAAAGGAACAGATCTCAGATGACGAGGGTTCGGAGACAGAGAGATTTTTTGACGTAAATCAGGGCAATCTATTACGCTATTTAATAATTGGTGAACAAAGAGAATGTCAGCGATGTCTCGGCGCAATTCGAGGGTTTGTAGGTTTAAAAGTTTAAGTCGGTCAGCATAAGAGGGAAGGTTATAAGGATCATCCCAGCCAAGACCCCGCAGAGCGAAGCGTAAAAATCTGCGCTGGACGGCTTCAATTCGTTCAATGTGAACTTGATGATATGGTGACCAGACCTGGGAGGCATATTCAAGGAGTGGTCTTACAAAGGTCATATAAAGAGATTTTGTAACGTAAGGACAAGAGAATTCTTTTGACCAGCGTTTTATAAAGCCGAGAGCTGAGTTCGCTTTGCTTATGATGCTGTCGTAGTGGGAGCGAAAATTAAGTTGAGTGTCACAAATGACTCCCAGATCACGAATAGAGGTTACGACAAGAACGGGCTCACCATTAATGGAGTATTGCCTTTGTGGTAGAGGAGGACGCTTACGAGAGAATGTTATGCCTTGACATTTCTTAATGTTAAGTTCAAGAAAGTTTTTCTGACACCACATATAAAATTTATTTAAGTCTGATTGTAATAAAAGGATATCTTCAGGGGATGAAATTTGTTTCGAAATCCTCATATCGTCAGCATAGATTTCCAAATCAGAATTAAGTAAAATCAGTTCAACATCATTTATAGTCAGAACAAATAAAAGAGGACCTAAATGGCTTCCCTGAGGTACTCCAGACAGTGCGTGAATAGGTTTGGAGACACTTGATCTGAAAAGTACACGATACTGACGATCAATTAAATAAGATTGAATCCAAGATACAAATAAACTAGGGAAACCGATCTTTTTTAGTTTAAAGAGAATGATTTTGTGGGATATTTTATCGAAGGCCTTACTAAAATCTGTTGCAATGACATCTACTTCTGTACCATTTTCTAACGCAGACAGTGTATTTGACACGAATTCAGTAAGGTTAGTGGTTGTTGATCGCCCTTTCAAAAACCCATGTTGCTTGGGTGAAAAAATTGGTTTACAGAGAAGAAACAATGACTCATACAGTATACTTTCAAAAAGTTTAGGAATGCAAGAGAGTTTGGCGATAGGTCTATAATTGGTTATATCATTTTTGCATCCTTTCTTGTGAATAGGGATAATGAAAGAATCTTTCCAGAGTTTAGGAAAAATGCCACTAGTGATAGAGAGTTGGAAGAGTGCAGTAAGGGGCTGGGCTAATTTGTCGATACATTTTTTTAAAACAATTGCAGGAAGACCATCTGGGCCAGAGGAGAAATCGTCCTTTAGCTGAGTGATTTTATTGATCACTGAAGATAGGGGAATATCGATATGCGTTAATGAGTTCGGAGGAAAGTTGTTAAAATAGCTAAAATAGTTCGGATCGACCTCAGTATTGTTACAAGAAAACGATTCGCTAAAAAAATCTGCAAAAAGATTGGATATCGTACTTGGGTCTGCGGAGAAACAGTCACGGAGTTTTAAGGTAGAGGGATATCCGTCTGATTTTTTTTTACAGTTTATGAACTGGTAAAACTTTTTCGGATTGGAAATAAGATCAGTTTGCATTTGGTGGATATAATTTGAGTAAAGAGAGTCACAAAGGGCGGAGAAGTTGTTGTAGGATGAGAGATAATTGTAAAAGTCGGGGCTAGACCTCGTTCGTAAAAACTTTTGCCAAAGTTTATTACGGTAGTTCCGAAGTGAACGAAGTTCTTTGGTGTACCAAGGAGGAGATGATGTGAAGTTTTTTTGAAATAAAATAGGGACCGAATTAGATAGGCAGCTTAAGATGTGGGAATAAAAGGTGGCAATCACAAGGTCAATATGAACAGATTCATCGGAGATGAAGTCAAAATCGATTCTACCAATGAGATCATTGAGTTGGTCAAAGTTGGCTTTGCGAAAGTTAAATTTTCGCTTCGTTAAAAGATCGGGATTATGATGTTCGCTAGCGTAGGCGAAGCTAATAGAGATAGGAGGGTGATAATTGTCAAGTCTAGTCAGGAGGTGACTACTTACTGAGACAACGGAGTTATCAGCGTCAGACGTAAAAATGAGATCTAATTGTCTTCCCAGGTTATTCTTGACATTGCTCATCTGAACAAGACAAGAAGCCTGAAGTCGGTCAGTAAATAAAACTTCTTTTTCAGAGGTGGCATTTATTGCAATAAAGAATATCTCATTCTCAGATTCGGACCATTCCAACCGAGGTAGATTGAAGTCACCTACAAGTATGACGTCGTCCTCGGGATTCATAGAATCGACAACGAAGTCAACTGCATCAGCGAGAAGCTGATATTGAATTGTGGGTTGGGACGGAGGTATATAGCAGCATAAGATATATAGGTAACGTTTGTTTAAATTGATTTTAACACATACAAGTTCAAGATTAGAGATATTTGGGATATTAAATAGAGAAGAGTCAAAATCAGAGTGCAGAGCTAAAAGTACACCCCGGCCAGTAGGGCTTATGTCAGAGGAGTCATTATTGGAGTGAGGTTCGCAAACTGGAGTATCGCTCCGAAAAACATTATAATCAGAGGTAAAGAGTTCATTGTTAGCAATGTCTTGGGAAAGGTTAGTTTCGGTTAAAGCAAAGACATTATATAGGGAAGCTTTTGAGAGTTAAGGTAAACCTCCGAAGTTTTGGTTCGAAGCCCTCTGACGTTTTGATAATAAATTGATAGGCATTGAGGGGTCGTATTCTTTATAGAAGAAAGTTGAGTGATGGGGTCGGGAATAATTTGCAAGGACGAGAAGTTGTTAGTTACGAAAAAAACTGTTATGGGTTGCTTGAGATCTTTGTAGATGTGCGATTCGCCTTGAATTCAGGTATTTGGCGTACGCTGACAGGTCATTTGAGACTTGAAGAGGAGATAAGTTAAAACATTCATGATATTGAATAAAGATTTTTTTGAGTGCAAGAAAGTCGCAAGGAAGCCCGTCCTTGGAAATTAAAAGCTCAAGATTGGTTTTTGTTTTTCCGTCAATACAGATGTATTCTGGTTTGTCATGTAGGTAAGCTAAATACAACCGAACGTTGTCGTATGTTTTAAGATCACGGAGACGAGACATTATGTAACGGCCATCCTCACTTTCTGAAAATTGTTGAGTTAGCTTAACAACAGGGGGTAATAAAGGGTCGAGAAATGAAGGTTGAGTGGCAATGGAGGTAGAAGAGGAAGAAGATGATACAGGTGATACAGTAGCTGTATAACTCTGGGATGGGGAAACAGGGGCAGAGACTGTAGTTAAATCAAAAGAGACTCGTTTAGAGGAAGCAGTAGTTGTGGTAGTGGTGGAGGAGTAGGGTGACGAAGATGTGGCAGGGAGGGATTTAAAAAGAGGCGGGTGAGGAGTAGTAGTTGTGGTAAGAGTAGAGTCTGGACAAGAAGTTTGAGAAGGATTGAGTACGTGTGAATAAATGAAGTTCGTGAATTTAAGAGTAGGAGATTTGTTAGTTAAGGATGATGAAAAAGAAGCAGGAACAGTATTTAGATCGAGAGGACATGATGTTGCAGATGTTATGACATTTGAAACAGAAGTTATTTGGGGAGATCGGTTAGGAGGACTGGAGGAAGGTGTTACACTTAGAGTGTTATTAGTAAAAAATGGGCGAATCATATTAAAGTTGGGATATCTACCCATTTTAAAATTCCAATTGGAATCATGTTTAGGTCTTTTAGCATAAAATAACTTAGAGCTAACGGGAACGTTGTTCTTTAGGCGGTGAAACTCTACTCCATTGTGAAAGGAAATATCAGATCCAGGGGAAAAAAACATCCAGTCGTATTTCCTGGGGAGGTGTGCGATAAATGTTGAGTAATTTTTCTCTCGAAAAATCTTCTTGAACCGTGCTTCTCGGATTTTATAGTTGACTAGGAACCAGTTCGAGATCCATCGCTCATCAATCAGCTTGGGTAGGCCTTTAATGATATATTTCACTGTATCGTTTGGCTGTCCCGGAATGGAGGAAGAGGAGCTTGTAGGTGCTTCAGAATCAGTGTTCGTAGTTTTCACGGTGACCGAAACACCACTCGGCGAATCACTGGAGTCATGTGGTACGTCCGAAGTGTTAAAATTGAAATCAGTTTGAGTGTGAGTAGATGAGATGAGATGAGATGAGACATAATGTCTATTCAGATACGATAGGTTTAAACAGACATAATTCTAGAACCTAATGTTTTTTTTATAATTTAGCACATCCAAATACATCTTATTCCTCTGTTCTGCAATCCTTGTAATCTTTCTGACATTTGAATTGATCCTAAAAATAGTATTGTTTAACAATATTCAAAATGTGGTTTAATCATTACATTATAAATTTTTATTGCAACAAACCATTGCTACTCTCTTCTTTATTCTCTGGAAAAAAAAAACAATTTTTTTTTAACAATTAACAATTTTATTAGATTTCAATTGTTTCTTCATTAATTAGCCCTATCACGAATTCTATCGTAATCGGAAACTTGTTAGGGATCCCCAAAAAAAAAAAAACACCATCACAGAATCCATCGTAGTGGGAAATTTCATACAAATTGTCAATACGATTACGATGGAATTCATGATAGGGCTGAATACTAATATTTTGAACAGAATTTCCATTTTGTTGCTTTTGTATTTGGAGTAATCTTCAGTTTATTAATTCTAAATTAAATTTTAATACTTTTTTAATCTACATTCAGTTCATTGATGCACTCCTCCATGGAACTTCCGGAAATCTAAAACAGAGTTTCATCCCCAAACAGTCTAGCTTTTGCATGTCTGAGTACACTTTCCAAATCGCTAATAGCTAATATAAATTATGAAGAGAAGAGTCCCCAACACTGCTCCTTGAGCTACACCCAGATTAACAGTCAGAACTTCAGAAAATTCATTCGACACTTTGGTTCGCTGAGTTCTGGTTGATAAATAACTTGAACCCGGTACGATTGTTCCAAGATTTAAATTTAACAAAATTCTTTCTTTTTACACATTCTGAGCATACCAAGTAGCTCCTTTTTTTAAACATACACCGTGATTTGCATAAGATGCATAAAAAGGATAAAGAGTGTAGTTTAAAATAAGACAAAAGTCGTATGTTCAAGAGAGGGTCTATTTACCCCCACCTTGTCGAAAGGGGTAATTTTCTAAAAATGTACTAATGTAAAATAGAAAATAAATATTTAGACCTGAAGTCATTGAGAGACCACAGAATTTTGAAAACTAAGCAAAGCAACGGAATCATGATTTTTCCCTACGAATATAATGCAATCATATTCTAGAACAGTTATCAATTTTTAAATAAATCAATTTAAGACCAACTTTTAAAATTAAAAAAAATAATCTGATTAATGAATTTTCTTCAAGGAAATTTTGGTCTTTTCATCAGTTTTCCTTTTTTTTATTTCCAGGAAGTTCTTGTACTTTTAGATCTGGTTGGTGCTGCAAATTCGAAATTCTACAATTTCTACCCAAACACACAAAATCTTCATAGTTCATTAATTGCAATTGAGAATTCTCTGAATAAACAGAAACAACTGGAAGGACACAATTTGATGTTTATGAGGAAATATGCATCGGGTTATGTTGACGATGATCACCGTCCATTTTTACAACAAAGTATTCAATTTTTATTTTTCAGTTCCTTAAAAAACAAAAACAGGTTGACAAATTAAAAAAATTATTACAGATGTTCCAGTTCTTCATTTAATCGCGACACCATTCCCCAAACAATGGCATACGGCTGATGACAACGCTGAGAACTTGCATTGGCCTTCAATTCGTAATTTCAACAAAATTTTAAGAGTTTTTGTTTACGAATACCTTAACAGACACACTGAGAACGTGAATTACAGAGCGTAGAAATCCGTATTTTTTTTTTTTATTTTTATTTTTATTGAAATGTTTTATTATCTCTTTACAACTTATGTTAACTATTAAAACAAGATTTGTATGTTCTAAGATTTTTAACGCCTCTTTCTACCCACCGATGTCTTTTTGCTGGGCGCTCTCTGACCTTGACCACCTTTGGGCTTTTTAGCAGCTTTACGACTACCCTTACCACCGCCTTTTCTTTTTTTATTCCTTTTACCACCTTCTTCGGTTTCCTGATTATTTCTTCTACAAAAAATAAATATTTTACATTATTTAGTAACTTAGAATTTTATTCAAAATTTTCAAACTTACTCAGCTCTGGCTTCGCTCTTTTGCAACGAAATAGCCTTTTCAACATCGAACTTCGGCTTCTTGTTCAGAACACTCTTGATAAGATCTAAGTTGGCTTCTTTTTCAGGTACGTCACTCAAATGTGAAGCCTTTCGCTTAGCACCGGGAATAAGCTCTTTGACACCAATGCCGCGGGCTTGTTTTTCTTTGGGAAGCTTATCTTGGAATTTACCGACTGACGCTGTCGACGATTTAGCCACAGTAACGGCTGTCAATAGCTGACTAGACGAAGCTGCTTCTGCTCCAAGATAACCCGAACGAGGTACTTCTTGTTTTCTGGCGCGAACAATGTTCTTCATGCGCTGAATTTCGTTTTTGGCTACCTTTTCACTACGCAGATCAATCTTTTTTTGGAACATGTCAGAGTCGGGGTCGACATTCTTGGGCACTTCCAATACCCAGTCCCTTTGTTTTTCTGCATCGGCTCGCTTGAAACCGTATGTCGGCACCCATTTCTAAAAAATAATAATTTGAAATACATACATATGTATATAGGCCAAGATAAATGAAAAAAGCATACAAAATAATTTCTCATACATAAATATATACAGACATGTACATCTTAAACGAAAATATGTTGGTGGCATGCATGCTACTGTCGATACTTCTATTTTCTATTGCATGCCCACAGTATGGGGAGAAATTATTTAAAAAAAAAAAAACAACACAAACATATATTTGCCAGTAAGACCTAGGGTCTTATAAATTAGGCAATGTTAGAAGGAATAGAAGGATAGGATAGATTTTTGTTGGCACAGTGGACTGAGAAATAAGGTTTTGATTATCTCATTAAATCCCAGGGGTGGCGTTCAGTTGAGGGAATATAGAAAAGAATGCTGCCTAGACTGGGGCTCGAACCCACACATCCAGGTTAGCAGTCAAGCACTACTTCCACTGCGCCGGGGCCACCCCCAATATTTTTTAGTTTACTTTAAAAGTGTATTTGTATTCACTTTATTATTTTCTGATTGTTCGTATAAGATTTGCAATCGATTTTTAAACATCGTGATCAGATTATGGCAGACAAATTTCGCTTATTTTTGCAACCAATTTTAATATAATTTCTCAAAAAGTTAGAGCAGTCTTTGCGAGCGCAATGGATCCACTGAGATCCATTGCTTGACTTGAACAAATTAGTTGTTGATTAAAAATAACTTTTAATGGTTTTTAGACCACAATTATTATTATTGGCGTTGTTATTAAGTTCAAATTGATTGACATTTTAAACAACGCTCATCCATTTCTGACCTATATTTTAGGTCTCTAATTGCCAAGTTAGTTTAAAATCGATTAAACCGTACAGAATAGAGTGAATAAAAACGTTTTAAAATTAAAACTTACGTCCAAAACTTCATCAAACACTTTCTTGTCCTTCTTCTTCTTCTTGATACCCTTTTCCTTTGCAAACTTCTCCCATTTAGTGAGTGGTTTTGGACCAGGTGGCTTTCGCAGACGAGGTAATATTGTTGTAGGAGCCGGTAATTTAGCAACTATACATTCGTCAACACGTTCTGTTGGTAATTCCCAAATCGCATTGATCAAAAGTTGTGTGTTGTCCCTTGTCAGGTTTTTTAAATAGTTTTCTTTATTATTTCTAAATTGAAAGTTTAATAGTAAATTAGTCTCGAAATTTTAATAAAAAATTAAATCATACTTCAAATCTTCTTCATCCAAGTCATTTGGATCAGAGCACAACATCATTCCTACATCCAGGCGAACTTCTAAATGTTTTTCAACATTTATTGGCTTGTATTTGTCTAATTCACGTTGTTGTTTTTCCAAAACTTCTTTTACAATATCCATTTCTGTTTTTATACGCTTTTCAATAATATTTTTATAAAATTCACATAAAACTTTTTGCAAGCGTGTAAAATATTTTGGAGTAGGCAAGGCACACGTGCTTTGTTTACACGTCAAAATTGAAGTTTCTGCCGAAACAATACGAATGGGCGTGTTCAGAGTCAGACAAAATAAAATTTATAACACGGCTTTCACACTTTGCAATATTATTTTCCAATTTCGAAAAACGTTGGTGAGGGACATGTGGTGGCCGTGGTAGAAAAGAGAAGGGAAGATTAAAAATAGCTAAAGTGTAAAAGCAGCATAAACAGCGTTTAAACGATGACATTTCAATTTACAATTTTAAAGGACGACGTTTCAAGTAGCTGTGTGACTTACTGGCTGAACAGAATAGAATGACGGAACTGAAGACGCAGACGGAACTGGAAGAGCTGTCAAAAAGTGTCATACGTTATTTTTTTTACCTGCCCACAATGCGGCTGTACAGCTTTGAAAGTATTTTGAAGAAAAACAAAAGAATATTCTTGTGTACAAGCTCAGAATTCACATTTTTTGTTTCCAATAATTTTCCTTTTAATAAATATTTTTTTTCCCGATACAAATAACCACAATATTTTTTTCCGACCCAAAAAGTTGTTTTTTTTCTTCATACAAATTGAAACGTCAAAAGTGCCGTACGTCAGCCAGTATAACTGGCTGAACAGAATGGTGACGCAGACGGAAACGGAGACGGAGCCGGAATAGCTGTCAAAATATTGAATACACGCAAATTCAATGTTGCGAACACAACGGAACGTAGACGCATACGGAGACGCAGACGCAGACGGAAGAGTTCACCAACTTTTAACTTTTGACGTACGGCACTTTTGACGTTTCAATTTGTATGAAGAAAAAAAACAACTTTTTGGGTCGGAAAAAAATATTGTGGTTATTTGTATCGCGAAAAAAATTATTTATTAAAAGAAAAATTATTGGAAACAAAAAATGTGAATTCTGAGCTTGTACACAAGAATATTCTTTTTTTTTTCTTCAAAATACTTTCAAAGCTGTACAGCTCCATTGTGGACATGTAAAAAAAATAACGTACGACACTTTTTGACAGCTCTTCCAGTTCCGTCTGCGTCTTCAGTTCCGTCATTCTATTCTGTTCAGCCAGTTAACTGGCTGAACAGACCAGACGCCCGTTAGAGAACGAAACGGCTACCATCATGAGCAGCGACGCTTTCGAAAAAAATTGAATACAATGGAACGCGCGTTCCTGTCAAAACAGCGGATAAAAATGGTTGTTTTTAATTGATTTTGTAGTTATTCTTAAACTTTTACTTTGCAGTTTTATTGTGAATGTGTATTTTTGCATTTTTAAAATAAAACAGATAATATGGAAAGTTCCGAGATGCCATGCCGTAGCTACTTTTTGTCTTTATCTGTCCAACGATGCGCGTAAAAAGTTAACCAATGTCTAGCCTCACAGCTCGCGGCCGCGGATCCATTATATTCACTCAAACGAGTTTAAGTTTATATGCATTTTAACTTTGACAGGGGTCTTTTCAAGTGTCGCGCGATTGAGCGCGCTTCTATTCTGTCTAGCAAGAATTAGTTGCAAAGTCTAAAGCACTGATTATAGGTCAGCCAAAACAAAAGAAACAGAACGAACGAACAAAAATATAAACAAAAGTTTATGCTCATTTCAAAAATTCAAATAAACATCGAATTGCCAGAAAAAAAAAAAGATTTGGAAAGAATAATAAATTCAGCGGTATTCTGGTAATTGATTACCAAGGTTTAATAAACGTAAATAAAGTGCAGTTTAAAGTAAAATGGTAAGTTATTCCTTTTTTAGTTTATTGTGTATGAAGGTAGATTCACGTACATAAGTAAAGCCTTAACTACATTGGCCACTTTTTGCAAAATTACAAAAGTAAAAATCTTTTTTTCCAGCTAGCGAAGTTGTTTTGTGAAAAAGAATATACACATTTATATTAAAAAGATGGATACAAACCAATAGCTTTTTTGCATTAAATTAACCGCTGATCGGAAAAGGTTTTCATATTTTTTTCTGTTAAGAAAAAATGCACTTTTAATGTTGCATTTTTTTTGCTAAATATAGGTACCTATCCCATAAGGGATTTCTATGAATAGGGTTCCAAATAAAGGGCAAAGATGTATTTTCGAAGTTTATTCTGAAATTCATGGAGTTATTAGAAGACCGTTTAAGTTGCATCATAATTCAAGCGCAAACAAAAGTGAGCAAATAGGTAGCTAGTTCTTGTTGAAGAATGCACGGTATGGGGTGCGTTGGTATGAAATTCTTTGATACGAAAGTAGGTTAATAATCGCTAGTCCCTGCTTTTTTGCGAAGGCTTCAATTTAACTTTAAAAACCGTTAAAAAAATTATAAAGTTTTAAGGCGCGAAACATTCGGTGTGAATCTGGGACGACCGAAGAATGTTTTAAGATCCAAGCGCAAATTATAGCCATTTTCAAGAAGCTGACCATGAATATTGTTGATTTTTGAAGAACGAACCCCAAAACGATTTGTTCATTTTTACAGGTCAAATATATTTATCTTGCTTTATTCAATGCGAATTCATATTTTTTCTCTACGTTTTGTTGGTTTTTCTCATTTTCTTCATTGCTTTGTCAATTAGTTATTACGAATAACAGGTATAGGTACGCTCCAATTATTTTCCGACTCAGGCGAATAGGGTATGAGAACTTAATATAGCCCAATAAGTATTGACAAGAACTAGGCACAGCGTTTACTTTCATCAGTTTGAATAATTTGGTTTGCTAACAAATTTTTTATTTAAATTTAAAATTACAAAAATATAAAAATCGTATAATTTGTACAAATCTATAAGTTAATCTCACAATAAGTATTGACAAGAACTAGGCACAGCGTTTATTTTCTTCAGTTTTAATAATTTGGTTTGCTAACAAATTTTCTATTTAAATTTGAAAAATTACAAAAATATAAAAATCGTATAATTTGTTGTAATCTATTAATTAATCTCACAATAAGTATTGACAAGAACTAGGCACAGCATTTATTTTTTTCAGTTTTTATAATTTTGTTTGCTAACAAAATATTCAGATGACTGAAAGAGACAATAACAATAAAAACTAATCGACATATAATACAACACACCGTTGCAGTATGTAAGCTGCATAAAATAGTTTCCAATCTCCAGTCCACTAAAAAAGTAGAAATTTGAAAATGCCGATGGAATGAATATCTGTGTTCCCAAAACAGCATAGAGACGCTGCTGATTTGCCGCACTGAGCTTTTGTGCCACATTCGTTTTATAAAAATTCGAACCAATGGTATACTTCAAGAGTTTCTCCAATATCAAACAAGCTACATTCAGAAGGCTCCATATAAGAATATTCAAATAATAACCATGCCAAATGTATACAAAGAAAAACGTTCCCAGCGCTGAGAAGATTTTTCTCAACGACGAGGAATTTTTAGTGCAGAGTTCAGCGTAGATGTGTTTAAAAAGAAACTCATAAAGTCCTTGGTCGAAATGTTTCCACATCTCTGAGTAGAAGTTTATGTACCCAATACATTTTGGTTGATTTGGTGGATTGAGGCCATCGAAGGAGGCAAATGCAATGCCAAGGCCGTAGGTTATTATATAGAATATATGAAAGAATTGACCCATAAAATAACCGAACGCATAAAGTCCATATGAGTCGCCCAACAGCTTAACTGCATCAATGTCCTTTTCCATGTAATGAACATATATAAAGTGTAGGGCCAAGTCAAGTGCAAAAAGCCAAAAGAAGACTTTAACAAGTCTCTTTAAAAGGAGTATATAGCGGTTATCTTTAGAGGGTTGTTCTTTTCTATACGCGATGTAACGATCGAACATCATGAAAGGTCCATGGACAAACACCGGAAAGTAAACTGTGTAGCCAAGAAAGTTATTCAAGTTGTAGGCATCATTGTGCTCATCCTTGATCTTACCAAGGTTGAAACTAAGGCATTTAAGAACACACCATGCCAGGGATATAATCAGTTCGTAGTACTCTCGATAGCCAAGGAACTGATAGAGCTCATTGCTATTCTTGATGAAGTTTATTCCACACATCCAACTTATTGCCACAATCCATGTAATAGCTTTAGATCGATTATTTAATATCATATAAAAAGATAGTAGTTCCAGAATAATCACTAGCAACGATTGTACTTTGAAAGTGGTAACCAAAAACGCAAGTCCAACGCATATATGTGCAATATTTCGTCTGATTGGTTTCAGTATTCGACAGCATTCGCAAACAAGTAGATGGATTCCATACCAATGTGCGTTCTTCCAGAGAAAGTCTTTAAAATATTCGAATTCATCGTTTGTGTTGTCCTGCGGTCGACCAATCCATGTCCATCCTTGATTGAATTCTACTTTGGCAATTGATAAGACTGTATCTTTTTTATTATAGAGTTTTACTAATCCGTGGGCAAGAAATAAAAGATAGACGCCTAGGTACAAAAATGTTTCGTACTTGGAAAGTAGCATTTTTGGCGAAGCTTCGAATTACATAGCTAATAATAATAATAATTTAAAAAACACATTTAGAAGATCAGTTCAGCCCGTTATATATGGTTTTTAACTATTTTAACAAACAAAATTATGTTTTTTCAATTAAAATTTTGCCGAACAATTTTGTTTATAAACAGAGAAACGTCAGCTGGGACAGTTCTTTAACTATGGTGCTGCTTCCAAGCTGTGAAAGATGAAACATGCAAAAATCTAGATTGGTCATAATGGCCGCGTTCGGGGGGTACACAGATAGGCTATCTGATGTCGTTTTTCTTTTGCAAATAGGGATTTTGATCCCGGATCATGAATTTTCTTGGCAAAATAAAACGCAGATTGGATTTGTTTTTTGTTTGCAAATAAATGTATGTGTGGGACGTCAAATTTAATTTTGTCAAAAATAATTTTAATTTAATAAAGCAAAAAATAATTTTGATAGGCAAAGAATCAAAAACGGAATGCAAATGAAATAGAAAATCACAGAATCACACAAAAGCACACAAAATGACGTTTTATAAATAGTGTGTGTGCAAGTGCGTGTTTCATGTAGGTGTAAATCTCTCTTTAATTCGGGATCAGAGATTTTGATCCCGAATTGTCAGGGATTGATTTTTTTTGGTTGAATGTAATGCAAAAACTTGTCCGGGATCAAAATCCCTCACAGGGATCAATTTTTTTTGGCTGAAAGAAAAACGACATGAGATCACGGTACATATATTAAAGCCTTAACTACATTGGCCACTTTTTGCAAAATTACAAAAGTAAAATATTTTTTTCCAGCTAGCGCAGTTGTTTTGTGAAACAGAATATACACATTTTATTTTTAAACCAAAATTTAAGCTTTCTGCATAAGTTTTCCTGTAAGAAAAACTATCCCAAAATGACCGCCGTATAGTTAGCAGCACTAAGTGAGGAATTTCAATTTTTTTTGATTCCTATAATTTGGAAAACCATTTTCAGAATTTGGAAAACCTTAGTTAATTCGTTATTAAAAATTAAAGGTTAGGCGTATAGTTAGCAGCACATAGAAACAAAGCTATGGTTTTTTGGTATCAATCGATCGGGAATAGTTTTTTGAAATTTGGAAAAACATTTTTAGAATTTGGAAAAGCATAGTTTAGTAGGTAATTAACAAAATGACAGTTCTATAAACAATTACAATTAACGCAAAACTTAATGTAACGGAGCGTAACGTAATAAAAAAAATTGAAATTCCTCACTTCGTGCTGTTAACTATACGGCGGTCAAAAAGGGGTCGCAATTCGGCCAAAAGTCTTAACTACATTGGCCACTTATTGCAAAATTACAAAAGTAAAAATATTTTTTCCCGCTAGCGCAATTGTTTTGTGAAAAAAAATATACACCAAAAATACTGAATATAAAGATATGAATCTTACGTTTCACCCTTCAAAACCCATTTGTTTACATTGTTGTATTTGTAATTCAATTTTGTCTCGATGAATAGATGTGAAATCTAACAACAATAGCCGCGTTTTAGTTTCTACGGATCAGGATCATATTTTAACACGAAGTACAAAAACGATTCGGGATCAAGCTCTCTATCTGGATCTTTTTCAAAGATCCAAACTTTAATTCTTACTGTCGCGGGTAGATGGCTTTTATGGTAAGGTAGCGTTAATTGCAGTGTAAGGAAAAGAGACAGGAAATATAACACTGCTGTCTTTGTGAACCGTGTCGTTTTTTTTCAAGGGATGATCCTGATCCAGATCCGTAGATAATAAAACGCGGCTAATATAGCAGGGTGGTGTAATGATGGATTTACATGTATCTTCATCTGCAAACATCAAGAAAAGTAGAGCGGGATAGAGTGATACCAAAAAATCGAATGTGTGAAAGAGCACCACCATGAAGATGAACATGTTCGTCTTCGTTATAATCTTCGTCTGCGTTCCTATAATCAAGATCTCTGCATTTTGTTCTTCTCTCTCTATCCAACAAACACGCATTTTATATTTTGTATCCCTTATTTTTTGCAGAACTTGCATGAAGATACATGTAAATCCAGCATAAAGATAAATTTTGTGAATGTGTGAGTTTTATACCGCCATTTTTACACAAACTCTCATTTTTATCTGATAGAGCCTGTAGGCAAACTCAAATGACAGCCGAGGATTCATATCTTTACATTCAGTACTGCTTTTACACACTTCCAAATTTTCGCAATTTTTTTTTTGGTTTGCTTCTAATTGCAAAGACGCTTTTACACACTGCAAAATTTTAAGGCAATTAACTTTCCGCAAGTAAAAGGTTTCATCTATCTGCACTCTTTACTCCACTTCATTAAGCGAAGTTCACAGAGTAAAGTACGAATTGAAATAAAACATACTCGAAAAATAACGAAAACCAAAAAAAAGAATGGCCGATAACGCTGCAATTTGTTCAACCTCAGCAATTTCATCTACCCCGTCCACCACATACGTCCCTCGCTAACCCAGCGTCTCCATTAGCAATCTTCGAGGCAATAAATTACTTTCCTTATTGCCATTGCCTTGAATATTCCATCAACCAGGCAATAAATTTTGACGTTTCGTCTTTTACAAAATGGTTTCTCCATGATTTTGAATAATTTCTCCTTCATTTTGAAACAAAAAGTGAAAATATGAATAGAAGTGACCACAAATTAGTGAATTAAAATTTTATATTATCAAAAACAGTAAATTTAAGCAGTTTTTGTCGCGATTTCTATACCTAAAGTTTTTGACAAATGGAATTGCCTGGCCATGAAATGCTCCACCCAAGCAACTAATTGCAATTGATATTGAAATTGCCATTGCCTCAAATATTGCCAATGGAGCCACAGCGTTAACGTGCTTAGAAGTCGCAAGAGAATTTTGCAGTGTGTAAAAGCAGTCTATCTTTAATATTTGTATTGATGTATTTTTTCACTTTTTTGGCCAGGCTAAAGTCGCACAGCGGCAACCGTTCTCGGAGTTCACGATCTGAGATGCAGGCGGCGTGTTCAACAAAAAAAATCTGAATTTTCTATTGAACGCGGCCCTTTTCAATTCTCCATTTTCTCTACTATACGTCAACGTAACTCCGTGTCGTCAGGAAAAACAAAAAATAATCTCAAGTTGTTAAAAAATTAATAATTTTTATATATTACGCTAAAAATGTCGAGACAATCATCTCGGTTAGATACAAAAAAAGTGGTAAGTGTTCTATAGATTTCTTTAGTCGTAGATAGCATATGGTAGGTATTTTGTTATTATAAAACTGTAGAAAAGACTGGTCACCCTCATCGGCTTACTTCGATTTTCTAGTGAACTGAACTGCCTCCTCCCACATTCTTGGATTATATTTCGTGTAAAAATAAATATATATATTTCAAAATGGAGAGCTCGACAAACAACGATCAGAGCCAAAGTAATCAAACACAACAACAGCAACAAATAAGGCAAATATCTCAAGGTGGACAAACCGCACAGCTGCAGGTCATCCCAGTGATGCCGAATGCTGGTGGACAATTGATTCTAGGCCAACAAGTCCACCAGGGCCAGCAGCAACTCATCCCATTGCAAGGTCAACTTATGCTTCAATCGGCTCCCCAACAGACGTCACAACCGGTCCAATTGGTGCAGCTTCCGGACGGCCAAACTTTTCTCTATCAACCAGCAATGTCTGTGGACGCTAATCAATCAGCGGCGGCTTCCAATCAACCGCAAATCATCAACATCAACGGGCAATTAATTCAAATTCCCTCTGCCAACACACAAAACATGGCAAATGCTCAGCCACAGATCATAGTGATGCCCCAATCGGCTGCGAATTCTGTCAACTCGAATAATTTGCCTCAATCAGCCACGGCCTCAACTAACACTAACTCTCAACCCATTGTGGAGACACAACAAACTACGAACACGTCCTGCGTCGGTACTATAACGAATTCCGCAGACGAGGAAATCAAACCGGACGTAGAAGAGGAACCTCTTTACGTGAATGCAAAGCAGTACAAGCGGATTTTAATACGAAGGCAGGCTCGAGCCAAGCTTGAGAGCAGAATACCAAAAGAACGTTCGAAATACCTACACGAGTCGCGACACAGGCACGCTATGAATCGTGTAAGGGGTGAGGGTGGCCGGTTTCATTCTACACCTGGGGTTCCTGAAAAGCACAGCAGTTCCCAGTCTCATCACAACTCGCGTTCGATGCCCAGTCGTCCGATCACACAACCGAAGCTCATTGCACCACACCAACATCAATCGCCCACTATAACGATTACTGTTATAAAATAGATAAATTAAAAAAAATAACTTTTATAACCAATCATAGCTTTAAGAATAAAAATGTGTCCTAGTTTGTATAATATTTTGTGTAAAATTGTTTTTTTTTTTTCCTATTTTCTCCTCATCCCTTTTGACAGAACGCCGAGTTCCTTACGCTTTCTTATGGAGCTTTTGTTACGCAAATGTTACGTGACTATGAGAACGTCGACGATGTTAACAAACACCTCGAAAGGATTGGCTACAACATGGGTATGCGCCTGATAGAGGATTTCCTCGCTCGCACTTCGGCTCCTCGGTGTCTAGAAATGCGTGAAACAGCTGATCGGATTCAGCATGCATTCCGCATCTATCTAGGTGTCCAACCTACAATATCTAATTGGTCAGCGGCCTCAGATGAGTTTTCTTTGATTTTTGAAACAAATCCTCTGACAGAGTTTGTAGAATTGCCACCAGATTTGACCAATTTGCGTTACAGTGCGATCCTGTGTGGTTGCATAAGAGGTGCACTCGAAATGGTGCAACTAGAAGTTCAATGTTGGTTTGTGCAGGTTTGATAAGAGTTTTCTACATTTTGTGTATTCTGTTCTAATTGAAATGAAATTTTAAGGATCAATTGAAAGGAGATAATCTCACCGAGATTCGAGTTAAATTTATTCGTCGTCTAGAAGATGCAATCCCAGCTGGCGAGGACTAAGAGAAAATACTATAAATTTACAAAATAAGTAGATACGTTGTAAGGCATTTCTTTATATCAAATGGCATTGATTTTGATAAAAATGAATAAAATTTATTTTAAATTAATCTACCACAAAAAATTAAATTTTTTTATTTTTTTTTATCTAAAACAATTTTTTTAATTTCGCATCAAACATAATCAGCCCAAAGCTAAATGAAAATTCCCGGGAAAATGTTTTCCCGAAACTTTTGTTTCGATACAAAGTACTTTTGGCATCGATACTTTTAGTTTCGATACCAAGTAAGAATCGAATAAAAGTATGTACTTTGATCGAATGGAGGTATCGCCTCGCTTCAGTGTTTTTTTTTTTTAGTTTACAACTCTCAGCAATTGTCAATAGAAGGATTTAAAATAAAAATAATTGTCCATCTTACAGTCAGTTTTAGTCATTATGTTTCACATTATAAAGTTAATATATGTAAGTTAAAATGAAATATGGGTAGTTTTTTTTTTACCTTGGAATCATCGCTTCATGTTTTATCCCTAGCAATGCGATGCATCGAGACTGAGAAGCAAACGTTCTAACTGACAATTTTTGTTGAATAAAGTTTAATGAAAAATTATTGTGTAATGTGGAGCCAGCAAACAGATAGTGTATCTTTCAATTTCTAATGTTTTTTTTTTCATGTTAACATGTCTTTTGAACATTGATATGGTATCGAGGCTATTTTGTTTTTTAATTTAAAATTAGCTTAAAAAATTGGTTAAGTTCCAGTTGTACAATCGTGGGTTAACTGTTAATCCGTGGTTCAGGATTTTTAATTCACTGATTTCAGCGGATTAACTAAGGTTTAGCTACATATGGTTCAGGCATGGTGTTGGCTATTATCACATACTTGAACCTGGACCCATCGTTGAACCTCAGTTGCTCCACCGAAATCGGCGTATTAAGTATCCTGAACTACGGGTTAAATATTGAACCACGTTTTTACAACTGGCCCTTAGTGATATATATATTTAAAAGAATGAAATTAATTGTGTTTTTGCAAAAAGTGATGACGTTTTAAGAGTATGCATGTTTCGAATTTTTTTTTCTCCAAAACTAAGATTTGTTAAAGAAATTAGATGGTTTAGTTTTTTCTAGCTCTCAAAAAAATTTAAGAAGATATTTTTATTAAATTAATCTCGAATTATGTTGATTTTTAACAATTTTTCAAATTAAGCTCAAGTCCCATGTATGTGCATATGTATGTATATTATGATATATATGTATATATGCAGTGTGCTATATTGTTCATTTTTGTATATTAACAAAATACTACCTTTTACTTAAGGCTTATAATACACTTTGAAACTCGAAAAAAAACTTTTACTACAAGAGCAAGTTCGTGCGATCCAGTCGTGCATTTTATTCTTATTTTTCTAGTAACTAATAAAGTCTGATGATGATTTGTATACCCATTTTACCTTTTACTTTTTAAAATCGATTCAAATCCTGTTTTGAAGAGAAAAGTTTTGAATAGAGCGATAAAGTTTCCAAAGATCAGGTTCATTAACTTTTAAACTGAGTTACTTTTGAAAGCTTTATAGATCTGAATCTTTATCTTAACTTCTCTTGTTTCTTTAATATTCCTTTAAAGGGAAAGTTGTGGCGTAGCTTCGATTTCTCTAATTGTATTCAGGTTTCTCAATCCAACCAAAATGGACAAAAATGCAAAAAAAAAGTAGTCGGGGAATTTTTTGCTTATACATAAATCAAAATCTATCAACTAACCCTTTGTTCCTTTGCCAAATGGAACTCAATATTAAATAGTTTTATTTCTCCGGGTCTGGATTAGTGATTGCTCAATGCTTAGTATGCATTTTAAAGTTTATCATACAAAATCGTTCACGATAACATATTTAAAAAAATTTAAATCATAACAAATCTATATAACTTTAATATATTTTTATTGCACATAATAAAATTTGATCCAGCATAATTAACATGTTTATTGCTTATATATTTAAAAGCTTAATAACAGCACTATTTTATTTAGCTTCACAGCATAACAACAAATAAAAATCTATTTTAGTTTAGTTATAAAGAAAAAAAACAAAAAATGCGTACAAAATATAAATTGCTGAGGAAGGCATATTTTTATATAGACAAAGTAAAGCATTAAAATGCACATATTTGGATATATATTATTCTCACTGCTCATATAATATAGTTTATGTATACATATGTTTAATATTGATAGTATGCACTTTCTTCTTTGGTTGTTTGCTAATATAGATGGGTTGGAAATATTAATTCGATGCTACACCACTTGCCTGACCTTGATTGGGACATAGCATAAGGTTAATGTTCTTGCGAGTTAGTAATCTTCGAAGAGCCTGAAGTGTTTTCATGCATATTACAACGCAACAGCCATTAGCAACTCCTTCGGCTGGAGATTTGCAAGTACACGATGAATTTTTGGTATTTTCTGTCACTTTTGGTTTAGCAGTCTCATTTGGAACTTCTTTCGAGCAACAACCAGAAGAAGTTTTCACAGTCGTCGGTGCAGGCATGGAAGCGCAAGTTGAATTTGTTCCGGACTGCCTCGGGGGAATTGGTTTTGCAGAACAACAACCTCCACCACCAGTTCCCATCGATGCGAGGTTTTGAATCAACATTGCAACATCTTCAATGTTTTGATTGACTTGGGATTTCTTATCGCCACAGCATCCAGTAGTAACAGGAGGAGGCATATGCATTCCGGTTTCCTTTTCAGTGCAACAACCTCTTGTTCGAGGTGACGGTGGTTGCTTTTTTTGACAGCAGCTGGAAGCTGAAGTTGACGCCAACTGTACTTTATTTGAACACTTTGTAGACACCTTACGATGACAGGCTTTTTCATTTGAACAACCACCCTGGCATCCTTTAGTTTGATCGCATTTGCAATTTGTGCAGCTACAAATTCCAGCATCGGCTGTTATTTGTTTTAGAGTTGTTGGTTTTTCAGGATCACTTATCTCTTCTTCGGCTGGAAATACTTTTTGGTTACCTTCTATTGCCATCAAAATGTCATTCAGCAGTGATTCAGTTTCGAGATCTGGTTCTGGGTACGATGTTTCGGATGGTACAGTTTCCTTTAAGAGAGACTCGAGATTGTCAGTTGAGTTTGTATAACCATTTGCTTCAGTTGTAGAAGTAGAATTTGTGTTGCTGTTGGAATGATCGTACTGAACAAAGTAAGAGTCAATATCCATATTGGTAGACTGGTTGTTGTTATTAATGGCAACATAATCTGAAGGGGCGTTCATAAATGAAGACTGCACTTCTTGGGACTGCATGCTCATATCGAAATTGCCAATGACATTCGTTTCCATTTTAATATCTTCCATTGAATTTTGTGATGGTTGGTATGGCAACTGTGATTCCATTCGCATGATATCTAATTTCTCTGGAGGAAGAACGGTAGCAGCTATGTTGTTTGGATTCGATAACGGTAGATCAACAAAACTTGGTAGTGCTGTTGGAAGAGCAACACATGCTGGAGTAACTTTGGCCATTGGAACTATTGGTTTGGAAGCAAGCACACCTGTATCAAACCATGGCATTGGAATCTCTTCCTCGGACGCATAGGCCAGCTGAAGGGCTTGTGAGGTTTTCTTAGGAGCATAGAGTGATTCCATTGGCTGAAGTTTAGTTTCATCCTCTTCGTTTGATTGTAGCTGCTTAAAAGTATTTGGCTCAGTTTCAATATTATTTGGAAATCCTTCTTTCGACTCGCTTTGCAGGCTCAAATTATCATCGACAAAGCCACAGCTCTCGTTTTCGCTTTGTGAGCACGAATGCGTAAGGCTATTCGGACTATTGCAACGCTTTGACTTGCGTTTGCGCATCTTTCGTGGTTCTGACTGCCTTTGGTGGGTTTTTTTATGTGATTTTAAACTATGCGAGGTGCTAAATGATTTTTGGCAACTATTCTCTTGACAGGGATATGGTCTCTCCCCGGTGTGCGTTCGAATGTGAGTTTTTAAATGATGCGAAGCTGTAAAGGCCTTTCCACAGCTGTCTTCCGGACAGCGATAAGGCCGCTCTTGAGTATGTGTTCGCATGTGCTTTTTCAGATCGCTCAGAGTTGTGAAACATTTCTGACACTGTTCACAGTTAAATGTCTTCCCATTATGAAGGCGCAAGTGAGCGTGTAATCTAGATAGATATTTAAAAAAATGAGTAATACGAACATAAATAATTAATACATTATCACTTATAAAAACTTACCTGTATCTTGTATTGAAAGCTTTATCACATCCTACGACTTCGCATTCGTATGGCTTTATTTTAGTATGTACACGGATATGAATCTTCAAACTATATGATGTTAGAAAAGCTTTCCCACATCCTTCTTCGTTGCATTTAAAGCGATAGTCTCCTAAATAAGTTTAACGATGAAAAAAAAATTAATTATAAAAATTTTATTTAATTCTGTTTGAACACACCTCGATGAGTTTTAAGATGTGTACGTAAGTTTCCAATCGTGCTATAGCTCCGTGTACAATTTTCGTAATTACATCTATAACGACCCAGAAGCTCCGATGGTTCACTATTACTCTACAATGTTTTAAAAATATTAGTATTTTTCAAATAAGGCATTAAAAGAACTCTGTAGTGTCAATTGTATTAATTCGTTAAAAAAGTTCGTTTGCTTACATTATGTTATGCATACATAATTATATAAGTATTTTCTTTTTCTAATATTTAAGAAATATATAATTTTAATTTAAAAAAATCATGCAAGAGCAAACTAATTTCATGCCAAACTGAATTTATAATCGTTAGTTTAATCAAGTTGATTAAGAATATAAATAATGTGGTTGATTCGAGCAAAGATTTAAGAAAGTATTTCAAACTACAGGGTTGGGAAAGTGCATATGAAGATTCTATTTTTTTTTTAAGCGTTTTCTGTTTTCTTTACGATAGATATTTGGATTTGTTTTTGACTAAATACTAGGCAGCGGCTTATGCAATTTTAATGAAACACTGTGAATTGTTAGAAAATTGTTTAAAGAGAATGTCAATTTTAAATGTTTTTTTTCAAACCAATTAACTTATGGAAACAAATAGGTTTGTTTGATGTCAGCCCTGGGGCGCACTGGGTCGCCCTGAAATCGATCTAAAGCGTTTTATGTAGCACTTTTTCGCCCTAGGTTATTTGCACTGTGTTCGATGTGCGTTCGGGGCGAGCTCCGAATGCGCTCTTACGAAACCCAGGGTTTTTTTTCTCAGAGTGAGAATTCAGAGCTATTAAAATTCAAATCAGCTGTTTCCAAATTAGTGCAGTGAATTTTGATGACGAATTTAGATGGTAATTATGAGATATTTTGTGGATAATTGTGTTATTTATTTCTTCCATATAATTAAAAACAAAATGACAAGTCGATGAAAAACGGAAATTAATGAACGATGTGTCAAAAAAATCATGTGCTGAAACTTGTAGCACTGTGGTGTTTGATGTAAAATAGAAACCCGATCAGCCCTGAGTTTTTTGTCAATTGATTGACATTCCCCAGGCCGCCCTGGGGCTGAGGACATCGACAAAAAGCTAATGACTTCCAATTGCACACCTTATATTCGCCTTCAGTTTATTTTGTAATTTCACCATGAACGGATTTACTTTTAAAAAAAGCTTGCAAATTTATTTAGAAAGTCATGGTTACCGAAAAAAACTTTATAACTAAGTTACAATAGACCTATCTTCACCAAATGGCTGCCATAATGTTGATGGCGGCACAACAGGTCATGAAGAACTAGGACCTAGTGACTTACAACTCTCAACCATTCCTGAGATATACTTGGAGGTTTTGTCAATTCCTCGCAAGAGGCAGTAGCTGTTTTATTTTGAAAATTATAAGGTGGCGGCGGGGCTGAAGATCGAACCTAGAACTCCGGCATGACAGTCCATTGCACTAACCATCACACCACAGCTACTACTAACTAATACATACTATGTAGATATATTTTGGAAAAAAAAAACAACATTTTGTTCCATTTTTTTAGGATATTTAAAGAAAACGTCAAAAAAATCTCCAGAAACTAGTATCTTCGTGTGAAAGGGGACTTAGCATTATAAAGTTTCTAATAAAAGTATTTTAATTGACTAAAGTTAAATACAATAAACTGTAATCTTTTTGATTCAAAATGTAATGTAAAACTTTTTATTTAAAGAAAACGACACCTCTTAAATTTAAAATTTAAAAGCAATATTCGATATTTACAGCGTTTTAGAAGTTAAAAAAAAAATGTTATAAAAAAATACATATAGGTATATACAAATACATTATAGGTAGATTGAAATTTGATAGTAATTATGATTTTTTCTGCCCACATACTAAGGACATTTTAGTAGATTTTAGTTCAAAAAAATTAAAACTAAAAAAATGCACACAACACCATCTGCTAAAGTTAGAGAGTGAAAAGTGAGAGATAAACACTTTTTTGTTTTGTTTTGTACCTCGATTGTAAGAGTTGCGTGAGTTGGTGGTTCCGCATTAAACTTGTGAAGTGCACCAGGGTGTATACATAGTGAAATTTCATCAGGCTGAATATCAAGTTCGATGCAACTACATAAAAATCATCGAAGTAAATTTCACTCATTTAAATAAAGTAAAAAAAAAATAAATTAAAAAAAAATACAAATACGTAGATACAGACGAGTCAGCGATAGCAGCAGCATGTTTTATAACTTTTTTGTAGGGATTCTAATGTATCCCTTAAAAACAAACGATAAAATGTAATAAATGGCAAAACGCAAACGTTGTTATTTTAATCAAGTTGTAGGTATTTAATTTGGCAGCACACTCATTAGTTTATAAAAATTAATTAAAATCATTTAAAGGAATAATTAGCAACAAAAACTAAATAAAAACAGTGAATAGCGTTATAAATAGGATGCATTTTTTCTAATCCTATTTTAAGCGGATCGACCGCGAAGTATCGCCCGCGATAATAGTATTAGTTCGCCCCACAAGTAGCTTATGGCTTAAGCAATAAAACAAATAATAATACAAATATATCTTTCGATTAATTGGGAAAGATAAATGATCATCATCCACCCTTAGTGCTTAGTCTAAAGCGTAAGCTAAAAACTCGCTTCTTGAATATTAAATTCAAAAATTAAGAATAAAAATAATGCTCTTCGTTAGTGGCAAGCAAACATGTTGCGTAGGCGAGGCTGCGGACTGCGGCAGCGATTCCCACCTGATAGATACACATTTAACATGGCAAGCTTCTTCATCATCAAAATTATTATTAGGTGTACAATAATTTCTAAGGACAAGACGACACAATCTCTTTCGCATCATCCACTACAAAGATTTTTAATTATAGAATCTTGTTTGTGTTATTTTAGTAAATGGTCAGCTGTAGGAGGCGGGGGAGCTTGCGTAAGCAATGCAACAAAGACACACAACTCTGGGAATAGGGAGTAGATACGAAATGCAAGCGCACACAGTGTACCTGTAGTCCCAACCATCAATTCTTGTCTGGCTATTGCCACTACCGAATTCGGCAGTCGACTGTGGGTCACCGGCGCTATCAAGGGGGGATAAGGCTGTCACAATTCCAGGTATTTGACCACTGTTTGTGACGATGGTGTTGGTGGGTGCCGCAATAGGAGGTTGAACTTGTACCAGCTGGTGATCTTGGAACTCGTATTCGAAATTCAGGCAAATGCCACTATCAGTGTTAGTCATGTATGGCGATGGGGATGATACAAACTGATAGAGGGGCTCCGAGGTTTTTCTATGATAGGTGTCTGTTGAAGAACCTAAATCATCTAAGCTTAAAATATGTGGCACCTGTGACAATTGCTGGTGATCGTGGTCGAGATCGGCAACGTTAAGCATCAGGAGACTGTTGTCTGCGCCGCTGAGCTGGAAGCTTTCAAATGCTGAGTCACTTGAATGTACATCGCTGGTGTTACTGCTGCTGATCACATCGGAATTTTCCAAGTTCTCGATATTTTCCAAATTTGCTTGATCGTCGTCATTTATAAGAAATGATACTGAATTGGTAGCGGAGTGTGGAAGAGTGGAACCAGAGGTCGATATCTGGCCGTCCTCACTTTTAATTTTTTCCACGAGATATAAACACGAAGTGAGCGAAGGAACCGATTCCATTACCAACTCAGACTTTTTTTCCATTTTTATTTCCGTCATTTAATTGACGAACGAACAGATCGATATTATTTCAAAATAAATTCCACAAACCCAAATATATATTCACTTTTTTTTGGGCTGAAAAACTGCGATCGAAAAATGACAAATAAAATTGATCAAGCACTGAGATCGTTTTACTCGATGTATGATGTTGATGGAATATTTTTTTCCGATTTAAGAGAGCGCAGTCACATAACTCCCACACATTTTCTCTTAAAAAAATTAGTTTCAGAGATTGTGAATCTGACTTAAGTTTGTATGTGGTATTCACAATAAATTGTATTTTGCATAATTGAAGTCGCACATAATTTTTTCTTGGTGTCGTTGGATTGTTGGACTTTAGCCTAGTATGCAGCGTATGCAGTTCGAGACAAACCAAATTTTATCTCTACATATTTTTTTCTCAAGATAAATTTTGAAGGTGTAGAGGTACATAAATATGAAATCGAAATGAGAACAGTAGCATAGCTAGAAAATTCTTAGTACGGGAAATAATACTGCAGTATCAAATGCCATTGATATTCGATATTTTTTTGTATAATGTCCTTACTTTGTTGTATTTCCCTGCAGAGTTTTGAAATGGTCGTAACTTCTCATACGTCTAATTTAGGTTCTAGTATTAAAATAACAATACAAAAATAACAAAATTCAGTCTGAAAAAATGTATTGCATTTTTACTCCGAGTATTCATATCATTATACATAAATCATTTCTATAAAATTTAGTTATATTTCGTGCTTGTTCTAAAAAAATGTTGTCGCACCAAGTTGGTGAGCAATAATACTAGTCCCCTTTAAACCCTTGCCTATTAGCTACACCACTGACTCATTTAAAACAGCTGTTTTAATGAATCTGTTCTTTTTACTTACTTTCATATTTAATTTTATATTTTTCAGTCATCGCTCACTTTTAGCTGGCCATAAACGATAGAGCCAAATGTCTCGGCCTAGCCAAATTGCATCGTGTGAATGGGTTCGGCCGAGCCATTTGGACTTTCAGCAGCAGCCAAATGGCTCGGCCTAGCCAAATTGCATCGTGTGAATGGGTTCGGCCGAGCCATTTGGACTTCCACCAGTCCAATTGGCACCAAGCCATTTGGCTCGATCGTGAATGGTCGGCTTAATATTAAAAAACTAAAACGGGAATATAATTTCGGTTAAGAAAATCCTTGAAATTCATAAAACGTCATCATTTGTCCAGAAAAATAATACTTCGAACATTCTTGTCTGGAAAAATTAAGCGGAGACTTTCATATGTACAGTTTAAAATAAAACTTGGAATTTTGCGCGTGAACTGCCGTACTGCTCAAGAAAAATCCGAAACACAATTTGTCTTGGGAAAAAATTTGTATGAGATATTAATTATTTTCCGAACTGCGTACTAAGCTTAACGTGAAATTTTCACACTTGGGTTTTTTTTTAGCTACAGATTTTGATGGCAAAATTTGAAAATTTGCAGGAAATTCAACGTTAAAGCCTAGTGCGCAGATCGCGCTAAAATTTATCTTCCATACAAATTTCCTCCAAAGATAAATTTTAGCGAGGATATTTAGCTAGGCAGTACGCAATTCACGCGCTAAATTCAAAAAGTCTCCACTTAATTTAGCGCGTGAAATAATGCTCAACGTATTCTTTCACAGATAAATTTTGACATTTGTGCTCTTAGCAAACGATTGTAGAGATAAGAATTGTAGGGATAAAATTTATGTCGTTTTTCTTTTGCAAATAGGGATTTTGATCCCGGATCACGAATTTCCTTGGCAAAAGAAACGCAGATTGGATTTGTTTTTTGTTTGCAAATGTATGTGTGGGATGTCAAATTTAATTTTGTCAAAAATAATTTTAATTTAATAAAGCAAAAAATAATTTTGATGGGCAAAGAATCAAAAACGGAATGCAAATGAAATAGAAAATCATAGAATCACAGAATCACACAAAAGCACAAAATGACGTTTTATAAACAGTGTGTGTGCAAGTGCGTGTTTCATGTAGGTGTAAATCTCTCTTTAATTCGGGATCAGAGATTTTGATCCCGAATTGTCAGGGATTGATTTTTTTTGGTTGAATGTAATGCAAAAACTTGTCCGGGATCAAAATCCCTCACAGGGATCAATTTTTTTTGGCTGAAAGAAAAACGACATTAGTTTAGCTTGAACCGCGTATGTACCTGGCTTACCAAACAGACTGTACATGCATCATACTCATTCCGTTTTGAAAAAAAAAAACTATTTTAGCTTTATTGTAAATAGATTAGAATCCATCTTTTTTTTGTTATTGTGAATGTGAGCTCCTTAATTTTGACATTCCTAGTGCAATTCAATTTTGCAAAACACCAAACGAAAACCCATCAAAATAAAAGAAAAGAGTCGTTGGATTGGAAACACGTCACTATAAAAAAAACTTAAACTTGAATCTATTCTATTTAACACAATTTTTTAGTAAATAGAAAGAAAAAACTTGACTAAAATGGAAGCACTCTATCATCAGACAAATAGAGTTCTTCAAGAAATCGAACGAAGTTTCCAATCGTTAGCTAGTGCTCCACCAAATGATTTTTCAACCATTGAAAATGACATTCACATGAAAATAACAACAGTCAATTCGTAAGAATCTAAAATATTATCTTCATTTCTAATTAATTTAAAAAATAAAAATTAAATATGGTTTAGAAATTGCGATCGGTTGGATGTTTTACTGTACAAAGTTCCAGTTACCCAAAGACCAAGTGCAAAAATGCGAATAGATCAGTTGAAATATGATATAAGGCATTTACAGGTTGATATAATTGATTATGAATATAAGAAACCCAATAAATTCGAGCTTATTCTCTACAAATAGAACGCCCTTGAAGTCTGCAGACAAAAGAAACAACGCCGCCAAGTGGAAATGGACGAAAGGGAACAGCTCTTAAATCATAGATTCACCTCGAATCAGGAAACGTGCCTTGACATCGATTTTGCCCTCCAACAAAACACTTCACTGAATAACGCCCATACCGGTGTGGACGAAATGATCTCCACCGGAACAAACATTTTGGGTAGTCTTATAAATCAGCGCGAAACTCTCAAAGGGGCTCACCGAAGAATTCTTGCTATCGGCAGTACCCTAGGCCTTTCAAACCACACAATGAAGTTAATCGAGCGACGATTTGTCGAGGACAAATACGTGATGATTGGGGGCATGGTAATAACCTTGCTTGTTATCATGTTGGTTATTTATTTTATTGTTTTTTAAAATGTTTTATTTAAAGAATACGAGAAAGAGAAATGTGGCTTATTCCAACAGTAATATAATTATTTTTCATACAATTAAGTTTGATTTTTATGTTGGTCTTAGCGATGTCTCGCCTTTTTTATTATTCGGGCGACTTTTGAAGCAGAATTCGAGTTGGAGTTAAGTTTGTGTTTAGCGCTCCCACTAGGTGTAGCTGGGTCCTTGTTACATCCATCTCTAATCGGTGTGCTTGTTTCTCCTTCAGCTGTTTAAGATAATGAGCACGTGGAGCAATGTTGACAAAGAGTTACTGAGTAACTTACCATCGTTTTCGTCTTTTCCTGCACTTTTAATAGACGTCGCACCATCGTGGGCAGTAGTGGTGTTGTGATTGGTAATCTGATTGTCACTTGAGTCTTCGTTTGTGATTGAATCTGACTCGCTTTGTCGTTGTTCCGCTATAAGGATGTTTTTTATTTTTTAATTATTCTTCGAATCATCATCATCTCTACTTACGGTTGCATATAGCCAACGAAGTGATACTTGATTTTGAAAACAATCGTTCAGCTTCTTTGAACTTTCTATTGCGCTTATCAGCTTTTGAGTTCGTTACTTTGTTTGTACCCAAATATCGTTCCCAACCGCGAATGATGTTTCCATACAACTGAGTGTCTTCAAGATATGACCCCTCGAAAGCGTAAATTTGTCGTTCTAGGTTAGCCAATTGTTCCTAACGAGTTAAATAATTTTATTATTTTTTTTTTGAAAATCTAACTGGTAAATAATATATATTTTACCGAAGTTTCAGCTTTCTTTTTAATTAAATCAGCTAATTCGGCACGGGTGTCGAGATTTGATGATTTAGCCGTCATGCTGGCTTTTGATGACTTGCGTTGCTTTGTAGCACTAACATCAGCACTGTTGTTTTTTGTTGTTGGTGAACTCATTTGAACAATATTGTTTAACTATTGATAAAAAAAAATTGTTTAATTAATTTTTGGAATTTATTTAGTGCTCTCTGTTTATTTGGCATACTAACTCAGCGAAAAGTTGTCAAAGTGACGTTGATGTTTCATCATACAAGTGCTGCCAGTATAGTATTCGCGTACAAGTCCGAAACTACCCAAAACTGCCATTTTCTAGCAGTTGGTCAAATCTCGCGTATGCACATTTTGGGTAGAAGAGAGCGCTCGCGAGAGAGTAAATTATTTCCCCTTCTTGCACATTTCTACCCGAGAAATTTCTTAGACCCTGTTTAGATTGGAAAAATTGAGTGCTGACTGGTGAGGGTCGTCGTGTGTAGATTATAAACTTTGAGGTGCCTCAAAATACTTTGATACAACAACAATTTCGAAGTTACGGCCATTAAAACAACAACAAGTGATACTCATTAGTTCGGTTTTTATGTTTTCTTCGCGCTTCACGACACCCTTCACCCCGCACTTCTCTTTCCCACTAACTGCCGTAATACCGGCTTTAATCTTGCCAATCTAAACAGGGTCTTAGGGCAGTAAATTCGAGGTTCGTTCGTGTACTTTCCGGACTAAAGCCTTATAACTACATAAGCCAAAAAAGTGAAAAAGTACAAAAGTGAAAATTTTCAAACTCATTTTGGGATAGTGTTTCTCACTTGAAAACTTATAAAAATGATGCAGAAAGCTTAAATTTTGGTTTAAAAAAAATGGCGTATATTCTTTTTCACAAAACAATTGCGTTAGCGAAAAAAAAAACATTAACGGCCACATTATTCACTCAATACATCCAGATTAAAACTTAAATCTGGGTGTAAATCATACAAATTCAATGTAAATTCATCTGGATTTAAGTTTAAATCTGGATGTATCGAGTGAATAATATGGCCGGTAAACGTTAAAGCCTAGTACGCAGATCGCGCTAAAATTTATCTTCCATACAAATTTCCTCCAAAGATAAATTTTAGCGAGGATATTTAGCTAGACAGTACGCAGTTCACGCGCTAAATTCAAAAAGTCTCCGCTTAATTTAGCAAGCGAAATAATGCTCAACGCATTCTTTCACAGATAAATTTTGACATTTGTGCTCTTAGCAAACGATTGTAGAGATAAGAATTGTAGGGATAAAATTTAGTTTAGCTTGAACTGCGTACTTGGCTTAAGGCTTAAAAATGGCAAATTGTTAAATTTTGAGGAGGGGGGATGAAATTCTCTCAAAAAGAAGGGAAACTGTCCAAAAGTACACGAACGCGCTTTGACCCAAAAATGCTTGCCAGATTTTAAACGTCACCAAAAAGGAAACAAAACCACAACATTTTGGAATATGTTTACCGAAAGTCTTAATTAAAATTAAAGTTAACGAATAAAATTGAATTTAACACACTTTCAATTTTTTTTCAGTGGTATATCAAAGAATACTAGTATCGTCCCGTGGCCAGCAAAAACGGACACACTCTAGGATAGAAAAAACTTTCAATTTCGCAAACAAATCGTTTGAAACCTTTTTTTTTTTAAATATGCACAGTGTTCGATAGTACAAAAACAAAAATGACCCACAGTGTGTAAATGCGTGTCTCAAGTATATTCTGCACATCTCTGCAATTCGGGCTTTCCAAGCATATAAAATTTATCGAAATCGGTCAAATACTTTTTGAGAAAATGGTACCACAAAAATTATTTAAGCCTATTTATATATAGATAAGATGAAAACAAAGAAAAAAATCACAACTAAAAGTAAACAAAGAGCCATTTTGTATATTTGTTGTTGTTCTTTTACTCCATGACAGACCACCGAACTTACTATTTTCTGCCCCAAGAAACTTCTCGGGTAAAAACTGCCAAGAAGGGGAAATAAATTACTATTTCGCGAGCGTTCTCTTCCACCTAAAATTACCCAAAATGTGCATACGCGAACAGGGGATTGGACCAATAAATCTGGTAGAAAATGGTAGTTTTGGACTCGTACGCCAACGCACCTATGTAGTGATTTATCTATGTCGCTGCATTAGACCCTGTTTAGATTAGGAAGATTGAAGCCAATATTACCGCAGTTTGCTGGTAAGAGAGGTGCGGGGTGAACAACTATCGTCAGGTTTGAAGAAAACATAAAAACCGAAGTATTAACTCATTTGTTGTTTTAAGCCTAGTACGCAGATCGCGCTAAAATTTATCTTCCATACAAATTTCCTCCAAAGATAAGTTTTAGCGAGGATATTAGCTAGGCAGTACGCAGTTCACGCGCTAAATTCAAAAAGTCTCCACTCAATTTAGCACGCGAAATAATGTTCAACGCATTCTTTCACAGATAAATTTTCACATTTGTGCTTTTAGCAAACGATTGTAGAGATAAGAATTGTAGGGATAAAATTTAGTTTATCTTGAACTGCGTACCTGGCTTTACTGTGCGAAATTTCGAAATTGTTGTTGGATCAATGTATTTTGAGGCGCCTCAAAGTTTATAATGTAGACACGACGACGCTCACCAGTCCGAAGTAAATTTTCCCAATCCTCGCGTTCAGAAACCTATCCAAGACGGTGTCAACCTATCCAAAAATTTTCAGATTCGTTTGGTTGTTGTTGCATCAGCTGTTTTTTCACAAGGGATTACAACAACACAAAGCTATCCAGATCGCTTTGGATACAATCCTGAACGAGGCCAATCTAAACAGGGTCTTTCAAATCTTGTACTCGACGATTCGTGTGCAGAAGGCCTTAACTTCCCGAAAAAAATTTCTTTCTTTTTTCGGTAAAAGGTTTTACAGCACAGCACTACTCGTTTGTCAGAATAATAGTAAAATAATTTGGCACCACTTATGCTGTCAAAACTCCAAATAATTTTTTGTTTTTGTGTATATATTTGTACTTGTATCCAAAACTCCAAAAACATGAGCAGTTCCAACAAAAAATATTTTGTTCCCAGAGTAAATCAGGTATAATGGTATATATTCTACTTCTTAGTTTGTGACAAACTAGTTTTTGTTTTCTAGTTGGATGCAATTTATTTGAACAAAGATATAACTCGACAGATAAGAGAGAACTTTTTGGGCAACCTTCAAGCTATATCGGTAAGATATTTAAATTACCAAAAAACTAAACCAATGTATATAATTATCGTTAGCCGATTCTATTTGCTAAAATTCAACCAGAGCTAGACTTATTTGTTCAGTCCGCAATATGGCTTGGATCTATGGGAAAACATTGTTCTTCTTTTGGCCAACAACTACTTGTTCTTTCATATGAACCTGAGAGTTTAACTATTACGCGCCTGGGACTACACCTTGCACTAACTGTTCTACCGAAGTATGTCAAGAGTAACGCTGAATACAGACTTGCCAGTAGGGACTGGGTGCGCAAGACTATCGAATGGGGCGAGAACATTGCACTGGTTCTATCGGTTTTGAATTTCTTCCGGTTTCTAAAAATCGGAAGAAAGCCCTCATTGATTGATTATATGCTTGGTCTCGACGTTATTAGCCTCCGAGGTAACCAAAGGAGAGAAATAGGCTATAAGTATCTGACGCGTGAATTGATTTGGGGTGGATTTATGGTAAGCTGGCTTTCTTTATTTCAACCTCGAACAATTTTTTTTTTTTTTTAATTAAGGAACTTCTTGGACTTGTATTGCCCATTATTAATTTTCAAAAAGTACAACGAATGCTTCGTAAAAGTTTTTTTGGATCTTCACCTACTTCTGCAAGGAGTGTACTAAAAGCTCCAAACTTAAATTTGGATACTATCTGTGCTTATTGTGGCGAAAGGCCAACATTGCCACATCATATCGGATGCGGACATGTATACTGCTTCTACTGCATTCAAGCGAATACTCTGACTGACCCACGGTTTTGCTGTACAATATGCGATAGAGAGTGTTCCGATGGCATTTTTCCAGTTAGCAACACTTAACCTATAATTATTCTGATTATTTTTGTATTTTTATAAAAATGTAAGCATTTATTTGATTTTGTAAATAATTTTAAATGCAGATTATGGTAATATTATATATTTAGATTGTCAAAAACTTCAAATAATTTTTTAGCGGTAGTGTCGAAGTTAAGGTATCAAAAGGAGTTAAGGTATCAACTGAGTCATTTGGGCATCTTGTTTTTGGTGTTTGACTCAGAATTGATTAAAGCATTGAATTTTGAAAACAAAACAAGTTCTCACGTAAAATACGTAAAGTTTTATTTAAAAAATTTGTTCTAAAAAAAAACATTAATTTTTTTTCCAAAATTTTGAGTTTGAAATAAGCGCGCGGTTTGTTTAGTTTTTGACCATGTTGCGTTCGGCGATCGAGTTCGAAAACTTGGGTTTTCCATGAGGCCAATATCATAAACAACTCAGCAAAAAAACAGAACTACCGGATCTAACGCAAGGTATGATGTGTTGGACGCAAAAATCAAAAACTTTAATTTGTGACGAATATAAATTAAGTTTTAATCTGGATTTAAATTCTTAAACTGTTCTCCGGAGAGCAGTTTAAATTCTATTGAATTTATTGAATCTGGATTTAACGAGATAATATGGACTTGGACTTAAATTAATTTAAATCTGGATTAAACGAGTGAGGGCCAGTTGTACAAATATTTGATCCGTGGTTCAGGAATATTAACTCACCAATTTCGGTGTATTAACTATGGTTCAACGATGGTTCAGGCATGTAATTGGCTTTTAGTGCATTTTGGAACCTTGAACCATCGTTGAACCTCAGTTAACCCGCCGAAATCGGCGAGTTAAAATTGCTGAACCACGGATCAAAATTTAAACCACGATTGTACAACTGGCACTGAATAATATGACCGTTAACATATGCTTTGTAGAACGATATCAAAAAAAAAATTGGATGAGATGTTTTGTGAGATGCGATGTGTTGAATTCAGGGCCAGTTGTACAATCGTGGTTCAATATTTAACCCCTAGTTCAGCAATTTTAACTCCCCGATTTTGGCGGATTTACTGAGGTTCAACGATGGTTCAAGTATGTCATAATAGCCAATGACTTGCCTGAACTATAGCTGAACCTCAGTTAATCCGCCGAAATCGGTGAATTAAAATTCCTGAACCACGAGTTAATATTTAACCCACGATTGTACAACTGGCCCTCAGACGACGATGTTTTGGCTTATTTTATTCAAGGTTTTGATTCAGTGTTGCCAGATGAAAAAAAAAATCTTCCCCCAGAAAAATAGCTGTCATTGGTTATTAGAATGCATGTTATTTTATAAAATTCCAAAAGAGAAAAAAATCGAATTACTTCAAAAATAACTACTCAATTAAATTTTAAATAAAAACATTTTTTTTAAACTGGATGGAAAACCCCTATACTAGCAAACCTGTTTAGAATAAAACATTTTAAGGAATTATTATTTTTTTTTTTTTCAATTTTATCATAAGTCCAAGAGATGGCTGCAGAGTTTACAAACTCACTTCGGAAATGGAATTTTTTTCGGGAAATTGTTGGATAAGAAAAATCCCGACAGTAAGAAGGCATACTGGAAGACATAAGCGGGGGTGGGGGGTTAAACATGTAATTTTGTCCAGCAAAGCCGACTTTTGGAGAGGTTGATGAAGATTGCGTGAAAGAAAAGATTTCTAAATGTCAGAAATTAAGTTAAAATTGGTAGTTTTAAAAATGTTATCCCTGAAAAAGTATGGAATACTTACGAATCGTCGGATATACGAATGAAATAAGTGTTTTATTTCGAAAAGAGTGCACTAAAATTGGCTCAGTGTGCACCAGGGGGTGTACGCAGTTAACCTATGGGTGTTACACAGTGAGCTATTAGGGGGCCAGATCTTCCTAGTAAAAACATCGTTAGTTTTGAACAAGTAAATAATTTATTAACTCAAGGAAAAAACAAAATACCGAATTCATTTGATACAAAACATTTGATACATACATTCAAATAAGAATTTAAAAATTCGGGACCTAAAAGGATACCGTTTTTATCATTTTCAAGGAACCAGCAATTTTTGAAAAAAAAACAACATCCCATTTGCTGTATGCCCTGAGAGCTGAATTTTACAATTTTTTATTGACATAAGTTTGAGACACTTCGCAGATATCCTCATTTCCAGGCCATTTGACAGCTTTATTGCCTCTTCTTTGAGCAAATTTGATCTTAAAACTACTTATCGGTTTTTTTTTCGATATCTTTGGCTAACATGTCAATGAAGTATATTATAAAATATATTTGACCATAGCCCTATTATCTTTTATTACACATAATACGGCTTCTTTAACTTCATCGTCATACAGTGGAGTTTCCGCTTTTGTATTTTTGATGGCTTATGTTTTTGTTATTATGTAGATATAAAACCCTACAAATGATATAATCATCTAAAATCACGTGAAAGGGTCGTATACAAATTTTGAATTGAATAAAACTTAAAAATCCTGAATGCAAGAGTTCCAAAACTAAGTAACTCTGGGAGGATTTGATCCTCTAGGGGAGACTTGATCCCGGGATCAAATAAATATTTTACCCGTTTTCTGGAAAAAAAAACTTGTTGGAAAAGTTGAACAATGTAAATCCAGACAACGCGCATCTTTCTCTATTTTTTTTTCTTTTTTTCTCTCGTGGAAGGGGAGGGAGAAAATTGGAAAAGTTCACTGTACGTTGGCTCCCTGTGGTACAGTTTACCCTACCTACAACACTTTAAGCCTTAACTACATTGGTCAAAAAAGTGAAAAATTACAAAAGTGAAAACTTATAAAAATGATGCAGAAATCTTAAATTTTGGTTTAAAAAAAATTGTGTTCTTTTTCACAAAACAACTGTGCTAGCGGTAAAAGAAAGTATTTTTACTTTTATAATTTTGCAAAAAGTGGCCAATGTAGTTAAGGCTTTAATCATGCGAATCCACTGTATTCAGCCATTAAATTCTTTGCATTGGCCGAGTTCGGGGGGCAAGCCAAACCTATCCGTATAGGTTTGTGTTGTTATAATCCCTTGTTGAAAAACTTCAGATGTCAGCTGATGCAACAACAACTCAAGGTATCAGAAAATTTTTGGGATAGGTGGATAGCCTATCTCACTACCACCCGAACGCAAGCATTGTGTTTGAAACTTAATGCACTCCGATTTAATTCAAAAATTGAATCTCAGATGGCCATAGTAAAGAAAAAGAGAAGTCTGCAACGCCGCAACCCCATTGTCAAACAAATTTTAAAGCGCGGGACTTTTACTCGTCTCTAATAATTTTAATTTTACTAAAAGCAGAGTTAATGCAACTTTTTTACTTAACAAAGTACGAAATTCATTGAAAGTATTTCATTGAAGGTAATTTTATCAATAATTTTCATCCATTTCTAACATCACCACTTATGGAGGAACAATGTGTATGTAGATCATGCTATACTAACTTATGCATTTATGTTTTGTTTATGTCAATATTTATTTTGTAGGAAATATGTTTTAAATAGTATGTAAAACATGTAAATTAAAGCCAATCTTAAATATGTTATATGTAATATTAAAAATAAACCAATTTGCAGCCAACAAATTCTAGGCAATAAAAAAACAGAAGTTTTGTTTGTGGATCACATCTGTGCAGTGGACTACATCTTGTGGATTATGTACCGTCTCCGTCACCTGGCTGTCATTCCTCTCTCAAATATTCATTTGTACAGAGAAGACAAAGAAAAACAAGAAAAAAGTGCAAATAATTAATATTTTTTTTTGTAAAGTCCGATAATTTCGTTTAGAGAAAAATTCCAAAAAAATCTACATATTTACAAAAATCTGATTTGCCAATTAATTTATTTGGAACAAACTGTTATCAACATTTAGCAATAAATTCTCATACTTAAGTTTCATAAGCGCTCCCGAAAAAGAAAAAAGCGAATTTGCGTCGCAGAGAATTATTATTTTGTTTTGGTTGTGGATTTGCAGTGGTTGTTTTTAAACAAAGAAAATTTCTTTGAATTTTTACTCAGAGGCAGGGTCACTCACTGGGTAAGTCATCTTTCTTCGTCATTTTCGTCCCGTCGCGTCGTCCGACTATCGTCGATGATATCTTTTTTTTTTTTTGGTAATCTTGAAATATACAATTTTCAGATAACGCACGACTTTTAACCTTGACTAATAGTATTTGGCTGAGAAAATGCTGGACTTGGAAGTTGTTCCCGAAAAATCACTAGGATGTGATAGCTGGGAATTTGTCCTGGGCATGCATTTCTCTCAAGCCATCGCCATAATCCAATCCCAAGTGGGGATAATTAAGGGCGTACAAGTCCTGTATTCGGATACAAATCCACTGGGCGTGGATATCATCATAAATCTGCCCCAAGACGGAATTCGATTGATATTTGATCCTGTCGTCCAGCGACTCAAAACAATCGAGGTTTTTAGCATGAAGCTAGTGAAGCTTAAATACGGCGGAGTGTTCTTTAATAGTCCTGAAGTGCTTCCCTCAATCGAACAGATCGAGCATTCCTTTGGAGCCACACATCCAGGCGTGTACGATGCAGCTAAGCAGCTATTTGCACTACATTTCAGAGGGTTGAGCTTCTACTTTCCCGTCGACAGTAAACTTCAGGCTGGCCATGCTCACGGCATGGGCTCGTTGGTTTTCCTCAATGGTGCTTCGCCCGTGGTCTCAAAGATGTCCCTGTATTCGGGCAGCAATGTGGCTGAGAATAGACCTCCGCCTCTCCCGTTGTCATGCTACAATCGACAGCTGCACCTTGAATCGGCTTCTGTGTTGCGCAATCCCCTGGGAATGACGCGTGGACTCAAACTTAAACTGTTTACCGAAGGTTCTGGTCGGGCTCTGGAACCTCGTAGACAATGCTTTACAAAAGAGATTATATTCGGCGATAGCTGCCAGGATGTGGCCATGAACCTGGGGGCTCCCAACAGAATTTTCTTCAAGAGTGAAGACAAAATGAAGATTCACTCATCGAATGTTAATCGCCAGGCGCAAAGCAAACGGAGTGACATTTTTTTCAACTATTTCACACTCGGCATTGACATCCTTTTCGATGCACGCACTCAGACTTGCAAGAAGTTCATCCTACATACAAACTACCCAGGCCATTTTAACTTCAACATGTACCATCGCTGTGAGTTCCAGTTTCAATTGAAGCCGGACAAAGTTCTCGATGGGGACAAACAAATGTCGTCACAATCAGTTCCCATTACGGCATATTCCAAATGGGATGACATTAGCTCATCGCTGGTTCCATCCGAACGGCCAGTTGTCTTGCATCGCGCCAGCTCAACCAACACCGCCAATCCATTCGGGTCGACCTTTTGCTACGGCTACCAGGACATAATATTCGAAGTGATGCCCAACAAACACATCGCCTCGGTGACGTTGTACAATACGTCGCCGTCCAAGCAAAAGGAATACCTCTGGCAGAACAACAAAATGCAGGACATTCGGCTTACAGTAGCGTGAAATTTCTCAATGCAAAGAAATTCAAACGTGACACAGTAAACATGGCCAAATATAGGCAAAACTAACTCTTATATAAAAAATACATATATATATAATATATATATATTGTTTCTACACACATACATATAACATACATATGATAATGATGATCTATTTTTTAAACAATTTCCTATACTTAAGTCCTTAAACAAAAAAAAAATAATTAAAACTAAAATTAACTGTGTTTTTGTATTTTTATTTTTTGATTTTATGTGAAAAAGTTGTGTATTAAGTAGTGTTATGTTTAGATGTTCATATACAATAGAAAGTAAATTAATAAAGTAAACTTCTGTACATATACATTTTGCGAAGTGAGTGGTGGTGTTATTTTTTAGTTTGATATCGTTTTTTATTTTTGTGGTTGGGATGTTTTTTCTAAAAATTTCAGCTGACGTTATGAAAGAAAGTATGGAGAATGGAGATGAAAAGGTCCTGCCTAAGTATGATCCTAGCAGTTTGCCGGATATGCTTCCTGTGTATTATAAGCGTTTGTTTCCGCATAAACCGTTTTATCGATGGCTATCATATGGGTTGTGTATGTGGTTGAGATTTGTTTTCCAATTTATTCTATTGTAAGTTTTTTTTTTTTTTTGTTCTCAGCTGAACCAGGGATATTTTCAAATCGAGAAATTTCTTTCACATTGGGAGATGATATATATATACGTTACCTTTGCTATGACACCGAATCTCAACTGGAAAAGGATATTTGTGCTCGGAACCCAATGAAAATTGATATTGGAGCCGTGATGCAACATAAGTAAGTTAAATTATTTAAATTGAGTTTTACAAAAAAAAAAAAAAAAAAAAAAATACATTGACACTTGAACAGATTATTTAAAAAATTATTGTCGTAGATGGAAATCCCAAAAATTTTACAAATTACTTTCTAAGAATTTTCATATCCGCTTGGCCGATGACATTGTATACACTTATTGGTTTAGTAGCATAAAAACATTAACGAGACTAATGTTTCAAACGAACTTTCTTGTTTTTTTTTGTTAACTGTTTTTTTCTTCCAATTGGATATAATCTCTGAAGTAATGATAGTTAAAATTGCCCCTAAGCAAATAAACTCAAAAGTTACACTCGTTCATGCTTAGTATCGTTTTCAAAAATATAATGATCTAACTAACTTTACAAAAATTGCATGTTAACAAGGCCCTCACTAGTTAACTGTTTCAGTCCAAGTCCAAATGGTTATTTTTGACATGGGTAACATTTCTTTCTGGGAGGGTTGGGTGGTATGTAAAGAAAAGATTACCGTCACGAAAACCGTTACCGGTCTCGCTCTACTGCTCAGTGACTGTTTGGACTACAGATAGAAAAAGATGGCGCAAACTTTATAATGGCATTGTTTTATAGCTGATCGCGTTTGGGGTAGATTGCGGCTGAGTTTGCGAGTACTTTCTTAAATTATTTTGAGCTCCATTTCTTCGGATATATAAGTGCTACTGACGTGATTGTTAACTCATTCGAAAGGGTTTCCAAAAGGGCATCCCTTTTACATTTTACCCATCGTTAAATTGTTTCCTTCCTAGGGTAGGTGCCAAGAGGGCGATCTATCAAGGGTATTCTTTTTTAAAGTTATTTTGAATCAATAATTCAACAAGTCCAATGGTGCATTCTACTTGCTAATTTATTTCAGTAGTATTTTATGTAATGTACATAATATAAAATTGTATTATAAAATCATAGATGTTTGAATCAATTTTAATTACAAATGTAACTAATTTGATGTGCCGCAAAAAAAAAAGGAAATTAAATTTAAGTGAGGTGAAATTGAACAAAAATTATCTTTGCAAACTTAAACCGTATATTTACATATGTTATTAATTTTAGACCAGCAGTTTTGCGAATGTCTTCTAAGTCCATGGTGCCTGTGCAACGTGAATTGGTCTTCGATATTGATATGACTGACTACGATGATGTGCGGACCTGCTGTGAAGGTGCTGCAGTATGTCTGAAATGCTGGAAGTTCATGACTGTGGCGTGTAAAATCATGGATTTGACACTGAGAGTAGATTTTGGCTTTGAACATATTTTATGGGTGTTCTCCGGTCGTCGTGGTATTCATTGTTGGGTATGCGACCACAGTGCTCGTCATTTAGATTCGAAAGGGCGCTCAGCAGTTGCTGAATACATGCAAATAGTCAGTCATGCAGTGGGTGGAGAGAACAATAGTAGCGTTCGAGCTGTAATTGGCGAGCGAATGCATCACAGTATTAAACGTGCGTTGAAAATTATTGAACCAATGTTCGAAGAAGTTGTTCTTGAGGATCAAAATCTATTTGGAACTGCTAAAGGTGTTGTGAAGCTTTTGCAAATGATTTCCGAAGAGAGTGCTAGAAAAGAGGTGGAAGCTCATTTAAAAAAGCACGAAGGTGCCAACTCACAAACTATTTGGACTTCTTTCACTCGATTCGCACATTCGATGCGCAGTCAAGCGACATCAACGGTTTGGACAAGAAAAATGAGGAATATCGTGGAAGAGATTCAATTGGCGGTGATGTATCCACGTTTGGACATAAACGTCACTAAGGGATTCAACCATCTACTGAAAGCGCCTTTTTGCATTCATCCAAGCACTGGAAAATTGTGTGTTCCATTTAATGCGAATCTAGCCACTAAGTTTGATCCGACCACTGTACCCACAATAGTATCCCTCATGGAAGAAATAAATATTTTCGATGAAAAGAGCAAAGAAGAAGATGCACCCCAAGATAAGAGTCGCATCAAAGATTTCAAGAAAACCGGCATGTTCAAACCTGTTGTGGTTTTTGAAGAATTCCTTCGTAAACTTGAGAAGAGTTATAAGACAAAATCAATCGAAGTGAGCGATACAACTTTGGAGTTTTAATTTTTATTATTAAATTTAAATTTTGTTATCTTATTTTTTTGTCTTTATTTGTTTTTGTTCTACACACATATATAAATTGAAAATGTCTCTGACAAAGGAACTTGATTTGCTGGACTTGGAATTTCAGTACTATTGGTAAATTCTCTAGTTTTAGAAATCCAATCAACTAAAATTTCGCTTGCAGTTCTTTATTCGAAGAATTATTTTATCTGCTTCCAAATCGATATCAGCAATACTTAGCTACCAAATGGAATCGTAAGCTAACTGAACCCATATACAATGCAGAATCCTTACGGGAAAAAAGAAATTACTATATGTTAATGTTAACAATTTGTTTGAATTTGGAATCATTGAAATATCCTTTTAATATACTTCCTCCCAGTGGAGCTCTGCAAGATATCCATTCTATACAGAACCCAAAGCAATCGAGTTTGAATTGCAAATCTTCTTGTCATAATGACAAGCAGCAAAAGGTGTGCGATTTACACGAATTTGGATGTCCCATTGATGAGGATAACATTTCGAAGGTATAAGTGAATAAGTTTAATTTTTTTAATCACCTCTAAAAGATACAAAAATTTAGGTTTTGGATGAACAGTTTGCATTTCTAATTCATTTAGCTGAACCAAATGTTGACAAATTGTTAGACATATTCGATCGTCGCAGAGGACGTCAGTGGATCGAATTTCTTTCATCAATTGACACAAATTGTTTTCATATGAAGGGAGTTCGTAACGACTACGCTATGCTGTTGTCCGGGTATGTTTCAAATAATGAACTTCCAGGGCCCTTTAGGCAACTACCAATTGAAAAACTTGTTCCTTTGTACGATTTGGTAAAAATTGTTGATATAAACAATCACATGATTATTGATCCGTCTAATCCGAAAGCGATCAATTTTTTGAAAGATGTTCCGCATCCCAAGGAAGGGGCATTTGCTTTTCTTGCAGTAACAGGCAATATTTCTGATTCTTATGGGAAAAAACATTAAATTATATTTTTATTTTTTTTTTTAATCAATTAACAATTTATACGAAGTCTTGATTTAAGGCTCTTAATAGTTTTTTTTTTTTTCTTTTAAAGAATAATATGGAGGACTCACAGCTGTACCGAACACTGTTGTGAACACTTCAGGTTTCACTGCCGATATGTTTTGTTATACTTTGACCAACCAGAAATTCCAATGATTTTCCTTTTCTTTACTTTAAATCGAGTGCGCGTTTTAACTTTCAAATCTTCATCTCCGATTAGTGTGTCTTCTTTTAAAACGACTTCTACCTAAAATTTGATGTAATTTATGACTACTCCTTTTACCATAATCTTCTTTTAAGTTACAACTCACGATGGAAGTCCAATGTCTTAAATTGACCGTATACTTTCAATTTTCCAGTAAATATTATAATCTAATCACTAACATTTATTGCGATATCATCTGAAAATGTAGCAATCGTGCTATTCTTCTCAATAAATACAGGGGCGTAGGACACTACCTTGTGGAACATATTCAAAATCTGATTTGAATTTATTACTTATTTTAAATTCCTTGAAAAGGTCTTATTTTATAATTTTTTTGTTGAAATTTTCAAAACCAAAACTGTACTACATGGGCCTCTATGGGCCATGAAGAATACATTTATTTAAAATATGCCAAAAAATGCGTCTATATTTAAAAAATATATGCGTCTTTATTATAGAAATCCTTGCACTGATTATTATATTGAACTCGTAAAAGTCCGACCTCCAGAAGTATGCTTTTTATTTCTTATAACCTAAGAGCCGCCAGCAAATTTTGGGAGTAGATGTATAACCAAAATATGGAAACAGCAGTTCTTTTTAATACTGAAATAAATGAGGAAAAAGAAACTGACCAATTTTATTAAACTTGTTGAATTATTGATATAAATAGTTTTTAAAGGTCTTTAGTCTATAGCTAAACCACGAGTTCACTAACGTAAAAATACTAGGTTCTTTCCATACTTTGAAACTCCGTGATTTTCCTTTTATTTGTTATTATATTATTTTATTTTTCGTTGAATTTGTTAATTTCAATGAAATTAAGTTATAGTAAAAACATTACCTATTTCAATTCTCTGTGAGACGAAATTTAGCTTCTTTCATAAAAATTCAAAAATGATTAAAGAAGAAGCACTGAGCTGTGAAGAAAATCTGATTCTGCTCCGAGCGTGCTCGATCCTTCAACAATGAACTTAACTTACGTATCAATATAAAAGTCTTCAATTTTTGATCAACTAATTTTAAATACATTTATTTAAATCTTAAAAAAAAAAACTGTGAAACGTATCTACAAACATTTAAGCTTTATGGAACTCGTCACGCCATCCTCGTTTAGATCTACGTTTGCTTCAATTTTGAAAAGGCCTTCGGGTGTGGCAGCTGCTTTCAGACTGAAATCCAATGTGGCATCGTCGCATTTAACATGAAAAACCTCCATTTGTTCACCGTCTTCATTGAGCTCTTTTTTTGATTTCTCAACTTCGACAACAACAACACTTGGCAGTAGCGAACCCTTTTTGAGGAAAACTTTAAATTTATCTTCAGCGTCATCGTGCCAAATGTGCAGATCACTCGGAGTGAAGAGGCAAACTTCTTTGTCAGCCAAATCTTGTCCCTCGGCATCGAGCAAGAACGTCGCCTGGCGAGCGCATCCAATGGCAACAACTTCATCAGCTGCATAACTTGAATGGATCTTTGCTTCAGGGAAACGACTGGTGATGGCCGATTGAATTTTGGGTATCTTCATGGTGGCGCCGAGAAGAACAATTTCGTCAATCTTCGTTACCGTATTCTGGTTGTCTGCAAATAGCTTCTCCACGGCTTCATTAAGGACAGCCATGAATTTGTTAATGACCGGTTGGATCAGACTCTCGAAACGGGCACGTGACATCTGCATGCTGAAGTCCACGCCATCCATCAGGGAATCAATGTAAATTTGTGTCGTTGGCAAGGAAGTAAGAATGTGCTTAGAGTTGGTAGCGGCCGTATAGATCTTAGCTACTGAACGGCGGCTCTCTTTCGGATCCAGACGATACTTTTTGTAGAATTCTTGGCAGACAAACTCTACCAAAGCTTCGGTGTATTGGTTGCCCCCAATGGTGAATGGACCCACTTCCTCTATTACAGTATAGAGTCCCCCAGTGACCTCGTATAACGTGAAGTGGCTGTAAATGCCGCCGCTCTTAATACAGAGTACAACCTTGCGCTCTGAGTCATCAGCTTGGGCTTCTCCAATGCCGTATGCTAGGGCTGCAGCTGTCATCTCGGAAATGACTTGTGCCACATGGAACCCAGCTTCTTCTGCTGCAGCAGCGAGGCTTGGCCAAGATTCGAGTGGATAGTAACTTGGTATCGAAAGCACTACGGATGGTTTGGGTATTTCCTGCAAGTAGGATTGGCGCGCCAGCTCAAATTCAGCTTGGAAAAACTTTACACAAACTGCATGCGGGGATATTTTCGTGACAATTTCTTTGTCTGCCTCGCCTTTTGACTTCAGTTCGAATTCCTTGGTACTCTCGTTATAATAGCAAGTGATGTACTTACATGCGTCTTGGATTTTTTCCGGGGTCAGTGTTGACTGTGAGAGAAAGAATTGCAAGCTGTTTGAAACGCATGAGGCCGGCTTCGAGGACATTTTCTGCTTGGCAGTCAAACCGCACTCGATCTCGTTGCCTTCGGCAAGAAGGCAGGCTTGCGAGACGCGGTCTCCCTGCTTGTTGGCTATGACTTCAGGATTTCCATCTGCTTTTACTGTGGCAATGCAAAGCGTGCTATTCCCGATTTTAATTCCAAATCTAGGCCACATATTTCTTGCGATTTTTTTGTTTAAATTGGTGAAATATTTTTAAGCAGAGAAAAATGTATATAACCTCACACGCGATACCAATTCTATCATGAAATTTTCCGCACGGCTGACATTTCTGTAACAAAAAAATTTGATGGTCTTTTCTTGACAGTTGAACAAAAAAAATACGATCCACAACGTGGAAAACAACCTTACACCGTGTCCTCACTAGCAACATTTCATAATGATGTTCACATTTGACTCACTCCGCAAGTTTGGTTCCTATTGAGTGGACGCATAAAAGAATTACTGAATTCAATTCTACTAAAATTACAAAGTGAAATCTGTTAAAAACAATAAAAATTTAATCTGTGTAGCGTGGCCAGTGAATTAAAAGTCAAAAAAGAAAACGTTATGAAGTATGAAATTTTCCTATGACAACATGGTTTATTCAAAAGATGAATTCTGGAGTTATTTAATGGTAAAACTGGAAAAGCGGAAATAAATAATTCCACTAGCCGGTATGAACATTATTTACTAGTATAGGTACTCTATGTTGCCAGACACGAATTCAAGCGATTTGAAGAGAGAGGGGAGAAGTAAAAGCGAAAACTTTTGATATTGATATAAAAATAGTCTTTAGGCTTAAGAAAATCTGTGCAATGTTTTCTAGTAAAAGGTATTCACCTATGTTGTTTTATGTCGTTTTCCGTTGGTCACTCCTAGCACTCTTTTCACTCCATCCACACTCCCAACACTCCAAAAACCTTCCATTTGCTGTTCGGAGTGATGATTTAGGAGTGTTTTTTCACTCCGGATTTCATTAAGGAGTGCTAGGAGTGCACTCTGAAAACACACATACGTTTAAAACTATGTGTTGGATTAATTTTCAAAATAGTAAATGCTTCTTCTTGGGATGTTCTGAAATTGAAATTATTGAAGAGTTCAATTTATTTGTTACTTCTACATAGATACACATATTACGGAAGAGAGTTTTTCATATTCCATTGGAATCAAAAAGGAGTGAAACACTCTGAAAATCCAATCGAAAACGACATTAGATTGGATTTTCGGAGTGTTTTATTCCTATTAAATATGGAAATTTTTAATCTCTTTCAATCCCAGAGGGTCGATTCTGGTTCTGTGAAAAAGTGAATCGAATAAATCGTTTTCACATTCGCTCTCACGCATTGCTTTTCATTTTTCGATTTATTTGGTCCAAAAAAGCGATTCTCGTTCTGTAAAACCGTCAGACGAACTGTATTACCGAACCACCCTATCATTTGCCCAGGAAGCGCATGCGCAATCAGCGCAATTCTCTCACGGTTGAGAGAGAAACATTTTTTTTTATGGATTGGATAGAGATGGAAACCTGGACCCATGTTCTGTAACTTCTCGCATGCATAAAATCAGTCGAGAAACGATGGAAATTGAAACAAAATACATGAGTTTTGTTCCATTTTTTAGCGTTTCTCGACTGATTTTTTCGATTTGAGAGTTACATAGAGTTACTGAAGAGCGAATGTGCTGTTAACTTGTTGGTAGAATTTGCATGATATAATTTTGCTTAATGTGAAGAATTTCTGAATGTGCACATTAAGGAGTTGAACAAAACACACCTATCGTCGAATTCCTTTTAACAAACTATTCGATTTGTTCAGAAGAAAAAAATCGATTTTTCTAATCAAATTAGTTGTATTGAAAGAAAAAAAATCGATTCTGTTTAGAAAAAAAAATCGAATATTTTGTTAAAAGGAATTCGACATAAAAAACAATTGGTTTCTATTTTTTTCTTAATCCATGCATATCATTAGATATTATTTATTAAAACGAACAATTTCCTTTACAAAATATATATATAAGCATTATACAACATTCTTGAACCATATGCTATATTAAAATTAAGGCACTGCCATTTTCGGAGAAGTACTAAAAAAAATTATCTACACTTTGGATTCATTGAAATTTATATTAAGTAAATTGTTGAACGTTTTTTTTTCGGCGTTAAACGCTGCAGCAGCATATCAGCCGATGAAGTTCTTCTTAATCTAGGTGGCCTATTTCGACTGCCACCGTTCGTAAATGATTTACTACGAACGTGACGTCTAAAGTGGGCATTTCGCTTTTTATTGCTTACTCGGAATGGATTATTAACATTCCCAAAACATGATGCTGAATTATCCATTTCATTCGGTTTAATTGTTTCCAATTCAAAATCGTAATAAATACTACCACTGCTATGTATTGGGCGATGTTTATAATGACTGCAAGATGGCTGTTCTGTTTTCACAGAGCTATTGGCCGAAGATTTCGAATCCAAATTCATCTGATATGATGTTATGTGAGAATTGTTGTTTTCCTTGATAACTTGGTTGAACATTTCCAGTGGATTCGATGGTGTAGATGGAATTTGACGATGATCAGTTATCGGTGAGGGGTCTCTGGAAAGTTCAGATCCGAAAATACTGGCATTGCTAATGTATGAGTTTCTTCAAAAGAAGTTAGAAAAACGTGTTAAGATTATGTTCAAGAGTCGAAAATTCATATAGCTAACCTGTCGATTGGTAAATTGGTCCCGTAGTTTAAAGACTCAGCCGGTAAAAAATCATTTAAAAATGTTTCAGGAGACGAAAATGTATGCCTCAGTCGTTGAACTCTGAAATTTTGATTACCATTGTTAAAAACAACCCAGGAACGCTTTAGATAGGTATTTTCAGTACAAATGTTGCTCTTGGGACGCTGTGATTCTGCAATCGAAATAAAAATGGATATTTCATGTATATTTGAATGATAGGTGGTATAATGAATACGTACTTATCGTTTTATTATTAGATAAAACTTTAATGAGAATATAGCAACACACCAGTCCTCAGAATTTTCAAATAAAAAGTCCTTATTACATTTGAATAACTGTGTATGTATATTTAGGACTTGTGTGTATGTTTAAATCTTTTATAACCAAACATACCTTATTTGTATGCAAAATCTGAAAACAGTATCTTATCTACTTAAATGGCGCCCAATGGAAGTATTAAAAATAGAGCCAGAGTGTGAAAGGAATTAAAAGCCAAATCTAATTTAAAATGACCATAAGCTTTATGTATTTCTATGTTTAACTTGATAGATTTTTTTTTAGAAAATTAGTTAATATATTGAACTTACTTGAATCACTTCCCGTTAATGTTTGTGGTATTGCTAAGGTAAAGGAAATGTTAAGGGATTCGTCTCTAAATTCATTAGAGCATTCCTCAAACTGCGTTGGCGTGCCCGAAGAGCTTGGCTGTGGTTGGCATTGCTGATGGGAAACCTGGTGTTCCGAACAGGTAGTGGGTAATTCACCCCCAATGGAAATCGATGTTGCGCTCGTTGCATTCCCCAAGGGTTGGCTGCTCGTCGAACACCGGCATTGCCTCTCTGCACCCTGTTCTGCAAGGTCTGCAAATGGTAATCTTATTTAAAATTAATTAAAATGCGATTGTGGATGAAATTATGCATTCTACTTACCACAAGCTGCAGTTGCTGTCAATACACGCGTGGCTAGCTCTTGTATAGGATTTTCCATTGGATTGATATTGCTTGTTTGATTTAATGCTGTTGCTGGTGCTGATGAAGTCGAAGGGCCGTACACATGAACAGCTGGCTGAGGATGGTTGTTGTTGGCTCTGCTTCTGCTACGAGATCTATAAACCGTTTTTTTCTTTTTATTGGAAAACATACTCCAACGGTATTCAATGTAGATACCTTGACTGGTCATGGTGATGGCGTCGGTGTCTTCTTTGCCTTTGACGTGATTCATGATTTATTTCCTGCTCCATTCCGATTTTAATAACTTCTTCATAGTCTGGGGGTGCTTCATAATCTGGCGGCTCATCCGTTGTTAATTCCTCTTGTCGGTCTTTTTAATAAACAAAAAAAAACATTAATTTCTTAACGTAACTGATTTAAGAGTTTTACCTAATAGCTCACTAATTGTTTGCAAATGATTCTGCAACTCTCGTTGATGTCTTGCTCGTACACCCATTCTATAAAGAATCACCATCCATCCAGAGAGAACTGCAAAAATTCCCAATGTACTCATTACGAATATTCCTGTTGCTGTCTTCAGATCTGGATATTGTTCCATTTTGGGAAAGTAATAGTTGGGTTTGTGGGAATACCATCGACGATCATTTTGAAGATGAGCCCAGTCCTCTTCGCATGATTCGGGCTCATCACTTCCATCTCCGCAATGATCAAACCCGTCACAATGTAAACGAATAGATATGCAATGGTTGTTGTTGCATAAGAACTCGGATCCAATATAACAGTCTAAAAATACACATCATACGAGTAAATATTGTTAACGGTTTGGACATTTGATGGATTAAACTTCTCTTCTTAAAAGTGTACATTTTCTATAGGAAAATGTTAACTTATTTTAAAAAAAACTTAAAAATATAAGACTTTGGCCGTATAAAAATTGAGTTTTCCAGCAGAAAGTGGTATTTCTGCTTGTTAGTTATTGAGTTCTTTACTCACTTAGATAATTGAAGACACTGTAGACTATTGCTAGCTTGGAAGAAATTCCGAAGACACCCCTTAAGCGTATGTAGTAGCCAGTTAAAATTGGTACAATATGGTTTTCCTTGCTCATACCATTATTTGGCCAAACAACACTCTCAATAACCGAGGCATCTGACGTAGTTCCCTGGCGAATAGTAAGCTCCGAGCGTGTTGCCATTCCGAAAAACGATTCCAATCTCAGAGATATATGCGTCTTCATCATCATATAGTTGTTTCCCGGTTTAATAATCCAAATGCAATCATACAGGCGTACATCTGTAGAGTTTTCTATCATATTCATCATCGTTATTGCACCTCCTGGGCCAGAAACCATACCACCGCAATCTAAAAAGTAGATCCATTTGACAAAAAGAATTTTAAGATAATTTTGTTTTCTCTCAACTCAATCCTGACCTGTATTAGCTATAAGCCGTTGGTCCTTTAGCTGTTTAGCAGAGACAAAACTAACTTCTGCTCTAAAGCCGGATCCTGTAACACCATTACCACGAAATTGAAGCAGCAATGATTTCCCACTGCTTATGATTATTGGCGGACGGAAATGCTCCCCATCATAAGAGTCTAGCATTTGGCCATTTGAGTCGAAAACCTTAAAATGTCATAATACAAAACAATTCAAGGTCATCTAATCATCAATATTAATTATAGACCTCCAAAGTCGATGATAATCCCAGTTGGAAGTCTGTGAACTCCAAGCGAACTTGACAATTGTCTGCTTCACATGTTAGAATATGTTCAATTCCATAGTCACGAGGGTATGACATTGGAAAAAAGGGTGTTGATATTACTTGTGGCATGAACTGCGAATAGTTACTAACGATAGATTGTGTTGGTGAACCACTTATTATTTGAACATTTCCTTTAAAATAAACAAAATTATAAAAATAGAATTAACAGCAAAAGAAAACGCAAAGTTTTTTTTATAGATTTTCTAATTAAGACAAAGAAAATTGTTGTTTGTTCTTGAACTTTTAAAATAGGATTACAAAAAGCTATCGATTGAGTGATGCAATGTAGAATTACGAAAAGGTTATTCATTTAAAGGACCAGCACGCACAACTGCGGTGGTGTCTTTTTCTTACAGTTTCGTACCATTTCATATATAAATTTTTGTTTCCTGTCACCCTCAAAGACTTCTTTGTTATATAATTTGATTTTTTAAATAGCATTTTTCAATTAGTTCGCAATTTCGCAATTAAAAAAAAATACGTTTAATCGAAATTTTTTTGTCAAGCCTAAGTTACTAAATTCTGATGGTCTTATTAATTTTTGGCTGTTTAAACTATGTCTAAGTATTTCGAAACAGTCAGAAATATGCTTAATTTAATAAAAAAAATATTGCATTTCTTAAGGTTTATACAATAGATTACGTTGTCTAAAGCAAGATAAAGGCTCTCCCAAACCAACGCGATTAATCGGCGCGACAATAGAAAACAATAACAACAACGTGTTGTTTTGTTTGACAACCACGTGTTGTTATTGTTGTTTTCTTTTGTCGCAGCGATTAATCGCGTTGGTTTGGGACAGCCTTAAAACGAAAAATCACTTTAGCAACAATTAGAAAGGTTTTTTAAAAAATTGGACGGTTGTCTAAAGTTAGACAATGTTTTTTTTTTCAATTTTCTCAAAAACTAGAAGACATAACCATCTAGTTTTTAGCCTTCGATTAAAAAACAATAAAGCATTTAATACTTAAAACCAAAATAGCACTTTTTATCAAAAATTTTATGGTAAAAAAGTTAAAAGTTTTATTTTCAGTTTTCCTAATAACTTGAATTCCCCTTTTCTTAAAAAGTCGCAATGGTTTTTGATTGACTCTTAATCTAAAAACTTCAAGGTTAATTTAAAGCCTTATTTCATTACTCAGAAGTCAAACTTTTCCTTTATGAAACAAAAAAGTATGACTTTTTACTAACTCACAAAAGTCATTTTACGGACAAATAAAAAATCTGCCCCATAGTTGAAATATCTCAAAAAAAAAAAAACATCAGAATTATTCTACTTACTACAAGCAACACATTTCATAATATTTTTTTTTTTATCACGAAGAAAATATGAAAAATAAGAACAAAGTAAAGCCTCTTGTCATCGCTTTATCAAAATTGGTACATATTGCACGCGTGCTCTCTAAAAGCCCCCACTTTTGACGTATTACCTGACAAAATGTTTGTAATATTAATAGCGCGATCAATGAGAAACTGAACTCATGTTAATTTTAAATAGCTTTGCATAAAAAAATAACAAATTGATTGTTAATTTTTATAGTTTTGGCCATGTTTTTGGAAAATTTGACCAGTGTTGCGTTGTCTAATTTTAAATAGCCATCCAAGTTATATAAATAAAAAAAATTTAATTGTCATCTAATATAAAGTTATCTAACTTTATATAACGCGATCGACTGTCTTAATCTTGACAACTGTTATATTTTTTAAAAATTAAATAAAGCATATTTCCGACTAATTATTTCGACACTATCTAACTAGTCAAATCTAATAAATAATAATGTAAAAACATCAGTCAATTAATGACTTAAGTAAATCGACTTAAAATACTTATTTTATATGTAAGTCTTTTGACTTTCAAAATGACTTTAACTTTAAATTTACAGTCAGCCGTCGTGTACAATATTCTGACTTATAATGTCGAATTCCATGCAACATTTCAAATCGATTCTTTTTTTTTAGCTGCAAGGAATCTGTAAAAAATTCGATTTTTTTTTTGTAATTGTGTGTGTACCGTTTGACAGCAGTTTTACAATTATTGCACGCACAAATTGTTTAACAATTATTTAAAGTGCACTCAGTTTTACGTGTGGTTTTGTACGATTTTAAGCAAATATATATCAGAGATTGGTTGCAAAATAAAACGAAAATAGTTGTGCGTTCATACAAGTAGAAAAACAAACAAATTCCAACACTAAACTCATTAATCAAGGAACGCATCGGCAAGCTGGGATGAATGGACTTTGGGCACTTAATTTCACAGTTAATTTAACATGTTGATCACTTTTAATTCATTATCCACACTTATTTGATAAATAAAACACATTTTTATAGATATTTTTGTTTTAAATCTATTTAAACACACGACAAACACTGTTAATATTTTGTAAACACTGCGGCAAAAAACTTTTAACTCCTGAGAAATGTCAAATCTTCGTAGTGTGTGTGCAAATCCGTGTAAATCTTGCTAAAAACGAAAGATTTCATTTGTCTAGAAAATTCGATTTTTTCTTCTAAACAAATCGATTTTTTTCTAAGCAGAACCGATTTTTTTGTTGCATGGAAATCGCCATTAGTCAACTGACATATAGTAGGCCAGTCCCACTACAAAAGTGGGGCAAAAAATCTCACCTGAGCGCTGAGATATCCTGCGGAGCTATGTGAGACGAAAATTTCTCAATTTTTTTTCTCCGCCAAAACAGCTGTTCTTTTGACAACCAAATTCAATTTTTTTTGTGGTGCAAAAGTGGTAAATAAATACAAAATAAAGACGGAATGTTAATAAAAAACTAATGTCGAATTTCTTTTACCAAAAATATTCGATTTTTTTTTTTTAAACAGAATCGATTTTTTTCTTTTAATACAAGGGATTTGTCCAGAAAAGTCGATTTTTTCTTCTAAACAAATCAATTTTTTTCTTAAAGGGAATTCGACATAAAATAAATTGAACTTGCTATTATTTCTTATTCATTTCAATAAGTTTTCTGCTTTAAAAATTAGATGTTTTAAGAAAAAGTTGAAAGTGATTTTTCAGAAGTTCAGTACGAGAATTATAATATCAATTTATTTCTTTCTTTTTATTCTTTTTACTATCTTAAGCGTTTTGAAAAAAAGAAAAACTTTTTACATATTTTTGTGTAGTGTAGTGTAGTAGTTACAATTATTTCATAACGAGCCAGTTAAGTTAAAAGACTGCAGTCAAATGACTTACTGACTTTTAAGTGACTTACTCGATACATCCAGATTTGAACTTAAATCCAGATGAATTTACATTGAATTTGTATGATTTACATCCAGATTTAAGTTTTAGTCTAGATGTATTGAGTGATTAATATGGCCGTTAAAGACTGCAACCAGTCAAAAAGTAATGCAGCCAATTTGCTGTAAGTCAATTGACTGCCGTAATTGACTTATAAGTCAGAATATTGTACAGGACTGCTAACTCTAGTTTCAAAGTCAAAGTAAAAAATCGAAGTTTTGGCTTACATTCAAATATTTAAGTCAATTAATTCTGACTTAACTGACTGCAGTCTTTAATTGAATGCTCCTAATAACTTCTCTACCAACTCTAATGCTTTAGAACTCCGATTTTGGATATTATTTCGATTCATTTTGACCTTAAATTTGACGGTTTATGAAGAACTTTGAGTTTTCGAAACTTTTTGTTGTTCATTGAGAACATTTTCTTTCTGAACTTTTCTCTTTGATTTTCAGTTGGGGTTACCTTTTCTGAAAATGACAATAGGGGAATTTTGGATTATGTTTTTTAATTAAAAAATATAAAATGATTTTAAAAATTTTATATCGAATGTCAAATGACAAATATTTTGGAATACACTATGAGATGCTGTATAGGGCACTCGGGGAATATGTCGGTGTCAAATGATAGAAAAAAATACCTTGATAGTTAAATCACTTTGAGGGAAAGCATTGCTGGCGGAAAACTGATTGGATACAAAATATTATTTGCAAGTGTTAGAAGCATTATTGAACGACGAGAAAAAGTGCATTTAAGTGGATTGTAAAAAGAATGTAGGTATCGCCATTAGCGAATAATCAAATGTTTTCCCTCAAAGTGTCATTGGAACATTTAGAAAGAGATAGCTTGGTAAAAAGCTCTATTAGCTATATAGGGAGAGTTCTAAAGTCGGAAATAACAAGTTCGCAAAGTCTCTAGTTAAGCATAGTACGCAGATCGAGAAAAGACAAATTTTATCTTTACAATTCTAATCTCTACAAAAACGTTGGAAATTTTTTCCCGATCGGCGTACTAGGCTTTAAGCTTGTAGTTTAAAAGAAAATCTTTTGGTTTAAAAGAAGGCTGTTGGATGAGCAGCTGGATGAGCCTAAAAAAACTTATTTGGTATGGTGGTTGCCGGTGAGGCGAGAAATATAATTGAAAGAAACAAGAAAGAGGCTTCGCAAAATGTTCAGCAGTATGAAGATATTGCTTTAAGATGAAGAAAAACTACGGATGTGTAAAAAAGAGGGACACTCGCATCCCCCTTTCTCATTTTTAGTCTAGGGGGAGAAAAAAGTTTTTATGAGATAAATAAGGACACAATCACCCCAAAAGGAGGGTGAAAGGTAACCCTATTTTCAGTGAACCTCTCTAGAACAGGTCTAAACAACAGCAATGTCTATACATTGTTAGTCAGAACATTAACATAAACACATAAGTTAGGACAGATTTTTGCGAACTCTTTAAAAGTCAATGAAAACTTTAAAAAATCTATTTCGAACCATTTTCACAAATCTGAGTTATCAACTTCAGGACCCATGTTCTGTAATTCTCACATCGAAAAAATCAGTCAAGAAACGCTGAAAAATGGAACAAAACTCATGTATTTTGTTTCAGTTTTCATCGTTTCTCGACCGATTTTATGCATGCGAGAAATTACAGAACATATGGGTCCTGATCAGAATTTTTTTTAGGTTTGATTAATGTCTTAACTCTTGTACACAAAAACAGTACTCATCAAACCTATATGAAGTAAAAAGAAGATTGGTATATGTTATCTCAAAACATACATACATACAGCTTAAACAGTGACTTAACTTACTTTCTGAAAAATATTGCAGTGTGAAGATATGACTGTTTGTGGCACGATAGAAAAACTTTAAAAGAAGGGTTCTCGTCTTGCTGCGAAACACTTTGCCATCACCACAAAATTCTTGTCCCGATATTGTTGCATCATAAGGTGGTTCAGAAAATTGAATATGCTCGCAAGGACACATTGTAGGCGATTTGCCACCTACGCCATTGTTAGTGATCCTTTCACATATCTTTGAAAAATTTACATATGTGAAAGTTATCCGAATCACACATTCCGCACAAGTAACCAATTCTAAGTTACATTGATACCAAATATCGTTTGTGCGATTCCTTATATTTAGAGGTGTATATAGTGTACTCTAAAATATATAAACCGTTAATCATTTTCATTCACAAATTATCCATTAATTTAACGGCTTTCACACCCGATATGCTGAAGTAGTTACGTTACGGGCATGTAAATCGCCCCTTTCTCCTAGTTCAAGAAAATGTCTCCGGCCATTCCAATGACTACAAATATCCAAATCCCGATGACTATTTCCCGAGTAAGCTGAGCTAGCGTCCTTAAGAATTGCGCAAAACACGAAACCGATAAACACAACTATCTCTACTGAGTAATTATTAATATTAGAAAACTGTTTCATATCAAAAAAAAATTAATTTAAAAAGGTTCTAGGATCAAAATAGCTGAATGATGTTTGCGAATGGAAACCATAAGTCCAACCGTTCGCGACTCTGTATGAATTTCAACTAAACCTAGTTCTGGTCCTATTATTAAAGCTGCATTGCTTTAAACTAAACCAACCCCAAAATAAAACGTACGTAAGAGGTACGTTAAACCTTATTATTTACCTGCTACCTGTTTTTCTTTTAACGAAGCCATAGAATTTTAGCACAACAAATGTTTCGTAACTTATACTGGACTGGTAGTATGGAAAACATTCAGAATGGGGAGACTATTTATTGGAAAATGCTGCAGGCAGACATTTCTAAATGCACTCAGAAAAATTGTTTAAACATTTTAAACTGTATTACATAAAAATAATGTAGGTGATTGTCTAGTGTCGTTCACTTGATGGATCGCTGTGAAGTGCACCTCGCTATCTGACGGAAATAGGCTAGTATCTGATATGTTTTCGAACAAACAAAGCCGGATCGGTAACATTTTCTGTCAAAAGTCAAAACAGATGACAAAAGGAAAATTAAAGATTAAAACAAAAGATGCGAAGCCAACAAACCAAAAGTCAGATGCAAACGTAGGCCAAGTTCATAAATGTAGAAATGCAGCAGTCCTGCAAGATTTGCGTTCATAAATGAAAATAGACTGCATTATCTGTGCATGAGAGCAGTTGACTCTTGCGTTCATAAAAGAAACATGACAGTCAAAATGCGATCACGTTTGCAGTGGTTTTTGTTTTGTTGCCGCGTTGCAGGAGGAATAATTTTAATTTCTGCCATAGTTAAGTTCGTTTGTCTTTTTTGCAATGCAGAACTACCGCATACTTGCAGCAGTTTTTCTGTTCATAAATGCATTGAATAAATATTTTATGCATTGCATGTGCAAAACTGTTGCAATTATGAACTCAGCCGTAATCAGCTGTTCATGGCCTCGTTCAGGATTGTATCCAAAGCGATCTGGATAGCTTTGTGTTGTTGTAATCCCTTGTGAAAAAACAGCTGATGCAACAACTACTAAACGTATCTGAAAATTTTTGGATAGGTTGACACCGCCTTGGATAGGTTCTTGAACGCGAGGAATCGGATAGTAAAGCATACCGAAAATTTTAGCAGGCTGAGATTTGTTTTTGACAACAGCTGTTTGGTTCGTCAGGTGAAGTTTCCCATACATAAACCTACATGATTTTTCCCAAATTTTTAACATGTGTTTATACAATCTGCTTGGTAACTTGAAATTTCTTGCAAATTTTCACATTTTGATGTCAAAACCCATAGCTAAAAAAACCCAGGTGTGAGAAACTCGGTAAAAATTTTACGTAACTAAACAACAGAGGTAATGTGAGAGGGCTTAAAGCATTTCAAAACTTCAAAAACAACAAAATTGTCGATTTAGGGTTAATTTGATACAATTTTTTTTTCAGTGTAGACATCTTCCCCACATTTTGGTTCTAGTTGTACACAATAAAACAAACAAGTACATTATAATGTTTTGAGTAGGTGGATCATGTCAAACGGTAATGTACACTTCCAGGGATTCATTGACACGTTTACGTTTTTTTTTTTTTTTTCATTAAAACATACTTTTTTATCGAAACTCTAGGTATGAGTGTACTTATACTTTTTTATTACTGTACCTTTGACAGTATCTTTAACCCAAAGACCTTGATAAATAAAAGTCAAGAAGTTACTATAATTTTCTGAAAACAAACAAACATGACCAATGGTTTTATGGTTCAAGAATCAAGAGACAAATAAAAAAAACTTATAATGGCCGCGTTTTATTTTTTACGCATCTGAATGATCCAGTGTTGATGCAGTGTTATATTCACCACTACTCTTTTTTACTTATGTTGGTTTATTTTAAATTATTTCTCGTCTTTTTTTGTATACTACAGTTTAAACTATCTTACCATAAAAGCCATCAACCCGCCAGAGTAAGAACTATTTTTGGATCTTGTAAATAAATCCAGATAGAGTGCAGGATCCCAAATTGTAGAATAAAACGCGTCTAATAAAAGGTTAAGGGTCAGTTTTACAAACGTAGTTCAAAATCTAATCCGTGGTTCAGGAATTTTCGCCGAATTAACTGAGGTTCACCGATGGTTCGAGGTTCAAGTATGCGCTAATAACCAAATACATGCCTGAACCATCGTTGAACATCAAAGTCCGCCATAATTTGCGAGTTAAAATTCCTGAACCACGGATCAAATTTTTGTGCAACTGGCCCTAGTAAGCCTAGTATGCTACTGATGAAAAATTATATACTATTCGTGTTTGTATTTGTTATTTCTCTCATCACAACATGGCTTTCTGCGATGTTTAACATTTGCAGACAGTGACACTCTCAAGGGGTAATTTCTCGTTGAGGTTTTCGTAAGCATTTCGTTGTAATGTTGCAGACTAGGCTAACATGGAAAAGCTACCAATTGTTATACATTCTAAGATCTCTAAAAGGGAATGTTTGTGCACTTCCGAAAAGCTGCAATTTCACAGTTTTTTTTTTTTTTTATTATTAAGATAAGGTTTTAATGCTTCGTTTTCAATATAATAGCTTAGTAATGGAGTTGTCCAATGGTAAAAAAATCAAATTCTGTTTGATCCAGATCTGTCAAAACACTTATTTTCATACTCGTTCATAAAAGGCTACAAGAAGAGCGCCGGGTTAACTTTAAAGAGTACTCCATATTTGTTTGCTTTTTTTTGGAGCACTGGTTCTCTATAATCTTTAAGGATTTTATTTGATACGTTTTTGTGTTCTATGAAATTGTATTAATTGGTTTGTTTGGTAACGTGAAATTTATTGCAAATTTTCACGTTCTGCTGTCAAAACCCATAACTAAATAAACGCGTGGAAAACTTGGTGAAAATTTCACGTTACCAAACAGAGGTAATTTATTTCTGAATAAATTCCGAGAGAAAATTTTAGGCATCGTTCACGTTCACAATGTTTGAGCTAGGGATATATACCCTGGGAAATGTTTGTTCACGATAACCTCTATATAATTTCTATTTTTCCTTGAGGAGCTAAAAGCTATATCATGACATTGTAAGTGTTGCCGTTGTTATTTTCTTTCCATTTTTTGTCCTCCTACCTAGAAGGGTTAAATAGGCCCCCCTCATATGTTTTTTTTTTATGAGTTTCAGTAAAACATTTTTCCGTGGAAGAATATTCAGAAACATGATATGGTACCCTATTTTGTATCAAAAATATTTCCTTTATGTTCAAACTAGCATAAAGTAAAAAATTAAAACCTGAAGTTGTTGCAGACTCAAACCCAATATAGTCGTTTTATGATATAACAAATGGGTAAATACCAAAAGGTGAATTGATGTTCCTCGAAATTGCAGAAATTCTGTTCTTGGTGGTTATAGTATCAATTTTTGAAAATCAATGATTATTATATACCTAAAAGTTTATATAACGGTTCCCGAACTTTCGACTCATTTTACACACCATCTTTGTTTCGCCGTTAAATATAATTTAACCTTTACTGTAAATGCTACGACAGCATTACAGATTCATTCGTATTTAGTCTTATCACTTTCATAATTCAGCGCATCTTGTTCACGTCAGCGGTCAGCGATAGTCATTACCTTCGCCATCTCTACGTAATATGACTATGCCCGAGAACTGTATTTTATTCAATGACAATGAATGAATCGATGAAAACGCATCGAAACAATTTTCTCTCTACTCACCTTCGCACTAGCATTTGCAGGTTTTCAAATTTAATTAAATACTAACAACCTTCAAATAAGATTTATAAAATAAGTATTTATTGTTTTTTGTTTTTCTTGCACAAAAATATTTTTTCGATTGGAATAATAAATGAAGAGTTATCTTCGAGCAGTCACATAAAATACTAACTTCGTAGTTAACTTCCTCGCGCCAGCGCTGCTTTACAAATGGGATTTACTTTGGTCACTCGATACGAGTCATTGCTTGAGGGCAGCCTTCAAATTGTCAGCCAATTTGTCCATGAACTCAAATGTTTCCATGTAGTCCTTGCGTTGAACGTTGTTCATTCCTTTGATGCAAATGGCCAAATCTTTGGTCATGCATCCGGATTCAATTGTATCAATGCACACCTTTTCAAGGGTTACAGCGAATTTGTTAAGCTCAGTGTTGTTGTCTAACTTGGCACGATGAAGTAGACCACGAGTCCAGGCAAAGATCGAGGCGATAGGATTGGTTGAGGTTTCCTTGCCTTGTTGGTACATTCTGTAGTGGCGTGTAACAGTTCCGTGAGCAGCCTCTGACTCGACAGTCTTGCCGTCTGGACAGAGTAGCACAGATGTCATTAGACCGAGGGAACCATAACCTTGAGCCACAGAGTCAGATTGTACATCACCATCGTAGTTCTTACACGCCCAGACAAATCCTCCCTCAGACTTCATGCAATATGCAACAATGTCGTCAGTAAGGCGATGTTCGTACCAGATGCCAGCTTCCTCGTATTGCTTCTTGTAATCCTTTTGGTAAATTTCTTCGAAGATGTCCTTAAAGCGTCCGTCGTATTTCTTGAGAATGGTGTTCTTGGTACTTAGGTAGAGTGGGAACTTCCTGGCCAAGGCAAATTTCATGGATGAGTGTGCAAAGTCAACGATTGATTCATCGGTATTGTACATGGCCAAAGCAACGCCAGGGGATTTGTATTCGTGTACAACCTCCTTGATTACCTTACTTCCTCCGTTGGCCGGTGTGAATATCATTGTCAATGTTCCGGCTTCAGGAACAACGAAATCTGTGGCCTTGTACTGATCAGCATGAGCATGACGACCAATGATGATGGGTTTCTCCCAACCGGTCACCAGACGTGGAATGTTCTTGCAGATAATAGCTTCACGAAAGACTGTACCACCGAGTATGTTACGGATGGTTCCATTGGGGGATTTCCACATTTTCTTCAACTTGAATTCTTCGACACGCTTTTCGTCGGGTGTAATTGTGGCGCACTTAATGCCAACGTTGTACTTCTTGATTGCTTCAGCACAATCAATGGTTACCTGGTCGTTGGTCAGGTCACGATTTTCCATTCCCAAATCATAGGTATGCAAATCAATGTTGAGAAAAGGCAAAATAAGTTTCTCCTTGATTGAACTCCAGATGATGCGAGTCATTTCATCACCTAGCATATCAACAACGGGACCCGTCTTAATCTTGGACGCCATCTGAAATGTTGACAAGAATTTCGACATTACGAACTGTTTTTTTTTATTTGCAAAATTATTCTAATATTTATTTAAATGCCCGTTCCTCTGCGAACGTTTATATGCTTCTAAAATCTGAACTATGGATTATGGAATTGCTCCGTAATTCTTGTTATCAAAAGAAAAATACAAACAAAATCATCTGTACCTGAACTGTCATTCAATTGTTCAACATGTATGTGCACGGTTCTTATCAGTTTTGTTATGCAAGGGCAATAAATGGAATAACTATTTTTCCCTTTCTATCTTATTGTATGCAAAGCCAGTTCCATTCTTCCATCTTTGTTTAGTTTATTTACGATAAACCAGAATGTATAGCTTTCAAAAAGCCAGCTAATAAAACAGTGTGTTTGGAAAGAATGGTATACATCTTAGAGGAAATATTCAGTGTGTTTCTTTATTTATTCAGGATAGGGAATAGAATGGATGGAAAAGATGAATAGTTTATCCAGAATATCCAGAATGGAATTAATAAAGAGACAACACTAGAACAAAAAGAATGGCAATCCAGTTGTTCGGTGAAATGTCAAAACAATTGAATAAATGTTGTTATTTTGGATATTTATGTATTCTCAAAGTCAAAAGTTTATTAAATTTTACATTAGTTGTGTTTTGTTGAGCTAGTTACTGTGCCGATTCTGCAATGTTCCACATTAAGCCATAGAGTTACTGAAGAGCGAATGTGCTGTGGTGCGTTCTTTTATGTTACTGTGGTTAACTATAGTTAATGTGTCAAAAATAAAAGTTGATGTGCCATAGTTAAGAAAGTTACTCTTGGTAACTTTTTCATTTAGGAACGACCAGAGTTAATAATAGTTAATCTGTCAAACGAAAAGGGGTTGAAAAAAAAAATTGAATTGTATTTGGAATGAATAACCAAGAAAAAATGTGATTGCATTAAATTTATTGCAAAAATAATTATTAGGAATTCAAAATAACATGTGTAATATTTCCAAATTAAATTTTTTTACACTCAGTTTTGTATAAATCGAACAGAAATAAGTCCAATTTTCTTCATTGCTTATGGCACAGAATTTTTTGATGAAAAATTAACCAAATATAAAGAAGAAAATGCCGACAGAAAGAAAATGCATCAAAAAATAAAAGAAAACTATTCCAAAAATTAAATTCGACAAAAAAAAAATCGATTAAATTGACAAAAACATATTTTAAATATTGAAAACAATTCCAAATCAAAAGGGCAAAAAGTAAACAAAACATCCACCATTGCATTTCAGCTGTGCTTGACAGATCAACTATTTCAATTCGTATCAAGGAGATGAGTTGGAAAAGGTTACAAAAAGTTACTTTTTGACACTTTTACTTTGGAATTTAGGAACGATTTTATGACGTCATAAAGTTACTCGAAGTAACTTTTCTGAATAAAAGGAACGACCGAAGTTAACTATAGTTAACCACAGTAACATAAAAGAACGCACCACTGTTAACTTGTTGTTGGTAAATTTGCATGTGAAAATTTTGCTTAATGTGAAGAATTTCTGAATGTGCACATTAAGGAGTTGAACAAAACATACCTATTAAAGACGTTGCATTTATACTTTGGTACGTTTATTCGCAATTCGCTCAGTTAAAGCGTTTTCCGGACACACGAATGTGCAAGTTACATGCAATTTATTTTGGAAAATATTCGGTAAAGTATAAATCCAAGTGGTTTTTTTTTATAAAATTGAGTTCAATTAAAACCTATATTTTTTCGGGTTTTTAAATATAATATACGAAGGATTCTTCCTAAAAGGTTAGTATCGTTTAAGAAACCTAATTTTTGTTTGTCTCTAGACGTGATCTGTTCCATTAGTTTTTGTTCCGGGTTGTGTTTTGGGGTAAAATGCCACATTCGTTTCACATGAACTGGCATTTTACCCACTTAGTGTCATATTACCCCCTCTGATTTTAGTGTCTTACAGAAACTAGAATGATTCGAAAATATCAAAAAAAAGACCCAAAGAGCATCTTGGACAGAAGAATGCTTGCTTCGGAAGTGGTACATTCCCCTTACAAGTGGGTAAAGTGCCACTTTTTAACGTTTTTTAAAATTACAAAAAAAGTGTTCACATTTCAAATTTCGTAATTTTGTTTGACGGTCCAGATTGTCAATCGCTTGTTTTTGTTGTTTTTTTACATTTAATTCTTTTTAAATGGGATCCACTTTAAAGGGATTCTATTTGTATGTTTTCATAAAAGTTTTACGTAATTTCCTACAAAATTTTGTGCAAATTTGGTTGAAATTGCCTCATTTGGAAATTTGAATTTGTATGGGAAATGAGATGATTTCGAATTGAAATTGGAAATTTTGAACGAAATTACCTGACTTGCTCTAATGAAAACGCAGTATAAGTGTGGCATATTACACCGACTCACGATATGTTGTCTAATGCCGGTTAAAATACCCAAGGCATTATAACGAATATGCATTTAATATGCATATGCATACATAATGAAATGTATCTTTTTATTTCAAATGTATTTGTGATTTTTAGTTCAATAAATTTATATGGGACTTTTGAGTTCAATAATTTTAGAAATAATATTTGGCTTCATATGCATCAACGATATGTATTCATAGGAATTTTATTTTTTCCAAATGCACAGTCATTTTTTTTCTGTAGAATCATCATTTGCTATATTTCTTCATATTGATTTACATTACTTTAATGAAATCTAGTCAATCACGACAGCAAATGACGTTTCACGTGCGACTCAGCTCAGTGGTGATACTAAAACGCCCACAATCTTCACTACATAAGTATAATTAATTCAAATTTTGGCTAGACATTGATAATATTTTGAGAGTTTACTTTGAGATAAGCTTATAAATAGAAAAAACTGGGTGAATAGCTACAGAAGATTTGCTGTTATTTTAGCTATATAAAACAATTGAATACTTTTTTTTTTACAAAGCTTCTTTGAAGCTAACTTTTTTGGAAGTTCATTTTATTAATTTATTGAAAATTATAGTTAGTCGACAGTTTAAAGATGCGTCAACTGAATATTTATGTTCCTATGTACCTACATAGATATGTGCATCAAATTTCGGAAATTTTTCGGATGGGGTAAACCTACATATGTATCATTTTTAATGATCTTATTTGTTACCGAATGTTACGTATACGCCCGGGTCAACCAAATTTAAAAAAATATATCTATATATTATAACTGTATGTTTGATAAACCTCAATTTTTCTCCACGAATTATTTAATAACCTATTTAAATTTAATGAAATAAAATTGCAAAGCCTTTAAGTGACGTTCAAGAAGACCAAATTTAAAAGCTTTCCAAACCAAATTTTTTTTTATTTCTTAATTTGCAAAGTCCAATAATATTAAAACGAGTATCAGCAATAACATTTTATTTGTGGTTTTGTTATTTATCTTATCAACAAAAATCTTTTAAGTGCTAAGATAATATATATAAGTACATACATACATTAGGGTGGTTATTGAAAAAAAAGTCTTGGATGGGGCTAAATCAAATCCAAATAAAAAAATCTATAATTTTTCAGATTTTTATTTTCATCCCCCCTAGTTTCTGCAAGGAGTTTTAAAGACAATTTACATATGATATTCATACATATATTTTGCATTGTATAATAGGGTTAGGTATAAGCATAAGTTGTGAAAAAAAACTGAAGTTTGTAGATAAAAACTAAACAACAACAAATATTGTTCTGCAAGCCAAACTACTTTAAAACAAAGGCAATACTTACAAAAATACGCAGAACCGTCGTTAAGTAAACAGAGTTTGAAAAATTCATTTTCAAACTTATAATTTTGGAAACAAAAATTGAAAAATTAGGTATACAGGTACTGTTGAAATTTTTATGTACCTAGTTAAGTGCTTTTTTGTTCTTCGAAAAGTTACTTCTCCCGCATAAATTAAGGGGAAATAGACCCCCTTCCCATACGATTTTTTTCTTTTCTAGTCGACTATTGCGGTGAAAATAAAAATCTCAATCTCAATTTGAAACTAATTTATGGCCATCCAAACATGAAAAGCCAAAAATGCCGATATAACGACCACCCTAATATATGTACATACATACAATTTTTTTTAGATGTCTCCTAATGTACCAGTACCTATATACATACCTACCTACATACATACCTTCTGTTACGTGTATCAGAAAAATATTTCTAATCTTCTTGCCCAACCAATATTACTTGAGTTTGGTTTGTCAAAGAGCTTTGAATTACGATATTCCATTTTTATCGACTGGAATTTTAAAGACGATATACCTAATATGCAATTAAAAGCTTAATGCAAATATAAGATATACAGACATAATTTACCTGCTACCTATTTGACAGTCCCCTCTTAGCCAGACTATTATTTTTTATCAAAAATACATCTTACTTAAAACCAGTTCATTCTTCATATCCAAGAAAGTCACTTTAAATACTTAACAAAAAAAAAACAGTAAACACAATCAAAATTCCAATTCCAAGAGAGAATGGAATACGAACTTTGACTATTAAGTCAAACTAAATAATAATAAAATTCAAGTCCAAAGACCAAAAAAGTAAAAAAATTAATTCACAAAGACGAACAAGAATTTTCAGTATTTACGGATTCATGATCATGACTTCGACGTAAATTAAAGAAAAAAATTCAAAAGCCAAAGCCATTTTGCATGGATAATGTAGGTACCTAAACTCGAGTTCACAGCGAAAGTCAATTTTCCTGCATACATTTTAAACAATCGTATGCAAAGCAATGCATTCGCTGACCAGAATACCGCTTACGCTTTCGATGTAATCAGTGAAATCCTAAAGACTTAAGATATCTATTATATTGATGTTGGTTGGCAGTTAACTTACCTTTTTTTATTATGAATTTCTCTTAAATAACAATAAAATGCAAACACCGGTTATTTAGTAAACAGAATGGTATTTGGATAAGTTTCAAAAAAAAAAAAAAAAAATATACACTCACACGAGCACGCAAAGAATATCCAACCACTCCCAAACGAATACAACGACAGACTGACTGAACGGAAATTGAGTGAGACTGAAATCAGAAATAAAATAAAAATAGAAATTTCAATTTTGCTGGCAAATTTCTGGCTCAGCAAACACAAAATGACAATTGACAGTTTGTTTTTTGTTTTGCTTTGAGGGCCGGTATTTTTGATAAAAAAGAAACAACCAAAACCAAAGTAAACTATAGCTGTCTCTTGCTTGTTTAAAAGCTTTTGTTCCAATCAAAGTTATTTCAAGAACTTTGAGCTTTGCAACGGTTTGTGTCTATGGTTCTATAGTATTTGTCTGGCTGCAGTTAATATGAAGCAAATTAAGGTCTATGTTAAGGAGAATTTTCAAAATGAAATTGAATGAATTTTGAATTATAAGTGATATTTTCTTTAATCATACATGTACTTTATAAAATAAAGTTTTTTTTAAATTTAAATACAAGAAAAGAGTGACTAAGAAAGCCTGAAAACTTATAAAAAACATTAAACATCCAAAGAATTGGTCAATTTTAAAATTTTAAATCTTGAACTAAACTTTTTCACTATACAACATTAAAACTAGACAAAAAAATGATGTGTGTGTGTGTGTGTGGGGGGGGGGGGGGGGGGGTAATCGTTAAAATTCTAGCAGGCTGAAGTTTCGGAGTTTTCGTTTCTCACAGCCGAAAGCTGTGAAGCCGGAAGTCTAAGTTCGATCCCCAGCCTCGGCACCTACTAATTTTATAAAATAAAACGGCTACTGCCTTTTTCGAGGAATAGAGATATGTCTAGCAAATTGTCAGTTTCAAATGACAGCTAAAAACTTGGCACACTGACAGATGAAATTTGAAAGAAAAAAAGGCGGGCTAATTTCAATTACAATAATCTACCTATTTTGTGTCATAAAAGGATTAAAATATATTACATAAAGTATAAAAACATTTTTAGTTGCAAGTTTTCTATAAAAAAATGAAAAAAACAACAATTTATACGCCTATTGTGCCATCAAATTTATTTTGTATTTATTTTCTATTGGCTAGGGGTATCGTGTATAATTACAATGCGTGTTGAGGGTTTCTTATATTTTTGACAACGTTGCCGTCGGCGGTGCTTGAGTTTGAAAACTTAGTTTATTCATAATAAAGAACTGAGCTGATATATACTACTCTACCTTTCCCCGTCTAGAAAAAAAAAAAACGAAAACAAAATTCACTCTTTAAATTAAATCAATATGGCGAAACCGTGCAAGGGGTTGTTGGCCAAAAACCTAGATGCCCAACCAAGCTCATAATAGCCGCGTATTATCTACGGATCTGGATCAGGATCATCCCTGGAAAACACTTCAACAAACACTACTTTACCATAAAAGCCATCTACCCGCCAGCGTAAGAACTAATTTTTGGATCTTTGAAATAGATCCCAACAGAGAGCAGGCTACCGAATTGTTTTTGTATTACGTGTTAAAAAATGATCCCGATCCAGATCTGTAGAAAATAAAACGTGGCTAATTTAATTCGATTTAATTTAAACAGATTTTCAGGGAGCAGTTAAACTCGGGTGTTAAATAAAAACATAAAATACAAATGCAAACGATAAAAAAAGTAGAAAAGTTCGTATAAAACCAAAACTTAACTTTTAACAATTTTCTGTGTGCGTGCTATCAAGAGTAAAAGAAGGGACCTACAATTTTCTGCTGAATCTTTGCGGCTAATGTGAGAGATGAGCACTTTTGGAGAATTTTTCAACATCCTCGCAAGGCAGGTGACATAAGTGTGACAGGTAACAGTCCTTCCCCTTCGCACTAACCATTACGCCATATGCTACTCAAAACCCTATAACTTTGTTCAATTCTCTTTAAAAATTAGTCGCATTGACTAAGGGGGAAAATAAATCATTTTTTTATGTAAAGCATGCATGTACGTAGTTCGAATTTCGCGATAAATATTGAAATTTACCTCAATTTATTTTACCTAAAATGAAAGTTTTCTGTCATCTAAAAAACGCCAAAGGCACCAGCATTACCACCAACCCTATACACAAAGATCAAATTTCTTGTCATACCTATAGAAATTGAAAAGATTGTCATTTTAACAAACGACCAGAAAAGAACTCTTCAATTAATTTCTAAATTGTAAAAGTGTAAGCTCATCTTACCAAGATAACAATGAATCACATACAAAATTTAGTCCATCTCATTTGTCAACAATAATTCCACACCATTGATTTTCAGTCAAAAGAAACTTTTTTCAAAGATTAATCTTTTCTATACTAGATACCTAAATAATACAAACAGAATTTGCGTTGCGCATTCTCTATCAAAAATAAACGACATAAATCTTCATCAGGTGGATAACCAAACCATTAAGTTAAGGAAAATACAAAAATGAAGAGAACAGAGAAAAGAATTAAATTGAGCACTTTACACCTCCCACTTAGGTCGGGACGGGATGTAGGTTGCCAAACAATAAGTGTATACCTTTTACTAAATATAATGCCTTTCTAATTTGTTCCACCAAATAGCTTAATGCCCAGCGGTGCCAAATTGATCCTAAAAATGGCAAAGAATGCGCAACTACAGTCGCGCATACGCATCCCACTTGCTCACACTTTTATTTTCATTTTTCGCCCCACAGAGCTGGATAATTGTGAAAAGAAAGTAAACGTCAGTGGTTTGGTGGTTTAAGATTAGTTTTTTTTTTTTTTTTAGTTTAAAGTTTCTGCAAAATTCCAGTTAAGATTCTATTTTGGCGGAGTTAAGTCTTTCTGAATAGAAAAACCATAAAACTTGTTTTCTGAACCCATTTATGTATGAACATACCTATTATTTGTGTCTTGATGGTCGACCAAAGGTTTTGTGTTCGGAGAAAGTCAAATTATTTGTAAATGTTGAATAGAGTCTGTGTCTATTTGGTTAATTGGAATTTTCACAAACTGGGTCTTAACAGTTAATTGTTAAATTGTTGTGAAATTACCGATCAAATGGATCTTATTTTATATTATTAAAATTTGATTAGTTTGACACTTTTGTTATTATTTTGACAGCGTTATCTTTGCACAGAAATGCGCATGTGTATTTTAATTACTGTAAACATTTTAATCACAGTACACATCCTCCTTGGTGTGATCAATTATGTCGTTATTCATTGCAATCAGTAGAATCTCTTCTCAAACTCCAGAATTGCTCTTTTGAATAAAACATTTTGGCATCGGAAAACATCTTCGAAGCACGTCAGCCCATATTTTAATAGTATTGGAGCCCATTGCCACACATATAGGCTTTCAATTCACTGAACAAAGGTATATTCAATTTGACACGAGAGCTTTATTTACATGTTAAGGTGAACGCAGATCAAATCTTCTAAATTACTGCCTGAACAGAAAAGAATGACGGAACTGGAGCCGCAGACGGAACTGGAAGAGCTGTCAAAAATATTTTGTTTACCTTTTCACAATGCAGCTGTACAGCTTTGAGTGTATTTTGAAGAAAAACAAAAGAATATTCTTGTGTATAAGCTCAGAATTCACATTTTTTGTTTCCAATAATTGTCCTTTTAATAAATAATTTTTTTTCGCGATACAAATAACCACAATATTTTTTTCCGACCCAAAAAGTTTTTTTTTTCTTCATACAAATGGACGTTAAAAGTGTCGTAAGTGAAAAGTTAAAAGTTGGTGAACTCTTCCGTCAGATCGCATCTGTCGTCTTTAGAACTCATCTTGAACGCATCTTTTTGTGAATAGAACATGAAAAACTGGAAAAAGTGCAAATCTTTTCGCACTACAATGAAAAATGACATTAGAATGGAACTGAATTGAATCAGAGCTTGTTAGATCGCCAAAAAAACACATACTATTACAGCGAAATTAGAAATAGAGATATCGTGCAGCGAAGGCTGCATGCAGACGCAGAGCCTTATAAATATGTCAGCCCTCATAAGAAAAAGCTGCACATCTGTTTTCGGCATAAAGATACTAATCCTTCGTACGTTTCACCCTTTAAAAAATAACACTGGTCAAGGTTTTTGTTATAGAAACCAAAATATACTTTTCCAAAGGTTTTTGGTGTGCTGAATTGGATGGCATTTAAAGTCACGTCACGTTTTTGAGATGTTACCGTTTGAAAATTAAAAAAAAAAATGGTTTTATTTGCTGTGAGGTTACGTTATAACGTGATTTGTTTCAATATATTTTGTAACAGATTCTCCCTAATTTTCTTCTTTTAAATTCTGTTGAAATCTCTCTGCTATCTCCTCTCTTTTCCGAGTAGAATTTTTAGGGGCCAGTTACAGCTTTCATTAAATGATGAATGATGTTTGGACTGGTAATGGAGGGCGCCATTTAATTTTTTCCTGTTTAAACTAACAATCTTTATATTAAGAAAAATCAACCAAATTTCCCTAGTTTTACTATCAAATACAGAGGAAAGTAAGGATTTTATATAAATTACGCTTCAAAGCAAAACACCTGATAATAGGAAATTAAACCAGTGGTACAAAGTCAAACGAAAATTAATTCAAAAACTGATGAATCTATCTTTCATTTCATTCCCTCGCATCTTATTTTCTCCAAAGATAGGATACAAAATGCGTGAATTACTTCAACTTAAAATCGAGTATTCCTCACATACCACACACTACCACACAAGTAATTTCTGCACAAAGCACAATAATCTTGTTCCGGTGGCCTGGTTTCAAAAAAAAAAAGCCTTGTTCTTTTTTTGCGACAGACCTTTTACTTCAAAGTTCAATCTCGTTTACTATGCTAGCCGCAAAATACCTTCTTTATTTATGTGGATTTCCAAATAAAGTCAAAATTTGAAATGCAGCAAAGTTAATAAGGAAGGCGTATTTAGCCACCACTTGTTGTCTATCAAACAATTGACCCATAAAGATGAAGTTGAAACTGTAACGGCCATAAACGAAAGTCGTGCAATATACATACATAATATAAACAGAAATCGGGCGGAAGGCACGCATGGTGCCGATGGCTGACTTGTCGACAAAGTGACTGGACTGTTAAATTAACAAACAAATTCAAACAACTATATTTGTTTGGTTTATTTTTAGCATAAGAACCTTGTTGAATGTGTGGTAGGTAGAGGCAGGTACTTAGGTACTTAAAGTTGGAAAAATGCTCAAGTTATTTTTGTTTGACATGGAAAAACTAGGTACGCCTTTCTCCATGCTTTTCAAATCGCTCGAAATCTACACGATACATTCACAAAAGAGCCAGCACAATATAACCCCTTTAACTTCGATGCAAGAATTTAGATTAAAGATACACTATCAAGTAGCGGGCTGTTTGCAGAATTAGCACTTTCATCAAATCATATCATTTCTTTTTTTTTTTTAATTAATCCGATTTCGAAAAATAAAACCAATAAAATTTGCATTCCTTGCATTATTTAGTCGTTGACAAAAGGCAAAAAGAAAATTTAAATTCGAAAGTAAAATCTGCTTAACAAAAGTTGTGCTTTCAAAATTAAGTAAAGTTAAATCTTCGTTAAGTAGAAGGCTTATCATAAATTTTGCATCGCGCACATGTTCATGTCGCACTTCTGGCCTAACGCTTCACTGAATGATAATACAGTGGGGTTTTTTCAAAACAAAAAGGGGAAAATTTTGCAGAAATTAAAATTCAGTTAATTTAAAAACTGAACTACATACGCTATACACTCTAAGGCCAGGCGCGCACATGCAACTTAACAGTTGGGTTTCGATTTTGAGTACTATAGAATTATATGAGAGTCCGCGCACATAAACCGGCGCGCACTCCCATATAAGCCCATTGTGCTCAAAATAGAAACCAAATTGTTTAGTTGCATGTGCGCGCCTGGCCTAATAAGGACCTTCGGGCCTCAAGCGATAACCTTCTCCAGACCGTTCGGCTCCTGGCTGGCTTCCCATTCAATTGCTTTGGACATTTAATTCGCTCCATCCCTACACGACCCAGCCACCTCTTTTGGGTAGGTTGGCGTTGCTGTACAGCCCCTGTACGAAAATCCTTTGTTAATTTGTCCTGCAAATAAATGTAAGCCGAGTTAACTCAGAAGAATTTTGTCAGTGTATTTTTACTTTCTGTTATTAAAAATCAATTAAAATTGAAGTGCGCCACTAGGTGCGTTTTATTGGTAATTCAAAGCTAGCGCAGCAATACAAGTTCAATAAAACGCTATATCCACTTTTGTGAGTGAAAAATAACTACGTTACCGACACTCAAGGTTCAAGTCCTCACTCTTTATTCGCTTATTTATCGGCACTTTTGGTTTTGTTATTGTTCACTAAGAAAATTTCTTTTTCCATAGTGTCATTACTCGATTTCAATAGATTTTTGACAGAAATACCCAATCATTTAATCCAAAATCCAGAGATAAATTATTGAGTTGATTCGGGATCAAAATTAACTGAAACACATGCTTCAGTCAGATGTTGCCTCTAGGGTGATCTGTCACTGAAAAATTGGGCCTTAAAATATTTGGCCATGCAATTTATATTTCAGAGATCTCAGAGGAATCCGTATTCTCAGAAATACAAACACAATTCCACACAAAAAGGAAGATTTTTTTGGATTCGTTGCTCAATTATTTTCTGTCGCAGTAAATAAAATAAGAAAAAAAGGAATAGAAAGTGTTTTTTAAGGAATCTTGTTATAGTATTTAATGCTCCTGGTCTCGCTCTTTCAAAGTGACAAAGGAAAATTGCTGAGCACTCTGAAATATAAACTGACTTTATTTTATTTTTGTGAAACCTAACCTTGAAACTGCAAGTCAAACATTATCGCTAAAATAACTTAAAACTGGCATAATGAACCCCACTGTTGAAAACCTGCAAGCATATTTACAAGTCACTTTCTTGTGAAATATTTGATTCCCTACTCAGATATAGGCGGAATTCTCTAACCATACTTTGCATCGAACTATACTTATGCTAAGAGTAGCCAGAGACGAGTCGCAGGCGGTGGTGATGGTGATGGTCATAAAGTTGTTATATAGAGATAGTATAGTTATTCTTCGTTTGTCCATCGCTTTACGATTTGACCTTCTTCGGCACTGTGGGCAACTCTTGAACTTGCCCTGCATTATATCGTGCTGTGGAACAGCACTTCACCATCAACTTTTAGTCTACAGTTATTGTTAGGGTATGGCTTGATTGTGTGACTGTCTATGGAACATGATCTAAATTTGCCTCTCTCTCTTTAGTAGATCAGACAGAAGTATTGTAACCGACTTTATCCCAAGATTACACAGGTGCTTGTTTTTTTCTCCTCGTTCGAAAAAAAGCCTTTTCTCCATAGATTTAATTCAAGGGCGTACCTAGATGTAAATTTGGGAGGGGAGAAATGAGAAAGTTTATTAGTTAGGTACAGATTTAATAAATTTTCAGTACCAATTATTCAAATCTCGTGATGGAAATCTTAAAATAACAATGACTTAATGCTTAATTTTTTTTTGTGGGCTGTGCTTAAGTGTTTTCTTCAACGTTTCTAATATTTAGGTGTACTGATGAAATAAAAAATTTGTCTGATGCGCAAAGTAAGACCTGCTGAGAATGCATTCAAATTTGAATTTTATGAACATTTTCTAAGATGATGTATCGCATTTTCTTGGCAATAAAGTTGGATATGTGTTTTAGACGTGTTTTACTATTAATTTAAATTTTGATAATCCAGTGACAATAATGTTAGGTATATATCTATCCCTTTTTTCCTTGTGCTCATTTCATGTATTTGTATTTACTTTAAGGCTTAACTACATTCAACTTACCTACTTTTGTACAAAAGTGAACTAAATCCTTTGTCTTTTTCCAACGCACAACTCATTTCTATCTTCTTTCTCAAGTTTTCCAAAAGTAAAAGTTAAAGCGCTCTTAATTTTTACTTTTGTACAAAATTAAAACACCAATACATACAAAAAATCAGTTTTAAAAGCGACTAGTAGATGTCGCTGATATGGTGGAAATTTAAGGGAACAGACATTTATTCAGGCATTTATAGGGTTTTTATTTCAAAATTGGCAGTTACATTCTGGCTGTTGTAAGGTTTTTTAAAGAAAAATTGTGGTTAAACAGCATAGTTTTAGTAAAATTTCTCGCACGCAGATGTCACTAGAGTATGTGTGTATTTTTGTCACTTTTATGCTTTTTGCAAAAAGTTTTTGAATGTAGTTAAGCCTTTATACTCTTGGCGCCATTTGCAAAACTACGTAGCCATCTACCTGTCAGACTGAAAACTAATTTCTGAATCTTTGAATTAGATCCAGTTCAAAATCCCATGATTTTTGTTAAAAAAAAACTATCCAGATCCGTGGGTAATGAAATGAAGTATTAACTCCTTGCTTATATCAATCCTACCCCCTGTAAGTAAGCAAATGTGTTGAACTCCCCTTAGCTACGCCCTTCACCTACGCCCTTGTTTTACTTTCTAATAAGATGAGACAAAGCCCTATGGCAGTTTAAATGGCTTTATTTCTAGATATACAGTTTTGATAAGATTTCCTTGATATACGTGACCATAGGCAATGAAAAGTGAAGTTTTTTTTGTTTTTGTTTTAATATGACGATCAATAACGATCAGTAACTTTTAACTGTCACTTTGACTACTGTCACAGGGTTTTAATAGTCCACAAAGGTATTATCATCACTTTAATGTAGCTTTATAGTTTTTTTTTTTTTTTACGACTTATTTAGGTAGAAAATTAACAAATAAAAGCGATAAGTTTGTAAAAATGACAATTAATAAAATAGTTAACCATCAATTTGCGGTTGGTTCAAAGGAAAGTGAGAAGAAGAGCTTTTTTTTAATGAATGCTGGTTATTGTAATTTTTATTTCCACAATTTATTTCCTATTCTAAGAGAAAAACAAGATGTTGATGGATGGACAATGATAAATTGCTTTAAGCAAAAGTGAAAATTTGAATGTAGACTATTGGGTATATATGGTAAATACTGATTATGTTGATGATAATAACGGAGAAGAGAAATTTTTATTGTCGTCTATACAGAGTCTGTCGTTCGTGTTTTTTTTTTGTTTTTGTATTGTTGTCTTCTTTAATCGATGAAAAAAAGCTATAATTGTTAGAAAATCAACAGACTTAGTTTTTACAGAAGTAAATTCTTGTCTAAGTTCAGGTTTTTGTGTATGAAGCTTGTGTTCAGAAAAAAAGTTAATTTACTGTTTTTTTTATTGGTATAGGTTAAGCTTGTGTTAGTTAGATCTATAACTGAAACTAAAAGTTAATTTTTATGAAAAGTGATTATTGCTTTCACGGAACGCGGAAGATTCAATCTCTGAATTCTACTACAATTGCGAATGTATGTCTATTTATATTTCGTGTCGCTCTATAGGCTAATTGCGTCTTTTCCTTAAGTATTTGGAGTATTTTTAGAGAGGGTAATTCGCTTTTTGCTATGACGTCCCAGTAGCCTATGTCTTTGATGCACTAGAGCTTCACAGCTACCTATCCGGTGTTTCATCTTGAACGTTGCAGAATCTGCATGTTGCACTGCTCACTAAGCCAAGGATTCTGAGATGTCTCCTTAGCTTGCAGTGACCAGTGAGGATGCCCGTCATTATTCTTAGATTATTTCTACTTAAGCTTATACAGGACTTGAAACGTTCTTAGTTGTAATTCCCAAGTAGTAGTTTAGCCTGTCTTAGCTTTGGGAGTTCCCCACCCACCCTTTTTTTTTGCTACTTAACTCCGTTTAAAAGGTTTTTCTCGAAGTTATGTTTTTTAATCATGCCATATCTTGGGATATCAATAAGGTTTGTTACTGTGGACTTGCTAATCGAATTTCTTTCTCTATGACCCTTGCATTTACCCGTCCCAGTACCCTCCTTTGAGAATCTCATGATGGCTCCCATAGCAGCGCTTTCTATGGCCACATGTAGTGGGCTTAGGTGAAGGATTACCTCCATTGCTGCTGTACGGCATGTTCTCATTGCTGATGCAATAATGCATAAGCATGCGAGCCTTTGTACCTTTTCCAGGGATTTCCTAGTTGTAATTAATTCGGTTCTTTTATACCATGCAACCGTACCATAGGTTATGATGGGTCTTACCATCATAGCGTACATCAATCCATCTCAGGATATTTGGTTTACAGCCCCATGTTTTACCAGCAAGTCTCTTGCATAAGGGCCCTAGTGGCTTTCCCGACGGTTATTTCAACATGTTTGTTCCAGAGGAATTTTCTGTCTAGTGTAATTCCTAGATATTTAACATCCTTCTGTAGTTCGATTACTTCTCCCGTCAACCGGATAGGTTTCATGTGTGGCAGAAGCCTCTTTTTAGTAAATGGTACTTTCGTTGTCTTGGTGGGGTTTATATTTAATCCCACTGATAAACACCATTTCCTTGTAATGGATAATCCTCTTTGTATTATATCGCAAAGAGTTTTTTCGAACTTCCCCAAGGCTGTTATTACAATGTCATCAGCAAAGCCGATGCATCGTATGCCTTGAGAAGAAAGATTTTCTAGTAATTCATCTACTACAAGACTCCACAGTAAGGGTGAACGAACCCCTCCCTGAGGACATCCTCTTTTGTTGTGATGACCTTCCGGACACTTTGTCCTGCGTATGCTTCCGCCGTTCGTGAGCCGAGCATTTCACTTATCCATCTGATGATGGTGATGCGAATGCTCTTTCCTTACTAGACTTTATTTACAGCTTCATGAGAGGTGTTATCGAATGCCCCCTCAATATCTAAGGAGGCACATAAGGCCGTTTCTTTCGATTCTAAAGCAATCTTTAAGGTGTATGTGAGTGAATACAGGTCGGTTTCTGTAGATCTACCCGCTCTGTAAGCATGCTGGCATTGATTTAAAGGCATATTTATTAATACCTCCGATCTAATGAAGTTATCCATTACCTTTTCCAAAGTCTTTAGTAGAAAGGATGTTAAGCTTATTGGCCTGAATGATTTTGCATGTGTTGTATCTTTTTTCCCAATTTTGGGAATAAAAATAACCTTAGCTCTTCTCCATAGATTTGGTATGTGCCCAAGAGCAATACTGCTTCGAAAAATGCTAATAAGATCTAGATCTTCTTTTTAGGGTGACTTCTTTACCCGCAGGCCAACCCCAGCACGTGTGGTAAGGATAAATAAATAAGTATTGTGAAAGCTTGAAACATAAAAATTAAATGATTAATACAAAACCCCTTCACCATTAATTCCATATTAAATATTAACTGGATCCATTTAAATGTGACGTTTATATATGTAATATACATTAATTTTGACCCGATTTTTGAAACCGACAAAAACAATTTACTCCTTTAGTCCCGTTCCTTTTGCTTAAGAGACAGCTTTGGTATAATCAATATTATTGAACCTCCACAGACTTTTCTTCTTCGGCCCAATTTGTAGGTATAACCTTATAAATACCTTTCTCATAATAAAATTTACACGCCAACATGCCAACGACGTGCAGAAGAAGAATATCAAGAAGAAAAATATAAACTTGCCAGCAACTCGCATCGAAATAATAACGCGGAAGTTCCAGCTAGCACCGAAGTTACCCACCGAAGAATTTCGAATATAAAGACAGATAAGACAGGCACAGATTACATTTACAATTTACATAACGTGTAAAAAAGTTCGATCGTCGTTGTTGTTGTGTCGTCTAAAGGAACATTGTGCAGTCTCCGCAAGCCACAACCGTCGCCGTGGACCACTGTAAGATGATACGTTAAGGTAGTGGTTCTGCGCGACCATGGCATATGCCAAGATGAAGGTTCTTAGTTCTTGGTTTATGCGTGGAATGCATTGTGGCCGGCAATATGCCTACGGCCGGCCATCAAATAGCGTGGTGTAGGACATAAACGCATTTATGCAAGCATAATAAGGTGAAATTTTTGGGGGAAAACTGGGTAGAATGGTGTGGTAGTTGGAAATTCTGACCTCTTTGGGAATACAGCTTTCACAACTTCTTTCCAATCTTTCTGTCGTCATTTTTGGTTTATTCATTTCTATACACAACCCAGGCTCTGTTCTTTTTTTTTCAGTTTTTTTCTTTTCTTGTTGTCATATTGAAGCTAAACGATGGCGAATGTGTTGAGGCATTTTTGTTTGTTAAACCGTCTCCTCCCAGGAGGGAGAATCAAGTGGAAAATTGGTCTAACTTGACACATGAAGTTAACAGAAAAAAAAAATGAAATACAAAAAATGAGAGGAAGTGATGCTAGTGCATAAGTTTGATGCACCCAAACAAAGTGGCTGTCTTATATGAATCCCCATCGGTCATTAGGTGTTATTATATATTCATCTTCATGCACAATCTACAAGATGCGATGGGTGTGAAGAATTGATATGAGTGTATCTCATTATCTTGTTACTTGTTTAGAAAGAAGAAAAAAAAAATGTCATAACATGATTATCACCGTCGAAGAAGGAGGATAGAAGAGTCTTTGAGAGTTGAGTTGGTTGCTTTTTCGATTAAAATTAGACCTATATGTAGATATGTATGTACACATATGATTTAAAATTTTTTTGGTATGTATATAACATACCCTGCCTACTTTAAATATTTGTTTTCCATTTTAACGCTTTCATTGATAATTTCGGCATGAATGAAGCCAGCTTATTAGTAATAAAAAGATGAATAAACAATGTCACGGTTGACGATCATCACACATTGGATGTGTTTATTAACCGATTTAAGGAAATACATTTATACAAAATGCGTCATTTTATCATAAACCGATATTTTACTTTATGAATTACGAGCTAGTTTTATGTTACCCAATTTAAATTATTTAGGTTCAGATTCAAAGTCGAAGAAAATGGCCAATATGGTGTCCCATGATGGTCACTTAAGTGCCACTTACGCAGGGCCAGTTGTACAAATATTTGATCCGTGGTTAAGGAATTTTAACTCACCAATTTCGGCGGATTAACTGTGGTTCAACGATGGTTCAGGCATGTATTTGGCTTTTAGTGCATATTGAAACCTTGAACCATCGTTGAACCTCAGTTAACCCGCCGAAATTGGCGAGTTAAAATTCCTGAACCACGGATCAAGATTTAAACCACGATTGTACAACTGGCACTCAGACCATAAACTTGATCCTTAAGTCCTAATACATATATGGAAAACTTAAGTCCCACTTATTCCGCTAAGTATGCACTGTGAATAACTGGCTCTTAGAATGTTAAAAGTTTTGAGATGATCCAGAGCAGTTAATAACACATATATGTATGTGTATGATAGGATTAATATCATTTTGACTCTATCATGCTGGACTAAAAGACGCATCTAAAATATGGCGCAGTATTTAAAATTTAATCAGTCTTTAAGATGTACGCCGCCAAACCAAACTAAGCATTCAGCCATGGATGCTTAATTTCCCAAGTTTGTTTACATTTCTGGAAATATCTTTTCAGTTGAAGTAGGGGAACCCGGGGCATAACGGGCCCCTTAAGGATTATCGTTAATAAAAACTGCAAAAACATATTAAGAATTTTTGAAGAACTTTTATTAGAAAGAAAATTTATTAAGGAATAAGTATAAGAAAGAAAGTTTTTAACACATAAATTATTTAGTATAGTTTTTTTGCTTTGAAAAAGTCATTCAATTTGCCCATTATGCCCCGGTGCTGAGGCATAATGGGCATATGTGGGGTATAATGGGCACTTGGATTGCAATGCAAGCATGTTTGGTTCGATTCCTCAACATTAGCCTCACCCAGTACAAGAAAAATTATACGACTTGCAACAAGCTCTCAGCTCAGGAAACCCATCTACCTGTCGACTGGAACTATAAATATCCATAATACAAGAACTTCTTCTGAATTTGCTTTTTTAAATAAAAATTTAAAAAATAAGTTAAAAACTTAACCTTAATGGAAAAATAAATTTAGGTATATAAACTTATTTACATATCTTGGTATCAAATAAAGAGAATCCAATATTCAAGTGACCAGTTATTCGAAAAATGCACTTGAAAAAAACACTAGAAATTTTGTTTCGTTTAAAACGAAAAGCAACTGGGATTTTTATTCAAAAAAGGGGTTTCCCCTAATAGCGAGCCATTTATTGAAACTGGTAGATTGCATTTCGGAGCTCTGACCCTTTATTCGATATAGAAATACAAAGGGGGGCCATTATGCCCCGGGTGCCCGTAATGCCCCGGGTTCCCCTACCTATATACAGTTGAACAAAAATTTACCCATTCATACAAAGAATCGTTTCTTATATTATATTTTGTAATCGAAGTAGAAATAATTTGCTATATACGTAGCGGATGGATGATGATGAAAAAATGTAGTAGATCTGCTACATATGAAGTAAATTGGCACCACTGCTCAAGTGGTTCATTCAAGACCTTCAAAGCTGTGCAGCCTTTACCGCAAGTGTATTATACCACACAAAAATCCTTTTCAGTTTATTTTTTTTTTCTGAAAAAATTTAATTTCATTGCCAATAATTGCTGCCCAAAATAGTCTGAAACAAACTTAGGGCCAGTTGTACAATCGTGGTTCAAATTTTGATCCGTGGTTCAGGAATTTTAATTCAACGATTTCGGCAGATTAACTACAGGTTCAACGATGGTTCAAGTATATGTGATAATAGCCAATTACTTGCTTGAACCATCGATAAACCTCAGTTAATCCGCCGAAGTCGGTGAATTAAAAATCCTGAAGCACGGATCAACAACCCACGATTGTTCAACTGGAACCAAAACCTAAAATTCGGTTGCGATTCATTACTTTTCTTCGTTTGTGAAATGCCATAGGTTTTAGTCGTTTTTGGTTGGTATATTCTTTTGGAAAGCTTGTCATTTTCATTACATTACATAACCCGTGTTTTTTTCGCAAGCCCAAAGGGTATTGGATGAAAAAAACGATATTGGGGCTTAACAGTTTTCGTTTTAAATGCAACAACAACTAAGCCCATTCGGGCTTAATTAAGCACGAAAAATTTTCGGTGCTTAACTTAAAGCCTTAACTACATACATAAGCCACTTTTTGCAAAATTACAAAAGTAAAAATATTTTTTTCCAGCTACCGCAGTTGCTTTGTGAAAAATAATTTATACATTTTATTTTTAAACCAAAATTTAAGCTTTCTGCATCATTTTTATAAGTTTTCCTGTGAGAAACACTATCCAAAAATGAGTTTGAAAATTTTCACCTTTGTACTTTTGCACTTTTTTGGCTTATGTAGTTAAGGCTTAAGCAGTAGCCCGTGGCGTAGTGGTTAGTGCGTTGGACTGTCATACTAGAGAACTGCGTTACCGACATGACTTCCGTACATGTTATCGATAGTTTGTATGAAAACTCCATGTTTTTTCTGTGTCAGTAATCCCCGATGTCGTTTTTTTCGACCGATTTCCTCCGTGCTTGCAAAAAAACACGCCTATTATCGACTTTTATAGCGGTTATAAATGAGAAGTGCAAAAAACTTAAATGCTCTCCTAAACCAACGTGAAACATTCGGTACGACGACACGGCGAATCTTTTGGTTGTCAAAATGAATTAACATGGTGGTAAATGACAGTATACCCACACCGATCACGCGATGGAACTGAACAACGACGATGAAAGTGCACAGAATCTTTCGCTTTTGACAACGTTTTTATCGTCGTCGAGCTTTTTTTTTCTTCCGTTCTCAAATTTTATTGTTGTTTTGAATTTGGTCAATCGAAAATTTGATAAAACTCATCTAAAATAATCATATTTTATGTTTTATCGCGGAGTATAAAGATAGTAAAGAAAATGTCAAATTGTTTATGAGTTTTACGGGCGAAAACTGTCGCTTTGGTGTGGGTAGACTCGTGAATTTTATTTTCAATTCAACAACGTATGTTTCGTCGTGTTTTTGCACTGAATGTTTCGCATTGGCTTAGGAGAGCCTTAACTCATAAAAGAATCTTCGCTGTGACATAAAATTATGAGTCTTGCACGCATCTTTAAGTGACACTAGACACATTTCGTGTGTAGAAAAAGACTCAAAGCCATAGCCAATACAAAGTACAAATCGTTTGAGGCATAAAAACCCAGTTGTGTATGTTTTTACATAGATTTTATATCCCTTTATTTAGTGTCTTTAAAGAAAGTTTCACTCAGCAATATTAAGTTTGTCTTAAAGACAAAACCACACGAACAAAATGTCCACTTGAATTTCCATCTCAAAACCGACAACAACGAAGCCTACTTCTACTTTTCGCAAAGCAACATATAAACGTCAAGCGTAAGTATGCAAACTGTTATTCAAATACAAGGGTCATTCAGTCATCCCGCAAAATAGCATAAAAAACAATCAATGTTATTTTAAGCTTCTCAGAGATATGGTGTTTGACCTAGTGTTGGTGTTTGTTCTTAGATTGAATTTGAGATTCATGCATGCGGTCCTCCTCCTCCAGACTGACAGTGCGCAGCTATGCGCAGGAATTGGGTCGCATCTTTTATCCACTCATTTATATTGAAAGAAAAGAAGGCTCAGAGTCTGGTCATTCACGGGGCTAGAAGAAGTGCCCCATCAAATACCAAAAAAAAAAAAAAGAAAAGAAAAACAACACATCACAATCAAAGTGAAGATATTCGCAAATGTTTGGTGAAATTGTTGTAATATGTTTTGTGTCTTATGACATTCCTAATCAACAAACAATTTGCTGCAGACCAAATGGAACTTATAAATCCGTGTGTACTCACTTGGGTACTCTGTTAGTGCCGCATGACATTTGCTCGTACTATCGACTTTAATGCTTTGTGCTTAAGATATACACTGTCGATGATGAATGAAGAGGAACATCTTCCTCGTGGTCATGCTGTCAATACAAAAAATAAAAGGCACAAATGGGGAACTAACTAAAAAAGACACTCAGCGTCAGCAGACCGCGATGTGATAAACTTTCTACTCGGACATCTTATCTTTAACCATAGAGTATATTCATATAGGTTATTCTTTGTTGGTTGGTTGATATGTTTTTCTTCTTCGCTGGTTTGCATAGGTTTTTCTTGTTTTTGTTTTGTTGAAAGCAACCTATATATTTCTGAGATATATGCAATAACGCGAAATTCCCCGTGATTACTATAACAAATTTTTATGAGCCCTGCGTTAAACTCGGAGATCTCACTCAGCCATCTCGCAGTTAAATGAACAGGATTCGTTCTCAGTTTAGCTGTCAAAACACGGAAGAACAAATTTGAGGTTCGCTTGCTCACTTTTAAACTGAGCGAAATTTCTGAAATTGAGATCTCCTGAACCACATACCTAATCGATTGATATCATTGACGTTGATCAGACTTGCCAGATTGCGCGATATATCGCAAAACGTGCGATATTTTTTCGAACTTCGCGGTTTAAAATTAGATTTTTCGTTACCTTAATATTTTTACGGTTTTCGCGATATTAAATTTACTTGAAATTAGCCAGTTTGACTGAAGAAAATTCTCAATTTACTGACCTTTTGAAAGATTGCTTAATTTCTTTAACAAATATAAACTTAAAAAGATCGCAATGATTGCGTGAGAAAATTTTAAGAACATATTTATTCCTTAAAAGTGAAACTATATTCATTTTTTAAACAAAAGAAAAAATACGAAAAATAATTTCACTGTTTTTTTCTACTATTATTTGTACCATTTTATTGCTTTTGCGGTTTTTGCGATACTAAAATAGCTGATTTTACGATGTTTTGCGATATTTTTCTCATTTTTTGGTTATAACTTTTTTGTTTACAATTTTACGATAAAAGATGTGTTAACATATATTGTAGAAAATTTAATTCTGTACACAAATGTGGTAAAATTTTGTTTGTCCGATGAATGGTTCTCAAGATATCGCGAAGACCTTTTTGGGGCCCCCCTTTCCAAAATGGCGGCCAATTGGGGGGGATTTCAACCCGAAAACTCGTTTTTACAATCATACTGATCCCTCCTACAGATCCATCAAAAAAAAAAATTGTCCTGTATGAAATGCAAGGTTAATGTAACATTTCAATGGACTATTTTTGAAATATGTAATTAAATCACTTGAGTTTCTTGGTGTAAAAAGAGTTAGTGCAGAGAACAAGCCTGGGCATTGGCATACCGTTTGAAACGCACCAGATTGTTTGATTGGACTGTTTGGTTGTTGTGTTGTACACAACAACGGCATGTTATGCAATCTAGCAGACTTATCTGAAGTTATCATTAAACACTCGCGAGCAAAAAAATGGAATCACTCTCTTGCTTCCACTTAAAAACAATAATTGCTCTCAATTTAATTGACATGCGTGAATTTTTATGGTATCTTTAAAACGCTGGAAACATAAGCTTTAAATCAAGGCTAAAAACATAACAAACACTTCGGGATTTCAAGAGATAATCGTCATAATTGAAGCATTTAAGAAAAAATAAAGTGAAATTAAAACAGGTAGTAGCTCGAAAATTAAACATTTATACGACAAAATTAAGCCAAATTTATTGTTTCAGTATTTTGTACTACCGTGCCCAAGCTCTAATTACAGCTTCTAAACGATTTTTCATTGACCTGATGGGTTTTTTTGACTGTCTCTTGCGGTATTCTTTATCCCAATCGTCTACCAGTGCCGCTCTCAGTTTTTAATGGTCTCAGGAGCTGGATTTCTGGCTCTAACCCTTCGTTTAAGCTCGTCTCACAAATGCTCGATAGGATTTAAGTCTGGGTTTAGCAATACCAACTTCCCTATAGGAATCCGACTGTTTCCAGCGAAGTGTTGCATCGAGCGTTATCATGCATTAGTACGAAATTTTTGGCAATACATCCAACATAAGGAAGGACGTGATGCAACAGAATGTCGGAGATGTACCGATCCGCAGTTTAACCTTCAGTCGACCATCACTAGTCAGGATAACCAGCACACTTTTCTTTCAATTGAAATGCCCGCCTGTATCATACAAAACCCCCTTTCCGTAAGTTACGGTTTCGACAAAACAGCATTGTTCAAATCTCTCGGCATGTCGTCTGTGTATTCTGTCCATACAATCACGTCCATGCAGACTCATTTTGCACTCATCCAAGAACATAAAGATCTCAGAGTACTCAGCAATCTCAGTTATAAGAATAGGCTTTCTCAGCAAATTATATCAGCTTAGCTGTCCAAAATCTGAGGAAAAAAAAAATTTGTCTTAGAGAAATGTTTGAGATCTCATTTTCCTGAACACGCCAAATGAATAAAAAAATTTCCTAATTATGTGTACGAACACTATGTCGAAAGCAAAAATTGTCAACCAGTATTTTTCGAGATTTTTGTAAATCCATATTTCGTCCTCCAAGCTAAAAACAAAATCATAAATAAGCGATGGGTATTTCTAATGTAGAGTTGATATATTTGAACACTATACCAGAAAATCAGACCAACATTCATGTACCTATGACATCAAAATAATGCTCGAAATTTTAAGCTGAACATGGATGATGAATTGTAGGAAATCACTGGGTAGGGGATACCCAATTTTTTTAGTTATAAAAACAGTTTTTCACTTAGGGCCACTTGCACGAAATAAACGGATGAATATCTACATAAAACTGGGAATAACTATGCAAGTTAAATTAAATAAATAGACCCTTTTTGTTTTTAATTTTTTTTTTAATTTATACAATTTATTTAGTAAAAAATAAAAACTTTACTGAACCGCTTGCAATAATATTTACGGGGTCATATTAATTAGGGTGGTGGATTGGATCCGCCTAAAAATTGATCAAGAAAACACTAAAGTCTAATTTTAAACGGCATACCTATACCATTGAAACAGTAGTGTATTGAAATGAAGGTATATGTAGGTAGGTACTTAAAAATGCCTACTTGCTGGAACAGCCTCTGGGATATGTGTATCCAAGATCATCATCATCTTACATCGCACGAGAGAAGGTGGAAATTGGTTAAACAAAAAATACAACAACAAAAAATCAGCAAGGCGGCGAAAATAAAATTGAGATGAAGAATTGAAGAGGCAACAAAAAATCCATAAAACAAAACAAAACAAAATAAAAAAAAAAGTCAAATAAAAAAGAAAGAACCAACGACTTTCTTAATTTTTTCTTTCTCTGAATGTGTGTTTGCTTTAGGCAGTTCTGTATGTGAAGTGACCAAATGCGAGAATGAGTCCCAATCCCAACTTTGCACTGTGTTTCGTCCGTGGCTCTTTCAGTATCAGTAACAGAGCCAAGTGCCAACTTCTTCTTCGTCGTCTTCGTATTTTTTGTATTCACTTCTTCTATTACTTTTTCCATTTCGCCTTGAGGTCTCTCAATTTCGGTTGAAGACAGACCAGACCACTGCAGAAGCACGAAGAGCCACAGAAGCGCACACTAAAGCAAGGTGGTGGCGAAGAAGGGTATACTTACTATACTTAACTCTGCGGCTTCGTCTTTGGCTTTGACTTTGGATGAAGCTGGGGCTGGCAGCAAGTTGTGTGCGCATACATAACATTCATATATGGGGTGTGGGGACGGTCTCTTCAATTTACCAGCGCAGCAAACTATAGGCAGTCTGTATAGGCACTATACTCCTCGTTATTAGAGAGGTATATGTTAACATGATATTTCGATTCTTCAGCTCAGTAAGTTCTTAAGTCCGTTGATGGTCTGGTCCTCTTCAGTTGGTTTCTGACCATCAATTCGATTGCACGAGCAGCTCGTTCACATACTTAATTCATTGATCGATCAGGGAGCAGGTTCCTGCCTAATATTTAAATTTTTAAAAATCGCATCTTCAATTATTGCGACCATAAGTGATCAAGTTAAATTAAATTCAAAAAAAAAATCAATTGAAACACATACCAACTGAGAGTTCTGAAAACATCGATAATAGCGATCAAAGCATTCATCATCATAGAGGAGTTTCTATTTGTTGTTTTTTTTTAAAAGACTTTTACGGTGGATAGTATAACCATATTCTTTTTATAACGGTGCAGAAAACCCCTCTTGGAACGACGAACGAACCTTTTTGAGAGGCTACTCGTACACACACGATCCATTCTAGTGTCACTTCTTGATGTGTATCCGTTGGATGCATTTCCAGCAGCCGCATCAGTTACCACAACGAGCCTAGAATTTATACCTTTAGCGGTTTCGTCGGACTGACTCTCTCTCGCTGTTGGCCGTTTGGTCCTCTCGTCCTGTTCTATACGTGTCGTCGCGAGTGTATTTCGGTTTTAAATTTCGCAATTCTTCTTCATCTCCTCCCAAAAAATTTATTCACTTATGTAGGTACTTTGGGAAAGTATAACTTTTAAGTGGTGTGTTGGCTTGGAACATAAACCAGCAAATAAAACGCAAATCATAATCTCGACACCGCCTTATGAATTAAATGTGGTTCCATTAAAACAAAAAGCTGTAAAATCCTCTCATAACTGCATGACAGAAAATTATAACTTTCATATTATATTTGATAAAAAAAAAGCCGGCTTTATAGTTGGTCTTTCATCAGTATCTGCGGTTGTAATTCTAAATAATTTTAGTTTTTTTTTTTTGTTTTACCGTGTGTGTGAACTCATAAAGATCTTTTTTTTTTTTCTGGCACGGTTTTTTGAACTTGCAAGACCTTTCTGAAAAGTGCGACTTAAAGAGAGTTTGAAGACAGAGTGCTATACATTGTGTGAAAATATGACGAGAATAAGACTTGTCAAGAAGACCTTCTTTGCGGCTAATCGAGCGATGGTAAGTGTGGATACTTATATTGTGTTAATTTTTTTTTGTTTTATATTTTTTCATGTCTTCAAGTAGAGGATGATTAAGATTCTTAACGATGTTAACCGCGATTTATTGAAATAAATTGTTTGGTAATTTATTTTTGTCTGTATTCTTTTTTGTATGTTGTTTAAGACACAACTGCAGAGGTAATATGTGTGCCATGGTGATGATGTTTCTGTGGCAGCGCGGCGGCGGCGTGATGATTTTCAATGAGAATGTATTCTTTATTAAGTTTTTTTTTTTTTTAAGTTATGAGGAACATAGTGCAATTTAGTTTGTGGAGTATGTCAATTTAAGGTTCAAGGCTTTGATCATGTTTTATTATGTTAATAGCTTTAAATGCTATCACAACAAGAAAAACAAAAAATATATACATACCTACATATTTTGTAAAGTAAGTAAGTATGTAAACTTGTATAGGATATTTCTAGAACTAATAAGGAAGATTTGAAAGCATAGGTAATCAAAAAATAAAAAAAAAGAAGATAACTTCTACTAAATCTGTAAGTTCTCAAGATCGGAAATTATTCGAAGGAAAATTATTTCCATAGTGCCGCACTTGGATTTCTGTAGCTTTGTATTAAAAACTAAAATGTAAAGTTTTTACTTTACTAAAGAGTTTTTTTTTTGTTAACTGGGGCTTAAATAGTTGTTCCAACGTGATTCAGGCTTTCAGGCGGACAAACTGAAGTTCAATCAGGGTTCAAGAATATGTAAATGGGTATTATACCTTAACCATGAATGTTTAGGAAAAACCTAAGCTCGTTTTATTGCAATTACCTTGATTAAATCAAAATCGCTAAACGCGTTTTTGGAAAAGAATTGAAAAAAAAAATCCATTTTTTAGCAGTTACACGTTCTATCTAGATGACTTGAAACAAAAAATTCAAATTTCTCATCTTGGGAAGCACATAAAAATGCTCCGTACCAAATTTCTACCAAGTATTGGTCGATGCAATCGACGTAAGAAGGTTTTGGAAATTTGAATCATTACAAGCCAACCTTACGAGTTTTCTATTTAACTAGAAGAACCCTAAACGTTTTTATCAATTCATTAATATATATATAAAGATGGCTACCCAACTTCCCTTACGTATAATGACATTTCTTCGTCTGATCCTGCCATCATCAACAATTTTTTTTTTGCAGATTTCTTCAAACAATCGTTTACCGACTGCTGTATTGAACCCGATACCGAATATTTCCAATATTTAAAGAATTCTTCTCAAACTTCATTTTCATCTCTGTTCATCTTACCGTCACTGTCATTCTTGAGTCTATTAGCAATCGATCCAGATAGGCACCGCTTCTTGGAAACGATAGCCTTTCTGTAGCCAGCAGGCCAATGGCATACTCAACGCTGTATTGACCCATCAAGTTAAACAGATGGCAACCTCTCGGATTTTGTACTTGATTTCCCCCAAAAACACTCTATATAAAGATGCCAATCCTGGGCTGAAATTTCGGTTTGCCTACAAGCTGAACGAAAACAGCTAAGGTACTAGTTTTTCAAAGTATGTGTGAAAACGCGCGAGTTTTCCGGCGCCAAACGCACACATAGATCCAACTCCTCTGTCCAAACGCACACATAGATCCAACTCGTCTGTTCACCCATAGGTTAAATTGTTGTTGCAAATCACATTTATTCATCGACACGAAACGAAATTCCAAATACAACAATGTAAACAAATGGGTTTTGGAGGGTGATACGTACGAAAGATTGGCGTCTTCATATAGAGTGTTTTTGATTTCCCCAATCTGAATGTTTGGCATTTAAATCACCGGCAATTAGATAGTAGTTCTCTTCCGAGTTCAGTCTTACTGCCTGAACAGAATAGAATGACGGAACTGGAGCCGCAGACGGAACTGGAAGAGCTGTCAAAAAGTGTCGTACGTTATTTTTTTTACCTGTCCACAATGCAGCTCATACAGCTTTGAATGTATTTTGAAGAAAAACAAAAGAATATTCTTGTGTACAAGCTCAGAATTCATATTTTTTGTTTCCAATAATTTTTTTCCTTTTAATAAATAATTTTTTTCGCGATACAAATAACCACAATATTTTTTTCCGACCCAAAAAGTTGTTTTTTTCTTCATACAAATTGAAACGTCAAAAGTGTCGTACGTGAAAAGTTAAAAGTTGGTAAACTCTTCCGTCTGCGTCTGCAGCTCCGTATGCGGCTACGTTCCGTTGTGTTCGCAACATTGAATTTGCGTGTATTCAATATTTTGACAGCTATTCCAGCTCCAGCTCCAGTTCCGTCTCCGTCATCATTCTGTTCAGCAAGTTAAGCAGCGTTGCCGCACAAAATAAAATAAATGTGCCATATTTTCTGGAAAAAAATGTGTCAATTTTCGTGCCATCTGTAAAAACCACAAAACATTTATTTTGTTGAATAAACTAATCAATTTTATTACGGGGTGTAATAAAACAAAAAGAGAAAATCATTTGCTCTATTCGGGCATTGTCAAAAAATATGTGTCTCTGTCCACTTTTTACGGAATTTGGACAAAGTTTCATTAAATTTTGTTTAAATTTGCTTCATTTTAAGTTAAATAATGGAAATAAAAAATTGTGCCATATTGAACTTTTTGGTGCCGCCGTTCCACGAGGAAATTTTTGTGTCAAAAAAAGCACGATCGTACAACTTCGGCAACGCTGGTCATTCGAAAGGCATTCGAAAAGTTTCTCGAGCTCTGTTATAAAGTCAGTAGGCTGAGGTGAATCCGGTGCGTAAGCCGCAATCACATACATCCGCCTCCCTTGTTGGAGAGGAATGCATAAGACGCAAGCTTCTAGCAACTGAAATATTCCCGCCTCACTATTATACATTACTTTATGATCGATGCCTTTTCGTATGAAGATTGCGACACCACCCCCTTGAGTGTAGTTGGTACGATCTCTTCTAACGATATTGTAATTGTTGTTAGTCTATTTATGTTTCTGGTTTAGTCAATCGCACTAACCATCACGCCACGGCTACTACAAATGTATGTTCGATAAAAATGCAAATTTATTAAAAAAAAAAAAAAAAAAACTATGTTTTACTCATGAAAATGAAATTAAGTTAATTATGGCGCTAACTTACTTGTGAAATTTTCAAAAAAGGTAATATAAATTTATTTGATCAAAGCAAAATTTATCATTCTATTTATATTTTAACATTTTCATTAAGCCCATCATGTATCTCTCAATTAAATTGCTAATAGGCACTTTAAATTCATTAGCTGCTGAAAGTTGGTGAAATTTATAGAAAAAGCAAAACAAAAAACATAATAAAATAATATGGGAACCTAGAAAGTCGTTAAGGAATACTGAATTTTATTCAAATCCCTTATGAATCAGATATTATTATTATTTTTTTTTTCTATTTCATGCTAAATAAGTTGTTTTACAAAAATAATCAAAAAAAAAAAAAAAAAAAGAATTTTAACCTAGGAAAAAGTATTAAAAATTAGGCCAACAAACTTTGTCAAAATGTTATGAGCAAAAAATGTTTAATAATAATACCAAGAAGTAGGCATACATACCTACATAAATCCTTTAATTTTTTTTGTTCTACCCGCTATAGAATAAATTAAGATTCTAGCCGGTTTAAATGGCAAACATTATAGGTCAACAAAATCATAATCAAATCAAATGGCAAATTCAAAAATTCGCCAAATTTCCCACGGGCATTAAAAACATTAAACACTTTATATGATGTTGCCGAGTTATAATAAATTTGATATTCTCTCCAGTCGGGGCTTACACTTTAAAACTTAATTAATGAGGGTGATTTCTTTGAACTGGGTGTTAAAAATAATCACCTTATATTTATCAGATCCAAAGAGCATAAAAATGTTAATTTAATTATGAATTTTAAATTTTAATTTCATTATGAAAATTCTAAATTTCTTGCTGCCTTCTAGAAAAAATAAAAATATTCTAACATGCGTATTATTAAACGTGAGTCAACGAAGAGTTATCCTGTTCACTGGTATAAGTTATGGCTAATAGGGTTTTCCTTTGGTAAATGCAGATTTCTGCCTAAAATATATCGTTCTTGAAACTTTCCCATTTGAGTTCATTGTCAATTCACATCCGCCAACGAAAGCTTCAATAATGAATGGGATAGTTTGTTTACAATAACATTACCTAGGTATATAGCGAAATTTCACTAAAAATTATGACACATTCTAGAAAAAAGCAATTTCGGATGTTGGCGATGAAAGTGGTTTTTCAGGTGATACTTAACCACTAATATTATGATTCTTCTTACTATTTTTCTCTAATCCGATCATCGTAGTCATAATCATCAACACATTAACATTACCCACCACAACACTGTGACACAGAAAATTTGTTATTATAGTCTGTGGCACGCTTATTATGTGCGTGGTATCTCTTGCTGCTTCTTAGAGCTGGTATCTCATTTCAGGTGAGCACTTAAAAATTTATGGTAGCTTGATTGTTTTTTTCAATTCAAGAGATTTACAATAAACAATTTTTTATTTATGAAAATTCGATTAAGGCAATCAGCCATTCGAATACACAACTTGTTTATATATTTCCATAATCATAGTCTGCTCAGTAAGTTACTTTATTTCTACTTGTTTGTAACATCTATTCATTATGCATCTCAAAAACAAATCTTGTTGCTCATTTTGAACAAAGAACTGTGGGGCCCAAACATTTTCAAATATCGGATATATTGGAAAATTATGTATAAGCTTCGTGTAAAAAGAATTTCTTCATAACAATGAATCAAAAAAAAAAAAAATAATCACTTACCGTTATTCCATCAGTCTACATCCGTCACGCCTCCACTATTAATTGAGCGAGAGTCAAAATGGGTGGATCGGATTTCGAATCTTTGCTAAAACTCGCAAACAATTCTAAACGATTTTAATTAAGCTTTGTAATTCATAAGACTCTGTTTAGGTTGGTAGATTGAGGCCGGTATCACGACAAGTTTTTGGGTAAGAGAAGTGCGAGGAACTCCCCGCGGGGAACTCTCATCACTTCCCTATAACCGACAAACCTGTCTTGATACCGTTCTCAATCTGAAGTCATTGCGTTAGCCATTTTGTTAAAATTTTTAAATATAAGGCTTAAATAAATTCAAGACTTTAAGCAGAAAAGTGGCAAAACTTGGAAATGTGAAAAAACAAAGACAGGCACTAGAGAAGCCTGTGTGCGAAAAAATGTGTTTTATCTGTCAAATCAGTCTGAAATGACATTTTCGTAGGTATGCTTTTTCACCCCTCTAGACCATGTTTTTGTTTTTCAATTTTCGCAAAATGTCTCGGATGTAGTTAAGACTTACACCTAGTTTATAGATCGAAGCGAAGTGAAAAAAATATGTGTCTCTGTCCACTTTTTACGGAATTTGGACAAAGTTTCATTAAATTTTGTTTAAATTTGCTTCATTTTAAGTTAAATAATGGAAATAAAAAATTGTGCCATATTGAACTTTTTGGTGCCGCCGTTCCACGAGGAAATTTTTGTGTCAAAAAAAGCACGATCGTACAACTTCGGCAACGCTGGTCATTCGAAAGGCATTCGAAAAGTTTCTCGAGCTCTGTTATAAAGTCAGTAGGCTGAGGTGAATCCGGTGCGTAAGCCGCAATCACATACATCCGCCTCCCTTGTTGGAGAGGAATGCATAAGACGCAAGCTTCTAGCAACTGAAATATTCCCGCCTCACTATTATACATTACTTTATGATCGATGCCTTTTCGTATGAAGATTGCGACACCACCCCCTTGAGTGTAGTTGGTACGATCTCTTCTAACGATATTGTAATTGTTGTTAGTCTATTTATGTTTCTGGTTTAGTCAATCGCACTAACCATCACGCCACGGCTACTACAAATGTATGTTCGATAAAAATGCAAATTTATTAAAAAAAAAAAAAAAAAAAACTATGTTTTACTCATGAAAATGAAATTAAGTTAATTATGGCGCTAACTTACTTGTGAAATTTTCAAAAAAGGTAATATAAATTTATTTGATCAAAGCAAAATTTATCATTCTATTTATATTTTAACATTTTCATTAAGCCCATCATGTATCTCTCAATTAAATTGCTAATAGGCACTTTAAATTCATTAGCTGCTGAAAGTTGGTGAAATTTATAGAAAAAGCAAAACAAAAAACATAATAAAATAATATGGGAACCTAGAAAGTCGTTAAGGAATACTGAATTTTATTCAAATCCCTTATGAATCAGATATTATTATTATTTTTTTTTTCTATTTCATGCTAAATAAGTTGTTTTACAAAAATAATCAAAAAAAAAAAAAAAAAAAGAATTTTAACCTAGGAAAAAGTATTAAAAATTAGGCCAACAAACTTTGTCAAAATGTTATGAGCAAAAAATGTTTAATAATAATACCAAGAAGTAGGCATACATACCTACATAAATCCTTTAATTTTTTTTGTTCTACCCGCTATAGAATAAATTAAGATTCTAGCCGGTTTAAATGGCAAACATTATAGGTCAACAAAATCATAATCAAATCAAATGGCAAATTCAAAAATTCGCCAAATTTCCCACGGGCATTAAAAACATTAAACACTTTATATGATGTTGCCGAGTTATAATAAATTTGATATTCTCTCCAGTCGGGGCTTACACTTTAAAACTTAATTAATGAGGGTGATTTCTTTGAACTGGGTGTTAAAAATAATCACCTTATATTTATCAGATCCAAAGAGCATAAAAATGTTAATTTAATTATGAATTTTAAATTTTAATTTCATTATGAAAATTCTAAATTTCTTGCTGCCTTCTAGAAAAAATAAAAATATTCTAACATGCGTATTATTAAACGTGAGTCAACGAAGAGTTATCCTGTTCACTGGTATAAGTTATGGCTAATAGGGTTTTCCTTTGGTAAATGCAGATTTCTGCCTAAAATATATCGTTCTTGAAACTTTCCCATTTGAGTTCATTGTCAATTCACATCCGCCAACGAAAGCTTCAATAATGAATGGGATAGTTTGTTTACAATAACATTACCTAGGTATATAGCGAAATTTCACTAAAAATTATGACACATTCTAGAAAAAAGCAATTTCGGATGTTGGCGATGAAAGTGGTTTTTCAGGTGATACTTAACCACTAATATTATGATTCTTCTTACTATTTTTCTCTAATCCGATCATCGTAGTCATAATCATCAACACATTAACATTACCCACCACAACACTGTGACACAGAAAATTTGTTATTATAGTCTGTGGCACGCTTATTATGTGCGTGGTATCTCTTGCTGCTTCTTAGAGCTGGTATCTCATTTCAGGTGAGCACTTAAAAATTTATGGTAGCTTGATTGTTTTTTTCAATTCAAGAGATTTACAATAAACAATTTTTTATTTATGAAAATTCGATTAAGGCAATCAGCCATTCGAATACACAACTTGTTTATATATTTCCATAATCATAGTCTGCTCAGTAAGTTACTTTATTTCTACTTGTTTGTAACATCTATTCATTATGCATCTCAAAAACAAATCTTGTTGCTCATTTTGAACAAAGAACTGTGGGGCCCAAACATTTTCAAATATCGGATATATTGGAAAATTATGTATAAGCTTCGTGTAAAAAGAATTTCTTCATAACAATGAATCAAAAAAAAAAAAAATAATCACTTACCGTTATTCCATCAGTCTACATCCGTCACGCCTCCACTATTAATTGAGCGAGAGTCAAAATGGGTGGATCGGATTTCGAATCTTTGCTAAAACTCGCAAACAATTCTAAACGATTTTAATTAAGCTTTGTAATTCATAAGACTCTGTTTAGGTTGGTAGATTGAGGCCGGTATCACGACAAGTTTTTGGGTAAGAGAAGTGCGAGGAACTCCCCGCGGGGAACTCTCATCACTTCCCTATAACCGACAAACCTGTCTTGATACCGTTCTCAATCTGAAGTCATTGCGTTAGCCATTTTGTTAAAATTTTTAAATATAAGGCTTAAATAAATTCAAGACTTTAAGCAGAAAAGTGGCAAAACTTGGAAATGTGAAAAAACAAAGACAGGCACTAGAGAAGCCTGTGTGCGAAAAAATGTGTTTTATCTGTCAAATCAGTCTGAAATGACATTTTCGTAGGTATGCTTTTTCACCCCTCTAGACCATGTTTTTGTTTTTCAATTTTCGCAAAATGTCTCGGATGTAGTTAAGACTTACACCTAGTTTATAGATCGAAGCGAAGTGAAATTTTCATAGAAAAAATTAGGTGTGTAAAATTCAATAAAATTAAATGCAATTATTTAAGCGACAAGGAGGAAGAAATTTGGTTCGAAGTGAATATAATTCAACGGACTTACCTAAACCCAATATAAAACAAAATTTATTTTCTTTATAAAACTTTCGAGGCAAGATTTATTGATGTTTCATTTCGATTTGGATTTCACTTCGCATTGATGTATAAACTAGGCCTTAAAGCCTAGTACGGAGATCGGGAAAAGACAAATTTGATCTCTGCAATTTTAATCTCTACAAAAACGTTGGAAAAATCGCGCAAAATTGATGTTTTTCTTCTTTTTTTTCTTTTTATAAAATTATCGATAAATCGATCGTGTTTATCGTGCAAAATTATTGACTTGTCAAAATTTTTCCCGCAAAATAATTCTTCGAACATTATTTTTCCTGGCAAAATTTAGTGGAGACTTTACCCTACAGCGGGTACAAACGTCATAATTTTGCGCGTGAACTGCGTACTACCTGGAAAAAAAACTGAAGACAAAATTTGTCCTGGGAAAAATTTTGTATGAAAAGAAAAATTTTTCCCGATCTGCGTACTAGGCTTAAGTTTTAGTTAAGCTTTTAAGTTTGCGTTTTAATTTTCTGGCTATAAACACTGTGTGCATTCTATGTAGACATACATACATGGGCAAAAAAAAAGCCATATCTTTTTTTTAGCTTAAGAACGCCACAGTGTTTTCGGCTTTTTTTTTATTACGTATTATTATTAAAGTTCAAGCACTCGAGTTGCCATTGGAAATGCGCGCCATCGAACAAGTACACTCTGCTGGTAGGTACATACAGTTTACACAAGGTGAAGGTAAGACTGGCGTGGCAGTGAAATTCACTGTCAACTCCGTAACCAACGAACAGTGGAGTGTGGCAAAGTGATGTAGAATGACAGCATTTGCATTTATCTCGTGCGTAGCGATGATTTTTCTTTCGCGGCTTTAGAGTGAAAAGAAAACTTCTTCGTGCGTCGTCGTGTCGGTCGTTTTCATTCGCATGGATTTCATTAGATACTCATTTTATCTTCTCTTTATTTTCGACCTCAGTCTGTAGGATGGTTGGAGTGGAGTGTTTATTATTTAATTCCGCTGCAATGGCTATTTATTTTGCGTGCTTGTACTGTTACCCAATGGATTGAAGATAACTTTCAAGTTATAAGGATAGCGTTTTATTTGCTATAGATACGCTAGAAGGTATTGATTACGTTTTATAGCATGGAATGTGCGTTATAATGAGTCATGTGTATGTGTGTGTGTTTTAAGGTAGGTAGGTAGGTAATTGCATTATTCTATGCTGCAACATATTGGAAAGCAAGCCAGGTATGGTTAAAAATTCATTAATATTATTTCTATTTTCGAGAATTTTGAAAAAAAATTTTCTGAAATTTTGAGATTAAAACATGTTTAACAAGTTTAAATAATAGGAATAAAACCACAAAATTTCCAAACTAAGAAATTTTGAGGAGCTACCTATCCTGTTCATAGCCGTGATTTTTTTGCAAGCCCGGAGGGAATTGAATTAAAAATGTCGGGGCTCAACAGTTTACGTGTTTAATGCAACAACAACTAAGCCTATTCGAGCTTAGCTATAAGCACGGAACATTTTCGGCGCTTAACTTAAGCAAGGAGAAAGACTGTGTTACCGGCATGAATTGTATGTATGAAAACTCCATGTTTTTTCTTTGATGGCGTGTCGGTAATCCCCGATGTCGTATTTTTTCAACCAATTTCCTCCGTGCTTGCAAAAAAACACGCCTTATGTTTCTGTTTGATCCTTAACAAAAAATTATGGCAAACTGGACCTTAATGGTTTTTTATAGAATATTTTGATAAATGTGTGTTTTCAATTTGACTGGTAAAAATATTGGAAGCATTTGCTTTGATCTAGAATAAGATTTAGATAAGCAAGAAGGAAAAGATTTTGAGGTTAAATTCGAGCGAATTTTCTTTTCGCTAGTTTGTGGAATGTGTGCTGCTGTTGTGGATTGCGAATTGACGTTTGACAATTCGCAGAAGACAAGTTGTTAGTCGCGTAAATATTATTAAAATACAAAATTTTTTAATTTAAACTAATTTTACGCTGTGTTTTCTATTTAAATTTGTTGATTGTTTCATTTATTCACTTCGTCCCAAAGTAAAACAAAAGCAAAATTCTATAAGCAGTAGGAATTGCTTTTAAAAGGTTTATTCGCATTCGCAGGTCACAGCTCATGTGCAGCTACATGCTTGCCATGATAAGATATCTTTTTGTTTCAATTCTTTGAGTTCATATCTACTTGCATTTATTATATGGTTTGTTAATTTTTCTTGATCTTTATCGACAGAATTCAGGACACGGATTCTCTTTTAAATGAAATATTTATATTTGCATTCATCTCCCACACTTTTTCAAGAGCATAGACAAAAAATTTCAAAAATTAACCACGAGCTTAAATTTGACGTATGTATTCACCACAGTAATGTCAAAATTTAGCCATGGGATCAAATTTAACCAAACTTCAAACTTGTAACGCAATTGACACACGGCCTTAAATATGAGTATGACAATGCATTTAGATTGTGCATATTTTCATCACATGGAAATAGTTATTCGCGCCACTTAACATTCTTTGCATTGAATTGATTTTTACTCACTTGAAAGAACAGGTGAAAAATTCCACATGTGGATGTGGAAAAATGTTCAATCTTGTAGCATTAAACATCGAAGCAAGACGATCCTATTGATCTTGACCGCCCTAAGAACATCTCTTCAAGATACAGGTGATGTTTTTTTTTTTTTTGCATTTGTAAAAAAGACCTATTGTATATGTATATTGTATTGAACGTATACACTTCTAAAGAGCCAAACAGAGTTGGTTGGGGCTATTCATAAATAACAGCCTCGAAGGATTATCGTGACGTCGGATTAACCAGCCCAACGGAGGTCTGCAATTAATGTCGATTGGATGATGTATATATAATGTATATAAGGAGAAGAATCTGGTGCAATGTTCAGGTCAACGAACGCATTAAAGTGCGAACTGTTCTGAGAATTCCCTTTTTCTGTTTTCTTTTTTTTTTTTTTCTTTTTTTTAATTCTTTTTATTTTTTTATGCGACGACAACGATGACGGCGGATACTGTATAATCAAAAAATGATTTAATGCGAGGAAGTGATTATAATTTTTTCTTTTTGTTTTTCATTTTCAAAAGCACACAACATTGCAACTCAAACGCAAACGCAAGACATGCAATCCAAATCCAAGATCAACGCATGGCTTTGTTTTACTTTTGCCGTTTTTGATGAGACGATTTATAGATACGGTTACTCAAAAATTATGTTGACGAACAAATTGAAAAGAAGAGGTAATGCTTCCTTCAGTGCTGATGGTTCTTATCTTGCACGGAATTCAATTCTGAATGATGATGTGTTAAGGGCCATTTACACAGCTATATAATTTAAATGCTTCCATTTCAATTGAATAAAAATGGGTGGACCATTGAAATTTATTTTTCTTATTAGGTTCGACAGTTACGATTCGTAGGCACAAAAAAACTGATAATTTCTACCTTTGACAGAACTTTGGACTAAAATTGACAGTCTTGGAAAGTAAACGAAGAGAGTATAGCGTGTCTACACGTATAAAGAAACGTGTAAACGCGTTACATCCTTACCTACTTTTCTAACCACAGTTTCATCACTTTGAACTGTACTAAAATCAAAGCTTCACTTTGAACTGTACTAAAATAAGTAATAAGTTTTGTTGCGAACTGCACCCTAAAGTTTCTTTGAGGTTCGCCATCTTTTTTCCGATTACTTGCACTTCAATTCCAAACGTGACCGTGGCAAGTCGACTTTTGGCCTTATGCACTTTATAAAACTTAAAAATAAGATTTGTATTAAAACTTAAAGCTATTTAAACATAAAACCTTAAATTAAACTTAGATTAAATAAAACTTAAGACTAAATTAAAAGTTTTTGGTTTTTATTATAAAATAAATTATTGTGCCTTCGAGAGGGCATACAGAGATATTCTTAACGGAAAGTGTGAAAAGAGCCAAAAGAACAAAAAAATTGGTGAGTGCCAGGACTAACGGTTAAGATGTGTAAACATACCGTTCGCCTGAGTACTAGATTTTTGGAATTTAACATAATTTACCCTACGCCGCACAGTGGGGTGACCTGTATGGTAATGTTGGAACTAATTCGAAAACTAAAACATAAGAGATGATTATTTTTTGTTGCTTTTCCGTTATAAAATATTCCAATACATCAATACCACATTTATTTAACTTGTGGAAATGATTTGCCACTCCAAAACCTGCACTCAAAGTAATCACATTTGTTCTCTTTTAATTGCGTAATGTAAATGTAAGTTTGACAAAAAGGTTTAGCATTAAACTAGCTGTAACTTTCTTAAAAATAACGGTAGAATCTTAATTGAACATGGAATCGACAGCGTAAAATTGTTATAAGAAATTTACAATCATGGAAGTATTTTGTTCTATTTTATATCAAAAGTCAAAGGTGTAAAATTATTAAGTTCAAATTTAGTTCTTTTCTAAAAGCTTAAGTTTAAAGTTGGTTTCCACACGCTTCCACATTGTGATTTTATTATTTTAATATAACTTGACTTAAATATCACATTAGGATTTTTTAAGAGCCTTACTTTTTGGTGCAAGTTCATATTCAAATGACTTATTTTTAACATGGATTGGGTTGAAATAAAGAGCGATTATGGAAAGGTTACATCAAAATAAAAATTGTATTACTTAAAATTACACCATCAAGAACGCACCCATTGCCCTGCAACAAGGGTAAATGAGCTTAATCATATTATTTCACAATTTTAATCAAAAATGGGCTTATTATGATCACAACGAAAGTCAATTTTAGCATACAAAATAAAAATGGCTTCTGAATCTTTGTGTTTCAAGCAGAACAACAATAACCCAAATAAACTCGGAGGTCCAGATACAAGATTAGATAAAATCTGATCCTCTGAGTACTAATTACGCTATTTATTTAAATTCAGGTTTCAATTGAAATGTGTATTCCTCATCTTATTTTAAAAATTATATCTATGTTTAATAAACTTTTTAAGAAAATATATATGAAATTCTGTCTCGAGTAGGTTGAAATTTGTTAAATCGTGATCTAGTTAGAATTATGCGAAATTTAAAAGAGGAAATGTGTTTTTTTCAGCATTTATAATCTATTCTTAAACAACAAATATAATTTAGCTTTCACAATATTTAACAAATGAATTAATTCCTGTTTTCGGGATATTTCGCTCCATTGTACGCCGGTAAAAATGTTCACATATCAAAAATAATTTCTTCTTTAATAAAAAACATTTGAAAAAATAAAAATATAAAATCTAATAAAAGTTTTCTCCACCATTTTCCCTCCTCGCACAAAGGGCCATATATCCGTCACAGAATTTTTAATCAACAACAAATCCTCAATTTTTTAAATGATTAAAAAAAAATTAGATTCTTTTTGTATCAAACGTCAAAGAAATAGCGCATCAATACGTACTGAAGAGAAATACACGAAAAATTATTGTTTTTTTTTTATTAGTTTTCGTTTTTGCAAAACAGTTTTGAGTTTTTTTTGTTCTCATTTGATTTTGTAGAAACCTTTTATGGCAACGCACCGCTCCAGAAACTTACTGCAGCATTTATATGTCTGTCGAAAACGTCATACAAATTCTGATCCAACAAGTTGCCAAGATACTTTATTACATTTTTACTTACCGGTCAATGTAAATTTGCCCTTCGATCACAAGCTTGGGTCAGTTCTTTCCCTTGTGGCTTCATCCAACGAAATCTTAAATAAAACAGTTTCTGATTTCTGCGGTAGTAAATTTTTAACATCTAGCCATTGCAATATCGCTGAATTTTGTCGAAGTTACGTTGCAAAAGAATTCTGATAACCTCTACTTTTGTAACAGTTCTGTACCCAGTTAGATCATCGGCATACATAATTACTGAAATTGCTAAACGCTGAATAGAATCGGCGAGTTGACCGCTCTCTGCTCCCTAGTATATTTCAATTTAAATATCAAGTAGTCTCAGCCTCTGATGGAACCAATTTAATTAAACTTTTCATCGCAAAAAAAATCATATAAATCACTTAAAAAATTAGGTTCTCTGGAATAGTAGAGGAGTCCCCCAGGGATCAATCCTTGGCCCTATCCTATTCTCATTGTATGTGAATGAAATTCCATCCATTGTGCTATCTTCCATACACATGTATGCTGATGACGTCCAGCTATACAAAATTTGTTCTCTTGGTATGATAGAAGACGGTGCAAATGCAATAAATTGTGACTTAAAGAGCTTATCCATATGGTGCGAGAAGAATGGACTCTTTTTAAACCCATCAAAAACAAAATGTCTGGTTATAAGCAAAAAGATGTTGGATCTCTCCTACTTTCCAGAAATAAACTTAAATGGTTCAAAAATTCATTACGTTGAGAAAGCAAAAAATCTAGGTATAGTATTTAACAGAACACTCACATGGAATGACCATATTAATTTAATTATTGGTAAAGTTTTTGGCACGTTACGTAAGTTATGGATATCACATAATTTCACCCCTCAAAAAACGCGTATGCTGCTAGCGAAAACACTTATTATTCCCATTCTCACTTACGGGTGTGAAATATATTGTAACTGCGATTCTATTAGCAAGAGAAGGCTTAACGTTGCTTTTAATAACACCGCGCGTTATGTATTTAATTTAAGGCGATATGATCGAGTTTCCAATTATTCGGTATTAATGTTAAATATGACGTTTGATAATCTACTTGCTTTTAGGACACTGAGTTTTCTAGCTAAAGTCATTGATACCCATCAACCTAATTACTTGTTTGAGAAATTACGCTTTGGGTCTTCGAGCAGGTCTCATCAACTCATTCATCCACGATTTAATTCTTTACCATCTGAGCGACAGTTCTTCGTTAGCTCCATTCGTTTATGGAATTCCTTGCCAAAGCATATTCGTGGGTCCTGTGGCACTGGGCGTTTCTGGATTGAGCTAAAGTCACTCCATACGATCAATCGTCATTAATTTTTTTTTCTTTCTCTATTACTATTCTTTCTTCCTTAATTTACTTATCTATCTCTTTTCTTCTTTGATTTAAATATACAATAATGGAGACGTACGAAAAAACACCAATATGTTTGTAACTAACTTATAATTTATAATTTGCAGATATCTTTGTCAAAAACTTGTATACATCTTAAAATTAATATCACCTTATTGTTATAATACTGTTTTGCTGTAGCTCACTTTACTTGCATTTTAAAGCTTCACTAGTTATAAGATTATTAAGTCTTAATGTGTCAGCATTTCATAGAAATAAATAAATAAAAAACTTGTTCTTAATACGTTTGCCAATTACTTAACTATTAGGTAATGTTTTGAGTCACTGTATACAGTATACCTACAATCTTGCAATATTAATTTTTAAATCATTTGAAGTAGAAGCAAAATCACAAACTACTTCATCTGTCAAACGGTCACCGCATATAAAATTGCCTATCTAAATTGACTTTCAACAACACTCGAGGGCACTCACAGTGGTAAAATTTCCTAAAAAGCTGGCCTAATCGGATTCTGAAGATTCTGATGTGTTTTATGTCGTCTGAAACTGATAGCTGATGACAGATGGCGTTCTGAATGCGTTTTCTTTATAAATAGAAAAAGCTTCAAAATATACCTATGCAGCATTTTTCTTAAAAAAAGAGTAACCAATTTAAATTAATTAACCCAAGCACAAATATAATTAACCAAAATGCAAATAGAATAAACCCAAACACAAATAGAATTAACCCAAGCACAAATATAATTAACCCAAATGCAAATAGAATTAACCCAAACGCGATTCCAATAATTTTCGCTCTTTTCTTCAAGAACTTGCAGGAAAAGTGACGGTATCTTGATAATAAGTCCCAAACTACTTGAGTCTTATCGATTTTAGAGTTGTCCAAAATCAAGATACCATCGTTTAAATAAAGATGTGTCGCTCACTTTTTCTGCAAGTTCTTGAAGAAAACAGCAAAACTTGTTGGAATTGCGTTTAGGTTAATTCTATTTGCGTTTAGGTTAATTCAATGTGCGAATGATATGAACATATACGTACACATGTATAAATTTAAGTTCATACGTTTTTACATCATTTTGTATCCTCCAAGTTTTTTTTTTTGATTAAGTTTTTCGAATTCTGACCACTTTTTTAGGATTTTTGACCACTGTGACACTTGAAACCAAATCAAGAGTGGTAACATAATTTTGTTTATTTTTTTTTTTATTAGAATATTTGCAAAATAAATTATCTTTTCAATTTATTTTTTTGTTTTTGTCAATGCTATTTTGTGTGTCTAGACGCTTTGGGAGCAAAATAATTAAATTTAATATTATGTTGTTAAAACATTATCTTTTGAATTTTTCGATCTTTGCAAAGAGAAAATTTGTTTAAAAATGGGTATGGAATGTAGATCCCTGTAAAAAGAGAATATAACTATCACTCAGTTTAAATTTTATTTGAAATTAATAGAAATGTTAAGAGAAAATTGAATTTTTCAATGGAAAACATCCTCAGTATAAGACCAAGTTTGATTGAATTATATTCATTGACTCCACCTAAACAGACTTTCTTCTTTCTAATTTTTAAAAATTATTTCATTCAACTATTTAGACAGAACTTTAACCAGCGTTAAATATAAGGCTTTAAAAAAAGTATAGAATTTAATTTGTTTATGTAGCAAGTTCGAGTTCAATTTAATGAATGATGTACAGCATAACGTGCAAAAAGCTTGAAAATAATTGGTGTTCAATGTCAATGGCTCCAACGGCACTTTGGACATGACATGTGCGTGCCAATCCAGTAGCAGCACCACCACGAAGACCTCCAATTAAGCATTATTTATTCAAATATATGAATTAATTGCGTTTGCTTCCTTTTTTTTTTTATTGATTTATTGGAGACGCACCACTTAAAGAACCATGCATTATAATTCATTGGACAAGTCACACATGACTGTGATGGCCTTGCTCGAGAATATGTGTTGTGAATCTAGAAGCAGATTGACCGAAGTCTTTCCAGCTATAGAAATGCACGAATTTTCGTGAAAGGACGGGTGAAAAAAAAATAGAAAGAATCGGAATACCTTTTGGTTCATTCGTACCATTCAATGGATGTCAAATTTATATTTAGCATGCTGTCATGAGACTTCTGCAATTGGCCACCACACTAGCTAACAGCATTGGCTTTCAACAACTTGGAGGTTGAGGCATTCGTAAAAGCACCAGCATTGTCCATTTTCAGAGATGATTCAAAAAGCAAATACGCAAAGAATGCGGCAGCAATATAACAGTTCTTTGTGCCACTCTTGGTCATTGTGGCTGGTTTCTTTCTATGGATGTGGCAAACATGCGGTGGTCAGTATAGAAGATGCAGCAGCAACAACAGTCATTGTCATCATATTATAGTCAATGGTTATTCAATGAAAATGACTATACCTATAAAGAGGAGCGACCAAGGTATGTTGCGTTGTCTTGGGTCTTCATTTTTGGAATTTAACTTCACCTTTTTTATTTAAATAATTATTTATTATTCAATGGCGCAGGAATGTTTTTAAAAGTCTCAACTTACTTTTATAGTTGACACATTTGTGCAGTAGCAGAAACATTCCATTCTGATTATTTTAATGTGTCGGAAGTATTTAAGAGTGGATGAAAAGGGAGGAGAAAAAATCTCAACGTCTTCACCAATTTTAATTGATGATCATTTTATTTAAAGCCAAATATTCGAGAAATAACAATTCAGCAATTATCTACAAATAGCACATTACATTGAACTTCACGTTGGGCGCCATTTTATATTTATATAATTTTTTGCTTGAAATAAAGATTTAATACAATGAAAACAAAGAATTATGCAGGAGAAAAAAGAATAAAATGTGCGCTAGATCTAATAAACAAATAAAAAAGCATAATTATTCAAATTATACAATATTTTTTGTTTCCAAAAAAAAAATAAGAAAATGTCTTGTCTTCCGCAAGTGCAATGTTCTTAAACCAATTGCCACACACACAACACACCTGAAACATAATCCCTGCTTCTGATAAATCAAGCGAGTTAAATGAAACAAAACCTTCATCCCAACTTTCAAGACCACATCTCAATAGATACCAATACCTTTACCATGGGAATATTTTTACGGTAAATCAGTTTGCAGCAATTTCATCCCCATCTATGCCATGTAGGGCAATGAATACGATTCCGTGAGATAGCTGCATGCAGCAACAACAGCGGCCAGCTATGTATACATGCTTCAGATACATCAGGTGGGTGATGCAAATATAAGTGAGGTGCTAGGCGGACGAGGGGCACTATAAACCACACCGTGTGCACCTTAAGTGTGAATGTAACATGATCTTTCTCTTCCTATTGTTTACTCTGGTGGAAGATTTAGAGGTTCACTTTAGATGACAGAGAGTACATTGGCAGCATATATATATGTTTAGGCATCAGGCAAGGCACTATAGCCAAGCTCTGGCATTCCCTAAACCCAGTCACAAGTTCTACACTTCATATTCAAAGATGCCTATCTATCTTTCCTTTTCTATTGTGTGCGCCTTTTTATTAAGGTGGATGCAGCAGTGGACGTGACGTCCGTCGACGGGGAAGAGAATGACAAAATGAAGCGAAATTGTTTCGTGAATAACGATAAGGATCAGATAAGGGAAGGATGAAGTTGAACCAGGCAAACCTTACACCCTATAGAGACAACATCAACAATGTACTATTTATACTACTATTTAGAACATAAAGCCTTCCTAGTTCTAAATGCAGCCATTCACTTCTGTTCCTCCTAGTTCTGCTGCAGCAACAACTTACAGTTGAAATTAATGATGATGGTTTATTCAACTTGCAATTTTGTAGATTACCACCTAAGCTAGGGTTACTCTATTCTTCTTTACCTGCCTCGGTTGTGGAAAAAGTCTTGTCATTGTCGCTTAAATTAATTCGTTCCACTCAATTAACATAAATTTAAAATTTTTTAATTGGATTGTTAGCCATTTTAAATGAAGTGAATGGCATTTTGGTATCTGATGTGAATCTTATTGTTAATTTTCTTAAAACAAATTGGATTGAGATTTTCAAGTTAAGTTTATAAACTTTCGGCTGTTGCACTTTGCATTATTGTCTTCAGAGTTTCAAGACAAGTATTATTGTAGCAATGTGAAAATTTTATTGGCACTTTATTGAACAAATTAATATATTAACCATCAAATGTTTTTTATTTTTTAGCTTCGATGGGAAATTTTAACAAAATAATTGTTCTTATAATTATGAAAAGTTTTCCTGCCCATTTGAGAAACACAGACCACTCTTTAATAAGCCAACAGGTGACACATGTATAATAACTCATCTTCACAATACCTAATATTATTGTCAATTTTCTGCATACTGGTACTGTTGATGATTTCTTTTTCTGTAAAAGAAGGAATTCATCCAGGTTTAGTGATATCGCCAGATATAAAAATCGATTAAAAGACGATACAGACGACTTAGACATTCGTTTCGAAACTTTTTCACTAAAGCCTAGTTTATAGATCGGAGCGAAGTGAAATTTTCATACAAAAAATTAGCTTTTTTCCCAAGCGTGAAAAATTCAATAAAATTAAATGCAATTATTTAAGCGACAAGGAGAAAGAAATTTGGTTCGAAGTGAATATAATTCAACGGACTTACCTAATCCAAATATAAAACAAAATTTATTTTCTTTATAAAACTTTCGAGGCAAGATTTATTGATGTTTCATTTCGATTTGGAATTCACTTCGCATTGATGTATAAACTAGGCTTTAAAGCCTAGTACGGAGATCGGGAAAATACAAATTTGATCTCTACAATTTTAATCTCTACAAAAACGTTGGAAAAATCGCGCAAAATATTAATGTTTTTCTTCTTTTTTTTTTTCTTTTTGTAAAATTATCGATAAATTGATCGTGTTTATCGTGCAAAATTATTGACTTGGCTTAACACAAAAAATCGGTATTAAAAGATGAAGAATTTGCAGTTTCCTAAAGTGACATTTTCGAAAACATCATCTGCGGTGCAGCGACAACAAATACAAACAAGAATAGAGAGCAAATTTCACGTTAGCAAACAGCTAATATGGCTTTCTGTGATTTTTTTGTGTTTGTTTTTGCAAACGGTATCTTTTTCAAGGGGGAATTTTTCGTTGTGGTTTTCGTAAGCATTTCGTTGTCGTGATGGATAAATAAATAAATAAATTTGATGGCACAACAGCTCATGAAGAACTAGGGCCTAGTGACTTACAACTCTCAACCATTCCTGTGTGCGTGTCTGCAGGAATGGAGGGGACCTACAGTTTATTGCCGAATCCGAACGGCTAACGAGCGGCACTTTTCTGTGACAGGAAATCCCCGCAAGAGGCAGTAGCCGTTTTTCTTTTTAAATAAATAGATGGCGAGGCTGGGGATCGAACCTTAGACCTCCGGCATGACAGTCCATCACGCCACGGCTACTACCAACGTAAAATTTCGTTTCGCATCAGCAGCGTAGGCTTAAATTGTTACCCAAATCGAAAACGTCAAATAAAAAAAACTTAAGTGCACAACAGCTCTTGAAAACGTCAAATGCGTTCGCAAAAAAAAAAAATTGATGTTCATCAAAATGTTTGCAAGCAGCATTGCAACTGCTGCGCCATAAATGACGATCATTTCCCGGGAAAATTAACGTTTTCGAAAACGGCCAAATTCATGCACGACACGGAAGTTGTTGAGCCAATTTTCTAGTGCTGAATGGGAAAATTTAATTGGAAGAATCGTTAAATGCCCCCCGTCTGACGTGATGGTTAGAGTCGAACACAAGTGTGTCGCGCCACATTGAGGGTCAGTTTTTCAGTGCTGGAGTCAATTCTGAGTTAAATTCGACTTATTGTTAATTAATCATGAAAATTAATTCTAGAAGTTTCCATCAGCTTACAAGAATTAATTGACACTCGATTTTCGAGAGCTAGACTTGGGTAATACTATGTTTGTTCGTTTTGAGCCCTAAGACGGCCCCGGGGTCGCCCCAAAGCGTTTTTTGAAAACCCCGAACTCACCCTGACAATCAAATTTTCGGTTTTTTTTTTTTTAACCTGGGGTCGCTCCAAACTAGCTCTGATGCCCTGAAGTAGATCTAGGTTTCTTGCTGGGGCGAGTTAAGGTGACGAATAAACTGCCAAAGTGACATAAGTTGTGAAGCATTTATTCATTTATTCTGTTGAAGATTCGTGATTGTTTTGTTTCTAAAATGGAAATTAGATAAAATAGTATACACTTATTGAATTAAATTAAATAGGAAAAAAAATAGAAACTTTTAAAATTGTTTTTATTCATTTTTTAATCTTATTTTAAGTTTTAATTATTCAAAGACACAAATTCTTTCTTGCTTAAAATGTCATTGGATTTTCAAATCAGAAATAAAATTAATTAGTGAAATCTTTTATAAGAAAAACAAACAAAATATGTTATCTTTTTTATAAGATAGGAACCTAAAAAAAAAAAAAAAAAAAAAAAAAACAATTTATCATCACCCCCGCCGCTTTAGTAATAAATCTTTTTAATATCACCGCGACTATAATTACACCATCAAACTCTAAAGTTTTATTATATCTTTTTTTTTTCCAGATCCTGGTCGTCATCTTTGCCGCTTTACTCGAATACTGCCTAGCCAGTAGCTTGGGATCCAAATGCCAACATGATATGGACTGCACAGATTTTATAAAAGGCAGTACGTGTTCAATGAATGGATATTGCGAGTGCGCGCCATATTTTATCCAGTACAACGTAACGACTTGTTTGTCATGTAAGTAAAGAACGTTTTCTTCTTTCTTAAAGTCCACCACTAAATAATACAATAGCTTTGGATGTGGATGCAATGGAGTAAAACGTTATAATTCTAGGTTGTCCGTCTGATATTGTTGTGAGGTTTTCCGTTTACTGCATAAGTATGGCATGTGTCCTCGTTTTTTCATACAATAAATGCTGGAAGTGGCACCTTCGTGCACTCTCGTATAATATCGTAATATGTTCATATGTGACCACATAGAATCCCACGTATATGAAATACTAGCATCCGCCTATGGCTGTTCGTATAATGTTTGCAATGGTAATTAGACTGGTGAAGGCAATGGGCGTGTCCTCCTCTGGCTGTACAGTGTACACTCTCTGCAGAGTGTCTGTTTGCCGAAATTTTTCAAGTTGGATGCCCGGTAACCAGGCCATCGGTAAATTGATGTTTGCCATAGTGATCTTGCCGTAACTGGAAATGCATTCTTCAGAATGTTCCATCTGCATACCAGCCCAGCCCAGCCAACACCATTCACCCGTCCATTTCATTCAATATTTGTCCGTCCACATTATTGTATATTGTTGGACAAACATAGTGGAACCCTGTGACTTTCAAGAATATGTCTAAATGTCTGCTTACACAATGAATTCTTTTCTTTTACTTATAGCGCAACTACTTGGAGGGGATTGCATTTTGGCCGATCAGTGCACGATGAAAGTGGCCAACAGCAGTTGCTTGGATGGAGCTTGCCGTTGCGTCGAAGGATTCTTGCAGTTCCGGAAGCATACATGTCTTGGACGTAAGTGATTCAATTTCTAACATTCTCGCCTGCTTTAGGTATTATGTTTGACTGACTGCGCATGCTTATTTATTAACATGCACACTGCACACGTCTTTGCCCCTTTTCAAACGATCATCATCAATCATTTGTGTAAACATACTTCTCTGATATATGTATCTATCCAATGGATGCGACAACAAAGTTGCGCTATGAGATGTGATGTGATGTGATGAGTTGAGATGAGAATTGAAATTGTTTACATATTATCTTAAGCTATTGCACGGTTAAGTCAATAACAAATAAATGGAAAGAGGAGAAGAGTGTATGCGTGTGCTTATACATTTTTAAAGAAAATAAATGGTGTCAAAGCAGCTAATGTTACATTATTGTCGTTTTTAAGGTTAGCTCTTGGAGTAATTTTAAATAAGTAAAATCCCGAAAAATTGTATGAAGATCGTGAAAAATCAATATTATAAAACCTATGAGTAAAATTCTTTTCTTTTCATAAACGGAAGGGAAACGGAAGCCCTTGAAAGTAAATTAATAGCTAGAAGCAAAACTCCTTTTCAAATATTAGCACAGGAAAATTAGACAAAAAAATAATCGTTTTGCGAAACGAATTAGGTGCAGAAAAGCTGGGGCCAAATTATCGCATCAGTGAGCTCTTTAGGTCACTGAATTTGAGCTGTATAAATCGATCATTTCAAATGATCGAATCGATCAAGAATCGATTACCAAAATGATCCGATCATTAAAATCAATTTATCATGCGATCATTTTCATTCAACTTAATTCATTATTTCATACTGTTCCGATTCGATTTTTCATTTCGATTTCGATGAAATTCAATCTCCGAATCTAACGAATTCAATTCAATACTGTACTGATTTTGATAGAATCCGATGAGAGAGTTCCTCACCGATCCGATGACCGCTACGTCAGTATAAGAAGTCAAATGTCATAAAAATGAGTTTTTTGTAAATATCTCAAAAACGGTTTGTGCTAGAGAAAAATTTTATTTCACAATCTTGTAGCTGCGGCAATTTCCCACAAAAACGGTCTTAGCCTAGCGACTTACAAACCTCAACCATTCCTGTGTGCGTGTCTGCAGAAATGGGGGGGGACCTACTGTTTATTGCCGAATCCGAACGGCTTAGGTGAGCGGCACTTTTTTTATGACAAGAGATACTCTTAGAGGATTTGTCACTTCCTCGCAAGAGGTAGTAGCTCCGAAAAAAATTAAGGTGGAAGCGGCTGGTATTGAACCCCAGACCCCTGGCATAACAGTCCAACGCACTAACTACGCCACGGGCTACTACGTTAAAAAGTTACAGCAAATCAAAAATTCAAAAAATTTCTTTAAAAGAGGCCAAAGGTCATGAAAATGTGCCGTAACTTTTTAACGGTTAATGCTACGAAAAAAATCGTCAAGACCATTTTTATGGAAAATTGCATCAGCTGCAAGATTGTGAAACAAAATTTTTCTCTAGCGCAAACCGTTTTTGATATATTTGCAAAAACCTCATTTTTATGACTCCTTATAACTGACTCAGCGGTCATCGGATCGTTGACGAACTCTCTCAGTTTTAAAAGTGTCCCATTACCCCAGCCTTTCACTAATTTTTCCCTTTCTTTGACATTTTTTCATCTATTCTTACTGGACTAAAGATTGATATCGAAAATCAAGATTCATTAAAATGATTTAGATTGGGATGGATGGGTTGTATGGGCGCCATTTTATATACTTGTCCTTTCACTGAAATAGAATAGAAACTGTTGAATATAGATTTTTAAGATTTTCTCTTCATGTCCCTGGGGAAATAGAGTTCGATTACCTCTTTACACTCATAGACCGCAGTCGATTAAACTCTAATTTCTTTCAGTTCACAGTTAGTCCCGTTTTAAAAAGGAAAGAAAATATCGTTGTATGCTGGGGTACCAAAGATCAACCAATCTTGAAATTTGTTTACTCTCTCGAACCCTATAGGCAAAGTTAAATATTATGAGTTGGTACCTTACGTGAACAAATCTATTACATAAAGCTTCAATTTTTCTGTTTATAAAATCAAGCATGCATTTATTAATTGAACTGTACTACCATATTTAAGGTAGGTGCTCAACACACGTCTTTGCTAACAATAAAACACACTTGAAGCTAATTACCCTTTTTGTGTAAACATTGTCAAGTGATGACGAACTACTGATATTATTTATCAAGAGCAACACTCTGGAGTAGAATGTAATCATCTTCATCATCTTGTAATGTCAATTAATTAAAATTCAATTATCAAGCAAATACAAAATAAATTCCTACCTATTAACTTCTTATTGTATTCATTTCAATAGTAGACTTTCTGGCTATGTATGTATGCAACGGAACATAGTTAGCCCGGTGGTGATTAATCGTTGACAAATCGTATAAACGCGATTACTGTCACCACACGCAATACCACAAAATAATAAAATGCCAACAACAATCCGATCACATTCGCGTCCAGTTTGTCTATTCTGGTTTCTTCGTGCTAATGCTGGACTGGTATGGACTAGATGGAACGCAATCACTGGCATTGGTGTTGGACATGAACGCAATGCTGAAGCACAACAGATGAATTGCCAGGCCAATTCCGAACATATGTATATGCATTTCATTTAAACATACATATGTAGCTATTTATGTATGTATGTATGTATGTACATATGGGTATAAAATAAAATGGACAGCTGGATCACATGAACTTGCTCTTGTGCCTTGTGGCTAAAAACCATAATTTATTGATCCACACTAAAGCTGCTATTAATAGCTCACAGTTAATGATGTCTTAAACAAAAGGTGTAAAAAAGTCAAAATTGATAAAAAAAAACTGCTTTATGTCTTCTTTATAAAAAAGGCATTTGGGAATGTTTTCAGTTCAATATTGTTTGAAGAAACTCCAACTAATAACACGGAAATTTTTACAAAACTCGTCAAAACCTTATTTCCGTTTCGGTTTTTTTTTGTTGTCGCTTAAACTTGAAATACAATATTTTTTTAATTTGAGATTATCAGTCCTATTTATAAACATTGCCTAACAGTTTTAATCATTGTTTAAGGCTCAGTTTTACAAACGTGGTTCAGTTTTTAGCACGTGGTTCAGCAATTTTAACACCCCGATTTCAGTGGATTAACTGAGTTTGAAGGTTAAAGTATGTTAAAATAGCCAATTAATAGCCTGAACCATTGCTGAATCGCAGTTCCTGCATCACGGATCAATATTTAAACCAGGATTATACAACTCGCACTCAGAGTTATCTAACTTTTATAATGAAATCCATTGTCTATACCTTGAACTAAGCGAAATTTTATTCAATTAAAAATATTTACGAAATTTAATCAAAATCGATAAAGCCGTTTTATAAACAAACAGGGAACGTTTTATACGAAGATTTTTTAATACAGTAAAACCAGCTTAAGAGAAACCCGCTTAAGAGAAAAACCCGCTTATCTAAAACACTTTTTTCATCCCCGAGTATTTTTGGACCAATGTCATTTAAAACACTCCGCTTAAATCAAAACTCGCTTAAGTTGAAAACCCGTATACCTGAAACATATTTTCAGTTTAATTTTATATTTTACATGGAAAAAAAAACTCTCTTAAGTGAAAAAAAGAACGAAAAATTTGCTAAATGCTTTCGTTTCTTCACCATTTTCACCACGAAAATGACATTTGAATTTCTGATTAGGCAAGTTCAGGAAAATGACATCTCAGAGCCCTCAGCAATCTCAGTTACGTGAACAGGATTCCTCAGCAAAATTTCTCAGATATCTCATTTTCCTGAACACGCTAATTATTATTTATTTCACAAACGTTTATATTTACATTTTATAAACTAATTGCTTTGTACTCTCAAACAAAAATCCAAAACATTTTAAATGGTTCAAAAGGTATACGTATTTTGACATTTATTAAAAAGAAAATCACATTTTCATAATTCAAAATTGTTTCTAGCATTAATTCTCCGCTTAATGGAATTTTTAAATCCGCTTAAGTGAATTTTTTTTTCACTTATCCGGACTCCGCTTAAGTGGAATTTTTTTCACTTAAGCGGGGTTCGTTTAAGTGAAAAACCCGCTTAAGTGAAAGAAAGACTGTGACATTTTGCAGTCTCTCTTAAGCGGGTTTTACTATAATAACAATTCTATATACTACTAAAATTAATAAGCTAAGTAGAAGATAGCTTTTAACAGCCTTTAATCCATACAAATTGGCGTTTCGTCCCGGCCATTTCACTTGGACTCATCAGTTGACTAGTGAGGGCCTTGTCAATACGCAATTTCTATTAGATTCAGTTCATCATAGATAGATTTCATGATGAATACCCAGTGTGAACTATATACAACCAGATTAGAATTCCTAATAATTAAAGCTAGAAGTTTTGTTTTGTGTTTTATGGCAGCGTTAATGAGCTAAAACAAAAATTCAATTTTTTTCATCAGCAAATCACAAAGAAGTGTTAGGTACCAAACTTCAAACCGTCCATCTTCTTATGGCATGCCTGGTTTCCCTTTAAAAACGTCATGTTAGTTTTGATTAAAACCTCAAATATTTATTTTTGACACAAAACCAATACTTGCCATTTACCCTATAGTAAAAGCAAATACAAATTGGTAGTAGGTAGACTACAAGAAGTATACAGTTTCTTAATTGAATTGTTTGCGCCTTTGCGGTTAATGAAAGTTATTTTGTAATGTGTTTTTTTTTTTTTTTTGTTTTCCACTTGCTATCGAAGTGTGATCTTGAAAAAATTATCTGTCACCTTTTTTAAGCCGTGTTGTCGCGTGCGTGCGTCGTCCAGTTGTTTCATTTACAATGAATTCCATTTGTTCAGCAGTGTATATTTTTACTTTACCTCAGTTTCAGTTCATTAAATAGCTAAAGAAGAATGTTAACCACGTTACATGTAGTAGGCCTGGTAATATTTTATAAAGATTGCTCTACCTACGTAAATATGCAAAGGCTGAAGGCGACATTTACTAGGTGTACAATTAATTAAGAGTTAATTTTATCCAGAAAATGTAGGTAGGCCAGGTACTGTCCGAATTGAGGAGGACAAAAAGAAGTTACAATTTTGAAAACCATACAAATAGAGATCTCTACCAAATTGTCAGTTTCAGATGACAGCAAAAACTTGGCACAGTGACAGATGAAATTGGAAAGGAAAAAAAAAGGCGGGCTAATTTTAATTACAAAAATCTAGCTATTTTGTGCCATAAAAAGATTAAAATATCTTATATAAAATATAAAAACATTTTTACTTGTCGGTTTTCTAAAAAAAAAAAAGGAAAAAACGATTCCAAATCTTTATTTGCCTCCAAAATAAAACAAACAAATGGCTGTCACTAAAATGTCATTGTGCCAAGAATTTTAGTTTGACATTTAAAAATGAACGAGACAGAGATATATTGCTGTTTGTTAAAAAGCTCTATTGCCTACAGAACTTCATTCCTAAGATAGACAACACTGTCACGCTCTACAAATTTATTAGTTTTGGACTTTTTATTTCTTGATTGGTCTTTCAAAACTTACTTTTTAGGTTAGGTACCTATACATAGTTAGAAATATTTATGTACTTACAAGATTGACTCAAGGACCCATGTTCTGTAACTCTCACATCGAAAGAATCAGTCAAGAAACGATGGAAACTGAAACAAAATACATGAGTTTTGTTTCATTTTTCAGCGTTTCTCGACTGATTTTTTCGATGTCAGAGTTACAGAACATGGGTCAAGGTGAGAAATCATCTGAGAAATAAAAAAAATCCTTCGGATGCTATAGCTGATAGCCGATTCTGTACTTAATTGGCTTTAATCTTTTTTTTTTTTAATTTGATTAATTGTAAGGTCGTAATAATAATTCAAGGACTTTTGCTCAAAGACGGTAGAGATTGTTAATTTCATCTGCAATAAAGAATATTCCGACCGAATTGGTTTCACCTAGCACTACGTCCCTGATGTTCGTTCGGTTAAAACCTGAAACTATGACGTTTCTGCTAAGTTATGCTTGATGGTTTTCTCACCAGGGATTATAATGAGGTTGTACCACGTATTCTTGGTTCAGATTTTATGACTGCCATTTGGTATAGTTGTTGTATAGTTGGCATTCCATGCATGTTTTCCCGGAAATGAGCAATGTGTGTGATTGAGTTGAGCGATGTAATATTTATATATTTTTTGCTCAGTTTTATGAGAGTTGCTTTAGGTACAATTTGATTATTCTGCGATATTTCTGCTTTCGTTATTTTTTTACTTCAGTTTTTTGCATTATACTGACTCGAACTATCGGCAGAAGAACTGGATGAAATGAAAGTGTGTCAGCTACAGAGATGTGCTTGGAATGGTAATTCCTATGTGGCTTTAACTCTGACTTACTGATGGGAGAATGAGTCACATTATATATTGCACCTTTAGCTCTCTATTTGTTGGTTATTATAGGAATGTTTGTTTGGAATTCTAACTAAAGAGATATTGTGTTGTGCTACTTTGTATGCCAACTTGGACTTGATCTATTATTATGGAGCAGAATGTTCATTATTGAGGGGCTATTAAAATTTTCTACGACATCAACACTAAATCCGAAACTTAAAACCTCGCCACCATTAACATAAAGGTTTCGCCTGTATGTGGGGTAATAAAGATGAGCGCATTTTTTACTGCAGCCATCTAACCATTTTGTTGGTAGATATAGTTGCTTGCGCATCTGCAATACATACGTATAGGCGTGTTAAGATTCATGCCATAACATTCGATCAGATAAGCTAATGGCGCCAAAGTGCTCAGCCACTTTGCCATCACCTAAGGCAGATGAATCACCACAATAACTTCGATCGACGAGGCGGTACGCGATTGATCGAAGCGACTTTGGTCTACTTAAAAATGCATGCATAGTCTACTCTACACGATCTCTATGTGCGTGTATTTATTTACATATTTATTCGAAAGTGAAGATATTTATGTTGGTCGTGTTAGATAAACGGTGAGGCGACAGTTTGAGCAGGTTTATTATACTTAGTCCGCATACGTGCAGACATTTTTACATTTGTGAGTTTCAAACCAGTTTTTCATATAAAAAACAATTGAATCAACTAGAACGACATCGGTTTAAAGTAATAATTGTCTTAACTAGAAAAAACAGGGGCTTACAGATCAAGAATCCTTAACGATTGCATTTACGATGGAAAACATTGCAAACATACCTATGTTTAATTTGCGATAGATTTAAAGCTTTCAATATGCAAATTAGAATTAACAATCATGAACGAAATTTAGTTCGATAAATGTTTTCGTTGTTGTAAGTCATTCGTTTGCTCTTATTGAGGTTTCATAAAACCCCGGTTTCGTGCGTCGGCCGTGGCTTAATAGGTAGTGGGTTTTTGAACTGCCACACCGGAGGAATTGACAAATCCTTCAAGAGTACCTATGTCCTCCTCTTTAGCAGTTCGGATTTGACAGAAAATTGTAGATCCTCTTCATTCCTATCGACTAAGGAACAAAAAGTACACAGAAACTGTTGAGAAATTCTAAGTCAGTGAGCCCTGCTTCTCCACACGAGCTGTCCCACCGCACCTATTTTTTTTAATAATATTTTATGAAGACTTTGGAGCATTATCCTATACCACGTGAAATAATTTTGTTTCTTAAATGTTCTTGCATAAAAAAAAAAAACTATAAATCAAAACAAAACAAAACATTAATCATTATGCTATGGTTTTTCCATTCACTGGTTTTACTTTAATCTTCAGAACAAATCTCTAAATAAAATTTCAATACGATTTATGACCTACCAGGTGAAATTTTAAATGAGAGCTATATACTTCAGACCATACCCGTTTGTGAAATTTCGGTAGCCACAAAAATGTTATCTCTCATCTTGAAACAAAAAAAAAAAAAAATCTAAAAAGAACAGGCGGAAATTCCTCAAATGAAAGTAAACTTAATTCTATATCAATAAATATTCAAGACGAAGACTTAACATCTAATTAAAAAAAAAAACTTAAAAAAAAAAGAAAGATCGAAAGTTCAAAAATCCATTCGTATCTAGGTTAACCTAGACTTTATCGAGAGGGATTGGAATAATTTCTACTCCGAAATGACGAAAAAAATATTAAACATTTAAAATTTAAAGTTTGGAGAATAAGTAATTATTGAATTTCCGAAATCCGCGAGTGTAGGTTGATCTTTATCAGGGACGGACTGTGCCATGAAAGAGTCATAAGGCTGAACATTGGCGCAAAATTTTAGACGACTAAGCGTCCCTTACTTTGGCGGACACTTTTTGGCGGATTAAAAAAAATTTGATATCTAAATTTGTAGCTAATTAAATGCTAATTTGCTGCACAAACCAAAAATTTGTAGCTCGCATAATTTCCGAGTTATTAAAGTTTCCGCTAAAATAAGTCTTAAGTCAGCGGACGAAATTACGAAAACAATAATTCTTTTGGTGTCAAAAATTGTAGCTTTTTAATTGTTAATTTGTTGCGCAAAATTAATTTAAAAGCTTTTTTGGTTAATTTTTTATTCGAGTTTAAAGTTTAAAAAGTGCATTTTCGGTCTGTTAAAATAAACCATAAGTTGGTAAAAAAGTGGAATTTTCAACTTTTTCTTTTTGCCAGAAATTGTAACTTTTTAAAAGCTAATTTATTGCGCAAACACAAAATTTGTAGCCCTAACGGTTTTTTGTATATTTATAGGTATTGCTCCTAATACTATTTTGAGAAGAAAAACAACTTTAACAATTTAAGAATTTAATTTATTGTATACACAGGTATTATTCCCAAGAAATTATTGGCTGAGGGCGAGATATGGCCACAGAGAAAGTTAAAGGTAGAATGAAATGTATTTAGGCTTTTCGACCTGCCGAATGTCGATCCATTATGACGTTCGTTAAGTGGCTTAGTTCAATCGGTCACCGGAAAAGCTTTTTTTTAAACTTAAAATCGAAATCAGGCTGTTTAAAATTTTGCAAACCAATTTCCTCAACAAAATCCAGCTGAACAGTGAACACGCCTAAAAAAGTGACAGGTCAAACCATTTTCAAATTTGTAATTGTCAAAGTGACATTTAGAGTTAGTATGAAACTAAAAAAATAAAACAGTCATTTGGATACTACGTGAACCGGCACGCCATATTGAAATCACTTGAAGATTGAACATGAGACCACTACTTTATTTATTTTGAAGTATTTTTATCACTTTATTTGTGTTAAACAAATCTAAAAAAATCACAACGATTAGGAAAATTTTCCAAATACTAAAAAAAGCATTCCTTTGCATCAATTCTCATTAATTCACTCTGCGTTTTCAATTCACTCTGACAAATGTCGGTTCATTGTCACTTCTGTGTAAATTGAGTACATCACACCCACTCCACTCCCGAAGCATGCCAATGACACACCAGAACCATGAGCCACTTGTGTGTGAATCGGGCCTAAGACAACAGCAAATAACGAGGCGCTATGGAAGAACAAGGGGCTGGATATTATCCAGCACTGATCTCATTTAAAATTGATCTGATCACGTGGCTTTGGTCTATAAGAAAAATTGTTTTTTTTTTCAAGTTACATAGATATTAATTAATAAATTAATTTTGATTTTATATAGTGATCGACAAAAATTACAGATTAATTTGCAATTCGTATTTCGTGCTCTCAATTTTTCTGTGTGTAATAGTTATGCCATGCCATGCCCTGCCTTATCTGATCTTATTGCAAGGCAAATCACGCCATAGGTCGACAAACCTTCACTGGTTCTAACTCAAAGCCAACAACTATGAACCAATCCAAGATCTCACTGCAAATCTCATTTTGTTAGTACAACTTGTTCATGTATAGTTTGAGCCAAAAAATAGTTTTGAATTTCGTTTTCAAAATATTTGCGTCCACTTTCATCACATTACTGTTTTTATTCTAAGGTCATAGCAATATACCAGAGTATGTAATTAGATTGAGGGCAGAGGGAACTTCAGCAGCAGCACCACCAGCACAGGTTTTCTAACAGTTTTTCAGCGAATTCTATGTGTGTATATTCATCTCATCCAATTGTTATGCATCACATAAATAAGACACTCTATATCCACTAGTCTAATGTGAATCTCAGAATCTGTGAAAATATATAGTAAGGCATTCAGATACACTTTATTGCTCATAAGTTGCTGCACGTTTTTTTCTGCATCATGACATCGTACAGTGGGGCAGATGGCAGTCAGTTGTTAGCTGAAATCTACAATCATACCTAGCTTATCAAATATTCTAAAAGCCATTTTATTCACTATTTGTCAACTTGCCGCAAACTCTCTACTTGGCCAACTCTAGAGCTGACACAAACTTGAGAGTTGAGTGACAAAGTTAAAATTATGCCGAATTCCTTTTAACAAAAAAATCGATTTTTAGAAGAAAAAAATCGATTTTTCTGGACAAATTCCTCCTATTGAAAGAAAATAGTCGATTCTGTTTAGAAAAAAAAACTAATTTTAATTGGTAAAAGAAATTCGACATTAGTTTTTCTTAACTATTTTAAATCTCAACTCGAGAGTTAAAATTTAAAAGTTAGCCTACTTGCGTTTAAAAAAATTTCCCTGGGAAATTTTTGACAGATACGTATATTTCAACTTAAGATTTGAATTTTTTTTATTTTAAAAATATTTTTATTCAAACCGAAACCGAGAATAATTTTTGACAGAAAACGCAATAAAATGTATTAAAATTTTGAATTTGACAGAAAACTCTCATTATAATTATTTATTGTATAATTCATACTAAATTGTCAGTTAATTGACTTGACCATTCTTTATTCCGTCAATTTCGTTGAATTTTCGAACAACAACAACTTAAAGGCGCTACCACAAATTGTTTTAGAATTAATTTTAGGTATTTTAATTCGTTTTATTTTTGTTTGGCTGGATATATAGCTATTTCAAGCTCTCAAGTTTGCTCTCTCAACTTCTACTATTTTCGGAAGTTGAAAAAACCAGAAGTTGATCAATTCGAGAGTTGAGAATCGAAAGTTGAAACTTTCAAACTTGAGTGAAGAAAAACAAAATCAGAAGTTGAGAATAAAAATCTTCAAGTTGAGTTTAACTTGTAGTGAAGAAAAGGCTCTAAATTTACCTGTATGGCATTCTTGAAAATATTTGTTAATATTCTAATAACTTCAATTTTGAGTTAGCAAATAACATTTAATTTTACATTTATGTATGTCTCTGTAAAATGAAGTTTGATGGAAGTTTTCATTAAAAAAAAAGTCCAACCAAAAATAGCAGGTCGTTATTACAGCTCTGTTTTTAAATACTTGATGTTTTGGATTCTTTCAAATTATTTGGCAAATTACATTTCGGAACAGGAGTCCATAGAATTTTTGTATTTAATTCAATTGTCCTAAACAAAACCGCTTATTAAATTGTTATCGGTTTAGGTAATGAACAAAATCCACTTTGAATTAATTAAAAGTAAAAATAAACTAACAATCACCCTTATTCTGAAAGGCGTTTTTCTAAAACGCCAACTGTCGTTTTTGGAGTCGTGTCGTTTTTTTATTGGTATTCCGTAGCTAAAACGCCAGCGTTTTTCTCGCTCTTACATTCCACAATACGATCCACCAAAAAAAAGCTGATATTTGACATATCAAATTGCTTACAAATTGAATAATTTGGTTTTTAAAAATTATATTTGTGTTAATTTGTTTTAAACATAAGAAAAAACAGACAAATTTATAGTATAGCAAGTTATTTTTTTTCAATGCTGCTCCACATTGACGACGAAGATGAAGAAAGAAAAAAGAAAGATTTGATACTGCAGAGGAGGTGGATTCCATATAAAGCAATTCCTTTTCCATCCAAATTTTACTCAGAACATCTTTTAAATTTTTTCGCGAGGTGCTCAATTAGTGTGGAGCGTCAATGTATGAAGAAAAAAAACAAAGTTGGTGAATCAGTTTCTTCGAATACCTCCAGTTTGTTCATTTAAACGATTAGAATAATTTGACATAAAATAAATTATTTGGCTGTAAAAAAGGGTGTTTATTCATTAAATTCTAAACTTACTTTGAGTTGATTACGAGGGCTAAAGATTTTATTCAAACAATTATTTTTTTGATGTCAAATTATTCTAATCATTTGAATTCAACAAACTGAATGTATTCATAACTGCTCCATACTTTGACCCTCCACCCTAGTGCTCATTTCCCCCCACGAGCTCTTTTAGTCGCATTTGAATTTGGGTTGTTATTTTTACCCTAAACAAAGAATTTTAAATTATAAAAACTAAAATAAGTTTTAAAAAATCTTACATTTTTACTCCTGTCGTCAACAAATTTCTCGACGACAGATTTTGATGTTTTTATAGACATTTTTCTTATGGAAACGACTAACGGAATACAGAAAAAAATACAATGAATGCGTTCCACAAGAGAGAATCGACAAATTGACTATTATTTGACGTTTAACGCCTTACGTAATACCAAGTTCACACTGTCGTTTGTTTTTTGGCGTTCAACGCCTTACAGAATAAGGCTGAATAAACTAGTTTTGTATAGAGCTGCCAGCTTTTTTAGTTAAGTTTATTTAATTAATTTAATATCTTTCGTCTTAATTAGATTCTTTTAAGGTTCATATTTCTATTTAGCGAAGTTTATTGGAAATACTCTTCTGAAGATCGTTTAAAATTTTTATAATTATGTATTTGCAAAAATGATAGTGATATCTTTCGTTTACTAAACTCGGCACCACAACCGTAAAGCAATACTAGATGAATAAGGGTTCTGTAGACCGTGCAATTTCTCGTACGAGTGAGGACTTTTAAAACCATTTATATCTCTAAACCAAATAAACAGCGATTTTCTAGAGTATTTCTTTGTCGCCGTCGGATCTCCAATTAAGCCTAGTACGCAGTTCGGGAAAAAATTTTCTTTTCCTACAAAATTTTTTCCAGGACAAATTTTGTCTTCAGTTTTTTTTTCCAGGTAGTACGCAGTTCACGTGTAAAATTGTAACGTTTGTACCCGCTGTAGGGTGAAGTCTCCACTAAATTTTGCCAGGAAAAATAATGTTCGAAGCATTATTTTGCAGGAAAAATTTTGACAGGTCAATAATTTTGCACGATAAACACGATCAACTATTCGATAATTTTACAAAAAGAAAAAAAAAAGAAGAAAAACATTAATTTTGCGCGATTTTTCCAACGTTTTTGTAGAGATTAGAATGGTAGAGATAAAATTTGCCTTTTGCCGATCTGCGTAATAGGCTTTACTTGTCATGCGTGGAGTTATCGCATAGTCCAAGGCAAAATGAACTCCTTAACTACCTCGCTGTAACTACTATCAACAATGACATTTGATAGCAGGTACTTGGTCTCGTGCTCGTTCACTTCAAGACCAACAAGTTTTGCCTGTTCTTCAAGCGCCGCCGCTGCGCCGGCACCTTCCGTGAAGGACTCTATAACGGCAGGTTGGCATCGACCGATGATGTCTTTATCGTATGTTGAAAGCAGTGCCTTCCGTGTTAATACCTACCCTATGCACTTTCTGTACTAGACGGAGATTGTTTGAGTCACATAATAGCGCGTCTCCTTGTCGAAAAGCTGAAGAGCTATTCCCCCATTGTACATTGCACCGCTTTTTTTTGTTTCTTATATCACGCGACACTGCTGGATGAGTTTTCCCGGAATCCCGAGTTCGGACACCACCAAAGAGAGCTCCTGATTATGAATGCTATCATAAGCGGCTTTAAAGTCGATAAAAACGTGGTTGGTCTCGACTTGAAACTCATTGATCTTTTCCAAATTTGCCTAAGTGCGAAGATTGTTGGGTATATAGCCGATCTGCCGGATTGGAACTCATTATAGTTTTTCCAATTAAAGTGTTGCAGAAAGGCTTAAGACACCCATTCAGAACATTGAATAAGATCTTAAATGATAGTGATAAGTCATGTCAATTAATTTAAACTAAAGAAATTTGAATAAGGGTTTGTTTCACAATGTCTGATTAAAGTTTCTGTTAAGCTACACGGAACTTATTTGGCAAATAAAAACCTCATTTGCGTTTCACAATATCTGAATAGCCAAAGTGGCACTTAAAGTTCTGAATATTTTACAGGCCAGTTGAAGTGCAGATTAAAAATTTAAACTGGCACATAAAATATTTACAGCTGTCAATGTGACTCAGTCAACAAATACATCAATAGTTTGAACTAATGACGGATATTTTTATGCGTCAAATTTTTTGGAAAACTGGAATAACTGTCAACTAGCTAAGTGGCACATAAATTTATGATTGTGAAACGCTAAGTTTTTTAATGAGAGGATTTAAGTTGTGGATAATTTATGTGTCGTATAGTTATAAGGAACTTTAATCAGACATTGTGAAACAAACCCTAAATGTTGACAAAATTATAAAATAAAAATTTTAATAAAAATGTTATAAAATATGTTTTCTTTTGTAAAAGAATTCAGATCATGTACTTAGTTTGAGACCTTTTTATTTACGACTTTTATAAAATTAGGTATAACGTATATAAAATAATGGTTAATTCCAATTGTGATGCTAATTTGCCCCACTGTGCAACGTGTCGTCGTAATAGTCTCTTGAAGATCATCGTATAATAAGAACATGAAGGTAGGTATATCTTCCGAAGGCATCTGCTCTGGTTTTAAAACTATGGATACGAATGTTACTCTACGGATGCAGGCTTTAATTTCGTCTTTTCCGAATTAATAATTAATGAGAGGAAAGAAGTTGCATTCTGAGGTTCGCTGCTCTCTGTATATACCTACTTAGCTTGTTCTTTAGTATTCGCTAATGATGGGTTTGGTTGGGAAGATACAATAACACCAACAAAAACAATCTCAACAATCTAATGCACTAGATGCATAGTACGAGAAGTAGTGTATGGTGATTGAAATTCTTATGTACAGTTTTAAAATAATAATCACCTGGCAATGCTAGGTGTAGTATGTTCTTCGTATAATTGGACACTAATGCAGCATTAAGAGCCATATAAAAGATACAATTTTTTTTTTGTTATTGCAGTTACACATTATTTTGAACCAAACTCCTTTCGACAGTTAGCTTTGTGCGCACATTCACAATTAAGCTATTCACTTATTCAGCCCGGTCGGCTGATGGTCGTGGCCATGGAATGGGCCCGCAAGCGAAATGATTTATCGTGGTCGTCATTTCGCCTACAGGAATTCCAAACCTATTCAGCCCATAACCACCTGAGTTCGTCGATCGTCCGTCGTTAGAAACATTAATTTATAACGGATTCCGTTCTTTGTGAGTACCTACAGGTGAGTTCCCATTAAGGAGGTGCTGCACACACATCTTGTCTGAGAGTATCCTCCGCACATATTATGGATTCATTGAAGAAAAGTTGTGGAAAAGGTTTTTGTTTTTTCCTCCTTATTTTATGGCTTGTAGCAAGCTGGTAGATCGTAAAATTTGTTTACCAATTTTGTATACGAGGAATTTGGTGCTGTTAACAGCTTTAAATGAATTTTAAGGAGAGAAATCAGCACATGGAATGTTCTGCACAAATTCACAATGGATATAAAATACAAAAAAGGGGCGGTAATATTGAAGATAATTACAACTTATTAGATGGTTATTAATGAATCCCTTGATATGCGTTTCATCAATTTTTACCAGCGAAAATACCGTTTCTAATTTCTTTAAAATATTCACTTAATTTGTTTTAAGACATACAAAATTTATGAATATTGCCAAGATGTATTTTCATGTAGTGGTATATCTTCACTGGATCTACGAGATGAATCTTATTGATTTCTAGGACGTAATGAAAATAATAACGATAAATCTTTCAATCATTAGTGTTTTTGTTTTCTACTTTATCTTTTAGGATCTGCATCAGGATCTGCATTAGGATCTCGAGTCAGTAAGGCAAGAATTTCTTTAATGTTTTTAAATTGATAATTTATTATATAATTTACATGAAACATTCCGCTGAAAAAAAAAATTGCCTATAATAAAAAAAAAATGAACCGTATCTAAAAAAGCTTCTCTAAAGAACTATAGGTACCTACTATACAATACATATTATATTATTTAATAGCCCTTAGGTAGATTTAATACTTTGAAATGTCATATTAACCCATCTGATATAATAAATGCTCATTTATTTTTTGTCTGTTAATCTTGATGGACAGATTCTTAAGAAATCGGGCAAAGAAATATCACCGTGAAATAGGTTAAAGGATGATATTTTAAATGTAGTAGTCCGTGGCGTAATAGTTAATGTGTTTGACTGCCACGCCAGAGGTCTGGGTTGGATTCCCAGCCTCTGTCACCTTAAAATGTGTTTCAGGGCTATACTGGCCTCTTGCGAGGAAGTGATAAATCCTCCAAGAGTATCTCCTGTCATAGAAAAGTGCAGCTCACCTTAGCCGTTCGGATTCGGCAATAAACTGTAGATCCCCTCCATTCCTGCAGACACGCACACAGGAATGGTTGAGAGTTGTAAGTCACTAGGTCCTAGTTCTTCATGAGCTGTTGTGCCATCAAATTTATTTATTTATTTATTTTATGTGAAGGGCGCGGTGAGGATGAGGACAGCAAAGTCAGGTTAAAGCTGCCAGCATTTAGATATTTAGATTTTGTATGTTATGTAGCTTTCCGAAATATGATGGTTTTCAAACAAGTTGCCAATTGTTTAAAAACTGATCCACTCTCCACAGGTCGGCAAAAACATAAGTTCATAACAAAAATAGGCGTGTTTTATTGGGAATCTATACATAATATAGTAAGAAACTCTCAAAAAAACGCGTCGGCAATAGCTTGGTTTTTATTTTTCACATTTGGTACTATTCAACATGTGTCGAAATGAAAACTAAATTAATTTGACAATTTTCGAGATGATAAAAAGTTAGTTTTTATAAAATAAATTAAGGAATAATTGCAGGTGTTGCGAGAATTGTGCGAGTAAAGTGACAAATTGCAAAATCCAATTCGAGACTCGAATAAACGTCAAAAATCTATCCGCTCAGTAGGATTCTTCTTTAGCTTTTTATCGGCCGTAATCATACTGGCGACGTTGTATTTGTAATGCATGTTAAATCGTACTGTACTATGGATAGCTTTTCTAATAAAACACGCCTAATGTTATATTTTTACAAGAAACTAACAGGCAGTTTAACCCTAGGCCTAAATTTTTAGACAGACAGATGCTTTTGATGTTTCATTCCCTGATGTTTTGGGTCGATCCGTGCATGAATTCTTTAATGGAGCTGCTTTTTAGTGAACTGTACCTAAATTAATAGATTTTCTAAGTTAACTCACTCTGGTTTAACTCAACTAAAAGACAAAGTCCAGTCTTTTAGTTGAGTTAAAGTTGAGAGAACAGAAAGTGTGAAAGTGCATATTTCTTCGATGTACCAGGTATATCATAACGGAAGTTAGAATCCGTTACTTTTGTTACTTTGAGGTTTGGAAAAAATATGCATAGGTAGATTTAAGGACTCATCTTTTAAAAGGCCTGATTTTCGAGTAAAAAGTAAAAATCAAAAATGGTTTCGCAAGTGTTTTGGTTTTTATTTTATAAAATTCTATTTTTGTTTCTTAATTTGATGATTTTATCCCTTCTCTCACTATGATTCAATGGGATCCATTATAGTTGCTGCGCCGCCAGGCGACACATTTGAAATGTGTCCGAACTTTTTCAAATATTTCCTAAACGCCATCTGTAATTTCACGTTCTTTGACAGCTTGATAAATATTCTCTCCCTCTCGCTTGCTCTTATAATTAAAAATACCATTAACCTAGATTTTTCGAACTCGTGAAACTCACCTTTTATTCGTCATCTTGGTCTTCAGTTTTTATTGAATATCTCGGTTTGTGTTAAGAACATTTTTTTTCAAATTTGTGAATATTGAAAAAGTTACAGGCCAACAAATTTAGTCAATCTGCATTTTGAGGACAAATACCCATCACCAGCAGATATAGCTTCGTATTCATTATGCGCGGCAAACCAACGGTGGATTTTTTAAGCGCGGCAATGGTCGTCCATGGATTTGCTCGCGCGCGGTTGAGACGGTAGTTTGTTTTGTGATTTGCGCACTAGCTTACTTTACATTACTTTAGATGGCGCTCACAACCCAGGATGGACTACCGCCTCAACCAACAAGCCGCATAATGAATACCAAGCTTAAGAGAATATAGTGGTCAGGCGTAATTTACTATTTGGTAGCCTGAAAGTTCGCTTTTAAAAAGACTACCTCGTTGTTTTGATCACCAATTTTGCTGCAACGGTTGCGGCCTCCACTGTTATGAAAACTCATTACTTATAGCAATTGTCGAAATTGACCTGGAGTTTCCATTTGTTGTAATATTTGAAAAATCTGTTTATCATCAATTAGAAAATTTCAGACGACTCCATAAAACAACGATATCATCTGAGAACATTAAGACTTCGATTAAAAGGTCAGCTGAAACTTGTGCGATCTTTTAAATCAATAATATCAGCCTGGTTTAAGGTGTCCTAAATATGAATCAAGTTCTCATCATTCCAGATTTGTTTAGATAATCCTATCTACTAAAAGTGCAAGAATACGCTATATTTGAGGTTATGTTAACTCTCGAAGTAATTGTTCCACAATGCTGAAATAAAAAAATTCATTTTTACTATAGGTACTTAGCATTGTCAAAATTGATATTTGGCCCCTGCGAGGTATCCGTCGGAGCGGTAAATTCTCCGATTGCGTACGAATCGGAGGATTTTTGCATCGAGGTGTTTTTCCGAACGGCTGTTCGGAACATTTTTCCGAAATTATCGAACGCACTCCGGTGTTTTGCGTTGCATTGTGATGAGGTGCATTTGAGTGACATTTTTGACAGATTCAAAGGGATTTCTTCCGATATCCTCCGACATCGCGGAGAATTTTCCGCTCCAACGGAATACCTCGATAGGGCCGATTGTCCTATCCTAATGATTTCTCTAGACTTTTATTTCAATTAACTTTCATTGGATATCTCTCCTGGACTATACAAGGAAACTGAATCACCAAGAGGAGGGGGAAGCCCTCAGGTCATAACCATATACGAATCAACTCCTCATCACAAAGCAATCAGAATTTTTTTCCCATAGTTTAATCAAAAGATGATTGCAATGATTCTTTGTTGGTTAAATATTTAACGGCAGTTTAATGGAAATTCCCAAGCACTGACTGATTATTTGTAAATATAAAACTCCTAGCCATTTAAGGGATACCATCATCATACACCATCCATATTCCACTTCGATCAGTATTATCATCATCATCCTCGAATAAAGATGGGGCTTTATTCCTTTAGGCGTAGGTGGAGTTGCAAAAGTGAGCTCAATGGCATAACATAATGATCAATTTTGTGAAAGTAGCTTTTTAAAGCTGGGTGTACTGTGAAAGTATCGTTGGATAAATCTTTCGATATTATCGTGGTGTGGTGCATTTATCCTGCAGTCATTGGCCAAATTGCGCTGCAGAACTACCTATGTCCAGGAAGATTACACATGATTAACCTGGCTTCAACAAGGTGCTCTTTGTTCTCTCGACGAGTGTGCATACGATGCACGCGCGCGTTGGATAAAGTCCATTTTATAGCGGTAGTTCAATTCCGGGATAACAACGGGACACGTCGGCTGCCGCCGCAGCGCCGATGCATGTGTCAGAAGAGCTATAGGAACGGAGGCAATATCATGTCAATAACAACAACAACCACACCACCACCGCAGCCTTTAATAGTTGATTGGCTTTGATTTCAACCATTTGGTGTAGTCGTTCTTGTCCGTTTGGAAGCACGACCCCATTGACTATATTTGGGGATCACTTGCGTGCAATGCACCCATTGTTGGATTATCCCATTCGAAAACCAGACTCCGTCCGTTCGCTAAGTAATTATTGGACGTCAATTAGGAAATTTTGTTGTGTGTATGTATTCTCTCTTTCTCCCACCAATCATCACATTGTCGGATCGATCACATCCCATTACCGATCCTCACCGACGGACGATTATGGAGACGCATTGCTTTTCAATTGAGCAAGCTTCGTCACAAGAAACGATTCTCATTAAATTTAAAATCGTCAATCAGCTAGCTGGCTCCAGCCCGTTACCGACCGTGCGCCACTAACGTCGCGTCCGCTCTGTACTTTGTAACCATGGGAATATGATCATCGCCATTCGCCTATGCGCCTTTATTGAATAAGGTGGATTGAACGACACGATTGATCGACTAGGTTACCAAGTCGGAAGGAATCCCGTCTCGCGTCAATGGTGTGCTCCAGCGCGCACGTCAGATTGTCTGGCCTGATTTTCTTTTTTACTTTAGTCTCTGGTGCTGTTCGAATATCGAAAAGTATGAAACGGTACACGGTGTAAGTTTTTTTTTTTTGTATCTGAGAGCGCGCTGTTGATCTTTTATACCGACTGACTTGACTTGACTTATAGGTACGCATTGAGTCTGGGGAGTCTTCTCAATAGACGAATGTTTAAGATGATCAAGCATCTTAAATCTTTCTAGATTCCATTCAAGAAAGGAGCACAGGGGACAAGAGAATAAGATGTGGATTGGGATTGGGGATAGATGGCGCACGGGCATAGCACCTTATGGGAATTTTTTTGTATAGATTTATTCCCGTAGCACCAAAGAAGAAGCAGTGGCATTGAACATTGGAGGCATCAAGTGCATATATAAAATAGACTTAGTAAACTAAAGAGTATAGCTTTGGGAAAACCATCTAAAAATGAATGTGGGTCATGAAAAAAACAAAAACAAAACTTCGGACAGGTGCACACATATCAAAGATACCAGCCACAAGCAGAGGTCTCTGATGGGAAGGCCTAAACTATTCACAACTGGAATGTATCGTTTTATTTTGCGTTTATCATGTGTTCCTTCTCTTTTAGATGTGTAACCGCATACCTATTTTGCTGCGGGTCTTCTTCTTTAATTTTTTTCTCAGACATAGGCAGGTTGCTATTTTTAGAGTCAAGACCGAAAAGCTTCATGAGCTGGGTTTTTTTTGCGTTCTTTTTTTTTTGGTCTCATTGAGTTTTAAAGTTCAAAAAACAGGATTAATCATGGGATAAATTTTTAAATAAAATGCTGCCACTTTGTGGCAGGCAATTGGATTTTGAAATTCGATATTTTATTTAGTTGAATGCACAATTTACCAGTTGATGTTAATTTGTAGCTTTTTTGTATTATATTTTGTTGCTATTATAACAGCCTTACTTTGACAACTTGTTGACCATTATCATAGAAAATAATGTTCTTTCACAAGGATGATGTCGATGTGATGTCTTTTAAGCGGTATTTACACGTTCAATGGATTGACATATGAGTGTAATTTGAGAATCCTCTGTATATCAAATTTGTTTGAAGTACAAATATGTATTCCTTTGTTGAAGTCAGTATCCATTTTATTTGAATATCATACTCTTACCATGTCTCTGAATTGTGTATTTTTAATTGCGTTACCTACATATATGTATGTAGTGTAGGTACTGTATGGCAAGTTTTGGATTCGTAAAAATATCGAAAAATATCGATAGACAAAAAATGTGGGTCTCTTAATATTTCGAAAACGACTTGGTTGATTTTTACGAAACTTGGTAGTGAGCGATTTTTTAACATTATCTAGAATATTTTGAATACAAATTTTTCTTATAGTCAAAACTAACGGTACCTTCCATATAAATGTTAAAAACCGTTACAGAAAATATAGATTTTCTAAAAAACGACTCCTCCGATTGTGATTAAAATTGTTCTGCATACTAATGTTAGTATGGTCTATCATTTACCAAAAACAAAATTTACAGTTAGTTATTCGGCCCTATCGAGGTAACCGTCGGAGTGGAATTCTCTCCGATTTCCTACGAATTCGAGGTAGTTCTCCGATCAGCAAAATGTCTCCGATTCGTAGGAAATTGCAGAGAATTCCGCTCCGACGGTTACCTCGATAGGGACGATTATTAACAGTAAGTTCCTCTCATAGAACCATTTTTTTTATATTGGACTATCTCACTATCCGTATAACAGATATAAATAATTTTTTTTTTACACAAAAGCTTCTAAAAAGTTGAAATCATACTGCATACAAAATTTTCAAAAAATTAAATTTCGGATTTTTAAAAAAATGGTAGATGATTTTTTTCGAAATTTAATTTTTAATAAAATCCTCCAAACTGGTGTACCAATTCTTTTTCTTAAAAATGTTTACAAAATTGTATATATAAAAAATTAATTTAAAAAAAAAACACAACTCCTACAATTTTCAATGCTTTTTTCTCAAAATCTAAGGTTTGTTAAAGAAATCAGATGGTATTCTTTTTTAGGCTCTGAAAACAATTCAAGAAGATTTGTTTACTAAATTAATCGCGAAATATGTTAATTTTTAATAATTTTTTCAGTTTAAGCTGTAAGTCTTATGCATGTATATACAGGGTGCGGCAGAGAAACTTGCTGATTTGAATTGGGCGCCAACGTGCAAGGGATGGTCAGAAAAGGGCGGGGAGGGTCTCATTTGAAAGAGGGGTTCTTGTAGTTTTGTTCCCCCATAAGCCAGTTACCATCATGCGTTGGACAAAGGAAGAGCGCGCGTTCGCCGTAGAGGCTTACTTTTCTAACGGTCGGTCCGTAGTGCGCACTCAGCGAGCCTTCCGAACTCGCTTGGATATTCATGCCGCAGGTCCCGTTCCTGGCCGACAATCGATCGTTTCTTGGGTGAGGACATTTCGGGAAAGTGGGAGGGTGTCGTAATAAAAATTCCGGGAGCTCAACAGACCATCAGAACTCCAGAAAACGTCGAGAGGGTGAGGGAATCCTTTTTGCGCTCTCCCCCGTCGTTCTGCACGTAAACACGCTGCTGCTCTGAATGTCTGATCCTTCACAGTGAGAAGAATTCTTCACGGCGAACTAAAGTTTTATCCTTACAAGCTTGCTGTGGTCCAACAGTTAAATGAACGCGATTTCGCTTCTCGTCTAACCGCATGTGAAGCGCTCAGTAACTTGCCGCACGACGCTCTCGTGCGCCCTGCGATTTTTTTTATGGGGTTATCTGAAATCCATCGTTTACAACGACAAACCCCGGATGCTGCAATAACACCTCAAGAACAACATCCGCCAAGCCATCGCCAACATTCCCGTCGATATGTTGGAAAGAGTGAAGCGAAATTTCAAAACTAGGGTAGAGCAGTGCATCGCTTGTGAGGGCCGCCATTTGCCCGACGTAATTTTTAAAACCACTTGAGACAAAAATTCAGAATGTGTTCTTTACAATAAAAAAAAAAATTAAATCGATATGTACTTTTTGTTTTATTGACTTTTCAAATAAGCAAGTTTCTCTGCCGCACCCTGTATGTATACGTGCCAGTGTGCTTTATTGTTGATTTTTGTTTATAATTATAATACACTTAATCTTTAAAATTCGAAGATACTTTTGGAAAAATAAATGCAAGACTTATAGCTCTTTAACATGCTTTCAAATCTTAGAGTGAGGTTTGTTCCATACAAAATACGTCATTTTAAAATTTAAAAGCCTGTTAAATATTTGTCAAAGCGGGCATTAGAATTGTTAAACTTAAAAACGTACGCAATTGTGCTGTCCAAAATTATTTTCTATAATTCTCAACCATATAAAGAACCTCGTTTTCGCTGTTAAAGATTTGAAATTAATTTGATTTTTTTTTCTACAATTTCTAGCTGCCCATCCAGGAGCTGTTTGTTACAGCCACGCCCATTGCCAAATGAATGACAGAAGAAGCCATTGTGATTTTCTTATTCCAAATTTATTTGGACGCTGTCAATGTACCTCACCAGCTAAACAATATGGAGGAACGTGCATTACAGATGATAGTTCTGCTGAACCCGATGCTACATTAGGTCAAACCACAACCTATACACCATTGATTACTCCACCCCCAGCTGTGTTCCGACCAATCGATTTGATTTCTCACTACGAACTTTCAACCCAAGCCAAGCCTTTGTTGGTCAATAATGATGAAATCAACCTGCCTTCATCTACAGAAAACCAGGTTGAATTTACAAAACTACCTGAATTGTCTGTGAGTTCTTCTAGCGAACAGGCAGGTGGTGAGGATTTGACAGCTGATACTGAAGCATTTGATGTTTTAAATAACTATCATATTACAAATTTGACATCACAAGAACTGTCAACAGAGGTGGCACAGCAAGCAGTTACTAGCGATGACTATCCTTATAAAATTGAAAATGAAGACCAAACAAGTATCAATGAAGGAGAAACAGAGCAGGTTGAAGAAAATCCACACATCCCTGTTGCTGCTGCTCCAGAAGAAGAAACAAATGAGGTTACAAAATTAGATAGCGAAATAATAGTTCAAGGGGAAACAGAGTCCGAGCAGAAACCTCAAGAAGAGGAACAATCAGAGCATGTACCTGAGATTCAGTCATCTTCTGAAACAATTCTTGTGGATGAAGTTGAGAAGGAATTGACCGAAGATCAACACTACGAAGCAGAAAAAGACGAAACTGAAGAAGAGAGACGTCCTGAAAATGTACCAGCTACAGAAACCTATCCTGAAATTGAACACATATCTCAAATCAACAAGGAAAATGAAGTTGAAAAAGAGGTAGATTCTGAAATTTCAGAAGCTGAGAAGCCTGATAAACATTTGGACAATAACAATGCAAATGAAGAGGACTCAGTTGTAGGAAACACAGTTGAAGCATTACCAGATATTTTCAAACAAGTTGAAGAACATGAAAATATTCCAGATAAAACAGAAATCCCGGACAACCTAAGTCAATCCGTAGAGGTTGAATTGAGACCAGAAAACTCGCAGGAAAATATTAACTTAGCTGAACAAGAAAAGGGGGAAGAAGTGCCAACTGAATATCCATCTGAAATGGATAATGTAGAGACATCCAAACCAATCGAGTCTATGGAGCTACCACATAAAGACCGCCCTTCTGAGCAGCAAAGTTCATTTTTGCTGGACAACGTATCTTCAGGAGAAAATTTTTCTGAAGGAATTCAGAATTTAGAATCCCAAGAAACTCAAGCCGACCACACTGTTAAGAATGACCTTGTGCAACCACTTGAAACAAACTATGACTTGGAGCAAGAATATCTACAACACAATAAGGAATCTGCTGAAGAACATACAGCAAACGAGGGAGGCCAAATGGAGGAATCACATTATAGGCCTAGTTCAGATCTGCATAGTCAGGAAGAATCAGCAGTTGTTGATGAAGAAGTCGAAGCTCATATTGATATGAATGAGGAAGTGAATCCCACTGGCTCTCTAGACAATAAAGATACTCAAGTTGTAAATGAAGATTCCGAGTTCGGTAGTGGCGATATAAGCCAACCTTCTAACGTCGAAAGAGAAGAGGAAGCTCCTGAACTGAATAATAGCGAAAGTGAAGATATTGCTGGGGATAATTTGGAACAAACTGATTTTGAAAGTCATGAGAAACCAGCTCTGACTGAAGAAGTTGTTCAAGATCACGTTAAAGAAAATGTCCAAGAAGAAAATATGCAGGAAACAAACTCAGAACAGTCAATTGAAGAGGAACAAGAAGCTGCACAAGAAGATAATTTACAAGAACAAGTCTTACCAGAAACAAACTCAGAACAATCAGTTAAAGAAGAACAAGTAGCCGCAGAAGCTGCACAAGGAGATAATATCCAACAACAAGTCTTACAGGAAACAAGCTCAGAACAATCAATTGAAGAAGTACAAGTAGCTGAAGAAAGTGCTCAAGAAGACAATACTCCAGAACAAGTTTTACAGGAAACAAACACAGTACAATCAATTGAAAATGAAGTAGCGGCAGTTGAAGAAATTATGCAGGAACAAGCTTCACATGAAACAAACTCAGAACAGTCAATTGAAGAACAAGTAGCTCAAGAAGCTGCACCAGAAGAAAATATACAATTGCAACTTGCACAGGAAATAAACTCAGAACAATCAATTGAAGAAGGGGAAATAATTAAAGAAGAAAATAAAGATGAAACACTTCAAGTTGAAGATCAAAATGAAGAAACTTTTCATTCGGTAGACAAAGAAGATGATAAAACTAAAGAAGGCGAAAACCTACCTGATTCAGTAATCCAAGACTTATCTCAAATTCAAGAAGTGATTTCTTCTGAAGATGAAAGTAAACCGCTAGTTGATGAAGAAAATACACCTGTAAAGGAAAATGTCAGCGAAGATATAAGGGAAGATGAGATTCCAGAGATGATTGAAGATCACCAAACTGCTTCAGAAGAAGAAGTTAAAATAAACAAAGTTGAAACAGAGGAGAATAACTCAGCAATAAACGAATCAGATGAGAATTTAGCTCAAATTCATGAAGAAATCCATTCGGCTGCTTCTGCACTAGACCAACAAATTGCCGAAGGGGAACAACAACAAGTAGCCCCAGAGGAACCTCATAAAGCAGTTCAAGAGACACTAGAAGAATTGCTTCAGGAAGCCGTTCAAGCTCTTGCGGAAAAAGATGCGGAAGAAACAAACGGAGAGCACGACAAAAACGAAATACAAAATATAACTGAGAAGCCAGTATTCGAAAACGAAGAAGAAGGTCTACAAACACTTCAAGAAGAATCAGTACAACAGGCTGCACTTGACGAATTAATTGCATCGCCAGAAAACCCGCCAATTCTATCTGAAGAAAAATTGACAGAAGACTCCAAACCCCAATCAACTGATGAAGAAAATTATATGTCATCCCTACAATCAGAATCGGAAGGACTAAAACTTCATCCAAGTGTTCAAGCTTTTGAACCTGAAATTATTGCAGAAGCTGCTGAAACAGAAAAGCAAGAAATGTTGCCTGAGAAAGTAAACCAAATATCTCCGGAAGAAGTTCAGGTTGAAACAGTACAAACTGATCTAGATACAGAAAACATTTTACAAAAAGATCCATTGGAAGAACTTCCAGCTGAAGAAGACGTCATTAACAGAGAATCAAATCAAGAAAAAGTTGTGGAAAAAGAAACAATCCCAATTAGCTTGCAAGATCTTATGCAAGGTAGACCTTTAGAAGAATCCCAGAACAAACTCCAAGACTCAGCCCAAGAGGATGTTTCAGATAGTGAAGGTCCTAAAATTCCCTTAGAGACACAAGAAGAAGAACACACAACAGATTCCATTGAAAATGCTGAGCCTTCGAAAACTGAGGAACATGATTTAGAATCAAAGCCAGATTTAATTGATCTTACTGCTTCTGTAGGGCCTCAATACATAAGTTCCGATGAAGTTATTTCACATGAAAATCAACTTCTTTCAACGGAAGAAACTACAATTGCACCTGAGAAAGATGAAAACATTATTGAAACAATGGAAAATGAAAGTTCAAATGAAACCATCCAACAAGTACATGACTTGGAAAACATTATCGAAGGTGCCGAACCTTCAATTATTGCAAACGACAATAACCCACTTAACTCAGCCGAAACATTGCCAAGTGAAAAAGTCACAGCAGGGGGTAACGAAGGTGACGAAACTTTGGCATTAAATAAGAATCCAATTTCCAGCGATGAAAATACTATTAGTGAATCCAATGAGAAAATTGAAAGTGATAATGCACTTGGAACACATCCAGAAATTAAGCCAATCGATGAGGTGAACGAGATCGATAATAAAACAGAAAAGATCAAAGAAGACGAAGAAGAATTATTAGAAAACGATCAAGCGACAACTGTACGATCCCAATCTGAGCAAAATTCTGATCACGAACAACATGTCCACCCAACTTTCGAATTGGAAAAAACACAAGAGGTAGAAAATGTTAATGACAAAACAACAACGGACATCGAAGAAGCTAACGAAACGCAATCTGGAGCGAATGCCAATGAAAGTGAACCTGCCACCACTGAATACGTGCCGTTGGTAGCTGCAGAGAGTGAAACATTGGCCACACCTGTTGCTGCTGCTGAACCTGAGTTCAGTGAAATTGAAAAGCTTGAAGAATTTAAAGATCATCATTTGTTCAATGAACCCTTAGAGGTTGACAATGATAATGAGGACAAATTGTCTGAAAAAGCTACTTTTACCACCATCAGACCTCTCGATTTGGAATCGTCTTCAATTATCGAGGAAAATATTGAAAATGATGTGAAGAGTTCAGAAAATCCTAATTTCAATGAAAACGAATCGGTTCTAAGCATTTTGAGTGGTTTAATAGAAAACGAGGAAGAAGGCTCAGGAACCCCATTGCCAGAGAGTTCCATAGATGATCTCAAAGCTGAAGAAACGGTCCAGAGTGAACAAAAACCAGCCACAGGATCATATTATCCATCTGTACTGTCTGATTTGCTTATGAGTACAAAGTCTGAAGAGCTGGCGAACAATAAACTAACAACATCAGGTCCATTGAGTGACAATCAGGAAAATGTCACTCCGGAAGAGCTTCCTTTTGACCTATCGTTTGTTTCTCCAAATGACCATGAAGAACTTTTGTCAGATAATTTGGTTGTTGAAACAACCCCAAGTTTTAACCCGGAAAGCAGTAGTGAGGATAGTATAACGACTGAAGTGCCTGATATATTAGAGATTACAACTCAAACAATGCTTGGTTTGGCTAGTAGGGTGACTCTAATGGAACCAGCTGCTCCAGTTGCAACAACATTGAAACCTTTCATGACAATGGAAGAAGATTTCTCAACAACTTCATCTTCATTGAATATTGATTCTTTGATAACCTCGAAGCCAGGTCAGTTGAAGTTTTTAATATTGTTTTAAGATATCCGGAGGATATTTTTAGAATAAATTGATCATAATTTTGTTTATTTTACAGTCCGTAAGCGTGTAGAGCTTGGGAACGGTCCGGTTTCCCTAGGTTTGAATTGCAATAACGACAAACAGTGCCAACTAGCTGACCCAAATACCATCTGCTCTGATCAAGGAATATGTGATTGTGCATCTAAGACAGCAGCCAAATGCAGTGCCGAACGTACTGGCTGCAGTGAAGGAACATTCCAGGTAAGTCCTTAAAGCAGCCACCACATTCGAGCAATTTGTCAAATTATAAATAAATGGTTTTAATTTCCGCAAACAGTGCCGCTCGAGTGGAGTTTGTATTTCGTGGTTCTTCGTATGCGACGGCCGCCCAGACTGCACAGATGCTTCCGATGAGGAATGCACGTTTAATGCACGATTTAACCAAACATGCCCGAAAGAATCATTCCGCTGTGAGCACAGTGGACGCTGTATAAGTCGTGCCGCACTTTGTGATGGCAGAAAACAATGCCCACACGGAGAGGACGAAATCGAATGCGACTCCTTGAGGACCGTAGGTGGCCAATGCCCACCGAACACGTTCCGTTGCAACAGTGGCGAATGCCTGCCCGAATATGAGTACTGCAATGCAATTATCTCGTGCAAGGATGGCAGTGACGAGCCGCCACATCTCTGCGGATCACGATCTGTGCCGAATATCTTCCTCAGATTGCTTACTGCTGCTGTAGTTGACGATAGTAACGCTAAAAGCAGCAATGGTGGAATCAATGCCTATTGCCCGCACAGGTGCAGCAACGGGCGATGCAGATCGACAGCCATTGTTTGTTCAGGTCGTGACGGCTGCGGTGATGGAACAGACGAAGAGACCTGTTCTGTTTGTCGTAAGTCAATGTGCATACCAGACTTGTTCTTAACTAACGTTTTTATTTTAAATTTATTAAGGTTGTCCCGCCCCAACTCATGCCAGTGCCCCTGCCGAATTCCAAGCGCAGCAACCCCCAATGCCATTGTGGAAATAAATAGAAACTTTCCTGTAATAAAAGTCAACGTAAAAAAAAAACTTAAATTAGCAAAAACACGACCACCATCTAGGCGATCGTTGTTATATTTTATTTCAAATCAGAATTTGTGTTGTGTTGTGTTAATTCAATAAGTAAAATTCTAGACTCAAATTGCCAATTGACACCTTGCTAGCAAAGGACATTTATATATTCAACGATTAATTTATTTTCTTATTTAATAATTTGCATAACGTATTTGGTAACAAAAAAAAAAAAAACTTTTTTTTTTTAAATAGGTCCGGTTTTCGACTTCGAATTTAAATTTCCTTTTCGAAGTTGATTTTCGTTTTCTGTCCTTTGATCTAGTGATGCAGACAATTGCAATTGTATGTAGTTTTATTAAACTTATTTGAAGTTCTTTTTGGCTATTCTCGTCAATTGCTTTGAACATTTCTTTAATGTTATTTCGTATTTAATATATTTCTTTTTCAATTGAATGTTTTAATAATTTTTTTTATAGGATTGTATATAGGTACGTTGAATTCTCTCCTTATTTAAATTAAATTTTAAATTTTATTTTCACAAAATCCTTATACATATAAAAAATATAAAATAGAATAGAAATAATAAATTGTTATAAAAAAAAATAAATCACAAACAATTTGAATTATGTATGTAATGGAGTAAATAAAATGAACTATTTTAATCAATCACGTGTCTTTTTCTTTGAGGATTAATTAATATTTGATAAGCATTGAACTCATTCTAAGAAAAAAATTAGTATTTTTTTTTTAATAAATTCAGACGACACGACGCCCAGTGGTCAAAATTAAGAATCTACATAAGTGGACAAAATTATTTTTTGTTTTTAAATGAGAGCTTTTATTAAAATTTATTAAAATTTATTAAAATTTGATTATTTGTTTATACATTTTTCGAATATTAAATCGATTTAAGGAAATTTTGTTGAGATATCATTTATTTAACCTTGAAAGAAGAAAAACCCAACAAAATCGTTTACGTTCAATGATTTTTATTTCTAACATAGATTCACTTACGAGTACATAAACGCGGAAAAAAAGAATATAAAAATTTCTTCAACAATTCAAGTAAATGCATTTTAGATATGCGGGGTTGGTCTAGAAAAAAATGTCATAATTTGTAATAAGCACATTTAAGGCCATTTGTTGAAATAAAACTTAAATATTTTAGTTCAACATAAGAGTTTAAACGTGACAGTTTACGTTGAGAAAAAAATAAAACATAAGCGTTTAAGTTGAACATAAATATTTAAGTTTCATTTCAGCAAACGGGCCTAAGAAATTTCAAAACTTTTAATGAAAAGTTCGGCAATTTTGAGGTCTTGACTACGTTTTTGTAAACAATATGGTACCATCGTAGGTATACTCGTAATTTATGTGTCCTTGCGCTGATTTTTTTTTCAATGAAAATACCTATTCGCGTAAAATAAAATCAATAACTGCCAAAAATTGATGAACAAAATTTATATTATTAAAAAATTCACTTAGTCAAAAATTGAGGTTAAATCGAAACTTTGGCAATTTCAAATCTCCAATTGTAGATTTTTTTACACTTTTTTATATATCCCATGACTTTTTTTTTTTTAAATTAAATGAATTCGTTTAGGAAATAAATTCTAGACTTTAATCTATATTTACCCTAAAGTACCCTATTGAAATTGCGATTTTTAAAAAACCAATTATTTGGAGATTTTTTAAATAAAATTTCCTTTTTATGGTATAATTGTTAAAAACCGAAAACTGACCTTTAAAGTGTGGCAACCCTTTGCCTTGCCTTGCCTTGACCACTTTATGCTAGGCAACCCAGGCGCAAAATGTTTGTTTAGACACTACCTACAAAACTGTATAAGGTAGGTGACCCAAGTAAGCCACGGAACCTAATAAGTCCCAGTTTATAAAAGATGGCGTATACCTGATAAGCAACGGGGCTTATATTTTATATGTGTGCGTTTCTGTTTCCACCTAATTTCATCCCAGAAACAATTAAAATTTCAAGCTGACGCAATTGTGTTCAATCTAAGAGTCGAAACAAGTTAGTGCAGGGTAAAATTTGTGTTTTTTTATGTAAAAAAAAAACTGGTAGGTACACAATAATTGGTTATTTTTCAAATAATTAATGGAGTATTTATAGTCACCTTATCATCGTAACCGATCGGAACGAAATTTTCTATAAAATGTACGAATTTTGTATCATTGTAGCCGTTCCCATAGGCTAATCGGACAGATCTACGAAAAAAAAAATAATGTGCGTTGAAAATGTCAAATTCGTTTGTTGCATGCCAATGAAATGTAAAAATGGCAGAAACGCATCACGAATTCATGCGATGTGTGAAGATATTGTTTTTCGATTTCTCCGCCAGAAAATTAGAAGTTGAAAATTTCCCGTAACCATACGATACGAATCGTATCGAATCGTAGTTTGACCATTTCTTGACAGTTTTTTCTGAAGAAATAGGTAATCGGCCCTATCGAGGTATCCGTCGGAGCGGAACTCTCTCCGATTTCCTACGAATCGGAGACATTTTGCTGGTCGGAGAACTACCTCGAACCAAAATGTCTCCGATTCGTAGGAAATCGCAGAGAATTCCGCTCCGACGGTTACCTCGATAGCGCCGAATAAGTGCGTTTTTTTTGTTAACATTGTTAATTCTATTTTTTTTTCTTTCTTTCAATTTTGTGTAATCGGTGATGTTCTTGTGTAGAAAATGGATTTAGTTTTTGGTGGTGACAATTTGTTCGTCCGAGAAATATTGCTCAGTTTTGATAAATTCTTGACCATTTCTTTTTTTTTTTAAATAAATGTAACATAAGAGCGTTTTTTTTTTTTAATTTTATTGGTTTTTAGATGTTCAACTTTGGATAAAAGCGAGCTTTTATACATTTTACCGATTCTTGATCCTTGACGTAACCGGAAAATATCATTGGCGGACTAAACGTTGTTAAAAAATAGACCAGAATCGATGCTCGGTCAAATATTTCACCAATATTTGAATTAGGCGCACACATTTGAAGCCGGCGAATTTGGTTATTCCACTAGTAGGTCCGTGGTCAAACGCGAACACGCAAAATTTAATTCAAAATACTACGAAAAGTCACAAATTCAGCGAAATCATTACCACAAACACAAAATAGATATTCACATATTTTGAATAAGAAGAAATTCAACGCAACACACGACAATATTAATTATTATATTCATCTTCTAAACAAACAGAAAACATAATAAATAAATCAAAGACAGGTAAATTCTGTCGAAAATTAATTAAAAACTTCACAAAAACTGACGTAAATGTTAAATAAATATCAAAATAATTTTCAAAATGCCAAAATGTTGTCAAAATCAGTATTATACCAGTTTTAGACGTATTTAGTTCCTAGTACCGCTGTGTGAACTTAGATCGGGTACTAGGGATGTGAAGAAATGCTCAGGTACTAAATTTTCGTTAGGACTCAGTACCAGAGCTAGAACCTGGTCCAGCTAGACCGGGTTCTAAGCTAGCTTAGTACCTATGTGAAGAAATTGGGCGTAAACGTGACAGTTTACGTTGAGAAAAAAAATAAAACAAGCGTTTAAGTTGAACATAAATATTTAAGTTTCATTTCAGCAAACGGGCCTAAGAAATTTCAAAACTTTTAATGAAAAGTTCGGCAATTTTGAGGTCTTGACTACGTTTTTGTAAACAATATGGTACCATCGTAGGTATACTCGTAATTTATGTGTCCTTGCGCTGATTTTTTTTTTCAATGAAAATACCTATTCGCGTAAAATAAAATCAATAACTGCCAAAAATTGATGAACAAAATTTATATTATTAAAAAATTCACTTAGTCAAAAATTGAGGTTAAATCGAAACTTTGGCAATTTCAAATCTCCAATTGTAGATTTTTTTACACTTTTTTATATATCCCATGACTTTTTTTTTTTTTAAATTAAATGAATTCGTTTAGGAAATAAATTCTAGACCCTATTGAAATTGCGATTTTTAAAAAACCACTTATTTGGAGATTTTTTAAATAAAATTTCCTTTTTATGGTATAATTGTTAAAAACCGAAAACTGACCTTTAAAGTGTGGCAACCCTTTGCCTTGCCTTGCCTTGCCTTGACCACTTTATGCTAGGCAACCCAGGCGCAAAATGTTTGTTTAGACACTACCTACAAAACTGTATAAGGTAGGTGACCCAAGTAAGCCACGGAACCTAATAAGTCCCAGTTTATAAAAGATGGCGTACCTGATAAGCAACAATTAAAATTTCAAGCTGACGCAATTGTGTTCAATCTAAGAGTCGAAACAAGTTAGTGCAGGGTAAAATTTGTGTTTTTTTATGTAAAAAAAAAACTGGTAGGTACACAATAATTGGTTATTTTTCAAATAATTAATGGAGTATTTATAGTCACCTTATCATCGTAACCGATCGGAACGAAATTTTCTATAAAATGTACGAATTTTGTATCATTGTAGCCGTTCCCATAGGCTAATCGGACAGATCTACGAAAAAAAATAATAATGTGCGTTGAAAATGTCAAATTCGTTTGTTGCATGCCAATGAAATGTAAAAATGGCAGAAACGCATCACGAATTCATGCGATGTGTGAAGATATTGTTTTTCGATTTCTCCGCCAGAAAATTAGAAGTTGAAAATTTCCCGTAACCATACGATACGAATCGTATGCCATGAACAGAAAAAATCGTCCGATCGGAAGTTTTAACCGATATCGTACATTTCTCCGAACGGATACGATAATACGGCTGAATATTTAATTTTTATCTTGATACACATACACACCAACAGAACGTTTATTATTGCCTAGTTTTATTTTAATACTTCATGCTTATTTTTGTTTATATATACACTCAAACTTCGATAACTTGAACTTCTATTATCCACGAAAAAAAATTCAACTTATCAAGACTTCGAGTTATCCAAATTGTTGAACAAAATTAAAACAATTCAACAAATAAATATCTGTAATACAAATGCACACACATTTTGTGCTTTTATTAAATCTGATAAGTTTTAAATAAATGTACATAAGTTCTTACACCAAAATACATACAAAATTATTACATGTTGTGATTTGGGTCTGCGAATAGTTTTTTTGATTGTTTTTTTTTTTTTTCAAGAAAAAAGATTCTATTTTCTTAAAGATAAATAAATTTCATCTGAATATCACACGCTTCACAGGCTGTTGAATAAATTCCTATACCAAAGTCTTGTCTTCAATTTCTATATCAATTAAAGTGAGATTTAAAAATTTGGAGCTATAGAGCTCAATAATATCCTGGTCTGTAGTAAAGGCCGATGTGCAAATATCGTTACCTACCTCCATATATAATCTTCAAGAGGTATATTGGTTATTTGGTTGCTATATTAATTTGCCTCATCGATTTATCATATTCAGCTTCCATTAAAATTCGATCTTCATAAACATTATTGTAGAAAAGTATAGGGATATCGTTTTCTTCTTTGCATGTAGAATATTGGCCAAAATCAGGCTTTCTTTAATCAAGTTTCTATCGTTTGACTTTTAACGTGTATAAAACTTCTAAGTTCTAACCAGCAACGAAACATGTGTAGCTAATAAAAAAAAGTCAGAAGAAAGAGAGAAAAAAAGAGAGAAGATCATCTAGATTTTTTTTTACTTTAAGATTAAAAAATTTCAAAAATTAGTCAGTTTTGAAGTTGTATTTCCGTTAAGGATATATTTCGGACATTCAAATTTTTTTCAAGGCACATTAATGCAGCATGTCTCTCAGTTTAATATCAAGGTATTATCGATCATTCGTTAAATCGAAAATATTGTAATCTTGTAAATATTTGAAATCAGTTAACTTTTGGTTAGATTTTCGGAGTGTTCCATTGCGCCGAAAAAATACATCTCCTAGGTATGTCACTGAGTATATGAACGCATGTTCAAAAAACCAACACTTTCGTGTGGAAGCATCTTATGAGGGCTTATCAAATTTAAATAGTTATTAAGAAATAATATACATTCCAACAAAGGAAATTTCTTATCATACAAGAACAAAACAACATTTTTTTTTATTCAAATCTTTGAAAACTAAAATAAATGTGGTAAAAGTATCCGAGTAGCTCACACTATAGAACAAAACTAACTCGAATAAGATATGAATCGCAAGTAATACGCTTGATCTTGTGGCTGCCGGTTTATTTTTACTGCAGATATTTAAATTTGAAAAGAAGTTTAGTGTTTTCTTGTGAAAAGATAAATCATAAAACCATGTCAAAAAAATCTTTAAACTTTTTAAAATATTCCGCAGTTCTTTTGTGTGTTATATTTTTTGTATCTTATAGTTTATCCACCTTAGTCTTAAAAGAAGGTAACATTAACAAAATTTAAATACAAAAAAATTAAATTCTTTTTCGATAGAAATTGTGATAATGAATCAATCTAAACCTACGAGGGCTTTAATATTGAATGCAGATAATATAAAAAATTCATCAAGGAATCCTGTCCAAACTCCTGCTGGATATCTGGTATGGAATAAACACTGCCGAATCCCAGATATTAATCCTTTCACACCAGATGCCATGAAGATATTTGATAAGAAAAACTATTCATCGTGCTCTAGTGAATTGCCCTTGACTAGAATTCAATTTGACATGAACCTTCGTACTTATAGTATACACACTGACGAAAATACCAAACTAATTGATAAGAACATTTCCTGTTGCTATCAGCCGATAATACGCTCTGGGGCTGGTAACCGTGTTGACGAAGAATTCAAGTACGAATGTTAAGACCAAAAGATAATGTTCTCAAATGATAAATTGTCCACATTACTGTTTCACAGGTTAAAAGACTGTGTAGCTTTTAAAGATGGAGATGTGATATCTCAGGAAGTTGAGAGTTTAATTATTTCGTGTGAAAATGCGACGACGAAGCAATTGATACAGCAACATGCATACTTTCTAATCGGCGAGAAACCCGAGGTGCGCGAAAGACTGAAGACATTTCGAAATGGAAACTTCTCTAGCCGCCCTGTAAGTGTTCTTATGTTGGGAATCGATAGTCTGTCTAAATTTAATCTACGAAGAGTTATGCCAGAAACAACGGATCGATTGCTGAAAAATAGATGGTTTGAACTAAAAGGTTACAACAAGGTAATTTTTGTATTTGTTTGCGGTATAGTTATATAAATACGTGGGTGTATCTCTTATCATGACAAAGTGACTCTTTTCTTAGCCGGTTATGGCTTCGGATTCGGCAGAAAATTGAATGTCTACCTTCCATTTCTGCCTAGTAATAACACGCACAAAGAAATTGTTGAGAGTTAAAAGTCTCTAGGTCCAGGTTCTGCACGATCTGCGGTTGGAATTACCGTCCACATTTTTTTATTCTATGTAACATGACGGGGTATAATAAATTATTTTACAAATGTTCAAGTCCTTCCGTACCTCGGGTTCAATTCAACCTATATTCGGCCCTATCGAGGTAACCGTCGGAGCGGAACTATCTCTCCGATTTCCTACAAATCGGAGACATTTTGCTGGTCGGAGAACTACCTCGAAGCTAAATATCTCCGATTCGTAGGAAATCGGAGAGAATTCCGCTCTGACGGTTACCTCGATAGGGCCGATTATAAGCCCGTGCAGTAATATCTTGTAACAGCTCGTGGAGTAATGGAAGATGCGTTGGACTGTCACGTGCACATCCGAGGTGCATAAGTTCGATTCCTAGTTTCTGCCACCTAAAAACAAAAAATGTTTTTCAGAGCTATTTCAGAGCTAATCCTTTTTGCGAGGTAGCAGGGTTTCCAGATCCCCAGAAGATTTTTCCCTTTTTTTTTGACACCAAATTGGTTTTTCCCCCTAATTTTCTTTAAAAAAAATCCCTTTTTTTCCTCAAATTTGCCCGGAAAAGCCGGTAAATTGTAAAAACCATACTTTCTGAATTGGGTTTTGGTGACCTGTTCGTCAGTGATTAAAAGACAAAAAAATATATGGGCCGAAGGAAGTAATAAGGGATAGTTAGGGACAAAAGGAAGGAAGTAAAGGGATAAATTTCAACAACAAACTCTGACTTAACTCTAATTATATAAAATGAATTGTAAAGCTGTGATGTACAGATTTTTAAGAATAACTAATATATGCTGATAAAAAAAAGTACGTATACGCCACAGTGATCTCATTAATGCTTATTTTGTATTATTTATTTTAAAGGGACATAGGAACTAAAAACAGGCAAAGAATAATAATGAGGATTTTTCACCTTTCTCTCTTCTTATATCTACATGTAATACAGCCCAATTCTAAATTATTTATCTTCTAAAATTTGATTTATGTGTCAAATACTGAAAAAAAGCTGTTTGTATCATTCCGAACTATCATTCCCACTATCGAGCGTAAAAAAATCAACCGGGGAATTCGGAATCGGAGAATTTTACTCCCGAAATAATGCGTCTCCCGGGGAGTTTTTTCCCGGGGAATATTAAAAAATTGGGTTGATAGATTACAAGAGATCCCAAAAAAATGGAAATATAAAAATTTATCAGTGTGTATCAAGTTTGGCTATATTTTTTAGGGCTCATAACATTTGGTTATTTTCTTCTTAATCTGATGGTAAATCCTCTAGAAGTAGGTACTCAATTTTTTTCTTATTATATATTCCAGTTACATATTCCAGACTAGGACAACGTATGTTGGGTCGGCTAGTTATGTATAAATTTGTGAGGAAAACATATCTACATTTTAATTTTTTTTTTTTTTAATTTATTTATTCAATAACATTTCTGCAAATATTTGTTTACATGCATATGCTCTTAAGTTATATAAAAGTGTGTCAATTTTATTACATAACTGATTGGAAATCAACCAAAAAAAAAAAAAAACAAAAATATTTCATAAATTTAATTGTTCTGTATCTATATTATTTTAAATTGTAATTTAGGTAAGTCAGTCTTTATCAACTAAAAAGTCGAACAATTGCTGTTTTGAACAAAGTTTTTGTGCTAAGTAGTACACTTAAAGCGGGATTTTTAAGATTCTTCTTAACGATACCTACAGTACCTATATAATTGGTAAAAAAAAAAGCCTTTTCGGAAAATCTTATTTGAGTCGAAATTCTTCGAAGCATTTTGAGAAAATTTTGTTTAAGTCTACATAATGTAAACTAAACTATGTTTTTGATGGCAGGTGGTATAACTATTGTAGACTTTTTTATTTCTTATACTTAATTTAAAAAAAAGTCTTTTTATTGAAAACATTGTACATGGTATACTTAGTTGCAATACTGACAATTATACATAATAAATACATCTATAAATAGCAAAAAAAAAAACTTTTCTTTATTTTATTTAAAAAATGTGTTTTCGTTCTAAAAAAAATCAAAACAAACATGCTCGTTTATCCAGACACTTGAATGCACAAGTGTTCGTTTCAAAAGATAAACTATCAGAATAATAAGATGTTTTAGTTTTATAAAATAAAAGGAAAATTTGTTGTGTTTTTTTGTAATTTAAATAAAACAGCTAATGGCAATGTATCCAAAAAAAAAAACAATATTTTAACAATTAATAAATGTTTTTTAGACACAATAAATTGTCTAGAAATTCAACGAGCTTGCAAACTAAATAGGTACATTGAAATATGTACAAAATGTTATTTTAATAGCACGTTAAGCAAAAAACTTTTATTACACTTGCATGTCAACCAACGTCAAGATAAGTCGCAACAAATTAAAGTGGCGTTTTTTTTTTATTTTTCTAATATTTAATAAAACAAGTTTCTTTTAAGATACTGCAAATTGAAATCAATACATATGTATGTATATCAGCTTTCATTTTTATTTTTGTTTTACATTGTTAAATTGAAATAATTGAAGTGTCTTTGTTTGTGATTTGAGTTTCGATTTGATATTTTCATTTAACATTTTCACAGGATAGCCGGTACCCCGAAAACGCACGATTTTGTAAAATAAAACAACTTGATTTGACTGCAAAAATGAGAGAGTAAGAAAAGGGATTATAAAAAAACAGGATTATAAAAAGTGCGATTTTAAAAACAGGATTATAAAAAGCAGGATATCGTACCCAACCCCTTAATGAATCACCCTTCCGAAAAAATAATGTGATTCTGATAACTAAACAAAATTAAAATACATGCATATAATATGTTTTTTTTTTTCTAAAAAAGTTATGTGCAGTTCCCACTCTATTTGTCGCAACAAAAATATCGGCTCACTGTGCGCAGCTAAATACATATAAGAATAACTGCCTGAACAGAATAGAATGCAGGAACTGGAGCCGCAGACGGAACTGGAAGAGCTGTCAAAAAGTGTCGTACGTTATTTATTTTTTTACGTGCCCACAATGCAGCTGTACAGCTTTGAAATTATTTTGAAACAAAAAACAAAAGAATATTCTTGTGTACAAGCTTAGAATTCACATTTTTTGTTTCCAATAATTTTTTTCCTTTTAATAAATAATTTTTTTCGCGATACAAATTGCCGCAATATTTGTATCCGACCCAAAAAGTTGTTTTTTTCTCTTCATACAAATTGAAACGTCAAAAGTGTCGTACGTGAAAAGTTAAAAGTTGGTGAACTCTTTCGTCTGCGGCTGCAGTTCCGTATGTTTGTAACATTGAATTTGCGTGTATTCAATATTTTGGAGCTCCGGCTCCAGTTCCATCTCCGTCGCCATTCTGTTCAACCAGTAAGAACACACAACATTTCGACAATTTTCTCGCACTCGCATCGCGAATTGGGCTACTGTGCTCGTAATTTAAGGGCCAGTTTTTCATTGGAAGGTTAAAATTAAACTCGAGTTTACTTACAAAATTTAGGGCCAGTTGTACAAATATTTGATCCGTGGTTCAGGAATTTTAACTCATGGTTCAGGCATGTAATTGGTTTTTAGTGCATATTCAAACCTTGAACCACCGTTTAACCTCAGTTAACCCGCCGAAATCGGCGAGTTAAAATTCCTGAACCACGGATCAAAATTTAAACCACGATTGTACAACTGGCACTTAGTGAGCTTACTATGGATCTACTGAGACCAGATTCTTTTGGTATTTTATCCTCCGAGTTCATAAGGTCGTTCCGCATGAAAAACTGTTTCTTGATTTAACTCTTAAAACTAAAAATCTGAGCTTGAGAGACCTTTACTGGCTGAACAGAATGGTGACGCAGACGTAGACGGAGCCGGAGCTGGGAGAGCTGTCAAAATATTGAATACACGCAAAATCAATGTTGCGAACACAACGGAACGTAGACGCATACGGAGCTGCAGACGCAGACGGAAGAGTTCACCAACTTTGAACTTTTCACGTACGGCACTTTTGACGTTTCAAATTGTATAAAGAAAAAAAAAACAACTTTTTGGGTCGGAAAAAAATATTGTGTTTATTTGTATCGCGAAAAAAATTATTTATTAAAAGGAAAATTATTGGAAACAAAAAATGTGAATTCTGAGCTTGTACACAGTAATATTCTTTTGTTTTTCTTCAAAATACTTTCAAGCTGTACAGCTCCATTGTGTGCACGTAAAAAAAAAATAACGTACGACACTTTTTGACAGCTCTTCCAGTTCCGTCTGCGGCTTCAGTTCCGTCATTCTATTCTGTTCAGCCAGTTAGTGGTAAATTTCAAGTAGATATTCTTAGTTCGCTTGAAAATGTTTTCAATAAAATAATAAATTTAAGTGAAGATTTAAAATAATCTAAATCCATAAACCCTTGTAAAGATAAGGTTTCGAGTACAAAAAACCACCAAGTATTTAAAACAGTTATCTATCTATCTATCGTTTGATAGATTCTGATATCAAATTGCAAATACGTAACTTCTAATCAGTTGTGTTGGGGCAGATAAGCATGTTTCTGAGATACCAATACCAATTAATTTTCATGTATACATAAAAGCATAATAAGACACTAACTAATATAACCTTTCTTTTTCACTTGCATGCACTATGTATAGTAAATTTATTAAAAATAAATGTTTAAATGAAACTGAGATTCAATTATACCTAGTTTAAGTGCTAAGGTAATGACTACCAAATAATTGATTCTAGTTGATTGTTTTGTAAATAAATTATTATTTGAAAGTATAAAACTAACTTGAAGATAAGATAAAAGAAATAATTGATAAAATGTTTGACTACGTATTGAAAATATATTAATTTTAAAGTGCACATCCTAAACATCAATCAGTTGTGAAAAATTGTCTCTGATATTCGAAATTAATATAAAAGAAACATCGTTCAGCAAGTCAAACGATGCCTAAATTCTCAAAACATACATTTTTTAAGTTTTTGAAAATTACAACCGTTCTGTTTTGTGTGCTCCTTGTTCTTAATAATAGTATTTCCGTATTTCAGTCTTCGTTATACCTAAAAGAAGGTAACGAAAAGTACGAGTTTTTTTTGTTTTAAATAAAAAAAAATAATATCTCTTTCAATAGAAATTGTGATAGCAAAGCAAATAACACCCAAAAGTGCTGTAGTGAATTTTAATGATGGGAAAAATTCTAACGAAAACACTTCCTTACCTCCTGCTGGATATCTGGTATGGAACAAACACTGCCGAATTCCAGATGTAAATCCTTTCACACCAGATGCCATGAAGATATTTGATAAGAAAAACTATTCATCGTGCTCTAGTGAATTACCCCTGACTAAAATTCAATTTGACATGAACCTTCGTACTTATAGTATACACATTGACGAAAATGCCAAACTAATTGATAAGAACATTTCCTGTTGCTATCAGCCGATAATACGCTCTGGGGCTGGTAACCGTGTTGACGAAGAATTCAAGTACGAATGTTAAGACCAAAAGATAATGTTCTCAAATGATAAATTGTCCACATTACTGTTTCACAGGTTAAAAGACTGTGTAGCTTTTAAAGATGGAGATGTGATATCTCAGGAAGTTGAGAGTTTAATTATTTCGTGTGAAAATGCGACGACGAAGCAATTGATACAGCAACATGCATACTATCTAATCGGCGAGAAACCCGAGGTGCGCGAAAGACTGAAGACATTTCGAAATGGAAACTTTTCTAGCCGCCCTGTAAGTGTTCTTATGTTGGGAATCGATAGTCTGTCTAAATTTAATCTACGAAGAGTTATGCCAGAAACAACGGCTCGACTACTGAAAGATAGATGGTTTGAACTTAAAGGTTATAACAAGGTAAATGTTGTAGTTTTTGTTGTTACATGTTATTAAATCGTATGTATGTGTTATGGATTGTTTTTGTTTTGTCTTTTCCTTGTACTTTCCTCCAGGCTTAAATGATGTTGTGTAACTAAAATTATTTTCAATGAAAAGCCATTAGATATCGTCTTTTCTTGTCATATTTTTGGTTTCAGACCAAAATTACACGATTGGTTGAGAGTTAATTAAAAGTCCATATAGGATTTGACTCTCAATTAGTCGTTGTTGGTCGTGTCTTGCCAACAAATTTGTTTAATTTTAATTCGCAGTGCATTAGTTTAGACATGAATATGTATATTATTTGTGTATGAAATGAAGCCCTAACACCAGACCAGACACTCTAATATTATTTGCCAAATAGCTCTTTCGCAGCAATATTTTGTTTATTTATTGCTGAAAGAAAATATTGTCGTAACTTACATACATCAGCTATTCATACATATGTAGGTTTGGTACATACATATGTACATAATAGCCATATTTTCTTATCATACGAATGCCCCATTAATGGATTGGCACGTTCAAGAAAATGAGATCTCAGAGAGTCAGCAAGCGACATCAAAACTGAGAAATCTGGCAAAGGAATCCTGTCCTGTTTATGTATGTAGCTGAGATACCTGAGGGCTCTGAGATCTCATTTTCCTGAACTTGCCTAGTAGACCGAGAGCTGGAGACGGATTTTCTGTGTGAAAGGAAACCAAACGGTATATTAATGTTACAACTAGCCCCGCAAAAGCCCATTAAATAGTCATACATTGAAAAAATCCGCGATTTTTATCGCTCTTTCCAGCTGTTGGATAGAGCTGGTTCACATATTTATACTCCTGGCAGTCAAGACCCTCAGATTGCGATTTATTTAGGTGTGTAACATCAGTTATCTAAAATTTCGTAAAAAAAAAGCCGCGATTTTAGTCGCGTATGTCGCAAGTTTGCAGCCACCTACACGTCTGTCATATGGGCATATTCGCTTTCAGGGAGTTAAGAGCTTTCCAGTAACACCAATTTTAAGTGGTTTCCCAAAAATTAAAAAAAAAAACGCCAAAAAAACGCAATTTCAGCGACGTCTGTTGCGGGTTTTGCGGTCGAGAGCTTTCGAATGACATCAATTTTAAGTGGTTTCACAAAAAGTAAAAAACGCCAAAAAAAAAAAAACGCATTTTCGGCGGCGTCTGTCGAGGGTTTTTGTAATCAGCGAGTCCGTGGCGTCGGGATGGGATGCATTTTTTGCGGAAACGCGGCCACTACTACGTGCAGACAGACTTTCGTATTTGTTATCACCTTAAGGGACAAAGAAAAATCCATTATGGACCTGTTGCAACGCAAGCGTGGCTTATATTAGAACCTACACACCTACTCACATAAAAAAAGATCTGCTTAAAAGTGGTTATGTGGTTATTTCCCTTGTTAAACAAAAAAGTGCCGATAAATAAGGCTCCCACTACGACATCATTATAAGCAAAGCCAATAACTCAGCTCTCGGATTTATAAAACGCTAGTCAAAAGAATTCTCTTGTCCCTACGTTACAAAATCCCTTTACACGACCTTTGTAAGACCACTCCTTGAATATGCCTCCCAGCTCTGCGGTCACCATATTATCAAGTTCACATTGAACGAATTGAAGCCGTCCAGCGCAGATTTTTACGCTTCGATCTGCGGGGTCTTGGGGCTGAGACTGGGATGATCCTTATAACCTTCCCTTTTATGCTGACCGACTTAAACTTTTTAACCTTCAAACCCTAAAATGACACCGAGACATTGCTGACATTAGGCCAGTCCCACGTGGGACTGGCCTAATGTGGGACAAAAAATCTCACCTGAGCACTGAGATATTTTGCTGAGATATGTGAGATGAAAATTTTTTGGATTCATTTCTCAGTTTTCTTTCTCAGCCAAAACAGCTGTTCTTTTGACAATCAAATTTAAATTTTTTTGTGGTGCGCAAGTGCAAAAGTGCTAAATAAATACAAAATAAAGACGGAATGTTAATAAAAACTAAAATAAATTGATCTTTTTATTATTTCTCATTCATTTCAATAAGTTTTCTGCTTCAAAAATTAAACATTTTAAGCAAAAGTTGAAAGTGATTTTTTAGAATTTCAGTACGAGAATTATAACACCTGAGTTTTTTACAATTGAGCGGAGAATGTTGTCCCACGAAATGATTTCGCCTCCGTCAAATTGACATTGAGCGCTCACTGAGATTTTTTCTCCGTGGGACTGGCCTATTCTCTTTGTTCAACAATTATTGATTGGCGTAATAGATTGCCCTGATTTACTTCAAAAAATCTCTCTGTCTTCGAAACCTCGTCAGCTGAGATCTGTTCCTTTCTTCCTTGTCGCCTACGACCGCACTGATTACGGCCTAAACGAACCTTCAACTCGAATGCAACGTAAAGCTAATAACTTAAATACCTTCAACCTCAGCATAAGTAAGCCCTCTCTAAAACAAGCCATCCTTAACTCCACCCTTTCTTAGCACTTTATTCTCCCTACCTTCGTTTTGACTCTTTTAATCAAGTAGATTTTAAGAAATACTATGTTTAGTTTTAAGTTTAGCTTGTATTAAGCTTAGGGCCACTTGCACAGAAGTTTTTTTGACAGCAGTAACTTCTGATTTATAAATAATTAAAGCTATCTGACCGATTTGAATCAAATCATGTTGTAGCAAAATATTTTTTTTCTATCTCAGTATAAAAAGTTATCTTCTCCTCGTTCTCTGGATAACCTGGTTCTTTTACTTTGAAATTCTGTTATTTTGTGTGCATTTGTGCGATTTTGAGTCCAACGTTATGTCAAAGTTCATATAAAAAATATTAAATGGCAGTAAAATGCACAGAAAATCAAAGAGTTTAATTAAATAAGGTACATAAATAAGTGAATATAAAAGTGGACAAAAAGTCTGGACTTGAACCTATGTCGGTAACGTAGATTGTTTTTCACTCGCAAAAGAGTGTGAGCACATTCACATAAATAAAGAGTGGGCATAAAAGTGGACATAACGTTTTATTGAACTTGTATTGCTGCGCTAGCTACTACATATGAATTACGTAAAATACACACCTATTATTGTTTCATAGATTTTCTAAATTTAAGCCTTCTTCTCCTCCCTTCTTCCTTTTTCTATTTAAGTTTATGAACTTTAATATTTTTTTCACATTTTACTCAACGAAATTTCTTCGAAGTGTTGATTCCGACAGACAATAATATTACCAGTTGATTTCACTCGGCATATAAATACATAATGTTGATTTCAGATAAGATAATACGCACATAAAATATTTATTCTTAGTTGTCAATTTTGTTTTAATCAGTTGCACTTTATATAAAAAAATCTTTAAGTACTTATTCAAAAATATTAATGGTGTTTATATTTTTCTTATCAGGTTGACGACAACACTTTTCCAAATTTTATGGCATTTCTAACTGGCTACAATCACACAAATGCACTTTCGAAATGTAATCCAAAAAATGTTGATGGGTTAAGCAATTGTAACATGATATGGAAATTATATCGCGAAAATGGATATGTTACCAGCTATGCTGAGGATGAAACCTGGATGAGTACTTTCAATTTCAACAAGAAAGGCTTCAATAAGATTCCTGTAGACTACTACCAACGACCATTTATGCTTGCCATAGAAAACACTCTAAAAAAGAAGAAACAATCAGGAATGACATTTTGTTTGGGACTCCGTCATTCAGCCGAGTATATCTTTGATGCCGCCATCGAATTAGCAATAAGATACAAGAGTGAGCCTTACTTTGGTCTGTTTTGGACGAATACTTTTAGTCATAATTCATTTAGTGACCCTTCCAGCATGGATACCCGCATTGCCAATTACATTGATGAATTGGAAAAAAATGGTATTCTCGATGAGTCGATTGTGATTTTATTTAGTGATCATGGAATGAGATTTGGGCCATTGAGAAGTCTTAGACAAGGATTTCTTGAAGAACGACTACCGTTTATTTTTATCTGGCTTCCTCATTGGTTTCGGGCAAAGTATCCACACTTTGCCGAAGCCCTGAAAGCAAATAAACATCGATTAACAAATGCATACGATCTACACATGACTTTGAAGCATATTCTCGAATTAAGTGGGAGAACGAAGAAACTTCCACAAGCCGAAGATTGTTCAAACTGTCAAAGCCTCTTCTATCCGGTTCCGGCACAGCGTTCATGCAAAGACATAGCTATTGATGAACATTGGTGCACTTGTATTCCATTTGAAGACGTGCAAAAAAATAATAAAGTAATTCTGGATGGAATAAGTGTTGTGTTAAAACATTTAAACTCATATTTGGAAAAAGGAAATTTCTTCCCGCGGTGTACAAATCTCAAATTAAAGTCCGTCGATACAGCTCGAAAAAGATATGATTTTGATAATTTATCTACAAATAACTCGAATACCGTGGAACACTATCGAATACGATTTACTGTTCCAAAAGGCAAGTTTGAAGCTAGTATCACTTTTTCGAAAGTTTTGAAAGCATACGAAATAATTGATAGTGTTAGTCGTTTGGATGCCTACAAAGAAACTTCTGAGTGCATAGAAGATGGAGATGCTAAAAAGTATTGTATCTGTGATAAAAACTACAATTCTTCAAAAACTACAAATTCCATGTCGAAACAATAAATATTTTAAGCAGTTTAAGCAAAAATGATAAAACGTTATCAAATTTTTTTTAATTATATTTTTTTTCCTAGTAAAACATTTTTGCGCAAAAAAAAACTGAAATAAGTAAATAATATTTATTCTTACTGAAATACTTAACTGCATTTGTTCTTCAAATAAAGCATAATGCATATTTGGAATATTTTTTTAAGCATTCTAAGGATCCAAGTAGGAAATAACAAATTTGACCAATCTGTAAAATGTGCTATATGGGACTTATAAATTTTATGATGTATAAGTCCCATTAGGTGTACCACAAGGTAGTCATTTGGGACCATTGATTTTCCAATGACATTCCGAAAATATTATTTTTTATTTTTTATTCCGAAAATTCACTCTGCTTTCTTTTTGAAGATGAATTTAAACTTGATCACAGGTTTTCCTGAACATTAGAATGTAGTCTTCTGTTAGTAGAATTGGTTAAATTGCCAACTTAATGAAGTTGATCTTAATGTAGTCAAATACAGTCGTATTAATCAGATTTCCTTAGAACACTCTTGGGCAGTTGTCCAGCTAGCCACTGTCTAAATATTTCGACAACTCATTGTTAATAATCACGTGACATACCTGGAAAAATTCATTCTCGAGTGAATTAATGAATTTAGCTGACTTTTTGGCTACGTTGAAGGGACATTTCTTTCATTTCCAACTTTTCGTTTAGAAACAAAAAAAATTGCTTTGATTTGTTCAGTGAACGGTTTGGACAGCCAATTTCGGTGTCTAAAGTTGCACAACCGATGGAAATGTTTATTAATACGATTTTGGAGTTAGACAGCTGTCTAAAGTTATACATACTTTGGAATGGGTTTATTAATAAGACTGATAATGTTTGATTATAGCATAAATGATATAAAGCTAGGAAAAGCAATGCAAAAAAAAATGTGTGTTTATTCCTGACGCTAATTTTATCTTATTTCGAGACATTTACCAATAAAGCCAATTGGATGCTAGGATTTTTTTTAAAGAAATACAACAGTTATACCATATTAACCTTATTTAATTTACTGGTAGATTCCATGCTGGTGTGTTGTTGAACAGTTTGGAATCCTTATCATTCCAATTCAGTAAAAAGAATAGAAAATTTACCAGGTAGATATACTTTACTTACCTTTTTTAAATTAAAATAGAGAACTCCTAGAATAGCGTACGAATACAAAACCAGGGGTGGAATCAAATATGGCCTTAACCGTTACCATTCCAGAGTATTTTCGGCGAGTTTCCAGTGATTCCATTCCAAATAATAAACATCTACTACCCATTTACAATGCCCCCACTAATTGATTTGTTTTTATTAAGGTATAGTGTTCCTTAACAGGCTACACGCGAACGATTTATTATTTATGCATAATTTCTTCAAATAAACTGTGGGCGTCATGACCCTATCAGGCATTGCATCAGAGAAGCTAGTATAGTGGGCCTTAACAATAATCAAATTTAGTTATGACTTAAATATTGCAGTGAAATTAACCATGACGTTATGGGTCCTAAAATAATTAATACATTATATTCTCAATTTTTTGGAGTCCATTCGATATACGGTTCATTGTGTATAGTCCACGTAAATATTTACGTAATACCATACACGGTTTATTTTTTACATCCCATTCCATTATGGTCCATTTTACTTAAATATTGAAGTCGTAACTAACGAATTGATTTCAATATGAATTGTACAAAACAAACTTTTAGATCTTTTGTTCTTAACCAAATTTAAATTATTTCAATTAAGTTTTATTCATTTATTAATTATTTCTTTTTTGTTTTATTTCTAATTGTAATGAATATTTGTTAAAGTCAATTTATTTATTTTGTACAGTATATACCAACACACAATGTATCTTTCATACTATTTGTAAGAGAATTATATATTTTTTAATTGATGAAATAAAACTTAAATTAAAAACTAAAACTTGTTTCGAAATCTTATTAGGTATGGAGAAAAATAATTAATAAAAAATTAAAATTATATATACAATAATGGACTTTTTCCGCGAAGCTGCCAAAAGGGCGTAAGAAATAGGGGTGAGCTACATACCTCTTAAAGACATGTGCCTTGGTTATTTATATTTTTTGTTTCAAGTTGTTGCAATAATATTGCTTTTTTTTCAATTACAGTAGATGACGGATACAAGAAACTCAAAAAATCCAAGAAATTCCTTTCTTATATGTATCTAAAAGAAAAGATTTTATTTTAACTTTAAAAAAAACAACAGTTTGTTTAATTAAAGTTAACGTTACATGCATTATTCTTTTTTTTTAATTTAAAAGAAATCAAAGAAAAAAAAATCAATATTTTAATCCAAAAATTAAACAGAAAGTAAACAGAAGAAAATACTTATTTATGCGATCCGAGTGTAGACCAAACTACCAACTGCGAACGAGGAGAGAGAACGCGCACCTCGAACCGTTTCTCCAGGAGGTGGCTGTTACCACCCTATCACATACGCAATTAAAAAATATTACCGTTAACAGAAGGCACCGATCAAATCCCTGGATTGCGAACGGGGAGGGAAAACACGCACCGCGAACCGATTCCTCCAGCGACTGATCCCTTCACTCCGTTACGGCTCTAGAAACACATGGAGCAGGAATTCGCACATCTCCATTTGTTGAGGGTACAACTCTTACACCCACACTCAAAACATCTTACAAAATCAAACAAATGCTTTAAAAACGTTCTCATGATAAGAATTTGACAGACGCGAATATAAAATTATAACCATCACGGATTAAAAAAAAAACGATAGAGGAACTGTTAAAACAATAATACCGTTAATTTTAAAAGAAGATAAACATTAAGACAAACAAAAAAAATAACAATAAATACAAAAAAACAACGGCCTAAGAGTTGGCTCAGTAGTTAAATTACATTAACTCACCCTTTAGATATCTTTTGAGGTTTTTCCTTTTTTTTTGGATAGTTCGCCTCATATATTTTTTTTCTTAATGAAAATCAACAAACTTCACAGCAAAATATTAGTCAAAAACTCCAAGGCAAACTTATTTCTTTCTGTTTTTTTTTTTTTTTTTTAAACACAGTATGTAAAACATTTTTAAAGAAAACGAAATTTTTATTATCTTACATATCCGTGTTGTCTTATATAAAAAATTGTATATAAGAATGAAAATTTCTTATATAAATAAAATGTATATAAGAAAGAAAATTTCTTATATAAATAAAAATGCCTACATTTAGTATGGGCTTTTTTCTTTCTCGCCGATCTTAAATCTGTCACTTCTTTGGCAATTCAATAAGGGTGAGTTCAGAAATTTTGTTAAAGTTACACGGCGCATCATTTAGAAGTTAACACGGGAAATTTATTATAAAAGTTTAATTTTCTATGTAGTGAATGAGATTTTGTATCAGAATAAGTTTCTAATATCAGTGTTTTTCTTATAAACGTTTTTCTTATATGAGGTTTATTTAACACGTATCTTTATGGGAATGGACATGGTGTTTTGGAATGGCTGTCTTTCTTATATCCGTCATCTACTGTAATCTAAAAAAAAGTTAAAAAAGGTTTAAAACTAAAAACAAGCGATGCAAAGTTAGAAAATTTTTAAGTACCATCATGCTTCAACCTTAACATCATGCTGTTCAAAATTTTTGTGCAATTATTTTCAGTAACTATTAAATGACAACAAAATAAAAAAAATAGTATTTTGGATTTTCAAGAAGATATATTATTATTGCGTGTTGTATTACGTATAAGTATTTTCGTTGATTTTACCCACTTTATGCTATGTATATGCTTAAGCTAATCCCTCCCTTATAAACGAGAGGAAATAGACCTCCTCTTTTCTTAATACATGCTTGACAATTTTCACAAACTATTGGTTAATAACTTGGAAACATTCTGCATACTCTTACCTTTGAAGAAACAATGTCTTTCATTTAACAATACTCTAAAAAATGTAAGGAAATTTGAATAATGTTACTATGGCTTTCCAGATTTTTTTTAAATTTCTATCCCCGCATCTCCCTTAGTATTTTCTCTTAGCGAAAAACTTTTGTTTAGGAAATTTAATTTGATTTCATTTTGTAGTGTAGACTTTTTGTTTATACGCTTCGTTTTCAAAATATTCACGATTGACAATGCAAATGGGTCAGGAAATCGTGAGTTATGATCGTGTGGTCAAACAAAAAATCCCATTGAAAGAAAGCTTTTCCAAATTTTTCAATTTTTCAGGCATTTTTCCCATTAAATGAGCCAAATTGGTGTAGCCGCTCTCTGCTGAACTTTGGATCAATATTTTAATTACGTTTGTACAACTCTAAATGTTTATTGAATTATTATCAAAGTTAGATTACGCATGCATATATTTCTGCGGGCTTGTTTATAAGATGCTTAAATTTATCTTCTAATGCTAAAAATGTCACGAAATCAGCATATTTAAACATATTATGTGCGTTTTATTCATAATTCATAGCTAGCGCAGCAATACAAGTTTAACAAAACGCTATATCATATTTTATATCCACTCTTTATTTTCTGGATGTGTTCATACCCTTTTTTGAGTGAAAAAAAAACTACGTAGCCGACATTTAAGGTTCAAGTCCACACTATTTGTCCACTTTTATATTCACTAATTTACTGGCTAATTTATCGGCACTTTTGGTTTTGTTATTGTTCACCAAGGGAAATTATACTGCCTTAGCTATAAGATAGATAGATAGATATATATTTATTGTGTCCATAAAGAATTAACATTTTTACAATATGAGAAGTCATTGCACAGTACAGAGATATGATAAGTAAATTTTATCTTACAACTGAAAAATACATTTTTTGATTTTAAATTGCATGATTGACCTTAAAAATTTATATTTCATTAAACGAGAATGAAAGTAAGAGCTTGGAAAATGGATCATGGACTGGAGGCACCAGTTTTTCTCCTGCATCGGGTATTTTTAATTTTTACATAAAATTAAAATATCTGTTAGGATTTGCTGAAGATTATAAAAAGATCATAACAAATGCAAGACATGAATTTATTTTGATTCGTGCTCGATCTAATGAAAACGCTTATTTTTCTAAAGACAACGAAGAATTAAAACTTTCAATTTTTAAACTGCAGTGGAGAGTTCCACACATTACCTTGTCTGATTCGAATAAACTTACATTATTGAAGCAAATACAATCAAATTCAATACAAATTCATTTTCGAAACTGGGAAATGTACGAATATCCAACACTACCAACCACCACTGATCATGTATGGACAGTTAAAACTTCAAGTCAACTTGAGAAACCAAGATATATTATCATTGCTCTACAAACTGATAGAAAAAATCAACGAAATAAAGATGCTAGCATATTTGATCATTGTGATGTGAGCAATGTAAAAGTACATTTAAATTCCGAATCTTACCCTCGCGAAGATTTAAATCTTAAATATAAACTGGATCGATATGCTATACTCTATGAAATGTATAGTAAATTTCAACAATCGTATTATCAACAACAATCAAATCCACTTTTATCGCGACAACAGTTTAAAGATATCGCTCCAATTATGGTTATTGATTGTTCTCGTCAAAACGGGGTCTGTGGATGTAAAAATTGAACTTAAAACATTAACTTCGATTCCTGCTTCAACAACTATGTATTGTTTAATACTTCATGATCGTATAATCGAGTACAATCCATTGTCTGGAGAAGTTAACAAACTTACTTAAATTGGATGTCATAATCTATATTTTTTCCAGTAGTAAAAGTGCATTAGCTAAGAACAGATCTAAGAATGGATACCTGTTTTGTAGACTTTCAAGGTTTTAGAGGAGTAAACAATGAGTTTATTTTAAAGGAAATAGCTGTGCTTTTCAACGGATATCACCAACATTTCATACTTACTCCACCATTTCACTCTAACTTTCTTCCATCACCCCTCAAAAGTCAAGCTCATTGGCTGCATGAGCATCATCATGGTTTTACCTGGGATGGAGGAGATACAGATTTTCACAAAGTTAAGACATATCTTCGAAAAAAAATTAAAAATGTTGTTTACGTCAAGGGTACAGAAAAGAAACATTGGCTACAAAAACTAATTAACAACGAAAATGTAGAAGTCATCAACCTTGAAGATGTCCTCAACTATAAGTGTCTTAATTTAAAAGACCTAAAAAGAATTTATCCAGATATAACTTTAAAGTGTTGGTATCATGGAAAAAATTGTGCACTTCAGAATGTTTATCTTTTGAGAAGATACATTAAATAAAATAAATAAATTTTATGGCACAACAGCTCATGAAGAACTTGGGCCTAGTGACTTACAACTCTCAACCATTCCTGTGTGCGTGTCTGCAGGAATGGAGGGGACCTACAGTTTTTATTGCCGAATCCGAACGGCTAATGAGCGGCACTTTTCTGTGACAGGAGATACTCTTGGAGGATTTGTCAATTCCTCGCAAGAGGCAGTAGCCGTTTTTTTTTTTTTTTTCTTTTAAATAAATAGGTGGCGGAGGCTGGGGCTCGAACCTTAGACCTCCGGCATGACAGTCCATCGCACTAACCATCAGGCCACGGCTACTACAAGAGAAGATACATTAATGAAGCTAAAAAAAATTGTAATTAATATTTTCGAATAAAAACAAAACATTGCATTGACTATTTTTGTTTTTATCAGAATTATTGTGGTATTTTTCATTCTGGATTAAAAAAAAAAATTATTTTCATGTGGTTTCCATACCAAGTATGCGTATAGTACCTTTTTTTTCAGGAAGATATGAATCTTAAACATATATATAATGATCATGTTAATTCAGATATGACATTTAATACATTCCAAACAGTTTGTGCAGAATGTTGGAGGACAAATTACGGATTTATGGTAATTGACAAGGATAGTCCTTTGAATGAAGGTCGTTATAGAAAAGGCTTTGACTGTTTTCTTAAGTTATAAAGCAGATAACACTTTTGATTTCATATCATATATATAGTAATGTTCTATGAGAACAGTACTGAGCAGTTCAGTGAGCAGATAATAGCAGTAAAAAGCAGTTCAACTCAGTTTGAGACCCAGTATTCTTCAGTTAAGACCATCAGTAATCTCAATATTAAATTCAGTTTAAAAACTTTTGAACGGTTCTTTCAACAACTTCGGAACTTATTAACCACTTGTCTCTGTAAGAAACAATAAATTTCACATTATGATGAATATAGGTGTAAAACTTACAAAGGAACTAATTAGAACAACAGATGCTCTTCGAAAGAAATACAAAGCTCTTAAGACCGGAAAGGAAGCTTACGAAACTCAAATTGAAGAAACTCTTAAACCACTTACAAAACCATTAAATGAATTAGTAAGAAAATCAAATATCAAAAAAGATCAAAATAACCTTTTGAATGTTCCTTTAAAGAAAATAAAACTCAATTTTGAACAACCTCAATCACAAGAAAATGAATATGATAAGAAAAAACATTTTCATGATAAATTCACCACCCCCAAGACTTCTATTGATGATGATTCACCAATTTTTACCGTCGATAGTAATGATATTCCAAAAAGAAAAAGAACAAAGAACAAGTCAAGCCATAGTAACTTTGCAGAACGATTGTCGTCACAAGAACAATTTCATGACACACCTAAAAAATATATAGATTTATTTCTAAATAATTCCAACACCCTTGATAAAACGTATGGTGTACATTCAAAAGATGTAAAGTGGTACATCGGTAATAGTGAGTTCAACATTATCGGAAAAGATATAGAAATTAAAAATAGAACCTTTGAAGGAACAAATGGGTTATATGAGCTTATATTTAAGAAAATCCCTGATAAAGAAATTTACACCAATGAAGATTTAAAAAACTACAGGACTATATTACATGACACTAATACGCATAGAATTGATCATAATTCTCAAAGACAAGTGCACGGCAATCGAGGTTATAAGTATAAAAAAATTATAGGTAAATTATTCGGATTAACAGCAAATAATTCTAATACTCCATCTTCACCACCACCACCAATCCAAATACCTTCAGGGAGCGGAATAATGCAATTATCAAATTTGAATAAAGAATATATATTTTGGGATAATCCCAATGAACTCGTAGATCGATTGAGACTTCTTATTGGTTCACAACAAGCTGGACATAATAATCACTCTAATGAAATTATCTCAATCATTGAAGAACTTGAAGAAGCCAATATTATCGAATAATAATAATAACAAAAAAAAATTAAGTGTTGATAAATTTGGTCGTTTCTCAAATAGAACCCCACCCAGAGGACCAAGAGGAAAACAAGGAGAGCAGGGTCCGCCAGGTGTACAGGGAGAACGAGGTGTGCCTGGTGAGGGATTTCTCAAAACCGATAGCGGAAATTACAACAATCTTTAAACGGTTACAAAATGTTCATGAACCAATAGAAGGGGAAGACGCTGCTACTAAAAAATATGTCGATGAAAAATATGAGGATCTTAGAGAATACATTAAATACGGAGTTGTTGAATATTTTGAAAAACTCCACTATGATGTCGTGAATAATATTAATAATAATAATAATAATAATAAAAAAAAAAAAGTCTGAAAATTTAACTGAAGAAAAATCTACTATTTAACTTAAAACAGTCATTTCATAACTTCAGTCTTTAACTTATCAGTACAGTGTGGTGGTGGTGACAACTTAATCATTATGTCTAACATTGATACTTTATTAATTTTTGATGAAGTTCTACAGTTTTTGAAAACAAATAATCATAATATACTGGAAGAACATCATGAGGAGCTTTTGAATTGTGTAATTTTCTTGAAAAGATTTATAAATGTATCTACCACAACATCAAAACATGGATGTCATTTCGATAACTGCCCATGGTCTTCAAACTTATGTAAAAACGGTACAGATACATGCGCATGTTACATGCTTGAAAATAGATTGTTAAGAATAAAAAACTAATGTCTTTATATAAAAGATTGAAATAGTATGACGCAAACTTGTAATTATTATATAAAAATATTTGTAATTAATAAATGTACATAAAAAAAAGAACAAATACTTTGTTTTATCATTCAATAAAAAGATGAGTCAAAGAAACGTTGTTGAAGAACTGCACAAGCCTGCTCGAAGGAATTTTCCCAAAAGACGAGTAATTATTAAGGGTCTAGATGAATTATGGCAGGCTGACCTAGTGGAGATGGTTGTGTATTCACCCGAAAACGAAAATTATCGATATCTTTTAACAGTTATTGATACATTTTCTAAATTTGCTTGGACGGCTCCTATTAAAAATAAAACAGGAACGAGTGTCACTCAGGCTATGGAAAATATATTTAATAAAGGTCGTCACCCAAAAAATTTACAAACAGATGATGGAAAAGAATTTTTCAATGCATCTTTTCAAAAACTTATGAAAAAATTTCAAATCAATCATTACTCTACATTTAGTGTTTTAAAAGCCTCGATTGTTGAACGATTTAATCGTACTTTGAAAGCTTGTATGTGGAAAGAATTCAGTTTAAATGGGTCATATCGCTGGATTGATGTAATAGAACAGCTAACAGAAACGTACAATAATTCTCATCATCGTACGATAAAGATCTGAAGTCAATGCTACAAACGAGAAAGTATTACTCTCCAAAATTTATAATCGCATTAAAATACATATTACTCCAAAGTTAAAAGTTGGGGATTTTGTAAGAATTAGTAAATACAAACACGTTTTCGAAAAAGGATACACACCAAATTGGACCACAGAAATCTTTAAAATAATCAGAGTGCAACACACCAATCCAAATACATACCCCATAAAAGGCGGATTCTATGAGCTAGAACTTCAGAAAACTAAGTTCCCCGATACATATCTAGTCGAGGAAGTGCTTCAAAGGAAAAAAGATCGATTATTTGTAAAATGGCTCGGCTTTTCATCCGATCACAACTCTTGGATACCTATTCCTAAAATAAATTAATAACACATATATTTTTTTTGTATTTTTTTTTAATAAAAAATCTTTATTGATATACCTATACACTTATACATTTTTTTTTTCTTAAGAGATATTCATATGGTATGAATGTTTTAATGATTTGAAATTCAATAATTCGACATCAGATTTATACTCGAGATCCTCCTTCATGAAGACCTCAACTTCTCCATTGCTTAAAACTCTCTCAGTTTCATATTCATGATACTCGATAACATTTGATGCTGAGTGTGCGCAAATTATAATTGCTATCATACGAACATCGAATAGTTAATGCCTTATCGTCATCAAACTCAAGCTTGAAATGTCTATAAAAAACTTCTTTACTTTGTATAATTCCTGATATTTCAAGTTCTTTTTTAATTAAGTCTTGCCTAAAACTCTCAATTGCTTCCTCCACTGTTACAATTTTGTCATCCAAAATTTTAGTAATCGCTCTTGCTGTTGTTGTTGACGTCACTGCTGCATCAGCTGTTGCATGATCGTCATTTTGAAATGATGTTTCCGTTTTTGTCGTATTAAGTAAATTATTTTTACCATTTGTAAAGGTTAACAAACGAAACGATAATCCTATCTGCACAGTATCATTATTGGGTAAACTCAATGAAAAAAAGAGATTGTCAGTTATATTTGGTTGTTGCAAATTTATATCCACAGGTAATGGCAAAGCAGCAATTAATGAAGGAAAAATTAAAAGCAGACATAAGACTGATGAGTAAAACAACATTTTTAAAAAAAGATGCTTGCTATCCAAGGGTTTATCATAAACTAATAAACATTACACTCAAATTTTAAACTTTATATAATTTTAATTATATCTATATTCATCTCTCTCTCGCATCTTTTATTCTTATCTCATTTTGCATCTAAATATAGGTATTAAAATACATTCGGTTGAAATGAGTCATGAACTCGTTCAATTTTCTGTATTTCTCTGTGATTGTCTTTTTTCTTTTTAAGTTTTTGAGGTGCATTAAGTAATTCAGCCTCACCAAATGGGCAAAGCGATGGATATTCACTCTCTTTTCTCTTTACAGCATTCGAATGAGGTGTGATCATTCCGCTTACTGTTAACTCCCCTCCTATAATATTAATTTTATGTTTTATTCATTTCATTTTATTTTTTTTTCAAAAAGTAATATTATCACCTAAAAGTTTAAACCGTACATGCTGCATAGATTGAAACTGCAACTTAAAACTCAGAATAGGCGATACGCTCTCACCATTTCTTATATGAAACAACACGCATTCGCTTCCATATTCTGGCTGTAGCATCAATTTTAATGTTTCATTATAGAATATTACATCCGTAAATCTTATCTCCAACCATCCAGATTCACAAATACAAAATGTTTCTCCTTCACGCAATCTTTCACACCAAAACATATTGTTACTTCCCCCCAATTAATGTTCTCTATGTCAGAGCTCTTCTAAAAATAAACACTTAAGCCAAACGTTATCTCTTTTATGAATTTTTTTTCTCATATATGTACGACGCATATACCCATTAAACAAAATACAAACTACAAATTACAATGCGCACATCAATACTGATAAGCCATACAACCAACGCCACTCACACACAATACCCACAAACGCTACCGACCTCTTTACTGGCACACGCTCCTAACCACAATACTACACTACCCACTTCAAAGAACACCGCTATCGCACCCCACCATGCGAACACCATACAAATTTGCCCTTCAAATGACATCTAGCATTTTAAAAAATTCCCATCCCATATCGACCCCATACCTACTAAAGCTGCACATATGTTTTGGGCTTAAGCCCTGGTTTCCCATGGTTTTCCATTCAACCATTTCAGATATGGGGGTCAAAGCTAGAAGCTGTCAGTCGCTCTATATTTTATTTATCTAGAAAAACATCCAGTTCCTCGATGCCCACCACCCTGGTTGTACACTCTAAATGATCGTTGACGTGGCCAGTCCATGTCCATGGAAGAATGTTGCTTGGAAGACTTCAGTGTACTTACCACGTCTCAGCCTGCCGATAAACTGATGGTCATCCTGGTTGGTCCTGTCTTAAACATAGCTCTGATAGTCCCTATATTCATGCCGTTTGCTTGCATTTACGTCCATTTAAAAGCATGCAGCGCTCAGTAATGTCATCGTTTGTGCTTCTGTGGCAGTGCGCTTTCTGTTGCTTATATTTCGAGATTGGGATTCAAAAACACGTTTTTTCTTGTTAAAGATGATAGAAGTTCAATAATTTCACTAATTAACCGCGAATCCATTGTATTTTACTTTAATTTTTATTTTTATTTTTATGACCACTAAAAAATTCTTGCGCATGCAAAATTCTGGCTTGCTGTTCAGTGAGTCTATTTGCACTTGCTTTTTAGGCAGAAGAACTGAGAATAGATTTCTGAGAAATGTCAAAATCAGTTGTGGTTATGTCTTATTCTGTTTTATCTGCAGTTGCGATTTTACTATTTGACACACCGATTTCCAATCCTAATTTGAAATTTACACAGTTAATTAAACACAAATTTACGATATAACAGGATCCTGCTTTTATTAATTTTTGTAAGATGATTTCACATAGTTAGTTACCATTAAGAGCCTCACCAGCACTTTATTAAATAAATAATGTTCTCAGCAAGGCACTAATAGGGGTCTGTCATGTTTTCCTCGTCCATGTTTTCCTTTCCGAAAACTTGCTAGGGCCTCGCCAAAACTTGCCATTTTTCCATGCGGGTACACCTGACAAATCTAGTTTGAAAATTATTTCAGTGTCTAAGGTGTCAATATGTAGCTTGAAAACGACAAAACTTTTTTGGCTAGGCATAATTAGAATGCCTTATTTTGTCTATAAAAGTGTCTCATAGTCCAGTAACCTTGACGTCTCATAGGAGGGAGGCCTTGCATGATCCGGTACTTCGGATTTTTTGTTGAGTTGTTCATGATATTGGCCTCATGAAACATAGTCAAAAATCCAAAAAAAAAAAGGCACTTTTTTCAGTTATTGGCAATTTTAATCCAGGACTAGTTTCTCGACAATGACTTCGATCTACTATTTCAAAGTGGTTAAATTTTCCTCAAATTGAGCCCAGAACCAACCAAATAGACTCATCAAAATTCATCGATAACATCTGGAAAAAATTCTTATACCTTTTCTTGCAGCCAGAAACCCATTCTTCAGTTTTATTTTTAAATTAAGTTTTTATGTTAGTTATTATGTACTACAGCACTAAAAATAAAAAAAATTCAAAGGTCATTTTAAATGTAAGCTATAACTGGTGCTTAAGATTAAAAATCAATAAATAATATTAATATTTATAACATACTATACCTACCTACCATAATTAAAATTAAATATTTAATATGAATCTCATATTATTTTGTTCTCTTTTGTTTGTCAAAAAATACGCAATAAAGGTTTTTTGTTATGAATATTTAAGTTTACATGTCCACCCACAAGGACATGACCTCATTGCAAGGAATCATTCGTGGATTAATAAATACCAATCCTGGGTATACATACATACCTACCTACGATTTTTGTAATGCATCCGAAAGCACGGAAACATGTGCTGTACTGTGTGACGTGCCACAAGAAAGACCAACAATTAAACAATATACACCCCCTCCCGTGCCAACTGATGCAATGTAAAAACACACACATAATTTTGAGAGGATTTTGCAAGTTTTTTCTCTCTACCGCGCAGGATCAGAAACAGAAATAGGACTTTATGTTTTCGTTTTCACTCATCGTACGCTAGATAACTGGATTTAGTTCCGAGTGATTCTCAAATACTTGCTCATCCTTACAATTACATACAAATGGAATATACTCAGCAAACATTTACTTTCCCAAAATATACCATATTCACAAAAAGTGGACAAAACCTTCAATTCTGAATCAATTTGAATCCAAACTACTGAGGTAACGATACTTCCCCTATGAAGCATTTAATTAATTCATAAAAAATGTATGGTTATGGTTTTCCCAACTTTTTTTTATGTACATATCAAGAATAAAAATTAATGGTACCGTACCTACTCAAATAAATTCTTCACAAGATAAATATTCAACTCAGTGTTGCCGCAATCATAAATATAAAAGAGTTTCTAGGGCAACATTAAAAAGTGGAATTGTGAATAAAAACAAGTTGCTAGAAGTCGCCAGAACACAATGATGGATTCAATGATAACACGACATTGTCTTTAAAATGTTTGTGCTAAACTTTTCCATAAATGCAAAAATCTGGCGATATGTCGTTAACTGCGTTAAGGACTATTCACATGAGAGCGACCGACGAATGAACGAATATTCGTCCATTTTGACATTGCTTTTTTTATTCGTCGCGAATCACCGCCAAGAAATCATAAACAAAAGTGATTTTGAGGTTAGTCGCGCGCGAACAATTTGTTCGTTGAAGTGTGGATCGTATGTGGAACGCGAATAGAGTTTGACAATTCGTAACAATCAAATTGGAGTTCGCAACGACTAATTTGTTTTTTCCAATTTATCTTGTTTTAGCAATTAAAAAGCAGACTTTAGTATCTAAATAATAAACTATATTCCTACGATTTTGTTCAGTATTTGTGAAGAATTTAGGAATCTAGCCAAAAAAAAATTCGCTAGAAAATATAATTCAAATCATGGCCTTTATTTTGGCATCAAAATAATAACCGATTTGATTATTTTTTTTTAATGATAGCTATATAACTTGTACCTAACATAGGCATTACTTTTTCTTAAACTTCTCAAAATTATAAGTGCTGCCGTATTGCAAGGATTAAAATATTTTTTAATTTTTTTTATATTTCTTAATCATTTAGGTGTCTGTGTCGTAATAGCTCAGAAATGAACTATTTAAATTATTTTTATTACTAAGTTTTATGCCCTTTTTAAATTGTTGTATTTGTTGTTGTTTCTTTTGGCTATATCAGGTAATAAAATATTAATATTTTGCTAAAACGTCAGCGACAAAAGTTCAAGTTTGAAACTTTTTTTTCTGAAAAACAATAATTATGAAATAGAAATCGGAATAGAAACTTAAAAACAAAATTTAAATGGGATTGATATATGCTCCTTCAAACAATAGGGGAACGAATGACGGTCACTTAAGGGAAAAGTATGAAAAGCTATACGTTGAATTTTTTTCACTTGATTAAAATACAATAGTTTCTTCGTCAAAGCTTGTTTGTATCCATTAATATATTTACACCTTGAATGATAGCTTTCAATGCAATATCAATAACTGTTTGAAAAGCACCCGAATAATCTATTCATATGATCTGTTTCTGTCGCCAAAATTATTAAGTTAAAATTTCTGAACCACGGATCATTGTTTGAACCACGAAATAACACTACGATACGATGAAGTCTGAAAAAGTGAGTTTCGTCATACCATCGTACATCTATGCAATCATTCTTCCACTGTAATCTGGCTCTCAGGCCTAAATGTGCTTGTTCCAAATTTGTACAGAGTATTTTATGTGATTCCCTTGAAGGTCCCAGAAGGTTGAATTTGTTTTTAGATCATCTAGAACAGGCAATTTTAAATTTTTTTTAATGTTCTCGAATTTGTTTGAAATTTTGATTTTATAAAACTCAAGTTCGTAATTATCTATTCACTTCATTTTTCTAGTTTTTTATGAATTCGTTTCACTCCCATAAATAAAGAAAATAAGTAGGTAAACAAAATTATCCGCCTGGAAAAATGACAAGTTTTTACCAAAGTTAGTCAAATCTAGGAGAAGAAAACTTGTCAGATATGTACTTGGTAAAGCGTTTGCTAAAATGAACTTGTAGCACTAGTTTTGCTATCCCATACTTCCTATACATTAAACAAAAACATATGTACATATAAAATGTTATAAAATATTAAAGTTTTTCATTTTCAACATTGAAAAGTAGGTACTTCTATTTTGTAAATCAGCGCTGTAGTTAACTTTATCGGGCGAAACCCTATAAAAGTTAGAATAAACAAATTTTTGTATTCTTTTTTTTTCGAGGTAAAATGGTAATTTCTATAGGTAGGAAACCCTGCTAGCAACTTGTTAGGATCTATGTATGATGTAAGTATTTTCAGAACCTCATTAAAAACTAAATAATTTTTGCTTATCGGACAGCTCGGACTGTTAAGCGGGAGGTCCCAGGATCTTATATGAAATAAACCATCTTTTTTTTTATTATTTTTTGTTTGTGTCGAGGCATAACTGGCGAGGGCGTAGTTAATTTCGATACTAACCCATTGTAATCGCACTATTGCGTGAATAGGTACTTTTCTTGACGTTTGTAGCCTCGAAATTGAGCTTGCATCTGGTATGATTTAACAATATTAGCTTTGTTTACATTTTGGAATAAAGTCCAATGCCCCACCGATAATAATTTATGCGTTATTATAGAAAACAACAAATCTGTTATTCGCGTAATACAGGCTCAAATAAGAGAATATGTAATGACATATTTTACCATTTTTAGGCAGAGCCGCCGCCCCACCGACCGTGGTGGATAATTGGCAGATAAATAGTATTCCATAATAAAAAATAACATATATTTTCATAAAAAATATACTTTTTTTGTTTTTAATAAAATAATTATAAGTGGCATCCCTGTTTACATACATTCAACGTACGAAAAATATGACTCAGACTCAGATAGTCCTTTTGCCATAAATGAACATCTTTCTTTGGCGGGGTTCTCTCACTACTCAATTTTGAGTGTCCTTTCGTTTCAGAATTCAGCAGAATATAAACACATTCGGATAGAGCATAGAAGAGGAAGTGCGGTTTTTTTTTAATTTAAGACGTATCTTACGTTGTCAGGAAAAAACATAAAAAAATATTTTTGTTACCGTTATTGTAATAATTATGTATAAATATTTCTTATCGGTGAGTCAAGGATAAAAACAGACAACAACTGTTACCTTAAAAATATTTTAAATAATCCTATAAAAAAGTGTATGGAGTTTTATTGCGAAAAGTTTATGCCAAAAATTAGGTGTAGGTACATATCCTTTCTCACATATACAAATGTAATTACATACATCCAATTTCCAAGTGTTTCGATGAGAACATAGTATACACATAGGGCATATTCTATTTGTATGATAAAAGTGATAAGATTTATGTACATCGGAAAACGTACATATTTTATTTCATTAAATAAAGTAAGCAGCTATTCGCTAATATACATTATAATCTAATTTTTAGTGGTTTTGTTTTTTCCGAGTGTTTGAAATAAGATAGCTGTGGTTTCGAGTGAAAATACAAAAATGTCCTTTGTGCTCCCATTTAAACAGTTATAGATACCCACATGCCACATCATAGATAGATGAAAGTTTTTTTATTTGTCGCGGAAGTACCTACATATTTGTGTAGGTTGTTATTTTATTAACAAAGAAGAAAATAATTAAATAAAAAAATACCTAGGTACTCTATGAATGTACTTTCCCATGAGATATGTGCTTTATTCAGTTGCGTGTTTTCATTAAAGTAGGTATAACCCTCTTTATAGTGTTAATGACATTGGGTGGTAGTGCCGGTATGAATGAATCAGCTGCGATCCTAATCATCAATATTAAAGTATTCTATAATCTACATACCTTCATATACATATATTCTATTAACAAAATTAAAACTCTCGAACATATAAACACACACATTTGTACGTCCATATGTAAGGTACCTGCTATATTTTAATTATGCCATCTGAAGGCTTTGCTATTGATATTCGGAAACCTACAACCCCGCATAGAGGACCCATCAAGAGTAACTTGATTATAAGTCAGTGGTCGAAAGTAGATATTATTGTCACGAGAGGGTGTGTTTCCTGGGAACCGGAAACGTGAAGATCTGGATCCATTATTCTTTTGACTAGGTATACCGTATATTGTTCCTTAGTCGTTTGTTTCACAACTAAAACACCACTACCTACAAATTGATCCGATGAACTTCTTAATAAAGAAAAAAAACATCTGTGAAACAAAAAGATGGTACTTCTTTATAGAATTTTTGATATCTGGAATGATATGCGATATCGCCTTTAAGGCTAGGCGCATATTGAGACATGCGACCAGCGCGGCTCGTGTGACGTGACGGAGCAAAGCACGATTTTTTGTAAACGATATACCTACATATGTAAATCAATTGAACAGCGCATATAGAGATCTCTACCAAATTGTCAGTTTCAAATGACAGCAGAAACTTGGCACAATGACAGATGAAATTGGAAAGAAAAAAATAAGGAGGGCTAATTTTAATTACAAAAATCTTGCTATTTTGTGCACTAAAAAGATTAAAATATCTTATATAAGGTATAAAAACATTTTTACTTGCATGTTTTCTATAAAAAAAAGGAAAAAAACAATTCGAAATATTTATTTGCCTCCAAAATAAACCAAACAAATGGCTGCCACTTAAATGTCATTGTGCCAAGAATTTTAGTTTGACATTTAAATATGAACGAGACAGAGATATATTGCTGTTTGTTAAAAAGCCCTATTGATGGAGCGACGTGACATGACCTGACACTCGTTTTACAAAACACTCGTGACACAGAGATTGAAACACAGTTTTCTTTGCGAGACTTTGCACGTGCATTTATATTTCCTGTAAAAAAAAATACAAACTGTCGGATAAAAATAAAAAATAAGCTGCATTTTATTTTCCCCCAGATCTGATCCGGATTGGATTTGGAAACATAAATACAAGTATTACATAAACAACACGAGATCCAGGTCTGCCTTTGGATTTGGATTTTAAAATCCATTTTCTGAACACTTTCCTAGCAATATTTTAATTTTAAAGGTTGGTGCCACTGCTGAGATTTACAAAAAAACTCAATAAAATTAAAAATTCTCGAAATCAAACACATGCCGCCATTATTCCAAATTTTTTTATGAGTTTTTTCTTCATTTAATAGAGCCGACGCGTCGCGAGGCATGAAAAAAATACATAAAAACTATGAACTTAATAGAAATTAAACTAAAAAAATAAAAATGTTCCATTTTTAAATATTCGCTCTTCCTTAGATACCAAATATTATTTCAAACAAGATTTGTGAAAATTTTCCTTCTGTCAATTTTATTGTGTAAATAAAGCCAACTGAGAGAAATAAATAAATTTGTGATCCAGTTTGTTTTATTATAATGATCTGATCCGGATTAGATCTGGGGGAAAATAAAATGCAGCTATAGTTTGCTAATTACGAAAACAATAAATGTCTGTTCCTTTACTTTGAAACTCTGTGATTTTCTATGCATTTTACTGCCATTTTATTTTTTTTATATGAACTTTGACAGAACGTTAGACTGAAATTCACACAAATGCACAGAAAATCACAGAGTTTCAAAGTAAAGGAACAGGGGGGCTATAGTTTTTGTGAGTTTTTTTATTTTTAAATTAAAGATGACAGAAGAAAAATTAGAATTTTCTATTTATGTATATGTTCTTGTAAGTAGTTCAATTTCAATATAAATAATGTTTTTAATTAAATATTGACACAAGACTCGTGATTCAATATGCGGATAACGACATGACACGTTTCTATTAATCAGGTCATGTCGCACGCGTCAGGTCACGTCACACGCGCCGGTCACGTTTCAATATGTGCCTAGCCTAAGCTTTTCTTTTTGTTTGACTTGTGAATTTTTATTTGGCGTGCTCAGGAAAATGAGATCTCGGAGATTTCTCCACGTCAAAAAGTGAGCAAGCGAATCCAACATTTTTTTTCCTCAGAGATTTGACAGCAAAACTGAGAAATTTTTACTGAGGAATCCTGTTCATGTAACTGAAATTGCTGAGGGCTCTGAGATCTCTTTTTCCTGAACATGCCTATTTTCTATTAAAAATTAAGGCTACTGGCTTATCATATATAAATATGGCAAGTTTGCCACTGAGACTGATGAAAGTACGGCAATATTTCATCAAATCGTGGAAGTGTTCTTTAACATGTGTCACACGCATGCATTGAATGATAAAAAATATGCTTGTATGCGAAATTTTTATGATGTTTGCATGTGTGTGTTATGAAGTTATCCATCCCTTAAACGCCAAATTTGGCGAGTTAAAAGGTTTGTTCGTTGAGCCCTGAAGTCGCCCTGGGGTCGCCCCAAAGCGTTTTTTGAAATCACCCTGACAATCAAATTCTCTGTTTTTTGAAACCTATAGGATCGCCCTGAACTCGCCCTGAAGTAGATCTAGGTTTTTTGCTGAGGCGAGTTGAGGTAACGAATAAACTGCCAAAGTGACGTAAGTTCTAAAGCATTTATTTTATTGAAGATTCGTGAAATAGAAATTAGATAAAATAGTACACTAGTTGAATAAAATTAAATTGGAAAAGAAAATAGAACTGTTTAAAGTTATTTTTATTAATTTTTAAATCTTATTTTAAGTTTTAATTATTCGTGTAGGTACAGAAATTTTTGCTTGCTTAAAATGTCAACAACACAATTGAGAGCCCTAAAGTGTTTTTTGAGAATCGAAAAATCCAGTTTTTTTTTGACAATTATTGGGGTTGTCAAGAAAATCTGGTTCAACCCTGGGTAAAGTTCAACGAACAAACCTCCCTTCAAGCTAATTCACTGACCCAACTTTCTCGGTCTTTCTTGGATCTTTGCTAAACTGAGTGCCTCACACACACCACAAAAATTTTTTGTATCTACAGGCATTTTTTCCCACACCTTTGTTTAGTTAATGTTTGAGAGTGTACCAGCGAAGACATAGTTTTTTTTTTTTTTTTGAGAAATGGTCACTCCATAAATAAAATGTTACTGTTTTCGTTCATTTCGTCTTTTTGTAGTGGAATAAAATTTGTTTGTAAATTGTATTATATAATGTATGAAAATAAAAGTGTCTTGAAATTAAAAAAAAAAAAGCTTTGTTTGTTTTGTTGGTAGACTCGATTGGAGAAACTTGGAATGAAAATAGCTCTTTTGTAGGTAATGTAGAACTCAAGTGGGGAAGTACTTTTTTGCGATTCGTTATGGATCCGTTTTGGTTTCGGTTTTTGTTGAGTATGGTGTGAACACTCACTCTCACAATACATGCGCAAGTGGATCAGTGGTGATTCTAATTTTCATACAAATTTGAGCCGACAAACGCAGTTTTGCGGATACGTATTTGGATCCGTACGCGGAGTCCTCCATACGTTGTTGACAACGTATGCGGATCCAAAACGGACTATTTTGCTTAAATGGTTCCATCCGCACGCTGTCACCATGTAACGGGACCATAACTACCAGGGTTCATACTTCACTTCGTTGGAAGTAGATTTACTTCGGTTTTGAGGAACAATAGAATCATGTCATGTGTATATTTTGTCATATAAATTTGACTATCATGCACACTTATATTACTGTTTTGAGCCATATTTATTTGGCAAACTTGCCATATGTAATACTGCCTTAAGCAACTAGGTCTGAATTCGTTGTACCTAATAATTATTTAATTTAACTATTTTCGTTTGATGAAAAACATAATTATTGTTAAATAAATTTTCTTTGAAACATTTTTTAAAGTTTAAGTTGTTTTCTAATTTCTGAATCTACTTCCGAAATTTTGGATTTACTTCGCTTTTTTTGTTTATCTGCTTCGAAATTTTGAACCTCAAGTCCGAACCCTGATACCTAACTACATATTTATTAATAAGAATTGCAAGTTGAAAAATGTGTTATTCCTATCTATCCATTGTTTTTCGTTTAATAATGCGGGTGTTTGAATCTAGACTCTCAAAGGTGTAGGTTTGGTCTTAACGAAACGGAAGTAAAATTCAACACAAATATTTCGAATTATTTTGTTCGGTTCGATACAAGGGCCAGCAAATAAATGTTCACGAATTATTTGTTTGTTTTCTAACTAAAGCTAATACTATACTAAATTATGTAGGTACATTATTAAATAATTATGCTTATTCATGCAAACAAAAAGGTAGACAAATTTTGCTTTATGTCTATTTCTTTTTTTTGAATAAATAATGAACATTTTAATTTATTAAAATATTATTTTTCCGACTGTTGAATTCTCATTCATCCTCTAAAAAGACGCAAACACACATATCCAAGGCTCATCTGAAGCACCATACGCACAGACATCAATCAAACAAAAAATAAAAATATTTAATTTGATTAGCATAGCAATATTTTCGAAATATATTCACTCTCGCATAGACCCCACTTAATACCAAAACAAAACATGCCAACAGTTTTTCTTTATATATTTACGCGATTAACACTCAAAGTTTAGAGCAAAAAATGAAAATGAATGTAAGCACTTTTCCCTCTGTACATCGAGCTCATAATGGACTTTTGCAATGAAGACTATAATTTAAACAAAAAAAATTATGAAAAACGACTAATGCCTCTTTGTTTGGATCATTTAAAAAACAATCTGCCATAATGTAGCTAATTATTGTCGTCTGCAGATACGAACACAAAAATATGCTGAAAGATAATTTCATTGCGCAAGAAAGTATGGACTTTAATTTTTTCATTTCCATTACAATATAAAGCATCCTGCTCTTGTCACATTGCTCCCTTCGGCAAACGTAGCGGAGTGAGTAAAGCAGGCGCGGATCCAAGAATTCAGTTTGGGGAGGCACAAATTGCCCGAGGCTAGGCTAGCTACCGAAAAAATATAAAAGCTTTATAAACTCGTTTTTTTTTTTAATTACTAAAACAACTCCTTAAAATGTTTTAATCTCAAAATAAACAACGCGATTTGAAATATGAATTTATGCAATAAAAAATTAAATTTTGATTGGCTACCAAAAACCTTGGTACAACATTAAACAAGGTGCCTATCAAAATCGTTAAAGCCGTTTCTGAGATAATTATAATTTTCATATGGTTATACCTTTGGCAGGTTCCTTTAATTTGTTTTGTCTATAAGGAATCAAAACCTTAAGTTCGAAATTTCAAGACGAAAACAAGACTGGTACTGTGAGCAATACGGCAGTGAAATTTTTCAATTTTAACGTGACTGGGACCTGGGACTCTTGTGGCCAGCCCTAGTTTTTTTCGGGAATGATTGGGAACACCAAATGTTAACGGATGGGAGGATTTTGATATCGGGGTATCATAAAAATATTTAAATTTGAAAAGTGAATTCTCAGGGCCCTAGTTATACAAACGTTAATTCAGAAAATTTAGCTGGCGGATTTCAGTTACTGGCTGAACAGAATGATGACAGAGACGGAACTGGAGCCGGAGCTGGAATAGCTATCAAAAGCTAAAAAAAACTTTTCACGTACGGCACTTTTGACGTTTCAAATTGTATGAAGAAAAAAAAAAAAAACTTTTTGGCTCGGAAAAAAATATTTTGGTTATTTGTATCGCAAAAAAAATTAATTATTAAAAGGAAAATTATTGGAAACAAGAAATTTGAATTCTGAGCTTGTACACAATAATATTCTTTTGTTTTTCTTCAAAATATTTTCAAAGCTGTACAGCTCCATTGTGGACATGTACAAAAAATAACGTACGACACTTTTTGACAGCTCTTCCAGTTCCGTCTGCGGCTTCAGTTCCGTCATTCTATTCTGAAGAGCCAAGTTCTTCATGTATCCAAAAAAAACTTAATGTAACAAGTCAGCCGTGAAAAGTAATGAGATCTAAAAGTTCGCCAAGTTCTAAGTTTATGAAGGGTTTATTATCAAATATTTTAAGTAGAGTAATATCGTAATAAATCCCAATTATAAGAGAAATTTCTTATTTAATGATTACTAACTAAAATTTGGTAAGTCTACTTGGCAAGTTTTCAAAACCTTTTGAATTTTGAGTAATCATTAAATAAGAAATTTCTCTCATAATTTGGAGTTGTTTCGATATAACTCTACTTAAAATATTTGATAATAAACCTTCATAAAATTAGAACTTGGCGAACTTTTAGATCTCATTACTTTTCATGGCTGACTTGTTACATTAAGTTTTTTTTTGGATACATGAAGAAGTTGGCTCTTTTTTAACATTTATGTTTTTGGTGTGATTTCACTCCTTTTTGCAAAGTATTTTTTTTGAACACAAAATCTTAAATTTTCAATTTTCGAATGCACATAAGCACTAACACTCTAACAAATCATCATTGTAATTCTACGAAAGTGAGTGGATGCCATGCCCCTGAATGATAAGTTTTCCTAAGCATGCATTATAAACCCTACCGCTCTACCGAAATTTATAATTCTACAACAATCAGAAGTGCTTCATATAATTGACAACACTGGGTTGATGCCACGCCCCTGAATGTCAAATATCAATTTTTAATTTTTTTTCCTTTGCTTGCATTTCAAGCCCTATCGCTCTACCAAATTTCATCATTCTAAAAAAATCAGAAATAGTTCTAAGAAAGTGAGTGGATGCCACTCAAATAAATCTCAAATTTAATGTTTTTTCCTTTACACACATTGTAAGCCCTGCTTCTATACCAAATTCCATCGTTCTACAACAATCAGAAATCAATTTAAGGAAGTGGGCGGATCCCACGCCTCCTATATGGAAAACCTTAAATTTTCAATTGTATCCATTGTAAACATTGCAAGCCCTACTGCCCTTCCGAATTTCATCATTCTACAACAATCAGAAGTGCTCCATATAATTGAAATCAATTCTCTGAAAGTGGGTGGATACCACGCCCCCTATATGGAAAATCCAAAATTTTAGATTTTTTTCTTTGTACACACCACAAGACTTACCGTTGTGCGAAATAAAAAATTCTAAGTTATCGGGAAGGGCTCCATATGATTGATAACTCTTTTTAGAAAATTGGGTGGATGCCACGCCCCCTGAATGATAAATTTCAAATTAAAATTTTTTTCCTGTGTTCAAATTGTAAAGCCTACCACCCTATCAAATTTTATCATTCTACAACAATCGGATGTGCTCCAAATAATTGATAGCTATTCAGTGAAAGTGGGCGGATACCACGCCCCCTATATGGAAAACCCCAAATTTTGGAGTTTTTCCTTTGTATACACCGCAAGGCCTACCGGTGTGCGAAATTACAAGATTCTATGGTGTCTAGAAGTGCTCCATAATTTTGATGATCTGTCAGTCAGTGAGTCAGTCAGTTACGGTTTTGCGCGATTTTTGACGTCCTATATCTCAGGAACCACTAATGCTAGGGAAATAAAATTTGGTGAGGCGCCTATGCTCGCCTAGCTTTGCAAATATAGCGAGTTTGAAGTTTCTGACATTATTGGTTCCGAAGTTAGAGGGGGGTCGAAAAGCGCTTGAGTTTGTTCCTGTAAAAAGGGAGTAGTGCCGAGAACTTGGCTGGGCACTACCGTGCCCTTTGATCCTATAAATTAAATTGTAGGTAGGTACTATCTAAATAAATAGGGCGCTTAAAATTAATCCGACCCCTCCCAAATTAATGTCTATGTCAGGGCCTGCCACTGTCCGAGCTTTATTAGCGAAATTTGTATTAAGCTAAGAACTAACTCAAATATCTATTCAGTTTTCAGTCCAACAACACAGCCGGCACTACCCGGTTGATAAATTATTTTTATTTTTGTACTAAAATAGATGCGGTGCGGTGCGGTGCAGTATAGAAAATAACGACCTCATGCGCGCAGATGATTCGTCTTGAGAAATTTTATAAATAAAATTATTCCGTGCTAATTTATGTTGTTCGAAACCAAAAAACAAAAGAGGGAAACCTCTGACAAGATCATAACGACCTTGACTTGTGTGTTGCAAAAAAACCTCCCCTAGTTTTTTTTTTTTTTGGTTTTCTTTTTTCTGTCCGCTAATGAAAGCGAATGACGGGCGTATACTAATTTCGGATATCAACAACCCGACCTGTAAATGAAAAACTGTTGTCAGTTACTACTAAGTAGGTATTGTAAACAAATAAAAAATGTGTGGTGATGGTGATCATTTGTATTCCCGAAAAAAATGTGCATTGATCGTAATTGAAGCAAGTGTTTAATTTCAATAGAATTAGTTTTACTTGATTTTTAAATATAAAACATCACTGGGGCAGGAGGTTACTTTTCATAGGTAGGTATTTATTAATTAACATTTGATAGTAACAGTACACCTCCTACATACCTCGAGAAATACTGCTTAAAAAAAAAATTAAAAAAAACACTAGCCCCCGACACGCGATTTTCGCCAGGTTGACATTTCATCTAGTTGTTTTTAAATTGGCCTTGATTTATCAAATCAAAAATGACTGACTGATTTGCAATTTATGTATGTAGGTTTAAAAAAAAAACATTACATTTAAAAATAAAAAGCCAACAAATGCACAGTGATGGCGCGGTCATTCAGTGGCTTAACATTTGAATTTGCATGCCACTTAGAGTTATTGAAAACTAAAAGTACATAATTGAATTCTGTCAGTGTCTTTAATAATACTATGATATTTTGACAGTGACAGGTAACACCTTCTTTTTTATAAAAATTGCAGCCTGTCGCACTGTAGGGCAAATAGAAGATACCTAGTTTTTTTTTTATATTTTTTAAAGTAGTTTTTACGAATTTTGGGGGAAATTTATGAAAAAAAAGGGTTAAGTGGCTTTAAAGTAATAAATTCTTCTAATCTTGTAACTCAAATATTTTTTTTAAAACTTCTTCTTGGTATGAAAAATGCAATGCAGGGGAAATGAACCAAAATTTTGGCTAAGATTTTTTTTTTGTGTGATGTACTCAGTTTTTAGTTACAAAAATAGTTATTGTTTAATGTCGTTTTCGATTGGATTTTCAGAGTGTTTCACTCCTTTTTGATTCCAATGGAATATGAAAAACTCTCTTCCGTAATATGTGTATTATGTAGAAGTTAAAAATAAAATGAATTCTTCAATAATTTTAATTCCACAACATCCCAAGAACAAGCATTTACTATTTTGACAATTAATCCAACACATACTTTTAAAAGTATGTGTGTTTTCAGAGTGCACTCCTAGCACTCCTTAATAAAATCCGGAGTGAAAAAACACTCCTAAATCATCACTCCGAACAGCAAATGGAAGGTTTTTGGAGTGTTGGGAGTGTGGATGGAGTGAAAAAAGAGTGCTAGGAGTGACCAACGGAAAACGACATAATATAATGTCCAATGGAATGGTTTTAGAAGAGTTTGGTTTGATTCCGGACGCTTCCAGGCGTCCAATGGAAAACGACATAAGTCACGTTTATTTTGTATATCAAAGTGTCCGTCATTTCCGGACTTTTTTTTTTATCAGGCATTACCTGAAGTTTGTGTCCAACAATAAATTGAATGACCAAAACAAAATGTGTCCAAAAGATCATTAACCGAGTGTCTTTAAGGCCATATTTTCCCCATGTAAATTTGTATGGGATTTATGCACTTTCTACTTTATATTTTCTTTTTTCTCCTGGATATTCCTAATTTTCTCCGATTGTGGTATTTTTTCCAGGTTTCGGACATGTTTACACACTTCTTTAGGCCTTTATTATAACAATAATTACAATATGTATGTATATACATGTACATGCATGATTAATTATTGCATTATATAATTAAACCTCAAATTTAAATTTAAAATTTAAAATTTTATTTAAACCTCAATTTTATAAGATAAAACCTCCCACGTTATTTCTCTTGTCTAAGATATCATAAAACTCTTTTACCTGCGTTATATCAAATGAATAGCCAAAGGAAAATATCAGGTTTTCTTCTTTTGTTCATTAAAAACCGTGCGTCGCTGGATCATAGCCTTGTGTTTTTCCAGCAAACCGACGCGGACCGACCATTAATAACTAGCATTTTTTTAAACGTTGTGATAAGCTACCCGATATGGGAAAATAATTATTTTGTTAAAGGATAAATTTCAAGAATTTGTAGGCAAAAACTCCTATGAATGTGCGATACATATTATGGTTGTATAAGGGCATATATTGTTGATAACAAATACAAAATTATTTTCCTTAAAAATTGCTGATACGAAAATTAAATATGTAATATGCCCTACTTCAACTCGTATTTATATATGTGCTATTTTTTCCTCTGGGTAATCTGTCACAAAGCCGCACTTACAAATGCATTCAAAAAAATAAAATGTAAGTACGTACGAACTTCCTCTTGTAGTAAAAGTTTATTTGTATTTTAAAGACTGTATAATTTATCCATTTAATAAGTTGAAGAATGGAAATTAAATATGGAAAAAAAGCATGAAACGCGTTCTTTTAATTGATAAAACAAGTAATTAAAATGTTTTAATCTCAGAATGTAGTAGCCGTGGCGTGATGGTTAGTGCGATGGACTGTCATGCCGGAGGTCTAAGGTTCGATCCCCCAGCCTCGCCAACTATTTATTTAAAAAGAAAAAACGGCTACTGCCTCTTGCGAGGAATTGACAAATCCTCCAAGAGTATCCTCTGTCACAGAAAAGTGCCGCTCGTTAGCCGTTCGGATTCGGCAATAAACTGTAGGTCCCCTCCATTCCTGCAGACACGCACACAGGAATGGTTGAGAGTTGTAAGTCACTAGGCCCTAGTTCTTCATGAGCTGTTGTGCCATCAAATTTATTTATTTTTAATCTCAGAATGAAGAACGCCATCTCAGTTCTTCAAAAAAATATAAATTTATGGAGAAAAAAATTTAAAAATCGTTGCAGCGGTTTTCTTGAAAATAAATTTTTATAGATATAAATATAACATTTCTTGAAAAGTTTTACAAAAAAAATTGGTTTGCTGTTATTAAGAATATAACAATGTAGTTAGGTACAAATAAAACCATAATTTAAAAATAATTCATCAACCCGTTTTCAAAAAAAAAAAATTACTTTTTTTTTTAAATAAAAATAAAAATTTTTAAGTAAATAATAATAATTCATCAACCCGTTTTAAAAAAAAAAAAGATTTTTCAACAAAAAAAAAGACAATAACTTTTTTTTTTTAAATCATAATACAAATTTGTAAAAGGCCTTCCACACTATCCCACTGATTATTAACACATGTCAAAAAAGTGGGAAGTAAATCCTGTATAATAGTGTGGAAAAAAAATATGAAATTTTATCCCACACGACTTGACAGTCCATCTCACACAATTTGACATGTGTTAATACATACAAATTTTAAGGATTGGTTCTAAAACTATCACACATTCTATCCCACTTGGGGGTTTTAGGTTATGGTGAATTGATTTTTTGGATGCAAGTGTGGAAGCAAAATATATGAAAATCGTTTTCTTCACACAAATTCGGCAGTCGTAAGTAATTCTATCACACTTTTTTTTGACATGTATTAATACTCGATGGGATAGTGTGGAACGGCTATAAGTAGGTACAGTACATACTTGTATGCAGTGTTATTAACGCTTGAAAGGACCTTCAGGGTAAACATTTTGATCAACATCATCGGTTGATCAAATAACAAAAAAGTCGAAAATAAGAAAAAAAAAAAAAAAAAAAGTTGCAGGTAGGTACCGTTAATAACGGTTTTTAGTAAAAAAAATTTCGCCAAAATGCAGACTATACCACTATTAGATTTTAATCAAAATCGTTGTAGCCGTTTTTGAAATAAACAACTTTTTTTGGTATAAGTACCGTTATTTTTGAGCTAAAAAAAAAAAATCTCGATTTACCCTCTAGGGAATAACCCAAAAATCTTAAGCTCCCAAGAATCGCTTCAGTGGCTTAGGCTGTAGGCGAATGTACAGACAGACAGGATTGCGGGACCCACTTTGTTTGTGTTTTCTATTATCGTAATGTCAAGTTTGATTGTTATCTCGAGTTCGATTTTTTGCACGAATCCATAACTTGCCCTATAGTGCCTACATGCATAAATCGTACATGCAAGTACAAAGGAAAAAAAAATATGTCATTCAAATCAGAAATACAAATTCAATTGTGCAAATGTGCTCTGCATTGGCCTCTATTAAAATTTATTTAATCTTTCTACGCCGCGCCGCGCCGGCGCCACACTACAGACCGTACAAATTGTAGCAAAAGTGAATTCTTTGCACTTACATAGGTTAAGTATTTAACATAATTATATCACATTCACAACATTATATCTTAAATTCGGCACAATTCAACACCAGAAATGACTAACCCTTACCGTTAGGTAGGATGCGAAAAAAATCTAGAGCGTGTATGTTGGGATTGGGATAAATATCTTATGGGAAGGGTTCTGTTGGCCCCAGTTAAGGCGGGAGGTATACAATCTTTTTAAGTGAACAGTTCTTGTTAAACTAATTGCCTAACTTAAAATTTTGAAAAAAAAAAATTAACAGTTTTTTTTGCAGAATTTTACGTTAAGGATTTTAGGTAGGTGGTAGTGGGTCATATTTGTTGAAGCTTTGTAGCTGTTTGGAGCATGAAATAAGTGCTAATAAAATCGAAAACTAAAATCTATTTATAATATAATTATTATAAACATTTTTTAAAAAAATTAACAGTTATCAATAATAACATTGAATAAATTGGAATAAATAAAAATTTTAAATAATTAAAAAAAAAAATAATTTTAAAGGTAGAGCCTTTCCCATTCTAGAAGGATTTTAAAAAATAAATAGTCTTAACTTCAAAAGATATGAGATTTATTTAATAAACAATATGCTCCATAAAGAAATGCAATTCATTCCATAGTAGTCCACTGGGGCGTATGCGCACTTTTATTATTTTATTGAATATTTATTCAATTCTAATTTTGTGTCTTTAGAACCTAAAAAAAAAAATTGTAATTAATTCTATTCTATTCATGTTAGATTTAAAATAATGACCAGCAAATATGAGCTCCTCAAGTTCCAGCGGCAGTAACGATAGTGTCCTTGAGCCGTTACTGCAACAACAAGACGACGATAATGACGATGATAGCAAGACTCCCATTAAAGAAGACAACACCTGGTCGGTGTCACCGGTCTGTACGAATGGAAAGAAAACTAATCTCAAAACAGATTCTACACCTGTTGAGAACAGATACACCAACAAAAACCTACTCCGACATTGTAAAAAGCCATCAATTGGCAATTCATTTAACAGCATATTCAGTCGGCGCAAGCGGACTATCGTGTTGTTAGGCGGAACGTTCCTATTTCTCTTCTACATAAATTCCATGATAATCAACAGGAATTCCAACCAAATGATTCCTGTGACTCATCATTCGACTGTACCCGGAATGAAGGGTAAGCATTAAGAGTCTTTTTATTTGTTGATAGCTTATAGTGGTTAAAGGTTTCTATTGTTCTTTAACTTTACATCTACCTACTACCTTCAAAAAATATTATTTTCAAATGTAGCAGGAAGAGTGGGAGACAGCTGAATACTGTAGCTGGTTAAGTTGGTTGCGTTGATATAAAAATTTATAGTTGAAAAAAAAAAAAAATACTTTATACTTACTTTACTAACATAAAAATTAAGTACCTACTAACAGCATTATTTTATACATTTATTTATATTTACATACAACAATTTTTTTTGCATTAGATTTTAAGTTTTTAACTGGAGCTTCAATTAGTATACTAGATGAGCTACCCTTTGGTACATGTGTATAATTATTTTATTTGTTTACTTCCGAAAATGATATCATATTTTTTGGTCGTGCTCATCACTGTAGCTGTGTGGTTAGATAAAATCTGATAGTAAACGACCAATCACACGCCACGTTCATCGTGCTAATACCAAGTAATTAATGAAAATTGATGAGCATTTTTTTTTTGTTAGCGTATTACCATAATTATATACAAGAAGTTATTAATAACTGAGGAATCCAAGATCTTTTGATGTTGATTTTAATCAAATAAATTTTATAACAATAGAAAACTCCGACAGACCTTGGCTGTTTTTTTTTTTTTTACCTCCAATTTCTTTTGGATATTTACAAATGGATGATTAATTACACGAAAAAGTTTAAGGCTACGAAATTCTTACAAACTGTTTCCGTATAATATTCATTGACAAGCTTTAGCAGAAAAAAAATTCCATGCTACAGGTGGAAAAAAATAGTAAAGTCGCTGTAATTTGCTTATTTTTCTTAAAAACAGGTAGAGGTTGCTTTTTTATTAAATAAAAATAATATCGTGATTGTTTTTCTTTGGCGTTAAGTCCACAGTCTACAATGAATAGGCGGACTATGCAATTGAGGCATTGGAAACTAATATTAGAATATTACTTGCGTCATATAGGTAGACCTCTACCACTCGAAATGTTCGAACAAGACATCGCAAGTAGTAACTTCGTTCAGAACCAGTATTATGTACTTACATAATATAATGTAATATTTATCCGCTGTGATGATAAACATTTTGTTCGAAATAATTTTTAAAAAATTGACGTTAAGAATGGTTCTTTTGTATGTTAGTAAAAGTTACCCCATTTTTATTTTTGAAAAAAGTTCTAAGTACCCCCGTCTAAATGAATTCCATTATAAAAGTTAATGTCTAAGAAGAAGAAAAAGGTGAGGAGAGGAAGAGGGAAGTGAATACGACAGTGGCGTAGCGTGGGTATCTGCCGCCCGGGCTGGAAGAAAATTTTGCCGCCCTCTTAATTTAAGTATTTAAATAACAAAAAAAAAACTATAATATACAGTCGGCTCCGCTTTACTGCACTCCGCTTAGCTGAAAAAATTGGTTAACTGATGAAACAACAAATTTATTACGGGTTTTTTTCAACAGTTTCCATGCATACTACTTCAGATACTTGAGCTTCGCTTATGTGAAAACTCCTTTTAATTGAAACAAACAATCTTGACTCAAATGAATATGTTCACCTATTCAGCTCCGCATAACTGAAGCTATCACTGAACGCTGCCACCAAATTTTCAATTGAACACAGCTTTTCAATTTGAAATGTCAAAATGTTTCTTATTTCTTCAATCGTACTTTCTTCCCTACCGGTTGTTGATTTTATATTTTTGTTTAGTTTTTGGCTTAGACGTTCTCAAAATAAATTATTTTTTTTTGAACTCCGCTTATGTGAAACTAGTTTCAGTTATCTGCAATTATTAGTTTTATTTCTGCAATTTTAGTTTCCCATTTAAGCGGAGCTGACAGCAATTCTCAAAAACTTTTTGGCAAGGACAATCATAATCATTGTGTATTGTACAGGTTACAAATAAAAAAGTCATATACCTATATGCCTGTGCAAAAAGCGTAATAAATGTATCTTTTTGTCATTTTTGAAAAGAATAAACCAAGAACAAAATGTACTTTTTTTTATTCTTTTCCAAAACAATACATGAAATATACCCAACTAATTCTCTTAAAAAAAAAAAAACTAATGTCCAGTTGAATAAGAGTTGCACCTGGTTGAATGATTGAAATGACAAAAAAGAAAGCAACCGTTGTTTTTCTAACACGTAATTTTTATATTTTAAGACTTAATTTTGCTTCATGAAGTGAAAAATAATACCTTTAAAAACTTAAAAAAAAATGAATATAATCATTTATTAACAACATTATTACTTGAAGTAAAAAAAAAATGAAAAAGATTATTGTCATTATAATACATCTGTTATCGTTTACTGCTCGAAAATGCCCATTTTAGTCCAAAGTTCTGTCAAAGTTCATATAAAAACAAAATAAAATTGAACCAAATCTTGCTGCTTTGGGCAGTTGTTAACGAACAGACCCAATATTTACGCGACGTGCGAGTGTTTTGTGTAGACTTAAACGTCAATTGTATTTGTTAGTTTCTGACAACTTAAAAAAAATGGGAAAAATTAGGAAGAAAAAATCTCTGAGCTCTCAGAGATTTTTTTACGTGGGACAAAAAATCTCACCTGAGCGCTGAGATATGTGAGACGAAAATTTTTTTGATTCATTTCTCAGTTTTCTTTCTCAGCCAAAACAGCTGTTCTTTTGACAACCAAAACCAAATTCCATTTTTCTTTTGTAGTGCGCAAGTGCAAAAGTGGTAAATAAATACAAAATATAGACGGAATGTTAATAAAAACATTCAAATAAATTGAACTTGTTATTATTTCTCATTCATTTCAATAAGTTGTATGCTTGAAAAATTAAATATTTTAAGCAAAATTTGAAAGTGATTTTTCAGACGTTCAGTACGAGAATTATAACACATAAGTTTTTTAAAATTGAGCGGAGAATGTTGTCTCACGAAATGATTTCGCCTCCGTCAAATTGACATTGAGCGCTCAGTGAGATTTTTATTTGGTATATATATAAAAAACTTGTCAGCAGTCAAAGTTTTTTCATTGGGAATGACAATTCGGTGACGTCTAAACAAAGACTGTCAAAACAAAGCACAAAATTAAAAAAAAAATATTAACGAACGCGCTCGAAATTATTCGAGCCAACCTTCCCCAAAAAAAAATTTTTTAATTGCAAACTATTCCAGGCATTTGAAAACTCTATTTCAACTATTATCTTCAATTAATTTACTGACACACTATTCGTTTTTTTTTTTTTGTTTACCGTGTAAAAATTTACTGCGCTGCCTATAACCTTACCAATAAAAATCGTCTATTGTTAAGTTTTATTTAGTGTGAAATTTTTCCGCCCCTGAAAGTGCCGTCCGGGGCAGACCCCCCGCTTCCCCTCACTACGCTACGCCACTGGGATACGACAATTTTTTTTTACATGCTTTAGGCTTTAAATCCACTAACACTGATTCCGAAAAAAACAAAAATGTTTACAAACGAAGATTTTTTTTTTTTTTTTTTTTAATAATACAAATTCTATATACTACTGAAATAAATCAGCCAAGTAGAAGACTTAGCACTATTTTATTGGACTTGTTGAATTATTGATTCAATATAGTTTTTAACGGCCTTTAGTCCATTAAAATTTTTGGCGTTTCGTCCCGGCGATCTCACTTGGACTCATCAGTTGACTAGTGAGGGCCTTGTCAATACACAATGTCCATACTATTACTATTTTTAAATCGGAAATAAAATGTATTCACCAATTTACATTTCATAAATGTACATACTGTACACACATACATACCTTCAAAGTTTGCTTTCGTTCAAAACATTAAAACATTCAATTAAAAAAAAAACACGCTTCTTGTATAAATGCTTTATTCATGCAGACATTGGTAATTATTGTTGGTAATTGCTTTTAATTTTTATTTTTTTGCATTTCTTTTTTAAAGAAACTTAAAAAAAAAATATTTTATTCTTTTTGACTATTTTTAATTTGATGAATTTTATTTTATTTGCTATTTTTTCGCACGTTTTTACTTTGGTTGCCTGCTGGACTTACGTTGCGATGGATTTATAAACAAATAATTTTTTTTTTAAATGTATAATTTTTTATCGAAATTGCAAAAACAAAGTAATTAAACGTAAAACAGCCTTAAATATATTTGCGCGAAATGCAAATGCAGAACAGCAACAATCGACTGTAGGTGCCGCCGTCGATGTTACAATAAGCCCGGATAAGACCACTAGGCGAGCCCGATCGACGGGGGCGGGGGTTAGGAAATTAATTCCACTGAAATCGACTGCGATGCCCAGATTAGATAGAAATACAAATCCTAAAGTTGTTGCAACCACTGCTTCAGCTACTCCCATCTCTAATTCAACTAATTCAAATAATTCAACTATTCTACCTCCTCCATCAGGATACTTGGTATGGAGCGATAAGTGCAAAATGCCTAGTGTAGATCCATATACGCCGGAAGTTATGCAACATTTTAAGCGAGAAAAGTACGAACCGTGTTCAACGAGTAAGCCTCTAACCAGGGTGGCCTTTAATTCGACAACGGGTAAATACAATTTGCTTATAAATCAGGACCAAATCAAGTACTATACAAAATCTGGAGGACAGCTGGACTGTTGTTACCAAGTAATAGAGAGAAAATCTGGAGGCGAAAAATCAGATCAAGAAGTTGGGTAAGATTTTTAAATCAAATATAAATGTTCTATACTCTTTTAAAAGCGTTCCTTTATTCCATATAGCCTCAGTGAATGTTTGAGTTTTCGAAACTCAGCCCAGCTTCCAAACACCGCAGACAATATATTGGTTAAATGCAAGAGCAAAACGAAGCAAACTTACATAAATGGTCATCCGATGATGCCAGAACGTGCTGAAATCCGAAAACGATTGGAAGATTGGAAAAAATCAAATACCGACACGAAAAAGCCAGTGAGTGTCCTTATGATAGGAATCGATAGCATCTCAAGAGTCAATCTCATACGAGCAATGCCAAAGACTGCACAGTACCTGTATGATAACGAGTGGTTTGAAATGAGTGGTTATAATAAGGTAACTACATATTTACAAACATGTCCAATTTGTCTGAATTTTAACTGTCGGATCGGAACTAGTTTAAAGCCATTGATATAATTTTTAATAACTAATATAATTGAAAAATGGCGCCCAACGTGGAGCTTTTCAAACGCGCATATTTCGTACTTAAGAGATAAAATTAAAATTTTAAGAAGAATTTATTCGAAACACTAAATCGATATAAGTTTTTGATTGAATCTTCACTTGTGGCACCCGTTCGTTATTAAAAAATTTTCATTTTTCAGATGGGTGATAACACGTTCCCCAACTTGATGGCTATTCTAACTGGCTATAACCAAAGTGAAGCATTTGAAAAATGTGCTCCAACAAAACTTGGTGCTCTCGATCGATGTCCATTTATATGGAAAAACTTTCGCGATCATGGCTATGTTACTGCCTACGCTGAAGATGAGTCCTCAATCAACACTTTCAACTATCTTAAGTTAGGCTTCGAAAGGCCACCAGTAGACTATTACTTGCGACCATTTTTAATAAGTGCTGAACACAATCTTGTTCATAAATTGAAATCAGGACTAATATTTTGCCTTGGCTATCAGCATTCAGCTGATTACATCTACGACTACGCCCTTGAATTGGCCACACGATATCGAGATGATCCTTTTTTCGGTCTTTTTTGGGCCAACACTTTCAGTCACAATGATATAAGTGATTGCTCATCAATGGATGAGAAAATGGAGGATTACTTAAAACAGTTTGCCAAACGTGGTATCCTTGAGCGGTCTATTGTGATATTTTTCAGTGATCATGGAATGCGTTTTGGGCCGACGAGGAAATTTCTGTCTGGCCATCTGGAGGAACGTTTGCCGTTTATGTTCATTTGGTTACCACCAGGCTTGAAAAATTCTCACACTGAGTTTGTAAATGCACTTAGCGTGAATAAAAATCGATTAACCAATCCCTACGATCTCCATATGACTTTAAAACATGTTCTAGAACTATCGGGTAGAGTTAATAAATCTGAACCTAGTCAGGGTTGCCCCAAGTGCCAAACACTCTTAAAACCTGTGCCACATAGCCGGTCTTGCGACGATGCCGCAATCGAAGACCATTGGTGTACGTGTATTCCCTACACAAGCATCTACAAGGGATCCAATGTAGTCACCAAAATAGCCAAATATTCAATCAACTACATCAATGACTATGTAGCGGAATTTAAAAATGGAAGTGTTGCTGAGAGATGTGCTGTGTTGAGCTTAAGTGAGGTGCAGAGTGCTTATCGAGCATTGCATGGTGTGGACACATCAACGAATATAACAACTGAAACATATAGAATAATTTTCATAACCAAGCCAAATAACGGATTATTTGAAGCAACTGTCCGTTATACCATTGAAACGGAAAACATGGAGGTAACCGGAAGTATAAGTCGCTTGAACTCATATTCTTCAGACTCGAGTTGTGTGTCGGATGGTGGAGCAAAGAAATACTGCTCTTGTGGTAGAAGTTCGAAGAATCGTCATACTGCTGCACGTGCTCCTGCTGGCTAGGAAACGCAAAGTTTTTAATGATAATAATTTTTTGAATAATTACAAATAAGATAACTATTTTTTTTTGTCAGTCAGGTCAGTTATTATTAAAATGCTTAGATCGGAGGGCTTAAGCGAGTTGTAAAAGATATATTATATATAATTTATTAAAAAAAAAAATTACCCTTCTTACCCAACTGTTAAAAGTGGTCCAAAAAAGTTACAAACAAAAATTAATAATAAACGTAACAAACCAGCTTGCCAAATACATTCAAACCAAATTGTACAGTATAAATATTAAGCTAAAAAAATAACATATGTATAAAAGGTCAGTTTCCTTATAGCAAATAAAATAAACACGAAGCTAATAAAGGGCAAGCCGATAAACTTGCGCAATCTGTGATTACCATTTAAAAAAATATAAAACTCTCTCTCAATCTTTGTCCTTTCAAATAAAATGTTAACAACTAAATATTTAGTTAATATATATTGATTGAATCATCATTATATACATATGTATTATAAGTAAACGAATGTAAAGTATTTTGCTTAGTATAAAAAGTATTAAAAGAATAGTTCTGTGTGCCTTTTTGTTGTTGAAAGGGAAGGTGCATCTTTTTACACAATTACCATACAACTTTGTGAATATTAAACAAAAATTTTCTCACAGTCAGTTATACCTAATTACATAAATTAAAAAAAAAACTATTTGTAACTTGTGCTTTAAGCTAAATTATCGAAATAAATCTACAATTAATTATTTTGAATAATTTATGATGCGTTCAGTATTTCATTTGTTCATTACTGCACTGTTTCGATTTGAATTGAAAGAATGAGTAAGTATGAGGTTTGTGACAACGTTGTATGTATTCATCTCTTTTTTCCATTTGTTTATTTATTATAATGTTTTCGTTATCTTTTTGTTTTTTTCAAATACTAAAGTTGTGGCTGACTTCCGAAGTGCAAAAAATATTTTGATGTGGAAGTTATATCTACATTTTTCATACGCATCGCATCAGCAAGAGCAACCCAAGTTATGCTTTGTAGAAATATAGAGGTTTGTTTGTGTACTTTCCGAACTAAAACTGGCAAATTATTTAATTTTGAGGAGTGGGGATGAAATTCTCCCAAAGAGAATGGAAATAGTCCAAGAGTACACGAACACTTTGAACCAAAAATGTCTGCCAGATTTTAAACGTCACCAAAAAGTAAACAAAAGAAAAAGTAAACGAAACCACAACATTGGGCACGTTCAGAGGACGTAGGTGACTAAAAAGCTAGGCAAATTTCTAGTTTCTGATTGGTCAGCTGTCAAAAATATGCCTTCCAATCTAGGCAAATTTTATTGGAAAATGACTGGAAAGCTAGGTGAGAAATATCTCCCTACATTTCTAGTCAAGTGCATTTATGTCAGAATATCAGCTGATTATATTTTGTCATTAAATAGCAAGCTGAACTTTTTTCTTTTGTGACTTGTTTTTTCACGTTTATCTTAATAGTTTGAAATAAATAAATAAAGATTCAATTTAAACAATGTATCAATATTAAGAAAAGTTTACAAATAATATTACAAAATTCCTAACTGATTTCTGTCTTGTGTGAAGTGATTCTCAGATAAAAATATTATTAAAAGTACTTTCTTCCTATCAACGGAAGGTAAAGGTTTGAAGTAAAGTTCGTAGTTTGGCATTAATGAAATCTCTAGTCATCCTAGGTGAAATTTGCGTTCAACCAACGTAGTTGACTACATATGAAGTTCCCTATGTCTTCTGAACGTACCCATTGGAATAAATTTACTGAAAGTCTTAATTAAAATTGAAGTAAACAAATTAAATTGAACTTAACACACTTCCTTTCAATTTTTTTCAGTGGTTTATCAAAAAATTTAAAATGAAAACAAAGAAAAATATTCATTTCTTAAAAAAAAAAAACAAATTAAAAGTAAAAGTAAACAAATAGCAGCAATTTTGTATTTTTGTTGTTGTTTTCTTCTTCTTGATTGAACACCGAACTTACCATTTTCTGCCGGAAGAAAATTCTCGGGTAAAATCTGGCAAGAAGGGGAAATAATTTACTCTCTCGCGAGCGCTCTCTTCTACCCAAAACTACCCATGCATACGCGAACAGGTTTGGACTTTGGACTAATAATCTGGTAGAAAATGGTAGTTTTGGGTAGTTTCGGACTTGTACGCGAACGCACCTAATATATTGCATAAGTTTGACATCTCGGAACGCAAAAAAATTATTTTAATCGAAGCAGCTTAAAAAAATTTGGAGGCGCCGTTTGTGCAGTGTGCATTTACTGCGCAATCTGATGCATTTTTGAACTCAGCCTGAAAAACAAAGTTGGATCTTGCGCTTTGTAATACATGTATTTTTGTTGAAAATCAACTTTGAAAAATTAATTTTAGTTATCGTTTTGATTTGAAGCTTTTGTTTTTAATGAAATAAATTTCCATTCCTCATTTCAATTTCTAATAGAAAACTTCTGTTTTTATTTCTCCGTTTATTTTTAAATAAACTTCCATATTTCAACAATTTTCATATGCAAATCCAATCCGGATCTAATCTGGGGAAAATAGAATACAGCTATTATTAATTTAACATTTTTCAGTCAGTTTCCCTATGACCAAGCTTAATGCAATTTAAAATAGAATACAGCTATTATTAATTTAACATTTTTCAGTCAGTTTCCCTATGACCAAGCTTAATGCAATTTGTAGCGAAACGTTCGGGGTGAGTACAGGTACAGAATTGCACTCGCTCAATATAAAATATTTTTACGCGGCTAATCCGAAAAAAACATTAAATAATGTCTAACAACCGCGATAACCTTAAAACTTATATTATTAATTAGTTTTTATTATTAGATATTGTTATATGACATGTTCTCTTTATAATTTATTTTCAAATGTTGTAATCCTAAGTGGGATTTATTTAAAATTGGACGACGTCGCACGCTAGCGTTAATCTTCAGATCTATTTTCATTTACAAAAATTTTGTAATTATATTTCAAGTCAAATATAATATAATAAATAATAATAGTATTATTTAAATTTGAATAATTTGAAACTTGTATTAACTGTTTGCTTGCTGTATCTCACTTTCTAGTTGTTGAATTCTATGTTCAAGATTGTAGTTCTGCATAAAGCTTTTAAATGATTCAAAAAAGTTACGCAAATTTCTTCTGTCCAGTATCTGATTACTGCTCGCTTCAACCTGCAGTGAATTGAAATTCTTAGTTATTGTTATTTTAAAGAATCCATTAAATCGTATCGCAAATTTATATTTTCTTTTGGCAAAGAGATTTTCCGTTTGTTTAAGTTGATATTCCATAAATTTCTCATTTCTTCGTTCCATAGTGCGCTTTGTCCACAAATCAACCGACGAGTATATTGACCATTCAAAAGGCAGTGGCAGTTCTTCGGTTTCGTCAATTTTTTTTAATTCGCAATTCCCGGTTGGCGGCAGTAGTTTAATATGAATTTTATAAACTGCTGAGATTATTTGTGGAATTGCTGCAATATATGCTTTGGTCCATAACTTTCTGAGATTTAAAGGTTGATCTGCGAATTTGCCTAATGATTTTATTTCATTATCTTTTGGAATTATGTCAAAAGTTAATCGATAGTCGGCGATGAACTCTTGGTCAAGTTCTTCGATAATATTGACAAGTAATGATTTGTACAGGTTTTTAATAGATATTTTTGGGTCGCAACACTTCTTGTGAGCCATACTGATGCATTTTTTTAGGTATTCGAAATTCGATTCCGCCAAGGATATTGCAATGTTTCTATTGGCGATGTTTCTGTTAAGAAAAAACATGTCCTGGACACATACTGGGTAGTGTATTTCGAGCTCCTCTGCAGGTTTACCTGAGGACGCGGCTAACACTCCCATTTGTACCTCATATTTGGGATACTTAAAAACTTTGTTTTTGAAGTCCTCCTTCTTGATTACTTTTCCTAGATATGGCGCAATGATAACATTTTCAAAATCCAAGAAGTTATAGAATTCAAAGAATCCTTTTATCATCTGATGAACGTTTTGAGTGAGGTTTATAGGAATGCATGAACTTAGTCCATATTGAATGCTGTTTATTATATTTGTTTGTGCAGTTTGTTGGATAGTCTTAATAGATGCCAGGACGGGTGGATTAGTGTTTTGCAGATAGAATACAATCAGCGTCATGAGGCAGTACTTGGTCATGTATTTAGACGAGTAAATGTGCAGGTTTTTAAACCAGATCATTAGAAACAGCATTAGTTCATTAATCCTGTTATCCGTCAGCTTAATTTTGTTAATGAATTCACTGTTGTGTAGGTCATATGGCTCCGAAATATCAATGTTTACAACGTATCCAGAGTCGATGTGAACACATGAAATGATTGGATAGTTTTCAAAAAGTTCAACTTTTGAAAAAAGTTTGCTGTTGTAGAGAACTTTTTCTACGTTATAGGCGATGTTTGGGTCAGCTTTTGAGTTTGCACAGTAAATGTGCAAATCAATGTGATGTTCTGAAAAACAAAAAAACATATGTCAATAGCTACAGCCATATTATTCAGTCATTTAAATTCGGTTTTAAATGTACACCTGGATTTAAAGTAAGTAAAATCCAGATGCCCATCCAAGCTCATAATATTCACTCGTTATACCTACCACTAGTTTTCAACATTGTCAAGTTTAATTCGATATAATTTAAACAGACTTCCAGGGAGCAGTTAAAGTAATCAAACTTGGATGTTAAGGTAAGGTGGGGTAAGTGCGGCCCATAAAATCAAAAGATCAGCTTTAAACCCATGTCAAAAACTCAGTTCTTAAAATAGATACTAACCGATGGTGTTACCTTGAAGGTTTGTTTGTTACGGTTAGTTGAAAAGCTAATTTGTTGTTTTTTCAAAACCGTATAAATTTTTTATAAATAAAACAAAAACAAAAAAAAGACCCATGGTATGCACTTTCCCCATGATTTGGGGTAAGTGCATACCATTGAAGAAAACTTTTTTGTTTGTTGCATGAATTATTTGCTGTAAAGGATAATAAATATGGAGTATTTTGTCTATTAAAAACAGTTTATAGTTTAAAGATATCTTTATTTATTCAAAAGTTATAAACTTTTTCACACGGCTCCAAGCCCTTAAAAATAAGATAATTAAAAAACCTAAAAAAAAAATCCTTGGTAGATTGCCCTTGTGGCACCTACCGAACATGGATTACATGTCTTATGTGCTATAACGTGAATTAACGATATGGGAAATACGCGTAGGGATGCTCTTTTTCAAACCCTTTCGAAAGAGATATCAATGCCGTCAGTGGCACTTATATATCCGAAGAAATTGAGCTCAAATTAATTTGAGTACTCCTAGTTTTGCTGCAATTTACCCCAAACGCGATGACTCATCACCTGAAGCTATGAGGCGATAGCTATAAAACAATTCCTCTATAATCTTTGAGCAACCTTTATCTATCGATTGGTATATTTAGGATGTCTGTAGTGCAAACAGTCACTTAGCAGTAGGGCGCGAGCGGTACATGTTTTCGTGACGGTCCTCTTTTCGCTACCGTCCGAGAAAGACATTTAATCCATGTCAAAAACAAAAACAGTCTCTAATTCACAGTTACAAATTGTATTCATTAGAAGGCCTCGGGAGACGTAACACTAGTTTAATACTAAGACTTCCAAGTCTATTAATTTGAAGTGCATAACATGGCCAAAAACGTATCTATATCGGTAAATCACCAAAAATGAATGTGTGCTTATTATAACAACATTTGAACAATACACTTACCACTTTTTTTTGTATTTCCTTGAAATAAACTAGCGGAGTTGACTTCTCCCACACCCGACTTTACCGTAGAGCTGTGTCAATCGTGATTGATTCGGTCTTTGTGACCCGTTCATCAAAATGAATGATTGATTGCAATCACAGTAATCCGAAACAATCAATCTCAACGTCAATCATTTCAGTTTTTGAATAAACGACCGAAGCACGCATATATGCTTCGTTCATTCCACTTAATCTCAATCACATCACAGATCACACAAAGAAATTAAAAAACATAAAAGAAAAACAATGAGAGAGTTCCTCACCGATCCGATGACAGCTATGTCAGTATAAGGGGTCAAAAGTCATAAAAATGAGTTTTTTGAAAATATCTCAGAAACGGTTTGTGCTAGACAAAAATTTTATTCGACAATATTATAGCTGAAAGTATTTCCCATAAAAATGGCATATACTATTTTTTCGTAACATTAACCGTTAAAAAGTTACAGCAATTCGAAAAGTCAAAAAATCCCTTAAAAGGGGCCAAAGGTCATGAAAATGTGCTGTAACTTTTAAACGGTTAATGCTACGAAAAAAATAATATATACCATTTTTGTAGGAAATTGCAACAGCCAAAAAATTGTTGAATAAAGTTTTTCTCTAGCGCAAACCGCTTATGAGATATTCGCAAAAAACTCATGTTTATAACGTATCACAATCACAAAGATCGAATCAATCTGATTGACAGTGAACGATTTAATCTTTGACCATAGTGATTGAAATAATGATTGATTAAAAAGACCGAATCTTTGACGTACAGCAAGAATAGTTTTTAGAGTTTTTTGCGAATATCTCAGAAATGGTTTGCGCTAGAGAAAAACTTTATTCAACAATTTTTTGGCTGTTGCAATTTCCTACAAAAATGGTATATATTATTTTTTTCGTAGCATTAACCGTTTAAAAGTTACAGCACATTTTCATGACCTTTGGCCCCTTTTAATGGATTTTTTGACTTCGATTTGCTGTAACTTTTTAACGGTTAATGCTACGAAAAAAATAACATATACCATTTTTGTGGGAAATGCCTTCAGCTATAATATTGTCGCATAAAATTTTTGTCTAGCACAAACCGTTTCTGAGATATTTGCAAAAAACTCATGTTTATAACGTATCACAATCAAAGACCGAATCAATCTGATTGACATAGTGAACGATTTAATTTTTGACCATAGTGATTGAAATAATGATTGATTGAAAAGACCGGGGTGGAATCGTGTAAGCTGATTTTTGATAGTTGACAGTCAAATTCAATAAAATTCGTCTGTGTAAGCTGATAGTCAAAAGTGACTATCATATTTTTTTGACTTTTTCAGGTGATACCTATTTAGGTGTCAATTTGATAAAATTTGATACAATTTGAAATTTGAAATATTTGTTTTTCTTGGTGTTTTTACTTTTCTTTTTGAAAAAAAATGAATATTTTCGTGCCTATTCAATTTTATTTGTAAGCCAAGAAAATAGTGGAAATGAAGTAAAAATAGAAGAGTCAGGCTTGTTCGCATGAACTTGAGGAACAAATTAAATATATTTGACCTCCTCGACCACTTATATTCCAGCTATGGCAGCTTCCATTGCACAAGCTTGAACAATAGCTTTCTCTGTGGCGTCCAACGGCAACTCTTAGAATGGACCTCCACCAGTTTGTTGAATGGCCTTTTTGTTTTCCATTAATTTTCTCTTTGCAGAGTATTTTCTGGTTGTCCAAATCTTTGAAAACAAAGATTTATTAAAAATAAGTTTACAAACACAATTTCGTATATATTTACCCTTTTCCACTCTTGTGTTGTCTTCGTCGGTGGCCCATTAGCATTAAGTGTTGTTGTGAGTTTATCCCACAACACTTGTGCCCTAGTTAATAATTGAAGCATAAATTATTATTTTAAGGGTTTTAGACATAAATTACTTACATTTTTGATAATTGTTTTCTTTATTTTTAATAATGCAAACTCTTTCTCGTCGGTTATTTTGAAATTAATTGACGTTTGACAGAAGTCAAATATTTTTTTTTTTTTCAAGTGATACCAAGTTAACCAAGAAAAAAAATGATATTCAAACAATCATCTTACACAGACGGAAAATAGTTGACTATCAAATTTGATAGTAAAAAATATGATAGTCAAATATCACTTTAGCCGATTCCACCCCCGAATCTTTGAAGCAATCAATCATTGATTGATTCGATCTTTGAAAATGAACGATTGACACAGCTCTACTTTACCGGCAACTAAAAACAAACTGATTTGAAAATGTCAAAAATATGTAAACAAAAAATTTGTCAGTGCTGCCAACTTTCTTGTTTCATAAAGAAAATATATTTGACGTCCGTGTTCATAAATTAAACTAATTTTTCAAATTAAACTGTAGCTTTGCTGGGCAGGGTATGCACTTACCCCGGATATGCACTTACCCCACCTTACCTTAACTCAAAATACAAAAAACAGAAGCAAGCGACAAAATATGTGTATAAAAAAATGTTCAAAAATAATGTCAAATTATTGAGGTTTGTTCTTTGAGCCCTGAAGTTACCCTGGGGTCGCCCCAAATCGTTTTTTGAAAACCCTGTACTCGCCTTGACAATCGAATTTTCTGTTTTTTGAAACCTGGGGTCGCCCTGAACTCGCCCTGAAGTTGATCTAGGTTTTTTGCTGGGGTGAGTTGAGGTCACAGTACACATATAGAAGGTATTATCTTCCGAATTTTCATTTTTGTTTAGTTCTGCGCATGTCTTGTATTTTGTTTTTGTAAATTGTGGACGAGGGTCACTGCGATTCGGAAACACTTGTGTTTTGTTTTTGTAAATTCTGACAGGCAGGTCACTGTAATTTTCGAAGATGCGCAATATATTACATTATTATTATTATTATTATTATTATTATTATTATTATTATTATTATTATTATCATTATTATAATTTATTAAGCTATACATAAATGTACAGTATAATACTTAATATTAACAGCTAATAGCTACCAGGGCTTACTGCTGAGGGCATAAAAAAAAAATTAAAATAATTAATAATGATAAAAAGCCCAGCCCTGGGGGCGGTCGGAAGAGGCCCGAACAGGGTTGGGACTCCTCCGACCGCCCCCAGGAACTGGGAAATTGCAAAAGTTATCATAGACTATTTTCTAGTTTTAATTTTTTTAAAAGGATGAAAACATTTTTTATGTTTTGTTCTGAAGGAATAGATAGGAGGTTAATGAAATTTGTGTTGAATAGCAAGTTACATTTTTGTTTTACATAAACGCAATCTAAAGTTAAATGTTTAATAGATAAAGGAGTGTTACACTGGCAAAAGTGGCAAACCGGAGGCGACTCCTTGTTGAGCAGGTGACTATGGGTGAGTCTGGTGTGTCCGATTCTAAGTCTTAAGAAGTTTTTGTTCATTATTGAAGTTGTGTTCGTTGAATAAACAGCAGGAGTTGCATTTGGATTGATAGAGGAGTAATGGTGAAGATATGTACTCCACTCTTCTCGTTTTTTCCTTTTCCAGTGAGAATAAGACAGCCTAAAAAAGTCCATTTTGTCGGGGGGATAGTTTGCTATATTCAAATTTGGGTTCGTAGAAGCAGCTTTGGCTTCCCGATCTGCGAACTCATTACCTTGCACACCAATATGTCCAGGCGCCCAAAAAAGTTTTAAATTACATTGATGTTTGATAATATTGTCACGAATTTTCCTGATGAAAGGTGACTGGTTATTTATATTTTGAATTGCTCTAAGTGTCGAGAGGCTATCTGTACATATTATAGTTTTCTTTTTACTTTTGATAGCTATATCCGTAGCTTTAAGAAGAGCTAGAGCTTCGGTAGAGAAGATTGAAAAGTATGATGTACTGTGAGTTGAGGTAACGAATAAACTGCCAAAGTGACATAAGTTGTTTAGCATTTATTTTGTTAAAGATTCGTGATTGTTTGTTTTTACAATGGGAAATAGATAAAATAGTACACTAATTGAATAAAATTAAATACGAAAAGAAAATGGAAACGTTAGAAGTTGTTTTTATTCATTTTTTAATCTTATTTTAAGTTTTAATTATTCGAGTATAGAAATTCTTTCTTGCTTAAAATGTCAACAACACAATTGAGAGTCCTAAAGTGTTTTTTGAGAATCGAAAAATCCAGTTTTTATTGGCAACTATTGGGGTTGTGAAGATAACTTGGGTCAACCCTGGGTAAAGTTCAACGAACGAAGCTGTAGCTTTTAAATGTCTTTGCAATTAAGTTTAAACAGTCTTACATGCGTTTTAATTATTTTTATTTCCCCGAGTTTGATGTGTTTTTTAATGTACATGCATACATAAGTTTAATTTGTCGGTTAATGGTAGAGTTTAAAATTAATTAAAACCTGTCAATAATATGGCTGCTAATAGCAATTTAGTTTTATTTTATTTTACATTAAAGGATTGTTATGCCGGAGGTCTGGGCTCGTTTTTTAGCCTCCTCCATCTCTTGTCATTACTAGTTCTTCTCACATTAGCCTGTTTGACTGTTTGAACAGCGTGTAAGTATTTTGAAATGTGATTCTTTAAAAAAGTTTAGACAATCGATTACGTTGTCTATGAATTAATAAATAAATTTGGTGGCACAAACGACTCATGAAGAACCAGGGCCTAGCAACTTACAACTCTCAACCATTCCTGTGTGCGTGTCTGCAGGAATGGAGGGGACCTACAGTTTATTGCCGAATCCGAACGGCTGAGGTGAGCGGCACTTTTCTGACAAGAGATACTCTTGGAGAATTTGTCACTTCCTCGCAAGAGGTAGTAGCTCCGAAAAAAACTTAAGGTGAAGCGGCTGGTATTGAACACCAGACCTCTGGCATGACAGTCGAACGTACTAACCATTACGCCACGGGCTACTACGTGGTTTAAAGTAAGATAAAAAGTTAGATAACTTAAGAAACAACATAAACCAAAAAATTAAAATATAAAAATATTCTCCAAAACTTTTGTTGAAATCGTCGATTTTGTTTTTAAAACTAAAGTAGGATAATCAGATTGAATATCCTATTAAAACCAAAACCTCCGCAATTACTACGTAGAGAACCAGCACTACATATGAAAACATATTTTATCAACTTCAAAAAGGGACTTAGACCACTAACGTAATAGACGACTCATATAGGTAGTTTTATCTACAGGTTTTTAATTGTTTCAAAGTTCTCAAATGTTTAAAAGAAACTTGCAAGGAATGGTCGTCTATTTTCCATTTTAATACATGAATGACTCTCAAGCAAATAAAGAGACTTTATTTTTCAAAGCGAAAGAACACCAAGCAATTCACTGCTTTAAAAAAGAAAAAAACATCATCCAAAGTACCAACTTTCTGAAAATAGTTCAAGTGGAATGCATCACGTCCCCAAAGCCTCTGATTATAAACATATAATGTGACAAATATTACTCAAAGGAAGAAATGAATAAATGTTTTTAGAGGAATCCTCTAAGTCACAATTTGTTTTTATTGATTTTGAAATATTAAAATAAAATGTATCTTAGCCAAAGGTCTTTTACTCACTTTCTGAAGACAATCCATTTGCAACCGATTCGTACGGCTCAATATTGTACGGTCCAATTCTGGTCAACTCTTCCTGCAAGCAGTTATGAAAACAAGTATAAAAAGATAGAAGTTGCTTAGCCTCCATGAGGTACATCTTGAATATAACGCTCAGTTCCTTTCCATCGCCACAATTAAAAATTGCTTCAGCCAGACTATCGCGCAATTTCTTTTTGTCTATGGTATTTATATTTTTTAGGGAATAAATAACTTTATCATCCAATTTATATAATTCTTTTGAGGCCATTGGTATTTTTGTCAGCTTAAAAAGAATGAAACAAATATAAACGTATGGTGATGATTGGTTAATTTTTTTTAAAGAAATTTAAAAATAGACAAGTTTTAAATATTGTTTCTGAATTTTTTGTGTATGATGTATTATTTTGTTAAATTCAAAGATTTCATAGGTATGTATTTGATTATTTTATTTAATAAAAACATAGTTAAAATGCATACATAGGTATACGTACAAAATTCGCAGTATTATTATTTAAACAATTTTTATTAATAAAAGCTATAGGTAGGTTAGGTACATACATAAACTATTTTAAATAATGTGTATGGTCAGATAACAATGACTCGGAATACTTGCACGAGAATAAGAAGTTTTTTACTTTATTTATAAAAACTTCCAAAAAACTGTATACTTTCTCGAATTTTATTATAATTTAACTTTGATTTTTGGACTGAAATTCGTAGAAATTAGTGTGTAGTAAAATTCATCAAATCCATCGAGACTGAGTTGGGAGCGATGTCAATTTGCATTTGCAAGTATAGAAGCGGAGGCGGCTGTTAATGAGGTTACGATGGAAAGATGAAACTTCGAAGTAGTCAAGAACTTTGTCGACTAGGGCTCCACTAGCTATTACCTCGCAAAATGAGTTCATTGCAGAAATCAAACGAATAATCACTCTTGCCAATCGCGTTTTTCAGGCTAAGAAGGCATTTGAGTAGCAAAGCTCTTTCTCACAGAACAAAAGACCTTATACAAGACCCTAATTATCCCGGTACTACTGCATTGGGCAGAAGCACAGACCTCGTCAAAAATGGATGAGAATCTGCCTGGGTGCTTTGAAAGGGTGCTCAGTGTATGAACGGGGTATGGAGGAGAAGAGGCAACAACAGTCGTAGGCTTTACAACAACGTCAACCTGGTCATAAAGCTGGGATACGTAGAGTACAGAGACCGACACACCAGCACGAAGTCTTCTAATCTACCCCTGATGGTCTGCGCAGCAGAGGAAGTTCCCACCTTAGGAGCCGTAAGTAGAGACCGAGCTAAACCAACTTGGTATGCCTTACTAAAGGCAGGAAGGTAAGGAATGAGCTGGGTGGAAGGGCTTTTTTGTTGAACACGTTGTACATCCTAGACTGTAAGCGCTATCTTAAGTAAAATAAGGAAAGTTAAATAGTTAAATGGTATTCGTATACACAAACTTAAATTTTTAAACTCAAGAAACAGCATACTTTTTCAAATTCAACTCTGGTAGCTTAGCTCAGTAGTTAGAGAATGGAATGGGCGAATGGATTAGCTTTTTTCAAGTAGATTTGGAAAAATATATTAGATAATAGATATTACATTGTCGGACCCGGCGATGTTGATAGATCTGATACTCTGGGAAATTCCTAATTGGACTTTCTATGCAGTACAGCACTTTGTTTGAATCGAATATTTTACCAGTGCTTGGTTTTGTATTTGTTTGTTTACTGTTTAGTTTTTGGGAATCTTAATGTTTGGACTGACACATGTGCTTCTTTTTACCTTTACATGTGCATTGAGGAGTTGACTCGAAATAAGTTGGTCTAGGTATTTTGTTCGTCTCTGCCTCTAGTGCCTGATGACATTTGGATTTTTAAGGCTGCGTTCGGGGGGCAAGGCAAACCTATCCGGATAGGTTTGTGTTGTTGTAATGCCAGGAAAATTCAGCTGATGAACCAAACAGCTGTTGTCAAAAACAAATCTAAAGCTATTAAAATTTTCGGGATACTAAACTATCCGATGCGCAATTTTAGGAACAGCTGATTACAGCGGACTATTGGTTTTCGGGTATCGCTCGAGTAGTTGTTTTTTGTTCTAATATTTTGATGTTTGTTTTTGTCTTTTAAACATAAAAATACCTATACAAATTGTTGCAAAAATAAACAAAATGAAGATATCTGTCAATTGGAAGAACACAACATACGTTTTTGAAGACACAGCAGAGATCTGGGAAAAAATAATTTTTGGTATGTACTTAATAAAACTTTTGTCAGCTGTTTTGATTTTTGATATTCGGTTCGTTCGAAAACAATAAACATATCAGATACTAAAGTACCTCAGATAGCCTGAATACCCCCAATACAATGAAGCATGTTTTTATTCATTGTTCCTCGTGTTTACAGAAAAAATCCTTTGTCCCCTTTCACACGAAGATACTAGTTGCTGGTGATTTTTTTGACGTTTTCTTTAAATCTCCTTAACAATCTCTTGTACCTTGCACACGCAGATACAAAGTTGGAGGAGACTTGCTGTATTTTCCTTTTAAACTACCTTGGTTGAACGCACACAAACGTAGTGTGAAGAGAAACGTCAAAAAAGTCTCCTGAATTTGTTGACCGGGGAGATTTCGTTTACCCCTCTTTCTTCCTGCCCTTCTCGCCTATGAACTAATTGTTGCCGGCAACTCAGTTGCCCTGTGTGAAAGGGGACTTTCATTTCAATATACCGATCCCCTTTAAATTTGTGCTAAGAAACCCTGGGTTGAGGAGTTAAGCCAGGCGTGCACATGTAACTAAACAGTTTGGTTTGGGTCGACTCGACTCCACTCCTGAAGTGGAGTCGAGTCGGTTAAAGCTTATTTCAACTCAATGCAGGTATACAAAAGGTAGGTAAGCTTGAAGCTCGCTTAAACACCACATGGAAACGTTGTAATCAAGAGTGACAACAGACAAGCTATCCACGATGTCAAAATAGTTTTGCCTTTACCAAATTTTCCAAAAAATTAAATTAAACCATAGAAGTAGAACAAAACCAAACAAAACTATAACTCCAATCACCTTAATTACTAGAAATAAATTTCTTAGCAGGTATGTCATATGTGCGGTCTAGAAAAGCTACAGTTTTGAATCTTGTTGATCAGCGGACAAAGTGCAACGCCAGGCCAATGTAAATATTCTTTTAAATCTATTCAAAGAGAGCCAAGCCATTCTCCATTCTATAACTGAGCTTTCAGAGATAGCAAACAATAGTTTGCTATCGCATGCTCCTTTTTGGTTCTTTTGTATCTACCGGCTGTTGAGTTTAAAAATTAAAATTTTTCTATATGCATCACATTTTAACTATCTTACTTTACCTTATTTTACTTAAGATACCGCTTATAGTCGAGGATGGACTACGGCCACAACCAACAAGCCCTTACACCCAGCTCGGTTCTTGCTAGCTAACTTCAGATGCACACCAATTTGGTTGAGCTAATTGTGTTTTCCTCCTAAGGTGGGCTTTTCCTCTGTTGCGCATCCCATCAGTGGTAGACTCGAAGACTTCGAGCTATAACTATACGTATCCCAGGCGCTGTAATTTCAACTTTATGACTAGGTTGACGTTACTGAAAATCCTGACGAGTTCGTAGTTGACTTCTCCTCCATACTCCGTTCATACACTAAACGGAAAATCACCCGAAGAACCTTCCTTTCAAAGCACCCATGAAGATTATCAATCATTTCTTACAAGGTCCATGCCTCTGCCCAGCATAACCGGGATGATTAGGGTTTTGTATAAGGTCTTTTGTTTTGTGAGAAAGAGCTTTGCTACTCAAATTCCTTCTTAGCCTGAAGAACGCGATGGCAGGAGTGATTATTCGTTTGATCTCTGGGATGAAGTCATTTTGCGAGGTAATAGTAGAGCCCTAGTAGACATTCATCGTGACATTGTGCCCGAGTAGACGATGCACATAGGGGTATTTCATCGATTTAGGCGGACAAAATAAGAAAAACCACATAAGTCGTATCGTAAAAACTAAACATTAAAATAAAATCAGAAAAGTCAATAAGCATTATCCATTATTTCTAGCCTGATTGTCTTTTTTATCAACTTTTTGTATTTTTGCATCTATGAATTCGATTTAATCGCAATGACTGGGTTGCTGCTTTGTTCCCTTTTATTATCGTTCCGTGTTTTGTGCATTTTTTTTTTGTTTATTTGCTTCTGAATCTGAATCTCTGTCCACTCAATTATTCGATCATCCACTCATTTTCTATTCCTCCTTTCATTCCACGACGGCCAATGTGTAGTGTGTTTGTTTTTTCCTTCTTCTTAAGCGAACTAAAATGTTACATACATACATGCATACTTTGAGTACATATTTTGAGAGGAAAATGGGCATTCAGTAGAAAGAAGCATGAAAAAAAGGTTAACTGAAAGCTGCTAAAGTTTATGAAAATGAAAAATTACTGATTTCAACTGAGTGGAGTAAGGAATAAAATACAGTGCAAGCTCCCTTAGCCGGACAGTGACGGTTGCAACACTTTTGTCCGTCTAAGGGAGTTGTCCGTCCAAGGGAAAAAATAAAAAAACAGTTATAAAAGGAAATGGATAGTATAGGTATAGTGGCATCATGAAAAATTTTTGCACTTCAAGCCTTCATGACTAAGTTGAAGAGCGCAAAATGAAAAGGACTAATTATTTTTCCTTGTTGTGAGAGAAATAAAAAGTTGTTCTAAGCGTCAAATTGAAAAAAAAAAAAATATTTTTATACAATTAAAGCCGTTTCATATACACAACATTTTGCTCCGTGTGCGATTGAGGCAAAAGCTACTTAGGGGTTAGTCTGGTTCAAAATTGAGAGTGTGAGATGGCCCATTAAGCATTTGATATACTTTTACCTACTCATATTTATAAGTGTATTAAAAGCTTGCGAAGCAACGCGAGCACGGGTCGGCTAGTTTAAAATAAAATTGGTATGAAATATTAAAACAGAGGTTAGTAACGATCAATTTGAAGTTTTATGTCGAAGTTATTTTATGAATCTCTATAAAAGTCCCTTTCACAGAACCGTTCGCGGATTTCTGACATTTTTATCCGGAACACAACTTTGCAAAAAAAATATTTTGAATTTTTTAAATACATATGTAGGTATGTATTGTATATTTTTTCGAAAACTAATCGCCAAGATTATTGAAAAACATAATATTCGTTCGATATCAGAGTCATTGCTAAAGGACCTGAGCTCTGAGTGGAACTCTGACTCAGTTTTACATGCAAAGAATTGACATCGGTGCCAACACCTCAATCTCGATGGCTTTGATAAATTTATTACCCACCATTTTCTACGAATTTGAGTCCAAAGCTCTTTCAAAATCAAATTAATACAAAATTGTAATAAAATTCGTAAAAATACACAGTTTTTTGGCAAATACAGCCCTAAACCTCAGTTAATCTGCCGAAATCGGTGAATTAAAAGTCCTAAACCACGGGTTAAATATTGAACCACGTTTGTAGAACTGGCCCTTATTCTCGTGCAAGAATTCCGGGTCATTCCTATCTGACCAATTTATTTATGTACCTAAGATACCTATAGTCCTATAGCTTCTATTAACAAAAATTATTAATTTTTTTTATTTTGCTATAGTCTGATGATGAGATTATAAAGTCTCGAAAATGTATTAATTATTTGAAAACTATTCCAGTAGTAGATATATGTATGTATACAATTATTTAGCTATGTTTTTATTAAATAAAAAAAAAAACAAATACCTGTGAAATCTTTTTATTTAACGGAATAATACATCAACACAAAAATTTTGGAAACAATATTTGAAATTGTTCATTTTTTTTAATTCTATATTTTTATGAGGTAACAATTTAAAAAAAAAAATAACCAATGATAACCATACATTTATATTTGTTTCTTTTTAAGCAGACAAAAATAATGATGAAAGATCCAGAATCAGATGAAATACCAATGGCCACGGAACAATTACTTAAATTGAAGAATAAAGTCATTCATTCCCTAAAAAAAATTAATACCGAAGATAAAAAGAAATTCCGCGATAGTCTGGTTGACGCAATTTTTAATTGTGACAATGGAACGGAACTGAGCGTTATATTCAAGATGTACCTCATAGAGGAAAAGCAACTTCTATCTGTTTATACTTGTTTTCATAAATGCTTGCAGGAAGAGTTGACCACAATTGGACCGTACAACATTGAGCCGTATGAATCGGTTAAAAACGGATTGTCTTTGGAAAGTGAGTAAAACACCTTTGGCTAAGATACATTTTATTTTAATATTTAAAAATCACTAAACAAATTGTGACTTTGAGGGTTCCTCTAAAAACATTTATTCATTTCTTCCTTTGAGTAATGTTTTTCAAATTATATGTTTATAATCAGAGGCGTAGTAGCCGTGGCGTGATGGTTAGTGCGATGGACTGTCATGCCGGAGTTCTAAGGTTCGATCCCCAGCCTCGCCACCTATTTATTTAAAAAAGAAAAAACGGAATTGACAAATCCTCCAAGAGTATCTCCTGTCACAGAAAAGTGCCGCTCATTAGCCGTTCGGATTCGGCAATAAACTGTAGGTCCCCTACATTCCTGCAGACACGCACACAGAAATGGTTGAGAGTTGTAAGTCACTAGGCCCTAGTTCTTCATGAGCTGTTGTGCCATCAAATTTATTTATTTATATTTAATCAGAGGCTTTGGGGACGTGATGCATTCCACTTGAACTATTTTCAGAAAGTTGGTACTTTGGATGATGTTTTTTTCTTTTTTAAAGCAGTGAATTGCTTGGAGCTTCATGTATACATATTTTTTCTCAGAGTAATTCATTTCGTGTGCTCTCGTCTCGAAGTAAAGTATACAACTTGTTTTTTTTTTTTCTCGGTTCAATTCTACCCACATGCGCAGGTCAAATAACTTGTCGGTGATAAAAATTTTATCACGTGAAGAGATTATGACTTTTGGTTTTACTTTTTCAGGCATCCAGAATCGAATTTCATGTGAAGGTGTGAAAAAATTTATCACTTCACAGCTTCACAGAACGAGAATTGACCCCTGGTTCTCTAGGTAGTAACTACGTACGTTCAGGTTTTAATAGGATTTTCAATAGACTATCCTAGTATTTTAAGTGATTAGGAAAATAATTTTATATTTTAATTTCTAGGTTTATAATAAAATATTATAAAGTAAATAAAACTCATGTGCTTTTTAGAATTGTATGTTGTGCCCAGCACTGTATTAGCACTCATCACAGAATCATATTTCACAGTGCTTTTTAAACTCACATAAGAAAGTGTTAGAATGTTAACAACTTTATTTTGGATGTCCTTAGTGTTTTCTGCCTGATTATGCAAAAATGTCGGTCAGCCGCGTTGTCGATTTTAAGCGACATCTTTATTTTGAACTGCAGCCCACTCATAAAGTTCAAATTGTTGAGAATTATAATGGTCACATACACAATCACCCTTAATACGGTAAGCGTTTTAGGAAAACGGCAGTAAAACGCCTCGACTCTAGAAGCATCAATCGGTGTTTAACTAAAACTAAAAAACTTCAGCGTTCTCTCCACGTTTACCCCTCTCACGATTAAGACAATAGTCATTTTAATAAAATGCCAACTATCGTTTTTAGAGCCATGGCGTTTTTCTAGCGTTTTCGTAAAACGCCTTACGGAATAAGGGTGAATAATATTATTTACTTAGTAGTAAATAGTATTTGGTAGCACAGTGCGTAGTGCACTTGGCCCGGAGACGCTTGGTCTCGGTTCAAGTCTCAGTGAGGCAAACAGTTTTTCAAATAAAATTGATTGTACGTAGACTAAGCACCACTAAAGGAGTCTGACGATGAAAATAAGCATTTATCTTAACAGTATTTAACTTAGTCAATTAAAAACCTTTAAAAATAATAAAATAAGATAAAATAAAATAAAACAAGATAAAATAAAATTTAAATTAAATTAAATGGTTGAAATGATTTTTAAACTCGATCTTTAATCCGCGTTCTTTAGACCAGACAATTTAACATTACGTATGTACATAATATTCAATAAAAAAAAAACACATCAAACTTGTAAGACTGATTAAAATTAATTGAAAAGACATTTAAAAGCTACGTTATATTAATAATTTGACATTATTTTTTAACATGTTTTTATATATGTACATATTTTGTCGCTTGCCTCTGTCTTTTGTATTTTGAGTTAACATCCGAGTTTAATTACTTTAACTGCTCCCTGAAAGTCTGTTTAAATTAAATCGAATTAAACTTGACAATGTTGAAAACGAATGGTATAACAAGTGAATATTATGAGCTTGGATGGGCATCTGGATTTGACTTAATTTAAATCCAGGTGTAAATTTAAAACCGAATTTAACAGCCATATTATTCGGTGACTTAAATCCGGTTTAAAATGTACGTCTGGGTTTAAAGTAACTTAAACCCAAATGTCAAACCCAAGCTCATCATATTCACTCGTTATACCCGGAAATAAAAATTAGGTTAAACTTTGTCAAGTTTAAATCGATTTAATTTAAACAGACTTCCAGAGAGCAGTTAAAGAAATTGAGCTCGGGTGTAAAATCAAAATTATCAAAAGCAAGCGACTAAAAAGTAGTAATATAATTACAAATGCCAAATTATTGATATTACGCAGCTTTTAAGTGAGTTTTCAATTAAGTTTAAACAGTTTAACATGCGTTTTACTCATTTTTATTTTATCTTTTTTTTTAGTGAATATTACGGACGTAGTGTAAATTGTCGGCTTTAAAAAATGCGGATTAAATTGACGGGTACAAAATTCATTTAAACCCAAATTATACCTCAAGTGAATAATATGGCTGTAAGTGTTTGAATAATATGGCTGTAGCTATTGACATATGTATGTTTTTTTGTTTTTCAGAAAATCACATTGATTTGCACATTTATTGTTCAAACTCAAAATCTGACCCAAACATCGCCTATAACTTAGAAAAAGTTCTCAACAACGCCAAACTTTTTTCAAAAGTTGAACTTTTTGAAAACTATCCAATCATTTCATGTGTTCACATCGACTCTGGATACATTGTAAACATTGATATTTCGGAGCCATATGACCTACACAATAGTGAATTAATTAACAAAATTAAGCAGGCGGATAACAGGATTAATGAACTAATGCTGTTTCTAATGATCTGGTTTAAAAACCTGCACATTTACTCGTCTAAATGCATGACCAAGTACTGCCTCATGACGCTGATTGTATTCTATCTGCAAAACACTAATCCACCCGTCCTGGCATCTATTAAGACTATCCAACAAACTGCACAAACAAATATAATAAACAGCATTCAATATGGACTAAGTTCATGCATTCCTATAAACCTCACTCAAAACGTTCATCAGATGATAAAAGGATTCTTTGAATTCTATAACTTCTTGGATTTTGAAAATGTTATCATTGCGCCATATCTAGGAAAAGTAATCAAGAAGGAGGACTTCAAAAACAAAGTTTTTAAGTATCCCGAATATGAGGTACAAATGGGAGTGTTAGCCGCGTCCTCAGGTAAACCTGCAGAGGAGCTCGAAATACACTACCCAGTATGTGTCCAGGACATGTTTTTTCTCAACAGAAACATCGCCAATAGAAACATTGAAATATCCTTTGCGGAATCGAATTTCGAATACCTAAAAAAATGCATCAGTATGGCTCACAAGAAGTGTTGCGACCCAAAAGTATCTATTAAAAACCTGTACAAATCATTACTTGTCAATATTATCGAAGAACTTGACCAGGAGTTCATCGCCGAATATCAATTGACTTTTGACATAATTCCAAAAGATAATGAAATAAAATCACTAGCCGAATTCGGAGATCAGCCTTTAAATATCAGAAAGTTATGGACCAAAGCATATATTGCAGCCATTCCACAAATAATCTCAGCAGTTTATAAAATTGATATTAAACTACTGCCGCCAAACGGGAATTGTGAATTCAAAAAAATTGACGAAACCGAAGAATTGCCAGTGCCTTTTGAATGGTCAATTTGCTCGTCGGTTGATTTGTGGACAAAGCGCGAGATGGAACGAAGTAATGCGAAATTTATAGAACATGAACTTGAACAAACGGAAAAGCTCTTTGCCGAAAGAAGACTTAATTCGAACTTTGCGATAAAATTTAAGGGATTCATTAAAATAACAATAAATAAGAATTTCAATTCACTGCAGGTTGCAGCTAGCAGTAATGGGATATTGGATAGAAATAATGACTTGCGTAAGTTTTTCGGATCATTCAAATGGTTTATGCGGAAATACAATCTTCGACATAGAATCCAACAACTAAAAAGTGAGCTACAGCGGACAAACCTTTAGTACACGTTTCAAATTATCAAAATTTTAATTTTAAGTTTAAATGAATAATAATCACACCAAAAAAAAAAAAAAAAAAACAATAAATCTATTGTATTTTTGTTTTTTTTCAAAAATTCAATGAAATTGACGGAATAAAGAATGGTCAAATCTAATAAACTGACATTATTTTTATTTTTGACATTGTATTATTCATAATAATACAATAAATAATAATAAAAAAATCTTTTTTAATTTTAAACAATTTTGTTAGGCTTATGTATTAAAATAAAATAAATCCCACTTAGGATTACAAAATTTGAAAATAAATTATAAAAAGAAAAACGTTTATAGTGGATTGAGTCAGAAAAATTTATTGAAGTTGCATGTTTTGACGGGCAAATATTATTGTTTCGTATGTTTTTGTGTACATCTCTACAATAAAAAAAAAAAAAATTCGTGGTGGTAGGGGTTAGGAAAAAACCGCTATATTGAAACAGCTGATCATTTTGTTTTCATGTAATAACTCGAATGGATTTTATTTTGGAACAATATGACCAATGAAAATCTTTTAGAGAATTAAAATACCTATAAAATGAGGTATTAACGATCTCTGGGACTTTTTTGATCTTTAAGTTATAGCTTGTCAAAATTCACCTCTATCTAATGTGGTTGAATGAAATTTTTAGCTTTAAGACAACTCTCCTGCCACTCCTGTGGCATTTACTCCACCCAAACCTATGACAACTTTGTAAAAAGTGGTTGGTGAAATATATTTTTTGAAGATTATTTTTCAAAATTGTAAAATTTTTCATCAATATTTGCATTTTAAAAATCTAAAATCACATTGCTGACGGATTCAAACACCGCTCTAGTTCGAAATATTTTACCGTCTATGTATGATCAATTGAACTTGATACAAGGGGTATTCATGTACACGTCGGAAAACTATCTTAAACGTCGGAATTCTCATACAACTTTCCGAAGCTTAAGATGTTTAAGAGATGTTTAAAACGTTTACATTACAGAAAGTATGAAGAGAATAGAAAATTTTTCACTGAACAGCAAAAACTTGTTCTTTTTCTGTTCTAAACTGTTCCGAACAACCTCACTGAACATACCTATAAATTTATAGGACTATAAATATTGAATTTACATTACCTTTTGATAAATCATAAAGGATATATTTCTGAAAAACTCATTTTGAAAAGTAGTTAGTAAGCTATTTTCCCCATTTTTGACATATGTAATTACTAAGCAAAATATTAATAGATATACATATGTATGTATGTACTTATGTATATATTTATTTAATTTGTATCAATGATTTTTAGAGACAGTTTTAAGCCGGATCCACACATGTCTCGTGTGGTGTGTTGTTGAGTGTTGTGGACTGAGTACACTAATCAAGCGTGCTGTCTTACAAACTGAAATTTTTTTATTTTTTATTATTCTGTTTAAAAGAGCATTGTTTTCTCTACCACGCACACTAAAAAAGATGTCTGCGCCAAAGCGTGGTATGGCGCAATCATAACAAAATGGATTTCGACACAACACATCACGCGAGACAAATATGGCTCTACGAATATGAAATACATTGGAGCGATAGCGACACACGACTCCACAACACACCACACGAGGTAGATGTGGTTCCGGCTTTATACTTTTCAAAGATACACCTTTCGAACGAACGAATAAATCTTCTTACATATATAATATTTTATATAATTAAAAAACCTAAATGCCACTTTTATCACTAAAGCAGAGATTATAAGCAATAAATCTGCCGAGTAACGATTCCCGCCAAAAAAAAAAAAAACATATTAAATGTTCGTCTGCAGATGCCTTTCAAGGACATGAATTCTATCCGTAAGGTTCTAACTATCCATAAACAACGATATCGCTCGAGAAACGAAGAGAAATAGCAGACATTCTATTCATTCACCGTCTCCTTTCTGGTTCTGTCGACTGCCAAACTCTTTACAATTCTATCTTTTTCAACACTAATCCCCGAAATTTAAGAAACCCTCGCCTCTTCTACTTGCCTACCCACCGCACCTCATATGGATCCAACGAGCCTTTAACTCGAATGTTGCGAAATGTTAATTTGAACGCAAACTGTTTCGACTTTAACCTAAGCAATTCCAGTCTTAAACTCCGTTTACTCAATCCTACCCCCAATACATCCCTATCTTAGCTATAAGCTTCTTAATTTTTAAGTAAGATTAAGTCCTTAGTTTTAAGTTGTATGTTTGTAGCTTGCATTAAGCCGAATAAATGGGGGTTTGTCCCCCACATAAATTAAAATTAAATTAAATTAAATTAAAAATTTGCTCAGCTGTTTTTTGTTGAAAATCGAATCATCGGCATTATTGCCCTACATAATGTGCAGTGAACCGAAATTAGTTATAATTATGGTACTGAAACCCTTAAGGTCAACGGCAAACTCCGATGTATTTTTTGTTTTAATGTAGAGCTTCTCCGTTTCTGCAAGTTTTGTTTCAATAAACCAGTGACTTCACTTACACAGTTCACCCAACAAAGATGTGTCACTTATCAAGGAAAACAATAATTTTTCTTTGTGCCAAACAAATTTTATTTGAACGCTGTAGTTATAGAGTTAGATTACATAGTTTTTTAGGTATAAAAATTACATCATTTATGGCCATTAAAAGCAAATGAAAACAAGAAAAAAATGTTTTAGAAATTGATTTTGATTTTGTCTGAACTTTAAATTAAATTCAATACATAATTCGGAAATATTTTAAACAAACATACATACATTTAAATATTAATGAATCTTCACTTTGAATTTTAAATATTTATACATATTAATTGTAAATCTTTATTTTTTTTTTCATTTAATTGATACCATAAGCAACATAGCCTTGAGCCCACAAAGTGAGAAAAACTCATATATTTTTCAAACAAACTGTTTCTGTGAATTAATGAACTGTACTCATGAACGAATGGGAGTGAAACATTTTGATACCTTAAAACTTTACATAAAACAGTCTTATGTCAGATAATATATTTATAAGAGTTTGTCGCTTATACATATACATATAAGTTTTACAAAATTTTGATAAAAAAAAATTATTCGCAAGCAGCAATCCTGAAAGTCAGGACCAAATTTAATTTTCTAAAAATGTATTTTTATAACAAAATAAATAAAGGTACTATAAGTTGTAATTTCATGCAATGTAGTTAAGTACATTATCTATCATGTACACTGGATTTCTTGAAAGCTTAGATACATAATGGATCGCTTCCATTGTCAACGCGCCTCAACTGTATGGATGGCGTCATTTTCCCAAAACTCATATTAAATAAAAATTACGAGTGCTCCGGTTGGAGGTGTCTAAAATATTTATCACGAAAAAAGTTTCCTGTTACGATGGAATTCGTGATTGGACTGAATAGCGTGTTCAGTTGAGGATTTTTCGTTCCAGTCAAATAAAAGCAGAAACTTAGTAAACCAACGTTTTTTCCTTCTCTCCCAGCAAAAAGTGATTTGGGTTTTGAAAATATTGGAACAATTTTGAACTAATTCTGGAAAAATCAAAATCTCACTTTACATACTGTCCATTATAATCTCGTAAGTAAAAAAATTGTTAGTTTTACCATCTCAAGGAACCCTCTTCAAATAACAGCATAATGAATGGGGAAATGTTTAAAACTTTTGAATTTTTTAAGCCTCTAATCGAAGTTTTTGACTTTGTGTAAGATGCCCACAAACTTATTTTTTACTTTTGGGATAATGACATATTTAGTTATAAATGTAACCGTTAAGGCGGTTTCTATGTATTTTCTCAAAACTTTCATTGTAACAGAATAGATCAATTTTTTTGTTTTAAATTGTTCAGCAGATACATAATATCGCTGGCAAAAGCAAGCTTTTTAAAACAATAGAAATTTTTCAAAATGGCAGACTTTTTTTTTTTACAAAACGATGTTTTCGGAATTTGTTTTGATAAATAAAATCCTTAAACAAAACAAAACATTATTTTAATAAAGTTTTTAGATTCTGATTTAATAGTACGGGAGGCGACCGTTTTATTACCTATCTCATATGGATTTTGAAAAAAGGATACAAATCGATAACTTTATTCCAAAAATTATACATTAACAAAAACGCTGGTCGAACAAATTTTCGGTAAGAAAATGCACTTAAACAGTTCTAAATATACTTATTCCATAAGGGATTTCTATAAATGGGGTATTAAATGAATGCTAAGACTTCCCTCTATACAAATGTAAATCGAAACGAGTGCAGACTCACGTTAACAACCATCAAAAGTTTGTTCGACCACTGGATTTGAATGAACGGCACTTTTATTGTAATTAAAGCATAAGTACAATTACTTACAAGTACAATTACCTTTTATTTTAATAAGTAAAGTACAAGTACAATTCCAAGGTACCGGTACTTGTACTTGTAATTAAAATTATACAAAAAAGTTTAAAATCTTGTACTTATTACTTAACTGGTCAATTACTGTACTGAAATGCTTTTCAAATACCTTTAATTCCTTAAATACTTTTGTTTCCTTTTTAACTCCTCTAGAGCACTTCTTATTCCTACTTATTTTAATTTTTTCCAAATCTTAAATAAGAAGGAACTAGAAGAACTTAAGGAATTGAAAGTACTTGAGGAACTAATATTTGAACAGTATTTAAGTACAATAACTGAGAACCAAAGTACCAGTAGTGGTACTTGGAAATTTTAAGTACAATTACCATGGAATTGTACTTGTATTTTAAAAATTAATGTACAAGATAATTGTACTTAAGTCACAATATATTTATTTATTTTACATCTCTGCTTTTATCTATTATTAAGAAATACCCCATGGAATAGGTAGGTATATTCAGTCCGAAATGCAACTACTAAATTGCATTTTCTAACCGAAGCAATTATGAAAGGCTTGTCCGACAAGCGTTTTTGTTAACTTTTGGAATATAACTATCGATGTGTATAGTTCTGTTAAAATCCGTACGGTCGCTTCCCATACTATAACGGTATGTCTGCTTATCAACCTAAAAGATCTTAGCCAATGCTCTGAACACTTCTATTCGAAGTCTTACAAAAACAGTTTGAAAAACACGAAACGGTCAATAACGCTGCAAAGTTACAGGTACAGGTAATATTATTTTTTTCAAACTGATATTTTGAAGGTCGAAGGTTTTGCAATAAATATCAATATTCATATCTGTTACCTATCTAATTATCATGTGTACCTCCTTCACACGAATTTTTGAAACGCTTCATTAAGCCAACTTTTTACATGCAGATTCTACTAACAACAAGTTAACAGCAGACATTGGCTTAATGTTAAACATTTCAAATTATTGTGAACTGGAACTCAAAAAAGTGCGTCTAGTATTTACTCGGTAGAAAAATTATATTCAAAATGATATAATTTTTTGTAGTTATTTGGTTTGGTCTGAAAGCAAATAAGTTGCAGCAACTGGCGGTGGATATAAAAGGAAGCTAAGGGCCTTTCCACTCTAGCTTCTGTAATTGTTCTTCTGTACGAATATTTTACTGTCGCGAGAGCTTATTGGTATCTGCACAATTGAATTTAATTTTTATAAATTTACAGCATAGTTTTATCATCATCTAGAAAAAAGTCTTCATTTAGAAAATAACTACCAATCGCAAAGCCACACCGGGTTACACTCAAAGATTAAATATACGTATATTAAAAATTCTTAATAAATTACAAGTCTTAATTAGATATCTTATAACACACCTTCAGCCTTAGTTTGCAGGTTACTTTCTAGTTGATGGATTCTATGCTTAAGATTGAAATTCTGCATAGAACATTTAAGTGCTCCGAAAAACTTACGCAGAGGATTCTTTTTGCACAGTGTTTCATTACTGCTCGCTTCAATGTGCAGAGAATTGAAATTTTTAGTTATAGTTACAGTAATGAATCCCTTAAATTGAACTGCAAAATTTGATTTCTGTCTTCTTTCGGCGTGAAGCTTTTCAGTTTGTGCAAGTTGATATTCCATAAATGTCACATTACTTCGTGGCATCTGACGCCCTGTCCACAAATCCACCGAGGAGCATATTGACCATTTGCAAGGCAATGGCAGTTCTTCGGTTTCGTCAATTTTTTTGAATTTAGAATTTTCCGTCGGCGACAGTAGTGTCATGTCAACTTTATAAACTTCAGTTATTATTTTTTCAATAGCTGTAATGTATTCTTTGGCCCATAACTTCTTGAGGTTAAGTGGTTGATCTGCAAATTTGGCTAGAGATTTGAGTTCATTTTTTCTTGGAATTATGTCAAATGTCAGTGGATCTCCAACAGTAAGTGGTATTGATTCAAATACAGGGAACATCTGCCCAAGTTCCTCAACAATATTGACGAGCAATGATTTGTACAGGTTTTTGGGAGATATTTTTGGCTCACAACACTTCTTGTGAGCCATGGTGATACATTTTTTTAAATATTGTACATTGGTCTCGGATAGACCTTTAGCGATGTTTATGTTGAGACAGAACATGTCCTGGACACATACTGGGCAGTCTGTTTTGAGCTCTTCTGCGGGTTCACCCGACGGTGCGGTTAACATGCGCATCTGTGCATCATATTCCGGATACTTAAACACTTTCTTTTGGAAATCGGCCTTCTTGATCACTTTTCCTAGATACGGCGCAATAATTATTTTTTCAAAATCCAAGGAGCTATAGAATTCGAAAAATCCTTTTATTAGCTGATGAATGTTTTGACTAGAGTCCATTGGTATGCATCGTGCATTTAGACCAAAATTAATACCATTTATAATCCTTTTTTGTGCATTTCGTTGGAGAATCTTAATAGAAGCTAGAACGGGTGGATTACTGTTTTGCAGATAGAATATAATCAGAGTCATAAGGCAATAGTTGGTCATGTTGAAAGCGCCGTAAATGTGCATGTTTTTGAACCAGATCTTTAGAAACAACATTAGTTCATAAATCCTGTTATCCGCCTGATTAACTTCGTTAATGAATTCACTGTTATGAATACCATACGGCTCGGAGGTGTTAATGTCAAGGTTAAATCCAGTGGCAAGATGAACACATTTAATGATCGGTACTCTTGCCTTTCGAATGGGTACAATGTCTGAAAATTGTTTGCTGCGATAGAGCATTTTTGTGATTATCTTATAGGTGATGTTAGGGTCAGCTTGTGAGTTGGAACAAGTTATGTGTAAATCGATGTCACTTGCTGAAAGAAAGATTTAAAATTAACAGAAACATGTTATGTGAGATTTGTGTTTTTTTATATTTAAAAAAAAAAATATTTATGACTTCAAGACTATAAGAAGGAAATGCTAGCAACTTAACCCAAAAAAAACGTATTTTGAGAATTTTATTCTGGATGTAAATATAAATAAACTAGCATCTCCAAGATGGCATAACTACATATTTCTTAAATTTTGAAGTAACTGTGGCATGATGGTGGTTAGTGCGTAGGAATGTCATACTAGTGGTCTAGGTTCGATTCCCAGCCTCGTGCACTTAATATATTAATAATAATAATAAAGAAAACTGTCTCTTGTGAGGAACTGACAAAAACCTCCAAGAGTGTCATTTCAATTTATTTTGTTTAAACTTAAGAAGTTACATGTTTTCACTCAAAGAAAGTGTATCACAAAATAACCTGTCAATAGTGTTGATATTTTGTGGGTTGATTTTTATATTATTTCTTTTGAAGTCATTGGAAATGAAAAAAAAACCTCGGAAATTATTTTTCTCAGTAGCATTGAGACATGAAATGATATTCCAGAAACCACGTATAAAGTTTTTCAAAAGAGAGTAAAAAAACTAATTTAAAATAAAAAAAGGAAAAAAAGCGTCTTCACTATGACAAAAAATTATTGATATTCATCGCGAACATTTCCGAGCCATCTACGACAAAATGTAAATAACAACATGCCATCGGTACCCAACTTAAAAATTTAGGGAGTACGTAAAATAAATGCGTAAACCTACTAGTCTTCCTACATAGCTTTATTTTGCCTATTGTGAGTTTGACCCGAAAATGTAGTATTCGGGCGAGTCAAAAAATAGGCAGAGAAATGTAAAATACTGTTTGGACGAAACTCACAATGGCTTTTAAAACTCTAGGCAAACAAACAGAAATAATTTTAAGGTGAAATATTATTCGGGTGAAACTCATCAGAAACTATTTTTATATCGCTAAGTTTGTAGTTTTGTTCAAAATCTTCACTTCTGTTATATGATACTGTATTCAAAATTTGTTTTTGTCGTTTTGACTAACCGCCTTCAAGTTAATCGTTTAACTTAAATAAGTTTAAAATTCAATCTGAATATTTGTTGCTTGAACATTTTTCTTTACGATCAAATCATTTAAGTAGAGACGGTCGCAAAGAGGTCCGTTAAATTATTAAAAAAATGGAAATGATGCTTTCTTCATTTTCCAAAAGTCTAGAAACCTTTCATCTTTACAATCCGTTCAAAGAAAAGTCCTCATATTTAATAAATTAATGGGTTCTTTAAATGTAGGACATGTAGTTTTATGATACAGACCAATTTAAGAGTTGTCTCTTATACGAAAGTTTTTGGAAAATCAGTGGACTGAACAACTACGATTATTTAAATGTATTTAATATAACAATTTGCTTGTTAGCAGGTTTTGGTGAATATATAGAAGTCAAATAATTTGAATTATTGCGATGCTGAAATGCAGAGCGCCATAGAGCAGTTACTGATGTAATATTATCAGCAAAAACGCATCTTAAATTTTCTTTGATGCATGTTTTTTTTTTTTTGAAATTTGCGCATAATTTAATGCAGGTTTGCAATGATGAACGCGTTACACAAATGATACTGATTTAATGCAGTATTATTTCTGCAACGATGAGTTTATGAATGTATATTCTTCATCTAATTTTGATTTTAACATATCGGATTTAGCTTCAAGTACCACAAAACTATCAATAATCTTGCTAAAAAAGATGATAAATTAATTAAGAAAAAAGTAGACAAACTCCGTGGCTATATACTCACTTTTCAAGGCCAATCCATTTGCAATCGATCCATACGGCTCAATTTTGTACGGTCCGATTCTGTCCAATTCCTTTTGCAAGCTGCCATGAATGCGCGAATAAATACATAGGAGATGATCATCATCAATAAGGTACTTCTTGAATATAACACTTAATTCTTTTCCACTAGCACAGTCGGAAATAGCCTCGGCCAAATTTTGGCGGAATTTCTTTTCATCTTCGGCATTGATTGTCTTTAGGACCGCATTGACTCTTCTTTTAAGTTGATTGACTGGACTTTTCTTTGCATTTTTTGTCGCTGAATGAGTAAGCAGTTCGTGTTTGAGGACATCTTGAAGATTCTCGAATGGTTGATGGCAAATTTTACATTCAAGATTCTCTCTTTCAGTGTCCGTTAGGCTTGAGTTGTTGTCCGATTGTTCGCCGACCGTTGATTTTATTTTTGCTTTTGAATCTTGAATCATTATTTACGCCAGCTAAAATTGAATAAAACAAATAATAAATGGGTATAGGGGAATTGACTTCATGAACAATCTACATTTATGTATGTATCTCCTTTGCATGGGGCTAATTGGCTTCTTAAAAATCATGTCTTATTCTAATTAATACTAAATAAATGTTTTTGGCACAATATTTATGAATATAGGAGAATGTGGATATCTTTAAAAAGGAATATTTTGTCCGGTTTTTCTATCGACAACATTAGCGAAGAACTCTGGACTTATTACACCATCCAAGCCCGGACTCAATATCACATTGTTTTCCGAGCGGTAGAGCTCTATACCTTTGCTCATAGCAAGTTCGGTATTTAAATAAATCAAAACCTCACAATTGTGTCGAATTCCACTGACTCTCTCTGTCCCTGGTTTAAGTTTGTCCGACGCAGAGAAATGGATGTGATTGCGATTCATACGTTTCAATCCGAGTCTCTTAATTGCCGGTAGATTCTTATGGAAAGTTCCATGAACTACAATAGGAACGTCCGATGCATTGCGAACTTTTGTCAAATTCAACTCTGAAACCTCGGATATCGAATGTCCTTGGTTGGCTTTGATGAGTATTTTTGTGCTGCTAGGGCATGTAGTGACCGTGTATCGATTTTTCGAGTCCGCTTCCACTATTCGCATTATATCCTCGGCTGTATAGCGATTGCTTAAATTCCGATGCGACAAAACAGCATCTAGAGGTATGAATCCATTAGACGCTATGGGAAGGCCCTCTTTAATGGCACCATGTCGTAGGAGCCAGGAAAGATTTTTACTGAGCTCCGTGTCGAAATTGCGCGGGTAACTCATTTTTTCTGGAATACACACTCAGCACACACAGAAATTCTATTTATCTAGTTGTATACGGAGATTGGATTTTGTGTTAAGGCGTCGAGAAGCTTACCTTTTGAGAATTTTGAATAAAGTTATTGAAATTGCAGAATTTATGAACATACGCGCAGAATATAGATAAATTATCTAGATTGTATGGGGATCGAAAGATCGAGTTAACTGCAGTTTGATTGTATACCCAACTTGAGAGCATGAATTGGAGTTGAGTTGAGTAGTTGCTAAATGGCCGCGTTCAACTGAAAATTTTAAGAACTATTCACATGAGAGCGACTAACGATCGACGAATGAACAAATGTAATTTAAAACAAGAAACCTAAATTCTTCACAAATACTGAACAAAATCGTAGGAATATAGTTTATTATAATGTTTAGATACTTAAAGTCTGCTTTTTAATTGCTAAAACAAGATAAATTGGAGAAAACAAATAAGTCGTCGCGAATTCCAATTTGATTGTTACGAATTGTCAAACTCTATTCGCGTTCCACATACGATCCACACTTCAACGAACAAATTGTTCGCGCGCGACTAACCTCCAAATCACTTTTGTTTATGTTTTCTTGGTGGTGATTCGCGACGAATAAAAGAAGCCATGTGAAAGAAATGTCAAAATGGACGAATATTCGTTCATTCGTTGGTCGTTGGTCGCTCTCATGTGAATAGTCCTTTAACACCCCGCCTCCACAGGAGATAATTCATCTCAGAATGTTCATCTTGACATGAAATGTCTTGTGGAGTCGCGATATTTATTCTTATACTACATTTTCATTAGAGCAAATGCGATAATTTCGTTGAAAATTTCCAAATTTGATTCGAAATCATCTCATTTCCCATACAAATTCACATTTCCAAATGAGGTAATTTCAACCAAATTTGCACGAAATTTGGTAGGAAATTACGTAAAAACTTCATGAACACACCCACATGGAATCCATTCAAAGTGGAACGCATTTAATATGACAGAATTCAATGCATAAAACAACAAAAACAAGTGGTTGACAGCCTGGACTGTCAAATGAAATTAGAAAATTTAGAATGAAAACACTTTTTAAGCCTTAACTACATAAGTCAAAAAAGTGAAAAAGTACAAAAGTGAAAATTTTCAAACTCATTTTGGGATAGTGTTTCTCACAGGAAAACTTATAAAAATGATGTAGAAAACTTAAATTTTGGTTTAAAAATACAGCCATATTTATTAGATTTTCTTAAAACGTTTCCTAGAGGCAATTTAGTTAAGTTCGCTTAAATGTTTAATTTGAATTTAAGCAACGTTGCTTAAATTCTCATCTATAATCAATTATGCATGGGTGCTTAACTAATCAATGGTTGTGTCACGTAACGTAAAAGAATTTGCGAATCTAGTACAATCAACACAAAATATTACTTCATTTTTTTTTTAGACAGCTGTTTCGTGACAGATTTAATAAATAAAAAAAAAAAATGGAAAACAAAAAACAACTTCGCCATACTAGCCAATAAGAGAAAAAGGTCAGAAAATTGGGACGTTACCGACAAGGTAACGTAAAACATTTCCAAATATATCATATTATGTGAATTAAAATATCCTAACGTATTTATTACATTTAAGTCATTTATAAATGAAATAAATTTGGGATCCATTTTTAAATTCAGATTTTAAGAAATATTACACACAAAACACAAATTCTCAATTACAAATATAAAAAAAAAATACTTCTCAAATGTCAAACTACACTTAAGATAGATTAATACTGCGTTTTCATTAGAGCTGAAATGAGGTAATTTGGCAAATTACAAAAAAAGTGTTCACATTTCAAATTTGCTAATTTTGTTTGAAGGCCCAGATTGTCAACCGCTTGTTTTTGTTATTTTTTACATTGAATTCTGTCATTTCGAATGGGTTCCACTTTGAATGGAATCCATCTGGGTGTGTTCATAAAAGTTTTACGTAATTTCCTACCGAATTTCGTGCAAATTTGGTTGAAATTACCTCATTTGGAAATTTGAATATTTGTATGGGAAATGAGATGATTTTGAATTGAATTTGGAATTTTTGAACGAAATCACCTCATTTGCTCTAATGAAAACGCAGTATTAAGCAACCTCTAAACGCGATGGATGGCGTTTAAGTTAAGAGACCTTTAAGCAACGTTGCTTAAATGTGAAAATTGATTATAGATACCGATTTCACGCTTAAGTGCTGTTTAAAGGCATTTTAAAGTTAAGAAGCCTTTAAGATTCTATTATAGATACGGCTGAAAATGTATATACTATTTTGCACAAAATAATTGTTGAACGAAAAGAAAATCTGAAATTACAGCCGAAATTCATTAGTCCCCTTTCACAGGGCAACTGAGTTGCCGGCAACAATTAGTTCATAGGCGAGAAGGGCAGGAAGAAAGAGGGGTAAACGAAATCTCCCCGGTCAACAAATTCAGGAGACTTTTTTGACGTTTCTCTTCACAATACATTTGTGTGCGTTCAACCAAGGTAGTTTAAAAGGAAAATACAGCAAGTCTCCTCCGACTTTGTATCTTCGTGTGAAAGGTACAAGAGATTGTTAAGGAGATTTAAAGAAAACGTCAAAAAAATCACCAGCAACTAGTATCTTCGTGTGAAAGGGGACTTTGCATTTTACTGCCATTTTATTATTTTATATAAACTTTGACAGAACGTTGGACTTTTGTGGTCTTATTAATTAGATTTTTGGCTGTTTAAACTATGTCTAAGTATTTTGAAGCAGTCGGAAATATGCTTTTAATAAAAAAAAATATTGTTTTTCTCTAGGTTTAGACAATAGATTACGTTGTCTAAAGCAATATAAAAAGATAGATTACTTTAGCAAAAATTAGAAAGGTTTTTTAAAAACTTGGACGGCTGTCTAAAGTTAGACAGTGTTTATTAATAAGACCATTGGTTTTTTTTTATAGACTGGGAGCCTCATGAGCAATTTTGATAGTCCCTTCTTGCAAATGAGGCAACTGAGTTTCCAGCAACAATCAGTTCATAGGCGAGAAGGACAGGAAGAAATGGGGATAGACAAAATCTTTTTCCTCTTCACACTACATATGTGTGCGTTCAACCAAGGTACTTTTTAGCTATGGTTTTTGACATCGAAAGGTATAAATTTGTGAAAATTTGCAAGAAATTTCACGTTACTATCAGAGTGGTAGTTAAAGTGTGAACAGGAATGCAGGGGCAGGGAACCACATATTTTAAGATTACCCTTAAGCCTAGTACGCTGCTGATGCGGAACGAAATTTTTAGTTGGTCTCCAACATGACAACGAAAACCACAATCAGAAATTACCCCTTGAAAGTGAAACCGTTTGCAAAAACAAAGACAAATGCATAAAATTCACAGAAAGCCATGTTGTGATGAAAGAAACAACAAATACAAACACGAAAAGAGACCAAATATAATTTTTCCGCACACAAATAATGGTACCTACAGGCAATCAATTCTGTGCGAAAAAAGAGGAGAGATCTCTCCAAATACTCAGCAACAATTATCAATTTCGCTCATCGAACAGCGTACCGCAGAACGAAATTTTTCGTTTGTGATTTCGTTGCGTCATTTTTCTATGGGAGTTTTCGTTTCGCATCAGCTCAAGAGCGGCTTTAAGTGAAAACATTCAAAGAAAAAGAAATAATTCATGGCACTACTTTAGTTTTTTTTGTTGTTGTTTGGTTTGACGTTTTGTTTTGTTTATTTTATTTGTTCTGCCATGATAAGAAAAACACAAAACATAATGGAAAATTTTGAATCGAAATTTGCAAATCTTTATAAATCCAACACTAGATCTGAAATACAAGAAAGTCGTCGCAACCAACTTCTCAAAGAGCAGAAACTCCATCGCTCACTTTTTCAAGATGAATCTAGAAACCTCCAAGAAATCGTTTCAAAAACCGGCAAAAATGAAGGCAAATCTAAATTCAAAGTGAGATCATTTAAAAAAAAGTATCAAATCGATGCCAAACTACAACTATCAGAGTGGATGAGAGAAAAACCAGAAAACATCAACGATTGGTTCTTGGTTCCTTGTCCTAAAGGTCAACGTTGCATGGTAATTGCATGTAATGGTTACACAGAAATGTATACCAAAGCTGGACGATTGATTGATAGCTTCCAATCTGTGTTGCCAGGCAATATCGGCTCAAAGAACGATGTCACAATTCTGGACTGTGTTTATGTCGATGAAAAATCAACGTTTTACATACTAGACGGACTAGCCTTCGGTAATCAAAATTTAATCAATTGTGAAGCGCAGTTCCGGTTCTTCTGGTTAAGTTCCAAGTTTGTGGAGAACAGCTACGATGAAATCAGCGAACGGAACCCTTATGCCTTCGAGTGCGTTAGGTTTTATGATTTCGAAAACACGACGAGTGTTTCAATAATTCTGCAACAATTCCCAATTTGGGAGAACAACTCACCCGAATTGGATGGCTTTCTGTTTTACCACAAAGAAGCAAGCTATACATTTGGAACTACTCCATTAGTTGGGTGGCTTTTTGCATTTATGGTACCAGAAGTCCTGGACTTCCCAGTTAACTCGGAGTATATGACACAAAAGCCAGAAGTTTACTTTGATTACGTTCGGTACATTATAGATTTTGACGAAGCCATGGCAAAGAAAAAATTTAAACATGGGAAAGTCGGAAAAATGGAAGAAGATGTGACAAACAGAGACGAAATTGAAGAAATCGAATTTGATAATGATGTATCCCTTAATGCACTATTAGATGCTGAGAAGAATTTAGAACTTGAAGGAGATGATACTGCTGACGATGCTTAAGATTTGATATTCAATTTTAAGTGATACTAATAAATAGATTAAAACTGTTTTACAGTAAAAGTTATCTTTAGTTTATTTCACTTTTCATCTGGTTTGTATTATCACAGAGTTGGGGAAAACATTTTCAACTAGAGAGATAATGTAATGTAAACATTTTAAGTGAAAAACTAACACCCCTATTTCGACTGTCAATATTTTAGTCAATATTAAATATTTTATTGATAAAAGTTTTACTTCTTTATATCTCCAAAAACCTTGGATTTACACTCAACTCCACATTGGAGAATAATTACAACCAAATTCAACTCAGTGCTTGGTTGTATTGCGCGTTGGCGTAAAAGTTGCTAGTAACATTCGTTGTTCATGCGAATAAAGGGGTCATAAATAATAGATCGCATCAAATCTGTCCCCTGGAAGTACATATATACGTTTTGCATAAAGCCATTTGAACTAGAAATTGTTTTCTTCGTCTAAATATGACCAACAGTTCTTGGTCTAAGCAAAACAACATTTCTTAAATTTTGCATAAATCATAAAAACTAATGTGCTTTGAAGGGTAGCCAACGAAAAGCCTTGCAATGTCTGCGAGATTAAAAATATTCAAGGTATTGCAGTACGAATTAGGAGTGGTGAAAATCTTAACTATGTTTGAAAATTATCAATAAAATAAGAAGACAAAGCTCGCTCAGGAACTCAACCGAAAATTTGAAGCCCAAGTCTAACAAAGGGAATGCAACCTCTTAGTGGAGTTAACGGTCGGTGGAAAGATGTAGTAGCGGTAGTGCCTGTTTACATTGTATTTTTGATGAAGCATATTTTCGTTCATCAAAATGTTCCTCGTGTTTACATTATAGAGAAAAAGTCCTTTCATTTCAATCTACCCATCCCTATCTCACATCCTTAACAACCATGTATCTCTCACTCACACAAAAAAAATTCTTCGTGCTCAATCCGAAAACATTTATTGAAACTGGCGCATCGGCGTAATTTGGGTGGAATTAACCCTTCTCTTTCTTACTCAAACAAAATCTACCCATCTCACTGGATGCACCGTTCGTCAAAAATACAATGTAAACAGGCACGTAAACTGAAATTCAGGTTGCACAAGTAGATGACATTGACCCGTAATCGAAAACTTATGTCGTTTTTCTTTCAGCCAAAAAAAATTGATCCCTGTGAGGGATTTTGATCCCGGACAAGTTTTTACATTACATTCAACCAAAAAAAATCAATCCCTGACAATTCGGGATCAAAATCTCTGATCCCGAATTAAAGAGAGATTTACATCTACATGAAACACGCACTTGCACACACACTATTTATAAAACGTCATTTTGTGCTTTTGTGTGATTCTGTGAGTCTGTGATTTTCTATTTCATTTGCATTCCGTTTGTGATTCTTTGCCTATCAAAATTATTTTTTGCTTTATTATATTAAAATTATTTTTGACAAAATTAAATTTGACATCCCACACATACATTTGCAAACAAAAAACAAATCCAATCTGCGTTTCTTTTGCCAAGAAAATTCGTGATCCGGGATCAAAATCCCTATTTGCAAAAGAAAAACGACATTAGATTAGAAAGAAAAAAAAAAATGCATTACTTTGCCTTTTGTCTGGATATACATACATAAATGTAAATAGTTCTTATCAAAATATATTTTTCAGATCGTCTCTTTACAGAATTTTGCATTAATAATTTTGCTTTTTTGTCAGGTTGCTCAATAAAATCAAACCAAACACGACTTCTTATGGACATATTATTGTGTTCGTTATGTTTGGAAATATTAGATGAACTCTTTTTTCATTACTGTTGTCAATCTATGCTTCAGAACTCTTTAACCAAACCAATGAGCTCCCATGCAATCTCTAGTCCATTCAGTTTGACATATCCAGCACCATTCAAAACCACATCCTGCTCGTGTACACACCATATGCATACAACCACCTAGAATATGGTATATTTTACAAAAAAAAACAGCTTTAATCGACTGATCCAATGTGTTAACAAAAAAATTAGGTACCATCTCTCTCTGTTGGAGTACGACATTTTGGGCATGGCTTTGTTGAGACTTTGATAGTAACAGAAGACGGGTCATCCCATCGTGCATCAGCAGCTCTCTAATCAAGAAATAATTAACAACAATGCATTACAAATTCGAAAGACGAATACAAACATTTGGGTCCACGGTATATTCACAATTTCCAGCATTTAGTGTTGTTGAATTCTCTGGAAGACAATCTCCAATATGATATCCCTGAAGACAATTCCTACAGAAAACATACTAAGAAATTTTTCATGAAAAATAATTTCAAGAAAATTCAGGCAATCCTCAGCTTACTCCACAGCCACCCTCACACGTGACTTTTTTGCAATCTGGTTCGACTAGAAGACCCATTCCACATCCAGGCTGTGGACAAAATACCCCACCAGCTTGCAATACATACTCTTCCGCTCCGAAACGTTGGTATCTCTCATATTCTTCTTTGGGAAGCAGCTTAAAATGATGAATCTCTGATATGAAAGATCCAGAGCATCCAGTTGGACAAGGTAGAGTATAACCATATTCAGGATGAAGCATAAGCTGGCGCTCCATTAATCGGGATCGAGTATAATGCTGAAAACAATCGATGCATGTGACGTGTTTTGATTCACAGGGGAAAATAAGAACGGTCTCGCTAGTATGGAAATAATTAAGAAATTGACAGAGATAGAAGAAAGAGAACCAACTGACCTGACATCAGTGCAGGCTAAGCAAGGGACATCTTTGATATTGACTTGGATCAGATTTAAAGGAGCAGCGAAGTCTGTTTCACCTCCAGATGGATGTTCAGCACATTTAAAATAGAATTCTGCATATGGTGGGTCACCCACTTCGTTGTCCTGAAATGAAAACTTTTTTTTATGAATTCCACTCCAGAGATATTTTTACTGAAAAGCTTACCACACAAGCTACCTCCTTACTTTCGCAATGACCACTGATTCTTCTCGCTTCCAAAACATCACCCCAACATTCTGGATCTCTGTGCACAGTAAAAGCACCTCCTTTGCACAACGAGCAACGAACTCTTAGCTTACCTCTGCACAACTTAGAGCACTGAGAGCAATGGACAAAGAAATGAGCTCTTGTTCGTTCTCGGTCTAGGAATCATAAAAGAAAATAATAAAAAGAATAATTTTCAACTTTTGTACCTACTTTCTTCGCTTATGTTAACGCGTTCATCACTTTGTAGCTGCAAATCGACTAGGGTTTCACACAATGGTTTCGAAGGCTCCTCTTGCGGTTCTTCTTCGGTCAAGGTCGACTCCAGCTGCCTTTTATCGATCAGACTCTGGCGTGGCCTGGTCTTTATTGCGTGCAGAACACTTTGTTGACCTAAATCGCACTCCTAAAATACACACACATCTCCTAATAAGTTCATCGAAAACAAATCATTAATTTTTCTACCTCTATAGTTGTGGAATCACAAAGTTCCTTGCCAGCAAAAATAATCTTCACTTCATCCGGCTGTAGACCAAGTTGTAGAGCCACTATTTCTTTAACATTTTTAATATCCCATTTGGGGTCCAAGTCAACAATGAAGGTGCTCCCTGTGTTTGTTTTTACATAAATACTCAGGGTGTTCTTGATTGCCTTTTGACCTATCGAGAGTATTTGTAACATCTTATCGATTATTGCACGCAAAAACTTTAGGAGGAAACTCATAATCCTCTGGATGATTTTTTAAAATATTTATAAAATAAACATGTGTTTTTATTTTTGTTTTATAATATAATTTAATAAACTTTTATATTGGGATTGGAAATTCTATTTTCGGCTTCCGATTTCGAATCCGAGTTCCTTTCCTTCCTATTCAGTGTGTGGTGAAATGAATATAAACGTCAAAAGCGTTCAGCTGATTTTATTTTAAAAATGCATGAGATTTGTATCTGTGGTAGAATTGGTAATCACAACGTATTTGGTTTGATGTAAAAAAACCACCGAATTTCATGTGGTTCCATAGTGTAGCGGTTATCACGTCTGCTTTACACGCAGAAGGTCTCCAGTTCGATCCTGGATGGAACCAGGAAAGTCCTATTTTTTTTTTTGGTTAAGTTTTATCTGTTGCCAATATGGAAAGAGAGTTTGTTATGTGTAGTGTAAACTTGTACAGACCGTTTCGTTGTTTTTTTTTCAATAGAAAAGGAGAGAGAAAAAAATAAATATAAAATATTTTTTAAATCCAAAATTTGTTTTTTTTTTTGTATAAAAAATGTAATTTAAATCAGTTAACTGTAAATATGAGTATTCGGAACAATTTTATTAAAAATCGCAGTTTTTGAAAAAATTTAGATTTTCTGTAACGGTTTTTTTAACATTTTTGTTCAAAATATTCTAGATAATGTTAAAAAAAAACCACTAAAAAAAATGGTGGTACAACAGCTCATGAAGAACTAGGGCCTAGTGACTTACAACTCTCAACCATTCCTGTGTGCGTGTCTGCTGGAATGTAGAGGCGGGCCGACAGTTTATTGCTGAATCCGAACGGCTAAAATGAGCAGCACTTTTCTATGACAATAGATACTCTTTGAGGATCTTCCTCGCAGGAGGCAGTAGCCCTGAAAAAAAAAAATTTATTAGGTGTAGAGGCTGGGAAATATTTGTTTTTCAAAAAAAAAAAAACAAAAAATCTGAAACTTTACTTTTAAAATCCGAAAAAAAAAGAAATTTGAATTTTTCAATAGATTCTTCGCAAAAAATTATCAAAATCAGCTTATTCTTTTTCGAGAAAACCCAAAAAAAGGTTCTATGGGATGTACCATTCAAAACCATTTTTTGGACATTTTATTTTCATCAAAAGGTACCCTATATCTAATCAAATTCATTGATTTTTTTCTAGAAAATTCTGTGGATCCATTTTTGAGAAAAATACAATTTTCCAAAAATACTAAAAAAAAAAATTATATTGCAGGTACCGTTATTTTCGGTACTAAAAAAATGAAAAAAATTTGTCGGTGTCTTAAAAACACTATATGTATACGTACTGGGTTTAAATAAAATCGACCCATGCGTTTAGGCTGTAGGCGAGTACACAGACAGACAGACGGACAGAATTGCGAGACCCACTTTTTTCTTCTTAGAGTTCGATTTTTTTTACGAATCCAAAATTTGTCATATGTGCATACATACATATGTAGTACCTATGTATGTATATATCGCACGTTAAAAATATTATTGATCTTAACTTAAAAACGAATAATACCTATTGAAATAATTAGGTACAAACATAATTAAAATTTAAAAAAAATCGAAAATTGTTTTATGGAAAAAAGTGCACATACGCCACAGTGTACCTCTAAGATACTATGCTAACAAAAAATAAATGCTTAAATAATATATGAAAATTATCTCAGAAATATGGATAAGAATTATGTATGTATGTAACTTGAACTTTAATAACTTTATTAAAAAACTCAGACTGGTCTCTCTGAATAATTGGATTTTCTGTTGACAAACAAACTATGGTTAACAGTGAAACACTAACTGTTTGCGTTTAAAGGTATTTTGAATTATTAATCTAATTTTTTTTTTTTTAAGCCTTGATATAAGATGAATAAAACTCAAAACCAGTATTGACTTATAAAGCACCCTTAATAAATGTTCGCTAATATGTCAATCGAAAATATTTTGTTGTTCTTAGAAACAAAAACTAAAGTTTAAAATTGGCTGTTATAGGAGGTAAACTGACATTAGACCTATAGAAAAGTTCATCGTATTCATAAAATGTTTAACTTATGAATACCACAACATGGTAGATGAATCCCTAGAACTTTATCTACGAAATCACTAGAAAACAACCTTTGTCTCAAAGTTAAATTGATTTGGGTTCTACAGGAATGTACCTACATATTCTGCAAAAAAGCTTTTTTGCACAATCCAAAATTATTCAAAGCGTGTATCGCAGGGAAATCTATTGACTTTTTCAGTAAAGAAGAAAAAAAAAAATAAAATAAAAAAAAAAAAAAAAAAATAACAAAGCAGAGCAGCCCATATTTGATTGATTATTTTTTTCTTCAGCGTTTTTTAATGCAAAAAAACTTGCAAAGCTCTTTGTTTGGCTCCGTTAACAGTTACTGACATGGCACCTGCGTGTAACTGGCTCTCCATTAATTTTCGTGGCTTGTACATAAAAAACTATGCTCTAAATGTTTTACGGGTGTTTTTTGGATGAACTTCAGCAATTTCCGTTACGACTTCAATTTCCGGTTCCGTTTTGAGGTATCTGATATCTCGGTATACTTTATATCTACCTTACATCAGCTCTGATGATAACGACCAATATCACCAGAAATCCACTTAGCGATGGCGTATCCATATCTAAATATACCTATGTATCTTGGTACACATGTACATTTGTATAGGTACATGGCCCTTACACACGTATATGTACAAAGCATTAATCTATCTTCAATTCTTCCACAAACTTCCATATTGCTTTATTTTGTTGTTTATTTTTTAAGAGCATAAGCGTTATTTTTATGAGGGTATTGTTTTTATAAACAACTTTTCCGCTCGTATACGTAACATTCGTACCACGTGGGGTTTTTGAGCTTTTTTGTTTACAGAATGAGTACAGAAAGAGGAAAGATTAAAAATCCTCTTGGAATTTGTCTCTCGTTAAGTGCAGAAATCAATATTTATAAAAATTAAATGAATGAAGTTGAACTTTTGAGAGCTCAAGATAAAAGAGTGCACACATGACAAAAAAAAACAAAAAAGCCTGGAAACCCAGAGCACATAAAAACACAAACTTTAGGCGGTTTTGGTTTGGGAAATGAATATTGACCAAAGGACACATTATATTCGTCGTTTTATGCAAGGAATATCGATTAAGCTGGTATTTTTAAATCTTTTTCGTTGACGGTGATGAGTCTTCTTTTTTTTTGAAGTTTAAGAAAAGAAAGAAACCATAAATCTCGACTTTTTTACATTTTGCCATTTTCTTAATAAAACTACCTACATTTGTATACCGACACCGACACCGATTAGCCGTTTTTTTTTTTAACAATTAACACTCGGTATCTGGAGCCATCTAATCCAGTAAGCGCGAAGCAGTTAGGACTGCCCGGTAATCGGCTGCCGTTTCGGCACCGGCATGTATGAAATTTGGTTTTTGTTGGAGTTCCAGAAAAGTTTTTTAGACAAAAAATGCTTAAAATTTTGATTTTGTTTAACAAAAATTTGCGGAGTAAAGTTCGAATTCATAAAATTTGGCCACGATGAAAAATCACCAAAAAAAGAAAATGAAAAATATACCCAAAAGTGAGAAATAAACCCAAAAATGGGTATGGTATGTTTCGCCAGAATTGTGTGGCAAACTAACGTTTCGCGGTGGTTTATTTCGCCGTTTCGCATTTTTTTTACTCAGCATTTTGTTGTTTGGCATTTTACGTTCTGCAATTTACCTTATGTTTTTTAAACGATTTGACAAAAAATCATTTCCCAATTTTCATTTAGTTTTTTGTTTGATTGGCTTTTTAAAGTTAGGCAAATTTTTATTTGGCCTTTTTTTTGTTTTGCTTTTTTTATATGGCATTTTCTTATTTTGCTTTTTTTATCTGTCATTTTGTTGTTGTTTAGCTTTTTTTTTATTTTGCATTTGCCTTGCATGTGTAATGGAAGGCAAAAAACTGCGAAACAATTGAATGCCAAATAAAAAAAAAGCTGAACAACAAAGTTTAATATTTTTATTTCGAAGGAAAAAAATACCTAATTAATACTCGTATGGATGTATTTTAAGAAGATTATTTATCAAAAACACATACAAAATAAATTTAATAAAAACCGATCCTAATAAAAGGTGAAAATGATAAAAACAACTAAATGGCGAAATGATCTATCTGCAAAATAATAAAACGACTTAGCGATATTTTACGAAGTAATAAAACCGCGAAACGTTATTTTGCAAGACAAACAATAGGCCAAATATGAAATAATAATCATTGTAACAAAAAAAAGCCAAACAACAAATTGCCAAATGAATTTTGCGAAATGATTGAAAATACCTATTTATAACAAAAAGCTAAAAACGCTTAATTTCGATTGAAAAATGATTGAAAAACATTATGAATAAAAAAGAAAACGTAAATGGCCAATTAAGAATTGCTAATTAAACGGAATATTTAAAGACAAAGGCGAAACAAAAAAAATGCCAAATAAATTTTGCCAAACAATGGTGACCCCCCCCCCCCAAAAATATGTATAAATCGCAACAACAACAGATAAAAAAGAAAAAAAAAGCCACCGAAACAAGTTCAATTCCAAGTCAATCACATATAATATTGGAGTAGGCTTTTAAGTTTGTGAAGGGGAAATATTGTTTAAAAAAATTTGTTTTTTTTATTCATCATTAGTTCCGTTCCCGAGATTTTGCGGACTAAATGTGGTTAAAATGTCAAATTTGAGGAGTGGGGATGAAATGCTCTCGCAGAGAAAGAAAACTGTCAAAATGTAGGGAACGGTTTTCGCACTAATTTGTACCAATTTTTAAACGTCAAAAATATATACTCGAATAGAGTTGCCTTAGTTCAACGATGAAAATTTATCAACATTGTGAAGAATCACAACCCAACAAAATAAATTTTAACAAAAAATAAACGTACCAGCTTATATTAATATAAAAAATTATAAAAACTAAAAGATCTTTAGTTGTACATTTAATAGGTATACTCTATGCATTTTATCATGAAGCCCAAGTGTGTTTTTCTCCAAAAAAACGCTACGATATATAAGAAGAACCATATTGATAATTCTATATTTTTTTCTTCAGAAATAGTTTTGCTAAGTTACACATATTTTACCAGAATTATTAAATTAATTAAAAGTTTAACAATATAATAAAAAATATGCCCATGTATCAAAACTAAAATAAAAATAAAATTAACACTTGGGCAACCCTTATTCAACATGGTTTTTGTTTTTTTTGTTGTCATCTGACATAAGTCAACCTGACATTTGCCAACTACTAGTATGAAATAGCCAGAACAAATTCCTCGGACCAAATCTGGTAGGGTGGGGAAATTTTTTACTGTCTCAAGAGCGCTCTCTCTAGCAAGAAACAGCACAATTTTTCACTTGCGGAACGACTTCGGACTAAAAATGACTAAATCTGGCGGTCTGAAACTGTTTGAAACTAGGTACGGAACGCAACTATTATATTACAAGTGAAGAGACGAAGTGTGTAGGGCAACATTTTTAGTTTTGGAATCTCTGTGGTTCCAAACTCTTCTGTTTGTTCAGGACTTCCATGAATATTGCACATTGCTCCTTCAAAGTAGGCTTTCTAGTTCTTAAGAGAATTAAAAAAAAAGTCAGTTATTTTTTTCCTACAAAGATCATTTCCACTATTTTTTAAAAATTTGTTTAAAACCTCTGATTTTGAAAATTAATTTTTCAAAAACAATTCTCTTAAACAATTTGGTACAGCATGAAATTGTCGTTGTCTTGTACATAAGTGTATACCTACCAAAAACATCTCCATATTACAGACCAATTTATATCATAAACTAATATCTCCCTGTGTCGAAATTCGACACTTTCAATTTCGCAAACAATTTGTTTGAAAATATTGAAGGAAAAAACCAAAAATGATTCACAGTATGTAAATGCGTGTCTCAAGTGCATTCTGCACATCTCCACAATTGTGGTTTTCCATCAACCATATATAATTTATCAAAATCGGTCAAATACTTTTTGAGAAAATGGTACCACAAAATTTATTTAAGCCTATTTACATATATACAAATGTATGTGTACCTACATATCTATAATGATTCCCAGCTCTAGCATATTTTGAAAAGTTTAAAAAATAACGGTCATATATGTATGTACCTAAATTATTCCATTTATAAATAGAATATAACATAAACTTGCAAGTCATTTTGGACTACCACGAATATATTTTTTACCAACAAAGTCTGTAAACGTTAAAATTTGACGAAATCGGTCCACCACCCGTGGATATTAATCGATATTTGTTTTTTTTTGTTTCTTACATTTACTCGTACATCAAGACGTGAAGTACAGTCCTGAAATAGACGAACGAGCAAATGAGAAAAGCGCGTTCACTACCACCCTTCCTATTTACGTGTATGTTCATCATCATATCATATACTAACATTGTCCTTGTGGGAATTCAGTTTTCCTTGAAACAAAAGAGTGGTTAAATGAGTTATTTTTTCTTTTCTTATTGTACCTATAACGTGAGCGGATAAATTGAGCTTAAAATAAAATGTGTACTAACTCTCTTTATCATGACAGAGATATAGGCAAGGCATATTCTCTTGGTCGATTTCTAAAAAGGGGTGGTCCATGTGTACATGTAATATGTTCTTATCAATGCACATAAATAGTCGAAATGCGTCTCAATTCTCGCTCTTTTTTCCTATGAAATGTATATTTCTTTTTTGTTAGTTCTCTCTGTTTTGATGTGAGTTCTGTTTTCAACCTACTTTCGTAGAAAAAGCTTATTCTCCGTTTTGTCAATTTATGCCAGTATCCTTTGCTCGCGGTACAGCTTCACCGCTTGAGGCACTTGAGGGTAGAAACAGCAAGAAAGCTTAGTTCTTTTGACCCGAAATGTAAAAACTCGATATACCCGATCGAAATTTTAGTGTGCGGTTTCATTTGCAATAGACGAACGTTAGCAGTGCGAAAAAAAAAACACAAAATATAAAAGGCTTCCTTTTCTCTGGGTGCCTAGAGAAAAATCCATGTGTACGAAAAGTTCGTATGGTGACTGCTTCAGTCGGTGCGTCTTATTTCCTTCGAGCGGTTCTTCAATGACACCTTGGTCTCTGGTTCAAAATTTTTAAAAACAAAAATCTTATCTTAAAAATAAAAACCAAAATCTTCTAAATAAAATCGATAAAAAACATCTCAAGTATTAATATACAAAAACAAAAAAATAAATAGCACATCGATAAATTTCGGGCGCGTATACTTAGTGCGCGCGTTTTTTTTTTTTTTTTTTTTTAATTTACTGTGAAAGTTTTCCTTGCAGCAAATATATATCCTGCCATATGTCATCATCATCACCATCATCATGAATCGATGTAAGTTTATTTCAACTTTGCAAATTTAAAATGAAATTTTTAAGTTTGGACAGAAGAGGAAGTGTGAAATTTTTCCACAGATTTTTACGTTACTCATTTTTATTGATTAATTTTGGCAATGACGCTATCCACGCGCGTTGTAAAAAAAATATAAAAGGATTACTCCTTGTTGTGATGTCTTCTGCACATACATATGAGTGTTATACTGTTCTAGCTAGGGGTTTGCAAAAAAAAAAAATGTTCTCTATAGACTTATTTGAATACCTTATTGTGTGTGCTTTTTAAGTTGACCGTTGCTGAAATTATGTATGTGTTTGAGTTGAATGCGTTAGAAGAATTATTTTCCGTTAAATTAGCATATGTAATTTCAAAAAAAATGCATTACAATTTAAAAAAAAATTGAATTGTATTGGATTGATAATGTAGCTATAATCTTAAACAGTACCTACTGTTATAGGAAATATATTATGTGATGTACCAGCAGAGCCTGGCGAACGTTGTATCGCAGAAGGAAGTATCCAATTTGGCCAAGTTGTTTTCAAGTTTTAAGCATCCGAACAAAGCACGATCTATTTCTTTTTATACACAGAATAAAATTAATAATAGTTAATAGTTAAAAAAAATAACATACACCACTTGGTCAAACGTTTGTGTCCTTTAGTTTTAAGGTAGTTATTAGTGGTTATAAACTTTGAAGATACTATAAGGCATATTATTTATACAGGGTGATCGGTATAAGATGGACCAAACTGCTGGAGCGAGTAGGTTGGGTTAAGACAAGAAAAAAATAGTATGGAAAGGGGGGTCTATTTCCCCCCGTTTAGGCAGGAGGGGCAATTTTCTAAAAAATTGACTTAAAACAGTAAAAAAAACTATTTAAAAAAACGGTACAATTTAAAATGCCATGCTATACCTTTTTGGAAAGCCAGAAATCTTTTCTTTGATTTTAATTTAAAATTGGGTTGGGTTATTGAATAGTTTTTGAAAAATTAATTTCCAAACTCGAAATTAAAAAAAAAAAAAAAATGAAAAAAAAAGTTTCAAACTTATTTTTTTCAAAATTTTATGTAATTAGGTATAATTTTTGTTTTCAATATTCAATGCTCTTCTTAATTTTCAATCAAAAAAACAGAAAACCGGGTGCTAAAATGTCTTTTAGTTTTTGAGAAAATTGAAAATAATTGACTTAATACAGAAAAAAAATTATTAAAAAACATCGGTAATGGCTAAAATGACTTCCTATATTTTTTTGTTAAGCCAGAAATATGTGCTTCCATTTTGTTTATAAATTAAGTTCTTTTAGTGAACTGTTTTTTAAAACTTAATTTTCAAACTTAAATTTTTGAAAAAAAAAAAAAATTTAAATTGTGTTCCAATTGATTTTGTAGTAGTACCTATTTTTATTTTTAATATTCAATACTCCCATCAATTTTAAGTCAAATATTGAAAACCAGATGTCAAAATGTAGTCTAGTTTTTGAGAAAATTGAAAATAACGAAATCTACTTTACTACATATTTTGTAGAAATAGGATCTTTTTAACAACAAAATAACGGATGGAAGTCGAATTTAAGGAAAACTTACTTTGGCCTTAATAAATTTTTTGGTACCATTTTCTCAAAAATTATTTGACCGATTTCGATAAATTTTATATGGTTGGAAAGCCACAATCGCGGAGATGTGCAGAATATAATCGAGACACGCATTTCCACACTGTGGGTCATTTTTGTTTATGTACTGTCGAACACTGTGCAAGTGTGCATATTAAAAAAAAATAATAATATTAAAAAAAATATTTTTTTCCTTCAATATTTTCAAACAAAAGCTGAGCTCCAAAATTCATCAGATGGGCATTTACTGCGCAAAATGAGCTATGCGTATTTAATTTAAATTTTTTGTTTTACATTCCGAAAAGTCAGACTTAAGCCCAAAACAGATGTGCAGCTTTTTCCAATGCAGCGAAAATAAATTTACACAGGTTCTTATGAGAGCTGACATATTCCAGGCTCTGCATGCAGCGTTTACTGCACGATATCTCTATTTCTAATTTCGCTGCATGGGAAAAAGCTGCACATCTGTTTTGGGCTTTATGCTTTATGCAATGTAATATTTTCTACAAAGCATCAAGTTTGCATTCCTGATGCGTATGAAAAATGTAGGCATTATTTCCGCATCAAAACATTTTCTACATTTTGGAACTCAGCAAATTGTTTGCGAAATTAAAAGTGTCGAATTTCGACACAGGGTGATACTAGTATACATTTAAATTTTTGAAAAATATTCAACACGACTAGTAGCCTATTTCACCATGTTACAATTTACAATCACAGATTTGTACTTGTTAAAAACAATTAAAAAATTCAAAAACTGAAATTCTGTATAAAAAAAAAAATAGAGGAAATTTGTAGGGAGGTATAATTTTTAAATATGTGCAATACAAATCCGTTTCACTGTTATAAATTTGCAAAACTTGTAAACAACAATTTTTTTTGAGAATTTGTTTCTTCAGCCTGGGACACTTTTTATTGAAAGTGAAAGAATCCTCTAGAGAATCAATTATGCTCTGCACCGAATTCAAAGCAATTCCGTCCACGAATATTTAGGCTGTAGCTCAAATTGCATTGCACGCATGGACGGGCGAAATCGATACTTTGCCCTATACAAAAAATTCCGAGCGTTTCGTTCCGGTTATCTGACTTAAAGTCAGCAGTGACAGCAGTTAACTAGTGAGGGCCTTGTAAATACCTAATTTCTGTTAAGTTGAGTTCATCTTATCTAGTGTGAACTATAGCAACAAGGTAGAGATTCCCAATAATTAGTTTTTATATTATTTAAAATTTTTTAATTTAATTTTTAAAAATCCTTATAATTAAAAAAATAATCGGATTTACAACGCACATTGTTTACCTTACACCTTACAGGTTCGATCAGAATTAACCATAAATGTCTCTACCGAAGCGGATAAGCTAAAGCTCATTGCAAACACACTACTTATGAAATCGATAAGTTTAAACAGGGCAAGTAAAAATATGACAGCCATGTTCAATGGAGAGGGCACCAAACAACTTGCCAATATTTGAAATAACTTAGAACCTTCCGCAATAAATTATTGGAAATAAATTCTGTAGTCCAATAGGCATAGAGAGCATGGGTTCAGTTGGTGGCTCATTTGCCTTACATTGTTTTTAATTTCTATCGTGGTTTCTCATTTCACCATATCGTCTGATTGAGTCTCTTATTCATTCAAAAATCCACAAGTGTATTCAAAAGCCACTCCCTCGCCAAGCAAAGCCGGTTCGGTACTCCTTTCCAGAAGTAGAAACATACATATGTATGTACATGCACCCATTGATATGGTGCGGGAGCAAAAGTGGCTATTCCTTTGACCTCAATGCACTTTCACATTGGTGTACGTATAGGTACATACAAGAAGAGTTTTATTGATTTACTGCACTTTATGAGTAATTATGGCTGGCTACTGGATTAAGGTAGAAAATGTTACAGTAAAATAATGACAAACGAGAAGCTTTATAAATGTTAACTTGAATTTCTTTGCCATGCCGGCCGTTTGACAAAGTAACTTCCAAAAAAACTTCTATACATAAAAACATATCTTTATGTTTAGTATCTGTAATCCTATTTATGGATTTTGTGGTTGCCTAATTCGATAAAGTTACTTGCTGCCTCTCGTGAAATGAAAAATTAACATTTGGGGCCAGTTGTACAATCGTGGTTCAATATTTAACCCTTGGTTCAGCAATTGTAACTCACGAATTTCGGCGGATTAACTGAGATTCAACGTGCGATGGTTCAAAGTTCAAGTATTTGATAATAGCTAAGTATAAATATGTCTGAACTATCGCTAAACCTCGGTTAATCCGTCGAAATCGGTGAATTAAAAATCCTAAACCACAGATCAAAATTTTAACCATCGATTGTACAACTGGCCCTTGGTGAACACAAAAACAAACGCATACAAAAATGTCGATGGATTCAGTCGTAAATACTTGCCCCTATTATAGTTCAACTAGCTTAGAATTTGAAAGATTTTATAAATATATTTAATATTTAATATTTGAAAATGAATCATAAAATAAATTTATGGGACAAGAGTTTCCGATTTATTGAATAAATCTTGAAAATTCAAAAATTTTCTTTTTATCTATTTATTTCAACTACAGACAAGTCAAAGTTGTTTAAAATACTTTTTTTTTTTTTATATAAGTGGTTAAAAAAATAATACAACTATCAAATATAAATAATTCTACTACCTTGAAACTTTTACGAATCCCGCAAATAATTATCACATACTCCTTTCGTAATGTGATATTTTTTTCGAAATTCATAACAAGCTTCTCACATTGTTTTTAAAAAGTAACCAACTTTATTTCTTCTTTTTGTGTTTACTCTTACGGTCATATTATTCACATTGGATTTAAATTGGATTTAAGTGAATTTTAAATCCAACTGGATGTATTGAATCCGAAAATTTAAATCCATGTCCTGTCCATATTATTCACTCTACTCTAATCAGTTTTTGATTTTGTTTTATATTTCCACTTTTTCTTACTTTTTTTTTAAGATAATTTATTTATTTTTATTATCCTATATATAAATTACTTTTTTTTTGGAGCGCAAAAATGAAACACTTGTAACGAATATACACTACGTTTTAATCTGGATGTAAGTTCTTAAACTGTCCTCCCGAGAGCAGTTTAAATTCAATTTATTGAATCTGGATGTAAAAATTTAGATTTAATTATGGATTTAACGAGTGAATAATATGGACTTGGATTTAATTTTTGGATTTAAATTAATATACATCTGCATTTAAGTTTATATCTGAATTAAACGAGTGCTGAATAATATGGCCCTTAATGAACAAAATGCTAGTAAGTTTTGATTGTCAATCAAAATTTTGCAGATGCTGCATCATCTATCCCGTTTTTACCCTATTTGTACCTTGTAAAGCAAACCTATGTACCTATATGAAGTAAAAATATGCAAACTATTTTCACAAAATAACAATAACAAAAAGTCAAGAATTCTCTCTTTGACGAATAAGCCCTTATTATTATAAGCGCTTCTATTCTACTTTTCTTTGTAATTTATAAGCTTTCTACAATTAAATATACAGGAAGGGGGTAAAGTTGATTCCCGCTTTGACCAATTTTAACTAACAAATCAAACAACAATAACAACAGCACAAAAAAAAAAATAACAAGAATAACCACAAGAAAAGTCTCAGCAACAAGTGGCCAATTTAGGGTGTGTGAAGTCGAGGAGATTGAATTTAGATTGTTAAGTTCTCTTTGAGTGAATTGGAATTGAAATTGTTGGGGGGAAAAGTTTTTCACTTCTGTAGGAAATTGTATTCATTTATTTTGATGGTTTTTTGATAATTCTCCTTTTATAATGATTTGTACTTTTTTGTTTGAAAAGATTTCGTTACCTACTTCAAATGCTTTTGATAGCATAAGTAGAAGAATGGTTGTGTAACTTGGCTTTTGTGGCCAATGACAATCGAGAAACCACAAGAAGAAAAGTTTGAAAAATGCAAAAATTAGTTAGAAGGTTCATTTTAAAAGTTGAACATCAAATAAAATATAAAAGTGACTTATCTTGATAAAAAAAAAAACAAAAAACCAAAGGCCCAGGCATTCACTTGTCAATCTTAAGCTGATAGCTTCGAACCTAAGTTGTCCTCTAGAAATAATGGATAAGGGTTAAGTTCAGACTTTGTGCCAACAAAAAAAATATATATGTAGTTTTTTGCTACTTACATACATACATACATCAAAATATTTTTTGAGATAAGACAAAGTTGTTTTTCATTTTGTTGGCCTACAATGACAACATCAAAAACCAGCGACAGTTCAAAAACAGCTGATATGTGTCGATGTATATTTAATTCCACTGACGTTTATGATGTCGAATTCCTTTTAACAAAAAATTTGATTTGTTTGGAAGAAAAAAATCGACTTTTCTGGACAAATTCCTTGTATTGAAAGAAAAATAATCGATTCTGTTTAGACAAAAAAATCAAATTTTTTGTTAAAAGGAATTCGACATTAATTTCCTAATGAAACAAGACTTTGGGGTTTTATAATGAATATATTCATACACAGATGATAAAATATACATGAAATGCATATTCCAGCTGACAAATATTTAAATAATAATTTTTGTTTAGAGAATTTTCCGAAGATAATTCCATGAAAAGCTCGAAGAAGAATTAAAGTTTACTACAATGGAAAATATAAGTTATTTGCGCGATGTTCTATTAGGTATTAGCAGGGTACTCCTTATGAGGAGCAACTTTTTGGGTGTGCTCTGAAAGTATAAATAATATGGAATGCTTACCACTTAAGTATGTAGCTTGAGTTGTCTCCGTCTCCCGATAAATTTTTAAATAATTGATGAACTGTAATTATTTTCAAACCCTCTTCATAATATGTAGATATATTTTAGACAAAAAAGCAACATTAAACTAAATTGGAAGATGAAAGTAGAGCAGCAGTTAAGAAAGAGCGTTTTAGAAAGATATTTTTATTATTAGTTGGAATTCCCTAAAGTGTGATTGAAAAGAATTAGGAAAGTTCATAGTGTATCGCCAGATCGAGTAAGGCAATGCGCTCTCTGAAGTGTTGACGAAGTGGAGTGGTAACGGAGTAGCGAGTGGCAGTGGAGAGGTGAAAAAGTGGCTTGGCGATGAAGTTGCGGCGAAGTGATATGAAAGTGATTTAACGCGCACTGCAGTGACAAAACTATTTCACCAGCTCTCGGTCTATAAGTCAATAATGACAAGCATACTATCGTATGTATGACAAAAATCCACTTCGTCACCACTCACTTGCCATACTTGAAAATTAAACATGTTCGAGATATGTGGCAGCAGACAGACGTTTTATACAGTCGCGCATATTTTTATTTCTCACCTTAATTTTAATTAATAAGTTTTTATTTTTTTTTACTCTGATGGATAAAGTGAACAGCTAGCGAAAGTGAATTGTTTTTGTTAACTTTTAATTTTAACTTATGACATATAAGGCGCTTATTTTGAGCACAAGTAATATAACTACAGATTTTAATCGATGCTTAAATAAGAAAACCTGTACTCTTGATATGCAGCCGTTAATGTAGATACAAATAAAATAGTACACCATTTAGCGACAGATGTATTAAGTGTGGCTAAAAGGGTTTAAGCCTCCCACTTTCGGTTCCCAAACTTTAATTTTATTGGAGGCAGTTTTACATTCGTGTTCAAACTTAAGAGTTAGTACTGAAAATGAAAATTTTCTTAGCTAAACCAAAACAAATATACCAAGCTAGCAGATTCAGTAGGAAATTGTAGGTTCCCTCCATTCCTACCAAAAACATGCACTCAGGAATAATTTAAAGTTGTAAATCACCATAGAAGCTATACTTAGTTATTTTTATTTTCATTTTAAATAATTTCACTTAAATTGCTTAAAATAATTAACCAACAAAATATGCTTAAAGTAACTACTTAACAAACTGAAATCATACCCAATTTTTAAATAACATCGTGGCCATAGATTGGTTTTCCTTATTAAGTTTCTACACCAAAATCATATTTGCAAACCAACTTGCAATGCAATTGAATTCAATTTTCTCATCCGATACCCATCAGCAATAAAAATCAAGTTAATCCTGATTGCGGCAAAAAATTTGCAATTCTGCCCACGGCATTTTAAAAGTTAAATAAAACCTTCTCTCTAGCTTCAGCTTTAAATTGAATTATCTCTGCAACATTTTATTCTAAAATAAATTCATGTGGAAAATCGGGAACGTTTTCATTTTCCAATAGAAGGACGCTACAATTTCTTACACAGCAACACACAAATTAATTGTAGGCATACATTTGTCAAATGTTACAAAGTTAATTGATGGTCGGTTCATCTGGAAACATTTTATATTATTGAATTGACTCTTTCAAAAATAAAGCAAACATAATATTTCATTCAATTAAAATCCTGCCGGTAAACGGGTCAATACAATATTTGCGAGGTGATGAGGGCAAATTCAGTTCAATCGTTCTGAAAATCAATCGCAATTCATTTCTATATTTGAATTCTCTCTTGATTGGGTGCGATCACAATCGACGTTCCATGTCAGCAAACATTTGTTCTATGAATAAACAAAGTATTATATGTATGAACATAATATTTAATTAATCATCATTATACCCAGAAATGTGTTATTTACTCTGACATCCATCCCATCGTCATTCAGAAATATTTAAACCAGCTACAGATCCATTTCAAAGTCAACCATTCTTTTTTTGTTGTATATTTTTAGGCGAAAATCAACATGAGTCCAACTTAATTTGAAATCTTCTATAGATATCCATCGAATTGGACAAAGTCTATTGGTAAAATCAAACAAAAATCCTGTATTCAGCACAAAAGTGCTGCCTCAAAGAAATTTCAATTTCCCACTGTTGCGGAAACTTGTCACCATCACTTTGGCCTGGGCTGTTGGATATGAACTCATGAAGAAAGGGGCGAAAAATCAATAAACAATGAGTGGAGTGAATGTGTAAAACGGGATTGTCACAGTGAACACAGAAAGCTTATAATATAAGAGTGGCCAAAGTAAAGGAAATTCGTCCAAATTTCAGCATTTCGGATTCGGACTTACAAGGCCAATTTTGTATGGTGTAGTGTAGAAATAGAGCGAAAGGAATAAAAACTCAATTCTCGTTAATATATTATAAGGTTTACTTGACTGCATGGATTACTGCAGTACTCGCAAGTTTACGGAATACGCTGGGTCGACTCATCCCATGACGAGCCGTGTTGGCGTAGACGCAGTGCTCTCAGGAGGTCCCCCTAATCGGATGGCGCCCAACGTTACTGTGGTATCTGGCCATAGGCACCAGCAAGTGCTACGGTATCAAGAGCATCAGCACAGATTGGCAGCAATACATTCTTCTGAGGGGATTTATCATCAGCAGCAGCAGCATGGCTTTGAAAGTTATCTTCCGTCAGTAAGCTATCCTACCGACTACCGCGAACCCTCTTTTGGAGCTGTCGGACTTGGTTATAGAAGTTTGGGAAGAAGAAATTTAGCAGCTCCATACCTAAATCCACATGCACCGCTGTCACACCATCTCTATCATCCGCCACATTACGACAGAACGTACAATGGCCGAATGATTGGAGGTGGTGAGACACTGCCATACCATCCCTTTAGAGAAGGATACGACCACCAGCAAGGAGCCCCACCAAGCATTCTCCACTACACTGCAAGGAATAGTGCCTTTCAGTATGGAACAACTGGTACTCCTGCATCACAACAGCAACGTGAATATCTGCATTACTACCCTTATCATCCTCCTACCTTTGTGTCAGAGCAACGTTATGGTCAGCAAAATCTTCATTCAATTAATGGGTTGCAAGTTCAAAGCCCCAAGGATGATGGAAGAACGACTAAAAGGAACAGTCAACATATCACAGATTCGGAAGTTTCTTATATACAACAACAACAGCAAAACGTACCACCTCTATCGTCGATGGGCATTACAATGATTGCTTCGCCATTGACTAGTGGTAGCACGACTACAGATAGTGGAATAAGTGGAAGTTCGCGTTGCGGAAGCACACCAATTAGTATGCTCACAACGAGTGCGGGATTTTCTGGAGAGTATTCAGTGAACGCTTCAAATAGTGCAGGAACTGATGAAAAGTGCAATCCCTCGAAGGAATATCATAAAGATGTCCAAGAGAGTATATCGGAAAGCAATGAAGAAATTGTGAATGGAGTATCAAGTACAAAAGGTATGTTTAGCTTTGAAAAAAATTTATAAAAATTATTTCCATTTATCTTTGGTGTGTGTTAAATGAAACTGGATTAAACATAAATTCTTTTTAATAGGTTTTTATTAGCTAACACATGCTAACGTTGATTTTCCGAAACTTTAAGAACTTACAGAACCTTGTAATATAGAAAGATGGGTTACAAATATTTTGAGTACATAATTTAGTATTTAAAGAGTTTTGAAAAACAAATTTCGACATATACCCCGAGTTCGTAAAAGTAAATATGGTTAATCACTGCTAAAAACAATTGCAAAAAAAAAATTTTTTTTAATGCTGAGAGCAAATATCAGCGCTTCTAAAACAGTGAACACATTTTGAAACGGACTCCATTTACCTGCAAAAATGCGACTTGAATGTGGCAGCATATAATTAACCATTAATTATATTCTCAATTTTTTGGAGTCCATTCGATATATGGTTCATTATTTATAGTCCACGTAAATATTAAGGCAATACCATTCTGGGTTTATTATTTAGAACTAATTCCATTATGGTCCATTTTACTGAAATATGTAAGTCGTAACTAAATTTGATTATTGGTAGGGCCCATAGTTAACTGTCATCGCTTATCCTTAAATTCTAATGATCGTATTAATAAACACTGTCTAACTTTAGAGAGCTGTCCAAGTTTTAAAAAAACCTTTCTAATCTTTGCTAAAGTTATCTAACTTTTTATCTTACTTTAGACAACGTAATCGATTGTCTTAATCTTGACAAATCTGATATTTTTTTTTATTAAATAAAGCATATTTCCGACTGTTTCGAAATACTTATGTCGTTTTCCGTTGGTCACTCCTAGCACTCTTTTTTCACTCCATCCACACTCCCAACACTCCAAAAACCTTCCATTTGCATTTCGGAGTGATGATTTAGGAGTGTTTTTTCACTCCGGATTTCATTAAGGAGTGCTAGGAGTGCACTCTGAAAACACACATACGTTTAAAAGTATGTGTTGGATTAATTGTCAAAATAGTAAATGCTTCTTCTTGGGATGTTCTGAAATTGAAATTATTGAAGAGTTCATTTTAGTTTTTACTTCTGCATAGATTCACATATTACGGAAGAGAGTTTTTCATATTCCATTGGAATCAAAAAGGAGTGAAACACTCTGAAAATCCAATCGAAAACGACATTAGACATTTAAACAGTCAAAAATCTAATTAATATGACCATAAATGGTTACTTTGAGTAACTTCGTTCCTTAACTCAAAGTTAAAATGTCAGAAAGAAACTTTTAGGAAATTTTTCCAGCTCATTTTTATTTTATTTTTGTTCTTTTTATTTGAAATTGTTTTAATTTTTATCCAATTGATTTTGTGGTCGATTAATGGTTTTTTTTCGAATTGTTTCCTTTAATTTTGTGATTGATATTCTTTGTTTCAACATTTTATTCTTTTATTTGGTCGATTTTTCATGAATATCGTTTTGGAGTGTTCCATTGAATATGGAAAATTTAGAAAATACATATGTATAGGAATGGAAATAATTTTCAAACGGTAATATCTCAAAAACGTGATGTGATAGAATATTTCTGACTTCGGATTCCAGTTCAGCACACTAAAAAACATGGGACAAGTGTACACCTTGGTACTTTGTTTCTTCGGCAAAAAAAAATTAATTTTGTTAACCCTGGTCAACTTATTTACTTGCAGCAATATTTATTAGATTTTTTACTAGCTAAACAGTGTAATAATAGTTTCGAAATATGTTTTATTTAATAAAAAAAAATATCACATTAGTCTGCTCGTTTTTCTAAAGTTAAAAAAAAATAAAAAAAAATATTTATAACTTAGATGGCTGTTTCAAGTTAGACAACGTTTATAAATACGATTGTTTGGTGGATAATACAGTCATTCTGTAGAAAAGGTGCCGTGACTTAAGGCCAAGTGACCTAAGGCCAAATTTGGGTGGTTGGCCTTATGTCACTTTTCAATAGCGACATAACGCCAAACTTTAAGAGTTGGCCTTATGTCACTTTTGAAAAGTGACGTAAGGCCCATTGGGCCATTACGCCTTACCAAGCTCCGCCTTAAAGCAAAAACTTTTCCTTGATATCATCTAAATTTAATAATTCAACATACAATAATACATAAATTTATTGATAAATTTGTCAACTCAATTAACAATCTAGAGCATCGTCCGTCATTATCCTTGTATGTTCAATTCCATTCCTGTCGACCGACATGCCGGTAAATTGTTAAATGAATAGTAAAATAAATTTGCATTTTAAATGGGTTATCATCGGAAATGAGTGTCACTTTGGAATGTTGTTGACACAATTATTAGGGTACGCTCACATTCGAACAAAATATAAATAAATTATTCCTGAATGCTCGTTTCCTGTCTTAAATCAGTTTAAGCAACAACTCCAAATCTGCAACAACCAAACTATATACATACACATATTTCTTTTGCATAAAATAGTTTCAATTTGAAGGTGAACCTCTAATTAGCCGCAATCTATTTCCACCTTCGCAATAATAAAACAAAGAGGAATCACAAATAATATAATAGTGCAACCGCACTCCATCAAATGCAACTTGATGACTTCGTCTATAAAAAAGAATGGGGTACTTATCTCTTTCCACCGATTTGTGGAATTTGAGATTGCAAAAAAACATCCTTTTATGTGGATAAATTAACAATGACAATGAGCTATTGTGTGTTGGTGTTGTCAAATTTGTTCTAAATGGTTTTTAGCTGCTGTGCGAGTTTATCTGAACCAAACTTGTTGCTTTTGTGAATTGTGGGGAAGAATTAAATTTATGGAGAGTTAATGATATGGAAAACATTGTTTATGTTTTTGTATAAATTTCAACACTCCAAAAGAAAAGTAAAATATTTATAACTCCTGTGATGAATAACGATTTCCAATTTTTTTTCTGTAAGTGAATCTTTCTATGATTTTGTTGATTATATTTGGATTTGTGGGTTAAAATCGCCAGATTTTTCCAGTGAGGATTTTCGTTTTTAAGGTTTAAAAAAATGGTTAGTCAGTCGAAATCGGTGAAATAAAATTCCTAAACAACGGATCAATATTCGAAATTGAACCATGACTGTATAACTGGCACGAATAGTTTTACATTTATCAATGTTAAACAATAAATAATACCATTAACGAACCAGCCAAAAATAAAATTTAGGCCACACTACAACTCCTCGAAATTGTATTTTATATACTTTTGGAAATTGTAACATCATCGTCTGCATAAATAAAGCATTTTGCATACTTCAACACTCACAATAGGACATTAATAAAAAAAAAATAAATATAAGGGATCTTAAATGGCTGCCCTGCGGTATTCCAGAATAAACAATAAACTTATTGGATACCTACGCAACAGTCGAAAAATCCCGAGTTCACTTCCAGCATCTATAATAAAAACTCGATGTGAGAGTTCTTCAAACGCCAACTTGTTTTAAAATGAGTCAATACAATTGTGTCTGTCAATAATTGTTTAAGAAATTTGCATCAGTAGAATAAAATTTTGTAGAACCATAATGATTTAGAGTATGATTAAACGTAAGAACAAAGTGGTTCACAAAAAACGAATAATTTTTAAATAAATATTTTTTACGGGTTGGTGACGAATGACCAAAAGAAAAAATGCTATCCCACTGCCACCCCCCAGCTTGGTCCATCATAGGATTTGGGGTAGGTGGGAGGTTGGGTGTATGCAGTTTCTTTTGCATTTAAAGAATCTGGATTTAAAGAAACTTTAAATGTTTCCTATTTATAAACAGATATAGGTAGGACTTACCGGTCATTATTTCGGCCTCTTACGGTAACAATTTCGTACCTATATCAATATAATAACTTGTATTAAATTTTTTTAGAATTTGGAAACTCCCTTTTAGTCAATAACTGTGTTGGGTAAACGTGGACATTTTTGGGGATTTTGAGATTAGGGGAAAATAAATATTTCTTTGGGATTAAGTCCATGGGGTGCCTTTGCCCATGTAGATTTCGTCTCTTTGGTCTTAGTCTTATTTTTGGGAGATAACGTACGTTTGCACTTTTTTACTTTTCTTATGTAGAGGAACTTTGAAAGAATCTTTCCAAATAGATGGAAACTTGTTTTACTTATTCGCACGTTCGCTTAAAGTCTTCCCCTTCGATTGCAGCTGAAATAATTGCAATAGATTTGCATTCACACTTCACAGATTATGGGCGCTAGAAGATTTTCTTTTTACATATCTATGTACATATATATACATAGGCTAAAATAAATTTTGTGGTACCATTTTCTCAAAAAGTATTTGACCGATTTCAATAAATTTTATATGGTTGGAAAGCCACAATTGCGGAGATGTGCAGACTGCAGAATGTACTTTAGGCACGCATTTACACACAGTGGGTCATTTTTGTTTTTGTACTGTCGAACACTGTGCATATTAAAAAAAAAAAAAATTAAAAAAAAATGTTTTTTTTCCTTCAATATTTTCAAACAAATTTAAAATTTTTCTCCTTTCCTAGAGTGTTTCAGTTTTTGTTGGCCGAGTTTCGGCCACGGGACGAGATACTAGTAAACATAATTTAGGAATACTGAATACTTTATTTAATTCCAAAAACAATTTTTATTAAATTAAAATTTGTTTTTTTCTCATCTCTTTTATAAAGGTCAATGTATTTTTATTTTATTAGTATCATAACCATCTGCAAACCCCTGCTGAGAATTTTCCAACGAATAAATTCATATGATGTATAGGTTATTCGATTGATTGACGTCATCCACCTAAGTCTTAAAAAAAATATCCAAACGTAATCAATAATTTGAGAATGGCAAAAATCTACCCGGATTGGGGGTGCAACTGTGCAATCACCCTAACCAATGAACACACATCCATCATCTTACCCTGGCTTATATTGGGGAAAACAAAAAAGGGTGAGAGTCGAGGTGGCAAAAAAGGCGTCATGGACAGAATTTAATAACTTTATCTTCAACAAGTTTCAGTGTGTACATCACATGAAACGAAAAGAAGAAATGAAATCGAAAAGAAAATACATAAGCTTAAATTTAAACTTTTGAAAATCTGACAGACTCGACGGTTGAGAGCATATAAACACGAACTTACAAACCAACTGATGTGAACAAAAAACTAAGTTGCGAATATGAAAATAAGCTTTCGTGTCCTTTAAGTCCAACCAAACTCCAAAGGGAAGGCTGGTACTTGGTGATGGAGCTAGAAGAACAATATAAATTGTTTAGTATGGAAAACTTTTCAAGACATTCCAATGCTATAGAAATGTGTTGTTGTTGTGTATGTATGTGTGGTAGGTTGAATGGCTGATTGCGCGATGGACATTCAACAAGTTGCGTAGTCGTTTGGGGTAGTTCTATGGTTCATGCGGCTTTTTCCAGTTTTCTGTGTATGTTTTCATCATTTATTATTTCTTACAATTTCTATTAAAAAAATCTTTTGAGTGCGAGAGGCTTTGGGGTCATACTTCGTATTCGCAATTCGCATTCGTATTATGTCACAAGAGAGCATAAGTATTTAGGGCTTTATTTAATGCTCATTCAACTTGGTTCTTTTTCTGTGATGATGATGATGAGCTTTGAATATGAAAAGTGAATGTGCACTTTATTCCTTTGGTGTCTTTTTTTGCTTTATAGAGTTAGATTTAGATGATGTGACGGTGAGAGAGAGAGAGTATAGGATAAATAATAAACTTACCCTATAAATTCCAGCAACATATATATACTTAAGGTAAGGAGAGAAACAAAATAACGTGTAGCTAGAAAGTTGTGTGCTTCTGTAGAAAATAAATTAGCTTTTTTTTAACAAATGAGCAATAATGGTTCCTGATGGAATGTTATTCAAAAAATATTAAAAGGATTGGTAATATGATTTTGGGTATTAACACATCACCAAGGAAATACAAAATTTTTAAGAAAATTGTTGTGGAGCATAAGAGTCAAAGGCGCATAATATTGGATGATTTATAGTATTAATTGTGGAGGCAGTTTGAAGCTATTTTTAATAAATGATTATTCAAAAAGTCCAATTAAATAGTGCTAAGTCTTCTAGTTGGCTGATTTATGTCAGAAGTATGTAGGTATATAGAATTTGTATTATTAAATTATTCGATTTAGTATAATGTTAAAGCATTTTTAGTATGATGCAAGTTAAAAAACAAGATTTCCAAATTTTTAATCGTATTATCTTTTTAAAATTTTACTAAAGTTAAAATAGTGGAATTCCTGTTTTTATATTTTTAGTAACATACTAAATCTAAATGTCGGCTACATGAAATTTGGCCCCAATGAAAAATGGCCCCAAACAAAAAATGAAAAATGGCCCCAAAAATTTATATGGAAAGCAACAAAAACAAAAAATTGATTAAATTTTGTGAATTGGGGTCATTTTTGGCCTTTTTTCATTTTTAATTTTGGGTTTAAATTTCATTATGAAAAATGGCGCCACTTTTATCTTTTGTTGTTGCTTTACGTATGTATATATTTTTAGGGCAATTTTTGGATTTGGTTTGAGTATTTCTTACTTTTTTGGGGCTTTTTTTCATTAAGTTTGGGGTCATTTTTCTATTTTTAAATTTGGGCCATTTTTCATTGTGAAAAAAAGCCCCAATTTTGGGGCTATTTTCCATTTTTCGTTTGGGGTCATTTTTCATTGGGGCCAAATTTCATGTAGCCCTAAATGTCACTTTGGCAACTACAATTGAAAAGATGGTATGAATTGTAACTGTTTTAGGCGTGTTTAGCTTCAGATATAGTTTTAAGAAAATAGACTAAGTATGAAGGTATAGAAAATCTTTAAAACTAAGAACATTTTACTAAAGAGCTTTAAGGTTAGAATATTTTTAAGCAACATATCATGCTTCTTAACACCAGACTGTTTTGAATTTTGATACAAAATGTTTATACTTTGAATGGAATCAATACAAAATATAAAAGTAAGAGTGCACACGAGTACATAAACGTTTTTCATCATTTTTCTAATCATCAGTATTACATAGTTACCTAATCTTTAGCTTTGAAATTCAAGGTCCGTTCCATGTTTCAGCTTGGCAATACATTGTACGAGTATCATCTTAACAACAGTAGACCTTTTTTTCTATAAATTCCATGCAATCAGCATGCCTGATGATGATGAGTGATGATTGAAGTCTGAAGTGCAAAAAATTTCGCTCTTATCCTTTGCATTTGCTTCTAATTTCTTTGTTTCTTCGCACTCCCATTATGTCAATGCAAAAGTTAACGATTCATTCATTAAACCATATTATGTAAACGTAAGGCAGTTTTACTTGATCTCCTATAGCGAAAAAAATTTGCTATAAATATAAAAAGAAAAACAAAACAAAACAAATGTGCTACTCAGATTGGTATTGGAATCTTCAATCATTGGAAAATTCAGAAAGCTCTTAACTTATTATCAACCTCAAAAAAATTAAATAAAAGAGCCTTAGTTGTTCGGATTCAGCAATAAACTGTAGGTCCCCTCCATTCTTGCAGACACGCACACTGAAATGGTGGAGAGTTGTAAGTCACTAGGCCCTGGTTCTTCATGAGCTGTTATGCCATCAAATTTATTTATTTTTATTTTTCTTATAAATGATGACATTTTGTAGCTTTTTGTGATTTCTATTCAATTTTTGAAAAAAAGTGTTTGATTTTACAAGAAAAACCATTAAAAAAAACTGCCGTGCTGTGTAAGCACGACTTAAGTCTAAAATATTGTATAGAAGAATAGCCAAAGTCCATAGATTTCATTTCAATTTTATCAAAAACAAGAATACATTAAAGCATCTGGGGCCTATTTCACCAAACACTTTTCACTTTTCACTTTGCAACTTTTCACTTTTACTTTGCAAATTTCGTTTCACCAAACGCAAATTTGCAATCAGGAAATTATTAAAATGAAAAGATTTCCTCTTTGCAAATTACGTTTCACCAAATGCAAATTCGCAAAGTGAAAAGTTTTGTTAATTTGAAAAAATATTTTACTTTTCGTTTCACCAAACAAAAAAACTTTGCAAATTATACTTCGAATTTTGAAAAGTTTTTCAGTAATATGAAAACAGACAGAAGCGTCTGAAATTTATCCGATGTATGACGACTTTTAGGGTCCAATGAGGATAAAGACCTAGGAGATGGTCTTTAGTGGTGTTAATAACACCACTAAGGACAAATTCTGCAGAACAGAGATTTAACAGGGGTCAATGTCAATGATTTTTTTTTTTTTTGAATGCATAAATTGATACAAATGTATTAATTTGGATCAAGTTTTACTTTGCAAAATACGAATTTAAATGCAAAGTTCTTTTTTAAATTGGTGAAACATTTTTACTTTTCAAAAATAGTCTAAAAATTGAAAAGTGAAAAGTCTTTTCACTTTGCAAATTTTGTGAAACACTTCGCACTTTTACTTTGCAGGAAATTATTTGCTTGCAAAGTGAAAAGTGTTTGGTGAAATAGGCCATTAGTTTTAAGTGTTTGACTTAAAATTAATAGGATTGAATATTACAAACAAAAAAATCACTTTACAAGGTAAAATTTTAAAAACAAAAAATAGTGTGAACACAATTTTTGATTTTTTTTTTTTTCAAAACTTGGAGTTTGAAAATCAATTTTCCAAAAGCTGTTGACTATAATAATTTGTATTAAAAACAGAATACAAGAATGTATTTTTTAGAATATTGTCTTTACCGCTAACACCTTCATATGTATATTTTAATTATCATATTCTTGTTCGTTATTCTCTACAGATCAACAATTTAGTCCTAATTCATCGAACAATAATCCATCATCATCCCCTCATCATCACGAAAGTGAAAGGACACTTTGTGAAAAACAATGTGCTTCCAGTCGAAGGATAGACTGTCCAACTCCATTGGTAAGTATTTCAATTAAACTTTATTTTAATAAAACCACAATAAAACTCATAGTTGATGTTCAAACTTGACCCCTATTCAACCTCAAATGTACATTGAATATATACATTATGTAGGTACATAAGTAAGACTATGACTTTTCTCTTAACTTCTCGAATAGAGCAAAAATATTCGGTTATAATATTAAATACAGTTAATAGCCATTGTTGTGGCTCGTTACCCAAAAAAAAACATTTTCACTCTAAATTAACAGTAAAAGCTTCTTTCCTTCAAACTTAACTATAAATAGTATGACTTACATTACAAGCAACAAGCTTAGTACCTTAACGTAGCTATAACTAGCTAACTTATGTACATATATACACATAATAGTAGTTCGAATTAAAGTTCAGAACAAAATTTAATTTCATGTTGTAGGAAATTGGTTAACGAGGAAGACTTCTAAAAGGCGATGTTGTCATCGTTTAACCAACAAAGTAGTTGTTTTGGGAATAATTGAAATAAAAACACACTGATAAATTTTTATATTTCCATTTCTGTTTCCTCTTATATAATATATAATATATGTATAATATTACAGACCCTTTAAAATAAATAATACAAAATAAGCATTAATGGGGTCACTGTGGCGTATACGTACTTTTTTATCAGCATATATTAGTTAGACTTAAAAATATGTACATCACAGCTTATAGTTCTGGCCTAATGTTTATGTAGTGTGTTTATATGGTTCAATACAAATCCAAGAAGAAAATCCCTATCAAATTTGGATGATCTTTGGCCGAGTTATGCGCGTACGAACACAAAAATGGATTCATTTTTATATATAGATTACTTTTTTTTTTATTTCATTAAGATTACTACACCAGAACGCTGTGGAACACCATTTATCTCCAGCAACCATCCTTCACCAAACTTCCAATCACCACATCGATACCAACATGCTCAAAAGAAATGGTCACCAATTATATGTGATGAAGCACCCCCGAATAGTCCTCAGCCACCAAGTCCGAAATCTTTAAGTCCGAATCCAAACATCAAACGAATATACTCACCTGAATCTACTACACCACCAAATACATCATTTGAAGAAAAAAAGAATCGCATAGTCGAATGTGACCTTATTCCAAGCAAAAAGTCAAATCGAAAAACACTTGATGATGAGGATATACGTGGAGAGATTCGGGTAAGCACTTAAAAATTGACTCCTAATAAAGCCATTGATTTCTATAAAATGAAAACTTTTTCGCAGAATATTAAGCCCCTACCCGGATTTCAACAGGCTTTTGGATCGACCGAAATCGGACGTTTTTTCGAGACATTTCGAAATATACCCTCAAGCCCTTACAGCTATGAATCTGAGGTCGATACTCTGAGTCCACAATCCTGGGAAATAGAGAATTCGGGAGATGGATCACAATATGATGTACAAATCAGTGCATCCCTACAGACAGTGTACAAAAGTCCGTTAGGAGATAAAAAATATTTAAATGGTATTCGATGTAATGGGTATTAAAAAAAAAAACTTAGCAGCCCAAAAAATCAGCATCGAAATGAATGTCCAAGTAAAATCAAAATTTGTAATGTGAGCAGTGATGCCAAATAGTTTTTTTTAAAAGAAGTTTTGTATTTACTTTTTGTTTATATAAAACTAAACGTTATTGTTAAACAAAACATAAAAATATAACATACAGTTTTCTATAGCCCTTGGTACGTGCCTTTTTTGGACAACATTAAATAATAATTATAAATATTGATAAATAAATTTACAATAATACAAGCGGTTTTGTGAGTTTAATTTTATTTTATTCACTATTTTAGATAATAGTACACAATTTCACAAAATTTATATATTCACTGCACAATAACAATTATTTTTAAATGTAAAAATAATTGAAGTCTAACAAATCCATAAACTTAAAATTTCACACACTTTTGCTAAATTTGAACATTTCTGGATTTGTATAGTTAAAAAAAAACAACTAACAATTTGAAGTTGTCTTCCTTTTGGTTATTTAAGTTTCTTTTGTCTACTCCATTTAAAAAATAAAAAAACGTAGTCTTTTAAAAATTACTGCACCAGAGAGTAAAAAAAAATAAAAATATTTTAAATGATTAATGTAAGTGAAAGTACAAGAGCATAATATTTACTATACTTAATTCGTAAATAATAAAATAAAAAGAAAAATCAAAAATAGTAAATAATCAAAAGACACTTTGATGTTAAAAATTATTATTTATGTATTCAAAGAAAATAATGTTAAGATTAAAAATATATACATATACAAATAGAATAATTAAATACTGTGCCATTAAGTTGATCAGAAAAAAAAAAAAGTGTTTGAATTTGCAAACGAAAGGATGGAAGACGATAAATTTAGGGATTTTTTTAAATGTGTCAAAAGTTAAGAACCAGCATTATCTAATAATTTTTGTTTTGTTATTAAATTTTGGATTTTATATGATATTATTTACATAAAAATACTTTAACAATACAGTGCCTTATCAGTTAATATTTTTTTAAAATTTGTATTTATGTATGTTTAAAATTGGAAAAATTTATTTTATTTGTTTTATCTTGTTTATTAATGATTGATTAACTTTTAAAGAAAAATAATCAAATTTTGAATTTATTAAAAGAGAACGTTAATAATGGCAGGTTTCATGTGGGCCCAATTTGTTCTCACCAAAAATATTAAAAAACTATAAGAACATTAAATTTATATAGAAATTTTTTAACAAAAAAATGTAAGATTAGTTGTTCAGATGATTGTGCATTTCTTAGTTTAAGAATTCGTATAATATGATAATTCTTTAGACAAAAGTCTTTATGTATATTAAAATAAATATTTCATGCAAAATAGAAAACTTGTCGTTTCTTATTCAAACATTAAGTTGGGATCTCAGACTGAATCTAAGGTAATAATCTGTATAAGATATTTATCATATACCAATATTTTAAGTTTCAACTACATATATGTATGCATAATAAAATAATATATGTGATTAACACATTGATAGTTTTAGTGTGATTTATAGTGCGATGGGTAAGTTAAAACACATCTATCGTAGCTTGCGTGAAATTTTAAAAGATTATTCTTTACTTGCGATATACATATTCGTCGTATTAATAAACACTGTCTAACATTAAACAGCCGTCCAAGTTTAAAAAAAAACCTTTCTAAAGGCTGTTTCACAATGCGACAAGAAAACGAGACGTCAGCGTGACGAGAAACGCTTTCATCTTTTTCTCGTTATAACATCGTTCCTCAATTCACAATGCAGCGAGTTATTCACAGAGACAGCGTAGAATTATTCGTGTTTGTCAGTGAATTTGGGAAATAAAATACAAAATTTGAAAAAAAAGAAAATGAAAATGTTAAAAAAAAAAATGATTTTAGTACTTTTGGGAGTGTTTATTTACAAAAAAGCAAAAGGCAAAAAAACCAAAAGTGAGCAGAAGAAGACGGTCGCAAAATAAAAACACATATTTTGTCGCCATTTTCGGTATTTTATTTATTTATCTACACAATTAATAAATATAAATACAAATACAGATACGCTCGGTGTTCTCTTCTCAATTGTCAAAATGAAAATCGTCGTCTCGTCGCGTCTTTTTTTCAATTTTACGAAATCATGGCGTGACGGGACGACGAGAAACGCTTTATTGTGAATACTCTGGTATATTCTCATTGCTTGAAATTAGTTTGACAGCTACGACGAGCTCTCGTCACGTTCACGTCTCGTTTATTCAACTTCAAGATAGGTGGTATGCCTACGGTGACATTTTTTCAGAGGCACAACAGAGGACAATTTTTCATTAACGTAAAAAAGCTTAAGAACGAAATATATTTTATTAAAAAGTTTTCTAGGTATATATACATTTTAAGGTCAGTTCATTTCAGTTAAAAAAAATAATAATTAATACATATGTATACTTACCGCCATATTATTACTCGATACATCCAGATTTAAACTTAAATCCAGATGAATTTACATTGAATTTGTATGATTTACATCCAGATTTAAGTTTTAATCTAGATGTATTGAGTGAATAACATGGCCGTTAAGCATGAACAAACATTCACATGAGTTTAATTCAAAGGAACTTTGAGTTTAATTTTTGTATTTCTAGTTTATTCTTTTATTATGTTCCGGTGTCTCAGAATCTCTGATATCTCAAACTTCTCAGCCATCTCAGATATCTGAACTTATTCCTCAAAGGGATATATTCCTCACTTTTGACGTCAAAAGCTGAGACTGATATTTTTTGGATTCGCTTGCTCAATTATTTTTTTTTCGCAGTTGATCAATTTATAAAAAAGATAGAGATGGAGATTGCTTTTGACTTTTAGGGACAGTTTTTCAGAGCGAGATTAGAATTAAACCCGAGTTAACTCACTGCATTTGGCAAGTTAACTCTAGATTTACTGAACAGATTGTTTTGATATTTTACTCTGCCAGTTTGCTACGTGCATGCATTCTCTACTGAAAAAGTGCTTCCTGATTTAACTGTACACACACTTACATATAACTGGAGTTAACTAGCTCTGGTTTAACTCACGACTGAAAAACTGGCCCTTAGCGAAGAAATTTTGTTCCAGGTTTTTCCTCCTGCTTAGTGGAGCTGGTGGAGTTTGCTTAGTGCTGAAATCTGAGAAGCATGAACTGGCTGAATAATACCAACCGTAACAACAACAACAATAACTTGACGGATGATAATGATTCAAGCTGTCATTCTCACTCAGAAAAATGAGATCTTTTATGTCGAATTCCTTTTACCAAAAAAATTCGATTTTTTTTCTAAACAGAGTCCATTTTTTTCTTCTGAACAAATCGATTTTTTCGTTAAAAGAATTTCGACATTAGACTTCGGACCGTCAGATCATGTGCAAGCGAATCCATTAATTTGTTTCCCTCATTAATTTGTTTTGACAGAAAAAGCAAGAGTTAGATGACAGAATTGAATGATTCACCCCAGCGCTGTCTACTTTGTATACATGTTTAAGTTCTCTTTAAGAAAAAGAAACAGAAAGGACACGGTACAAAAAAAGAAGACTGTCCTCTCAAAAAGAGGATAGATGGTCACCATCGTAGGCCAAAACATTTTTTAAGAACGCCAACTCAAAGTTCAGTTTCATTAAAACCTTTGTTTTTTTTAAACTTATTTTTTCGTGAAAACAATATATGTATATACTTTTTTTTTTTCAAAAATCTGTCCTCTTATATGTCCTAATGTGCATTCAATTTTACAACGACAATCCCAAAAAGCCCTTTACATGAACCCACTCAAGTTTTAGTGCAACAAAATGTTATCGTTCACTGTATACTTACTTTCTTATCTCGAATATAATTTTTATGTATAATTACATGATTTGATTATAATGAATACTGAATATCAAAAAAATAGAAACATAACCTCCAATACAATCTTCGTTTCTACCTCGTATAAGCACAAGAAAAATGTAAAAAAAACAACACATTTTGCAAACCTTTCCATATCGGTTTTATTATTTTGAAATTGTATTTAATTCTTAAGAAATTATCAATTTTTGGAGAAAAAAAATTAACACAACTTTAATAACAGATTACTTCATTGGAATACAATTTGGAAAGGGATCAAAATTCTAATATTTCATATTGGATTTACATAGATATACATATTTTACTAATTATGGAAGTTTTTGAACACAATAGCCTTATTTATTTTAGCGCAATATGGTCTGTTTGAATTCTAATCTTTTTTTGCATTATCAGTTTTTACAGCTCCAACCAAATTCGTTCCATTTTGACAGCTGTCATTTGATTTTGAATCATTTGCTGTCACCATTTTTGAGGTTCCACTACCTCCATTATTATTGGTGAGTAGAGCTGTCAAAGTAGCATGAGATGAGCTTAAAGAGCTTTTTGTTTTTGGTGGGCTAGTCACTGTATCAGTTGAAGTTGATACACTATTTGAAGAGCCACTACTACTTGCTACTGCTGTAGTCGTCCCCGCAGATATAGCCACTGAATTCACGGCTTGGTTACTGCCTTGGAGCAAGGCATTTCTCAAATGACTGCTGTTTGCAATATTTGAGTAGGAATTTGTTATTAATCCTCGGCTCTTGATGTTCAAATCTATAAAGAATAGCTTCATTTTTTGAATTATAAAGTTTGGAATTTTGAAGACATGCAATATGGAAAGATTTAAATTATCGCGGTCTTTGTAGAGTTCAGTTTGCCCAAGTGTTTTAACTTCGTCATATATCAAAAACAAAAATCGAGAATTTCGATTTTGTGAAGGAATAATTTTTTGCTCAACCAACCAGTCACGATCTTGGCCGTCAGGAAGATATCGAATGAGCTCCGGATGTTTACTAGCCAAACGTTCCTTTCCATCGGTTCCAAAGCCAAAAGCCTGATTAGCCTGGACATCAAGTACGAAATTAGTTTCTGTTGAAATTGCTGCGGTGTTCCAAAATATTTGTCTTCTTGGAGGAGGAGCAACATTTGGTGGTCGATTTGGTTGCTGTTGTTGTTGTTGTTGTATAAGCGGTTGTGGGTTGGACTGAGAAGTCGGCTGCTGAGCGGATATTAGCGCAGGTTTTTTTGGAATTTGAGCTGTTGATTCGGGAATTGAGGGCTTAGGTGCGGAACGTTTGAGAGCCAAAACATTCTGCGTTGAACATTCTGGTTTGATATTATTTTGATCAGATGAAACTTGAACTGGCGCTAAAGGAGTTTGTTGCAATAAAGTGGTTGGTTTGTTGCGATGCGGATTATACTGAGCCTTTGAATTTTCTAGAAGAGCGCAAATCATTTTTTGCCCCTAAAATAGATGCAAATTTATTAGTTTCAAGATGATGGACGGCTTAAATTCTTTACCATCTCCTCTGTGACAGCATGCTCTCCTAAGTTTTCTTTTATATTCTTGAATGCTGGCTTGAAGTATATCTTTATAAAAAAAACTGATTTTAAACCAAAAATGATTTTATATAATGTGGCATTACATACATCTATAAACTTTTTAGCAATTGTATCAACTTCTTTATCAAAAGCAATCTGAATTGTAATACGCAAAAGTTCTAACGACCGCATAGCAGCATCTGAAGATGACTTACGACCGCTAACATGGCTGCCAAGACGCTGTTTAAGTCTGCTAAGAACATTTTCTGCCATTTGTGGGGTTGTCGCATACTTCTGGTAACAGGGGAAAATAAAATAATTTTGATAACTCTGATAAAACAATATTCAAGTAATTTTATTTTAATGGTAAAAGTTTTTTTAAGTAACGACTTTTTGGAATGTTTGGTAAAAAAATGCCCTTAAAATTTCATTAAAAAACCAAATTGGCGCCCAAATTCGCTTAGTAACTTCGATACATTTTTGGGTAAGGCAAAGAGAATGTAACTTTTTTTTTGTTTAAAAACTTACAGCTTGATCCATTTTTAATAAAGAATTGTTTGTATTGGAAGTTGTTACTGAATTATTTGTTTGATTCGATCCATTTGAGTCTTCAGATGAGGATGTTGCACTCATTTGCAGTATACTTGTAGTTTTTCCGTTTTCAGTTTGTATTTTCCAACTTCTTTGAATAACCATTATATTGATTTTTTTTTTTGAATTTATATTTTTAAAATCGTTTTTTTTTTATGCAAAACAAATTTTATTATGAACAAAATAATTGTTTACAAACATCCGCCCACTGGCAAAAATGCAATTGGAAAACATTGATTTTTCTTTTGTATAACTTTTCCTTGGTCATGCGCATTGAAAATGCTTTTGATGGTACCAATTTTTGCAAAGAGAGGGCGGTTTAGGTACATCAGTGAGGTCTTTCCAAAACAAGGGCGCAATTACATATGTAACTCCAAAGACACCTATACTTCAGTCATAAATCCACAATCGGATTATGGATTGTATAAATAAATATGCACAATACACTGTGTCCTTGTTTGCCAAGTATCTTCGTTAACCGTTAGTTATAGTAGTTTTGGCATTTGCTAATTTGTATTTCAGCTATCTCTTTATTGGAAGACTTTGCGTGAAATCAGACCCGGCCCTCAACTGTTGGTATCTCTGCTCAGCTCATTTATACTTATCCTATACCCGAATTCTTTTTGAAAACCATGAGGTGTATTCAGTGACGGATTAAGCTTGTTAGGGGCCCGGGGCGGTAATACTGAATGAGGCCCCTTAAATGTTCGTGCCTTCATTCATAATGCGAAAAATGACACTGGGAATATTTTTTATAATTTTTATGAAATAGGATCAATGCGCTGCACAGGTTTTTGAATGAAAGATAATTATTTTTATCTATTTATTTTGGCTTTTATCACATACTTACAAGAAGAAAACTGTTAGTAAATTCTGGATTTACTACTTTTTTCGTAATAGCGGTTTAAATTGCCATTTTAACGACCATTAGGGTCAGTTGTACAATCGTGGTTCAAATATTGATCCGTGATGGTTCAGGAACTTTAATTCACTGATTTCGGCAGATTAACTGAGGTTCACTGATGGCTGAGGCATCTCTTTGGCTTTTATCACATACTTGAATTTTGAACCATTGTTGAACTCTAGTTACTCCGCCGAAATCGGCGAGTCATCATTGCTGAACCATGGGTTAAATATTGAACTGGCCCTTAGAGCTTTGCTGCAAATGAGGAAAACTGAACCGCTCCAGCCCATTAAGGTAGCGTAAAAAAAATTTCCGCCCAATACCCAACTTTTTATTTTTTCACTGTCCACTTTTCGATTCTTATCATTCACATTCAGTTCAAAAGTTCAAATAAGAGACTTCATATTGAAATGTTAAATGTACAGTCACAGGTAGGATTATAAAGTATCTATGCATTCACTTAAAACGCATAGTATTAGCAGTATTTTGTAGCTGCTTCGATTAAAATTTTTGTTTTTGCATTCCGAAACGTTAGACTTATGCATTGTAATATTTCTACAAAGCATCAAGCTTGCGTTGCTGATGCGTATGAAAAATATAGGCATTATACTTTCGTATCAAAACATTTTCTACATTTTGGAACTCAGCCTATTTTAAATGAATTATGTACTTCTTCGTAATAATACTATAAAAATCTTACCTTATTTATAGACTTGAGCCTAGGGTTCCCAACTTTCTGCAAAACTAAAAGAGGACGAAATAAAATCCTTTTTGGCGTAAATGATTTAAAAAATTTAATACAAAAATTATTTTTTTAATTCTTTTATGTTTTATAATTGGATCGCACAATTTTACTCTTATAGTTTTATTGTGAATTTTAACTAATCAGAAGCACCAGACTGCAAAATAATAAAAAAAATTACTAGAGCCATTGAAAAGGCTGTTTGTGCATAGCCCGAAAATTAGAAAATAGAATACCTTTTCTAGATAAGCCAAACCAAAACTAAAATTGGAATTTCTGTCCAGAAAATTGAAGCAAATCGGCCCACCCGTTTTGGCTCTAACTCAAATTACAATGAACGAACGGACGCATAGGTACATCAGAGACGCACCTGACAGACTGAATGACAGACGATATGATGAAACATATACTTCTGCAGATTTGTACATCATATTAGTGTCATATTCTTTTGTACACCAATATTTGGCCTATAGAGCAATAAAAAAAAATTTAATATATAAAATAATAAAAAATTGGCATTTGTTGCCTTAAAAATAATAAAAAAAAAGACTTAAAAATCAAAAAATTAAAAAGCTCTTCTTTGTACATATATTCATCCACTACTAAAATTACATTTGAAATCTTGATATTACATTGACAACTTTTTGCAAAATAACAAAAGTAAAAATATTTTTTTTCCGGCAGCACAGATTTTTTGTGAAAAAGAATATATACAATTTTTTTAAACCAAAATTTAGGCTTTCTGAACCATTTTTATAAGTTTTCCAATGAGAAACACTATTCCAAAATGAGTTTGTAATTTTTCAGTTTTTGGGCCAATGTAGTAAGGCTTAAGAAGTCGTTTAATTTCTAAATTAATGTTTTTACAATCTCTTTGACCCTGTTAAGATTGGGAAAATTGAGTCCGGAGTGGTGAGGGTCGTCGTGCCTACAAAATTTGAAGTGCCTCAAAATACATTGACACAACAACAATTTCGAAATTTCGCACAGTGAAACAACAACAAATGAGACTCATTAGACCAGTTTTTATGTTTTCTTCGCACCTCACGAGATACTACACCACGCACTTCTCTACCCGCAAACTGCCGTGACACCGGCCTCAAGTTTCTCAAAAGGGTCTTTCGTTTCTGAAAATGGATTGTTTTTGGAATAAAGCCTAGTATGTAAACAGTTCTTCAACGAGAAAAAAATCTACATGTAATTCATGGGAGTGATTTTTACTCAAAAAAAAAAATTCGCCCTCAAAAGTTTTTTTTTATTGAACTGTGAACTAACAAAAATAATCTAAGAAAACCTCATAAGAGAGATTTACACCTACATGAAACACGCACTTGCACACACACTATTTATAAAATGTCATTTTGTGCTTTTGTGTGATTCTGTGATTTTCTTTTTCATTTGCATTCCGTTTTTGATTCTTTGCCTATCAAAATTGGGTTAGTTCACAGTTCAATAAAAAAAACTTTTCAGCAGAAAATTTTTTTTTGCGATAAAATCACTCCCATAAGAAGTACATGTGTTTTTTTTTCGAGGAGGAACTGTATACTAGGCTTTATTAAATTAAAATTATTTTTGACAAAATTAAATTTAACATCCCACATACACATTTGCAAACAAAAAACAAATCCAATCTGCATTTCTTTTGCCAAAAAAATTCGTGATCCGGGATCAAAATCCGTATTTACAAAAGAAAAACGACATTAAATTCGGGATCAGAAATTATGATCCCGAATTGTCAGGGATTGATTTTTTTTGGTTGAAAGAAATGCAAAAACTTGTCCGGGATTAAAATCCCTGGCAGGGATCAATTTTTTTTGGCTGAAAGAAAAACCACATAATAAAATGAACAATTATTTCACTCACTGTATTCTCTGATTCACCACACCGAACAAGTGTCATTTCTAAACTCACCAAATTATTAAAGAAAAATTACCCACTCGATAAAGTTGATTAGTTCATAGCTCTAAAATTGTTAAAGAAAAAGTTAGAAAAAATATATGTATATTACGTTTTCAGCAAATAAAATGTAAACTCAACGATAACAATAAAGAACACTTTAAAAAACAATAATTCACTTGCATAGATTCCAACAAATAAATCTGATTTTTTACATCTGAAAGTCATCACTGAAATTTTTTTTCTCGCTAATTGAATTAGTGAAACGCATCCCAAAACAACACAGAAAAGGAGCGGAGAACTATATGGTTTGTTCAAAATGCATCTAAGTGCTGATATATCAAGCGCATTGCAGCAAATCGAAGCTGTTAAGCAGGGCATCGATGAGTCCGATGACCCAAAACTTCAAATGAACACAGCAGAGAGTCTTAAAACTATTCTGGACATTCTGCAGGATCCAGTGTTCAGGACAATAGTTCATGTACAGGACTCTCTATCTGAATTGAACACTCAGTTGGTGCAGCATCCTTCTATGCTGCCAAATGACTTCGACATTGATGTGAGTGGAAATCTAGTTCTCAGTGTTCCCAGCGATGTTGTGTACGACTTTGGTGACGAAACGCCACGCGTCTCATCGGCACAGATGTCTCCAAGGAGTTTAGGCAGTCCTACAAGTAATAATTATCCCATTGTGAGCTCAGCAGGTAAGCAAAGAGTATTTTATACATTGGTACACGAATTTAACTCCATTCTTCTTCAAGAACACAGCCTTACAGAAGATCATGGAACGTTTATGAAGAAGACGCGAGGATATTCGGATCTCTCACGCAGTGCCGATGATGAACGCCCTCAGTCCGTTGTATCGGATTCCTCGAAACACGCCGTCGATCTTTTCAGCTCTGACTACGCCCAGATTCAAGCTATCGAGCTGGTTAACGATGGAACTGGTCTGGGTTTTGGTATAATCGGGGCTCGGACATCAGGAGTAATCGTTAAGACCATTCTCCCAGGTGGTGTAGCTGACCGAGATGGTCGCCTTCGCAGTGGCGACCATATTCTCCAGATCGGAGACGTTAATTTGCATGATATGGTCTCAGAACAAGTCGCATCGGTGCTACGGCAATCTGGAACTCATGTGCGATTAGTTGTGGCTCGACCAATTGAGCAGGTTCAACCAAAATACGAACTCGAACCCGGATGTGCGACAGTTCCATCTAGGGTTCTAGTTGACCCAATTGAATTGGAACGTTTTTTGATTGCTGCAGGATATCCAGAGATATTTGGTGAGAGCTCTACTGCTTCCACCCCACAAACAACAACAGAAGACGAGCGATTTGTCTATCGCAGCGAAATGGATATGTCCAAACGTCCACCAATGGCCACACCGATCGATTTGGATGACTTGGAATTGCCCGAAACAGAGAAACTCCAAGTTGAATTGACTAAAGATGCTAATGGCCTAGGCATTACTATAGCTGGCTATGTGTGCGAAAAAGAAGAACTGTCGGGAATTTTTGTGAAGAGCGTTTCACCCGGCAGCGCCGCCGATATGAGTGGTCGCATTCGTGTAAATGATCGAATCATCGAGGTAGACGGACAAAGTTTACAGGGCTTTTCCAATCATCAGGCGGTGGAGTTGCTAAAGAAGAGCGGACAAGTTGTTAACTTACGTTTAGAGAGATATTTACGAGGACCCAAATATGATCAGCTGCAGCAAGCAATTGCTGCAAATGATCAAGTTCCAAGTAGCATTCCCTCTACACCTTCCAGGACACTGCCAGCAACACCTCAGAGAACGGTGTCAATAGCAAATAAGCCAGCAGCTGTGCCCCCCTCTACGGAAGAACAGCCAGAGGATATTCCAGATGCACCTTTGCCATTACAAATAAAAAAGACCACTGAAGATTCTTTAACATTGAGCAGCTTTGGAAGCGGAAAGAAACTAATGTCAGCACGTGATTCTTTAGACACTATGAAGATCATACCCACTGAGGTACCAATTGTTAATTTGTCAGAAAGCAAAGTTGATGAATTAGATGAGGTATGTATAAGATTTTTTTTTTTTTTTTGATGGTTCTTGTTTTGTACTTCGCCTCATCTTTGAATTTCTATTGTCTTCAAATTCTTTTGATTGTATTTCGACTTTTCTTGCTTTTGTCCCCTGAATACGTTGAATATTAAGAATCATCTATTCATTTGGACTCAGTAGAATATATTTGTTGATTCCATTTGGTTTTTTATAGCTAAAACAGTGTATCAAGGTTATTGACAGTGTTTGCAATACGTTCTCTATTGACAATCGCAAATGAAATTTGAACGAAATATTAACCCAATTCACATATGCCCTTAATAAAATTGCATTGATAATTTGATGCCAAAATATGAAAAACTGAATTGTTGACACTTTGCCCAAACATATCTGATTAAGTGATTAAATCACCTTTGATTCAGACTTAAGTATAATAAAATGCATGTCAATTGTGATCCACTCCCTTTTTTTGACCAGTTTTTTTTTTTAAACCAGAGTTTCAATGATATTCAAGAGGATTTAAATTATATTTAAAAAAAATGTCTGAGCAAAAATGATAATTCATAAAACAGTTACAAATTATATGATACGGAATTTGAATTCAGAAATAACATACAAATATTTAACAAAAATATAAAATATTTAGATTAAGTTATTTTTGTTTTGTAAAAAAAGCCAACTGAGAGTCGTCTCCTGCATGGAAATATCCTGCATACATCCCTAGTACCACAATGGTCCTTGAAACATAGGTTAGGAGTTGTCAAGGGCACAAATATAACACTTGGATAAATATTTTATACATTTATTCCTGCATCTAACTCGGGGTTAAAGATTTCTTAAAGATAACTTTATTATCTTTCAAAACGTTTAACCTCGAGTTTTTTAATTTTCGTTTTGTTTAGAAACCATAAATTAACCTCCATCAACAGCCATTCGTATAATATTATTTGAAATGCTGCAAATCTGCATTATTCTTTCGTAGATTTTTCTTCGTCATTCACCTGATTCAAAAACTATTGTTTGCAGTCTATTAGTTATCCTTTAGGAGACCTCAGATTTTTTCATATTTTACGCAGTTACTTTATTTTCAAAATATCAACGAAAATAATGTTTTATTTGAATAAATTATGTACAAGTTCATTATGTTAATTGAATAGATAAGATTTTAATATTATAAATTGTTATCATTGAGAAACTAATTTGAATAATTTAAGGCATTCATTTCTGTTCCTCTGTCTGATTGACCAACATTTCGATAGATTTTAAAATAATTCAAATTTTCTGCTAACTAAAAAAAAATTATTACTGTCTTACTTGCATAAATGGCTCCGACATTATTTCATTCTTTATTACCATTCTCATTTAATAGGCAAACAATTAATTATAACATGTTCCCTAGCTGTAGATACCCTTATTAAGTTGATACTTTGTATTAGTCTTACACCCTTCAATATTCAGAATAAAAAACTTTGCTTAGAAGTATGAATTTACTACCGATAGCATGAATGTTTCTTTTTATATTCTCCTCTTTTTTTATTTTTTTTTCAATTTTTCAACCTTGATTCAACAAAATATTTATTCCTAGCAGAATACTTTTTATTAGAATATGTACCTTAATAATGTACTACATGATTCATGTGGCAAACTCATTAACCAAAATTAAAATTTGTAGCTTTTAAACCATGCTCCGATCTCTAATTAAGATTTAATTGCGAACATTTAATTTGACGACTGAATAACCTGCAGATCACATGGAAGATAACAATGAACTGGCTTGGAGATATTAAAAATTTTAACTATCAAACGCTGATATTCTATTTTCAAAAAAAGGTACTTAACCGCTCATAATGTAGACACATTCATCTCGAAGAGCTTAAAAAAAAAAACCAATACTACTGCATTAGCAACATACCTACACGAATAAAAAAATAATTTAGTCTCATTTTGTATGTCATCGTTCTCTCCCCTAAAATCTCTTTCAACTGAGGTCATATTTTGATTCACATTTCTTCCAAAGAATCTTCTTCAATAGAAAATCTATAATTAATGTTTTTTTTTTTTTATTATGTTCTTAGGAGTCTGATATTCTTCATGCCAAAAACACTACAATCATATCCCGTCACAAATATTTCACTGAACCCGAATTAACACCCGAAGCTGAGCAAGATATCCTGCGCAAATGGAGGAAAATCGTTGGTCCTGATGTTGAAGTCATTGTCGCTCAGATAAAAAAATTCGCGGCCGGAGGATTGGGTATATCTCTTGAAGGAACCGTGGATGTAGAAGGCGGTCGAGAAGTTCGTCCACACCATTATATCCGATCGATTCTTAACGATGGACCGGTTGGAATCAATGGAGTGCTTAAATCAGGCGATGAGCTGTTAGAGGTTAATGGAGAACGTCTGTTAGGTATGAATCATCTTGAGGTGGTTGCCATCCTCAAGGAACTTCCCCAAGACGTTCGCATGGTTTGTGGCCGAGGAAAGAACATTCTGATACCATTTTCCGATGACACTCTCAAAAAGTTAAGCAACAATCTGGAGAATCTGCTTCCATCCTCTGATCGTCTGGTAAAAGCAAAGTCCGATGGAAGTCTTGCCACCGTCGGTAATGGACCCGACGAATCGTTCACAAAACTTAAATCTAGATCCCTAGAGCCACTTACAGGACTGGCCATGTGGAGTTCAGAGCCGCAAGTTATCGAGCTGGTAAAGGGTGATCGTGGACTTGGCTTTTCCATTCTCGACTACCAAGATCCCATCGATCCTAACGATACATTGATTGTTATTCGTTCATTAGTTCCGGGAGGTGTAGCTCAGCTAGATGGGCGTTTGATACCTGGAGACCGTCTGCTTTTTGTCAACTCGATCAACTTGGAAAACGCATCCCTCGACCAGGCAGTTCAAGCTCTCAAAGGTGCCCCCAAAGGCACCGTACGTATCGGAGTCGCCAAACCTCTACCAATGTCCGACAACACTCTTAAATCAGCCAATATCATAATCAGTGATGCGAATGCATCAAACCTCAGTAATGCATCCACCGCCGAACCCGATTTGATTCCTGATTGGAGCAAGTAAATAGTTGATTTAAATCAATTAAACGTCGTCGTTAGTTAGAATAGGAAAATTAACCATAAAACAATCAAAATGGCACTCGGAAGTGAAACGTAATTTTCGTCTGTTAATTTTTTGTCTCCGTCCTCTTCTTTTTTTTAATTGTGTTCAAATATTATGTCCGAGTACTTAACAATTTTCATTTTTTTTTTCTTTGAAATTTAGTATTATTTACGAAACCATATTTTACATTCCAAACACGAACGAAATTTCTTATTTTTGCAATTAAAGTGGTATTATTTTATTTATCATAAAATGTTATTAATTTTTTATTTTAAATGTAATAAATGATTATTAACAAAGCAGTACTAAGATACTATTATTTGGAAAATTAACAATATTATGCTTTGTGAAAAGCGAGAAATTTTTTTAGATTGGTTTTGTCTGACGTTCAGAGTTTCTTGATCTTTAATTATTGAAAATTCTAAAGTCTGGTATTCTCAAAGCTCTTTTTTTACACACAATATTCGGCCCTATCGAGGTAACCGTCGGGAGTTCTCCGACCAGCAAAATGTCTCCGATTCGTAGGAAATCGGAGAGAGTTCCGCTCCGACGGTTACCTCGATAGGGCCGATTAATAGAATAGTTTTGCTGCAGACGTAAGCATACAATTATTAAATTTCTGTAAATTTACTTATTCTCATTATATCTAACATAGTTTTTGAGTAAGTAAATGTTTGGTTTAATTGGTGGTGCTATGCTTGCTTCTAATTGAGATAAATAAGAATTTCCCTTCTAAAAGTTAAGATTTGTTCTAACTCTTGTTCTGACAGTTTACAAACTTTTGCAGTTCTGAATTTGTGTCTTTTTTCATTCTATCAGAAGCCTTCGATTCTGAATTGAAATAAACATCCTTTTTTTTTTTAGAAGAATATAGCCAGATCCACACCAGTGCCCATACTAAAAAAAAAAAATTATTCAATTTCCAAGCTCTATGTCGGTATCGAAATACAAACTGACTGTGTTTTATGTAAATGCTAGAAATTGATTGATCTCATAAGATCATACAAATCGGACTCAGGCCTGGACAATCGGCCATCAACTAGACTAGATCATCGCATTGCCTCCAAATATCTATACGTATCACATTTTTATGATTTGAAGGCCGATTTGGGGGTGCGATTTGGGGGTGGCCCCGGCTCAGTGGAAGTAGTGCTTGACTGCTAACCTGGATGTGTGGGTTCGAGCCCCAGTCTAGGCAGCATTCTTTTCTATATTCCCTCAACTGAACGCCACCCCTGGGATTTAATGAGATGATCAAAACCTTATTTCTCAATCCACTGTGCCAACAAAAATCTATCCTATCCTTCTATTCCTTCTAACATTGCCTAATTCATAAGATCCTAGGTCTTACTGGCATATATGTTTGTGTTGTATTATGAAACTTATGTGAGGTAATTTGGTTATCCTGTCAAATGGGCCTAGTTAAAAATAAGGAGAAGACGAAGCAAATATATTCCCTCCCTCCTCGTCCTGTTATTTGTAGCATATTGCAAAGCAACGACTTTTTCTTAATAAAACTAAAATGACAAAAAAATGGAAAAACAGCTCAATATTATTCTTAAATATAAATAAATTTATTTTAAAATTAACTTTATACAATAGAAAAAGCCTTAAGATTCATTCAGTGCATTAATTGTTAATCCCTTTCGAGTGTTTCTGAAAAATAAAACAAGATAAACAAATGAGTCATAGATCTTTTTTCCAACTTCATTTAATGCACTTACAACACTTTCTATTAGTTAATTAAAGCTCTCGGCAGAGTCTTATGAGTTCCTAAAGCAATAGTGGTCGATTTAACTGTCGTTCCATTTTAAGCTGTACTCGTCTATAGAGAACTTTTTCCCTCCAATAGACTAGCAAGTAAAATAGGAATCCAATTGCACCACATACGACTGTGAAGATTATGGCGTTTCTCCTTTCGATTGCAGCCACATGATCACAGCTTCGTGTTACGATTTCACCGCTTTGACATCTCAGAACTTCCTTGTAATGAGTGTTGATGCAAACTCCCAGACTTTTGCTGACGACTTCGAATTCTGTACACGGATGGCATTCTTCGATTAATATGTATTCTTCTCGCATCCAGCAAGTGGAATTGTTTTCGATGACAACTTGGGGTTGGAAATTATGTTTGTGAACATTTATATTTGATTCGATAATTATGACGATTATGGTGCAGGCCACTAGAATGCCCAATCCCATGAACATTCGATTTCGGGGATAGCCTTCGACCATTTTAGGTTTATTATTTATTTTGATTTTGAGATATAAATGCACAAAAATGGATTGTCGATTTGTCGTTATGTTTTTATTAATTTCGTATTTGCATTGTTTATTGTAATTGAGAATTTAACAAAAAATAAATTAAAACAAAATATCTCCAAAAATTCTATTTGGAAACATCATCACTTAAATGTCAAAAATCAGCTGTTTGAAAACTTAAAAAATAAGTGATACCAAAATATCCATTAATTAAACTTCAACAAATTAGATTAGGTACGTTCAAGAAAAGGTAAATTTCAAAGAACTCACTCCACCATTGACGGTGTTCACATTGGACTGGATTAGAAGTCATCCGATTTTGTATTTTACGTCTATGTACTTTATTTCCCTTCCACTTCATGGTGAGATAGAGATGGCCAAGTCATGCAGAATTTTTTAATTTTTTTTTTTTAATTTTGTGGATTTTTTCGACGTCTTCTTTTATGACATCTTTCTCAGTATATATACTGCGTTTTTATTGAATACATTGAATTCTGAAATTTTGAATAGGTTGCACTTTGTATGGATTCCATTTGGGTGTGTTCATAAAAGTTTTACATAATTTTCTACTGAATTTCGTGCAAATTTGGTTGAAATTACCCCATTTGGAAATTTGAATTTGTATGCAAATGAGATGATTTCGATTTGTATTTCGAAATTTTGAACGAAATTACCTCATTTGCTCTAATGAAAACGCAGTATTAATACTGCGTTTTCATTAGACCTGAAAAGAGGTAATTTGGCAAATTACAAAAAGGTGTTCACATTTCAAATTTCCTAATTTTGTTTGAAGGCCCAGATTGTCAATCGCTTGTTTTAGTTGTTTTTGCATTGAATCCTGTCATTTGAAATGGGTTCCACTTTGATTGGAATCCATTTGGGTGTGTTCGTAAAAGTTTTACGTAATTTCCTACCGAATTTCGTGCAAATTTGGTTGAAATTACCTCATTTGGAAATTTGAATTTGTATGGGAAATGAGATGATTTTGAATTTAATTTGGAAATTTTGAACGAAATTACCTCATTTGCTCTAATGAAAACGCCGTATAAGGCTCTCCCAAACCAACGCGATTAATCGCTGCGACAAAAGAAAACAACAATAACAACACGTGGTTGTCAAACAAAACAGCACGTTGTTGTTATGATGTTAAAGTTAAAATTCACTAATTTGTGGGCACTCCTACTCATATTTTCACTTTTTGTTTCAAAATGAAGAAGAAATCATTCAAAATCGTGGAGAAACCATTTTGTAAAAGACGAAACGTCAAAAATTATTGCTTCGTTGATGGAAATCAATAATTGCCTTTTATCTATGGGGCAAAATTGCCATTGCTATTGCCAAAGCGTCTCCATTGGTAATATTCAAGGCAATGGCAATAAGGGAAGCAATTTACTGCCTCGAAAATTGCTAATGGAGGCGCTGGGTAACTACATAATACTGCGTTTTCATTAGAGCAAATGAGGTAATTTCGTTCAAAATTTCCAAATTCAATTCAAAATCATCTCATTTCCCATACAAATTCAAATTTCCAAATGAGGTAATTTCAACCAAATTTGCACGAAATTCGGTAGAAAATTACGTAAAATTTTTATGAACACACCCAAATGACAGAATTCAATGTAAAAAACAACAAAAACAAGCGATTGACAATTTGGGCCTTCAAACAAAATTAGCAAATTTGAAATGTGAACACTTTTTTTGTAATTTGCCAAATTACCTCATTTCAGCTCTAATGAAAACGCAGTATAAGCCAAAAAAGTGAAAAAGTACAAAAGGGAAAATTTTCAAATTCATTTTGGGATAGTTTTTCTCACTGGAAAACTTATAAAAATGAAGCAGAAAGCTTAAATTTTGGTTTAAAAAGAGTTGTATACATTCTTTTTCACAAAACAACTTCGCTAGCGGAAAAAAAAAAATACTTTTACTTTTGTAATTTTGCAAAAAGTGGCCAATGTAAAATGATGTACTTTCAACAATTTGGACGAAATCCGGTAGGAAATTATGTAAAAACTTTATGAACACACCCAAATAGAATCCATTCAAAGTGGAACGCATACGATTACGCGCCAAATTTTGTGATTTGACGTTTAAAAATTCAAAATATGCGAGAGTTTTATGGCGATTTTGTTTATTGTTGTTTAAAAATAAAAATAATGAAATAAATTCCTTCCATGGAAAAACTGAAGAAGAAAATCAGCACAGCATTTAAACTAAGTGGATATGTTATTCGTTCAGAGAACTCCACTTATCTTGCCGAACAACTGCTTCCCTTTGAAGCTTCAGAGCATGACAAATGGCTAACAACGGTAATAGAAAATATCCAAAATCTAAAAATCACTTCCACAAATATTGATCGGGCAGTTATTGATAAAGCTATCGTCGAGATTAATCGGGTAGGTTTACAGGAGCATGAGCACATCTTCGATGTAATTGATGCATTCGATGCTCCCAGGTTCGTCTACAATTTGCAGAGCAAGAAATTCGAACTGGATAAGAAACATCGCTCCGTGCTAGCCGACATTTCGATGCAGGTAGGATACCTTCAGCAGCGCTATAACATGCTCTACCAGAAGACTATTCGCCATGAACTGTTCTCACCATCGATTATTGAGAAATCCAGCGGCGAGGAAGTAAAAAAATTCAAGCTCCTAAATGTGGAGAATTTGCTCGCTTCGACTGAAGTCAAGGAAGCTGTTGTGTTAGGCCAACTCAATCAGATCGAGGAGGGAAAGCTGTTTATTGAAGACCCCACTGGATATGTACAATTAGATCTTACCTCTGCACGCTACCACGCTGGATTCTTTTGCGAGGGAACGTTCGTCTTGGCAGAAGGTTCATACGAAAACAAGATCTTCAAAGTTGATGGCTTAGGATTTCCTCCAGCCGAACCCGCTTCGAGCAGTCGTGCATTCTTCGGAACAGCTAACAGCTGGGGTGGTCAGTCGGAAAAGCTTCTCAAGTATTCGGTTCCTCTTCAAGAAGCTGAGCGGACAAACACCGAAGCCACGATGGTCTTCCTGGCGGATGTACAACTGGACATTCCGGATGTTATTGCGAAACTTAGGAAACTCTTTGTCGGTTATGACTCCTGTCCACCAGTGTGCATTGTCTTAATGGGGCCATTTTCCACGACAACGCATAACAACTACTACGATATCGTTCCTCTCTTTAAGCAGCTGGCAGAAGCTGCCAATGGGTGTGATCAGCTGAAAAAAGAAACTGATTTGATTATCGTCCCACATGCCAATGACCCTATTGCTTCGGATATCTTTCCTCGCCATAGCATCCCGCCGGTGTTGTGTAAGGATTTGCTCAAAGCTTGGCCGCGTACAAAGCTGACATCGAATCCCTGCCGACTGCAATATTGCAGCCAGCAGATTCTGGTCTTTCGAATGGACCTGATGGCGCGTATGGCTCGGAACACGATTCACCTTCCAGACACCAAGAGCATTGACAACCACTTCGCTCGCACTCTCATTTGCCAGGGACATCTGACGCCGTTCGGGAGGTATGTGAATCCCCTTTATTGGGATTTTGATACTTCAATGTGGCTGTATCCTCTGCCTGACTTGGTAGTGATCGGGGACACTTGCCAGTCATTTAGTATTACACAGCATGGTTGTACGATTCTTAACACGGGATCATTTCCAAAATCAAATTTCTCTTTTAAGATGTACATTCCTTTTTCAAAAACAATCGAAGATTCAGAAATTCCAGATGGATTCGGTGACGATGATGAAAGGAGTGAAGAAGATGAGGAACAGGAGGAAAGGGAAGATTATATAGAGAACAGAGTAATCTTCAATACCGGAATTACTGGGGGAATATTAGAGCAGCAAGTGCCCGAGGACGATTCAGAAATGCTTGGAAATTCTGAAATGGTTAGCATTGATGACTCGGAGACCCCAAGTGTTTCTGGATTAAGAAATGCAGATGCAGAGCTCTATGATGATGAACCTGGAGTTTCTGGATTGAATAGACATCAGGCTGTTGGTTCCCTTACAGAAGAAGAAGAAGCCCAAATAAAATTGATTCAACAGTTAGAGCTGGATTCTGATACGAGTGATGAATTTTAAATGTTCAAGCCTTTTCGTTGGGGCATTTGAAGAGGAGCCTGTGTTATAAAATAAATTCGTTTTTGTAAAAAGACATTTTTCTGTTATTCTTTTATTTTAAATTTTTAAATTTAATTCTGGATGAAAAAGAATTAAGAAACGAGAAGCTAGAGTAACAATAAAAGTATTTCAGTATTTGTTTCATCGGAGAACGTCTTGGTGGAAGTATTTCTTTGTTAAGGAAATTTTTATTTCATTTGAGAAAACCTTCATAAAATGTTGTTGTGGTGATGGCTGCATTTAAATTGGTTCATGATTTCCAAAAAGGTAGGTCCTTCTTATTGCTAAAAACTGCAACAAAATGAAGGCTATCTTCTTTACTTTCAGATTAAAGAAATTAAGAAAAAAATAAAAAGATGCATTGAAGTCTGAGAATGGAACATCTCGATGGTGAGTTAAGATTCGATTCTTTCGTTAGAGTATCTATATTCCTTAATGTTTGACTGCCATATAAGGATGAATTCTTTCCAATAAAGTACTGCAAAAGTTCTTTTGAAGTTTGTACTACCGAAGAACTGCAGCATTAAAAATCTTATATAATTTTCTTCATCAAAAATTAAAGACCGTTTGTTATTTGGACTATAATCGCTTTAATTTTGATCCCATGTGCAATTGAAACTAAAGAAGTCGATTTATGCGTAGTAACTTTAAATTTAATCCGGAGATCGAAATTTGTATATAATTGACGCAAGACTTAAAGGCATTTTAGTAATCGAGAAGATATTTCCTTTGCATCTGCGGTGGTAAGCCCAACTGTGTATTAAAGTTTTTTATCATTAGATTTTTTTTTATTTGTTTAATTTGTATCTCATAACTTTGTATATGTTAACTTAGAACATTTTTTTTTTTTTTTTGGGTTTTTGACCCGATTTTTTTTAAAAATAAGACCCATCGCTCATCGGAGTTGACCTCGCCTACTAGGCAATTTCCGAGCAACTTCCATCAACTTTTTGAAAATTTCCAAAAATTTGGCCAAATGAGAGACTTAAAAGCCAAAAACCAAGTTTTATTTTCACACTGAACGAGTTTTGAACTTTCGCTGATCCAAAATACAATTTAACATTTTAATTGAAAATACTAAACCCAAAAGTTGCTGGGAAATTGCCTAGTGAGGGTAGGCAATTAACTCCGAGCCACTTGTTGCACAACAAAAAGTTAGAAGTTGCCTAGTGGATTTAACGGAATTTCTAATTTTTTTTGAAAAAATTAATTTCTTGAAAACGAGTAAATGATTTTTTTTCTGGAAATAAGGGAATTTTTCATTTTAAATATTTATTATCCATGTACCTAACTATAAAATAATCTTCATCTCAAATTTAATTTGTTATTTTTTATTTATTTACATTTAGTCCATTAATCTTGTCGTCTCATAGGATGACGTACTTGCGTTAGATCCGGTAGTTTTGATTTTTTGATGAGTCGTTTATGATATTGACCTCATAAAAAGCCGAACGCATCATGGTCAAAATTCCAAAAAAACAGCGATTTTTTAGTTATTGGCAATTTTAACTCAAAATAACTAGTTATTCGACTATAACTTCGCTGTACGATTTCAAAGTAATTAAATTCTTTCAATTTGAGCCCAAAACCATCTGTGTGGACCCAAGAGTTTCGAAAATAAAGATATTCAAAATTTAGCAGAAAGAAATTTATAACAAGTATAAATTTCAGTAGTAGTAGCCGTGGCGTGATGGTTAGTGCGATGGACTGTCATGCCGGAGGTCTAAGGTTCGATCCCCAGCCTCGCCACCTATTTATTTAAAAAGAAAAAACGGCTACTGCCTCTTGCGAGGAATTGACAAATCCTCCAAGAGCATCTCCTGTCACAGAAAAGTGCCGCTCGTTAGCCGTTCGGATTCGGCAATAAACTGTAGGTCCCCTCCATTCCTGCAGACACGCACACAGGAATGGTTGAGAGTTGTAAGTCACTAGGCCCTAGTTCTTCATGAGCTGTTGTGCCATCAAATTTATTTTTTTTTATAAATTTCAGTATAATAAAACAAAATGGTTCTTGGCACAAGATGCATAAAAATACTAGAGCGTATAAGTTGAGTCAAAATAAGAAAAAAATCTTTTGGAGGGGGTAGTATATATACCCCGTTTAATTTAGAGGGGCAATTTTTCAAAAAATTGACTTGAAATAGAAAAAGACTTATAAAAATCCAACGACAGTATTTGGAATAAAATCCTATACCTTTTGTCGAAGCCAGGAATTAATTCTTCAATTTTCTTTCTAAAAAAAGTTTTTTTCAAGTGATAGTCTTTGCAAAATTTATTTCCAAACTCAAAATTTTGAAAAAAAATTACCGTTTTTTATAAAAACTATTTTTTTTAATAAAATTTTACGTTATTGAGCACTTGTTTTGTTTTCAAAATTTAATGCTATTATCAATTCTAAATCAAACACCAAAAACAAGATGCTCAAATGACATAGTTTTCTTACATATTCATATATACATTTAGAGAGAAAAAACGACACAAGTCCAATTTTTTTAAAAATTAAATTCTGATGATATTTTGTAGCTTTTTGTGAGTTCTATATGATGTTCTATTTACTTTGTGAAAAAAGTGGTGATTTTACAAGAAAAACCATTAAAAAGAAATGCCGTGCTGCGGAAGAACGACACAAGTCCAAAATATTGTATGGAAGAATGGAACAAGCCTTTATTTCAATTTTCTTAAAAACGAGAATACATTAGAGCATATTTAAGATTCTGGTCTTTAGTGTTTGACTTAAAATTAAAAGGATTGAATATTAGAAACAAAAAATACCACTTTATAACAAAAAATAGTCTAAACACAATTTTTGATTTTTTTTTTTCAAAATTTTAAGTTTGAAAATCAATTTTTCAAAAACTGTTGACTAAAATAATTTGAATAAAAAACAAAATACAGGAATGGATTTTTGGCTTTAAAATAAGGTACAGCATGACTATGTTAGTGTTGCCTGTGTTTTGCCAATGATTTTTTTCTTTTCCCGCCTAAACAGGGGGATAAAGACCCCCCTTTCTTTGGGATTTTTTTCTTGTCTCAACTAAGCCTATACGCCCTAGGATTTTGTTGCATTTTATGCAAAACATTGTTTAGTATACTGCCGTCACAAGCAAAAAGAGCGTATCTCAATTTTTGTAGTTTTGAGATAAATGCATTTTACTGTTTTTGGTTTTCGCACCTTCAAATATTTTTTTTTTTAATTTTAAAAAATGATTTGTTAGTAAAAAAAAACTATGTTATTTTATGGTAATCATAAAATGTAGTTATTTTGGGTATTTGTTAGAGAAAATGGACTTGCGCCCTTTTTGCTTAGTAAAATCACCTAAGAAATGAAGATGCGCCTTTTTTGCTTTGAAGCGAATTAAATAATTTGAAAAACTTTTTTTAACTTTTTTACAACAAAAATAAATTTATTCATAGTATCATATTAAAACTTAACGAATATAAACAATTTTTTTTTTCAAAAAACAAAACAAAAAATAAACAAATATATTCTAAACACACTAAGCAAAAAGGGCACATATGCAGATCATTGTGGCATATGGGCCGTTTTTACTTAGCATAACGCAGATACGCCTTTTTTGCTTAGGAAAATAGCAGAAAATGGATATGTGCCCATTTTATGACTAGTTATTTTGAGCCTTTTACAGATGGAAATATTTTCTTTTTTTTTCACGCAAAAATAAGACACTGTTAATGGTTTCCAAAAATGCCTCTAACTCAATTTTTGATTTTTGGCGCTTACGCCCTTTTTGCTTGTGACGGCAGTTAGTAAATTAACACTATGTTATACTGATTACAATGGAAAAAATGGCAAGTTACATACAGTGGCGTAGCTAGCATTAGTGGCACCCGGGGCGGCAATTATGGTGTCACCCAGAATGAAAAAAATTAAAATAAATGAAATTCCAATATTCCATATGTATTATAATTTTTTTTAATTAATTTCAAATAAAAAATTTAAAAAAGGAGAACAAAAATTATTATACATCGAGCCCTTTCCGCCAAATTATCGTAAGCGACATTTTGTTTGCTCAGAAACGGAACCAATTAGGCCAAATTTAATCATTAAACATTATTAACAATGCTGTTACTGACAGATTACAAAAGGTCCGATTGCTTTCGATGCGCAGAAAAAAAATTAAATAATTAAATTTATGTGACCATATGAAAATGTCGCTTACGATAGTTTGGCGGAAAGGGCGCGACATTATACACATTGTATGAAAAAAAAAAAAAAACAGAACAAAGATTAATATAATATGCACATTATAATACTAATTATAGAAACTTAAAACGTCTTTTTCCTAGCTTTTAAAGCAGAAAATTCTTTAATAACGTCATCAAAATTTATTTGCTGAGTCACCTAATGTTCAATAGTTAAAATTCCCAGATTGTTGAGCCTGTTTTCCGTCTTTGTTGCCCGTAAGTAGTTTTTAATTATTTTTAACTTACTAAAACTCCTTTCACATGACGCAACTGACAGAGCGGTTTCTCTTGCCTACCAAAATGACTACCTATTGCAGTCGCGATTAGAGTAGAGAACGCTTTGCATAACCGCAGTACAAAGTTCGGGGCAAAATAGCTTTATCTAAGAACGACCCGAGGATTAAGGCTGTTTCACAATGCGACGGGAAACCGAGACGTCAGCGTGACGAGATCTCTTAACAGTTGTTCTCTCTTAAAAACGAGTTTCAAACAACGAAATAATACATAATAAAGTATTTCTCGTCGTCACGTTTCGTCTTTTTTTTTTTTTTTCAATTTTTCGAACTTTATGACGTGACGTGACGACAAGAAATGCTTGATTATGTATTATTTCACTGTTTAAAATTCTTTTTTAAGAGAGAGAAACTGCGAAGAGATCTCGTCACGCTGACGTCTCGTTTTCTCGTAGCATTGTTAAACAGCCTTTAGTTTTCTTGTCGACACACTTGAGTGTGGGACAAACCAAATAAAGCAAAAACGAATGTTAATCTTTGAGGGCGACACGACGATGTACTTTATTCACAAAAGAAAAAAGCAAAGGCTATCCGATAATATTTTTTTTTGTACAAATATAAACTGGTAGGTAGGTAGTTTAGGTACAATGTCGCAATTTTTTTTTAATACTCTGCGATCTATAAGGCCCATAGTATATACACTCCTTGGTAGCTTTCGGGTGTCACCCTTAAATGGATTAAACGATCAAAACAACTAAACGGCGGAATGATCTATTAGCGAAATAATAAAACGGCTTGGCTATATTTCTCGAAATGATTAAACGGCGAAACGTTATTTCGCAAAATATTGAAACGGCGAAACAATATTTTGAGAAAAAATATAATATACAATTTAACAAAGAAAAACTAAAGAATAATTTGCCAAATGGATTTTGCGAAATGATTGAAAATATTTTTAACAAAAAGCGAAATAAAAAAATTGCCGAATGTTTATTGCAGAATGATTGAAAAACGTAATGAATCTAAAAGAAAATGTAAATTGCCAAATAAGAATTGCGAATTAAACGAAATATTTAACGACTAGGGCGAAACAAGAAATGCCAAATGAATTCTGCCAAACAATGGTGACCCAGCCAGAACAGAGCTATTATATTAAAATTAATGAAATATCTAAAGCAAAGCTCAATACAATTAATTAATTCATTCGAAAATAAATGATTGCAGGTATGTATACCTATCCTATTTAGACAACCGCTAAAATGCGTTTATAAATAAGGAAATGTCCAACTATTTAGACAGAGACTATAGCTGAACAAACTATCTAAGAGCGTTCTAAAGGAATCTAATAAATACCGACTGTTGTTGTTTAAACTATCAACTCAAAACTAAATATGAAAGGAACTTTATAATATACTAAGGTGAACTATAGCTTTGTTGAGTGAAGAAATAGTCAGAACAGAACAGAACAACAACTGATTTTGACAATTCTCACAAATCTTTGTTCTAAACTGTTCTAAGTTGTTCTACTTCAAAAGCAAGTACAGAAAATCTTGCTCTAAACTGTTCCAAACAGACTCACTGAACAGCAAGTCAAAACAGTTTAGAACAGAAAATTTCTCACCGAACAGCAAAAACCTGTTCTTTTCTGTTCTAAACTGTTCCAAACTGTTCGGAACAGCTTCACTGAATATCTATATTTTTTCCTTAAGACAATGAAAAAGAGTCTGATAAGCATTATGTGCCAAGTTAAACTCATAAATCTAATTGGATTTTTTGTGACATTATCCAGCTTGCAACACTTATTAAAAACCACAAAGCTTAAAAGAATCCTATCAAAAACCCGGCTGTTACTCTCTCCGTCAATTATTCGCTCATCAAGTGTCAACAACATTTGTTGCCCTTCATAGAGATTTAGTTCAATTGTTTTGGTAACGAAACAAACTCCTTCATCCTAAAAGATAAACCATAAAAAAAGACAGTCAAACATACAATACGGTTATTCACACATTAGATGCTTCGTTTTTTATCTGGAGATGATTTTTTTTTTTATACGAAGAAAATATCTTTCCATCCCTTCGTTGCATTAGGACTCGACTTACCCCCGTTGAAAAAATTCTGCGTCATAAAAAAAAAATCTAAACCAAACATGCGGTAAATAATGTTGAAATGCATTCGAGAGAAATCGTGTTAACGAGTTCACGATCGCGTAAAATTGAATCAAGGCTTTTCCGCAGATTTCATTTAAACCTATACCGACTCTCCCTACTTGTTCCCACTTTTTATATACCCTTCTGAGTATGAATATAAGGTTTGATAAATTGAAAGCCAAAGGAAAAGGACACTTTTGTGGACATTCTCAACTTGTTAAGTATTTTCTTCTTTTAGCTCTTTCTCTCTATCTTGTTGATGTATCTAACACGGAAGTTTATATTCTTTTAATGTACTTAAAATTTTCCGCATTTGTGGATATTAATTAAATTGAGGACACTGACAGGATCAAAATATTTTCTACATCCTTTTTCGTACTAAAGCTCTTGTCGGCATTCTTGTTTATAGTTCTTGCATTTGCCAGTGACATCCCACCCGACCCGGTTCCAACTCCATCCATCTAGTTTCGACCACTTAACAGACAATATTTTAATCAGCCTACAGAATGAAAGGATAATAGCCTATCAGGACGAACAAAAACAAAACACAATCCTAACAAAATGAAGGAACAATGCCCAGCTAAAAACAATAAATTTCACAATTACACAAAGTCGAATTTATATGGCACTTGTGACCCCCAGGCAAGGACACAATCCGAAATTTTACCGTAATACCAGATTTTGTCCTCGAAAGTCCTGCCTGGTTCTCATGCTTTTGTTTACACCCAACCCCTGGACTTAAAATAAGATGATTGCGTGGGTTGGTTGATTTGCCTCCATATTTAAGTGGTGTGGCTGAAACATTTTGCCAGCTGAAGGACCCAAATCGGAAAATCGGCTTATGTCTCCAATGGCGATATTGGTGTCTATCTGTGGGAAATAATTGCAATCGTAGCGACCAAACAACATAGCAGCCAGCACCCGGTTTCGCGTTATGCTGCGATACGAGAACCATCAGAACCAGGAGGCAAGGGCGTCGTCGACCGGATTTTCATCTGGGGATTCAAGCTTTTATATACCTACTATACCGACACACTCCCACATTTATTATCTTACTCCTGTGTTGACAGTGGTTGGCTAAATCGTCGTCATTGTCCGCTTTTACACCAAACACCACGCTAAGAGGATAACCAGGACCCAACCCACCACTGTTTATGGTCTCCGTACAGCATGCCGGCCGCATACTATAGCAAAGCCCGATGATGCCGAGAATTGTTATACTTATGTATATAACTGTTTTGTTGGATTTTTTTTAAATCCCGGATTAATCTGATAACTCGCGGACATTTTTGATTAATGGTTCGTTTCGTCATCGGAGAATGTGGTATCTGCAGTTGCTGTTGAGTTGTTTATTTATTGTTCTCTTTTATTTATTTTTTTTTGAAACAAAGTATAATTGTTTTTTGCTCATCTGTTTGGCTTAAAAGAGAGAATGAGTTTTGCAGATTGCTTTATCTTTTTTTTTTATGAAAATTAGGTACAACCATTTGTTTTGAATGCTTTTGAAAAGGAAGGCAAATCAAGCTCAAAGAAGATTAACTTGTGCTGTAGTTGGACGGTTGGACCTTATAATTTACAATCAATCTAGTTAATAGTGTTGTCCTTTTCTTGTGAAAAAGTATTTATTTTGTTAAATGTACTTACTGATACCCCCGTACTTTGGCGCAGTTCATAGGGTCTACTTTTCTCCACTTATAGTTTGGAGATGAACTGCATACAGCATACATAAAATCATGTTGAACAACTTGCCGCGTTGGTCTTATGGGGTTTTCCAATGGTAAAAAAAAATCAAATTTTGTTGTTCCAGATCTGTCAAAACACCTATTTGAACAATTTTCATCTTCCAATGGGCAAAAAAATTGATTTTTCTCGAGAAAGAAATCAATTTATCAGATCTTGATTTTGTGGCAGATCTACGCCTCTTTTTACTAACACCACTATACACTAGTACAATTGACAGCTACCAGTTTGACAACATAAGGTCCACAGCCACGAATATACACTAATACTATGACAAAAAAAATTAAATCTGAAATCCTACTCCATTCGCCACGAAAAAAATCGAATTTTAGGCATGCTCTGAATTTACCAAAGGAAAACCCCATTAGTTGAATGGCACAATGTCTCTTTTTGTTGCCGACATTTTTTGCACTAAATCTAGCTTAATGTCAAATTTTTAGAGGTGGGCATGAAATGCTCTTACAGAGAAAGAAAGGTCAACGATGAAAATTAATCAACACTTTGAAGAATCATAACCCAAGAAAATAAATTTTAACAAAAAAAAAAACAACTTAGATATCGCTTATATCAAGATTATTAATAAAAAAACTAAAATATCTTAAGTTGTAGAATTATTTGATTAATTAAAAGATTAACATAATAATACAAAAATATGCCCATGTATCAAAACTTAAATACAAATAAAATTAACACTTTGGCAACTCTTATTCAACAGCGTTTTTGTTTAATAGGGTTTTCCTTTGATAAATGCAGATTTCTGCCTTAAATTTGATTTTTTTCGTGGCGAATGGAATACGGTTTCAGTATTAATTTTTTCGCCATGGTATTAGTTTATATCCGTGTCTGTGGACTTTATACTGTCAATTGTATTGGTGTATAGTAGTGTTAGTAAAAGGGGGAAGGGTAAATCTGCCGAAAAATTTAGATTTGCAAATTTGATTTTAAATCAAAAATAAATCAATTTATTTTGCCCAATAGAATGTCTTTTTGACAGATCCAAATCAAAAATTAATTGATTTGTTTTACTAATGGAAAACTCCATAAAATTTGAATGCCGGTAGGTATCACGATAGGTTTTTGATGGGTAAAATAAGTAAGGAAAATTCTTGGCGAGGAACGCCCCTTGCTTCTCCTACCAAAAAAAAAAAAAAAACAAACCTGTGGTGATACCGGCCTCAATCCTCCCAATCTAAACAGGGGCTCTGTTATCTTTTGATTACGTTTGCTATGTTTATGCTCAAAAATCGTGTCGCTTAAAAGCCTGTCCTTAACAAACCTTCTGTCTTGTCTTGTAGCACTTCAAACCAAATGTTTCTCGCAATCCCTCATAATCATGTCCACATGCTTTTCAACCTGTCCTTCAAAAATCCAGATGGTAGAATCCATTTAAACTGGCTTCATTGTGCTTATCCCATTTTTACTCTCCGACTTTTTTAGAGTAATTAAAATCCTAAACCACATCCTCACCTTCACCATAACTTCACTATTACTATAGGTATATATGTATATCATATTCACGCAAATGACATAAAACTATACTTAGCCTATTACCATTTACCATCACCAACACTCAAGTATTTTTATCTAATTCTCACTTGTTCAAAAATCCTTTTCCGAAGGATAACATATTTTCATCTGAGTGAGAGCTTTTACGCGTCAAAACCAGAGCAGATTGTTGTATATACTAAACTACAACTGAAGACTTAGCAACGAGGAGTTGTGCCGTTGTCGTCATGAACAAAAATTTAACCAAACCAAAGGAATTATTAACCCGTTGACACTCAGCAGCCGAAATGAAATTCAAGCTGTTATCCTTTTTTACAGCTTTTTTGCCACATTCCGCTTGACAGGCCTTCCGAAATATAAAATAATAATAAAAAAAAAAAAAGAAAGTAACACCAACAACACATGTGCGAGTGTGTTCGAAACAATATTTTCCGAAATCGGCTTTGTGTTAACGAAAAAAAAATATTTTATGTTCCTTCCATCTTTCCAAGCAGCATGGATCCTTGTAAAAGCCACCTCCATCTTACTGGGGAACCTATTCTCGCCCGCAATCCACATACTGTTTGGCCACACATATTGGGGAACTTTCGCTTATCAGTTCGCCACACTCGTCCTTAAAAATCATTGGGTAGTGAGGGGATGGTGTTTGTGATGTGATACTATGCCATCTTTTTATAGAGATTTTCTTTTGGAAGTGCGAACATGGGTATGGGGTGGTGGGGATTTAGATACATATTATTTTTCTGTAAATACACTCCATCTCTTGGCATATTTCCCATCGTGGAATAACACATTTTCTCGCCTGACAAAAAAAAAAAAAAATGGTTTCCACAGAAGAAAAAAAACCGAAGTGAGTCCTTATGCGTGAAGTCATTATTTTTGATGTTTTTTGAAAGTTTCGTTTGGTGTGAAGCCCCCAAAATCCTATTTGATGTCAAATGAGTTTTTTCAGATTTCATTTTTTTTTTTATCATTTTATTTTCTTCGCTGACGGATGAAATGAAGCTGTGGTAAATCTTTATAAATATATATGTACATGTAGACTAGAGTTTGTGGCGACAACGGGAAAAGGAAAGGAATGATTTTATGGTGTCAATTCATTTTTATTGACAGCCATTGAATGAGATTAAAAATATGGCCATTCATAATTCTATAGTCAAAATAAGATGGTAAATATTCGTCACTCTTCTTTTTTCCTTCCATTCAGTTGTTTATGGTCAATCGATTAGAAATATTCGTAAAGTTCTATTTTGAAAATATTTTCCTAAGCTATTACAAAAAAAAAAATACTAAGGGCGCCCCTGTTCCACAGTATCTCAGCAAAGTTTTAATCATAAGTAGTCCAGGAAAATTAGACGAACAAATTCCGACAAAGCTGAATTTTGGTGGAGATCTTTATTTTTGTATCTTTAGCATTTTTCAAAAAGAACCCCAAATTTGGATCAGGGCTAAAATTTTAAAAGGGTGTAGGGGGGGGGGGGGGGGGGAGTGGTATTTCAGTTTTTTTTTTTTCAAATTTCTCGAAAACTTTCAGTGTTTTACAAAAAATTGTGAAGGCAATATAATATAAAAAAAAAAGGTTTTTTCGTACAATCAATAGATTTTGAAAAAAAAGTTGCACAAACGTTATAGTTTAATCAACGAAAAAAAAAATAAATGAACAAAATCATGTAGTAGTCTCTGTTTTTTTTTAAGTGGTAGGGGTGATTTTCAGGTCCAAAATACTAAATGTCCCCAGCCCAGGACCGCGAGCTTAAGCCATCAGGAGAGGGGGTTAAAGGTCCCCTTTTTTGTTTTTCGCGAATATTTTGAAAACAAAGCGAATAAGTGGAAAAGTCTGTAGGGCAATATTAAAGTAAATTAATTTTTCTACAAAAATGTCCTATTCATATTTTCGCTGGGAATTATGAAGTGTTACCTATAATGATTTTAGCAACAGAAAGCTGTTGCTAATCTGCTTGAACTGGAGGGCTTCTTATCGCCCGATATTAACCAAATTTGCTCAAGTTTTACGAAGAGTCCTGGAACATCAACATGTAAGAGTGCTTCAATTAAGGTGATGTGTCAGGTATAGTTCGATTTTTGGGACCAGCTGTTGCTAGAATTCTGAGATTCTGAGATGTGGTTCCAAAAAGATAAAGCTACTGCTATGCTCACACCAACCACTGCTAAGGAAAATTTTTTTTTACGTCTGCTTTAAGCCCACAAATTCGAGATATGATTAATTCTCAGAGTTAACAGGTCCTGTCTCCTTTTTGTGAGGATATTTGAAGGGCAAAGTTTACTTTAGTAAAAAGCCCATATATTCTACAAAAGCTCTGGAGTACAAATTTATCAGGCTCATTGTGTTGATAAAATTTTCCACAACTAAAAAAATCTTCATGAACTACATAAATCAAAAAATTGATTATTCTCCCAAACTTTTATTTAAATTATTCGTTGGAATATTTTAGATCAAGTTCTCTATAAATCTCAAGAAAAACACAAAAAATAATTTTTGAATTGCATAAAAAAGTATATGCTTTCAGCCGCGGTAGAATGCTGACTCCTGGCCAGCATAGAAGGAAGCTTCATCGTCAGTTGGCATTTTCTCTAGGATATCAATTCCACAGAGATATCTCGGTTCGGGATGTCGTTCCTGGATGGTCATCCTTCTTATCAGTGGGTTAGGGTGGCTGGCGAGTTTTGTAATGATTTTCCTTGCAGTTTGTGCAAGGTACTGGCCCAGTGGCTCGATGTTTGCTTCTTCGTAGATTCTCCTGTTGGTATAGTGCTTCCGTCTTTGATGATCGAATTGTAGTCCAGTGCATATCCTGAGTATCTTCCTCTCGAATACTTGGAGTTTTTCCATAGCAGTCTTCGATATGGTAAACCATACCGGAAAACTGTAGCTGATGGCTATTCTTAGTAGCTGCTTGTATATCTGCAGCTTCGTTGGTGTACTCAGTCCTGTTTTCTTCTTCAAGAGGGGATGGACTCTGTGGAATGGATAGTTCGCCTTTGTTAGCACTGCCCTAGAGTGTGGGTTGAATCTCAGCAGCTCGTTGAAGTTGACTCCGAGGTATTTGGCGTTCTTCTTGGTATGAATCGTTGATACATCCGGAAACCTCAGGACCAGGTTTCTGCACGTTGCCTTCCCCAGTGAGTCGGAGTTTATGGACGAGGGCCTCTATCCATATGCTGTCGAATGCTTTCTCGACATCCAGAAAGCATCCAACTGTGGCTCGGTGACTATTGAGCGCTGCGGTGACGTCGGACTGGAACTTCAGTAATGGATGCAGAATTGCAGAATCCAAACTGAATGTCGGGGATGAATTTTCAAATTTATAATTTATTTGTTTTAATTTTAGCTTGCCCCCCTCTAACTACGTGCATGATAGCCTCTTCGAATTTTGTTTAAAGAAAATTCTATTTAAAATAATTTGATGTTGAGTCCATTTCTTTTCCATGAACACAGAGAAAGTCTTCAATCAAATATCTCATCATAGTTTAATTTAAAATAAAATTTGGAAATCCATTTGTTCATTCGACCTCGTTTCGGCATTTGTTTTTTGTTTCCGAAAGTCCAAATGCATTTATGAAATGATTTTACCAATTCCATCCTTGGTCAATTGAATGACCGTGCGTTGCTGAGAAAGTGCACTTTTCATCGTCAGCATTTTTTTTTTATTTTTGGGATAGCGAAACATCCACCCAAAAAAGTTTCACTCTCATATCTTATTATTATATTTCGCTTATTTCACATTATCCTCTTATTTGTGCTCTTTCAGAATGACCTGAAGGTCCATCGACTTATCGTAGAATTGTTTTTTTTTTGATACATATAAATATGTATATGTACATATATTGTAGGTACATAAATATATATTTTGAACAGATGAGTTTTTTGTTTGGCTTTCACCCCTCTCGAGCTTTCAATCAATAACACAGTACTTAATAGTATTGCCCTAAAGCTATAAAGTAGAGCTTCATTTTTTCTGAATTTTTACACTTTTCCTTGTGTCGAAGAGATTTATTAATCGAAATTGGAAAGAAAGTGTCAATTTCATAAAAGTCAACTAAATTGAATTGAGCTCTGGGCTTCTGTATAAAAAGCATAGGGTAGATTGGCTATTTGATTGTGTGTATAAGTATGATGGTACCTTCTACATAATATATGATATTATTATGTTAAAGAAAAGTGTATCTCAAGGTTTACGATATCGTTCGAACTTTTTCAAGTCCAACAATGATAGGGGAGAACTTTATTTGATATCAGTAAATCATATTGTATTTTTAGTTTAGGTCAAAAATTATTTTGTAATAAGGTTAAATGGTATTTTGCCTTTGAACAATCATGGAAAAAGTGTATCTTTTAAAAATAAATAAAAAACACAGACGTACTGACAATTTTTTAAAAAAATTACTGTCTAGGTATTGATTTTACTACATCGTGGATAGATGCAATTTTGCTTGCTTACTTTAGTTTTTTATTCTTGAAGGGGCGAAGGTATTCATATCACGAGAACATTTATAAGCCGTTTTGTACTAAAACTGAAATTTCGGTGGAGGGGGGGGGGGGGGGGGTGATATAAGCACTGCGAGAAAATTTAAAAAACCTTCGTGGAAAAGTTCGCTTCTCACCTAAGGCTTTGGGATTTTGCTGAAATTTGTAGATCCTCCTCATTTCTTCCAACTTAAAACACACACAAACAGGAATGGTTTGAGACTTTAAAGTCAATAGCCCTTGTTTCTACTCGACCTGTCACACAAGATGATCACAGATTTACATTACGAGAGATATCTACACGTACTCTTGGAGGATTTGTCACACATTTTTGGTTTTATGTAGAACTTAGGCTGAAATTCGATCTCCAGACCTCCTGTTACAGTCTAACGCACTAACCATTATGCCACGCGGTGCCTGGATAGTATTTCTATAAATTCTAATAAATTCTTATAAATTTCTTTAAATGTTCATTGTAGTATTTATTATTTCGACCTTACCAATACCAGAACATTAGAAAAATAAATAAAATTTAAGATAAGTTAATCCATAAATTTAACAAAATATTTGAAATCATTTTAAAAGTCTTTACACCAAAAGAACTCAAAATAACGTCTCAGAAGTAATTAGGAAATTCTATAAACCACGTCGAGAAATAATAAAAGAATTTTCTCATCACGGTTATCAAGATCAATTAGAAAATTAATGACACCCGTAGCTTAATAGATTATTATAATGTTTAAGACATCTTAAAGGGAAAACATTATTTCCACCCTTCAAAAAAAAAAAAAAAACAAGAACATAAAATACTTAAAAAATCAAATGACGACTTCTTCCTTATCAGTTTCTTAAGGAAGGAACAATAAAATAAGTATCAACTCTCCCTTAACCGCATTACCTTGAAAATGTACAATACTTAAAGTACTCCTTCGAATTCAATTATTTATCATGCAAACGCTGCTCCACCGTTTAGCGAAATCAATTACAACCCCTAATCGTATTTACCATTTTACCAAGAGAATTTGACAATCAAAACCGCTAGAATTTGACTTTTTTTTTTTTGTTATTGTATTTTTACAGTGGGGTATTCATGACTCTTGTTTAAAAACAAGGAAATAATATAACAACAACAAAGGGTGTCGATTTCATTCAACCCCCGAGGCATATCGCAATCGCAATGGGACACAATAAATGAAGGGGTGTGTCGTCGTCATCGTTCGTCGTGCTATTCCCTTGGTGTCGCTGATTTTTTTTTATTATGAAACAGAATGGCTTGACTATATAGAAAAAGTTTTCTACTGATGTGCTTCAAGAAAGGAAGACACCATCATGCAGCGAAGACAAATGGGTCGTGGTGGGTTTGGTTGGCAGTTTAAATATTTTATTTTTGTTTTAATCATTTGAAATGATCTAGTTTAAAGAATATTTATACACGAGCTACCTTTGTTTAAAACAATGATGAATCTGAAATGGCAGCACAGTCCTTATGAATATAATTTTTCAAATGAAATGAACCAGAATACAAGATTGTTGTAAAGAGAAGTAGAAGAGTGAAGCCATAATAATGGAGAATCTGGTATGACAAAAAAAAATAAATCTGTTTTTCTAGAATATCGAGTGAAAATTAAAAAAATGCAAATTCTAAAGGTTAATATTCCAAATTTTTATTTTTGAAACATCGGAAATTTGAGAAAAATTAAAAACTTCATACTCAAGGCTTGAAAAGAACTTTTGTCGTGTAGTTAGAATAAATTTATTTTCGTTCACTAAAAATTTAAACAAAAAATGTAAAGGTCCAGACAATATTCCCCTTTTTCTTCTAAAAAAAACGCTTGATTGAGTTAGCTTAGCCACTAACAAAAATTTTAATTTATCGTTAGCTAAAGGTGTATTTTGGAAATCTTGGAAAATTTAATTTTATCTCCGATTTTTTAATCAGAAATTTTAGACCAATCTGCCATTTTTTATATTTTATATATACGTAAATAGTCTAAGGGTTTGTTTCACAATGTCTGATTAAAGTTCCAATTAAGCTACATGGAACTTATTTGTCACTTAAAAACCGCATTTACGTTTCACAATATCTGAATAGGTCTAAGTGGCACTTAAAGTTCTGAATATTTTACAGGCCGGTTGAGGTTCCGATTAAAAAATTAAACTGGCATTTAAAATATCTACAGCTGCTGTCAGTGCGACTCACACTACAAATACATCAATAGTTTGGACTAGTGACGGATATTTGTATGCGTTAACCCAATTACTTAAATACTTACTTCACGACAAAAAATCCACCCCTTAACACCATAAAAATGCAATTTCAAAACGCACTTAAGTATTTTAAATCACTCACATTCACATATCAACACAAAATTTCTAACTGGATTTTATCAAATTGCAGTAAGGGTTACCAGTTGTTTGTCACCAGTTCTGGGTCCAAAAAGTTTAATTATGACACTTTAAAATTCACAACTTGAGAATAAATTAATAATTATTTGATTGATTATTTTCAATCAGTCAAATTCTTTGGAAAACTGGAATAACTGACAACTAGCTAAGTGGCACATAAATTTATGATTGTGAAACGCAAAGTTTTTTAATGAGAGGATTTAAGTTGTGGATAATTTATGTGTCGGATAGTTATAGGGAACTTTAATCAGACATTGTGAAACAAACCCTAAGTAGAATTTGTTTAATTTAAGACAAAATATCATTTAATCAGCATATTTTTTAGTCTCTAGTGTATTAATCTTTTACAACTTAACCGTAATGAATGAGTAATGGCGAATGCAATAGTACAAAATAATATGTAACATTTACTGACTTCTTAGACTGGTTGAAATTTTAATTGAAGAAAAGAGCGCACATTTTCAAAATTGAAAATAATCATTTTAACAACATTACTGCATCTTCATGAATAATATTCTTTCTTATTTCAAAGATTACCACTGTTTTCTTTCTGCAGGATTACTTGCATAATGGATTGTAATCTTCTCTAAGAAGACACTTAACTTCACTTAAATTACGCTAAATTTCAGGAATATTAATCAAATAATTTTTTACTACAATATGCAAGAATAAATCAATAAATATAAAAAAACGAGTACTATTAGACGTTAATTTACATATCATTTCTTTTTCATTAGCAAACCTAATCAGATGGTTATATTAACACATTCTACAACTATTTAATTCGCTGGTAAGTTCTACGATTTAGTATTTACAGTTTGGAAAATGTTCAAAGAAATGGTGTGAAGATTTTTCTATGGATTGCACCCAGGCCCGTATCCAGAATTTTGTTTCGGAGGGGGCTTGCTTCATGTAGCTTTAACCAAAACTTGGCGTTTCATCGTGAATTTTGTATTTATGGAATGGAAAAAGAAAAAGATGAATCCATTGCATTTTTGTATGTTAAGGTAATGCGGAAACTGGATGGTACATTAGGGCACACAGTTTACCGAAAGGACACCAACACCAACAGATATCTACACGCTACTAGCCACCACCACCCGGCAAATTTGAGATCGGTTGTCTCTACGCTAGTTCAGCGTGCTCACAGGATATGCGACAAAGACCATCTTGCCACTGAACTATCCTTTGTAGACAATGTTCTTGAAGCAAGCGGCTATACAAAACAGCAAAGAACGTAGAAGCCAGCTTTGCCAAGAGAAAGGGACGAAAGCCAAACAATAGATAAAAAAGATTTCTTGCCGTATTTCAAAGGCGTCACGGATAGAGTAGGAAAATTACTTAAAAAACACGGTATAAAATCGATATTCTTACCACCCAAAAAGGTGATTAGCTACCTTCAATTACCCAAGGATCTCTCCGCTCCAAACGCCTGGTGTTTTCGCTGTTCCTTATTGTAGCTGTGGGTTATCATATGTAGGACACACCCAAAGAAGCATTGCTACCCGTTTAAAAGAGCATATACATAAGTGCTGTAAGCAAAAAATAACGGGACAAATCAGCAATATGTGAGCATATCTTAGACCATCCAGACGAACACCATTGGATTCATTTTGAACAGGCTAAGGCTCTGGCTCATGAACCTCATTACATCCCTCGTCTTGTTCGCGAAGCTATCGAAATAAAACGACACACAAACTTCAATCGGGACGATAGTTTTAAATTATCGCGTGCTTGGGATCCCATTTTAAATAATACACGGTCGATCCAGTTGCCGCTGCAAACACCCTGTGATGTAGTGAGTACGGTTTGCTCCCAACCCTCTGCACCTCATCAACAACAAGATATAGAGCCTCCTACGCACCGTGACACCTTGCGTAGCCAAAATCGATCATAAAATTTTTCAGGCAGTTTCCCGGTGACCACGCTCAATGCAATTTGTAGCGAAACGTTCGAGGTGAGTACAGTATTGCACTCGCTAAATATATAATATTTTTACGCGGCTAATCCGAAAAACATAAAATAATGTCCAACAACCGCGAAACCCTTAAAAGTTATAATTTTGTGTTTGTTATTATTTAACAAGGTCATTCAAGTTTGGTTGATTTTTTCAGTAGCAGATATAGAATTTGCATTATAAAGGCTCCTTATAAAAAAATATAATTCTTATTGCTTTTTTCCGACTTCTAATATTTTTTTAAATTAATGTAGGTACGTAATTAGGCATGTAACAAATTATTACCTTTTTACATTTTTATATTTTTTTTCACAACAGAAGTAGAAACCTTAATTTTTGAATACTCAGAGCCAGATTTACAGCGAAAGATGATCTGTCATTTTTTCGAAGATTACAGACTTTATATAAATAGAACCTGAGATAAATAGAATACGTAAGCTTCTTAAGCGAACCTTATCGAATTTTTTTTTGGATATTTTATACAACGCAAAAATCAACGAAAAAAGTTGCTGATAATATTGGTATGAAATGCTAAATCTTGGGTTCTATTAATTTGTCGGTAAGCTTAGGGAAAATTACAGAGATTCTTTTTCTAATATGAAAAAGGCCTCAGTAGGTTTCGCTTCTGGATTAAAACGTGTTATTTGTTTTCACGAAATTCAATTTTAAATAAGTCAAGTTGCGATGCGGATTAAAAAACATCTTCGGAATTTTGTCTTACGTTATTAAGAGAAATTCGGATTTCCTTATATTGAAATCATTTCGGGAGGGGCTTCAGCTTTTCAAGCCCCTTCCCCCCCACCCTATGGCTACGTGCTTGATTTTTTTTTATTCAGCGCGCACTCAAGGGGGTATGACTACTCTTTAAATGTTTAGGAAAATTGGAGAGGATTGAGAAGGAGATACCGATATACATTGGTTTTGAATGTCTGGATATTGCAATGGGGGGGGGGGGGGAAATATTGAGCCGGGCAAAGCATACCACATTCTTGTAGTGCGGCTGAAGAAAGAATCTCTAAACTTAACAGTACATCCGAAGTTTGGCTCAAGGGTAAACTGATGGGCATTCCTTAAAATGCCAGTATTACGGTTTAATTGTTTAGGGGAGGAATGCAACTGGTTATTTCACTAGAACACTGTTTGTAAAAATAGCGATAAAATAACGAAAACATGAGACATTGCGGCGTCGATGATCGAGAGAAGCAAATGTTTCAATTATAATTTCATCACCTATCAATTGCAAGGCTCTTTTTTGAATTCTGTCCAGCAAACTCAAGTGGGTTATTGGGACACCTGCCCAGATGTGGGAGTTGTACTCGAGTTTTGGACGAATAAAAACCTTATAGATAATAGCCAGATCAGAAGGGGAAAAAAATTTCTTGCATCGAAAAAGAAAACCCAAACACTTAACAGCGTTTTTGGCGACATCGAATACCTATGTGGTCATTGGTCATTCCATACGAGGTGGTCGGTGATGCACATACCAAGAACTGAAAGATGTTCGGTCTCCTCGATGCAAGTGCCGCTCATGGATAGCGGCATGCGGGGTGGGTTCCGCTTTAACGACAGGAGACAGCATTGAGTTTTTGAAACATTAAATTCTACGCGATTTTTGATTTCCCAATGCTATCAAGGTCAGAATTTAATGAGCTTATCATACGCTGCCGTTAAAGTTCCACATCCGAAGGACAAGGACGTGAATCCTGAAACGAATATGAAAAGCTGACGGTGCTGTCGACAGTGAAACAGTTTAATAGATTAGAAGTTTCAGACAAAAGGTCGTTTATAAATATAAGGAAGAGAGTCGAAGACAAAACGGAACCCTAGGGCACACCAGCATTGCATCAGAGAGACTTTTGAATCAATAATTCTTATACTACGTTTCCACCGACCACAAAACCGATGTAGATTTACCTAAATCTGCTTCAAATCCCAAAGATTTACCATACAAATTTATTTCCTAAGTCTCGAAGATTTGAAACAAATCTAGTTAAATCTTAGTTAAAAAAAACTCGAACTGGCCTATATTTTCTCTTACTGAATGCATTCATTGGAAAGGGGACATACATCAAACTTTCTGCCTGACTCCAACTCCATTAGAAAAAGTGAAACAACAGTCTGCATACTGTCAAAATAAATCTACTTTTTGATCTTTTTGTGCGGTGGAAACACCAAATTGATTTATATAATCTAAACTGAGATAAACCTTCGGTGGATACATAGTATTAAGAAAATAAATCCAACGGTTCGCGTACACTGCAACTGAATCATGGGCCGATTTTGGGTCGGAACTATTCTGCCGACTGTCTCGATGTTCGTCTGCATACACTCTCGCCGTTCTCGGACGATATCAGTCCGTACATTTGTAAAGTTTAAATTTTGTTGCATAGATAATCGCAAGTAATAACCGACAAATTTACGAAAAATCCAAACATGTTCGGCGGATTCGTCCGTTGATCGGTAATTATCGGGTGTTATCGTCCGATGTCGGTCGGAGTGGTGTACGCGCTCCCTTTCTTTCACATACGTTTGGATCGATCGTGCGAATTAGGCCGACGACGGACGGCGGCGTCTGAGCATACTTCGGCCGATGACGGATGAGTTTTTGAGTGCAGGTTAAAATTTAAACTCGAATTAACTCACTAAATTTGGTGGATTGACTCGGGATTTACTGAACATATGATTCGTTGAAAAACATTTTCTTGAGTTCACTGGAGACTAAATTTATGTCGAGAATTAACTAACTTTGGTTAAAATCGCCACTGAAAAACTGGGCCCTAGAAGTATCTTTTGGTGAAATTAAAAATGAATGCAAAATGAAGCAGATAAATAAAAGCTGTGGAATGTGATGTTGAACACTTAACGTCAGACCGAAGATTTTCTTTGAATCTCATTCCAACTCTGTCGTGTTAAGAGAAAATGACATATCTGACATTTGTCGATTTTTTAAGTTAAGGCAAAATTTGAAATATTTGGGATAGTTTTTATTAATAACTAAAGCCGTATCTCTCTTTTTGAGCAGTAAAACAATCGAAACACATCCTTTTTTTATTAAAAATAGTTTTATAACTATTAAAAAAACGACAAATCATTAAAAAAAAAAATGTAGATACGTCATTTTCAGTTAACACGGCAGAACTGTATACTGCGCTTCAATTTTCATTAAAATCTTTATCAATAAATAAGCACCTTAAGTCACATGTGCCAACATATTTTCCATTGTTTTCATTGACATTTTCTGTTTTAATAAAAAAAAAATATATCTTTGCTTTTTAAGTAGCATTTCTATCTTGTATCAGGTACCTAGGTACTTCAAAGACTCGGAAAAAACCTTCACAATAAGGATCGTATTTAAATATTCCATTCAGTCAAAAAACAAAATCAACTAATTTACACTTGAAAAATCAAGTAAAAAATCCACCACGAACTGCCAACGGCTTCGTGTAAATTACTGCCAATCTCTCACACAAAACAGTTCTGAACAAAAAAAAAAAAACAAACAAATAAAAAAAGTGAAACCGAATCCTTTTCATTTGAATAAACACTTTGACCATATGCGCAACAAATTGCATCCTGGCTTCTTCCATTTCTACCATGAGTACCTTTATTTCAAATGAACTAAAAGCCTATTGCGATATCATTTCTCCCCATAGTCCCATATGGCATATGGTCGCCTAGAAAAGAATTCAAAAGCCAGCCTATTTTCAAATAACCCCAGGATATTCATGTGGTGTGCACAAAAGGGTTGATGTGTATATAATCACAAATTCCATCCATCGCGCCCGTCTTTGATGTTTTCTCTGATTACTTTGTTAGTCAAGCAAAAGAAGCTCCAACCAAAAAATATTTCAGATAATAAACGACATGTCTCGAGTGAGAGGACACTTTATCCCATTCAATTAATTTCCTGACAGGATATCAAAATCGGAACTCAATTATTTATGGTTCGAAAGTTATGTCTTGAAGAAAGGTGCGATGTGCGGATTTGGAGAAACACCAATTGTGGAGACTTTGATTAATCACTGCTCTGCGAATGCCGATCTCCATTTGCGACGGAGGACACACGGGTGTGTGCAAAAGAATCCGCTCCACCCTCCACCTCCACCTTGCCCAAAATGAACAAAATAAATTACTTTCTGATTGCTGTCTGATTTGTTGGAGTAAGTTCCCATATGATATTACGATGCCAAATCAAGTGTGCCACTCCCAATGGGATAATCATTCAATTAATAGGATTTTATTTGTTGGCGGATGTTTGAAATTAGAATTTGCAGGAGTCAGGAGAGTACGACGACGGACCACCCGAACCGTGACACGTGTCGCCATCTTGTAGTGTTTACGAAACTGATAACAGAAGTTGGCGTGTGTGTTGGGTGAAAATTAATGGATGCCACGTGGCAGTTTTGCAGTGATTGAGTTGTTTGCACTTTTTATGACCGAAGGACATCTTGTTTAAGCGCAAAATGTATTAATTTTGCCCTCAACAATGTTTTTTTTTTTTTTTTTTTTTTTTGCATTTCAATTAGATTGTTCTTGTATGAGCTTATGACAGTGTGTCTGTTAGAAGTCAGTTTTCTGAACTTATGTGGTATCATTGGTTTGGACCTAAAATGTGAGAAGAAGATAATGAAGCGGCCAAATCGGATTAACACATTGGATTTTAAATAACTGAAATATCAGCAACCGTAGGCAAATTAAAATTACAATTTTACTTAGGGCTGAAATGTGATATTTAAAAGAAGAGGATACGGCAATATGCGATAAGTATCTTTTATCAATTACCCTGATGGTTTCAATGGTCAGTATCTAAATATTTATTTATGACTTAGGAAGTTTAATCTTTTTTAAATGTATCCGAATTCTTGTGACTGGGGTAAAAAGCTTTACATCATCAGTAAAATAAAATGCACAATTGAATGGCAAAGGTTTATTCGAATTTTAAAGATTGAGTGTAATATATATAAGTACATAATATAAAAATGAATCCCTTTATGTGTTTGTATTTTGTTGGGGATTTTTTTGTTAGATTTTGAACAGGTAAGAAGCCGAAAGTTGGAAAATTTGCCCGGAAAAGCCGGTCAATCGTAAAAACCATACTTTCTGAATTGGGTTTTGGTGACCTGTTCGTCAGTGATTAAAAGACAAAAAAATATATGTGCCGAAGGAAGTAATAAGGGACAGTTAGGGATAAAATGAAGGAAGTAAATGGATAAATTTCGCAATCGATTTAAATTTTTTTTTAAACAACAAACTCTGACATGACTTCAATTATATAAAATGAACTGTAAAGCTGTGATGTACAGATTTTTATGTCTAACTAAGATATGCTGAGACAAAAGTACGTATACGCCACAGTGACCCCATTAATGCTTATTTTGTATTATTTATTTTAAAGGGTCTGTAATATTATACATAGGAACTGAAAACAGGCAAAGAATAATAAAGAGGATTTTTTCACCCCTCTCTCTTCTTATATCCACATGTAATAGATTACAAGATCCCAAAAAAAATGGAAATATAAAAATTTATCAGTGTGTAACACGTTTGGTTATATTTTTTTAAGGGTCATAACATTTGGTTATTTTCTTCTTCATCTGATGGTAAATCCTCTAGAAGAAGGTACTCAATTTTTTTAAATTATATATTCCAGTTCGAATTCATAGCTAAGACAGAACAACGTCTTTCAGGTCAGCTAGTATAATTAAAAAATTGAAGAATGGAAATTTAAATATGGAATAAAAGCATTAAAAACTTTCTTTAAATCGATAAAACAATTACTTAAAATATTTTAATCTCAGAATGAAGAACGCCATCTCAATTCTTGAAAAAATATAAATTTATGGGAAAAAATTTTTAAAAATCGTTGGAGCGGATTTCTTAATATATAAATAATTTTGTAGATATACATAAAATTTCTTGAAAATTTTTAGAAAAATAATTTGGTATGCCATTTTTAAGAATATTTTTCAAAAATATGATTTTTCAAAAAAAAAATTTAACTTTTTTTAAAAAATCTAAAAACTATTTTTTTAATAATATTTTTCTGCAGTAACTATTCACACGTGATAGGACCTTCACAGTAAAAATTTTGATCAAAATCGGACATACAGACAGACAGACGGAATTGCGAGACCCAATATTTTCGTGTTCTCTATCATCGTAATTTCAAGTTTCATTGTTGTCTCGACTTCGATTTTTTGCATGAATCCTAAACTTGCGCTATAGTACCTACATAATGTATGTATATCGCAAGTAAAAATAATTGGAAGATTTTTTGCGACCTTTAGTTCAATGCATTTCGCCCAGGCACGACAGTTGGGCTCATCAGTTAGATGCTGTCGTACCTTTCTAAGACGCAATACCTACTCTTAATAAAATATACAGCGCATACACACTGTAAATTATATTTTTCTAGGGGAACATGCTTACATTCTGGAACCTGGAAATATATGTTGTTGTTGTAAACCCGTGGTCTGGTTAATGTACGAAGAAGAGAATTAACAAAAACAAAAGAAAATTATTTTTGTTGTTGTTTTAAATTTAATTCAATACAGTCCACTAAAACAACAACAAAAATAATTTTCTTTTGTTTTTGTTAATTCTCTACTTAGTAAAAATAATTCCAAATAATTTTGGAATGTAAAATTTGTTAATTCCTCTCTAATTGGTCAGTTTATATTTCAGAGATCTCAGAGGAATCCGTATTCTCAGAAGTATAAACACAATTGCTCACAAAAATTCCTCAGTTTTGCTGTTAAAAACTTAGGAGGATTTTTTTGGGATTCGTTGCTCAATTATTTTTTGTCGCAGTAATCAAATAAGAAAGAAATAAAAAGAAAGTGTTTTTGAGAAATTTTGTTTATATTGAATGTTCCTGCTCTTTCAAAGTAACGGAGGAAAATTACTGTACGCTCTAAAATATAAACTGGGCAAATCATTCTCAAAAAGCCTAGTTTCTATCGGATGTTTTTTGAAACCTGTGTTAACTTCAGACAGCCTAACAAACTGTCACTTATCAGTGCCATTTTTATTTGTCACTTATCAGTGCCATTTTTATTTGTAAGTCTTTGGAATTTTATGTATTTTAAAATTTTTGGTTTATTTAAGGTATTTTCTGAATTAATTTTGGGTCGATGGAAATGAAGATTACATTTCACTCATTATTTTTTCAAAAAAAGGAGAAGGAAAAGAAGAAGGCTCATTAAAAAGATTGGCCCGGCCCACATTTTTAGTGTTATACAAAGCTAAAAATCTTCAAAGGATTAAACTAAAAACTTCCGAAAACATTTTGGTTCATTTTTTTTTCCGTTATGAAATTACTATATTGACAGCTGAATAAAATATATCTTTATAAAGGAAGCGTTTTTATTCTTTTAAAAGTTGTTAAAATGCTTAAACGTAAAAGTTTTGATAATTTATGATGTGGTTTTAAATTACCAAAGACTCGTTTCTCGTTTTAAAGCTTAGTTTATACATCAATGCGAAGTGAAATCCAAATCAAAATGAAACATCAATAAATCTTGCCTCGAAAGGTTTATAAAGAAAATAAATTTTTGTTTTATATTTGGTTTAGGTAAGTCCGTTGAATTATATTCACTTCGAACCAAATTTCTTCCTCCTTGTCGCTTAAATAATTGCATTTAATTTTATTGAATTTTTCACGCCTGGAAAAAAAAACTAATTTTTTGTATGAAAATTTCACTTCGCTTCGATCTATAAACTAGGCTTTAAGGTGAACTCCTATTTTAAAAGACCGGTTTTAAATGTTCATACTTTTTCCCACTGATTGAAAAGCTTATTCGAAATCGGTTCAATCAAACATAAGTTAAAACTAAACTTTAATAACGATAGGTTAACTGACAACGTAAAAAAGTTGACTCGCAAAACTTTAGAGAATAAATTTCGACAGCAAATGCATAATGGTAAACATTGCGTCAAGACCGTTAAATTTTAAAACTAAAAATTGCACAAAAAGTTAAAAAAATTTTCTTTCCGGTGGAACATCGTTGCAACTAAAATTAGATACATAAGTAGGTGTTCATTGTTTCTCCAGGGGGCAGATATGTCTGCAAAGTTGGTCAATTTAGAATAGGTTTGGAAGAATATTGTCGCATCTATTAGTTTTTGTAAGTATTTTAAAAGCAAAAAACTCCCAAAAACTATGTTGAAAAATGTTTCACTGCGTTTTCTGATAAATCAGCGAGAGGTGCGTACTCGTATGTTGCAACACTTTTAATATTGTTCTATATGAAATAATTATAAGAACAAATGACTTCAAATATATTCTGCCTTCCACTTAATTCGTTGTTTTAGTGAATAGCAGAATTATCTTGTCCTTTAAATAAAAAAAATGGCTAGGTTTCTTGTGAGTATTTCCCTGATTTGAAGTAAAAGTTTCAACTGTTAAAATTTAGTGTTTCCACAAATTGTTCACTTGGAAATGAATACAAATAAGTACCTACCTACCTACAACATAACAACATTGAAATATATTTCATAAATTTTGCAACAATCTTTGATATTTTCACACGGTTTTCATAAAAGAACACCCTTAATTTCAGCAGTCCAATAAATATTTACACTCTTGTGAGTAAAACTTTTGATAACTAATACCAAAAAACGATTACACTTAATTTTCACTGCCACCAAATTTTAACGACTCCAATGCCAAACCGCATGAGTTCGTTAAAACGCTGAATACTTTGATGAACTTATTTTTGGCAGAACAAAAGTGGTAAACTTTTTCATTGTCCTGCTTACAGGATGTGATAGCCATTTCGGCTGCTCCTTACGACAAAAACATAAAATCATCAATAAAATTCACACTTGGGAAGTGAACTTATTACCAGGACAGCGACTGACTTTTATTGTGAAAAAAAAAGAAAATAGAAAAGAGACCAAATTTTCCGCATCTGCTCTGTGACTTCGGTTCTCACGTTCGGATTTCGAAATTTCGAATATCGAAAACAACCCCCCAAACGAACAAAAATTCCCAGATTTTACTCATCTCTGTTTGGAGGCGTATCCCTGTCGCTGCCCTATCGAAAAATCGAAATGGAGTCTTTTTTAGCTCTTGCGAAAATGGAGCCCTCTCCTAAGGATGCACATATGCCCGTGGATAGTACATAAATTCCGTTTAACCACCAACCACCCTCCAATGGGGGTTGTACATAGAGCCTTTATATCTTGTGTAGAGAAACATGTGTGATGTGTGAGAATCCGTATGGACTTCGAGAGAAGACACATATGATGGCATATAAACAACTCCCAGTCCCCGTCCTGCTACTGCTGCAGTGGGTTCTTGTCTCGGTCTCCCCGGAGCTGCCGCTTGGCACGGCAAAAAGGAGGACTAAGGCGGCGGCGAACATGTTGCTTTTCGGGAATATCTTGATTCTTTGTTCCCCATTGCCGCAGCCAGTACATGTAATCGAAAGATGCCTTGAATATGGAGTTGGGATATCGAGTCCTTGAGATGTTCTTTTTTTTTATTTCTCACGAAAAAAGCCAACAATTATCTCTTCCATCTTTATGGAGTTGGTTTTGCACATTTCTTGTTTAACACTTTCGTTTCGTTCGAAAGGGGATGGGGATTTTGTTGGCGTGTATAGTTTTTTGGGGGGTTTTTCTTTTTTTGTTGGTTGGTAAGCAGGACTTCCTTTTGCCTTGGGGGGAAGATGTTGATGATGATGCTCGGTGTGGTTGGGTGTAATGGTGATATTTTGTCGACTGATGATGATCGGACTTATGATTTATGTTGTCGTTGTCCTTTCTTTTAGTTCATATGATTGATGGACCGAATGTGTTTTTAGCTGCGAGGTATTATTTCCATAAATGAAGAAATCAAGGATATAGATGATTTTCGGTCTTTGATGAATGTAGCAAGGGGTGAATATTTAAGTCCAGTGTCGTTTGTTCGACTGGAAAAGAAAGCTAACGTTTGTATTGTGAAATCAATCTAGATATTAATGAATTTTGTTTCTTTTTGTGAGATTTTTGCTTTAAACTGTTCGTTTTTTTTTTGTATTATTCATCATTCTGATAAGTTTGTTTGGATTTGAACTAACGAGAGATTAAAGTCAATTGGATGATTGCTTACTTGAATATTGACTAGGTTTTAAGAAAATGATTAATCGTCGACTTAGATTTATGTAAATATGTGTGTAGATTGAAGAAATTTATTTGGAATAGTTTCAAAATAGTCATTTTGAGGAAACAGATTCTGAGAGCTGACTATTTACAGTTTTAGCTTGAAATGAATAGGTTTCATGTAATATTCTCATTGGGCAATTTTTTCTTTTCAAAGTTTCTTAACACCGGGTCTCCACTTGAAATATTTCATGGATTATGTGCCATCTTTACTTTTGATTGAAAGAAATCGCGATAGTATACCATAAAACGTTGGTTAGTAACTTTCAAAGCTTACTATTTCATTTGTTTAAAAATTTCACAGGGAAAAGTTATGAAGTGCATTCTAGCATCAGAAGCACTAAAAGAATTTATTAAGTAGGAAAACTAGAATAGGACTTAAAGGGTTTAGGTTCAATTTATTTAAATTGGACCAATTCAGAATATCAATCAGGTCTTCAATCGTTCTTGCAATGCAATCTTCTGACAAACCATTTAACTGAAAAAATTGTAATAGAACATCGTCTGCATACGAATCAAGAACGAACAACTTCGCGGAGGTCATTAATGAAAAATGAAAACAAAATAGGACCCAAAATGGAACCTTGAGGAACTCCAGAATTAATAATTACAGGATCAGAGACACCATGATATTTCTGATTTTGATATTTTCTATTTCTGATATAGTAACTAAGAAGTCTAATAGCTGAAGAAGAAAAATTGAATTTGTTTCGAAGCTTATTTAGTAAAATAGTGTGATTAATGCTATCAAATGTTTTGGAAGAGCAGTCGAAGAGCACCATTATACCAAACTTATCAGAAAGATTAACTTCGCGAAAATCAGAGGTAACTTTTAAAACTAGAAGAGCTTGTTACGTAAAGTAAGGTGACATAAAATTTTATCATTCAAAATCTTTTCGAAAACTCTCAAAAATTTCAACAAGGTTATTGGTCTATAATCTGATGGTGTTGATGAGTTCACTTTCTTTGGCACTGGTAACACATTTGCATTTTTCCATTGTTCAGGGAATACTCCACTAAAAATAGAAACATTCAGAATGTGCAGCATATACGATAGCACAATAGGCAAAATCAATTTTTAGTCCAGTCAAATTAGATAAATTTTCGACAAATAAAAACATTAATCGATAAGGATCTGAATTTTCGTATACATGTTTATTGGGGCTTTCCAATTCATACTAAAACTAAAAGTCCCCGTCAAAATTAAACGCGCTCGAGCCGCCATCTTGGAAAAACGTGCAATTTATCAGCAACAAACAGTGTCACTGAAAAATAATTTAAATACAAAATATTATTTATTAAATTTCCTATAAAAAAGCATACAAACATTTTTTTGAATCTCGAATACTTAAGCTGTAATCTGGCGTTGAATCGCAAAATTATTTAGTATATTTTAGCCATCGAGTTGCCTTTTTTGTTTCTGTACACTAAGATCGAGCGCTAGTGAACGTTTTGCTCAAAGTGTTTTATACCGGTCCAAATTTTGTGAGCATTGCATTTGTACGAGACACAAAACCTGAACCCGATAGGTGGCGCTGTGGTGAAGTTATTACAAAATTCTTTATTTTTGGAGCAAAATTAATAATGTTCACAACATCTCTAGAAAGCTTAAATTCTGTAAATAAGTTCTCTTTATTGCAAAACATGACGTGGAAATTTTGTTGGACATCTACCGACGGCAACGCCTTCTTTTCTTACGTAATTTATTTCATGGAATTTCTCATACTCATGCGAGGAAGATGGATTTTCGTAATTGTTTTTTTTTTGGTTAGAAATCACATGGGCAGTCTTTGAGTGTTTGCATCATTAACCTTGGGAATCCATGTTTCTCACATGATCAATTCAATTGTATGATGTCTGTTCAGAAAAGCATCTGCTTTCTGCTTTATTTTCTGACGTGTCAGTCTGACGTGTCAGACAAAAAAGAAAAATTTTATTACAGAGCATTTAATTAAAACAAATTTTTTTTAATTCAATTGTTGACTCGCGAGTCAACAATAGAGGTACAATTTTTCAAAAGTTTGTTCAACTACTTGATTATGCAGATGATATTGACATCATTTGGGAGAACGAAGCGAGCTGTTACCGGCACGTTTGCAAGTATTGAATCGGAGGCGGCGAAAATGGGTTTGGCTGTTTAATGAGGACAAGACGAAGTATATGCTTTCATCGAGAAAGAAATCTCAACATCGTCGGCTCGGGCAAAACGTCACGATGGATAGATACAACTTCGAAGTCGTCAAGGACTTTGTCTACCTAAGCTGCACTATAACATCGCAAAATGACATCAGTGCAGAGGTCAAACGAAGAATTACTCTTGCCAATCGCTGTTTTTTCGGGCTAAGAAGGTATTTGGGTAATAAAGCCCTCTCTCAGAGAACCAAGGAGACCTTATATAAGACCCTAATCATCCCGGTCCTGCTATATGGGGCAGAGGCATGGACCCTGTCAAAAACGGATGAGAATCTGCTTGGGTGCTTTGAAAGGAAGATTCTTCGGGTGATTTTCGATGGAGTATGGAGGAGAAGATTTAATAACGAGCTTTACGGGCTTTACAGCGACGTCGACCTGGTCAAGAAGCTGAAAATTCAGCGGCTGAGATGGCTGGGACACGTGGAGCGTATGGACACCAACGCACCAGCCCGACGAGTCTTCGAATCTACCCCTGACGGACTGCGCAGCAGAGGAAGACCCTACCTCAGGTGGCGCACACAAGTGGAGAACGACCAACTTGGAGTGCGTAACGAATCCGAACGGCTAACGAGCGGCACTTTTCTGTGACAGGAGATACTCTTGGAGGATTTGTCAATTCCCCGCAAGAGGCAGTAGCCGTTTTTTCTTTTAAATAAATAGGTGGCGAGGCTGGCGATCGAACCTTAGACCTCCGGCATGACAGTTCATCGCACTAACCATCACGAAACGGCTACTACAAATGGAGATATGATACATTTTTTTTTGCATATTTTTCCTTCTAAAAAACATAAAAAATATCTTGTTTCAAATCAGTCTGTTAATGTAAGACCTCGCAATATATGGAAATTTCAGAATATTCCAGTGAAACCTAGAATTTTTCAGCAACATTGGTAAAAGTCCGACATCTTTTGTTTTCATAGTTCGTTTAGGACTCCTACCAGCATACATTTAGTAAGCTGGCCGTGTAACTGAAATTATGTGTATGTAGGTGGTGGTGCCCATGTTTTTATGTAAATTTAAACTTTCATCTTTATTCAAATAACTATTCCATAATTATCAAATAATTCCATTTCATTTTATAAATCAATCTAAAATCCTCCCCCCCCCTTCCTTCTTGTCTTGACCCAAACTACACGCTCTAGCTTTATGTTTCATCTTATAAACATACAGAAATATTCGTACCCACATTCTTGCTTTTGTTCCATTCCATGATGGTAGGTAAACGATGGCACGCGTATGACTTTTTCATAATTTTGTATTAATAATTTTCGAATTTAACAACAACTAAAACAAATAAGAAAACAAAAATTGCAGCTTGAGCATCGCTTAACAATTTTCCTTAAACTTTATTTTAGCTGCAGGAAAGCTTTTCCCAATTTCTCTTATACAATCTGCCGTAAAATGAAAACCCTTCGAAACATAAGCGTTTGGCAGCTCGCTTCTTTATTGCAAAAAATATACATATTTTATTTTTGAATATTTTCATTCTTTGCCAACCACAATTTTTGTCACAAACATATTTGCATAATATCCCAAGTTAACTCTTAGCCAGACGATTCCGGAAGAATAACGACCTCGGTAAATATGAATTGGCACAGATTTATTACGCATACTATAGTCTCTCAGTTACCGTAAAAAGAAACCTTAACCTTTCATGTGAAAAGAATTCGTTTATCGAACACCGAATTTTGCCGAATTCAGCCAAAAAAAGAAGAAAAATGTTGCCAACATTTTCCGCCACATCTTCTATGTCTAAAATACCTTTACAAAAATTTGCAATGGTGCTTCCAAGTTAGGCATATGTAACAGCTCAGCACCGCCATACATCATGTATGAGGATATATTTTTTTGTTTATCTTGGGGACATCCTGTTTGACTGTTTTTGGCCCCCCCTCGAAATATTTAAAAATATTTTTGTCGCGGAGTTAGAGATGATGTATGATTCAGGGATTTTGAGAGCAGTAAAGTAAACCCTACACACTTATTCCTATGTACAAATATAAAAACATACAATCTGAACAAAAATAGCAGGAAATTGCATATATTATCAGGACATGAGTGTGGCAAATGTCCGTCGTCGCGCATCGGTCCAGATTGTAATTTGGCTAAGTGGTCATTCCTCATTTTAATGTTCAGGGGGGAATTCATAATGGAGGTCGCGTTGATTAAATGGCGGCTGAATAGGTAAATATTTATGTCGTTTAACTTTATGCTTATTCAATGCTTTAGTTTTGTTTGTTGTTTGAATATTAAGAATCATAAAACTCAACAAATATAAAGAATTTCTATGTTAGACAACTTAGGTTATTTATACATAAGTGCTGAAGAAGCAAAGGGTCAATAATTTTTTTGATTTGTGGAGCAATTAAAATTATAGGCCAGTGTCGATGTTTTATTATAAAAGTCTCAAAACTATGTTGAAGAAGTTGTAAGGATGAAAATATAATATTTTGAATGAATAAATAAGAAAACATTAATAAATTAATTCAGTTTATTTTAATTAAAGAAAACATTAATTTAAGATTTATGAAATAAACTTAGCATTTTTATATGTAGGTATAATAGTTGGCTTAAGGTTAATGATCTAACAGTGAGTATGGTAAATGAGTTATTATTTTTGTGATTTTTGAAGAAATTTTTCAAGGAAATCATCAATTTTAATTCATTAAATGCTTAAATGAAACTTTTAAATTATTTGTAACAAAATAGTGTCCAGCTTGTTTTAAAATTCAGGTAGGTACATACAATCGAATACTGACTTTTTCACAATTTTAAATACAAAATTCTGAGATAGACAAAGAGTTACTGCACTTTGAAAATGCAAAAAAAGGAGCGAAGTTAAAGTGTTCTATACCGCTCCAAATTTTGTGAGTATAATGCTTAGATGGGTCCAAGCTAAGTTCCATCGGTATGTCAGCGTTACCGCGAGCCTAATACTACCATAATGCACTTTAAAAATGCAAAAAACTATTTTTTTATGGTGTTAGGGCCGCAGTATCACTGCCAGACCGATGGAATTTAGCTTGGACACATATAAGCATTATGCTCACAAAATTTGGAGCGGTATAAAACACTTTAACTTCGCTCATTTTCTTGCAGGTGGTCTATGGTGGTGTTAGGGTTGCGGTATCGCTGGCAGACTGACGAAATTCAGTTTGGACAAATTAAAATTATATGTGAACAACATTTGGAGCGATTTAAAAAAACAAAAAGTTTTTGTTGCATTTTGAAATTGCATTATTGTGGTGTTAGGGCTGAGGTTTTTCTACCAAATTGATGAAAATTGAGCTTGGACACTAACCACGTACTAATGAAAAAAAAATTGGAGTGGTAAAAAACGATTTTTGTTTTTTTGGTTGCATTTTGAAAGTGCATTATGCAAGTGTACGGGCCGCATTATTGCTGCCAGACCGATGTAATTTAGCTTGGACACATCTAAGCATTATGCTCACGAAATTTGGAGTGGTATAAAACAGTTTAGCTTCGCTCCTTTTTTTTGCATTTTCAAAGTGCATTATGGTGGTCTTAGGGCCGCGATATCGCTGAAAGATTGATAGCATGTAGTTTGCACTGGTACAAAAGCCATGCTCACAAAGTTTGGAGCGGTCTAAAATTCTTTGAGCAAATCGTTCACCAGCTTTCGGTCTAAGAGGTTGTTAATACAAAAGCCAATTTAGAAATTAGTACCTTTTGTATTTAAAATTGTGAAAAAATCAAAATCCACTTTTTTATTTTTTAACATTTTTGATTCTGAAAGTATTTTTTTCGAAAACCGTAAACATAAATAATTTGATTTAAAAAAGTAATTAAAGAACACACATCTGGCTTTCAAAAAAGGTAAAACACTTTTAAGTAAGTGTTGCCATTTTTTAAATTTTAAATATTTTTTTAAAATAAAATGCGCCAAAATACTCTTTTCGCACTCGATTGCAATTAAGCCGCCATATATGTATGTATAAAGTACTCACCATAAGCTTTTATTTTACATAACTTTCATCACTGTTGAGAAATGATAAAAGTGGGCCCAAAGTCCAAACAAAATTACCCATGGTCCTTTAATAAATTAATTAAAATAGTGGTGCACTAGGGCGTATACTCACTTTTTTTATTTCATTGAATCTAACAAATTTAACTACAACTTTTGTTTTCGCATATCAAGTTGTAACGATTCAAACAGTTGTTTTGAGGAACTTTTTTTTCTCTATTTAAAAAAAGGTGGGTGCGGTACCGAGTCCGCTGACAAACCCCAATTTCTATATCCCTCTCCATAGCTAGCAGCTGTGGTGTGATTTCTATTCTCTCCAGATATACGATAACCCTATTTGAAACGGATGACGTGTTATAATTTTCTTTTATTAATATTTTATGTCGAAGATGTGACGAAGTTTTGGTGAGGGAGGCAGATTTTAAATGACCCAGGGCGGTAGAAAACCTAAATACGCTACTGGTTTCGAGAGTTTATTTCGTGAAAGCATGTACTTTGACTTTCATAACTGTGTTCATTTGATATATTTTTCCTGCCAAATAGTGAAATGATTTTTTTGAAATTGACTTATTAACCTCAACCTAAATGAATACTTAAAAATTTCGTACGAAAATTTTTCTTCAAAATATTTAAAAAATTTTTTTAGATACACTTCGCCTCAACTATTCCGGTATAATATTTTCAAAAGATTTGTTATTCTTTTTTTCACAACATATTCAGTGAATTTATCATTTGATTATGTTAACAGTTTGATATACAGGGCGATTCACCTAAGGTCACCTACTAAGGTGCGACAAAAAGCTGGAGCATGTAGGTTAAGTTGAGACCCCCATTTAGGCGGGAGGGGCAATTTTCTCAAAAATCGACTTAAAATAGAAAAAAAAAATCATTAAAAAACAACGGCAGCACTAACAAATGTCATGCTATACTTTTTTTTAAAGCCAGAAGACCGTTCTTTTATAATGTTTTTGATCCAAATTATTTGAACAAACAGTCTTGGAAAAATTAAACTCAAAATTTTGAAAAAATAATGAAAAAAATTGTATTGAAACTAGTTTTGTTTTAATATTTTACGTTATTAGATAATACTTTTGTTTTAATATTCGATGCTCATCAATTTCTAGTCGTCAAACACTGAAAACCGGATGCCTATAAGTCTTTTACTTTTTGAGAAAATTGAAAATAACCAAATCCACTTTACTACTTTATTAGTAGAAATGCGATCTTTGGAGCAACAAAATAATGAATGGAAGTCGAATTTAAGGAAAACTTACTTTTGTTATTTTCAATTTTCTCACAATCTAGAAAACATTTTGGCATCTGGTTTTTTGTGTTTGACTAAAAATTAATGGTAGCATTGTATGCTAAGCACAAAAATACTACTTAGTAACGTAAGTTTTTGAACGAAATCAGTTTCAGCACAATTTTTTTAATTTTTGTTTTTTTTCAAAAATATAATGTTTTCTATTTTAAGTCGATTTTTTAGAAAATTGCCCATCCTGCCTAAACGGGAGGAAATAGACCCCCCCCCTCCTATACGATTTTTTTCTTGTCTCGACTAAACTTTTTGTCACATCTTATGTAATAAAAAGAAAAACTTCTAAATTATAAAATAATATGTATGTATATTTATTTTTAACTTAAGATTTTATTGTTCGACGCATTTCGGAATCAATGTTTCATGATCGGGTTGAAAATTTTAATATTTAAAATAAAAAATATCACTGTTTGGTTTAGCTTGTGTTAAATTAGTTTTCTATTACATACATTAATATGCACGCAACTTGGAGACCAAAAACCAAACAATGAATTTACAGTTTGCTTGTTTTTGTTTATGTTTGAAAAAGAAATAATAAAGAATAGTTCAAAATGCATCGCAATTTTTTTCTGTTTACTGCCTTACAAAGCATTCCATATTGAAAAATGAAGGGTTCTTGCGTCAGCATATGTCCAAGTTATAAAATGAAAAATAAATCCTCAATAGAATGGAATAAAATGAGTATTTTCTTAAAAAACCTTTTATTTGTTAATTCTAGAAATATTATTCATAATAACTTCGTAAATTCCGTCAGATATGGAATCTTAAGAGATTTAATATAAACACGATAATCAAATGGTTAACAATCCAGCGAGTTATTATTAATTTACACATTTAAATTTATGGAATCACTTAAGGACAGAAACATCCTCAAGGTGAGTTAAAAAATTTCCTAATGTAAAAAATTCAGCATTTACTTGCATAACCAAAATTTTAAAACTATACGACTAAATGTACATGACATGAGTAACTTATTCGCTAATAGTTATAGCTTTCTTTTTCCCAAAAAAGGTCCGGCCTTAAAAGAACCTGCAAATTTTAAACAATACACAAATAGTCCTTAGTAGATGTTCTTTTTTTGCCGAAATTAACTCACATAATATTAATATGCATCTCACGATTTCTTCATATTCTCCATACAAATCACGAATTTATCTACGAATTATTGTTTTTTAGTTCAACATTTTAGTTGCTTTTTCCAGGTGAATTTACCAGCAAACTCATATTTCAAATTGTCGCGTGAAACATAAAGCGAATACGTGTTCGCGATTAGTATTACTCCAAAATGCTCACACCACGTCTGCTAGTTATTCATTAGCCCGTGTTTTAGCTTTTCCCTTTGTAGGCTATATAGGGTTTAAGAATCCTTACTGTGAACAAATGGTTTAAACAACTTACAGAGTAAGTCTAATTCTTCCATAATTACTATATCACAAGTTGAAGAAGTTTATATAACTCATATTTTACGAGTTTGCCTTGAATTTATTTGACAGAGTTAACCCTGTTTAAGGGTGGTTAAGGGTTGGGGTTGAAAGTTGAAAAGAATCGTATAGCGAAGTGAAATCCTTCTCGCGCGCATACAATTGCTTACCGGTTTGTAATTGCGATAAGCAAGCAGCAGAGTTACAGTTCTGTAGTGGGGTACTTACAGTAGAGTAAAAAGTGCGACCGAAGACGTAAAGAAGAAGAAGTATGAGGCTATACATAGAGCGTGGGGTGAATTTTTAAGCGGATTCATAAAAATTTATGGAGATAATTTAGTTATCAGCAAGAATGAATGAAAAGAATAAAACTTAACAACTGTGGTAAAGGGATGTTGAATTGTATGGTTCTGAATAGTCAGTCCAATGAATTGATGCGGGATATATTATTTTAAGACCGATATGCCATATCGTTTTTTTTTCAGTTTGGTATTATTTTTTTTTTCTTATTATTATTATCCTTGTGAGAAAGAAGAAATTGGTTGGAACTCATTTAAGAATTTCTGCCATTAGATTCGAAAAATTAATCTATAAATGTGTGTTCAAATTCTCTCGGTATTTATTTTTTATTATTGTTAAAGGTTCTTATTTTGTCGTTGTTCTCTGATTCCCAGCTTTGAAAATGTGAAAGCTTAAAGGCTGATTTCCAATGGCGTTAGAGACGTTTACGTATACGTTTACATGCTTTTCGAACGCGTTGACATGACAGACAACTTGAAGAGAATCAGCTGATTAAAAACAATTGAAGTGTCATTCTGAAAATCAAAAAACATAACTGTAATGTCGAACGCCTTTCAACAAACAATTCGATTTTTTTTTTAAACAAAATCGATTTTTTTTTTTCATTAGGAGGAGTTTGTACAGAAAAATCGATTTTTTTTTCTAAACAAATCGTTTTTTTTTTTTTTTTTTGTTGAAAGGAATTCGAACATAAGTCAAATTGTCAAAACGCGCGCTGAAGTAGATTTTTTTCAATTTCAATGTTGAAGTAGCTTATGTTACGTTGGTTTGTGCACAAGCTAATATGTGCCAAATCGCAACAATAATGCCCAACGCGTCAATGTAAGCACTTTGTATAAATTGCTGTTTGTGAACTTTGGCGTTGAGAGAAAAATCTGTCAAAGCGACGCCAAACGCGCCATTGGAGATTAGCCTTTAAGTTTATTTGAGAAGCAGCACGAGTTACGATTTTACTAGTACGTCCAGCCCTCGAAACTCGAGTGCCAATTACATTATTCTGTAATTGACAGAAACGTCTTGAGAATATTCTGTAATTCTAAAAAATTTTAGTATTGAAAATAGTTCTGTTCCCGAGATTTTTCGCACTAAATCTGGCTAAATGTCAAATTTTAAGGAGTGGGGATGAAATTCTCTTAGATCAGAGAAACTGGTCAAAATGTCGGGAACGGTTTGCGCACTAGTTTGTACGAATTCTTACAACTTTTTAAACGTCAAAAATATAGACTCGACTAGAGTTGCCTTAGATCAACGATGAAAATTAATCAACTTTGTCCAGAATCACAACCCAAGAAAATAAATTTTAATAAAAAATAAACGTTCCTGCTTATATTAATATAAAAAATATAAAAAGTAAAAGATCTTCATTTACTAAGTTAAGTTACACATATTTAACAAGAATTATTATATTAAATAAAAGATTAATAAAATAATAAAAAATATGCCCATGTATCAAAACTAAAATAAAAATAAAATTAGCACTTCGGCACCCCTTATTCAACAGCGTTTTTTTTTTGTCATTTGACATAAGTCAACCTGACATTTACCAACTAGTACGAAATAGCCAGAAGAAATTCCTCGGTAGGGAAGGGAAATTTTTTACTCTGTCGAGAGCACTTTCTTTAGCAAGAAACAGCACAATTTTTCACTTGCGGAACAGCTTCGGACAAAAAATTACAAAATATGGCTGTCTGAAACTGTTTGAACTAGGTGCAGAACGCAACTAATATATGTACATTACATATTTTTAAAAATGTATGTACATGAAGTCTATACCTGACAAACAAAATAGTGTGAGAAAGTGAATGGAGAAAGAAGATAGCAACCAGATGTCAGATTTAAAGAAGCACCGAATGCTGCCACGTTCCTTCCAGCATTGAAAAATTGGGTTGTCCAGTATTGTGGATATAATTTAATAAACAAATTTACGCTTGTGGTACATAATAATTATTCCGCCAGTGACTGAAATTTGATATGAGTATTTTTAATGGCACTCTCTATAAACTGAGACAGTTCCTCACCGATCCGATGACCGCTAAGTCAGTTACCAAGGGGTCAACGGTAATAAAAATAAATAAATAAATAAATAAATTCGGTGGCACAACGGCTCATGAAAAACCAGGGCCTAGTGACTTACAACTCTCAACCATTCCTGTGTGCGTGTCTGCAGGAATGGAGGGGACCTACAGTTTATATCCGAACCCGAACGGCTAAGGTGAGTGGCACTTTTCTGTGACAGGAGATACTCTTGGAGGATTTGTCACTTCCTCGCAAGAGGCAGTAGCCCGGAAAAAAAACTTTAGGTGGAAGCGGCTGGTATTGAACCCAGACCCCTGGCGTGACAGTCCAACGCACTGTCATAAAAATGGGCTTTTGAAAATATCTCAAGAAATCTTAAAGAAATGTTTTCAAAATTTTACGTTCTTAAGCACTATTTTGTTTTTAGTATCGAATGGTCTCTCCAATTTTTCGTCCATTACTAAAAGACCAGATGCGAAATAATTTAAAATAAATTTAAACATCTACTATTACTATTGCTTTAAAGGCCGAGGTCACTCCCTTCTGTAAGGCCAACTAAAGAGAAGCAGTAGTACTAAGAAATACTTTTGTGTTTTAGGTGCGGCAGAGGCGGGTATCGAACCCTGGCGTCAGTCCAACGAACTAAACATTACGCTGCAGGCTACTACACCTACAATTCGCATGCGAATTTAATCATGCGTTTTAAATAAATATGTAATAGCAAAATAAAACCGATATTGGCAAAAAAACCAAAAAAAAAAAATTATATTCAAAAAAATAACTGGAAAGTTTTGTTCTCATTGAATCCAAAATATGAAGTTCATAATATTTTATATTTCTGTTTTTGTTCTATCCGCGGTTTGTTCTATGTCAGTTTGCATAAATAACTACAATTATTTATCAATTTCTGTCTCTTTCCAGCATTCGAAATAATTTTTGAATTGATTTTGAATATTTGGGTGGTATTAGATTTTCCTTAGGTCACCCATAACAGGCGGAGACTTACTTCTCTCCACCATTCCAAGCTCTTAACTTACTTCTGTTTTCTAAAGTTGTTTTTATGGTTAGCCGTATATCAAATTTTATAACGGTATTCAGTTGAAAATTTTAAGAAAATCTCAGACTTTTATCATTTGATTATGCAAATATGATGGAGACGACCCTTGGCATACGGGCACTTGTAATAGACGTCAAAAAAAAAAAAAAAAAAAAACAAAAATTAAACGGAGACGAGTGGGTTTTCATATTTACACGAAACAGGAGGGTTCTTGCAGCGAGAGGTTAGGAATATGTGTAGAAGATGTTGTGGTTTCCTTTTTGTAAAGTTGTCATAAAAAATTATTTATGACTCTTCGGTTTGATTTGAATGTTGCTAAGTTTACAATGTGGTTCTTTTCTAACTTCCGTTTTAGAGTTTTAACAGTGGCAGCGTGCGGTTCTTTTATTTAATGAGCTCTTTATGTGAAATATGTATTGAATATATTAGAATAGAGGGACAATTATTGTTTTTCATGCGCGCAAAATTGTTGTCAAACGTTACTAAATGACTTTCTAATTTGAAACAAAATTAAATCTTTTTACGACATTCCTTTCCAAGTAGCTTATTGGCTTATCCCACAATTCAATTGTTCGCCAACAACCTTAAATCCCATAATGTTTTAGATTATTATTATGAATTTCCGCTTGCTCAATATAATATAATCCTAAATGTTTTCAAAACTCATTCCTATATTGCTTAGGGAGGCTGCTGTGCCGGGTTGAAGGAGAAGGTATGCAGATTGATGGAGCAGCATATATATACATACCCATCAGCTAGCCGCAGGGCCGAAAACCAATTTCTCCATTTTCATAAAATTCACCCCAATCTGTATCCAAAAGTTATGAATATTGAGCTGGTGTTGCTATTATACTGTGCAAGGGTTGATTCACTCCTCTGTTTCACGTTTATTACCCGAGGAGCTCATTTAACCAGAATGCGTATGCCGATGCCGCCCCCATCAACAAGAACAACGCCGACGACGTCAAATGTAAATCCTTTTTGGAGGTTAAAATATGTAAACAATACCACGAATGGCTTTCACTCAAACAACCGTCAACAATATTTTGCAACACTGAAGACAGAAGCAGAATCAGCTATAGCACAACATTCAGAACCTGCCTGAGAGCAAAAAAGGTAGAAGGCCGAGATAGATGAGAGCCTTTTATGGGAATCGCGTACAATAACTGGGGGATGATTTTTATTAGCTTAAACACTTTAACCTCTTAAATGGGATGTTAAGCGATTGTTTTCACTTGGGCTATTTATGTGGTGCCTGTCGTGCCATCAGGGATGACACTAAATAAACATCAGTTGGTTTATTCGTTGTGTTTCTATATATGTGGTGTCGTGATGGTGGTGATGGTAAATTGACACCTTTTACTAAAAAAAAAATTAAGGTATGTAATTGTGCAGCTAGGCTATTTAAATGAAAATACACTTATTTCTTTAGGATTGAATTTGAATATTTGTATAATGAATAAGAGTGATCTAAGTTTTTGGGATGAAATAGGTAAGAATTCTATGATAATTTCTTGAGATTTTATTAAATTCTAACAGCCACAGGAAGGAATTAATATAGATTTGTCTAATTGGCGCACTTTTTACGGAGCGTCAGCTAACAAATGATATACATCAAAACTTTTTTAGTAGATATATAGAACCCTCAACCGGAAAAAGACAACGAAAGTTCGCAAAAAAAGTAAAATAAGTTTATAAAAAGAACTAATTTCTGGATGAAAAACCGGGCCTCACTCTGGCCACACGCAAAAAACTGAGATAGTCCTCCTACTAAAGAAAAGAATCCTGACTAAAATGGACTTCGGAAGGAGCGTATCTGGCTCCTACCGAACGGTGTTGGAACCAGACGACCGAGTAATTGCAGGAGTACCTTACATCGATCGAGTAACAAGAATAGAAGTACGGTCTATGTCAAAAAAACGGAAATTGGAGTGAAAACTGCAACCGAGAAGGCAAAGTCGCTCACAAAACAGAAGTGGCATGAGCCCTGGAGCTCGGAAAGCAGAGGACGATGGTCGGCGAGATTGATCGGGACTAAGACTGAGTACAATGAACGGAAATACTGTGAAGTAAACTACTACGCCACCTAGGTTCTTACCGGAAAAATGTATTTTAACGAATTTCTCCAAAAGATCGGAAAATCGAACAGCCGATCTTGCCGACGACGGAGACGCACGCGATGAACCATTTCACACCATCTTCGTTTTTAGCAGATGGAAAAAACAACCAGAACCAAACGAACTAAGTAGTTATCAGATTTGGCGACATTACGAGAGAAAACATAGTCTAGAGCGACCTAAACTGTCATCAAATCTGTTTAAATGATATTCTCTAAAGAATTATAAAAAAGAGAAGAAGAAAATAATCGGAAAACAGTTGAGCCTGAAAGTTGATCCCGCAAGGTAAACATGACAAGAGAAGAAGCGCAGAGAAGGTTTGGACAGGTGCCAAGAAGATCTGTTACATATTGTACGAGTCAAAAACACAGGGATTATCAATGGGCCAACTTTGAAAATGCCTCCCAATGATTCATAAAGCATTTTTCCTGCTTCCTTTAAATAAAATTAAGTGCAATATATTTACTCGTTTTGGAGTGGTAACGCTAAGCGAAAAGTCCCGGTCTATATATAATCTCAAATAAACAAAAAAATAAATAAATTTGGTGGCACAACAGCTCATGAAGAACTAGGGCCTAGTGACTTACAACTCTCAACCATTCCTGTGTGCGTGTCTGCAGGAATGGAGGGGACCTACAGTTTATTGCCGAATCCGAACGGCTAACGAGCGGCACTTTTCTGTGACAGTAGATACTCTTGGAGGATTTGTCAATTCCTCGCAAGAGGCAGTAGCCGTTTTTTCTTTTAAATAAATAGGTGGCGAGGCTGGGGATCGAACCTTAGACCTCCGGCATGACAGTCCATCGCACTAACCATCACGCCACGGCTACTACCTCATAAACAAAGTGTTTATAAAATTTTGTTTGCCTCTCGAGGCAAAATAGCACATAGGGTCACATTGCGAGAGTGACCAGTAACCGCTGCTAAGGGAGCCATTATGAGATTTGCCAAGGAGGGAACTGGGACGTGTAAAATCATTGGTCACAAATTAAGAGACTCTATTTTCCATTCCTAGAGATGGCATGACCGAAAAGTATAACTTCGAAAAAAAACTTTTGAATAGAGTTAAGTTAAGTAACAAGAAAGAGTGGGTAGGCGAAACAGTGAACTATACACTTAAGGCAAATGCCATCAAGTGGTATACGGATGGATCGAGAACAACTGAAGGGACTGTGGCAGGAATCTTTTGAACCAAACTGTCCTTGTCGATGGGACAGTCTACAAGCATCTTCCAGGCAGAAGTAAATGCCATAGGTAAATGTGCAGAATGTAATCTCGAAAGAAACTATAGAAACCAAAATATTGCCATCATGTCAGATAGCCCAGCCGCTCTAAAATCCCTAAACTCATACACCATCAGCTCCAAACTAATATGGAAGTGTGTGGGTAGGCTAAACAAACTGGGCAGGAACAACAATGTCACACTTCATTGGGTACCAGGCTATGTTGGCGTCCAGGGCAGACTCCTTGGCAAAACTAGAGGCAACAACACTCTTAACGGGGCCAGAACCCTACTGCGGAATAGAAGAAAACGTGACAAAAATAAAATAAAAACAGAAGATGAGGACAAAAGATTAAAAATCTGGAAAGAACTCCCCAAGCTGAGGCAGGCGAAGCTCCTTATTGGTAATTACAACCAGGCACGATTCCTATCCTGCATCAGCTTAAGTAGAAATAAACTTCGCATCATAATGGGCCTTCTCACTGGCCACTGCAAGCTAAGACACTTCAGTATTCTTGGTCTAGTGAGCAGTGCCACTTGCAGATTCTGCGCAACGCCCATGAGGAGACGCCGCCGGACCATCTATTAGGTAACTGTGATGCACTTATGCATCAAAGACATAGATACCTGGGACATCACCAGATAGAAGAGAGAAGATTACCCTCTCTAAAAATACCCCAAATACTAAAATTCCTTAAGGAATCTAATGTGGAGGTTGAGATGGAACTGAGCAACCTCATTACACAGCTCTAGATTGGATGCACAATAGATCTTAAGGTCGCAGTGCAATAACACCCAAAATGTATTCATTCATTCATTCAACCGCTGCTAACGTAAAAAATAAATGCACTGGTGCTAAAAGAAAGTATATGTCATCGCTAAATTGTTTGTGCCAAGGACCACGTAAAAATAGTTGCTTCTCATGTAGTTAAAGCTTTACATCTAACAATGTATTTAAAATAGCAAAATATATTTTGGCAATTTTCAAAGACAAGAAAAATACCTTTCGTTTGACACCAAAATCATTTTTCTACTTAATTTATTTCTCAAGTTATAAACAATTATTTGGAAAAAAGGTAAAATCTTTATTTTGCAATCGCCAACTTCAAGGTCAAATATCTTGACTTTCCCATGGACGATTTTGAAAATATTTCACTCACATAACAAGCTCAACGTCACCTTTCATTTAACACCAAACTCGTTCGTGTACACTCTTGGCCAGAAATGGCCAACTGCCTTTTGGCGTCTTTTGTTTTTTATTCGAACACATCCACCAAAAATAATCAAGCTTAATCAAAAACCGTTAAACACCAGTAAAGTGCACCCGGAAACTAAATCCTCACAAACCCAACTTTTAGCTATAAAAGGACGTTGGAAAAACTAATTTTGCCGACCAAAGCCGTGCGTTCATTACCTGAGTTGTATATGCGGTTGGCGGTAATTGAGTGAACAAGAAACTTCCTCCTTTGCTGACAAAATTATTTTTGTCCTTCGCGATTTTAGTGAAACTAACAATTTCGTTACGAAATTGTCAACTTTTCTGGTTGAATTATTATGAAAACACAAATCCACCGCGCATTCTCCGTTCCCGTTAATAAACCTGCTATTCATGTAGGAAGCCTTGATAAATTAATTTTAACACTTTGGGGGAAAAAAAAACTATGCTTAGCATCCTGAAAGTCATAATAATTCTCTATTAGCTCGAGAAATGTTCACTGCGCCAGTCGTTTGTTATTCCCACACTTTTAATGTTAGCTCTAAAGGCCCTCCATTCTCAGCCCAACTTTTACACTTTTACCTTGCCACAGATCAACTTTTCGGGCTCTTTTGGCAGCGGGAAGTTGCAAAATTTTATTACCCTTAAGTTAGTCCTTGGAATTGCATATTTTTGCCTGGAATCAAAACAAAAGTGCTATAGGACAGGCCCCCAACAAAAACAGAGGAAGAGTAGCAGTGATGGCCTCGCTTGAAAATTAAAATGACAAAGTTCAGAAGCTAAGAGTGGAGATAGTCACTCGATGGTTGGCTCTGGTTGGCTGGCGGGTTCACCTCTAACCGATTCTACTCCACAGAACAGACTTGCATGACACTTCCTGTCATTTGACTTTCCGACCAGGAAGCGTTCGTATATCATTTTTTGTTTCACTGCCACCGAGATGGAGACGAAACTTTTCTCTATCTCTAAATGTGTATGTAGACAGAAATATACCTTCGGATTGGATGTTGAACGCAAGGAAAAATTTTGTTCCATAACAATCCTTGTGCGGACTCTTTCGAATATGGCCGGAAGATGCACAGTGGTCCTTTGTTCTGTTCTGTGGTTGCACGTATATCTCCCGCAATTGTGGCAAAATGTTGAATCAATGACATGACCAGTTTGAAAAAGCTCCCGAATAGGTGGTATAGAGTCTATATCTATGTATGTATATGTGTACGTATATTCGCGTGTGTTTTGTACAATGCGATAAATTAAATTTTATTGTTGCTCTAATTTTCCGGAATATGTGAATTTATGTTTTGCTTCCTTTTGAAATATGCAAAATGCATATTGCTTGGAAAGAGCCAACATATAGCCGCCACTACGATTCAAGCTGCCAGTACATATTTTTTGCTTGATTTTTTTTTTTTTTTTTAATTTCAATTCGCGCTGCTCGTTGATGGTATCTACTTTGGTCAGCACTTCAGCAGTTGGGGTATTAAAGAGGAGGCAATATTATTTTTGTAAATTCAATATACTCGTATTTTTACTAATATTGATTTTATTTTATATTTTTATTTCGATTAAGAGATTTTTGAATGTTGATATGCGGGATTTTTATGTAGTAAAAGCTATGTGCTGAAATAATTTTTGTTGTTTTGTAATTCAAAATGGTGTTGTGATCTTCATTTTACAGCATTTCTGATGTTGAAAGATTTATATTTTATTTAATTTTAATTCATTCCTCTTTAAATATTTTAAAATGGACGAATAGCCGGCCATTCTTTCATCAGCTTAGATAGCTTCCTTTTCTCATAGGAAGTAAACTGAGCTTTTTTTTTTTTTAAATTTTTTTTTAAATTATTTTTTAATTTTTTTATTCACTTTCTGCGACATATATTCCTCAAAATACTGCACCAAATATTCTATTTTTCAAAATTAGTTCACGCTTTGCAAATGTCTTCAGTTTTCCTTTCCGCGAAGACCGAACATTCACAAAAATGTCAACAATTATTATCTGTGAAAGAACGCGTTGAGCATTATTTCTCGGACTAAATTAAGTGAAGACTTTTTGATAGAGGCTTTTATTTTACTGAATGAGAATCTATTTTTCTCAAAGATTAAACATGTATCTATTATTTTATTTAGCGGACGGAATGGTCATAAGGTCTAATTTATATTTTGCGTGTTTTTTTGGGCTAGGTAATACATCATTATCTTAGCTGTTTGAACTCAGCAGGAAATTTTAGGCAACTTCAATTTTTTGCCGATAACAACGTGGTTGAGAGTCGTCGTCGTTAGTCATTTAAATAGCTCCACCTATAGTGGGAAATAATTTCACTTTTTATTGGTGAAGGTGTTTCTCACTGCAGGTGAGAAAAAGATAAGAAAAAGATGCTTAAACTAAATTCACACTAAACAATATTTTGAATTACATCAAAAATGCATTTCAAGGATTTAATTTGATTTTATTTTAAAATAAAATTTAAAAATTCGCGTGAATTTTTATCTTTCAATTTATAATAAAATAAAATGTTAAGTTTTTTTTTTAAAGCAGTTTTAATAAAAAATATTTGCCTCATATCATGCACTACATAAAAGATATTTTTTACAAACTGCATTTTAAAAAAATTAAAAACTTTATTTTATTATAAAGTTTTAATAAAAACTAATTTTTATTTTAACTGCATTTTCAAAAAATTATTTTTTTTAAAGTTCTTTGGTCGCGAAATGTTTTTGTAGACTCGTCGACTCTTTTTTTATTTCACCTTTATTTTTAAGGAATTTCTTTTAAATTTGGGAAGCACGACAGCTGTCTCAAAGCACCGTATCTAACCTCTATAAATATTTTACTTTTACTTTGTTAATTCCCCTTGATCATCTTTATTTTTTTTTTAAATAAAGTTTTTCTAATGAATATTTGCTTTCGATAGATTAAGAGCTGAAGTTCCAACTATAAACTCAAAACCTTTGTCGCTTTTGGCAGCTTGTTTACAAAAGCAATGGATTTTAAGGGTAAAAATAAAAATGAAGAGTTTTTTTGTTTTTAATAAATTGCTTAAAAATTATTATGTCTGCTATGTATTTGAGGCTTTACAATAAAATTACAGATGGCAGATAACTTGAAAAAAATTTTAGATTTTTTTTTTCTCGCCTATAGTGGGAAAAAACTTTACCAAAAAAAAGTGAAGTTACATATTTCCCACTATTTAGGTGAAGTTATTTTCCATGTGAAGTTAGTTCCCCTGAAGTTATAGCCCGTGAAGTTAATTCCCTGCATCTATTGAATTATCCTTCTAGAAATTCACCTAAAAACATTAAGTACCTACCAAGATTTAAGAACACCGCATCATCGAATTACGCTTTAGGTTGAGTTGCAGACATGCAAAAGACGAATCCAAAACTTTCACTGTAAATCATTATGTAAAACTGCTTAAATTTACTGTTTTTGATAATATAAAATTTTAATTCACTAATTTGAGGTCAATACTATTCATATTTTCCCTTTTTGTTTCAAAATGAAGGAGAAATCATTCAAAATCGTGGAGAAACCATTTTGTAAAAGACGAAACGGCAAAATTTATTGCCTGATGGTTGATGGAAATCAATAATTTACTTTCATCTTTCGGGCAAAATTGCCATTGCCAAAGCGTCTCCATTGGTAATATTCAAGGCAATGGCAATAAGGCAAGCAATTTATTGACTCGAAAATTGCTAGTGGAGACGCTGGGTTACCTAACAAATAAATATGAAAATTGTCAGGAATGTAAAAATACCTCTCGCAACTAAGAAACAAACACCTAGGAAAATACTTTTTCAATAACTTAGAAGAGCTCTCCAACTTATCTGGTGTGCAGCTATCGAAATTCATCAATGCCTCTAGATGGCTAGATGGTCCATTAAAACTTATAGGTTAAATTATTATTTGGAGCGTCCAATCCCCCAGGGTATCACAAGGGATGTACATTGATCTAAGTGTGATAGGAACACGATCCTCTATCAGCCCAACAATCTAACCTAAAAATACCTTATCATGTATTTTTCAGTTATTTATTTTCTCTTTAACCTCTGAAAAACTCACAAATTTGTTCTTCTTTAACTTGGAGCAAAGCAGTGTTTTTTTTTGAACTCAGACACATCAGAGAAGAGCGCTCAACTTGTGTTTCTTGACAGATTACTAAACAAATGCGTGCTTAAGTATATGATTTTAATAAAATTGGAGAGCTCTTCTGCCCGGAGCTGTTTCCGTTCGCTCAGGCTCTGCTCACTGCTCAGACCTAAAAATGAAAAACGCTGAAATTTGGCCTAATTGGTTTCGTTGCTGAGCGAACAGAAAACAAAATGTCGATTACGATAATTTTATTTTTCGTCGCTTACGATAATTTGGCGGAAAGGGCTCGATGTTGAGGAAGAGCAAACATTTGTAGAGACCCCCACCTAATGATAACCGTTGAAGGGCGTGCTAAGACAGAAAAATCGCGCGCACGCGCTTGTAAAAGCGTTCTTTGCCAATTGGAAAGTCAGTCGGCAGAAAATCCAAATAACGCTAATCTGGCATCTTTGATCCCAGATACCCATATCTTCGAGTTCCCCTAGACCGCTGTCTTTCGAAAAATTTTTCTATACAAAAGTTGTAGAAAATTTATTCCTCTACAATTTTGCGATATAAATGTGTCGCTTATTTTCAATAAAAATGGTCCAAAATTTCAAAAAAGTGTGCCAGTCTCCCAATTTTTCACACTTTTTGCCTATTATTAGCAAAAAAAAAAGTATTGTACAACAAAATTGTCTGGGTAAAAAAGAAAAAAAATTTAATTCTCTATAAATTTGATTATAACCATTTTTAGCGAGAAATGCAAAATACGCCCGCAACTCAACAAAACGCAAAAGTCAAAATTCCGGACACACGCCATATCAAATTTTGGTGTAAAACTGTGATTTTATATTCCACTCCATTATTGGAGCCTAACTGCGTCAAAAAATTCTGTACTTCATTTTTTTTTTCGATAAAAATCCTAGATTTATCGGGCTATACTGCCTCTTGCAAAACTGTAGGTCCCATCCAATCCTGCCAATAACACGCACACAGGAATGGTTGAGAGTTGTAAGTCACTAGGCCCTGGTTCTACAGGAGCTGTCACGCCTCCAAATTTAATTTAATATTAAGGTTGGAGCCTTGCATATTTTATCAGCTATTTTTCACTAGGTATATTTTTTTTTCGTAATTTGATGACTTCTAGCAGTCTTTTCTATCGATTTTGCCCCTACAGCATGTTTTGTTTCTTATCACGCAGTATTTATTATTAGTTTGTATAACTTTTGTTACTCCTGACTTTAACTGGCGTGATGGTTAGTGCGATGGACTGTCATGCCGGAGGTCTGAGGTTCGATCCCCAGCCTCGCCACCTATTTATTTTAAAGAAAAAACGGCTACTGCCTCTTGCGAGGAATTGTCAAATCCTCCAAGAGTATCTCCCTTCACAGAAAAGTGCCGCTCGTTAGCCATTCGGCAATAAACTGTAGGTCCCCTCCATTCCTGCAGACACGCACACAGGAAAGGTTAAGAGTTGTAAGTCACTAGGCCCTAGTTCTTCATGAGCTGTTGTGCCATCAAATTTATTTTTTGACTTTAACTGGCGTCTTAGTTTACGCGTTTATATTTTCATAAATTAATAAACAAATATTTTGTGTCACTGACAGTATTTACTTCTTATGATTTCATTTTGCTTAATTTTCTTGGCCTAAATTAAAAAGGTTATAAATTCAGTAAAATTTAAATTTAATTCAAGCAAACCTATGGCCCTGCCTATTTCTTCTATACTTTCATGGAAATACCCCAGATCATTTGATGAACAATAAGTACAATCATCTAACTGGCTTAAAAAGGACAGTTTAAAATGCATAAATTTAAATACGTTATTACGATCAAACAAATGATAATAAATCACATATTTTGAAAACAACAAAAATTCGACATCAATTCGACATAGTTAATTTATTATATTGCCCCATTGTGTTACTTTTCAATAACCTGAAATCCAACAATGATGGGCCACGCGTTCTAATCGGGTGTCAATATCTCCATAATCACATGAGACAAGATAATAAATCGGTCGACGACCAAATCCCTGACAAACATATTTACATTAAGTTGAATAGCGCCTTGGCCACCGATACTTCCTTAGATATAGTGATTGTCGTTCGCATAGCCAAAAAGACATCTCTTTCCAATTGACATATCATCTGTGAATTTAGTGATTTTTGATTCATCCCTTTTACACCGACAACAACAACACCCAAGCGATTCGATTTGGCTCATTTCGAAATGAGATTCACCCTTGACTTCCTTATTTTAGTGCGCCTGAAGGAATTTGCTACGCTCAGTAAAATTTGTAACGCTATTCCGATGGAACTTGCAAAATCATTTGACTGTGGGGTTCTCATGGGAACTGCGAGCGATTGTAATAGAGTCAACAAGATTTTAGGGTGTATGTGTTAAAGAAAAAAACGACTTGAGTTCCATTGTCTCTTATGCTACAACCAGAGACTATTGCTCCGATTTTTAACGCTTCCGCTTCTTGTTCTAGCATACGGCTGCCCGTCATATCTCGGCCAAACATTTCGTACATGGTGCGAACATTGAAAAAGCTCATTAGTGGTGGATGTGGATGAGTCAGGGGGACTCACACGAGGCGGAACTAAAGGCTGCATACGTTTGCAACTGCTTTTGCTTGAGTTGGCTAACAAGGTGAAACATATTTCCACACGCGATCTAGATTTTTTTTTTTAACTTTTTTCCACACACACATAACTGACTACTTTTGATCATTTAGCCATTTGGCCAGAGTAATTAGGGACAATTTTCACACGAAAATCTGTTTTCGATTTTTTTTTCTATTTTTTTTTTTATCGTGGGAGAAGAGAGAGGCAATAATGTCAATGATGACATTGAAGTTCATTTCAGGTTATCGAAGTAAAAATTTACTATAGGTGTATTTTTTTCCAAACCAGGAGGAAATTGCTTGAAAAAAAGTGAGAAACTGGCCTAAATAGAAAATATATTAAAAAAGAGGTTTTTTTAGGTCTTGGATTTTAGCACCTCATGTAGGATATTTGCAAAACAAAGTATGTATGCGATTTGAAAGGTCAATTTTTTAAATTCATCCGTAAAATTTTTGAATTTGTAAATAAAAATGGCGTAATTTGGAGCAGAACTTTTTTTTTTGAAAATCGAAAATGTCGGTAAATGGTCGTAAAAGGTCATCTACATTCAGTAATTGGGTATTAAATAATCTTTTGAAAATTCCATATGAGGTTCTTACAATCACAGGAAGGCCCTACCTATCACCGCGATCCTTCAGATCAGACATTGAATACAACTGCTGCTGCTGCTGCACAGACAAATCCCAGCCTTTCGAAACGGAACTTAGCTGGCGACACTCACTCCAAACCATTCTCCACGAAGATTTCAACTTGTTTCCTTACAAAGTTTAAATTACAAGCACAGTTCAACTGATGGTTTGTAGATTCAACATTCAAATGGTGGAGGAGGACAACAATGTTATGGCAAACTCATTTTTTATATCTGATGATAGAGCACATTCTGACTTCAATTGTTGGTAAATAAATAAGTTAAGAGTGACTCTAATCGAAAATACTCTATGAGATGGAACTGCATCCAGAACGAGATAGTGAAACTGCACACAAATCCAGACTTGAAAATTCACAGACAGCGAATATTCCCAAAAACAGTTTTATTTCCACGCACTCAACTTTCTGTTGGACCATATACAAGATCTTTTGACTTAAATGCATTACATGACTGTTTTTATGAGATATTGGCAAAAAGTGTAGGTACGAGTATGCTAGGTATCTAAAGTGTCCTTAATGAGGACGGCATACATTTTTGTTTGAAAATTTCACAAAAGAAGTGCCAACAATCTATAATAACCTTGAAAAACTTTAACACCATTAATAAAAAAATTTCTATGACTTATTAAGTTCTGAAAATTGTTGACCATTTAAGAACAATTGCTGACCTTTTAACTGGCAAATTTGTATACGAATATCCCACATCTGAGCTATAGGTACTAAAATCACAGAGCCGAATTGCTGCTTAGTGTTTTTTTTTTTTTTTGGTTTTAAACAATTTTCTTATTTGAGATTTCGGAAAGGAATATTATTTGCTTACAGAAGCAAAACAAATTTTGGGCTCCGTGAAATAACTCGCCAATGAAATAACCCCCCAATCCAAAATAAAATAACTCCCCAAAAGGTTTTTTTTTAAGTCTCCAAATTCAGAGACGAAATAAATCCCCAAAAGCGTATAAAATAAGTCCCCAAACAAAAAATTAAATAAGTCCCCAAAGAAATAACAAAATTAGGGCGTATAATCAGTGAAGTAAATATATATGGGGGCCATGCTGCCCCCTGCAACCCCTTTGCTAGGTCCACTATAGGATTTTGGGTAGGTGCGAGGTTGGGTGTATGCAGTTTCTTTTGCATTTAAAGAATCTGGATTTAGAGAATTTATCCTAAATATCCAATGTCAACAGCTGTTTTCTATATAAACATTTTACCGTAAAAAGCCGAAATAATGAAATTCTAGAATTTACCGGTAAATCCTACCTCTTTGCTCATAAATGGGATACATTAAAATTTTCTTTAAATTAGATTCTTTAAATGCAAAAGAAACTGCATACACCCAACCTCGCACTTACCCTAAATCCTATAGTGGCCCAAGGAGGAGGGTTTCAGGGGGCAGCATGCCCCCATACATACCTAACTGTTTATACGCCCTTATTTTGTTATTTCTTCAAAGAAATAAGTAGGTACCCAAATTGGGGGACTTATTTCATAGTTGAATTTATTTCATCGTGAAAAAACCCCCAATTTAAAAATAAAATAATTCCCCAAAAATCGATGAAATAAGTTGGGGAGTTTTTTCCATTCTCCACGAAGATTTCGAAAAAACTTCCGATTTCCATATAAGTTTTGGGGATTTATTTCATTTTTTTGGAGAGTTATTTCACGGAGCCCAAATTTTGTATCGTGACTGTGTGTATATTGTTAGTCGACAGGAATGGAGAGAACACTTTTCAGCCGAATCCAAACGGCTAAGGTGAGAAGGTCTTTTTATTGTAGGTAGGTACTCTTGTAGGATTTCTGTCTTCCTCACGCGAATTGGTATATAAACCCGTGAGAGAAAGAATTTTTATTTTATTTTGAAAAGGCTGCCATAACATCTCCAGTTACGTTGACCCAACCAATATGCCAAATTGGTGGAGCCATTAACGAAAAGCTACGGGAATAACTCACACACAAATAAAAATATGTGCATTTTTCCCCAGAAACAGAGTTTCATTGCAATCACTTTGGAAATAACATAAAGTTTAATAAAAATTATATTGGAGCCGTTTTCGAGAAAAATTGACAAAAGAATCCGAAATCATTATATGGCAGCTACCCGTTTTTTTGTTTTTGGTTGCCCCACAGGTTTCAAATTTTATCTGAATTTAAGAAACATTTTAAGCAATTAAAATAATTGAAAAATTGTAAATTATCAACTTTTGTGACCAGGAATAAGGAACCGCCCGGGGAAATACGGGACATATGGTCAGATCATCGTATCTTAGAGTAAGTAAAAATGAAGTTTAATAGTTGAAAATGGATTAATGTGATTAGCACCTGAATTATATTGCAAAACTAGATGCTTTTGAAAAATATAAGTTTTTATAATTTTACATGAATTTTACTTCTTTCAATAATTCTCCAATACTTACTACGTTTTATGTTTCCTTTTCGAAGATATTACTCCTTAAGCTTAAAATGAAAAGATAACGTTATTTGTGTTTAACATTTATATGGAATTCAATTTATTTTCTATCATAAATTCATTAATATTTACATACTTATGGTTTTTTTTTGTTCTTAAATATACTTTAAGGTTTATTATTTTTTTTGTTTAACCTTAACACTTAATTTGAAATAAATATTCTTAAAATACAATACAATTTTCATAAAATGTTTTATTTTCTATCTATCTACTTGTGGGTTTGAATAAAATCCACTTAGCCTTTCGAAGGCGAATTATAAATAATAAACAATATAATATATAATTTTTTAACAATTGCACTCTGCCCACGCCACATCAGTGTTTGTCCGCGTTATCAAAAATAAATATCACAAATGGGACACGAATTTTATCGTCTAACTTAAAAGTATCCGAAAAAGGGTTTGGATCACTTGGAATTTCGTCGATTGTTGAAGTCATCTGCGGATACGGATGCGGATGTGGCTGATGCCGATGCAGTTTGATCGCTTTCCTTGTCTTGGTGTGCGGTCATGTGTCGGGTAAGATGATGTCGTTCCCGAAAGGACTCATTGCAAACGGGACATTTTAGCTTTTCCTCGCGTTTTCTGCGATTCGGGTCGCATGCAACTTCACTCTTGTGATGAGACCTCATGTGGTACACCAGGTCACTGGTCATGCGAAAGCTGATGTTACACTTTGCACAAACGTTCTGAGCGGTCAGGGAGAATGTGGATGCGAGTGTAGGCGGGATTAGGGTGGATAGAATAGCTGCTGCGGCAGGGCTTCGAACGATTCCACCGATGTCACCTTGAGGTGCGAAAGAATGTGCTGCGGGATTTGGGAAAGGGAAGCCTGGATAAGCTGACACAAATCCATCAGGTGAAACACTCACAGGATGACGGTACATCAACTGCTGCTTAATTCTATGGTTCTGAACGGCAAGTGCTTGGACTTGGTTAACCGACTGAAAAGCCCCGTTGAACTGGTACTCTGGTCGAAAGTTTTGGTAGAGCCCTGAATTGGGACGTGGGGGTGTTGTTGAAATCGGCGGACTCATAGACGGACAGCTGAGCTGGTCGGGACTAAGTGGTGGAGGCACTGGTGACTCCAAACGATTTACTTTGGTGAATGCACTCTTCGGGTTCTCGGGCACATCAGGGGCGACTACAATTGTTGGGTCGTCATATACCCTCGGGGGCGATCTGACTACTACTTGCGGCCCGGAATACCGACGGAGTATTTCGTTGTTATTATTAAAAAGTTCTCCTGTTTCGACATGCTGTCTGGGTGATAAATCCGTCGGGTAATGACGGTCTCCAAGACGAGCTTGTTTGTCCAACTGCTGCCTTTGCTTGATTCGATCATCTGGCATCATTAAAAACGCAACATCAAAGGACCGTTTTAAAGACGTGGATTTGACATTCGTGGGGGCGTTCGAATGGCTCTCGGAGATTATCAATTCTGAACGTTGATGGTTATCCATTATCATGGTTGCACTTTGCACTCACTAAATGTCTTTCTGATTAGATTTTTCAACTATAAAACACACTCACGGATGATTATACTTTTTTTTCGGAAATGCTTGCTACTCGGCCGGAATCAAAATGCGAACTGTCGCCCAGCTTCCATCTGTCTTCCCTTAAGTAGATTTTTTCGCAGCAACCCTCTGGTTTTTTTCCCAACTAGAATATTGTTGCACTCAAGCAACAATACACCCTCATCCCCTATTCTAACGCACACATGCTTCATTCTACTACCCTCGAGAAGATGGTTTCGAAGTTCCCAACATATTTCAGAACATACCTGTTTTTTTTTTTTTTTTTTTTTGTGTTCTATACTCTGCGTGCTCCCCCATTGTTCCGGGGGTAGTTTTCGAACATTTAGGGTATCCAATATTTTAGAAGTATGGCCATAATATTGCTCTACATCTGGCACAAGGGGTGGAGCTCTCTGGAATACTTCATCATCCCCCGGTGTGAAATCTAGAGGAAAGGAGGCGGTCCTTTTGCTGCCATTGTTTTACGGGGGGATTCAACTATGTGAGCCTTCTGTTTCTATCTTCGAAAAATGGAAACAGGTTGATTATGTCTCTCAGAGTGACTCTCTGATTGCGAACATTGAAGCTGCGCTGCTTCGCTTGTGGGCTTTTCATGTGCTTTATGGGTTGATGCTTCCCACAGACACGAGAAGCAGAAGCAGAAGCAGCAGCAGCAGCACATAAAAGGATAACATGCTGTCTGTGTTGAATGGTAAAAGATTTTCAATGTATGATTTTTTAAATGAAACATAATCTAGTGTTTTTTTTTTGTTTAGCTCTGCTTTTCATTTTTGTTCTCATGGTATTTCTGTGGTATGTAGGTATACCTGGAGTTAGGATTATCGGAAGAAGTCTGAGGTTACCTATATGAAATCATCCAAGGTGGGAGTGGATTATATTTATTCGATATTGTACGTGAATGCATTTTAAATATAGGGTTTCGTTCTTGAAAATTGAAGGCATGTACCTAAAGAAAATAAATTGTAATTTTTAGACATTGCATTATTAAGGTTTTACTATTTTTAATTGAATGTTTGTACGAAGTCATTTTGATAACCCAAATTCAATTGAAGTATTGAAAAATATGCGATATTTAGGGCATCGAATTGACTTCGAAACAAAATTGAATTTAAAATAGTAAGTAAAGTAATTTTTTTCAGAAGCCGTATGAAACCATTCGATATTTTATCGAAGCTTCGTGACGCAGATAATCAAGACAAGAAAAAGTTTAAAGTACGAACTAACTGATTTTAACATTTTTTTTTTTTTTAAATTATAATTTTGTATTTCCTCTAAAACTGTTTAACATCAGTTCAACTCGGAAATTTGTGGATTGTGGTTTTTACACATTAATAGGTTTATAATTAACAGATGGCTATTTCTTTAGAAATATTTTTCCACAAAGTGAACAAAATCAAAATCTTGAGATCAGAAATTATTTGTTTGTGATGTTTGAATTAAGGAATTTTTGGTGATGATTGATGTTATTATGATCTAAATTTCAAAGAACTACAGAGATAAAAGAAATCGATTTTAAAAGACGTTCAATGGTTTGCCGACTACCATTTAAAAATTAGTCGGACTTGTGGTAAAAAGAAAATAAAGTCTAGTTTCGTAAAAAGGACGATCTAAGCTTTCATTTGATACCCCATTTATAGAAATCCTCTGTGGAATACGTATAGTTACCTACTTATAGCCAAAACTATAACTAGAAGTAAACATTTTCTTAAGACCATAGTAACCTTAAACATCTTGTCTGACTATTTGATTAGCGGTTGCATAAATGGTTGGCTTTAAGACATTGCTTCAGAGACAAGTCTTCAATATACTAGGTCTGCTTCTTCGGTTTGGCTCCGTCGGTCCCAGATGATTTTTTTAATTACGATAAATTTCTAGTTTTAGAAAACTTGTTCAGTAAATTCTCCAAGTTGAAACAGCAAATGTATTTCTAGTATTTAGGTTGAAAAAACACATTGTAACAGAGCCCTGTAATATTTTTGCAATGTTCATACAGTGTGATGTCTTCAAACTGGGTATAAGTAGGTTTTGGTATAGTTTAATGGATGTATACAATTTAATATTTTTATGAGTTTGTCAGGCTTTTTGTTCACACTTCTCTCTTATGCTACGTTTTGTTGGATTTTCCCAACTTTCTCAGGGGTAGTTTATTTAATCTGGACAAAATGTAATGCTTATTACATTATTAAACATTATTTTCTTCAAACTTCCATGAAATGATGATGAAATGAATTTTGTATTAGCATAAGTTGCGATTGTCTTGTCTGTTGTCTCTGTCTTCTTGTGTGTTCATCAGGCGTATTTTATTGGGATTCTATACATAGTACAGTAAAAAATTCCCAATAAAATGCACCGGTATTAGCGTGATTTTTATATTTCACATTTGGTGTCAGAATAAAAATTAAATTGAAATGGACAATTTCCAAGGTTAAATAAGGTCTTAAAAGTTAATTTTTATAAAATAGTTCATGATATATTTGCATGTTCTACGTGAATGGTTTTCGGATTCACTCAGTGCAGAAAAGCGATTCCACACTATACCATTGAGTATCTATTAATACATTTCAAAAAAAATTGGAAACAAAACATGAAATTTCATCCGGCACGACTTGGGACCCCATCTTATACATGTGTATTAACACAATAATTTTTAGAATTGCTTTTCACACTTGGGGGTTTGAGGTTATGGTCAAATTGATTTGTTTGAATGCAATTGTGGAAGAAAAATATGAAAAATATCAAGTTTCCCACACTTGGGTTTTTTTCCTATGAGTTCTGACAACAAAATGTGTAAATTTGTGAAAAATTACAAGAAATTTCATGTTGCCAAACAAAGCAATTTTCTTCACACAAATTTGGCAGTCGAGTCGTAAGTAATTCTATCCCACTTTTTGTTTTGGCATGTGTTAATACTCAATCTGAATGGAATAGTGTGGAAGGACTCTTACCACTTTCGAAATCTTAAAAATATAAACTGGCCAACTAAAAAAAAAATATAAAAAGATCGATTTATCTGTCCAATAGAAAATTACAATTATAACTATAGGTACTCCATTAACACATCCATCAATTTATCAATCGTACCAACATCTAAGAAAAAAACTAACGAAATCCAATTGAGCTTTTCCAAAAATTGCCGTCTTCTCTTCTCTTATTAAAAACAAAAATACTACAATCAGTTACTTACCCGAGGAATAAATTTAATTGACTCTTAAACAATCGGATAGCAAAATCGAATTTTTCAATAATGAAAAAATAATCTAAAGAATATTATAATTTGAACGTCAAATTTATTTATATTTGTTTAGTTCAAAGCAATATTGAAGAAAAGTGTTCTTTGACATTGAAAATAATTATTCCTAGGAATAATTTTATATCACTCTGAAATGAGCAGATAGTTTATTCTTAGGAATAATTTATATATCTGACTATTGAAAAACTAATTTTTCCTCTATCTGAAGATTCTGTACTAACTGACTGCCTAAAGGTGATATTACATTGTCATATATATATGGCGAGTTTGCCAAATAAATATGGCTCAAAAATGTCATATAAGTGTGATAGTCATATTTATATGACAAAATATATAAGACTCCATATATATGACAATCATGAACTATTTTGAATTAAAAAAAAATATATGATTTATTGAAACGTGATTGGTCAAATATATCGTATTTTTTTAAATATTTTATTTTTCGTAGCAACTGTTTCATATTTGTAAACAAAAATTGACAGAAAAAGCTTGTGAACATTATATGGCATACATATATGGCATAGTCTATTAATACTTTTCATATATACAAATATTGTGCCATATTTTATATGACTAGCATTGGTCATATATATATGACAATGTAATATCACCTTAACTGACTATTGAAAAATTGGTCCTTAATAACGTAAAATTTTGGAAAAAAAAAAATAGTTTGAACACAATTTTTTTAATTTTTTTTTTTTTTTTAATTTTGAGTTTTATAATTAATTTTTCAAAAACTGTTTTCTCAAATAACTTGAATCAAAACATAATAAAAGAACGGACTTCTGACTTTAAAAAAAGTATAGCATGAATGTTGCCGTTCCCGCATGGAAAAATGGCAAGTTTTTGGCAAGTTCAGGCGAGGCCCTGGCAAGTTTTCGGTAAGAAAAACGAGGACGAGGAAAACATGAAAAAATAATAAAAGTAGGATCTTATTATATCGTAATAAAAATCTTTGTGTGTTAATTAAGTGTTCAAATTTCAAATTGGATTGGGAATCGGTGTGTCAAATAGTAAAACCGCAACTGCAGACAAAATCACAACTGATTTTGACATTTCTCAGAAATCTGTTCTCAATTGTTCTACCTAAAAACCAAGTGCAAACAGGCTCACTGAACAGTAAGCCCAGAACAGTTTAGAACAGAAAATTTTTCTTTGAACTTGTTCTTTTCTGTTCTAAACTGTTCCGAACAGCCTCACTGAACATAACATACTTGCACACACACCAAAGTAAATGAAAATAAACTAAACGTCAGTTCAGTTTAAATATTCAATCTTGCATGCGGAAGAATTTTTTAGTGGTCAGTGTTTTATAATAAGATAAAAACAAAAATAAAAATAAAATAAAGTGGATTCTTGGTTAATTAGTGAAATTAGTTAAATAAGTCTTTAACAAGAAAAGGTTCATAACTGGCGAGGGCCTAGCGAATTAGCGAATGCCTATAGTAACCCTTGCTAGACCCTTGTTAGTAACTATGAAAAACTTGCCAGGGAAAACTAGATTCTTTTTCCAGGCGGGTTGTTTAATTATGGTTTTTTTTTTCTATTTTAAGTCGATTTTTTTTTAGACAATTGCCCCTTCTGCCTATACGGGGAAATACGATTTTCGTTTCTTGTCTCGACTCAACCTACACACTCTAGCTTTTTGTCACACCTTAGGTAAATCAGCCTGTAGATCAAATGGCATGCTTCCTCTTACTTTCCACCGCATTTAATTTTATAAACCACGTCGAGTTGTTGAGCATTTTCTATTTTGGTTTTTTCGTTTGTGAATTTCTTATTTAAATATTAGACTTATAGACAATTTACAATTTTGTTTTACAAAAGTTGACATTCTATTGCTATAAGTATTTAGTATTTGCAGGTGTCATAATATTTTAAATTTATTAATGGGCTCTCCGTCAAAAGAAAGATGTTAGATTTTAAGCGATGTCGAATGAAATTGACCTTTTATGGCCATGCGTGAATTATATTGAAATTTCGATTAAATTTTGACGTTTCCACGTAAATATTCAACTCGTTAGTGTCAAAAATTAATCTGCGGTTGAAATTTAACGCGGTTTTATTGCAATGTAATCATAGTATAAAAGTAAACGGCCAATGTCGCGTAAGAAAGAAGCGATCGCTCGGTTAAGTGATCATCGTATTCATTATTGTTTTCTCTCTCTTTCTCTATATAAAAGATAGAGACAACTATCGTCAAATTGACAATCAACTATCACATAGCCGATTCCACTCCAGTATCCTAATTTTTTTGTGATGGGTTATTCCAAATTTTAATTTTCTCTCACGGTCACTCTTTTACAAAATGTTAATAAGAGCTGTTCAGCTTTTACAAATGCTGAATAACATGAACAGATAAACCGAAGTTTTTTTTCGCCTTAACAAAAGTAGATTTTTGTTTGTTTGATTAAAAAATCCATTGACTTTTAGTTTCATTATACAAAAACTGCCACCGAAGAAATTAAAAGAAGGTAAATATTAAATTTAATAGTGACATACTGCCACACGAATAATATATTACCTATTTAAGCTTTTTTTGAACGCCTGTTTTATATCAAATCTAACAACAACAAAATGTTTCGAGCAAAATCTTTTATTCATTTCCGTAAACTTATTCAAATGTCCCACACAAAAGATGTGCATTTTTTAAATTTCATTATAAAATCTGAAAAATTATTCATTCTCTTAACTTTTATCTCTCTCTAAACCTCTACCTCCCATTCCCTCTTTTGTTGTTGTAGAAACATTTCACAATTATACAAATTAGATTCAATAATTACACCTGAAACATATCCTTATTTCCGTGTTGTGAGTCGAAACATAATTTCGAAATAATATTAAATTTTCCCAGACCTTAGATTTTGAAATTTATTCATAGAAAGATGCAATCTTCATGTGATGGCGGAAAATCTGCATAAACTGTGTGAACAAAAGGATCTAACAGAACAGAATTCTTGCATAATATAGGATAAGACTACTAAAACAATATACATAATTGTCCTTTGGGAGAAGATGGCTTAAGTTTGCTCCTTGGTTATCACTTTCAAGGAGAATCTTGAGCGTTTCAGAAGATTCCCTGCCTGGCCTGGTGCGATGGGTGTTACGCATAGTTCTCGGAAGAAGAAATGGCATACGCCAACGCTTAATTGGCGGCTCAGGATCAAGATAGTGAAAATTACTTAAACCTTTGCATTGTAGCAAATATAAATGAAAGAAAAAAAGGAAAACTAGATGGTTATCTTGATTGAAACCAATTCCACCATAGATACCGTATATAAAGTAGAGGGTTAAACGCAATTTCACGCCTTTTGAGCAAACATAGTCTATGTTAGTTGTTGTCTTGGCTCTACATCCCTTAAAGTCCTTAGTGTGACAGACCACAACCCCATAAGTTGCTTCACTATATGAGCTATGTTTACTTTCAACATGTAATTCATCAAGTGTAAGATGCTTATAAGGGTAGATTTTGGACAATCGGATTGTGTCAATTGATATTGAGTGATTGGTTCTAAGAGAATTAGTTTTTGTTTGGGTATAGCTGTAGTAACACGTGGAAACCAGAAAGCTAGATTTATGTCATGGAACAAATGGGAAAGGCAAAAAACTCAAATTATCATTTAATAATAAAGCCAGAAGAAGTTGTCACACGAAGCTAATTTTTTTTAGTTTACCAAACTTATAGTGTAGGAGTACCCCTTGGTGTAATGGTAAGTGCCATGGAATATCTAACCGGCGGAGGTCTAGAAATATACGGATTTGCATTTTATTATTGTTAAAGGCTTAACTACATTCAAAACTTTTTGCTAAAAGTACAAAAATGAAAAATTAAAACATGTGGTAAAAATGCCTTGGTGTGAAATAGCGTAGGAAAACTGTGTTTGATATGTCATTTCACACAGGCATCTCTAAACATATTTTTTTTTTTTTCACTTTTTCACTTTTTGCGATACTTTTTGCAAAAAGTCTTGAATGTAGTTAAACTTTAACTTGACAAAAAAATTTTGGTGTTGTGTGTGTAGAAGTGACCTTTCCATTTCGGTTAGTTTTCAAGATTCGACTTGGCGTTAGGTAACTCAACTTTTCATATATTTCAAGTTGAAAGGATTTTTTCTTCTTGTGTTAAATCTCGATATCAAGTGATAATTGCATTTTTTCATTATAAAGAAATACAAATTAATATTTTCATGCTTAAATACCAAAGTTCACTAAAAATAATGCCCAAATCCGATGAATGAGCTGCAGAGGGAGTCTGAATCGATTTTGAAAATTTTACTATTAGCGAAATGTCAAAATAGAGTTTGAGTCTTTCCGCAGCTCATTTAAAGGATTCTTCACCTAATTTGGGTGAATAATAAGGCGGTAAACTTACAATCCTGGCATTGTGAATGTCAAAAATTACTCGTATTATAAAACCTAGCGAAAAATTAACTAAATACAAAATGAAAAATGTATAACTCATGTTTTCTTCGCTAGCAGCAATACCTACTTATCACACCCGCTGAAAGCATAAAGAAGTATGGTACCCGCGAATGACAGATGCATTTTAAAAGTGTTTTTATTCAAACGCCGCCGTCGGCCGTTGAGATTTGTAGCGCCTCATTTGTGGAAAAAAAAAGGATAGATACCATCTGAAAGCTTATCGAATCTTCATAAAATGTCAACCGGTTTCGACTTATTGGTCATTGTCAGTCATAGATTCCTTTTATCATATTTTAAATTACTTTTTTTTTTGCAAAAATCCCACAAATGAGGTACTAATAACCTTGACCAAATTTAACCATTGATTAATGACCAATTTCTAAAAGGACTTAGTTGGTCTTTTTTGAAAAATTACAAAACTTTTAGTTGGCACCGGTTTTAATGCAAATATCCCACATCTGAAGTGTTAAGAAACAACAAAAAATAAACATGAATAAAACTCCATCATAACTTTTCTGGCCTGGTCAATTAATTCAATACCAAAAGAGATTAGAGGTTTTTCCAATTATTCTGGTACAATTATCAATTTCGCGTATCGAATAGGAAAAAGAGAGATATTGCTGATGAACTATATTTTTTGTTCATAATTTCAATATGAGATTTTTCGTTTCGCATTAAAACGGGCATTAGGCGTAATTTTTTAGTGTAATCCATTAAAAATTGTCTGCATTGGGTACCTATTACCAAAGAATATAAAGTTCGCAAGAAGACGCATCTCATACAAATATTCTACTAAAAATGGCGGGTTCCAATGTTGGAACCCGCACTTTGGCTTTTTTTATGGGCTTTTCAATAATTCTCTCAGCGCTTTTAAAATGAGATACCACACACATTGAAACAGTCGCTTATTGTCTGTGAAAAGCCCATAAAAAAGCAAAAGCTCTGGGAGCAGGTCGCAATATTGAAACCCGCCATATAAAAATGTGCAGTAAAAAAATTTGTATGAGATGCGCATTCTTGGTAACTTTATATTCTTTGCTATTACCTACTCTGCTGATAAATGAAATTTGTCTGTAGGCTCCAGAAAGAAAACGAAATGCTTACCAAAACACAAGAGGAAAATATCTTTGGAGAGTTTCAGCAACTACCAAAAAATCAAAAAAAAAAAAAAGAAATGAAAAAAAAAACAAAAACGAATAAAAATTAATGATCCGTGGAATTCATTTTTTTCCAACCAAGAGTAGAGACTTCTGCAATTAATCTGCTACAATTATCAATTTTGGATAAAGAAAACCTTATCGGTAGGTACAGAACGAAGAGCTGAACAACATTTTGCATGTTTCGCATCAGCAGCTAAATATAGTAACCCGTGGCGTAATGGTTACTGGGTTGGACTGTCATGCCCAGCCTCTTTCCCCCTAAAAAACAAAATTTTTTTTCAGGGCTATGGACCCTTGCGAGGAAGTGAAAAATTCTCCAAGAGTATTTCTTGGTCATGAAAAAGTGCCTCTTTTATTAGCCGTTCACATGTGGCAGAAATTTGTAGGTCCCTTCTATTCCTGTCTAACAAAACGAACTTAGGAATGGTTTAGAGTTAAAGTTACTAGGCCCTGGCTCTTCACGACCTGTTGTACTACAAACAAAGGAAAATTCAGCAGCAAGTTAGCAAGTCTGTATGTCATTGAAAAGTCATTTTAGAACTTTTTGCATAATTTTTCGAAAAAAATCTGAAATTTTCCACATGTCACTGTCTTTAAATATAAAGATGTTTAAAATCGAATGCAAAATGATTATAAAAGACAAAAATAATAAATTTAAATGTAAAAGTTTGTTTGTCTGTCTGTTTGTTCTCTGTTTAATCTCTGAAAATCAAAATAACTACTCGATTTTAATGAGAATTGTTAGAGCGAGAGCTTTGAACATGAGGATGGACATAGGCTACTTTTATTTTCAAAATCTACAACAGTTTACCAAAAAATAGTTAAAATATATAAAATAAGTGATAAATTGTTTGAAATGTCAGATATTCAAATATAAAAATATTGAATAAAAAAGTTATTTACAATCATAAAGTTATTTAAACGTGTGAAGCAAGGCAAGAACGGGCCTGCTAGTAAAAGATAAAAATAATGAAATATTTATATAAATAAAACAAAAAACCTATCATGTATTTAAAATTGACTAAAAAATGTAAAATAATTTCTTCTACATACAAAATGAAAGACTTTGGACACATGTGCCCTGCTGGGGGGGCAGTTTTAACAGAATTCCCTTCACGCATTCGGTAAATTCCCTTATTGTCCCACAAATATTTTCTTTTTTCCCTTTTTTATTTCCAACAGAAAAAAAAAGTTGAAAGGCTGAATTAATATGGAAAACAAATATTAAAAACCAACCAAAGCACAAAAAAGTTTTTTGAAGGCTAAAATTTTTTTATTTCCTTTTATTTGTTTTTAAATCATAGTTGTTTAAGTGAAAAGTTTTTGCCACTGTGTCAAGATCGGTATTTGTACATATTGTTTAATTTTTTAGGTCTTTTAAAATTTTCTAAGAAATAATTCCGATATTTCTTGAACTTTATTTTGAATTGTTTCCAATTTACCTAAAAAAATTGATTTAAACATTTTCGATGTTCTCTTTTCCGGGTAAAATCTCAAAAATCAAAGAATTCCCACAAAATGGTTCGGTTTTCTCTTTGTCCCTTTAGAGGTCAAAATTCCCAGAGAAAGGGATTATTTTTCCCACGATCCCCCAGCACTGCACATGTGTTATTACTCTGCGTTTTTTTTGTGCTACCTCTTCATTAAGTTTTATTGATTTTAACAGCCTTTATAGTGTAAACATAAACATTTTATTATAAAATAAATGTTCCTACAATTTAATTATTATTTAAAAATAAATTCTCAGATACTAATTATTTTATCCCATAAACCAGGAACAAGTTCCTCTTTAAGTTTATTAAAACTAAAACTATCTTACAAACAAATTACAACAATCATGGCTAAAACTACAAAACCACATGTGTTACCATTTTTACCTAATCATTCCGATTATTCTATTTGATTTTCTTTTGAAAACGAATTCCATCTTTAAACCCTAACTAACAACAAGACACAATCCAAACAAAATGGAATTCTATTTTGCATTCGTAATCCATCCGATTATGTGATTTCTATGTAGTGTTAAACAGTACAAAAAAAAAAAAACAAAAAAACGAACAATGTAACTAAAAATCAAAGAATTGTCAAATTCATGCGGTTACCCTCGGGGCTCGTTATAGTTGCAACAAAAGTACGAAACAATCCAACCAACATTTCGAAGGAGATCTTCTCTAATCCAGTTAAATGAATGACAGAGTCTAATTGGAACGAGAGGAGAGAGATAGAGGTTTGCATCAATGAACAAGATGGAAAGCGGAACAAGTCCTTGCCATATGCTCTACAAAAACCACATGTTATGCACGGTCTTTAAACACGAACGCAACACAATACCGCAGAAATTGAAGAACAAGCGCCTGAGGTCTGTGAACTCGATACCCAATAAGAAATCATCCCAAGGGCATGAACTGTGTGGAACACTCGTGTTTTGTTGCATCTTTCAACTTCCCGAGTCTATAGATCGAAACGAAAAATCCAATTCGAATTTATTTTTAATGGCAATGAGAATATACTAAATTCGAGAGCCTTCAGCATCGTCATCCTCATCATCCCTTAGCTCGGGCCAAAGCTGAAAATCCCTCTGATACCACTTGAACAGGTGTTGGTTTAACTTAAGCCATTTAAAGGAATTGCGTTCAAATAATGAGGGTTAGTATTTAGTGTGTTTGTTATTTACAGTGCATACAGGTTGCGGTTCATCCTACCCTTCTAAATCAAATGCGTTGAGGGAAGAAACACCCTTACTAATATAAGCAGCGCAGTGTTGTTGGCAGGCTTTTTTTTTTTTAACAGGGTGACGTATTGGTAAACATTTTGCTATGGTTTTGATGAATGTGTTGCCTTTGAGGTCACCTTGTATTATTTAATAGTCACTGATTGAGCGGGGATTATACAGGATTTCGATTCAGCCAAACAATACACAAAGAACCTGCTAGTCGACCACTAGTCCATATGCTCGTTTAAAATTCATTGCAATCTTCGTTTGGATTGACAATATGGTTCCTTACATTTACACATACAACCTTGAAAGGGATGTTTTTTTCGCTATAAATTTGATGAAGGACAGAATACTTTTTTATTACAAATCGTACTAATGAGCGAATTGAAAGTTACCCGTATGGCGAGCGGAAAGCATATTTAGCCCGGCCCACCCCCATATTTACTATAGAACTGTATTTTGACAAAATCGATAATAAATTGAAGGTATAGGTAGTAGAGTACCAATTCTAATTCACGAAGAGCCAAATGTACTTGAAATGGATTTACATACTCGTACACGGCATGTATGTGCTGTATAAAATTGAGAGGTAGAGAGTCCTTATCTAAAATGCTTCCAGATGGATACACTTGTATTTATTCAATGAATGCATCGAAGTTTACAACTCGATGATCGGTTCGGTGTTGAAGTTTTTTGGTTTTGACAAAATAAAAAATAATTTTATTTCGTATACAGAATGGTATTAGCTTTTAGGGAGCTAAGGAAGTTAAAAAGTTCTAAAAATAACTTATTGGAACAAAAAAACTCATGTATGTTTAAAAAAAATTCCTTTAGGTGGCTCTTAAATATGTATTCTCAATTTTTTTTTTTACTGATTCCAGTTGTAGGTGGGTTAGTTAAAGAAACTGCATTTTATAGAAGGATTTGAGGACGGTTCAAACGCGACCGAGCTTGGCTCAGAGCAACTTCGTTGCGTTCAGAAATGAGATTAGGTCTCTTATCTTCAGTTCGGAAAGTTCGTCGAGGTCATTGAAAAATGCTTTTCCCAATAATTGTGATCTTGTTTTGGCGGGACATTTGCAGAGGAAATAAATGACTGTTTCCTTTTCCTGCTGGTCCCCACAGCTACGACAGTGAGTATTGTGAGGAGTGTCCGAGCCTTGCCGCATGTTCTCCGATTGGTCATAGTGACAGGAAAAAGTTGCAACGACCCTGGCTATGTCTCGCCTGGGTCTGCCTATCAAGTCGGTTGTTCGAGTTTGAGTGTAGGTGGTCCAAATCTTTCTAGATATGACGCAGTTTGTAAGACTGTGCCACCTACGATTTGATTCAGTGAGAAAAATTGAGAAAATATTGCCCTTCATGACTCCAAGAGGAATGCTGACTCTTTTCGCAAGTGAGCCACTGTGACCTGGAACCCAGATCAGAGTAAACTTGAGGTTAAGATTTAGGTTTGAAAAGCTCATCCCGGCATTGTCGAACTAATTTAGAAGACATAAAGGCGAGACAATTGCTTTAACGGCTGCCTGAATGTCTGTCAGGATGGCAGTATTACGGTTTTGGTTAGGCTCTTAGTTAAGTAATTTGCATACTTCCCAAATTGCCAGTAATTCCGCCTGAAAAAACACTAGCAAAGTTGGGTATCCGATAAGATTTAGATATATTCAGAGATTTGGAAAAGATTCCTGAATTGACACCGCACTTCCTCTTTGAACCATCAGTGAAAAAAGTTGTATCGAAGTCTCTCAGCACGATGTCATCCTTCCAATCCTGCCTGGATGAAAAAACAACATTAAAATCCCCACCGAGGTCCAGAGTAGGAGTGCAGTAGTCTGTAGGTGTTAAAAACATATCGGTAGGGATCAAATTCGTGAGATGCCGTGACCGCAAATCGAATCCTTTATTTTTATGGCGCTGCAAGATACTAGGTATTAAATATGTAAATCGAATGGTAAAAGGCGCCGAAAAACGCTTGAGAAATTCGTCGGGCCCCTGTGGTACCAACGCTAGCTGTTCTTTGGACCTTCTTATGTTTAACGATTTTGCGGGCCACCATACAATCGAGCCATATGCGAGGATTGGTCGTACCACGGCTGTGTATCATCTTCTACTAGAGACCCCATTTTTTACCGAATGTCTTACTACAGACATAGAAAGCTATGCAGGCCTTCTTCACCCGTTCTTAAATATTCAGTTTCCAGTGTAATGTGGGGTCGAGAACAACGCTTAAATATTTCGCACTAGAAGACAGAGATAGAGTTTGACCATTGAGTCGGGGTAGAGTGAAGGGGGGTAATATAGTTTTGGTAGTAAAGAGTATCAATGCAGTCTTACTTCGGTAAACACCTAGTTCACAACTCGTGGCCCAGTTAATAACCTTACTCAGGGTCATCTCTGTGATCTCACTGATCACGGGCAGACAATTTTCTGACAATAATACTGCCAAATCATCCGCATACGCTACCGCCTTCACCCCGCATCTCACCAATTTTACGAGAATTTTATTCATGACTAAAAGCCATAGAGGAGGGGATAGAACGCCACCTTGAGGTGTTCCCCTACTAACTTGCTTAATCGAACTTGTATTTCCTAACGTAGCTTAAATCTGTCTTTCCCTTAGCAAGGAAATCATCCATCTCCTGATTATATAGTCCTGTACACCAATGTCAACTAGGGATTCAAGAATAGAGTCGGTTAGGACACTGTTAAAGGCTCCTTCTATGTCTAAGAAAGTAGCCAGGGTGGATTCTTTAAAATGTATTGTTTTCTAAGAGTATGTATAGGTACAATCATATGGAAAAGCATTTTTTGAGGACCTCAACAATTTTACCGAGCAACAAATCAAATATCTATACTCAACGCGACGAAATAGCTCAAGGATAAACTTTGATCAGCTTCTGTCGTGAGCTCCATTTTAATTCGAGCAAGTGATAAGTCAAGAAGCTACCTACATATGAGATGACATTGAATAGGTAAATAGTTTCGGGTACGGTTAGTGGGCCAATTAAGTTAGCTTCGTAGAATCCTTCTCTTAATGATTTTAAATCCTGGATTTAATTTTTCTTTGAGCTCTTTTAGAGAGGACAAAGTGGAAAGAAGAAATTAGTCCGATAAGTGGGAATTTATCGTTCCCCAAATGGGTAATTTTTTTTACTATATTTTAGTTTTATGTGTAGAATATTTTCCCTTGCGTAAGAAATTACTATCAAAGAATAATTTAGCAAGATTTTATCTAAATAATCTTCCAAATTACATTTTATATTTAGTTAAACCCACAAACAAAACTCCACAATTCTTAATTTCGAACTTCATAATCTCAAAGCATTATTTCCACCCGTTTTACGTATTACAATCGTCCCAAAATAGAATTCAACAATACCAATCCTATATAATATACGAGCTTAGTTAATATTTTCTGACAATAGATTTTGCTGAACCATATGTTGATGCCACATTAAATGCAACATTCATTCGTCTTGCTCATCCCTTTTCCAATAAAATAACTACAGGAAAAAAGGTAATCAAAGACCATGCAGGATGCAGGCCCAAGGGAGATCTACACTCCACTTATCGCGCATATGTCAAGATATTTTATTCAAGTCGCCCTATTTAGATGTGGTCGCGAACATAATTAAAGACAGTTTCGGAGTTTAAAATCTACCACCACGACTAAAACTTCAATATGCTGCTGGTTCCTGCCAAATCCCATTCCAATATATTTTTTTCCAGAGTTAACATAGCCATCATCAGCAATAAACTAAATGCTTTTTAGACTGACGAACAAAAGCCGACTATGGGCTCGTTGCGTTGCGTTGGTTGGGCTTTGAATAGTGCGAAAAAAAGTGCACAGATGGTACTAGAATATCACTCTATTAAGGGGTAGTTTTCATTTGATTCTTGTGTGTTCACAGTCGGAACCTGCCTTAGTTTGAAATGAATAAATGGTCTTTGGGATGTTAGGGATCATTGCAAGTATAGTATCAGTGGACTTTGATAATAATAAGGGGTCGCAATATTGCATTGCAAAATCGAAGCAATATGTGTTGTAAATGTTCTCGGCTCTCGATCTTGCAACTAGAAACGTATTGTCAGATTTTTGATATACGAACGAGCCTGCTATGACTAAACAAGTGCTTGAGTCAATGCATATTGAAACCTGTTACGACAAAATTATATAAGGGATGCGAAGACGAACCTGTGCCTAAAACACAAGGGCTATAGCTGGTGGTTTGATTTTAATGGTGGAAAAACAAAAGAATTGAAGGGGATTGAAATTATGGTTCATGGTGCTACAGTTCGTTCTCTTGACATTCTGTTGACTTATGTTTGGTCTGGTTTTGATGCGGTGCAATGTGGTTTTGCTGTCACATTAAATATGGTCAATTTAATTCATATGCCATGTAAATTCAGATGACGAAATGGTAGAGAAATATGTACTTCAAAGAATCCTTGACAATATGTTCTTGTATCAGCGTTTTTTTTTTGGGTGTTTTTTGTTAGATCAAAATTTTGAAGAGTTTTATGTAATAAAAAAAAATTAAATTCGCTTCTGTCCAAATTATAAAGAATCGCTTATCTTAAGTTGAAATTAAAATTTGAAATACTTTGGGCCATATTCATAGTCATAGTAAATCTGGTTTTAAATGTACATCTGGGTTTAAAGTTACTTAGACCCAAATGTAAAACCCAAGCTAATCACATTCACTTGTTTTACCTGGAAATAAAAATAGGTTTAAACCTTGTCAAGTTTGATTCGATTTTATTTAAATAGGATTCCATGGAGCAGTTAAAGAAGTTAAACTCGGGTGTATACAGTTAAACTCGGATGTATAATCAAAATATAAAATAAAAAAGCAAGCGACAAAAAAGTAGAAATATAATTACAAATGTCAAATTATTTTTTTGATATTACGCAGATTTTAAGTGAGTTTTTAATTAAGTTTAAAGTTTAAACAGTTTAACATGCGTTTTACTCATTTCTATTCCACCGAGTTCGATGCTTTTTTTTCATGAATATTATGGACATAAGTGTAAATTGTCGGGTTTAAATTGATGGTTACAAAATTAATTTAAACCCAAATTATACCTCAAGTGAATAATATGGCTGTAAGAGATTGGCTGAGTTCCCAAATGTAGAAAATATGTTTTTATGCGGAAATAATGCCTACAACCTACATGTTTCATACGCATCAGCAACGCAAACTTGGTGCTTTGTAGAAATATTACATTGCATAAGTCTGACGTTTCGGAATGCAAAAAAAAATTAGATCGAAGCAGCTAAATAATTTTTGGATGCGCAGTTTGCGGAGTAAATGCGCATCTGATGAATTTTGGAACTCAGCCGTTTATTTTACTGGTTTAATATTCCAATATTTAAAATCAAATAATTTAATAAACTCCTTTTTCGGTAGTTACAAAATAGAATTTGGTCTTAAACTTCAGTTTAGTAAAACATGAGTTTAACAAACGGCTATGAATTCGGGCTTTTGACTTTAACTCACAATAGATAAAAAGATATAAAAAAAAACTTTAAAAACAAAACTGTTAAAATCGTTTTGAGAATAAAGACCTATTTTTAGAGTCATTTAGGGTGAAAGTGTTCACTTTGCACTGAAAAGGTCAGTGACAAATAGAGACAGTAGTAGCCAATTAGATACGGGACCAGATGTCCCGATAGGTGTGATCAAAAATAAGATAGACCTAATAACGAAAGAGCAAATCAATATCTCCTGAATATCCATCTCTAAAAGTTTATGGCCTAGAATTAATGAAAAGGAAACTCAGTATATTTAATCGCTGAGTAAAAAGAATATTCGAACCCTGATAGGTGTGCTGACGGGACATTGTGCCATTGGCATAAAGGCCACTAGATTGAGTGTATATGCACCTGATTTCTGTAGGAGCTGTCAGGATGTTGAGGAGATAGAAACCATTAGACAACCAGTCTATGTCAACCGATAGTTTAGGTTTTATCTCTGTTTATAGGGTATCACAATGGACCAACAGGCCCCGTGTACGCTACAGCCTCAGAGCTGAGCACAGCTCTTTTTGAAGTGTTAGAAAATGTTACTTGCACTTTTACCGCTATTATTATTCAAACATGTCGAGCCCTTTCAGCCAAATTATCGTAAGCGACAAAAAGAGAAAGTATCGTAAGCGACATTTTGTTTTGTGTTTGCTCATCCAACGAAACTAATTACACGAGGTCTCAGCATTGAACATTATTAACATAGTCCAGTCAACGAAGGAAAAATAAATGAAATAAATCGTGTAGTCTGGATTATTTTTTTAAGTGGTAGGGGTGACCCCCAGGTACAACATACTAAAAGTCCCCTGCCCAGGCCCGCGAGCTTAAGACAGGAGGGGGGGGGGGGTAGAGGTCCCCTTTTGTACTATTTCGTATAAATATTTTGAAAACCAAGAGTATTAGCGGAAAAGTTTACACTACAATATGAAAGTAAATTAAATTTTCTTCAAAATAGGTTTTCTTCATATTTTTGCTAGGAGCAATACTAAGAGAGATATGGGGGATACAAATGTCAGAAAATCTGAAAAACCAACTTAACGTTTTTTGATGAATTAACCCTGAAATTATAGAAAAGGTAAATACGTATCGATTCATGCTCGCCTGGAAAAAGAATCTAGTTTTCAATAAGGCCCTGGCAAGTTTTTCATTGTTACTAACAAGGGTCTAGCAAGGGTTACAATAGGCATTCGCTAGGCTCTCACCAGTTATGAACCTTTTTGCCTCGTCAGATAAATTCTGCCTAAGCCCTGACAAGTAAAAACAAGATTTGTTCCACATATATTCTCCATGGTTTTTATTTCAAGAGACACTTCTTGTTGTTGTGTTGAGACTTCAGTGTACTCGCCACGTTTCAGCTTGCCGATGAACTGGTGGTCATCCTGGTTGGACCTGTCTCCAACATAATTCTCACGGTACCTATCCTGCCGTTTGTGTGCATTTACGTGTCGGTTTAGAAACTTGCAGCGTCCGGTAGTGTCATCGTTTGTGATTCTGCGGTGATGCGCTTTCTGTTGCTTATATTGGGAGGTTTGGAGGTATTCAAAACACGTTTTTTCTTGTTTATGATAATAAAAGTTGACTAATTTCACGAATTAACCGCGAATCCATTTGTTTTTAAATTTTATTTTATTATAAAACACTGACACTAAAAAATTCTTGCACTTGCTTTTTAGGTAGAACAACCTAGAACAGATTTCTAATAAATGTCAAAATCAGTTGTGATTCTGTCTTATTCTGTTTTGTCTGCAGTTGCGATTTTACTACTTGACACACCGATTCAAAGCCATTCATGTCGATTATGGAATCCGCAAAACTATATCCGCACTGAATCGCAGTGTAGTGCTCTCTTTTATCTTTATCGATTTCACGTGGAAAGAAAAGAGAACAATGTACTGCGAATCACTGCGGATCCACTGTTGCGGTTTCCATAATCGACATGATTATTTAAATAAACGTTCTCAGCGAGGCACTAATAGGGGCCTGTCATGTTTTCCTCTAACATGTTTTTCTTACCGAAAACTTGCCGGGGCCTTACCTAAACTTACCAAAAACTTGCCATTTTTCCAGGCGGGATGTCAAAATCAGTTGTGATTCTGTCTTATTCTGTTTTGTCTGCAGTTGCGATTTTACTACTTGACACACCGATTCACAGTCATTATTTAAATAAACGTTCTCAGCGAGGCACTAATAGGGGCCTGTCATGTTTTCCTCTTCCATGTTTTCCTTACCGAAAACTTTCCGGGGCCTTACCTAAACTTACCAAAAACTTGCCATTTTTCCAGGCGGGTGATAATTCTATTGATTTGATGAGAAAGAAGGTGGCAAGAGATAAAATATCTATTTCAAAGATCCAAAAAGTAATTTATACCCTGACAGGTAGATGGCGTTTATGGTAAGGTAGTGTTAGTTGCAGTGTAAAGAAAAAAAGACATTAAAACAACCTTACCATAAAATTAAAATTTTCACTTACCCTGTCTTCATCTCAACGGTTTAATTTTTTATCCGAAGAAATTTCTCGGGTAACAATTGTTGTGAAGAAGGCAAAATAATTAATTAATAAAAAAAACCGCATCTTTTACCCAAAACTACAAAAAACATCCATAAGTTTACGTCCAAAAACTACCAATTTCTGTCAATTTTAGTCCCAAGTTCTGCCAAAGTTCATGTAAAACAAGATTAAATTGGGCCAAAAGTGGCAATTTTTGGAAGTAAACGAACAGACCTTGAATTTGCAAAGGATTGGCCTAACTTAAAATAGTAGAAACGCGAACACCTAAAGTAACGAGAAAGCATAGTACAGCATCACATTGTGAGACATTAAAAAAGCAATTTCACATTTTGACGAGATGAATAAAAATGCATGGTTATACAGTCTGTAAACCCTTCATTGCATTGTTTTTTTTTTGCTTTTGGAATGTCTAATATGAAAGTTAAATTTTACTAAATATAAATTATTTTCACTGTTCAGGGCTTGTTAGTCAAATATTATTTACTCGGCACATTCTTATGCATGTAGACTTTTCATTTTTTGATTTTTCTTCAGCAGCGCAAACATCATTAACCTTCTTAAATTCGGTAGGTTTCATCCCTCAACTTACTCTCCCATCGAATAAATTAAGTTCACTAAAAAATAATCATATTGATTCGAACATCGACGATTTCTTTTTCACAATCGTGAATAAATAATTGAATTGATAACATCGAACACAAGAATTACGATATTCAAAAGAAAAAGCAAGAATATATCTGCGACGACGACATGACTCCGACGTCTGCGGTCTTCGGTGTTATCAGGATCAAAAGGCTTCAGAAGTATAGCACAAAGGTCGTTAAGACACTCCCGCGAGATTCCCATTCTCGGTTTAATATTTTTTTTTATGCGCGGTATTTTATAAGATAATAAATAAATTCCTTGCTCCACTTCAAGAACAAAAAAAAAACAATTCAAATCGACTCATTATCATATGTAATTCACTTCGTTTGTAAATAAATGTAGCATAAAGGGACATTAAGGATTCAAAATATTTCTTTTTTTTTTTCTTCTCTTCCTCTTGGCAGAACAAAAATTTTGTAAATCCAGCGTGCAACTAATCATGCGGAATAAATTGAAATCTTCTCGATCGATTGTTCGGAAGAGGGATATGCGGATTGAATATATGTATGTAGATAGTGATGGGTAAATTCTGCAAGGATAATTGAATAAAGTTTTATTTCTTCACTTCTCGCCATCTTCTTTTCAATTAATCCATTGGCAAAGATGTCTTCGTTGGACGTGTCCTGAATGTCCAGCGAGTCCATCAGTCGGAAAAAAAAACAGATAATGTATTCTAATGTGTCAACATTTTCACTAAATAAAAAAAAAAAAATCTCAAAACTTCCTGCAGAAGTGTCCATGCTCATGTCCTTGTAGCATGTCTCATCCCTTTCAATCACCCCCTACACACACAAACAACTTGTATTTGTCCGGCTCCCCTTTTTCTCGAGCTTCAGCAAAAAACCAACTGAAGCGTTAAAATATATATGTCAACTGTTAGTCGTTCATTGTGTTTTCTGGCAAGATGTCCTTTTCCCATAAGGATCAGAAAATCCATACGAGTTTCTCTGCTCTGGAAGAATTTATGGTGTGTTTTTTTTGGGTGGATGGCGCCCACATCCGGGTTTATGGATGGACCTTAAGTATGGAGATTGCAATTCCGGTTGCCATCAAGGAGGTTGGTTGTGTGTTGTGTGATTATTGGTAACATCATTTACGTATCCAATCTGATTCAAGGACCTTTTCTCATAACCTAATCAAGTGGTATGTTTAAGATGATAATTTTACATATAGAAATACAGTGAGTACGAGTATGTGTTGCTCGTTGTCAATGAGATGTAAATTGGTATGTTTTATGCTGTAACCAAAGCAAAACAACCCTTTTATCGATTCAACAGAGGAAGGATATCATCATTTTCACACATAAAACCATTCGGCATATCCTTGTGGTCGACCGTTCTTCGCCTAATCTTCGTTTAATGATTGAATTTAATTAACAGAAGCTTATGTGAGGATTGCTGAGAGTTAGGTTCTTAAGTTGCTGATGACAGAAAGAACTGATGAGGGAGTTTTTGCCAGTATAAATTTGAAGATAGTTCTATGGCAGATTCAAATACAATAATTACGGTAAACCACGTGGTCATGAATTTAATATGGATGTGATTTGTTATTGTTGTAAGGGATTTGGGAAGTTTAGTTTATAAGAATTTAAGGAAAGGCTTAAGCAGCAAAGTTTAGTTAAATTAAAATTAAAAATTAAAATATTGCCAACATTTAATTGCTATCAATAGGTGCGTTTTATTGGCAATTTTATAGCTAGCGTAATAAAATTTCCCTTGGTGAACAATAACAAAACCAAAAGTGCCGATAAATTACCCAGTAAATTAGTGAATATAAAAGTGGATAAGTAGTGTGGACTTAGACCTTAAACGCCGGTAACGTAGTTTGTTTTTTACTCAAAAAAGGGTATGAACACATCCAGAGAATAAAGAGTGGACATAAAAGTTGATATAGCGTTTTATTGAACTTGTATTGCTTGCGCTAGCTATGAATTACGAATAAAACGCACCTAATATTGACAATAGAATTATTGTAACATCATTTAGAAACACCTCAACGCGTTAAAATTGTTCGAACGAAATGTTTTTCAAAATTTACGGGAAGGCTATACAGGGTGTTCGGTATAAAATGCACCAAAAAGCTAGAGGGGGGGGGGGCTATTTTCCCCCGTTTAGGCGGGAGGGGCAATTTTCTGAAAAATCAACTTGAAATAGAAAAACAAATATTAAAAAACAACGGTAACACTTACAATGTCATATTATACTTTTTTTTTTTTTAACCAGAAATCCATTCTTTTATTTTATTTTTAATTCGAGTTACTAGAGAGAATAGGTTTTGAAAAAAATTATTTTCAGACTCAAAATTTTAAAAAAAATAATAAAAAAAAATGTGTTCAAACTATTTTTTTCAAAATTTTACGTTATTAAGTAATATTTTTGTTTTTCATATTCGATGCTCCTGTAAATTTCTAGCCAAATACGGAAAAGAAAATAATCAAGTGTCTTTTTGTTTTTGAGAAAATTAAAAATAACAGGAGGGGAAATTTTCTAAAAAAAAATGACTTAATGCAGAAAAAAAATTAAAATAAAAAAGGTCACTAATACAATGACATGTTATACATTTTTGTAAAGGCCAGGCACCTCCTTTTATTGTATTTTTAAAATAAATTATTTTAGTGAACAGTTTTTCAATAATTAATTTTTAAACGTAATTTTTTGAAGAAAAAAATCAAAAAATTGTGTTCAAACTAATTTTTTTTAAAAATTTTATGTTATTATGTAATATTTTCGTTTTCAATATTTAATGCTCCCATTAATTCTCAGCCAAACACTAAAAACCAGATGTCAAAATGTTTTCCAGTTTTTGAGAAAATTAAAAATAACAAAATTAAGTTTTCCTTGAATTTGACTTCCATCGGTTATTTTGTTGCTCCAAAGATTCTGTTTTTACTAACAGATATCTCAAAAGATAAAAATTATTTATACATCCGGTTTTTTAGACTTGAAATTAACAGGAGCATCGAATATTATAAACAAAAATAATACTTAACAACGTAAAATTTTGAAAAAAATAGTTTGAACACATTTTTTTTAAATATTTTTTTCAAAATTTTGAGTTTGAAAATTAATTTTTCAGAAACTGTTCTCTCAAATAATTTGAATTAAAAATAAAATAAAAGAACGAGAGTCTGGCTTTAAAAAAAAAGTATAGCATGTAATTGTAAGTGTTGCCGTTGTTTTTTTAATAATTTTTTTTTCTATTTCAAGTAGATTTTTTTTTTAGAAAATTGCCTCTTCCGCCTAAACGGAGGAAAATACACGGTTTTAACTTTCTCGTTAACGGCTCAACCAATTGTGATCAAAATTTTTACTCAAGAAGTCGTATTTAGTCTAAATAATACCTAATACATACAAAAAAATTAAAAACAAAAAAATATTCAAAAAATATGGATTTAAAAAAAAAATTAAATTTAGGTTGAAAGAATTTCTACGAATAATGAAGCCCATAGAAAAGTTGTGCCTGGGGCCTGGACCTTGGCCCCCAAGCTACGTTATGAGCCCTTGACAACTTCCATAAAATGCGGGTCGAATTGAAGTTTTTTAATTTAAATTTCAAAAATAATATGATTAGATTTATCTCAATTTGACGTTTGCTAAATTTTATTTGATGTTTGAGATGGTCAAAGTCACATGATTTTACCTTTTAAGGAAGTCAACTGAAAGCGTAAAATATTTGATCTAAAGCTGTCTGATTTTTTTAACACAAAATTGAAAATGAATATGCAATAAAATGTTTTATCCTTATAAAAACAAAAAAATCACATTTTTCAATCATCATTTCAGTTCAATTCAATCCAGTTAAATATCGGAGGAAATATAAGAACACATTTTTGCTTTATTTTGAGAACAAGTGGTTATCTGATATTCAACTGACTATTGCAAAATTTGCCCTTCATCTTAGTTTCTATGGAACTACAGACTAAGAAAACAAGTGTATACAAATTTCCATTAAATCTTGACACATTATTTTAATGGTACAACCGGACTTCTCTCTGTCAATAAATATAATTCATTATTATTAAATTTAAAAAAAAAATTACAACACAATCAAATCACTTAACACCACCAACTTTACGGCTAATGTAATTAAAATCGTTTCTAATACATTAATATAGCACTTTTATTTATTCATACATATTGCTAAGTATCCCAATTGCAATACAAATTCGTTCGCATACATTTTCACTCAAATTCATTAGCAAGTGAGTCGACAAATAGCATTCAATAACCACCCACCCCGAGAAATCCCTTCATCTGAATGGCAAATCCTTGCTTTACAATCAATAAATTAAACTTACCGGCCATACAACCCCTAATAGCATTATAATATCATTCGCAGTATAATATTCGCAAATATTTCAAATGCACTTAGTTGCAAAAACATCCCACTGTTTGCATCTACATATACGAGTAGAGTAGTCTTTTTCTCTATAAGTCTTGAACATGTGGCACATTTCGATAAATTTAATATTTTAGCGTATATTTTCGATATTTCCAATTCAATTTATACCATAACAACCCCCAACCTTTGTTGGATAATGCGAAAAATTTACATTTATGGCTCGCATATGACAGAAGTACATATTTGGCTGAACGCTTAATGAATCATTCGGTGCTGCCCCACTGTGTGTGATTCGATTTGTACAACGAACGAAATGAGATATGATGACATAGCGATTAGGACTGCCATAAATATCCACCGAGAATGACAATTCGAACAAACAAAAGCCAGATCCGAAGCCAAATACAACCCCTTTTAAATAATCATAAAATATCGTGCGAAATGAAATGTTCATTAGGGGTCGATTTACGAGCACAGTACTTAGCACTGACTTTGTGTCTCTCTGAATGAATCCTGCGAATCCTTCGTTAAATGTGAAAACGTATCCACATCGAGAGACAAGTGTTTTCTAACCTTCACTCTCTATCCTATGCCTATCCCACCCTGTATGTCCTATGGGGTGGTTCTTCCTGCTGGCTGGGGAAGAAGTTTGAGTGTTGAAAAAGAATATGCGTTGGAGTTTTGTATCCTCATAAATTATTGTTTTTATCGCAGTTGTTGTTTAGTTATGAGTGCGATTGTGAAACGAACAGAAGGACAATGAGGACATCTCGATTCTAATAAGGAAAATGTGTTTCTGCTCAAATGAGTTGCTGTTACTAATCAAATCAGTGCTGGGTGCTTTAACTTGTTTTTTTTTTTTTTTTGTTTTTTTTTGGCCTGATGATAATGATGATCTAGACGAGTATTTAAAAAAAAAAAAAGTCAGAGAGAATGGGGCTGTGAAATAATTTATTTCAGTAAACAGGTACAAATATTATTTTGTTTCGGATTTTTGATTGTGAATATTTAAAACAAAACTAGTCCAGAAATTTAATAGAAATAAGGAATATAACTAGTCTTAAAATCAACTTTCGATATGAATTCAAACTAGGGGTAATGCCTATGATAAAGGTCCAATATTGTTGACCTTTTACAGCCATATTAATAAAAAAGGCTAATTCTACCCTTATTCCACGAATTTACTGCACCATGGAATAAGAGTTAAGCTACGGATTAAAATTTTCCATTACTAAAAACAAAATTATCGTGGAATAGCAATGTGACGTTTACTGAAAATCCCCTAAGAAAATCTACTACAATAAGTGCGATACCTGGTTTAGTAACTTGACATTTTCACAAAGTTTCGCAAACTCCGTATGGGTTCTGACAGCGAATTGTGAAATTCTGTAAAAAAAAAAAAACAACAAAACAAAGCTCAAGTTACCAAACACACCTAAGAATTCTCTTGTATATACATATCTGTCAAGACTATTGTCATTTTTCAATAATTGTTTGTGTTGTATCTGTTCCTTTTGTTTTGTTTTTATTTTAAAAATGGAACATGATAGAAAAGTGAGATTCTCCTTTTCAACTGGAGATTCTGCCATGAAGTTTAATTACAAAAAGAAAAAGGAGTGTCCACCACTTACTTCCTAGTTTAGGTCATCTTCAACAATTGCTATCAGTCCTTGGAAAACCTATATTTTGGATTTATCTGCTTTTACATTTTTTTTTCTTGTCGTTGATGGCTGATTGTCAAGTAGTTGCAAATGATTTAAAAACTCGATAAATATAAGTGGACGTTATTATTTTAATTCAAAATTAAATTTGTAATCTCAGAATAAATTCACACATCTGGTTCTTATTCCTTCGCTAAACCACCGAAGAAGGTGGTGGTTTAGTTTAGTAAACGTCACTTTGTAGAAATTTTGTTTAATTGATAATATTTTACACTTAGTCCACGGAATAAGGTCTAATCCTTCGCTATTCCAAGTTTATTAATTTGGCTGTTATTGTTTATATCACCAGTTATAGCTGCATTTACATTTTTTTTAATGTAATATAAAAAAATGGTGATGAAACGTCAATAATGAAATGTCAATAATGAAATGTTACAATGTGCTGTGCTGAAAGTGTGTCATCTCTTCATTTATTTAATTTTATTAAATTATTAAAATAATGGCTCTATAGCCAAACAAATTTTAGTTACCCACCTATTTTTTTTGTAAAAAAAAAAGTTAAGTAATTTGAAGAGAATAAAATGGATTTTTATAATAAGCGATAAGAACTTAAGAATCGTTTTTTAAAACATATTTTTTTAATAAAAAAAAAAAAAATTACAAAATCCTTGTGTACTAATAAATTTCCGAAGAACCTTTATCCACGCATCAGGAAAATGTTGTGATGCAGGTTTGAACGTTTAAAAGTGGAAAGTAATTTTTGTTCATAATTTCGACAAATCAGAGTGATTTAAATAAATCGATCTAAAATCATAAATACTCCCGAACGAAGCGAAAATGAGGAAATTACTTCTTACGATTTTTGACTAAAAATTACCTTCTGTGATGGTGACTATGTGGGACACCTTGCATAAAACAACGAAAATAAAATCAATTTGTAGAAATAATGTCTTTTCCAGTAGGTAGGTGAGGTACCTAACTCTTCATACTCCTGAAAAATGACCAGAATGAAAAAATCTTTTCAGAGGTATCAACATTCAACCCCAAAATTAAGTGCCAGTTGTATAAGGCCCGTCGCCCACTAGGCAACTTTTTGTTGCGCAATTAAAAGTTGCTCGGAGTTGCTTGCCATCGCTCACTAGGCAATTTCCGAGCAACTTTTGAGTACAGTATTTTTAATTTAAATGTTAAATTGACCTTGTATTTTCGATCAGTGATGATACGAAATTCGTTCAGTGTGAAAATAAAACTTGTTTGTTGCTGGAAGTTGCTCGGAAATTGCCTAGTGGGCGAGGGTAAGCAACAAAAAGTTGCCGGGAAAAAAATTCCGCGAGCAACCCCGAGCAACAAAAAGTTATCTAGTGGGCGATCTCCCATATAAGCTAATGTTATTGGATTGGGAGCAACAAAAAGTTGCTGGGGCTAGCAACAAAAAGTTGCCTAGTGGGCGATGGGCCTAAAAGTAGGTCAGCAATTTTATCTCGCCGATTTCAGCAGATTAACACTGGTTCACAACTATGATTCAAGGTTCAGGTATATGATAATAGCCAATAACATCCCTGATCGCTGAACCTCAGTTATTCCACTGAAAAAGGTGAACTAAAATTCCTGAACCACGGATATATATTTGGACCAAGATTGTACAACAGGCACTAACGGCCATATTATTCACTAGTTTAATCCTTAAATCCAGATGTAAATTAATTTAAATCGAAAAATTACAGCTAAATCCATATTATTCACTCATTAAATCCGCAGTTAAATCCAAATTTTTAAATCCAGATTCAATAAATCCAATTGAATTTAAACTGCTTTTCGGAAAACAGTTTAAGTACCTACTTACATCCATATTTAAACTCAGTTTATATTCATCACAAGTTTGATTTTTGCGCTCCAAAATAAATGTTATTCATACATGGGATATACAAATAAATAAATTCTAGTTCAAAAGTAAGAAAAAGTGGAAAATTAAAATAAAATAAAAAGTGGATTAGAGTAATAATATGTACATGGATATTTAAATTTTTGGATTGAATACATCCAGTTGGATTTAAAGTTTATTTAAATCAAATTTAAATCCAATATGAATAATATGGACTATCCAGGGTATCACAAGGGATCTACATTGATCTAAGTGTGATAGAAACAAGATCCTCTATCAGCCCGATAACCTAACCTAATATGGAGTCAACTTTAAATTTATATCCACATCTTTGACGGTAGTTTTTATATTTCAAAAACGTTTATCTCAAATCCACAAAATTGAGTTTTTTCTCGACAACTAAATGCGATAGAATACCAGTCAGCACTAAATCAAATTAAGAAATCCTCTCGACCTCGAAAGAAAAAACAAAAACAACACGTCTGTCCCAAAAAAAAAAAAACATACTCAGCCATCAGTTAGGCTCTTCTATACTGTTTTCTGATTCAATCTGATGTTAAAAATTCCGAAAATGTCTATAGCCACCCTTCACATTCACACCATCCAACACACGGATACATACAAAATAATATTCTCCCATCAATCTGTCGAAGTAATAAAAAACGCAACGAAACAGAAAACAAGGATAACAAGCCAAATAAGCTCATCTCATATTCATAGAACCAAATTGAGTAAAATGATTTTTGTGGTGGCATTTAATGGCAAGGATAACTAACAGGAACAGGCAAAACTGCTGTTTTTTTTCCATTATCATATCACAGAAAGTAATAAACCCCCATGATGAGATGTATAAACGTTTTTGTTAAATGAAAAGGATAATGTTAGACTTCTTTTGCATCGGATTCAGCAATGTAAAGAGGTGGTTAATCGAAAACAAACCACTTTGGGTCAAAATGACCTTAGGGCACATATGAAATCGGTTCACACCCACAGCCACAGCTTCTTTTGCATAATAAATATTATATAGTTGTACAAGGATATGTGTTATGGTTATAAGCACAATAATGACGATTTGTATGTAAAATTTATAGCAACAAAGGTTGACTTGCCGAACCAACTCATTTTATTCCTGCTTTTTCCGAAATTACCACAAATTCGAAATAGAAAATGAACTACCATTCAACAGATGGCGCTCCATTCAAATTATTGCAACATGCAGTGGTTCTGGTATGAGCTTCTAGATTTTTTGAAGAGGTTGCTATCTTGGGAAACTTTCTTTTATGATTTGTTTTTAATATAAACCGTTATTATTGCTGCAAGTTCTGAATAACTTTTTGAAAAGTGTTTTCTTTCAGTGCTTTTTTTACTTTCCGGAAAAAATGTTCCCATATATTTAATTCGGAAGCAGTAAGTATATCAGAAATAAACAAAAAAGAATCTCCCCCAAGAAAACTTGAGAAACCTACATTTTAACAAAAAAAAACATAATTTTGATTTTTATTGTTATTCGCAGTTATGTTTAAAAAGGTACGCGGTCCCGCAGGGCTAGGGAATTCAGCCGGTGGACATACTTCGGACAACGTTAATTAATTTGAAGGCGAAAAGAAACTATTAAAATGCATTTATCTCTCGACGAAAAAGAAACGGCACTCTGCCATTTAATTTTTCTGAAGCATTTTTAGAAAATACCTATTAATTTTTCTCAAAAATCAAATAGAGTTTGTTGCAATTGTTGCTTGTAAATTGAATAATCTATACGATATGTGTAAAAACGATAAAAAAAAATAAATACAAATAAATTTGATGGCACAACAGCTCATGAAGAACTAGGGCCTAGTGACTTACAACTCTCAACCATTCCTGTGTGCGTGTCTGCAGGAATGGAGGGGACCTACAGTTTATTGCTGATTCCGAACGGCTAACGAGCGGCACTTTTCTGTGACAGGAGATACTCTTAGAGGATTTGTCAATTCCTCGCAAGAGGCAGTAGCCGTTTTTTTCTTTTAAATAAATAGGTGGCGAGGCTGGGGATCGAACCTTAGACCTCCGGCATTACAGTTCATCGCACTAATCATCACGCCACGGCTACTACACGAAAAACGATAAAAAGACGTATAATTACAACCTAGGTTTTTTTGACTTTGTATTCGTGGTTTGTAAAAACTCGAAATGTGAAAATTCTAGAATTTATCGATTAAACTTATAAATCTTCAGCAATATTCGTCATAGAAGAATTTCAATATTTTCAGGTTTTACATTGAAATCTTAATTGGATGAATTCTAAAATGAAAATGATACAATAGATGATTTAAAAAAATCGTACTCTCTTTTTTTTTTTTTATTTCTGTATTAAAAAAAAAAAAATCGTTTTTAAAATGAAGAAACGTGTGCATTTTTTTACTTTATCAAAATGATTTTTTTTATACAGTATTTTGAAAAGCAGAACATTGAACAAAATTTTTTTTTTGAAAACTTAATATTTCGAAAACCACTTGCACGATTTTTATAATATTCATGTCGCTTATGGAATCCGCAGTATAGGATCCGCAGTGATTTGCAGTACATTGTTCTCTGCGGATATAGTTTTTTGCGGATTTCATAATCGCCATGATTATTCTTATAGTCAAAGTTATAATAAATAAGTTCTAACGATTTTCATTAAAATTTCTGTGGGTATAAAAATTTGTAAGAAAAAAAACAATTTTGGATTTGCAAAAATTTTCAGAATATGTGTTTGAAAGTTCGATATTTCAAAAATGGGAAGATTTTGTTTTTCAAAATCCAAGTTGATTCTACATAAAAGAATAATAAAAAATTAGCGTTCCCATCATGGGTTCCTCAGGATCTTAAAACTTAGAGGGAATTTTCTCGTTTTCGCTTCTTCTTCCAATTATAACGGTCTTTTTTTGTAATTTTTCCTTAATAGATTTCGACCTTAGATACATTTAAAAATATTAACAAAATATAAACAAAACAAAGAAAGTTAAAGTTATTATTATTTGTATTGTATTATTTATACTAGAATGTCAGTTTATTAGTGTGACGTCAGTGGTCAACGGTGGCAGAGTACGTAGTGTACACAGCTTCGAAGACTGAGCAAATCTGATGCGCGGGTTCAAATACCGCATGATGTGTAGAAAGTTTTTCAAATAAAATTGGATTAAAGCTCAGCACCACTATAAAGGAGACTGATGATAGGGCTTGGCTCTCCTTGAAATAGCTATATCTCTAGCCAAACAAAAATAAAACGAATTAAAATACCTAAAAATGAATTCGTAAGCAATTGGTGGTAGCACCTTTAAGTTGTTGTTGTTCAAAATTCAAGAAAGTTAAAGAAAATTTGAACAATAATTTTAAATTCTAACTATGTATCAACATGGTTTGTCCAAACTCTGTTAATGACCATTTAAATTGCGCATAAATGTTTAAAAAATATTGGCAAGCACCGCGGCATTACTATGATTTTTGTCAATCCATCATCACGGTCATAAAAAAAAGTTAAACATTTACCCAGCCATTTCGCATTTGACGAAGCGAGTCGTCCTCTTCTTGGGATTCTCCTGCTGGGTGTGTAAATGTAATTTCAAATTCTTCCGGCCAGGTATTGCAATTATTTTAGACGAATTACAAAATTAAAAAAAATAAATAAAAGTAAACGCTTACGGTGTCAGAAATACGACAATCAGTTATACTTAGTAGCGTCTAAGAGGCGAGGTATAGTGCTGTAAAAGACAACGAGCCTAACCAATGGTAATTTTGGCCCAAAATTCCAAACATTCCTCTGAGAGCATCATTTGGGCGGCACCAGCAAGATAGTGAGTGGAACACCACTTAAAACAGCTCAAACACTTCTACACCTAATCAAGTGTTCAGCCCTCGAGATAAGGCTGCGGGCTGCTGGCGCGGTCCAGCAGGATGATCACACACTGGTGGTGTGCAATGTGCCGACTCGACTGCCGGCCGGTCGGCTTGAAGGGTAATAATTCTTGAAATTGTTACCAGACACTTAACGATCCAATGTGCGCATGTGCAAGAGACCTCCTCGAGCAATCTTCTTCGCAACGTTGTTGAAGTCTTCGGGTTCGGATAGCTGCGCTGCCTCTTTGCCGCTGCAGCGCAGCGCGCCGATATCACAACCAACGCACATTGGAATCTGCCGGAGAAAAAAAAGACGAAAAACTGAAGCGCAAACAATTCATGAGGTGCAAAGGGTTAAGCACGTGCTTCACATATCATTCCTTCAGGTCAGCGCTTCTGATTGCACCCGTCTTCTACTTCTTCACCATCTGCTGCTTCTGCTGCTACTATGGTTACTGGTGCTTCTGCAAACTCGACTGTTGGCTGCTTCTGGTACTTACCATCATCCACGCTACCATCAGTTTGTTGCGAATTGTTATTATCCTTCGTAGGAACTATATCGCTCTATGTATCTTCATAATGTTTTGATTTTACACTATGACTTGCAACAAAGTATCAAATGAACAAAATGATCAATATATAAGGCCTTTTAAAAGGTTTTCTACATCGTAAATGTAGGTACGGCTGCGGCCGGTGCCGTTTAGAAGCATTGAAACAAGCTTGTTTTTCTTAAAAAAGGCTCTAAAGAATCTAATGATTTAGTTATTTCTCTGTTCTTCTGCCTACCCTGCAGCTTGGAACAGATACCGTTACTGACGTAACCTCACAGAAAAATGCTTTATTTTTATTTTGCTAGCCCCCCTGACTCAATGGATTTAAAACGATTTATAGCCGGTTTCATAAAGCTCTTTTAACTATTTAAAAGGGTTTTAAATCTTAAAATGACGTTTTTCCATACAAAATAAGTAACTTTAAAATTAAAAAGCCTGTTAATATTTTTGAAACCGAATACTTTAATATTCGGTTTCAAAAATTCGGTATCAAAAAATACTTAAAAATTTTGAAATCAATTCTAAGATAAGCTATTTTCTATACCTAAGATTTATATTTTAGGGGCAAAAGATCTGAGAAGTTTTTTTTATTTGACATATGTCCATATCTGCTCGCCTGGAAAATGGAACTAGTTTTGAATAAGGCCCTGGTAAGTTTTTCATAGTCACTAACAAGGGTCTAGCAAGGGTTACTATAGGCTTCCGCTAGGCCCTCACCAGTTATGTACCTTTTTGCCTCGTCAGTTTAATTCTGCCTACACCCTGACTAGTAAAAACTAGATTTGTTGCAAATATTTCAGTCAGTGTCTGGTACCTACAGTTGCTGGCAGTCGGTATTGTTGACAGGAGACAATTCCTTGACGACGCAGGGCCAATAGGATGCTACAGTTATTGCCTCCACGAAAATTCTCCATGGTTTTTATTTTAAGAGGCACTTCCCGTTGTTTGTTATGTTGATTGCGTCGAAGACTTTAGTGTACTTACCACGTTCCTGGTTGGTCCTGTCTATTACATAGCACTCATAGTCCCAATATTCATGCCGTTTTTGTGCATTTACGTTACGCCACTTTAAACGCGTGTAGCGCCCCGTAGTGTCATCGTTTGTGATTCTGCAGGGGTGCACTTTCTGTTGCTTATTGGGAGATTAGGAGGTTTTCAAAACATGTTTTTTCTTGATAAAAATAGTTAAAAGTTCACTATATTCACTAATTAACTGCGAATTAATTTTATTTAAGTGTCTATTTTTATTTTATTATAAAACACGGACCACTAAAAAATTCTTGCGCATGCAAAATTAAAAATTCAAACTGACGTTTAGTTAAAAGTCATTTACTGTGGTGTGTGTGCAAGTATGTGTGAAACAGTGTAGGTATGTTCAGTGGGACTGTTCGGAACAGTTTAAAAAAAGAACAAGTTTTTGCTGTTTTTCCTTACAAAAAACTTGCCAGAGCCTTGCCTAAACTTGGAGTTTTCCAGGCGGGTGACAAACCTAATGGCTCCTACAAAAACTGAGAACAACATAGGTACAACTTTTCCAAGAAATGTTGATAGAAAAAAGGAAAGTTAATTAAATTTTCTATACAAACATTTCAAAACCTCGAGGTAACTTTTGACAGCAAAATTTTAACAGCATTTGTAAGAACCAATCTTCTCTTTCGAAGAGAGAAAACTTCAGGTTTTTACAATTGTCTCTCGGCCGGCTTATCACCCTAAAAACTAATATCCAATTCCTGTTTCACCCTTTGTCGAACACACTGTTCTAAATTCCTTTAAAATTCTTGGATTTCTCACACTCCTGGGATTCTGGTCTGGGTTTCGTAACTTTCGGCACAATCAACAAAAGATTTTTTCGCAGAAACTCGCTCGTCTGTCGCACTGTTGAAGGAGGGCGGTGTTAGCGATGGCGCTTAAAAACATTTATGATATTTTTTCTTTCTTTCAACATCCCATACGCCTTGTTATATTCTCCATTTCATCTTAAAGCTCTTTTTTTGTAAGTAGGTATAATGGCATATTTCATAAATGTTCAGTCAACGTATTTTATGTGTGCGAGCGCTCAAGACATTCTTCACAATAACGTCCATTCGTCATTTTGCACATTAGCTTGAAGATTTGCGGGTAAAAAAAAAAAAAAGAAAAGCCATAAAATAAAACAATATTTTGAATCTTAACGTCTTGTTTTCGGTTGTTAAAAATGTTTGTTTGGAAAATGAGGACCTCGGCTGCGAGCATGCGCGAATAGAAATGTTTATGATGCTTATAATCACCTGCGTTCGTTTGTGCAGTTACAAAAAGAAAAGAAACACAAACTCTGTCTGGCCTGGTCTGGTCTGGTAGGTGGAGGTTATTAACCTAGTTTGCGTCAACGTGAAACAAATAAATATTCACTTCACTCCTATGGCACTATACCTATCGTCCCAGATGTTTTTTGTGCCTCTTGCCAGAAGGACCTGACGCGTGCTATGCCTTGTTATCCTTCCACATCATTTTCTTTGCGAATAAAGATTTAACACATTTGATTGTGAAAAAAAAAGAAAAAAAAAAAACATAAACTAAGCTACTCGTTCCTGGGGCAGATGTTTCTCTTTGGTCTGCTCTGAACATCATGCAGAGCGCACTTTCTTAAGCCGAAACACACCTGTACTATATTTATAATGTTGTTGTTAAACTTCGAATAAAACTCGCACCACTTTTCCTGGTCTGAATCCTTTGCGAAATTCAAATTCTTCCGACACATTGTCCTGTGGGCAAATGCGACGATTACCAGAGAGAAGCAATTCCATTAAATGGCGTGCCGTGCATTTCGGCTCTCTTTTGTCCTTTGGATTTATGATTTGAATGTTTTTTTGGCCAAAAATAAATATACCCAAACTAAAGAAGACCACGTCCAGGATCCAGGACAGGACAGGACAGACATTTTTTTTTTTACCACCTGCTTGAAGAAGTAATTTTTCATCGGTTCACCACAATCTTATGTATAGCGGCTATAAGGAGTTTAAGATATTGCCTTTAAGAATGCCGATTTTGCTTAAAGGAGTAATGATTACGGGACTCGGTGTGGAACGTGTGAAAGGTGCTGCAGGTGATAAGTTGGCTGATGGCGCAGACTACCTTCTTGTCACATTTGGTGTAATTTTTTAATGTAAGATGGTTAAATTCACGAACTTGCATTTGTAGTTCTTTTTGGAAGCAAAAGCTAAAATGAAGAATAAATACGAATACGATTCCATTAATTGACTACTCTTGTAAGAAAGAGGAAAATGAAATGGTTTAATGAAAATGTTTGGAACTTGATTTCAAATTATTTAATTTCTCATCCATAACATCCACGCAATCTGCTCATCTGCACACAATTACGAAACTTACAATCATCTGAATTGGCATGCTATAGGGGCGGGTCATCAAAAAAATATGTAACAAAGCAAAATTATACGGAATTTGAGGCCCTACAAATTTCTAGTAGATATCGTCGGTTCGGACACAACTCAACAAATCTCATCTATATATAAATATTAAATAGCCTTAAATAAACTTTGTGGTATTTTTCGCAAATTTCGCAATTTTTTCTTTTACAATTTAGTCATTTCGCATTTAATTGTTTGGCAAGTTTTTATATCGCTATGTTGTTGTTTCGCAAAATCATGTTTTTGCAAATTTCACATAGCAAATTTTTATCTCGCATTTCATTATTACGCAAAAAATTAATTCCCTAATTATTATATCGCATTTTATTATTTTGCATAGTATTATTTAGCTTTTAAATTGTTTGGTCTGCAATTAAATTGTTCATTTTATCCATGTCCAAAGAACCAAGCGTATTTTTTTGTTTTGTTCAAACACTCATATAATAGTACGAAAAACCGTCAACCCAAAGTTTGGCTGAGTTCCAAAATGTAGAAAATGTTTTGATGCGGAAGTAATGCCTACATTTTTCATACGCATCAGCAACGCAAACTTGATGCTTTGTAGAAATATTACATTGCATAAGTCTGACGTTTCGGAAATTCAAAAAAAAAAGAATTAAATCGAAGCACCTAAAAATTTTTTGGAACTCAGTCTTTATCTTTGTTTCCTATTAAACAAAACACATATCTATTTTCTTCGAAAAAAGGAAACAAAACAGATACCTTAAACATTAAAAAACCTACGTTTAAATATATGTAAAAAAAAAAAAGTCAGTGCTATTTTCTGATGTAAATATCGGCCAGATACAGAACGGCAAGATAACTAAATGGCGGGATAACTAAACGGCGAGATAAAAAAAAAACGGAAATTAACAGTTAGCGCAATGAGATCTTGCAAAACAACAAATAGCCACCTAATAAATACGCGATATAATAAACTGCGAAAGAAATTTTGCGAAATGATCATTTGCGGGTTGATCTAAAGGCAAAACAAAAATTCGCGAAATAACTATTGCGAGTCGATCAAAATTTATTTTGATGATTGCGAAGTAAGATTTTTGTTTTGGCAACTTTACCGAACGCCCTGAAAGTTTTCATTAAGGAAAATTCTGTCGAGGAAAACTTGGCAAATACTCTTTAGGCCCTTGCTTTAAAAAATTGTTATCCCATCAGAAATACCCCTTTTACGTTTAAAGTTATTAGTTTTCATCATTATATGTCTGTATTTCCAAGTAGCCCATGCAGTGGTTAGCAAATTGGACTACTAAGCCGAAAGTTCTAATACCGCTTCAAAATAAACCAATTTTTGTTTTCTCTCGAGGCTGACTTTTGATTTCCCAGGTGACAAGGATTTTATTTATGAGCTTTGGAATTTAAAAAATAAGTTGGTGTCTACCGTATTTTATTTTTATGCACTTATATATTTAGAAAAATTGTGTCCTCCTTTAGTTTCGAAGAAAGTTGGGAACTCTAGTGTGCCCCATTTCTATATTCAAATATGTATTTTTATTCTCTATTATCTGCGAAACTATGTTGTTTTTATTGCTTTGGACGCAGCTCATAACAGTTTATTTTTAAATTCCTTATGATATTAGATTATTTCCGCAAAGTGAGAGTGTCTATTCTTTGAATTGCAATCCAGTCAACGAAGACCCTAAATCAGAAAATAAATCCAAGTCATGTTGTCTGGGTTATTTTTTTTTTAAGTGGTGCGAGTGACACTCAGGTCCAACATTTTAAAAGTGCACAGCCCAGTGCCTACGTTCTGTAACTCTCACATAGCAAAAATCAGTCGAGAAACGGTGAAAAATGGAACAAAACTCATATAATTTGTTTCAGTTCTCATCGTTTTTCGACCAATTTTATCGATGTGAGAGTTACAGAACGTAGGCACAGGTTCACTAGCTTAAGCAAGGAGGAAGGAGGGTAAAAGACCCCTTTTGCGAATATTTTGAGAACTAAGCGTGCAAGCGGAAATGTCCACACTGCGAAAAGAAAATAAATTAAATTTCCTACCAAAAAAATGTTATTCGCTCAAAAAAATCGGTTGCTCCCTTACTAGTATTAATTGATCAATTTACCTAAAAAGAAGGCAAAATAAGATAATTCTATTGACGTCATGGATGAGAGAGAAGGCGAAATAAATACAGATTTTTCATATTTTGTATATAATCAGATTTGGTCTTCTCTAAATTAGTTTCAATTAAAAAAATCTTGATTTTTTTAAGACAACATTCCAGTTTATATTTATCTAATTTCTGGTTAAAATTTTTAATTTGTTGAAAAAATTCACTATGAAATATATATTCGCTTGCGAATAAAAACTTTTAACTCTTGAAAAAAGTTAATCATATATTTATATCAAGGCAAAGGTTAAAGTTGCCATATAAGTGTCATGCTCATGGTTGGTTGTCCTTCCTATCGTCCCGTCTAGTTGAACCTATTTAGCACATTCGAACCTCACAAACCAACCTTTATAAACTTCTGAGTCCAGACAGACGGCCACAAAAACAAAACTACAGACAGCACAAACAAAGGACACAATAAGTGATTTCATTCTTTCTTGGTTTTTGTTAAAGCCATTCCCCGATGATTTAGCACAAAAATTGTGAGACCAATTTCTGTAGAGACGGAAAGGTTGTGGTGTGGCGGCAGCGGCTTGGGCGACGACGACGGCGTCTGGGCATCAATTGCACCATTCGCACCTCAGAAGACCACTTCATCCCGCTCAAATGCTAAGCTCATCTTATTGACTCTCGCCTTACCCTTCGCACGGGAACTTGTAACCTGGGCTGGAACCTGGAACCGACACAAAATTGAGATAAATTATTGCGGTTCCTGCGGTTGACGCCTGGTCAAAGTGTATGATTATCGATTATGCCGCGCACTTCATTCAATCAGATGCTCCAGTGGCATCGGTAGTGGCATCAGCGGCAAGACCGACAGAACTGTTGATCTGTGAAAGAGGATTGTGATTTGTGGTCCTTGGGATTCATATTTTTTTTTTTTTTTTTTTCGGCGAGAAATTGTGTTTCTTTTTTCGGACAACCTCCCTCTGGACGATGCAGTGGCGGCGGGAAAATCAAATTTCCTGCGATGATTTATATGAATTCGAAATTGGTCTTTGATGCGTGCAATACGAGAGGACGCACAGAGCTTTAGCGCCTTGTTTTCCAACTTTTGGGCAATGCTTGAGTTGTTTCTTCTTCTTTATTTTTTTTTTTTTTTTTTTTTGGGTTCGGATCAGAGGTCGCAAGCGCTTTTTTCGTACTTTCCCACTACATCGCTGACTGTGCTGCATTAATTACGATCGTCAAAGACAAAAGTGATGATGGCCGAACTCCAGCTTGGTAGCGGTAGCGGTGAAGGTGCCGGAGCTGTTGCTGGTGCAGTGCAGAGCACGGTCCAATTCTGTGGCCAATGCAATTTAAATAAATGGGATCTTGTTAGTCGGCGTTTCCTTTAGTTGGAACTTGGAACCGAAAACAAAAAATGGAATGCATATTATTTTTGTTTGCAATTTTTTTTGCGTCTTGTTCTTTTCTTGACGTTTCTTGGTTGGGATCTTTGGTTTTATTTATGGAAATTACAGGCGCTGTGGAATGATCTTTCCATTTTTTTCAATTTTTTTTTTCGGTTTTAGGTGATCTTTTTACCATGGACTCCTCGTGAGAAAGTGCAAAGGTTTCGAAACACTGTGGTAAATTTAATGCGGTTAGCTGAGAATAAGTAATGAGCTTGTTTCGGCAATTTGGTATAAAGTGACGATTTCTACTTTCACATTATTTTATTTTGGTTGGTAGGTATAGAGTATATGTATGTGTACATATATATATTTTGAAATGGAAGATAATCAATTTGCAGATAATTATCAACCATCGCGGGTCGACTCAGAAATAAACGTTGCATCTTTCCCTATCGTGTTCTTGGGCCTAACGGTGTTTTTTGTTCGCTAAAAATTTAGTGGAACCTGCAGTTTACTGACCGTTAAATGCTCCACAGGGTAAAACAGCAGTTTCGCCTTCACTACTCAGATGCTCCTGCTGTACTTAAGGTTGCAGCTACTCAGATTGGGATTTTTCCCGCTGATTGAGGTTAAATTTGTCGTATTTCTGGGGAGAATAGAATTGATGTAATAATCGCAGCCTCTTGCAGCACCAGTTATTTGTCACTTTTTTTACCATTTTTTTTAAATAAAGAAAGATAATTCATTAAAATAGCTTTTTTAATCGACAGAAACCAACTTAACGTGCAAAAATAAGAACAGTTGTAAAATTTATTAAAAATTCAATAAGATAAGAAAAAGTGCGTATACGCCCAAGTGTCCCACATTTAAATGTAATTCATTTCATTATGAAGCATCATGTTTATTAAATAAATCTCATATTTGAAGATTTTTTTAATAATACAAATTCTTTATACTACTGAAATAAATCAGCCAAGTAGAAGACTTAGCACTATTTTATTGGATTTGTTGAATGATTGATTAAACATAGCTTTTAAGGGCCTTTAGTCCATGAAAATTTGGCGTTTCGTCCCGGCGATCTCACTTGGACTCATCAGTTGACTAGTGAGGGCCTTGTCAATACGCAATTTCCATTAAGTTCAGTTCACCTTACATAGATTTCCTGATGATGAATACCTAGTGTGAACTATATGTCCAAGTGAGATCGCCGGGACGAAACGCCAAATTTTCATGGACTAAAGGCCGTTAAAAGCTATTTTGAAATCTCATATTTTTTGTAGCTAAGACTATTTTAAGTTTTTATAATAGGCGGCTCGACAAATTTTTTTTTTTTTTAATTATCGTGGTTTAATCATGTGCATCAACTGTCATGCCGGAGGTATAGGTTCGATCCCCAGCCTCATCACCCTATAAAAAAAACGGCTACTGCCTCTTGCGAGGAATTGACAAAACCTCCGAGAGTATCTCTTGTCATAGAAAAGTGCTGCTCACATTAGCCGTTCGGATTCGGCAATAAACTGTAGGTCCCCTCCATTCCTGCAAACACGCACACAGGAAAGGTTGAGAATCGTAAGTCACTAGGCCCCAGATCTTCATGAGCTGTTGCGCCATCAAGTTTATTTTTTTTTATACATTTTAAATTATTTTTTTAAAATGCATGACATTGTTCGTTAATCATAAAAGAATATTTAACTAAGGGACACCTATATTAAAAATTTTGGTTTTACGTATACAATTTGTAAAAACCACTAAATTTGAAGAAGCTCGAAACTTAACAAAACATAAAATATTTTTTACTGTCCGACAAGAAACTCGATACAAAAAGGTTAAAATTAAATTTAAAAAAAAATAAAAAAATAAAACTCCCCAGTGGCCTCACATTCCTTCTGATAAATTTAATTATAAAATGCTTTAGTTGCTTCAGACCTATACAGAGGGCCCAATTTCTTATATGAGATTCTTATGCAAATGCCCGCAACAAACCAAGCAGTAAAGAAAGAAAGAGAGAGAGCGAGCGAGAAAAAAATCAATTCCAATCAAATATCGCCATGTGTGGTACGCATTCCTTGTCCACCTCTCAGCGAATTCATACCAACACCAAACCTCATTCTACCAGGCTCACACCAGCATCAGCACCGGCATTCGACCCCCATACTCCACTTCTTTTCACCTTATACCTCACCTCAGCACAGATCAGCAGCATCAAAAATCTAACTTTTTAATTGGGTTAGCTAACCATCCGCGAAATTCCGCAAGATCAAAGTATTCGCTCCAGGGCAGCCTCTGGAAATTCCTTACAGGAATATGATCACTTCGTTGTTGTCCTCGTTCACTTGGTCTTCGTCATCGTCTTTGGCCAGGTTGCTGTGTAGTGTGTACTTGCCCCGATTTGGCTCAGAACAGAGCTGTGTATATAGTTGATGTCGCTGTTCACGACAGACATCCAACGGACATATAGGTAAAGGGGGATAAAAGACATTCCCAAGCCCCTTAAATGTGCCCAATCATGAGAACTCCAGATTGCCCGAATTTACACACGAGATTTTTGTATGTCGGCTCTGTTCGTTTGGTATTATATACGTACTAATGCAATACCATTGCCAGAGCCCTTTCCCATCCATCCGAGGGTGCCGTCGTTATTGTTGGGTCTCTCTCGTTGTGCTGAATAAATTAAGGACATTTCCAATGAGGGAAAAGGGTGCACTCACTACCAGACTATATACGCTCTTATGGGGGACCCATCAAAAGTGAAATTATATTCAGGTTGTGTGTGTACATATACGACTACAGCCCGCATGGTAGTAATTGTAGACTCTTTAGGAGCTCAGCGTCTGTGCTAGTGTGGTCGGTTTTTCAAGAATAGGTTCACATGAACCGACGACTGATGGCGCGCACTCTCAAGACTTGCTAACAAACCATTTTACTGTTTTTGGGGATAATGTTGGTAATAGTGGCATTTAATCAATCCATAAAAGGGAACTTCTGAAGCGGCTTTTGGACACCGAAATTGCGGGACTCAGTGACCATTTTTGGTGATGCTTTGCGGAGTTCCCAAATGACTTCTTCGCACACAAGCATATTGGAATAATTTGCTGTTTTGACGAGTTCGATTGTGTGATTGAGTTTTGTATGTACCTAAGTTAAAATGTTGTCACATCACTTTCTGGGAATTTAAACAATTTTATTATAAACATTTTATAATAAGAATAGCCAAGAAATTGATAATTAAAAATCAAAATTTCTCAAATAAGCTTCGGCGAAGAACCAAAGAAAAATATTTTAAATGTTCTATTATACCATTCCTAATTTTACAAATTTAATTTCAAAATACAAAATTTTACATTTATAAAAATTACGGTGAACGAAAGTAGTCCGGGATGCCACTGTAAATTATCTATAAAACCGCACGGTCGGAATATGGCATGAATGTCAAGCTAGAGAAGCAACAATCACCGATCGAAAATTGGTTAGATGTTGTAATAAGTCGTTAATTAGTTCTGATATGTAATTTCGAATTTGTCGATCAATGCCTCCTGGTGGTGTTCTTAAGAAACTGTTAGAAGCCTATCGATAAGAGCGCCGCTAACAATTTTACGGGGGGTTAAAGGCCCCCTAAATGGTTTTTCAGGAATATCTCCCTAACGGTGCCTTGTACAGAAAAAAATGTTGGATACGACTTTGTAGCTTAGTAAATTTTCTACAAAAAAGATTATGACACTTTTTTCATAAAAATAACGGTTTTCAAGATAATTCAATCGGTAGAGTTAAGGTTTTTAGTTTTCCATTAAAATAAAGAATGCACAAAATTACTTCGGGTGATTCGCATATGGTGTGACAAAACCTTTTCAGGCGGGAGGGGCAATTTTCTAAAAAATCAAATAGAAATGGAAAAGAGATCATTAAAAAACAACGGCAATATTTACAATGTCATGGTTCACTTTTTTTAAAAGTTGCAAGTCCGTTCTTTATTTTTCTTTTTCGGCGCTCTTATCGATAGGGACTAATACTTCTTACATCGAATGGTTTACAGCTTCATAATTTGCCGTTAGTTAGAAGTTAATTAGTTGGAATAACTTACATTTTGTCGTGCAATACTTTCCAATTTTTTTGTTGCAGCTTTATTATCTTGATATAAAATTTTAATATAAATATTTCCCAGGGGTTGGTCGGTCTGCTAACTTCATATGAATTTTGCAAAAAAAAAACTAGAAAACATCGCACGACAAAATAAAAATTATGGAAACTAGTTAACGACTTACATATAAATTCTAAGGGCAGACTTAAAAGCAATTAACAACTCAATATATATAAAGTTTTAACCCATTTTCAAGAGGGAACTTCGCTTCACACACTTTTGGCGAAAACCGTTCAAAACATAGGAATACAAAATAGATACTTTTTCACAATCTTATTGGGTAAATGTGTTTTCAAGATAAATACAAAATTCGATGAGGGTTCTGATAATTTATTAAATTCTAAAATTCAACCAGAAGCTTATATAAAAAAATTAATGGAATTTCAAGTGACATATAGCATTCGCACATAGAATTAACCTAAACGCAAATAGATTTAACCCAAAAGCAAATAGAGATCTAACCCTACTTCTTGAGTCTTATTTTTGTGTTGCTGTCGAAAATCAAGATACCATCGTTTAAAGATGTGTCGCTCACTTTTTCTGCAAGTTCTTGAAGAAAAAGGCAAAACTTGTTGGAATTACGTTTGGGTTAAATCTATTTGCGTTTAGGTTAATTCTATATTGAAACTGCAAACAAAAATTTTATCTGGTGAATTTGTAAAAAAAAAAAAAACATCAAATGATTGAACATATCGAGGCACACCAGACCTGAACGGATTTGTGTCGTAACGAATAATAAATGCCACCTTCGATGAAAAGGAGTCATTAAAACCAATTTTATCCTTTTGCCGCGGGTTTTTTTTACAAACTTTAAGTTTTTAATGACAAGCATGTCGGCGACAACACAACACAAAACCCTCATCAAACTTTGTGCTCATCTGTTCGTCGCTTCGACACAACTAGCGGCGGCGGCGGCAGCGTCGGATGAAGTAGAATTGATCGTGAACCTATTAAACGAAAATTATAAGGCGCTTGTTTGTGGTCGTTTCGGGTGGCATTGGCCAACCTGTTGAGTTGTGTTTAGACACATAAATTTCATTTATGGCCTGACTATATACGAGTTGATTTTATCTCAGCTATTCTCATCCTTGGAATCTTTTAATTAAACCTAAAGAAGATTCCTTGTATCTTTTTGTATCAACTTTAATGTTACGCATAGAAGAAAGTATAGTAGTCTCTTATCACTATCTCGAGGCACTCTCACCTTATGTCTTGTTATCCAGCAAGCAGACATCGCGAAATGAAGGCGTTTCAAATTACAGTCGGTTAATCCTGTTTAATCTCTTCTCCACATCCGAAAGATCCCATGAGGCATCTGGGCGAATTTGGTAAATTGGCTTTTTTTATTTTTATTTTTATTCTGACTTTTTGCGTGGATCTTTGTTGTGTGCCGCATCATCCCGAAAATCGTCTGTGTACCTTTTAAATTGGTGCCAATTGGGGCAATCTGGATGTGATGAAGCCGCTAGGTGATTTTAAATTTTGCCAAAATGCCTCCAAGCTGGTCACCCCCCATTCGTTCAGCACATGGCCCAACCAGAGCTGCATCATTGGTGATGGTGATGTGTTATTATGATGCCGGTGATTTTCACATACCACATCATCAAGCTAAGGCTCCTGGATCCTGACTCTTGCCAACCTCAACAAGATGATCGGGTCGATTCAGAGACGTAGCGGCAAACGTGGCTGCTATAAAATCTAATCAGAGTGTGGTTGTTAAATTTGTGGCCAATAATAACAGTGTGCGGTCGTGCCGACATCTTTTGGGGAGTAGTGCTGATTACATTATGATTCATGGGTCTGTTGTTAGTGCAGAAATCAGGGAGCGTTCTTCAACGTGATTTGTTTTTTGAGAGAAAAAAGAATATTTTTGAAACTCATTAATTTGTGCAATTAAGGTGACAGTTATACCCATGGTTTTTACGATCAAAAAATTTATTGACTCGAAGCAATTTTAATCAAACTGGAACCACTGGAATGTAGTTCTTAACTAATTTTATAAGTTAAAAAAAAAAGTTATAAAAAAAACAAGCTTTTTAAATATTTAAGTTAGAAAACTAGCTTGCTTTCTTTTAGACGTGGAAGAGCGTTCTCTTATTTTATTTTAAAGAATGTTTTTCAGTTCAGCCAGACTTTCATTATATTAATATTTTTTCTGTAAATTGATTTTTTTTGTTGTTCTTTTTTTTAATTTTGGTATTCATAGGGTGAAGTGGAGTAGAACAGAAATGTGAAATTTGATTTAAAAAATTCGTTAAATTTTTAAAATTCTTGGGAGATGTTAAAAGGAATATTTTTATTTTCTAAATTTTTCTAAATAGACATTTTTAGGTGATGGTTTGAGAGATACTATTTTTTCAATATTTTGATATCCATAGGGTGAAATGGGGTGTACCCGAACAAAAGCGTATACTTACCATAAATCAGGCCATAAGGGGTTGACTTAAGGGGTATTTTTTTTTCATTTTGCTATATGTAGTGTGAAATGGGGGAACCATAAAAAGTGGTAGCCGATTCAAAAAATTATGTTCGCAAGTTCGAAAAGTTACTCTGCGCGGCTTGAGAAATAACTTTTTTTTTCAAAAATTTGGCCTTTATAGTGTGAAAACAGCTAAAGATTTTTTTATTCAATTTTTTACAGTAGAGTGTTACACGTGTAAGTAAATTATTCGTGTATGTACACACGTATTTATATTTACACGTGTATTTATTGTCACACGTGTATTTTAAATTACACGTGTAATTACTTGCAAATCGTTTTCAATTTTTTTTTTTTTAATTTTAAATATTTTTTTTTTTTGGTGAAAACGTAAAAATTAAATTTCGGATAGAGTTTAATCGATATTTTAATCCAATTCTCATACGGCCTTTGTTTTAATAAATCAGAAAATCGTCTTATGCTAAATTAACTTGTATTTAGAAGTGTGTATTTCTTATTTGTTTTTTGCGCAAATAATTTTTTGATGAAATTCATGACACCCTGATCAATTGTAAAAGAGAATTATACAATTACACTTGTATTTAATTATTAACACGTGTATTTAGAACCTACACGCGACACGAATACATGTGTAACTAAAAACACGCTTAAAACCGAAAGCTCTAATTTATAGGGTGAAATTGGGCAAAAATAAAATATGTTTTTAAGTTTAAAATTTTAAACTTAGAGGAGGAACTTTAAGGGTCAAGAGATATACATTTTGAAAAATTTTGCTGAAGTGTGAAACGGTGTAATCCTAAAAAATTATTTGTGATTTAATAGTAATACTATGTTACATTAAGTTAGAATTCAAGAATCACTCAAAAGCTCAAATCTAGGTTTTTTTTATAGAATTGAGATAAAAACAAAAAACGGTAGGTATTAGATTTTAAAAAGTTCATTTCAAGTTTCTGTCCCCTTTAACTTGAAGTGGCAGTGTCCTTAGTCTTCTCATAATACTCAATGTTATAATAGTGATAAAAATAATAATTTAACAAATTAAAATATTGGTGAAACTTAAAAAAGAAAGTATTGGGTACCTTCGGTTAAGAATTAGTGTTCTAAGAAGCCATAACGTCTGTAGTGTACATCTATTTAATCAAACATGCACATCCATTTCAGTTAACAAATTAAATCGAACTGATGTCAATGATCTCGTAGTTCCCACACAAAATCTACAAAACTTTAAAATACCAATTCCTGAATCAAAACATATGATATTGTATCCTGCCACCCATCAACCGCCGCCGCCGCCGCTGTGTTCTGATTCCTTAATTAAAAACAATAAAATCATAGAATGTCGCCAAATGGCCACAAGCCAACATTTTGTGGATTTTAATGAACCCATATACGAGAACAAAAATTAACCAACGGCTCTGTGAATTAGGAAGTATAAAAGTTCAAAGACCTCCTCCACTCCCACTAAATCAACAATAACAGGAAGAAAAAAAAAACCCTTAGATCTTTACTTGGAAAATAAATTCTTGCCATGAACTCGAAAGCCAGCCAGACGACACACACACGATTAAATAAAAAAAACTCACAAACAAACTTTCAGCGACTCGGCAGCTTCATCCGCGGTATATAGTTCAATATGACTGTATATATATATGAAGATGATGCAATCCTTGTGTCCTTTTCCATGTCCAAATAGTCGTCAATGTCAGGAAGCAGAGAGCCAGCACAGCAGCAGCAAAAATTCCCACAGCCAATATTTATGATTTTTTAAAGAATATATTTTATGTACCGAAAGAACTATTCTCTCCTTATGCTCTTCCGTTAGTTTATTCTATTTTCCTAGGTTCTGTCATCATGTCCCTTTTCAACAAAATGCTCAACAAACCAAATAATCGTCCTTTTCTCGATGTCTTCCTTCGGGAGAACTTTTACGCCAGCTTCAAATTTATGCACGATGACAACAACAAGGACGATAGAGTTATAAATCTGTATACAAAAGGACGAAGAACCCGCCGTCTTGACGCTTCGGTTGCTGTAAAGAAATGTGGCGCCAAAAAATACTTATCGTTCCGTTAAAATCATACTGGGTTTAAGGGAGATGGCAGCATGGAAAGGTTTAAAAGGAAAAAAAAAAAAAAAAAAAAACAATAAAACTGATAAAACTTCCCAAGTAAGAAAAATATATATGTAGACAAATGAATGTAGCTTTTCATAGCTTTGTTTTTTGATTCTGGAAGTTTTTGAAATAAAAAAGCGGATGAGTACCTCCATGAAGTGATATAAATGTATACATGCCAGCTTTAAGTAACAGCGATATATTTCTTTTGATTTTTACTCCGTAGATGTTGGAATAAAGGATAGTCACTCTGTCAGGCTCCAGGATGTTGAAATAATAAAGCTCATCGTGAGAGAGTAGAAAATGTTGTTTTTCAATCATCAATAAACTTTACTCGTATCTTAAATTAAATTGTTACTTGATTTTGCTTCAATTTTTTCTCGAACCTTTCTACGATTTATAGGGGAAAAGTTCACTTAAAATAATTAATATTAAAATTAAATATGTGAATGGACTTTTTGTGACCAATTACAGGCATTTCAGATGGTATACTTTTTTCGAATATCTTGGAAATGAGGTGCCAAGACCCCGGAGCCCATTTTGTGAAGGAAAAAATAATCGCTGCAAAAAGACAATTGGTAGGTACTTTTGTGTTCATATTTTAACAAGTTAATAGAAGTTTTAAATTTGTTTTAAAACTTCTCTCTTTTTAAAAACCGAAATTTGTCTGCGATATGTATAAAGCCAACCAAAAATTACGAAGGTCTCTAATCTAAGCGCTGACATTTCTCGGCTCCGTGAAATTACTCCCCAATGAAATAACCTCCCAATCCAAAAATGAAATAACTCCCCAAAATGTTTTGTTCTTTAAGTCCCCAAATTCAAAGATGAAATAAATCGCCAAAAGCGCATGAAATAAGTCCCCAAACAAAAAATGAAATAAGTCCCCAAAGAAATAACAAAACTACGGCGTATAAACAGTGCAGTATATATGGGGGGCATACTGCCCCCCACCCTGCAATTCCCCTGCTTGGTCCACTATAGGATTCGGGGTAGGTGCGAGGTTGGGTGTATGCAAAGTTGATTTTGCATTTAAAGAATCTGGAATTAAAAAAAATTGAATACACGCAACCTCGCACCTACCCCAAATCCTATAGTAGGCCAAGCAGGGCGGTTGCAGGGTGCAACATGCCCCCCCACATACTTCACTGTTTATACGCCGTAACTTTGTTATTTCTTCAAAGAAATAAGTACCCAAATTTGGGGACTAATTTTATAGTTGAATTAGGGGATTTATTTCATCATGAAATAATCCCCAAGTTTAAAAATGAAATAAGTCCCCAAAAATCGATGAAATAATTCCCCAATTTTTTCATATGAAATAACTTCCGATTTGCATATACATTTTGGGGATTTATTTCATTTTTTTTTTTGGGGAGTTATTTCACGGAGCCAACTTTCTCACCGCATTTTCTGAGTGTGAGTGGGTCTCTAAAGAGTATGAATTTGAAAACTTGATCATCAACTGATGATAAGGCCAAGTGAGTTCAACTGGACGATTGGCCAATTGTTGGGGACTAAAGGCTGTTTTAAGCTATTTTTAATCGGTTCTCGACAACTTGATGACACGGTTACAGCAGGTTGTTGTACCTTTTAAAAAGTGCCATTATTGTACAATTTACTAAGCAACTGGTATTGTATCCTCCCGAGGGAAATAGGCCCACTTCCTCCTATAGAATTTTTGACACAACATACACGCTCTAGTCCTTTGTCGCATCATATGCAAAAAATCCCGTATATCTCCAAACAAGTTGTATAATGTTTTCAATGACATCATCCCTTCAACCTCAAACTAGTTCAAGCAAAGCATTCTTTCGACCTTCCCCAATTTATTCCCACAATTCCACAATAAAAAAGAAGTACCTACATACTCCCAAAATCAAAGCAATCCCACGGTAATTATATGTGAATCCTTTATAGCTGTCCAAAAAAAGATTCACTTTATCAGATCCAACTCATCTTTGCTGCCCAACAATTCCATAAACAATTTTCTCCATATACAAACGAGTACCTACATACATACATAATGTATGTACTGTACATATACTTTTTTTTTGTTTTTTATTCGAAATACGTCCGATTACGACAGACGTTTAGCCTCGGACTTATTTATTGCGCGCATGAATAGATACCGACAAGATTCTGAAAACGGAGAAACTCCTTATCGTATGATGTCACCCCCTAACCCTATTCCACTTCTGGTCCGTCCGCGATATTTAGAGTTTGGGAAAAAATACAAAAATGATTGGGAAATCAAAAACCAAAAAATAAAAACAAAAACAAAAAATTAAATAAATAAATACGAAACCTGCTGGAGACGAAAATGTTTCTCACTGATCACACGAAATTCTTTGGCAATCGACGATGAAGCCAAGCCAGGGTCCAGTTCACCATGCAGGAGACAGCACGGCTGCAACAGAGCTGGAGCAACAGGCCAAAAAAGAGATGAACGACTTATAAAGTCACAACTTCATCTGATATAAATGACTTCTGTGTGGTCTGGTAAAAAATTAAGACAACTTCTGTGGTGTGCCCGTCTGCTAAGATACGCTGCCACCGACCGCTGGCTGCTGCTGCTGCTGCAGCATCATACGGGTGGTACCTGGTACCTGCTGCAGCAATCCTACTCATCCATCGTATATGACCGGGATGATTCTCCATTGTGTGGCGCATTGTTACCAAACCAATTTCGTAGATCTTATTATTTTGTTGTTGTTGGTTGTTTTGATTCATCCACGAGCCGATGATCTGGAGTTTAATTAATATACCTTTATAAAAAATGAAGTTTTAAATTAAATTCGGAAATAGGTATGAGTTAAAAACTTAAATAAAATATGGATAGAATAATAGTTGATATTTTCCGTACACTTAATTTAAACATTTCGTAAAATAAAAGCTGGTGGAAAAAAGCAAACTTTAGAATTGGTTTCGGATCGCTAGATATTAAAACGATCGGATTGAGATCGTTTAATATACCAATCGTTTTACAATAAGTCGATTGCAATCTGTACACTGTTTAAACTGTTTTCAACTTAAAAAGTACAAAACCTTGGATTAATATAAATAAATTTTCAAATCAAATGTTTCATAAAAGTTGTGGGCGCCTGTTTCACAATGTCTAAATAAAGTTCTGATTAATTACTCGACACATAAATATTTTCACAGGATCATAAGTCCACCAAGGGAAAAAACCACATTTGTCTTTTGACCACCTGTTTGCACAACATAATTGTATTTATTAATTTATAGCACACGAATATAGTGGGTCAATTTCTGTGTCCCATACTCAATATAATTACTAACGGGCTTATAATATCGCAACCTAGAAGTTGACCAAATATGTCGTGGTCTTGTTTTCAAGCATTATTGTTACACCTTAAAGCTATGCGCAAATCTAAGCGATGGCGGTGGCGATCACGATAGCCTTTGTCGCGCGATCAAGGTGCGATCAAAAACCAGCTCACATCAACACGATATTGCGATACATTTTGTGACGGGCAAGTTGTCAAAAGAACATACAAAAAGTGAGAAAAAATCAGTAGCAGATAAATCTGGCTCAATAAATCGACCCGGACAGCAATGTTATCAGTAAATTGTATGCTGTTTTATGTTTTGTATTCTTTGTGCAAAGAATTGTACAAAATTTGGATATTTTTAATTTTATTAATCTGCTATATAATTTTCTAAATTATTGTTTATTTGAATTTTGTTAATATTTTCACAAAAAAATTCAAATATCGTGGCATACTGCGATTAAATGGTGCGTGCTGCGTTCAGTAAAAGTCGCAATCCACATATCGCGTACATGTGAGCCTTCCTACTGATTTACATGTGCGGCATCCACATTTCTATCGCGATCGCCACCGCCATTGCTTAGGTTTGCGCAATTCTTAATTGAGTATTTCAATAAAATCATTTGGCGCAGAATTTTAGATTATTTAGTATGGCGTTAAAGCATTTTTAGTATGATGCTACGTTAAAAACAGGCTTTTCCAAATTTTAAACAAGTTAGCATCGTATTATCTTATTAACATTTTACTAAGGATAAAACCGCCAAATGCCTATTTTATCTTTTTAGTTTCATACTAAATCCAAGTGTCACTTTGGCATCTACAATTGCAAACATAGGTTGAACTGTCACTGTTTTAGGCGTGTTCAGCTAAAAACATAGGTTAAGTATGATACTACATAGTTAGAAAATGTTTAAAACTAAGAAAATTTTAGTAAAGAGTTTTAAAGTTAGAAATACCTTAACATCAGGCTGTTTAAAATTTTGCGCCATTGTTTTATCAAACGGGGATTACAAACAGTGATTGCTCTTAACTGAATTATCACCACCCGTAGTTAGCTTTGGCGTAGTGGTTAGTAGTTATAGTGAGCAGGACTGCCCAGCACAGTAACTCTATAGGGAACAAAAATGTTCTACAAAACATTTCTGACTTTTACAAAAGATGCTAAAAAATTCAAAGTTTTTATTATTACCGATAGAAGGGTTACTACAATCGGGGTCTTACAGTGACATAATATATACCAGAATTATATAATTTTCGGATACCTTTAAACCAACATACATACTATGTGCTATAACTTCGTATAACAGTTTATGTTATGAACAAAATTCAAAAGGCTTTATTTTTGCGTAAAATTATACTTAGCTTGCTGTTTGTTGAACAAAACATACAATTTTGGAAATATTTGGCAAACATCCGTTTTCGTGAACTTTAACCTCTTGAGGACTTTTTGCTTACTTTACTCACTATCTAGATGGCACTCACAGAACAGGATGGACTAGGGCCTCAACCAACAAGCCCCTCCAGCCAGCTTGGTCCCTAGCTAGCTGTCTCCCAGTTACGCACTTCAAGTTGGTTGAGGTCGTTCCAATTTTCGCCGCCTCCGATTCAATACTTGCAAGCGCGCCGGTTCGTTCTCCCAATGATGTCAATATCAGCTGCATATAAGCAAGTAGTTGAACGGACTTTTGAAAAATTGTACCTCTGTTGTTGACGTGCGAGTTGCGTGCAATTGCTTCAAGAACGATGTTAAACAGGTTGCATGATGACGCGTCGCCTTGCCTCAAACCTTTCTCGACATCAAAGGGTTCGGTGGTGTTCTTGTCAATTTTGACGGAGCAGCGAGATTTCTCCATCGTCATCCTGCACAAGCGGATGAATTTGGCAGGGATGCCGAAATGCGACATTGGCTCTGGTTTAGTTCTTCTCTATTTACGTTATCATATGCGACTTTGAAATTGATGAAGAGGTAGGGTGTCGATTTTAAACTCCTGGGTTTTTTTCAAAATCTGTCGGATTATGAACATTTGGTCGACGGTTGATTTGCGGCGTAAAAGCACACTGATAGGGGCTGATCAAATCGTTCAGATTGACGAGACTTATACCTCTATAGTTGACACAGGTCAGAGCATCAACTTTCTTGTGAATAGGCCACACTATACCGAGGTTTCATCTATCAGGCATATTCTTTCATCCGACCGAATTTTGGGGATAAGTTGGTGTATACTCCCTACCAAGTCATCTCCTCCTGCTCTAAATAGCTCGACTGACTGGCCATCCGCACCAGCAGCCTTGTGCGCTTTAAGCTTGGCTATCGCTAACCGCACTGCATTTAGGTCGGGTGGACGGAAATTTTGACCATTATCGTCTAGGTTGATTGGTTGGCCTCATTCTTTGCTGCATGCGCCAGCCTGACATTCTTCATCAAGGACTTTTATCAGATACCAAAAATAAGTTCTTTGGCAAAATAATTGCTTACTAGGATAGTAGTTGAGTTAAGCTAGGAATTGAAACATAATTTTCTCAACGAAACAAAAATAACTGATTTCTATTAATTAGATTGTGGTTATGATATTGTGCCATCTGAGCTGCATGATATGCTCTCTAGAGTTGGATTGTTATTTGGAGCAGTTTCAGTACTAAATTAATCATGATCTACAGGGATAACATTACTTTTGCAGACAAAATCGAAACTTTTCAGAAGGTTGAATTCTTTATAGTCCGAACCAGTGTGTTGCAAAAAATAATTATAAACAAAAGTATTTTTTGATGCACATATTTACTGTTACATCACGAAATAATTGTTCTCCAAAAAATACTTTAAGTGATCTAAAAATATTGATTTTCCAATATGAATATTCCCAATTAGTTCTTTTGTTTTTGAGAAATCTTGCGCATAATTCTATGCGAATGAGTGACTCGTACAAATATTCTTAAGCTATTCACTCGAATTTTGTAATAAGAATTTGAAAGGTTTCTAAAGATTTTGTATGGAAAGTGAACGATCAAATAACTTGACCGTCAACCCGGAGATCAGGTAGATCCTTACTGGGTTTATCTGATTAACTTTAAATTTTTTAGGGCCAGTTGTACAGTCGTGGTTCAGCAGTGGTTCAAGATTTAAACTCAGTTCAACTGCTATGAAGTGTTGTACAATCGAGGTTTAAGACTTAACTCACCGCTGAACTACGAAAAATTTAACTCGCCAATTTCGGCGGGTTACCTTGAGAGTCAGTTTGAAGGTTAAAAAAGCGAAACACAAAAGCGAGAGGAACAACGACAAAAATTTGGCGGAATAAAAGGCAAAGATTTCCCCTAAGGGTTGTACAGTAAGAGTCGTGATTTTATTTTGTATAGGCAGGTATTTATACAAAAATTCATCTAATTACGAAAGAGAGATTACGTCACATTTTTAGTTAAAGTTTTAAGGCGAATAAAAAATTTAAATTTGATGTAAAACAAATATGAATTTAAATCAACGATATTTACAAATTATTGACAATATTTAAAAACAAGATATTTATGATGATTATAGTTTGTTGATGATGAGCTTAGCTATTTTTCTGCTTCAACAGAACGTAATAGTCTAATTAACATGTGTCTAACACTTTTAATTAGTTTCTAGTAGAAATTTTTTAGTTTGTATTTTTTACCATTTATGTATATATTTTCATTTGAACGAACTTTGTTGAACTTTAATTGCTAGACGAAATCCTTGTGCTCATTTGTCGTTGAGTCATCAACACTTAGTCTGGAATTAACCACTTAAAAAAAATCTTTCAGTTTGCCATATCCTTAATTTCACGCTTGTCCATCTTCTAGTGCTAACTGCTACAACCTCATCTTATTATCATTACTACTCATCGTCTGGGCCTTTGCCAGGTCTAGCGATTTTTCTTCTTTTATACCTCAAGCTTCAGCTTGCCTCCAAGGGAATATTTTACTCATATTTTGTTTCCACCTTGCCACCAGAATACGAGAACGTAGATCACGACTATCATCATCCAGTCAACATCAAAAGACCGTGCCTCTTTATAGAAATTGCACTTTGTCTGGCACAATTGGTCCGTCTATTCTATCCATCCGTGGTGTTTGTTCGTTTTAGTGTTTACAGTACACACACCTTGTGCAACATGGGCTTGTAAACTCCTCTTAAACTGATCTCTGAGCATACACAGTGCAACTGCAATCGGATGTGGCAGTTCAGACGCGTGCGCAAATATTTAACATGACCCCTGTTCCTGCTTTTGTATATTTTTGTTTGGTTTGTGCTGAAAGATAGGTATACTCCTGCCTCAGCTGGTCCAATCATTGGCAGTCGCGTCGGCGTGCACAGCCGCCAAATGGAGCACAATATACATTTCGTCTATACACTTGAAATAGTTTACATAACACAAAAGTACAAAAGAAGCGACTCCAACAAGTTTTCCATGTTGCGGATCTGGATCCTTGGTGTCTGCTGTGTATTTTATGCACGGCAATGTGCATTTGTTTTGCCAGGCTGTCATATATCGAGGTAGCTGGAAGGCTAGATGGCATGGCGCACCAAAGCATAAGGAAGCTGCGGTAAGATAAACACTCCCGAGTCCAGACGACCGACACGATGATGTTGACAGTCAGTGGTGTAGCTCTGTAGCAATTGATGCTCAAGCTGTGCTAATAGAGTGTTAAGTATAGACAGAGGCTCATTTCATGGAAGATTGTGTATAGACTGTAGGGCATGGAGCTTGAGGTGTGTTTTCCTTTGTTTGTGCGGTTTAGCACCTTTAGTTTTGTAATGTTTCTTATCGTATATCGGCACCTTTTTCTTTCCATGATGTGCCCTTAAAATAATTGCCCTGTTAGAAATTAATACTTCAATTAGCATTTAAATCTTGCGTATGTGTTCAGAAATGAGTCATACCTGCATATTATAATACTGCAATAAAATAACTGTATACAAAATCATTCAAAGTCAACAACAGCTCTGTGTATTGTGTACTTTTTAAATGGATATGTGAACCATTTTTTCAGTCATAAAATATACCTTTGTAACGAAGCGTTAAAATGCACCTATTGAGGGATTTTGAATTGAATTTAAGTAAAGCTTAAAGTTCCATACAATTTTGAATTTTCACACTTTGAGTTCCCATTCACTTTTGACGAGAACTATAGCATGAGTAGGTAAAGAAAACAGCAAAATTGTTTTTTAATCTCGTCGAGTTGGGAGATCCCGTTGACAATTTAGAGAAAGGCAAGCTGCAATTGTGGTTAAGTCACTTAAGTTTTCATCAAATAAAAAGAATAGGGCCATTAGGATAATAAGTTAGGCTTTTTGGTTAAGAAAATCCCATAGTACTTTCTTAAGGGTCCTCTTCAAGGTTCCCGTAAATTGATCCGTTTATTTCCCTTAATTGGATTTTAGGTACGAGCATTCCATACGTTGATCCCGATAGGACTTTCTTGGCAGCCTCTTCAAGGTTTCTAGAGAAGTTTTCGACCAGATCCTTCCCCGGATTACGAGTTGGGATGGAAAATTATAGTAAGGTTATAAAGAATTGTTCCTTCCGAAAAATATATAAAAAAAATTATTATGTTATTAATTTTAAATAAACGAAGAATTGTAACCAAAATTAAGATTCAATAAGGCCTTTTGTTAAACACTCCAACTTCAATCTTAAAAATGGTGCGAAAACTGGAAGTGTGTTATCATAAAAAAAACTCTTGATATTAATATTTTGAAATTTATTTTGAATGATTTCCGTTTTTTTTTTTTTGAACACCTAACATTTTTTGAAGATAATATTACATACTAAAAAATAATATAGGTACAGCTTGGTAGCGTTTCTAAAAAAAATTGTATCACATTTATGTATTGAAATGTTTGCTTTTTAAAAAGTAGATGAAACATTTTAGAATTTGTATGAACAACGAAGTACACAGTATTTTTTTCAACCCTTCCTATCAATAGAAGGTACAGATTAATTTAAATAAAGCGCTTTATGCTGGAGTTTGTGGAATAAAAGATTCTAAATAGAAACTTTAGTTATGTCACATGTCGTGTGTTCACTTACGGACACTCAAATTTTATTTCTTCAATTCAAAAGATTTTATAGAAAGTCTTTATTTAATTATGCAAGAATATAATTTGTTATGATCTTGTCTAGTCAATTATGCTTATGTAGGTCCTTACAGAAAATCAAAATTTACGTAACTATTTCTTTTGCTTATGTTCTCCAATTAAAAATTACTTGCGGGGTCCTAAGTTTTCTCACAAATTAATGAACAAAAAAAAAAAAGATAACGTTCGAACCTCAGCTCTTTTGTTTCAATTTTTATTTTCTTCTTCCTTAAACTATTTTGGCTTCTCTCGAGTTATATTGTTATTACTTTTCAAGTTGATTAAAAAGGTTTCTTTATCTTCCATGAAAGCTTTATTTATTTCCAGTCAATGGTTGATTTTTCAAGCTCAGTATCCAACAGGTATTTACTGTCCTTAACACGAATCAACAACTTTAATTTGTATCCAAACAACACTTCTTTTTTAATTTTGTTTGTTTTTTTTTTGTATGTTTCCACGGTGGCCTCCATATTTTGTAGCTATAGGATCGCATTATCAATTCCTTAAACTATCGGTTACAACTCAATCTCTCTAAAGAGTCTCACCTAAGGAATGAAATCAAAAAATCAAAAAAAAATATATACAGGTAATCGTAAATGAGCAAAACCATAATATAATTTTGAATTTTATCACCGCAGCAGCAGCAGCAGCAACAGAAATAGCAGTGTTGCTGTATGAAATTATCCAGAGCATCACATCAATATCTCAACCCAATGGAAACTCAACTGAAAAAGAAAAATATTTCCATTGTATGATATCTTAATCAATAAACATAAAATCTCATCAGGTCGTCTTAACGATGGGTCATAAAAATAAATCCACGGCAGCCTGTGATCAGATCTGGCGGCGCACACACCGTACACCAACAATAATAACGACACTAAACCAGACGCTTGTTATATTTGCCTTGCCACAGCAGCCAGCAGTGCCTCAATCTGGACGCCCAGACAGAGTTCCGCGATTGATTTTGGATTTTGTCTGGTTCTTCTTGTTTTCTTCGATTCGTTTTTATGCTTCGATCTTGAGGTCTGTTGATGGGTCTCTGTGGTTGGCGTCCATGTAGAGTGGAATTCCTCTCGAATTTTATTGGAATCATATTTGAAGTCGATTTCGAGGGGGGAGGACTTACGGGGATGGGATTTGCATCGGTTGAGCAGCTCACCCACATCGCACATCACTCTTGGAACAAGATGAAAATTGTGGATCTTTGATCCTGTCCATGTGTTTTTGTAGTGGTGAGCATATTTGTACTTGTCTGCTGAAAGTGGGAGGTGTGAACAAGAGGTTTTTTTTTTTTTTTTTATAAAATTATACATATTTATGATAATCATTCTGATGGTCATTATAGTATGCAATTTGAATTCATTAAACAAGTTATTGAGTTTGTTTAAATCATGAGTTTAATTGCAAATCAACATGGATTTTGAAAAAATATCGTGTAAATATGTACAATTTTGTACTAATTGTCTTGTCAGAAAAACTCTTCGTGATAAACAAATCCAACTTTAATTGAAAATAGCAACAACCCTGCAAGGTATTGATGGTTGAGAATTTAAGATTAATGTCAAATTCCTATTTCCGTTTAGCTTAGTTTTGGGAAAAACCTGAAAAGTAGTGCACATTATTTAACCTATCTCAAAAATTAAATGAACGAAGTTTCATCAAAATCGTTGGAGTCGTTTTCGAGAAAGTTTAAAAAAGAACCGAAATCGTTGTGCACAGTATTCTAGATGAGCTTAAGACAAAAATTGACTTATCAGACCCTCATGAATCATGATGTATTTTCGACGCACTCGTCGTGTGCTCATATGCAAGGGAAACCGTCAGAGTTTCGAAAGACAAAGTTACAATAGACATAGTTCCGAAAGATGTTTACGCTAAAATAACATTTTAAGCGTTTTTATGAATTCAAGGAAATGGGCGGGGCCACGGAAAAAATGGGCAGGTGCGAATGTCAACAGTTTTCTTGATCAAAATGCCTATTAACCAAAAATTTAATTTCTCTTTACAACCCACCTGGAAAAAGAATCCAGTTTTCAATAAGGCCCCGGCAAGTTTTTCCATAGTTACTAACAAGGGTCTAGCAAGGGTTACTATAGGCATTCGCTAGGCCCTCGCCAGTTATGATTATGGTTATGGTTATACACTCTAAATGATCGTTGTCGTGGCTAGTTAGTCCATGGAAGAATGTTGCTTCGATGACTTCAGTGTACTTACCACGTCTCATCTTGCCGATGAACTGATGGTCATCCTGTTTGGTTATTTCTATAACATAGTTTTGATAATCCCTATATTCATGCCGTTTATTTGCATTTACGTCCGTTTAAAAGCGTGCAGCGCTCGCTAGTGTCATCGTTTGTACTTCTGCGGCGGTGCGCTTTCTGTTGCTTATATTGGGATTTTGGGAGGTATTCAAAAACACGTTTTTCCTGTTAAAGATTATCAAAGTTCACTAATTTCACTAATTAACCGCGAATTCATTATTTTTTCAATTTGTAATTTATTCTATTATAAAACACTGACCACTAAAAAATTCTTGCGCATCCAAAATTGAATATTTAAACTGAACTGACGTTTAGTTTATTGTCATTTAGTTTGGTGTGTGTGCAACTATGTGTTAAAGACTGTAGGTATGTTCAGTGAGGCTGTTCGGAACAGCTTAGAATAGAAAAGAAGAAGTTCAATGAGAAATTTTCTGTTCTAAACTGTTCTGGCTTGCTGTTCAGTGAGCCTGTTTGCACTTGCTTTTTAGGTAGAACAACTGAGAACAGATTTCTGAGAAATGTTGTGGTTCTGTCTTCTTCTGTTTTATCTGCAGTTGCGATTTTACTATTTGACACCCCGATTCCCAATCCTAATTTAAAATTTGCACAGTTAATTAACACACAAAGATTTTTATTACGATATATAAGATCCTGCTTTTATTAATTTTCGTAAAATAATTTCACATAGTTATTTACCATCAAGAGCCTCACAGTACTTTATTAAATTAATGTTCTCAGTGAGGCACTAATAGGGGTCTGTCATGTTTTCCTCGTACATGTTTTACTTACCAAAAACTTGCCAGGACCTCGCCTAAGCTTGCCAAAAACTTGGGAAACGGGAATCTTTTTAGTACTTACAAGAACATTTAACACCATTAATTACTACAGCTGCCTTTTAAGCTATTATGTACATAATTGTCGGACCTTTTTTCCAAGTATTCGCTTTCTTTGGCAACAAAATCTTATCACTTAAAGTCAACTGGACTGTTTTCAGAATAATATTATTTTCTCCGTCAGTTTGTCGACCACTAAAAATACCTTAAAAAATATATATTCTAAAAAACTAGCACTAAAAAAAAGATCATTTAAAAAATTTCCCCTCCCAAAAAAAATTCCACTCACCCTAAAAACTTTGTCTTAAAAAAGACGAAACTTTTTTTTTCGAAACTTTGTCTTTGCAAACCTTTGTCTTGCGATACTTTGTCCTTTCGAAACTTTATTTTTTGAACCTTTGTCTTTCGAGATTCAGTTACTATTTCCATATACACATATGAATTACATATATTCGGTGTTTCAATGGTGGTTCTCCTAAAAGTGGTTAGCAAAGTTAAATCAAAATCAGTTTTTTTCCAAAAATTATGTATGTTATTGTTATTATTATAGTGTTAGTATGTGCCGAGTCAGAAGCACGCAATCTCTCTTTCTTATGAGACGCCTAGGTTAGTGGACTGTTTGCCGCCTGAAAACAAAAATTAATTTTAAATAGTCTAGAAAGATGATTAAATTTGAAACAAATGCCATTCAATCATTTAAAGTGTGTACATCAATTTGCAGTTTTGATTGACAAACCTTAAGACGGTATGTTCTTCTGCACATCATCGTTATGTAAGAACCCTATACAGAGGACGTAACAATCGATTCAATATTTTCTCAAAATCATTTCTTCATAATAGACCTATTTGTTTTAATATTCTTTTTCATACCGGCAGTACAAATTTCCGGATTCGTGTGTGAGCAGGCTGTAGGCTTTAAAGTAATCTAGAAAAATAATTCCAAGGACAATCAACGATGGGAATACTAATTTATCGTATAGGACAACAAAAGGAAGAATATCAAATAAATTGAACCTCATTTGTAATGGTCAGAAAGCTGCAGACATAAAACCTCCACAGAAAAAAAAAAAGGTCGAACTCGTTAATTCATAGCGAGAGGACAGAAGCAAACCATCGGAACAAGGAAAGGAAGTGAAAAGTGAAGAAGGTCCAAAAGCAAGTAGCTATTATTGTATGTACATGTGCTTGTATTGATTTGTGTGCGTGTGTATGCGTATGTGTGCGTCTGAGTCTGACAGTAATTGACCATTGATGTAGGCGGTTCTTTTATTTTGACATTTTAATAATTTATGACCATCTGTCCGACTGTATATTTTTTTCTTACCTTTAAAGGCCTTCGGCTAATTCTTTTCTCTCACTCTGTCATTCTCTCGCTTTCTCACACAACAACTCTCAGATGTGTACCTACATCGCATCTAGGAATATTATTGAAATGTTAACAGTTTGTTTATCGGATGGTCGCACAGGATGTTTTGGGAAAGTTGTTGAAATGCATGAAATTCACTTTGACAGAGAGAATTCCTGATCGGCGAGCATTAACAGGATACACATCAGGAGTGTATAATTAATAGATGTGGATTCAGATGAAAGATATAGGTGGCACATGGTTTGGATTGGATAGAGGTAAAAAGGTGAAACATGATTGTGAGTAATTGGCTTCCTTCTGTGTCATAGAATTTGGAATCAAGTTTTTGCCATGGCGATGTCCTAAGAAATCAACGAGGGAAAGAATTTTTCTGATTCATCAACTGGCTAGAATCCTTTTTAATCTCTTAAATTTTGACCTGGTGATAGGGTGATGGTAAAGAATTTTTATAGTAACATTTCTAGAGAAATCTTTACCTCATTGTAAGTGTTTGGAATTATGTAGGTATTTTAAGTAATATTTTATTAGGTTATTGGGTAAATTGATTTTTTTTATCAAAATGTCAAAACTTGTCTGATCAACTTCTGTACTCAAAACTCAACCAGGTATAACTCCTTGTTATCGAGCACTTTAAATACCTCAGAGACGAGATTATAAGATACACCAGCATTATTGAATTGTTACCCACCATCCAATCATCAATTTTAAGACTTAGAGAGGGAGATATCAACCGATTGTGATCCTGGGATCACCGCCAAACTTTTCCACCTATGCAAAAGAAATTACAAGTAATATAAATAGATTTTAAACACGTCAAAGAACTAGAGGCTAGTCAGTGACTTACAACTCTGAAACATTCTTGTGTGCGTATCTGCAGGAATGGAGGGGACCTACAGTTTATTGCCCAATCCGAACGGCTAATGCGAGAGGCATTTTTCTATAACAAGAGATGCTCATGGAGGTTTTGTCAACTCCTCGGAAGAGGCAGTAGCCGTTATATTTTAAAAATTATTTGGGGGCGAGGCTGGGTATCGGACTCAGACCTTCGGCATGACAGTCCATCGCACTAACTACGGCTACTACAATTCACCATCAAGGGACTTATTTTACATTATTTTGGAAGTTCGTGTGCAGTTTTTTGTTCACTCAACTTGTGAGGCAATTTATGTATACCTATATCCCAAAAACCGGTACAGCTTGCTGGGTGCTTAAAATAGCGCTTGAATTGTGGGATTGTGTCAGTTTTAGATGGATTGTCTTCCAATAGTCGAAAACATCTGGGCCATAAAATAAAGAATAAAAAGAACTAAAGTCATAGACTTATAAACCAAATGTAAAAGTGTGATATCGTTTTGTTTCTTCCAAAAAGACTTGAACGCGAACAAAATCTAATTCCCATTTAACTTTTGATATTCTTAAAATAAAAATCACTCCTAATTCTATAAACAGGACTCAAAAAAAAAAAAAAAATAACGACATATTATTATTTTTTGGCTCAAGACACACAAACTCGTCTTAGAAACATCTGCTCCCATATTTGTTCATAATTCGTTTGTCCCACACAGGATTTCTTTTTTTAATTTTTTTTTTGTATTTCCTCCCCAGTTTGTTGGCATCAGGCTAACACTATCACTTAACACTAAAAACCTCTGTCTTAATCCAAGAGTCTGAGTTTATTCCAATTTAACAGTACAATTTGCTGGCTTCTTAATTCCATTTGTTTTTTCTTCTTTCTTCATCTTCTGGTTTACGTGTGCCCATTGTCACACAATCCCTAAAAGAAACGGGAATCTCTTCTATTAACTTCAGGTAATACAATAATAAAACCTTAATTTGGGGGAACAATGAGGGAAGGATGACAAAAAAAGGACCAAGACGACGACAGCAACGACGACACCGCTCGTTGGTTATTCAATGAGTAGTGAAAAAAAAAATAACTTAAGCCTGCAGACGAACAATTTCGTGTCCTCCTTAGGGAATATATGTATGTGTAGTATACTTGCAGGAATTAATTTTGAAAATTTTCTATTTATTTGTGATCGTTTCTTCCGGCCGCCTGCATCTTCCCTAATTTAGAATTTTTTTTTTGTTCTTCCTTTTTGATCTCTCTCCCTCTCTTTTTCTCTTGGTTTCTGTTTTTTTTTTTTTTTTTTTTAATTTTGGATACGTCATTTTATTTCCTGTCAGGGATTTTGTATAACTCTTACTTAGGTGATAAATTTGAGTGACAAATCTATTTGGAAGTCTTGCATGTGTGTGTTTTTTTTTGAATTTTTATGGTGAAGGTTTAATTTAAAATTCAGCTTAGAATTATTGATCTTGAAAGAAAGACCTGAAAAAAAAAATAAATAGAAAATTCAAATTTGCCAAAAGTATCACGAGAGTTTTTAGTGAAATAATATTAAATTCAATTGAATGGCTTTTTGAAAGGATTTTGTATAGGGACAGAACAAAAAATAATTTAGTTGTTGCTTGAAATACATATATAAGTTGTAATTAAAGATACCTATAATACAATTATCACGAAATGGCGAATTCATAATTTCATTGTTAGTGGGGTTTTGACCGTTTGCGTATTTTAATTGGTTAATGGATTAAAAAAAAAAACCAGCGAAAAATCGAAAACCTTGAGTTTTTAAACAATTGTTCCGAAAAAGACAAAATGTATTTTTCAGCGGACGATTCTAATCGCATTGTATCCACTCAAAAATATTGTTTTTATAGAATGCATAAATATCCATTCAAATTAATTTTAAAAAGATGACCTTTTATATAATTAAATAAAATGATTGTAATTATTCTATCTTACTGCAGCCATAATAATTATAAACCATTTAGATCAAAGAATATATGAAAACCAATTCGAAAGGCAGGGCAATAAATCAACCTTGCCTCCCATGATATAATGTATGTTGTTGCCATTTTTTTTTGTTTTCGAATCTTAAGAAAAATCTCTTTGTCGCCACTTTTAAAGGATTCACATTGTTCACGCAACATAATGAACTTTGTTTATAAAAAAACAAGCTTATTACGTGAGCTGAGCACATTGCCAGACATTCGGTTACAACCATGTCCCCGTGTCTCTGCACTTTGCACAGTCCAATTGGCAATACACATAGTATAGTCGTGGGAAACTGATGTGAATGTACGTGCATCACACAATCTTTTATTTCGAAATGTTTTGTTAAAGAATGCTATGCATAATGTTTTTTTTTGTAATTGTTTTTTTTTTTTGTTCTGCATTTTATTTTTTTTTTTAAATTTATATTAAAAAAGGACCAATCTTTTTGATTTGCTGTGTGTTTAAAAATAAGTTCTGTTAAACATCACTTCAACCTCCAATAAGCATTTGATTAAAACTCTGTTCCGATAACCTTTAATTTATTATACATTTCTTGTCATCTTTCTAAATACGAATCTCAGTTAAAAATCAGTCGACTTTAAAAGAATATACCGTTTTATCCCTTCATAAAAGTTGCCGCAACGTCTAAACATATCATCTCACCGAAAACTAAATCCAGTCCAACAAACGTTCCGCTTGATCTACTTAGGGGACATCACGCCCGCCCAAAAAGTCCATCACTCTCCACTCTTTGGATGGATCAGACAAAACAAAGAACGAAGAAAACGAAATGAAATAAAATAGAGGAAACTATAATAATCAACCGAAATTTAAGCCTCATTAGAATGATCTTCATTATATAAACTCCTTGTCTCGCAGAATTTTGTCTCTTGTGCCACTGGCTAAATTTTTCTTTGATGACATTCTTTGTGACCATCATCATACAGAAAGCATTTCCATAAAAGCTGCGTTACTTGACAGCCCGAAAAAGGCAAGTCGGTGCGGCGGCGGCACGGCGTTGACTTATTAAGACATCGCACGTCAGTAGGCAGTAGAAACAAGATCATCAGCATAGAATTACAAGAAAACCGATCAATGAACAAAAACACACAATAAAGGCTAAATAGGGAAGATTATAGAAGGTAGCTAGCAGATACTTCTCCTCTTGACCTGATCGATGGCATATTCAGAAAAGATATATTGATTCTACGCGACTACCGTCGAGACGGTCATCAGCGATGCGCTATCAGCAATTTGAATGAAATCCAATATGGTGGAGACGTTTGATGAAGGTCGACCATATCCGAATCCATATCTCTATTCGGTGTGCTTTTGGTGTGTTTGATTAGATCTCTTGTCAGCGGCTACGACTGTGATGGGTGTAACTCTGGAGTTTATTAAAGATGATCTTCGGTTGTTATTAGTGATATTAGAGGATGGAGGTCGCTTGTGCCTGTGCCTAGTCATGTGGAAGGAATGCTAGGTAACAGAAACGGTTTTAGTTTCTGTCAGATGTGGTATTTGTTGGAGTTTTTGTTTGTGCTTAATTGAGGGTTAAAATAGTGTTTGCTTCTGTTGAGCGAAATGTCAAATTATTGATTAATATTTCATTTCAATATCGCGATTTTATTCAAAGACCTGCTGAGAGTATTATACAAAAATCTATATGACTAACACTTTGCTTGACTAAAAAATAAATGCATTGACGCGACAGGTCATGGAAAACAAGGGCAAAGGTGAAGTGAATTGACAGCTGTCAACAATTTTGTAGCGGCACTTTTTCTGAAATGAGAGACTCCTGGACTCTTGTAGAATTTGTGAATTCCTCGTAAAAGACAATACTGCCGTGTTAACTGAAATTGACGTGTCTGATATTTGTCGATTTTTGTCGGTTCAGGACAAGTTTAATATGCTTGGGAGGTTTTAATTGACAACTAAAGCTGTATATCGCTTTTTGAGCAGTTAACCAATCGAAACACATCCTTTTTTAATTCAAAATAGTGTTATAACTATTAAAAAGTTGGCAAAAAAAACTCCTATAGGAATAAAAAAAAACACCATATTTCAGTTAACACGGCAGAATAGTTGTGAATAAAACATTTGTATTTCAAAATTCCGGGAGGGTGGGATTTTATACCCCGACCTTCAACTTGACTTACCGTTAGGGTTGGATAAGAAGTTTTTTTTTTGTTCCACTTCTAATTATTGTCTTACAATTTTTTCGAAATTATATGCTGTGACGAAGCTAATGTGTATCACTGATCTCTATAATACACTGGATAGCGCATCCATACAAGAAAGTTGAAGCCATTTGAGAATTGTTATAATGTTGAGTTGCCGATTTTTTTGTATAACAGTATAACTGTATAACATAATGACATGCAAAATTTTTTACAAAATTGCAACTAAAATATTTTAAATTCACTTTACAAATTACAAAAAATAAAATTTACAAACAAGTGATGGTTCTTTTGCTTTTTTTTCTTAGAAATTCCACTTTGATTTTTGCCCCTCTTCGGTCTTAGTAGAATTTTTGAGATCGCAGCAACTTGAACTGGCCTTCTCAGCCTCACTGAACATACCTAAAGTGTTGAGTTGCCTATGTACTTGTCATCTTCACATTGGAATCAGAAAAACTGTTATACTTTTTTAGGAAATCCACTATCCATAGTGTATTATAGAGATCAGTGATGTGTATCGGTACACATTTTTCAACCGCTTATTTCGTGCTCTCAAAGAAAAATCGCTAGAGCCTAAAAAAAAAAAAAAAAAAAAAACACCGAAGTACAGGTCGGAACTTCAAATTTTAGAACTCTTCTAGCTGACCCGGCGAACTTTGTTCCACCTATAATTAAATAAATTGTTAGTCCTTTCGAAAGTAGAGTCACGACTTTCTGACTTTTCCGGCCTAATTTTCCAATTTGTATCTCCGTAGTGTGTTCATCTAGTTTAATACATATCCAACAAAAAAATCTCCATTCAATTTGGATTATGTTCAGCCGAGTTATCTGCGTACGAACAAAAAACTAATTCAGAAAGTTTGAAATTTTAAGATGTTTTTAAGATTTTCCTACTTTTTCGGTCGAATTTTCTAATTTTTGGCTCCGTTGTTTGTTAATCTGGTTCAATAAAGATCCAGCAAAACCGAATCGGATGATGTTTAACCGAGTTATGCGCATAAGAACACAAAAAAGGATTCAATTCATTGTATATATGTAGAAGATACAGATAAGCTGCAATCTTTCATTTCCTGCTGTTCACTGTAATTTTTGTTTTGTTTACAATGAATTGTAATCAACTATTTCCTTGATCCCCTTAATTTGTATTAAAAATGTTAAAATAAATCTTTTATGTCTACCTTCTTGGTTAAAAAGAAAATCTATATGACCAACAGTAATTGGTTACATTCTTTTGTTCTGAATATCGACACGTCATTTTGTTTGTATTAAATTCTCCATTCCGATATCACCAAATCGCAATCTTGTTCTATAAACTCTTTATTATAATATTTTTAAATATTATGGATGACAGCTTCTTTTTTGTTCTGGTTTGTGCCGACACAACTTGTGGAACGAATACCCTGTCATCGTCTTTATCCTCACACAACTGGCCAATAAACAATAAACACGCATTTACTTAAATGTTCACGATAAATTTCTAATTAAAATTCATTTGCTGCCGCACTGCATGCCGGCCGTAGCCAAGCCAATGTCGTCGTCGTCGTCGTCGTCGTCGACCGTCGCAATGTGTAAAGTGACAAATGAAAGATATCTTTAAGTATCGTGGCTAACAACACTTAATTCGGTCGCGTATTGCTCCTTCGCAGCACGTCACGTCGTCGGTCGTCGCACCACCCCCGCTCATATCGCTCGATCGATTAACGAGTGATCCCACAAAACTCGTCCGAAGCGATGCCAATTAACACTCCGAAATGAGTAATAAAAAGGTTACCGATTGGTGAATATGACGATGGCGGTGTAGTGACAGAGAATGACATTGACTGGTTGAGCCGCAATCTGCTTAATTCTGCGACCGTGAAAAAATTTAATGACAGCTAATGGTATACTCATATAGCTTCTTATAAACGGATTGGATTTCATTTAGAGCTTAGCATTGACTTAATTTTTAAAATAAATACGAAAATTCTTTATGCTATTTTTGTATAGAAGAGCTGGAACTCTTTGTTTTTGTCAAAAGGTTTGTCGAAGGATATATTTATAAATCTATTTGAGGCTCATCAAAACTTGAAATCCTTTTTATATCTTTGACAAAAAAATATGCTATGATATATGGAATCCGATTTTCAACTTCCAGTATTACAATATCGCTGAATTTTTGTCGTAACCTTAGACTTGTTGCCATTGAGTGAAAAAAAAAATATCGTAACTATGGCATACACAACGTATATAGACCCATCGATTCTATAAATCCTGTGCCTACGTTCTGTAACTCTCACATCGAAAAAATCAGTCGAGAACGCTGAAAAATGGAACAAAACTCATGTATTTTGTTTTAGTTTTCATCGTTTCTCGACCAATTTTTTGCAAGTGAGACAGAAGACAGAACGTAGGCACTGGAAAGAAGTTTTGAATGTACAGTCTCAGATGAAAAGACCATGTATATTTCTTTAAAATAAATAAATATTTGCAAAGAACTTTAACTTATAAGAAAATAGTTTAAAATTAAAGGTTTCTCAAAATAAAGAGTGTAACGACAAAAAAAAAATAATTCTAAGAAGCCCTCATTGCCATCAACTTAATTTTGATTTATATTCTTAAGTCGATAATCCAAAATGCTCTTAAGCTTGTCCGAAAAACAGCGATCATATCATAAAACATCTAATTAATGACTGTCATTAGAATTATCTACAAAAAAAAAAAAAAATCAGCAACCACAAAAGTTCGAAATCACTGCATAAAATATGATCAGCCGTAAACTCTGATCACAACTATCCCCATGGTGCAAAGGTTTTTTGTTTTTTTTTTGTTGTATGTCAGAATGCAATCCGAAAAATTCCCAAAAACTTCGGTCAGTACCCCTGCTTGGCAGAAAAAAAAAAAAAACACAAACAGAATTCAAAAATTCTAATTTACTTTGGTCGAATTCAAAATGCCGCCAAAAAGAAATAGCAAAACGAACAAAAATACGAAAAAAAGAACCCATGGGACAGGAGGGCGATCGTCTGCGCGAGAAGGAATTTATTGACACCTATAAATTACGAAATTGAACACAATAACAAGAGACTGGAGGTCAGTCTCCAAAAACACTCCACAAATGCATCCCGTGAAGACACAAAAAAAGGAGCATCGCGCGCAAAAAACCCTCCAAATTCGAATTACAATCGAAGTCCTTTTCTGATTTTAGCCCAGTTCGGGCTATTGCGGGCATGAAACTGAAGCAGAGACATCTTGGCCTGGCAGTAACCCTACATGAAGACAATGGTCAAATGCATATCAGAGTGTACGTGAGAACTCTTCTGCCAGCTTATGTTCGTCCAGTTTAATTTTTTTTTTGTGTTTTGTTTGCTGGACCGCACTATGATGCCTACATTATAATAATCCATCGTCTCAAAAGATTCCCATAAAAATCATTTACATGAGAAAGGCGAAAAAGCGCAAAAATTCCAAGAGACACAAGACAAATGCTGCACAGCCTCGCCATACACCATAAGCCAATATTGCGGCAGCAACACCAACAGCTACAGCAGCCGAACCAGAGGTTGTTTTTGCGTCAAATTCTCAGAGCCCTTCCTTATCCTTGGGCTTTGGTCACTGGAGGTGGATGTATGGCGTCAAGATGTTGGAGATAAGATCAATGGTGTGTCGTATCAATGCCCAATAAAATTGAGAGAAGCACTGGTTCCTCCGATATGTGTTGTTTTCGCTTAGCTGTCGGACTCGGTAATCTGGGAGGTGGCGGAGTTGGATTTGGAGGAATTGAAGGCGCTGGACGAATGAAGAATGCGATGTGAAGTAAAGTAAAGACACTTTTCGTAAGCGGCGGCAGCGGTGATGGGGGTGGTGGTGGCGACGACGACGTTGGAATGTGCTCCATGTTAAAGAGAAGTGCATCAGCATACTCGTGCAGGTTATATTATTCCACCTTCAAAGGATGCGCGCACACACCACACATATTGTTCAGAGAGAATGATATTTATTTTTGCTGGCGCTGGACCTGGGCTGCTAAAAACATACTCCCTGGCATCAGAAAAGTCCGTGCCAATGTTTTTACTTGATTTCCAATTCAAATTTCGAAGAACAAACAATGATAATGGAGACTTTGAGGGGGGTATTATAAGCTTATCTTGGTATATTGATCAATTCACTGGTAAATTTTTTTTATTTTTTTGTTTGAGTAAAAAAAAATTTGTAAACTTTAAAGTTTTTGTGGGTGAAATTACCAACTTCATAGTCAAAAGCATCCATTTTGGTATGACACAAATAAATAGAGAAATGGACTACCTACTGTTGCATAGGTTCTCATCCAACATTTGCTATTAGTAGGAAAAATAAAAAAAAATGTTTTTTTTTTTTTCATTTCACAGACTCTTACGGCCAGTTGTACAAACTTGGTTAAGCCTCGTTTCATTTGGATTTTTGGTATTTTAGGTTTTCTGGATTTTTGGTCTCCGGGATTGAGGGATTTCAGGATTTTTGGTTTTCGGGATTTTTTATTTTCTGAATTTTAGGTTTTCTGGAATTCGAGTTTTCTAGAAATTTAGGTTTCCGGGATTGTGGGCTTTCAAGATTTTCGGTTTTCGGGATATTGGGTTTTCTGGCTTTTGGGTTTTCGGGGTTATGGGCTTTCAGGATTTTGGGTTTTCAGGATTTTGGGTTTTCAGGATTTTGGATTTTGGGTTTTCGGGATTTTAGGTTTTCGGGATTTTAGGTTTTCTGAATTTTGTGCTTTCGGGTTTTCTGGATTTTGGGTTTTCGGAGTTATAGGCCTTAAGGATTTTGGGTTTTCAGAATTTTGGATTTTCGGGATTTTGGGTTTTCGGGATTTAAGGTTTTCTGAATTTTGTGTTTTCGGGATTTTGTGTTTTCTGGATTGGTTTTCGGGGTTACGGGCTTTCGAGATTTTGGGTTTTCGGGATTTTAGGTTTTCTGAATTTTGGGTTTTTTGGATTTTGCGTTTTCTGGATTTTGGGTTTTCGGGGTTATAGGCTTTCAGGATGTTGGGTTTTCTGGATTTCGGGTTTTCTAAATTTTTGGTTTCCGGGATTTTGAGTTTTCGAGGTTATTGGATTTTAGGTTTTCTGAATTTTGTGGTTTTGGGTTTTTGGATTTTGGGTTTTCGGGGTTGTGGGCTTTCAGGATTTTGGGTTTTCAGGATTTTGGATTTTCGGGATTTTGGGTTTTCGGGATTTTAGGTTTTCTGAATTTTGTGTTTTCGGGATTTTGGGTTTTCTGGATTTTGGGTTTTCGGGGTTATGGCTTTCAGGATTTTCAGTTTTCGTTATTTTGAGTTTTCGGGATTATAGGTTTTCTGAATTTTGGGTTTTCTGGATTTCAGGTTTTCTGGATTTTGGGTTTCCGGGGTTATGGGCTTTCAGGATTTTGAGTTTTCAGGATTTTGGATTGTCGGGATTATGGGTTTTCGGGATTTTAGGTTTTCTGAATTTTTTGTTCGGGATTTTGGGTTTTCTGGACTTTCGGTTTTCTAGATTTTGGGATTCTGCCTATCTCCCCACATAGAATCATTTTATTAATTTTCGCTTTTCAAGAAAACAGTTAATTGTATATGAAAAATTGTTTAAAATACCTACCTAAAATACAATAGTATACCAAAAATTAAAAACAAAATATATATTTTTTTTTCAATGTTTGAATGAAAAAGATCGATTTGGTCGAAAAAAATTAAGATACAAAAAAACGGGTCCTACGATACAGACATTAAGAAATAAGCAAAATTTTATTTTCTTGAAAACGACTCCTATGATTTTGATACAAATTATTCTGTGTGTTAAAATGAATACGAGTACATGAATAAACGAGACCTACAAAAAGAATAAGGGAAACACATTTTAAACTGCGCTACCTCAAAAACCAATTGTTTTACTTTAGACTATCTCATTATTGGCTTACCGATTTAATTTAAAGTTTTTAGAAACTCACAACTCTCAAAAACAGAAGTTTTTTATTTTTTTATTTTTTAAAAATTCTGTATTTCAAAAAAAAAAAAAAGGGTTAATGATTAATGTAGGTATTTAATATTTGACTTTTCAGAATTCATTCATCCTCAATTTTATAATTGAGAAGTGTATACTATACTATGTATAGTTCAAGTATTTTCTTTAAAAAAATGAAATGGGCCGGAAACAAGAAAACATTTCAATTAAGAACAATCAGGAAACAGATATCTAGGTATGCAGGATCTCTATATAGAAAATCCACAAAACAGGTTCTTTACTTACAGTAACTCTTCTTGCTGAGAGAGAACAAATTCCATATTCAATTAACTTTCCTCAAGCAAAAAAAAAAAAAAAAATTTCTTGTATACCGTGAGAGATTTTAGGGACACAGGTAATGTCTTCTTTCATTCATAAAAAAAATGGGAGGACATTTTTCAATGAAAACTAATCACCGGAACGTATTAGCACTTCCAGATTGTGTGTACACGAAAGATGGATACGCTTACTCCCTGTGAGGTCATGAATTTGAGGTTCATTCATTATCCTACCTTTTGACTTTTTTTTTCTGCATTTCGACATAGCTTGTAACCTTGTAACGCAACTCACGTTCGTTTGCTATCAAATTTGCACCGGAGGTGGTAGCTAAATGGTTTCATTCTTTTTTGTACATATGCACTTAAAATCCTATTAGGCACAATCATTTGTATCTGAGTTTTTCAGCCGAATTATGTCTGTTTATTGGAAACCGTAATATTGATTTGTTTTTTCTTGTTTTTTGTTATTTTTTTTTTTTTTTTTGCTTGAAGATTAGCAAGGATGTTTCTATTATTTCGGTTGCACGGTACTGTACTTGTGATTCATCTTTGAAATAACAAAAAAAAATATTGGGTCCTGGTTTTCCACATGCCACGTTTTGCTAGGAACCTTGGAAACAAGTGTGTGAAAATCAAAAATTGAAGTTCTTTTGTCGGATGTGTTTACAATTTTTGGGGTCGTGAAATAGAATAAAATGTTACTTAAAATGTAATTTTTCTTATAAGTGACCACAACACTTTGTTAAGTTGGATGTGTCAAGAACATATTGATCATGATGCAAAGACAGAAAGATCTTATTCATTCCATTGAATTTGTTGTTTTTTGGTCGGGCTCGCGTCAACAACCAACAGTAGTTTGTCCGACCACATGTTTCGTAAGGATGACCAGTCTTAGCTTTAATGTTAAAAATTTGATTTTTTGTACATACAAACATAAATAAAACTAAAAATCTTCTCGTTATCAATACAACATTTTGTTCTGTAAATTTTAGTATCACTTACTTATAAAACATAGATATTGCAATTTATTGTGATTAAAAAAAAAAACAATTTTTTTACGGAAATTTAGTAGCATAGCACGTAATCGCTTATCAAATTTGCTCAATCAGGTCTTTTTTTTTGAAAAATTTAACATTTTTTTAAAATTTCACACATTTCATTGAGGACTCGAAGTAAAGATAGACCTTCACTTCGAGACCTCAATGAGGCCTTTCGGGAAATTTCTGCTGTCGTGAATAAATTTCCCTTGAAGGAAAACTTTCGATCACGTTCCTATAGTTTTCAAAGGAGGGAAACTTTATTCGCGATAACCCCTGTCATTTAAGAGTTAAAAGTGAAAAACCAGTATTTTCGACATTTGAACATTTTTTGAAAATAATGATTTCTTTAAAACGATAGGAAAAAACTGTTGATGATTTTTTGTAGAGGGTCACATAATCCACACTTTTGCATGGACATATTTTTGAAACCACAAACCGTTTAGAAATTAGGTATATGCTAAAAATCATCATTCTCGTAATTTAACGTTTTTGGATGTTGCCATATCTTTTAAGTAATAATTAGCCGGGGGAAGAAAAATGTCAGAACTTATTTCTTAGAAAATATCACAAGCATTGCATGAAATAATTTTTTCTAGCGTTTACTGCTAAAAATTTGTTTGCCAAAACCCGATTTTTTCGACATACCATCTTGAAAAACTTTTTATTCCAGCCAGTTTGAACAATAGACTTTATAGAAAGTATTTCTCGAATGCCAAAATAAAGATTATAATGTTTGAAAATCTTCACTTGCTTTCCGCAGATTGCTCTTTTGCTTGTACATCTTTACTGTGCTAATCTCTCATCTATAAAAAAAACTATCTGGTAAAGTTCTAGTGTGGGTTATGAAGTGTTCCACACAGGCAATGTTTTCAGCAGTTTCTGGATTTACAAATGGAGCTTCTTCAATTTTCCAAAATTTTCGAAGCTGTGTATCGATGTCAACTAGTTGCATGTGAAAGCGGCAAGTGCTACAGGCTCACTTCCCCTAACAATTTCTGGTAAAACGACTTCAGAAAAGACCTCACTACCTAGGAGCCAGTCAATATTAGAAGGTTTGTAGAATGAAGAATCAGCCAAACTCAAACCCTGAACATGACTCAATTGGTCAGGAACAACTTCCCTATTTGGCAGTAGACCAGTTATAGTTTTGAGAACGAAGGTATGTAAAGATTTAAGTTTCATATCTACAAAGCTTTGACTAGATCCACTTTTATTGTTTCCCAATCCAGAAAATTCCATGAAGGTTCGAGATTTTTTCAAACCAGCACAGCTCGTTCGGTTATGAAAGTTGATTCTGAACCAGGATCTAACAGCGCCCTCAAGTTGATGAACTCTCCATGGGATGCTCGTATTTGGACGACTACTGTAGCAAGCAAAACGAGCGCATTTATAGGATTTGAGACGTGATAAGTGTAAGTGGTGCAGTTTTTCAAAGCTTCGGTAATACCTGCTGGATTGAAAGACGGTGCGTTTGGATTTATCTGCGATGAACCTTGGTATGTATTTTGATTGTTGTTAGAACTAACAAACTGTGAGTTTTGATTTCTATTTAAAGTATTCAAAGGAGCTGAATTTGTGTTGAAGGATTTCGAATGATTTGATTGCGAACTCTGAGCAAAGGAATTGTGATTGCTGTGCGAATGATCAGTTTGAGAATTGTGTAAAAGCGTATGAGTGTCGAACGAAGTGAATGCTGACCCTTGGGCCTTGTGACTACCGACTTCAAATGCAAAACCTTTGATTTCAGCTTGGATTGTTCCTTACTTGCGTTATCTTTCGACTTCGAAGTTCGAACTCTGCTGACAGACTGCTTCTAAGGAACGAAACCTAGTCTCCAAAAATGTTGAAAATTCCTTAAAGGTAGGTAATTCTGTTTTGAAACCTAACTTTTCCGCATTTGTTGAGTTTTTGTTGGTATTTTTTTCAGCAAACTGAAAATAACTACCACATCCCAAATGTCTACCGGAATGCCTAAATTCTTCAAAGCATGAAGTGCCTCTTTTGGCTTGTCTCACAGGCCCTTGGTAGAATCGGCTGTTTCTACAGTGATTGTCGGCTGATCGAAAAACTTTTTAAGATGTGCGTTGACCAAAATCCTCTTATGGTCGTAGTGCGCCCCTAAAACTGACCATGCCTGATCATAATTGTCATTGTTGACTTCTAGGTAATCTAACAACGATGCTGCACTACCCTTTAAACACGATTTTAAATATATTAATTTTTCTATCTTCGACAGAGATGAATTAATGGAGTCAATGTCAGAGCAACGTAAAGGTCATGAAATGGACGCCAATTGTTGTAATCCCCATTGAACGTTGGGGGAGTTATCCTCGGAAGTTTTACTTCACGGACGTTGGATGTCTTGGACTCATTATTCCAATAAGATTCCCGCCTATTCTGGGATTTGGCACCATCTCTTCCTTCATTCCTCGATTTTTCACCGTGATGCAACCCATCTAACCTATATCTAACTCATCTAACATACAAGCTTCGTTGTTAGGTACCTGGGACTCTATAAAACACTGAAGAACGTATATATATAAATATATATATATATGGCTGCAACAAGCCAAAATGCAAAACAGGATGACAGCTTGCCACCGGCTCTTGAAATTCAGCTATAGATAACTGCTTCGGACAACTGCACTTGATAACAGAACTCGACAACGGCACTCGGTAACAGTACATTTAAACAAAGGATTAAACTCCAACAGTAATTTCTCCTACGTTGAAATCCAATCGATGAACAAGAAATATTTGGTTTTGGTTTATAAACTCTTTATTGGTAATTTTACTAATTTGACTCGAAGGACCAAAAGTTGAATCAACAACTTTGTATGGACATGTTTTCGAGACTTGTTGGTGGAGGCCGTACTGCGGTAGGCCATCCTGGACTGTAAGCGTCATCTTAAGTAAAAGTAAGTAAGTAATAAAATATTAATATGAAATTTAAAGCAAACACAATTTTTTTTAAAATCCTCTACAAATGTTTTAGTTATAGGTATCATCATTATATTTGATTTAATTATCAATTTTTTTAACGCAGATATCTATAATTTGTCAACAAAAATATTTTATCGAACATTGGTCTATTTTACAATTGAAGTACCTTTAATTCATATCAATTTTAAGCAACCTCTCAACCTAGCCAAAATATGCATTCTTTCTGTGCACTCGGTGGAATTTAAAAGAGGTTCCAAGTCTTGAATAGCCTTTTGAATAGGGTCCTACTTGCTGAATTATTCTATACCAAAAAAAAAAAACGATTGTCTGGCGCAGTTTTTTTTTGCTTATCCTGAATTCAAATTCCATCTTTGCGATGAAGCAATGAAGCGCCGCTTTTAAAGACAATCTCCAACACCTTTCGGCATAAGGTATTATGTGTCGCCTGCCCGCATTCCATTGCAGAACTTGGTTAACTCAAATATATATTTTGATATAGCTATACACTGTATATGTATTTATCCTGCTACCACTTTTGTTGGCTCCTCCGTAAAGTAACAATAACTTCAATAACCCGGGACCCTTTTTGGAGTCCAAAAGTAAAAAGCCGCCACAGAACTCTTAAGACACGTTATACAATGTTAGAGCAACTCTTTTTTGGTCGGTTTAAACGGATTCAGACACATATAGAATATGTTTGGCTTATAGTATAAATTGTGGCATAATATACACACTGTGTGTTGTCCAATTTTGGACACCCTCGAAAATGTTTGAGAAAAAAAAAATGGAATAAGAATTGAAGATAGGTTTTCAAGTTTGATAAATGGAAAGAAGACAAAACAAGCATAGAGTTTTTATGTTTTCCTTAACCTGATGACTTGAAAGGGCGTATACTTTACGTATGGAAGATTTAGTGTAGGTAACCGATGTGCTAAAGTTGTTTATTTTACAATTAAATTTTTTTTCTTAAGATGTAATACTCTCAAAATTGTACCCTTATTATCTTGTACGATTATTTAATCAGATTTTTAAAAAATTATCATTCCTCGACACTGATAGATAACATAATCGAACATTTAGTGCCAGTTGTACAATCGTGGTTTAAATTTTGATCCGTGGTTCAGGAATTTTAACTCGCCGATTTCGGCGGGTTAACTGAGGTTCAACGATGGTTCAAGGTTCTAATATGCACTAAAAGCCAATTACATGCCTGAACCATCGTTGAACCACAGTTAATCCGCCGAAATTGGTGAGTTAAAATTCCTGAACCACGGATCAAATATTTGTACAACTGGCCCTTAAGGTTAAAGGCATTTTTAAATTATTGAAAATTGTATTGGAACTTTTTCTTCATTCGATTTGGGAAGTTTTTATATTTTGAAATTAGGGTACATTTTCATATTTTGTTTAAAATAAAAGCCATTTTTCATAGTAGAGTGCAAACCCAAAAAAAAAACAAAAATAATAATAATATATTGAAGGGCTCAAAACAAGGCAACAATTTACAAATTTTAATCACATAAACCTGAATTTTAAGACATTTGGAACTTATCCATAATTGCAATACTTTTTCAAATATAAATATAGAAATGAAGTTGCACGAAAGCTTCTGAACAAATGGGCCTATATCCTTACAACTCTCAACCATTTCATTGTGTGTAGGTACTTTTTCAATGCAATTCTAATACTTTTTCAGTACAGTAGGTAAGCATAGAACAAATGTATAAGCTTTTTTCAGTTTCTATTACCAGAAAATCGAATTATTTTTTATTTTTGAAAAATTGATCGCAAATTAGCAGGGTCATCTATTTTGTAGTTTCAAAAGTAAATTAAAATAAAACACATTTCTGATGAAGATTCATGTGAAATTTTTATTTATTGTTCGGGTCTAAGGCCCATCGCCCACTAGGCAACTTTTAGTTGCGCAACTAAAAGTTGCTCGGATTTGCTTGCCATCGCTCACTAGGCAATTTCCGAGCAACTTTTGGGTTCAGTATTTTTAATTGAAATGGTAAATTGACCTTGTATTTTGGATAAGTGACGATACAAAATTCGTTCAGTGTGAAAATAAAACTTGTTTTTCGGGTTAAACGCGTTTCATTTGGCAAAAAATTCACAAAAGTTGCTGAAAGTTGCTCGGAAATTGCCTAGTGGGCGAGGGTAAGCAACAAATAGTTTCCGGGAAAAAAGTTCCGCGAGCAACTCCGAGCAACAAAAAGTTGCCTAGTGGGCGATCTCCCATATAAGCTAATATAATTGGATTGGGAGCAAGGGGCTAGCAACAAAAAGTTGCCTAGTGGGCGATGGGCATATTCATGGTTCAAACTTGAAATTCAAATTTTCGTAGCAAATGTGTAAAAAAGCGAAGTAAATCCAAAATTTCCGAAGAAGATTTAGAATCAAAGCATAAAAAAAAAGTTTCTTTACAAGAAATCATTTCACGAAAATTATTTTTCAGCAAAAAATAATAAATTAAATATTTTTCACACTTGAACGTTTACTTTAATTATAATTCAATTTTTTGTTTGACTACTTGTTTTTAAATAAATTTGCCATAGAGAAATTCATACTCTTCTATAATCTTTATTAGTTCATAACTAAATCATATGAGCCACTTTTCATAAACTTTTTTACCGTTCGTGAAAATAATAAGTTTTCCACAGTTTTTACATTTTAACCAATTTCTAAAATTTTGTTTTTATTAAATTAATGTCCGAAAACTTTCTCTTAGCTGCTGCTTTTCAATATTTATCAATCCCACTCCACTCCGCTGCTCACTCGAAATCAATAGGGGAATATCGGTAGAAATCAAATTCCAGCCTCTGGCTGACCCAAAGGAATAACTAGTGGCCCACTGCTCACTCGAAAGCAAGAGGGAAAAGTCGGTAGGAATCCAATTCCAGGCTCCGGCTAACCCAGAGGAGTAACTATTGGCCCGCTGCTCACTCACAGTAAGAAGGGAATATCGGTACGGTAGGAATCTAATATCAGCCCACTACTCACTAAAGCGAAAGGAGAAAACGCAATATTTTTACCACCAAAAAGGCTAGCTTACCGGATGCAAAGGAACCTGAAGAGAAGCTATCGCAGTTGCTACAAACTGAAATCACCTGGAAACTTATACTCTGCTCTTCTAATCCGCAAACAAGAAAATCTCGACTCAATAAGCCTCGAATTGTTGACATTTCATATGTCCTCTTGTTGTATTTGCAGTAATGACACACTGTGAATTGTAATATTGATGAAGTGATAATAATTATTTCTAGTAATGACGTCGAGCTTGTTGATTTGGTTCTCTGTCGCAAAGAGGTATCAGTGTGTGGTTAGTAAGAGATTGTGTGGTAAGAAGTTTGGTTGAAAGGTGCTGGTGGATAGCTTTTATGCATACCGCTGATAGCAGTTCTACCGGTGGGCGGGGCATATTTATATTGATATTAGGTATTGGGTTCGGGGTTTGAAAGTGTAACGCTTCGTTACACCATTACGAGAATTTCGGAGTTTGTTCAACTCTTTCGAAAACGAAGGAAGTGAAGATGAGGTATTTTTCTGTAGTCGATAAGGACCTGACTGCATAAAACATTAAAAAATATAAAAGTTAGTTGTTAAGGTAGGTATCAAATATTATTGGTAATATCACTACATATAGGCATTGGCAGAGAAGCGCTTATGTTAGTCCTAAAATAATACTTAAAATAAATTGTTGGTACTGAAAATTGATTTGTAAAACCTAACCTACATATTGAGGCAACTAGATAACTTGATTTGTGGGTTTTGGCGGAATCACTTGAATCAAATGACAGAATTTATGTATTTAACCCAATGCAATAGTTTTTAAATTTATTTTTGTGTTGCTAGTAAAATAATGTACGTATATCTACATCTACATTTGTGTACTATATCATTTTCCCTTCATTTCATTTATTTTATTTTCTAAATTCTTTTCTCTTCAAGCTTCAATATTATTTCAACAAATTCATCGATATACTCTTCTTTGAAAAATAAAACCTTAAGCAGTATGATTCAGCAATCGAACATTTCCAAGAAATTTCAATCAGCTTGAAAAATGTTAAAGAAAAATATTAGAGCATCAGACAACAAGCAAACCGCAAACCATAATTAATGGAAACACTTAATCATTTGGCAACTGATCTGCGAATCAGTGAGGCGCCTTTAATCTAAAGCATAAATCTATCAGGTGTGATGCCCCCCAGAGGGCCAAACCACTACCACAAAAACCGGAAACCCAAGACCGTGATCCGACTTAAAACTATGCAAAGCAGCCCTAATGGAATTCCATGCCTTGTCGCCGACGCCGCCGCCGCCGGCCGCAGCCAGAGAAGAAGAAAAACAAATCCCAAAACACTTTCAAAACAAAGTCGAGAAATCATCCTCGTAAACTGGCCAATAAAACTGTCAGAGCGCCTCACAAGATCGAAATAAGATTCTCGATCAAGATGGGGTCGCTGATAAAAAAGATGTGCACAAAAAAATTTAATTTTTTTTTTAAATACCAAAACCTAATCTGGAAGGCGTTTATTTTCGACTTCACACATGAATCACATGTCTCCTTTCGCGCGCCCCAAGAGTATAAAATCTCGCACCATAGCTTGTCGTCGGCGATTCTTTGGCCCCGAGTTCATCGCCGCGGCCGTTGTCTTCAATTGGCCGGCCGGGCAACCGGACTCAAGAAGAGCCCCAATAACATAACGAAAAATTCAATCAAATTAAAAACTGGCGTCTTCCATTTTATCATCGCCTTATCAGATCTTAAAATCGTATAATAAGATCTTTGTCACATCCTTAAGTATCTTATGTGGTCCATATATCAATGCGATATACCTATGTATGTGTGTTTTTGTGATACTGTGTGAAAGAGTGTTGCGCCCCATGATGTTGCTTTAAAAATTAACATAGTGCAACGCAAAATAATATACCCTTTCCTTTCCCCTTCGTGTCCCCTGCCTTTTTTATTGAAAAAAAGTTTCACTGTCAATTTTATAAATTAATTGGCTCTTTGGAATTTTGAAATGGGGCAACCTCCCATGGAAAGATAGAAATCGGCGGCAAACTTAACAGACCCGAATCCTGGCTGCAACACGATCAGGCTGGAACATAAGACCGCAGAACCGTAAGGAATTAAAAATGTCCTTTCATCGAAAGTCGATCGATATACATAGGAGGCAGAGGGGGAGGACTACATTTTGCGGTTGTTAGGTGTTAATGAAATCATTTTTGGCCACCCAATTCTTCGAGGTTACCCGACGCAATCAGGCACGCACACCACCTCCTGTGCTTCTGTGTGTTGCACAGGCAGAATAAATTCCGAGATACCGGGATGTAGATGGAGAACATAATCTTTTGGAAATCAGTCCCGTTTGTCCTTCCGTACCCGTCTTTCTCTCACATAATTAGTTTTATCGGTGGCGGCGCGGCGTTCCAATAAAGTGTTTTATCGATTGTAAATGATTTCCTAGAATTTGGATCTTCGTCGTCATCGTCGTCGTTGTTGCCTTTCGTGAAGTTCGTGGGTACAAGATATTTCGGCGCTCCGATGTCTTTTTGTCTCCTTGTCTTCTTTATTGAAAATGTTTTTTTTTTTTTTTTATTTGTTGTTTCGGATTCTAAAAGTATTTTTGGTTGGCCGTTTGTCTGTTGCTCTGGCGACAATGTTTTAATTTTTTTTTTTTTTGAGTTGAGTTTAATTTCAGGTGATGACATTAAGTGAGAAGCGATTATTTTTGTTTTGGAAAAATTAATTTGGCCAAACATCTGATGTAATGAATAATGATCTTCTCCAGACGAATTTTTGAAATCTATGTGCACATAAAGTGTATAAGTCTGAACATATTAAGCGGCCCATACACACAACACTTGTGTTGACACTGGTGTCGGTGTACTCAAATGTGGTGTGTGTATGGGCAAGTGTCTACACCGATTTCGGTGTCGAACACGGTGTCAAGAAAATCAAAATCTTTTAATTTTTTGTATCGGTGTTACTAAATGTGTTGCGTGTATGGCGGAAGGCCACACTGGTGTCATGACACCGGTGCACACACTTGTGTTGTGTGTATGGGCCGCTTTATGCTGATAGTCGAATTGTGCCTTCTGCACATGACGTATAAATTTGAGTTCAATTATTATTAAATAATTTTAAGACCACCCAGGACCACCCTTCACAATATGACCTCTCACCTCTCTTACCACAACTGTGTTCAATAGAATTACTTTTTGTGTTCGTACGCGCATAACTCGGCTAAACATCATCCGATTCGGTTGCTTTTTTGTTACAAAACAGCGCCGAAAATTGAAAAATTCGAATGAAAATTCGACCAACAAAGTCAGAAAATTGTGAAAACATCTTGAAATTTCAAACTTTCTGAATTAGTTTTGTGTTCCTACCTACGCATATAACATCATCCAAATTAGATGGAGATTTTTTTTTTTTGGATTTGTAATGAACCAGAGAAATACGCTACGGAGCCAAAATTTGGAAAATTAGCCCGGAAAAGTCGGAAAATCGTGATAACAATTGGAGCTTGCTCGATTTTCGAAAGAAGGTTAATAATTAATTCAATTATATGTGGAACGAAGTTCGCCAGATCAGCTAGTAATTTTTAAATTACTTTTAAAGTTCACTGAAAAAAAAAAAAAAACTGCAAGAACAACGATCTATAGTGACTTTAGCTTCAATCTTAAACCCATTCGTTAAATCAATTTTATCTACAGTAAATCGAATTTTAGGCCAACATTTCTTTATAAAGTTGTATGTTTAGATAATGTACTTTTCAAAATGGTACAACACAATGCTTTTGTCTACAATAATCAAATCACCAATAAAACTTGTTGTAGTGATGTGTCAATTATTCATACTAGTATCGCCCAATGGTCGAAATTCGATCAAATCAATCAAAAAATTTAAATAACCGTTACTTATCTACGTTACTTAATACACAATAGCTAGGACAAAATATGACCGGCCGACATCTGTGCCCAAACTTTAGAGTCGTCAGCTACAACCTGTGGAATTTTCATTGGAATCGCAGTCAACTGGCTTGCCTATATCCATCTCCTCGAAGATTATCAGCCCTATTCTGCTATTCGATTCGAACGAAAATTTAGACTCGCGTAAATATTTCATTAAATTTCTTTGGATTATTTTCTTAAATCTTCTATGCTTCGTGTGCAAAGCGGTGCCGTTATCTATTTTTTAAATTCTCAAAAGAATACATTTCGTTTTGATAGCAACTTTAAGATATTTCATTATGTTTTGGAACATTATTTATCTTCCGACGGATAGCAGAATGCAAACGTCTGCTCGCGAGGATGTGTCGCCGCGAAGATTTGGTTTTGCGATGATTTTGCTTGCCAGGATGTGTCGTGCGGAGATTTTGTTTGCGAGTATTAGTATAGGGTTCCGTAGCTGAAATATTTCATTCTCTCGTGAGCGCGCTCTTCTGTGAAAAACTACGATTTTTTTTTTTGATAAATAATCTAGTTCTCGTTTTAAGCACAGTATACGTTGATAATATTTCCCATGTAAGTGATTTTTGCGCTAAAATACAGTGACTGTCATTAATATTCGGTTTTCTATTGAATATTTTTTTTTTTTAACATTCATTGGTTGCTTATAAACTAAGCAAATAACCACCATTTAGCAAACTTTATTTTCTCAGTTCTTATAACCACCAATTCCACATGTTATTCCTAAGAAAGATTTAAACAAAAACCATTGTTATCCAAGAAAAGTTAAGAACTAAACAAATAAGATCGTCATTGTTTAGAAATAAGTGCTCCATTATTATTCGGTTTTTAGGGTTTTTATTAAAATGGTAAAAAAGTGCATTAGTATTTGATTAGCATGTATCTTATTGGCAAGAACTCCAGATTAGCGCCTTGCCATGTTTGTCACATTGGTTTTTGTGTGCTATGGACTTATTGTTAGCCATTTCTACTGCAACCTTACAGTGGCGTGGTGTCCCATAACACGATTCCTTTCGAGTTACCTTTTGAAATTCTACCTTTCAACATTCAACCATTAAACACAAATCATCATTAAAAAAAGAATGTTATGTCTCTCTTCTCCAACTTCACACCACACCACAAAAATTCAAAGAGATATCAAAGCTATTTCTCGTTGGAACTGGATAGAACAAATCTGTTCTCTTTACTTTTGTTCCCTTATTTTTTATTCCCATTAAAAATTTCCATAAGAAAGCGTGTATGAAAAGAGAGGTGTCACGCACTCTGTTCAATACACGCTTTCTTATGCAAATAAATAACTCGGCTTTCTCTGTCTTAGTTAGGGATACGCGATATATGCATTTAAGGTAGACATTAATAATTTAGTTATCTATAAGTTTTCGGTAACTAATTTTTCTTCGACTTACCATTTGAAATCATTCACGCCACGCCACTGCAACCTTACTTATTTTATATTAGAAGTGTTCGACAGTACAAAAACAAAAATGACCCACAGCGTGTAAATGCGTGTCTCAAGTATATTCTACACAATCTCTGTAAATGTGGCTTTCCAACCAAATAAAATTTATCGAAATCGATCAAATACTTTTTTAGCAACACAAAAGTATATATGTAGATTATAAAAGTACAACTATTTGCAAATAACCAGTAACAAGTAGTAAAGTATGTTGCTTGATTAAAAGTCCCTTCATTACCTGCGCACATCTATGTCCAACAACAACTTATTTCAAATAATATTAAAACATAACTGTAGTAGCCCGTGGAGTAATGGTTAGTGCGTTGGACTGTCATGCCAGAGGTCTGGCGTTCAATACCACCGCTTCCACCATAAGTTTTTTTCGGAGCTACTACCTCTTGTGAGGATGTGACAAATCCTCCAAGAGTATCTCTTGTCATAGAAAAGTGCCGCTTACCTTAGCCGTACGGATTCGGCAATAAACTGTAGGTCCCCTCCATTCCTGCAGACACGCACACAGGAATTGCTGAGAGTTGTAAGTCACTAGGCCCTGGTTCTTCATGAGCCGTTTGTGCCACCAAATTTTTTTTTTATTAAAACATAACGGAATTTCTCAAAAATTTCATTCCTATTTAAACTTGCGATTCCCCTCTATCCCTATACTAAAATAACCTAACCTCGAATTATACGCATAATCAAAATGTACGTACTTACCTTTTAGGAAAGTCGCCGTATGTCTCTAGAGACAATCATTATATCAAAATAAACGTTTCCATTACAATTTTGATGAAGATGATTAAGGGAATAACGATTGGTATTCCCATCAGTTCCAACTATATACTAAGTGTATGTATATACACCACATAAACAAAAGACAATTGAAAAGGGCTTCTGCGAATTATGGCCATCATCATCAAACTTGTGCAACCACCCACCGAACCTTAAGCATCTTTCATCATCATCATCATTCCAAATCGATTTCTGGCCGTTTAAAATCCCAGACAAAGGCAACTCTCTTCTTTGACATTATAGCCAGGCAGGACAACATAGTGCAGCGTTTTGTAAATCAAGTCTGCCTATAAACTTTGAGGAGTTTATTCCATATTGACAGTGTCTCCAGAGAGTTTATATGGCAGGCCACAAGCACAAGGCAGCGAAACAGCAATTGTCACACGCACGCACGCACTATACCTATGAAAAATCCACATCGAAGCGAAACTAAAAATGCAGTCAATCTTCCCGAACTCCATAAATATTGCCCAGTCCAGGAGTATAGTAGCAGTGAAATGATGATTCGAGTCATGACAGTGATGACGATGGGAAAACAATCGATAGTCCCAGAGACTATAACTTGACTTGACAATACGAAGACAAAACAAAACGGTTCTGAACTTCAAGAATGTCAGTCCTTGCCAAATCGAGCAGATGATTTTATTTGGTTAAGGTCCAAGCCTGGCCTATGGACTTGTCTATAGCACTGTACATCCACATGCACCTCACAACTTCACAATCAACTATTGGAGCTCCTTCGACCATCTATTGTATCGTCCGGAGTATCATTATCAACAAGTACCTAATCTAGGCCGCAGAGGAATCAAACGAGACAGATAGGTGCCTAGGCACGACAAGGTGGTGGTGGTGGTGCGGCGGTAGTGGCGGCGACTGTGAGGAACCCGTTTGTGGTTGACTATGTTGCTCGCAAGCCAGGAACAGCTGAGTGAATCTGGATAGATGGATGACCGCATTGCTGAGCTGACAGTCAGACAAGCTGGCTGGCAATATATGCGAGCACCAAATGGGTTCTGGTTCTGGAATTTTAAAGACTTCTTCTCTCCACCGATTAATTGAAGAGGCCCCTGATTTGTCGCCATTTACGCTGTTGGTTCGGTCGATCTATGATGTTGTAAATGGTAGTGGACGTGGACGAGTTTTTGCTCCATCAAACCGGCCTTGAGAGTGCAAAGCTGTTTGGTTTTTGCCCGATAGCGATGGCGATGGCAGACAGCGCGACGTCATGCGGACACAGCTCGCTTGCGTAGAGCGTAGTATATAGAAACTTGTTGTGCAAAGGCAAAATACAACGATAACGTTTTGTACGGAAGCAGTTAGGTTGGAAAGACGTCGGTGGCGGCGGTGCGCGGAAACAACTGCATCCAATTTGGGAGGACTTGCAATTAATCAGAATGCACGGTCGTAGAAATTACCATTCCCTTCCGAAAATGAAGCGCATGGAACAATCTGGATGGAATCTGTTGGTTCGCTTGGACGCTTTTGCGCTTCCTTTTTGCCGACCACCAAATGAGAATTCATTTCATTGTTCGTTTGTGCATACAGATAGAAAAACCGTCGTCGCGTCGGTCGTCGCCGGACCGACAGACTAAATGCCTGACGACACGGAGTAGAGTGATGTTGCTTTGACTTTAATTTTAATGTGTTTGAGGGAGCGGAAATCTTCTTCTTGGTCAATTTTTTGTTGTTGTATATTGTAATGTCAGTATTTTTACATCGCTTCGATGTCGATGCAATGTTTGTGGTTGTGGAAACTGCCCCTTAGCCAGAAGTTGTTGTACATATTTTTAAAGATAAGTACTGAAATGTATTTTTTTTTTGTAAAGTTTTAATTTTTAGTTTTACTACTCTCAACTGCAACATCAAGTATCCGCATATGAAATTCGTTTCGTTCTGGTCTCTTGAACACCGCCGCACAAAAGTTAATAAGTCATTCTTCAACAGTCATCTCCACCTTTTTTGTTACTTCTGGTCTGTTCTGTTCTGTGTTGTCTTGGCCAACTCTTGGACTCGGATGCTTCTTCTTTCCGTCCAATCTCACTACACTTAGCTTTGAATTGTGTCTCTCTGTCTATGGAAAAATATGGCTTGGACTACTTTACAAATAGACTTCGGATTCGGTTGAAGGTTTTAGACAACAACAACGTTCAAAATGAAAAACAACCTATGCTACGCGACGGACCTCTTCTTTTGGTCGTCGTCATTGTTATCTTTGCAATGCAAAAGCGGACGGACGCACTTGTATAATGTATAGTGGGTTGTTTCAATCTTGAATTAAGATCTTAGTTAATGTCGAAGGCATGTCGTCGTTGTTAAGTTCAATGAAATCAGTGGAACATTGGGGGAGTCAAGCATGCAACAAAATTGTTCCCACAATTGTACCCGTAAATACGTTATGCGGATTACGAAATCGTTTAAGTACAAAAACAATTACTAATTTGATTTAAATGTCAATATATGTACGAGTAGACCACTTTTTTTAATATGTTTTTTGTTGTATTAGGTACACCCCGTAATTACACTGAATCATGGTTTTATTGTTCTAGTTTTTTTCATATGGCACGAAAATGGGACTTTTGTTCATAAAATGTAGCATGTTGAATTTTTTTCAGGCGGCAACGCTTGTCATAGGTATAATTCAAAATAAAAACACACCTTTCTGTTGCAAAAAAAGAATTGTTTAAATTCAGCATTCCAATTAATGGGGGGGGAACCACACCGTAATAATTTCAATTTCTTGAAAACAATTTTTATCAAAATATTTTAGCAAATTGATAGTCAGTTTAATCGGTTTTTATAGCGGTTCTTATAAAACTGATAAAAACAATGAAGTTCTAAAAATAAACACAGTGCAGGCAGAAACTATCAATTTATCTACATACCACACACATATTTAATCTCGAAATGTTCTCGTTGCTTAGTCACAAATATGTTTTTTTTTTTTGAATTGTTTAAACATTTGCAACAGTAATATAGTGCAAATTGTAATCAAACTTTTACCTTAAAATATTATCAGTAATTTTAATTTCTGTTTGTGCGATAAAAAAGATTACTAAATTAAGAAGTGATGTAGTGAATGGTCGTGAAAGAAATTTTTCAAGATTCAAGATTTTTTTTATTGAACATTTATATATACAATTTGATTAAGTTAAAACTATAAAAATACAATGAATATAATACATTTGTTGGCACATAGGGGGCCTAACTTTATAAATTGACTTAAAATAAAAACTTTGATGTTCTCGGGGTGTTCCGTCCCGGTTGTCTGTGGTTGGGGGTCGTGAAAGAAATACATATATTTTCCAATTACTTTTAAAACAATATGATGTCAAAGCTGTTTAAGAACATGTTTTAGTCTTGGTCTGGAGTGTGTGGTTTTGAATTTTGTGGTTGACTACGTTTGATGTATTTTTGATTGATAAAGGAATGTCTTAATTTTGAAACCTTGCTACTCAGGAAATAAAATGTACGCACGTAAGAGTGGTAACCTGATTAACCTAAATATACAAGCCATCTTAATTCATCTTCTACACCTAAATAGAATTGAAGTTTCTATCTTTAATTTTGGAATAATTGCTTTTATGTACATGCTAGGCACGGTATATAATATTAAAGGTAATATCATTAGCGTTTTCATTTTTGTTCTGTTCTGCGCATCTACAAAAATGGTAGATCCAGTGCCCACTTAAATGTCAAATTTCGATATTTGTTGTTGTTTTTAATATTGCGGTGTGAAGTTTTTGGGAGCACTCGAGCAACCATTTTTAAATTTTTGACAATTTCAATTCTGAAAACCTGCGCAAGATATTACCTTATATTTGTGTACTGTGCATGCTAGGTATATATGAAAATAATCGGTGTGTTTGTTCAAACTAATTTTGTTACTACGGAACTATTTTTTTCGGAACTTTAAATACAAGGAAAGTACGTCGTTTTGGGCTTAGGTCAATCTTTAGATAACTGAAACGATGCACAAAAGTTATCACCCGGCATTAAAGTTTGGCCCGAATGGTAATCAATTCTGGCGGTAGCCGCTTAACCGATATCATTCATATCAAATAACATCAAATAGGTAAAAATAATCTAAAAGCAGAACAAAAGTAGTAGCCGTGGCGTGATGGTTAGTGCGATGGACTGTCATGCCAGAGGTCTAAGGTTCGATCCCCAGCCTCGCCACCTATTTATTTAAAACAAAAACGGCTACTGCCTCTTGCGAGGAATTGACAAATCCTCCAAGAGTATCTCCTGTCACAGAAAAGTGCCGCTTTTTAGCCGTTCGGATTCGGCAATAAACTGTAGGTCCCCTCCATTCCTGCAGACACGCACACAGGAATGGTTGAGAGTTGTAAGTGACTAGGCCCTAGTTCTTCATGAGCTGTTGTGTCATCAAATTAATTAGTTAATCAATTAATTAATTAATTAATTATTATAGAGGTGTTTGGGCTGCGGTATTGCTGTTAGGTTGATGGAATTTAGTTGCCATCTTGCTTAATATTATATGATAGATATTGGAACCGAACTAACGACCGACGCTGAATTGCAACCAGATCAAGAAGAATTCAACTCGCAACAAATCGTTCAAGGAATGTTTGGAAGTCGCAATGCGGTTGACGGTATTGTTTGACACGAATTAATTAGTTTATTTTATTTAAATATAAAATGACAATTCGAAAAATAAATGTCAAGAAGTTTTTTTTAGTTTTTTCATACTTGCGATGCTGTGCGACGTTCGGTTTAAATCACAAATTTAAACCGACGTAAACCAAATGGAATTTTTTGCTTAAACGGAGTGAATATTACCGATTTAACTGAGATTTTGTCGTTTAAATTCTATCGGTTTAATGTAGTCGGTTTAAGTGCTTTTAAACAGAGTTTACGGCTGTAAAAATTAGTTAAAATTCTTGCACCTAAGTTTATCCACGAATTAAAATTTCTCCTTTTAAAAAATTAACTGCATGGCGATAGTTAATTTAATATCAGTGCTAGATTTTTGGCGAAAATCTGCTCCAATCAATAAGAAATCTATTGTCATTGAAGAATATTTAAACTGCACAAGTGCACATACAATTTCTCTCAAATTGTGAGATTTTGCGTATATACACCCTTTTATCTGAGCTTGTATAGCGTTTGTTTTCTTTGTATCTAGATAGTCCATACTATCAAAACCAATACTAGACTATCTCTAGAGACTAGGTAAGGCATTTAACTATATCGATCAAAAAGTATTTACCTTCTTGAAATTTTATTGCTACCAATTGTTAATTTCTCCAAATTTCTTTGTTTTTCTGCTGAAATTTTATGAAGCATGATGAAACCTTAAATACAAAATTTTTCATCAAATGCTCCACTTAAGTACCTACCTTAGGTATATAAAAAAAAAAAACTTTAAATAGTCGTTTTTATTCACATAAATTCAATTACACTGATGAAATATTTCTGTTTGTGCAATGAAAATTAACCAAGAAAGCACTTTATTCGTTTGATTCACACTTAGTTTAAGGAACAGGCACCCTCTAACGACTCTGGAAATAAAAATAGTCTGGCATTAATGTTTATGGTGAGATATTTGGTTATTTATTCTTTTTTATAGCTTTTTTCCTGTGTCTTAATTTTCTAAAAAATTTTATTACTTTAATCCTCAAATTGAAAAAAAAAACAACTCCCTACTCATTACTTTCTTTTTCTGAAAAAAAAAAAAAACAACAAACTAAGTAGAATTAGTAATCTTAACAAAAATGCGTCGTCAACTTAGCATAATTTTTCATTCATGCCTAGTTGATTATCAACTGAACTGTATAATTATCACGCACAAACCTGGTTGACCAACCTTTAAGATGCATCACTGCGTTAAGTTCTATATATTTATAGACACACTGTCCTCCCGCAGGTCCTCCCTTCGAAATGGGTTAAATCCAAGTAATTACTCGTCACCCTCCTCTTCTGTTTTTTTTTTTTTTTTTTTTTTTGTATACATAAAGGGCTTAAGGAAAAGGTTTAACAATTGGAAACTTGGAAACCACAATGTAAACCACATGGTAAGGTGGTGGATGGCAATACGGCCACCATGTGCACCCACGCGTGAAGATCATAATTGTGTCCTACTCTATCACCAAAGTTAAGATACTACTTCTACCACTCTAAAGGAACGTAGGAACGTAAACAGTTATAGTAGACCAAGTTCGCTTCGCACACTCATCAAATTGTGAAAGGGTCATCACATCAGCGAGCGGTGCGCAGTGGTGCTTCTTAATTCTTGAATCTTACATGCGTCGGCGCAGTGCGGCATGATGGCTATCGCTTCCAACTATACTACTGCAGCGCAATGATGACAAAGATACTTTTTTTTTTTTAAGTCTTCCGTTCCTTTTTAGATGCACGGTGTTGCACCTGTGAAAGAACAAGCTAAATTTCGCCTAAGGGAAGTAAACCTTGAGATTTTGCTATACACGTCCTGGCAACATCATTTTCACCAGAGTTACCAGGGTAGTAAAAAATTAAAAGCATAACTTAAAGCTTTCTCATTTACACATTTTTTTTTTTTCGAAAACAGTTGGGAGTTCTGATGAAGTTTCTATAAGCTAAACTCCATTTTTGCTTAGCAACAGCTTAAACAACATCTATGAATATGCCCCAATATTTTTTTCACGGGTAGGTATACTACTACTATGCCTTGCGAGGAACTTGCAATTCCTCCAAGAGTATTTTTCTCGGAAAAGTGCCTCGAACCTTAGCCATTCGGTAGTGGCAGAAAATTGTAGGTCCTATTTCTGCCGACAACATGTACACAGGAAAATAGTTGAGAGTTGTAAGACACTAGGCCTTAATTTAACACGATAACTTTGTGCCACAAAATGTATATGCACCAATTTGGTTTTATAAATGAGTACATTCCTGTAAGAAAATAATTTATGAAAATTAACATTTGTTGCAAATTTCCAGCTTTTCTATTTGATCCAGTCAAAATAAAAATTGAACACCAGCTTCTACAACTATATAATTCTGCCGACAAAATATAGTTTGGCCAGCTTAATTTCATCTTCTGGTACCTCTTAATTTAGGTACTACACTTGTGGCAGACCAAGGGTCACGTTCACTGGCGATGATAGTTGAAAAAAAAACTCTTTCAAAACGAACGTGATGATGACTCCGAATTATTAGTGTTTACACTGAGAGCGTCATGTGTGCGTACTTGAAACTTTGCGCAAGATAATGGCAAGCGTCTGAGGCTTTCAAGACGATTCACAGGGACACCACCAAAGCAAATCAACAAGGTCTGTTTTAAATAAAAATACAAAAAAATGCACAATAATCGTAAATAATTAAAATTAAATTAGTGTGTTGAATCTCTGATCATCCATTAGCACGCCACCGTCCGTCGTCGTCGTGCTGCCATCGTCCCCTTTGTCAGTTTTTTGTATTTATATTGTTTTTTTTTTTTTCATAAAAAAGAAACTAGAGGGAAAAGTTCCTGTTATTTAGACAGGAATACAGACAGAACAGAGACATAAGGCATTTAAAAGGAAGCGATAGTGGCTTCCGATGTCAGCTGTTATCATTGTTGAACTGCATCTACCAACTTTCAGATCACGAGACGATAGGAATTCTTTTTTTTTTGTATTTATGTTGAGGGAAATATGAGAAGTATTTGTGTTTACAAATGACGTGAAGTGTCAACGCTTTGTTCGGTGTGTAGATATGTTGGATGGTGATTGTTGAATCATTAAAACAAGACACATGTATCATCTCCATGCTAGAATTTGGTGTGCGTTGAATTTGATTTTTTTTGTAGCTTATAATAAAAGGAAGAAAAATCAGTTGACATTTTTTTTTTTTCAAATTATGACAATTGATCTTTTAAAGATGGTATATAAAATCGACACATCACTTTTAAGCCGTTGCCCTAATCATTTGCCAAAACGATGAAGTAATTTTAACTCTACATATCTAGTTTAGCCCAGTAATGAGTATAGTGATTTAAGCCAGAGTAAGTTAACTCGCAGATAAAAATTTATTCATAGTTAACTCACGACGCGGACGCAGTTTTTCAGTAGAAAATTAAGAGTAGAGTTCAGAATTCGATATTTCAAAAACGGGTAGATGATTTTTTTCCAAATTTAATTTTTAATTCTAAATTAATAAAAACTAAAAAAAATTGTGTAAATTTTTGTTCTTAAAAATGTTTACAAAATATTAATATATACAAAATTAATTAAAAAACAAAAATCGCTTCTACGATTTTGAATTTTGTTTCTCCAAAACTAAAGAAATCAGATGGTGTACTTTTTTTAGCTCTGAAAACAATTTAAGAAGATATTTTTAATAAATTAATCTCGAATTATTTTGATTATTAATAGACAAGTTCAGGAAATTGATAACTCAGAGCCCTCAGAAATCTCAGTTACGTGAACAAGATTTCTCAGCAAAATTTCTCAGTTTTTCTATCAAAACTCTGGGGAAAAAAATTTTTGGATTCGATTGCTCACCCAGTTCTGCATTCTTTTTTTTTTCCATAAATTCTTCAATTTGGTTATATGAATAAATATTATGTAATTATTATTATTTATTATATGTAGGTACCTACTTATAATACACTCAATCTTTAAAATTCGAAGAATTTTTAATTACAAGAGGAAGTTCATGCGATCCAGTCGTGCATTTTCTTTATTTAACAAAGTTTTTTTTTTTTATCGTTTTTGAGAAAATAAGATTTTCCTTAACGCGATACAAATTATTTTTGGGTTAAAAAAAAAATGTTTCAATGGAATACGCTACATACCAAACTTAAACAAAATCGACCCATCCATTTAGGCCCCAAAAAAAAACGGACTTCTGACACAATTTTGACAAAACCAAATCCGTAAAGTTTTAAGATATGGATTATGCCTTCAAGGAAGTATATGATCGAATGATTTGAAAATGTTTTCACACAGATGAATTATTTTAAGAAATTTTTTCTAGACAAGTTAATAGAGCAGCATATTTCCGCATTTGAAATAATGCAGACTTTACGTAATATGTAATTTGCTTTTAGGGAAGGCACATTATTTAACCTAAAATCTTATATCTTTAAGACACGATAGATTATACTCGGTTTATTAACAAAGCTGAAATGCTCAATCTTTACTGTCAAGGATGCCTCTAAAATAAGTATGAGTGTTTTTATTTATTCCGGATAAGGAATAAAATGAATGGAAAAGACGAAATGCTTATCCAGAATAGAATGAATAAAGAAACTAAAAACAAAAAGAATGGCAATCCAGTTGTTCGGTGAAATGTCAAAACAATTGAATAAATAATGTTTTTATTTTGGGTATTTATGTATTCTCAAAGTCAAAAGTTTATTAAATTTTACATTAAATACATAGCATTTATACTTTGGTACGTTTATTTGCCTAATTATGCTGTTTTTAAATAAATAACACCAATGTGAAACTGCCAGCGACCATTATTCTCTTTATTCCACACTTCAAATGGAATAAAAAGAATGCATTCCAAATGTTCCGGAATGAATGAAGAAACCAGTGTTGCCATAAAATATTTTTGGAAATCGGAAGATTAGCACATCGAAAATCGGGGCGAATCGGGGAATCAGTTTAAAAAAAAAAAAAATGAGCAAATCGCTATTTTTTTAAAGATAAGTATTAGTATTCATTGTTTCATTTTCCTTTTTTTTTTAAATTTATTATCTTTTGTTTAAATTGAAATACCTTTATGTTTTTCTTAGATTTATTTAAATTCATTTTGATTTTTGAAAGCAATAATAGTCTTTAAACACAGTTGATTTTTGGTTATAAGTTTAACAAAAATGTACATATCTACTATGTATCTGTCTTCTAAGGCCCACTCGTACGAAACAAACAGAAGATAAAAATTCAAGTTTAGATAAACAAAAAAACGCTTCTCGATTAAAAATAGACGACGCACGGCGACAGTGACAACGATGGGAAAAATGTACAGATTAATACGCTGCGTTTGAAAGAAGAGAACCGATTTCATGATAATTGCGATTAAATGACAAATTGGATATTGTTAGTTATGTATAGAGAGGCTAAGATATAGATGCTTCTTTTTAATAAATTTATAAATTATGTAAATTCATAAGTGGCAAATATATTTAAACAAATCGGGAGAAAGTGCCAAATTTACATAAAAAATCGGTGTATAGGAAATACCTCTGAAAATCGGGAGAAATACGATAAATCGGTGTTTCTGGCAACACTGGAAGAAACAACAAAATAGTTTATCCGAAATATTCGGTGGAATAAAGAAACGCAAAACTGGAATTCCGAATATTCTAGATATCCCAGAATGAATAAATAAACACACTCTATATGCCGTCTAATAATGGTGCTACAACTCATAAAAATTTGAACCCTAAAAAGAATTTCTAACCTCCTCGTAAGAACTATTACTCCTTAAAAAAAATTGGAGAATAGGCTACATTCAAATCCTGACATCTGGCTTGATATTCTAACGCACTAAGCATTACAACAATAGGTAGGTATCTACTACTAAAATACCATATTTCATCTCTTATGTCTTAAAACCATATTTTCTTAGTTTTCGATGAAGCTTCATAATCAAAACACTCATAAATCCAACTTGTTTCATCCGCGTAGTAAAAAAATATATTAATCCAAAAATCACTCTACAAGTCTAGTTTGATTAGCACAAAACATCAAGTTCCCTTCCAGCAAACAACATAAACCTCAAAATAGCCGACTAAAATCTTACAAAAAAAAAAAAACAAAAAAAAAAACAGATAAGTGGTCACTTCACGATGACACTATCCCATGGATTTACAATGCCCAAGACACAAGAAGTGCCACCGGGCCAGAGTGTTAGCTGCTATATAGCTTCATCCAGCATTAAGATGGATACTCGCCATCATCAGAGAGATACCAATCAGCGAGAAAATGTAACAACATTAACCCGATCTGTGTAGTTGATGGTCCGCCATCACCACACACCACGGCCACCAAAATAAAATTCCCGTCATCTTTTTGACCCCCCACTCTCTAAAATCTGATGAGTCTTTTTTCCCATCATCTCCATGGTGTCGTCGTCGTCGTCGTCTAAGCTACTGACCATTTCTATTCTAATGATAATTTCCAAGACCAAGTCGAGACGAGAACGCATTTTCCCATGGTTATTTACTTTTCGGTTACCTGATGGTAAACAATAACTCAGGTGGACAACTGTCAACAATGGTTCACCTGTGAAATGCTAATGGTTGGGCAATAGAAGAGTGTCTAGGTAATTGGAGGTAGGTAGGTACTCATATTTTTTTTATGGAAAGCTTGCAAACATTAAGAAATGAATAATTCGTGCTTAAGTCTGTCTTCTCTTTGGAGTAATGACAACAATCAAAGCGTAAAAGTTATTTTCTCAAAAAAAAAAAAAAATCCCGATCTTGTCCATTATTTTAACAACAATTGTCAATTTAAAGAAATATTCTTCTTCTTTGTTTTTTGTGGGGGCTTCTTTAATTTTTTTTTTTCACGGATTCATATTAAGTACTCTTATTCCCCACCAGCAATAGTTCAAATAAGGACATAGGTTCTTAGAAATTAAAATGGAGAACAAGATAGTAATCAAAAATGACAATAAACTCCCAAACTAGGAAATAAAATCGAACAGAAATTCAGAAGTTTTACAATCTACAACTTCACTGTGACCAACAAGAGTTTCCGTAAAACCAAGAACTGACCGATATTAACAGAGATTCATATCTATGTGAAAAAACGAGATACGTATTTGTTTTTTCTTCGAATTTAAAAGTGAAAAATTAAACAAAATTTCAAACAAAACCATTTTTATTAAACAAAAAAAATATATTTTTTTTAAATTAATTATATTAAACATAATTTCTATTTACATATTTGAATTTAGAAAAATCTTAAAATAAAATCGCTTTAAACAATCAACAAACAAATTGAATAAACATACATATAGATACTTAAATATACCTAGTTATGCCTACCTACCAAAAACAAAAAGTCTCTATTTAACCCTGAATATAAACAGTAGATATCGCATACCTATCCTATCTCGACCTCTATCCCAGCCCAGCAATAATAACTACTTCATCCGCTAATTGTCCATTCTTAAATTTTAATTGGATTACGATCATTCAAAGGTGATATTATCTACATAATTCCCACTTACAAACGCCAACAATGACAAATCTATACAACACACAACCAAATTAGATATTCACTTAACAGAAGGAGAAAAAAAAACATAATAATACAATACAAAAAAAAAATCAATAGCCCCTCTAATCACAAAAGCACCCTCCTTATTCAACAACAACATAGCTGCTGTAGATAGACGCAAAACGCGAAAGCGACGTGCGCGATCATGCACAACCAACAACAATGCATCCGCAGTTTTTAAAATTTCTCATATGACAGTGACAGTCGAAGTCGACCGCAAAGGCATAAAAATAAAAATACAATAAAAATATAAATAAAAATAAAAATATACGCAAGTATAGTATCCAAGAGTATTTTTGTACACACTCTCTGCCTCAATCATACTCATACCGCTCAGTTTCTCGACACCCCATCCAACATGCAACTATAAACACAACCTGTCCTAGAGCTTCACCGTAAACCGAAATCCCACAAAAAACCCAATCCCCATCTTAGCCAAAAGGTAACTTTAATCGAATGCCGGTATTGCAACTTCCAACTAAAAACAAAAGTATCTCAATTGAACTGCCCTTACAGCTCTGTTGCGCTATTCGAACACCACTGTTGTTTGAAATAATATTGCCTGCATGTTCGATGGTATTCCTCAGATACTTGAAATGCCTGTATATAATTTCACAATTTAGTTTATAAACGTCAATCGTTCTGGTCGCATGTTGGTTGCTCTTCATCGTTGTCGTCGTCGTCGGCTAGAAAAGGCATCATCGGTCCAAAAGTATATTACTTATTTTTTTGTCATTCACCCGCTTAACCAGTCCTTTACGAAGAACTTTTTATTTTTCGAAAAACAATCGTGTTTGTTTTGAATCGAAAGTTCGGTTAACATTATCTTAAAAAATAATAAAATAAAAAACTGATAACCCAAGAAAATATGAGATTATGACAAGTATCTAGATAGATATACCAACTTTAAAAGAAAGATAAGTCTAGTGGCAATTTTTTTCTACAATCCCATTCGGATACTCCATCATCAGCTAAGAAGAAAAGATAAAGAAGCTGACACTGTCACCTTTTTTCTCAAATTCCTCCAATAGAACAAACACCCGACGGCCGTTCTATTTATTTATTTATCTCTCCCAAAAAAAAAAAAAAACAACAACAACAACAAAACTATCGCAGACGAGTAGATGAGCGAAATATATTTTTAAAATTTACCAACGTCTGCTGTTCTGTTTTTTTATGTTATACTTTAAAAAACCGAAAAAAAAAACAATCATTTTGACAATCTTTTAAAAAATATTCGAAATCAAATCCCCAAACGCATTAATTTTTCATAAAAAAGTACTTCTTTTACTTTTAATCATTAAAAAAAATATATTAAAAAAAAAGAAAAATTAATTAGATTGAAAATCAACGGTGCTTTTCAGTTCTCACATATAGTCGAGTCGTCGTGTTGAATTTTATACTTTACCGTCTCCGTCGTTTTGTGTCGATTTATAATTACTCCTGGCTAAATTTAGAAAACGAGTGTGTCTGGCAAAGAGTCCAAGACATATAGTCAAATAGTAGCAATCCGCCGAAGCAGCAGTAGCGGCAACAGACAGTAGCAGCCCCCAAAAAAATTGTACCGCGCGCATCACCCAACAAGATAGTATATCTATAAGGCATTTACATCTTCTGTGTATAGTATCCATCTTCCATGTGTATTTAGAAGAATTATTATTACAAAACCCATACTATAACAATTAAATACTACTACTACCTATACTCTACTACTTACACCAGAATAGATGTAAGAAAAAGAAAGAGAGAGATTTTATTTTTTTTTTGAAAAACAAAACGACTTCTCTATAGTAACGAAATACGCGCTCGCTGAACGCAAACGCAAACTCAAACGCATCCGCGCATCGAGTACTTAATTTTTCCGTCGATTTACAGATCTTTCCCATCGCGTGCGAGAGAAGATAAGAATAATTAATTTTTTTTCTTAAAGAATTCAACTCGAAGTGATAAAGTGAAGAAAAAATTGAAAAGAAAAATACCTACATATTATATTTGTTTTTGAGAAGTGCTGAAGAAAATACAAAAAAAAAATATTAATTTTCCAAAGTGTATTAACCAAATTATTGTGTTTCGAAAACCGAAAAAAAGTGTTGTGAAAGAAGCTTTTCCCCATGGACTGTCCTCTATAAACCGATATACAAAGTTATAAAAACCACAGATTTAAATTCAAACACCTTAAAAAAAAATTCAAAAAAAAAGTCAAAAACGCCTATTTTGATAATTAAATGTCGATGCTGTTTATTAAAACGATAAATTAAAAAGTTTGAATTTTTTGTAATAGGTCAGAAACTCTTAAGACTTATATACAATTCTATAAAACGGCTGAAAAGGATAGATAATAAACCAACAATTTATTCTAAAAAAGTTTGAAAACAAAAACGCTAGAAGTTCTCAACTATTGAAGAAAAAAAAACAATTGCAGTTTTAAAACTACAGTCGAAGAAACAAAAACAAATTTTCGTCACTGTTATTGATTATTCTTAAAAACCGTAAATGCTTTAAAAAATCTGGTTCTCATTCTATAAAAAATACTCATTTTTAATAAAGTATTTACAAAAAAAAAAGAAAAATACACATATAAACCTATCTTCGAAAATGTTGGCTATACGAAGACTGCTCCATTATCAAACCTTTCATTAAAAAAAAACAAATACTTCAAGGATATCCCGAACTATTTGATCATAAACATTTTTATTTTTATAAAAATTGTTAAATTGTAACAATGAAGATCATTTATCGGCACGATTCCAATTATATTCTGCGACAATTTACACATACCCGTGATATACATTTAGAGCGTCCTCTAGGAGATATTACTAAGTGGCACAAGGTCACTGCTTGTTAAAGGATTGATTACATAGAATTTAAAAAAGAAATAAAAAAAAAAAACTTAAATTAAAAAGTTATTCAAATCCACAAAACCCCATTGATTTTGGAACAAAAAAAAAAACCAAACACAAAAACCGTGGACTCTTCGTATTTTAATTTTGAAACGGGGGGTGGCTTCACACAGGACGCCATGAATGCGCGAGAATTGCGCAAATGGAGTCTAAAGTATCACATGTCCTATTTGTGGCTATCGGCTATAGTCACAATGCTACTACTTATAATCTACTGCCCAAATGCTACAAGTATGCATCTGCCAATAAATACAAAGACGAGAGACCCAGCCCTACGGATACCAGTAGCAACAGATAGCAGTGGCTTCAACTGGTGGCTGGACAGACTGAGTTCGAACAGCCCCAGTAGTAGCAATAGACAACAATTTAATACAAACATCGACAGCAGTAGTAATCTAAGTAGTAGCCTCATAAGCAATAAAAATATTTTAAATAGTTATAATCATCCGTTAGCAGTATTTAGTGATTTAAGAAATCACAATGCCAGAGCTAGAGCTCCTGTTAACGAAGCCACCGCAGCCACAGATAGCATCCACAATAATAATAATAATCACAACAACCACAATGTTCCAAATGCAAATAGTCAAATAAATTTTAACTCCTATGCGTCAGATAGTTTAACTAAGAATGCATTCGACTTTAGTAGTAATAGTAGGAGAAGCAATAAATTAAGAAGACATACCAACAACCAACCAAATGCGAATTACCACAGTCCAGTCCGGGTGGGGGCGCTGGCGACGACAGACAGTCAGAGTCACAGCCAGAGTCCTGTGTCCCATACGCTTTTGCCACACTCGACGGTGCAGCGATATGCAATCACAGCCCATCATGTGCCACCCGAATCGTCGCCGTTATTGACCGAGTTCGATCAGCATCAGAGACGGCGACTTTTGTTGCGGCAACAAGCTCGCAATAGAACTATGATGCTGGCAGCTCGCAGTCGACGGGATTCGGCAACGTCTGGAGTTCCGCTTGGATACCTGCGAAACGCACCCATTGGCAGCTACAATCACAACTATAACAACAACCATAAAAAACATCACAACAAGAAAAACAATAACAACTACCATCACAACAACAATCGCAAACGACCGCGTCGCTATTGTTCGGCTCGAGACCCCGCGCAGCTAGCTTTCGAAGCTCCGACCGTCTTCGAGGGTAAGATCAAATCGATGACTCGCGATCGCCGAGCGAATTTCTCGGTAACCGTCGAGGTAAAAGAAGTCTTCAAGAAGCAGATTGGATTTCGGTTGCAGGAATATCTGCGATTGAACTTCGCGTATCGCAATTCGAGCGCCGAATGCGACATCTACCGGGAGTTCTTGCGGCCGCGTGGGCTAGTTCGTGGCGATGAACTAGAACAGGGCCGGAGCTATGTGATGTTTGTGCAGCAAATTGATTCAAGCAATTTCACAATATTGGGCCAGCCAATTAGAAAAACACAGCACGTTATTCAGGCGGTTAAAAGAGCTGTGAGCGATAAATATGGTGAGTTGAAACATAATTTAAATAATTTTTCTGTTGATGTTTTTTCAATATACCGTCATTTTATTTGCAATAAGCCAATGTGCAAATTGGTTGTGATCGGCAGCATACACTTGCTAATTCTTACATCACCTGATATAATAAAAAGATTTATTGCAAACGGTGGGATCATAATTAATTTTATTGCTGCAAATCGGGAGATCAAGTCTTAAATTGTATGCTTTTTATCATAAGACTTGATGGAAATTCTTTTGCAAATTTTTATGGCGATTGGTTTTTTTTTTGTTTTTATTTTAATTATTTTCTCACGACCCTGGTTTCGCTTGTTAAAAATATTTCTCGTTTTAAATGAAAACATACACAAATAATAACTTTATCAATCGTATGTAGTTTAGGAAATGATGTTTTATTTATGCAAAAATTTAATTAAAACATTTATTAGGAAGCTTTAGAGCTTCTTTGTTTTGTTGACTTGAGTTTAAATTTTGATATGTACTTAAATCTAATGACGGTTTTTGATTAAATATTTCTTACCGAACATTTTAAATGGTAGGGCTAAGTCCCTGGTAAAAGATATTAAAAATCCCCAGTCCAGGGCCGCTATCTTTAGGGAAGGGGGTTAAATGCTACCTTTTGTAGTTTTTCGTGAATATTTTGAAAACTAAGAGCCCTAGCGAAAAAGTCTGCATCACAAAATGAAAGTAAATTATATTTCTTACAAAACATGTATAATAGCCCTATTAATAAAAAGTCACTATCCGTCACTTGTCCATTGGATAACTTTAATTTATTAATAAACAATAAACATATCATAATAGTTCCAAACTGTACCACTAAAAGCGGAAGTATTCTTATAGTGGAACCGGTTATTATAAAATACAAGCATGTGTGTGTTAAGAAGTTATCCATCCCTTAAAGGCCAAATTTATCCACTCGCTGTTACCATGTCACAGACCATTACATATTTATTAATACGAATTGCAAGGTTTTTCGTTTATTGATAAGGGGGGTAATGTTCTTGTTCATATTTACCACCATTATCCTTGTATTGTGTTTTTAACCTCAAAATAAAAAATTATAACTTCCATTGGAAGGAATTCAAAAACAAAATAGAAAGAGCCAGATAGAATTTCACCGCTAGATAAGTAGATAGATTCACCACACAACATAGAACATACCACACCCCGTGCGTCGCGCCTCTGCCGCACAGTGCATCGTTGTACACTGTACACACCCTTGATGTGTCAATTGACGTAAAACGGTCATTCTCTATGCGGAAAAAACCTACTCCAATCGAAACTATGAATGAACGCTTGTCTTATCTATCATGGCAAAGCGCCACTTGGCTAACACATTTGTGCCGCAGCCGCAGCCGCCACCGCCTCCGGCACCATTCTACCATCGGGCACAAAGCGTCGTCGTATAGTTGTCGGTCGTATTCCACAACCATACACAATAGCCACAAATGTCGGACGCAAAATAAATAAATAAAATAGAAATGAGAATGAAAAAATAATAATAAAATGCTCTCGGTGCGCAATGTTATGTTGAAATTTATCGAAAATGAAAACATAAACGATCAATTTGCCACACATTAACACTGCGGCCACTGCAGTTCAAGTGGCAATCAATTTCTGTTTGTGTAGAACGCTTCTTGTTTAAGGCTATAGCATATTGATAATGATGGTGCTGGTGCTTTCTGGCGCATCGTTCGTCGTCGGTTGCTCGTTCGTCTGTCGACTTGATGCTTGCTGCATTTTGCTGCCTAAGGTTTAGAGCTGACCTAAGATGAGCACCAGCATTATGGGCATTGGGCAGCGTGAACTCATTTAAAGGGGCACACACAATCCAATGGCCAACAACCGTCTATATCCAGCAGGCAGAAGAAGACAGAACCCAACAAAAGCAAGTGGCAGTTGGCAGATGAAATGAACGTCGAATTGGATGGATTGAGATGCATTTGATTTGACGTTTATTGATTTGTTGAATATTATATTGACAATTAAAGAGATAGGAAGGCGGTGCGATGGGGGAGCGTGGATGCAATGCCAACGAGAACGATAGTGAAGTGAGGGCTTATAAAACGTATGAGATAATAATGGAAAGGCTTAAGTGCGTGGGAACGCCAAGTTTGTGGTTTTATAATTTTTATGATTTCAAATTATTTGGGTCGGAACGCAGAGAGATAAATTAAATTGTTTTGATTGTTTTTTTTTTTTTTTTATTTTAACTTCATTATTAAGCTAAAGTGCGACTACTTTAAATGCAATGAGTGGTTCCTGAGATGATTTTTTTTTATTACATCCGAACGGTGTTTTTCAAGTTGAATATCAAGCGTGGAAACTGGGTGATTCAAAAAGAAAATGCACGTCTTGCTTTACTTATAATTACTTTTTTAGAACTCCATTTAAAATAATGTGAAATTGTCTCATTTTACTTCTCTTAACTTCATAAAAAATAATATACAAGTTTCAACTGTCTATTCAAAGAGCACGGTTGTGCCCAGCCAAGTTCTCAGCGTTGGATTTACTCTACTAACAAATCGCCACTACATATTTCTGCCATTTTGTACACCAATTATTTGTCTTAAAATGCAAAATTATAGAAGTTAACGCCATAGGTTTTGGCAGTCTTGTTAGCGTAGTACCTTAAATGTTGAACCTACACGATTGAAATACCTAGTTAAGATCTATGTTCAAAAAACTAGGTAGGTCAGAAAATAAAGCTATTCGCTGTCGTTCCAATATAGACTGTAAAGCGAGAATTATCGACCCTATTAAAACAGCAATCCATGTTTGTGTACTATCTCTTATTGGTGGGAATGTGGATCTTGCAAATATTAGATAGGTATTCTTCATTATAGAAATTTCAAGGACACGAACAATTTCTTTTCTAAAAATCATAAATTTGGCCTTGTTTTGTACGCACTACAAAACTACAACTAAAGAAATTCTGAAGCTAAATTTTCACAGTAAAATGATTAAGATTCATTTTGACAATTTGCCCGGTTCAACTTTAATTTTATCACTTACAACAAATTGACGGCTAGAGCTCGATGTGGTTTTGAATTAATTATTTAAAAAATTATGAACATTTTAATGAATAAATCACAATAATTTTAATTCGGTTTAACTTCATTTGATAAACCAATTATAAATTGTTACTATAGGTGTGTTGGATTGGTAATTTCATGTCTGGCACAGCAATACAAGTTCCAATAAAACGCTATATTTCACTTTTATGTCTACTATTTAATTCTGTGGTTGGGTTCACTCCTTTTGCTAATGAAAAACAATCTACGTTACCGACATTTAAGGTTCAAGTCCACACTCTTTGTCCACTTTTATACTCACAAGCTTACTGGCTAACTTATCGCCACTTTTTGTTATTGTTTACAAAGGGGAATTTTACTGCGCTAGCTATAAAATTGCCACTAAAACACGCCTTAAATACATAGGTAAGTAGTCATTTAAACTAATAAAATTTGTAGGAACAAAAGAAGATGTATGTTTTATTTTTTATATCGGTATATTAATGTTTCCTACACTGCAAAGATATGAACAATAAAATGAATTGTTTAATTTGGTCACCCTGCACTTCCTTAATTAATATGCAATTATAGAATGAGAGTAAGAAAGAAAAATCTAAAAATAAAAATAAAAACAAACCCAGATCTTTTTTTTTTGTTAATTCATGCAAAATTACTATTTATGTATGTAGGTAGGTAGGTGCATGAGAATATAAAGGCCAGAAACGCTTAAGATCCTTGCGTTATGATAATGTTTAACACATACACGGTAATGTATAACAATGAATCAACAAGACGCATATAAAAAGCGAAGATGGACAAAATTACAAAATGTAAAAATGCATTTTTTTATTCTTTGTAATTGTGTTATGAATAAAAACAAACAGCAACAAAAAAAAAATACATATTAATGTGAATAGGGATGTATGCATCTATGTTGTACACTCTTGTAAAGTTTATTGTATACACAACACGAAACATACATACATACATATATTGTATTGTAATACAGTAGGACCTCGGTAATTCTAACTATTATAGGGACCGACCCTGATTTAAACCACGGAGTTGTTCGAATTACTAAATACGTGTTTCGTAGTCAACATTTTAGTGAGAAAGTAATGTAAGGTGTTTTTAAGTATAATAACATTATATATGTTGGTCGTATTTAATGCTTAAAAATTCTGACAAAAGATTAAAGGTTTCAAGGTTTTTTTAAACTGCTTAAAGAAATTTTTTAACAGTTTTTGCTATGATTTCATGTTTTTGAATGTTTAATTGCTCTCTATGAATTGTTGAAAATTCTTGTTCACATTTCGATTCACATCAAAGTCAGTTGAAACATTTTCATTTGTTGCATTGGTATCCTCCACTAAGTCTCAAATTTCTTCATTGTCAATAAATTCATTTCCTGACGTGATTTTGACTAAAAGACTTCCCATCAACGCAAGTTCATCAGCGTTGCAAATTCATCAGCCTCCTGTTCGCGAAGCTGTCGATCTATAAATTCGAACTACAGAGTAACAATTTTGGCAAGTGTTCGAATTACAAGATACTTATTGTAAAACAAAAAAAACAGCTGTTCAAATTCGTGGAGCGTTCGAATTACCGAGTGTTAAAACTACCGGGGTTTTACTGTAATACTTATACGTGAAATAGAGCCTCTATACCTTCTTATATTTAGTTTGTGTAGATAGATATGTACGCATGTATAGTTATTTTTTTTCGATTTCGCTAACTTCACGCTCCGATAATACTCACCAGACCGAAATAATTTATTCCACACACCCGCGATTTCGAGAATGAATAAATTTATGTGCGGTATATTTCAATTTCATCTCCTTTTCGATTGACCTTTGATTTACCTATGTGTTGTATATAAACAACTATAAATATACAAGCAACTCAGAGGGAATGATGGTGTTAGACCAATAGACCAACCGACCCACGCACGGATTCATGTGGTTTAATGTGATGAGTCAAAGAAAATTTAGGTAAGCTTATGCATTTTCAAAACCAATACCAACAAATACAAACTGTTTTTAACAAATTATTTACCTATTACCTACCTATACCACAATTAAGAGATGATGAATGCAAATATAGGAAAGGGAAATAAAATTTAGTTTGTAAAACCAAAAACGACAGTTTTTAACACCTAAGAAAACAAAATAAACAATTGGTTCGTGCACACACTAACTTGAACATGGCCTGACACCAACTTGGCAGTTTGCTTGTTACCCATATTAGTGCTTTTTTAGATCATACGACCTTTACAGGCAGACTTTTTAAAGCGGATAATTCGCTTCAGTTTTAAAGTTTTCTGCCCAATTTCAAAGAGGATTTTTAAATATTTTAAAGCCCATTTATCATCAAAATGGGATTTTTTGGTTTAACCAACAGCTTTTAAGTCTAAAATGCTTTAAGAAGCCCTTATAAACTATTGCACTACAACCTGCAACCTACATAATTCGACTTGTTTTATTTAATAACTAGCTGGCCCGTCCCGGCTTCGCATGGGTCATATATTAGAAAGAATTGCTGATACATATGTTTCCATTTTCAATTACTTCCATAAAACGGCCAATATTTACCAATATTTTGTTATGAAATTTGAAAGAAATTTAGAATACGAATAGGCAGAAATTGGTAGTTAAGATAGACCCCCCCTCCCATAGTTAAAAATGATTTTATTAAACCCCTCTACAAAAATCCGTTATTATTTTTTTAATAGTTTTCTTAATCGTATATAAAATAAGGATTTTTCCGCAGCAATTTCTAGTTAGAAAGTGAACAAAAATTACAACTTGATGTTTTGACAGTTTTCTAACACTTTTTTCTTCAATTAAATCGAAAAATTTCTGGAGTTATAACTCCTACCCACATACAAATTATTTCAAAGTCGCTCGTTTGAAATTTATAACTTTATACATATTCCACAGCTTCTAAATATTTTGGAAGCTTTTATCACACATGCTGGAAAATTTCGCGTTGTTAAGGTACACTGGTTTTCATCTTTGAAATCAAGATTGATCCGTTAGTACAACCCGTTACTATTCTATGAGGTTTCGAATTATTTTATTTTAATTCGTGATAAAATTTGTGATATATTTAACCTTCCTCTTTTTATTGGATAGTCGTTAAACGAAAAGCAAAACAATTCAAAAACATTTCCAACATGTCAAAAAACAAAAATGCCTAAAATGAAAATTTAAAATATGAACCTGTACCCATAATGAATTCCATTCAGTCTGACTGGATGAACAAAGTACAATAGTCTGAACTCTTTTAATATCATCATAATTCCGCCCGAAGATCAAGATGATCATGATGATTGCTCAAACTAAGATCCACATAATCAACAATATATAGCAAAAGCATCGAGACAGAAGTATAGCAATCAACATCAGAGCACCACCATATTATCATCTTCTATAGCGCACATTTGGCAGCTCTTCAGCAAGCCTTCGTCTATGTTTCTTTGACGGTCCTCACAACTTGCGTTCTAAATTTGTTCGCCTATATCTATTTCAGGTATAGTACGAATTCGATTTGCTTCAATATACAAAACTCGATGCGTTCTCGTTTTTTTTTTGCTGCTGCTGCTATAGCTACTTCGGATTCAGTTTACTAACTCATTTCAGTACTTCCAAGAATATTGTATTTCGAGAATACACAATTATTCGTGGATATGTACATATAGGATGGATCGGTCGTTTTTGCATGTTCGCTGGCTGGAAAATTTCCCAAAAGCAAAAAAAAAAAATACAATTTCACCGCGCGAGATTTAAAAAAAAAAAATTAAAATTAAACATCTTAAGAATGACTAGACGACAGATGATACAAAAAGAAACGATTAAGAATGCTTTCGACTTGGTTTCTTCGTTTTCTTTGTCATTATACGGCCGGGTCTGATGTTGGCTGTACTTTCGAAAATGGCCAAGCCAAGTAGAAAAGTCAATGTATTTTCCAGTCAGACAAAATAAAATAAAAATAAAAAAAAAAAAAAAAAACATTAAAGCATTTTCGAAACATTGGACTATTTTCCTTTTGCTGGTTGCCTGGATCTGCGGATAGATAGATGATATTCACTTGCTGGATTCTCTATACTGGTCTATTTTTGAACGCAAACGTATATTTTATGCAAAAGAATTAAATTGTACGTAAGTACTTTTCATCTTTTTGCAGACGATTGCGAATTCTATATACAGGCACTTTTCTGATGATTTTGAAATTTTATACAAAGTAATAAAGGCTTTACCAACAGTTAACATTCTCAATTGATTAAGGAAACAAAAATATTATTTGTAAAGTTGTATATAAATTTTCAATGGTGCGTATTCATAGTCGTTTGATAAACTGGATTTAAAGGCCTATTGGATCAATAAATATAGGTCCTATCTATAACCAAATTATATTTTGAAATAATCGAAATAAGAGTTCATTAAATAATTTGATTTTTAATATTGGAATATATTGGAATATTAAACCAGGAAAATTACAATAAATGTCTTAAATTTCAATTAAACCCACTTTTAACTTTGCAAAAGTTTAAAAATGGTCAAATGTATAAATTAGAGTGTTTCGTTACATGAAAAAAATTGAGAATGATTCCCAAATTTAGATGATTATGTCATTTTGCAAACTGGGTATTTTAAAAGGTTTTTTTTTTTAAGTAAAAACGGCTTAACCAATTCTATTTGAATTTGATCAACAAATATGTATATTCGACTGCTTCAAAAAAAATTAAAATGTCTTTGATTTTCAATGCCACTATATCTTTTAAGTTAGGGTTTAGTGAAATAATAGGATTTGTAAAATTTCAGCCTTTTAGATCAATAATTAGAGGTCAATCATCGCTGCTTTCCATTTTCTTCCTTTTTTCTTCTTTAAAAAAGATTTGAAGAAAAAAAATTGGTCCTTAATATTGCTCATTGAATACGAGCCCTGAAAGGTTTGTGAGATACAAACTTGAAATTTTTATTTTATCTTTTTTTTTTTTTTTTAATATTTAAAATTATGTAATTTTCGGAGCTTGTTAAAAATACAAAAACCAAAGTTAATCTTTTCCTTGCGTCTTTAAATATAATTTTTCTTGTAACAGTTCACGACGATATCGAATGAAAAGATTTATTATATTCAAAACAATGATCCTTGTAGACATTTAAGGACATGCAAAATTCTCTCTTTGAGCACGGAAACCCCCAAAGAACTCTCTCTTCCGAAACACCTCCACTCCAGCACTTCCAACACGGAATTTCCTTTTTGTAACCGGTGTGTAGAGATCTTTTGTAACAGGCACGTTTCTTCTACATAAAATGTGTTCCGGAGGCGTGATCGGTCATAAACATCCTGCGGCTTGTTACTTTTACATAAAGAGATCATAATATATACTCTACCTAGACCTTAAACCTGTTGAAAAGCCAGTCCCAAAAGAAAACCACCTCCAATTAAATATGTTCTTGCCTCAGTAGAAGTTTTTTTTTTCTGTCTTGAATCGCCCTGCAATGGCGCACAAAATTCAACAAAAACATTCCCACGCGCCCACTATACCTATACTACCTGACCTTTAAATTGCCGACAACAACGCCAACAATAACCAAAAAAAAAAAGTAATAATAAAATAAAATAAAATTACGTGCCTTTTAAGATTACAAGTCAGTGGCACGTATTTTCCCAACATTAAAAGAATTAACAAACATGTAGACACACATGTTATCCAGATGTTTAAAGGAGACTTCAAATCAACCTGTAACTATACACAACTTTGTACCTACCACCATTTGTGTGATTGTTTTTTTTTTTATGGGTTTTAAGACATAAATGGACAATCGCTATGCAGAAATAGGCCGAAGGAGTTCAAGTCTCACATAAAACAATTCATTTTTGTACCTTACCCTAGAACTTTCTGAACCCAAATGAAAGTCGATTTGACAATTTACCAAATTAAAACCAATTTTCATGTGTAAAAAGTCTTAGAGTCCTTCAAACTTTCCAAAACAAATCAATCCCATAAATACGATTTTTTAAAAACTAGTTTTAATCATAGTTTAGTTTGAATTACAATAATAAATTGTAAATGCTCCAATTTTTATTTCTGTTTCCGAAATTGAAAAAAAATGAAACCATCAACAAAATTTTCTTCAAGAAAACAGAAAAAGCGTCAAATTTTTATTATTGCGAATAGAAAGTAATACCTTAAGACAAAATTAAATATAGGTCATTGTCTACGTCCGTCATCCCGCACTCGCTACCTACTGTCTTTTCAGGTGAGTTAAATACATAGACAGCATGATAGTTTATAATTAGCAACTTACCAATATTTCCATAGAGACTCGTGTGCTTCTCAAAAAAACATTACTCAACATTTTAAGTAAATTCATGCTAAAATCAGACGAAAAAGAGGATGCCGCCATAGTCAACCAGCGCCTCCGCCGCCGCCGGCCACCCCCACTACATTCGCCTTGATAAAGACCACTCATATTAAAAGGAAAGATGAAAAGAAATTCGAATCCAACCATGCGTCGTCGTCGTCCATCGCTTCGTCAGTAAAAATATCATAGATATGCTTCGTTTTCAATTATTATTTACACTCTCAGTCTAAGAAAAGTATAGATTTGTGCTGAAAAAAAATTATTAATTTTTTCACAAAATGTCTGGACCATTTGCCGGCAGACGCATCAGGTGAGAATATACATCATACCAGTTCTGAGCTGTTGGTTTGTCATTCTAGGTTTTTTCTTTTTGAAATGTTTCCAAAAATACGTCTTGGCTGACTGGCCAAATGATCCCAACCCAGTAATCATGAAAAATTGCTTTTTCTACTTTATCACCGAACAAAATGTATACAAAGTTTTAATGTCAACAATGTTGCGGGTGTATATATATATTGAGGTCGAAAGTAGGTATCTACTTAATATATTTTTGAAAATTATAATTTTCTACAAAAATTGCGTAATAATTGATCTTTTATTATTATCTAATTCGCATACATACAACTTGATTAACTCAAGGATTATATTATTTTATAGGGCAGACAAAAATCGGTGTGGGCTTACATACAAGTGACATTGGTATGCCAGGCAGGTGCACACATTTTGCACAATGCACATATCTATCAAGTGATCAGAAAAAAGAATTCAATGATTTGTTTGTTTGGTCATATTTGGCTAATCGACGTCAAGAAATCTTTACTCGTATAGAGCTTGTTTAAAAATTCAACGCCCTCGTTTCCAGAGATAGCTAGAAGGTGGACAATGTATCAGTTTATTGGCTATCAGCACCATATAATGGATGTGATCAGTAATCGAGATTTTTGTTGCCAATTTTGTAAATAATTAAATAAATTAGTTGAGAATGAAAGACGCATTTTTTCATCAGGAATTTCAAAAATTCTACTAGGTTTTACATTATTTAAATTGGAAAAGTATAAATTGACCACTGAAATATAAATTAATCAAAAAAATAAATTGTCAAAACCCACAGCTAAAAAATCCCAAGTGTGGGAAACTTAGTGAAAATTTCACGTTACCAAACAGAGGTAATATTGGCAGATTGTTAATTATTATTGATTCAAAGAGGAGAACATTTTGAGAATTAATATCACTTTGAAACGCCTCAAGTCCAGAGCCTGTTCTGTCCTTGTTTCTTGGCTTTGGCGCACCAGATCAATTTTAACTAACTTTTACTTTTACATTTTCACTAGAAATATGAATGTATTGATTCTAAAGCTAAGAAAATTAAGATAAAGATTTATTCCCGTTTTCCCATCATAACTCTATCCCAGCTCTTATCCCTCCAAATTTTTTAGGGATTGATCACAGTTTTCATCTTTGTGCTTAGTTTTTACTGTTTAATTAGAAATACAATGAATTCTATGAGGCAGGCATTTCATTGTATAGAACAAACAAAAATTAAGTGGCGCCCAATGAAACAAACAGTGCAATTAATTTTAATGAAGCTACTCCCACACAAATCGATTGTTTCACCTCATATTTAGTTATACTTCATTGTTTCATGTGTAGCTATAAAAAATCATTTATAACATCCAAACATAACTATCATTCCTTAAAGTATATATCGATCTTGCAAGGCAAAAGTGCTCTTATATGCAATGCAATAAAGATTCGTTGTATAAATGTATCTTATGGATTCTCTTCTGTAAAAATTATATCGATTAGCGTCTCTCATATTTCATAGCGATTAGTAGCAGTGCTAGTAGCTTAGTTACTGTATAGATACAAATAAATGGTAAAACTCCATCATCGTTTTAAAGAAAAAAAAAAAAACAAGTTGTATTGCTTCAAATACAATATGTAAGTATAGACACAACCATAATATCGTCATTTAAGTATATTTGTGAAACACATAGAAGCTATCTGGGAAAAGCTGATCTTTAATAATGTATGGACAGATGGGCTGTGAAATACATATATATGTAAGTATATATAAGAACACGGCCTGATTACTTGCGAAAAAAGATACTCCTTTTTCCTGAATTCACAATATCTAAACAAAAAAATATCTTATGACGATGTAGATAAAACTTTTTTTTTTTCGTTTTGTTTTATTTGAAATACACTGTCTTGTTGAACAGCTCCACGATGATGCCCTGGAAATGCATCCAGATATAGTCAAAGTAAAGTTAAAAAAAAATATATATGAAACAGGGTGCTCGCACTTAATGCAGATGCAAAAGATCAGTGTTCATGAATCATGATTATAATTATGATGTTTGATGGGAGATGGGACAACTGCCTGTCGAGATTGTTGTAAGCGATAAAATGTGTTTTGCTTGAAGCTATCGCAGAATATTAATTTGTTATACAAAATATATTTTTAATGCAATGGAATGTTTGTTGATTTAAGTGCGATGATTGCAGTTGCTTCGAAAAATGTAAATATTGAGTTTTGCTGTAGATTTATACGTAAGCTATGGATGTAAGAAAGAACTGTCATCGTACGTCAATTGAAATAATTTATGTCGACGCATTTTACGTCTTGTGTGCATTTCTTACTTGTCTTGTGCATTTCTTACAATATCATACCAAACCTCTAAGAATTGCGGCCCACTTTAGCGACATTATCAGTCTTATTTATAAATTCATTCCCAAGTACTTCCAACTTTAGATAACTGTCCAAATCCAAGACCTTAGATATTTATAAACATTTTCCATCGATTGTTAGACATTGTAAGTATCTAGTTGGTTTTTTACAAACCTTTTCTTAAGTTGGTAGTTTCAATAAACAAGATAAGGGTTGTTTCATTATGTTCCGAATATTGAAATTAATGAAACGCTTGTGAAAGGCACATTACAGGTATGGCAGTGAATATTTGAGAACAAATTTAGACTACTGTTGGAATGCGTTCGTAACAGATATATATCTTTCTATTTAGAGAATAGCTAGCTGGACAACAAGGTCAAGAATAATCTAAGGAAATCTTATGTTTTTTTTTTGGTGGCACTGCAACCAGCTTGTGGATTTTTGTCTAATGTAATCCGTTTCGCCTTCCTTTTAATTTTTTCGATTGTCCTGTTCTGCTCTTCTGCCATCAACATAATTTTTAATGCTCCCCTCGATTCTATTGCTATCACAAAATTCTCATATAAGATTTGGGTAAACTTGATAGCAAAATTGTTGTTAACAATTCCTCTATAACATTAGCATCTATTTCTCTAAGCTTCTTAGCTTGATTTAAAAATGAATCTAAGTAGTTTGTAGTTTTTAAGCTTCATCCATGCTCCCAATGAAGTTTTATAATTTTTATTTGATTTAATTGTGACAACAAAATAAATTGTAGCGAAAGGCTTTAACTTTCTACCTTTTTCTTGCAACGATGCTTTATTTATGGGGGGGGGGGGGGGGGTCACTATAGCAGTAGCTTCAAGCATCTATTCTCCACTTACATATTGCCATTACTCACCAATCAAAACAATGTTGTCAAGAGTTTAGAATTGATACAACATACTCATTTTTAATTAAAATATTGTATAAAATATATTAGGACAAACTTACTGAGAAATAATACTTAACTTTTAAATTACTAGGCCCATAACTTTTTTTCAAGAAAAAAAAAAGAAGCAGTTAATTCCTAATCTGTTCGATTGGAAAGGTTATCGAAGAGACTAAATTATTTTCTATGATGTTATGATTATGTAATCTACACACATTCAATAATGGTTAAAAGTTTAAATAAATTAATAAATGCGTTGGAAAATTCAAATTTACATTCAACAATGTTTTCTCACTATTTTTCTTACAGTATTATTCCATAAACTGTTCCTTTAATTATAACAGAACCGATCATATTTTATATTTTGAGTCATAAAAAGAACGGGTTCGGGTTATCACCTGGCAATATGTTGCCAGCAACATGTTCTTATATTAGGTACCAATCCACTTACATTTATGTTAAAAAAAAAACATGAAATTTATACACAGCTGATGTCAAAATTATATACATATGTACATATTATTTATGTATGGCTGAGTTCCAAAATTCATCAGATGCGCATTTATTGCGCATCCAAAAAACTTTTAGCTGCTTAGATTAAAAATTTTTGTTTGCATTCCGAAACGTCAGACTTACTGGCTGAACAGAATGGTGACGGAGACGGAACTGGAGCCGGAGCTGATATAGCTGTCAAAATATTGAATACACGCAAATTCAATGTTGCGAACACAACCGAACGTAGGAATATACGGAACTGCAGACACAGACGGAAGAGTTCACCAACTTTTAACTTTTCACGTACGGCACTTTCGACGTTTCAAATTGTATGAAGGAAAAAAATATTGTGGTTATTTGTATCGCGAAAAAAAATATTTATTAAAAGGAAAATTATTGGAAATAAAAAATGTGAATTCTGAGCTTGTACACAAGAATATTCTTTTGTTTTTCTTCAAAATACTTTCAAAGCTGTACAGCTCAATTGTGGACATGTAAAAAAAAATAACGTACGACACTTTTTGACAGCTCTTCCAGTTCCGTCTGCGGATCCAGTTCCGTCATTCTATTCTGTTCAGCCAGTTATGCAATGTAATATTTTTACAAAGCATCAAGTTTGCGTTGCTGATGCGTTTGAAAAATGTAGGCATTACTTCCGCATCTAAACATTTTCTACATTTTGGAACTCAGTCTATGTTTGTCAATGGAATTAAGAAATTAATCTAAGACAGAACAAATAAATAAATAAACTTAAGGCGTAGAAGTTTGATTCTACCGAATCTAAAAGGATGTGAGATTCATTTAATCATGACAAAAAAATACTCTTGAACTATTACGTCAATATGGGGCACAATCGAATTGAAATGGTTATGTAGACTAAAAGTATTCATATATATACCGCGACTTACTTTAGACAGTCGTTGTAAAACTTAGGCATCGGAATCGTGCCTTGATTAAAATGAGATTTTATTCACTAACTTTATTTCCAACAACCTAGAATATTTAGATACTGTCTAGTATAATAAATTTTATTTTATGGGTCGTATTTATATGTATGTATGTAACAACTTAAAGTAGTGGCAGCTGCCCAGCTTAAAAAAGCAGTTAGAAAAAAGGAATCGGTTTAAAGGAATCGGTTTTCTAATCCTTGACTACAGTAGCATTTTATTTTATTAAATAAAGCATGCAAATAATCATATCGAACAAAATGTTGATTGTTATGTGGGCTGTATTGTAGTTAATGATTAATTTAATAAGAATAACTATGTTTGTTCAACTGCGACATTTTGAAAGTGCTTAAGTTAAGTTGTTCTTCATGCAATTAAGAAGACTATAAAATTATTCCTTAAATTCAATAATTTTGTTATTTTCAATTATTTTTAAATTAATTCTTAGATTCTTTAATCGTCTGGTAAAAGGCATTCATCAAAATCAAGATTTCTTAGAATAATAATATTAAATCTTAATTGTCCTGAAAGAAAAGTATTAATATTCTAAAAATTCTTGATTTTGATGAATGTTTTATTTCAAGGTAATTAAGTAATCAAAGAATAATAATTGAAAATAACAAGTATTCAATTTTAAGAATATTTGTATGGTATTATCAATTCCCAGAAGAAGAACGTAAAAACGTTTGAAACGTGCGTCGCAGTTTTAATATAATATAATAATATTTTGTTTACAAAAAGATCAGGAAAATAGAACAAATTAGAAAATTCACTTGTAAATTTATATATAAGGTAGGTATCTAATGTATTACGAATGCCGAATATTAAAAGTAATTAAATGTAGTTAATCAAAGTATAAGTACTATGGCTGCAGTCCCACAAGGTCAAGGTCCTTGTTAAGTTCACCTTGCGACACCCATAATTTGTTTTAGATCGCTCAGTAACTTTTTGATTTTTTTGTTTGCGTTTCACCCAACATTAGTTTCTTCTTTTCAACAAAAGAATCAGTAAAATTTTTCACTTTTTTAATTTTTAATTTTTCTTACAGGTATTTTCATTTCTTTTAGAATTTTTTGTTTATTCTTTACCAACATAAAAGTCACTAACCTGTACTGGTGCAAGCAAACTAAAGAATAATACCGGTAGGGTTTTCTCTCTGTTTTTAATTTCTCTAACCTTAAGCGAAACCTTTCTCACGTCTCAATTTCTATTTCACATGACTACCGGTAACGACCGACGATTTGCATTCTCCATAATACCATCAGTGACGGTTTTGTTACATGCAACACAATGCATTGCTTCAACTTTGATGAATATAATGTCCGCGACAAAAAGAAAAAAAAAAACAAAAAAAAAAAAAAAAAACACGAACAAAGCACACATTCTGCTAGATATATAATGGGAATAGGAAGCAAAAGGGCAAGCTGGTGTAATTTCATTAGATTGCAAATTGTCACTTTTATCCATACCTATCGGCAATCCGATTAGTTCAATGCCTAAATAAATGTAAAATACAAAATATTTGTGATTTGTTTGTTTATGCGAAATTTATGTTTTGTTTTATTTTTCATAAAAAAATATTATGCAAATCACTGTGGGAAATAATCTTCTAATAGATAGTCTACTAGTCTATTAAATTATTTTGCCAACCCAATACACACCAATACCACCCCCAAAAACAAAATATATCATCACCGAAATGTTTATTTGAAATATCGTGTTGCAAAAATAATAAGACGCCGCAAAATATACTCGTTATGTGCCCAGAATCGAGACAACGAATTTCCAATTTTGTTTGCTTTTCTCGGCAGATTTTTAAAAACGATTCGATGGGGTGTCTTTCTTAGGTCGACGTCAATCAGTTTGTTTGCATTGTGCTAACTAGATTGCCAACTGAGGTCAAAATGAATAAATATTTGAAATAACCAGGTTGAATTTTTCCCCTTTTCAACACCCAAAATCATATTCATGTTTTCATATTATAAGAGTCTATTTTAGTCAAGAACTCAGAGCTCACATAAAAGTTATTGAAAATAGAATAAAATCTCCTGTGACTTTCACCCTCTTGCGAATAGTGAACTAGGATCATTTAAAAATAAGAAAGTAACGGAAAAAAAATAAGAAAGTAGCCGTGGCGTGATGGTTAGTGCGATGGACTGTCATGCCGGAGGTCTAAGGTTCGATCCCCAGCCTCGCCACCTATTTATTTAAAAGAAAAAACGGCTACTGCCTCTTGCGAGGAATTGACAAATCCTCCAAGAGTATCTCCTGTCACAGAAAAGTGCCGCTCGTTAGCCGTTCGGATTCGGCAATAAACTGTAGGTCCCCTCCATTCCTGCAGACACGCACACAGGAATGGTTGAGAGTTGTAAGTCACTAGGCCCTAGTTCTTCATGAGCTGTTGTGCCATCAAATTTATTTATAACGGGAAACAAAAAGAAAAGTACGTCTAACTACAAGCAAAAAAAAAAAACCGAAAAGTTTGTGCTAAAATTTATCATTTGTTTTTGAAATAGAAACAAACTGCGGAATGTGGAACATAATTTTTTATCACTCGAACTATGGATGTGTTTCATTGGAAAATCTTAACATTCACGTTGGTTGGCAACACTGACAAGCCAATTATTCCTTGATCATTGGTGTAGTCGTAAAAATGTTTCAATTTCAGGGATTTTCATTTTTCATGCAGCTTCCGATCCGATACGGACGGTAAAATTGAGATCACCATAAACGCTATACCTATTACTGAAGTGAAAAGTGTTAACTTATTAATGACTTTGGCAGACGTGCTGCATGGTTGCAAGCGGCTAACATGTCGATTTATTTGATCTGTATTTTGACGAGCGCTGTAATTGAGGGGGTGGGGTTGTTGTTGTTGTTTCTTTTTTTTTCTATTTACACTTGCTCGGTGTACCTATACCGTTTGTATGATGTTTACTGACGACATAAATATACACAGCACTCTTGTACTCAATAGCCGTGCTGTGGATCTGGAAAGATACATATGATGGTGATGAGATGCTGCGTATATTGGAATCAATGGACTCGATTGTTTATTGTTAATTGCTGCGAAAATATAAAAGTCTGAATGTGTGGCAACGACGACATCGACATCGACAACGACAACGGCAACGGCACACGGGGTGATTGACTGTCCGACAATCGGGCACATAACTGGAGGCTAGGTCTGGTTAAATAGCTCCATATTGTGTACATGATTTCTAGAGACATTCATTATTATTTTCATGTGGCATATATTGTAGGGGACGATTGCTTTCTTTTGAGTGTTTTATTACTCACTTTTTAACTAACTTGTTTTGCTTCCTGGAGTATTTTGAGGTCAAATATAACAGAATTTTTGATCTGAAAAAAAAATATTTAAATAGATAGTTCACCTCGTCTGTTTTAATTAATGCAACATAAGATCTAGGACACAAGTCTTTATCCTTTACACAGAGTTAAATGTGATTTCGAGATTTGAATTCGTCACAAAGTGGGGCAAGTGAATCAAAATGTTAGAATATTTTTGTTGTTGTCGAAGTTTTACTGTTTTGTATAAAAAGGCGTTTGTTCTATTTTGAGGTGTAAATTTATTATTTCTAACGTTTAGAGATTGAATTCCAGGATAAACAAATAAAAGTTTTTTTTCGCACGAATACTGTCTGTTGTGAGTTATCGTCATAGAAATGTGCCTCTCACCTTAGCCATTCCGAATCGGCAGAAAATTTTAGGTCCCCTCCATTCCTGTCGACAATACGCACACAGGAATGATTGAGAGTTGTCACTTAACATGCCAAGATCTTTGGCGTATCAATAACATAGGTACACGCTTTTGCCGCTTTTCATACTCATTTAAAGTTAGACGTTTTTAAGCATTGCGCAAACCAACGCGATGGCGTTGGCGATTGCTCTAACAATGTGGATGTCGCATAGTCTCCTTTCACACGAAGATACTAGTTGCTGGTGATTTTTTTGACGTTTTCTTTAAATCTCCTTAACAATCTCTTGTACCTTTCACACGCAAGCAACAAAAACCCGGAGATTTTCTTTATTTTCCTTTTAAACTACCTTGGTTGAACGCACACAAACGTAGTGTGAAGAGAAACGTCAAAAAAATCTCCTGAATTTGTTGACCGGGGAGATTTCATTTCCCCCTCTTTCTTCCTGCCCTTCTCGCCTATGAACTAATTGTTGCCGGAAACTCAGTTGCCCTGTGTGAAAGGGGACATACCTAATTGCAATTACATTTCACTGCTACGTACGAATAAGGGACTTTAAAGTGCTATGCACATGAGACGCGACCAGTGAACTGCGAATTGCGAATGGTCGCGTATTTTGACATTTCATTCACATGAGTGGTCGTTGGCAATTGCTAATTATCATCGAACATAAGCAAAGAAAATGAGAGTTTGAGGTTAAATTCGATCGATTTTTCTATTCGCTAGTTTGTGGAATGCGTCCTGCTTTTGTGGATTACGAATTGACGTTTGAAAATTAGCAGAAAATAAGTTGTTGGTCACGTAAATAATATTAAAATACAAAATTTTCTAATTTAAAATAATTTTACGCTGTTTTCTACAAACAAAAGAAAAAATTATAAACTGTAGAAATTGTTCTAAGGTTTATTATTAATGTTTTTTTTGACAACTTGCCCGCTAAAAAGTGTATCGCAATATCGCAGTGATGTGATCGCATCTTTATAGTGCCATAAAAGCTATCGTGGTCGTCACCGCCATCGCGATGGTACGCGCAATACTCAATAGCAAAAGTCGTGAGTTAAGAGCGAATTAAAAGGAGTCAAGTAAATATTTAAGAAATAATTCTGTGATGCTAGCCAAAAAAGATTGATGTCCTAAGTATGCTTACTTAAAAAGTTCCAGTGTCTAATCAAACTGTACGTCTGCACCTGTTCTGAACTAAGACAGCATCTCATGGCACCAATATCACTTAACCATTTAAATTACATATAGTTTAACAAGTTTAACCTTAATTTTATACAAACATAAATACATACATATCTACAAATTATTTATTATTCATTATAATCAAATGAATATAAACAAAATAAAAATGACCCAGTTAATTTTACTTTACAATCCATCGCTACACGGTTAATCACTCAATTTGCTAGCTACCAATCAAGACGTATAGGTATGTACGTATATTACTCACTGGCATTCAAGACATACTGATTGTCAATGCTAATGCCGGCACTCCAAGTCAAGACACTTGGCCAAGTCACTTAACCATATACTCCCCATAAAAAAATATCTAAAAAGAAAGAAAAAGTGTTTAATAACTGACTAAGTTGACTGACGTCTTAACATGCAAATCTAGTTAAGACCGCGTAAGTCACACACTCTATACGCCTGCGTTTGCGTGCTTATTGCCAACAGGTATAGGTATACCTCCATTTGACATAAGTTGAGTGTGTGAATTTTCTCAGCCAGCCATAAAAACTTGCATTTTATTCACTGCATTTTGACCGAAGTATCACGCAAGCTTCAATAACAATGGACAAAGTGCGCTGTGCATTGCGGCAAATTGCTAGCATTTTAGGCTAAATGCATACTAGCCGCCACAGAGCCGGCAACAATCCATAGCAAAACAACAACACAAAAGGCCTCGAAACATAATTCACATTTAAATACTTATTTGGGAGTTTATGCATATAAACATGTATCTCAACTTTAGCGCCGACTCTGTCATGACTAAAAATTTGTTTCAATTCAAAGAATCAGCCATGAGAAAAAGAGAGACAACAATAAAAAAAAAAAAAAACAACGACCTGAAAAACGTCCATCATGCAAAAACCATCCATGGGAACTTTATGTTGTGCGCAGATATATGTACACAACCGTACAACTTAACACAAACTGATTTATGCTGTGATTGCTGTAGCTGCTGTAGTTGGTTGCAAATGGTAGCTGACTGCAGCAACAAACAGCAAAGCAAGACACAGCACAGCACACAGGACAGCGAGAGCAACTGAGTCGCATTATTGCAGCTAAATTTGTGCACCATGAGTGCAAAATTCTGAAAAAGCTAGTATAGTAGTGGCAAGTGAGAAAACGTGCTTCGTAAGTTATTGACTGTTCCATTTTCGGGGGTGTTTGTTAATTTACGATGACAGATTCCATGATTACAAATTACGAAATTAGCTGCCAGTTTGCCATTTGGAATTTGATTGGAAATTCATTAAATTAAATAAGCTATTGGTATGTTTATAGGATTTTATTAATGCGTTTTGTGAAGATGAGTTAATTATATATGTATTATGAATCATGGTTTTAGAATTTCTAAGCTTTTAGTACTTAAGATTCCTTTTTTTCTTGACAATATCAAGTTTATGCGATATAATAGTAGTGGGAGTGTTACTTAATTTAAAAATAACGAGTTTAATTATGTATATTAGCTAGACAGCCAAGTGGTTCTGCATGGACATTTGATTTAAGTGCCTATAGAAATAAAGAACTTTTCTGCCTGGTTGTATTATACTGACTTGTCGAATTTCGTTGATGGAAACAGGTACATAATAGAAGAGGGGCATTTGATACCCCTGATTTAATATAAGGGTGACAAATTTCTCATTTTTGTTCAAGTTATTAAAAAAAAAAAGGAATTAAATTCCAGCAAAATAGTACAACTGTACAGTGTACATGTAATATGACCCATTAGAAAAAAAATGACCATAGGTACCCTCGACTTCCACGATAGAACGGAAAAGACCCTCCTTTTCTGAACCGTGTCATAAATAAATCTCTACTAATAAATAGTAGTTAAGTCATCAAAGTGGTTTTCTTGTGCAAATTTATTGATATATCTTCTGTAGACCTATCAAATTCAATATCAAAAATGTTAATCGAACGAACAACTTTGATTGCTGATGGCCATCAGAAGACGCACATTGATGTGTCTACACATTTGTTTATATACCTAAAAAAAACTCTTTGGTATGATAATGACATTTAAATTATCTGATACAAAATTTTATTGATTTTTATGGCTAGTGTGCAAGTCTGACAATCATAGCGCCGCCCGACGCAACGTTGTTCACAGCCATTCTCAGAAAATTTAGCCCGATTCTTTTTTCTGTATACCGAAATTCACTCAAGTTTACATACATCGTGTATGGAATTTGGAATTTTTTTTAAGTTACATTCCGCTGTGTGATCAGACCATGTAAGATTACACAGGGCTATATCAAACATTAACCTGCACTCTAATGGCAACGTAATCAATAATCAAAGTGATAAAGATCTTGTTTTGGGGGCTTCGTCGTTTTTTTTATTTTTTTTTATTTGGCGACATGTAATACTGCATCTATACACCGTGTAACTCCATTGGAATTCCACTTTACCATTGCCGTGTGTGTCTGACATCTTTTATAATTTGGGAAAGGGGTATCGGGCTGCATAAGCCGAAGTTAACATATGCTAATTACGCGCCATGGGAAATTTTGTGCAACATTCTTCGCATTGCTTGGAGAACTCCTGTCCTGGATGCTTGTTTCTGTCCTGATGGGCGTTCTTAAGGATGCTCTTGCTCATGTGAAAGAATCTTGAAAATGTTGTACCTAACCAACGTCCATAGATCGTTCGTCGTCGCGCCGTTTGTTTTGGTCACTACTTTTGCATTAATCTGACACCTTGAATACATGCATCTCATGCAGAACCGTCTTTGCGCTTATGTCATGATTTCTTACATCAGATACTTTAGTGCACCAGCAGCAGCTGGGTAATAAAACCCAACCGCCACACAATTACCGGTTGATGGCTTGTTACTTGGTTGGTGGTAGAGCTATTATTGCTTAGATATATACTATTGCAGTATTTCTGCAGCGCGTGTTTAGTTGGAGAACAAGTGAATACAAAAAAATTCGGGTTGCCAATAAACTGAATTAGTCTATACTTTTATGTTATTGACTTTTTCAATATCTTATGTTTTTAGAAACCCCTAATTTAAATTCCGACTTACCTGAAACCCTTGAACCACCAATAGCTATGACCAGAATAAAAAGTCCAAAAAACTGAAAATTTGACAAAAATGTATTCTTAAAGTCAGAAGTTTATGAAATTTTCCATTAATGCATAGCATTTATGCTGTGGTATACGTTTATTCGCGTTATTTTGTTGTTTTTAAATAATTAACAACAATATGAATCTGTCATAATAGAGAATAAGAAGAGGAACATGAAAGTAAATAAAGCTGAACGCGCCCACTATTCTTTGTATTCCACACTTCACATGGAATGAAAAGAATGCATTCAAAATATTCTAGAATGAATAAAGGAACAACATAATGTATTATCCGGAATATTCCGTCGAATGAAGAAACGCAAAACAGTGCCTACGTTCTCTGTAAGTCTCACATCGAAAAAATCAGTCGAGAAACGCTGAAAAATGGAACAAAACTCATGTATTTTGTTTTCAGTTTTCATCGTTTCTCGAGCAATTTTATGCATGTGAGAATTACAGAACGTAGGCACAGGTATTCCGAAAATTCTGAATATCCAGAATGAATAAAAAAAACCCGGTAGGTAGGTAGAAATGGGGGCCCGAACAACATAAGCTCGGTGGCCCAATTAGCGCTCAAATGCGCCGTTTTGATACCATAAGACACAAAAAAACACACTCAATACAGGGTTGCCAATTTGGAGGTTTTCCCCCCAGATTTAGGGGTTTTTTCCATCGTTAGGAGGAAATCTGGGGGGATTAATTTTAAAGTTAAATTATTACAATACCTGCATTTTCCTCTGAAATTCAATATATTATCAAAGAATATCCAATAATTACTGCTCAATTAAATTTTAAATATAAACAATTTTTTTAGATGCTATTTGAATACCAAAGTACTTGTAGGTACATATGTACATGTATGAGCTGTGAATTAAAAATTATAAGAAAAGTTGAAAAAAAAACTTAGGGGTCTTTTTTTGTTAAAATGTAGTAATCTGGGGGGTTTTTGAATTTTTTTGGGGGCAAAATTTTTTTAAATCTTGCAACACTTATCTCAATATATTGTCATTCTCGTTCCCTTGCCGTCATTTGCTATGTAAAATTTTGAATACATTTTTATTAAATTTAAATTTTAATTCGAACTCTGTGCTAAGATTAATTTTTCAATCAAATAAATTTAATCTAAACGAGATTCTAGTATGCTTGACAAATTGTATTGCCTTTTTTATGTAACTCAAAGGGTAACCCTGAGTGAAATCCATACGATTTTTATAGTAAGTGTATAGTTGTCGAGCTCCAGTTGGCGGCAAAAAGAAGACGTAGTATCATACAACCAACTTACAGATAGAGATACTGTTAGAGATGTGAAATGCTTCTGTGCGAGCGCTGTGTGTGTTTCTGGCTTAAAACGCGTTTCAATGAAGGTCATCCATACTATACACTATCGCACTGCAGTTGGCCGCGCTGCATAGCGCATTTATTTTCATTTTCCCATGTTTCACCCTCGTTTGTCATTGTGCATCCATCTTAAAACGTGGTGAGTGCAATTTTGTTTTGGGTAGATGTGCATCATTGTGTAAGTGATCGATCAAATATAGATAAGATTGATAGAACATAATATTTTATAGCTTATTAAACTAACTGTAATTTTTGATAATTTTGTTTTTATTGCAAATTACCTACTTATAAATACATATATGTAACTACATTTTATTTTACCTTGAATATTCCGATAAAGTGAAATTTTTCCATTGCAGCCGTATAGATCATGAAAATTTCACCTTGCAACAAATAAATCGCGCCACCATATGGCACTGCGCGGCGCACTCGTCGTGTGATATAATCTCATCACAGACAAATATCTGACAGACGTGTATATACAACACAACTCACTGTATGAAGTTTATATAGGAGGTTTAAATGCGAATATCACTATTCTCTGTCTCTGATGGGTTAAGTTAATTGAAAATTCAGGTCCATAAAGTGGAACAAACGGACGTGGATAAGAGATGATCATTGATATGTCATTGGTGTGGTCATTTTAATGGGTGACGTTTTTTTTTAAGTAGCACGTACATTTAAATTTTTTGTTTATAACATTTGTACCTACATATATTTGTTTTTTTTTTGTTTTAATCTGAAATCAGGACAACAGTGCTTCTTTTGAAAATATTTCAAAAGATTTTTTTTTTCTTATTTTTGTAAGGTCAAACAGTGACAAAACTTTTTGTATTAAAGTTAATTATATCTAACCACTCAAAGGCAAAATTCAATTAACTAGATGACAGTTTGTTTCGAAAGAAATGCGTTTTCACATCGCGTCGCTTGTCAACAATCACAATGACATTTCGTAGGTACATAATATACACCTATACCTAATCTATTTTCGAAAACTAAAATAATTTTAAAATTATTCTATTTTTTTCGATTGTTTTTTCTTCACACTTTAGCTGCCACAACAGCAACGGGTAGTGGTCCGCCTCTATTTTTTTTTTTTAAATTATACTTATCTGATTATGAATCAACCTAAAATCTGACAACCAAGTCACATCCAATGCTAATGTACCATAAAAACTGACAGAAATCATCTCCTATTCGTATCTGTGCGAATTTTATAAATATCTATAGGTACACAAGAAGCTTTCACTTTCATCTTCGAAATTGATTACACGCGCTGCATTAAATCCCATAAACATATAGAGCTATGTACTATAATGTTATCCACATATTCTTGTCATAAATCATGCGATCGTCAATTTTAAGTTCGAAAAGATTAGATATGTATATAGTTTGGAATAAATTTTAAGCGTTGATGTCGCGCGTCGTCATGTCGCTTGGTCAGCCAGCCGGCCACGGCTCGGCTTCATCGTTGTCGTCATCTTTGTTGTTGGTGGTGGGACGGACGGTATTGTGGTCTTCTCTGACTGTTCTGATTTCGAAAAGAAAATATATATGTATAATGAGAAACATGCGTACGTGCGAATTACGAGCAGACAAAAAAAAAAAAACTTGCAGAAATAAAATAAACTTTTAGACACAAAGATAAAATTATTTGCATGTTTTGCTAATTTTTTTTTTTTTTGTGAGAAATTTCAATTTTTTGGCATTAAAGATGACAGCGTTGATGGAGAAGGGAAATTTATTGATTTGTATATATTAAATTTAAATTGTATCATAGATAAGATTGCCAACATCAGACTAGCGTTATTCGGGATACGAATTGGTCACCTTCTCAATATACAACATGTGGTAGGTACCTGGTAGTTTTTGTCGTTTAATGAATTTTGAAAATATTTTTTTTAAAAATCCTACAATGGCCAAATCGAATTATGTATCTGTCTAATTTTGTAAAAAGTCAAATCTTATGTATGTATTTAATTACTAAGGCTTATTTTATAGACAATGCACCGAAAGTGAGAAATGTATAATAAATATTCAGTAACTTGCAGATTTAAAATATCAACCAAATTTAGTTACTTGGAAGTTTAGGTAAGCTGTGTCTATAGATTTTTTTTAAAGAAAAGATTCTGGCCACATTCATCAGCTGTCGTGCCAACAAATTAATTTTTTAAAATACTTATTGCTTCACGTTTCTTACAATTTTGCTTCGATTTAAGATACCGGCTAAAAAAAAACAGGATTTTTGAATTGGCTGCCTTTTGCACGCATATTCCAGATATACGAAAATCTAATAAACCTCTGGGTGGCCCGAATATATGTATAAGAAGACCCAGGCGGAAGGTAGCACTGGGGTGCCGTGTGGACAGTATAATGTTGGTCGAAGGAAATTCTTTCTTAACTCCGTTGATCTTGCTTCTTTTATATACTGCCCGTACTTGGTCTTACCAAGTTATTATTAAAATTACATCGGTGGTGGTGTTTCCTCGAGTGCCGCCACATGCATCGCCTTTTCAACCGCTACTATCCCGCTGACTATAATTTTGCCTGCTCATCCTCTCTACGGTGGACAAAAACATTTTACTCGAGGCGATGACCACTCCTGTCCACTTCTCTGACAAAACAAAATAGACTCCTCCAAAGATCTGGTGCGAACGCTATAAAAAAGACCGTTCCAAGAATACCATCTAATTCCAGCTTCCTGATGATGGGATGCCAGAGGTAAAGTAGGTTGAGTAGGGATATTTGTTTGGCATGCTGCTTTGGTCATCAATAAATTCGATCTCACCTCCCCACTCGCGCCGCCGCCGCAGTCCACAGTATTTGCACCATCACCATCGATTGCATGCAAATCAACAAGCAGTATCGATTAGGCGCTGCATGCTCATCTTTCGATTCCCAACAAATGATGAAGAAACTTTCAAGCAGTCACCTGAACAGGTGGACTTTTATGGATATAATCTTCGATTGAAATTCATCGGCATCATCGTATTCGAGAGCATAAGCCTTAAGGGGGTGTTTAGGTATTCCAATTATGTAACACGCTTAAAACAAAACAAAAAAAAAAAAACAAGGGGAGCCTGAATTTATCAGAAGGATTTCTTTTTGAGCTTCCGGTAATGGAAAATTAGTGGCCGCAATTTGTATGCGATATGTAGTCGATTGCCTTAAGAGACTTTTTATAGTTGGGAATTTAATAAGTAAATTAGTTAAACAAGTGGAAAAATGAGAATATTAAATTTTTATGCTAAACTAGCTGACCCAAAAGACGTTGTCCTGTGTTAGCTGAATTCGAAGTGGAATATATAATTAAAAAAAATTGAGTACCTACTTCTAGAGGATTTACCATCAGATGAAGAAGAAAATAACCAAATGTTATGACCCTTAAAAAAATATAGCCAAAACGTGTTACACACTGCTAAATTTTTATATTTCCATTTTTTTTTTTGGATTTTATAATCTATTACGTGTGGATATAAGAAGAGAGAGAGGTGAAAAAATCCTCTTTATTATTCTTTGCCTATTTTCAGTTCCTATGTATAATATTACAGACCCTAAGCATTAATGGGGTCACTATGGCGTATACGTACTTTTTTATCAGCATAGATTAGTTAGACTTAAAAATCTATACATCACAGCTTTACAGTTCATTTTATATAATTAAAGTTAATCAAGGTACCTATATACATTGGATACAAAATAAATATTCAATTCAAAACACTTTCGTTGTGTTAAAATTGAAAAAAAAAAAAAAAAACAGCAATAATTTGCCCACTATTGGCCTTATTGTAAGAATCTATTCGGAGTAAAACAATCAATACACATTTGAAATAATCAAAATATTAACGATAAGATTTTTAAAATAAAAACAGTATAAATTAAGTCTATTTGAATGATCTATTTTTAATAGCTTTGTATTGATACACTACGTATATCAATCGCCAATGTAGAAACATTGTTCGAACAAAAAAAAAAACAATTCAGAAAGTATGTAATTTATAGTTATCACGACTTTCCTACTTTTCTGGCCTAATTTGTACAATGTTTGTCTCCGTAGTGTGTTTATCTGGTTCAATACAAATCCATCCAATTTGGATGATCTTTAGCCGAGTTAGGCGCTTACGAACCAAGTAACCAAACTAAAGTAACCAAGGCCTAGTGACTTACAACTTTCAACCATTCCTGTGTGCGTGTCTGCAGGAATGGAGGGGACCTACAATTTGCTACCGTATCCGAACTCCTGATGTGAGCGGCACTTTTCTATGACAAGAGATGCTCTTGGAGGTTTTGCCAATTCCTCGCAAGAGGCAGTAGCCGTTTTTTTTTATTATTATTAGTTGGACTAGGCTGGGGATCGAACCTAGACCTCCGGCATGACAGTCCATTCACTAACCATCATGCCACGGCTATTACTTGCAGGAATAGGAGCCGAATGCTAAGCTGAGAAGACTATAAGAGGATTTCAATTCTTCGCAAGAGGCAGTTTCCGTGAAAAAATAAAACATATTTTTGTTTTTAAGTGGAACAGGCTGGGGTTTACGCAAAATATAATATCAGCTGACTGTATTATTTTAGATTAATTATGTTACTACGTGTTTCTTCCGTTTTCAGTCAATTATACATTCTCAAACCTTGTCAATTTAAATTTTCTTTGACATTTAACAATTTCCCCTGAGTTTTCCATTACTTACAAGATGTCTTTACATATACATAGATGTTTTATAACCTTCCAATCCAATATTCTTCATTTTGTTTCCTTAAAAAAAATATTACTGACTTTAAAACGCCAATTAAAACACTGAACTAGATTCTTTATTATGCCTACATAAAACGATTTTCATCTTTAAATCTTTAATATGCATAACATATACATATTCATATATTATAATAGGCCTCTATAATTTCAAAAAGCGTGCCTTTATATTGAGCAATATAGACGTCTAGTCTCTCCCTCTGCATAGCTGCGTTTTTTTGAAACAAACAAAATATTGTCATTTTTTTAACAGCCAAGTAGGTATCATAAAAAATTAATTCCAATAAGAAAAAAAAAAACTGTGTTTCCCTGCATGTTTTTTGTTTTCATTTTTAAACCAACCTCCAGATAAAAAAAAATACATACCTCTATATGTATCTATACATATATATTTTCCAAAACAAAAATATTTACATTGCCAACAAAAAAGTCGCGCGAGAGTTATTAATAGGACAAATCGCTCCCTCTGATGATCGTGCACTATCCGCGCGTACACATATTTTGACATCCGTCTCTCCATAGGACATGACGAAATATTTTTTTGTCTAATTTATGTTTTTGGTATTTTTAGTAGGAGTTCATATAGATCGACGATTATGCCTGCTAGCTCGGTAGAAGTATAAAGATGAAAAACTTACTATTACTGTTACAGTGGTTCGAGTTCTATGGAAATGCGGTCTTAAATCCATAAATTTCATACTACAATATATTATGACAAATATGAAGAGAGATAAGCCACCCACTGGCACGCCCATTTCATACAAATTTTATTTAAATAAATAAATAAGTCGACAATATGTTTTTTTTTTTTTAATTAACTTATGCAATTCAAAGGTTTTACTATATACGCATCTTCTACATCTTTTTCTTTTGCTAAAAAACTATTTTTTTTTCTAAATTAGAATACCTTAACAAAACTTTATAACAAAAAATGTCGACATCATGTTTACTTTCAATTTTCAAATTTTATAACTCTAATTAATTTTTAAAACATTTAAAGAGTTTTTGATAAATTTTTTTACGGATGTAAAAATTTCGTATATTTTATAAAAAAAAATGCAATGTTATACAAAACGTGCATGATATTGAATTTATGAAAAATTAATTTTTGTTTATCACCTGAATTATTGTGTGCCACATTGACTACGCATTTATGAATCTTTCGACAGGAACAGAGACGACCCACCGACAAGGAGTATGTATCTCTTTCAAGTAGTTCGCGAGATAGTTGGTCTTTTGTGCGTGCGCTCCCTAGGTGTGTATAAAGATTTCATTTTCAGTATATTTTTCTTTCTACGATAACCATGTTTATTTTCTTAATTTTCCACAACTTGTGCTATATAAGAAAAGTTTTTTTTTTTTTTTTTTTTTCGTTGGCTTGTCTTCCTCGTGCGAGACCGAACCGAGACCACATCTTCATTTTCTTTAAGCCAACTGACGACGACGACGCACGGCGGTGGTGGCGGCGCCATGCGGTGGAAGTACAAGACCAGAAGCTATAAAGGCATCAGATCAAAGATGCTACAGATTGTGTAACCTATGGCGTGTTTGTTCCAAAAACATACACAATAATTCTTACCCTCACCTTCGGATCTTCATCTTCATGACAGATTAATCAATATTTTTTCCGTGCAACATCTGTTTTGGTGCAGTTTCACTCACATCGAGTGGTAATAAACTTTTTAAAGCACTCAATGGCATCGTCTTTATGTGGGTGTCCGTTGTGTTAATTATGAGCATGAGTACCCCACCCCACAAAGGTTCGTCATATCAACTTTGTTGCAAGCACCCTTTGATCTCGATGGGAAAGCTCGTTACTTATTGCGCGCAGGGGGTGAAATTTAAACGATCATATTATTCTATCATCGATAGGCAATTAGTTTCATTTTTTTTTTTTTTCTGGAGTAAATGATCAGAGAACCTCTTAAAGTCGATTCTGATGATGTCTGCCAGATTTTATTCGTGGGATAAACAAAAGATTGAAGCAATCACCACAGTCCACAGATATACATAGATGGAAAGTTGGCGGTCCGAATGGGGACCGCATCGTCCATTGAATCACTCAACGCGTTATTTGAGTGGTTTCTATGAAAGATATTAGAGCAACAGCAACTCTTTGAAATTGAATAAAAACATAATTGCAAGAAAAAAACAAAAGCTCAAGAACCTTTATATATTTTAAAATATGGATTTGCCAAGCACCATCGGCTGGACGTCATATACTTATTACATATATAAAAAGAAAAACCGACTGCAAAAATAAATTTTATAATGGGAACCAGCGGGACTACCCACATATAGTTGGAGAAATAAAATATTTTAGCTTCCAAAAAATCATGGCGCCAAATTCTTATTTGTTTTTATTTCCACTCAACGGAAATTCAAATTGCGTTCCTATAATGACCGAGTAATAACCCACTGGGGGAACAACATAAAGAAGCTTAAATCATTAATGCCATAAAGAAAAACAAATACATAATCCTCCCACGTTTTTTGAATGCATTCTATATCCACAAGCAATTATTACGTTAAGAATTAAACAAAATACTCTTTATATTGTAGATACTTTGGGATGAAACAGAAGTAGGAAAATTATAAAAAGTAAAAATAACATTCCATTGGCAGCCATATTGAACTCTCTGCATAATGTAGAAACCTGCTGATTGCTGATATTTAAAATTTTTTAACAATACAACAAAACAATTCCTGCAAAGTGACATTCCTGTAAGTTTTTCGTAGCCTTAGCGTAATGGTTAGTGCATAGGATTGTTATGCCGGAGGCCTGGCTTCAATTCCCAGCCTCTTCCACCTAAATAACTAAACCCTTGTCAAGAATAAGTGTAGTAGCCGTGGCGTAATGGTTAGTGCGATGGACTGTCATGCCGGAGGTCTAAGGTTCGATCCCCAGCCTCGCCACCTATTTATTTAAAAGAAAAAAAAAACGGCTACTGCCTCTTGCGAGGAATTGACAAATCCTCCAAGAGTATCTCCTGTCACAGAAAAGTGCCGCTCGTTAGCCGTTCGGATTCGGCAATAAACTGTAGGTCCCCTCCATTCCTGCAGACACGCACACAGGAATGGTTGAGATGTGTAAGTCACTAGGCCCTAGTTCTTCATGAGCTGTTGTGCCATCAAATTTATTTATTTTTTTTTTTGTCAAGAATAAGTGGCTCTCACATTAGACGGAGTCGTGCGGATTCGGCAGAAAACTGTAGGTCTTCTTCATTTCTGCCAATAGCACATATTTCCTTAAAACTACCTTAAATTTAAGCTTAAGTTTTTAAAGAGGTGAAATTAAGATTTTTTGTAAATGTCTAGAAAATTATAAATTTTTGGGAAATTTTTGCTCATCAAAGTTGTTGATCTACTATGTAAGTAAGTAGTAGCTTATCAAAATAAAAATATAATTCTGATTTAATTTAAACTCGAGTGATGGCTAAGAACTGGTTGTAGTTTATTACTATTGAGATTTTTTAACTTCCAGTTGGAAGTTATTGTAATCGGTCCACGGGTCCAATTTGTCGAATTGAAAATTTTGACATTTCTCGACGTTTCGAGGTCTCTGGATAAACGATTACATTGTTTTTAGAGAGATTTCTGTGTACCATGTGTGTTCGTACGTTCGGAAGCTTTTTTTTCGCCGATGATATCTCGAGAACGAAAAGAGATATCGACTTCGAATGAACTTTATTATATAGATAATAAGCCCATGACCTGCAAAACGGATTTTGAGTAAAATTCATTTAGCAGTTTCCTTTTTACAGTAATTTGAAAAAAAAAATCAATTGACCGAGTTTTAAAGGACACCAATGGGAAGTTATCACTATCAGTGTGTGTCAAACGCAGCCTCTTTTTTATCATTTATTTTACAAGAATAAGCGTTGACAAATTTTTTCTAGAAAACTTATCCGACCGACCCGCACAAACCCTAAAAAAAGGGCAAAGGCAGTGTCATCGCTGATAAAATCAAAAGTGCGGTACCAATAAAATGTTTGTATATGATAATCGGCCCTATCGAGGTATCCGTCGGAGCGGAAAATTCTCCAATTTCATACGAATCGGATGATTTTAGCTTCGAGGTGTTTTTCCGCACGGATGTTCGGAACATTTTTCCGAAATTATGGAACGAACACCGGTGTTTTGCGTTGCATGGTGATGAGATGCGTCTTTGGGTGACATTTTTGACAGATTCATAAGGATTTCTTCCGATATCCTCCGACATCGCGGAGAATTTTCCGCTCCGACGGAATACCTCGATAAGGCCGAATATCAGAATGCAAATAAAAAACATACAAACATTAAAACTACCAATCCATACTAAAACAAAATAATATACTTCAAAGTTAAATTATATTTGTCCTTAAGTTTCAAACTTAAAAGCCATTTGAATTACAAACCCATTTAAAATAGAAGTTAAAACAAAGGCCTACATTGCATCATTCGGTTTTAGCAATTAGATTTAAAAATTGTTACTGTCAATGTGCGTCTAGACAGTGTTGTTTTTTACTTAAGATATTCCTCTCTTTTAAATTACCTTCAATCATGCTCTATTTACCACACCTAGATTGACATCACTTACCTTCTTGTTTAAATCACCTGTGATGACGAAATCCGGGTTGATGACTAAATATGGTTATAAATCGATAGGGGCTATCGAAGGCTGATATCATTATAAACTTATACAAGATGATCGAAGAATGTCAGTTATAAATTGCATTTATTGGCAATTGATTAATTGTTATTCTATAAAAGATCTCATTAAATGTACTCCCACATTTCCTGAAGTTGGATAATAATTACATTCCGTTCTGTTACAATTTTCATTCATTGAATAGACGTACATATACATAATGCAAACTTCTCACAAATTTGCAAAATTTAAAACAGAAAAACCGCGCCCTAAAAAAACATTCACATGATGTCTTATTCTAGAATTGTCCCCATAAACATAAACTTTATCACAACCTACCGATCTTTGCTATTTTTGGTTTTATTGTCCGTGCGTTAAAATCCTAATAGCTCAATTTAAACCAAGTTAAGTGGGTAGGCTTATTAAACAAAATACACATATTCTCATAAGGCACATACAATACAATTACAGAATAAGAAAACACATAAAAAGTTATCTCAAACGAAAATTTGTGCGCTATTTTAAGCCATTACAATTTTATTACGGTGATTACTTTATCACTATGCTTCCAACATTTAAGTGACAACAACAAAAATCACTATGGGAATACAAATTTAAAATATTCTCCTCGAAAACGGGTCAATTTTATTTTTCGGGTTCACCACAATTAATTTCGGCCGACACGGCGCGGTGACGGCGCGGTGACGGTACCGAAATTCAAAGAAACGAAGATTTACAACTTTTTGAAGTGTAACAATTTACTCGTTATACCTACCTTGTTCTGATGGCGCCTTTTTGGGGAATCTTTTATATGGCGCGGTTTTGTGTTCGAATTAAATATTTTCACGTAATTTTCTTGAAGTCTTATTTATTTACATATTTTTTTCTTTATTTTATATATTTAAATACGAAATTGGCTCAAAATGAGAAGTAAAACTTTGTTGATTAACAATAACGAGGTAATAAAAGGAATTAATATACATATAAAAAACTGTTATAAATTTAAATCGTGGAGATCGCAAATAAATATGAGATAGAATAGTGAAGACAAAATGATGCTTTAGGGTAACCAACATTTAATTTTATTAAAGACGATTCGTACGACTTTTATTTTTATCGTGGTAAATGATTTATAGTAAAAAAGTAATACCAATGTAACTCCAGACTCTATAATTTTTGGTATCATTGTTTGTAATATAAAGTACAATAGTAAACTAAGGAATTTTGACTCACGTAAAAACGTGTCGTGCACATTTATGCCTAATGCCCTCTTTCAATAGGTTTTAATATATAGAAGCGTCAACGAGCTTATAATATAACTTTCTTTCCGGTAAATATGGGCAACACCAACACGTATTGCAAAAGTTCTCAAGGCCTACCTCTTGTTCTAAACACTTAACTCAGTTGACTTTTGAGAAAACTAAAACATATCCTGTTAGAATATTTGACTTGGGTTAAGTTCACTGGTCTCAACTAGTTTTTTCGGCAAAATATCACGAGCTACCGCAACAATGTTTACTAGCATCCATCAAGTTTATCCTTTTAGCTTATTGCACCCCAAAATTTTATTCATCATTCAGCTTATTTTTCATAGGAAAGTAATAAACTTTTAAACTAAATTAGTTAGTAACTCCAGCACTCTCTTCTCGTTTGAGTGCAATTTTATTATTTGACGATTCCGTGCTTTAGAAATACACCACCATTTAAGGATGACGGAGAAGCCATCAGAATAAAAATGTCGAGCTGCGCATACAGTTACAGTTCATTCAAACCTTCAACCTGCTTTTAAACCTTCAATTTTGTATAAGCATAAAATTCATCTGACATTATTTCTAAATTCTTTCTCATAGGCAAAAACTTATTTGCCTATTTCATGAACTTTTGTCAACTTATACCTGGATGAACTACAATCCAAGAATTTTTTCAGATTTTTTTTTGTATATGTAAGTCATTTCGAATTTCAAATAGAACAGAAAAACTCAATCGCAAATAAATTTCACATTAAAAAATAAAAACTTTTAACTTAGAGCAACCTGCGAACACATTTTTCCCATATGATTTCCTATCCTTCTTCTTCTCCTTCATCATCGTCATTATCTTCTTTATCTGCCCAGTAACACCGGCAAAGATATAAGAGGTACTTTCAGGATGCAACCATGACCAACTAAAGACATGCCAAATGTGGTAATTCAAAAGCTATTCCGAAAAGACCACATTTCGATGCACTAACAAAGCCACCAACTTGTTGTTGTTGTTATTATTGTAAGCCCAACGAGTTCGCACAGTGTTACATTAACTCTCACGGCACAATCAGCAAAGTTGACCAGACCGACACACACAGGCTCACACGCTCAAACACACATATTCAAAAAGATGCCAGAGGCACTTGATCTATCTATTTATAACGAAATCTCTTCACCTACGAGATACCTCTACCTTCAGCATAAGATACACCGCGAACTGAAGCAGCATCAGCTTCAGGTCTATCTGTTAAGTCTGTTACTCTTTATAAGTGCATCCAAGGCACAAAGCAGCGGTTTTACGTTTTACCTGCGCCATCATAGCCTTAAGTCTGCTGGCTGTTTCGGCAGTGGCTCCGGTTTCATGTTCCCAATAAAGCTATGCCAACTAATAGCCCGTCGACAACGACGTACTATTGGTAGTATTTGTGGTGCCGCTGACGCTGCTGCTGCTGCTGCTGCATAAATAAAAATTGTTGTAAATAAAACAAAGAGCAGTCGTAGTAAATAATAACAAATGATAATCTAAAAGAGATTGAGGCAAATAGCTTTCTACAATTCCAAATTTGGGATGAAAATTGCAACCTCCATAAAACTAAAAAGTATAGTAAAAAAAAATAAAAAACAAATGCAGAAAACAAGAGACAGGAATACAAAATAAATACAAAAACAAATCAGTAATAGGCCCGCGTTAATTCTGCTTCTGCCTAGTCGTAAACTGAACAGTTTGCTAAGACCACCGCAACAATATTGTCATCTCATCATCATTGTCGGCAGCAGGATCAGATGACGATGTTGCTGTCGACGACTATTATGTTGCGCTGTCAATATGATGATGGGAAGGAGGAGACGATGACCATAAAGCAGTTTATTTTAATTGTTCTCCCCGGGACTATATGGGTCGGCAACCGGAGCGGTACGGACTGAACGCCTGAACGCATACTATTTAGCCTAGGAAGGTGCGTGTGGGCTACAATGCGAATGCCTATGGGCAGATTTATCATCTTTTTAAGTGACACTGTGTGGCTATGATTTTTTAATTATTGTAACTTTAAAGGAGCTAGAGGAAATTATATGGAGATTTTCTAGTTAAATCTGGCATATTTAGGCATAATTGGGCATTAGTTGGGCGCCATTTAAGGATAAAGCTGTAATTTTGTTATTGAATTAATAAAATCCTTTGAGCATGATATTCTTTTGTCGGAAAGTTTTGTATCAAGATGATATTCAGCACAAGACGATTGCAAAATACCTAAATTGTCTATGTTACGTAAATAAAACTAAATGTCTTGCTTTGACTTGTATTTCAATTTAATAAATTCAACTAAAAAAAAATAGCATTTCACGGGCTTCTAAATGTCTTATTATAGTTTTTGATTAAATAAGATTGATATTTTTTGCATAAATACAATCAATAAACCAAGGTTGTAAACATTTTCTATTGGGCGCCAATTAAAAATAAGTAAAGCCTTAATTTCCTTAACAAAAATAAATAAATAAAGTTGGTCACTCCGATATTCAAGAAATTAATGTGCTATTATGTTGCTGAAATTATTAAGTCCTTGGTAAATAAGTCCTTGATTTAAAGGGCCGATTTATTCACAACTCATTAATAACTGGATTTTATTTATTTAACATAGTAGAAGTACTGTACATTTATCATGAAGAACACTCCAATAATTTGTTTATTATTTACTTCCAATTAAATTTTTTATTTTAAATTTAAATGTTTAAAAAAATTGTAGGAATTTTTGGTTATTGTAACTAAGCCCTTAATAATGTAAAATTGAATTTTAATAACAAAAACCTGATGGTCAAAAATTATTGCCAGTGAACAAATAGAAACAACTTACCTCCACTGGACTAAAAACTCCTTCTTAAAAAAGTTTTTTTTTTTACATCTAACAATTAGCTAAAAGCGGTTTCAAATTCAATGACCAATTAGTTAATTGAGGTATAGTGTCAATTAAAATGCGATAAAAACAAAAACAATTTTGAACATATAAATTTCCTGTTTTAATAGCGAATTTAAATTTAATGGAAACTAAATAAATTTATGAATTATTATGTGATTGTTTAGATAAATTTAGATAAATTCAATAAACCTTAAATTGGGCGCCAGCTAAGAACAACTTGCTTTTTTTTTTTGCTTATTTTTCTACATTTATGTGGAAGGACTTTTACTATCTGCATTATAGTTTTGAGTTTAACTATGATTTTTTTGTAGCAAAGGGATAACCTGATAAATTATAATTTTATTTTAATGTATGGCTTCGTACTAAACAATTTTCTAGTTTGCGGAAAGTGATAGATCAAGTACTTGAAATCTGAAGTCAATATTTGATATTCTTCTATTGGTGCCTTTTTATACCAAGTTATTATGGGGAATTGTTGGTGACCTTTTCAATGTTAATCAATTTGAAGTTTTTCAAAGCAGGCTCAAGGTCAATAAAAAAGATGCTATATGTTGAGCGACGTTTTGAGCGTGAATACACTCTTCATCAGGCCTTTTTTATTGTCGTTATTTTTGTATATTTTTTCAATAAAAAAGGCCTGATGAAGAGTGTATTCACGCTCGAAACGTCGCTCAACATATAACATCTTTTTTATTGACCTTGAGCCTGCTTTGAAAAACTTCAAATTGATTTATACCAAGTTATCATCGTCTTCGACTTCAATCAAGAATTAACCAAGTTTATCAATCAAATTCGAACTGACTTTGTCGCTGGTATTAAGTTATTAGAAGGCACTACAAAATATTTTATCTTGCAAAATCCTTCTTCAACTTTATAACTTCAAAATAAGTTGTTAGAAATATTACCCACCTTCAAACTTAATAATAAAAAAAAAAAACACTCCTCGGCGGCGGCGACGGTACCAAATATGTACTCGTAAATAACCCCAAATCGACATTCTATTACTATAAATCACAATTCAATTAAAAAGAATTCAATTGGAATGCATTTAATTTCGCAAAACCAACCTTACATTTCATATCTCCATCTCTCGCGCAGATAAGAATCGCACAGCCCGCGAGAAAACCCACAAATCAAAACCGCACAGAGCACCAGCAGCAAAATTGTTTGGCTTGGTTGGTTGTTGATGGTGCCGCCACCGCCACCGCTGCTGCAGGCTTCAGGCTACTATGAAAGTATCTGGCAGGGGCAGATCATTAGTTAATCCCATCTTGGGGTAAGTAGTGCAACCCTGTTTGCATAACAATGAAGTTGAGTGGTTTGTCACATAAAAGGTATTAACATTTAATTTATATTTAATCTTTTTTTTATAATAAAAAAAAAAAGGACAAAGAATTTTCATACGTGTATTTTGTATTTGCTGAATTCAGTAAACACCCAGTTTGTTGTACCCAAGATTGTAGAAGGTGATGTGACCTTGGAAACTTAGGTGGAACGGAAGGCTCTTTGAAAATTCAACCTTTAAGAGGCGCCACAAGCTGAAGTGAATAAAATTTATTAATTTTTTAGAAATGTTTTTTTTTATAAAATTTATTGTGGAATAGAATGATATCATAAAAAATTGTAAAAATGTTGTCCAGTCAAAGAAAATTAAAAATTGAGCAAATGTCAAACAAAAATGGCAGCTTATTCTATACAAAAACCACTTTTGACATTTTTTTTTCGTAAGAACAGTAGATTTTGAAGAAAGCGTGGGCAGTTTTTTTTATTTCCCTTGTACTATTTTCCACACCACCGCAGCGCTGGGGTAATGTTAAGTACTGGTTGCGTTGGTTTGAGACGAACCTTGAATTGCATATGTTTCTTTCATACGTTTAAACAACGATGAGAGTTTTCACTGTAAATTAATTCTGATTGATCATCGTGGACGATATAAAAAAAAAAAGAAAAATTAATATTCTTCCCTCTGCTTCCTCAAAAATGAGGGTGCCGCAATCTTCATTTTGAAGATGACTTGCAACACCGATACACGCCATCAATATTGAGTGTTATTCTTTCGTTTGTAAAAATAATAATAATATCTGTGGTAGTTGCACATTTCATTTATATTTATCACGTCCCGGATAAATTAATGAAATTAATAAGAACCCTCATCATTTTGTTTTTGTTTTTGTTGTTGAAACATTTTTTGTTGCCAAAAATAAAATCTGTGATTGAGTGCAAGTGTGACGTTGAAATGAATGCCCGACTAAGAGGGCTTTTGAAAACTTAATTATTGTGAATAACAATGAAATATATTTATTCATTTTTTTTTCTTCATCTTCTGAGGTATGAAAGATTCTTGGTTTTAAGTGCATGAATTTGACACCTCAATTTGTTTAGCGCAATATCTCACAGATTCACCCAAAAATATCTAAACCACAGAATACGCCAATCATTATTCAAATTGTATACATTTAATTAATTTTTGCTGTCAAAAAATGACACAATCTTGTGTAGAGTGTAAGAAAAAAAAAAAACATTGACATCACGTTTCATAAGTAATATTATTTTAAATAATTTATACGTGTAAAATTGCCAACGTCACAAATTTCTAATAACTATGTGCGCCAGGAATTGTCATAAATACAGAAGCGATGTTAGCCAAATAAATGATCTTGCAGGATTAGTGATATATTTACTACCACGCTAATATATCAGTATTATTTAAAAAATTAAAAGAAGTACATAATTATAGTCATTTGATTACACTATTTGAATTTGTTTAAGATAAGCAATAATTGTATTTGAAGGAGATAAACAAAGTTAGATAAAGTGATTCACATTAGTTAAGTTGTAAAAGCTCTCTTTATAATAAAATACGCGTATATTACTTAATTCAACACTTGAATCATCATTCACAAAGCCTTTTTAGAAATCTCACAGAAAATTAATAAAATATATTTTTTATCAAATAGATTTTATTCAGTCTTAAGATTTGTATTGTTTTATATGTAAACACGATTTTGCAAAAGCGTTGCATTCTCTAGATTTATACATACTTAATCCATTTTCAGAAATGCTTACGAATTTGTTCGAATTTCAATAAATTCATAAAAATATTTTTTTTTTTGCTTATCAAACTTAAAGAAATCGTGCACAATCAAAATGCAGGACTAGGTCGCACAAACTTGCTCTTGTAGTAAAAGTTTCTTCGAATTTTAAAAATTGAGTATAATATAAAACACATAATTAATAATTATATATGTATTTATCCATTTAATAACTTGAAGAATGGAAATTTGAATATGGAAAAAAAGCATGAAACACGGTCTTTAAATTGATAAAACAAGTACTTAAAATGTTTAAATCTCAGAATGAAGAACGCCATCTCAATTCATGAAAAAATGCGAATTTATGCTGAAAAATTTTTTTTTCAAATCGTTGGAACGATTTTCTTAAAAAATAATTTTTTATATATAAAATTTCTTTAAATTTTTTAGAAAAAAAAAAATTGGTAAGCCATTTTTAAAAAAATTTAATAAGAATAATAGCCGTGGCGTGATGGTAAGTGCGGTGGACTGTCATGCCGGAGGTCTAAGGTTCGACCTCCAGCCTCGCCACCTATTTATTTAAAAGAAAAACGGCTACTGCCTCTTGCGAGGAATTGACAAATCCTCCAAGAGTATCTCCTGTCACAGAAAAGTGCCGCTCGTTAGCCGTTCGGATTCGGCCATAAACTGTAGGTCCCCTCCATTCCTGCAGACACGCACACAGGAATGGTTGAGAGTTGTAAGTCACTAGGCCCTAGTTCTTCATGAGCTGTTGTGCCATCAAATTTATTTATTTTTATTTTTACCTATATCGCAAGTAAAAATGATTGCATTAATTTCAATAATTTAATGGCATGCGAACATTGTTGCACCCTATTTTAATTGTTAATGTTTAGACTGAGCTATTGTTTGCTAACCACTTTTCCACTAGATCAAACCCATGTGACCAAATAGAAATTTCATTTGTTTAACTGTACCCCAAAAATTGTTAGAAACTTTTGTAACCCAATAACGGTATTAATTTTATATAAAAAAAATATAATTCCACTCGTTTTCTTCAAAGTCTTATAATCTCCCACTGTCGTTAAATTTTATCATCTAGGTCCATCTTTCGTCTGAATTAAATTTGAAATGCGCATTCTTTCCATAACACAGCAAAAATACATTCCTCTTTAAACACACTAAAACTATTTAGGAACAAATAAAAAAAAAAACCATTAAAGATCATGCAACCACCATCCGAATTGTCCCAGCAATAATTAATCAGTAGCCTTCAGCTTTTCCCCCAATGATTCCCATCCGTTATATCAGTGGTAAAATCATACTTTAAACTATACTTACCAATTAAGGTCTTTTATTTTTTTATTGTTTTAAAAAAGACAAAAGACATTAAAAAAAAAATCTAACAATTATCATTAAGTTATAAACCAAGTTTCAAACAAATAATAATTAAATCATCCACCCAGAGCCAAAAGACATTTATCTCTAACTATAGGTACCTATACCTAACCTTTTCCCCTCATCATCAAATCATTGCACGCTACACCAAAATCTTATTTTAAATAAAATACTTCTTTTTCCTTCGCGTCGTCGGTCGTTTTGTTTTAAATGACAATTGAATGCACTTGGTACACAAAAAATGGAGTCTCTCTTGTTATATGGTCACGATTTAGTTCGTTAAACATAATTAACAAATTACAATTATTGCTAAGCCAGTAGTCACACGTAGGTATACACATTAGTTTAGTTGTTCTTTCTTGTAAAAGTAGAATTTTAACATGGAACACATACAATAAAAAGATTATCTCACAAAGATTATCGCGCGAGAATTCAATTCGCTGACAAACTCGCAAAAATCTCATTAGTGTTTGGCAAAGAGGTGTTTACATTTTCATCATATCAAAGTGTCTACATTTTGTTTTAATTAAGACAGACACATTACTTAAACAAGCTATTAGATAAATATAAATTATTATTATTATACAAACACGATTTTCCAGGTTTTTGAACTATATGTTAACTTTATTCCGAAATAATTGTCATTGGAACAAAAAATTTAATTTTGTGTTTTATTTTTTGTTTTTTAATCGAAAATAAGGCAATTCGTAAGGGGAATTTTTTGGCAAAATCATGAAAAGCAGTTTTCTTACAAACGCTTTTGTTAATACAGGTACAAAGTTTAATCAAAATCATTACAACCGTTTTTGAGAAAATGGCCGCGTTCAACAGCACATTTGACAGTTCTGAACTGTCATTTTTAGAGCTTCTGATTGGCCAGCAGTCATAAAAATTCAGTTGACGTCGATTGACATTTAGTTACGTTTCTTACGTTTTTTTCTGAATTTTCAGATGAAAAATTCTATCTGAAAATTCAGATGACAGCTAAAAGCAACAAAAAAACAGTTCTTGATCCAGTTTTTTTTTTGGTGTGTTGTCTGATCGTCTGGGTATCGCTTTTCGGATTTTGATTTTAAAGTGCAAAAAATAATAAAAACAGAATAAATAATTTCAGACTTTTTTGTGCGTTCATTGTTACGTTTTTCAGAACTGAATTTTTAGATCTGTCAAAAACGTGGTGATGAACGTGGCCAATAAAAAAAGAGAAATTGTGGTACGGCAGCTACTTTTTGTTTTAGATAGGATAGCGAAGATGAAGAAATTTACAGTCTTATTTATAAACCCATTCCAAAGTATGTATAACTTTAGGCAACTTTCCAATTCCAAAACTTTATTTATAAACATTTTCCATCAGTTGTCTAACTTAGACACTGCAATTCCAGGTATGTCACTGGCAATATGAGCTCGTATTTAGACAACTACTGGAATGTGATTATAAATAATGAATTGTCTAACTATTTAGACAGTGGCTAGCTGGGCAACTGTTCAGTGTCCAAGAGTGGTGTTCTAAGGAAATCTAATTAATACGGCTGATAGACTCTAGGCATTCCGTTTAGTCTTAAGGTAAGAACGCACTCGACGGAACTGCACTTCAGACAGCAATCGACGGAACTGCACTTCAGCGGAACTGCACGGCAACAGAACTTCACGAAGCGGCAAAATATTATTTGTATGAAATTGTATAAGCTATATCGCACTAAGCGATAACGGAATGGAACGCCGCGACACTAAACTACAAAGTTACTTATTAGAGCAACTTTGTCGCGTCGGTGCAGTTCAGTTCCGTTGTCTTTATATTGCGATATAGCAAGCGACGCGCCGCAGTGCGTCAAAAATTATTGAATGTTTTGTTTTAGTACAGTGAAATACAAAATGGTGGCTGTTCTTTGCATTTTGGGTAGGAAAAACATTTTTTATGTGTAGGGGAAGGTAGTGTGAGAGGAAAATTTTGTTTTCAGGGTGATTTTGCCTTCATCTTTTTTGTAGTATTGTAGAAATTCAATTGCCACTAACTTCATGATTTTTCGCTTACTGTCACAGTCACACTGCTGCAGTTCAAGTGCGGCATATTAAAAAACTGCCGCGGAGTGCTGTGTAGTGTCGCGCAGTTCCGCTGAAGTGCAGTTCCGTCAAGTGCGGTCTTACCTTTATTATTTATTTTTGACTATAATCTCGATTTTTTTTTTTTAAATGAAACTGAACAAGAAAAAAATCAGTTAATTTTAATAGGAGTCTTCTATTAGGTGATGTTTTTTTTTCTTCAAAAATTGGTAATTTTTATTTCGGTTTTCTAAAAAAAAGTTTAATTGATTTTGATCAATTTAATAATTAAGAACGTTTTGTTGAAATAGTTAGATAGTGAATAATTGGTGTGCTATATTTTTAATAATGAAAAGTTTCAATTTTTGTTTGAAAACTCAATATTTCGAAAACGGTTTGGTAGGTTTTTATTAAACTTGGCACTTAGTGGGTTTTTAGCATTAAGAACAGCTAACTAGGATGTATCTGAAATTAACAGTACCTTCTATAAAATTGGTAAAAAATCTTTAATGAAAATATGATTTTTATTTGTCGGCTTTCTGTTACAAAAATTGTAAAAGAAAACAGTGGAAACGAATGTGTTGGTCTCTACTGTGTCTTAGCCCGATTGAGGCTGAAGCCAAATTCCTTGCAGATTATTTCATTTGTTGTCTACTTACTTTGATATTTTTTATTTCAATATTAAATGTATTCATAATTGAATTTAAACCTAACACCATTTTTTTATTCTTGAGACAAACTCCAGTTTTCACTTAAAATATGACTTCAAAGTATTTTTTTGAAATTTACTTTCAACCATTATAAGTTACCTGTGAATCTCAATATACCTTCTTCCCACACCATAAAAGAAAAGCCAAATTGCATAATTTAATTCAATGTTAGTATAAAATCAAAATATTTAAAGATTCAACTATAATTTATAATGCACACATAGCCACCTGCGTATCTGTAACAAATTCAGATGGGTATCTTGCCAGAACATAGAAAATTCAACCGCCATGCCACCTATTCGAAATGTTTCTATACACAGCTAGCACAGCTTTTAGGCTAGGTTTTGCAATAATGTATTTGTGTTGCTTGCCTCACATGCTGCACAACTTTACAATCAAAATAGGTGGAATAACAAAATGCTAATTCTCCACTATTTACACCATCTGGTTGTGTCTACTGATTGGCTAGTGCACTGGGACTGGCTAAGATGTGCAGAATGAAGAAGGAAACTTGTATATATGTATATCAAACAAAAACAACAACAATAAAAACAAAAACAAAAAAGTTGCTGCAACTAGCCGACCGCTTTGCCGGTGTATCACTCTGATCAAGGTGTTGGCATTTTCGGAATTCTATTTTCCGTATCTCTATCTTTAGCACGAGGAGGTCGATCTCCTGATTTTTTTTCGCATGAATGTCTAGTTTTGTTCTTATAGTACACGCTGAATGCACATTCATTCTTGATTTAATTAATTTATCCCAACGTATAACAAATAAGAGAGATGAAGATTACAACCACTAGAGGAGGAATTGCCCGCTTTCTTATACTTACTCTCCATATTACTATTATACGAACGAATCTAAACCACTTTACGGACATTTTATATATACATATATAAAAAAAAACAATACAACAGAAAATCAGTGCCTTGGCACGCAAGCTACTTATGTATATCTAGCAGCAGTTCCCAATTTTACACAGGTACCTACATATCGTCTTGATTCACATAAAATTTAAATTGCAAATTTTCCTTCAGTTGATTGATGTAATTCTTCGCTTTTCTGCAGAAAGAAACAGATACATTTATTTCAATTAATTTTACTGAATGTTTATCATTCAGTGCAAATCAAGATATTTCCAGAAATACTCCTCAACTCTACATGCATAATTATACCTGCCATCATATGCTATTGCAAAGAATTTGCGCATTGTAAATTGACGAAGTTTAACCGATAAAATTATTTCAATCAAAAATATAGACTACCAACATTTATTATCTAATTTAAATTATAAACGGATCGTCAGTTAATCGGTCAGTAAGTTAAAAGTTTTAAGAGTACAAATTAACAACAAAACCTATCAATAAATCACTCGATTCTGACTCACACACAAGGTTATGTGACCCCAATTTATTGTTAGTTGAAAATTGAAATTGGTCATTATTTTGGCGCTTCAATTTTATGCTCGATAAAATAGCAGCGTCACAATGTTTAAAAAAAAAAGAACATCATTTATTAAGTAGTGAAACAAAATAAATGTAATGCTTCGCTTCCACTTAAATCTCACTTATAGGCAGAAACGTTTTTCATATTCACACATTAACACCAAAGTTACAAACACACACTCTGGCGGAAAAATATTGGAGTATACAATTTTAGTCAATATTACGGTGCTAAAATCATTTAAGTATGATAGTTTAGCATTGTGCTATTTTTTGGTCACTTTATGAAGAAATAAGCATATATCATATATTTTTACTAGCCGCGTTTTATTATCTTCGGATCTGGATCACGATCATTCCTTGAAAATAAAACGATACGGATCATCATGACAGCAGTGTTTTATGTACATCTCTTTTTTACTTACGTTTTGTTATTTTTCAATTATTTCCTGTCTTTTTTCTTCACACTGAAATTAACACTACCTTACCATCAAAGCCATCTACCCGCCAGAGTAAGAATTCATTTTTGAATCTTTGAAATAGGACCAGATAGAGAGCAGGATCCCGAACTGTTTTTGTATTAAGTGTCAAAAAATGATCCTGATCCAGATCCGTAGATAATAAAAAATACTAAATCAATATGTCACTTTTACAAATGTCAAGGGTACCTATGTTTGTTTAGATTTTGGTGCGAAATGTCACTGATTAATTTGGAGTTTCAGATGGAGTTTCGAATTCCTTTTAACAAAAAAATTCGATTTTTTTTTCTAAACAGAATCGATTATTTTCTTTCAATACAAGGAATTTGTCCAGAAAAATCGAATTTTTCTTCTAAACAAATCGAATTTTTTGTTAAATGGTATTCGACATAACAAAATATGTATGTTTTTTACCAATTTTTTTTTTTTTTTGATTTTTTAGAACTGGCACTTCCTAGATTACGAATATGCATTTTTGAAGTCGCTATCACTAGGTCGCTTACTTCAGCAAGTAAAGTTTAAAGGCGTCAACTTTGATGCCTATGAGTATGATACTAGTAGTATTTCTCTTTATAAGACATACATAGATCAAATTCCAGATATATTTTTTGAAACTTAAGGTACAAAATAGACCTTAACGGCCTTTAGTCCACGAGGATTGGCATTTCGCCCTAGCAATAACGATTCGAATCAAGACAGACAGTTGCGCGATGGTTAGTGCGATGGACTGTCATGCCGGAGGTCTGTTCAATCCCCAGCTTCGACACCTAATAATTTTTAAAATAAAACGGCTACTGCCTCTTGCGAGGAATTGGCTAAACCCCCAAGAGTATCTCTTGTCATAGAAAAGTGCTGCTCACGTTAGCCGTTCGGATTCGGCAATAAACTGTAGGTCCCCTCCATTCCTGCAGACACATACATATAGGAATGGCTGAGAGTTGTAAGAACTAGACCCTAGTTGTTCATGAGCTGTTGTGCAATAAAATCATTTTTTTTTATTTATTAACAGATTTGCAGAAGTTTTGAGTAATTCTTCTCTTCTCTTGCTCGAGTGCAGTGGCATTAGGTTCCCAGAAATCAGTTTGACTTAGCTAAAGTTGTTGAACTGATATCGGCAATATCCTTTATAACGGTGTCCTGAGACCCATCAAAGGTTGACTGAGCTTGGAGTGATCTTGACTCGATATGCGGCAACGTTCCACCGGTTTTCGATTTGGATTAAACTTTTGAGGATTACCCTTATAAAGCTAACTAAAATTTTTGTATCGACATATTTTTATTGAAATTAATACCAAAAGAAATTGACAGTAAGTCTTATTCCATTGATTTATGATGCCAAAAGCATGACAAATTTTTGAATTTTTGATCTATGCATGTTTTTCTGAAAATTACACAACAAAATGAGATAAGGTTACTTAATTTATCGACATACATTACATATACATATACTATATAGTCCTGCTCTATACGTTGCCCATTTTATCAACTTGTAATTTCACACGAAGATATCATCTATGCAAGGCAACGAAGACCATCATCATGGCAGTAGTGACACACATACTGATAACGACTATACGACTGCCAGAAATTAGAAATCCATAAATACTATTTATTTAACTTTAAAAGCCATAAGACAATTCACCCAACCATCCAACACTCGCAGTCACATAAATCAATTCCAAAAAAATTAACAGATAACAGCGCCACCATCACCGCCAGCACATAACAATTCATCGTCATCGCGCCATATCGCCGTCGTCGTAGTCTTGGTCGTTCCGGGTTGCAACAGCAGATTTTTTTTAACTTGTTTTTTTATCATTTAAAAGCTTATTTTATACAATGTTCAATAAAATAAGAACAGCAACAACAACAACGACCACCAAGTTTTGAGCACAAAGTGAAAGGGAAAATATTCTCCCAGGACCACCATGTGATCTCCTCCATTGATACCGTGTGTCATGCTGCTCATAGTTGCTGCTCTTAGCCATGCCGACAACACTAGCTCAGCTATAACTGCTGCTGCTGCTGTTGCCACCGACGCCACCGCCATAACAAACAAACAACGTAAACAAACCTCAGCCACAAACCAACCAAACAAGAAGCCAGCCTAACAGGCAGCTCCAACTTACTAGCTCTGCACTCCATTGACTTCTTCTCCACCAAAGACATAAAAAGAAAGCAAAATGGCTTCACTTTGGCAACAGCAGCGGCAGTAGTGGTGCCAGTGCCATGCCAGTTGCCAGTAAATAGGTAAATAAATGTGCACTGTTGAGTGCCATGGTCAGTGAGTAGTCAGCTGCTGCAGCCTGGTTGCAGTAGTTACTGGTTGCACTGTGTAGTGTTGATCTGAGAAAAGTTCTCACGGTACAGCGGTGCTGTTTATATATGTTGGTTTTGGTTTTGTTTCATTTTGTTTTTGAAACTCTTTTCACTAAAAATTGCAGACAAGTCGACCAGTTCGTCTGTTGGTTTGTTTGCCCGTTTGTCTGGGCATAAGGTTTGTATGCGCGTGCATAATGCAAGACGTATGGCAATGCAACGCGCACTTTGGGTGGAGATTTCACTTCCCAAATTTGCACTTATCCGTTTTTCACACCAAACCGAAAACTCGGATTTCGAGAATAGTTTTGTCGTATACGCCATTAGAGTAATTGTGGGAAATCGCAGTTGAAGTTTCACGTTTGAATAAAAAAAGAAACAAACTGATAATTTTTTTTTCTATTTTTAATAGAATATTATGTGAAATATCTTCTTTTGATTAAAGTATTCCAAGTTGTTAAGTCTGTTTTGGTTTCCAAATTATAGAGTTTTTTTTGCCCAAAATCGTTTTTTTCGTATAAGCCACGAAAACGACATCATGACTAAACGTCTATGTATGTACATTGTACATTTTTACGTATACCGATGTATATTAACCTCCCCGATTGCCAATGGCAAATATCAAAGCTCTAACTGCACCTTTATCCTCTATACGTATCCTGCTCTTGCCGCCCCTCTATGACTTTCTCACATTCGGCTACAAAAAAAAATATAAAACGAAATTCCAAACCAGGCTGCCCGCCTGTGTACCCCTTGATAGAGCCAAGCTTGAAATCTGTACGCCACCGCATATAACCACACTTCAGCAAGACGACCGACGGCCGTGCCGCCATCGCTACCGCCACTATCACGCGTCCAGCCCGGACGAGGCCAACGAACGAAAAGTATACTGTGGGAACTTTATGATTGGTGACACATAATTGGCGCTGCAATGCGCATTCCTCGAGAAAGGCCATTATAATTTCAGCTAACCAGATGTAGTGCTCGTGCGCACTCTCCCAGACCCCACAGCACCAAGAGGACGCAAAAAGAGGCATAAAACCTGTAACAGCCTGTTGGCCGCACACCCAGCTTCACTGCCGCAGCACAGAGACTTTGTTTTGAGGACGGTGTTCAAGATAGGCTCTAAAAGTTAGCCTAAGGTAAATGTGACGGCGGCGGCGGCGGCAGCGCAGCAGTGCAGTGGTTGCTTCGGTGATCTTGAATTCAGATAATGTGGGCCAGAGCAGGCACTATAAGTTAAGCATTTTGTGTGCCTGCACCGCCGCCGCCGCCGCGGTGCCAAAAGAAGCCGTGTCGCTTTAGCCGTAGTTGGAGCTACATGTTCCAAAGTTCCCATCAGGCCTCTCTCATAGCATATTGCCGAAGCACTTTCCAGGACGAGTCTTGCATTTGTTTATTTTACATTTTTGGGAAGTACGCACTACCATTCGCCTGGCTTGCTCTAAGGTTCATTTCATAACTGTGAATCATGTTGCAATCACTTAACATTTTAATCGATCGTTTGGCGCATGGGAGTCGGTGGTGGTACTGAAGGTAGATGGTGCTAGTGGTTGATATTGTCCTTGCTTTCTCTCTCGCTCTTGCTGGTTGTAATGGATGTGCTGATGTTGGCCCATAGCGCCTCATCATCGTCATAAGGCAAAAAAAAAACGCCAAAGATCCTGCTATAAAATGAGTGGAATAAATAAATCCCAGGCTAAAGCGATAAGCGATCGAATTATTGAGGTGGGGTTGTGTCTTGTCTGGTGTGTACCTATATAACTTACTCTGGTCGTCGTCGGATATAACAAAATGGACAGACAGACAGACGATTGCGAGCTGGAAAATTAATTTTCGTGTTGGTGGGACTTTTAAAAACGCGAGTTCCCGTGCACCTTGGTCGTCGTCGTGCTGCCGTTGCCGCTCGCCGTCGTTCTACGTTCATCGTCGTTAAGCCATGATTAATTCGATTTGCAATTGGCTTGGATATGAGGTGAGCGCATTCGGGTGAAAATTTAGTTATGATTAAAATGTTTTCATGATCATCGCATATGGGATAAACCAGGTGAATGCTTTATAGCTAAACAATTTTTTAATTTTTATTTATTTTTGAAATATTTTATATTTCATTATATGAAGTTATTGAAGCACGAGCTTACACTGTGGGTTGAATACTTTTGTTTGTTTGGAAATTAGTTATGCTTAGAGTTTTAATTTTAAAAATTATGTGGTAATATTTTTATATAATTAAGGAGGCCCAGTTTTTCAGTGCTATAGATTAAAGCTAAATCCAATTGAACTTACCACATTTGGCGAGTTATCTATGGACTAACTAAACAGATGCTTTTGATGTTTTACCTTATATTGAGTATCAAAGAATCGCCTGTACTTTAAAAGCAAAAAAAAAAAAACACGGTAGTTTAAACCAAACCAATTATCGGGCTTAGGCATAACCCCCAACAAGTCTACACGAAGCAGACACAAACAAATAAGTAGTCTTAATTTGATGTATCTAATTCAATCACTTAATGCACGAAAACGCAAATGAAATATAAACCGGGCGTGAGAAACAAAAAAAAAAAAAAAACCCATAAAGCACTCTAAGTTGAAGTTAACCACGAAGGCCGAATGCTTTATCTTGCACTTTAATGGATCTACCACTACCGATGAAGTCTTACTCCAAAGTGAAAAAAAAAATTGATTTAACTTTCAATTAAATTTAATAAGTTGGTGTAAAGTATTTTACCCACTAAAAAAAAATGCAAAACTAAAAAAATATCTCATTTGCTTTTGATAACGTGCAAAATCGAAGGTCGTCTAGTCATTTTTAATTCTTTTTTTGTTTTATTTTTGTTGTTAAATATATTTGAATAAATCAAGTTAAAAATACTTCACCACATTGGTGGTCTGTTTGTTTTTTTTTTTTTTTTTTTTAAACATAAATTTCTTTTTATTTAATTTTATTTTATTTAATTTAATTTTTGTATAAGAACAATTTCGTTGAGAAAGATATTATCGTCCACTTTTTGCGATCGATCAGTCATCATCCTCAACCCTAGCCAAAGATACAATGTGATTCGCATGATTCATGCGAATTCTAGAATTAGAATTTACTTTTAGTTAAGTTTTTTTTTTTTGTTTTGGTATTTTTATTTCTTTTTCTATTGATACACTTTGGGAGTTCAAAAACTATCAAACTGTATCGTGTGATTAGCAAATTGATAACCTTGAGGATAGCCAAGGGAAAAGCTTGAATTTTAGGGGCAGAAACTGTAATTCAAATGAGGTGAGATCAAACAGATGAAATAGAAAAAAAAAACGCATTTCATCAGCTGATTTGGATGAATCGTCCCAATAGAATTTCTATGTTGGCCGAGATATTGAATTGGTGTTGGTGGGCTACGTCGCACAAAAGTTACGATTAGTTTTCCTCGTGCTCAGATTTTTTTCTTCGGAGACTTAAAATTAGAATATCAATAAAAACAGTAGCGGCTATTATATTTGAGTGGGTGGCTAAGAGGTCTACTACTACCGCCCGTACCTCTGCGGGCTATAGCCATCCTCATGTATAAACTTATACATATTTTCCTCATGAATATATTTGAATAAAACGTTTTCAAAATAAATATAATATTTATATAGAAATTTATGTAGATTTTTTGTTTTTAAATTTGATTTTTAAAAAAGGCTTGGCATTCGAGGCAAGGAAATAATTTCGTTGAAAATTTCCAAATTCTATTCCGAAATACCTCATTTCCATACAACTTCGAAACTGTCTCATTTTAACCAAATTTGCATCAAATTATAAAATTTGTTAGAAATCACGTGCAAGCCTTACGAACACACCCAATTATGGAATCCATTATTAAAGCTTTTGGCGGGAAATGTCAAAATTTCATGTATAATAAACAGCAAGAAAACAGAAAAAGAAAACAACGAAGCGATTAACGGTCAATTCAAATTTAAAATTAAATAAGATGTCAAACTTAAAAATTAAATATTAGATGCGAATTTAAATCCAAATCAAAATAAAACATCAATAAAAATCTCGCGTCGAAAAGGAAATAAAATTGTATTTATATTTGGTTTGTATAAGACCGTTAAATTATCTTTACTTCGAAACAAAATTATCTTTTCTTGTCACTAAAATAATTGCATTTAAGTTTCTTGTATTTATTACGCTTGAGAAAAAAGCTTTTTTTTTTTTGTATTTTACTTTCCTTTTATCAATAAACTAGGCTTAGTCAGTTAATTTTTAGAATACTAATTTTGAATAGAAATTTGTATCGTACCTTCGACTAAAACGCGTGTAAACTCATACATAAGTTTGCTTAAAACGTCCCAAGCATAACAGGAAATCGAGTTGAGCCTATATACATTTTCAAAATGTTGCAATTCTCACGGAGACTATTTACAAATAAAAATGTGGCTGAATTTTTCTAAATTTATTTCAATTATTTACTATCAAACCCATATGTCCCACGGGGACGGACACTACGTTTGTCGCGTATAGTTTCAATTCATTCGACTGGCACACCTTATTCTTCACGCGCCTTTTCTTGTTCTTTTTTTTTGTTTGACATTATACAAACGTAAGAGTTATAACTCATTCATATGAATTGGTTAGTAAGGAGCTTCGCATAAAATATAAGCTGTTAATTCTTGAGTTGTGCTTCTCTGTTCCAAGAAGAATCCTAGAAAACCTAATCAAACAAAAAAAAAAAAAAAAACTTCTCCGTCAAGACCTTTCTCAATGATTCAGTATAAATCGATTTGCATCTACGATGAAAGACCTCAATTATAATGCGCGTGTGGCCTCGATACCACTCATCATCATTAATCATTAAACTAAATTCATTTTCTTAATAAAACTACTTTATTTTATGAGAAAGATTATTATTAAAATTAAATCTCTTCACACTTCTGACATTTCGAATGGATTATTAAAATCCACCTGAACTGTGTGCTATTCATATGCGTACAATTATTATCAAAGTTGTCCTCCAAACAACTCATCTCCTGCGTTTTAATGCGCATGAAGCGTTTATAATTAAAAAAAAAAAAATATCATTTGCCAAAGGTATTGACATCTATTTTTACCATCACTCCTCCAAAGAATATATAGGTCATTCTCACTGACGATGATTATTATGTTTCTGTTGTTGCGCCCAACGGTTTTGGCCTCCATCATCGTAATATAGTTCCCCTGCGATGACATTTTGTTTCACGATTTCAGGACCCGATGGGCGCGAAGGTGACATAAAGATAATTCTTCAAAGGTTGTATTTTTCCACAAAGATTTATCAAAAAAAAAATAAAATAAAAATATCACAGAAAATATAAAATATTATTATTTCTATCTTCTATTTTAATATTTTTTTTTCATTTCGCATAAAAATTTATGATTACGAGCGGAATATATTATTTCAATATTATTGTGTACATTGTTTTTTGTGTATTAGTTAGTTGTTTTATAGTTAATTATATATGAATAATGTTGATGATCTATGGCAATTGAAATTTATTCCACATCATAAAAAATTGACGCTTAATTCAATAATTTATGATTTTTTGAACAAACAAAATTAAAATATACAATGCAAGATATAAAAGATAATTTTCAATATCAAAAAAGAAACATGTCGTCTTTTTCAACTGTGTATTAATTTTAATTTTTTTTTTATGTGGATACCATATGTTTTTTTTTTTTTTAATAAAAGTTTACTGTGCTATCTTTGATTTGTATTTTGAAGACTCAAAAAAGTTAATGTAATTTGATTTTTTAGTTTTCTTATGTAGTAGACGGCAGACGGTTATCGGTGATTAATTGCTCTCAATAAATAAAATAAATAAATTTGGTGGCACAAACGGCTCATGAAGAACCAGGACCTAGCGATTAACGCAACTCTCAACCATTCCTGTGTGCGTGTCTGCAGGAATGGAGGGGACCTACAGTTTATTGCCGAATCCGAACGTCCGTAATACACTGAACAGAAATTTTCTTAAAACTCACCATTTTTAAAGCCTTAAAATTTAAGAAAGAAACAAAATTTGCGATATCTTAATGCGTTTAAAAAGTGGGGTGACAGTCAAACGCACTAATTTTTACACCACGGGATACTACTGACATTGATATTGAAGTATTAAATGTGATGAAAGTTTTTATGTACGTTTGAAACTTGACACAAAAGAGACAAATTTTTGTTTATACCAAATCGCGATGAATTCTTGTTTAACTTTAGTATGGATAGAAGATGTAATAATTTTCATATTGACGAGGTATTTATTGAAAACTCATAATACAAAATGTAGCTTATGTTATTTATTATCAAAATGAATGCATAGAATAGATCATATAATCTCATAAACAAAAAAAAAAAACTCCTATTTATTGAATGCCTTTCCACTACACCGATGGTACACTGTGGCGTATGTGTAACCTTTTTTTCGACTTATTGTAACTTTTCCCTTGTTCATTGCACAATAAAAATTTTAACTCACAATAATCGAAATTATCAATTCCCCCTTCTTAAGACAGTTGAACGCACTCATACGACCACAAGTCTACTCAGATCTGCTAAGTAATTTCATGCATGAAAGGCTACTTATTGAAGCATTGCAATAAATTGTCGTGGATGTTAAACATAACATAAAATGAAACAAAAATATTTTCTATACAAATAGAATTCTGATTCATCATCGTGGCTAAATTTATGAAATAAAAGAACTTAAAATAAAATACTAATGTTTCCAATAAAAGTCACATTAATTTTAAAACCAAGTTGAGTTTTTTTTTTTGCATTCGCTAAAAAAAAAATCACTCAAAACGACAGAAGGACGACTAAAAAAATAAAAAAAAATAAAATACTCATAGCAATTAAAACATATGAAAGAAATATATAACAAAACCACCAATTCTACTACCGCTCGCTACCACAAATGAAGGAGAACAAAAGTGACTCATAAAATTTCTAAATAAATAAAAATGTTTTCAAAAAAAAAAAAAGAAATAACTAAAATAAAATGAACAAATCTAAAAGAACTCGTGAAACTTAATTTAGCACACTCTGCTCCTCAAAGTCAGACCGGCGACGAATAGACTATCTTAAATAAATTGATATGTAAATTTAAGAAAAAAAAAATAAAAAAAAAGAACTTAGAACGAATAATTTTAGTACATTATCACGCGACAAGAGATAGTATATGTAACATAGTTTTGTCTGCTTTTCTCATTTCGATGGCGGAGGAGTAACAATTTTTCAAAATAAACAAAACCTTTCAGTTCCATAGCAATAACACATCTGTACCTCTAGGAATTTTTATATTAAAATGCAAAAACGTTAATGTTAATTTTGTTTAATTTTGATATTTTTAAATAAATAATACAAATGTTTCAACAATTTTTAAACAGGATTCCTATTCGATTTGCTTGCCAGGCATGAGTGAGAAATAGCTCAATGATTTGTTATCTATAAATGATTCAATTTATGTATTTTTTTACGTAGTATACTTTTAAAATTAACGTTGGTAATTTTTAAATTATGTTTGATATTGAATTTTTTAATCATTGCATTTTTTCTACGAAGTTTTTCCAACTTTTAACATTAAAACTGATTTACACAGAATTAAATTCAGTTACAAATAGGTTTAGACCAATCAGCGGATAAGCACAAATTTGTTATAATTTCGCGTAGTAATTTTGTGGATTTATTTTCGCCATTTGAGATTTATACCATTCATACGGATGCGTACGTCAAAAGGGACTATTTTAGGCGTTTTTCTTTTTTAGTTCAGAGTTGGTTCAGAGCAGAGCACAGAGTTGACACTGAGCGAACGGAGTAAACTCTGAGCAGAGTATGTTCAGAGCACTCCGATTTATTTATGAAACACACTCGAGCACTCAATTGTCATATCTGTCAAATGACATGGAAACTGTATGAAATTGACCGCGCTCATTATTTTACTCGGTCTGCTCGGTTATTTTATTCTGAGCTCATGGAGCACGCTCTGAACGTACTCTGAACGAAAAAAGAAACACAAATTCCAAGCTCTGAGTGCTCTGAACTCAAAAAGAAACACAAACTTTTTGTTTGACAGTTCGGGCTCAGCTCTGAACAGCTGTGAACTTAAAAAAAAAACGCTGTATTAGACGAAAACCCGAGACATCCCTTGGTCGAACGTACAGATATGATAGGCATACATATCGAATTTTATATGTGTGTATAAATGGTATAAAAAAAAGTAAACTGCTTTGAACACAACTGTCAAAAACAGATATCTAGTTTTGTCACAGAGAATAATTTTTTATATCAAACTAGGCGCCATCTAATGAATAAAACCACAAACAAATCAGATGTGGTTTCAATAATTTTTTCGCTGAACGGCTCGCTCCCATTTTAATTATTATACAGAAACTTCTTATAATTACTTAAAATAATGAAACTAAATTAAATTCGCTGAATGGCTCGCTCCCATTTTAATTGATATACACAAACTACTTATAATTACACATTCAATTTTCTTTTTCTGATTTTTAAAAATGAGCAGTCAAATAAAGGTCCATCTTGAAAAACACCCGACCTCATCTAGCCAAATGACTAGAATCTTCTAAAAATACACCAAGAAATCTTAGACAGAATGGAAACAAGCGTTTTCGACTATTTGGCCACGCAAGCCTTTTATTATAAAAATAAAAGGTTTTCTTGACATCCCTGCTTCTTTTTTATTTTTTTGTTGTTGTTGTTTGTTTTGTTATTTTTTATTTCTTTCTCGACCCAATAATGACGCAGAAGAAAAACAGAAATTAAATTGAAAACATTTTTTTTTTCAATAAATAATTCAACCAGACCAATAAACTTATTTTATATTTCTTGAAAAAAATATATTTAGCTCATCAGTAATTCTTAAGCTAAAAAAAACAATTTTTCGAAGAAATGGTTATAAAAATAATTATAAATTAAAAAAGAAAAATGTCAGAAGGTGAATGATAAAACAGAAATTACTTAATGCTTAATAAATAATAAATTTCAATATAATATTCACTTTCACCTGTGAGTTTTTCGTTAGTTTCATATACATACATACAAATTTTACTTATGTATGTATGTATATTTGCGTTAATATAAAATATTAGTGTCCAAATGTTTTTCTTTTAAGTTTAATCAAACAACAATTCAGCTCTAACTCAATTAATAGAACTTATGGATTAATTTAAGTGACACTTTTGGACATCTATTAGAATTTATTATATTTAATGGAATTCGAACTATGATTATGTAGGCGGTGTGACGAAGAATTGTCAAATAAATTATGTACGATATTTAATTTTTGTTATCGTTGTATTAAATAAGATATTTCTATTTGTAAACATGGCGGCCGCTAAGGGCATTTTCTTAGCTTTTTTTTTTTGTTGGTTTGTTGGCAAACGTTCAAATACATTATTCACATTATAAATGTGAAGAGCATGGTACAAATTAATCATAATCAATTTCAAAAATTGTTCCTTGTGTCAAAAACTATTTATAAATGATTGCATATGAGTGCAGTTTTGTCGCGAACACAAGAAGTTGCCCTTTTGTTTTTAAACATAATTTATGTTCATTATGTTTATGAGCTTCTAGAAAATTTAGTTAATTTTCTGAAAAATAATTTGAATTTTTGTTTGTATTGAATTTCTTTTTAGATAACTTACATTATTTGTAACGTTGCATTTTTACACTTAAAAGTATTCAATATTAAAATACTTTTAATAAAGTAAATATAAAATATTAGTTGAAGAAAATAAGTTAATTAATTTCACCATTACTGTGAAATACAATACAATACAATAATGATGATTCCAATTTGACTGCAGCAGGTTACGAAGTCAAACTTGTTACTTAACAGGCTTTGTTTATGCTATGTTTCCACTTAAATTTAATTTTAATTAAATCTGTGTTTGCACCAAACAAAAATATTAACTTTTACAGTTACTTTCAAAATGCAAATGGTGTTTCATTTCCTCTTATGAAGTGGAAGTGAAATAGAAAGCTTCAAAGAAAAGCGACAAAACATAACAAATAAAATGAATGCGTTCAGTGAAATATGGATTTAGGTTCGTTTGTTTAGTATAACATCCAATATAAACTATATCCATACAAATTAAAGTTCTTATTCACATTATGTAATCGTAAAACTGCTCACTAGCGAACTTTTAACATAAGCTTTAAAATAAGAAAACAAATGCATAAACATTTTCCATCTTCCACGAACTATGTGTGACAGAATTTTTTCGTTTGATTATCCATCTCATTGGGAAAATATAAATGACGTTTAATAAGCGTTCCACGAGCAATTAATTTTTGATTAGAGAATCGAACTGTGGAACGCGCCCATTAAAAGTTATTTCTCAATTTCCAGTGGCATATACATATGATTAAACGTCAGTCAAACGAATTTAGTGGATGATGGAAAATGATTGTAGATTTTTTTTTATTTTGCAGACTATTTTAAAAGCTAACGTTACTTAGTATTAAAAACGATTAATGCCAAATAATTGTAACTAGGCTCAGTGTGGACTTCATGGTTAACTATTTTATTTTCATTTCCAAAAGCGGATGGGTAAGTTAAAAGACCTCTTATAACGAAGAGAGATACTTACTCTTAGGGCTAGTTGTACAAAAATTTGATCCGTGGTTCAGGAATTTTAACTCACCAATTTCGGCGGATTAACTGTGGTTCAACGATGGTTCAGGCATGTAATTGGCTTTTAGCGCATATTTGAACCTTGAACCATCAGTTAATTCGCCGAAATCGGTGAGTTAAAATTGCTGTTCCACGAATTAAATTTTGAACCACGTTTGTGCAACTGGCCCTTAAAGTATTTGTTAATTTATTTTTATTGCAAAAGTCATGTGGAATCCAGACTTCCAACGCACTAACCATTACGCCAAAGTGATATACCACACAATAAGAAAATGTATTTACTGTCCATATTGTTTATAGAGATTATATTACAGTAGATGACGGATATAAGAAAGTCTCATATAAGAAAAACACGCTTATAAGACAGACATTCCAAAACACCATGCACATTCCCATAAAGATACGTGTTAAATAAACCTCATACAAGGAAAACGTTTATAAGAAAAACACTGATATAAGAAACTTATTCTGATACAAAATCTCATTCACTACATAGAAAATGAAAATTTTATAAAAACTTTCACGTGTAAGTTTTTAAATGATGCGCCGTGTAGCTTTCACAAAATTTCTGAACCCACCCTTATTGAATTGCCAAAGAAGTAACAGATTGAAGATCGGCGAGAAAGAAGAAAGCCCATACATTTGACATTTCTTATGGGCATTTTTATTTATATAAGAAATTTTATTTCTTATATACATTTTATTTATATAAGAAATTTTGTTTCTTATATACAATTTTGTATATAAGAAAACACGGATATAAGAAAGGAATTCCTTGGATTTTTCGAGTTTCTTATATCCGTCATCTACTGTATTGGCTTTGGACTCGAGTCACAACATTTACTCAAAGTAATTTATTTGAAATTTCATATTATAAGCGCCAAATAATTCTCTTGGTATTTTCTACCAAAATTATGTTAAAATAAAAAATGTATATATCTACATATGTATTATGTAGGTATGTGTATATAGATTCTTCTTCTACACATTACGAAAATGTCTAAAAATACGTCCATGTGCCAAGTCATTTAGTGCCGTGTCTGTGAATTAAGTATCCCGCTCATGACAACCACTTAAAGAATTATAATACCGTAATAGCATTTCATTCACATTCTAGATTCTACCCATAGAAACAACAGCCAACGTCACCTTGGTGCAAATCCAAAGAAAATATGTCGCCGCATCGTCATCTCATTCCGGCTGCCATGATGCCATCTTTGTCGTCAACAGCGGCAGCAGCAAATGGAAGGAGGCGCGCGATGGTGGCAATGGCACCCGGAAGGAGTCTCATTTTGCATAATAATCCGTCAGTTTGGCTGCTCTGCAATTGCTCTAAGCCATGAATATATAACAACATCGCGCAAATATATTATGAGTCACTTGCGCCATGTCAGAATATATAATTGGAATCGAACTTATGAGTTTATTGACTCTTTGTAGCGATATTTGTATGTATACATTCCTTCATACATGCATTATTTTTTTTTTAATTTATATTTAGAAAAAAAGTCCTTGGAGCGTATCTGTAATCATTTATTAAATGAAACACATAATACTCGAATGTGCGAAGGAAAGGATGTTTGGCATCATTCCAAATTTCTTCACTTCAGGTGCACTTTCAGTCTACGTCTCCACCGTCTCATTTTTTTTTTTTTTTTTCAGTTTTTAATATTGTTTTGCTTTTACTTCAAAATTGGTTTTGTGTTTCAAATCTTTCTTCGATTTTTTTTCAATTTTTTGGAACGTACTCGAATCTTCAATTTGTTTATTGCAAAAAAAAAATAAAAAAAAAACTGGACTTTCCATCTTTAGTTAATCAGATTCCTAATGGGCATTTAATAATTCATACTCGTATACGGTATAAAGATACATTTTGTTTGCTATTATACAAAGCTTAAGTCTTAGGATTTATAAAAAGAGTGTTTTCGGGTAGCAGCTGAGTATACACATGACAATGGTCATCTTTAAAAATTCAAAAAAAAATATAATTTAAAAAGATAGAAGAATTTTAAAGGGTGGTCATTTTAGCTCATAGTGCTTTTTTAGAATTTGCATCTTTAAATTTTTGAAATAAGAAAATTGAGATAAAACTTTAAACAAAAAAATTAATCTCATTTTTTTTTTTCAAAAATTAAAAAAATATATATCTAGGGGTGGTAAAAAAAAAGTTAGAGTGGTCAGTAATGTCCAACTAGAAATCTATCATATCGATCAATCAAATTTGAAAAAATCGATTTTTTGGGGACAACGTTCTTTTGGCCCCCCATTTTTAAAAATCGATTTTTTCGATTACTGTAGGTGGTCAACAATTTTTAATGGATGGTCAAAAGTGGTCATTTAAATGGTCGTCTTTTACAAAAAAAAATAAAATAATTAGAAACTTTTTGGGGCCAAGTTACGACAACTCAAAAATACAGCTGTTATTCCCGAAAAATGAGTTTAGAATTTTAATTAAAATAGCGGTACCTAGAATTGTAGAAGGATTTTACATTGAAATATTCAAAAGAAAAAAACTAAATTATGCTACACTATGTCTGAACTGTATTTATTTTCGATATTTACGATTTTTTTAGTTAAAAAATTTAAACAAAAAAACAATTCATTGTTTATATTTTAATTTTTTTACAGCACAGCTCGCATCGATAAAGTCAATAACAGCCAGCAATAACACTGTGGAAAATGGTAAAGAATTGCGAATTGTGTGCAAAGTGCAAGGACAGCCCCCGCCAAAGGTCACATGGTTTAAGGATCAAAAATCGATAAATCGAAATCGGAGACTGTATCAATTCATTCATTTTAAGTAAGTTTAAATTTAAAATTAGTAAAACCATAATTAAAATTTAAAATGTGCAACTGTTTCAAAAGTCAGAAAGCATATAGGAATTTATGATTTATAGGAATATTATACAGAACATGTTGATTAATTATTTTGATAAGAACTAGCAACCATAAAAATTTTAAATTTTCAATGTAAACAACTATAACGTGTGCTATAGGCGTATCGCATATATCTGGAGGCAAGAAAAGTTTTCTAAGGTCCGTCACCTTTTCAACCCTAACTGACCACTGAATTCTCTTCCCCCTCAAAACGGTGGGTGCTTTTTTGAAAGAGATTTAATTTTTCTGAACTGGTAAAATAACCTTTCACAAAGCAAAAGTCACAATTTTTGAATTGGAACTATATGAACTACCATCATTCAATTAGCCGATTTCATCCATGGTTAACATAAACCACTTAAGACTTTATTTAATGAAATTAGTTTAGTTTTTATACTTTACCACTTTTTTGTTGCTTCTTCTAGCGAGGGAGTAAAACTGTTAGCTTTAATTAATTTATTACTATCGACTGTTGTATAAAAAAAAACGCTTTGGAATTCAATGCAAACTTACATATATGTCAACAAATTCACACGACAGACTTTATCAGTAGATAATCGTAATCGGTGTCCGTATATAAATTGTTAGTTCAATCAATTGAAAGTTTAAATTGCACTTAAACAAAAATTGAAAAATCATGTTCCTTGGGATCTTAATGTATCCACAAATTTTTACACTTTTCAAATAAAACCACAACCGGAATTAATGCATCGTTTTGAGATGCTCAAGACAAACAATCTCTGACAAATCTTCCCAGACCAAGGCTAATTTAAAAAACAAATATTTTTCTTTTAAGTACCTATTTAAAAATACCTGCATAATTTAAAATTAAGCGAAAGTTTTGAATAAAATTTCCCAATTAAACCGATTAACTGTGAACAATTATCTAGACTTCGAAAAAAAAATATCTTATCAAATCAATCGAATATCTAAATGAGGCATAGAAAGATACGCCTTTTATAAGCTTAAATTATACTGACTTAAGTTGATACAACTGACAAAACAAAAAAAAATATAAAACGCGTAACCATTATGCTTTAACAAATTAAAAGAATATTAATAAAAACAAAAATAGTGATGTCCAACCATTTAAGTCTTAAAACCTGTGAAAATCCATCAGTCATTTAATTCGGCTTTAATTAATTTGTTGAAGTCATCGCGGTTTAATTCATTTAAATGTTAATTATTCCTTATAAAATAAAAAAAAATATTTATATAAATCACAAAAGCATTGGTGCTTGCTCATTAACTCATACATGTTTTGTTGGTGATTTTGATTTCATAAATATTCATCAAATAAGGTTGTTAAGTTTTAATTTTTTTTTGGTTTGTATATTTATGAGTGCATTTATGTACTTTATATTTATACATATGTATGTAGTATTACTATGTTTCTTGAACATTTTTCTTTGCATTTCTTTTTGTAAGTGTCTTCTCGTTTAGTGTATTAAAATTTAATTTGTTTTTTTTTTTAATTTTTCAGGAGGAGATCGGAACTGATTATTAGATCTTTTAATAGTTCGGACGCTGGGACATACGAATGCCGAGCAAAGAACAAGGTTAATCAAAATCTGGAGAAGAGAAGTTTAGTGATAAAGGCTTATCCGAGTAAGTGAATTCAATTGTACTAAAATCAAGTACCAGTAGTTTTATAATTTCAATAATTTTTTTTAATTAAACCTTTATTAATTAATTTCCATATTATAAAATTAAGGAACATTTTTAAACAAATTTAAATTTGCAAAGAAAAACGTTTACGCAAAAATTATAACATAACCTCAAAATATTTCAGAGCTTAGTTAGAAATAGTTTTGTTCAGTGAGAAATAAGTTGGGTCAGAACAGAACCCAGCACAGATTTATGAACAAGTTATAACAGAAAATTCCTACACTAACGGCGGCGTGGGATCTTAACACCCCCATATATGGAATTTTCGCAAAAAAATTATTCCATCTAAAAGGTTAGTAATTGATGCCAAAAATCGCTGATGACCTTGAAAAACTTTGACCATGTATAAAAAATGTTCTAATCTGACCAATTTCTGAAAATCGCTGATCTTCTATTACCAATTGGTGACCTTTTAAATGACCAACTTTTTTTTCGAAAATTCCAAATATCGTGCTAAGATCCCACAGCCTATACTAGCTGTCAGTAAAAAATAAAAATAATTTTCCCGAGCATGAATGTTGTACTCTATTACATTTTATTTTTCAAGAAAAGGTTATATTTTGTGTTCAGCATAAATGGCCAATGTTGCTATTCGTAACAAATGTTATGTAACGTGTGTACTGGTTTCAAATTCATTAAAACTGACTTTATTATAATCGAATCGGAATTGCACTTCTAGAAGATTTTTAACAGAGATTCAGAAAAATTCAATCGAAAAGACAAAGTATTTTCATTCTGTTCCAATCTTTTCTGGCTTTAAAGTTAATGCAGAAATTCTGTTCTAAATTATTCCAAAATAGACTCAGAACAGACAATTTTTTACTGAACAACACAAAATATAGTAAAGCATTTCTTTTGCCCTAATCGAGAAAAATATGATTGATATAGGTACAAAACTTAAGCTATTAATTCAAATGACAAATAAAAAATAATTTCTCGTCGAACTAAATTTCCCTTGTCAATTTCTGGTCATCATTAAATTTGAAAATAGTATCCCGACACTATTTTTTCGTGCACATTAGTAAATTGCCTTTTTCTGGAGTTTTCCGCCACGTTGAGTAAGTAGCTAAGTAATTCACTAGAGCCCCAACCAACAAGCTTCTTCGATCCAATTCGATTCCTAGCCAGTTTGGCTGAGGTCGTCAATGTGTTACCAAAAATTAATTCTATGATAATAAGCCAGTTCATGTTTCTGACATCGAACAGTTTTATATATTTAAATTTAAGTTACAGGTGAAACATGAACTTGGTTTCTGCATAAAATGGCATCTTTTTCTTTATCAATTGATCAAATATACCGCAAAAATAATTGACCGAGCGATTACATTGCTTTTTGAAATCCGAAGTAAGAAATTTTGCTGAGAAATTGCTGAATTGCTTCAACCATTTTGTTTTTCTATTAAAATAGATTCTGCTATAAATGTATTTTAATTTAAGAGAAAAATCAAACTATAACTCGTTTTCTACTTATCGCATTATTTACAAAGAAGACAAATTGAGTTTCATTCATAAAACAGCTTTAAAATAATAATGATTTACTTAGGTGTGATTTAATAGATTTGTGCAATCTAATGAAATGATAAAAATCACTTATGTTTTTTTTTTTATTGCTGTTTATATGTACATGTAGATAAAGATATATTTCAATTCCACGTGAGGCTTATCACGAGTTGTCAGTCATCATACTAAACTAATTGATAAATTATTTTTCCCGTTCACCTCATTTAAAATATAAAACACGATAAATGAGTCAGAATTTATCGATGATGCACATCGAACAAAATGTCACATAATGGAATTTGAAAATGAAGTGAAAAATATTCACACACAAAATTTACGATATTTAATTTGCATATTGATATAAAATTTATTCAAATTGATTCAACAAAAAAAAAACCTATAAAAATACCAATTCTATTAATCTTCGTGTGGGAGTTAAAAAATGTATTTATTTTGATTTTTTTTTTCTAATTAATACAAGGTATTGCATGTAAATAATGCAATAATGCTAATTTTGTATTTGTATTCAATTTAAAATAAAAAATAACATTGAAAAGGGATTGCTTTAATTATCAATTTGTTTAATTAAAAGATTTTTTTTTAAGTTGAGTAATCTCATTTTGAGGTTGTTTTTACATACCATTAATCGTGTTTTATTGAAAATTGTAGCTAGCGATATGGTTTTTAATAGTTTTAAGCAAGATTTCAATTTTTCAAATTCGAAAACGATAAACCAGATACGTGATAAACAAATTCACCAAATTTTTCTTGTAAGTCCTAATTCTAGGTGCCGATATTTTAATACATTTTATTTTATATCATAAGTTAAATATAAACTTAATTTAATTTTTAAATAAGAGAAATTATAAAAAAATTTACTTGTTTACAGTGCCACGGTATAATACACAAACGCAACTATCCGGTATAAAGTGTCCAGAAGATGCATCTGAGTTTTGTTTCAACGGAGGTACCTGCCTGTTTTTCAAGGAAATTGGTTCCTACTCTTGCGTGTAAGTTAATTTTTTTTTTCAATAAAAATAGTAATATAAATTAACGCTTTTTACCCGTTACCCTTAGTTTCTTAAAAATGCAGATAAAATTAAATTAAAAAAAAAAACAACGTTTTGTTCATAATTTAAATACTTTTTTTTTATTTTTGACAAATGGTGTTGCATTAAAACAAATCACAATTTAACACTCAATTTTTCAAAGTTAAGAAAAACAATTAAATAAAACATACCCAGATTTTTAGACGAAAATTATAAAGGTACCAAAAAAAAATCTTAAAGACATGGGGTGCAATCATTCTTCTCAATCCCTTCATATGCCTTCCCCTTACCTGATGTATGTATGTTTTTTTTTTTTGTGTTTTTATTTACTCTTCTGTTTAATACTTCTATTTCTTTTTTGGTTTAAATTAATTAGTTTGCTGAAAGACATATAGCACGTGTATCTTTATCCCTCCCCCCTCCCAGAAAAAAAAAGAAGTAAAAACAAACCATCTCTAGACGTACAAGTGCGCCGTCACTTATTTTTTGAGTTAAAATGCTCCCAAGGCGCATGGCTTAGAATTGATTTATCAGTTTAAAGTTAAAATAAAAAAGACTCATACGACGATGATAGCTGTCATTTCAGTTCTATAGAAAACCACACATGATACATTGAGTGGGTTGGAGAAAATAGAACGATTTTTCGAAATCAATATTGAATCATTTTAACATAAATATGACCTTTGATTTTAAGAAATAATTTTTACATTCATAAATAGGTGGGATTCAAGTGAAACGAAAATGAGTTGAAGATATTAAGTTTTTAAATTTCTTGAAGAAAATAGACGAATTCATCATTCATATGCGTCAATGTACCATTTTATTATTTTTTTTAAATTTTAAAACTAAAATTATTCTTACAAAACTATCAGCATGAAATTAACAACTTTACTTTAAGGCTTAGGACCTACACAATTTGAGTGAAATGAGAAGTTCATACAAAATCGTCATATCACTTACTTCAAAACTGAAAATATTGCCCTTATTAGAAGATTGTGCAATGCGTAAATTTTTTGAGGGAGTATATAGACTTTAGCCGATATAGTACACAGTGAAAGTGAAAATTTCGTACAAAGTTAACAACGTGAAATTTTTACCTTAACAGTCCTCAGCTTCTGTTTTAACCCAAAGTTAATTTGTGGTAAAATGTAAAAATTCCACATTCAGGATTTCACTTGTAATTCTATACTCAGAAATTTGAAATATGTATGAGCATAAGGCACTACGCGCACAGTAGTGAATTGTATGATCAATTGTTCAAAGAATGTGGAGCGCATTCCCACAAAACACCATAAACTTTGTGTAAAGCTGGCCATACACGATAGAGCCAAATGGTTCGTCCGAGTCATTTGGACTTTCAGCAGGTTATAAATCCACCAGTCCAATTGGCACCGATCCATTTGGCCAGCTTAACGAGTTCATTTTTTCAGAAAAACCTGCTTAACGTATTACCTATAACTTCGAATTATCCGAAGATAATTTTTCATGAATTATTAGATATTAATTAAACTAGTTAAAACTTAAAATCATATGAAATAAAAACAGAACGTTTCACAGTGCTTTTCACTGTAGATATATTACATTACCTTTACGTTAAGAAAGAGTGGAAAATAAAGTCGTGCATTTCAAGCAAAAATATGTATTTCTACTAATATTTAATTTTTACTAGAACTATATACAAAAATATTGGGTGAACCTTCTGACATTATTGAAACAAAATACATATTGCACAAATTACATTAACCTTAAATATTAAAAACAAAAAAAAATATTTGCAGTTTACATTGCTTAAAATGTTCGTTAAATTACTCAAATAAACAAACATATCATCATCATACAATGTCATCGTGTATAAAATCCCCTTAAGAGTCATTTCAACATTTACCCAGAAATAGACCAGAACCTAATCTATGCGTCGTAAATGTTAGATATATTTCTTTATTCAAAAATAGCATATTGTTTACTATTTTGAGTCAATATTTTCCGAGAACACAGCGAACTATTAATTGCCCCTCAAGACAAAATGATTCAACCAGAAAAAAAAATTACCAAAATCAATGAAAAACATGACTGGGAAAAGATCTTCTCCCGAAACACAACACACACCCGAAATTCATCGCACTTGTCTCTAAGTGGATGCAACGAAATTTCCACAATTTTCTCAAAAACTCTTCTCGTATAAACAAACGCCAAAGCAAATGAAAGGGGGAAAATAAACAATCAAACAGAAAACCAAAAAACAAGTAAAAAATGTTTAAGACCGGGGAGTTTTTACTATTCTTTGGTTGCAATTAGTTTTAATACAAAAAATACAAAATAAGATTATAAAATTTTCGATTGCGAATTTCGGGTAATGAATATATCTTGGTTCATTACAGTAAGCTTCGAAGGATAAAAAAGGCTCTCGAGAACACACGAATATTATCACCCAATTTCATACTACGGATCACTTCATGCATATGTTGGCAATGAGAAAAGAAAAAGAAAATGATTGCCTTGTGTCGCTCTCCTTCGATCCACTCAGTCATTGACATGTTAATATTGTTAACTCACAAAATTTCGATGACAACAACAGAGTTTTCTTATAAAATTAAATCTCAAGGGACACATGTTGCATCCCTACCCTATATTACTTGTATTTTTCCCCTTTTATTTTGTAACAAATTGCGACCACAGCTCGAACTGTTGTTGTTTTTTTTTTTTTTTTTTTTTTTTTTAAAGTGTGTAATGGCGCTCAGGGTTTTGTTTATGGCATTTTTTTCAAAATGCGGGTTTGTTGATCTTTAAAACGCGCTCTTTCTCTAAATCAATCGACGTACTTTTGAAATGTGATAAGGAAGATGTTAATAGACATTTATCATATAAGGAAATAATTTTATTGTTAGTATAATAGGTTTCAGTTATAGTGGGGAAATAAATTTTCATATGATTTTACATTGCATATATATATGTATACAGCCCTATTAATAAAAAGTCGCTGTCCGCTCCTTAACACACGTGTTAGCTAGCACACGGATAGACAACTTCTTCGTTGGATAACTTTAATTATTAATAAACATATCATAATAGTTCCAGTCTGTACCACTTAAAAGTTAAAGTACAGCAACCCTTCATCAAATCGTGGAAGTATTCTTATACATGTGTCACACGCATGAAGTGATTGATGAAAAATATGCTTGTAGTTGAACCGGTTATTATGAAATGTAAGCATGTTTGTGTTATAAAGTTATCTACCCCGAGCCAAATTTGATGAGTTAAAGTTATCCGCTCGCTGTCACCATGTCACAGACCATTACATATTTATTAGTATGAATTGCAAGTTGACAGATGTCTTACTGGCTGAACAGAATAGAATGACGGATCTGGAGCCGCAAACGGAACTGGAAGAGCTGTCAAAAAGTGTCGTAAGATATTTTTTTTACATGTCCACAATGGAGCTGTACAGCTTTGAAAGTATTTTGAAGAAAACCAAAAGAATATTCTTGTGTACAAGCTCAGAATTCACATTTTTTGTTTCCAATAATTTTCATTTTAATAAATAATTTTTTTCGCGATACAAATAACCACAATATTTTTTTGCGACCCAAAAAGTTGTTTTTTTTTTCTTCATACAATTTGAAACGTCAAAAGTGCCGTAGGTACGTGAAAAGTTGAAAGTTTAACTCTTCCGTCTGCGTCTGCAGCTCCGTATGCGTCTACGCTCCGTTGTGTTCGCAACATTGAATTTGCGTGTATTCAATATTTTGATTTGACAGCTATTCCAGCTCCGGCTCCAGTTTCGTCTCCGTCACCATTCTGTTCAGCCAGTTAGTCTTCTTATCCTTCCGTTGTGTTCCGTGTTACTAATACGGGGGATAGTATTTAACTTTTGTTTCAAGATTAACAAAAGCCCAAAACAGATGTGCAGCTTTTTCCAATGCAGCGAAAATAAATTTACACAGGTTCTTATGAGAGCTGACATATTCCAGGCTCTGCATGCAGCCTTTGCTGCACGATATCTTATTTCTAATTTCGCTGCATGGGAAAAAGCTGCACATATGTTTTGGGCTAAAATCCCTACTTTTCTTAGATTTTTTCTTTGAAGCTTACAGCTTACGTAGAACAGTGGTAGAAACTGATTTTCTTACAGACCTTAGTCTAGAAGTTTTTAAAATTAAAAACATTTACTTTCTTAAACTTTCTTAAACCTCACTTTTTAATTTTTAGAGGTACAGTAGAACACAGATACGAGGAACACTAAAAATTCTCAAACTATCTTTCACAACTCTAACATAACCTATTCAGTTTAATATTTAACATTCAGAAAAAAAGAATTTAAACAATAAAAAATTAAAATTAAATTTAATCAAAATTTAAAATTTTATCTTTAATAGTTGTCCTGAAGGTTTCATCGGAGAACGCTGCGATCGTAAGGAAGTAAACAACATGCCACCCAGTACGTACAGCAATGAGCAAGAATGTGGCGACAAAAAGTATTTAGGAAGTTATTACTGCTAAAATAGGCTATTCTATAGCATCGATTGTTTCCAAACATAAATTTAAAACAAAAAGTTATATAAAAACGGACAAAGAATTTATTAAGTCTTACTTTCACCAAAAATTAGAAAAAAAAAAGGAAATATTAAAAAAAAAAAATAGAATTTAATGTGCAACTAGAATCCAAAAAGAGCTCAACTCATCTTAAGATAACAAATACCCCCGAATTAACAGTACAAATTCCATTTATTAATTTTATAGCTATAAATAAAACCAAATCAAAGTTTTCTAAAAACAAAATAATATTGGCTTTAAATTAAATTGCATTATAACTTAATCTTTTTGTTTTCTTAAATCTAATCCTTAATAAAATTACTTTTAAATTTATTTTCATTACTATTTTATAAAACAAAAAAAAAATATTTAAATATATTTTAAACACATTCCATTATTAAAAAAAAAAAAAACGATTAAATTTAAAAATTGTAGCTTAAAATCATCTGCCTACGTATAAAAAAAATCGTTTTTACTTTTTAAACAAAGGTGCTATAGAAAGTTTATTTTTGCCTTATGTTGTTCCAAAATATATAGTTTTGCTTTATGATTTTTTTTCTATAATATTTAATTTTTTAAGAACTATTTCCTTTGATGAAATATTTTTATTTAGAAGATTAATTCGAAAAAAAAACAGGCTTCACGTTCGCGTTAGAGGCTTCAATTATCTCTCTTTCTCTCTCTTAGTAGATACAAAAAAATATATAGTCTCCCATGCACTCTCTCTCTCTTTCTCTCTCTAACAATTTAAGTCTCGTTATTTATTTTTATTTAATTTTATAGAAATATCTCACAATTGAATTTAACCTAAAAACAATATTGTTTTAGGATAACAAACCGTGAAGCTGATTTTTTTTAATAAAAAATTATATTATTTGCAGTTTCCAACAAAACAGTCATCCCACTCTCTCCTTTTAGGAACTAGATATTTTATCTCATTAACTTATTTTTTTTTTGTATATATAGTGAAAGAAAAAGAAATTTAATTTGTTTAAAGTATTTGAATATATTTAAATAAAATAACAAAAATATGGAAATTTAGTTTTGGAAAATGGTTGTTGAATTTTGTTAAATTGTTTAATAATTTCCCTCATATTTTTATTTATATAATAACCCTTTCTCCTATCCTCTTGTCCCTCTTCCTATTCATCGTTTTTATAAGGACTGGAAGGAAATCAATATTTTTTTTTTTATATTAAACAAAGCTTAAAATTAATTTTAAAAACGAAACAAAAATGACAGTATTTTTCTTTTTACTAAATTATAATTTATATTATTTCATATTGAATTTCGAGAAATCACTTGTAAATAAATTTTTGAATTAAATACATTAGACAAATCGCCTCACAATATATATATATATATATATATACATATATACAATATATTAAAAATAAATACTAAATTACACATTCTTTTTTCATTTTGAATAAAATAACTTTAATAAAGTTTAAAACAAAAATAAAAAGAATTTAACTGTAAGAAAAAACGAACTTCATACCAAATAAAAAATTCAAACTTATGTAATTAAAAGTAGTTTATTGTACTTAAACAAACAAAAAATATTTATTCATCAAAATTACTGCTGTTAATTATTATTATTTTACTTTGTATAATAAAATCTAAACTGAAAGCCACAAACTATTTATATTTATTTAATTTATGTGTAAATTATATTAAAATATTTTTTTGTATTGTAATTACCTATTTAGTTAATAAGCCGAGATAAAAAAAAATTGAAATCAATTTAAAACAAATCAACAAAACACGAAGAACAAAAAGAGAACATCAAATAAAAATGTATATTTGAATTTAAATTTATTTTTATTTTATTTATTTTCTACTCCTGTAATTTTGTTTGCTGATCGATCAAATTTGTTTACGCTTTATGTTCAATATTCAATTAATTTACAAAACGATGTTTTGAGGTAAGACTGATTTAATTTATATTTATTTATTTATAGTTACCTAAATGTTTTAGTTTAATAATAATTAAAAAATTATTTTTATTTCTTTATTTTTTTTTTAATACTATTAACAGCTCTGATTTGTATATTGTAATCAAAGTACTGTGTCAAGTTTTAATATTTAAAACCATGCTATTGAATGCGAGTCATGAAATAAAATATAAAACAAAAATAAAACGACAATTTAAAACGAAATTCCTGACACATAATTTGAATTTAATTTTTTCCCTATTTCTCTGTTGTGATTTCTTTTTTAATTTATAATTTTAATTTGCACTCGAATAAATATTGCGAATAATTTAATGTCCTAATTTTTTTAACTCGTTTACTGACATGCAAATGAATAAATGTTAATACATAATATATGTTGTGAGACGTCTTGCTGCTGTAGCTTACAAATAATGCATTTATATAGAGAAAACCATAAAAATAATTAAGATTAAAACACATTAACTGTCAAAATAATGAAAGAAAGAAACAACAAAAAAAAAAGAAAAATAAAAATAACTATGTGTCCTTATATTTTATTTCCTGATTAATATTTGCAATTTGAAATTAACAGTGCTAAAACTTAGAACTAAAAATTTATTATAAAATTGACTAAAACCCTTTTTTTTTTAATTTATCTATGGATCAAGTCTAACGTTGTAGAAAAGTATATTATGCTTTTTTTTATGTAAAATAGTTTAATTATAAAATAATGCTTGCAAATAAATTATTTTTTTTTTATTCCCTTTAATTTGTATGGTTTGTTTTATTTCTTTTTTATGAATTTTTAATACTAACGCTGAGTTGCATGAAATAATTTAATATTAATGATTTTACATACGTATATTTTTTTTTTATGTGGCAATAAGGGTGATAGTTAGTAACAACAAAAATTAGTGCAAAGTAGCAAGTGAAATACTAAATTATTTATTTCTTATAGGTATATGGAAATAAAAGAGAAAATTAATGAGGAAAAGGGAATTTTGTGTTAATATCTTTGCAAGTATACTACGTTTCCACCAACCACAAAAACGAGATTAAGGTAGATTTACCTTAAATCTACTTCAAATCCCGAAGATTTAATATAAAAATTTATTTCCTAAATCTCGTAGACTTGAAATAAATCTCGTTAAATCTTCATGGGTCCAATAGTTTTAAAACTTGAACTGGCCTATATTTTCTCACACTGAATACATTTATTGAAAAGTCATTAGAAAGAACGATACAACATCTGCAAACTGTCAAAATAAATCTAGTTTTGTGCGGTGGAAACACCAAATAGATTTATTTAATCTAAGCTGAGATAAACCTTCGGTATAAACATACTATTATATTATCCTGAGTGAACTGAAAATAATCCAAACCATCGTACTTTAAGGGATCTCACATAATCGATAAACAACGGGTATCGTTACAAAAAAAAAAGAATTATATTATACATACTTTCAAACGAATAGTCCAAAAAAAAAAAATCGTATAGTCTTATGGCCTTTTCGATTGGCATTTTTGGCAATTCGGAAGAACTGTCCGATCCAAAATACAAATAAACCACACAAACAGATCCATTTTAATTCTGAAGTTTTCGTCAAATAATATTGAAATTCAAATTTAGACGTGGATTTATTGTTCACCCAAAATTATTAATTTCATAAATTTGACAACTTTTTGTACATGTGTGGGTAATTCTGGTTTCAATTCTGACATCACATAAAGAACCACATCAAGAACCATCATTCTCTTTTCTTTTCAAACAAACCTATGATTATGTGTGGTTAAAGAACACTCTTAAAATTAATTTGAAAGCCACTTTTAAAAATTTTGCTCCTGGAAATGAGACGAGATTCGAAGAATCGTCTAGAGTAGAGTAGAAGAAACTTCGAAAGAATTATTTTTTGGTGAAGAATATCAAGAAATTCGAAACTTTCTATTATTTATGCCTACCGAACGAAACCTTTTTTCCTTTTAAAAAAAGTGTATACCTAACATACCTAATAAAATTAAAAAAAGAAAATTGTTATTAAATTTGTTAGTGAAAGCACTGCTTTATCATGAATAAAAGAATACAAGATAACGGCAATGTCACGACTGTCTGTAGAGAGGATCGCAAATATTGAAAATGAATTCTGAAGTTCAATTTCAGTACTCTTTGAAGTGTCAGTGACGCATTATCAATAAATGTAGAACTAATTTTAAAATGAACACGTCTATCTGACGTTTTGTCAGCGATAAAAAATACAAATAAATGTTACCTATCTCGAGTTAATGCTTCTGTGGCTTCAAAGAATAGTCATTTCGCCCAATAATGGTCGAAAATTTACTATTCATACATACCTACATATAATCACATAAAATTAAAGGGTCACCTAACAATTTTTTAATGTGTAAAGCCTTAACTACATAAGCCAAAAAAGTGAAAAAGTACAAAAGTAAACATTTTCAAACTCATTTTGGGATAGTGTTTCTCAGAGGAAAACTTAAAAAAATGATGCAGAAAGCTTAAATTTTGGTTTAAAAATAAAATGTATATATTATTTTTACAAAACAACTGCGCTAGCTGGAAAAAAATATTTTTACTTTTGTAATTTTGCAAAAAGTGGCTTATGTAGTTAAGGCATAACTTTGGACAAAAAATCCGAAGATTTTTTTTATTCACGAATGTGTTTATGATGATGGTGATATGATTTTATTTTTTTAAAATCAAAACCAATTTTTGCAGGGGTGGAATTAGAGAATAACTTTTGTGGAACATCATTGTTTTTTTTTTTTTATTCTGAAATTTATATAATTTTTACCATTTGAAAAGTTAAAATGAGTCAATTTTTGAATTTTATGTAAATAATAAATAAAACAAATATTTTTTCAAAAGTTTAAACCGAACTGTAGTCTGACATTATTTTTTTTGATTTTAGAGCCCTTAAACTTAAAGAACCGTCCATATAAACCCAAGATTGTTTCCGGAGTGTTTGCCTAAAATAAGGAACTCTCTAAATTTTGGTTAATGGTAGTTGGAAAAATAAGCAGGTAATTAAGATTATTTTTTTTAATTTTCGAGTTGTTTGAAATTCAAGTTTTAACGCTTTTATAACATGTACAATAAAGTTTGATACTCGATACCAATAATGATTTTATTAACTGTTGCGTAAAAGAAGAACTCGTGAGCCCCTTAAAGATAAAAAACCATTAAAAATTCAAATAACTGCTACTTTCCTTAACGGCTATATAGACTACATATGTACATATTTTGTTTGTTCATAACCATTTAAAAACGGTAACGGAAGTTTTGCGTTCAGTTTATTATTTATGACTCTATACATGCCAATTTATAACAGTTTTGTTTGTTACTTTTTATGCAGCCCTGAAGGGCCATGGCCTTCTGCCATTTTATTGAAGTTATTTTTGTTATTTAAAAAAAAAATACACCACACAATAATTTTAAATAAATTGGAACAAAAATTCTAATGAATTTAATATTTTGAACCTTTATGAAATGAAATTCATTAAATGAAAAGTTATTCTTTCTTTCAACCAGCTGCTTCACCATGCGTTGTCAAAGTTACACAAAAAATCATTTTTGTATGCATTCATTATGCTTATTAATATATAATTGCATTTTCGAATTTCTCAGGCAATTTTTCATAGACAAAAATTACAAAACTAAAAAACCTTGCAACTGTCATTTACTGCTGCAAAAACTGTTAAAACAAATAGGCTGTAAACATAGCGTTAAATTCATTGGTTTGAAATTGTAAAGCATATTTTTAACTCGCCTGGAAGGTTAACTGTAAGTTAGGTGAAAAACCACTTTAAATTTTGAATACAAAAACCAATAGCTATTTGACAGGAACATACATACATACTTATACAAATCTTGCTTTATCCGTTGTTGTTAAAACTAACGAAAATGATTTAAGGGAATGGAAAAATCCAAGAGTATGTTTAGTAGCCCTTTAGCAAAGAAAAACTATATTTAATGCTGTTTAATAATGTTACATATTATCTTAGTTTGGTCTTTTTTAACATAAGTAGAAATGTTTAATTTTAAAAATACAAATCAATGAAATATTTGTAGTGAAGTTTCTTGCACATAATATTGATTTTTTTGAAACATTTACTTTTATTTCTTATAGTTCCACGAATTCAATTTAATACTGATGCTTTCATGGGTGACGACCCTAATTCTTTCGATGACGATATTATCAACAACGATTCAGACGAAGATAACGAAGACAATAACGAAGATGTTGAAGTTGAAGATGATTAATTTTTTAACACGCGCTCGAAAGACCAATTTTACAACAAATTTACTTAAAGTAACGAAAATTTTTAAAATATAATGCAGCTAAATACACAAAAATAAAATACAATTCCATTAAAAAAAAAAAAACAAAAAAAACAAAAAAACAAATATGTAATAATATAATAATTGTACGCGTAACTATAAAATAAAATATTTATAACGAAAAATACCAAAGATGTAAAATAAATTAATTGATATAAATAGTGAACATTTTAATACTTTTAAACGTTTTAAACCAACATGACATTTATCTTATTCTTTTAAGAAACTGTATAAATATTTATTTTTATTTTAAATAAAAATATTTTTTATTAATACATTTTAAGATCAATAAAATTATTAATTGATTTAATTAGTTAAATGCATTGTAAAACTGTAAAACAAGGAATTCGAATACTTCGAAAGACGATCTTTTCCTAATTGTTATGAATACAATTGTTTAAGTATGTAATATTTAATTTTTTTTTGTTCGAGAAAAAAAAATACGAAAAACTGCGATGGCTTTTGATTCAATTATAAAAGAAAAATAATAAAAAGCCTTTAACTTATAGAACGCATTTGTAAAATAATTGTTGATAATGATAAATTAAATGCGCTTTATTGGATTAACAGTTACATATATTGTTTATTCTGGTAATATTTCAGGAATATATTATAGACCAAGCGAGTTGCAATGCATTCAGCTTTTTTTTTATTAATACACAGACAGTGGGTACGTTCAGAAGACATAGGGAACTTCATATGTAGTCAACTACGTTCGTTGAACGCAAATTTGACTTAGGACTTAGGAACTTAGTTGAGGACTAGAAATTTCATTAATGCCAAACTACGAAATTTACTTCGTAGTAGCCCGTGGCGTAATGGTTAGTGCCAAAGATACTGTCGAATTCCTTTTACCAGTTGAGAGTTGTTATTGTAAGTCACAAGGCCCTGGTTCTTCATGAATCGTTGTGCCACCATTTATTTATTTATTTAAATTTATATTTACGAACTTTACTTCAAACCTTTACCTTCCGTTGATAGGAAGAAGGTAGGTACTTTTAATAATATTTTTATCCGAAAATCACTTCACACAAGGCAGTTAGGAATTTTGTAATATTATTTGTAAACTTTTTTTCCTAATGACACTAAATTGAATCTTTATTTAATTATTTCAAACTGTTAAGATAAACGAAAAAAAAAGTCACGGAAGAATAAAGTTCAGCTTGCAAAATATAATCAGTGCCTACGTTCTGTAACTCTCACATCGATAAAATCGGTCGAGAAACGATGAGAACTGAAACAAATTATATGAGTTTTGTTCCATTTTTCACCGTTTCTCGACTTATTTTTGCTATGTGAGAGTTACAGAACGTAGGCATAGCTAATATTCTGACACAAATGCACTTGACTAGAAATGTGGGGATATATTTCTCACCTATAGCTTTCCAGCCATTTTCCAATAAAATTTGCCTATATTGTAATGCATATTTTTGACAGCTGACCAATCAGAAACTAGAAAATTGTCTAGCTTTCTAGTCACCTATGTCTTCTGAACGTGCCCAGTCTTATCTATAAACCCATTGACATACTAGATATGGACTACTGGTCGGGCTTTATTTTCATACAAAAGCATATTTTTGACAGCTGACCAATCAGAAACTAGAAAATTGTCTAGCTTTCTAGTCACCTATGTCTTCTGAACGTGCCCAGTCTTATCTATAAACCCATTGACATACTAGGTATGGACTACTGGTCGGGCTTTATTTTCATACAAAAGCCCCAATAAAAGTGGTCCGACCTCTTCTGAGCGACACTTCGCCTCTTGGTGCAAAGTGGAAAAAGAGAGAAACTTTTACTAAAGCCATCTCTTGGCAATTGACCTGAACGAGCATTTTTTGTCGAAGAAACTAGAACCATCTATTGTTTTTACTTATAATAAACAGTAAAAGTTTGACGTAATTGACGTTTGTTTTATTTTTTTTTTACTTCTTTACAATAATTTTTGCGGCGTGCGGTAATTGAGTTTAAAATGTATTATATTTATAATGTTATAAACATTTATTATATATTGATCGCTTTAAATACATTTATTTATGCAATTTGAAATTATTATTTCAGAAAATATGCAGTTAAAGCAATAGGGGATTTGCTCAAAAACAGAGTCAGCCATCACAGCTAAATCGTGTATTCGTTGATTTTTTATTCCCCAATATTGGTAAACAAGTTCGTTGGACATTTACGATCCACGATTATTGGCGAATCAATTGCTCTGATCTTGGACTTCATTGGGTTATCATGTAATTCGTCACAATCGTTACAATGCGGCCGGTTGCATTGAATCCTTCGAAGTTCTCACTTTTGGTCTTAAAGATTGATGGGGGCGTTATTGGCGGGGTGGCTTGTATGTTATTTTGTGCAATGTACTATACTTACCTCGTCGTCGTTGTCCTCTTCCGTGCCATCGCTTTCAGGATCTTTTTCACAGGTTTCTTCTGGCTTTAAAATCGTCTCGGCCATTTCATCAGGCACGATAATTGATTCTTCGGGTTCTTGCATTGAGAATATTTAATACTAAAACGATTTTAATTAAGTAAGATGTAAGTTTTTGTACATCATTTAATATTTACAAAATAGATTGTTTGAAAGTAATGGTTTTTATCATAAATTAACTTTAAATAAACAAAATATCAGCAGTAGTCCTGCATTTGATCCATGGCTTTTTAGACTGATTCTCTTTGTGGTTTCTGGGGTCTCTTAGGAGTAGGTTTCTTGCTCTGCTGATCTTTCTTTTCATGGTTAATGCTGGCTTTTGAAGATTCGCTATCAAAATCAATCACATTCGACAATCTGCAGAGATACATTTTCACCATCTGAAACAAAAAATGTGGAAATATGTTAGATTTATGGATTTCTAATATTTTTTTAATTTATGACAATACTTTTTTTTACATTTTTTCACCATTTTCAAGAAACTTTTGTAAAAAAGAAAATAAATAAATAAACAAGCAAAATTTGGAGGATACACGCAATTGTCAAAAGTTACACCTACTTTTCCGCTTTGCTCCAAGGGGCGCTGGTGGCGTTTCGTTTTAAGTGGTACCGTCGTGAAGTTTATATATATTTAAACATTTTCTATTGGTTGTCTTTTTTAGAGAAATGAAAAATATATTTTAATGTTAAGAAATGATTGAATGATATTGTAAACTACACACTGCAATTGGTTGTACTAACAGAGTTTGTTCAGAGCAGAGTTCTGAGTAGACTCTGAGCGAACGAAGTAAACTCTGAACAGAGTTGGTCTTATTTATTAGATTTTTGGCTGTTTAAACTATGTCTAAGTATTTTGAAACAGTCGGAAATATGCTTTTTTAATAAAAAAAATATTGCATTTCTCTAGGTTTAGACAATAGATTACGTTGTCTAAAGCAAGATAAAAAGATAGATTACTTAAGCAAAAATTAGAAAGGTTTTTTAAAAACTTGGACGACTGTCTAAAGTTAGACAATGTTTATTAATAAGACCAAGTATGTTCAGAGCACTCCGATTTAATTATGAAACACACCTGAGCACTCCATTGTCATATCTGTCAAATTACATGGAAACTTTATGAAGTTGGCCGCTCTGTTTTTTACTCCGTCCGCTCGGTTATTTTATTCTGATCTTATGCAGCACACTCTGAACGAAAAAAGAAACACAAATTCCAAGCTCTGAGCGCTCTGAACTCAAAACGAAACACAACGTTTTTGTTTGACAGTTCGAGCTCAGCTCTTCACTGCTCTGAACTAAAAAAGAAAAACGCCTAATGAAACGGGGCACAGTGGAAGAAAGTATCTAATCATATGCCGCATCATTTCAGCTCGAACATGGTGGCTTCACGAGAAAGAAAAATGCTAGGAAAATTGCTCATGGAGGCTACTCATAGTATTCTATAAAAAATTTCTTGCCACATATTGCTTTGCTCATAGAAAGCTATGAATAGTGTGTCCCTTTGATATCTGTGGGTTTGTTTCAATTTTTTGTTTTGTTTTGTATTTTTTCGAATGTAATTAATTTATTGCAGGTGCCAAAAGGAAGTTTTGGTCTTTTTCTTATTGATTTAAGCAAAATTAACAATAAATCAGTTCTTTTAATTGTTTTAACTTAATAACTTTGCCTTGTGAAATTTCTGAGACAAATGAAATAGAAAGCTATTAAAATGCCCAACCAACATTTTATGGTATACTACTGCTCTTTCTTTTTATCGAAAGTGGCAGATAGTTATCTATAAAATATTTCAGGTGTAAGTTTTCCTGTGAGAAACACTATCCCAAAATGAGTTTGAAAATTTTCACTTTTGTACTTTTTCACTTTTTTGGCTTGTGTAGTTAATACTGCGTTTTCATTAGAGCAAATGAGGTAATTTCGTTCAAAATTTCCAAATTCAATTCAAAATCATCTCATTTCCCATACAAATTCAAATTTCCAAATGAGGTAATTTCAACCAAATTTGCACGAAATTCGGTAGAAAATTACGTAAAACTTTTATGAACACACCCAAATGGATTCCATTCAAAGTGGAACCCATTCGAAATGACAGAATTCAATGTAAAAAACAACAAAAACAAGCGATTGACAATTTGGGGCTTCAAACAAAATTAGCAAATTTGAAATGTGAACACTTTTTTTGTAATTTGCCAAATTACCTCATTTCAGCTCTAATGAAAACGCAGTATAAGGCTTTAGTTAAAATTAGGAAATTTTGTATTTTAATGTTATTTACGCGACTAACAACTTATCTTCTGTGAATTGTCAAACGTTAATTTGCGATCCACAAAAGCAGGTTGCATTCCACTAACTAGCGAATGTAAAATTCGCTTGAATTTAACCTCAAACTCTCATTTTTATTGCTTAAGTTTGATGACAATTCAATCGTTTGATGACGTCAATCGTTCAGCAAGTCACACGGACAAACAACCAAAAACGTTATGTTGATAGGTACATGAAAATTTTTAGGATTGGTTATTAAACCATCATACATTCTATCCCATTTGGTTGTTTAAGGTTTTGGTGAATAAATTTGTTTGGATGTAAGTGTGGAAGCAAAATATGTAAATAATAGCCGTGTTCCTTTGGGGGTAGCGAACTACTCATGAGAAGATGAAAACTATAATCTAGTACTCTCATCTACTCAAGCTCTAATTTGTTTACCATTTTTACGTTCACCATTCACCAATAACAAAAATAAACAAAATAAAGCAATTAATAAGGAGGTGAGAGTCTCTACAAGACGACTTCCAATAGATAATTTAACACACAATTTCTCATTTTGTATGAGTTTTTATATACATACGTCGAAAAATCATATAAACTGAGAAAGTGTGTGTACAATCTAGCAAACTTGTTGATGGTACGGATTCCACAGATTAAAATAATTATAGTGTCATCTTGGTCTAAGAATATCGCCAGCTACGATAACTTTTCCACTCACCAATAGATGGAATTTTAAATAGTTCATTTGCTCAAATCCAGAGGGATAGAAAAAAAAATAAATCAAATTTTGTCCAAATGTCAAAATTTATCATAAGAAACTGAAAAGAAGAGCGGAAAGAAGTACATTTTAACGGTCGAAAGTCGCCTTAAATTAAATTTTCTTCTTTGTAACATAATTTTATATTTAATTTTATCAAATATTAAACTTCCAAAATGAACACGACATCCCAAGCAACTAAGAATTGCATAACTCTCAAAGGATCCGCACAAATAATAGCAGAATACTTAAGTGAGTTGTGTAGTTGGTCTCTGCGTCTTTAAGCCCGCTTAAGAAATGTGCGCCTTTTTCTTTTGTTGCAGAATACGGAATTAATTCAATACTATTTCAAAGAGGCATCTATCCACCAGAAACTTTTATCAACACTCAACAATATGGAGTTCCAATTCTTATGTCCACTGACCCAAAAATTGAAGAGTTCCTCAAGAACATCCTGGTTCAAACTGAAGGTACCTTAAAACGCAATACAAAAATCGTAGATTATAATATTCATTGTTTGGCGAATAGAGTGGCTATCGAAGAACATGGTCAATAAAATCTCCATGGTCATTACCAACGCACACACCAAAGAAGTACTCGAATGTTGGGATTTTAAGCTGCAAGCTGAATTGGGAGACGGCGACACCTCCGATCCCATGAAACTAACCTCGAGCAAAGAAACCAAACGCATCCAACAGGAGATCCGCGACGTTATGCGGCAGATTTCCGCTACAGTCAGCTACCTACCCTTACTTGACTGCATTTGTACATTCGATGTTATGATTCACACACTCCAGAACTGTGATATTCCCGAGAGTTGGGATGAAACTGGAGCAGTTTTCATACAGAATTCACAAGCCGTCCAATTGAGATCCTTCTCTACAGGTCTGCATAAGGTTGAAACTGTGGTCAACTACAAAATGTCATGAATGAGTTTAAGCAAATATGCCTCAATTTTATTAAAATATGGTTTACATTTACTCCTTTTGTGTTTTAAAATTATTGAATAAATGTTAAGATTCGATTACTGGATTTTGTTTTAGCTAGTCACAGAACGGATTGACGTGCAAACGAAAAAAAAATAGCATTCTATTCAGCTCAATTTCCCTCTGCTCTTTTAATTTCCTTTCCATCTCCTTTTTCAATTTTCTTTCGCTCCAGTACTTCTGATAATAGGAAGAACCATATGATCGGCCATATATTAAACCAACATAGCCAAGAGTGAAAGCGCCCACCAGAGGTCCGATGCCTGGTAAAAGAAATGATCCGACTGTTTTTCCAACAAGAGCACCTTGAATTATGGAAATTTGTTTTGTTTGCTTTGTTAACAGCCCTTTCATAGACAAAATCAAAAACAAACATACCAACAGCTCCACCAACATATTGACCGGTCTTATCAACTGCACATTCGGCTGTATTGTTTACTGTTCCATTTTTGTGATCTTTATAGATTGCCTGGCCTAATTGAATTCCATCAACAATAATAGTTATATAACAAAGCTTTGCCTATATAAGCACCACCCTGGGCCACCTGAAAAAGTACCATGGAAATAATTATGTTACACCAACAAAAAAATATAAATTTTTAAACTCACAGTAAGTGCACCAGGTGGCAGCTTCAGATGTGGATCTTTAATGCCCGTATACCTGTGCCTTATATTAAGGTGTGGGAAAAGGGTTTTTTTATGGGGATTATCAAACCGGAGCAGCCAGCTTTTAGCATTACTTCCGGGCTCTATACTTTTCATAACATTTACCGCAGTTGTTTTGGTGTGGCTTATTTTCACGGTATATTTAAAGCCTTCTACCATTTTGAAAATAAGCGATGATTTGAAAGTAGAATCTATTCCATTTAAGTGCTTTTTTGAATCGTTCTCCATTTTAGATATCAAAAAGTTGTTTGAATATTGTTTCGTGTTATTTGTAACCTTTCGGGTTCGTGCTGAAAATGAAACTACACGTACAAATAAACAAAATTGAGCAATAATTGAATTGGGCTAGAAGTAGTTACCTTTTTATTTTTTTTTTCACCTAAATTACAAGATAGTAAATTAAACGGCAGCCTGAAATTCAAAGAAAGGTATCCATTTGAGATCTGACCTTGAAATCTGAAGTGAACAATTTAATATCAATAAAACAAAAATTTACCGACTTACAGTTAATATCTAATAAAATTTGTGTCTTTTAAAATTTAAAACAAATGCACTACTCGCACTTGCATCTTTATGAAACAGTAATAATTGGTAAAAAAGATACCAAACTTTTGCTGTCATTTGAATTAACAACATAGATATCTCTACAAGCAGAACAAAAAAATTCTCATCGGCCCGCTGACTTTCAGACCAGTATGTGGATTAGGAAGACGGAATAATAATTTCGTATTATGATTCTACCTCCTTGTCCCACTCGTTACGTTTTTATACCGTTTCACATGACGACACATGGTAAGAAAAATATATAACAAAAACAAATAAATGTAAACAAACGGTAATTGGAGGGTGAAACGTAAGGTTTGGAATCTACAGTAGAGTATCTTTGATTCTGTGCCACCTTTGCTGCCACCGTTTATTTTCCGGGAAATCCCCTTTTTCAACAATTTTTTCATCCGAGTTTGCATGTAAAAAATTGTACCTGGTTTTTAACCCGGTTTAGATTAGGAATATTTTTTTTTTAAGGAAGTCTTGTGAACAAAAATTTTCATTTTTTTTTTGAATTTTTAAAAAGTTTCATTTTTTTAAACAAATATTTCGAAAATGAATTGGTTGATTTTTACGGAACTTGGTACCTACCGAGCAGTTTGTGAACATTATCTAAAATATTTTGAACAAGTATTTTTCTTATAATCAAAATCAACCTCTTTACCTCCCTCCTGATTTAAATCTCGCGGCCATGGACTGGGGACATTCAGTATATTATACCTGAGCATCTTACTTAGAAAAAAATAATCCAGACTAGGTACATGATTTTTTCTTCGTTGGCAAAGTCACGGTTTGACAAGAGAAATAATTTTCTAAAAAAGTAAAAAACTGAAAGAGCTACAACTTACTAGTTTTTAGCGTTGGACTAAACAACAGCAATAAATACTGAACTATAACTTAGCACTTTAGCTACAAAAAAATTTGAAAACAAAATCATTATAAATTTTTTTTTCTAAACTTTAAATTCAAATTCAATTTTTTCATAAACTGTTAAATAAAAAAACTACAAAATAAAAGAAAAGGTCTTTGGTTTTTCGAAAACCTGTAGTATTATTTTATAGGTACTTTCGTAAATAATTATTAATGCACTTTACGTTAATGCTTTAGAAAATGGCCCCTCCCTTATAAACGAGGAGACATGGACCCCCCTATCCTAGACGATTTTTTTTTAGTACATGTCTGAAAATTATTTAAAAAAGTCGTGGTCAGTAAATTGGAAAAATCCAGTACCTATATTTTTCAGAGTGAATACAAACACTAGCAAATAAATTAAAATAAGGAAATTCTAACCTTCGCCACCTGTTTCCCATAAACTCTCTTCCAAATCATCAATGGAATAGTTATGAATACATGTATACTTACTTTTTCTGTCATTTCTGGGAATTGATCAATAAACAATAAATTTTGTAGGCTAAGACCGATTTTTTAGATTTCTTGACATTTCTCCACCCCGCATTTTCCTTAGTGTTGCTCCAAGCGAAAATATAAATTTAACATTTTTTTTAGGAAATTTAATTTACTTTAATTCCTTAGTGCAGACTTTTTCAATTAAGCCCTTGGTTTTCGAAATATTCGCGAAAAAAAAAACTAAAAAAAAGGGACCTTTAACCCCTCTCCTGGCATAAGCTCGCGGCCTTGGACTGGCAAATTTTTGTATGTTGGACCTGAACTTGAAAAAATAACCCAGACTACACGATTCATTTCATTTATTTTATAAATAAATTAGATATTTTTAAAATTTTAGTTTTAATTCAATATTAATAAATACCTACTTAAAAACTGTGTACGTTTTTTTTTTCTTAAAATTGTTTACAAAATTTTATGCATAGGTAGATATGTAGGTACTTATGACAAATTCCTTTCATCAAAAAATTCGATTTGTTTAGAACAAAAAAACGATTTTTCTAGACAAATGCCTTTTATTGAAAGAAAACAAATTGATTATGTTTAAAAAAAAAATCGAATTTTTTGTTGAAAGGAATTCGAGATTAGCGGTTTTTCTTCATTCTAAATTTTCGTTCTTCCTATTCAAAGTTAAGTTCTTTTTATTATTGTTTAATACATTGTTTACAAAAATATAGAGGAATAAATTTTAACTTCACCTATTTTTTTAGGCCCTCATTATTAATAGCGAATCGAGTACCTATAAAATTTTGCAAATTCGCTAATTTCGTATTATGAATAGCGAATCGGTCAAATAAAGTTAGCTCAAAACTTTAGCGAATTTGATTATTACTTTTACGAATAGCGAACCTTCGCTAATTTTTTCGCTCAATGAGCCAAAACAAGTTGAAGCGAAGTGTCATGTGATAAACTATTGAATTACAAATTTAAGTGCCTAAAATCTATATAAACGAATGAAAAGCACTTTTGATTTGAATGTTTGTTAAGCACCGCGGCAAAAGACTTTCAACAAGTTTAGACTCCTGAGAAATGTCAAATCTCATTAGTGTGTTCGAGTTCCTGTAAAAATGTTAAAATTTTATCGACAATTATACGTAATTTGAAACATTCGTTTCCCTTCTACGGAAAGCAGAATACAAACTTTCACGCGAACGTTTAGCAAAATAGGGCTGATTTGCTTCGAGGTAGTTCTCCGATCAGCAAAATATCTCCGATTCGTAGGAATCCGGAGAGAATTCCGCTCCGACCGACGGTTACCTCGATAGAGCCGAATACCTAGAACCGATTTTTTGTTGAAAAGAAATTTAAAAATTATTTTAGAATTTTAAATTATTTTATTTGAATCTAGTTTTTTTATATAAAAGTTTAATTTAATATGATATTTTTAAGTTTATTACAAAACCGTTTGAAGTGCGACAAGAAAAATTTATACTTCTAAGCTGTTGTTTTTCCTTTTTCTGCTTCAATTTTCTTTCGCTTAAATAATTTTGAATATAGGAAGCACTCTTTGGAGCTATTTCTCTGCCATATGTTACACCAAGATAACCAACAGTGAAAGCGCCTACTAGAGGTCCAATGCCTGGCATGAGGATTGATCCAACAGTTTTTCCAACAGCCGCACCTCGAATGAGAAATGTGTTTTGACTTTATATATAATTTTTTTTTACAAAAGTTACACACACAACGATTAAGGGAACAACAAAAATAAATAAAGAATTTAATGGCTGTGACTGATGAGTTTTAATGCTTTGGTTTTATCTGTGAATCGTATGTATTGAACTTATGTTCAGCTAACTAATGACGCCGACTGTGGCGAGAATTGTCCGTTTTTTAACGAAATACGATGGCTGCCCTCGATTGGGTACCTACCCAAAGCTATCCGGATAGGTTAGTGTTGTGCAATGGCTACCTTTGGGCAACTGTCCGGTTAGTTAAAATTCCTTTTTGAAAAACAGCTATTTAATAAGCTTGCTGCTAAAGACCAGTTCGACCCCGGACTGTAGCACCACCTAGGAATTTAATAAGCTGTTAATAAGCTTGAGTTGATTCTAAGTGTTCGAATCTCAAGTCAAAAGAAATATTAAACAGTTTCTATTTCATCTTCTCAACATGACTATCATATATGAAACTAATTAACCAATACTTTTTAAATTATGCCTTAAATTCAATTCAATGGGGGAACCAAGTAGGTAGTACCTACTACATTGATTAGATGAGAAAATTAAAAAAGAACATACCAACAGCTCCACCAACATATTGACCGGATTTATCAACTGCACACTTGGTAGTATTGTTCATTGTTCCGGTTTTGTGGTCCTTATAGATTGCCTGCCCTAATTGAATTCCGTCAATAACTATAGTTCCATAACAAAGCCAATCTAAGGTTTTGCCTATATGAGCACCACTCTGCGCCACCTCTAAATGCACCAATTGAAGAAGAGCACCAAGAACAGTGATTTTAGATTTATATCGACTCTGTCAAAGCCTTCAATAAAATAAATCACACAATAAGAAACCAACATACCAAGAAATTCACCGACATATTGAGATTTACCGGTCTCATCAACTGCAAACTGGTGTAAATTGTTCAGTGTTCCATTTTTGAGATCGTTGTAGATTACCTGGCCTAACTGAACTCCGTCAGCAAATATAGTTTTATAACATAACAAATCCAAGGTTTTGTTAACACAAGCACTATACTGGGTATTGTCTAAAAATATCAATTGAAAAGGATAACCAGGTACATTTAAAGGTACCAAAACTTTTGAAAGACTCAATAGTCAATATCAAGATGAATCACAACATACCAACTAATTCACCAACATATTGTCCGGTCTTCCCAGCTGCAAACTCGGCAATATTGTTCAACGTTTCATTTTTGTGATCGCTGTAAATTGCCTGGCAAAATTGAATTCCGTCAACAACAATGGTTTTATAACTAAGCCAATTTAAGGCTTTGTCGAAAGAAGCAGCACCCTGGGCCCCCTATAAAAGCACCATTCAAGTGATAAAATTAACGTACTTTTAAAAGTTAGAATTAAGATACGTTGGTATAACAAAAGCACTAGTTTTAAACTTACGGTATGTGTACCTGGAGTTCGCTTAAAATGTGTATTGTTTTTGGTTAGTTCGTTATAGTATAGCCCGTCTCTTGTGTTTTCTGGTATCCAGAAACGTCGTTCCTTCGTGTGTTCTGGCTTCCAGGACTGTCGATTGGTGTATGAGAAAAGTGATTTTATAGGATTTTCAAACCGAGACACCCAATTCTTTTGATAACCAAGGCGTTTTAGGATATTCATATTTGGCGAAGTTGTGTTTTTGTAACATTTGGAAATAAGTTCCGATTTGAAAGCAGAATTTAAGCCATTAAAGATGTGTTTTGAAATTTTTCCCACTGATGATATCAAAAGATTATTTTTGGTTAGTTCGTTATTATTCATTTCTCTGTCTCTCGTGTCTTGTGGCTTCCGGAACTGTCGGTTTAAATATGGGAAAGGAGCTATTTTATTATTTTCAATTCGGGGCAGCCAATAGTTGTTGTTCGCATTACCCCTGGCCTTGGCTTGTAGGTTTTTCAAAATGTTCGCCACAGCTGTGTTTTTGTGGCATATTTTCACTGTACTTTTAATACCCATTTTAAAAGAAAGTGTTGATTTAAATGTAGATATTATGCCATTTAAGTATTTTGAATTTTTCTTCATTGTGATATCAAGATTTTGTTTCGAGTCTGTCGGTTTTTTTAATCATCCGTCCTGTGAGCTTTGCTTTCGGGACCGTCGATTGTTATTGAAAACAATATTGTTGGAGTAAATATTTAAATCATTACGTGAAGCAATAATTTTTAAATCACTTTCGTCTTACCTGAAAGAGTGCAAGCCGAGTTAAGTTTGACTGCAAGAATATATTATAATGCACATGCACTATGCACTGGAGCGCAGCGCAACACCAAACTCAGCTCAACTCAACTCGAAATACAAATAATAATATTGTTAACTAATGGGGTTTTCCAATGGTAAAAAAATCAAATTATTGATCCAGATCTGTCAAAACACTTACTGGCTGAACAGAATAGAATGACGGAACTGAAGACGCAGACGGAACTGGAAGAGTTGTCAAAAAGTGTCGTACGTTATTTTTTTTACATGCCCACAATGCAGCTGTACAGCTTTGAAGGTATTTTGAAGAAAAACAAAAGAATATTATTGTGTACAAGCTCAGAATTCACATTTTTTGTTTCCAATAATTTTCCTTTTAATAAATAATTTTTTTCGCGATACAAATAACCACAATATTTTTTTCCGACCCAAAAAGTTGTTTTTTTTCTTCATACAAATTGAAACGTCAAAAGTGCCGTACGTCAAAAGTTAAAAGTTGGTGAACTCTTCCGTCTGCGTCTGCGTCTCCGTATGCGTCTACGTTCCGTTGTGTTCGCAACATTGAATTTGAGTGTATTCAATATTTTGACCAAAGACGGTGTTCACATTGACGGTGTTCACATTGGACTCAGATTTACGATTTTTTTTGGCATAAGTCAGTCAGCTCGTGTTCAGACACACACAACCGATTCATTTTGACGTTCGGTAGTTATTAAAATAAAACACAAATTTTTATTCGCCGGAGAATTTAACTATACATTTTTCAATCACAAAATTAATATTTCACTAAATAAATATTTTTCCAATTGAAAAAACTTCGATTCTGTAGTATTTAAGTGCCAAACAAAAACTAAATACTAACAAAACACATGTCACAAAAGGAAACGTCAAAAAAAATCCACAAATTTTTAAAAAATTTAAAAAATCCTGCCTCACTTGCCCGTCTCTTTCTCACCACAGAGTGGGAACGAGAAAAAGTATATAGACGTCAAAAAAAATCCAAGGGGTAAGTCCAATGTGAACACCGTCATTGGACTCAGATTTACGATTTTTTTTGGCATAAGTCAGTCAGCTCGTGTTCAGACACGCACAACCGATTCACTCTGACGTTCAGTAGTTGTTAAAATAAAACACAAATTTTTATTCGCCGGAGAATTTAACTAGAAATTTTTCAATCACAAAATTAATATTTCACTAAATAAATATTTTTCCAATTGAAACAACTTCGATTTTGTAGTATTTAAGTGCCAAACAAAAACTAAATACTAACAAAACACATGTCACAAAAGGAAACGTCAAAAAAAATCCACAGATTTTTAAAAAATTTAAAAAATCCTGCCTCACTTGCCTGTCTCTTTCTCACCACAGAGTGGGAACGAGAAAAAGCATATAGACGTCAAAAAAAATCCAAGGAGTAAGTCCAATGTGAACACCGTCAAAAGATACTGAATTTATAAAGATATGAATCCTCGGCTGTCATTTGAGTTTGCCTACAAGCTCCATCAGATAAGAAATGAGAAGGTATGTGTAAAAATGGCGGTATAAAACTCATACATTCACAGTATTTATCTTCACAACTTACACATTCATAGTACTTATCTTCACACCACCCTGCTATATTGTTGTTGGATTTCATATTATTCATCGACACAAAATTAAATTACAAATACAACAATGTAAACAAATGGGTCTTGGAGGGTGAAACGTACGAAGGATTCATTTCTTCATATTCAGTTTCTTTGATTTTGACAGCTATTCCGGCTCCGTCTCCGTTTCCGTCTGCGTCACCATTCTGTTCAGCCAGTACGGAATGAGTCCCCAGTATTTTTAATTTCGACCATGAATGAAAGAATACAAGATTGCGCCATTTGTTACGTCATTGGTGACAAATGAAATGTAAACAAATACGGCAGCAAATTAGTTTGTTTAGTGAATAGAAATTTAATTTGGAATTTTGACCTGTATTTTGAATTCCTAACAATTATTTTTACAATAAATTTAATGCAATCACATTTTTTCTTGATTATTCATTCCAAATACAATTCGATTTTTTTTTCAACACCTTTCGTTTGACAGATTAAGAAAGAACGAGTATCGTTAAAACTAAACAGATTCTCGTAACACGTAATCGCTTTTAAACGATAACGAAGTAATTTCAACAATTATCGTTTTACAAAATAGGAGCCCTGGGTAATATCAAAGAATATAAAGTTAAGCTAAGCCAAGAAGGCGCATCTCATACAATCTTTTTACTGCACGTTTTTATATGGTGGGTTGCAATATTGAGGCCTGCTCCCAGAGCTTTTGCTTTTTTATGGGTTTTTCACGGAAAAAAAAGCAGACTGTTTCAATGTGTGTGGTATATCATTTTAAAAGCGCTGAGAGAATTAATGAAAAACCCATAAAAAAGCCAAAGTGCGGGGTCCAACATTGGAACCCGGCATTTTCACTAGAAAATGTGTATGAGATGCGACATCTTGGTAACTTTATATTCTTTGGTAATATGCTCATGCACATGCACATGCAACCATTTTATTTTCAGTTCATAAGTGAACGTTTTTCTGATTAGCTCCATTATTGGATTTATCTGGGATATTCCTGCGTTAAATTTGTTTAACGCGGGCCAGATTTCCTTTAGAACTAAACCAAAATACTAGACTGTCCATATTTATTTATTTGTTAACAATTGGCGTTTTATAAAATTTCACGATAGATTCCATTTTCCACAGACTGATACTTGTTTTTGTTTTATTTGCTTCCCTTGTAACAAAAACTTTTGTGTTCTAAATTCGGAAACTTCATAGAAAATAATTGGCATTACTGGTATCCGATTCTATTTTCATACGTTGTACCATTTAAAAGTAGAAATGGATTTAGCTTTCGAATTTCATGCCGATTATGAAATCCACAAAACTGCATCCGCAGCGATTCGCAGTGTAGTGCTCGATTTCCTCGTCACCAACTTAACGTGGAAAGAAAAGAGAACAATGTACTGTAAGTCACTTCGGATTCCATAGTCGACATGAATAGAATCAAAACTAGAATCGAGTTAGATAGGGCGCCAGGGTTCTCTTGACATTTCTCACCGTTATATTGATAGCGTTTTATTATAACGCCATTATTTGTCGCTTCTAGAGCTGTTGTTGCAATGGCATTTTAGTAAAATGACTATCGCATTAAGGGTAAATATGTAAATAGAATAGACCATAAACACAAACCATCTCCGAATAAAAACTAAAAACCAATTGAATTACTTTTTATTCAATTATTATAAAAATTCATAGTTTTCTTTTACTAATCAAGCATACAATTCATAGATTTTATAAATTAAAATTAAGTTAATAAAAATCATAACGCCTCAAGTACAAATCAAAAGCAATCTAAAAAAGAAGAAGAACGGGTAAATAGAAAAACCAATCAAATCCGAGAACACAAAGAAGAACGGTTCATTAATGGAGGACAGACAGAAAGAGTAAAAGAAAGCTTGTTTATAGATAAAGAACAATTTTCAGGATATCAGATAGTGGAAACTCAAAGAACATTTTCTGGAGAGAGAAGATATATATAATAAATAAGTTTGTTGTGATGCAGTGAATTATTCTATGAAGGAAAATTCAATCAGTACCGAAGTATTTTTGGCCAAAATGATTAGGAGCAACTGCATGCAGTTCTGATGTAAGGATCTTCATTTCTGGGAATGCACTGACGACCGTTTTGGCAGCTACTGGTGTGCAAAAGAGATTCGAGAGGATAATGCAGTCCTCTGGTACTCCGTGCTCTTTGAGGACATTCACAGCCTGGAATTTGTGGAAGTTAGTGACAACGTATGTAATTACCATCGAATATCTACCTGTAGGACAGTGTTTCCCGTCGACATAATAGGATACATCAACAACACTTGTCTCCGGGCAATGTCATCTGGGAACCTGGCATAAACAACTCTGGCGACGTGTGTTTCCGCATCTGATTCCACCAGAATCTTTCCAATTCTTATCGATCGGCAGCAATCACGAAGTCCCTGTTCCATTGCTTCGCCAGAACGAATGATGGATACTCCACAATTACCAGATCGATATTTTAGTCCTTCGTAAACGGCACCCGTAGGAGTTTCCACCGAACAATCAGAGTATGGCAACTGGTTAAGACTCTCTTCAATGACCAGACGAATCAAGCGATCAGCATAGAACTTGAAATCACTCCGGGATGTGTTCCTGAAACGGAAGCAACATGCATATTTAAGATTTGTTTAAAAAGATAACTTTGTTGGGCAACAAAACTCACTTATCTCTAATAATGGTTTGCAATTCAGCGACTTGTGGATTACGTGGTAGTATCTTCAGGTTAGTGCCATATTCACTCTCGTCTTCCGACGCCGAGCTACTTGCACCGTTGCACATTTTGTCGGCTATTTTGATTATTTTTTTGTTTCAAGTTTTTTTTTTTTTAATTTTGTAATAGCGAATAACAAATAAAAATAAAAACAACTTCACAAGTTATCACAAAAATGCACGAGTTCGTATGTCAAATTCTTTGACATTTTGAACTGTCAAAAAGTCAAAAGAAAAAAGCTCTGTTCGATTTCTAACTGTAATTCGCCACGTTCAATAGAAAAGCTGAAATTTCAGAATCTGAAAATTATTCAGATATTTTCGCTGATCGCAAAAAAAATCTGAAATTTCAGTCAAAAGCCATTATGCCAAATTCCCGTATTTATTGAATTTGAAATTAAGCGAAATAAAAGAGAGCTTAATATATTCGTAGCCCATGTCATAATGGTTAGTTCGTTGAACAGTCATGCAAGCCGTTGTGCTACAAATTTATTTATTTTTTTATTTTACGCATTGCGCAAACCTAAAGCAATGGCGGTGGCGATCGCGATAACAATGTGGATGCCGCACATATAAATCAAAAGGAAGGCTAATACTGCGTTTTCATTAGAGCTGAAATGAGGTAATTTGGCAAATTACAAAAAAAGTGTTCACATTTCAAAATTGCTAATTTTGTTTGAAAGCCCAAATTGTCAATCGCTTGTTTTTGTTGTTTTTTACATTGAATTCTGTCATTTCGAATGGGTTCCACTTTGAATGGAATCCATTTGGGTGTGTTCATAAAAGTCTTACGTAATTTTTTACCGAGTTTCGTGCAAATTTGGTTGAAATTACCTCATTTTGAAATTTGAATTTGTATGAGAAATGAGATGATTTTGAATTGAATTTGGAAATTTTGAACAAAATTACCTCATTTGCTCTAATGAAAACGCAGTATAACATCTACGCGATATGTGGATTCTGATTAAGTTCCACTGCTGCGATCAACCAAGCGACTTTTGCTGAATGCAGCACGCACCATTTGATCGCAGTATGTCACAATAATTTAGAACATTATACAGCAGATTAATTAAAAAAATCCAAATTTTGTACAATTTTTTGCACAAAGACTACAAAACATAAAAAAGTATACAATTTATGAATAAAATTTCTGTCCGGGTCGATTAATTGAGCCAGATTTATCTGCTACTGATTTTTTCTCACTTTTTGTATGTTCTTTTAACAACTTGCCCGTTACAAAATGTATCGCAATATCGTGTTGATGTGAGCTGGTTTTTGGTCGCACCTTGATCGCGCGATAAAGGCTATCGTGATCGCCACCGCCATTGCTTAGGTTTGCGCATAGCTTTATATATTTGTAAATTTATAATTGAATGAAGTTTGTAGATGACATTTTATGTAAAAGGCAACAGGTTTTTCTAAATTTCATTAAATGCATAATAAAATGCAGTAAAACTATTTTAACTTCAATGAAAAATTGTAGAACAATAATTCGAAGGACGGTGTTCACATTGGACTGAAATTTAAGACTTTTTTTTGACTTTTCTCTATCTTTCTTTCACTCCCACTGACGAAGTGTGAGTGAGAAAAAGCTAAGATATGTCTAAAAAAAAAACTGATTTGTGTCGTAACGCAACGAAACTGAATGTGGAAATCTTGGATATTTTAATTTTTCCTGCGATCGATGCACGATGGTGGGGGACGTGTGTGGTGGTCGGGGTAGTGAAAATTGCTGAGGTTGAAAAAATTGCTCTTAGATGATGAATTAAGCAAATTTGGTCTAAGGAAAAGTAATTTTTGTATACAATGTTTCGGCAATCGAAAACAGAAATAATAATGAATTTTTTTATAAAGCCTAGTACGCAGATCGCGCTAAAATTTATCTTCCATACAAATTTCCTCCAAAGATAAATTTTAGCGAGGATATTTAGCTAGGCAGTACGCAGTTCACGCGCTAAATTCAAAAAGTCTCCACTTAATTTAGCAAGCGAAATAATGCTCAACGCATTCTTTCACAGATAAATTTTGACATTTGTGCTCTTAGCAAACGATTGTAGAGATAAAAATTATAGGGATAAAATTTAGTTTAGCTTGAACTGCGTACCTGGCGTAAGCAGTTAATTATACTCTAAACTTGTTCGCATTTTACTTAGAAAACCTTTGAAAAAAACTTTTGAAATATTTTAGTATGGTTATTGAAAAAAATTATTCAAATTTTCAAAGTTAATTCATACTAAACAAAAATAAAATTTGAAACCAACGCGATTATTCGGCGCGACAAACGAAAATAACAATAACAACACGTGGTTGTCAAAAAAAACAACACGTTGTTTTTATTGTTTTCGTTTGTCGCAGCGAATAATCGCGTTGGTTTGGGAGAGCTTTTATACAAACTAATTTTAAATAATTTGCTAAAGCTGTTGTGGACCTATAATATAATTATTGAACCGCACTTAATTCGGGACTTTTGGCCCATCAGTGTAATTTAAAAGTCCACATTTGATTTGTGGAGTTGTACACCACGATAGTGAGCCAAAAGCTCATTGTGGACTTTTCTTCGCGTCAAGCAGATGTTATCTGTGAGTGCGTATAATTATTCTATTCTAATTTTATCTGTATCATCGACTGCCCTGGTGAATGGAAAAATTTTCATAAATAGATGGTTTTTCGCACTCTATTTCAATTAAGCCACCATATAATAAAATAAAGCACTCTCCATATTAGCTTTCATATGACATAAAGTTTCATTACTATTGAGCAGTGTTGAAAAATGGAAAAAAAATTCTATGATACAGCGCTCACCTTTCGAAAACTTTGCAATAATTTAAATGTCAAATAGGATTTGGGAAAGATCGGTGACAAATCATTATAATTGGTAGGCTTGGCAAATAGGTATCTAGAAGTTAGAACGAATGAAAAAGATTTATTTTATTTCTATTTGTTTACCAAGCTGGTTCTTTTCCCCGAATCTGTGGTTCTGTTCTGACATTTTCTTATTGAATAAAGATTCAGCCCTATTCTGCTTAACGTTTACGTGATAGTTTGTATTCTGCTATTAGAGGAAAATAATTATTGTCCTCGTATACCTACCTAAATTTCGATAATCAACTTAAAAAAGAGGCTGGGTTTGACCCACGCTTCTTCAGTTTTTTTTTGCTTGGAAAAAAAGTGTCACTTGAATTTTTTTTTAAACCTTATCAATTATCAATTATGGCATTATCTATAAAATAAAATTAGCCAGATATTTGTGTGTTCTCAAGATATTCGAGAAGAAAATCAGTTTTTAACAATTTTTATTAAAAAAAACTAGGTGGATTTTTTTAAGTCTTACCAATTCTTCACTACATCATTATGTGTAGAATTAAATCAGGCCGAAGTCGATAGCATTATTTGTTCTCGAGATATATTTTTGGGCAACAAGCCATCTTTCTTAACTTTTTTTTAAATTACTTTAATAGTTGACCGCTAGTTGAATTTTTGTGAAAACACCTTCTTGCAGCAAATTCCAATTTGAGAAGTTAACAGTGGCGTGGCGTCCATATAACACGATTCCTATCGAGTTACCATTTGAAAATCTCAATCATGTTTATTAAAAAACGAGCAACATTAATCTAAATTACTAGAAAATTCCCTAAATATGTCGAAGAAAACCGTGTTATTTTTGTCCATAAGAAAGCAAAACAATAACTCGGTTTTCTGCGTCTTATTTCGGGAGGTTTAATACAAATAAATGGAGCAAGAGCAAACAGAACAAGCTTGTTCTATCCAGCAAAAATTTTTAAAAGTTCTATTTGTGTTTCTTGTGGGGTATGGAGTTGTAGAAGAGAGAATTAAGTATGTCTCACTGTTGTATGAAGTTCATTGAGCAGGGTAGGGGTAGTTTTCTGTGCAAAAAATTAATTTTAATTCGAAAAAATAACACGCTTTTTTTCGTCTTATTTTAATAACTTTGTATGTTTTTCTTTAAAAAATACAGTGCATACACCTTTTTATTTTATTGTAAAATTAAACTTTTATGACTCTTTCTATACAAAATTTGTAAATCAAAACTTATATCATGGCGTGGAAAGCGATATAGACAATTTAAGGTAGACATTCATAATTTAGTTACTTATACGTTTTCGGGTGACTAATTTTTCTTCGACTTACCATTTGAAATCATCCACGCCACGCTACTGGAAGTTAATAATTAAGATTTTCTTCATTTACTGCAGGAGAAATATGACTGTACAGTATCCTGTTTAGTATCTATGTATTTGAAAATAAAATCAACATTCATACATACCTATATATTTTTCAATTTTGTTTATTTTATTTATTTCGTTTTCTTTTTTTCACAAGCTATAAGGCCTTGTTTAGTTCGTATATAGATTATAATGTTGATAAAAAATAATTACAAATGTTAACCTAACTTGATTCATGTACATGTATTTCATAATTTTTGATTCGTTAAATAAAAGAAGAAACTATTTTCGAGATTTTTACTGTATTTTTGTGTTGTCTATATTAAGTTGATTAACAACTTTGCTCTGTGAAATTTAATTATTTTTTTTGTTTCAATGTACAAACAACATAGTTGCACGGCTTAAAATTAAAAAAAAATATAAATATATTACAAGTATAAAATAAAAAAATAAAACAACAAAATGCATACAAAAAGTACCTACAACAAACAGTTTGAGAAGCAGTTCAGTTATGATTATTAATCTTGTTAGTTTATAATTTACGGTCAATTTGGCACTTAAAAAAAAATAAATAAATTAATAACCAAAATACGTAAGGTATTTAAATTTTGTTGGAGTTAGATTTAATGTTCAAGTACAATTTATTAAAAAAAAACAGGCATATGTATGTGTTTTGTATATTGTCATTACATTATTTGCTTTGGGTTTTTTTAGCCTAATATTTTGGAAAGTTGTATATAATTATATTAAGTTCAAAAATGCTCTCAGCGGCATATAAAATTGTTTAAGTCTATTTTGAAGCTCATTTGATAGATATTTTAATATTAATAAATATTTGCAGACCGATTGCGCTTCTTAAATACCTAGGTATATGAAAATAAATTCATTATTGTTAGTTTTAAATTTGAAAAATGCGGACGACCTAAATATTTTATTTTTGTTTTTGCTTACAAAAAAGGATGCATTTATAGCGAGTTAGTTTTTGACAGATAATTCATCATTCGACAGGCACACGCGAGTTTTTAATCGAGTTTAACGTTTGACATATCATAATTTTAGTTTATCTGTCAAAAAAAACCACTGTTAAATGTCAGAAACTTGACCAGAAAATTGGCCAAATGTTTGAACTTCAGATTTGTTCACAAATTCATAAAGAAATGAGAAAACGCCATTCATTGATACTTGATCTAATACAAATCCTATAAAAGCATTCTAAATACGAGTCTTATACGGGTCTTATACGGCGCATTGATTTGTTTTTTATGGTTAATTTGATATTGAGTTTTATTTATTGGTTATAAATTCCAAAGATTAGAGCTTTCAATTGAAATTGTCCTAAATATTGACGTTAGAATCAATTATTTTTTAAAGTTTTAATCCAGTTAAACTGTGTTCCGAAGCACTCTGCCACAGTTCATTGGACTGAACTTATGTATACGTATTATTTGTAAAAAAAAAACATCCGCATAACTTATGTATTTTATATAAATATTTCAAAAATGTTTCCAGCATAATGTAATGATGACTAAAATAGCTTTTGGTTTTACATAGACAATTGTAGGTCAATAAATGTCCAGAGTTCTCAAACGATACGTTTAGTCCAAAAGCATTCATTCACTTCTCTTCTCAACTTATTTTATTTTAAACCATCCCATAATCCGTGCATGCCACTGGTGTGGGTTGGTTGTTCTGCTGCTTTTGTTTCTCTTTGTTGTTTGCAGCCATATTTAACTCTACAAGGGTATCGATACTATTCAAACTAACACCCTGTAGAATTTTTTGCGCTGCTAGTGACGTAAAATTAAAGCTAAGATCGGTAAGACTTGGAAAGTTATACAATTCCTCGGCGGTACTCTCCTTCGATAAGCTGAAACGCCTATCGAGCAATGACTCCTTTTCGACGGATTTATCGCAGTTTGCCTTTAATCGTTGATCGCAGTTTTTAATGGCCAAGTTTGGTTCACTGCCTACAGCAATAATGCTTTTATGAAGAATGTGCGCCAAAGAATCACTGTTAATTGCCGGGTTTGAGTTAAGTAAGTTACCACCCTTTTGAAGATTCAAATTTCCCGCGGACTCGAAGCGTAAATTCTTTAGATCGCAATTTGAGTTAAGCTTGTTTTGTGACCCTTTGGTGTTTTTCTCAAAGCAACTGCGTAAATTGCCCATAGAGCCGGCAATTTCAAAGTCCTGCTTTGATGCAGTGGCGGCCGCGGCAGTGTTGTCTGTTGGGGAGGTTGGATTCGAAGCATCGTTTTTTAAGACGTTTTTATAGACAATGTTTGAAGAGCCATTTTGAGGAAGTTGCAGGCACAGCTTGCGACTGTTATTCATTGTTGCATCGTTGTTAACATTCTTAGTGTACTTGCAGTTGTGATTATCTAGCTCTTCACCTGGATCAGGGGACGTTTCGCTAATGAACGAAATGGAATCACAAGTCTCTGAATTATTATCAGTCTCACTGATCGAGCTTTCTTTTTTCAGATGGACAGATGCGGCTGCCGATCTAGCAGGATGATGTTGCTTAGACAGGGTCTTTCTTATTATTTCACCCTTTTCATTGGTGGTTGTCTCGTTGTTGATGATAAATACATTGGAATTTTCCACCAGTTTTCCATTCTCCAAAGTGATCACGCTACGTACTGGAGAGTTTTGCACGAAGATCTTTGTGCTGGGTATACTGCTCTGGCTCCCATTTGAGGTCGTCACTTGAAGTGTGATGGAGTTGTTGGAATTCGAGGTGGATATCGATTGTGTCTTGCCCGGAATTCTTGGATTGGGACCCATTTGTGATGTTATTTCTTCAAGAATTCTAGAAGGGGTCGAAGATCGATTGCGTTGATTTTGTTCGGCACGAGCTTTCATTGCCTGATGGCGAGGCGTGCCTCGAGGTGACCCGTTTAACACAAGTATGGAGCGTGATGGCGATCCATGCTGCTGCATGGTATTCGTGGATATTTGCGATTCAAGACTAGAATGGCCACTTGTTTTGCTAAATGATACTTTGCCGCTGTCAATGCTTGACGGACCCGACGTGGTGAACATCGACGATGCCTTTCCACTCTCCAAACTAGACGGACCACTCTGAACACTTCGGTATGTCGCTTTGTTGTCAATGGTTAGTGGATTATCTAGTCGTTTGTGTGACGGGGTCTTCTCAAATATATATTTTCCCAAAACCGACTTTGTCGTTGATTTTGTTGGGTTACTGGATGCAGGTGGTCCGCTCGATGTCTGACCAGCTGGTGGCTGAAGCTGTGACGATGACAAACGATTGGGGGTGGTTTTGCTTGTTGCTGTCGCAGGTATCGATTGCGTGGATCGGGGTAAACTACTACTGCAATAGACTGGAGAGCGACGGCGAATTGGCGAACAATCACGTGAGGATATCACAAACGTTGACTCACTGGACATGTGCCGTCTATGACGTCTGGGTAAGGTTGATGATCGTTGGCTCAATTCCGAGCCATCGTAAAAGGTTGAATTGGATAGAGTATGTGAAACTGGAATATCCTGTGAAGTAAAAATTTTCAAAACGGTATAGTGCTTACAAATAAACGGGAATAGCATGTTACTTACATGATCAGCAGTTTGAGTGCCGATGCTGTGCAAGTGGACAGCTCGTGAATTGAACCACTCAGCTGGAGGAAACTGCGCTGAATATGTTTCGATTTGTCGCTGTTTTGTTCTACCACTGCGACGAAATAATCGAGATAGAAGAGATCCTTTTTCTGTGAAAAACACAAATAGAAAAAAAAAAAGAATTTACGGGTAATTGGAAAAAAATCCCAAGGGTCTGGAATGTTTTTAGTAGGGAACATCTCTATAGACAAATAAAACTTGTCAAATACTTGGTAAAGCCAATGATATAGTAAGAAATTGTGGAGCAAGTTTTGCTTCCATCAAAAGTATCCAATTTATATTAAAATCAAAAACTTTACAACTAAAATAAAATGGCATGAAATATTTAAGTTTTTGTTTAAACATCGTATCTCTGTTTTGAAAATTACAACATAAAGCCTTTTTCGTACATATATATTCTTTTTTTATCTCGAGGCAAAATGGTACATAAATGGCAATGGCAAGGACCAAGCTAATTGCTAGCACCTGATTAAGCAAAATGTCTCCGATTCGTAGGAAATCGGATAGAATTCCGCTCCGACGGTTACCTTGATAGGGCCGACTACCTCTTGCGATGAAGTGACAAATCCTCCAAGAGTATCTTTTGTCATAGAAAAGTGCCGGGTGCCGCTCACCTTAGCCGTTCAAATTCGGCAATAAACTGTAGGTCCCCTCCATTCCTGCAGACACGCACACAGGAATGGGTGACAGTTGAAAGTCACTAGGCCCTGGTTCTGCATGAGCCGTTTGTGCCACCAAATTTATTTATTTATTTATTTTTTTGGCTTCGCAATATGTGCCATAAAGTATCGTTTTGTAATCCTTTAAGAAAATGATTTTGAACAAATTATTAAAAAGTAAAATTATAGGCTTCAAAATGAAACATTAACTATTTTAATGAATTCGGAAACATAACGGAACTGAATCAACTAAAGCACAAATATTCATCTTGTCTCTTGTGCTTAGTCTGGAAGCTATCCTGTTTACCCTCCCTCAACCTCAACGCACAGTCAAAATAGTCTTCTAGTTACTATAAAATTTATAAGATACTATAAATCATTAATGTTTAGTTGCATTTAGTGGTTTGCAAGTCTTAACTTAAGACAAACAGGTCGTAACAAAAAATTGTGCAAATATTTTTGTCCTAACGTTTTTTGGTGCTAAAAATTTTCAGTAACAATCGACAGACAAGAATAATGAAATGCTGGATTCAAAGGTATATTCCGTACATTCCATTCCATTTAAGAAATATCAAATTTCATCCAAAAACATAAGGCATTCCCAAACTTACTTGGTGATGACGAATCTGTACTTTGATATTCCGAGCTGCTGCTGTCTGTGGCTAAAGTTTGTGCGTATGTTTTCGATAGGCTTCTTGTCGACGCGCAACGTTGTAATCTCTTTGACGAGCCAAATAATCGTAAGCTATGTCTTCTTTCCAAGCTGCGTGGCGTTGGAAATGATGCACTTCGCCGCTTTGCTGCCCGTGGGTATAGGATTTTGTCATTGGGATTACCTTAAAATATTAACAAAATATAATATGTACGAAAAATATATCATAATTAATGTAAGCCGTGGACAAACCTCCGCATATAACATCGGCTAAATTCGTTTGTATACATTGATGCGTCAAATCTCCATCCCGTTCAGTCGATATTTCACCATAAAACGAATGAAGTGCTTCAGAGTTTGTCATGAGCATTGTTCGAGGCTCATGAGGCTCTTCGTCTTCATCAAATTCCTGGTACGGTCGGTGACTTCGCGGTCTCGATCGACTCCTTCTTCGTCTAATGATATATAAATAATTAAATGGTTGTCTTTCTAAATTTTGAAAACGTCGAAAATCATCGAATTCGAAATTAGATTTTGCGTCTGACTTTTCAAGTTATTAAAATAAGGAAATCAGTTAAACAAAAAAAGTTGCAAAAATAGATGTGGTTACATTTGTAATCTGTTCATATGTTAATTATTAATTTAGGTTAATATGGACAAAAAAATTTTTTGAGACCTCAAATAGCCTTTTACGAATGGCGTTCTCTATTTTCGAATTTCGATTAAAGTGACGACGAAGAGCATATTATCAAAACTTACTCAGGTGTGAATATAAAATATCCTTTTGATGTTTGATAGATTTTTTGCTCCTGCATTAGTTGTGCCAATGTATCATAAATGACCTCAGTTGCTGGCGAGGTCATATGAGGAAATCGCAGGCCAAGCTTCGTTCGAATGTTTTCAATTGTGGCTGAATGTCCCTCCGCGGTAAGGTCCATTATCACATCACATAATGCTTCAGGCAATGGTGTAAATTGTCCTTGAACTGTCGGTGTAACGATGCAATCATCGATGTCACCTGAAATGGAAGTAGAAAATCAAATAAATGTATAACAACAACCATCGGGCTTAAATAAATCAATGTTTGGTCATAACAAGGTTTATAGTATAGGTACCTGGGTAGGTATCTATCTATACTCTTGGTTTCTGTCTGACTAATTAGTAAATGTAGATAGAGGGGCTAAGCTCGAAATGGTTAATGTGAAGAGTCTTAGTTTTTAAAGGAATTTGTAACAAAAACAACAACAATAATGGCAAGGACGATTTCTTTTAATCTGATCCTCATGTGGACAGAGGTTAAATTCCTCCCAAAATGGTTTTATTTTTTTTTTTTTTAATTTATATTGCACTGTTTGGAATGATCTTTCTAATTCAATGCGTGTGGCATTCAAGCAACGCGGTGCGGCGGCGCGGCGTGGTGGTTGGTTCATAAAAATTATTTCAAACTATGGTGCTATTTGCTATAAATAGACGAAGTAAAAACAACTTTTTATGGAAAAACGATACGACTAGGAGGTGGATTTGATAAGACAAGATATTTCAGAGTCTTTGCAATTAAATTCCATACACATTTTGTGGTCAGTGCACTTTTAATGTAAAAACACAAATACATTTAAACAAATGTGGCATTTGGGTTTTTGCAAATTTGTATAGCGTTTCAATGATCTTATGGCAAATATTTATAAGAGACCCGGCGGCCTGTGAAGAGAAGACCAATTTACACAATCAACAAATGGCTCATACAAGCCAATAAAGGCCGAACATTAAATTCTAATGGAGCCCATGTTCTTTTCTATTCTCAATTAAAAAAGGTAGAACTACCATATTTACAAAAGGCACTCAAATGATCGTATCGCCCACCGCATCCGTGGTGTAAGCGAATTTTTTGACACTTCCCTGTATTTGATGCATAGAATTTTTGTATGGAATGTAAGCGAGTTTTTCATAATATACATAATATAAAAGAGTAATTTATATATCACTGACTGATTTTTTCTTTTGTTTTTAATATTTTGTAAGAATGTATAACTAAAATGTATCAATATATCCATAAACTTAACTTTCGCTGGAAAGCCCTATACCATGATAACCTTCCGTTCGCAATTCATTATTATCTTAAGTATCTACTTGATATTTTAAATTAGATACCCATCAAACACTCTACCCTCGAGGATAAAGATTTTTTCAGCTACAAGTTAGTGACTCTGGCAGAATCAATAGATACTCTCATAGGCCATAGCTAGTGAACCATAATAAATAACATTTCAATCGATTTAAATCCTTCGTATTGATTTCGTCCTCCACCAAATTCACTGGCGCACTTGTTTATGAAATCACTATAATCAGTGAGTCGGTAACACTGGCACCTCATAATCAATCCACACAGCATGAGACTGGCGATTGCCAGGTAAGACCTCCGCACAGATTGAACGCTTCAATGGGTGCTATAGTGCGACTCCTACGAGTCAAGGGAAATGCATTTCGTGTACTAAAATGACGGTTTCACTGTTGTTCGTGCAATAACGTTGTGCGGCCTGCAGGTTAAGGTTGTTCTTCTAATATTGTTGGTAAAATTTAAAGAGATGGCATTCAAAGTTGAACGACTATAACAACGTTTAATAAATGGTTTCTGTCCAGGGAACTATCCGAAAGTAGGAGAAACACACAAATTCTGTCGCCTTTTCTATGGACACATTCTAATATGTAGGTATATCTATTTTCAGTCGTCTGATACAATCAATAGATCGGTTTTGTTGGAGCATCTGCACGCGCACACTCGCACATAACTAAATCTATTACAAAAGTGATCTCTGGTTTGTAAAAGTTAAAAAGACTGACGGATATCGTGCTAATGGCCGTCAACACGATTTTCCCGGTTCAAGTGTCGAATCAATTCAATTACTTGTACATGGATTTTGTTTTGTTCGTACAGTTTGACGGTCAGTGGAAGCGATATTGTTGCGGTCAGTGTCAGTGATGGGTAGAGTACATTTGTATGACAGGAAGAGTATAAGACAACAAAGACGGACGTTAAATATGCGTGTGGCAAAGCACCTAATTGCAGGGAATGCGAACTTTGATTGCTCCGAACTTTGCTATTGATATGTAACTAATGGAAAATGTCTGTTTTCATTGTGTAGTTACGAATAAGTCTACACAGGACCTATGACACAATTTTCAGTTTCTAAAAGGCATTTTTTTGGAGCTACTTATGAGTTATGACCATGTGGTTTTCACACGAAGGTACAAATAATAGGGGTATTCATACAATTCGATCCGACACGCAACTGGTCTATTTTAACTCTATACCTGCATTTAAACAGAAAAGTACAGGTCTAACGACGGAAAAAATGTTTCCCACCGAATCGCCCATAAAATTGATCATATGTGGCCCTAACCTATAGCAAAGGACTGCAAATAATTTGAATGAAAAAAATGTTTGATATTCACAAAGCTACTTCTTACATGCAAAACAGTTACCGGCCAATTGTTGGACGAAACAATATAATCAATATAAATAAATATAAATAAACTAGCTGACCCGACAGACGTTGTCCTGTCTTAGCTATGAATTCGAACTGGAATATACATAAAGAAATGAGTACCTACTTCTAGAGGATTTATTATCAGCTGAAGAAAAAAATAATCAAATGTTATGACCCTTAAAAAAATGTAGCCAAAAGTGTTAAACACTGATAAATTTTTATATTTCCTTTTCTTTTGGGATCTTTTAATGTAATACATGTGGATATAAGAAGAGAAAGAGGTGAAAAAATCCTGTTTTTAGTTCCTATGTATAATATTACAGACCCTTTATAATAAATAATACAAAATAAGCAATAATGGGGTCACTATGGCGTATACGTAACTTTTTATCAGAATATATTAGTTAGACTTAAAAATCTGTACATCACAGCTTTATAGTTCATTGCATATACATACATTGGATACAAAATAAATATTCAATTCAAAATACTTTCGTTGTGTTAAAATTGAAAAAAATAAAAACAGCAGTCATTTGTGCACTATTGGCCTTATTGTGAGAGTCTATTTGGAGTAAAACAATCAATACACATTTGAAATAATCAAATAGAAAAATATTAACGATAAGATTTTAAATACAACAACAGGATAAATTATAAGTCTATTTGAATAATCTATTTTTAAAAGACTCTTGAATAAATAAGCTTCTGTATTTATGTACTACGTATCAATCGCGAATGAAGAAACTCCGTTCGAAAAAAAAACAATAAAGTATGTAATTTATTGTTATCACGACTTTCCGACTTTTCTGGCCTAATTTTCCAATGTTTATCTCCGGAGTGTGTTTATCTGGTTTAATACAAATCTAAGAAAAAATCTCCATCCAATTTGGATGATCTTTAGCTGAGTTATGCGCGTACGAAAAAATAAGAAAGAAATTTCGAGATGTTTTTATGATTTTCTGATTTTGCCGTTCGAATTTTCTAATTTTCGGTCAAATTTTCGGCTCCGTTGTGTGTTAATCTGGTTCAATACAAATTCAACAAAAAAATCCCAAACCAAATCGGATGATGTTAAGCCGAGTTATGCGCATATGAACACGAAAAGGGATTCATTTTTATATAATAGAAGATTCATAAACGCATAGTTTTATCAAACGTTCATAAATGTATCAAACAAGCATAACTTTGTGTATAATTTAATTATTTTTTGCGAACGAGTTTAAAAGCAAAACTCCGCAAAGTCCTCCAAATAAATTCCCTACGCATTGTCAAATGCCTTTATTTTGTTAAATTTGACAAATTAAAAACCAAACATCATTATATGGCATGGCATGAATTACTAGTAACACTTGTGCATATATATGTAATTACTTATTCACTCATTCATATTACTTATACATTAATCAATCCATATCTAAATTACCTGATTTTTAAATTTCTCTTGGGCCCATTGACTGAAATGAAGCTTAAATTTTTAAACTCAACATATTATTAAGTGCCAGTTTACCCCCAATGACTTACATAAAGTGAGTAATTTATTAAAAGCAACAAACTTTAAACTTTAAAAAAAATGTAAAAGTTTTTTTTTTTTACACTAAATATCACAGCACATTGTTGCGAACAACAGAGAACTTTTGATCTGAAGAAAAGGAATAATAAAAGGTTTCACCATAAACAAGTCATTGACCCGAAAATAATCAATTAGCTGGTATAAATACTATATTATTAGCAGAAAAAAAATTTTCACACGAAAATAAACCGATCGATGACCCAGTGGGACTTCAACTATACTCGTACAAAGCAAAAGAGAATTTGAATACATTTTTGACATAAGTGGTCAATATGTGTTGCTTCCGTCTGTTTACAAAAAAAAAAAACAGTCATTATTTTCTTCATCCTCATTCACAATATTTTTGTATCCATATAAACTTGATGTAAAAGAGGTCGACCATGATCGGCATTTGGAATGTTGCATGAATGATCTTTGAACAAAAAAATGTAAATTAGCTGCGCTTCCTAGATAATACTGAACCATGGCCACACTCAATATTTTACTGCAACCCCTAGAGTTCACCGTCATTCTCTCAACTTGTTTGGGCAATTGATGCCGATCGATAGGCGATACCATAATATGTGATACGCGAGGCCCGCGATAGTAAAATTATGATTGATCGATCATCGATCTCTTGACATCAGACGTGATGGGAATATTTGTTCGTCGAATCTATGGCACCAGCGTGCAACATGCATCCATCATCATCGGAGGTCGGGAAAATTGCGCTCACTCTATGCTACACCTAATGTAAATGGAGGCACGTTGCAACGATTTGATTTCATTCGTACGTAATTCGTAGATCATCGTCGCGTCTGGGTCGGCTTCAGTGTGTTGAGGAAATTTTTAAATGAAGTCATAAAAATTGGAATCTTTCGTGGCAAAGAGTTCGCGGCTGCCCAAAGATGTTGTAGTTAAACTTTTACTTTAGCATAACTTTGTTTATATCTGGCGACCAGCAAACACAACACAAAAAAACAACAGCAACAACATAATATGGTAAGCAAGCAACAAGTGTCATAAATATTTGAGTTGTTGTATTGTAGGCGTTTTGCAATTGGTTTTCCTGATCCTGGTGCTGTTGGGTTTCCTTATTTTTTGTTTTGATTTGTTAATAATTTGCACAACACGATCTGAACCTTGATTACATGAAGAACAAATTGTTGGGTAAATATCTATCGAATTTCTAGGTGAAATTGAAAACAAATCATAAATTTCCTTCATTGCTTGTTAAAAGTTTTTTTTTTTTTATTGATGAAGAGTTCAAACTTTTTTTTTGAATAATTTCGCATGTTTTATTTGTGTAAAGCATGTTTTTTTCCTTAAAACTTAGTTTCATAACCTTAAATTACGTTTTTTTTCCTAAAAAAAATATAACTCGAGATTTTGATCAAACTTAACATTACGATGACAGGCGCAAGACGAATTCTGCCGTCTGTCTATCTGCCCGATCGCCTACCTACAGCCTTACCGTATTGGTCGATTTTATTTAAACTTTGTACCTTGCATTTTTTTTCGACATTTCACCCACACTTTTTTTTTCAAAAAAAGTGCCAAAAAGTAATGGCACATGAGTCCGTTATTGCAATATTTTCGGCTACCAGAAATTAAGGCAGAATTTTTTTTTGGAATTAACGTGTACTCAACATTTTTTGTTCGAAATTGGCAAACAAAAATAAAAATATTTCTGGAAGTGTTGGAAATTCTGCTAGACAAATATGAAAAAAAAAACAGTAATCAAAATTAAAATATATATTCCCATAATTTAAAAAAAAATGGACAGTAAGTACACCAGTCAAAAAAAATAACGGAACAAAAAAATTTCTCTTTTTTTTTTTTAGTGTTTTTTGAAGAGCTGTATCTCTGTGAAAAGTAATTTTTTTTAGCATTCTTGAAAAATCCAATTTTTCTCAAAAATATCTCTACACATTTTTCTAAAAAACATCAATAATTTTGATTAGGTATAGTCTACCTTTTGGTTAAAATAAAATACCCGAAAAATAGTTTTAAATGGTACCTATTTCCAATAGAACCATTTTTTTATTTTCGTTTTTCTTAAAAATGATTTTGATAATTTTTTTATGGAGAATCTTCTGGAACATTGAAAAATTTTAAATTTTTGAAAACTACATACATAAGTATTTCGAACGACTTGGATGATATTTACGAAGTATCGTACCGAGCGGTTTTTTAACATTATTTAGAAAATTTTGAACAAATTTTTTTCTTTGAGTCAAAAATAACAGTACCTTCCATATAAATGTTTAAAAAACCGTTACAGAAAATCTAAATTTTCTCGAAAACGACTCTCATGATTTTGATAAAATTTTTTTTGAATACTTACATTTATTAGTACGGTACGGTCTATAATTAACAGTTTTCCATTATTAACAGTACCTCTCTCAAAAGTTTTAAAATTCGATAAACCATTTTACACTAATTTTCTGGATCACTCTATGATACAACCTGAATTTTAATAAAAATTATTAAATTAATTGTATAATAAATAAGAAATAAACCAGTTTATAATACTGTAAAATATAAAAATAACAAAGTGATTCTAGACCTGCCAATTTATTATTTTTTAAAGTACTGTTTATTCGGCCCCCCCTAGGACTAGGTGGGGAATACATCGGGCACCCAGTTGTTTGTTTTAACGCATTAATGCACAAAGCAAAACCACTTTTAATGGCTCTCTTGACTCGTCCTAATATTTACACCAATTTTATACCAGTCTTACTCTCTCAGGGAATACTTATTTTTTTTTTTAATAAAGTCAAACTTAAACAAACTTAATGAAAGTTGACTTGAAATTTAAATTCAAAACGGAAACTTTTCAAAAATCGCAATCGCAGCATTAAGTCTTCAAGAAAAATTCTATCGTCATTTATGTCACGCACACAGACAGTCAACTCTTAAAATATCCTTAAACATTTTGAAAAGAGTCTTCGAGTACGTGCAGTCAATCGAATATAATGTATGTCTGAGTAAATATAAGAGATGGAAGTTTTCGCAGGCTCAACTAAGAATAATGCAAATAAATATGTACATAAATGCCAACATGATTAATGCGCCAAAAACCAGCGTATTTTGCAGAAATAGAAGCATTAATTGCTTTTGTGTGTTTTTGTGGTAATGTAGGCAAACCATTACCACTTCAAAACTGTTAGAAAGAGATTTTCCTGTCGAAAATATCATAATTCCATTGTTATCTCATGCATTTTTAAAATCCGGCTAAGTGAAATGTAAAAAGTTTCTTTTAAATTCATAATCCGATTTTCTGCGGAAATGAGGATTTATCTGACGTCAGTCATCGTTGTCGCCTCGTCGATGTCGACAAACTTTTTAAAAACATCTCTATGTCTATAGTCAGACAAAAGTTTTAGGAGCTATTTCTTGAATTTATGTACATATATTTGAAATAGTGAACTTTAAAAAGTATTAAACGTTACGATTTCATTCATATTATATACAATGTCCTGTCCGTTAGACATTCATTCCAAAGGAACTTGTTATGACTTTGGGAGTTGGGATTGTATGCACAAAAAATACCAGAATGTCTACTTGAAACCTTGAGTTGCAAAATTCTCACATTCACATAGCCAGTTGGACGAGGTCTCAGAGTGAAAATCAAAGCACTTCCGTGTATCCCATAAATGGTCGAACAACAACGTGATGAAAAAGTTTTTTGTTTTTGTTTTACAGTTATAGTGAGTACGAGTATGCCATCCATAAACCGGACGTCCATCCACTTGCCATTGACATTGGTTCTTGGCTGGTGCAGGAGAGTGATTCTTTCCCAGTTTCGTTGTAAACGAAAAAAAAAGAAAATAAACCGAAATGATTGATTTTTCTTTCCTTGAGCTTGGATGGCTTGGTGATGTTGCTGGTGCTGGAGTTGCTACAAACGTTGCCTGTTTTCAAATATTTTCTTATTCTGGTTTCTACGTTTTTCCGCGTCACTCTCACGCTATTAAGCGATGATTACATTAAGAAAAAAAATCCTGCTTTGGAACGGGAATGCCAGCACTATATCTCAGGCTGGAGGAGAATATTTTGGCTTTGGTTTGGTTGGGTCTTGGGTGTCATGTGCAAAAATGGTTGTCTGCAGGTTCTGTTTTTAGAAGTTGAATGAAATTCTTGTAAATCTCTATAGCCCAATGCCATTGTGCTGTTTCAATAATCATGGTGCGGTTAAGTGAATACTTCCTTAACGAAATGGAATTTGCTGCTTTTAGATTTAATTTTCATTTTTCTTTTCGAAAGCCAATGACATTGAAAGTAGGATTGCATTTCTACGTGGTGATCATTCCACATACCTTTAAGTCTAGTATGCTGCTGATGCGAAACGAAAAATCCCATACAAAAATGACACAACGAAATCATAAACGAAAAATTTCGTGAACGAAATCGATAATTGTAGCAGATTATTTGGAGAGATCTCCCCTCTGTTTTCGCACATAATTAATTGCCTGTACGCCTGTACCATTATTAATTAATTGTGTGCGGAAAAGTGAAATTTTCTCTATATTCTTGTTTGTATTTGTTTGTTTCTTTCATCACGACATTGCTTTCTGTGATTTTTATACGTTTGTTTTTTGTTTTTGCAAATGGTGACACTTTCAAGGGGTAATTTTTCGTTACGGTTTTCGTAAGCATTTCGTTGGAGACCAACTAAAAATTTCGTTTCGTATCAGCAGCGTACTACGGGAGAAAATGCTTATTTTTTTATTTTTTCAAATTTAAATATCTACCTACTTAAATTATTCAAAGTATCTATACATTCTGCGTGTAAAATAGCTCTTTAAAGAACGATTTAGACGTTTATTTCAGAAATGCCAACAAGTAATATTACATCATCCATAACTTAAAAATAATTAACCTGAATAGTTAATCAGTTAATCCTATTTATCACCAATTAACTATATCTACAACTTCAATAACAAAAATAAAAACCATCGCTTAACTAACTGTATACAATATGCACGTTTAGGAATTAGTTAAATCAGCTGCACACTGATGGAAAATTGGATTTTTTTTTGTGAGCCAACCAAAGTTAAGCCACGTTTCGGCCATTTAACGAGTTGATTAGACTTCACTCTCAACACTGTGTTTCCTCCTTTTGTCATGATCTTTATTATGTACCAATCCGTGATACCACCAGACCAGTGTTATACTATGCTGGTACAATCTTTTTCTTTCGTCCAAGAGCTCCTTCCAGCCACAATTAAGTGACAAGCGATAAAATTTGTCACCCGAGCTCAGCAAAAAAATTGTCTTCTTGTTAGATAATTGCTCAGGTATAGTTATCCGTTTCGTTGAGGAGAAGTAGTTTTTGTATCTAACTATAGTTTTTGAAATCGTTTTGTTTGGGTTGACTGGTAAGAGATTTCAACGACAACTATGCGGCACAGAGTAGCCATTGGTGTTAATGATAACAGCGTGTTTGAAATGTTTCCAACGTCTCTATATGAGCACAAGGACAAATCTATTATGAAAACGAATTTTTGTGAAGGTTTGTGTTTATCGTGTTGTAGTAATAAATGATGTGTTTGTGTGCAGTACATAGTCTTTTAAGAAGAAGGTTCGCGTGTTAAAATATAACATGCATTTGTTTTTTGTGAAGAAAGAATTATACAAAATGTTTTGACATGAGTAATCTACTAGACGTGATATCCACTTTTACTTATATGAAATTCTTGGGAATGTAGGGCAAATTTTAAAATCAAATGATTCATGGAAATTTTTTTTTCTGAACTGAACCAATTACCTACTTCGCGTGATAGATTTTCATTTTCGTGTCGATTATGATGACCTAACATACTTTTTAAAGTCATAGAAAAAAAATAAATATAGCAATTTCGGCAGCTATCGGGAAATTTAAGTAACCTATACAGGGTGATCGGTATAAGATGCACCAAACTGCTGGAGCGAGTAGGTTGGGTAAAGACAAGTAAAAAATCGTATGGGAGGGGGGTCTCTTTCCCCCCGTTTAGGCAGAAGGGGCAATTTTGTAAAAACTTGACTTAAAACAGAAAAAAAAATATTTAAAAACAACGGTACAATTTAAAATGCCATATGCTATACCTTTTTGGAAAGCCTTCTTCATCTTCTTCTTTGATTTTAATTTTAAATTAAGTTATGTTAGTGAATACTTTTTGAAAAATTTATTTCCAAACTCGAAATTTTGAAAAAAAAATGAAAAAAAAGTTTCAAACTAATTTTTTTCAAAATTTTATGTAATTAAGTATAATTTTTGTTTACAAAATTTAATGCTCTTATTAATTTTCAATAAAAAACTGAAAACCGTATGCTTAAATGTGCATCTAATATCGATCACCCTGTATAAGTAATCTGTATAAAAAGTCAAAGAGATAATTTGGCGGAAAAAAATTTAAAAAAAATTAAAGAACAAATTCAATCGATTTAAAGAATTAAACCGGAAAAATGAATGAAGTGCTGAGGAATGAAATACGGCATTTTAAAAATATTTATTCAACTATAGCAGGCGCTGCAGCCGGATTTAGATTCCCTTTTGCCATATTCACATACCAAATCTGTAAATATGGGAATTATTTTCGCTACAAATAAATATTATTTTCCTTCATATAGGTACACACTTAAAGTGTTTTGATCGAAAACAATACATTGATTTGGTGTAATTTAAATAACTTAAATTAACTTAATGGAGTTTTCCTTTGGTAAATGCAGATTTCTGATTAAAATTTGATTTTTTTTCATGGCGAATGGAATACGATTTCAGATTTAATTTATTTTTGTCATGGTATTAGTGTATATTCCTGTTTGTGGACCTTATGTTGTCAAACTGGTAGCTGTCAATTGTACTGGTGTATAGTGGTGTTAGTAAAAGGAGGAGTAAATCTCCTCTTATTTTGCCTAATGGAATGCAAAAAGAGGGGAAATTGTCTTCTTTACAGATTCAAATCAAAAATAAAATGATTTATTTTACCAATGGAAAACCCCATAAGTTTCTCAAATGTCAAATGTCCTCTACTTCCGGGAATAAAATGGCGTCTTTTCCATCATCGGCATGGCTAGTAGCTATCGCAGCTCTTGTTGCAAGCAGTAAATTCTAAATAATTTATATAAGTCATAATCCGACTCTCAAAGACTTGTCAATCTCAACAAAAATCATTAAAAAAAAAAAGTACATAGTTTCCCGTAAATCATCGCACAAGTTCTGTGTCAGCAGATCCGCCTCCTTATACATCTCAAAATGATGCCCTTAAGCCCAAAGATAATGTGATCCTTCATCGATTCGCACTCGCGCACAAAACATTAACACACACATCGAGAGTTTAAACAAATAAATTACAAATAATGATTGTTTTCGCGCTAGAGTTGATGATGCCTCTCAAAGGCACTCGATTGACCCAGACCTCTGTGTGGTGTAGTGGTGGCGTTGATTTTTCTAAACTCCCACGATTCCATCGCACCACTTCGTGCTAAGACTATTTCATTCCGCATGTTTCTTTATAAAAAAAGAGACTTGAAGAAATATAGCAATTGATTAATCGCTGGCAAATTTTGAAAAACGATCGGCTCGCCGATTTGTGTTAATGGCTTTCAACCTCAAAGGCTGAAATTGACTTATGGTTGTTAGGCTGGCATTGATTTTGATTTCAACGTATCCATATATGTATTTGTATATAAGTGTATCTACTTTAAGGTAGGTATAAGTAAGTACTTTTTTTTTACATGCGGTTTATGAGAATTAGGTCAACTTCAAATGGTCATTTTGTAAATAGGAATACGTTTCGTGTTGATTAGAAAAATGAAGATCACTTATTCGAAGAGGAGGTTTCTAAGATTTTTTAAGCGGATTGTGGTTTAAAACTAAATTCAAAAAAAAAAAGATACAAATTTGAAAGATTTACAAAAATAGGGACACATAACTGTACAAATAAACCATTTTTGATTTAAGTAGGTTAATATTAAAGACTCGATAGTTCTTTTTTGCCAAGCGCTAATTATCGTGTTGACACAATTAAGATAAAAATATCTTATTGGAAGCTTGCCAGTTACTGAAGGGTAAAATGAAATGCATTATTAAATTTGGTACTATATTTATTTAGGTATGCGCTATGAGCACGGGATTCGTTTAGCAAAATAAAGGCTATCTGAGCCCGGCAAAATATCAATCTAATTATTTAATTTTTAGACATTTACAATTTTTTTAAGAATGTAAAACATACCTAAGAATCAAAATAAAAATTAAAAAAAAATATTTTACTGATTTTTTTTTAAATATTAGGCGTGTTTTTTTTTTAATCTAAAAAGTTTTAAAAAATTGCTCAAAAATAATTTTCTCTATTGAATTTGAAACAAAATAAATAAAAAAAATCCATAAAAATAAATAAAAAAATCCATAGCAACTAAACTATATAGTTTATCATTAAGCCCGAATGTTTATCAAGTCAAAAGTAATTTTCTTCACATTTCCTAAGCCTGGTTAGCAAATGTATTCAAGCTAAGAACATTAACTTTAACAAATATCGATTTTTATGCAACTCAATGATATAAGACTTGATAGATATCAAGATTAAGAATTATTTTAAAGCTCAATTATTGTGCTTTATTTTGTGAATTATATTTTTGTCTAAGCCGATATTAGTTAGAAAAAAAAAAAACACTCCTATAAGGCTTATTTCACAATTTCTGAGTAACTATAGAATCAATTCAAGAAACAGTTTTTCATAAGAGAATTCAAAGAGTTAAAACATCAAGAGCACCTGTTAAGTAAGCCCTATAAATAGATCATCTGACTGTAAGTATATCTATAGTGTATAGTCCAGTAAAAGCGAAAGCGATCAACATTAAGAAATTTTTCACATTGAGCCAAATTTTCAAATGCAAATTCTATCAACAACAATTAAAGAGCGCATTTGATCTTCAGTGTTCAGTTATTATATGGCTTATTGTAGAACATTGCGGAATGCGGAATCAGCACAGTAATTAGCTAAACAAAACAAGTCTTATAAATTTTTACACAGCAGTATAAGTCGAAGATTTTGGATTTGGATTTATTTGAGCCTGATTATTAAAAAAAAACTTTATTTCGGAACACCAATTTTAGCATACATATTTAACTGAATTACTTTATTCAAAAATAATCCCTCACGAATAACATACAATAACAATTTAATAAAATAATTTCCTTGTGCAATACTTCCATAAGTAACTCAGAAAATGCATATGCTCTAGACTTTCTAGTCAGGAGTTTCTATGAAAACGGTAAATTTGATCTTATTTTCGTGATCGTATTTATCGTTATTTTCTTCTTTTTTTAAATCATATAGCATCTGCATGCCATGACATAATGAAATCATACAAACGCAACTTATTTTATTTTAAATTCATTGCATAAGCCTTGCCACTTCTCTGACATAATTGAACGTAAACTCACCTGCCAAAAAATCTGACAAGTTATTCATGCAAAATAAACCACTCAAGGAATTCCGACGCATCATGCAAGGAATTTCGTTATCCACATCACCTTGAATGTGTAGTGTGTTTAATTTCCCTTTTCTTTACTCCAATTTTCGGTGAAAGTATACGATGTAGATAAACAAAGTCCCTGTTCAAAACATAAAAACACACTTAAAAGTAAATGTTCCATTTATCGAAAAATCAGGATGTCAGGAAAATATGTTTGTTATGTACATAATGCACCAACTAAAAAAAACGTATTTTGTTCAATCAAAATTACCCAGCCAACAAATGATATCCGTCTATATCTATTTTTGTATATTTTGTATCTTTTCGTATATACGCATCATATTTGTGGACCATTATACTGCACCATGCCAGCCATAGAGAAGAGAAGATGGGTATCTTTTCAAGAGTTCAGCTCGTTAGCAGTTCTCCTTGAATCCTACTAGCTCTACCTACCTACTTTGTAATAGGAAACAACATTTAGATTAATTATACGATTGTTTTAATAACACTGAGAAACGCTAATAATCGAGATAAAGAAAGTGGGAGAGAGTGAGCCACTTGTGGGAGGAGAAATCAATTTGCAAGTGCAAACACTCATAGTCCATAGTAGACTTTGTCTTAGCCGCAAACATATCCAGTATATAGACGATTCGATTGCATTTTCATGGCAATCATGATAAGGTTGGTTAAAGTCTTGGTAATATAGTAGGCACTTCCTTTTTTTTGGTTTGCAGTTATGGCAACTCCATCGAATTAGTATGGTGGGTTTTTAACAGCTCCATATCAGCAATATAGATTTTAAATAATAGTCCTTAATATAGTGGGTATTTCATTGTGTTTTGATTATTTGAAGTTTGCAGGGGTTTTGCTAAGCATGATTAGGAAGTCAAATAAGCATTTACGTAAGGACAATATTTATAGATTATAGCTAAGCCCACTCATTTCAAACTCACTATATAAATTAAGATATGTATACAGAGTATGTAGGTTGGGTCTAGATAAGAAGAAAACCGTATGGAAGGGGGTCTATTACCCCCCATTTAGCCGGGAGAGCCAATTTTCCAAAAAATGGACTTAAAACAGAAAAAAGAAATTATTAAAAAACAACGGTTACACTTACAATGCCATGATATACGTTTTTGTAAGTCCAGAAATCACTTCTTTTATTTTATTTTTATCATGACCCAACCTACACGCTCCAGCTTCTTGTCGCACCGTAGGTGAATTACCCTGTGTATATTTTATTTTTTTAAGAACAGTGAAATCCAAATTCTATTTTAGTATAAATTTTGTGATGTAGGTAACCCATTTCTTTCACATCGTGTTACTTTAATTTTTTATCAAACCTACTTATATTCAGGAAAGAATTGATTTTTCTTCAATGCAACAAGCAGTCATAAAACATTTTTTTATCTGACTTTCGAAAGCAGCGATTTCTTAAATTAAATTCGCTTCCGAAAACATATAGCTATCACAATAACCGATCACACAAAAAACAAAACAACTTCCTTATTCTCTCGAAACATTTATACGGAGCGTGATTCAGCTCCTTGTTTATATGTATATGCTTTGTCCCATTTTCAAAATAGAAGTCCAGCACAAATTTTCGAAAAAAAAAAAAATCGTGCAACTCCCAAAGACTATAAACTTATGAACTCCCTCAGGGCGATATGTAGACGAACCATCAACCCTTCGTTGACCCCTTGAATCCTAATTCCGCAATACATTTTTATGTGTGGCACGTCTTATAATTAATTCGACATGACAGAGAAATAAAATCGATTCTTATGCAGATAACCCCCTAGCTAACACAATCCAAACAAACGGTTTAATCACGATTTGATTGCATCGAATGTGAAATGACCCATCTTGCTTAAGGTGAAGAGGAGGAGAACCATAAGTCGCTTTTACTCTTATATACAATTTAAATGTAATGTCGCACAGAGCTATGTCCCCCAATAGAGTTACATGACTCGATGCGCTTGTCACACTGGTACTGGTGCAACAGATTTATCCTACCTTTATATTTTCCTATATTGAGAGGATAGACAGCATAGCACGCAAAAATCCGTTGTTGCAAAAGTGAATTTTTATTTTCGTTTTCATTCTTCATTTCCATCACGATCGTGTGCTACTGGTTGCAAACAACCATCACTACCATTAGCCAGTAAAAATACCTTTGCCAAGACGTGATCTATATCTGCCTTCCTCAACATAACCCACAAAGACATTGCGCGGAGAAGCGATAAGAGCATTAATCACCTCCGACGAAGAGTGCACATCACATCACAGCACAACTTACCTAGCTCAGCGACAGCACAGAGCTCAAGCCTCTTTCTTTGATGGGTTTCTTCTTTCTTTTCTTGATCTGTGCTCGCTGTTCGACCAGCAAAAGTTTATATTGATTGATCGTGTCTTGGGTGAACTGTTTTTTCTACCGCGTTTAGCTTTGGCGGAATACGAATGAAGACTCCCTTTGTTGTTTGATTTTGATTACCAACCAATCAACAACAATATCATTTGTTTTGCGACAGAGTGCATATAGAAAAGATGCTGGAAAGCATTTTCCTTGGATGCACATCATCATCATCAGCAGCTGCATCATCATCATCATCATCTTGATGATCGGAGAGGATGATGATATGATGATGATGATGGTTCGAGAAATGAAATCGTGATATATGCGAGATCAATGAGATGCATAATTGAGCTACCAATTGCAGCTGATTGATTGATTTGTGGCTACCAAATGATTTGTTTTCCTGAAAAATGGCTTTAATGAGTTTAAAAGTTATTTTTTCAATTGTTTCAATGTTGCAACAGACGATTGCTTATTTTGTTTTGTTTTTAAATAGGAATGTTAGACTTTGGAAAATCTTTTATAAGATGACCAAATGAAGGGGTATTTCTTTAACTTGATAAATTTGCATATTTACCTCTGTGCAAACTTTTAATTAAATCTTAAACTTTTATCAGTTATTAAATTGTAAATTTTATACAGGTTTTAATCGCGTTTGACAGGGGTGGTTCTTGTTCGGGGTTTCGCTTTCGATCAAATCGAACATTAAGCTGACTCAGTAGTCAAAAGAGCAGGTCCGTAGCCAGCATTTTGTTTCGGAGGGGGCTTGCTTTATAGCTTTACTCAAAATTGCCTTTTCATCCTGAATATTGTGAACTAAAGACCATTAAAAGTTATTTTGAATCAATTATTTAACACCGCCATTTAAATTTGGATGATTTTTTCACTATAAAATATATAAAATTTTTATTATAAAGGCTCCTTATAAAACAATAAAAAAATTACTACTTTTTTTCAATTTATAATATTTTTTTTTAAATAAATGTACGTAAATTCATTTGTATGTACCAAATTATTACTTTTATAGATATTTATATTTTTTTCACAGTAGAAATAGACGCCTTAATTTTTTGAATCCACAGAGCCGTATTTACAGCGAAAGATGGTCTGTCATTTTTCTTGAGCTTAAAGACTTTAATATTCACCGTCAGATAAATAGAACTAAAGACATTTAAACTTATAAGCTTCTTAAGCCAACCTTATATGTTATACAACGCAAAAAGTTTCCAAAAAAATGCTGATAATGTTCGTTTAAAATGCTAATATCTTGGGTTCTATTTATCTGATGCTGATGCGGATTAAAAAACATTTCTGAAAACATCTTCGGAATTTTGTCTTATGTCATTAATAGAAATAAGGATTTCCTTTTAATAAAATCCTTTCGGGAGGGGCTTTAGCCCCTCAAGCCCCCTTTGAGGCTATGTGCCTGCAAAAGAAAAGTTTTTTTCATACACAGCCTAAATTTAAATCAAATGTTGGCAAAAACCAAATTTTGAGGCTGCCTCTATTCTGAGGAACTTATGAGTAGGTATACTCATAATTCTTTTGTAGAAATTGCACATTGTCACGAAATAATTTTTCAATTTTCACAATTTATTGTAAGATGAGATGTCCTCTACCTTCTGATCAAAATGCATTAAACTAAAGCAGCCTTATAGAAAAAGTGAATAAAACTTTTAATTTAACCCACGCCTACCAACGCTTTAGAAAGTTAGGCTGTTCCAAAAAAAAAACAAAAATGTGTTCTCAAATTCTCTTAGATTAAAATATATTCATACATACACACACACAGATTTCAATTCTTTGTTCCACCTTCATATTTTTATAATTTTCAGTTCACGACGAAAATCAAAATTTAAAAAAAAAAAAAACTAATTTTCTTCATCTCGAAAAAAAAAGATCATTTCTAGCTCTCTTTCTTAATCATGAAATGAAAAGCCCACGAATCGCCTGGAGTGTGCAATTGACATCAACACTATGACTCTGTTAATTGCTTCCGTCATTAAAAAAATTGTTCCGTAGTACAGATCTGGTGCGCAGTCTTGAGAGCATTATAATAATGCAAGTTGCGATACTTTTTGTTGTATTTTTCATGCATCTATACATATATGCGAGTAAAAAGACAGCAATCCAAGGACTGTTCCGCTTCGCCAAAAAAGTGCTTCAAAGTCAAAGGTCCCTCGAGTATAACCGCGCGTGCTTTATACTCTCGGGCACTAGACCGTACTCTATGTCCTCATCCTCTGCCATCCTTATACGTCCACCCACCACCCCAATCGAATGTCATGCTTCCTTGGCAGAGTAGTTGATTGCCAAGTATATCTTCGTACCGTCTAGTTTTCGAGTCCGTCGTCGCGTCGTGTCGTTTGGGTGTCTCACATAGTACCTACTCTAACCAAGCCAAATCCTCTTGCCATATCTGTGTGGTGGTTACAACGATGATGGGCATCGAGTGATTAAGTAGATGGTACTCATAAAATAATCGTTAACAAACATAGAAAAATATTATTCCAAAAAAAAAAAAAAAAAAAAAAAAAAAAATTGCAGTCAAGAGACGGATGAGGGGATTTTTCCTCCCATTATACGAGCAAGTGTGAGCGACAGCAAGAAAATGTCCAGTTTTATTAGAATTACCAGGCAAATGTGTTTGACACGATTTTAATATTTTAACATGAAAGTTGGCAATTTATAGTAATATTATGTACTATATCCAACATTTTGTGGTTATGTTGGTCCATTTTACTTATTTATGTTTACTGAAAATTTCCCAAAAAAAAAACAAGGGATGCGTGTCACTGAATCTCTCTGGCTTCACCTTGTTAATTATTGCGTGCACGCCCGAGTGCACCCAGATCAAAATGTTTCTATATTTTGACATCCAGTTATGTTAAAACTGCAACAGTGTTGCGGATGAACATATTTTATATGAAAACAATGATGCTACAGCAGATGGAGATGAAAACGACCAATTACACTGACAATACTGATTCACTGACTAAGTGAGTTGCAATTTGACGATGTGACTTAATTTAGAAAGACGACATCGCTTGTTTTGAATGACTAATATTAGAATTCAACAGATGTTTAATATACATCTATACCCTGAACAAAAAGTCAGAGTAGTTGAAGGCAAGCGACTCAGGAATTTGAAGCAATTTAAAGAACATAAAAGAGCGACAATAAAACTACTTGATTAGGGACAAAAAAGAGAATATAAATTTTCATTTATAATCGTTATGGTGGAGAAATTTACCATCAATTAGTTTGATGATGTTCATTTATAGCCCGTTAATGTTAATAGCTTATCCAAATTTATTTGTAATCAAAAAGGAGAAATAATTGTGTGAATTGCTCACATATCTAATATTGCAGAGATTTCTGTAACTGAATATCCACCATCCGCCTCACCGTGGCAAGCGTCTTCTCGTAAATAACTAGGTAGTAATTATATTTAATCAACAAATTCTATATTTGTAAAAAAAATATTCCTAAAATATGCAGAAAAAAACATGTTTTGTTTACTTTATTTAATTAACAAATTCTCTATTTGTAAATAAAAAATATTCATATTAAAAATATGGAATTAATGAAGGTAGTGCTGGGCTCGAGTTGTTTAGGACTAATAGCCCTCGAGAAGTCTTAATTTGTTTAATCAAAAACGAGGCCAGGAATATACAAATGAAAGTATAATTTTTAATAACAAATTTTTTATGTATTTATGAAATAAGATGATTCGTATTCATAACATATGTTTTTTAAGTGTCAAAATGTTAAACAAATTCAATAATTCAGCTGTGTGGGGAACACTTGCTGCGATTTAATTTTTTTTTTTTGAAAAATATGGTAATTGTTACTTTAAGTAAAGTCGAACCAAAGTTTTCAGATTGTACTTATGACCAGCCTAACATGGAGTCGTAAATATGTCGCGATTTTACTAACGATGAAACATTGGTACACCTGGGCGTATACGCACTTTTCCTATTTTATTGAATTTTTAACAGATTCATCCACTTTTGTTTGTGTACGTTATGTGTTAGTTTATGTCAGTTGATATATAATTTATTGAAAGTAATCTCATGGTTGATTGCTTAATTCAGAAGTGACTCTATGTCTATTTGTATGCCTGCTCCACAAGCTATAAACCAAATAAAAAATCCAAAAATGTTGTTATTCCACTCGTTTTGTGCTAAATATTTCCGAATTAAATTTTAGATCATCAATATTTAAAATAAATATTCAAAATAAACGATGGCTTAGTATCAAGAAAGTAAACCAAATAAACTAAAATTGCTGAAATTTCACTTTTCTGTATTTGAAATCAAGCATTTTTTCAGATTTTATTTATTAGCAGCTTAATAAATAAATATAGTATGCCATAGATATGCGATGCCCTTGTTTTTTTCTTTCTAACTAAAAACGACGAACAGTGGTACACTTGGGCGTATACGTACTTTTTTTTTTTTTTTTAATTTTTACTAATTTTCCTGGATTATTGTTAGTGCACGTTATGTTGGCTTATGACAATAGAAACATGTATTTTTTAAAGTGACATCATGGTTTTTTAATTCAGATTTCACATCATAATTTTTCCAAAAATGTGGTCATGTAAAACTGGTACGGACCAGCCCTCTCTTTGACTTAAAATTGACTTATGAAGCCTAAAATTTGGCACATAGCCGTTTAAATCAAACATTTTCCGGATATTTATAAATTTGATAACTACTTTATGTGTAGAACGAAGCAATAGTAAATAATAGAATTTCTTTAAGGTATCGATATTTTCCAAACAAAGTAAAGGCTCTCCCAAACCAACGCGATTAATCGCCGCGATAATAGAAACAAATAACAACAACGTGTTGTTTTGTTTGATAACCATAAGCACGTGTTGTTATTGTTGTTTTCTTTTGTCGCGGCGAATAATCGCGTTGGTTTGAGAGAGCCTTAAGATTATTTTTTTTATTTTAAACTCATGATTTAAAATGCCAAAGTTCATGTGAAGAACACACGGATGTAGACCTTTACCTGTCTGAAGCATTTTGCTAATAAATTCCTTTTACCATATTACAGGATCTCATATTTAAATCTATTAAAATTTCCCCTCTTATATACTTATGTACTTCCTAAAGTTTCTATTTCTCGCTCTCGTGCCACAAGATAGTCGTCTAAAATAAAAAAGATCGATTCAATCTTAAAGTTCAACATTTTCATGATAACCACTCAACATAACCCGTGCCAACTCAAATTGACTATTGTCCTCATATAAATGAGTTCACAAGTCTGCAATATCAACCCCACCGGCATTTATTATTCACTCTTTATGAAAAAAAAAAAAAAAAACATTCAAGTCTTTCGGTGTATAATTCCAATTCAAGATCAGAAACCTCAGATAAAATCTCGTATTACACCTGAATCCGTCGTCATCGTTATAGGAGCTCAATGTGCGCGTTCATATGGTGTTTACTTAGTTAATGCTCGCCTCATGTCTACAGTCAATACACCTCTTGGAGTTATAAATCTTGGAGTGTGTCTCAGACACTGGAACCGGCAACTATTATAGAGTTCGATGCAATATTCAAATTATCAACGTCCAGTAAAAGAAATTGAAATGAAAACCCCTTACACTTTTGTGTAAGATCAGTGAACAAATTATACCAAGAAGTTGGGGTATATCACATACCCCATGAGCGCTGGCACTATAGCACCGCACCGTATCATTGAATGGTATTTCGGCAGACCAATCTGAGATATATGGTCAAATGGACGACACTGTCAATGTAAAGAAATTTATTTTCACAGTCAAGTCCGGACTCCGGAGTGTGTGGCTTGAGATAGAAAGTTGCTCATATGTATGTACTTGTGTTGTCTATATAGTGTCACTGTCGCCCACACCGCATTAATTAAGACTGTCGGTTTAGTCAGGTAAATATTTAAATTTATTTGGCTTAGAGGTTTATAGGCGATGTTCAGAATCACGCAAGCACTATAAGTATGATTTCAGAAGGTGAAACAAGTGCATTGCATACCACTTGATCATCTCATCAGTAAAATAAAAATGCTCTCCAATACTAACTCACCTTTTAGGATCTTCTCTCTCTGAATAGTCTATCAGGATTGTATAATATAATAAAACCGTAGAAATGTTTAGTATAATTGTCACTTGATCTACATTTTTGTTCTTTTTTTTCCCATCCCACAGGTTGTGCTACTCCTATAGCAAGTTGACTGAGTCAATTACACGCCAAATCATCAACGCGGTCTGATTGTTCTAGATTGCTTCGCATGATGTTTTTAACCTTTTTAACCTATTTATATGGGAAGATTCTTCCAAGCTAATGAGTTGATCTACAGAACGGGGAATTTTAGAGTTATTTGATGTCAGGTGGGTGCACTTACACTGACTTCCTCACAAATAAATCTGAAAAAGCTGCGTGATCATCGAACCAAAACTCTCATTATATGATGTTCTTAAGATCTTCCAAACGAATTAGATCTGTGACTATTCTAAACTATATTAAGTTGAACTTTTATTCCATTGTAAATTTTTTAACATTTCCGCTTGAGATGGCACTTAGATGGCCAAACCAAATGATTTATTCTGGGAATAGTTGGAAATGTTGTATATAGTTTTTGGGAATAGCAACACTTTGTGAGTTAAGTACTTGTATACAAAACTTAATGAGATTTTCTTCATTCATATTTAGGTCAATGTACCGTCACGTTGTTGCCTCTATCACTTAAAGTTGTATGACAAGTTTTAGATATTAAATGAAGATTTGATGATTGTTATTCAAAAGCGATTAAATGAAATCAACATGACCTTGCGGGGGAACAAAGAATACGTAATAAAGAAAATCAAGTGAAGACTGACGAGGGACCTATGTAATGTATATTTATTGGGTTTTTAAACTTAAAGTTTAAATAAAAATCATCCAAAAGGCTTCACTTCAGTTAAGCTACTTTATAATGTTTTTTTTTTAAAATGTAAATTCAAATAACATACAAAAAAAAAATTCTTTATAGAACAAAACTTATCAATTTTGGTTCGCTTTTGAATTTGAAAACTATACTGTCTTAAAATGATTGGCAAAAAGTTGCATTTGTCATTTTTTTTTAAGTCAAATGTCAACAATTTGACATTTTTTTCAAAACCTTAAATTGATCATTATTCATTTAACATGTCACGATTAATTTGAAACTCTGTCTTTTTCTGTGCTTTTGTGTGAATTTCAGTCCAATGTCATTTCCGTTCTCAAGAAATACGCAGTTTTTCACAAAAGACAATGCTCCCAAGAGAATAAATCATTCGCCTTTTTGTATACTTTTGTTGAATTTCAAAATATTTGGTAGCATTTCGTCCTTACTCTTCGATATTTCATAGTTTTCGATTCCTGTGCACAAAGTAAAGTATCAGACTTACAGATTGTAAAAGGAAAAAGAAATCGGGTTAAACAATTGCCTTTTCTGTCATTTTCACTACATTATATAGGGCAAGTATTGGGTAAAAGGTTGTAATCAAAACCGATACTGTTCTGTCGTGTTCTGTGCATTTTTGAGTCCTTGGATCTGTGAGTATAGCACTGTAATACAAACAATACTGCATTTAAGTAATTTTAAAAATATTTTTTTATTTACAAAATTACAAAGTTCAAGTGACCTCAACTCCAAAAAGCGTTTCGCCCAGGTACGACAGTGTGCTCTTAAGGTAGGCCTAGGTAAAGCTATACAAAAGCTATACCAACATGAATAAGATTTGTGGGTGATTCTACAAATGATGGAATTTTCGGGGGCTCGGAAGATATTTTAAGATCCGTTCAATTATTTAATCCGATCTTTCTTTCTAAAATTAAATCTGATTGATATCTACACTACATTTCAAAACAAAATTATTAGGGTGCCATTTTTTTTCTTGCTCCAAAAATTCTTCAAAACGCCTCATTTTCAGTCCCCTTTTCTCGTTTTCGCACTAAAATGAAGCCACCCATACTTACGTCAAATAATAAATTTTCGTTAAGAAATAGATAAATATTTTTTTAACAATTGATTTTATTGCAAACAAAATTAATTAAACTTTGTCCGCGGCATTTCTAATCATGTTCCCTGGAATGTTGAAACAATCGAAAAAATCGATAATTGGAATATCGATTGAATGTCCAGCGCTAGCAATGTCAAGTATCGAGTCTCCTTAAAGCGGGTTACACATTATCGATCACGTATGACAGTTTTGCCTACGTCTGATAGTCGGCCCTATCGAGGTAACCGCGTCGGAGCGGAATTCTCTCCGATTTCCTACGAATCGGAGACATTTTGCTTCGAGGTAGTTCTCCGATCAGCAAAATGTCTCCGATTCGTAGGAAATCGGAGAGAATTCCGCTCCGACACGGTTACCCCGATAGGGCCGTGTGTGTACACTCTGTTTGATGATTTGTCTCCTTTCAAACAAGGCAACTGAGTTGCCGGCAACAATTAGTTCATAGGTGAGAAGGGCAGGAAGAAAGAGGGGGAAACGAAATCTCCCCGGTCAACGAATTCAGGAGATTTTTTTGACGTTTCTCTTCACACTACGTTTGTGTGCGTTTAACCAAGGTAGTTTAAAAGGAAAATACAGCAAGTCTCCTGCGATTTTGTATCTTCGTGTGAAGGGTACAAGAAATTGTTAAGGAGATTTAAAGAAAACGTCAAAAAAATCTCCAGCAACTAGTATCTTCGTGTGAAAGGGGACTTTGTCAGGCAAACTCCAGGCAAGCTCATGCTCACAAAATTTTTTGATATTGATTGACAGTCAGCCGACTGTCATACGTGATCGATAATGTGTACCCCCACAACAAGTTGGTCGTGTGACCAACTCGCTTCTCCTTCTGCTTGTTATGTGAGTTACGAAGAAGGCATTCGTACGAGAGGTCGTCGATTGACCTTTCAGTTTATCAGTTCTTTGGTGAGTTATAAAAAACAAATTTGTATAATAGTAAGCATTATTGTTAGCAAGGCTGAATGAAACTATAATATTAAAGTTCTTAATTTTTTTTTAAATTATAACCTTAGCATGTTTTTTGCGCAAAAACTATGAAAATACTCAGAAGAAATGCAATGAAATATCCAGGGGCCTGAAAAAATTTGCATTTTCGTACATGTTCATTCCGAATGTTTCCGAAAAGAATACAATTCATTTAAAATTGATTCTAAATGGAAAAAAAATATTTAATTTATGTTTCATATCGTGATTTTTCTCGCTTAGAAAAGAAAATGGGAAGAAAGTAGAATTTTTCTGAATTCGTTTCTGTAATTTGAATTAATTTAAATGCGAGCATTACCTTTTGGGGATAATGGAATATCCTGCAAAATGAACTGGAAATAATGATGTTATTTATGGAAATTCGGGTTCATATACAAAATTTTTGTTTTTACTTTATGTCGAATTCTTTTTACCAAAAAAAATCGATTTTTTTCTAAACAGAATCGATTTTTTTCCTTCAATATACAATGAATTTGCCCAGAAAAATTGATTTTTTTCTTAAAAGGAATTCGACAAAATACTATGTTACACCATATGAATTTTTATGATGATTTTTTAATACATTAGTCATATTTCAGAGAAAACTATACATACATAAATGAATATTAAAGGATTTATTTATTTTTTTGTCAGCCCCCCTCGAAAAAAAATCAGTCTCTAAAATTGAAATTTTTTATTTTTTGACTGGCCGCTTTCAGCTACGTTAAAAGATGTTCGAACGATTGACTAGGGCTACCTTTTTCGACTTTAAGCTTCTAAAAATGTAGTGCCGAAATATTCACCATTTTATTCCATTTTTTGTAGAATCACCCTTGTATACCTTATAATTTATCGTTGGTTTTTTAAAATAAGCTCTTTTTAAATAATTTAAGACAACACAATAGCCCACTCGATTTAAACAACACTTACAACTACGACTAACTACAAAATATGTATAAACAAGTAAAACAAAAAAAAAGCATCACCATTGGCTCGTAAAATTGATGAAATGTCTTAACGGAATCATGCAAATCAAAAAAAACTCACAGTCTTGTCCAACTCCACACCAAGGAGGAAATCAATTTCTTACCATCTCTTTTCATGAACTCCTAAAGGCCATGATGCCTGGCATCCGTAGTCATAGGGTTGACTCTTCGGCCGGCCAGCTGGGAAAATGATTGAAAAAGCGCTTAACATCCGATTATTGCCACCTATTATCTGGTATCTCTTTTCATATGAACAGGGTAAACTAAATAATAGATAGACTGGACGTTTGCCGCTGCTGCAGCACTGAGTATACTTTGGTTACAATTTGCATACTGTATACTGTGTATATGCCAAAGACCGCGCGCTTGATCTCTCACCAATTCGAATCGAATTAAAGCAATCAATAACCGGGCATAACAATTATTGCTTGGTTGCACTGGACGCAGCACTGCACAGCTTCCAGCTAAGAGGAATGTGCATATTCGTGAGAGAGTAGGTACTCGCAGTCAGTGCAGCAGGAAGCCCATGAGGGAACTCATGTCTTACGTATTCCTCTTTGAACGCAAAAAAACAGAAAACCTTTTAGCAGTAGGTCGGTCGTTGTACCGAGGGATCGGCTTTTGTGTGAGGCATCAAAGTTATCACTGATTGAAGGCTGCTGTAGTGAAGCTCTATCATTTCGAATAGAGACGAAAGGCTGAATTTGAAGATTAAACGTCGCGTCACGTCGGAAAAAGAGAAAAATAAACTATTACTCAAAAGTGGGTTTAATAGTTAGTTAAAAAAAATTTGATTTTGATTTTTATTTATTAGTTTTTATTCTATCAAGTTCATTTCATGAATTCAGGCCCTTAAGGCAGACTTTTGTTTTGACTCAAAGACGTCAATTTTGGATTCTCTAATGTTTGATTCACACGTTTTTGAACGCAATTTGGTTTCGTATTTCTTCTAACTACCTTCGGAAGTGACGAATTGTCTGGTCTTGAATTAGATTGACTTTCTTTTGCTGAATTTGAATATTCCATAGAAACATCTGTATAATTTCTAAATGGTGGAGTTTGTACACCTCTTTTGGGTGTTGATGCCAACGCTGGATGAGGATTAAATGAATTTTTTTCCTCGGAATCATCAAACAGATGACTATTGTCAACTTCGTCTCCATTTAAGATGAATGTTCTGTTTGAGAAAGTCCTATTTGGTGATAAATGAGGAGTGGATTGTTCGCAATTTGATCGGTCTGTATCGACAAAGTTATCTACCAAATCGTAGGTCTGATTTCCTATACACCGTTGAGAACATATCTCACAATTTTGATTTCTTTCATTGATGTTGTAAGTTTGATTTGGATAACGTGATTCGTCAGTATCTGTGCCCAAAACTCGACAAGGAGAATCATTTCTAACATCCCATCGCTGATCTTCTTCGAAACCAACATCACTCATATTGCTTACGAGTGGAGTTCTGGAATAGTTCCCTAAAGAAGATATTCCACTTTCTGGTCTTATCATGGTGGATGCCAATGCCGAATGGGGTTCAAATGAAGGAGATCTATTTGCAATGCTATATGCTTGAGCGCATTCAGGTTGTCTTCTGGTTCTTATAGGTGAAGAAAAAGTTATTTTACGCCTGCAAGGATTAGTTTGTGGACCAATGGATGCTTGGGGATCATATGTTCTTGATTTTCCAGTTTTGTTAAGGGAACTCGCATAAAACTCCCTTATTGAAGGGCATGTTTCATAGTATGTTCCATTTGAAATTGAGTTATTCCTGTTTGAAGCACGAGTATCAATTGTATTTCCTTCATCACATGTTTTAAATGTATCTCTCGTTGTCATTGGATAATTGCTGCTCACATTTTCATCACTCAAATTTTCATATTCCAAATAATTTCTATCACAAAATGTCTGGTTACTTGACAATGGTGCTGAATTTACTTTGCTTTTATTAGTTTGATTGACATTTGATTTTTTGCTTGAATTGTTTGAATTACGCCAACGATCTTCATATAAACTCTCGATTTCTTCTGCTGCTTGGGCCAATATATCCCAGACATCACGAACAAAACTTCCACCACCTTAAATTTAGAAGAACATTGCTTATTAATTCTTTTGACATACATATATGTATGTATCAAATTAAAGATTCCGAAAAAGAAGTTTAAAGTCCAAATTGCTTTTTGGACTCTTAAGATCATCTTGGACTTTGAACTTTCTTTTTCAGAATCTTTAAGTTTACAATTCTTTTCATCGAGTTTTGGCATTTTTTAAACAATTTTTTTTTTGTGTTTTCAACTAAAATTTAGACAGTAATAAAGGAAGTGAGTTTCTAATTTATGTTGATTTGTTGTTTTTAATTTAAGATCTCATAGTGTTAAAAAGCAAATTCCATTACAGTTTCAAAGAGTTTCCCAAACTGGAATTTCGAAAACTTCGACCATTTGTGTGTCGTGTGATGTGTTTCAGAGAATTGTGTAGCAATCTATCTCGTTCCAAATGCACCAATATGCGATCCTCTATTATTTGATTGCACCCAACGGTTTTCTGCAATATTTTCGTTGCAGAATGGTTACTAACTCGGATTCCAAAACAGTTGCCTCATGTGTGATAGGTTTTGGAATTCTTTTTTATTATAAAAAAAAAAAACCTTCAATCAAAAACACATTTCCTGAATGTTTTCATCGGCAATATGCCTGCAGTGTTATTGCTTGATGATGAATGATGAATTGCAAGCCACACGACAGCACAATAATCATCATCTCACATATTTACGATGTTGATGATCGATTTAACGATTTGTTTCTAGTTTTTTTTTTTTTTTTTTTTTCTTGATGTGATTCCCTTGCACCAGGTGGTGTCCTCGAAAGAAACAGGAAGTCCATGAGTGCACCTTAAGAAATCTTTAAACCTTCACTCTCAACATCAGCAAAAGATCGTACTTGTATTATAGTAGGTATACGAATCACAGCCTTGAGACTTGCAACAAATTTCAACCGTAAAGATCGTTACCCTGACAAAATAATTGATAATATTTCCATTGATTTAATGTCATGACTTGACTGTGGAATGGCGCATCAATGCTTATAAAAATTTCCTTCTTTCGAATGTCATTCCAATGGAAGCGCCTCGCGATGACATACGTGTGAGAGCCAATCGCTGAATGTGGAAAACGCTTCTGCTGTAAGCGTTGTCAATCATCAGTACGAGTCGCTGCGAAGAAGATTTGCATATTTGTCGAAAGGATCAAGATGGACATAAATCAAAGATTTTTCCTTCAAATTTATCTCTTCGATTGTTTTTCTGATGATGTTCGGTGTCTGTTGTTTTTTTTTTATGAGGTTTTCCAACAATTTGCATATTTATGCCACAAAAGGAGTTGGTTGCTTCGGGAGTTGCAGCTATATAAGCTTCACCACTTGTTGACGCGCTGTTTTACTGCGCATTCGTAATTTGATGCCATGCGGCCGAGCGACGACGAAACGATGAAGAAATTATACCTAGATACATTACTCGCTTGAAGATGGTAATTTATTGAGATTTCGAAGAAGCCAGTTAAAGAGACTCTGATGCGGCTCCGTGATGAGCTTTATTGCCCAAGACCAAAAAGAGTGTATAGTGTTGATTATTATTTGGTTTCTCCGGTAGTTAACACTAATTGGTAATTTGTTAGTGATGAAGCAAATGTCTTTGATGTCATCCCATAGTGTCTTTTCGGCAATGGTTAAAATGAAGGCAGTAATTTTTAAAACACCTTGTTTAAACTGGGAAAATGGTGTAGAAATAATTATTGTAAAGTTTTGTGGTTTTACATGCGATGAGGATAAATTATTTTATATGTGAGTTTCACATTTTATTATTGTTTTTGGTGAAAAACAGTAGTACATAGAATGTAATAGCATACCCAATAAAAAAAAGGTACCTCTCTTTGGACTTTCATTATTTAAAATAGCTTATTGAGTTTCACTTGGAAACGATTTAAATAAGTCTAATATGTTATTTCGACTGGAAAGTATAAAACTATAGAAGCTTCATAGTTTTTAAGACATGACTAAATTTATTGTATGTATTTTCTCGAACAGAACACAAAGTTTGAAATATTTTTTTTCGAGTAAATATTTCCAATTAAGAATTTTAGAATATATATTCACGTATTTATATTTAGACTAGCTGACCCGGCGATCTTTGTTCCACCTATAATTGATTAAATTATTAATGTTCCTTTCGAAAGTCGAGCAAGCTCCAATTTTTATCAGGACTTTCCGACTTTTCCGGTCTAATTTTCAAATTTATATCTCTGCAGTGTGTTTATCTGGTTTAATACAAATCCAACAAAAAAATTTCCATGCAAATCGAATGATTTTTACCCGAGTTATGCGCGTACGAACACATTTTCATTTCAGACATTTTTTAATTTCAAGGCGTTTTCACGATTTCCCTACTTTTTCCGTCGAGTTTTCTAATTTTCGGTCGATTATTAACAATTATTCAAAATGTAGAGTAATAACCAGACAGAATTTCGGGAGTTACATACATAACTATCGAATTTTAAATTTTAACAGTTTTTCCATGTTCTCGAAACTTTGAAAAACAAAAACTGTACATATAGCATTCGCACATTGAATTAACCTAAACGCGAATAGATTTAACCCAAATGAAATAAAATTAGCCCAAACGCAAATATATTTAACCCAAACGCAAAAAGAATTAACCCAAACGCAAATAGAATTAACCCAAACTCAATTCCAACAAGTTTTGCTCTTTTCTTTAAGACCTTCCAGAAAAAGTGAGCGAAACATCTTTAAACGACGGTATCTTGATTTTGGACAACGCTAAAATACATACGACTCAAGAAGTATGGGTTAGATCTCTATTTGCGTTTGGGTTAATTCTATTTGCGTTTGGGTTAAATCTGTTTGCTTTTAGGTTAATTCAATGATATATAAATTTAAGCTTGCGTACAATGAATATAGATTTAATCTTTAATAATAGTAAACAACCGAGTGAAAATTCAATTTCCACACAAAATTTTCAGAACAAAATCTAATTTCAAACACCCTATGTGCTGTAATTGGTTTGAAGTGGGCCTTAAAATAGCAAGTACATATCTCTAAATTTTTTTCAAGTTAAATCTGAGATAAAAAAAATAATTAATGAAAACCCATTAAAACTCCAGAAAAACACACTGATCTAGTTTTATAAACTATCTCACCATATTGATTGAGTTTCAATTCATAAAATGTAATCTATTAATTGTTGTCAAATACATCAATTAATCAATATTATAGCAACATAAGCAAAATAAAATCATTATACCTATACTATCTAAACAATAACATAGCCTATTTTAATTCACTAAATAATAATACAGAACAAACAAACGATAGATACAATAAACCATTGCTTGTCATTGTTTTGATGTCGATTGAGATCAATTAAAATTAAATGTGGCAATATAAACAAATATAAATCGATTAAAAGTGTGCCTCAACATCATTTTAAGTCTTTAATTATTTTTTCGTTCAGAAAAAAAATAAATAAAGTAAGCCCCAATTCAATGAAACGTGATAAATTAATGTTCGACAGACACGTCGATATCAATCAACAGACCGTTTCGTTTCGTTTTTTTTTTTTTATAAATTGAACGTCATTGTTGGTTTTTTTTATGAAGCATGTGGAAATAAAGGCTGTAGACTATAAAACAATTGATCGAAAATAGTTGAAGAAACAAATTAAATATAGAGACCATAATTTTCGTAATCACCATACATAAAGACATGAATTGATTAACCGATGAGAAACTGGAGATTTTATCTATTTAATAAAAAAATGAATGTCACATTCTATTTATTTGAAAAGATTTTAAGAGAGAAATCACAAATAGCCGTGTTCTTTTGGAGGTGGTAAAGTTCTCATGTGAGCTTTGCTAGAAATTCTCAATGGAAAACAAAGAAATTACTTTGCTAGTAGAATATTCTACAGTTTTATGTGATAGTCAATTATTCATTTGCTGTGAAATCTGAACCAACAACAAAATTGGGAAATTCTGGATTTCTTTAAGAATTATTTTCCATTTGTAAACAAATTGAAAACAAGTGGAATTTACATAAAAAATCTTAACTTTATTAGGTGCCATCTAGCGGCTGTTGAGAGTCGCGCATGAGAGCACGAGTATGGCAGTACTAGATTAAAGTTTTCATCTAGTCATGAGTTAGGCTGAGTTCGAAAATTCATCAGATGTGCCTTTACTGCGCAAACTGCGCACCCAAAAATTTTTTAGCTGCTCCGATTAAATTTTTTTTTTTGCATTCCGAAACGTCAGACTTATGTAATGTAACATTTCTACAAAGCATCAAGTTTGCATTGCTGATACGAATGAAAAATGTAGACATTACTTCCGCATCAAAACATTTTCTACATTTTGGCAAAGCGCTCACTGAAGTGTTGATGAAGTGAAGTGGTAAAGTAGTAGCGAGTGGCGGTGGAGTGGTGAACAAGTGGCTTGGCAAGGAAGTGGCGGCGAAGTGATATGAAAGTGTTTTAACACGCACTGCGGCGGCAAAATACATTCACCAGCTCTCGGTTTATAAATCAATAATCACAAAAATACTCGTAAAGAGTACAAAAATCCTCTTCGTGACCACTCACTTGCCACTTGAACATTAAACATGTTCGAGATATGTGGCAGCAGACTGGAAACACATCACCTGCAAAATATCATGCCATCACCACTCCACTTTGATGACCGCGTCTTCATTTGTTTACATATAGGTCTTACCAATTCCACCTGCTACTTAGTCACCACGCCACTACCACTCCACTTCCTCACCACTTCAGTGAGCGCCTGGCCTTAGAAAAATATATTTTACTATCAAAATGATTTTTGGTTTTATTATAAAATATCTTAGAATACAGACATTTCTGTTTGACGTCTTCTGTTAATTTATTCCCCTTAACTAAATACTTATTATTTAAAAAACATGCCATTTATATTAGTTCTTTCCGGATATACGGTGGGTGGGTCCTTCATGGTAGAGCTACATACATAATATAAATCACTTAAGTGATCAATAATCAAGAAATCAAACGACTTTCTTTCAGCTTCTTTTAAAGAAGTAAATTATTCAATGTAACAGTTTGTAGTTGTGGCTGTAGTTTGAGCTCACGAACTTCTCACTTGAGTGGACAGATTCATTAATCCTATTGCAAGTTGATTACGATACGAGTTTGACACTTGAGGCGTTGCATGTTCAATTAAAAATCATAAATCCATCCGTAAATCGAATGTGCCAACTCTTAGGCGCTGCTGCTGCCACATTGAATGATGGAAGATTCAAAAAAAAAAAAAAAAAATGAAAACCAAAAACATTAGAAAAAGAGACCGAAATGGAAAATTATTGTCACCTCAAGGCGTGATTATTATTAACATTTTCCTTATTCGTATTTTGTACATATATATTATTGCGATACAATTTTGCGATTGATTGGATGAAAAATAAGAATACAAAAAATACACCTAATTCCAAATCACCTAAAGATATGAAAAATTGATGAAGGAAAGTTAAAATATTTCTTTTTCAGGATCACAGAGTGTGCACAGTGTACTCATCAAATATCTCTTGATTTGGAATATTGGAGCATATAAAGTGCACCCACCGCGTACAGACACTAAGTATTGGTGGCGTGTGAACGTGCAGCACTGCATCATCCACACACGAGCTACCTTGAGGCCGACATTGACGAATTTATTGACACATAATCATTTATTATTGCTGCGTGTCGTCCAATTAAAGTGAGTTTTTCCACGATGATGAAAATCAAAGATTGGGAAATCTCGCAATCAAATCATTCGTTATCCAAAAGCGGCGAGTAATATTATTCCGAGCAAGTATATACAGGGAGTAAAAGTTACAACTTAATTTAAATCGAATATGGGAATTCGCAAAGGAAATTTTTGTTTGTGTTTTACTTACCGACCGAACAGATGACATAAGTCGCCGGGGGTTTTAGTACGCTGCGTGCATATGCACCACGGAGTACCTCTAGAGCACAGGGTTCAGCTGTGACCAGAAGCATACCGGGTGCAACATGGCCAGCGTATTTGAGAGCACGTGTGGCAGCTGTTAAGGGGGCATTCCACCAGCATTGGGCGTTCGCTGCTAGAAAGTTCTGTAAAAAAATAAAGATACAAATTTAAATAAAAAATCAAAGATCTTTTAAAAAATTGGAAAAAAAATATTAAATACAGTGGACTTGCCATAATGTGAACCATGCAAAATCGCGCTTTTGAAATTGTTCAAGTTTGCGATTGTGGATGGTTAAAATTAAACTTCTAGTAGATAAGAGAGAGAGGAAATCAAAAATAAAAACAAGAATAAGAAGATACTCTTAATAATGAGAAAATTTATGTCAAATGTGGGACAGTTCTAAAATATCAGCTCTTTTAAAAATTTTGATGAAAATCCTAGGAGTCATTTTGGAATAAATTTAACATTTTCCTCAACAAATTTAGAACAGTTGTAACCTTGGTAGGAAGCGTTAATTTTGGCTATAAGAAAATATTTTAGTTAAAATATCATAAAAATACTAAAAAAAATTAAGTAAAATACACATAAACATATAAAACCACCCTTGAAAGTAAAAAAACCCAAAACTCGCTTAACTTGTTTACCTATGAATTTGCCAAAATATAAACTATAAAGGTGAACTTTATTCCCAAGGAAAACTCGACCAGATATGCTCTACATCCGGTTCCAATAAACTTGGATTCCACACCAAAATCCACTCATCCTTACTCTTATCGAAGTTCCCATAACAACGTCTTTTAATCCGCTTTTCAGACTCCATTGATTTCTAACTAATTTAAAAGATAGTAGACACAAAACAAAATAAAACAAAAAAGGACCAAAGCAAAGTCCTTTTGCTACAGAATTGTGGTTGGGTTTTCCTATAATATTTGGGCAAACAGCCAAAACACCGTAAGCCAAATTATTACCAAAAGTTCTAAAGTCAACGACAAGGAAACCAACTGAATTTATACAAAATCCTTTCAGGATACCACCAACACCAACCCACCATACACAAAATCAATGTTGCTTCCTTTGTTTCGACAAAAAAAAAAAAGAAAACAAAAATTCAATACTTTCTGTTTTAGGGCACGGGCGAGTGGCTAGAAAGAGCTGGGTTAATTGAAACTTAAAACAAGAGAGAAAATACTATTTTCTTCTCGTCGTCCGTCGTCGTGTTCGTTGTCTGCTTATGATGCTCATGGCTATACGTACTATCAACTATACCAACCAGTCGTATAGCCAGTCACCTTTTTGCCACCCTCTCAAACCATTTAAGATAAAAAATCATCATCTACATTCTCGCCTTTGGGATGTATGCAGCACGACTTCCAGATCAGCTTTTAATTGCGATAAGGAGGCAAAATATCGCTTGGGCATAATATACGAGTATGTATATGATTTTCGTGGACCCTACAAGCCTTTTATACAAAACCGATGAGCGACAAACTCTTTTGCTGATGCACAAGGAAAAGTGAAAGCAATTGTACAAATAAAATAAAATGCGCGGTACCTAACAAGGCCAGATCAAAGAGGCTGCAGTACTATACCATTCGCATTCGAAAAAAAATACTAGAACTCTACGTAGGACCAGGATTGATCTCTCCCATTCATTTAGATGCAAGGGTTTACCTAATGTTTTTGTCGTTCAATTAAATGAAGTCACCCAGAAAATCGAAAAGTTAAACAGAGTTGCCACAATTTTATTTAAATATTGATAAAAATGCAACCCTTTTACTCCAAGTTAGATTTTTAACTGATATATATTCGTTAATCATTTTTATTTGCAATGCAGAAACAAGTTCTAAAGCTACAAAGACTCAAGAGAAGATCTTCCAGAATATTATTTGTTGATTAAACGGAGTTTGTGAGGCACAAAATAAATTCTGAATAACATGAATATTCCTCAAAAAACACTCCACTCGTAGTTTTTTCTTGCTCGTAGGTTTTCGGCAGATAGGAGAGCTCTTGATTTCAACCGGGAAATAATCCAAATACCCGAAAACCCGGGTACCCGTCTTCTCGGTTATTACACGGGTAGGCGGGTACCCGGATACCCATGTGATGCGGGTATTACACTGGTAAACGGGTACCCGGTTACATTAGGAACCTACCGGGTACCCGGAAATACCGGGTAGTTTTTGGTAGATAATTATTATATGCTTGCCCTATGTAGGTTTATGGTAGAGTTAAGATTAAGTTCAGGTAGAACAAATTTTGTAAACATGCATTGTATAAAGAAGTTTATTTGGAACAGCAGGGTGGTTTATAAAAATGTCATCTTCGTTATTCCTTAAGCGATTTGGATGAAACGCTATAACGTGTGTCAGTTTCATCAATATCGCTCAAGGAATAACGAGGATAACATTTTTACGAACCATCCTGTTTTGATTTTATTTTTAGAATAATTCTATTCAATTAACTGCAGTTATAAAATTTTTGCATTCTCTTACATTTCTGGTTAATGGTGAATGAGAACATAATTATAAATACCCGGGTACCCAAAACCTTATTGATACCCGGTAATTTTTCGGTTACCCAGTTGTGTTTCCAAACCTTACGGGTACCCGGTTAATACTTGGAAATTACGGGTACCCGGGTAGTATACCGGGTATCTGGGTATCAAGAGCTCTATTAGGTAATAATTTTTAATAAATTTCGATTGGGACTACAAAAGATCGTTGAATAAGAGCGGAATAGAAAGAAAAATGATGAGAATGTTTTCAATGTGCACAAACTCTCCACTCTCCTAACAGACACTTGAGAAGATTCTTAACTGATTTGTTTGTGTTAAGCCAGAACAACACACTTTTACGTTTAAATACCTACCTCTGTAAATTACTTACCGATTTCTGTAAGCTCTTGCTAAACTAGGAAGGGAACCTTATATATCTAGAAAAATCATAAAAATGGTAACCCTAAAACCCAAGGGAAGAGAGTTAATTTTAAGTTTCTATGTCATCAATTTATCCATAGCTTTCAGATGGACCTCATCGCACATCGTGCCTTGCTATAAGGCGTTAGCACCACCAGCGCCACGAAATCATAAGATTCATCGCTAACAAAGAAATCAATAAGTTTAATGGTGGTCGAGACGACCAATCTTGGCTTGGTTTAGCTAACGTCAAAATGGAAATTTCACTTATATAGGCCTCTTGTTATGGACTCATATTTCTGTTGGATCCTCCATTAAAAAAAAAAAGAATGCATATTCAGCAAACTATTAGCCCATAGCCTCTGTGTGTATTATATACAAATGGGCTTGAAGGTGGACTAAGGATGGCGCATTATTGCCGTTCCGACGACAACGATGATGATGACTAGTTCATGATAGTGAGAACGTATCGTATACTTTGACTCCCCCCCCCCAGCCTCGTTTCAGACCAAAAATAAAACAAAACTTAATATTATTAGCGTATCGATGGATATGCATTTTGGGGCGATACGTGATAAGCCCATAACCATGTCTCGCCCGTTGGACGGTTTGGAGGAGTTACCAAGAAAAATGGACACCGCTGCTTGAGATGGGATCTGGGTCTTAGTCGTGCGATGGTGGTTTCAATGGAAATATGGGTTGATGATTGGCTATGCGCGCGGCTTATGCGAAAATGGCTTTCGCATGAACGTCCGGCTGGGAATATAGTAGATTTAATGGTTTGAGGTGGTATTGTAAGATATTGTGGTGATGACGATGACCATCATGGTGGAGGTAATATGTATGCATTGTCCTAGTTGAAATGTTGTACGAATTTAAATGCCTAAAACCACTCTAGAAGATGTCTATATGTGTGTTTAAATTTGTAAGATAGTGAAATTCAAATATAAAAATAGAAAATAATTATACACCGATGCAATGCAATGAATTCCATAGTGTATCATATTGTTAGCTCTGATTTTTCATAGGTTGAAGGTATGCAGTTGTGGATAGATTGATTTAAAATTAAAATAATCGACATTTTGAGCATTCAATTATTCCTCAAACTATACATAAATATACTCGTAACATTGTGTTCTATTTTTATTAGTTTGTTCATTTTATCGCCTTTCTTTTGGAATTATTTGCTATTTTTTTAAATGCTGCCAAAGCTTCATATTTTTCTTTCGTTAAACAGAAAATACTAGCTCATTTCGATCATACATATCTTAACTTTTTCCTATCAGCATAACAACCAAAATCTATACTTTTTTGCCTATCAATTTGCATGCCACTTTCGCGTGCATATAATGCAGCAACTCTATGACCTCTTGAGCCATCTTGAATAATCTATTCGACAATCTGCGACGACCAGGAAATTCTTCAAAGATTTTTTGTTTTTATTTCTCTTGGGAAGTAATAAGTGAGTCTCACTCGACAGACTTCCGCAAGCTTCATTTGTTTCATCGGGTCTTGGTTTTATAGCCAATTGACACCATATACTCTGCTCTCACACTTATCTCTTCTCAAGTAACTGTGCATCATCGCCACCGCTTGCCGTTGGGAAAAGAAATAAATAAAAAGATGATTGCCGTGACCACCAGCACTCCATACAATTCGATGCACCTAATTAGCATATTGCCGCATGCATCAATCAACGCGTTTTTGTCTTCAGCTGCAAGCATCTTTGATATGATCAAACAAACCACATCATCATCATCGTCCAACATTGAGCAAAAAGGCACGAATCACTCATCCAGTTTCTTTGCATCAGAAACTCATCATCAGTTCACATGTGTCGCCCTGTCAATGTGGGCAGAATTCCTACCGTCCATATGGATCCACTCTGACACTTCCTCAATAACCACTGTTTGTGTAGACATAAGAATGACACATGCCAATAAAGGAGTGACTTCAATTTAGACAACGAGCTCGGGCAGAGTCCTCCGTGGAATTTTGCACATTTAAATCTTTTTTGCCAGACGCAAGATTTGTTGTGACTTATCCGGCTCCTCCTCACCCATAGTGGAATGTTAATGGGTGCTTGACTTGTTGTTCGCCTGGTGGTGTTTTCTGTTCTTCAGTCAAGTTCTGTCTGTGCTGTACTGGTGATGCCGCTTGACAGTGTGATGTGATGTACGATCACGACGTGGGTAGCACCATACAGCACCCAGCAGCACCAATCGCTCTATGCTAAAGAAGTGCAAACTGCGTATGTAAGACTGCAGTTTCAGTTCGATTTTTTGCTGTAGGTTTTGTTACTATGGACTTGAAGGCATATGCCCATAACTCACATCATGGCTTCCCCGGAGCTGCGGCAAGGAAGCTATCAGGGTTCATGTGAAAAATGATATACGACAGTGAAATCACACTGGCGCCGGCGTCAGCCGCTCAAGGCGCACTTAAAGGGATGAGTGATTGGCTTGTTCTTTGTACGCTCGTCTTGTTTCAGTCTAAAGGTATGTCTAGCAAGCGAGGGCTCGAGGGTACAAAATTGTTGTGGTTATAAGCGAATATTGATGGGTCGCAATATGGTGCTACTCTTTTGGAAGTAATTTAATTTTACTACGGAATAACTTCTTGCTGATTGTAAGAAAATTCATTGTTCTAGAAATACATCGTCATTGACATGCCGACTAGACGTGGTCATAAAAATAGCCACAGATATATCGGCGGGTGTTCTAGGAATCACATTGCACATTGTATGGCATTTGTGTCGACCGAGACAGTGAAAATTCGCTTCAGCCTATTACTCATTTTCGAAGAGAATATTAAAGAATAATGCTGAGAATAATGAATGTTTTGGATTTCTTTGAAAATTAAAAGCTATAAAATCGATTCGGTTTGCTGAAAGGTTTGAAAAAAAAAAACTAGTGCAATAGTTAAATGGCTTGACAAACAATTTCACGCTACTTAATTTTTTTCCTTTCTTGTTCGAATGCTATGTAATAATAAGAAATTAAGTTTGAAATAAATTATGGAATGTATTTATTGTTCACTTTGCCAGCGGGTGAATATAATGTCGTTTTCCATTGGTTTCACTCAGGGATTCACTCATTCTGAAATCCAATGGAACAGTACTAACTACTTCTACTCAACTTACAAATTTTGTCATTGTATTGGTGAATCGTTGTATCATTATTTGATTTGATATGATATGATGATATTAGTTTCTTACATTGAGTGAGTTTGTTCTGACGTTAGAGCTTTTAATGTATTAGTGCTTCTTGAGTGGATTCTGATTTTAAATCGAGAAGCGAAATTCTCTTCTCAGAATCGTCGGTTGACCGTTTTTTTTTGCCAATGGAATGGTTTTATAAGAGTTTAGGCTGTTTCACAATGCGACGAGAAAACGAGACGTCAGCGTGACGAGATCTCTTCACGGTTGTTCTCTCTTTAAAACGAGTTTTAAACAACGAAAAAATACATAATAAAGTATTTCTCGTCGTCACGTTGCGTCTTTTTTTCATTTTTTCGAACTTTATGATGTGACGAGACGACGAGAAATGCTTTATTATGCATTATTTCAATGTTTAAAATTCTTTTTTAAGAGAGAGAAACTACGAAGAGATCTCGTCACGCTGACGTCTCGTTTTCTCGTCGCATTGTGAAACAGCCTTTTGGTTTGATTCCGGACGCTTCCAGACGTCCAATGGAAAACGACATAAGTTTGAAGTGAGTAATATCTTCTGTCAAGGTATTTATTTGAGAAAAAAGAAAATGCTCAAAAACACAATTTTTCGATGACAACAAATTCAGAAATTTCGTATTAGGATATTTTTTACCGCAAGTTAAAAACAAACAAGTTTAATTTTGAATCAATACAATAACGCCCAATTTTTTCACATATAGGTACTAAGCTTGCTTAGAACCCGGTCTAGCTGGACCAAGTACTAGCTCTGGTAGGTACTGGGTCCTAACGAAAAGTTAGTACCTGAGCATTTCTTCAGATCCTTAGTACCCGATCTAAGTTCACACAGCGGTACTAGACTATCGATTTCGAGGTCCTAGCTTAAACCAAGACCTAACTAGTACTCGTTACCAATTTGACAGGACTAAGCCTTAGTACTTCTGTGAAGAAATGAGTTGATACCGATTTGAATACTAACTTTAAGGCTAGTAGATACCGGTGCTAGCGTTAGGACTCTGTGAAGAAATTGGCTGTAAATGTCGTTTATACTCATGGAGCTCAAACAGTTGTAAGCAAAGCAAGCAAAATTGATAAGAACGGAACTTCTGCTCTAAATAATAGGAAAGTTTTTCAGTTATAGACTGTACTGTTTTGCAAGAATATCGATCTGAACCTTCTAAACTGTAGTAGTGTCCTAACTTAAAACTGAAATTTTTTAATTGTGCGATGTTATTATCCTGTTTTGATAATCTTAATTTTAGTGTAAAAGCATATAAAATTACAAATATTTTACTTTAAACTTTTGCTTTCAATAAATTATTTTGATTTAACCAACAAAAAGACACATAGGCGTTTTTCTTTTTTAGTTCAGAATTGGTTCAGACCAGAGCACTGAATAGACCCTGAGCGAACGGAGTAAACTCTGAGCAAAGTATGTTCAGAGCACTCCGATTAAATTACAAAACACACCCGAGCACTCAATTGTCATATCTGTCAAATTACATGGAAACTGTATGAAGTTGGCCGCGCTCAGTTTTTTACTCGGTCTGCTCAGTTTTTTTGTACCGAGCTAATAGAGCGCGCTCTAACCAAACTCTGAACGGTGCCGTGACTTAAGGCCAAGTGACATAAGGAAAATTTGGGTGTTTGGCCTTATGTCACTTTACAAAAGCGACATAAGACCAAATTTACATATTTGGCCTTATGTCGCTTTTTTAAAGTGACATAAGGCCAATTTTCTTTGAGACATAAGGCCAAATATTATAATTGTATAACATTCCCAAAAGCTCCCCTTACAGTAAAAGAGCTTTCGGACATCTTTCAAAAGGAAACTATATTGAATAAATTTTGCATGTCGCCACGTTTATGAATATATTATTGTAAAAAGCCGAAATAATGAAATTCTAGAATTTACCGGTAAATTCTAGAGCACTCAGCATTACGGCGTATAAAAGGTGAGGTATGTATGGGGGGGCATGCTGCCCCCCTGCAACCCCCCTGCTTGGCCCACTATAGGAATTGGGGTAGGTGCGAGGTTGGGTGTATGCAAAGTTTCTTTTGCAGAATTTACCGATAAATCCTACCTCACTGTTTATAAATAGGATACATTCAAAGTTTCTTTAAATTCAGATTCTTAAAATACAAAAAAAACTTTGCATACACCCAACCTCGCACCTACCCCAATTCCTATAGTGGGCCAAGCAGGGGGGTTGCAGGGGGGCAGCATGCCCCCCCATACATACCCCACCTTTTATACGTAATGCTGAGTGCTCTAGAATTTACCGGTAAATTCTAGAATTTCATTATTTCGGCTTTTTACAGTAATAATATACATGTACGTGGCGACATGCCGAATTTATTCAATATAGTATCGGTTTTAAAGAAAACAGTTCAAAGTGACATAAGGCCCAATTGGCCTTATGTCACTTTTCAAAAGTGACATAAGGCCAACTCTTAAAATTTGGCCTTATGTCGCTATTGAAAAGTGACATAAGGCCAAACACCCAAATTGGGCCTTATGTCACTTGGCCTTAAGTCACGGCACCACTCTGAACATGCTCTGAACGAAAAAAGAAACACATATTTGAACTGTTATACACTCTGAGCAAAAAAAGAAACACGATTTTTAGTTTGACAGTTCAGGCTGTACTCTGAACTAAAAAAGAAAAACGCCTAATGGCGCATAATTTTAGACGATTTAGTATGAAGTTAAAGCATTTTTAGTATGATGCTATACGTTAAAAACAGGCTTTTCCAAATTTTAAACGGGTTAGCATCGTATTATCTTTTTAACATTTTACTAAAGTTAAAATCGCCAAATGCCTATTTTATCTTTTTAATATCATACTAAATCCAAGTGTCACTTTAGCAGCTACAATTGCAAAAATGGGTTGAACTGTCACTGTTTTAGTCGTGTTCATCAGCTAGAAAAATACGTTTAGTATGATATTAGTTAGAAAATGTTTAAAACCACTGATCTCTATAATACACTGGATAGCGCATCCATACAAGAAAGTAGAAGCCATTTGAGAATTGTTATAATGTTGAGTTGCCTATTATTTTTTGTATAACAGTATAACTGTATAACATAATGAAATGCAAAGTTTTTTACAAAATTGCAACTAAAATATTTTAAATTCACTTTTACAATTATTTTAAGTTACAAAAAATTAAAATTAACAAACAAGTGAAGGTTCTTTTTCTTAGAAATTCCACTTTGGTTTTGGCCCCTCTTCGGTTGAAGTATGTCCCCTTTCACACGTAGATACTAGTTGCTGGTGATTTTTTTGACGTTTTCTTTAAATCTCCTTAACAATCTCTTGGACCTTTCACACGCAAGCAACAAAAACCCGGAGATTTTCTTTATTTTCCTTTTAAACTACCTTGGTTGAACGCACACAAACGTAGTGTGAAAAGAAACGTCAAAAAAATCTCCTGAATTTGTTGACCGGGGAGATTTCATTTCCCCCTCTTTTTTCCTGCCCTTCTCGCCTATGAACTAGTTGTTGCCGGCAACTCAGTTGCCCTGTGTGAAAGGGGACTATAGAAGTTTTGAGATCTCAGCAACTTGATCTGGCCATCTCAGCTTCACTGAACATACCTAAAGTGTTGAGTTGCCTCACTGAACATACCTAAAGTGTTGAGTTGCCTACGTATTTGTCATCTTCATATTGTCCCCTTTCACTAGTTGCTGGTGATTTTTTTGACGTTTTCTTTAAATCTCCTTAACAATCTCTTGTACTTTTCACACGAAGATACAAAGTCGGAGGAGACTTGCTGTATTTTCCTTTTAAACTACGTTGGTTGAACGCACACAAACGTAGTGTGAAGAGAAACTTCAAAAAAATCTCCTGAATTTGTTGACCGGGGAGATTAAGTTTACCCCTCTTTCTTCCTGCCCTTCTCGCCTATGGACTAATTGTTGCCGGCAACTCAGTTGCCTTGTGTGAAAGGGGACATTGGAATCAGAAAAACTGTTATACTTTTTAGGGAATCCACTATCCAGTCTATTATAGAGATCAGTGTTTAAAACTAAGAATATTTTAGTAAAGAGTTTTAAAGTTAGAAAATTGTTAAGTAGTATCATGCTAATAACTCAACATCAGGCTGTTTAAAACTTTGCGGCAATATGTTTTAATATAATTATGTGTTATGTATCAAATAAATATATGCAAAATAAAAACGTGCGTTAATGAACAAATTTTCATTTTTATTTATTTTAGATTTTCTGAAAGAAGACCTAATATCAAAAAATTCAGTGACAAGTGTAAAACATCCCTTGCTTCATATTATTCCTTTTATTCTTCATTATTTTTGGCCCACTCATTCAACAAGTTGCATCCACTTTTTGTTAAAAGCCTATAATTTGAGAAGAGAAATTATATATTACCAAAGTGCCATCGTAAGTAAGAAAACTATAGGATGATCATTATAATTTATACAGTACACCTATTGAGACCATAGTGCAATCTTTTGTTACTCTCCTCACATACAAACGGCTTTTCGTTTGCATAATAGCAGGTTCATACAAAAATCCGCAATTTATTAAGCAAATTGAAGCCTTCAACTTGTTCGGGAGCTTAAAAGCGGCATAGGTATGTGGATAAGCCTTTAGGATGATGATGACGATGATGCTGCTACATCTGTGCTCGTTTGGCATGCAAAGGGGTGCGGTGCGGCGGCGCGACTAGCTACTAAACTCGAGACGTTTATCACGAGTCTTTAACTCACTTAAGCCATATGGAAGCACGTTTCAAGCACAAAGTTCCTCTAATCAATGGGTTTACTGATAGAAATTATTCCTGCAACAAACATCATTGGAATTATGGCCAGTTGCAATGAAAAAGGTGTTTTTTTTTTTCTTTTTAAGAGGGCCTTCCACACTGGAGGAGTAATTTCTCTGCGCATTAATTTATGCATGTTCCGGCGCAAGTGTGTGTCTCCTCTCTTAGCGATATTCAAGTATTTAGTTAAATATAAGGTTAAGGTTCCCCACTTTTGTGCTGATTTCTTTTCTCAACCATTCAGGAAGCTATTCACGTAGTCATAGAGTGCATTCGATAATAATTTGTTGCCGGTAGACTTAAAAAAGGAAACCAATGGACTTTGCGATTGCCACTGCTGAACTGGATAGCACAGAAAAAGATCCAGTAGATGTCAAAAAAAAAAAATATCCCCATTTGAATTGTCTGCTTTATATGTGCAGCTACCACACTGATGATGTAGCCGCTTTTTGCGGCATGATTTAGTGTAATAATGCCCATAAGTGGAAATTAATTTTGCCTCCGATATGCCTCTGGATGGAGTTGCAACAGCAAGCGTGCTGCATTGCCATAGAGATTTTGTGTGTGTGCCTATTAGTTAGACTTAGATGTTTAGCTAATGTGAATACCTATAGTGAGCACATGCAGGTATGCATGCATCATGCATGATGCTCGCTCACCTTTGTACGTGCCCATCAAGACTGCGGGAATAGATGTATATTTTTGTTTTGCCTAACGCTAGGATACAGGAAAGGTTTCCCTTTCGATAGGTGTGTTTCATACCACAATTTGGTCAGGTTCGATTCACTTGTGTAGAATTATAATAATTGTGATTTGTTTTTATGTAAAATTAATATTTTTCTCTGAGGTCCCTTGTAACAGTAGTTGAGAGATAAAAAATCAAGGAAGTTAGCGAGACTAATACACAAATTTACGTTTAGGAATTAAAAAAATATCTCCCACACCGACCAATCGTTAGCCAGCTGCACAAATCGCAGTGAAACCCGCTGCAGAATAAATTATTTGAGTTTCCCATGAGCGAAAATAAATATAAGTTTTTTTTAAGTTTTAATTTTGTATCTACAAACAAAAAGATTTTTTTATATTTATGACTCAAAATCAAAATCTGTCTTTTGAAAACATTTCCAAATGGTGGTTAATTTGTTATATATTTTGATCAAACACACAAAATTTACCACAGTTATGATGATTAGCATGTCATGTTGCTACATACATGCACAAGTACACTCACAGGCACAATTATCCGCCCATCTGCATTTTTCTCTTTAAGTTCACTATAATTTACCTGCTGATTTGTTTTTTGTTTAGCGGATATTTTCGGAAGAAACAAAAAACTAAAACCCTTAATTTGCCCGATAAAATTGTCATCGAAGCATTTTTTGCAATTTAAGCGATTTTTAATATTGTTCCAGTTACTTTACTGAGAAATCGGTTTTGCATCGCTATTGAAGCTCGTACAGGTCTTTTTGATGTGAGGAATGTTGGTGTGAGTAAACGTGCCATCAGAAAAAGGTTGGCAGAATTAAATTTCAGAGCTTTCCGACCAGCGCGCGCCCCACAGCACCGTACAGCAATACTTCGTTTTGCGCGAGAATGTGTTAACTGGACTGCAGAGGAAGGAAAGGACGTCTTTACCTCAGATGAAAGCAGAATTGGTCTACGAGGTCCAGATGGACGTCAGCGTGTCTACAGGTGAAAAAACGAAAGGTTTGCTCCATGTACGATAACCGAAACAGTGGGTTACCAAGGAGGGGCTATAATGGTTTGGGAAGGCATCAGTTATTAAGCTCGCACGGACCTTGTTGTGTTCGATAGAGGCAGTGTGAACGCTCAGATATACGTGGAAAACGTTTTGCAAGACCACGTGATGCCCTTCGCACCAATTTTTGCTGAACACTTTCGGTTAATGCATGACAACGCACCCTGCCATACAGAAAATTCTGTAACTAACTACCTAAATGAGGTCGGGTTTCCAGTTTTGCCATGCCCATATTGCGGTCCAGATCTCAAACCTATCGATCATCTTTAGGACAACCTTAAAAGACGTGTCCGAGCGAGAACACTTGTCCCTACCACTCTAGGAGATCTTAAGACAGCTGCAGTAGAGGAGTGGCACAACATCCCTCAGTCGGATGTTCAGGACATCATTGACGGTATGTCAAACCGGCTCCACGAAGTAATTAGAGCCTGCCTCGCAAACACACATTATTAAAAATTAATTTTTTTAATAATTATACCACTTTTTTAACAAAAAAAGATAACATTTTTTTCAGTATTTTGTGTTTTTGTTTGTTTTTTGTGTTGATTATTTAATAAACGTGGTTTTTTCTCTGTTTTTTTTTTTTTTTTTCAAACTTTGCTTTCAACATTACATGGTCTTAACTTGACAGTTTACATTTACAGAAATACGAGGTAGGCGGTTAAATGTGCCTGTGAGTGTACATATGTACATATCCAAAGAATAATAAGCCAGTTTCTTGCAATTAAATTCTTAGCTAATTCAGAACCTATAGACAAAATTCTTAAGTAACATTTCACAACGAAAAACGTATCTCCATTTGGATCTTGTTAGAGTCTCAAACAAATTACAAATGTTCAGATCTGATATCTGGTTACCGCACAAACACAAGTTGCATAATCAGCTAACAAATCTTCATTTGACAAGGTAAGTAGTATATGTTTATTATAAAGAAACCACATAAAACACGCATGGCGCGTTCTGCATCTACTTAGGCCAAAACAGACAACTTCCCAAAACCCAGAAAGTAAAGCTAGTTCAAAAAGTGCAACAAAACTAGCAAATGCTATGTTTTTAATTGCAACTGCATATGTGAATAATCTTTGTGGCATTGCTAAATGCCGAGAAAATTAAGTTATAAGCTCGTGCTGGAAAGCAACGGAAAAACACAAGATTCATAAAACCGCAAATAAATTACTTTGGCCTCTTCGGGAGGAAATGCTTCACAAGACTTGACCTTTATATATTATTGTGTGTTTGCGTACTCATTGAGGTTTATATATTTGTTTATACATAATTATACAGAGGTTTTATTAAATTTCTTCATGTTTCTTTGTTCAAGGCTCGTTAGGTTAAGAGGTCGAAAATCTATAATTTTGGTGTTAAATATTTATACAATCGTAATACGAAGTTTAATATTATAACGTGAATTTTTACTTGCGATGTAGGTAAGTTATGAATTCGTGCAAAAAATCGAACTCGAGATAACAATGAAACTTGACATTATGACGATATAGAGCACGAAAAAAGTGGGTCCCGCAATTCCGTCTGTCTGTCTGTGTGTACCTCGGCCTACAGCCTAAACCACTGAAGCAATTTTCTTCAAACTTGGAGCATAAGCTTTTTGGGTAATTCCCTAGAGGGGAAACCGAGATTTTTTTTTTAGCTAAAAAAATATCGGTACTTGCCATACAACCGTTTTGAAAAATGTTATTTATCTCAAAAATGGCTCTAACGATTTTTTTTTAAATTTTTGTGTGAACTTGTGGTGGTTACGAAAAACTGTTATTACCTTACGGTACATTAACAGAGCTTGGAGATTTAATTTCTGTTGTAGATTCTAAATGATAAAATGTAAGGAATTATGGAGAATAGTCTGGCCTCTTTCTTAAATCTAAAACTTCCACTGCCTACTGCCTTATTTATAAAAAAAAATAATTATTTTAGGTCTTGTGTCCAGGGTAACTACACCATGGAATAAGAATTTTCCAGGCTCAAAATAAAGGCAGTTGGTTACTGCTCCATTTGAGTTCGGGCAATTCTTATTCCATGGTGTAGTTACCCACAAGAGCTGTAATAACCATTTTTCGTTTATAAATAAGGCAGCCAAAGTTTAACTTGTGTATCCTCAATACCTGGCAGTCTTGAAATAGCAAACTTATAAGAATAATTTTCTCCTTTATTTTATTGCAACAATGTTCGTACCAGGAAATAAATTAAAGTTACATCCTTTTTTTGTATTTCAAATACCTATATTGCTCTAATTTATAATCAAGACAAACAAGTCCTTTTTAAGATTCCCAATTCATAGGAATATCTTTTCGAGACATGAATAACTTATACCTACATGACATTTTGCAATTAGCACCATATTAACTGTATCACATAATGTTGCAGCATAGCAGTCCCCCATAAAGTAATTACAGACACAGAATCTTTAATGGCAGTGAACCAATTAGTCTCATTCGGTAAATTGCACTATGCAGCAGATAGACAAAAAAATATGAAGTCCATTTACTTAGGTAATAATTTTTGCGCCCCCTCCCAAAAAAGGATAGGTTATAGGCAACGAAAATGTGACTGAAAAAGATTATTTAAAAAATTAAACAAAAATTCCAATTGTTGTGCTGCAGCATAGTAGCAAACACCCGGTTTGTGAAATATTATTTTCTGTGTGGCCGATCAAAATGGCAAACTGTGTCCAGAGATTACGACAACAACAAAACGACTCCGGTGGTGGTGCGGCTGCCGGCTTCTGTGGTGGTGAATTTAAATTCTGCAGCTTCGGGTTGTGCACCATTTGCATTCTACATGATTTATTGGTTGGCCACAGCCTGCCACTGCAGCGGTTTTCCATATTTTTTCTATATGTTGCAACACACAAACCAGACTGTGCAGTGCATACTGCTGCGAGTGCTGAGGCTGCAGTTCATCTGCAGCAATACCAAACGATGTTCATTTACACTAATTCTCATGCACTTGGCGTGGCGTGGTCGAGCGTTGAGCATTGATCCAAACACCAAAGACCCAAAGAGGTAGCAATGATCGGGGAGCCATTAAATCGCACAGTCAAAAGCAAAATAAGCACATTTAATGGCGTTAAACATGGCAATTGAATACCCTATCAGTGACGGTGTAATGTGTGATTTGTATACCCGATGCCACTGTGTTATTAAATGTGTCGATTCGATATTACAATGTTGCTTGGGTGGTAAAGATTTCGTTTTATGTTTTACCACCAATCAATCAAGAAAATTATGGGGTCTTGGATATAATGAGACGTTTACAAGTGAAGCTGGTGATTGTCGCAATGCCAATAATATTTTTAAAACACATTAATCCATAAATATAATACTTTTTGGCAAGTAATCGTTGTAAACAAAATTTGGAGCAAAGTAGCGGAAAGAGACAAATTTATCCTCCTGATATTCAATTTAAAAGAGGTTAAGCCTTGCTTAGAAAAATTATATTTCCGAAGCCATGTAAAGAAAGAGTCTTTTTGGAATTTTGGATTCAATTGAGTTTTAAAAACTTGATTACAAAATTTATAATTGTACATAACTGCATTAGTTTTGGACATAAGAATTTTTGCGAGACTAGTTTGTAAAAATTAGGTGCGTTTTATTGGAAATTTTATAGCTAGCGCAATAAAATTTCCCTTGGTAAACAATAACAAAACTAAAAGTGCCGATAAATTAGCCAGTAAGTTAGTGAATATTAAAGTGGATAAATAGTGTGGACTTGAACCTTAAATGCCGGTAACGTAGTTTGTTTTTCACTCAAAATAGGGTATGAACACATCCAGAGAATAAAGAGTGGACATAAAAGTTGATATAGCGTATTATTTAAGTTGTATTGCTGCGCAAGCTATGAATTACGAATAAAACGCACCTATTGTAAAAAATTCAAAAATTTTCGTAAAAAAAGTAAATTGAGATTTTTTTAAGCAAAAAATCGCAAACAAAAAAATCACTTGATTGCTTATTTATCACCTAAAAAGTTTTTGCACAATTAGCAAATTTCTTATAGCAATATAACATCGCATCTTTATTTTCCAAGGGCACCAATGGGAAGTTACTCGTGTAGTTCACTCCCAACCTCTTTTTTCTTTATTCAATTTTCACTATAAAAACGTGAGTTTTTGAACTAAAGTCTCGTCTCAGTATTGTTGCCGTCAGAAGCTTATTTATATTTTTTCTATAATCAATACCATCAGAAGCTTATTTTCATAAAAATCAAATAACCCATGATACCGAAAAGTAAAGCTTATTGTCAATTTTAGTCTCCCTTAAAAATTCAACAGAAAGTTTTCTTGGAAATAACAGTCATCATAGGTGTATCCGCAGCCACCCAATATTCCGCCTCAAGGAACAATTCAATTCATGCGAACAGATGATGACTGTAAAAAGGGCTGCGTTAGAGCGTTCTGTAAATTTTTTGCATACTCAAGTCGAAAAGCGTTCTCCCCTTATAAGATTGATATTTACACTTGAAGGCTTCAACCGCATTTAACTAAATGGATTCCCCATTGAATCACCACATGGCTTCAATTTGTCACAGAATGAGCAAAAAAAAAATATTATATTGCCTATATTTCAAGGATATCCAATTCACCATAGCCTTAAAGTTACACCTCTTTAAGCTTAAGCACATTATTAACAATCTATTTTGGAACATAATGCATTTGAAAAGATTCTTCTAGTTTTTTGATGAAGCCAGGCACACAAGCAATCTATCTACAGCCACAGGAAATGCCTTCCATGTTCGATTGTACAACCCCTGATGGCTTAAGATTATCGCTCCACTCACAAAGATGCTTTGCTAAGGGAGTAGTGGGAGCAACGAACACGACCCTCGGGGTTGAATATTATGGTGAACCTTTTTTTTTTTTACAAAAACGTGCGTGTGATATGAATTCTTCCCTTTTTTTTTACCGCCGACGAACGACGGAAGAATATTATCAGGAATCAACTAAAAATAAATCACTTTCGTCTAAAAAAGACCTCGATTGTGAGCAAATATCAACGAACCCGGAATAGCAGTATTTATTTAGAGAATTCTCTGCCCATAAATGGAAAAATCCGCATTTATTTAAACAAAAAAAAAAAACAAAAAATACAATTGGAGGCAATCAAATTATGACCTGAATTCTCAAAGTAAACATTTACAAGGAAAATAAATAAACCTCTTCAGTTTATCCAGATCTGTAGAGAGAGTCATGTCATCGTTGAAGTCGACCGACGCACGACGGCGACGTGAGTCTTTAAAAGAGCACAGCGATCTAATAAAAGTGCATAATTCAATCAACAATAAGCTTATCTAGAGCTGAAAGGGAATCTCAGCTTCGGTCTCCACTAATTGTAATGCGCTGCACAGTACACCGACGACGTTAAGTGAACAATTTGATTATCTACTTTAAAACATTTAAGAGAATGGCTTACATTGGGACAAAATGGAATGAATATTTGAATTAAATCAACCAACCCAATTAAGTAACGCATTGGCAAATATAACATAGAAGTTTTAGTTATACTTCAAAGTTATGGTAATTTATATAGTTCAGTGAAAACTGTGGGCAAACTTCGGCCAACCAGAGGTTTTATTCATTCAAGAAATTTGAGTCTAAATCAAATAAACAAATATTCCAACAATTCGTTGTCAGCTGCCCCACTGTGCAATAGCGCAAATAATCCCGGAGAATCTGCCCTTTATTATTTTTGTTATTATTATTATTGGCAAATTAAAAGTGAAAACTATTTTTAGAAGCATCAAACTAAAAGCTAAAAAAAAGTAGCCCTTTAATTGAGATATTCTAGAAGAACGTTGACTGAATGATTAATGGGTAAGAAGAACCAATCGGCGTGGTGTTGCCTTCAATCTTTCACTAAAAGGGAACACAATGTTTATGGCTTGCAGTTTGTATAAGTCCACATGATAAATGAATCCTTGTGGTTTAAGAGTGATGAGAAATATAATTCGATGAAGCACGTAATTGCTCTGCTATAGCCAGAAGGATTTAAGGCACGTATAGAGCGATCGACAAAAATAATTGTGTTTCTTTATTTTATCGATTTTCATTAAAAGTGTTTAGTTTGTAATTTATTGTTGATGTTTTTATGTCAAAGCTTAAGATTAAAGTAAGTGAGAAAACAGTTTTGAATTAAAATACACGCATTAGGGCTCGAAGAAATCATCTTGGACTTTTTTCCAAGCAATGACACCACCAAATGTATTCCTTAATTTTTTTTTTACCATATACAGTAGGACCTTGGTAGTTCGAACACTGGGTAATTCGAGCGCTCCATTAATTTTAACAGCTATTTTTTTGCATTTAGTATCTTGTAATCTCGTGAAAAAAGAATTTTCAACATTTGATATCGATCAGCTTGACATTTAAAAACATGAAATTATAATAACTATAAAAAAAAAAATTAAGAAAACCAAAATGTCAAATTTTTGAGCTCCTGAATCTTTCGTCCTGACATTTTTTCCGTCAAAACCAAAAATTTTGGAGATATACAATATCGTGTTTTATAGGTAGAAATGGCGGCCTCGAGCAACACAGCTCGGTGACCCAGTTAGCACAGAAGAGCACCGTTTTGATACCATAACTTGTGTGACCTATTTATTAAGAGTGGTAAGAGGGATTTGCGCGTCAAAATGCCAGGCTAGGCAGATAAATGGCTTCAGAAATCCATTTTCCACTTGCTTGTGGGCTAGGAAGTCTGATGGGAGACGTGGTGCAGGAGCTACCAAGTTCACCTTCGAGCCATTTCGTCGCGTTGAGGAAAGAAATCAAGTCGTTGATCTTCAGTTCAGAGAGTTAGTTGAGATCGTCAAAAAAAAGGTTTTTCCAAATGACTGTGCTCTAATTCTGGCGGGACATTTACAGAGGAAATGAAGAACAGTTTCCTTTTCCCCCTGGTCAACACAGCTGCGAAAGTGAGTGTTGTGAGGGATGCCCAGCCTCGCGGCATGTTCTCCGATTGGCCGCAATCCAGAAAAGGTCGCAAGGCTATATCTCGCCTGGGTCTGCATATCGAGTCAGTAGTACGGGTTTTACTATAAGTGGGCCAAGTCTTTCTAGATGTTACGCAGTTAGCTAAACTGCTCCACCTACGGTTGGAATCATTAAAAAATGAGAATATATTGTCCTTCATAACCCTAAGAGAAATGTTGACTCTTTCCGAAAGAGAGTTATGAAGGGCTGATCCTTGCCTGGCCAATTCGTCTGCCAGCTCGTTTCTCTCAATTCCACAGTGACCTGGAATGCAGATCAGAGTAACCTTGAGATTTAGATTCATGTATTAAAGCTCATCCCGACATTGCCGAACTAATTTAGAAGACAAGACAATCATGTTTTATAATATGTGCATGCATCCTGAGAATTTGGGCATAAGCTTTTCTTATTTAAAAAAAATCCAGCCTTCCTATATTTAATTAAACGAAATGCGTGGTTTTTCATTACTTTTCCTGTACTTTTTCCGAAAAAGTTATGAGTTTACAGGTTTTTTGAATCCTGAATAAAAACTGTATTTTTTCATTTAAACAATCAGCAACTAACTAGCTGAACAGAATGATGACGGAGACGGAACTGGAGCCGGAGCTGGAATAGCTGTCAAAATATTAGTACACGCAAATTCAATGTTGCGAACACAATGGAACCTAGCCGCATACGGAGCTGCAGCCGCAGACGGAAGAGTTCACCAACTTTTAACTTTTCACGTACGACACTTTTGACGTTTCATTTTGTATGAAGAAAAAAAAAACAACTTTTTGGGTCGGAAAAAAATATTGTGGTTATTTGTATCGCGAAAAAAATTATTTATTAAAAGGAAAATTATTGGAAACAAAAAATGTGAATTCTGAGCTTGTACACAAGGATATTCTTTTGGTTTTCCTTAAAATACATGCAAAGCTGTACAACTGCATTGTGGGCAGGTAAAAAAAATAACGTACGACACTTTTTGACAGTTCTTCCAGTTCCGTCTGCGGCTCCAGTTCCAGCATTATATTCTGTTCAGGCAGTAAGCTTACATTTTCTGTGTTTTCTCCAGTTTCTCAGATAGACAGTATTGAAACCTTCAGTTAATTTAACGTACGACACAAAAAAGTTAATGGACAGAATCAAATATAAAAAACACGTGAAAGGTGTAAAACCCGTCACAGCGAACAACACTATGGTGATGGCGAATATTTCTGAGAATTATGAAAGTGAAAGATGTAGGTATGAGATCTGGGAAATGTGCTGAACTTCATATAACGACTTGGAAATTTTCAAAAAAAATATCAAAAAGCTATAGTTTAATCCAGACAATGTAATAAATTGTACGCATACCTATTTGAAATGTTTATTCCGACTCGATGATTCTATGTATTAGTTTGAAATTGTTGCGAAATTAAAAAAAAAATTGTCCCTGTCTGTATTTCATTATTTGTCATTCTACAGCCGACTTAAAGTTTTGTCTCAAAAAAAAAAAAAAATAAAACACAAAACTCGGCTCATGCATGTCCAAATCAATTCTTTAAAGACTTATCTAAATTATTTGACGCAAAGAAAATTTAATCTCTCTTCTCACCTCTATAAACCACTCCTACTTGGCGCCACTTAACATGTTACTTACACAAGTTTTCACTGGTCACATAGACTAAGCTGGACAAGCCACCCAATACCTTCATGTTATATGTTTCATCGATGTACTCAATAATTTAAGCTAACAAGGGCCCCCAACTAATCCATGGCGGCCCATGCCAAATAGGTAGGTATCCGTTGTACAATGTACATTCAGATATACACGTATCCGCCACTTGATGGCGGTACACAGGACAATTAATCTCTGTGCCTGTCAAATCCAATTAATTTCAAGTTGTATTACCATGCACACTAAACACCACCAAGCCCGACCGACCGACCGCCCAAACAACAATCCGACCCACCGACGACCGACCGATTGCACTTTCCTTGTGTTTGGTGTTCACTGTTCACCCAGAGACGGAAGTCGTTTACTTGGTAGACAAAACAAAAATAGGAACAAAAAAGGAGATATAAAGAAACTTCATTTGAGATATTGGCTATAGGACAGCCGACAGCATTTTTCTGAAGTACTGTGACACTATGGTATCAGCATCCAGGAGTTTCTACAAAAAAAAAACGTGCTCCTGGTAAGGTACCTACAAAATGGCTTGCCGTAGAAATATATGTATTATGATTGATTTAAGATCGCCAGTTCAGACCTTGTTCGAAATTGTTACAATCGGGTATTGCAAAACATTGAATGTCAACATTTTCAGTTTGTTGAAGAAGTACAAGTCTGACTTGTTGAGAACTTAGTCAACTAACAACGATTTAAATCGACTATGGTGATGTCTGATATGTTTACCTACTAATCGAACATTTTATTTTACTATGTCAACCGCAGTTTGATATTCAAGTTCCTCTACTTCGTTTTTTTAAAGTGGAATTTCGGATAAAAGAACTGTTCGATTGTAATCAATTTCGTTTAAAGTCCCGGCTTTACAATAAAATTGTTAAAAAAAAGTTCACAACTCGTCGACAGAAATGGAGTGTTTATCAGATTAATAGCGGCACTGTCACTGATGGTGTGTATGACAGTGAGGATGATGTAAAGTATGACAAGCAAGATGTGCTTCTGAAAATAAATACCTATAAGAACAGATTTTGTAACAAAGATGTGTTTAATCAGTTTAAATGAGCAAATTAAGTTGTTGGTAAACTGTAGTCACGTGAAAAAAAAGTTCAAAAACTTTATTCTTTAAAGAAAATGGAAAAACAAGCACCGAAGTTGAAAAATAAAATTAAAAATGAAATTTCTTTAATAAGAATCAATTTTCGAGAACACAAAGTCTTGGATTTGAGAAAACTTTTGATTAAAAAAATTACATTAGGTGCGTTTTATTGGTAATTCATAGCTAGCGCAGCAATATAAGTTCAATAAAACGCTATACTAACTTTTATGTCCACTCTTTATTCTCTGGATGTGTTCACATCCTTTTTCGAGTGAAAAACAAACTATGTTACCGACATTTAAGGTTCAATCATTGAAATTCATCATTGAAAATTTTAATGATTCATTTTAAGGGGCCAGTTATAGCTATCATTGAAAACCATCATTGAAAATTTTAATTGTTAATTTTCGGACATTTTGAAAGTCAAATCAGTGAATATTTTGATGCCAAGATATAGGCCATGACTTGAATTAATAGTCATTTAGAAAGTCAAATCGGTAAATATTTTGATGCCAGAATATAGGCAATGACTTGAATTATTATTCTAGTCAAAAAAATATAACTATATAAAATATAGTTCAGCCTGAACTACGATGTAAAATGGCTTTGAATATTTCAATGACCATTGGTAAAGTAGTTCAATCATTGAAATAATAAAAGTCATTTTAAGTGGAAAGTTTGACCAAATTGAAATATTTTTTTGACTAGAATAATAATTCAAGTCATTGCCTATATTCTGGCATCAAAATATTTACCGATTTGACTTTCTAAATGTCCCAAAATTAACAATTAAAATTTTCAATGATGGTTTTCAATGATACCTATAACTGGCCCCTAAGACTTTTAGAAGTCGAAACCTTTGATTATTTTGATGCCAAAATAAAGCTTATGACTTAATTAATATATCTGGCCAAAAAAAATTTCATTTCTGCCCAATCTTTCTCATGAAATGGATTTTATTATTTCAACGATTATTGATAACGTAGTGCAATCATTGAAAAAATGAAAGTCAATTTATGTAGGTAGTTGGATCCAAACGAATTTTTTTTTTCGCAATAAATATTAAATGAGTAGTCACCTTCATATTGGCATCAAGATAATTACTGATTTTGCTTTTTAAGTGCCCTAAATCTTAAATTAAAAATTTTCAATGATGAATTTCAATGATAGCTATAACTGGCCCCTTATATTAACTAATTTACTGGCTAAACTTTTGGTTTTGTTATTGTTCACCAAGGAAAATTTTACTGCGCTAGTTACAAAATTGCCAATAAAACACACCTATTATGGTTTCAAATAAAGTAGTATCGTATAGACGAGGATATTTCCTGAGCTACTACAGGTAGTGAGTTTTGCACTAAGTGATATCTAAACAGCCGAGGCGAAGGCATGCCTTAAGTCAAAATGTAATAAATCTGCCGTTTTATTATGAGGTACATATTTTGAAAATCTCCTAGACAATCACTTTAAATGATGGAATACTAGAAGTCAAAATAATTTTTTAAATATTGACTCCTTGAATTCTTCGCAGTTCAAAACACTTACATCTTTTACATTCCAAAAAGTTTTTAGCTCCTTGAAATCTTGTGACTGGACTTTGAATTGAATTTGGGCTTTTTTACATTAAAAAGAAATTGTTCAGGAAATTTGCATTTTGACTGCGTAAATAACTGTAGATTGTATTTTATTTGATGTTTTTTTTTATAATTTCTATGATTGCATTTTTATTTAATAATAATTTCTTGACCTCCATACTGTAACAACAACTCCAAGGCAAACTGACATTGATAATAATTCTCACTTCCTACTATGACTGATGTACGGGTATAGTTACGAGATTACAAATTTTAAAGGAAGAGTTCAGCCCAGAATTCATCATGGCGGATTAAACGATATTCCATAGTAGTTAGTATATCCTCGTAGATTATATACTGAAAATCCATTTTTCCATGCCTGCCACTGCTGCTTGTTTTCCTTGTTGACAAGTTGATGTCAGCCAAAGTGCAGGGTACTGGGGATATAGTGTTTCGCCACTATTTGTGATATGGTGCAAACAGAAATCCAATTTCCGAGTGTCAGAGAGTGGAGTGCATACTGTCTACTGTGTTGAGAGAGTCGCAAAATTGGAAAATATTTGTTAAAATGGGCGTAGCGTATATGTGAATATTTGTATGTTGCATGTTTCGATTAAGAAATTCAAGGAAATTGTGTTGATTGCATTGTTTCCTCAAGGTTTTTAATTTTCATCGAATAAAGAGATGACGAACGATATAACCCTTAGTTTGTATTTATAGAAAATTGAACATTTTAATTACTTTTTCTCATTGAAAGAACGACGAAGGGGTCTTCAAATCTTGGAATAAACATGAAAGGTTTTGAATTGAAATGCTATTTCTCATAGTCATCATTAGAGATTAGGTATTTTCATTATAACAAATGAATAGAATAAAGATTCCCCAAATCTTAAGTGAACCACATTTATTAGAAACTCACAAGAGGGAAAGATAGAAGGTTTTAGATTGCATGAGGGATGATGATCAGGCATGTTTCTATAGACCGACCTACATAAACGCCACCCTCTCCTGAGGCTGAATTTATATTTTGAATGAAAATGCACTCTGACTGCTTCCAGGAGTGGTTGAAATTTTGGCACTGGACATGATATTATAGTTTTATGAGTTCAAAGTGCAGGAGCATTGTCCTTTGCCAACCATAAAAAAAATGATTCGTTTGTCCATAAATTCAATGGCATAATACTCGTTAAAATTATTTTATTGTTGTGCCATGAGCATTTGGCTTCCTTTGAAGTTGAATTATTGTGGGAGAAATTTTATTATGACAAAAAAATCCCAACTTGTGTATTGAGTTTTTGTCTATTCTGAAATGTTTTTCAATTACTGAAGGCTTATAAAGTATTCCTATGTTAATAGGGTATACAGCAATCGACATTTAAACAATCGAGATTTTGAACAGTCGATTTTTGAAAGACGTTATTTTAAAAAGTCGACATTTCGATCAGATCAACAAATTTTTGTGGATTTTTTTTTCAAGGCATTCGACTTTTTTTAAGTCGAGATTTTAAAATTAGCCAGTTCAGGTTTCTCAAGCTCTCAGAGACCTCAGCAATTTCAGAAATCTGAACGTAATTCCTCCACTGAGATTCCTCACTTTTGCTGTCAAATGCTGAGACTGATATTTTTTCATTCGTTTGCATTGTGTTTGTCTCCTAGTTGTGTTGACTTGAAATGAAGAAATAAAGAATTTAAAACAAAAAACAAAACAATCAGATTTTATTTTTATTTTTCTTCAATTTAAAAATTTTTATTATTTTATAAAAATTAATATTACAGCTATTTGTTTGTATTTTTACGACGCGTTTTGGAGTGTATTATTGCGTTTTGGAGTGTATTATTGCGTTTTGGAGTGTATTATAGCTCCATCATTGCAGTAGCCGTGGCGTGATGGTTAGTGCGATGGACTGTCATGCCAGAGGTCTAAGGTTCGATCCCCAGCCTCGCCACCTATTTATTTAAAACAAAAACGGCTACTGCCTCTTGCGAGGAATTGACAAATCCTCCAAGAGTATTTCCTGTCACAGAAAAGTGCCGCTCGTTAGCCGTTCGGATTCGGCAATAAACTGTAGGTCCCCTCCATTCCTGCAGACACGCACACAGGAATGGTTGAGAGTTGTAAGTCACTAGGCCCTAGTTCTTCATGAGCTGTTGTGCCATCAAATTTATTTTTTATAGCTCCATCATCAGGCGAAAGACCTCAAGTATCAAATTGTTTTGTTTTTTTTTTTATTCTTTATTTCTTCATTTTCATTTGGACTCGCTTGCTCAATTATTTTTTCTCACAGTTGATTTATTAATAAAAAAAAAGATGGAAATTGTTTTTGACTTTTAGCGGACAAATTTTGTTCGGGTATCTCCTCCTGCTCAGTGGAGCTGATGGAGCTTGGTCAGTGAGATCTCAGAAACGTGAAATGACTAAATATGTATTTTGAGATTTTGTTGGTCGGTCACAAATATTTCGGGTCTTTTCAAAGAAGTCGAAATTTTGTTGTCGATCATTCTTTCTTAGCCCGCAAAAAATCCACCAAGTTATCGGCGTGGCTATTCGCTTAAGGAATTATTCAGATATTAAACCAGTTATTCCAAAATCATATTTTTGATAAATTGCTACAATATGCCATCAATTTATTCAAAAATTCATTTCTTTTGATGTATAGAAAAAATACAAAATTGTATAAACGAGGAACGATGCTGGTAGTTTGGAAAATAACTTTCATATACATATATATTTTAGTGCTGCCGAATTAAAAGAAATGATTTTGGTAAACGGCTATTATTGCTTAAAGAAAATTTATGAAAAAAAGTCAAAATTCATATAAAAAATTACATATTTGAAATATGCACATGTCTTGAAATGCTTTATTTTTACTTCCTAGAACAATAACTGGACTGCAATTTTTTTCAAAATCGATAAACTTTATTTTAGTCATTTGATTTTGAACTTGAAACGTGGTAAAATGGCAATATCTAAATATCTGCCATATCGAACGGCTAAGAAGAGCTGCACTTGATTATGACAAGTGATACTCTGGGAGAATTCTTCTAAAAGAATTTTTTCTTAGGTGGCATCAATCCCAGAACTCGGTCATGACAGTTTAACGCACTAACTATTTTGTTCAAATTTTCTGCACTTAGGAAATATTTTTCTTCACCACAGAAAACATTTATGACGGGTCACGTCACACATTCATTTCACTCTCCTAACTTTAAACTTTTACCATATATATTTTAAAACAAAAAATCTCTAAAAGATTCTAAAATGTACACAATATTGTACTTCAAAGCATAACCACTTTGTGTAATGTTCTCTGAAAATATGTTCAAGAGTTCATAAAAAGAAAAAAGTTGTTGTGATACTTGATTTAACACTTTGGCAATGTGCAATGATTCCCATCACATTTTCTACCGAAACCAAACCTTCCCTTACCGAAGATCTATCAATGACATGTCTTCATCCTGAAAACGAAACACACAGTCACGACACGATACATGTATAAAGAAGATATGTATTTTAGGGTTCTGAAACCTCACAGATATGTTTCATTTTATCCAGCAACCAGACCTGAACAAACTCAGAAGGGATACTTTCAAGAAAGTATCTTATTTCATTATTGAACAATCCGTCCGTACCCTTACGATTAGAGGAAATGTGTTTTATGGTTTGTTTTCCCATATCACCCTCAACAAAGTGCATTGCATGCAATGACCCAAGATGAAGTAATAATAGTAAAGTTTAATTTTATCGTACATTCGGTCCTTCAAGTTGACTATATCTCTGTGAGTTAATCAATGAAAATGGTCCTTTTCCTAAACTGGTCGTCATAATATTTATCTAACGTTCACTTTAAACGAAAAAATACGTGCACATTGTCGTTCAGCTGAAGTTTTCCCAATGGACAGATGTCGCTGTGTGATTTCCACGAGTTAAACTCCCACCAACTCCTCCGCTTGATCTATCACCCTAATGAACATCCCCCTGGCCAGTTATATAGACAAAAACAGCAGCGCCCCAATGTCTGCAATTAAAAACACAAAAACAGTACAAAAACACCGTTTATCCCAGGGTTGATTTATTGATTTCGCATTCCACCTCAAACGAAAATGATGCGAGCAAAAACAACATCCTTTTCGGCGAACTTTTTGAGCGGAACAATACGGTTGCTATTTTGGTATAGTTTCTATATGTAAGTACATATGTATACCTACAATACGGGAGAATGAAGCTCTGAATCATCCCCAAAAATCTGCTTTTGACACAACAACGAGAAAGGAAGAACCCTTTTTGCGAAATTTGTTGGTTGCCAAAAAAGAAGCGGGCAAACATTATTTCGCTAGGGCATGCATAACTTTGAAGAGCATTTAAATGCAAAGGACTATACAAACGAGTTTTGTATTGTATATTTACGTGATGGTCCTTCTCCATGAAATCTATGCGAAACATCTATTTTGCGTCAACGAGTTTAGCATGGTATGTCCTTCTCTGACTCTTAGGATTGTTTGCAAATTATAGAATTTAATTTTCAAGCCCTAGCTTCTGCCTCTGTCAGCGGACACAGCACAGACTATCAGGATGCTGTTATTTTGGGGAAAAACAGTGGACGGCAAAGGCAAAGTGAATTTTGTTTGTCGTGAATGCAGGAAAATAATTCATTTGGAAATTTGCACATTCATTGTTTGATCGGGTGTGTGTGTGTGCTTTGTCAAACAAGTGAGTGGTAGACTGTTGCAAGAGTATACGATACAGGGTGTTTTAAAAATAAAAGGATCATTTTAGAAAATTTCTTGTTTCAAAAATGAAACATTCCTAAACAAGCAAATTATTTTAAGTTTGTAAAAGTTTTGTATGTACTTGATACCCATGAATTAAAGAATACAAGATTGCGCCATTTGTTACCTCATTGGAGACAAATTATATGTAAACAAATATGGCCGCCAGTAGTTTGTTTAGTTAATGGATTGTTCGGTTGTGTTTTTTCCTTTCGAGCGCGTTTAGTAGATTAAAAAACCAAAGTTTTCGCTTAAAAACACAAATATATATACCGAATTAATATTTTTCATTTGAATAATAAAGGTTTTTTCATTTAAAATAAATCGCCAAAAAGCAAATGAAGCGGCAATGTGTAAAGTAGAATAGATAATTCAAAACTTGTGCACTTTTTTTACACTACACTTCACTTTTAATTAATTCAAATTAGACCAATTAAATAAATATTCAAGTTAAAAACTTTTCCCGGCTTTATCTAGTAGGACAAAATCATTTTTTTGTCTCCAATTACGCCATACGAGCTGTCAAAAATTACAACAACAAAACGAAAAAAATGAAATGGCGTAATCTTGTATTCTTTCATTCATGCTTGATACCCCTTTTTGTATATACACGTATACATTTAAAAAAATTATAATTTTTAATTATAAAATGCTCAGGTTAAGGGCTGGTTGCACAATCGTGGTTCAGCAATTCCAATTAATCGATCTCAGTGGATTAAATGAGGTTCAACAATGAATATTATCACGTATACTTGGACCTTGAACCATCTTTAAAACTCAGTTAATCTGCAGAAATCAGTGATTTAAAATCACTGAAATACGAATCAATTATTTAAACCACGTTTGTACAAGTGGGCTTAACTCAACGGAAATTAGGCATCTTCCGTATAACACGAAAAAGTTTGTATGGTTAATTGAAAGCTCAACTAAAATAAGTTTAAAGTTTGAATTTCTGAGGAGAAAAAATTTGAATCTACGAAGTCAAATTAATACTACATAACTTCTTAACACCCTCTTTATTTCATCGTTAATGGGTTCTTTATGCCTGGTAGGGACTTTTGGTTTGTGATTTTGCATAAACATTTCATTGTGTAGGAGGGTATGTGCCAGTATTGGATTAAGTTGACCATTAACTTTTGAATTATGACTCAACGTCCGTCGAGGAGTTGCAGGTGCAGCACAGTATTCGAGGTATATGGAATGTTTATTTATGTGCTTTAAAATTAACAGTTGGTGTGTAAGGACGAGTGACAAGGCTGATGGGTTTTAAGTTTGACAAAATTTTAAGGACTATTAAATTTAACTTATAAGTTAAAAACGAAATACTTTTAAAGTAAGACTAGGCATACCTATACATAATTTTTTTAGAATACTATTTTAGAATTTTGGTCTAAAAACCAACACGTTTACAAATAAATAATTTATTTTGAAAGTCTTTAAAAACATTTTTATGTATATGGTACGGAAATTTGTTTTTTTTTTTTTTAATAGATGTGTACCTCATTACAGTTTCCCTTATTTCCAAAAGTACGAAAATCGCAAATAAATTGGTACGGTAAAATTATTGCCTTGGCTAATGAGCTTGCACATACATTTTGTTTAGTACTTTTTTGGCATATATAAACATTGTCTTAAGAGTGTCTGATTTAATTAAATAAATAATGAGTTTGGAAACAATTTAATATATGAATGCACATAAATACATTCATATTACCATGTGCATATGTATATTTAATCCGGATATGTGGTTTATAAATACATAAAAAGCCAAATGTTTTTTATTAATTCAATTAGTTTTATAGTGTTAAATTTAAATTTGTATGATAATTAAAAATACCACTTATAAGGCATTTTTAATTATCAAAACTGTAAATTTTGTGTGAACACTATTTTATTACTGTTAAATTTATCAATTTTGGGTTTATAGTTATAATAAAAACCAAATAAGGAAATACGTAGTATATTTCAAGTAATTATTGTGAATTTTGACATGATTTGGTGGCCGAAGTTTAGAAATTTATTGCTTTAAAAGAAAATCAATTTAATGCTGATTGAAATCAAAATTTTATCCAGGTATGAATGTTTGCAGTATTTTATTTTTCTATTCAACGCTTCATTAGGAAAAAAGAATGAGTCCCAGTATTTACATACATATATTTCATGGCTGTTAAAGGAATATTCCCACACTAAAACCAAAAATTCCATACGTTTAACTTGTGACTTGAAACTTTTAAATTAAATTTGTGTAGCTATGATGCGCGAGCTTGACACCTTGACAAAAGTACACCTTTGTACTCTTTGAATAATAATTCATATTTATCGGATGTTTATCTACTTTTATTTATTCATTAATGACAATAATTTTAGCCTTCTGAATTCTTAAAACTTATTAACCTTAGAAAGTATTTTTTTTTTTAATTTATAGGGGATAATAATTAATTTGCATATCTCTTGTTGACATAATAAATCCTTTAAACAAAAGAAACTTTGTTTATATTTCCGGTGATCTTATTCTTTGTGCCTTATCAGTTAAATGCCTTTCACTTGATGGCGATGGCGCTTAAAACAACAAAAACATTAAACAAGCCAGATTAAGATCAGTGAACCTGAACATCCGTCTCTGTATTTGCATGAGATCGTCAAACGGATTATCTATTTTTATCTTCTGTCAAAAAACTAGTAGTCATAAGAATTTTACTATTTCCACCATCCACCAATGGGCCTTAATTAGAGTTTTTTTTTCTAAAATGTCGCAATTTGACCAGGGTATGCACAAACCAGACAAGATAACCTTGATCATTATAGCTAATGACAACGAAGAAGAACAACGCTCATCTGAAGAAAAAAAAACTCATTAAGATATATTATTACTCTATCTACCACAACGCTCGTCGCATGCCATCAGTTCTTTGCTGAAAGCATACGTTTCAACAGGTCAGGCTTAAGGCAGCTTCAAAAGTCATCCTACAAGCCCCAGTAATAGTATAGGCATCAACATAAGGTTGTTAAACAAACAAGTTTATGAACATACATAAATTTTTAAGTAATTCATAGTTTTTATTTTTATCTCGTATTCTGCTTCTCTTGGTTTGTGTTTTTTTTTTTTTTTTTGAGATATCTACTTTTTTTTGAAGTGTTTTTTGCTTTCTCATATTTGTTTTGTTTTGCATTATTTTTAAATATAAAATGAGAAACAAACCTGTCCACCATTACCGGCTGTCTAAAGGTGGTTGACTTGACTCTTGAGAGCGACTTATGATATGCGTTTTCAGTGTCGAATGATCTCATATTGAATGGCATTTTGCATAACAACAAGTCAAGGTTTAGGGTAAAGTTTGTATCGATGTGAATTCATTAAGAACTAAAACTGGCCCATGATGTCAACGCTATGGTATCCCATAACTATCTATCAAAAAGATAGCTAGGAATTCTAGCTCATGGTCGCTAATTAGTGTCATGTTAGAAGGTGTTTAGTATATTTATCAAACTATTGTTTTTTGTTTACTGCATATTGACGGAGATGGTGCTACCGTCAATTTATCTTGTCATCCAGCAAAGAGTATCTTTCACAATTGAAAATTTTTTTTGTTTTCATTCGTAATCCGTTCGGCCAGAGGTTCCCCTTGCTAACGGCAACCATAGTAATTAATCAATCCGGGAGTGGAAGTTTTTCGGTTTGTAATTTACACCATGCGATGTGATTCATCCTCGCGTAGATGTATCCAAAAGATGCATCTGCTAGTGTACATAGGTTGGTGGTGCAAAACAAAGATCTTCACAGACTGATTATGAATTGTTTCATTGATAAATAACTCTTGGGCCTTACTTAGATGAGAGGATTATTCGTCTTCATGAGGTCCAAATGACTGTATCTCACATTCCGCCGGATTCGTTGGATATATAGGTATAGACAGAGGATAGAAACCAAAGTGCAACCTCGCATTGTTTGTCTGCTGATGACGATGAAGACGAAGGCTAAGACGGCGATGGTGGTGGTGAACCTGGGAAATGAACTGCAAGAAAGACATTCCATTTGCTTCGGAACGGATTCAATTTGTTAGCGTGACTATATGGCATGCTTCCTGGTATTATAAACTGAGAATTTTGCACGTTTTATTACTGTTTGTTTGAGCGTTAGTTGATTTTTTTTTTTTTTTTAAACTTTTTTGAACTGTATTGGTCTGCTCCTTCATTTTTGTCCTCGTCGTCTTCGGTCGTCTTTGCCAATAATGGTGGTGTTTTGTTTTGTTGCTGTTATTGGTGATGGCGGCAACTAGAGTTTACCAAAGTGCATGTCACTTTGTCCAAGCAGTAGTGCTATGAACGGTTGTTGTGTCGACTTTTTTTTTTTATTCTTGCACGATTGCATGGACAAAGATTACTTGCTTTAAGTAGTGTTTAAGTGATGTGGTTCGATTGTCATAATGAAGAGGGCAGATACTTGGCAGTTTTACTTGCATAGATGGAAAAAAAGGACAGAATTTTAATAGAGTAGGTACTCCTAGTCACCGAATCAGACATGTCAGAGAGTATTAAATTCAGTTTTTCCCCGCATACCATATCGGAACCACATAAAGACAGAAAGTCAAAGGCGTTGAGACGACATGAAAGAAATCTATCAGGAAAATGCGAGATCTCAGAGCCCTCAGCAATCTCGGTTACATGAACAGGATTCCTCAGCAAAATTTCTCAGTTTTGCTGTCAAAATTCTGAGGAAAAAAAAATTTATATCCTCACTTTTTGACGATGAAAAATCTCCGAGATCTCATTTTCCTGAGCATGCCAAATTAATATGTATAAATAATTCGTTTATTAGTGTTTTCCTTCTTCTTATTATAACCCACTACTTTCACTTAATCAACTCGTCACAAACATTGCAAGTGACAAATCCACTAAGATTATCTCTTGTCATAGAAAAGTGCCGCTAACTTTAAACGTTCGGATTTGGCAAAAAACTGTAGGTCCCCTCGATTATTGCCGACTCGGACACCAGGAATGGTTGAGAGTTTTAAGTCACTAGGCCATGGTTCTTCATGAGCTGTTGTGCCACCAATTTTTTTTTTACTCGTTACAAGAAAGCAATTCTCATTTCCCGAATTACTTCACCATTTTCGACCAATTCAAAAATTTTACTTTGGCAATTTATATGACCCAAGAAAATAAAGCACGTTGTAGGCAGAGCTCTGCGCACTACAACTTCATTAGGATACGCACTTTATTATTGAACTGTCATATGAACAGAAATCTGTCAAATCAGATGCAGAAATGAGATGATGTTTTCCGCGATCAGCTTTCGTAGGCTGCGGTTACGTCGAACTCTAGAACCAAGCGCACTAGTTTGCGATAGTTTGAGCAAGTGCGCTTGTAAGAAAATCGTGGATGATTGCTCATGCTAGTTCGATTCATCCTTGATATTTGCTACTGCTTTGAGAGCAGTTTAAGCCTTAAAGAAAATAACAATTTCCGGTACTTAGCAATATAATCAAATAAGTTTTAATCTGATGATGGAACCATCATTTTGAAAAAAAAAAACTTTAACTATATATGCCGTATATTCCTCAAGAAAACACGGCTATTGTCTGATTGCTTTAACTTCCATATTCCATTGATAAATATTTCAGTATTAAAGCTGAGATTTTTAATGAATGTCCTGTCCCTTCTTAAAGGGTCAACTAAAGAAAAATCACTTGATCAATTTGTTATTTGAAAGATTTGTACATTTTAAAAGCTACAAATTAAAACTATTGATTTTTGTTAGAGATACCGACACAAAGAATAAATTAATTTACAAACAAATTTAAGAAAAGCAAAGAGGACCATAATGACGACAGTGTTTTTTTTTTTTTTGTACATATCATGAAATGAAACACAACTTTATCTTTATAGAAGAATCTTTAAGAATTTCCATTTATCTTATAGAGTTTCCCTTGAACTTGGTTCTTCGTTTGAATTTACAACTCAATTAGATGTGCTTTATGTCTCCCAGCAACATAATCGGATTAAGTGCTTCTATAGCTTTATTTTTTTTTTGTACGGCGCGGCGTGGCGGGTCTTTTGTAGAAGTAATTACCCTATGCGCCGCGAAAGGGGCTTGGAAGTCTATGCAATGATTGATTACTCTGATTTATACCACCAGCAAGAGCTGTCTACTTGACAGTCAAAACACGATACTCCATGATAGGTGCAATTACTGTCTTGGCTCCATTATCACTCAAACTTGAACGTATGTAGATTTAAAAGAGTGCGAGGTGCATCAGGCTTTTATGATGATAGTATTATTTGCCAGTTAAAATTAAATTAAATTTTGATTCAATTTATCGAGTTTCTGGTAAATTGCTTAAAACTCTGCAGGTATTCACATGTAAATTGAAATTTTGGAGTATGAGGGACTTTTGTCGGGTGGTTGAGGATAGGTGGTGGATATAGTCGGCACCAACTTCAACAAAAAAGTGCAGACAGACACTCTGTGTGTGTTGGCATGAAATGCATTTCAATTAATTTCGCTTTTGTGGCGGCAAACAAACATTGTCCAACAATGTCCAGGTCCAGACATGACAACCCAGAGTGGCAAATAAAACTGACACAAAATGCTGTGTGAATTTTAATTGCAAATAAATTCTGGATAATTAAATTAACGCGTTGTACAGAATAATATGGATTCGGATTGGTATTTATAGTAATTCTTTTTTTTTTGAAAACGAGCCATAGTTAAAATATTTCGCTTGTTTTCAGAATATAACAATTTTTCGTGTTTTAATGACCGTATAATTGCCCTAGAGATTTAAGCACAATATTTTAACTAATAAATCAACCAAACGAAAAAAAATATTGGAGTTCAGTATAAATATGTATGTTTAAATAATTCCATATTTTTGGTCTAGCTGATAGTCTCTATCTCTATACTCCATTTAATAAAAATGTTCAGTACAGGGAAGATAGGATATTTACCTTTCACCCTTACAATTATGGATTTTAATAAGCTATTTCACTGTAAAAGCTCTCGTATGATTGCCGTACTGAGCATTTTCAATTGGCATAATTCTATCACATACGTAGGCTGGGTTACCAACTGTTTATTATAATTTCATGATTAAAATGATTAAAAGAAAATCTAAGCAACTGTTCAATTTCACTGCTACGAATATTAGCACATAGTCGAGACCTTGAAAAAATAATTTATTCTTTCAATAAGACCAAAAGCGAAAAAAATTTAACTGCATTTTAAAGGAATTTTAAGAACAACAAATAGACAAAACTTAATCGGAAACACTTAACCTTCCTTGTTGTTCTCAAATGCTTTAAAACAGAAAGATCTTTGATAAAATCCATTGAAAAAAGCTCTTTTGTAATGCTTTTAATGGGCAATAGTAACTCTGTTGGAATTGGAATGCATTCTTTTCATCTCTAACAGCGAGAAAGAGAATAGAAACGAGCAAGCTGTGAGCTTTGAGCATGTAAGCAGAATGGTCGTGGAGGGTGTACGACATTTTGTATAAGGAATATTTCACAAGTCAGCGGCGTGCTTGGTTTTTTGTGAGGCAATTTTTCTCAATTCTATGCATCAGACGCCACTGCTCTAAAAAAGTTTCCCCCATAAGCCCTTTACTGAAAATTTTTATTGAACGGTGTATAGTAGCTGCGCTTTTTACAAATTATTGCCATTTGTACTTGAAAAATTTAAATAAAATTCCATCATTAAAATTTTGCTTCAAAAATCTCTTCTGTTTGGTTATAAATAATAAAAGTAAAATGATGTGTATTTTCTTGCCCTCTCTTTAAAAGTGATCATCCTTATTAAATAAAATCTGTGCAATTTTATTGAAATGAAAAGACAAGTTCTTAGAAGTGATATAAGAGTTACACAAAAATTATTTCGATACTGTTTCTAAACAATATTTACCCAAAACAAGCCCTATTCTAGTTGTACAAATACTTTAAATTTTTAATAAAAATTTCATTACTTCAGCTCCCTCACAGCAGCTATCTACAGTTGAGGCTGGTGGTCTAAGGGCCACATTTTCGATTTATTGGGTTACATATTTAATTTGAAGTTTTTCAATATTTGTGTGTTATTTTGTGTTAAATTGGGAATTGCGACATTATTTATGATAAAACACAGATGATACCACGAAACGCAACAAGGAAAATGCGTTGGAAAAAATCAAGAATGTATTTAATGCCCAAAGAAATTGATGGCCAATTTATCAAAAAGAATTGCTTCGAAAAATTATCTGTATTTTTAGCTTTACTGGTCCGGAATCTAAAGCGAACAAGGTTTTCAAACATAAATTAAATGAAAAAACAACATTTTTATGTAAACTCTCATGTTTGCTTGTTCAACTTCTACTTTTTCTAAAAGTTGAGAAAATCTTAAGTTGATCAACTGCGTAGAGTTAAAAAATCAAAAATTAAAAACGTCAACTTTGCGTGAATAAAAACAAATTCCGAAGTTGAAAATAAAAATCTTCAAGTTATGTTCAACTTTAAGTCAATAAAATTGGCCTAAGACCATCAACGAAAATTTAAAAAAATAACTAAATTATTAAGATCAGAATTTGAAATTTAGAACAAATATTAAGAACATTTTACACTTTACCAAAACAAAAGTGATAATATACTTATTGCTATTAAACTTTGTACCTAAATTAAGGTTAATAGCTTTTTTTTTTTTTTAAATTACTACTAGCGTGAATGATTTACTGTTTTATCGAATACAAAACCATAGTTTCTATTTTTTAATTTAATTTCTATGGTAACAGTTTTGAATTCAGTGTTATAAGTAGTATAATGATGAATAATTCAAAGAATAATATGATACCTAGTCGAAACGAGTTGTGTTTGCTAAAGAATATGAAGGTGCTTATCTGAGTTGAATGATCTAAAGTTTAAATTAATCTAACATACATCTAAATCGATGATCTTTTTCATATGTCCATTGGTTTCCTGGTTGTTTTAATAAGATTGAATTTATAGAAACTGCGTCAAATTATATGGGTGACCTTGATTCTTGTTTGCAGTTAAATCTAAAGCTGTCAATATTTATGAATATTATCGTTATTATCAGAATGATTTAACTTTGGATTTGAATTTATTATTTGGAAAAAAATTTAACAAAAAACACTATGTGACTCTACAGGCTTAACGACGCAAAAATGTTATTTTTTTTTTGGAGATTCTTTTAAAAACTTTTTTATCTTGTCCAACCAGAAAATATAAAGCTTTAAATAAATTTATTATTCAACTAATGGTAAACAATTATTCTTTGTTTTAAAATTAACATACTAACCTGTTTTAATAAACTATATACCAAAGAATAAACAAAACTCCTTTCTAAATACATAAATAAGTCGAAAATAAATTCCTATGAAATTTGTCATTATTAGAACCATGTTTTTGCAATGAAATGTAGGTAAGATAATCAAAGAAAATAAATAGTTAAACAATATCCGCTGAGTTTTGAGTTTGGTCACACGATATTAGAAATGCTATAAATTATCTTCTACATATAAGATAAATCAAGGTTTTTGTGTCAATTCGCAGAAACGTTATAAAAATGCAAATATTTTGAAAATATTTTTGCATATCAATTCAATGTTCCAGAAGGAATAGGTACTGTCTCATGGAATTTCTAAGTTTTGTTTTCTTTTATTATTTTTTTATACTAACGGTTCGTGTATAAAGTTTGTCAGGGGAGCCTTGAGGTTTTTCTAAAAATCTTGTATGTCTCTAGATTAATCCCGATAAAACCTTACGTGACAGACATTCATGAAAGACAGAAAATCCGAAGTTGTGTGATATGTTGAAACCATAAGTGTTTTGTTTTCTAACTCTGAGTATAGCAGAACATTATTTTTAAGACCTGACAGCTGAAAGACATGCGTATCTCGGTGTATACGCAATATACATTTCGACCAGCTAGCCAGCAGCTGCATTTCCGGATCTCTCAGATTAACCCAGTATGGCTTTGTATATACCAGATGACCAAAACTGAACAAATAAAAAAACCTAGGCTATCGCAGAGATTGATCGAAACATGCAAATTGGTCGCAATTTATTCCGATTGAGTGATTAATGTGGAATTGTATTTCATCTTATGTGGTCCCATATGAATTTGGGTTAAAATCGAAATGAGAAAAATATGTTTTTGTTTGTTCCACAGATAGTAGCTGTGAGAGAATTTAAAATAATTATAATTTCTACATTTTTAATTAATTAAAACAGTTTTATCTTTTATTTGTAAATACATATATACAAATTTTTAACTGCTAGGTAATAATTGGTGTTCGTTAGTAATTAAGATACTGATGACAGGTAAAGATTAATGAAGGTTAACTTAACTGTCATATTATAAACTCTGAAAATGAATAAAATATACAACTTTGCTGGGTTTACAGGCTTAACTTTCTTTGTGGATTAAAATTTTCTTTAAAAATATTTTGCTTGATTTTTTTTCTGCGTGTGGGTTGATTCAATAAATAACGATAAATAAGAAAAATGACCTGTCTTCGTAAAAAATATAATAATTTTTAAAAGAACTCAGAAATATACTTTTACTCTTAATTTTAGGTGGAACCATAAAGTTTCACTTTCGAATTTTATGGCTGTAATTTTTCTCTTGATCCAATATGATAATTAAATTATTTTTCCTATATTTTAAGTACATATTTTTATATAAAAAATTTGCAAATGGTTTTTATTTTTGGAATGAATTTTTTTTTCAAATTTTTTTTCATAGAAATTAACATAATAAATTATCAGTTTTATCTTTTTTTAAAAGATCTTATTTATTAGGCATATTAAAAAAAAAAAAGAAAAAAGATTTCAGTTTTAAATTTTAAGATCTTTTAGCAATTCTTTATTTTTTATATTAAAGTCTTATATGACCCAAAATTGATCTAAAAAATATAAAATTAAAGTTGAATAAACAAGTTTAATGCATTGGTTCAATGACAAACATTTCAACTTTTGTTTATATTATGGCGAAATAACTGGGCTAGAAAAAAATCTGAAAAGCTTCAAATCTAAAAACAAACAACTTTAGAATGCTTTTTGCTCCATCTCGATAATACTATCTTAAAGAGAGATACAGTCACAAGAAAGGACTGGGTTCGATTCCCAGCTTCTGCAATAGCCCGGCCTCTTGCGAGGAAGTGAGAAATCCTCTAAGAGTATCCCCTGTCATAGAAAAGTGCCGTTCCCTTTAGACATTCGGATTCGGCAATAAACTGTAGGTCTCCTCAATTCCTGCAGACACGCACACAGGAATGGTGGACAGCTGTAAGTCACTAGGACCTAGCTCTCCATGATGAGCTGTTGTGCCATTTATTGATACTACATAGCTTTAAAAAAAAACAATAAAAAAGTAACCGATTTTTTGTTTCATTATTTTTTATAGTTCTTTAAATTATTAGATTATTAATTATTAGAAAAATACAACATTGTTTTTATTTTGAAGACAAGTTTATAAAGCGTAATCTATTGTTACATTATTTACTTTTATTTTGTATTCAATGGATTTTTTTTTGTGTTTTTATCAAAACTCTAATATAACATTCCAACAATTGCTCTATGGTATAGTAAGAGCTTAAACTAAGTTCCTTTGTTCACATTGTTTGATCCTTTTGAATAGAAACATTTTTAAAAAAAATGCAGCTTAACATCAGGATTTAATGCGTAGTTGAATTTTTATTAAGTATCCCATAAATTTTACATTGTTTGAAAATTGTTGGGAAACAATACCTTCTTCTCTCATATTTTATTTTTGAAATTTTTCTTTTATAACTTTCATGTATTCATTCTATTTTAATGAAACACAAAAAAGTAACAGGACGATGCTTGTGTATTCAAATAAATTCTACCAAAAATAGCAAAGGCTTCCCTCTTCTGTTTTTCTAACTACGGAATGTTGGCAGTGAAATGGTTTGTCCGATAGAATTATTTTTAAAAACCCCCCTTCGATATAGGAAGCTTTTTACAATATATCAGGCTATCAGAAAGGTATCTTTTCTATTTATATGCGGACACGAGCACAATGCCAAAGTCTAGACTTAGCCAAAGGCTCAATCTGATATTGCTTTTAGGATTATTTATAATAACAAGCTTTTGTGTAACTTGCAAGGTTTATTTAAGATATTACCTTCTGGATCCCCTTATTTTTGGAGCAGAAAATTTATTACAAATAAACAACACCCCTTTAGCCTATAGACTTATACATATGTATACATACGTTTACTGATGCACGTAACTGATAAAGATTGTTTGTAATTTAAAATTAAATTCAAAAAAATAATAACTGTAAATTTCCCAAAACTAACAAAACATTACATATCTACGCGCTTATTTTATTTTTGATTCAAATCTCCAAAAACAAGATATAAGGGTTAAAAAACATCAACCCATTTATAAAGAATTAGGGTTCTGGAAAGAGGGAAAGAGTACCTATAGTGCAATATAAATACTTTGCACAATGCAATTGGAATTTTAAAATCAAATGCCAATTGCAGTTGGAACTTTTTTACTTCACCCTTTTTAACCCTTTTAAAATCCACCAAAAACTATTGCAGGATTTATTGAATCAAGGGCGTCGTAGAGGCTAGACACACAAGAATAGCAGCATTTGTATGTGCATCGTGATAGTCGTCTCCGATATTTCCGGAATGCAATTTTAACCTCCAAAAGAAGTATGAGATTCTTACTCCTTTCCGGGAGGAGAGTAGATAAGAAAGTTTGAAAAAAAAAAATGGCGTTAATGTTTTGTTTTTTTACTTCGTTGTTGTATGCAGGATATGTTTACTGGCACATGATTTATCATATTTTTAAATTTTTATTTATTTTCCTTATGGGGAAAATTGTTTTTCAATTTTACAGCTGGCTGAGTGCTTGAATATGCTTTGGGTGTTGTTCATTTTGGTATAAAGAGGATTTGATTTGATGGATGAGTGAAGTGCTTAGTGCATAATTTGAAATAAGAAAAGCTAATACTAGATGTCAGTTTATTTTTAAAGGTTGTGAATATATGTAAGTTTTGTATGTATTATGCTGGATTTACATGTATCTTCATGCGAGTTCTGCAAAAAATAAGGGATACAAAATATAAAATGCGTGTTTGATGGATAGAGAGAGAAGAACAAAATGCAGAGATCTTGATTATAGGAACGCAGACGAAGATTATAACGAAGACAAACATGTTCATTTTCATGGTGGTACTCTTTCACACATTCGGTTTTTTGGTATCACTCTATCCCGCTCTACTTTTCTTGATGTTTGCAGATGAAGATACATGTAAATCCATCATTAAGCATGAAATCCCTAAAATATCGAAATGAGACTCTGCCTAAAAAATTCAAAATGAAAATAACATGTTTTGGGCGTTTTGAGGGATGACATCTAAATAAATATAATATTTTGCCAAAAAATAGTATTTTTACTATCCATCCCTATATTCTACCTGATGAACTGATTTTGTTTATCGACAATCCAATTTGTAAATTTTTATCAAATTTGTATAATTTAAATGATAATAAAAATTACCTACTTTAAAAAAAAACTATGAATTTTGTTTACTCTACCTCAACTTTAAAAGACCAAATATGTACGTACAATTCTAATTTTGTACTGGATGATATCATGGCCCTTTTTGCTAAGAACTACCTTTATTTATTCAAAAAACTTTTATCTTATTTATTTTGCGTGTTATTTGCTTAAGATTATAATTATTGGTTTTCATGTGTATACATATAGCAACTTCGCCTAGAGGAAAAGATGCCTTTAAGTTTGGATACATACAAGAAAAAATAAAAAATAAAATATCTAGTTTGAGTGTTTTTATTTGTAAAATACTTTATGTTTGCTTGAAATTTAATTTTTTTGATGAAAAAGTAAAAAAAAGGTTAACAAATTTTAAAGAGCCATAGAGCCATTGTCTCTACATTATATTGTGCTTTTAGAATATCTAAAGAACTTTTTAAGGGTACGAAAATATTGAGGACGACTTGCAAACGAATTTAGTTACCTTTTTTTATATAGGTAATGGAATTATTTTCAGTCAGACAGACAATGTATATGTATAGTCTGTTGTCAAGTGCTCATAATGGATATAGATCAGTTTCGAATTTCGGTTTCTTGGGTCGAAAAAAATAATTATTATTTTTTGAAACTTTTGCTGATGCCCTCTATTTTTTTGGGAACCAACCACAGTTTTACATGCGAATTTCTGGTTGATTATTTTTTACTTAATCATTTTTCTCTCCAAAGAAAAGTAATTAAAATATGGATATCGGTATTGATTTAACTGAAGTGAAATTTTAGAGAAAAGAGTTACCTTAGAGTTGTCTTTTGTCAAACCTTTCATTTATATTTAATAATATTGAAGAATTTTTTTCAGAAATAATTATTTTTTTCTAGACATCCTGCCAAATGTTGGATATTCTATTATTTTTTGGAGTTTGACATCAGGTAAGAAAGTAAAAAATAAGCAGAAAAATATTAAAACTCCCTCATTTTCATATTAACATTTGAACAAAATTCGAGATATGAGCCGTGTTTTTTGAAAGTGGTATACTTCCATTTTTTCATGTTTCCAGATATTTAAGGATTTGAGAGGGAATGTTTTCAAAAATATAAGCAAATGTTAAAGAATTCAGCTTCATAATCTAAGAACATGTTATATTTTAAAAACCATTTAAATTTATTAAAGTTCTCAAGGAAAATTTACGGGTTTTCAGCCCCAAATCGACTTATACGTTAGAACAAATGAGGTTAGAGCAAATGAGGTAATTTCGTTAAAAATTTCCAAATTCAATTCAAAATCACCCATTTCCCATACAAATTCAAATTTCCAAACGCCATATTTTTATGTATAGTATTTTTGTACTAAATGAATTTTTTAAGTGTAAAAAGAAAAAATAAATAAAAAAACTTATTTTCATGAATATCCAAGTTTATAATTAACTTTATTTACTCCTCTTTTGCGAACATTCACGAGCCTTAGGTATTTCTATAAAAGAAAATCACTATTTTTGAGAAAACAAATTTAAACCATTTTCTGTTTACCAACATCAATTTCAATATCATTAATTTGTCATTTTAATTTATAATAACTTAATTGTTGTAATTTTTAGCCATACAAAAATTTGTGTAAAAAAGAAACATGATTCCCTGTTTTGATTAATTTTCAAAAATACTCACGTCGTCGCACCTTAATATATAGTAATGACGTAAGGCTAGGATTTTCATGAACTTAAAAACCGAAATATGAGCTTAAAATATGCACTTAAAACCAATAATTTAATTTATGTATTTCTACCAAAGAACATTTTTTTAAAATTCATTCAGTAAAATTTGTAAAAATTAATGAGAATTTCGGAAGCGAATAAAGCTGCTCGTTTAAGTATTGCAGTTTACAAACATCAACAATTCAAAGTGAGTATAAGAAGGGTATTTGTGTTGATTGGCTGCGATAACTTTGTCGACTTTTAAACGGTGACGCTAGTTTATTGACTCTTTTTGAAATTAAAACACAGTTTATTGAAAAATATGCATGAAAAATATGGACTTCAAATATGCATCGATTATGAAAAAAAGCATTTATTTTGAAAAAATGCATTTTGCATAAAATGCAATGCAATTTTAAAGGAAGTTTTATGATTCGTAAAGATAATTTGGTCTAAATGTTTTAAGAAAACACATGGAAATCCGATCCTTAGTAATTAGTTAACCAAATAGCTAGCAAAATAAAATTAAATAAAAATAGTAAAATTACTTGTTATTGCAATTGCCAGACCAAAAATTGTTTTCTTGTCATTAATGTTGTTCTTTAAGTAAAAACTAGTGCTTACTGTGGGCTAATGCCCACTGAAATAAATTTTACCAATAAAATCTGCAATTTGACAGATGCTTTTAAATAAACACGGACTTATTCCACTTTAAAAAAAAAATGTTTTGCAATAAATTTTATAACGTAAACTTCAGTTGTTTAAGAAATGAAGAAATCATGCTTTTTTGGATATTATGATTAAATATATATAAAAAGAGGGTGCAAATGTCTTACTTAATTGACCATTAACTCATTTTTTTTTTCCAATTAAAAAAAAAAAAACCGCTCAATATTTTGGGATAATCGTTTTTATCAGACCTTAAACTTTGTCCTCGATATAGAAACATTAATTCAACTTTATACAAATGTTGGTACATTTGTAATAATATTGAAATACTAAAAAGTTTGCTGTAGAACAATTATGGAGAGATTTTCTTTAAAAGGCTGCTATTAAAAAATTACCCAACCACTGGTCATTAAATGGATCATTAAATTCAAACTTAATTTAGCTGTCATGTTTTGGCATAACAGCTTGAAATTTCACCAAATTTATTTCCACCTACACTATACCTACATTCAATTTCTAAATCAAGAAAGATTAAAATTTTGGCTTTAAAAATTGACCTGTTACGTTTTAAGTAGGATGCTTTTTTGTTTAATTGTGTAACATTTATATGTATTTCGAAACTTACCTGAAAAATCATATATCCAGAATCGTACATCCAAAAGTCCTCTGGTGTGTGACCCGGCTTACTCAGCTGAATTGCCAGACATTGTTGTAATATAAGTCGACATCGTTGCGGAGCTCCCGGTGATTTAGTTCCCATATTGTTGAGCTGAAATAATCCTGTTTGCTCGATAGCGGTAATTTCGCAGGAATTCTTTTGAATTTTTTTAAAACCAAACACTTTAAACACTATCCGGCTCACTTTTCTCACTGCGGCGGGACTGAGCTTTTCTTTTTCTTTTTTACCATTTAATTCATATCATTTAATCGCATCCATTTTTTGGGAATTTATATTTAATTTTTCCATCGACAACGAAATATTGATTAAAATAATCACCACTTCACAAAATATTTAATTAAGAAACTTTAATATTGATCACGAAAGGGGAATTTATTAAAAAAAAAAATTTTAAAATTGCTCAGATCAACCGGTTAACGTCCGCTCGGTATTATTACGTTGCTTGTGCCATCATCTTCACCGCGTATCTGAAACCAAAAAAGAAGCACAAATGAGAAAAAAGGTCGGTGTTAAGAATAAAATAATAATATATACAAAGTATCTCACAGATACACTTTAAATACACATATATACAAAGAGTGGCGCGAAAAAGTTCAACAAATTCACGATCAACACCGGCATTCTGACGGCATTCGCCCGCCCCCTGCTTTGATTTTTTTTTCTTGTTTTTCTTCAAGCTGGATTAACCAGATATTAGACAAAGTTAAAAAGCTTTCAAGTCTGCAGGTATACCTCTATGAGATATACGATTTTGTTTTTGATGAGATTCAATAGTGGAGAGATAAATAAGCACATAGTTTCTTTTGTTTATTTCTTTGGAGACTTTTCGTGACTTTGCAAAAAGATTAACCACACAATGCCATTCGGCAAATGGACAAAGGTAAAACTAAGTTATTTTAAAGAAGATTCTTCATTCACTGCGGGAACAAGTAATTTGCATTTTTTTCTCATTCTATTCTTAAATAATGGGTCACTAATGACCGGATAGGGTGTTACTTTTAAAGAGTAATTTTGGACTCGACATCACATCACTAGAGACTTTTTCATTGAAATTAAAGTTATTATTCATAAAAAAAACACAGATCATAGAAAAGATAATAACTGGGCTTAGACTTTTTTTTTTGTATTAAATACTATATATGCACTTAAGGTCATTGCAGCTTTAGAATTGGGTTCAATGAACAATTTATCTCTGAGGTTGTGGATGACTATGTGGGATTTCCTATTTTTTGTTTGGTAATTTAATAAGCCAGTTTCCCATTAAAAGGGTTTCAGACTTTTTAAAGATAGATGCATATATTTTAAAACCATTCTCTTTTTAATTAAAGTATTTATACGTTGTTAGGAATCAAATGATTTAAGTTAAACTTTTGGAAAGTAAGAAATATTTAATCCTTGCCTTAATATTGAGGGCTTCTGTTTTGAATATCATTATGAGACTATAGATGATTTAAAAAATTGATGGAAATTTTATTTTTGTATTTGTGAATGAAACAAGATAATACTTTTTTTTTTGGTAAAATTTATAGTTTGATGATCGGTAGTGTATTTTGTAAATGTTTTGTGATATGATGGCGCAGTAAAAATGCCTTAAAAATTAATATATGTATGTATGTATCTCAATCCCGAGCAAAACCTAGCTCAGAGACCCAATTAGCGCTGAAGTGCGCCATTTTGATACCATAACTCGCGTGACCTGTAAAGAAAACAATTTTTAAGTGTAGCAATTTTTAAGTAAAACTTGCCAGACAAAAAGCCATAGGCTAGACTTCAGTAATCTATAGCAACTTGCACGTGGTCTCAGGAAACTGACTAAGAAAACTTGGCTCAGAGACACTTCGTTGCGTCGACAAAAGGAGATCAGGTCTCTGCTGATCTTAAGTTCGGAAAGTTCGTCAAGGTCATTGAAAAGTGCTTTTCCCAATGCTTGTGGTATCGTTTTGGCCTTCCTTTTCCTGCTGGTCCCCACAGCTACGATAGTTATATACATCAATTGTTTAATTTTGTTAATGTTAGAGTTTTGAATTTTGAAATTACTCTATTTTGTATATGGATGGTATAAATTATTTATTTTTTTGAGCACACAAGAATTATGTTTTTCAAGATTTTCATTGGAAAATTGTTAAAAAAAAACCGACACTATATATTCTCCTAAATACGAGTAGGACGATTGATCGTAAAATTAAATCTCGCATATTTAAAATAAGTCCAGTGAAACGAAATTTCGCAGTTTCAAAACTCAATCAATCAATCTCGAAAACAAAAATCTAATTGATGCAGAAAATTCTCTCATTATTAAATGGTCGCTTTTCTAATTATGAATTTCGAATAGGTTCTACAAATGTAAGACAAATGTTTCTTTTATAATATCGCACTTTAATAAAAAATGTTTTAATAACCTAAAAATCTCACATGATGTAGAAAGTTTTTCATAAAAAAATTGGATTAAAGCTCAGCACCACTAAAAAGGAGACTGTTGATAGGGCTTGTCATCCCTTGAAATATCTATATCTCCAGTCAAACAAAAATAAAACGAATTAAAAATACCAACAAAAATTAATTCTTAAGCAAGTGGTGGAAGCGCCTTTAAGTTATTGTTGTTGTTCAAAAATTCAAATAAATTCGAATATTTCTTAAACAATCATCTCTTTATTAACAAAAAATTAACAAACAAATTTAAGAATGATAAACGCTTCGTTTAATTTAATAAAAGTCATCATTTCACAATGATAAGGGTTTACCTCGGAATAGCATTGTCAGTTAAAAGTTTTTTTTTTTTTTTTTTTTTAGTAAAACAAAAACATCAAAGCCTTCATAATTAATCAATTTGTTTTTTACTCCCTCAAACCGCAAGATACAAAAAAACGCATAAGAAACAATTTTCCCCAAGGCCACAATAAAGATCTATCGACCATAAAGTTCATTGGATTGTATTAACTTATTTTGCAATCAAATATATTATGACCAACTTTGCTATAACAATAAAAACAGCTTTTTACCATAAACTAAGCAAAAACACTGTTATGTTAAGTGGTTTTTTTAGAATGTCTATAAAAATGTATTCCACGTTTCTATCGATAGTCAAACCAATATTCCTTTTATCATCTTTTCGAACAACTGGAAGCAGTAAATTCAAATTTTGCTCCAAATTGAAGATCTTATAATGTTAAAATATAGCACAGGAGCCAAAAAATCAGAAAGCGGAAAACCGATCTGCTATTCTCTCATAAAAAAAAAATTAAAATAAATTAACATAAGTAATTGAGCATTGATAGAATTTCGACCTTTAGGAGCAGAACATGTGCCTGTGATTATAGATTATTGAATTTGAAGAAATGACATCATCATTCTTAACCAAAAAGAACAAAATAATAACAAAACAAAAAAACACTGACCGTGCAGACAGACAGACCTACAAAGAAGGTACCTTTTGATTAATTAATATTAAATTTATCAGAAAATCGATCAGTCATCATAAAGAGTGTTAATTGGAGCTCATTTGTTGCTCGTGATACCTCTGAGCCCTTGGGGATTAATATATTTTTTTTTTTACCTTTGTGCGTGACGGTCGTGTGTTTACCCTTTTATTCCCGGAACTAGTGTGGTGTTGTGTACCTGCAACACGCACCTGTATTGTACCACCGACGACGACGACGTACGACCGATAACAGTGGCAGAGTTTCATGTTGCACGTCACTAGATTTTCCTGAATTTTAAATTAAGACACAAACACGGCAGATAAGAGTCACACAGAGGTTCACCTGTCAAACAGCATGCATTGTTTGACTGTTTAAATTTGTAGCGAAGAAAGTATATTTTTTCAGTTTTTAGGCGCTATAGCAGACGCGGAGCTCCTCTCTTATATGATGCATGAACTGGGAACGAAAGGCTGCAACTTATTGGAACAAAACAAAAATGGAAATTTCTCTCATTGTCTGGTGGTGTGGCAGAAATGGCTAATTTGAATCCCTATCGCTGGATTACATGATTTGTTTTTTGTTTTTATATTGCAGCTGGCAATAAGATTGAATTGTTTTGTTATTCGAATGAAGGTTCACGCTGCAATAAAGAAATACAAAACAAAAAAAAACTCCCAAACAATCTGCCAACAATTAATTTCCATTTCAGATTTATTCCACTCCCTAGAAAAATATAGATATAAACAGATATCTACGTTATCTAGCTCTAACTCTGAATGACTGCAATTCAACTTGCTTCCCATTCGCAACTAGCGAGGATGCTTTCGGTTTCCGTGAGTTTCGAAAGTAAATGATGCTGCGGATGTTGCATGAGGCTTAGTTTTATAGAGGAGAATGTTTAAAGATGTTGTTGGATGCTGCCATTTTTTCTTTCTATTCCATAATTGCTGTACTGCGGGTCCAATTATGAGGGAATACACTTTTTGTGTGATTATACCAGACCAAAGTATCTATGATAATAATTTCTGTTTCAGTGTGTATGATTTATTCTTAATTGAAAGGAGATATGTATAGCGCATGTGAACTAATTTTTGTTTACACAAAAGAATACTCAACTTGGCTTCAAACAATAAATATAATACATAATTTTTCAATTATTTTTTTCTTCTAATTTGAATGATACAATGATTTGAATGATGGAAAAAATACCAAGCCATTCACCTAAACTAGCAACTTCAAAACAAGTACATAGTTGAAAATAAATTGAAATTGTTCAGTTACTTTTATAAATACAAACTTGGGTTTATAGGAAAAAAAAATCTGGAAATCAATTGAAGTAAAAATGATGTTCAGAATTTCTATATTTAAACAATAAAGTTCGAGCCTCAACTCTTTCGTTTACAAATTGTAAATGTTAAAAAATTATTATTTACTCACTTAAAGTTCCAAAAACTGTACTACACAATATTGATAGACATAATATAAATATTCTTTAATCATTTCTCTCAAAATTGATATACATATGCACACGTAGTATGTACTAATATCTGACTAACCGATGTCTGCAATCACAAAAATGAATAAAAAAAAAAACTTTTTCTATTCTAAAAATTCAAAATTTTCAAAATAAAAGAAATTAACCTAAGAAATATCCAAACCAAAAAAAAACAAACTCCAAATAACTCAGAAATTCAAAAATTTGTTTTTTAATTTTATAAAGCTAAAAAAGTTTTTAAGATCCAAAAGTTTGTATAAGGCTGAATTTAGGATTTTAATCTTTAATGTTCATCAATATTTAAAATAAACAAAAAATACAGATTGTTTTTGCTTTAAAAAAGCTGTAGGCAAGATATTGTAAGTGTTGCCATTGCTTTTAAATTTTTGCTTTCTGCTTTGGTTCTTCTTTTATAAAATTTTCCCTCGTGCTTAAACCTAAACGATTTGTTGTTCCTCAACCCAACTTACTCGCTATTAAGTTAAATCTATTAAATTTCGAAATCAGCACATTTAACGATAAATTTCTTTATTTTTAAGTACTAAAAACTTTTTTTATTTTATTTTGTTTTGTAAAAAACTAAAAAGTGGGTTAGCTATTTTCAATTTTAAGGGGCCGGTTATAGCGATCAGGAAAATGCATCGGAAAAAATTTGTGCCTTGGATAGTTTGATGTTTTATCAAACGATTTTCAATATTAACATGATTGATGATAAATCACTTGAAATGTTTTTTTCATTAGCAAACTTTTCTTTGGAGGAAATATTCAGTATAAAAAAGCATTTATTAATTTTACTGATAAAAATACACTTTCCGTACAGAATTTTTATCAGTAAAAATAAAAAATGCCTTTTTTACTATGAAAATTTCCTCCAAAGAACTGAAAAAAATATTTCCAGTGATTTATCATCGATTCGTATCCTTTTGATAATTCAAATCGTACCTATAATAAAACATTAAATTAGCAAGATGACATTTTTTTCCTGATGCATTTTCCTGATCGCTATAACCGGTCCCTAAGCTGATAACCTGTCAAAAATGTATTTGCGATGACACGGTATTCCTTTTGTCAGATCGTCCTGGCAAACTTACTTAGGCTCAATATTTGACTAGTTACGGTGTTACCAAAACGCAATTTTGTTAACTTTAGTTAATTTTACATCTTTTTTAATTAAGGGTGCTTAAATAAATGTAAGAAAACGTTTAGTTAACTTGAACAGTAACAATACAAATTCTACTATATTAAAACATTATTTAAATATTATTTTATAATACACAAATTAATCAATTACTTCTCTTTTCTCTATTTTCTTTTTGTTTTTTTTATTTCGTAAGCACTTCACAATTCTTTAAAATACCAAAGGCTATCACGTTGGTCACAGACTATTTTGCTGACCTACAGGCTAACACTTTTTCTTTTAAAAACCCAATTATTCATTTGTCCAAGCACTTAAATTAATTTTACTGATTTAAAATAATAAAATATATTGCTTCGTTAAGCTTGAAAGCATACCGCACGCCGATATGCAATCAATGGGCTTCTTTTAAAAGGTGTTCATTGATGGCTATACCTACCCGTTGCTTACGCAATGAATTCATAACCATCACCACCCACCTCAATGTCTCAAGACATTTCAAATCAACCCTTAAGAAGCAAAAGAAAAATGCTTAAAGAAGTCGTAATTTTATTATAGCCATACGGCACCAGTCAATATATTGATTGCCTCTTATAGAATAGCGGTATAATCAAATAAATTTATTACCCGCGATTAAAATTATGAAACTCTTTCTTATGATATTTGCCTTAAAATGACGATGCACGATGCAAAAAAACTCGTCTTTAAAAAATACAATAAGACAAATGAAGCCATCGACAAATTACACCTTTTCTGTGTTTTTTTTATTGCACGTTTGGCATTGGCTATGGTAATAATAAGAAAACTATTAACTATCTCATTAGATCTTCTAAGCGTGCTGCTTGTTTCAAGGCCTCTTTTCCACACAAACTATCGGATAAAATAAATTGCAAACGTTAACACAATCCACATGCAGCATAAATCAGTTTTTATGCGTAAATTAAAGTGAAAAGCCACAATTTCCCCGGATTATGTTGTACGTCCGTATAAAATCATGACTTAGGGAAATTAAATATCAATAATGTCGTTAAACAAACTTAAAAAAAAAAAAAAACAAAAAAACAAACGAAATGGAAATGGTAATCCTTCCTTCCTTCGTGTTTGTTAATTTTAAAATGGCGAAAGGCGTTCGGAACGGGTATTCGAAAATTTTTCCCAGACGTCTAACTGACGACGAACGCGGCGACTGACCGCGTGTCATATACGCGATGGTGGCGGTTGCTGTTTTGAAGTTTTTCAATTTAACAGTTGGGCTATTTCGTCCGGATTCGTGCGCAAAATTCTTTGCCACTTTTGGTCAAGATGAATGTTCAGTGTCATCTATACCTCTTTAGTGGCAAAACGGCCCACAGCGAAGTTGCATTGGGCATATTACTGCATTTGGATCCATGTGAGAGAGTTAGCTGCCTTCCATGAGCAATCTCATGGACGTCTGTCTTATTTTGGTCAAATTGATGGGCACATTTGGCAAATAAATGTACTTTTCAGATGAACGGAATTATATAGTGATAAATGTTTGAATGTTTTCGTGTTCGCTAAATAAGTAAAAGTTAACGTACACAGTACCCAATCTTCAACTTGGCATTTAAAAAAGGCAATGAAAAAACGTTTAAATATATATAATTTGAGATGTAGTTACGAGTGTACTCGTATAGTTGAAGAACTATTATGGAAGGACGTAAAATTAAATGAAAGAACTAAATGAAGTTTAATTGCAAACAGTCCATCTGATGGATTGGATATTTGATTTGTGATGCTACTAGGCTTATGGCTGAACAATTTAATAAAACAAGAATGATAATGGAATTAATGGCATTTAATTTAAAATCAGTTATTTGGATCGTGTGCGATTAAAGTATTTTGCCAAAAGATTAGTACAAAATATTCGTTTTAAATAATAGAATTTAATTAAAATATTAATCGATTTTCAGTTTTGTTATTTTGCTTACTCGGTTACAAAAAAATAGTAAGAACATAAATGAATCCCTTTTTGTGTTCATACGTGCATAACTCGGCCAAACATCATCCGATTTGGTTGGGAATTCCTTTGTTGGATTTGAATTGAACAAGATTAACACACAACGACGCCGAAAACTAGAAAATTTGGCCGAAATTTTGACCAAAAAAGTAGGAAAATTTGAAAACACCTTGAAATTTCGAAATTAGATTGTGTTCGTACGCCCATAACTCAGCTCAAAAGCATTCGATTTGCATGGGATTTTTTTTGTTGGATTGTTATTAAACCAGATAAATACACAAAAATTAAATCGAATGAAAATTAGAAAATTCGACCGACGAGCCGTTTGTGCCACCAAATTTATTTATTTATTTTATTTGTGGTACTAAGAAAAGTTTAATATTAATATATAAAAGTTGTGCAACGAATTTGACCTCTTCATCAATGATTAAAACACAAAAAAAAAAAATGTTTTGGGCCGAATGAAGTAAAATTTTAGTGGTATAAAATTGGCAATCAATTTTACTTTGTTTAAACAACAAACTCTAACTTAACTGACATAAAGCCTTATTTTGGTGTAAGACGTTTTTGTTATTTAAAATATATCTTCTAATTATATAAAATAAACTGTAAAGCTGTGATGTACAAATATTTAAATCTTACTAATATATGCCAATAAAAAAGTACGTATACGCCTCAGTGACCCTGATAATGCTTGTTTTGTATTATTTATTTTAAAGGTAACGGGTCTGTAATATTATACATAGCTACTAAAAACAGACAAAGACTAAAAACTCTCTCTCTTCTTATATCCGCATATAATAGATAACTATAGCCTAATAATAAATTCATAAATTTGATACAGACCATTTTACGAATTTTTGAGATTTTGATCAAACTTGACATGCGATATGATAGGGAATGTGAAATAAGTCCATTCCTCAATTTTCTCAATATTTGGTATATAGTGTTTTTTGGAATTCTCCAACACTTTTTTTTTATTTTTAGAATAAAAATAACTTATGTATAACTTTTAGCATTTTTGGAAAATCTTATTTTTCTTGAAAAATTCCATAGATTAAAAAAAAAATCTGTAGATTTTATAATGTGTAGTCCACATTTGCGTGACCATTTTTTTTTTCGAAAAATTGTTATTATTGGCACCTTCTAGAACCTTTTCTCGATTTTCACTCTTTTTGAAAACAGTTCGATTGATTTTGATCAATTTTAAAATCGAGATTATTTTAAAAAACTTTAATAATACATAATTTGAACTAAAGCTTGCAAAAATATGTGGTTTGGATTTAAAAAAATATTTATTTTTTTGAAAACTTTTTTTTTTTTTGAAAACGACGCATGGGCTCGATAAACTTGGCAGCTAGCAGTTTTTTTTATTTTTTAAAATATTTTATGCACAAATTATTCTTATTGTCAAAATAAGAAGAAGTAACTTCCAAACAACTGTTTAAAAACCGATTTTTTTCAAAATTGGACCCTAAACTCAATAATATAACAATTTCAGAAGTTAATTCGTCTTCTTAAAAAATTTACTTCAATACCAAATTTTTTTTTATTTTACAAATTCTATACACTACTGAAAATAATCAGCCAAGTAGTAGACTTAGCACTATTTTTTTCAGACCTGTTATTGATTAAAAATAGCATTTAATAGCGGCTTTTTTAAATTTTTTTTAAACTTAAATCCAGATGAATTTACATTGAATTTGTATGATTTACATCCACATGGTAAGGTATTGTTTGTTGTAGTGTAAAGAGACGGGAAATAACTGAAAATAATGAAAACGTAAGTAAAAAAGAGATGTTCATATAACACTGCTGTCATTGTGATCCATATAATTTTATTTTCAAGGGTTGATCCTGATCCAGATCCATAGATAATAAAACGCGGCTAATATTACTTTGCATAAGTTTGACGTTTCGGAACGCAAAAAAAAAATATTTTAAATCGAAGCAGCTAAAAAATTTTTGATGCATAGTTTGCGTAGTAAATGCGCATCTGATACATTTTGGAACTCAGCTTGTATTGTTTTGAAAACGTACAGCTTAAGGACATCAACGACATGAAAATTAAACTGCGATGATATTCTTGAGGTTATATTCACATATGAAGCCTTATGAGGGCGTTAAGCTTTTTGAGAAAAAAATGTTTGCATTTCTATTCTGACTCTACAACAAAACTTTGAATACTTTCACAACTCGTAAAATCAAAACCCAGACCAGGATTTCGAATACCCTGTTCAGATAAGGTATTGTTCAATTCGAACAAAGCACCATAAATGTCCTTTTCTTAATTTAGTTAAAATTGCTCAATCTATCTTTACATTCACCATTTCTCTATAAGACGCATATATCAACTTTTGAAATTAAAGTAAAATTAATTTCAATAGAGTATAGCCCACACCTATAAACACGAACTTCTATCACTCTCCGAACATCATCGAAGTAATTTTTTTTTTGTATTGCTGCAACTCAGGCCAAGGAGCATATAAATGCCCAATAACTTAAAGTGTAACCAAATTGCACACTATTAAATCTATTTAACCGTAGCATTCGATTTATATTAAACCTCTCGGTACAACAGTATTCACTGCGCGCGCTTGCGCACACAAAATCAAATCTCACATTAATCTACTTGTTTTCAACGCGATTGAGCATGGGCGAATAAAATTGGGAAATAAATTTTAATTCAAAATCCACACATTGGTCGTCGCTCCAAGTGCACCAACTTGTATATTTTAGCACCTTGCATGCTGCTACAAAAGAATATACCATAAAAAAAAACAAATTTCTCGGCATCATACATATTTCATGTTGAAACATTGTATTTGTCTGAACTGAATAGATGCAGTCCTATTGCCCACCCCTGCGGCATGCGGAAATGCACCACATGAGCTATTTAAGCTACACAATGTTCCAATAGTTTTGTGTGCAAATATTTAATTAATAACAATAGAAATAGAGAAACAGGTGATGAAGAAATGTGTCAATAAAAATTGAAGACTCGAAAGTAATCAAATAGGAATGACACGGTGCGGTAGTGCAACAATGCGCAGAGTTATAAACTTTAGAGAGACAATCGAAAGTGGATTTTCCAGGTAAATATGTTTACACATGCCTGGACTGGTCAGCGGGCACCCACTAAGACCTCAACATTGCATATTGTTAGCAACGTTTCGCTTTTAATGAGTGTACTCAAAATCGGACTCTTAACGAGAAACGAAACTTTCCTATGTCCACAAATCCACCTTACGCGGACACACGCGGACTCTGCGTTCGCTCATGATGTGCGGCACAATTGAAATTGAAATTCGCTCTTCACTCGTTTTCGAATGACAGACATGTCGAATGGAAATAATAAGATTTCGTTACATGGCATCGCTAGAGTCAGCGAACAGCGAGTTCCTCGTCCACGTTTATACGTCCACCCGCAGATTCAGGAATTATACGCTCCTTGGTCTGTCTGTCCATACACCATATAATCCAGTTTTATGATCCGTACTTGTTAAAGCCTCGGTTGGTTAATTTATTTGGAACATGGTACTGACAGAGCTATGTCTGATGATTAGAAGGAAGGAAATAGATGGCTCTGTGTGACTGTGGCAGCAGCAGCAGCAGCGGAACCGACATGCTGAGTATGCATGCGGTCCTTGGAGCGATTGAATAAACGGACAACATTCCAGCGCTAATGAGTTTGGGTTTGGCACTTAATGACGCTCGTAAAGTTGTTTGCTATTTCAATATTAGCTAGGACGATTGATGATGGTTCCATTAGCCTTTGGTGTATTGTATATACGGCCAGTTGAAACTTATTTATGGCTATAATGATGAACGACGGAGAGGGAGGCTTTGGGTGGGGAAATGAATGTGGCAAATGCGCAGGCATAATATTAATATTTTGTTTGGAATTGTTGCTCCATGCTGGTTTTGTGTTGCTAGTTAATTATTTAGGAACGTATGATTGGCTCAGCAATGCGGTGGCGTGGACGTTGCATTTTTAATTTGCCTCTTCTTGCATAGTGATCGAGATGTTGATGCATAGTTTGCTATAAAGATGGTCCGTAATTTTGTAAAGTTGTTTATATAAAATATAATTTATGTAGGAAAATAGTAAGTGGTTTTGCTTATGTTCTTCATGTAATCAAAATTATTTTTAAGGACCTGTTATTCTTATTTTGCGGGTCTTTCCTCTTATCCAATCCACTGAAAACTTAATTTGTTTTTATTGAACTGAAATTTAAAAAAAAAATGGCACTTTTCTAAATGTTTAGACCCTAAGTGTGCTTAGAACTTGCCTATTGATGAAATGTTACATTACATATGTATAATGTTTAGCTGTCAGTAAAAGTCGTTCAAGGTAAGGAATAAGACCTATGGAACAGTAGAAAGTCAGTTTGATGTGGAAGGTTGGACTGGATTTTTTTTTTACACAAATAATAAATAAAAGTCATATAACCTGTATTTCGACATCGAAATAATCACTCGTTTTCCTGTTTTAATTGACAGATCCCAAACCAAAGCTATCTAAATTCTATATTGCTGATTGCTCTAAATTATGATGTCAGTAAAAATTTTTAAAATTACTAGAAATTCAAATATCTCAATACAAAACAAAAATTTTAGAAATGGGTTTTGAACGAAGACGATTACTATATACATACAAATCGCTTTGATAATGGAGCTAAATCGCAGTCTAGAAACTCATTATTTATCCTTTGAAAGTCCTTAACCAAAATTCACTGTAATATAAAAGTATCATACAAAACTCATTTTGCCTTTCCATTTCCATCACAACTGAACATAATTTACACCTCATCTTGCTGTCAGTTCTCACAGCAAAATCCATTAATTTTACATTCAATCACATTTGCCAAGACACATTTAACCAGCAGCAGTAAATTATTCATTAAACAACTCCTCATTCGAATGTATAATTAAGTCATTCACCAAAGAGTAAAATGAAGTCTCAACATCTAACTTCCAACATCAACCGCCTGCCTGCTGTACTTTAGCTGCCTAGCTATTCCAAAACATCATCATCATCATCAGCAGCAGCAGCTCAGCAGCATCACAAGACTGCTGCACTCTATTAAGGTGTAGCCTTGAAAGTCTTCATCTTCTGGTGCATTAGCTTCGTCTTCATCTGATGCACAGGCAGAAATCCAGATGAACACAAAAAAAAAAATAAGCTTAACAAAACGAGGGTGGGGTCGAAAACATCTTCCCACATCACTCTACCGTAATCCGTAACCGGAGGAACCTTTTGAGATATTTGCAATGCCACAACATTATGCTCATCCCACCTGTTGCTGATGTTGTTGCACATTGTTTTGGAGGTTTATAATATTGGCGTCATCGTTATTGTGGGGCCAAAGAAGCTTTTTGGAGTTTTTCGAACGCGCTCCATTGTGTTGCAATTGTTTTTTTTTTTTTTTTTTGTTGAATTTCCATGCAGGGCCATGATGGAAATAAATTTTAATTGCACCTCATCAAATAATTTGTTGAAATAGCAGGCTGGGGGGTGCTAGGGGGTAGAAGGTACCATCATACCATCATCATCCGCCAACATAACTATAACAATTACTTTTATTGCCAAACCACACACAGCACTGAAAACTGACGTGGTGTTGTTTTTGTTCCATCCTCTGTCTACAGAGAGAGGTTATTGTTAGACCGATTTTGATGTAAAAGTCCGACCTTTTCTTTTTGATTCCCGTGTAATGATACTTTGTGATTTATTTTCATATACAAATAAAATAAAAAAAAAAATAAAATCGCAACATTCAACACCACAGCACTAAAGGAGCCAAACAATGGCATTTGTGGAATGTTTTCACAGATTTTTTGCTTTGCTGTGACATTTAAAGGCATTGTTGCACCTTCATTTGGTGCAATCTTATGGCATGTCACATTGATTGTGAATGAAATGTTTTTTGAAAGTGCAGACAAGCAATTAAGGGGACCAATTTGTTTGAAACATGATGAGAAAAAAATAGGAAAAAAAGTGTTTTTATCCTGGAGGCTGCTTACCTACGTGGAAAATAGTAGGTGACAGGTACAAAAGTATTTTACGTAAAAGTATACGTAGTACAGAAGTTTAATTAAATAGCGGTTAATAATGAATCCGCAAGATATCTTTAATTTTTTTTTACGTGTCAAACGTTAAAAAAGCAAATTAAAAAAAGGTTCATTCTGCCAATTGTGAAAACTCAAAACCAATTTTAATGACATTTTCCGTGTTTTTTACATTTAGGCCAAGTTTTTGGTGCAAGATTAAATTTAAACATGCCAAATCTGGTGAGTAAATTCTGGGTTAACTGAACATGTGCCCTTTATCATTCGAGTTCTTGAGGTCAATCTGCATGAATTATTATTTTTGTATACTGTAAATAAATGTATATCCATAATTTTAATCACTAAAAAACTGAGCCTTAAGCCTAGTTTATACATCAATGCGAAGTGAAATCCAAATCGAAATTATATAGAAAATAAATTTTGTTTTATATTTGGTTTAGTTAAGTCCGTTGAATTATATTCACTTTGAACTAAATTTCTTCCTCCTTGTCGCTTAAAAAATTGCATTTAATTTTATTGAATTTTTCACGCCTGGGAAAAAAGCTAATTTTTTGTATGAAAATTTCACTTCGCTTCGATCTATAAACTATGCTTTAGCAGTAAGAAGCTTTAAAAAGGGATTAGAGCAAAATCCACCCACAACCACGCCCTTTTTTACAGAAAGCTTTTTATAAATTTTAAATTTTTGCATCAGATACAACAAAAGTGAACTCAATTTTTCACTATATGTCAAATTTTGCAAATCTAAAAACTTCATTATAAATAATCTCGATGGCTATAGCTATATCTTCACTTTTATTCAGTTCATTATAGTCGACTACAAACACATGTATTGTACATATGGTTTCATAATACATTTATATTAGCATCATCTCATAGAAATTAGCATCATCATACGTCTGGACATGTGAGTGTTCCGCTCGAAGGATTTCAAACAATAATATGTCAAGTTTTTTTTCCTATTTTTGCCATGCATTTGCATCATATCTATTATGGAATACTATGCGAAAAGTTAACTTTTAGATCATATAGGTCTTCAGCAAAAGCTATACATCACATGGGTAATGACGGATAGATTTGACGCTACCTTGTGCTCAGTGATGTGGTTACAAATAAAAAGTTAAAATAAAATAAGCACAAAGCATGGATGTAATAATGACAAGATGGGAAAATCCAAATAATAGGATTTAATTATTTTAAAACATAATTATTCTATAAGATGAACAAAAATTAGTGAATCAATGTAAAAAAATGAGGTTCCTGATAATTAAAATCTTCGAAAATCTTGACAACAAATCTTTTTATAAATCTAAAGTTAAAAAAAATCGAAAGATTGTTTCTTTCGTTTCAGAAATGAAAACTGTAAAATTTAAAGTTTTAAAATTCACACCGGCGACGCGACGGACTTTTGCCACGAAAATTTTAAATGTAAAGTTTTACATTTTTTTATAGACTTAAGAGAGGGGGAAAGAAAAAGAGGTTCAAGACGATATGTAGCTTAATTTTAAACTCCATTTTATTTTCTATGACTATAACCGGAAAAATTCAATTTTGCGAAATCATCCCTTATTTTCGCAGACAAAAAAAGGTCGCCCCGCCAGCGGATCACAATTTCGATATCATGTTGTAGTTTTAGTTAAAGCGTTGTGTATGTGAATCCTCCCCAAGCTATGTCGATCCTTTACAACGTGAAAGTCCAAGGATTAAGCAATTATTTGGATTTAGAAAATATTATTTCAGCTCAGAGTCCGCCTATCTCCTGACAAACCAAAGAACATAACGAAAAAAATATGTAAAAATAAAACTTAAATAAATGAAAACTAAAAATTTCTATCTCTTATCTCAAGTTTTCTACGCCTCATCTTGTTTAATAAACTAACTTTTCTTGAATATTGAACTTAAACCAAATTACTAAAAAATAAAGAAATTGTTTGATTTTCCAAAAAAAAAATGAGGTTGGCTTTTATTATATTTTCTATTCGTGACAAAAAACTTTTCTCAATAAATCATTTCGCCACAAAATATCTAGCGCCCGTTGTGGTGTGACATTTCTGCCATCGGAGTCCATTCGGGAGCATACAACCTAACTAAACAGACCCATTGCAAGTTTTTTATTTTTTTTTTTATTTTTTACGAGCAATTGTATGTTGTAGGAAAAAAAAACGACACTAAAAATAACCACCAACCACCTACACAAAACATGTTGAACTTTGACATCGCGAACATCATCTACAAAATACCACAACACAACCCACTTTCCTTGCAGCAATCTTAGATACTTAACTAACAACACTGCAAGAGTTCCACAAAACCCTTGGCTATAAAAATATATATGTATCTATCTCACTATTTTTGCCAAAAAATAGAAAAAAAAAAAGAAAAACAAAACCATTAGAACCACTTCGAAGTAAGTGTATTTAACGAGGAGTATCAACGAAGACCGACAACAACGATGAGGAGCATATTTATAGAAAATGCCAGAAATCTCGTTTAGCCACTGCAAAGTACTTACATGCAAGCAGTTGTATCTGTAAACAAAAGTAAGTCTATCTATTGGGCATATCTCGCACATGCAAGTCAGCCAACCTAATTCAATTGGCTTTGGATATGGCAGCGGTTGAGGAGATATTGCTCTCCATGTGGAGGCTTGAGATCTTGAGCACCGAGGACGAGGATGGGGATGTAGACGTGGTGGCTGTTTTGAAGAAGGCAGCGCAAGCGCAATGGAAGAAAGTTTTTCTCTTAAGCGTCTTGTACGACCGTAAATGGCGAAGAGTGGCACCGCGCACTTTCGATCGAAACTGCACTTTGGGATGCTACACCGAGAGATGACAATACCAACAAAAACAACTCCAAAGCCAACCACAATACAAAATAGAAACAGAAACAACAGTGTGATCTCCTGGGAAGATACCTACAGTATACTGTAACTATTATTTTTTGTTTTTGTTGTTGTTTTTGGTTTTTGTTCCAGGCCTTTTGCCTTTTCATCTATAAAACCAGCCCAACATCCGAACGGATACAATGGTTTGTTAGTTGGCGAACATGATGTTTGCGAGACATATTTGGCACTTTAAAGGTTCATTAATCATCGAACTGCGAACATAAATATGGACGGGATGTGCGCGAGCATTTTTACACCTTGTCAAAAGGTGCCTACAGTTGCACGGTTAGCTCGGTAGTAACACCACTCTTGAGGCATAGGTGGTGGCGGCGGCGGTGGCAGTGGCGGCCCGGTGCAGTGGGCTAAAATAGACAATTGTAATTTTAGCGGCGGCGGCACGACGAGGCGCGGTGGTAATGGCAGTGGCATCGATGGGACCTTTAGACTGATTAGAAAGTTGACTTTATGTCTGAAATGGTGGCGCGTAAGGAGCGCCATATATGAATGTTGGGGTGGTGTTAAGCAGCATTGTTGTCATACATTTTTTTTTATTGTGATTCTCAGCGTACAGCGCGTTGAGAAAATATTGCCCATAAAAAGTGTACGGAATTCATTAAATCATAAAATTATGAAAATAAAAGTTGTATCCCAGTTAACAAACATCTTTTGCAAGTATGTACTTTAAATTGATAAAATTTTTTTTTTAAAACAAATAAAGTTTCAAACTGTAATCTTAGATTGACGTAAGCCCCTATTATCTCCATCAATCAATTAAATGTCCACAATGCTAATTTTTGTCAACGTTCTTAAATGCATTCTGGGTAAACATTTTGTCTTTTCCATCTATTCTATTCCTTATCTGGAATGAATAAAGAAAAACACTCAATATGTGTATGTAGAAAATACGATTCTAAAAACGCTTCAACGAACTGTACCTATACATATAAGTGATCTCCCATATGAACCAGGGACAGTTTCTAAAGTGGAATATTGTATTACATGCTTACGCTGGAAGGAAGAAATTAATCAATCGCTGGAAATCATTAAAATTTTCGGCTCATGGTAAGTAGAATTAATTCTAAGGTCAGCTGTTCTGTATCAAACTATGCTGTAAATTTTGCCCTTATTTTAAAGATTTAAAATTAACTGTCTAAACAGAATACAATGCTGGAACCGGAGCTGCAGACGGAACTGGAAAAACTATCAAAAAGTGTCGTACGTTATTTTTTTTCCGTGCCAACAATGCAGCTGTACAGCTTTGAAAGTATTTTGAAGAAAAACAAAACAATATTCTTGTGTACAAGCTCAGATGATACATTTTTTGTTTCCGATACTTTTTCTTTCAATAAATAATTTTTTTCGCGATACAAATAACCACAATATTTTTTTCCGACCCAAAAAGTTGTTTTTTTCTTCATACAATTTGAAACGTCAAAAGTGCCGTACGTTAAAAGTTGGTGAACTCTTCTGTCTGCGGCTGCAGCTCCGTATGCGACTATACGTTCCATTGTGTTCGCAACATTATATTTGTGTGTATTCAATATTTTGACATCTATTCTGGGGCTCCGGTTCCGTCTCCGTCACCATTCTGTTCAGGCAGTTTTTTGTACGGAAATGACGTTAATTTTCAAAACCTTATAGTCTTCTTCATTCTACGTGACTTTCTGGCTTCTTACGCAAAACATAGCTACTTAATTATCACAATTAATGTTATGTGTCACGCACAGTTCAACCCACTTCAACTAAATACATATAATAGGGAAATAAACCAAAAAATAAAAAAAATGAGGCAGTAGGTTATCCCACACATTTACCCCCAAGCAAACTAACTCTAGAGTTATTTTTTCTGCCATTTTCTGCTACGTGCTAGTTAGCATCCTTCCATATTCTTTTTCTTTATTCAATTGTATTCCAAAACAAATTGACTGACACACCCGGAACTATAATTCGATATCAATTATTGTCACTTTTGTTTTTGTTTTAATTGACATGATTTGCTACTTCAATTTTATATCTTGACTTGGATCTCATCATTGAAAATCAAAAACAATCCGAATGACATTACCATTTATGGAATATGATGATCGATCACGAAACTGAGAGAACGAGAGATAAAGTGGGAGTAAAAGTGTCGATATAACAAACAACCTTCAGTTTGTAACCAGCAAAAAAAGAACGCGCGACATTTTTGGTTATGTCATGAGGTAATCACACTCATTGTCAGTACAAAACGAAAGTCAAAACTAAAAACCACCATTTTGTTGTTCATAAATAAATGTATACATACATAGATGTAATCGAATGTGAAACAGATTTTACTAAATGTACTGGGATTGAATAAGAAGCTGAAAAGCTTTTTCATAATTTTACTTAAGACTTAAAAGTTATTCAAAAATTTGTTATCGAAATAAAAACAGTCATTCCAATTTGACATGTTGCATAATTTAAATACCTATTTCCATCTTCATTGACAGCTATAAATTAGTTAACATTCTCTGCTTACCTACAATTAATTGCAAAATATCATACAAGATTTATTTTACTCAGATGAATGTTTAAGTATTGCCAAATTAAAAAAAAAAAAAGTGCACAAAACAGAATATTTTCGTAACCGCAAACATTTCCATAAAGAGCGCACTTTACGTCCATTCTAACATGGCCGCAAAGTAACATTATTCAACCGTCAGTGAATGACATTTCAAATTGATCACCCCTAATAGGAGCTTGTACTGGCTTGGAATAGGTATACTAGGTAGAGTTACGTGTGGTTCTTGACTCGGTTTGTGCTCCTCACGCTTTTCCAAATCCAAATGGAAATCTAAAGTAGCTAATATTCGCTCACATAGATATGTACCTACATACTTAAATTAACATATAGGTGATTCATTACCCGTTATTGCTGAGTTTGCGCGTGCGAACTAGATTCTAATTTAGCTATAAGAGGTCCATTTAATAGCGAATTAGTGTGTTACCAGACAACTCCCACTTTAATTTAACTTGAAATCGCTAGTTTGTTGATCTCGGGCTGAAAATAAATGAGTTTTCATAAGCCATAGGTCGTGGGAATAAAATGATTTATAAATGGGAGCAGCTTATGTACCTATGTTATGAATAAAAAGCTTAGCTTTTTATGTAGCTTTTTATGCGAATATCTTGTGTTCCCATATTTAATTATACAGTTATGTTAATGTCAAATTGTTAACAAGTCAGTTACAAAAGATTCTCTGACTATGAAATTGACATAACAATAAAATATTAAAAAATTTCACCAAAGCAATAGATCAAATTTAAAATTAATTTAAGCTGTAACTTGACATCGTGAGAGCTGATAGGAGGTAAAAGTTGATTATTTATTATTTAATCTCGTAAATTTTTGCAAATGATTTTTTTTCGTAGATCATTATGTAATGTTGAATGTGCATACCTACATATTTCAAACGTATATTAATATCAAAATAAAATCAATGTTTTAATAGCAACTTTATCATAAAAGTTCCTTCCTTTGAGATTTTAAATTACAAAAAAAGTTCTTTAAATTCTTGAAAATTTTGTCGGAGAAGAAGAAAATGAATTCTACCATCAGTCAAAATTTTTTAACATCTAAAGTTGTGAAAAATTGATCACTGCACGAAATTTTGATCAATTTATCGCGATGTGATTCTTTTTTTTAGTATAAGGTTCCATACAAAATTTACTCAAACATTTAGCCAAGGTTTTTAGTTGAGTACTATGCAGCTCCAGCTTAAAAATCAAGTTTTTGTTTTATACTGTTCATCACTTTTCTGTCAAAGCTTAGCGCACGAAATAGTCGGCATATTAATTCTTAGGCCTACTTTCAAATCGCCCAAAACCGAATCGCCCAATATGCAAAAAACGCGCCCGATGCACCCTACGTGTCCTACGCGCCCGACACGCCCCGGCTGCAGCAAGGGCGCGACCCGTCCCCCCGTGCCGAGAATTGCTGTGTCCACCAGCTGCGCCCGAAATCATCAAGCTATTTATTTCTAGAGCAAAAAACTTACTATCTCTTCTTCAACTAAATATTTGCCATTACAGTAACAGATAATAATTACTAACTTACTGAAACTCGCAAAATAAAAATAATTTTTGAGCGATTTGACATTATGTTGAAACGCGAAAAAATTAAAAAATGTCTAAATAAATTTTTGGCGATTTAAAACTTTTTTAAATTTTTGCATTTTGTTGGGCGTTTTATAGTCTTGGGCGATCTTGCACGTTGTTTTTTATTTATTCTGATAAATTCCCCATTCTTTTTGGGCGATTTGACATTTTTAAATTTTTGGGCGATTTAACATTATGTCAAATATGTAGTCCAAAAAATTGGGCGATGGGACATTTTTCAGAATTGGGCGATTTTGTTTTGGGCGATTTGACACTAGGCCTAATTCTTAAGCTCAATTTGGACAGATTCTAGAATTCATGAATTTTGTTAACTTTGCTTTGTTAAAAATGAAAACCGAAATGAAGGAATATTTGGGAATACACGATTTATCTCAGCTAAAGAAAAAAAAACAGTTTTCTTTACTAAAATTCACTTGAAACAATGAAAACAAATTTTTTAAAATAGTTGACCGTAATTTCTTCTCAGAGAACAGACATTTATATTGTTACATATTTTCCACAGCGATCTTGTCCCAAAATTAAGCATTTTAGAATGATGTTTGGAGAGAAAAGTGTGAGCTTAAATTTAGCATGACCTAGACTTTAATTGGAAATTATATTTTCGAGCTAAGCATATGATATTTTATTAAATTTAAAATCATCGAATTGCTTTTTTATCTTTTGAGTATCATACCAACACATCACACTCTGAATAATGTTTCCCTATTTCTTTCCTACATAAATGCCTGCGTTAAATAACGTACAACGTATAAAATAAAAAAAACATTTTTTTTAATTATATATTTTTAATGAACCCAATTAGTAAAAATGTTCTTAGAAAACGGAAAAAAACTATGATGTAATATTTACGTTATACCTATAAGAGACTTGATTTCAAAACACAAAACAATGATTTATACATTTAATGGCCGTGTTAATGCCATTTTTTATTTAATGGCCATTTAAGCTAAAAGTTTTTTAAGTGCTAAACAAGATTATGTCTGATTCACCGTTGATTAGAAAAAACAAATTATCTTCTCAAGCTTTGATCTTAGCTCCTTCTACGTATAGGAGAACAGATTAATTTACTTATTCAGGCAAGAAATGAGACTTACGCTAACCACATCTAAAAAATCTCACAGATTATCTAAGCAAAATTTACATTTTATCTATATCATGGCGTCGTAAAAATTTTCAACTTCAAACAAGCATTTTGTGTTTTTTTTTTTTTAAATTTTAATCATTCATTTAATATAAACCTGCATTATTAGATTTATGGTTACGTTTTACGTACATCATAATTATAATTGAAAATTGTCAAGGATGCCAACAAATTGCTAAGAGGGATGCCCTCACCGTTCAATGTTTGACCCCCCTATAGATTACTCATACGAATCTATGTGAGTAAACCACTTGAATGAATTATAATTAATTACCCATAAATTAACCATTTATAGCATTAAATTAATCCAATGTGCATACCCACAATTTCCATTGTGTAAAAGTGTTAAACAGCAAAGCCTGGTTAAATGATTCGCTTCAAATTGAAAATCAGCCTTACTTAAAGAACACGCTTCCACAATTCTTAATAATTTTTTAAAAGCTGTCGCAGCACCATCAGTATTAGAAAAATAAGAAAGATAACGATAACGATGCACGTTTTTTTTTTGAATTTCTGAATTGCAACTGGATCGTTTAAGTGGAAATAGTGTGAAAAATCATTAACGTAATATGAAGGTGACAAGTAACAAGCAGTCCATATACAGGGTGATCGGTATAAGATGCACCAAACTGCTGGAGCGAGTAGGTAGGGTTAGGACAAGAAAAAAATCGTATGGGAAGGGGGGGGTCTATTTCCCCCCGTTTAGGCAGGAGGGGCAATTTTCTAAAAAATTGACTTAAAACAGAAAAAAAAATATTTAAAAACAACGGTACAATTTAAAATGCCATGCTATACATTTTTGAAAAGCCAGAAATCTCTTCTTTGATTTTTATTTTAAATTAAGTTGTGTTAGTGAATAGTTTTTGAAAAATTAATTTCCAAATTCGAAATTTTGAAAAAAAAAAGTGAAAAAAAAAAGTTTCAAACTAATTTTTTTCAAAATTTTATGTAATTAAGTATAATTTTTGTTTTCAAAATTTAATGCTCTCATTAATTTTCAATCAAAACCGAGAAAATTGAGAATGACGAGAAAATTGAAAATGACGAAATCTACTTTACTCAATTTGTAGAAATAACGGATGGAAGTCGAATTTAAGGAAAACTTACTTTTATTATTTTCAATTTTCTCAAAAACTAGACCACATTTTGACATCTGGTTTTCAATGTTTGACTAAAAATTGATGGGAGTATTGAATATTAAAAATAAAAATACTACTAAATAACGTAAAATTTTGAAAAAAATCAGTTTGAACACAATTTTAAAATTTTTTTTGTTCAAAAATTTAAGTTTGAAAATAAATTTTAATAAAACTGTTCACTAAAAGAACTTAATTTATAAACAAAATAGAAGCACATATTTCTGGCTTAACAAAAAAGTATAGCACGTCATTTCAACCGTTACCGTTGTTCTTTAATAATTTTCTTTTTCTGTATTAAGTCAATTATTTTAGAAAATTACTCCCCCTGTTATTTTCAATTTTCTCAAAAACTAAAAGACATTTTAGCATCTGGTTTCCTGTTTTTAACAAAATATAATAAGAGCATTGAATTTTGAAAACAAAAATTATACTTAATTATATAAAATTTTGAAAAAAATTAGTGTGAACCTTTTTTTTTTAATTTTTTTTTTTCAAAATTTCAAATAAATTTTTCAAAAACTATTCACTAACACAACTTAATTTAAAATGAAAATAAAAGAAGAGATTTCTGGCTATTCAAAAAGGTATAGCATGGTATTTTGCATTGTACCGTTGTTTTTAAATATTTTTTTTTTCTGTTTTAAGTCAATTTTTTTAGAAAATTGCCCCTCCTGCCTAAACGGGGAAAAAAGCCCCCCCCCTCCAATACGATTTTTTTCTTGTCTTAACTTAACCTACTCGCTCCACCAGTTTGGTGCATCTTATACCGATCACCCTGTATAATACGTCAATGGTAAAAATAATATGAGAAAACGAACGCTGTAGAAACAAACTGCCACTTCCAATAAATTCTTTAAAAAAGTGTGGACACTAAACCGGGGGACTACTCTTGGATATTTGTGTTTTTTTTTTTTAAACATTTATAGATTAACAACAAAGTATATATGAACAACACAAATAACCCATTAACCGTTGGCCGGCAGTTCAGTTTCAGCCGAGTGTTTAAGTTTACTAATCTAAAGTAACTGCATCGAACAATCGGACTACAAATTGATTAATTATATTACTTTGTATTCATGCCGCACTCTACTTACTCTTTGTATGCCTTTCAGTGTTTATTGTTCAATCACCTGTGAAAAATATATTTAATAAACGTGAATAAGGCAAATTATTTTCTTTATTCTTTTAGGTATACATGTGTAATGTATGTCCATTGCTTTGCGATGGTAATTATTCTCGCCGCCGCTGATAAAAATAATAATAATCATAGATTAAAAATTGGTGCTTATTTTTGTAGGGGTTTCAATGTCATTGTTAAGATAATTTAATCCACTTTTATCGCTAAATACCCCCAGAGCAAATTATTCCCGATTCAATGAGCCGCAACTTTATTGGAATTAAAACACAAAAAGAAAGAAAAGAAAAAACTTTTTTGGTATTGTATTTATGGTAAAAATCTATTAACACGTGCTTCTAATTTCGGATAGAAGATTTATAGAAGCATGATAAACACTTTAACTCGTATCCGTTAAAGGGATTAATAGGTGAGGGTATCCGGTCTTTATTATTTAATAAGATTAGAGTTTTTAATGATTATAGGTCTCATTGGTTTAGTGTGGTGATCTAGACTGATCTTTAGTAGACTTATCGAGATTTATTTGTTTGAATGAAACCATGTATATATTATTTAATCTTACATTAAAGAAAAAAGTCATTTTATTTATTTTGTGTTGAGTAACACTAAAATTACCTACTTTGATATTTATCAGAACACAAGAGTTTATAGTCTTTCTTGAAAGAATGTGAATGATTGCGTCATAATTATTGGAATTAGGTAACCGAAATTTCCTGTTTCTCTATGCCAAACGAAAATATATGCGAAATCTGCCTGTAAAAATTAAAAAAAAAAAAGAATAACAAATGAATAAGATTTTGATTAAAAGTTTCTGCTATTTTCATAAATTAAGAGTTTCTGAAAATATATGGGTCTCTTTTATTTTGAACAAAGTCAGACATTTATCCCTCTAGCAAATTGTTAAAACTTAAGACAGCCAAGTTATTGGTAACCAATTGGAACACGTCACCACTATTTATGCTTTGAATACTAAAAAGTTTAACATAACAAGCAGTATGATTAAAAAAATCTTTTTGCTAAAGCGACAACAAGAGCCAGATGGTCAATGTTTCCCCTAAATCATTTTAAGTTTTGTATTCGTCTTTTTTACTCTTTTTGAGTTTAATTACGAAGGCTTTTGCTTAAGGCTCTTTTTATTCTTACAAAAGCAAGCACACATTGTCAATCAAATATTTCCAGTGAAGTGACTTTTTTTTTAAATAGACATGGATTTTCCCATATAAACTGGCCCCCGATTGATAAATACAAAATGTGACTCTTGAGCAAATGAGCAAAAGGTTTTGTACATATAAAAAAAAAAACTTTAAAATAGCAAAACAAATTGATAAATGGGCTGCGCTGTGGATTTCCTTGCTTCTAAGCCTTTATAAAAAAAAAAGCGACTAGTATCACACTATATTTCATGTTTTAATACTGCAAAAGCTATATTTTTATCAAACTGATGTTTTAGGAAAATAAGAGAAAATTGTGAATTACTATCAGCTAAATTTACATCAAAGTTTAAATTTAAAATTAAAGTTTAAGGAAGGGGTTCGACACACTTATAATCTTCCACCAGGAGGTGAGCGTAAGGTTACCTATCTAATCACGACTGGATGTAATTAAACGATAACTTTAGTCTAAACAGTGACAAAAAAAAAACTGCTGACCTGGTTGCTTCGGTTGAAAAATGCATAGTTCTGGTTGAACTTTGGGTTAAATATTGCATATTCCATAAGTTAAAGCTAAGTCTCCCTTCTTCATAAAACCAGTTCTGTTATTAGTATCAGTGTATCTTCGCGTCACGCGACCTTAACAATATGGAAACTTAAGTTTTTTCATTGAATTTATTGCTCCATTTATAAATAAACGTTAGATTCCCGTGCTAAATATTTTACAACCTTTTATACTATATTGATGTTTTTTTAGTTAAATGTTATTAAACTAGTATCGCCTTGTGTCGAAATTCGACACATTCAATTTCGCAAACAATTTGTTTGAAAATATTTATTATGTGCGTTTCATTGGCAATTTTATAGCTAGCGCAGTAAAATTTCTCTTGGTGAACAATAACAAAACCAAAAGTGCCGATAAATTATCCAGTAAATCAGTGAATATCAAAGTGGAAAAATAGTGTGGACTTGAACCTTAAATGTCGGTAAATTAGTTTGTTTTTCACTCAAAAAAGGTTATGAATACATCCAGAGAATAAAGAGTGGACATAAAAGTTGATATAGCATTCTATTGAACTTGTATTGATGCGCTAGCTATGAATTACGAATAAAACGCACCTATTAATATTTTTTTTCGATTCAATGCACAGTTTTTGACAGTACAAAAACAAATATAACCCACAGTGTGTAAATAAGTGCCTCAAGTATATTCTGCACATCTCCGCAATTGTGGCTTTCCAACCATATAAAATTTATCGAAATCGGTCAAATACTTTTTGAGAAAATGGTACCACAAAATGTATTTAAGGCTATTTATATGTATATAGATTTTAATAAATAAACCAAAAATAACTCAACATTTCACAATCTTGCTCCATTTTCACCGCACAATCTATCTTGAAATAATTCTTTAACTGGAAATAATTCTTAATCTGTTTACTGGTGATCCATAAGAAAATTTAGCTTACCGATCTCGACGTATTAATTGAGTTCCAAATCCAAAGATGGTTGAGGAAATTATCAAAGTCATATTTGATCCGTAGATCATCGTTGAACGTCAGTTAATCCTCCGAAATTGGTGAGTTAAAATTACTGAATTACGGATTAAATATTGAAGCATGTTTGTACAAGTGGTCCTAAATCAATTATTTATATTCAGGCTATTTAAATTATAATTTTCATGAATCATTAACTCTTTTTCGAAATAACATGGCAAGAATATAAAAAATTTTATGCAATCCAATAACAGTTTAATAAAAAAAAAAATTAATCATATGTTTTGCGTCAACAGGTGAGAGAGATTTATTATTATACTAATTTGAATTCATAACAACTTCGAAAATGGAAGAATAAGAACAAAACTAAACCTACACTTTTATGTTTTAAATGCTAAATTTCAAGCCATTGGTCATTAACACATTTTTTTAGACTTTCTATATTTTTCTAGACGAACAAATAGGTCACTTTTTTTTATTTAATACTAAATAACTGTTAATTGCGTCACCAAAAGTTGTAACTTATTTCAAGTTAAATTAAAATATGCGGCATTAACTTGCTTACCGGTCTTACAACAATAATAAGGAAGTATATTATTCCATTAGAGCAAAAACTAAAACAAACATTGTTTTATGCTAATATTATAAACCTTTTTCAAACCAGCCGGAGATAGAGACACACGGACATTGTTCGCAAGTTTGCTATAAATCAAAACCAACCGACAGATTTCTTTAGCAGTTGAGTCTTTTTGAATGACTATTCCATTCGTGAGGACATTAAGTCCACTTGTCGTCGTCCACTACAGCTCTGTCTACACTTGTCTCATTTTTTTGCTGCACGATTGTTTTCTTATTTTTAGATGAGAATTTTGTTTATGAGAATGAAAGTAAGTCAAGACGCAATTATGCAATAGCAATCCAATGCCAAAACGTGCGGTATGTAGGTATCTTTGTGTTTAAAATCGTGATTTTGGTGTCGAAAAGAGATGAATTACTGGAACGTAAAGTTACTTAAAATGTCAATAAAGTGGAGACTTAAGTGACATTTGACCAAGTTAACTTAATAATAATCTGTTTGTTAGAAATATATATTTATAATGTTTATGTTTTGATGATAAAGATGAGGTCAGCAACTTTGTTGATTTGTTTTGTATAAAAAAAAAGAGAATAATGACTTTAAAGGCGTAGTTTTATTGTTGCAAATATTTCGGTTTACAACAAAATTATTTATTTATTTAAGAAAAAATCAATTTTATGTTTTATATTTTTCTATATTTCTGGAGTCATGAGTTCATTGTGTTGGTTTTGGTAAAATGTAGTTGAGCTTGTTAATATACAAGATATTGTTAACATTTAAATGATGCAAAACAAATATGTTTACACTATGAAAACCCATCAATAGGGATGTACTCAAATGAAGGGTGGTTTTCTATTGCAGTCATTATAGTGACTTCAATAGAATTTTGTTCTTCGAAAAATCCTATATTTATTTAAAAGACCCATCAGATTAACATTCTTATGAAAATGGAGCCTCAAAAGGCAAGTTAATGGTACTGACTGAAATATATTACCTACCATATATATCGGTGCCTACCATGTATTTTATATGAGAAATCTTTATTTTTTGAATAGATAGTGCACAAAAACATAATACACATACAATTTTAGCATTGAATACTTCAAGGAACCGCAGCAGTAGGTTGGTATATTAACTTTCGCACCATGAATCATTTCCATTCATTAAATCCATCTTTTCCACAACCACGCACAGCCATAAATATTTGCAGAACATCTTCAAACAACGCACACAAAAGCCTCAGCGGGCCGATGGAGGTCATAATCTCTGATATCAATGGTCACAATCACAATACAACAAGAGATCTAAAGAATACGAACATATATATAGCTCTCAAGAATCTAATGGAGCCATCAAAAGCCACACACAAAGGAACATACCACATGAGCATAATAGAAATAGATACGCTTAACGCAGTCAGCCATTCTATTCTGGAAAGTGTTTACTTTCGCTGTTGTTTGTTCCTGGGATGTCTTTGATTAATATTCAACTCTTTTGAAGATTTGTTAGATTTTCGTGGGTTACTGGGCTGCTGCTGCTGTTGTTGAATGAAAAAGAAGAAACCCGATTCAAATGGGAACACATCAGTCAGTCATTCGATGCAGATCACGAGAACACAGGTGGAAAGTTGGGTTTAAGTTTCGTTTCATTCATCTTCATTCGGGGTCTCATTAGTACACAGCAAATAAAGTTTAAGATATACAACGTGGAATAACTCAAAGATATGAAAATAAAGACGTTATTCTATTCGGGCCTCATGCTGGTTGGTTAAGTGCAGATGTATTGTTTGTAACGCCTACCCATATCAGTCAGTGGTTTATTAAAATAAATAAATAGCATTTGAAATTTTGAACAATTTTGTGGTTCATTTTTAGTTAAAGTAAGGAACTAAGTGGTGCAAACTTAAAAAAATGTTTTTAATAATATACCTAAATTTTTTCTCGAAAACGTAACTTTTTTTTTTTTTTTTTTGACTGAAAATTGTATTTATTTCTTTATTTTAACTATGATCTATTCAACTATTCAAACAGCGAAACATTCCAATTTTAAGATATCCTGAGAAGTAAGAGCTTTGATTCCGTTGTAAATTTAACTAAAACTTGAAGTTGTGCACGCTTTGGTTTTTGCACACAGGAAGAATATTTTCTGTTCACTTTTTCTAAATCAGAAATTATATTATGTATTTTTGATTTTTTCAGAAACTATGAGTTATTTAGGCATCTCGTTTTTGGCGTTTGACTTAGAATTGATAATAGGTGCGTTTTATTCATAATTCTTAGCTAGCGCAGTAATACAAGTTCAATAAAACGCTATATCAATTTTTTTGTCCACTCTTTATTATCTGGATGTGTTCATACCCTTTTTTGAGTGAAAAACAAACTACGTTACCGACCTTTAAGGTTCACACTATTTGTCCACTTTTATACTGGCTAATTTATCGGCACTTTTGGTTTTGTTATTGTTCACCAAGGGAAAATTTATTGCGCTAGCTATAAAATAGCCAATAAAACGCACCTAATAGCATTTAATTTTGGAAACAAAACAAGTGCTCAATAACGTAAAATATTATTAAAAAAATTGTTTTTACAAAAAATGGTCATTTTTTTTTTCAAAATTTTGAGTTTGGAAATAAATTTTTCAAAGACTATCACTTGAAGAAAAACTTTATTTGAAAAGAAAATTAAAGAACAGATTTTATGGGTCTTTTTCTATTTCAAGTCATTTTTTTGACAAATTTGCCCCTCCCAATCAAACGGGGGGATATATAGTTCGCCCCTCCAAAGAATTTTTTTCTTCTTTTGATTCAACTTATACGCTCTAGTATTTGTATGCATCTTTTGTCAAGAACCATCTTTTTATTTATTATACTGAAAATTATACTAACTTGTTGTTTTAAATTTATTATTGCAAAAATTTGGAATATCTGTATTTGCGAAACTGTTGGGTCTACACAAATAGTTCTAGGCTCAAATTGAAGAAAATTTAATTGCTTTGAAATCGTATAGCGAAGTTATAGTCGAAAAACAATTCCTTTGGGGTTAAAATTGCCAATAACTGAAAAAAGTGCGAAAATTTCGAGTTTTTTTTTTTTTGATTTTTGACCATGATGCGTTCGGCGGTCGAGTTCGAAAACTTGGGTTTTTCATGAGGCCAATATCATAAACGACTCAGCAAAAAATCAAAACTACCGGATCTAACGCAAACGCTGATGTATAAAGTTAAAATTAGTTTAAACAGAATTAATTTTTTTTTCATAACTTTGAGTAGGTATAAAAGTTAATTTTTTAAAAATAGAATAAAAGGTTATATTTCTGGCTTAAAAAAATGGTATAAGTTGGTTTTTAAAATATTTTTTTTTCTGGAAAATTGCCTCTCCCGCCAAAAAATTGGGGAATAATCCCCCTCGCATGCAATTTTTTTCTTGTCTCGACCCAACGTCGTAGTCACCCTAGCATTTTGTCGCATTTTATGCAAAACACCCTGTTTAATTTATTCTTGTCAAACTTAGCTCTATTTTCGAAATATTCATGTAATAAAGTATGATTTTAAAATAATCGCTAATTTATTAAACTTTAAACGTTTTAGTGTTAAATCGTTTGGTGAATTTGTATAATCTTATCCAATTAAAGTCAGAACTCATCATTACCTACTACATAACACGCACCTTGAAAATCGAATGTACGAATATCTGCTTAATTTAGCTGCTTTTGAAAAACTTGTAACACACCCACTTAAAAAAAAAAAAAAAAAATAATAAAAACAAAGAAGGTGCATGAAACTTTCAAGGTTACCAATCACACTATCCACTTTCACTTAAAGCGAGGGTAGTCGATTGACGCATTCCGATGAGACGAACGAACCTCCACTCGAATTCCTCCTTCAGATTGGCCCACATTCGTTCGCTGCTTACCTGACCTAATTTTTTTTTTTTTACAAAATTTACAATTATTGCCTCTTACCACCCACACGCCGCATGTAACACCTTGCCGACGATAATTTTGATTTTGTTTACATTTTTTTTGATTTGTAAGTACTTTTTTGTGTATAATTTAACTTCAATAACTTCGTCAGCCTGCTGTCAATGATCACCAGGTAATTTTGAAATCCAATCACAAAAGATGCGGGGGCTGTTTAAAGGCAATGGGAATAGTTCATTTTAAATTAATGCTTTTAAGTGCCAACTACTATGGGGATTATGAAACTTTTGGCACTGGAGGAAGTTTGGCAACGACGACGAGTATGTAGTAACCATGACCAAATCTAAAGGTCATGGTACAAAAGATTTGGAAAATACAAATATTGAAATCTTGATATTGAAAAGTGCTAAGCTGGTGGAATCTCCAATGGCTTTGTATTCTTCCTTACAAAGCATCTACTTCTTCTACCTATAGTCACCGCATATTGGAGCCGAATTGGCCACACGCCAGCCATAAAGCCGGCCAACCGGAAAATTGCCACCTTCTTCAGAGGTTTTCTGCCGCACTCATTAGTTTTTTTTTTTTTTTTTTTGGGTCGGTAAGACTGGTATGGAACTGAGCTGATGTCGAAGCAAGAAACAAAAAACGACCACAGCATAAAAATTCCCTGCCAAATGAAACTAATGGCAGTTCAATAATAAAACCGCCCAACGCACGGCGCGGTGGTGGCTGTGAACTCAAGCAAATAAACAAGCCTGGAGTGCGGGTGTTTACGGCGGCGTGATGGTGCTTTACGGACAAATTCTGTATAAGGCTCAGCTCACACCTGTAGGTGGTAAGTTGTGGTTAATTGAAAATCAAAATGACCAGCACCATGAGTTGCTGTTTATATCACTGCTTTGTTGCTACTGAAATGGAACGTCACACTCAAAGTCCGATCGATAGAGTTGAACCTGGGCATAGTTTGATTCCACTGCACTCGACCTACAAGGCCGAATAACTGTATACATTCACATACATAAGCTGCAACTTCTATATGGAGTTAGCTATGAGATCATAATATTTTCTATAGTTAATGCAGCAGTTTTTTTTTTTTTTTTTGTTGCTGTAACTGCATGCGGTTTGTTAGTCTTATATGAGTTCGAGTTGGTATTCAATGCTTGTTAGCCTTACAAAGCTATTAAGTTCGTTAATTGACCGATATTCAGGTGGAGATATGAAAAATGACTGTGGGAAGGTAATTTAATTTTTTTTGCCGAAGTATTGTTTATGGATGTTCTTGATGTGTGTGATTAAGTGTTTAGACTAATGCGGGGTTTTCGATGTGAATTTAATTGGAAACTGAGAGCATATTATTGAAAAGTTATTAAGTAGATACCTAGACCGGTGGATACCTAGACTCTTAAGTGGGAGATACCTAGACTCTTAAGTGGGAGAGTGCAAAGCAAAAAAATCAATTAACAATTTTTAATTAATAGGTAACTAACTTTGTTTACGTTTGCTAGAAAAGATAAGTTTTGGTTAAGTTTGATGTATTAAATGAGGTATTGGATACAAACGAAAAACAATTAAATTTGGTTTTTTAAATTAATATTAAACACATTAAGGCCAGTGCAAGGTTAAAGTCAGTGCGAGATTAACTCGCCAAATATTTATTTATTTTTGATGTTTCGAGTTTCATGGGTTAATCAGCATGAAAAGCTGCTTCCATATTCTAAAGTTTCTATTTTAAAGCAAAGATTGTAATCCCCTTTTCTTAAGGCTAAGGTATGCTCGTCGAAGTCCAGGGCAAGCAATTTGGTTAATAGTTCTTTACTTTCAAAAAAAAAAAAAAAAAATATACTAAAGAACTACGTTTTTCATTACAAAGCTTCAAGAAAAGGGACATAAGTTGTTACAGTTGCTTTAAGCCAGCTAGTAACTTATTATCTACGCTTTTTATTCGAAAACAAGAAAATCATAACGAATTCTTTCATAAGTTTTTTCAGTCTACATTTTTCCGGTAACTACCTACAGTATTGAAAAGTTTTCCAGATTTCTTTTTTAGAAAAATATTTTGAGTAAGTTCTGAGAGGTACCCACACTGTTCCGTTGAAAGACAATAAATATTTTTCAAAAGCGGAGAAAAAAAAGAAATATATTTGGCTAAAAATAGCAAAATGTGAAAATGAGTTGAAGTTTGTAGAAGTCTAGAATTCACTCACTCCTCTCCCCTCCCACCCCCACCCACACCCACCCAAAAAAAAACATTAAATTCCATAACATTTCCCAATCCTTGTTTTAGATGCAAAATTTAAGTGTCTCCCTTATTAAAATTTAAGCCTTTGAGATGAAGAATGGGGAAAGTTAGGTTAGGTTAGGAGGGGCGTGCCCAGCTGAGAAGCTGTAACGTACATAGGGGATTATTGGTCCATTGTGAACCCCATAACAGGGATCATCGTAAACTAATAGTGCTCTCTGTGCTCTCTATAAATTTTCTCATGTTTGTCATTGAAACCTGTGCTGGATCGTCCAGTTCTAAATCGAAGCTGGTTCCAAAATAAACGAAGGCGATTTTTGTTTGGAGATTCGGGCAATCGCAGAGCAGGTTTATTTCTATTTCCTTGACATCCTGACACAGCTCCTACAGAAATCGAGTGCGAATACATCCAATCTGGCGGCCACTATGCCAATGGCACAATGTCCCATTGATACACCTATTAGGGGCCTAATATTCTTTTTACTCAGCAATAAAATATACCGAGTTTCCAATCCATTAATTCTAGGCCAAAAACTTCTAGAGATAACGCAATCTTTCCGGGACATCAAAGAGTTATTGATTTACTCTTTTGTTATTAGGTCTATCCTTTTAAAAACGCCCATCGGGACGTTTGGTCCCATATCTTATCTAATTGGGTACTGCTGTCACTATAATGGCCGCGTTCATCATCACTTTTTTGACAGATCTAAATATTCAGTTCTAAAAAACGTAACATTGAACGCCCAAAAAAGTCTGAAATTATTTATTCTTTTTTTATTATCTTTTGCACTCTGAAATCAAAATCCGGAAAGCGATACGAGACCCAGACCACGCACCAAAAAAAAAACTGGATCAAAAACAATTTTGTATGTTGATTTTAGCTGTCATCTGAATTTTCAGATAGAAATTTTCATCTGAAAATTCAGAAAAAAAACGTAAGCAACGCAACTAAATGTCAATCGACATCAACTGAATTTTATGAATCAGAAGTTCTCAAAATGACAGTTTAGAATTGTCAAAAGCGGTGATGAAAGCGGCCAATAATAAGGGAGTGAGTGACAATTCTGATTTTTTTTTAAATTCATATGTGTTTGGCTGTTTTTAATTGAGAAATTCTAATAAATAAAAAGAATATGAACTCTTGTACCTCAAAATTTTTCAAACCCCATTTTTCCCTGAAAGCTTCAGTTGTTTTACAGAAATTTCGCAATAATTTTAATCTACTAGCCTTGACCAAATAGAACTGAAAACAAAAAAAACTAATTAAATAACAAAGAAATAAATTCATTAAGAGCTTCTATAGTTTAAAACAGTCATTTGGATGAGCCTCATTTAAATTTTTAATTTAAAGATAATTTAAATTAAAGAATCTGAGTATGTATTTGTTAAAGCGTCATCTGTAACAGATTTTATAATATATATATGATTTACAAGTTCCACGCGTCATCTTCACTTTCAATTTAAGGGCCACTAATACATAATTATTAATTTTTCACATTTTACTTTCGATAAAATAATTTAAAACAAAGATGTCAATTATGTTTTTTCGTCGTTCCAAGGGAAAACTTTCAAAATTACTTATTCAGCTATGAAATACTTTCATAAGATTCTCATTAAGAGGATTAACGAAGCTCAAAAACGTGGTCATTCTCCGTGAGTAATGTAATCGCTTATTTATGAGCTGTCATTGAGGAACATGCTGGCATATAACTGACTATAGCTGGCTGCGGCTGGTGCTGCTGCTGCTGCTGCTGCTGCTGGTGGTTCCAATCATCATATTATCTTAGCACCTTAAAAATATTAATACCAATAATTAACTTGAGATCTCTCTCACATTGCAATTATGCATCTCTCTCAATCAATTTCATTTGCGCCATCTTCCGGATATACATAGCAGACGCGCATAGTATAAGCTCATATACGCTTTGCGCGTACGTATGGACTATTCAGTGAATGCCCAGTGTGTGTGAGGACATTAAGAGGCCTCAGTGACAACTTACCTTTGTATCTAGATAAATTATTATCATCATTGTAATTGCCGAATAATGCTGCATGCAACTTTCTCGCAAACGCACTTAAGCCCACAGAGACAACAGCGCGCAGTTCGTTCAAGTGCGAGTTTTATTATTTTTCTTATATTGCTTCAGTATGCGACCAACGACCATGCACAGACCAGCAGCGGCTTTTCAAAGCTCCAAACCTTTTCCGAGATTAAACCTTCAGGCTCTGTTCGTATAGCGGATAGGCAATACTTCATCTGGGTGTCCACTTCTTTTGTTTGTTTGGGACTCAAAAACAATCGCGACCTTAACTTTACTTTCAGTTTCGGTTGGGCTGAAGTGGCCGAAACCGATGCAGCAATGCCCTCGAAATAAATGACTGTCGATGTAAATAATGCCTAAGCTCTTTAAATAGCTATTAGATAAATAATCAAAGGCACATTTTAAATGGATGGATATGCATGTAGATTTGTGGAGCAGTATTTTTTTTTTTTTTATTGTGTGTGGACATTCGAAATGAGACCACATGGGAAGCCAGAAAATTAAATTTAGTGTAATGGAACGTAATGTAGCCCTCGAAGAAAGTGAGTTTTGATAGCCTCGCTATAGAAGTTCAAGCAACAAAGTACATATTTAGGTATTTAAAATGTGGCCATTTTGTTGAATGACCCTTGAGATAGTTTTCTATATCTTTTTTTTTTGTTTAAAGTATCCAAATGATTAGAAGGAGAAAGTGCTGTCAAATTTAACTTAATGCATTTTATATAATTTTATGAGAGACATTTATTTGTTTTACGACTTACATGATAAATTTGTGCGTACCTATGTTATAAATCTGAGTTGATTCCATTGATCGTGTTGGGTGGCAAACAAATAAAATGCAAATTCGAATTAAAAACAAGTGATTAAGATTGTTGGAGCGATTGGGAGTGATCAAAGGCCATGAGAGACATGTTGATTTCAAACGGTAGTAAAACATATAGGGTCTTTCTAATTAATCAATATATTATGGGAAAATTTAAGATAACATTTTATTTGACTATTTTATAATGATGGGAAAACTTAACTCACATAAGTAAAAAAATGCGCGTTTAATTAAGCAATTCGATCAAATAGTGAACAACTAAAAATCTTAACGTAAAATGGTATATTTTTTGCTGTTATTTTTTTGTATGTTGATCGTAATGCTTAGGTAGGTACCATGATGCATCTTTTGATTTTTTTAATTAAAAGTTTAACCTTTCTCATTTTGCTGAAGGATTTTGTGAGAGGTAAATAAAAACAAAAAAGTGATTTAATTCAAAAAAACCTTTTGATCTTTAGCCTTCAGTTCACAAAAATCATCCCGATGATCATTATTGGAATTATCCTGTTATGGCATTGAGATATATAAAATATACAATTTTTGTTGTTTTGTAAACATATATTAAAGAATGTTCATTTTTTCGGAAACATTAACTATCAATCTTTAAAAAAAAGTTAAACAAATAAAACATTAAAAAGATACATGGGAGTATATACATATGTAAAATTTTAAAGTTTTTGAGATATTTTTGATTGACAAAACAAAAGCCATAATCAATAAACATCTAACTCGAAACTATTTTATAGATTTTTTTTTGTTTAATATAATTTTTTTTTAATTAAAAGAGTATTTTGTTTCATTTAGTTTATTTGGTATTTAACCGTTAACCACCTACCTTGAGCGGAAGACCGCTCACAGATTATTCCCTTGAATTCGGGATTTACAGTTTAAACTGTAATGCTCTAAAGATTTATTTTATAGAGACTGAAATAACATAAATTAGAAAAAAAAATTGTAATATTCTTGGAATCTTCACAAATACCCACTTTTAGCGCAAAAAATGACTATGCTCATAAAATGAGAGCTGTACCAGTAAGAAATCAAAAATTTTAAATTATTGGTATTAATTCTTATAAATTAAGGGTTTCAACAATAATATAAAAATAAAAAATTTCACAAAAAATAAAAACTTCAACAAAATTGGACCCCCCTCAACATTCACAATTTTCATGGCAGTAAACGTACATTTTTTCTCCAAAGTGGAAAGAAATCACGGACATATCAGGTTCCACATCACTGCAATCCTCGTCTGGCATATTTTTATCATTAGAAACCTCTTGCTGTAGCAATAGCTGCGTTTTATTTTCTACGGGTCCGGATCAGGATCATTTTACAACACGTATTACAAAAACAATTCGGGATCCTGCTCTCTATCTGGATTTATTTCGAAGATCCAAAAATGAATTCTTACTTTGGCGGGTAGATGGCTTTTATGGTAAGGTAGCGTTTGTTGTAGTGCAAAGAAAAGAGACGGGAAACAACTGAAAATAATTAAAAATGAGATGTTTATATATCACTGCTGTCATTGTGATCCATATCGTTTTATTTTCAGGGGATGATCCTGATCCAGATCCAAAGATAATAAAACGCGGCTAATATTTCAATATTTGTTTCGCTTAAATTTATTTTGACACAAAAACTATACCAATGTCGTTTTTCATTGCAATCTGTAAAATCTCTTCCCAAAGTCTAGAATTGTTCTTTTGAAAAAAACATGTTGGCATCGAAAAATTTCATATTTCAGATCAAATCTCCCAAATTAAAAATATCGCATCTTTCATTTGAAATATTTTTGAGAAATAAAATAACATTAAAAAAAATCTAAACAGCGGAACTTCACAAGCAGAGTTATCAAACAAATATTGCATTAATAAATCAGTGATATCCCGTTTGATTAAATTTTATAACACTAACGATTCCGTCAAAAGGATTCACCGAGGTGAAACACCAAGACTCAGAATACTGCCGGAAGATAAATCCGTTTTAAGAACAATTTAAAAAAATCCCTTCATATCCTGTAGGGAACTAAAGAATGAATAAAATCTAGAAGTGAGCGAAAGAACGATTCGTCGGAGAGCTGTTGTTCCGCTTTTATATTCGTTTATTAATTTTAATTTATACTCGGTAGAATACTTTGTTCGCGCCATTTTAGAAAAAAAAAAAGAAAATCTGTTAACAGGTTATTTTTATGCAAAATGTAAAGAGTGAATGAGTCAATTTGGTTGCTTTTACATTTTGCCACATTTAATCTGCTAAGTAAAATTCAACGTAACGGCTTTTTTTCACATCATAGCATCATATTACTTCCAAAAAGATAGAGCGCGTAAGTGGTTTTAGTTTTGGCCAACGATAAATTGAAGTAAATTTAAGTAAATGCTTAATTTTTCCTATGAACTTTTAATACCAGCTTATGAATTTTATAGAAAAATTAACAACATTCATATAACTATTGGAAAAATACAACTATTTTAGATTTCTGGTCATACGTACGAACTTAATCTCTGGGCATTCGTTAGCGCATATATAGTTGCTTTTGTTTTGTCCAACACTGTGTATCGTAAGTAAAAAAGGCATTGTTTTAAGATTATAACTAAGCGTGTTGTTAGCAAACGGAGCCCATAAATCATTTGAAATAACAAAGAAGAGTTTTTGTTTTTTTAATGAGTTCAGAATTCGCTTGCATATCACTCTTAAAATCAAACAACACTATTTCCGGAAATCTATCAGCTTCAACGTTCATAAAACACAAAATTTCCCACATTTTTTTTATATCTTTGCAGACTCTTTTTTGATTGGCGTTTGAGTTTTTTTTTTTTTTAATTTCTTTAATAAAAGAATCAGCAAAGTGAAAAATTAAAAACGAATGTGATTGCGTAACCATCCATCATATACATATAACTCACGATAACAAGTAACTTAACAAAACGAGCTGCAAGCGTAACGAAAGTGTTAATCTAATAAAAGTTATTCAATACGAAAAAGCAGCATGTTGTGTGCATGTTCACGCACTTGCAATGTGCAACGAAATTCCTCTCAAGCGTTAAAAGTTTGTTGTTGATTTTTATTTTACTACATAGTAGATAGAATGTTATAAGATTCAGTCATTGGATTTCCTATAAAGAGTGTTGATGGGAGCCATAATAAAATTTATAGCCCTCATGAATCGTCGATTATTGTTTTTATTGCGAGGTTCTTAAGTTCTTCATTTCTTGTGTTTCCATATAATCAAAAAAAAAAAAAGCGAAAATCTTCGCACGCCTTAGTCAACAAGTTACCATAACAATTTGTAATATAAAATTGCAAACAAGTCTCAAGGACAAGTCGTAATTTCTAGTGCCATACTAAACAAGAGATCCTTGAACTCAATCCATAAACACTATATCTTTCAAATAAAACTTATAACAACAAAAAACCAACGCAACACAACTTTGTATTTATTTTAAATCTTTTTATTGTGCCCCTTTTGGGAGCAAAGGGTCGTAAAAATGTTTTTTTTATTGCTCACTTCTGGGTGTGGTGTGGTCGTGTGGAGTGTCTTTTTCTCTCTGGACACTAACAAAAGTCGTTTTTATAGGTGCTGGGCGCCTTTGGGAGTCATATTATGATTTTAATTTTCAAACCATTATCGTAACCTTGGTAAAAATTTGTGTATAGCTTTGTTGACATATTTGACAAGTTGTAGTTTTCAATAAATTACAATTATAAATGTTCAACATTATTTGCAAAATTATACACTGGTGAGCTGTGTGCTATAGCATCGTTATTGTTTCCAATGTCATGGCAACTTTTTTCGTCATCCCTGACTGGAGCTGTAGAGAGTTTGTGCGAGAATTTGTCTAGTGTCTGAGGCATTTTGCTATGCCAACATGAAACATGATGTTAATGGATGGATGCATTGTCGCGTGAATTCATTTAAGTACTTCGAATTTAGAATATTTAGATTCAGATTTTATTAGAATTTTTGAATAGTTGACAAGCCGTGAATGTCAAGATCAACGATTATTTTTGATACGGAAGTACATACATATACACACCTACAAACCATGAAATTGCAACATGAAGTTTCTGTACTACCAAATTTTTTTAAATGATTTTAAAATTCAGTATGATCAAAATTCTGTATTCTATTATTCTGTATTCCAATAAAAAACTCTTATGCCAAAAACAGATGTGCAGCTTTTTCCCATGCAGCGATATTAGAAATAGAGATATCGTGCAGCGAAGGCTGCAATATGTCATCCCTCATAAGAACCTGTGTAAATTTATTTTCGCTGCATTGGAAAAAGCTCAATGCCGAAAACAGATGTGCAGCTTTTTCCCATGCCGCGAAATTAGAAATAGAGACATCGGAGAACCTTATTATGAGGGCTAACATATTCCAGGCTCTGTATGCAGCCTTCGCTGCACGATATCTATATTTCTAATTTCGCTGTATGGGAAAAAGCTGCACATCTGTTTTGGGCTTCACGGGTTGCCGCGTACACTGCAACCGAATCATCGGCCGATTTCGGGTCGGAACTATTCGGGCGACTGTCTCGGACGTTCATCTGCATACACTCCCGCCATTCTCGGACGATACCAGTCTGTAAATTTGTAAAGTATAAATTTTTCCGCATGCATAATCGCATCAAGCAATAACCGACAAACTAACGAAAAATCCATACATGTTCAGATTCATCCGTTGACCGGTAATCTCGGTCGCAGTGGTGTATGTGCTACCTTCCTTTTTGGTTTGGTTCGGTCGTCGAATTAGGTGTACGCGAGCCGTTAGGCGAATGATTTAAAGCTCTTAAACTAGTTCGGATTGTTTTATATAATGGATTATCTAAAATATTTGCATTAATTTCCTCTACATATTTAATTTAGTTCTTCATTTGTGTATGTATTAAAGCTTTGCCCTAAAATTTAAATATTCTGAAAAAAAAATTATTGGTTTCGGACATGCAGTGCACATAGAAATCCACAACTTAAATTGCAGAATACATTTGTTATGCATTCTTTTGTTCGGTTGATTATAGGTTTGATAAATTTAAAATGACAAAGAAATACCTTTTGTATAGAAACTATAGGCAAGAAAATAAAACGCGGGTGGCTCAGCTTTTTAAATCAAAGAATTAGGCTACCCAAACAAGCACATCCCACATGCTTTTCTTTAAATTCAAATTTTAAATAAATTCTTGTTGGTTTTTAAACGAATCAAATGTAAAAATCTTCGACATTAATATTTTTTTTTTCGCTTTCATTGAAAGAAATTGTGTCAATTTGTAGAGAATAGGTCTTTTCTTGGTATAGACAAACCGTTTCCGCAATAAATTATTATTTAACATTCTTCTGATTAAGATATTTTGTCAGTGGTGTGGGTTTCAGGCTGAAGATGGATATATGCTCTACATCCATTGATATTTTTGTGCTTCTTTTCAAGGTGTTAAAATTTATTTGAATTTATAAGAACTAGGCATACATTTCAATAAAGAATATTATTTTAAATGTTTAAAATGAAGTGTTAATAAATATACAATGCAAACAGAAGGTAGACTTTAAATTCTTCACTTCAGAACATTTTATGAAATCATGTCAAACCAACAGCTATAGAAGTTTGGTTGTCTATTCTAATACAATGTATGTATTTATTTCTTATTTGAACATGTCATTACATGACATACAAGGTTGTTGAATAATATCCCACGCAAATACATCAAGATTCAAAGATATCATTTAGAAATTAGTCACCACTCATAATTATATTCCTCAAACCGATGAAAGAGTGGCAATTTAAAATCACTTTGCGTCAAAAATCTTGATTAAGTTAATTTTGATATTAAGACTGCCAAAGTAGTATAATGTCTCGCTATTATCTTTTTTTCATGCCCTTGAGGGTCCATCATTTATACATACTTATTTCATATTCTTTATTTTTACAATTTCATCCCGGATATGAATATTGAAATCTCATTTTAAAATGATTCAACACTAAAGCTTTAAATATCATTCTCGATACATGTGTGAAGAACCTCTTAATTACAAAATGTCATCTTTTAACGTTCTCAATATTTTAAGCTTTGGTTAGTTTAAGAAATTATTGGTAATTAGCGAGTGTTTTTTTTAATGGTTATAGTCTTTTGATTACTTAAATTATTTGAATTCGTTTTGACTTTATATTATCACACATGTATATAGCTACCTACATACATTATTTTTTTATATTTTATAATGTTTACAAAAGCATTATGTTATAGTTCAATATCAGTCGTGCTTTGACATTTTGGTAGGCCCTGAGATTTGAGAAGAGATGCCGTTATTTCTGAATCGGGTACTATACACACATTGTTTACTGTTATTTTTTTTTTTTTTTTCAAAAATTGTGCAAATAATTATATGCATATAATGTAATCAATTCTTGCATGGAGACAGCTTTTAGAAGTTTTAATAATATTCCATACAAACATTTTCTAAAAATATTATACTTTTTTGTTGATTTTTAGAAATTTTCAATTTTTTCCTTTCAAAAATTAATTTTTGCTTGCGATATACATATGCATGTAGATACTATGGATTCGTGCAAAAATTCGAACTCGATATAACAATCAAACTTGACATTACGATGATAGAGAAAACGAAAAAAGTGAGTCCTGCAACTCCGTCTGTCTGTCTGTATGTATGTGTTTTTGTGTGTTTGTGTGTCTGTGTGTCTTTATTTCTGTCCACGGCCTAAACCAATGAAGAGATTTTCTTCAAACTTGAATCATAAGATTTTTGAGTGGTCCCTAGTAGAAAAATCGATTTTTTTTTGTAGCGCAAAAAATAACGGTACATTTAAAAAAAAAAGTTATTTATCTCAAAAACTGCTTTAACGATTTTATTTTTAATTTTTTGTGTTTACTAGTAGTGGCATGATCTATAAAAAAATTACCAAAAACCGTTATTAACAGTACCTGCCATAGAACCGTTTTTTTGTTTTCGATTTTCTCGTTAACCGCTTAACCGATTTCGATCAACATTTGTACGTAGCAGGTGCTATTAAGTTAGAATAATACTGCATACATTGTATAGTTTCAAAAAATATTTTTTGGATTTAAAAAAAAAGTTCAAAATTTTTTTTTGAAAACCGGTTATTGATTTTTTTTAAATTATGGTTTTTGGTGCATTTTATTATATTCTTAAAAATGACATACCAATTTTTTTTTCTAAAAAATTTCAAGAAATTTTATATCTATATAAAAAATATTTTTTTTTAAGAAAACCGATCCAACGTTTTTAAAATTTTTCTGCATAAATTTATATTTTTTCAAGAATTAAGTTGGCGTTCTACATTGTGAGATTCAAACATTTTAAGTATCTACCTATTTGTTTTATCGATTTAAAGAACGTTTTTCATGCTTTTTTTCCATATTCAAATTTTCATGCTTCAATTTATTAAATATAGATAAATACATATATAATTATTAATTATATTTTTTTATTTTTTAACGAAATAAAATAAAAATAAACGTAAATTTAAAATTTGTTTTATTTTTTATTATTATTTAAATATATTTAATATTATCACAACATAAATTATTATAATTTTTATAGTGACATTATTTTTATTTTTATTTTATTTCGTTAAAAAATAACAATTTACACAACATGGAGACAAAACCATCAACAAATTTACTATGTTTTATATTATACTCAATCTTTAAAATTCGATGAAACGTTTATTACAAGAGCAAGTTCGTGCGACGCAATCGTGCAATTTATTTTACTTAGATACAAGTGTTGCGGCTCTTCAGCAAAATTTAAAATATTAAAACAAAAATTGATCTAATAACCAAAAATAGCGGTAGGCTGGTACACCTGTCTGCTATATACAACTATTAAAAAAAAAAAAAAAAAAGATTTTTCTTGAAAACGGTTACTGCGATTTTCATGCTATGTTTCTAAAAAAAAAAAAACATTCATGTCGATTATGGAATCCGCAAAACTGCATCCGCAGTGAATCGCAGTGTAGTGCTCTCTTTTCTCTTCATCGATTTTACGTGAAAAGAAAAGGGAACAATGTACAGCGAATCACTGCGGATCCACTGATGCGGATTTCATAATCGACATGATTCTTTTACGAAAAGATGTTGGCTACGTTACTCGATAGTCCTTCTGAGCGAATCAATGAAGAAATTCCTAGTGAAGACCCAACTCCATAATTGTGCCGACTTTAGCAGCACTTATTCATCAATTATGTCTCCCTTCGTTACTTTAATTATTTTGCAAATAAAATCAAGTGTCAAGATAACTTCTCATTAATTAATTATTATAAAGAAACTCTTTCTTATAAGACTCAAGTCTAATATGATTATGTGCCACTTACAGTATATCTGCTTTTTTTAATTCATTTTCCCGAACTCACCCACATGGTTATTGGTTGTTGTCACAGAAACAACTTACCTAAATTATCTATAAACTTGTTATAACTCTGTCGATCAATGATTAAAGTAAGCAATCAGATCGACTCAACTATAACTAACTATGTAATTACTCTCGAAGAAATTTTTTTTTTTTTTGCAGTTGCAGTGTTTACCTTTTCGCTGATTTAAACAACTTTCTTTACTTGTATTCACAAGTCCACACAACATACACATTATTATAAAACCATATTGGTTAAAATTCCCAAAGCGCACCACAAGACAACAACTATCTTGTTAAGAGGAGGCACCATTTCCATCATTCATAATAGAGACTGAGACTTCAGTCATATATTGCATCTATTGTGAACAATCATCAAACATCACCAATTTGCACCTAAACTAAAGAAGACTGGCGTAGTCATTGCCACCGCGAATCACAACTTCCACTAAGATGTTTGCGATTCCTAACCAGCCATGTTATTCCATGGAAGTGTGTGACCTAGAAGTGATAACGAAAGCTGTACTGTATGTTCCCTGCTTAATATGGCAACAAGGCAACTTTAGTATAAATTTCACTTTCCTTGCGGTTGACATCGCTAGCGCAAAATCAATCCGTGAAACTGAGTGTGAAATAGCATCATAATCGTATCGCAAAATGCGGACAGAATAACAAAAATACACAACTATGTAGCTACTAAAAATATAACCAAACTAAAGAAATAACAGCTTCGTCTCGCGGGTTTGGGATCCAGCTCTCTGGCTTTGGCTGTTTCGTTGGCTTCAACGACACACGACACGACACATTAATGAGGGAGACTCAGATTGTAAAAATGGATGTTCAATCGCCACCCGCCAGCTGCCTGACATAAGCCTAGTTTAGCTTCTACATCTCGGTATACAGGGTGTTTGTATTTAATATTTTTCAATTTTTGAGTTTTGTGTTTTCATATTTAAAATTAAATTTAAAGCTGAAAGTAACGATTTGTAAGCTGGAAGAAGTAACCTTATTTAACTACTGAATCGATAAATCCAAAAGCTGTCACAACAATAAGGTCATCTAGCTCCTCAACAATGCTCCGCCTTGAAGAAGGTGGTGAAAAAATTTTGTTGTAAATTATTGAAGTGTATTGACCTTAATAGTGTAAAAGCAACTAAACAAATTAAGCAAGTGAAATCGGTAAGACCAAACAATAAATCTTCTTAGTTCTTAAAAAATATAGAGGTTTTAGATGCTGCTTATTGAAAAGTATCCCATTTTTATTCAGAAATTAAATTTTTTTTTCTTATTTCTTATAAAAAATAAATCAGCAATCAATTTTAGTATCAAGGAGTTCTGAATAGTCAGAAGATTTTAATGTCTTGCTTAATTTTAAGATCTTCTAGCCAAAAAGGCAGCACTTCCTTTTTTAAGAAAAAGGGAAATATGTATTATAATTCAGGGGAAACGAAACTTTATTTTTGAATAATTTTTTTTTTCAAATCTCTAAGGCCCAATTCACATAGAACAAGAACTGGCTTATGGTTTTGATATGCTTCTGGCGTGGTGCATACATATGGCACGTTGTGGAATTTGCATGTTCTCTTATGTGACAATACACACACAGATGACGAGGCGAGGGTATGGTGCGACATGTCATCGCCACGCCATATTGAAAACGCCAGTGGCCTACGTGAACCCGCACGCCATATTGAAATCACTTGAAGATTGAACATGAGACCACTACTTTCTTTATTTTGAAGTATTTTTGTCACTTTATTTGTGTTAAACAAATCTAAAAAAATCACAACGATAAGGAAAATTTCCCAAATACGAAAAAAAAGTATTCCTTTGCATTAATTCTTATTAATTCACTCTGCGTTTTCAATTCACTTTGACAAATGTCGGTTCATTGTCACTTCTGTGTAAATTGAGTACATCACACCTATTCCACTCCCGAAGCATGCCAATGACACACCAGAACCATGAGCCACTTCTGTGTGAATCGGGCTTAATGATTTCAAATCCAAAAACTTTAAGACACAACAACTGGTTGACCTATACCATTTTAGAAAGTTCGATTAAAAAAAGCAATATAGAAAAGTCCAACCCTGACCTCCGGTAAAAACAAATGTTATGATAAAAGCACTTGATAGATGGTCTTTGACATGAAATTTTGTAGACTTTTTTTGAGTCCTTGCACAAATTCTACGAGTAGATCACTTTACATTAACAGTTTTTAATATTTATAAACGTTGTCTAACATTTAGACAGCCGTTCAAGTTGAAAATAAACAATTTTAATTGTTGCTAAAGTGATCTTACGGTTTTATCTATAACTTTGGACGATGAAATCGATTGTCTAAACAAACCTTGACGGATGTAATTTTTTTTAAAATTAAATTAGGCATATTTCCGAACGCTTCAATACTTAAATGCTGTCTAAGTTGTAGCCAAAAATCTAATAAATACGACTGTAAGTCTATTAAAAATATACCGTTGTGATTAACCTGCTTCTTCTAGTCGAAATAATTAAATCAATCGTGGATACAAAATAAAGGTAACATTATTTTTAAAGCGTTTTTATTTTTTTGGGATTCGACTTTTTTTCGTCACACCCTGTAAATGTAAGTTTTAACATTGCCTTAGTACATAAAATCAACATTGAATGATGTTGCGTATTCATAATTAATAGATCATATGAGGCTAATTAAAAGCGACTTACAGTCTGATGGCCTAGCCAAAGCGGGCGGCCGTATAAAATCCATACACATTCAAAGCAAAAAAGACGCACATAACTTGATATAGGTATCCACAAGTTTGATATCTATTTTCGGATGTAATTCTGGAATTTTAAGGTGAATGAGCTAAAGTGGCCACTATGTGGTTTCTGATGTCTGAGATGTGATGAAGAGAGTATGCAATATGTCAATAATAGATTCGAGTTTTTATAATATTTTGGGTTTCGATGAAACGAATGTTTGTTGCTCTTGATAGTCCTAGTTAATAAATTGCTATCAATTTAAATTGAAATATAGAGATTATTTTAGGATTCAGGTTTTTGAAAGTGAAAAAATATAGTGAGGTCTTCGAGTATTGATATTGTTTAGTGAAAAACTTGTAAATCATTATAAAATTTATTTCGCTTTTTAATTTCCTTTGAAATTATCAAGTTTTGAGAATGCATTTTTTTTATTTCTTGCAGCAAACCAGCAGTCAGCCATTATGCTTCTTGTGTTTAACGTTATTTGTACAAACAAATTGTTGAAAAATTAGTTGAAAAATTAATAAATAAAACTGCCGTCGCGTCCTAGAAAAAGAAATAAGTAGACACTAATAATAAACAATATTACCATTATTAAGTAATCATGATAAAGCGGTCACCGACCAAATGATTGTTATTATCTTTTTAAAACACATGCAGCCGTGTCCCAGACGTCAACAAATAAAGCTCGGTCACTTAAAAAAAAAAAAATGATAATAAGACAAACATTATCGTGGGAATGTCTTGAGAGAAATTTTGATGAGATTCATATAGGTTCAGTTAGAAGACGTATAAAAATGAAAAAAAAAAATACATATTATGAAGAAAACAAAACAAAATGCTGATAGAAAAAAAATGGGTATCTTTTTCTTCTATTAGTTATTTTATAACTTTTGTCATAAAGGCAATCCACACCGTTACAATAGTTCCATTAAACTTCAGAGGTCTACCGGTGGGCCGGCGCGCGGCATTATTATGGGTAAAATGATTTGTTTAAAACTCAATAGATAACTTTTTCAATAAATCGTCTACCTATACCTGTATATCTTCTCGGACGTCAGAGTGAGTAATTACAATAATTATAATGGCGGGAAAGCCTTTTTTTCAAATGAAACCTGTTGAGATTTATACATACTTGTTTGTTTTTTTTTATGAATGAAAATTATTTACGTCTTTATTGCACGAACAATTAAATGAGGTTCGATTTTTTTTAATAATTTTTTTTTTTTTTAATTATGAATTCAAACTGGTTCGTGGGGATTTAAACTTTGCAAGTAACAATAGTTTTAAGGAAATTAGAAGATTTTTTCGAAATTATTTAAGTCCATTCAATGTCTTACAAAAAGATTTTGCATTAAATCTTAGTCCACTGAATCTTTACAGTCAGTAAGACGTATAGGAGTATTACCAGAATACTCTTACTCAGTTTTTCCTCCTCAATCTTCGCAAGGCCTGACAAGGTCAAGTCAGCAAAAACACTGCTTTAAAAAGATATAAAATATTTAAAGTTGCTTTTTAAAATTAAAATTTAACCACTGCAAAGGGTTTTTTCTTCTCGCTTTAAGACAAAATAATTAACCAAATACAAAAAAAAAAAAAAAAAAAAAAAAAACACAATTTGTCCGTGAAGGCGGACAAATTTTCGACTGCTTCATGTTTATTTATTTGGTATGCTTTTGGCAAGCGTTCGAAATTGTATACCAAGGGGATTATTGCACCTTTCCCCGGGAAAGTTTTTACGAACTTTGTTAGAACTTCAGAAAGCGAATGGTAAAAATGTGTTTGTGTATGTATATGTATCTGGACGTAGAAAGCACAAATATTCAAATCTTAAGTACCAAAACCTTTCATAGTGTAACGAAAAGTAATGAACAAACACAATGGTAAAAAAATATTAAAAGTTAACTATAATCAACTAAAAACAAACATCAAAAAGGTCTCACGTTCAATCAAATAAAAATAAAAGCTTTAATTCTAAAATCCTTTCGGTTCTTCTGATTTGAAGATTCACCCAGACTCAGAGTAAGTAGGTATAAATAAAATAAATCATTGAGTATCAAGAGAGTGTTGACATCGCCCACAAAAAAAGTTGAACACGATCGACAACAAGGTACCTATACACCGCGAACGTGCAACTCCAATCACTGAAGTTGTCTTCTCCCATTCACCGCGAGTTAAAAAAAAAAATCTATGTATTGGACAAATGAGGCTTACAAATGAAGTAGGATTAGGTTGACTCTTAACTTATGCAATGGTCCTAACAATAAAAAGACACCTTCTTTATTTTTATTACCTCATTTTTCGTGTTGATGTTCCTTCTTTTGAATAATTTTTTTTTATCCGATTAATCCCCTTTCTTAATCGTTTTTTGTTTGGATTTTCTGACTTTGGCCTTGATTGAGAGTTTGGTAATTTTGTGGATCTTTTTGATATGGCGATGGCGGTCAGACAAGTCACACTTTTTTTTATTTTTTTCATTCGAGTCCAACAAAAGAAATTCCGTGTGAATTATGAATATTGACCTTTTGGAATGTGTTTTTTTTTTTTCATCACCTTGAATTTAATGGCTCCAACAAGCCAATGAAAGGACTCCTTAGGCAGAAAAAAGATAAAAATAACAAAAAAGATCAATGGGAAACCTCCACAGCAACAAACTTCGCTAAAAAACAAAAATCACTTAAGACTCGCAAAAAAAAAAAATAAATAAACAATTTAATGGAATCCATTGCTTCCACCAAAGAAGGAATAAAAACAGAGATAACAAAAAGCGAAATTAATCCACAGATCGACCGGTGCGGTGCGGCGTTTCTTTTTGGTGAGAATCCGAAAAATAAACAATCTTAGCTTGTTCAATTAAGTTTCGCGACTTTGTATATGTGTCTGAATGTCTGGCGAAACCTTACACGAAGTGGTATCATCTTTCTCATGGCGATGATAGATTCCCAGGGTCGTTGGTCCTTGTTGGTAATCTTTTGTTTCTGCTTATATACTGCCCACATGCAGTTTGACGTGTTACCTACTAAATGACGTCTAGACGGATCCTAAGAAATAAATGAAATACCTGCTTGCTTCTAAACACGCAAAGGCAACATGGTTCTTCTTAGAAGCAAAGCAAAATAAAATGAGCTATGAGTCAGATGCTACCATCAGACAAACACATTTATTGAACTGACAAGCTATCCGTATCCACCACTCCGCAAAATGTTATTAAGATAAGTTTTTAGTTTGCGTGTGAAAATTATACCACTTTGCGGGTTAAGGCACTAGATTTTACATAGTCATTTATTTTAAGTTTATGAATGGAATGGATATGGATAGAATAAGGAATTTCGGGATTAATTGGAATTATAGTGTTTACTGTGAAGAATTTTGAATAGATAAATTATGAATTGTGCGACCTGAACATTTTTGGTTATATAATAAATGTCTTCAGAATTATATTAATATGAAATCTTTATAAAACAGTTTAACAAGCTTTAATTTTCGATATTTCAAAAAGTTATTTTGATCATTTTTTTTTACGAAGATGAAGAATAACAAAAACAATAGAAAATTATTTTTTTTGTTGTTTTAGTGGATTGTATTGAATTAAATTCAAATGGAATATTTTTTTTTAAACCGAAATATATTTTTGTTTGAAAGTTTTTTATATGCAATACCATTGTAAAGGATTCCAAATTAAACAAAATATTTAACGACTAAATTTAGCGAAACAATGAAATACCAAAATTAATTTTCCCATTTTAATAATTGCTTAGTGAATAAATTTGTTTCTGTTTAATACTATTGGAACTTTTGTTTTTATTAAAATCGTAGGAGTCGTTTTTGAAAAAATAATATTTTTATTTACAGTTTTCAATCATTTTTCAAATATTTTTCATAAAAATTTGTTCAAAATCAGAACTGCTTTCGAGAAAAGTGAAAATACCAAAATATGTTTGTATGCGAGGATCAATCAAAAACCAATTTCCGGGGGTTTTTTTGTTTTTAATTTTAAAGTTAGCCTGAATTAAATTTTGAATCTGTTTAAGAACAAGTTTTCAGAAAAAAAGGGTCTGTATGACTAAGCATGATAAAGTTATGTTTGGTCTTAAAAAACAAATATGCTAAACTTTGTGTGTATCTACATGTTTAAAAAGGAAATAACATTATGCAACTTTTAGCCTGTAGCAAATATTTAAGATCATACATAGTATATTATTCTGTGAACAAAAATCGAAATGATTTTGCAATGCCATTGAACAAAAAATTTTCTGTTTTGACATTAATTTCAAATTTGTGTTGATATAAATTTTTTTTTTTGTTGCAAATTAATACAACCCCAATTAATTTAATAATAATTTATTATTTTTCTTTTTAAATTGATAATCTTGTTGAAAACTGAATGTGAATGTGGCACCTTTATTGCGCAGTGAAGAAATATCATGACAAAATTGTGTCAGTAGCTCACAAGTGCAAGCCGCCTCACGCACGACAAAATATTATTTGTATATGACACATGCTGACAGAATCTGAAAAAATACAATTTTCATATCTTATAAAAAAGGCGTCCAGCCGTCTGGCCAGCTAATGTTTTTTTTTTTAAAGCTTGTACATACGTATTTAATTATTTATAAGTTGTCTTGAAATGATTTGTCTATACTTACGTCATTTTGTATTTTTATAAATGAATTTACCTGGAAAGAAATAAAAGGAAATAAATTAAATCAGCATGAGGTAATGTGTGTTTTAAAAATAATTATTCAAAAGCAATAATAATAATTATTTAAAGACTAATACCTTTTAAGTGATTATCCGCGATGATATCAGACAAATCTTATTACACATATAAATCAATTTAAAATAATACATTTGTTGTTCCATATCAGTACTTAAGGCTGTAATACCAACAAAAAATAATCTTTTTTCTGGCTTTATAACACAAATTACGGATAAAACAAGTTAAAATTGGAGATGAACAAAAGTCAGCAAGTTAATAAATTTACTGTTGTTTTTGTCAATTCTAATTTTTGCTTTAGATCACTTAGGCCCATTTGCTGAAACGAAACGTAAATATTTTAATTGAACATAAGAGCTGTTACAGTTTACACTGAGAAAAAAGTAGAACATAAGCTATCAGCAAATGGGCCTTAGAATAAGTAGATTTCTATATTGGTGTAGGTAAAAGGATTTTGGTTCTACCAAATTTTAGGAAAAACTATACTTTAAAAATTTTAATAAGCCTCTTAACTTTTAAGTATAAACCATTTACTATAATAAAAGATAAGTTAAATATTTTAGTAAAAAAAAAATCGCATAAGGAAAAAAAAATTAAAACTATCTATGACTTATATTTAATTTTATAAAAATGAAGAAGAAAAAAAGCTTAGTTAACATTTGCATTCCAAAGTATTTAAGTATAGGTAGATACAACATAAGTTGAATTTCAATTTTGAAGGAAGAACTTTTCACGAATTTTAAAGCTTATCCATTTTTCCAATCCTTTCAGACAGAATTTCATAAACATTCCGGTATAATTTGTTTCAACTTCTGAATGCGTGCCGTTCATACAGAATGGGGCAAAAGGTATGAACCGGTTTTAAAGGGATGTAAAATAATTCAACTTATAGAAATTATGTTTACATTATTTCATTCAGTACAGAATCTAGTCCGTAGGTGGCGGACGTCAGCAGCGATGCATTCTTGAAGGCGAATTCTGAACTTTTCAGCCGCTTTTCTGCACATTTCGATGGGTATTGCCGTAACTTCCTCTCTGATTCTATCCTTGAGTTCTTCCCTTGAATTTCCCTTGGGTTTTCATTAGCCCAATATCGAAAATTCTCTTTGTTAACAGTTCCACACAGGTGGAAGTGGGCCTCATCACTGCTCAAAAGTGTTGAATTTGCTGGAATTCTGTACAAAATTTGTTGGCAGCAGTTTCGTCGATGTTCAAAGTCATGGGGCAACAGCTCTTGAACCATCATTATTTGGTATGGGTGAAACTGTAAATCTTCGTGCAAAATTCTCCTTAAAGATCTGCTAGACATGCCCAAAGCAACTGCATGTCTACGGGCTGAGCGCCTGGGAGACTGTTCGATAGCAATTCTTGTCAAGATGACATTTTCAGGAGTTCTTACAGTTCTGGGTCTTCCAATTGCCGAAGGAGTTGCTGTTGAACCAGTGTTTTCCAATGCCCTAGCCCAACGTCTAATTGCATTACCGCCAGGGACGTTTCCCCCAACAGGGATATTGAAGTGCTGTCGGAAGGCTCTCTGCGTGGCGATAACAGAACGGCCATTTTCAAAAAAATTGCTATCAGCAAACCCACGATGCTCTCCCATCCAAACCATGGCTGCTGTTGAAAACTAGACTCTCTCACTGCCACAACGAGACACCTCCCTTTTCCCACCACAACCACAGGACGAGCGCCAGCCGGTCAAAACTGGTTCATACCTTTTACCACCCTGTATTTCTTTGAGGGACGGCTTTAACTTTAATTGTGCAATTTTCAGATATTTGAAATTGATAGTTAGCCACTCCATTAGTTCCCAATGCATGCTTGTTATGCTCAATTGAGCTAAATTACAAAACATAAATAACTATTTTTTAAATTTTTAAATTCGTGTATCTAAATTTCAAAAGTTAGTCTCAAATTACGACTTCTTAATTTGAAATTAACGCAAACCTTATAGAATATAAGCAATTAAAGTCCAAAGAAAAAGATCATATTTTAATATTTATTAACAATACTTAAGCAGCTATAGATACCTAATAGATCTCCACCCAAAAGCGTTTGTGGGAAATCTTATTTATTTCAAACCATCATTGCCCAATTTATTCAAAGATATTCAAGAAATCTATAACATTTCACATTTAGACTACTTATTTCGACTGGAACGACCTACTGACAGAAAGACAGACTAGTTAACTTAGAAAAGGTCGAATACTTTGTTGTGCTGCAGATTAATGATTCGTCTTTGTTTCCAAGTCTTCCCCCTCATTTTGGTTGATTTGGATTGTTACACTCCAGAACAGAAAAACCAAACAGACGAATCAACGAACCAAATCCGACAAGTGGATTCTGAGCAAAATAATGTCTGATTGCTTTATTACGTAGTACCTAACCTACTAGCAATTCTCTGCAATTGGATTCACAAGGAGGCAAGTACCTTGAGCTGCATGCAACTCTGCACCTTGCCTAATAACATGGAATGAAGTCGAAGTCAAAAGTATCTAGTTCCACAATAGTAGAGTGGAGTTATCATGAACGGATCGTGAGACCTGCATCTTTGGACATACCTTCCGTCACCTCCTTCTCCTGCCGCAGTCGGGAGGTGGTGGTGGCGGATCTAATTTATTGCATTTTTGTCGAAATGTTTCCGCTTGGTTCTTAAAAATATATTTAAAAAAAAAAAAAACAGGGCTGTGCAGTATACGAGGGGGAATTGAACCATTCACGATGCGTTCCAAGGTGTATTTGTATATACATATATAGCGTGCGAATGTGGGCGCTAACCGAGATACGCGACACATAAATTCTTGCGGTGGCGTTTTTTTTTTTTGTTGTTCTTGCAGACTACCAGAGACCGCGTCCAAGCGATATGTGGGTGGTGTGCGAACGGAATGTTGCGGTGGCGACAACTTCGACGACGAGGAGAGTTGTTAGCTGGTTCTTCAATTGCAATTAAAATTGGACTAGATCTAGTCCAGAGATAATTCCAATCCAACTATGGGGCAAGTTGTTGTTCTCATTTTTTTTTGTTCGTTTGTATCTTTTACTTTTTTTTATTGCATTTATATTGACAACGACGACGCTATAGTGAATGTGACTAATTTAAATTTGTTTCAATTGCTCTCGTTAAATGTATTGAAAGTGATGAGTTTAGCAGCAGGTGACAGGTAAAATGCTTGGTTTGTATAATACATAAAGGAGTGGAATTTTTTCTTATTTGCATGGAAAACGAAAGCTGAAGGCAATAGAGGAATACAAATCAGATAAGATTTTTTTTTATTGAATTTTGTAACGATATCTTGTTCATCAACTAGAGCGCAATAGCAAGCTATTTCGACTTTTTTTTTTACTTTTGACAAATTTTGGAATTGATTTAAAATCTTTATCTGAAATATTTGTTGTAACCAAGGTATGTCATGAATCTTTGTAATTTTGCAAAAAACTACCACCGAAAATGGCGCTCGGAAATCAGCCCAGAAATTGTTTTGGGAAGCATGCATGCAGGAATAGAGGGGACACGCAGTTTATTGCTGAATCCGAACGGCTAAGGTGAGCGGCACTTATGTATGACAGAATATACTCTTGGAGGATTTGTCACTTCCTCGCAAGAGGCAGTAGCCTGAAAATTTTTTTATGTTTTTTACTTGGTAGTGACTGATGGGAAACGAACCCAGACCTCTGGCGTGCAGGCCAACTCACTAATAATTTGGCCATGGTGTGTTTACAGGATTATAATCTCCTATCCTTGACCTTGACCAAAACTGCCAACTGTCACAATTTGTCAAGAATTGCCCAAATCCTGTTCCAGACTTCATAAATTCGGAAGTTTTAGGCAAAAGAGGGTGCTCACGAGAGAGAAAAACATTCCCCTTTCTGACGATTTCTGCCCAAAAAATGTCTTTTGGCAGAAATTGGCAAGTTTGAGTTCTGTCATAAAATGGCAGTTTCAATTCAAATAAATTCAAATATGCTGTTGACTTAGAGTTGCCCAACTGTTGTTTTTATTTTTATTTTAGTTTTTTTATAGATGTGTTATGTTTGTATCGTTTTATCAATATATTTATTAGTAAATGTATGTTCATAAAATTTATCATTCGTTTACCTGAAGTAATTCTGAAGAAGAAAATGTAATTAATGTATTTCAAATCATGAGTTTCTTTTTTGAGACTTTTTTCTATAACAAAATAAATTTAAATTTTATAATTTAATGTTCAATTGAAGTAAATTGTGGTTTTATTATGGTAAAATTTATGTTTTACAAGTTTTACATAATTTTTGTATGATGAATTTTCATCGATCCATTACAACTCTAGTCTATTCTTGTGTTTGACGTTTAAAAAGTGGTAGAAATGTTTGCCCAAAAACCGTTTCAGACTTTTTCGGCAGTTTTTTTTTCTCTGAGAATTTCATCCCCACTTCTAAAAAAATTGACAGACTGCACAAAACTGCCCCAAAAAGTTGCAAACAAAGCTATAATATGGAGAAACAAATTTAAACAAACAAAACACGTTTTGATAAACAAATTTCATTGATTCGATTTCTCTTGCATGTACCCTCATGAGAAGAGAAAAACACCTTTTATCGCAATTAATTAGACCCTATTCTAACTGTTTTTTTTTTATTAAAGTTTCCCTTGAATTAAAGCTTGTTCGACCTAAATAACAAAAAGAAAGAAAAAAAAGAACATTAATGTATTTCTAACAAATTTGGAGACACATTTTTTATTTGTCTGAAGTACCTGCTATGCAATTCTGTCGACAGAATTTATTTACCCAGAACCAACATTACAAGAGCGATTATGATTTTCCTACTGGCCCAATTGCTTTGATATGCCGATGCCGAAACGAGGTCGTGTTCGTTTTGTCAGTAAGTAGGTAAAACACAAATCATGTTCGACAGGCATAGGTAAGGTGTACATCAAAAGCGTAGATACTTCTGATAGGTAATGCTCAACAAGAACAAATATTTACCATGCATTGCTTCATTATATTTCTTCGTCTAAAGGTATCACAGAATTTATAAACAAACCATAAAACACTGAGTCAATTGCATCCATTTCGTATACAAAAAATAAAAACAACTACTCCCCACTTAAGATTGAAGTCTTGAACGAAAAAATCTTACGAAATCGATACTGCGCTTACCTACCCCACTTTTTTTCACGGATCAGTAAACAACTGTCAGAGATACGTCACGATTTCTCATATGTTAACGCATCACATCTAAAATAAGCTTTTTTACATTTCTTAAAAAATGTTTGATTAATATTAATTAATCATCAGCAATTACACTTTGCAGTGGAAAAAGAACCTTTGTTGGATATTCCTCACAACAATCGGTGCTTATGGCAGTGAGTGCACTGAACTAGCGACAACAATGACAATGACGACGGATGATCCGTCTTCAACTCGTCAAGAATTCGTCATCACCCAAACAATCCGTAAGAATAAATTATTTGCACGCGATGTTGGATATTAATTGTTTTGTCTTCGTTTTTGTGCATTGTTATAGCTGTTTTCTTCAAGGCGATCAATATCTCGCTTGAAGTGCTTCCAATGTTTTTCTTTTAAATTAAATCGACCGGCAAAACATCACAACGCGACCAACGACGACGACGGACGGACGGATGGTCATTCAAAAGTCGAAGAACTAAAAAGCTCGATTGTGTCTCGTGTTGGCAGCAAACACGCCTTCGAAATCAAATAAACACTCAGGTGACATTCTCATTACCTAGACCCCATATTACTTACAAAACACAAGACTTTGTTTGTTTAGCCTCTTTTGCTGTATCTACATAGTAGTTTAATTCAAGGTGAGGTCGAATAATGATGTCAACGATTCCAAACTAGGGTGTTAGCAGCTCAAAAGCCCTCATTTGAGTGTATATAATATTAAAAAATAAACTTTTGTCTGGTATCAGAAAAAAAATTATTATCCACGAAATTGTGATTTAGAACAGCTTCCGCTTAGCAGTTCATTGTTAGATGATGAACCATTTATCGGACAATAATTACAGTTATACTTGTTATTGCCAAAAAAAGAGTGAAATTCAAATTGCAAGAGTTCGCTTTCAACTTCATTTATAATAATTCTTTAATAATGGAACTAAGCTTCTCAGGTGGGTTGTTGTGATTGATTAGTCTGCAAGCCCTGAAGATGTATTTATTATTTTTTTAAGAGAAAGCAGAAATTAGACTCTCCATCTTATGTATTAATCGCATGTCGGAAATATTATACTTTCGACACGCACAAAAGGTCGGATGTTTTATAAGAAAATATATAAATCATAGGAATATCATTTTGTTCTTTTATTGCCAATTTTAGTTTCAAATGTGTTCATTAATTTTTTGTTTTTATATTTTTTTTTTTTGAAGGATTAGAAAATTGGCAATGTAAGTGAAAGTCCAATGTGGGCAGAGGGTGAAGATGAATAATTGGTTGGGAAATAAATAAAATACAAGCTTTAACTTTATAATGTGGTAAATGCTTGGAGGGCTTCAATTTATCAGGTGCTTAAAATTTTATTAAAATTTGTTGATAATTAACACATATGCTATTTTTTTTACAGTTTTTATGAAATTCGAATAGATAATTTATATTAATATAATCGTTATTAAATTTTACTAACTTTACCAATGTTTCTTTTTTTGTAAGTTATTACAGGGTTGGCGTCGTAATTCTGTATATACCAAAATTCCGTATCTTAAAATTTTGTAAATTCAATGTTTTTTATTCCAATTCAGTTTTTCAAATTCTTGTAAATCCATAGTTCTGTATTTTAAAATGCTGCATTTTAAACTTCTGTACGTGTGTATGTATTTCCAAATTCTGTAAAAAGGGACCATGTGTTCTGATACTGAAAAAGAGATACCTACTTACACATAATGGCAGAAAATTTTGGTTTGCCCAGAATTGAAAAAAAAAATATTAGAAACTGTGCGAAAAAGATGGAAAGTAAAGTTGAAAAACGCCAGAAAATTCATGAACCTATTCTGATTTAATTTCTAAAATTCGTAAAAAAAAAACAGAAAAAGTTTCCAGCAATACAGTTTAAAGTTAATAGAGTAAGAAAGAAATAAAGCCCAAACCACACTTACATATGTCATATGGTGGGCTATAGAGTCGTTTGTCGCTAATCGCTATTGCTCCAATGTATGTATTTCATATGTGAACGAGTGATGCACTGTGTCGGCATCAATCTTGTTGGAAAATTTTCTATGTCTTCAGTTCCCATTAGTTTAATGGTTTGATTTTAATAGAGGCTCTTAATTTAAATGCCTAAATAAAAAATCCCAAAGACTGTTTCAATCTTCAGAATTTTTGCATCATTTTAGTCCTAAATGACGTTTCATGAAGCGTCTTTTTTTACTCCCTCTCAGCTCCTTAGGTAACGTTGACAGTCAACTTTTTGTTTCTATTTTTTTGTGATCTAAAGGCACTCATTTTAGCACTTTCAAAATCAAACGTTATTGAGAAATATTTAATGGTTGAATTTGGATGAAGTACCTTTAAAACATTCTAAAAAGTATAACCTGTAAATATTCTAACAAAATTTTGTTTAAATTGTATCCACTTTTTGCTTTCTAACTCAATCTCAACCGAGGTAGCTTCCAATAAATTAGCTAAAGTACTTCCTCTACAAATATTATATGTAAAACTATTCACTTTTGTTTTTATTTTAAAATTGTATTAATTTTTTATTCAGGAAATGTCATGCGTTTCAGAACTTCGTAATTTATGCTGAAAATTGTTTGAGAATACTTTCCATATTAAAAGATTAAGAACAGCTCGAAGAAACTAAAATTTATTCACCATTATTGGTTAATTAGTCGTAAACTAAAGTTACTTATTTTGGTATTCAGCTTTCGATTTTTGTTCAATTTATGTAGGTACCTACTAAGTCTCACAAAAAACATGCAATAAAATAAGTCCCACAAGTAGATATACCTACTTAAAAGTCTAACAAAGAGAGGTGCTAGAAAATTAAATCCTAATCAAGGTCATTCTCTATAGCACTATATTCATGCCCTAAACAAAGATCTTGCTCTATAATTCACTTTTTATTGTTACACGCACTTTTCGTTCTGCCTCGAGATATAAAAATCCAAAATAAAATATGTTGCAACTTCTTAAATGGACGGGACACATTCTCTATGGCGTATCAGTTGTAAATCGATTTCTAGTTAACATGCCCCAGCTGGTATCTGTCCATAAACAAATTAAAGAAAAAAAAAAAAACTTGCAACACTCTTACTGAATCGAGAAGCTAACTCTCCATCTAATCGCATCTAATGAGTCTATAATTTCATTTGCGTGATGCATAACCCTCTGCTTCACATCAAACGCCAATCGTGAATGATATCTTTCTGCGGGTCAAAGATTTATCTGTCTAATCCGCAGAACCCGTATTTTTATTTTGAAGCTATTGATCTTCCTTGAGAGGATGAAAAGTTATAGATACACAAATTTAGACTTTGCTGGCTGTTAGTTGTTGAAATTTCGAAGTCTTGAATTACAGTGACGCAAATGGGCCTACATATCAAAATGTGTCTTAGTAACCCACTTCCATCTTTGAAGTATGTTCAATTTTTTATTTGTGATCTTCCAGATACTTAGTTTGATTACACACAGATTCAAAGATACACAATTAAAATTGAGTTTTACTTTCTACGTCAGCCAGAAGAATAGCAGATTCGAATTCCAGTTCCGAGAGTAGGTAAACAACCCTAGTTAATATGGAGTCAATCACTTTCGTGCGAGTATTTGATTAGGGGGCACATTGGCCCGTTGGGATCTCCCCGTACATTACTCTTCATTCTGCTGCAATGCTATGCGGGGTAACCGCGAAAACAATCTGCTGTATGTGGTTTGATCATTTCGTCATGATCTCTGGTTGAGCCGCAAAAAAAAAAAAAAAAAAAAAACAATACAAAAAGCAACACCACAGAAACAAAAAACAACAACAAAACGAGAAAACACACTTCTTGTTTTATCTTTAATCATTTTTTCGAAGTAGTACAATAATGTGCTAAAGAGGCCCGCACTCGAGCTATTAATGAAATTGTAAACAGCTAGAAAAGATGAAAATAAACGGTTTTTGCGGTTTCTCGTGTAAAGAAGCTTCGCTGAAAGATAGACGTTAAGTTAAGTGTTACAGCCGAATGGAGTCATACTCGACTCGGTAGTGTTTTAGCAATAGAGAGTTGGAGGTTTTCAGATGCTAATTTTCATTCAGAGGCTCTCTATGGTGTTTGTGAATAAAGCAAAGTTATGACACGTTTCCGGTAATGATGAAAGTAGTGACATAATTCAGTTTTTTTTTTTTTTTTTTTTTTTTTGACGACAGACGTGGTGCATTATGACGGGAGGCATGCTGACAGACTCATGAAAAAAGATGGGAAACTACCTATATGAGCAATTAGAGAAAATCGGAGGTGGAAGGTGATGTTATTTTAACTTCAACCGACGAACATAACTGAAGTTTTGAGTTATTCGTGACAGACAATGTCATCAAAAAAGCCACTCTGAGGTAATAATGGAAGTACCTACCTATGTAGGTATAATAAAGTTATGCATTTTTATTGGTTTGAGGGTTGTTTGATATCCCTAGGAGTTTGTTTTTTTCTAAAATACATTGATGAAAATAGACCTGCAGTTTATAGTGGTAGGTATATTGTTTTATAAAGCTCCAAATAAATCTTTAAATTTTGAAAAATTACAAAAAAACAACTTTAAGCTACCGGTAACTTTAAAAAAACATTGCTTATTTTAGCTAAAGATTAAGATACAATATCGAAAAAGTTTTTGACAATAAGGTACCAACTAAAGTTACTTAGGTTTCATTGATAACCGGGTATTTATTTACTTTATATCTACCATGTATGGTCCCTCATCCCACGATCTCGATGAAACTGCTTCTTACATCTTAGGAAAATGCGTATTCTAGCTATAGATTTGAACCATTCAATCGAAAATAGAATTCATGCAGTTTAAAAAACAATATCTAAGAAAAAAATAGTTTTAACAAGAAGTTTCGAAAACCGTTTTTGAAAAATGTGAAAAAAAAACATCAGTTACGTCACTTTGTGAGACGAGGGACGATGTATGGTAGGTAAATTAACGCCTTGTATGTGTCCTTATAAAAACTTAAAATAATTTCTAGAATTTTTCAGAAAAAATTTAGAATTTTGCAGAAGCATTGATGTTCGAAATAATTTGTTTTTATAATTAATTCTGGACTTTCACTACTATAATTATGCCAACAAAGACACTATTGTCCAAAAAAAATGTGTACACATTGGCTTGTTGTCCTTGATTCGTTTACATTTTAGATATAGGAAAAGTTCAACCATAGTCCAGTCAACGAAGACCCAAAAACCTCAAATAAATGAAATAAATCGTGTTGTCTGGATTATTTTCTTAAGTGTTAGGGGTGGGGTTAAAAATTTAATCTATAAACGTGAACTCTTCTTCTTAAACGCTTGGTTTTCGAAATATTTACAAAATACTACAAAAGGGGGCCTTTACCCCCCCTACTGGCTAAAGCTTTTGGGCCTGGGCTGTGGACTTTTAGTATGTTGTAACTGTACTTTAAATAGTAAACCAGACTACACGATTTTTTTCATTTACTTTTCCTTCGTTGACTGGACTACCAAGCGTCCAAGCCATTTAGAATTTACTATAGTGATTAAATTAGGATGTAGTGGAAAAAATGTTTCCTAATTATGTTGACGCTTGTGTCTCAAAATATTGTATGTAGTTTCTACCCTCTTGGACATCGGTTATTTCTTATCTTTCTCGTACCTCGGGGGCACTGAAAAGCCTCATACAAAGCATACAAGTTTAAAATATTTCATGCCTCAAGCTGATATTTGAGATCAAAATAAATTAATATAATTTTATACATGTAAGTTTTTTTCATTGATATATTATTTTCTTAGAATTCAATTCAATTTCGATGACAAACGCCTTCATACAATCTCAATAATGATATCATTCATAAGTATCCCTTCTCAATTGAACGCAATTCAATGAAATTCTTCAGGCAACTCCCCCGGGTGTCTGCTAGATTGTCCCCATTTTGAAAACATATTTTTTTCCATTTCTGTTATTTTTTTTTTAAAGGTATTTTTGATTCCATTGCTTTGCTGCATCGAGATCGAGATCGAGACCTCAACGACACTGACCACAATATCCACGAACAACTTTCAATTGAATTCATTAATAAATCATTTCACCTGATTTATTTGCCAGTCTAGTTATGTTTTTTTTTTTTGCGGAATATTTTTCTTTTGCTTCTTTTTATCTCACAAAATCCAACTTCCTTTCGATATCGATAAGAGGAATGTGCCATGGACAGACAGTAGCCACTTTAAACCTTCAAGACCGGTAGATGGATAGATATTCATTTGGACAGAGCACCAGAGGAGTAGTTTTGAAAGGAAAAAAAAAAAACAAAAATGAAAACATGGCAATTGTCGCCTATGAGTCTCTTGTTGCTCTGCCACCACACTGCTCTGGTTGCATGACAATTCTTCTCACCTTGTGCGAAACGATTCATTTTTAAGTGTCTCTTGTCCGTTCGAGTTTATCTGCACAAATCACATATGTATATAAATTGAATTAAAAAGCAAAAAATAGAAGAAAAAAAATATATCATCTTAATTAATTCAAACGATAGAAAATAATTTACAATCGAAAACGAATTGTGGTTTCTAATTAAGTGCAACAAACAAACAAGCGAGTAGAAATAGTAGGTAACATCAAACGAACTACTGATAAAGTAATTTTCAATTTCCTTTTGTTGCCACTCTTGTTTCCAAGTCAACTTTAGTCTGATGCCGACAAAAATAAAATATCTTTGGTTTGTTTTAGAAATTTGTTCGATATGACAATAATTCACAAAGTGCCCGTGAGAGTGTTGATTAAAATCACTTTTGCTGTCGACTTTCATATAAATACTTGGCTTCATGATATTCCAACCCAATTATCGTTATCGTGCAGAAGTTGATGGTTGTTCATTTTTTTTTTAAATTTTATCTCATTTGTTTCAAAAATATTTAAATATTTTATAAATGACATTCACAAGACAACCAATGCAACATTTCTACAAATATTCACCCCGATTATACAATCCAACGAAATTTTAAAATTGAGTTTGATTCCCTCCACAGCTCATTCAGTAGGTTCTCTAAATGGGGTGATTAATTTATGCACCAGATGTTTCCAGAAAATTAATTTTATCGCCATGATAAAAACAACTGCACAATGAACGTGAATTTTGAGAAAGAAATATTCGATAAGTGGATGAAAAAAGCTAAATCATTTTAGTTTCTTTAGAAGTTGCAAAACTTAAAAGTTTTTATTGAATACCCTATCAAATCAAAACACGAGCCATATAGGTTATAAATGAAAAAAAATATATCATACATACCAGTAGAGGTACGAATGTATCCAACATAAATTATACACAATACTGTGTCCTTTTCTTATATAAGTTACCTAGGAACTACATTATGTTCTATAAAGTCATGAAAAACTTTTTCCACACCTAGTTTCTTCATTTATTGAAAATGTAAACTTAAGCTTTTCAGTTAACCAAACATAAAATTAGACGGGTCGTATTATGAGTAATACTATACAACACTTCCACATAAAAAAATGTGAACAACCCTTTGGCCTTCATTTTATAAGCCACGTGTGAAAGACTTAAAAAACCGAAGGTGAACTAATAATAACAGGCTAGTGTAAAAAGGCGGTGAAAAAGCACTATTTCCGGAATATTTGCAAGCAAACTAGTACGAAATTTATCTGATTCTAAGAAAATATTTAAATCAGGTACAAAATGGTAGATATTTAAAAACCCTCTGTTCGAGGGTAAATTTTAACGAATTATTTATGAAGCATAAACGAATCTTATTTCGGTGATTTGAGAGCTTGATGGTAGAATAATTTCTGATTTAAAATTTGTGAGTCAAGTATTATGTTTTATTTGAATGTAATAATCAAATAAGAAGTCATATAAGATATAAGACCATAAGAAAGATTTTGTGCATCTACTCATATCTGCTGTAACAAATAAATGGTTTGATTTTAAGTTTTTCTTTAAGTTTGTCAAACAAAAATTAATTCCAGATATTTTTCTATCTTAGCGTACGTAATGAGATAGAAAAGAAGAAAAAAGTTGTTCTGGAAGGTCTTATTTGACTCGAAAGCTGTTCTTATGAGTTACAAATTTGTTTGGTTAATTTCTTCTATGGTTGAATATGAACTAGAATAAAAGATTTTTCAAAAGAGACGCTCGATATTTGTTAGGTTGTAACGGTAAATGAAACATCTGAAAAAATTATTGTAAATTGTTTATTGTTCTGTAGTGTATGAAAATTCACCATGGAAGTACAAATCTTAAAATTTTATTTTTAAAATAAGTGCTCCCTTCGAGAAATGTCTATTTTTTGCATTTTTGGATTATAGTCCAGTCCAGTCATATTAGACATAAAAACAGCAAAAATCGCCGGAAAGCTGGATTTTGGTATACAACCTCCTGATGATGTTCTTAAGAAACTGTAAAAAGTCCCCATCGATAGGAGCGCCGCTAACAATTTTACGGGGGGTAACGGCCCCCTTAAATGGCTTTTTAAGAATATCTCCCAAACGGTGCCTTGTACAGAAAAAATGTTGATGACGAATTTGTAGCTTATAAAATTTCCTACAAGAAAGATTATAACACATTTCCTCATAAAAATAACGGTTTTCAAAATAATTCAATCGGTAGAGTTAAGGTTTTTAGTTTTCCATACCAATGTAGGATGCACAAAAATACTTACGATGATTTGCATACGGTGTGACAAAAAGCTAAGGCATATAGGTTAAGTTGAGACAAGAAAAAAATCGTAATGGAGGTGGGGCCTATTTCCCCCCGTTTAGGAGGGAGGGATATTTAAAAAAAAAATCGACTAGAAATAGAAAAGAGATCATAAAAAAACAAAGGCAACACTTACAATGTCATGCTATACTTTTTTTTCCAGCTGGAGGTCCGTTCTTTGTTTTATTTTTAGTTCAATTAGTTTCAGACAATAGTTTTTGAAAAATTTATTTTCATACTCAAAATTATGAAAAAATAATACAAACAAATATGTTAAAACTAATTTTGTTCAAAATTTTACGTTATTAAGACCCATTTGCTGAAACGAAACTTAAATATTAATGTTCAACTTAAACGCTTATTTTAATTATGTTGTGTGACCAATTATTTTCAATTATATTTTTAATATTTTAGGTAGGCTTTTTTGGTCAATATGTTTTTTAATGCAAATAAAACAAGTCTATTTCATCATAGACTTGTTTTATTTGCATTAAAAAACATATTGACCAAAAAAGCCTACCTAAAATATTAAAAATTAAACGCTTATGTTCTACTTTTTTCTCAGCGTAAACTGTCACATAAGTTCTTACGTTGAACTTAAATATTTAAGTGTCGTTTCAGCAAATGGGCCTAAGTGGAATTTTTGTTTTCAATATTCGATGCTCGTAATAATTTCAAGTCAAACACTGAAAACCGAATGCCTATAAGTCATTTAGTTTTTGAGAAAATAGAAAATAACAAAAGCAAGCTTTCCTTCACTTTGACTTCCATCTGTTATTTTGTTGATCTTATTTCCACTTATTAAGCACAAAAGTTGATTTCTTAAGGCATCCAGTTTTCAGTGTTTGACTAGAAATTAATACGAGCATCGAATTAACAAACAAAATGGATTTTTGTGAATTAAAGAAAAAATTCAAAGAAATCGGTAGCGTGCGTCGTTACACATATATAAAGGTCTAAAAGCAAGTTAACAGACTAATACCAATATTTGAAACTTATTCAACAGACCAGCCTATATAAGACTATAACTCAAATAGCACCACGAATTCCTCATCAATAAATCCTGTTAAAGAGAATAATCCTTTCCTCAATGACTGATAAGCGGTTGAAATTTAACAAAAATCCATGTCTAAGAAATGCTAAATTTTAAAATCTAAAGATAATCGACTCAGCTGTGTGGTCTAAAACTGGAGCAAACGTACATGAAATTCCGGAGCCCATTAATTCATCATTCTTTGTCATTTTAATGATCAAAATGATGTGTTCAATATTGTCTGATTTTCAAATTCATCTCTTGCCATATTTTAATCCAACAAATAAAAAAAAAACTGTATTTTTAAATTTATCTTAGGAACGTTAAATTATTGAATTCTTTTAATTTTTACAACTTTTTTATAACCTGTAAAATCCGGTCAAATTCTTTTTATGATAATTTGTTTGGATTATTAAAAAATTTCCCCCCCCCCTCCCCCCTATAAACAATATACAAATATGTTAATGTGAAAAACATAAAATCTTTAAAAGCTTGTTTATAGGTATGTAGGGTGTGATAAAATAAATTTTTATTTGCATTTTGGGCAATATCTATGTATATGTATGTGACCCAAATTTGATGTCTTCCCCACTTAACCAAAAACTGTAACTGTCAGTCATTAACACAAGTTTTCAAAAATTACACAATGTTTGTCAAATTCATCATCGACCAAAGCTTTAAATCATTAAAACATCCCGTTAAAATTTTTGCTTCTACAAATTTTTACCCAATAGGTATACATTGGTCATAAATCTTTTTAAAAGTGCAAAAATATATCTCTTTATCTATTTCAAAGTTCTCTAAATTGTTCATAATATTGCATCCAGCTTGAAATTAATTTCACCTCACAAACTGTCAAAAAATAAAATATATTCCACTCATAATCAAAAGAATGTCTGGCGTCATTGGGCTGAAAAAAAAATCTCCCAGAGATTACACATATTTTTCAAAATACCTAAAAAAAAAAAATCAAAATTGTGCAACTTGTAAAAAATAAACGAAACATTCCAGAACACAACGTATCTTCAAAAACTAAAACTAATAACAACAAACAAAATCTCTTGGATCTAAATAGTCAATAGCTTTTCAAAAGAGGCTAACGAATTCACCATTAATTATGTACAAACCTCATAACAACACTGTGTCGGAAAATATGTCTTTATTAATTTTAATCTAGATCCGTTTCCATTACAAATTTTACGACCTTAACGCCAGCACCAATTCGGATATTTAAAAAACCGCGCCGCCGCGCCGTTCTAAATTGCTTAATGGCTTACCATTCACTCTTGCACTTAATAGAAATCGGTTGCAATGTTCCCCGGGCCTAAGATTCGATGATGATGACGAGGCCGCCAACTATAAGAACCACTTCAGTCGAACTCTCATAAGATGTTAACGAATAAATCATCATTGCACCGATTTACAAATCTCTTCTAGCTGCAACCATGTCACCAATAAATTAAGATTCTCCCCGGAATCCGAGAATAGAACTTGCAACTTATTAGCCATGCATTTGGAATGCCGCACGAGTTCCTCCAACCACCCACAGTCACATTCACACATGCCGTCGTCGTCATCGAAATCAGAAGCAGAATAAGAAGCTCAAGATGTACCCCAATTAATATTGTACCTCTGGCTGGGGTGTTTGTTTGGTGTTTCATTGCCCTTCTATCTATTCGAAAATATTTTTAGACGATGATGGTGTCAAGCTCCGGATGTGGCAGCAACAATTCCGAACCACCAAACAAAGTACACACTTCAACAAACATAATACCGTGGAAACGAAAAAGAATATTTTTTAGAAAGAAGGCAAAAATGTCAAGCAACTTATTTTAGTGTCTGGCTCTCGCTCTGGATTGTGTGCCTCTTATTTGTAAGTTCTTTTTCTGGGATTGACACTAATAAGCGGGTGCACAACAAAACGTTTTGTTTATTTTGTTGTTTTTGGGTCATTTGGCACTTAAGCCCTTTTGAGATGACAAAATTAATTTAGATATTTATACAAAACTATGTATCATTTGAAAAAAATAAAAATGCATCCAAATATAGTTTCCCACCGATTTGAGTTAACTGTGTTAGTCTGAGTGTGTGGTTGTTGAAAATCAATGCAACCTGCTATTTCACAATACCTTCAATTTCTTTAATTTATTGTTGACACACATGCAATAACTGCAGCAAGAAGACTGATTTATTGAGCAAACTTAGACCTCTGAGATTTTTTTTTATGAGATTTTGTATCTGTGTGAATCTGTTTGTGCAAAAGAACCTCTTGTTTGGAGTTGAAGATGGGGTTTTGAAAATGAAAATGTGGAGTGCCTTTGCCTATGTCTAATTACATGTGAATTTTTTTTTTTTAAATTATCGTTTTGGAATATCTCTGCCAAGAGGCTATAAGATTTATGAAGCAAACCAAACCTGAGTTTTTGTTGTTTAACTAGAACTTCATGGGAAAATGGTTTTTGGCGTGTACAAGTAAGTCGTGATGGATAATGTCATTGGTTTTGAGAAAAAAAAAGCAGGGCTGGATTTGTCATGTTTAAAATAATTACGGATTTCACCTTTTACAATTATATTGTGCTTATTTTTTCATATTATTAATATTTTTTAAATTTAAGAATAACGAGCTTCACCGTTAGTTAAAGTAAAAACTTCTATAGGTTATTGTTTTTCGATGTGGATTAAATAAATTATGTGAAAAAATAATAAAACAAACATTAGCAGTACTTATCAGCATTAGCATCGTACCCGATCGGAAGGAAATTTTATCCGATTTCTACGAAATGTACAAATTTTGTATCATTAGGCCAATCGGACAGATTTACGAAAACAAATATAATGGGCGTTGAAAATGTCAAATGCCGATGAAATGTCAAAATGGCAGCAGCGCATCACAAATGCATGCGATGTGTGAAGATATTTGCTTTCCGATTTCCCTGACAGAAAATACGATACGATTCGTATACCATGAACAGAAAAAATTTTCCGATCGTACATTTCTCCGAACGGATACGATAATAGGGCTGTATATTTCAAATATCACGAATTACCAATAGCAATTTGCCAGTAATTTTACAACGTATTTCGTGTAAGATCCTACTGTGCTATAAACAGCTTTCCCAAGAAAACACGACTACTGGAATTAACGCACTTTGCGTGTGAGAACTGATTACCAATTAATTCATTTTCAACACCTAAAAAAGTTTGTTCTGTTTTTCGAAGACTTACCATCTTATGGTTGCAGCTTAATTTATCGGAACAGTTTTTTAATTTTGGCTGCACAGTTGTATGTTTGAAAAAAAGCATTAAAATATGCCAGTTTTGAAAATTTTAATATTGTTTATTTTTTTAAATAGTAACTAAGTAATGCACAACTGGTTAATAAAATCGACTGATATTTATCTGTTGTAGGTACATTTTTTATCATATTTACTTCTCAATACGAAACTATAGGTAGTAAACCATTGAATTTCACTTAAACTTGTTTCTGAAATATTTCTTTTTTTTTTAATGAAAAATGTTTCCTTGTGAATGTTCATGTTAAATTTAAGATTAGTGAAAAAAATCTCCCCAATTCTAAATTCCTGTGGGCCATATTCATTATATTAATACGTCCCTAGGCTTTCTCAACTATACAATAGAATTGCCAATAAAATTTCAAGAAGGCTATCACGAAAATGGTTTTTCTTGGCTGAGAAAATTCCTTGAATATCTCTCAGAGACACACGGCTAAGATTTAAAAGCACGTTTGCCCTAAGGCCATATGTTTAATGTCTTGATTTTATTATACATAAGTCTATAAATATACTATATGCTTCTATACCTGATGCAGCAAACTTGAATCGAAATACCATTAAGACAACTGTCTCAAGTAGGAACTTTAGAGAACAAAAGTAACAAATCAATTATAAATTCTTTAAGCTTGGCAGCACTTTCTAAAGGAATATAAATTAAAAAATAATGACCTAATTGTGCACAGTCCACATCACTCTAGACATCACCTTCACCTACAATTAGGTCAAAGTTATAATTGAATCCCTTAGTATACGATGTACGAGAATAATATGAAAAGGCAAATTATGATGTGCAAAATGCTCCTTCCATGTCATTCATAGGAATTTTCGGGAAGTAAATTACATATAGATTCATTGCCTGTACAAAACATCCTCAAGTAAAGTTATGAAACCAAAAACGAGGCCGTGTGTGTGTGTTTTAATGGATTCGCCATAGTATTAATCCATAATATCGATCGATGGATGACTTCAATTAACCTAAATTCCTTGCAAAATGTTCCTCGATCTGATAACACAACCAGGAAAAAAGTTCCGACCAACACCGACGACGCGACGCGACGAAAGCTTTATAAAAATGTTTTCTTTTTTCCTTCAATAAAAGGGACCTAACCAAGCGAGGAATTTATATAGGCATTGGTACTGCGCTTTTTTGCTATACAAGCTCATCAGGAATACATCAAGAAAGGGGTGCAATTATTTAAAATAGTTCAAGAAGTAGGGAATTCTTTCAAAAGTAATACAACCTACTTTTGAAAGAATTCCCTACTTCTTCTTAGTATATTTTTTTTTTACAAAAAATTAGGATTAAGTTCAGAACTTGACCAAATATTTTTTGTTGAGATTTCTTAAAAGTAGTAACATGTAGTTTATATACATATACGAGCATGCCTTGGCACTGTACTTGAAAGAGGCGGTAATTTAAATGTTTACCTATGTGCTTCTTTGGGTTACTTACGTTATTTATAAACAATTGCAAAATAAAAAAAAAAAATCACTTTTTTTTAGTGTTTTTTGAAGAGCTGTATCTCTGTGAAAAGTGGTCGTATTGAGATGAAACAAAAAGCATTCTGAAGCTTTATAGTTTTTGTTTTGATAAATTTCAGCAAACGATTTTTTTCAATCAATCATAAAAAGCAGAACATTTAAACATTGTCATTTTCTATGAAAATTTTTTTGAGCCAATTTAATGTTTTGTTTCGATAACTTGCTTATTCAGCTTTAAAGTGGTCTTTTTTCGCCATTCTACAATTTTTTTTAGAAGAATATATGGCTTTGAATTCAAAAACATACTTTTGACTTTGGCTACCAATATTTTTGCAAGGAATGACGGCACAGAAAATTTAAAGATAGTTTTAAAAACTGAAATTAATTTTCTATTTTTTTTTATAAACTTTATAACGATTATTTTTTTCTGCTCCTGCACCGTTACATTAAGAAAAGATAAAAAAAAGACTTTTTAAAGACTTTTTGTAAATCTTTTACTGCTTTACAAATATTGACTGCATGACTTAATTTGGTAAGACATTTTTAAGAACTATAGACCACAAATATTTCTGTAAGATTTCAAATCGGTCCATTGAACCGTTTTCCCGTACCGAATGATCAAAATCGTACAAGCCAATCAAAGGAACATATTGTATATGGTTCATAAACATTGTGAAATCGTCATCCAAATGTGAAAGAAAAGAACAATTTCTGTCTACTTTTTTCACAGTTTTGCATTAGTTACAATACTGATAAAATTTTAAAGGGAAACAAACAATCTTTTCAACAAAAAAAAAAAATAATTTTAACTAAAATTTTAAATTTTTAAAAAAATTATTCAATTTTCTTTAATTTTTTTTTCGAAAAAAAGTTTTTTTTTTTGCTCAACTTGAAATTTCTGTTTAAATTTACAATTGTAACCTATTTTTAAATTTTACACATCTTATGAAAAAGTGTTTCTAAGTGTAAAATAAATTGAAATATGCCACTGCCACCCGTGTACCCATTAATTTTGTATTAAAATTTGTCTCAAGTGAGCAACATTTCATGAAATAAAATCGTTGATTATCCTTACATAGTAATTTTTGCACAATTGTATGAAAACGAAAGTAACTTCATCATTTCGTAGAATATCACTTAATTTTCAAAAATTTGCATTGATTCAAATCAATGGCATTGATTCTTCGTCAATTTACATCACGTTTTCTACTTTCCCTTTCGTTAGTGAATATGTTTAATCAAGAAAGTAATCATCCCACAAGAAGTCTTTTTTTCCACCGCTTGTACTCAGTATCCTGCAATACAATTACAGCTTATTCACCTTCCAATAGACATCCAATATCGTGCGTTAATTTTCGCATATGATATCAACAATAAACTGTCTACAAAGTTTAAGATGGTTTTTTTGAAACAAATTTAGGAAATTGCTAAAAAAAATAACTGGTAGTTATTCTCTTGAAAAAGAGATGCTGTAGAATCAATTAAGTTTTGTGATATGATGGGAGAAAGTATTTCTCGTAAAACCAAAAAATTGGTTGGTGCTTTTACTTCACAATAAAACTATGTATATGCAATGCATATATCTCTGTGGTACTTAGGCAAAACCCGATACAATATACTTATGTCGGGTGAATATGTGAATAAAATATTTGATATACAGTAAATCGATTTATATTGAGTTTTGTTGCCTAAAAAGCATTGAGATATTAGGTTGGGCCTTAGTAAAGCACATAATATTATCTATACCTTACCTACTTATGTGTGCTGTTAAACAAAAAGTTGATTATAAGCAATGGAATAACATATATTTTGTCAGACAGCCAAGCTACATTCAAAAGCACTAAACTGATATACCCCCCCCCCCCCATTCCAAAAATGAAATAACTCCCCTAAATGTTTTTTTTTTTAAGGGGCATGCTGCCCCCTCATAAATGCAAAGTTTCTTTTGCATTTAAGGAAACTTTGCATACACCCAACCTCGCACCTACCCCAAATCCTGAAGTGGTCCAAGCAGAGGGTTTGCAGGGGGCACCATGCCCCCCTATACATAATTCACTGTTTACTGTTGTAAAATGATATTCAAAGAAATAAGTAGGTACCCAAATTTGGGGACTTATTTCAAAGTTGATTTTTGGTATTTTCATCATGAAATAACCCTCCAATTTAAAAATGAAATAAGTCCCCAAAAATCGATGAAATAAATTCCCAATTTTGGGGAGTTTTTCATATGAAAAAACATAAGATATTCATATAAATTTTGGGGGTCTTTTTCATTTTTTTTTGAGAAATTATTTAATTGTAGAGTTATTTCACGGAGCCCTGAACTGGTGTAGGGTAATTAGTCCAGTGAACGAATACCCGATATCATAAAATAAATGCAAAAAATCATGTAGTCTGGTATATGTTTTTGTTAGTAGTAGGAGTGCCTCTTAGGTCCAACACACTAAAAGTCCCCAGCTCAAGCTACCAGTTTAGGCCAGGAGGGAGGGTTGAAGGTCACCTTTTGTAGTTTTTCACGAATATTTAGAAAACCAAGCATATAATTAGAAAAGTTTATTCTACAAAATTGAAGTAAATAAAATTTTCTATATAAAAAGTGCCTTGTTCATATTTTTGCTGGGAGCAACAATAACGGAGATGCGAGGTGTAGAAATGTCATGAATCTTAAAATCGGTCATTAGCTTAAAAAAATTAGTGTTTATTTATCAATTTACACAGAAAAAACAGAAAAAGTAAGCATATATATTTATAATTATTCCATTAGTAGTAGCGGCTTAAAGCAAGTGTTAAAATTGTCTAATTTAATTTAATTGCTATAGTACAGTGTTTGCACTCATATAAAAAAATACTGTTTCTTCAAAGGTTAAAAATATACTGGGTGGTTTCAAGTTATTAACCTTTAATGTGTAAAATATACCTAAGCAAAAAGAGAGGGGGTGTATTCCCCCCTTAATAAGAGAGGGATCATTTTCTAAAACATCGACGTAAATTGGATAAACAAATTATTCAAAAACAACATAAATACTTATAAGATATTTAATACTATAGCTTTTTTTTAAATCTTTTATTTTGTTGCTAAAACAAGTTTTTTTTTTATATTAACAGTTTTTTGAAAAAATTGAATTTAAAATTTTGAAAAAAAAAATATAAGGATTTTTTTTTAAAACTTGTTTTGAAAATTTTAGATCGATATTTATTGAAGTTATCAATTTTTAGTCTTTCAGTTTCTTCGAATATTAAAAAATATGATCACTACCTACTACTTTCTCAAAAAAAACGAATTTGGAGGGGAAGCTGTACTTATGTAAATTAAAAAAAGGTAAAATGCTTAAAAAATAAAAGTTGATTAAAATATTTAGATATAGACTGAACTAATAGGTGAGTATAGGAATTCTTTTTTCATTTATTTTATTCCTGCATATATTGCAATATTAATATTTCAAGACGTATAGTTTATAGAAGTAAATAAGAAGAAATGACGTCGCGTATGTCTGTAAGAGTTAAATATTTACTTGCGGAATTTTTACCTACAGAGTAAATTAAGTTTGTCAACGGCAGACTCTGTGAATATCTAAGTATTTTTTATAGTAAAGGTAAATATGTGCAAAACAAGGATATACATTAATAGGTACTCTAATATAAATTCTTCTCATCTCGTCATTCGTTATTATCGTAATTCAATCTATTTGTCTATCGAAATAAAAAATCACATCCAAAATACATGTTGCAGAGAGAACATCAGTTAAAAGCGGAAGCTATTCAACTATGCAAATTCACTATAAACCACATTACACCAAACTCCATTCAGTCAAAAGAACACAAAGGCAGGCCAATTTCGTCCCAATTGATGATATCATTTCCTGCGTAGGTAACACGAATAGACGCCACCATCTAATTGCATCCCAATAAAGTAAATAAGCTACAGTATAAAAGCAGAGGCAATACCGAATACCGACAAAGTAATTAAATTCCCACCTATCATCCTCATCATCATGCCTTCCATGATATTGAATCCGAATTCGAATCCAAATACGAATTGAAAATCCATCAATTGATTAAGATTCGAACAGCAATCAAAGTCGATGCTAATCAAAAATGAAAACGCTGAAGACCTGGAGCAGTAGTACCTACCTACTGATGGATGTATGTATGTAGTTGAGGTGATGAATTTTTCAACACCCTCTTCCAAATTCAATTATGCAATTTGATTGTAACTTGAGTGTGCATTCGATTTACATTCAGATTGCATTTGGCTTGCACTGCAGCAGTGACACTCACAAATAGTGTCGATGACGATATGGTGAGGATGATAATAAATGTTGTTGGGAACAACAACGACGAATACGAGGACGACGCCACGACACGCGTGCGTTCAACGGAGGTTTTAGACTGCAATGTTGCCATGGTGTCATTAGCCGTGTTTTTTTTTGCAAATTCGAAGGAAATTGATCGAAAAAAACGATATCGGGGATTAGCGACGCCATATCACAGAAAAAACATGGAGTTTCCATACAAACTATCGATAACATGTATGGAATTCATGCAGGTAACACAGTTTTTCTCCGTGCTTAAGTTAAGCACCGAAAATTCTCCGTGCTTAGCTAATCCCAAATGGGCTTAGTTATTGTTGCATTTAATACGTAAAATGTTGAGCACAGGCATCGTTTATTTTTTCATCCAATTCCCTTCGGGCTTGCAAAACACGGCTATTATGTACTTCGGAATAAGACCATCGGATGCAAAAACAGATAACAATAAATTTGTGAAGTTGTCCTGTTTCAACCAATCAGCGAATATCTACTTCTGTAAAGTTATTTTTTTTTCAACTTTAAACTTGAACTTAAATCGATTATTGTGTATGAACCGTTGAGATGAGGAAGGGGGTAAGTTACAATTTAATTTTTTTTTTATTTTTATTTAAAGACTAAATAAAAACTTTAATTTATTGGCGGCCTTCTACGATCACTGGATTTTAATTGAGCTTTATAAAAAATGGTATAAAGTAACCAAATGCAACACAGAAAAACAGGTAAAAGGACATTGAACTATTATGTCCCAAAATTTTTCAATTGTCACTTAATTTTAATTTAATATTTATTTAATAATGTAAATTTGTAACCTAGGACCTTTACAGATCAACAAAGTGGCCACTAAGTTAATATAATAAGCTAGATAACACTTAACCCCTTCTTTATCTGAACGCTTTAGCAACAAAATATAATTTTATTTTATTCTTACATTTATTTGAAATAATTATAATAAAAAACCACCCTGGCAACCATAAACTCAGCTGGTTGCACATGTTTAGAATTTACATCGGAGCAAAGTACTTGAACTCGTTGTTGTGTATACGAAGATGATTTGTGTATACATTGTGTATTCTTGCACTTCGTTTTCTTTTTATAGAAAAAACCAACAGGTGTGCAGATTCTGTCGCATTGAAATAACAAAAATAAAAAAAAAAAAATAAAAATCTAACGAATTTCTATTACTTCCTATGTTGCATATGTTTGACATGTCTGCCATTTTTGGAGTTACAGGAAGGAAGACAACAAAATCACTATTTATAAATCACTTGCAACTTAATCATATTCTGTAGTATCAATCAGATAGTGAGTCATTGTTTTGTTTGAGAGTCAAATTAATACAGAACACACATTTGGAACGCATACATAACCAAAGCAAGTCCCAGCAAAAGACAAAGAACCATAAACTGATTCGAGCTTTGTTTCTAGTTCGTCTTGGAATCTGGAATAATGTTTTCCATTTCAAACAAGTACCTTACATTACGGACCAATGTGTTTCGTTGCCACATAAATTGCACTTGTAACAAATTGAAACCAAAATAAAACAAAGTTCTAATCTAAATCAACCTACAGCATTATTGAATTCAGTTTGTAGTTTGATTTTCGTTCTGTGGTTTTGTTTTTTTTTTTTGCTTCGTTGTCATACTGACACAGTTCTATGTTTGATATGACATGAATGACAGTGAGGGTGACGTAGTAATTCTATACACTCTGAGAATATTGTTGTTGGCGTTGTTTTGTTATCGATGCAGTTTAATTTTTAGTAATGCACTTTTTTTTGAAAATTTTCAACGGAAGACTATCACGTTTAAGTGGAAAAAAAATTGGATTCACTACCAAAACGGGTAAATGGGGCATATTCAAATGATGTTTAAAAAAAGTAGAGCATAGTCAATATGTTTTACTTTTTGACAAGAAGTAAAGAGTTATAATAAAGTTATATTTAGGTTATTGCATTTGACATCCGTGAGTGTATAGAAAATTCAAGGCATATTATGTGTGGGCAATAGTATGAAAGTACAGAGTTGTGAAAATATGACAATATGGGGGCGTAGAACTTTTTTGCTATTTGTGTTCGAGGATTCTACTAAGCAATAAATTACTATGAAATTGAAAAAAAATTGAAGCGAGACCTATATTACATAAGATCTAAAGGACCGTTCAAAGATGAAAACTGTGTCGATCGCATTTAAAAGAAATACATAAATCGAGACCAATTGTAAAAAGATGATCATTCATTTGACTCTAGTTAAGCCAGATCCACACATGTCTCGTGTGGTGTGTTGTGGAGTGTTGCGACTGAGTACACCAATCAGGCGTGCCGTCTTAAAAATTGGAGGTTTTTTTTTATTATTTAGTGTTCAAGAGCATTGTTTTCTCTTTTCCACACATCACGTGAGACAAATATGGCTCTACGCATATGAAATACATTGGAGCGATAGCGACACATGACTCCACAACACACCACACGAGATAGATGTTGTTCCGGCTCAAGACTTGGCCTTGGCAATTATGACTTAAAGGAAACAAGTGCTTTATGTTTGTACACATTTGAAACATTTATTTAAATATTTGCACAATTTTTCGGTACAGAAATTCAGAAAAAAAAAAGATTTAAAAAAGTATGTAATTTGAAAAAAAAAAAAACTGAATTTGAAAGCATTATTTTAAAATGCAGAATTGTAAAAACGCGAATTTAAAAAAGAAATTAACATAGCGAGAATTTTAATCCAAAACCTTATCATAGAAAATATATAGATTCTCAAATTGAGCACTAAATAAATTGAATATCTATACTAACACTAAAATTGATTACTTTTTCTCAATGATAATAATTTTTAAACAAATTGTCAAGTTTAGTGATTTGAAAGGTGAAAGAAAAAGTAAAATGTAAAACAAGGTTGCATAATTGTCAAATTTATATTGCTTTTCCACTGGTACGAATATATTTTGGTTTATTATATTTACTTATTTCTAAATACTTCCATTAAATTTCATCGTAAACAATCACGTGTGTTTTTCATCCAATGTTTAAGATTAAATAAATGTATTGAAATTCATAACCGCAAAAAAATGCAGAACAACTCATTCGTTATAGAATCATTAGAAGACTCATAAATGATATACACAATTTCTTGGTATTTAATTATTTTTTTTATTGGACATTTTTAAAAATTCATGGTAAAAGCAAAGTTCTCTGGGGCGTATACGTATTATTTTGCCTAACATATGGATGATAATTTATATTTATGAATTGAATCATATTTGTTTATTAATATAATTAACAAACATGCATATGTACAATTGTATATACATATGTATATGCATATAGATACCGGCATAATCAATAGTTTGATTCCTATAATATATTAAATAAAAAACACGTTATCTTCTCTAAAACCAAATAAAAATTAATTTAAATAGTAAAGTAATTTAGAGTGAATAAAAATCTTAAAAGAATCTTCAACCTACCTTACACATGAGGAAAAAATTCCTATCGTTTATCTAAATATAATGGACAACTTGCTTTACGGTGATTGTGATTGCTCCACACCACATTTTCAAGTCTCAAATTAATTTAAATCTTCATATAAATCTTCAAACTAATTTTTTCCTAATACAAATAAAAATTTCATTCAATTTATAACAAAAACTTAATGAATTTATTTGAAGTTTTAAGAGGCCTCATAAATTTCCTTTAATGTATGCTGAGGATTAAGTAATTTTATGAATTTAATTTAAGAGACTTTGAGGTGGCGTACTTGAAATGCACATTTTCTTAATTGAGTGGGATTATATGTTTATGAGTAAGATAAATCATAAGTTATAAAAGGTTTTAAATAGATAGAGAATATATTAGAACAAAAAAGAAAATAAATTAAGGTTTTTAAAATAAGTACACATTTGTTTTTACTGCATTTCAATTTTTGTTGGCTTCGTAGAAAAGGTTCCATATCAGCCTTAACATAGGGCTCTGATAATGATCTAGCTGATAATTAAGGGCATGACTTTATGTACCTGTGATATTCTTAAATCAAGAGAGCTAGTATTTTTTTTTGTATAAGATTCAAACCATTTTTAATACACAAAAAATTAAAATACTAATATCTTCTTCTAGAAGTAAAAAATCCCTGAGTAGGGTGGCGCTTATTTTGGCAATGTTTAAATTTCTCTCCCCCCCCTTCCTAAAAATGATGAGGCTGACTTCAAGAAACTCTGTGAAAAATTTCATTGAAATTTCGGTTAACGTTAACACCCAGCACTTAAAATTTCCCTTGCCATAAAAATTAAAGGTAGATTTTTAGTCTTCTACCAAAAAAATTCCGCAAAATTGTAATTGTTGATGAATAAAAATGAAACTTGGCAAAAATCTTAAAAACATGGTAGAGTATAAAAAAAAAATATTTTTACATATTATAAAATTTTTTTAACCCACTTAAAAAAAACTATGGGAAACAGTTATTTTTAGCTTTTTTACATTTTTTGTTTTATGGTGGCGAATTTAAGATGCTGCGGGTATATTTTTATTTTTTCGTGAAGTTATCAATATTATACCACTTATATGATCAACAAAATTTAAATAAGAAAGCAAACAGGGTCCCACTATAAAATTCATCGGATTATTTCCTCTAACTGGGATTTTGAACAAAATTAAGAGAGTTTTCTCTTTATTGTTAACTCTTATTTAATTTTTGTTGATCATAAGTATAAGTAATATAATATTGATAACTTCACGAAAAAATAAAAATAACCACAGCATCTTTATAATTGGCCACAATAAAACGAAAAATGTAAAAAAGGGAAAGAAATTCGAACATTGCCAAAATAAGAGCCACCCTAAGATAAATAAATAAATACATTTAATGGCACAAACAGCTCATGAAAAACTAGGGCCTAGTGACTTACAACTCTCAACCATTCCTGTGTGCGTGTCTGCAGGAATGGAGGGGAACCTACAGTTTATTGCCGAGTCCGAACGGCTAATGTGAGCGGCACTTTTGTAAGACAAGAGATACTATTGGAGGTTTTGTCAATTCCTCGCAAGAGGTAGTACTTCCCTGTAGAACTCTTGATTTCACACTCAAATGCTGGATTCCAAGCCAATAACCTTATTCCTTTTAGTGCTGCTTCATCAAGTTTGTTCATTTATGTGAAATAAGAAAATTTCGGCCAATGATTGAATTGGAACATATCCAAGTCTTCAAAAGCCACGTACATACATACATATTGCGCTACAGAAGGTACGTTATCGCCTCTGTCCCAATGTAGTTTGATTGCACGTATTTAATTTAATTTTAATATTTTAAAAAATTTACCCTAGACGCAAGACATAAATTCATAATAATAATAGGTACAGATAAACGGATTGTTTGAAAAACTTATATATATAAAATTATCAAGACAATATCAAAAATAAAAAAAAAAATATACCAAGATTTCCACACTTACGACAGAATTTTTATGTAACAGAAATCAGCAACAGTCTGCAAACCTTTATTAAGACAGCCTACCGCAACAAATTAGCCCCGACTCTGCTGGATGGAAGAGAAGTTACATCAAGCTAATGAGTGTGAAATTGCTGTCTTAACTAACTCCTATCCATGGAATGGAGCACAGCTGAACTATTTTTCGACGAACAAAATTGTTTGGATATTATTTGTTGTTGTTGTTGTTTTGTTTTGTGTTTCAATTCCAACACGACAACCAAAAAGACTAACAGCCACCCATAATACTAATTAGATATAAGATACACTATATTATAATGGTGTGTATATCTTTTTCATTTGTCTGATGTGTTGTTAGACAATTTGTAAGATATACCAATTGGATTAGTTATGCTCTTTGTGATTTTTCTTCAGTTTTTTCTATTTTGATTTAGTCACCCAACGACGACGTATATTTGCGGAATTTTAATAATATCAACTACAAGAAGCTCGCCTCATTTAATCGGCCACAAGACGTAATTTCACTTTGCCACAATCACAAAACTTACCTTCCTATCTCTCTATCTCCTAAGTGTTAATTTCAGGCTTTAAGAGAAAAAAAATATGTAGCTACTGGATTATAGTGACAAACAAAAAAACCCCAAACCGCTAAAACCGCATAAAGCAAATACGGCTAAAAAGACTCTGTCCCTACTGGATTTCGATGCAACCGGGATATAAAAAAGGAGTTTTATCTGCAGTGACGATGACAACAACGACTACGACGACGAACGACGGATGGACCGATTCAGAGGAGCCCCATATCCCTTTAAAATCCACGTAGTCGTTAATTCCGATTTCTGTGTTTAATGTTTTTTTTTTTTTCATTCTTTTTAATGGGCGGTGGCGTGCAAAGTGTTATATCAAAATTGAATGTCGGTTTTTGTGAGTGAAGATTGTTAAGCATCAATTGAGGGAAGAATAAAGAATTCACAATCGCAATTCAGACAATGAACCGAGAAACTTATTTATCTTTTGAAGAACTCAAAAGCAGGTCTTCTTTTTTTTTCCTGTGTGTAGTGTCAGTGCGCAAGCACTTAAACGATTGAAGTGCACGCATAATTACACGCATATTTCAATAACTGTTAGGGGTTTACAAAGAAAAGTATGAAAAATAGGTGGTATGTAGGATATCAAAGGGATTTATGAGGGCAAACACTTACCTTTGTTGTAGGTTCCAAACAACTTCTATCTGAAATAGAATAGAAAGATATAATATTAATAGAATGTTGGTTTGTTTATGTATAAAAATAATTTCATTAAATAAATCGAAAATATTTCAATACAATGGACAATATTTTTTGTTTGGAATTAATTCCTTTCACAACGATTACATCTTTTAAAATGGTATATAAAATGCTGAGAAAAATTGGTACAATTTAAACGAAGCCTAAGGGTGAAATCAAAGAGAGGATGAGATAAAAGGAGTAAGAGAAGATGCCATTTAAAGGGGTAGCTTAGACGAGAAAAATGCTACCTGGAAGGGAGGGTTTAGGAAAAATAACTCGCGTTTCAAAAACATCTGAAGAAATTAAGCCTGGCATGGTATTTTTGTGACGGGTTGTTTGGTCAAAGAACCACCCCCACCGACGACCTAAGGACGGTTCTCGCATGCCAGTATATAACCCCTAGAAAATATTTACCCCCGTTACAAATGGTGTGAATACAATGCAAACAAATTAATACGAAATAAATCCGATTGATTTATTGCATTGAAGCCGAAACCTATATCTAACAGTTAAAAACTGAATAATCGATTTAAAAACAATAGCTATCCCACATGCAATATTCCAACAAAATCGCATGCATGTGAGCATTTGAGCATAAAGTTTAAGCCTGGTCCAACATAAATCGTCAATTTGTTTCTTTATTTTAAAACTTGTATGTGCAAACCTACATAATCTTTTTATTTTTCTTTTTAAAAGCGTGAAAGGGGCGCGGCGGAAAATACCAAAAAAAAAAAAAATACTATACAAGACCGCTTAATCCAATTAACCTAATTATTGGTTTACTGAATACAAACATAAGAGGGCGTTAGTGATTGTTTTTTTTTAGGTATTATACTTTAAAGTTAAAAACGATAAATTGCTTGTTAATGTGACAAAATATCAAACGGCCTTAATTCATTGTAGCCAAACAGAACATTAAAAAAAAAAATAAAAATGTTTAAAATTTGTACCGGTCTTCAAGATTAAGTCCGAACAACTTGGACCACCTACATGCCCATAGGTCATGCAATCGGATATATGTATAATGCCAAAGTCACTCGTGATTTAAAATTGTCGAAGGAGAAATAAGAAGTCATTTGTAATTGTAATCTTGACATCCATGACATTGGGGTATTGTCAACCTGACCAGATTACTGAGAGATGACGAAGTTCGTTCAATGATGTGACCACACAAAATAAATTTATTCAAAATAGTTTCAATGGAATAAGTCAATAAATCCTTTAATGTTTCGCAAGCCTGACAAATGAAGCATTAACAGTGACTCCTGTATGTCTGTTTGAAGTGCTTTAGTGCAACAAAGTAGCATCATGCAACGATGAGAGTTGGTCCACGACATCATCGAGTTAAAGTATATAATAGTCGCGTCGATATGCAATTTAAATGCCAAGTTATAGAGTGTCTCATTTGACGTTCGCTGTTAAACAATAAACAAATAAATTACTTCGAAACAGACAAGATCCTAATTTATGAACAATGAAAGTGAAAGTGTATGCGGTGGGTAAAAATAGTGTTTTAAAGAGAAGAAGACACTAAAGTATATCTACAAACAAATACACAGAAAAATGGATTGTTTAAAAATTATAAGAGGGCTGGAAGATATATTGCATAATTTAGCAGAAAAAGGTTGCTAAATGTCACTTAATTTTCTGAATTTTAAATTGGAAAAAGTCCATTTAGTAAAAATTAACCATTGATTGATTTATTGTTTACATTTTTTTTTTTTGACATTTATGTGTCGTTAATTATGGCAGTTTGCAAGTCTTGAAAATTCGTCAATAAAAAAATGAAGGTAGGTATATCTAACTTACAGCTAGCAACACTTGTCATGATATTGAGTTTAGAATTTATTAAATAAGAAATTTCAAAAAATTGTATAACCTCTTGCATTTTAGCCTTTATGGTATTTCATTAAGAATTATTGTCCTCCCAAATTTGTCTGTCTATGAGAAGAAAGGTAGTGTTCTTCTCCAAAAAATGTCTAACGATGATCTTTTTTCTGTGTTTTAGATGGGGTCTTCTGTTTCGCCTAAGACTATCATTCTCTTAAATAAGTGTAATTAAAAGATTTTTTTTTTTATTTCAGATCTTTAAGCGACTTAACTAATTTTTCATAAAATATTATACCTAAGAACTAAAATGTAATGTTTTTTTTTTTTTTTTTTGGTAAAAAAAATCTCCTCAAAAAATTTGGGCTATAAAACATCATGACCAGGTGTTCAATTTTTTTCTTTGTAAATTCAATTTCAACCTCATACAGTGTACCAAACTGTGCACATACAATCTCAAATAGCCAGGGTAGTTAGTAACAATTTATAAAATCTCTCCCACGCTTACTTAACGCAATAAAAAATTAATGTCATACTTTGACGTAAACTTATTACAGTTGCACATAGTGTTGGCCATAAAAATTCTGTAGCAGCAGCCATTCGTATCATATTTAAGCAACCAACCCCTCCTGATCAATACATCCATCAGATATAGCTGGATCTGAAATTCGAACCACGTCACTGATACTGATGTGGACTGCATTGCAACATCTCTGGTCTGTAGACCCTTGCATCGTTGCTATAGCCCCTTGCATCCCTGTAAAGCCAATTTTATGAAGTCAAGGCACCTGATGTGTAGTAACACTGTACACAGACATTGAGTCTTGTGTACCTACGAAGTGATTAAAAGTCTACAAAGGCATGGCGATCGAGTTCTTAAGTGCTATAGCCACTTCAGTGACACGGTAAGTGTACACATAACGGACAAATTGCGTGCCAATAGGAAAACCTACACGTTTTAAGAAGTGACTGGTTGGCTACAAGAGGGCCAGAGTGTATAGTGCTCGTACCTACAACGAAAGCAAAAGCCAGCTTACAGTTGGGACTTGGGATAGAAGGCGGATGGTGGACTAGAGATGAAGACTGCAACTGGACGGACATAGACGCGTTCGTTAGCTTTGAGTTAACGTTTCAGCCAAGACAAGGAAATGTTTTTTCTCAAATATGTTTAAATAAAATATCCAAGAGGAGAATAAAATCAACTCGATGACTTAAAGAGGGGGTATGCACTCGCCGAAGAAGAAAGCGGAAAAGAAATGTCACCGTAATCGGGCAGAAGTATTGACAAACGTCAAATGAAAACTATGCGTACGTAAGAGCGAGTCTGCGGTTTCCATACATTATAGAGCGAGGAGCCACCGTATAGAGATTGAAGCAAAACCACCATGGAAAACCGAAGATAGAAGATGAGATGAGATGGTGTTGTAAGTATATAGAGAAGAACTTATGATGATGGTTAATGGATCTGTTGCAAGATCGAGATGAGTGCAGTGTTTGCGTTGATATTTTTTTTAGTCTATTATCATTTTTTTTTTTTTTTTTTTGCAAAAAGCTTAGGTTACGTCAAATGGGCTTTGTTGAGACAGAAGTGAAAACATTACGATCTGTGATCGATGGATAAGTCAGAATTCCCCGTTAGAGTTAAATAGAGACAACTGAATTGATGTGATTTGTCGTGGAATATGTGTGTGTGTGTGGCAAGCAGGGGGTTGAAATAGGGTATTACATATTGTGATCTATGTTTGTGACGTGTTGCATTTATCGAGTAATATTGGCACTAGTTTTTGCTGCACATCCGGGTTCATAGATCTTCAATTTATTTGGTATCCAGTAGAGTACAAATAGGTATGTAGATTATTTTGTATTAAAATTAATAGGGCTAAGGATAGCAAATGTATTGATTATAGGTTTTTGAATAACCGAAGGGTTTGGTCCTTCGAGCTGGACTTCTCCGAATTTTATGTTTTTTTTTTTTAATAATATTGGGAGAATGGTTTTGGGGCTGGGACCTGTTGGTTTGATTAAAAGGTCCCAGCCCCAAAACCATTCATTGGATGTACACAGTCATAATAAGGCCAATTTTGACATAAATAAATTATAAATAAATTTGATGGCACAACAGCTCATGAAGAACTAGGGCCTAGTGACTTACAACTCTCAACCATTCCTGTGTGCGTGTCTGCAGGAATGGAGGGGACCTACAGTTTATTGCCGAATCCGAACGGCTAACGAGCGGCACTTTTCTGTGACAGGAGATACTCTTGGAGGATTTGTCAATTCCTCGCAAGAGGCAGTAGCCGTTTTTTCTTGTAAATAAATAGGTGGCGAGGCTGGGGATCGAACCTTAGACCTCCAGCATGACAGTCCATCGCACTAACCATCACGCCACGGCTACTACATACGCATAACATACGCATGTTTAGTTTGGTGGCCAGCCCTAGATAAGGCAAAGAGTCTTAAAACCATGACTAAAATTCAAAGGCTGGCTTGTATTGGTACAATTAGTGCCAAGGAAAACTACACCAACTGCAGCTTTGGAAACATTCCTTTCACTAGCCCCACGTGATCAATTTACGAAAGAAATGGCGGCCAAAAGTTCTTTACGACTAAAACGCGCAATAACTAGAAGGCTGACCACTCCGGGCATGGTACCATTACGAATTTTATTGAAAAAGACATTCAAACAGACTATACTACGCCGGGCATTGATTTCAACCCAGTGTCCCTAATAGGGTCCAGAGGTCCCCAAAAAGGGACCTATGGACGGAAAACCGGTTAATGAACGATGATCATGTCTCGGTATTCACGGACGGCTCAAAGACGGAAAAGGGCTAGGGTCAGGTATCTTTTCAGGCAATCCACTCCTAAATAAATCAATAAAGCTTTCTTATTTCTGCAGCGTTTTTCAAGCGGAAGTGCTTGCAGTTTCTGAAGCCGCAAAGAGGCTTCTTTATAGACAGTCAGGCGGCGATTAAAGCTATATTCTCCATCGTCATCAAGTCTAAACTGGTAAATCGTTTAGAAAAATCTAAAAAAAAAAAAAAAAAAAAAAAAACAGATTAACCTCTCAAGCTAAGCAGGGTCACAACTCAATGGGAACCCACATGAGCAGAATGGGTATGTCACATCTGACTTATGCAGAGGGTGTCAGGTTAAAGAGGCGGAAGAGGGCTCCTATCACTTTCTTTGTGAATACCCCAGCCTAGCAAGAGACAGAAAGACAGCCCTCGAAGAAAACTTTTTCGACGAGTTGAGTGACATCTCGTGTTTACCACCAAGAAACATTCTGAAATTCGTTCAGAACTCAAAATGGTTCAGGGAGGCACCCATACGCACACCTTATCCCTAAGCTTCACCAACTCCTCTCCTTACCCGTCCTTATATATTATCTATATCCTGGGGAGCACAATGGATCGACTGAGATCCGAGTGAGATGAGGCTTGTCGTATTATCACCCCTCCAAACCTAACCTATTTTTTCTAAATAGTCCGTGCGTTTTGATCTAGAGCCTTAACGGGTCGACTTCAAACTACAAGCATTTTTATGTGATGTCCTAGAGGAAAGCATTGGTTCCATACAACGGTTTTATGTTTTCAATATTTTCTCAAAAACTATTTTAGAGCAATTAATGAAATTTTTAATGACCAAAGTGATTACAAACAAAATGCGTTTCAGGTTTTTGCTAAAAATCTATGAAAAATGTGTTTTTTAAGAAAATTGCCTAATTTTTGAGTTGTTCACGTATAAAGCTTTTTAATGACTAGACCGATACTGTTATCAGTTTTTCTTACTTGAGCTCATAAATAAATAAGATTGCACTGCAATTATGGGTAGCAACGACATCCCACATAACCATAAATGTTTCGCTATTCATTCAAGACCAACATTTAAGAATCATTCAAGTTGAAGTTGCATAGTTTAAAGGCTCTCCCAAACCAACGCTATTAATCGCCGCGACAATAGAAAACAATAACAACAACGTGTTGTTTTGTTTGACAACCACGTGTTGTTATTGTTGTTTTCTTTTGTCGCAGCGATTAATCGTGTTGGTTTGGGAGAGCCTTAAAATGAAAAAAGTCGATTCCAATTCTTCAAAATATATGATAACTCGAATCTCATTAAAAAGTTTATAACATACTTTTTTTTTACTTATATCTTTTAAGCAATAAAATTCAATCATTCTACAAGACCAATCTCATTTGTCTCAGTTGATCAACAATTTCAATTAAACAATGAATGAATTATTCAAACAAATAAATTTGCCACTGCTGCAGCAACTATCGAACATACCATTCCACCTCATTGACCAACTTCAGCTGCATTTGCAATAGAATAATTCTTTCGAAATGCCTGCACTGCCAGATCGATTGAAATTATGTTTCTCCTCGCTCTAATATTTTCATTTTCCACCACTTGCAGGCCTTCAAAGATAAGACAACATGCCACCGACCGCTTCCATTGACTTATTCTTTTCCCTGTCTGCCCGGCCCGTATTTTTAGCGAACTGGAGGAATTTTTACTTTAAGAGAGAACCCGTTCCTTCCTACACACTTGGTAGTTGCATATCCAATCCATCCCAGCCGCACATATCTTGTATCAGCAGAAAAGCCACTTGAATTCCCCCAGCTTAAGTTGCATAAAGTATATTGTTGTGCAAAATGAAAAGACCCAATTGGACAGAAATTTGCATATGAAAACCAATGTATCTGGCCCCAACTTGAAACACGAATACCACACATCACCGTCAAAGTAAAAAAAAAAGTAAAAAATTCGCGTAGGCCGCAAATACCTTTTATATTACTCCGACTCCCAGATTGGGGTCCTAAAATTTCAACACCTTAAGCAATAGCTGGTGCGATACGGTGGTGGTGGAGGTGATAGAGGTGGTTTAGGAGGAGGAAATATTTTCCCTACTTTAGTAAACAACATGGGGTATACCCATTACTCTCTTGTTTCAGATATACACTCACACCCATAGAACACGATGCGCTCCAATTAGTCTGGAGTGTCATATCGGTTGCGCAGTTTTTTTTCCCGACTTTTCAGAAAAAAATAAAATAGCTCCTAGAGTAGCACTTATGATGGGAAGCCAATATGTGCAAAGTACTCTGACACCATCACAGTCTACCTTAAACGGCCAAATATGGTGATATTTAATTTCGCGCCAATCATTCAAAAATTAGCGTGGTTCTGTCTATCCCAATGTCTTAATATGAGCAATCGCAATATCAAAAGATGTCAACACCCTGAGCTTGAGTTAGGAATGGTTCACATGGTGTTAAATTGAGGGCTTAGCAAATTTAAAACCTTATAGCCACACAAAGTGCAGGTGTATGGAAGAGGTATTCCATGTTTTTTTTTTTTTCTTTTTTTTTTTAATAGAATATATCCAAAATATATTTAAACTTTATGACGGAGTAGCTTTTTAGAAGATTTGTTGAATTTCGTTGACTGGTTTATGGCGTTTTCCCTCATAGTTTGACGATAAAGATCAAGTTTCACATGACATACGAAACACTTGATATGTTGTAGACTGTACGGATGTAGTTTCGTCTTTTATACTTTTTGATTTGTATTTGTTTAAGTGCGTTATGTTTGTGTGCCGATGAGCAAACACATGTTCCTAATCTGTTGCACACTTTGGTTTATATTATTCACAACGTGTGTTTTGTAAACAAGAAAACGAAGAAGATTGATGAATTAGGGAAAGAAACATTTTAATATCTTGTCTTTTCAAGCGAGCATTTTCGTATATTTTGTTAATTTTTAATGAACTTAGGCCTCACCTACGTGAAATTATTCTGACAGCAGTATGGATTTTTTTATTTTGATTTCAAACTAAAGAAATTTGAAATCAGTCAGAACTGTTGTTTAAAAGACTTTTGTGCAAACCTGCTTAAATTTTAAATGTTAAATGACCGAAGATGACTGACAGGCAAACGAATATATCAAATTTATGCCAGTAATTTGGTTTTTGGTCTATTTGAGCTTTTTCTTTACTGTGAATATTTTCAAATAGCATTGTACTCTTACGGCCAATTTCTTGACAAAGTTCTAACTCCTAAAACTCGGTTTATCGAAAAATTAGAACTTGATTGAGTTCTAACTCATTTCTTCACCGAGTTCTAACGCGTTAGAACTTCGATTTGGATCTCAGTTTGAGATAGAACTTCGATAAACTTGGACCCTCGAATTCGGGGGTCTAGAGACTTAGAACTCGGTTTAACAACATTTTTATTTCTTCAAAAACTATTTGGTTATAAATTTTGATTCGACTTTTAAAAAAGGTAATTCAAATCAATTTGGGATAGATTTAGTTTTAGGTGCAAGCCTTCTCGTGTGCGGTGAAAAATCCATATAACCAGATAGCATATGCTGGACAAAACACGAATTTGTGTACCTATGTACATATTACAAGATTTTAACTACTATATTTTCCTGGTGAGGAAAGAAACAGAAATGCATTAATGCTGCCGTTGTTGGTTAAGACAAAAAATGCATCTAAAGCACTATTTACCTCAAAATAAAGCAATTATAATGACAATCGTTCGCATCTTGACACTGAAGACCGCGAATTTGAATCTAAGACATTTTGAGTAATCTTAACACCGGGAAGAAGCCACAAAAGAACACGATCTTTGTGGCGTTTTTGGAATGACCTTATATAGCATTTATGTAGGTATATTGTTTTAAAGTTATTCTTTTTATTAATTTTAAGTAAGTGGTCAATTTTGTTTTATCCAATTTAGTTGCATATGCTGGTGTTGTTTTTAATTCTCGTGGTATAAAATTTTTTTTATATTCTGCATTTTGTTAGTTTTGATGAAAGAAAGCCAAAAGACATGTGGTATTGCATGCTCAAATCTCATCTTAAGTAATTGCAATTTTTCGAAACAATTTGTCAGAACCACATCCATAATCAATGATTCGGGACATTGGAACAGTTACCTTCTTCTTTTTTTTTTATTTTTGATGCACTTTGATGCACATGCACACATATCTTTTTGGGTTTATTTCACGTAAAGAATCTGTTGCGAGCTATCGGACACACTAATTATTCAAAAATCAATACGCGCGAAATCACACAACATAGAATTGAAAACGAAATAAAAACATCAACACCAATACAAACAAAACTGGCACAGCAAAAATGAGAATGTGTTTTTAATTAATGAGCAAAATAAAAGAAATATATTCACAAAAAAGAATCCAGCAAAATGAAACTGACAAATATTTAAATATTTGTTGATAGATTTTCAGAAATTTGTGTCAGAAAATGATACTGGGTGCTACAAAAGTATTAAAATATACAATAGAACTTCGTTTCTTTAAACCGAGATCTAAAGTACTTAAAATTCAATAATGATCTTAAACCTAGTTCTAAGGAAATGATTAGAAGTGAAGAAATGATCAAGTTCTAAATGTTTTTAAAACTAGGTTCCAAAGATAAACCGAGAGTTACTGGATCGAGTTTTAAATTAATTTTAGAACTTTGTGAAGAAATTGGCCGTTAGAGATCTATACTTGAAATCCAGGAGATTTTAAACAGTTATTTTTCTTGCTGTATCAATAGGTAGGTAGGTACTAAAGGCCAAGTTTTGAATTCATGAAATAAATCGAACTTGAAATTTTAATAAGATGTAGAAAATACGACAAAGTAAGTCCCGCATAAAATGGCTTAAAATGAAAAAAAAAATTATAAAAAACAACGGCAACACAATGAAGTACTATAACGGGTTTAAAAGCCAGAGATCTGTAGATAGATCTTATATTTAAATAAAATTATTTAGGCAAAAATTAAAAAAAAGAAACGCATGTAAACTAAAAATGAACAAAAGTTTAGACGATTTTTTTTTCAAAATTTGTCTAAATAGAGCACAAAAAATCGAATGGTTTTATGTCTTCTAGTTTTTGAGAAAATTTAAAATTACTTAAACTACTTTTTGGTTTTCTTAAGTCACTTTGATTATTACGCAGGTGAGAAGATCACTCAAAATCGCTTGATCCGTTTCCAAAAAAAAAATTAAAAAAAGAAAAACACAAAATGTATGTATGGGAGCTTTTAAGAATTTTCCCTCTAGGCCTCTAGGGAATCACAAAACGATCTGAAGCAAATCTGAACAAATTCGATCTACCCGATTAGGCTCTAGTCCTAATTTGCACGGACGCACATACCCTCGTACGGTATGACGACTTATCTATCCTAATTTTAAGATTTTTTTTAAGGAAACTTATACTTGCCCCCAAAAGTTGGATAGTTATTGTACATAAATAAGAAGGTACTTTTTCACGTGACAATATTTGTTTTTAGTATGCGATTACAAGAAATCAAAGTGAATAACGAAATAAAACTCAGTATTAATACTTTTAAACGTCGTGAAATAAAAAAAAAATAGATTGAAAAACTGAAGTTGACCCACAAAAAACGTCAGCATACCTACTGCTGTTTAAATAAGCTTTCTTAAAATCACTCTTCAAGTCTCTGTATCAGATTATCTTCATTCAAATCACAAATAAAACATAAGCACTGAACTCTATAGTCCTTAGCAAAACAAAACCCTTCATTTAACTTCAAGTCGTTGACAACATTATAAGTAATTCCTTCCTTTATTTTTATCACAATCAAAAAAGGTCAACAAATGAGGCAAATTTAAACAATAAATCAATTAATCTGACAGACCGACCCAAATAAACTCACAACCAAGAAATTGAGAAACAAATCTTTTCAAAGATTTTATCCGAATTTCCTTATGGGTCTTAAAAAATATTGCACAATGCACTCGCATGCACATGTTTCCTTCATTATTGTTGATGGTTTTGTTGCCGGTTATTTCGCAAACCCTTCAGTACTCCAATTTACGCTAAATTGCATCCAAGTATCGTTTTTTCTTTTTCTTTTTTTTTTTGAGCCAGAGTTTGAGTCAAGCAGATACATGAACGCATTCACCATCTTAAAATTTCGTATGTGATGGTGATAGCAATCTTTATTCCGCAAAATGCAAATTAAGAAAAACAAAATATAAAAATATAAGTAAAAAATAAAACTTTTGGCAGGCATAAGAATGCAACTTATTGTTGGGTTGGTGTTGATGGACTATGGAGTTTTAGTTTTATGCTACACGGACAAGATGCGAATAATGAACAAGTGCGGAAATGTGTGTTTTTTTTTTTTTATAATTTTGCAGATAAAACATGTTACCCACGAGATGGTTGCGTTGATTTAGTGCTGTTGCGGCAAACTTCACTTGATGTTAACAAATTACTTTGCATCGTGGGTTATTCCTGCGCGCAAGTTGTCTTGATAACCTAGATTTGGAATGTATCTCTGGGTTTCATACATAAAAATATATACATATATGTAATGTTGGCAAGTGATTTTCATTTTTTGGGAACAAGTCGTGGAGAAAGCCGATTATGAGTGAACCGAACTGATTCTTAACAAGATCAACAAGTAATTTAGGTTGCCTTTCTCATCACGTATAGTGAATTTTTATAAAATCAAATGAAAACTGTCAGTAGTAAGGTTTTTTTTATTGGTACAAAAAAGTTCAAAATTCATTAAAATAAACAAACTTTTGAAATGTAAAATATAACAAAAAATTAAAATTGAAAACTTTAGAAATTTCTACAAATACGTGTTTTTTTTTGTTCCGGATGCGACACTATCTTCATGATATTATAAATTATCCATATAATATTCTTATTTAATTATTTTCTTATTTAAGTATATAAACTATATAAATTGAGTAGCCTTTTGACCAATGATGTCTTTTAAGTAAATTAGTATACCTACCAAATACAAAAAAAAAAATGCTTTGTTCTTAGCGTCCATTTCATTTGCATATTTCTAGAAGACTTTGTCTAATTTCTTCATGTTCATAAGAATCGATCTTCAGTACGACCAGTTGTATGAACTGAGAAACAACATTATGAAAAAAAAAAAAAGGTTTAAAATTGTTACATGGTGTGTGTGGAAAATTAATGTGTTACGGTGACGAAGTACGGTTTTCAGCATTTACAAAAATAAATAGGGATTTTATAATACCTAGGCAATTATTTTCATAGATATGTAATCACTTCTGATTCAAAAGAAATCGGAAAATACTTTTTTATTGCTAATTTAAGTTTTTTTCACTTTAAAGCGATATTATTTTTGACTCGACTGGGACAAACAAAACAAATGAAAATTCAGACACAATTTTTGACTTAGGTAAAATTGCAGAGTTATCACCATTTCTTTTTAAACATTTGTTCATATTGGCCGAATATATTTCATTTTTAATTTTAACAGAATTAAAATAACTTTTAAATAAAACTAGCGGACCCCACAGACGTTTTCCTGTCTTAGTTATGAATTCGAACGGAAATATATGTATGTATAATAAAATAAAAATGAGTACCTACTTCTAGAGGATTTACCATCAGGCGAAGAAGGAAATAACCAAATTTTGTGACCCTTAAAAAACTAAAATTTTTTTTTGGGATCTTGTAATCTATTACATGTGAATATAAGAAGAGAGGGATGTGAAAGAATCCTCTTTATTATTATTTGCCTGTTTTTAGTTTCTATGTATAACATCACAGACCCTTTAAAAAAAAATAAAACAAAATAATCATTAATGGAGTCACTGTGGCGTATACGTACTATTTTATCAGCATATATTAGTTAGATTTAAAAATCTGTACATCAAAGCTTTTCAGTTCATTTTATATAATAACTGCCAAAAAATGGTTATTTCAGCTGTCGTGTTCAGGGAAACTACACCATGGAATAACAATTTTCCGGACTCAAATGGAGCAGTAAGCAATTGCCTTTATTTTGAGTCCGGAAAATTCTTATTCCATGGTGTAGTTTCCCTGAGCACGAGAGCTGAAATAACCAATTTTTGTTTATAAATAAGGCAGTAAGAGTTAAGTCAGAGTATGTTGTTTAAAAAAATTGAAATCGATTGCGAATTTTATCCCAGTAAAATATTACTTCCTTCGGCACATATACTTTTTTGTCTTTTAATCACTGACGAACAGGTCTTATTCGTCGCACAATTTTTATATATTGCTTTTCTTATTACCACAAATACTTATGTGAAGAACTACCTTAAATTTTATATCAACAGAAATAAATAAGTGCGCAATATTGGCCTTATTGTAAGGGTCTATTCGGAATAAAATAATGAATACATATTTGAAATAATCAAATAGAAAAATATTAACGACAACATTTTTTAATATAACAACACCATAAAAATAGTCTATTTGAATAATCTATTTTTAATAGAATCTCGAAATAAGCTTCTGTATTAATGCTCTACGTATCAATCGCCAATGTAGAAAGACTATTCCAGCAAAAAAAAAAAAACAGTTTAGAAATTATGCAATTTATTGTTAGCATGACTTTCCGACTTTTCCGGCCTAATTTTCCAATTTTTATCTCCGTAGTGTGCTTACCTGGTTTAATACAAATGCAAGAAAAAAATCTCCATCCAATTTGGATGATGTTTAGCCGAGTTATACGCGTAAGAAAAAAAAACTAATTAATTTTCAAAATTGATTGTCACGCTGGAAGACTGTGGATTGAATCCCAACCTATTCCACCTAAAAAAAAAAAATATTTTTTTACGGTTATTCTTAATGTAAGGAAGTTAAAATCCACCAATAGTATCTCTTGTCATGAAAAAGTAAAGTGCTTCCCATCTCAGCCATCCTGATTCAGCAGAAAATTGTAGGTCTCCTCGATTCCTGCCAACTAACAACACACACATAGGAGTAGTTGAAAGTCGTAGGTCACTAGCCTCATGGTTCTCAACAACATCGTCGTAACGTTTCCTGTCTCTCTCTCTTTTATCGTTACTTCTACGGTCAGTGCTCTAGTGAAATAGCCAGTTGCATTCCTCCGTTAAACAATTCAACCGTAATACTCGCGCTTCTCGGAATGCTCATCAGTTTTCCCTTGAGTCCAATTTCGGTCTTAAATTCAAGGATTCGTTCTTTAGCCGTACTATGCGAATGTAGAATGCTCTTCCAAGCTCTGTCTTTCCCTCTCATTGTAATATTCGGAAACCAATGTACACCGACATCTCCTTTTAAATCTCCCCCTCCTTACCTAATGCTCGCACTGTGTTGTTGACATATAAAGGGTACCAAAAACTCCTTGAGTGCGCGTCAATTATAAAAAAAAAAGCTGTCATGACACCAATAATCTCAATGCAAATTTGTATATTTTATGATATGAAGAAGTTCTTTTTCCAGCCTTGATGATAAGGTTAAATGTACATATTTATAAATATTTAGGCGTTAAAGTTAGATTAAAAGTGTTTTATTTGAATAGGTTCAAGTGGAATCTTAAAACAATAGTAGAATATTAACCTTATAATTAATTTTATCTTCTCTTTTACACCTCAATAATTACAAACAGTGTAATAAAACACAGCTTTTAAAGGTTGTTTCCAAAGGTTAACTAAATTTAATGATATATATCATTTTGAAATGTTAAAAAGCTAAAGCAATACATTTTATTTTAGACTTATCTGCAGGTATTGTCTTCTATGAAAATTATGTACAAGGCCTACAAAAAAAATAAACTTTTTTAAACAATAAATTTTGTCCTCTTTTTTTATTAATTGTTTTTTTTTTGCAAAGTTATGTTAGTATCAAATAGATATATTTTAAATCTGTTAGATTTACAAATCTTTAAGACTTATACTATTTAAAACGTGAGTAGATACAAATTAAAACCTGTCAGTTTTCTAACGGTTGTTCATATTCATGTTTATGAAGCTGATTCATTTTACGCAACATAAACTATTAAAATCTTCTCAGAGACCTCTGTATTAAAAACATTTCCACCAAAAAATAGTTCTCCGTTATACAATTAAATGTCATTTATTAGAAAAATATAATTATATATGACAGTTCTTTCTTTGACCAAAAGATGTGGGCTATTGGCCTACATTTATAATATGCGCGAAAATTCCATTTAAAGAGTACATTAAACCGAGACAAAATAAAACTCTTCATTCTTTCACATCCAACACCTCCAGTTGGGGGGCTTGGGACCAGCATCTGCAGCCATGCAGATCGTAATCGTCTGCTTGTGACCAGGCATTAACCCCAAACCCAACCTTTTTAAGCATAACCAAAAACAAAAATAATAATTATTTAAATTATTTCAGATAGAGACCATGACTCTATTAAGATGACTATGTGGAGTGACTTGCAGGTAACAAAGTGTCTTCCAAAGTCAAGCCCTAGATATTACCTTCGATGTTCAAAAATGCACTTGCTGTTTTTCCGGCGCGGAGGCAAAACGACGACGACCAAGATGGCGACGTTTCTTGTGTTTTTTTTTATACAGAGAAGGTGTACTTACTTCGGCTTCGCTTCCGTGGAATAACTAAATCGAACCGAGAATAACTACATAAGCTTCAAGACCGCAGAAATATAAACCCATGGTGGCGGTGGAAGATAATGACAGGTTGTTCGCCTTTCACGCTTTTTTAACCAAAGATTCAGAAGTCCCAGCGACCACATCGCCATCGCCACTGCCGCCTCTGGCGCTGGTATCTATAAGAGAGTGAGATTTTAAAGCTTGATCGTTGAAGATACAAATTATGTTTTAATTGTTGGCGGTGCGGTGGTAGTGTGGTTTTATGACCTCTCTAGGCCCTTAATCATTTCGTATAGAAATTGGACCAAGTAGAACATAAATTCGGCTCTTAAATTAAATTTATTGGAATTTCTTCAACAAGATCTTATAAGTTTCCTCTTGTGTAATTTTCAAATAATTTCGGTTTCACTTTTCATTTCTTTTTGTGCTCCGTCCAGACTTCCGGCACGCGGCAAAAGTGGACTTCAACTTAATCAAAACCAATGTGAAATTATATATTTAAAAACAAAAAAAAAAACAGGCGGTTGTTCTAGCAACGGATAAGTCAATAAACTGGAAGAAGCAACTTCGTCTACTAATATCGTATATGTAACGAAGGCAAGTCACAGCACAAAAATGTAACAAGCATAAGTGTAATTCATTTCAACTTTAGGAAACTTATGCAACAAAATTGTGTTCTCTGTAATATGCTTTGATGTCATGTCATGCCACTGCCACTGTCGACTGCCACTTAAAGCTTATGGTTCGTTAAGTTTTACTTTGCTCTCATCAGAATGTGTATAGGTAAGGTACTTTGAGTTTTCATGGTGACGCGAGGTTGCAACTGGAGCATACATCTATGTATAAAGGAGGCAACATGATCTGTGTTTTTCATAATCAAGATGCAAAAAAGGTGTAGGGTGGCATGTTTTATTTTAATTCATAGGAAAAGGTATACCAAACCAACCTAGAAAGGCATTACATTTTCCATTGACTGCTTGACGTAAATGAGAGCAGTAGTGCTAACTATATGAAGTACAAAAACATTATAGAACTTTAAGGCTTTAATGCATATTCTTTAAAAATATTTCTACCTTTTTTTTCTGTCGCATTTATAAGACCAGAGATGATTTGAAAAAAAAATAAATAAAATGAAAATATTCACCAATTCAAGTCGAAAAAAAGAAAATTGCATATCTAATGGTTGTTTCTTTTGCTCCATGATATTAAAATGGAAAATAAATTAAAAAAATAGCCATTCAAGTGAAAGAAGAGAAGAATAATTAGAATACCTACCTACTGTTTTCTAGGACATCTTTAATAAAAAGAAATAAATGTTTAAAACCTACAATTAAGGTAAAAAAATGTTAAGGGTATCCACATTAATAATCAGAACCTTCTGATACTGAAAAATAACAAAAGCAATTCAAATTAACAATAAAATACTCATATGAAACCTACCGCAAAACTTTATGCAGATACTTATGACCAGGGGCCTATTTCACCAAACACTTTTCACTTTTCACTTTGCAACTTTGCAAAAAAATAATTTCCTGCAAAGTAAAAGTGCGAAGTGTTTCACAAAATTTGCAAAGTGAAAAGACTTTTCACTTTTCAATTTTTCATAAAAAAACGCTTATTTGCAAATGAAAATTTCTCTTTGCATATTACTGAAAAATTTTTCAAAATTCTAAATATAATTTGCAAAGTTTATTTGTTTGGTGAAATGAAAAGTACAATATTTTTTCAAATTAAAAAACTTTTCACTTTGCAATAAGAACTTTTCACTTTGCAAATTTGCATTTGGTGAAACGTAATTTGCAAAGAGGAAACTTTTCATTTCAATAATTTCCTCTTTGCAAATTTGCGTTTCGTGAAACGAAATTTGCAAAGTAAAAGTGAAAAGTTGCAAAGTGCAAAGTGAAAAGTGTTTGGTGAAATAGGCCCCAGGGCTAGGATTTCTATGTTAATACATATTTTTTGTTGGTGAACATAGAAGCAAACGAATAACATAGTTTTACGAATTAGGAAATTTAAATAAAAATGGCATTCAATCGTTAGAGCATATTTTTGCATATTTTAATATAAATGCATATAAATGCATTTATTTTTCATGCATATTTTTAAAATATTAAACAAATTAAAAAAATTGAATTTCTTATTTTGACGACAGTGCATAAAAATGTCATCAAAATTTAAATTGAAACTTATGTACATGGAAGACTTTTTTTCAGACCTAGTTCCCTTTCACATGAGGAAACTGAAGGCTGTTTCACAATGCGACGAGAAAACGAGACGTCAGCGTGATGAGATCTCTTCGCAGTTTCTCTCTCTTAAAAAAGAATTTTAAACAGTGAAATAATACATAATCAAGCATTTCTCGTCGTCTCGTCGCGTCATAAAGTTCGAAAAATTGAAAAAAAGACGCAACGTGACGACGAGAAATACTTTATTATGTATTAGTTCGTTGTTTGAAACTCGTTTTAAAGAGAGGACAACTGTGAAGAGATCTCGTCACGCTGACGTCTCGTTTTCTCGTCGCATTGTGAAACAGCCTTGAGTTTCCAGCAACTTATAGTTCCTGAGTGAGAAGGGCACGAAGTGGGTGGAAACAATCTCCTTGTTGGACGATTTGAGATATTTTTGAAATTCCTCTTCATAATACGTAAATTGCGTTCAACCAAGATACTCTTAAAAGGAATTTTAGAATTACTCTTACTATTTTGTTTCTTTGGGCAAAAGGTACAAGAAATTTTAAGGAAATACAAAAGAAAATGTCAAAAAAATCTCTATCAGGGACTTGTTTCTTTGTGTGAAAGGAGACCTGATAGACAAAGTTTTCTTTCTGAACAAAAAAAAAAAATGATGGTATGATAACAAGGCTTAAGGAATTTGGAAAACTGTAGTTCACACACACAGATTTTAAATATATTTTTTTAAATTTTATTTTCAACTTAAAGTAGTAAAGTTTATTTATTTTAATGAGTAATTTTCTTTTTACTTTTTAATAAACAAATGATTACTATTTGTAACTGGTTAGTGGGCTTTAGGTCAAAAAGAAAGATGTTATATTTAAAGCGACGTTTCATGTATTTCATTTTTTCGTAATAACTTTTTTAAAGCATATTTTCATTTTTTTAACTAATGTTTTCTCATTTTAAGTGCATATCTTATGCGCATATTTTGTGTTTTTTAGCACATACAAATCTGCTTATGACCATAATTACAGAAAGGTTCTTTTAAGATGTAAAAACTTACTTATTAGTTTTCCAATTTTAAAGACAAAGTTAGCGAAGAATTTTTGAGTACATATCAATGACAATGTGTACAAGAAATGCTTTCAAAGATCAATTGAAAATAATTTTTAATATAAAAACCGGACACCATTCATTAAAAATTACTTTAAGCTGTTACATTGAGAAAACCAAACAATTACTTAGATAAACTACCTTTTAGCAGTGCTATCTTAAGTCATTAGCCAAGTTATGAAGTTTTAATGACTATTATGGCATCAACTGCTTTATGCATCAAAATAAAGACATTATCGTTCACACTAATTTGTGTTTCGCTAAATATAAACGCAAGCTCATTGAACATCAGATCCATAATATATTTATACTTTTTTCAATACATCCCTTTAACCGTTAGAATCAACATCTTTTACTGCAACTGTTATTATAGTCTGCAGATAATTTGCTGCATAAATATTTACCCAGCTGCAGTGACACCATTATCCCATTGAACAGCATGCAGTTTGTTTTATTTCTGTATCGGTCAGCGATAATTCACTCGTTTTTATTATGCAACTGCAATATTGCTATAACAAATTATTGTTGAAGTTTATTCAAGCGCGTTATATTGAGACCGACTAAAAAAAAATCGTCATCATAAAAACCAAACAAAGTTGCTATCGATGGCGACGTATAAAATTAACAGAAAAACAAAAATAAAATTCCATCACAGGGTATAAAATTAAATGCACTTACTTCTGATTAAAACATTTATTTTTCGTTAAACTGAAACCAACTAATCTAGAGTAAACTTTGATTAAATATAAAAATAAAACGAAAATTAATTGGAGCAATTTGGGTCTCTTGGGAGTATTTTGCTTTCTTGTATTTGTTTCCAATTATATGAAACATATTATTAGCCCAGGTAACTGTAATTGGTAAATTATTATTTGTTTTAACAATTTTTTTCGATTATGGATCGACTTAAAAATATAACTTGGGTTGGCTTGGTGATCATACAAAAATTATCCAAAATAATCTGATGGCAAGTGTTTAATTTTTAAGGGCCAATTATCAAAAAGATATCAGGTGAATGGAATGTAAGTAACTTAACAAGATTCATTATTTTAAAATTGCTTAAATGTTGTTGTTTATCGATTTATTTAGTAATTGTCGCAGATTAATGAAAAAAGAGAGTTAAAGAGGTTCTTCAACTTGAAATAAATATGTATCTATAATGTACTGAATAATATAAAATCTACAGGCAAAGGATACCTTTTGAGGAGAATATATAAAATGCTTAACACACTTAGACCATGAGTTGGTCTGTTCTGAAATTTCTTTTTTTAGGCTTAGTTTCGAATTGATTTTTTAAAGTTCAATGTAAAAAGCTAAATAAAAATATTGAGATACTAAGATAGGTTTTTTTGTTTGTGTCGAATTCCTTTTAACAAAAAAAATCGATTTGTTTAGAAGAAAAAAATCGATTTTTCTGAACAAATTTAGAAAAAAAGCAAATTGTTTGTTGAAAGGAATTCTACATTAGTTTCTCAAATGCGACAAAAATATTAAAATTTTAAAAAGTTAAACAAAAACTCATATCGTGTAACATTTAAGGTCATAAATATAAACTAAACATAAAATTTAAATAATACACAGGCTTGAAACCTCTTTTACCCTTCCTAAAATGGGTAAACTTAACTAAAAACGTAACCAAAGAAGTCAATTTTTCAACCGAAGCAAGGTGTAGTGCATGTATACTACCAAGCTACCTAAGCCACAACATCAATATTATTTCCAGGTCATTATAATTAAGATCAAATGTTAATATAATTTCGCAGTAAAAATATGAAAAAGCTTTTAAGACCAACGAAGCTGTTTTGTTAATGTTTTGAATAAAGTAATCCGTTTCAACTGCCTAAAGGCCTAAATACAATGTATATCGCTAACACCTTCTAATGAGGGGGTGACGATCTAGTTGTTAATCTATTTTGATGATCAAATTAAAACACATACAACTACCAATATGCAATTTAAATGTCATGAGTCGTGTTTGTTTAAAGTCGAACCTTTTTTACGATTAAGCGAAAACAATGTTAAGCTATTGTCAAATTCTATCCCTGATGACAAACACTTTTACCAGGTGACGAAGGAAAGCTTTTAAGTTATAATTGCATGATGACAAACAATTTTTAAATGAAAACAATTAATAATTCTCGTCTTTAAAGAAAATAAAACGCACGACTGGATCGCACAAACTTGCTCTTGTAGTAAAAGTTTCTTCGAATTTCAAAGATTGAGCGTATTAAAAGTAAATAATTTTTTTATGTGAGCCTTAAGTTTAAAATAATATTTTACATTATAGAGCTTAAATTGAAAAATTATTAAAAATCAACATAATTCGAAATAAATTTATAAAAAAAGTCTTTTTAAATTGTTTTGAGAGCTAAAACAAGTACACTGTCTGATTTTTTTAACTAATCTTAGTTTTGCGGAAAAAAAAAATTAAAATAGTAGGAGCGGTTTTTTTTTAAATTAATTTTTTATATATAAAATTTTGTAAAAATTTTTAAGAACAAAAATTGGTACACAATTTTTTTGTATTTATTTATGTTGAATTAAAAATTAAATTTTAAATTTACCCGTTTTTGAAATATCGAATTTTCAAAAAAAAAAAATTGAAATTTTTTTTAAAAATCCAAAATTTGTTTTTTTTTTGAAAATTTTGATATGCAGTATGATTTCAAATTTTGAGAACCTCTTGTATAAAAAATTTAATTTAAATCGGTTACACACATAATGAGATAGTCTAAAATAAATCAAATGGTTCTATGAGAGGTACTGTTAATAATGGTTAACTGTAAATTTTCTTTTTGGTAAATCGTAGACCATACTAATATTAGTATTTAGAACAATTTTAATAAAAATCGTAGGTGTCGTTTGCGAGAAAATTTATATTTTCTGTAACGGTTTTTTAACATTTATATGGAAGGTACCGTTAATTTTGACTATAAGAAAAAGTTTTTTTTCAAAATATTTTAGATAATGTTAAAAAACCCCTTGTTAGCAAGTTTGAAATATTTGGTTTTCAAAAAAAAAAAATTTGAAACTTTTTTTGAAAATCAAAAAAAAAAGTTTTTGAAAAATTTTGGTACGTAAAACTATTAAAATTTTTTCAGAAAATTCTCCATAAAAAAAATTATCAAAATCAGTCTATTCCTTTTCTAGAAAAACGAAAATAAAAAAAAATGGTTCTATGGGAGGTACCATTTAAAACCGTTTTTTGGAAATTTAATTTTTACAAAAAGGTAGCATATATACATACCTAATAAAATTTATTGTTTTTTTTTAGAAAAATCTTCCGAGCCATTTTTGAGAAAAATAAGATTTTCCAAAAATGCTAAAAAAAGTTGTATGGCAGGTACCGTTATTTTTGGTCCTAAAAATAAAAGGAAAAAAACGTGTCGCGGTAATGTCCCGAAAACACTTTATACCAAGTTTAATTAAAATCGGCCCATGAGCTTAGGCTGTAACCGAGTCCACAGACAGACAGACAGACAGACAGACAGACGGACAGACGGACAGAATTGCGAGACCCACTTTTTTGGTCTTCCCTATCATCGTAATGTCAAGTTTGATTGTTATCTCGAGTTCGTTTTTTTGCACGAATCCATAACTTGCCCTATAGTACCTATATCGCAAGTAAAAAAGCTTCTTTGTCAAATAATATTATCTAACTTTGTCAATATTTATTTAAAAAATAATACCTTTACCTACATACCATAATCTACCTATGTTTAAATGTATTTTTATTTTTGTATTTTTTTTTTTTTTTTATTTTAACGAATCACCCTATATTCATCTCTAGGTTGGCTAGGTTTAAAAGTCAATATGTGTTATTGTACTTACGCACTTCTTTAAATCCATTAAAAAAGTTGACTTTGTAAGTACCTACACGTAAATATAATTAGCACCATCTCATCATAGTCTAAGTAGTTTTTAATACCGTACAGAGGATAAGACGGCTATAAACAACAGAAAATAACCTAAAATGTAAATATAATTTTGTTTAAGTTTCTTGGAATCAATTTTCAAAAATACGGAAATTAAATACAAGGTCAAGTCAAAATATTAAGGTTGTTGGCCATTATTTTCTAATTGCTTTAATCTTTGAAGTATACCTAGGTATAAAAAATTACCTCAAGACTTCCATTTATTTTGTGTTTATATTTAAAAAGCACCGTGTATATTAAATTCTGTTCTCATACTTGTTTCGTTATGATTAAAATATTAATTAATTTCATAAATTGTGATAATATGATTCAAATTTTAACTATTTTTACTGCATAATTTAAATGAATTATTATTAAAATTGTGAATAACTCGAGATTAAATTTGACACCAGAAAACCCTTCAAAAAAACTTCGTTTCTGGTTTTATCATTTTTCATTAAATTTCAGCAATTTTTATAAAACTCAAAATAATAATTAGTATCATATCATGGCCATTACATGCAATGTTTATGTATTTTTTTTTTGTTTACGAAATTTAATTTTACTATAGTCCACACTCCATGGATTCCATGTCAACTATATCTTACTGTTTATGCCTTCGGTAAAGTTACTTAATTTTTTTTTTAACTATAAACCTGATACCTATATTGCAATCGTGTAATTAACTTATTTTTTTTATATCATTTTAATTCATGTTTCTCTCATTTTTCTTTTGATTGTCTGTCCATTATTTTGGCACATTTTTAGTTACCTGAACATGTGAACATATCGTTTCATGAAAGCACGGAGATCTAAAAAAAAAAAAAAATAATGCTGTTTTGAGTATATTGCTAATGACGACCGAGTAGTAATACCGGCACAAAATTATGTAAATCTGCAATCAATATGACATAAAGGTGATGGAAAAAATAACAAGTAAGTATATGTGTGTAATAATAAAATTAAATACTTTAAAAAAATATTTTTAGGGAGAACATTTAACACTGATTTTGTCGTGTGCTTATTAATGCAATTTTTTTCGTTTGGGAGGGGAAATTTAACTATAAAAATATAATGCATATTGAACAACTGGGTCACAATGTCATATGGACTTCCTATTACAGTTGAAGGGATTTCGATCTTTGAATAAGAATAAAAAATAATGAACAAAAAAGAAGCTAAAAAGAATAAGAAATCAAATTTAATACGAAAATTTGAACAAAACTATTTTGGATTTTGGGACATATTCAAAATTCGGGTTGCGGTCATAATTCTGTATGTGCCAAAATTCTGTATAAAGGGAGAAATGCTCACATTTTCACTATCAATTTTTTTAGAAATTTGAAATACAGAATTTTTGAGTTAGAACAAAAATTTTTGTTATGTTTAGGTTACTACTAAGCTTTCATTAAAGTCCAAAGTAGATTTCAACATTTTCAGAAAACGTATTGTTGAAGAGAGATTAATCGAATTTCTAAATTTGCTTTGATTGAATTGCCTTTTGTTTTTTTCTCTCTCTTCATTGAAGAAGTAGATATCATATTCCAAATTATAGTCCTATTTTTTAAATTTAATTTCCAAAATGTTTATTTTGAAAATGTGGTTGAAATTATCTAATTTTAAAATTAAGTAATTTATAGACTAAAGTGAAAATTTCCAAAATTTTAACACAGAATTTTGGTTTCACAGGATCTTAAAAAGCAGAATTATGAATTCACAGAGTTTTAAGGCGCATGCAACTAAACAATTTGGCTTCGATTTTGAGCACAATGGGCATATATGCGGAGTGCACGCTTTTGCGTGGACTCTCATATAATCCTATAATAGTACTGAAAATCAAAAGCAGTTGCAGGTGCGCGCCTGGCTTTAGAATACAGAATATTAGAATAACAAGATTTATAATATTTAATAAATTGAAATTAGTACATATAAGTAAATTAGTAGCAGCCCGTGGCGTAATGGTTAGTGCGATGGACTGTCATGCCAGAGGTCTGGGTTCAATTCCAGCTGCTTTCACCTTAAGTTTTTTTCCGGGCTACTGCTTTTGCGAGGAAATGACAAATCCTCTTGTCATAGAAAAGTGCCGCTCACCAACCGTTCGGATTCGGCAATAAACTGTAGGTCCGCTCCATTCCTGCAGACACGCACACAGGAATGGTTAAGAGTTTTAAGTCACTAGGCCCTGCTTCTTCATGAACCGTTGTGCCACCAAATTTATTTTATTTAAATTGAAAGTTAAAACATAAAGTTTGGAAAAAATCGCTTTTTTCCGTCAATTTTTTTTCAAAATGGTAAAAATGTTTTTTTTTTTTTATTTTAAAGGTAAAGTAAAATAACAAATTTCTGTCTTTAAATATTTTTAATTGTTATAAATATCTTAAAACAAAATTATTTAAAAAAAGCCTTATTGGTATATAACCAATTTTAATCAATTTAGACCGAAAAAAAATCTTAGAATTCCAAAAAATAATTTAAAAATATGCAAATGATTAATTATTAATATTTTGTTTTGTTTTTTTTTGCTTACTTTTACCTTGGAGTGTGCTATTCAAGGTAAAAGTTAGCAAACAAAAAATACAATAAAAAAATAGAACAAGTAAAAGTAGATTGTATAAATTATTAAAAGGCTTGTATCTCACACTTTTATCATCAAGATACACCTTCATTTTTATTGGATTAATTGAAGAAACGGAAGCAAAATTGTGTACTTTCTGTTTGCAGACAAAAAAAAAAACTTCATGGGAACTCCGTCGAAGAAGACACAATATTGTAAATTTTTTTTTTCTCTATTATGCTATTGTGAAAGATCTAGTTTTTGCAATCGCGAACATTACTATGAAATAAGTGAAACTTTTACAATTACCTACAATGGTTTAATTAGAAAAATTATTTTTCTCTTTGATGATATAGTTTTTATAGGTTCGCCTTATTTGGAGAGCAATAATAATTGTGATTTCAGGAATTTTTTTTTTTTTCAGACTTAGGCATAGATAAGTAATTTCACATTGTTGACATGACTCTTCTTCGAAGTTTGAGATAGTTAAAATGCTGAAGATATATCTTTTTTTTTGCTTGCATATAAATGTATACAATATCTCTTTTGCTGACAATATACCGGATATCGAAATTGACAATTTTTAATGTGCGATTAAAACTGGTTTAGTTGATGAGATGTATTAATTGAATTCTGTGATAACATAATTTAACAATGTTGTTTGTATGAATTTATGTCATTCGAAATTACCGAAATTTTTTAGTTTACAATTGTATTGGTCAAGTAAAGTTTTGATTAGTTACTCGACACATTAACAAAGGCACATGGTCATTTCTCAACACAAAAAAGATAAAAATAAGTTGAACCGTTTTCGAGAATATTTTAAAAAATAAGCATTCAACAAAAGGTAGCCTTTGTACTTATGTTTGTATATACCTAAACTTTTTTTTTAGAAAATTCTATGGAAACGTTTTTGAGCAGAATACAATTTTTCCAAAATGCTAAAAAAATATTTATTAGTTTTTTGACTACTTATAAGTACAGCGTCTAAGTATTTCGAAATGATCGGAAATATGTTTTATTTAATAAAAAAAAAATATTAGATGAGAATGTCACTTAGGCAACAATTCAAAATGTTTATTTCTAACTTGGATAGATGTCTAAGGTTAGACAAGGTTTATAAATACAACTAACTAGGTCTTATTAAAAACCCTTCAAGTCCTTTGCTCAGCCAACAAAACTTTTTGCAATTTAGCTTTCGATTTTACATAAAATGAAAGTCAGAATCAAAATAATAGACATTTTCAGCTCATGAATATTCATGAACAAAATGTTTTAAATCCTGCAAACAGGATAGTGTGTATGCATGAGTGTGGTTGAACCTTTTTAAAGAAAAAAGAACTCAACCCAGACATTTTGACTTTTACAATGGAAACTTTCTCAAACTCAAAGGTACGTATAGAGTGGATATTTCAAATAAAATTACCTTTTTATCATCATTTTCCCTTAGAACCTGTCAGACGAACTATGTAGGTATATAAATTCGAACCAACACGACAGAAAAAGATGATTGCGATGTCGGCGGTTTTTCACACAGACAGGGAGGTATTCTGAATTTACCGTTCTTAATTGCACTGCAGACAAAACAAGCATCAGGTGGAGCACTACAACAACAATAATAAAAAAAAAGTTTGCTCACTCGTGCTTGAATGGAATCTAATTGAAGAATTCTCTTTTTCCCTGTCGTAGTCTTTATGTCTCGATTTAGAGGTGACAGGATGTCTGAAAATAAAAGTAGATCAATGTATGTCTTATTGCTAAAAGCTAAATCAACCTAATTATGCCTTCAAACGCACACATAGGTCATCAATTTGAGTTTAAGTCTAGCGTAAAAGGTAGCGAAGCAGCCTAAGGCAAAATATGAGATGATTATGCGTGCAGTTTTTTTTTTTAGAAAAACTAGAAACTAAAATTGAGTTCACCCAACCATGGATGAGACGATATGCCTAGATAACATGTGGGGGAGGAATACATCATATTTATCGACTCTAAAAATAAGGGTTGTAATTGCAAAAAATTATTTTGAAGCTCACACAACACCCCTTCGTCAAATAAGATGATGACTATATGCTGGACGTTAGCATTCCATTCAAGGAGAAGACAATAACGATGCAAAGGTGCTGTTGTGGTGTATGTCAAGGGCGGTTAAGGAAACATTCAATGTACTTTACTAACATATATTTTCAGAATGGATTTGAAATTAATTTCTCTTCTTGAGTATGAAAAAAAAATCCCATACTGCACTCTCCGATGTTGGTCGAGAAAAGATAGTTATTTGCCTTGGGTCACAAAAAAATTTCGTGGATGATGTTTTTGGCAGACATGCCATTGAAAATGTTTGCTCAACAGGAAAATCCTTGCTCAAATAAAAATATTTATGAAAGGAAACATATTTTAAAAAGAGTATGTATAGTTGGATACATTCCTGATATCTATAGCCAACCTAACTACTTACGTAACACATTTTGAATAGAATTGAAATGAAAGGTGACCGATGGACATACTTATAATGAAGACTGGGAAAATATTCATTCAAAAGGTATGTATAACATCCAATGTTTTTTTTTTTTTTCTTATTTAAGTAAATCGATGAGTATGAAACTTTTTAAAAATTTTAAGTTAAAGTAAATAAAGCATAGCACCTACTTGAATATTTTCTATTATAAAGTGTCTCTATAAGTTTAAGAAATAATTCTAATTATTTAATTATAAGATATTTTACGTTATCTAAAATGGCGCCCAACATCAAATCAAACAGAAACATTTATTAAGTGTTAAAAATAGACAAGCGAATGGATTTTTGTCAATATTTGTTTGAACTTAATAAATATGTAAAATCAAAAAGAAAACTAATAAATGGTTGAGGTCAGTTATCATGTAAAAATAATCTTTACAAACACAAAAACAAATTCACATGAATTAAATAATAAATAATTGTGCCATTATTTGGTATTATCTATAAATTACATACTAATCCTGATTTAAAATGTGAACACCGAAAAATATTACCAGAGAAAACAAATAGAGACAAATTTCCAAACGAGTATGCGATTATAAATGGCGCCCAATGCTGTTTTTCATACAGTAAGTTACTTTTTGTTGGAAGCTAATTTTTTGTGGATAAAAATAAGATAACACCTATTGGAAAAAGCAACCAGAAACCAATTATTTAAAAACAGAAACAACCGATGAAGTTGCTAAAAAAAGAAATCGTTTTTGTGGTGCTACGATCATATCACAAGTGATTTCAGAAAGTTGTAATATTAGTAAATCACTTACTTTTAAGCCGGAATTCTCTTGGAAGTATTTCGAAAGAACATTTAACTGAAACATATGTTCCTGCGGTACCTATAATTGAGTTTTTGATTGGCGCCCAACGTGAAGGCAATTGTTTTTTCTTCCACTTCCTCAATATGAATTTGTTTCGAGCAATATTTTTTCTTATGCTTTAATTAATCCTTGTTTGTTTTGAATTGATTATTTTAAATATTATGGCAGCCATAGTAGCCGTGGCGTGATGGTTAGTGCGATGGACTGTCATGCCGGAGGTCTAAGGTTCGATCCCCAGCCTCACCACCTATTTATTTTAAAAGAAAAAACGGCTACTGCCTCTTGCGAGGAATTGTCAAATCCTCCAAGAGTATCTCCTGTCACAGAAAAGTGTCGGTCGTTAGCCGTTCGGATTCAGCAGTAAACTGTAGGTCCCCTCCATTCCTGCAGACACGCACACAGGAATAGTTGAGAGTTGTAAGTCACTAGGCCCTAGTTCTTCATGAGCTGTTGTGCCATCAAATTTATTTATTTATGGCGCCCAAAATACGTCTAGATTTCTTTCAATAGTTCATTTTCAGCTGTGTTGAGAAATTTACTGGCATTAAGTTCTTTTTCATTTCGCTAAATCTCTTACTGCAACAAAAGTTTTTATAGAAATTGTGCTACTTTGTTGAAGCCATTTGAAAACAGATAACGGAATTTTATATTTGTACTGTCAATGAGCTTGGATAAAATTATAAAAGGAAATTATTATTTTAAAGTAACATTCTTTTTTCAGTCTACTAAGAATTTTATGTAAACTTTATCAAAAGATTGGATTAACTCTCTATAAGTAAGTGGAAGTCATATTGCAGCTTTGAGAAAATTGACTTAATCAGATTACTCATAAATTTGATTAATAAAGTAGTAACTGAAAACAGTTTAAGTTTCTGAGCCCTAACAAAAATTCTTTTTTAATAAGAAAATGTTAATGCCTGTCAAATAAATGTATCCATATGGATATGGATAAAATACTTCAATTTAATCAGTTTTAACTAAAATGCTAGTGACTTAAAATAGGAACTAAACATTGCAAGGAGATCTTTTATTGTGGAAAACGGATTAACAACTGGTAAGCTCTTTATTGGCTTTTTTTCTAACTATTTCATAGTTAATTAAATTTTCCGGAAGCAATAAATGGTGTAAAACCACAAGGTCTACCCGAAAAAAATTATGTAAGAAACATTTATTAAAATATATTGCTTAACTAAATTAAGTTTACCTACTTAAACTGAATTTCAATAAATCAAATCAGATTAAATTGTAGTGATCTAAGAAGCCTCCAACATATAGATACTCTCGGAAATAATCTCGCCACACTTAAGCTCTATTAATCACTCATTCCAGCATCATCTTTTGCGCAGCACCCTCACTCTCGAGCCATTAAAAACTTATTTTGCCAAGGAAAACAACATAATGAATTGATAATTTTAAAATATTTCCCCTAATTATTCCCATTTAATTTAACTCGTCTCAAACAACATGGGTCTAGAATTCATGACTCCATCATACAGAAAATGGCTAAGTACTTCCGTCTCCTAATGAATCACATAGAACATACAAATAAATCCATCAAATGAATTATTGCACTTTGCTCTCTGATGCTGCTGCATCGCATTTTATTGATGATGGTGTGTTTTTGCTGCAATATCCAATCAAATTCAATCCTGAAGAAGTGTATATACCCCTCTAAAGTAGCTCAACTGCGATCGTGCACGCACAGCACAACATATCAAAGAGATGGCACATTAAAGAGTGCATATAATCTCATCATATAATCATCATTGGCTTTTGGTTTATTAAACTACCATCTCTCGCAATCAGTCTGTCATTCCATCTAGTTATCATTTTTATTGACATAGCTCTGTAGACAGATACATGTACGAGTATCTAGAACGAACAAACTATTGACTTCCGATCCGATGATGATCGTCTTCATCATCTTGTCCAATTTTTGTATCTCGTCGTCATCTATCTATGTATCTATCTATCTGTCAGTCAGTCAGCTAGATAGTTGGTGGTCTTCTAGGGTTTAGTGTGTAACACTTACCCAGTTTCCATGCACTGTCGACGTTGTCGTTGTTGTCGATGACGACGTTGAGACGTCAGTTGACAAGGTCTACCTAAAGGAAAAATAAGACCTACAGATACATAGATGCATCTCTCTAAACAAACAAACAAACAGACAGACAAATAAGAAAAATTTTGTATAGTACGTTTGCGCGGCGGCCGGTGTAGTGCGATGATGCTTGGTTGTAATGACGATGATGGTGCTGCTTTCTGTTTGCGAAGTGCGTTCTTTGCACCAGAGGAACATGGGACCGATTTAAGCTACAAACCCGGGATTCGGAAGAAGAAGGCGAAGTGTGGTGTAAACCTGGTGAGAGATGAGCTGAGAACACTCGTATTTCAGGTTTTTTTCCCCCGATAGTGATGGAACAAAAAAAATCACACCGTATCTTCTTTCTTTTTACTTGATTCTTTTTTTTTTACAACAATAAATATGGCTCTTTTAACTATGTTTGTGTTTGTGAATTGCGTATGTGCACATGTGTCCGTCATCCAGCGTCATGTATTTGATTCCGGTGCAACAACGGTGAGTTTTCTTTTCTTTTACAGGTGAGTTTCGTGCTGTTGCTGTACTTACAACGTCGACAGCAAAAACAAAATACAAATAATAATAAGTAATAACCAACCTGTTTAATTTATTTATTTTTTTTATTTGTTTAGATAGTTTTTTTTTTATTATTTCATATTTATTCTGGTATAGGGTAATTTATGATGAGTACGGCATGCACTGATTGACTTTGATCGGTTAGTAGGGATAAATTGGCGTAAAGTTTGCAGAATTTTTTAAAGCTGGCATCAGAAATAAGAATTGATTTTTCGAAAGTGCTTTGCCTGATTTACTTTTAGCTGAAAGATCTTAATTCATGGAACATGGATACATCATGTAGAATGCCTGAGACGTGATTAAAAATTCAGAATTTTTTTTCGTACACCCACCTACTTTATTTTTAAATAAAAAAAATTTACAGTGAGTAATCAATGGGGACTTCTCTAAGGAACATACCTAAAGCACGTACAGAGTATGTGTTGTAGTTCACTGAAATAGCCTGATCTCCTTCAATTTAATTTTTTCTCCTTTATCACGGGTTTTCATCAAAATTGAGGGATGCCAACCCTCCGCACCGATTGAGAAAGGAATTTCTGCTTTCTTTTTAAAACTTAAAACCTGGAGTTCAAACAAAGAACGGGCAATATGCAGTCAGTATAGTACGTTCATTAATACTTCAAAAATTAATTTAACTTTTAATGAGGAAACAATTTAAATAAAGAGAAGTGGCCGTGGCAGTAAAGTGCACCTAAATAAATCGGTTAAGGTTCGCATGTCATGGTTTATGTTCACGAAATATAAACTAACAAAAGAGGATAAGGATCCAGAGTCCAAAAAGTCCGGAACGAATTATGAAAACAAAACATTTGGATTTTTTTTTATCAATGTTGCAGAAAAAATGTTTGTTTTAACGCTTGTAACGATGCGTTACATGCTCTCTAACTAATAACCAGCAACCCCACAATACCCGACAGGAACCCTTAGAATTGGCCGACGTCAGCAGCAACAAGCAGCAACAATACTAACAACAATCGACAGCAGCAGAAGACGCCAGCAATTTATATGGGCTATTTTCATTCACCTCCTTATAATTAACATTCACTATAAACTGTAAATGTATCATAAGGGGGTACTCTGGCGAATGAAAATCACCTTTCGGTCAACGCTCAAGTCAATAGAGTTAAATTAAACTTGGTTGCATAAATCAGTTTCACTTAAGCTGTGGATGAGTGGAGTCGTTTATAGGTCATATAATTGCCACCAGGGGCTTCGGTAACTGTGATCTACAAACTAGGGGTGCAAAACTATTAACGTTTTCACCGACCACTCAACCGAGATTTAGGTAGATTTACCACAAATCTCTTCACAAATCCCGTGATTTACCATACAAATTTTAATCTCCTCAAATCAAGATTTAAAATAAATCTCATTTAAATCTTTATAGGTAAAATTCGAACAGACCTATTCCCCTATTCAGCGCAATACAAGCTGCTAAAGCAAACTTGCCATCTCACTTCCACTTCATAAGAAAAATGACCCACCATCTGCATTTTGAAAGGTTCTGTCAAAATTAATCTATTTTTTAATCTTTTTTTCTGGTGAAAACACTATTTGGGATTTATGAAATCTAAACGAGATTAATTTGCAGTGAAAACGTAGTATATGATCTTTTCCACTAAGGGCCTATACCTACGGTCTTGCTACTAGGAGCATAAAGTATAAACCTATGATCTTTTGCCACTAGGCGCCTGTACCTATGATCTACTATTATATAAGTCTATTATATTATAAACCAATTTGCGTTATAAAGAAACACAATTGAAATTATGTATGTATGAATTAATTTGTTAAAATAAAGTGTTTTCAATGAAGAATTGTTATAAGGTTATAAGACTTATAAAATTGAAGTTTCGTGTTTTTCTGCAAAAGAACCTTGGACTAGCCGACGAGCAAAACCTCAGCTGGAAAACAAAAAACACATCGCACGCTTAATTCTACAATTTCCACCTTTCGGCGTTTTACAGTGAAATATGTAAAAATTTATCTTATAAATATTTCTGATATTATTATTAACTCATATTCCTGGGTCTTATCGCATTGTGAAAGATAATAAAATTATAAAGACCAAATTTTTAAAACAAACTTTGCGAAAGCTTTTTGATCTTAAAACAAACAACTGAAAATGATTCATTGTGTATTTATAATTTAATTTAGGTACAACTCTGTGTTTTTTGATAATTGCTTTTAAAAAAAAATCTAATAGAGTGTAACTTTATCAGCATTCAGCTACGTTTCGATTTGTTTTCGATTTTCGAAACTGTGCAACCATTTTCGAATGAATAAAATTAAGAGAATGACGTCATTGTTTAGATTAGTGAACATATTGCAGAATCTTTCTTACTTAAAGTAAAGACTTATAAATACTTACATACACCGCGTTGAAAACAACACAATCCTACAGAATCAGAAGAACTTGTCAAACTATTTCTACTATTCTTTTTTTTTGTCTTTTTACCCAAAGACATATGATAAAATCAGAGTCTTAGAATATCAATGTTAGTTGATGTCAGCAATAAGGTCGAGAGGATTGACAGCCATAGAAGGAAGCAGCATTACCAGAAAAAAAAAAATGTTTGCTAATGAAAGTCGATATTGGAACAATTTGATACAATTTAGAAAAAGCAAAGCCCCGAAAATTGAACCCTGTGGGAGTGTAGTTATTTTGTAACAAAGTTTACTATACATACTATCACAAGGGAAAGAACAATATTTGTTGTTCATTCTTCTATCAATTAAACTATCATTTAATTCATAAAGGCCCAGTTTTTCAGAGCGTGTTAATCCACCAAATTTTTATGAGCTAAGTAGGGATGTGTTGAAATGATATTTTTGATGTTTTATCCCCCGAGACTAAAGTCTAGTACGCAGATCGGGAAAAGACAAATTTTATCTCTACAATTCTAATTTCTACAAAAACGTTGGAAAAATCACGCAAAATTAATGTTTTTCTTCTTTTTTTTCTTTTTGTAAAATTATCAATAAATAATAGTTGATCGTGTTTATCGTGCACAATTATTAACCTGTCAAAATTTTTCCCGCAAAATAATGCTTCGAACATTATTTTTCCTGGCAAAATTTAGTGGGGACCTCACCCTATAGCGGCTACAAACGTTACAATTTTGCGCGTGAATGGCGTACTGCCTGGAAAAAAACTGAAGACAAAATTTGTCCTGGGAAAAATTTTGTATGAAAAGAAAAATTTTTCCCGAACTGCGTACTAGACTTAAAGATAGATTCACATTATTTTACTATTGTCCGAATATAGTATAAAGTTTACTAACTATGGTTTAACTCAACAATAAAACCTAGGCCCAAGAGCCCTGCAGACAATTTACTTGGAATAGAAATACAAAACTTCAATGGTATGGGTTGAGTTTTGTCACTTTTTCGAACTCTATTAATACATTTTTTTTAGTGGATTTTAGTTTTTAGTAGCCGTGGTTTGATGGTTAGGCGATGGACTGCCATGCTGGAGGGTTAGGATCGATCCCCAGCCCCGCCACCTAATAATTTAAAAAACATAAAACGGCTACTGCCTCTTGCGAGGAGTTGACAAAACCTTCAAGAGCATCTCTTGTCATAGCCATTAGCAAAAAAAACTGTAGGTCCTATCCATTCCTGCAGACACGCACCCAGGAATAGTTGAGAGTTGTAAGTCATTTATTATACATATTTAGAATATATCAACACATTTTGGGAAAAATAAGCGCAGACATGCCTAGTAACTTACACCCAGCGGTAAGCGGTGGTGTCTAAAAAAATAAGTACGTTAAAACCAAAAGCGTATGCCATCGTAAGTGTTTCTCAAAATCTATTGCGCTTACAAAGAAAGTGTTTTAATCTTTTTGAAGAATTTTACAAGCCAAGATTGTTTTCATCCAATTTTTAAAGAAAATTTTCATTTTCAATTAAAGTTTTAATTTTTGTTAAAATTTAGGCTACATTTTCAAAAATATCTAAGACATCAAAAGAAAGCTGAAAACTAAGTTTGACCATTTTTATTGTATATTTTCCTTGAAGGTTAATCAATTTTCTACTATTCTTAACTTTGTATTCTGTCATTTAATACTGCTATAGCTTGAAAAAAAAATAAGCTTGAGCATATTCAAACTAAGGTACTTATTAGGTAATTGATTAAAATTGATAGCACCCGCCTGAAAAAGGCTTCTTCTAAATTTTTAAATTCATAATTTAAACATGTACATATCATATTCTTCCTACTCTCTGCCTATCAATTTTTTTTAACTTCCCTTCTTTTACCCTTTCATTATTAGTAGTTGTAAATCTTTGAAGAATGTTCTCGTGATTATTTTCGTTGCCAAACATATAATATTTACAGTACCTACCTACATGTCGACTGACTACTGTCATTTTTATGTTCTCCACAAATTCGCTGATGACAGTGTTTTCTGATTCCAGGAAAACAAGTATTTTACATTTTTTTTATTATTTATTTACATCTAAAATAACAAAAACCAACAAGAAATAAATTCCCAACTGGTTTTAAAGGAAAACAGACTTACTTTTTTTTCAATAAAGTCGCCCAATCAAGAAGAGTGAGTGCTGTAGTTTAAAACTTACAAGTTGACATAAATTCCGTTAATGTGTGCAAAACAAGTTAAAATGTTTTGCATAAATTTTTTTAATAAAAAAATAAAAAATTATTAAGTTTAACACTTTTTAATTATCAACACTGAGAATCGTTAAAGATTTTCCATTTTTTCAAGCAGAGTGTGACACACTATTTTTGTGGGGACGTTCACAGTGAAGTTATAAAAAATGGTTTCACTTTTTTATTTTTATATTTTTCTTCTTTTTCACGAAACAGGTTGATATATCTTTTTGTATAGATTTACAATTATAAAAATCTATTTTGGGAGAATATTTTAAAATTATACAAAAAATCGACCCCAGAAATAAGCACAATGGGCTTGAGAGTTGACGTATTTATTTCCTTGATGAAGTGTCAACCCCCACTCAAGTAACACCGGACACACCGCAGCGAGGTTTATATTCTTATTTTTTAAAAACAAAACAGAACACACACTTTATTATTCAGAAAACAAAATAACCACAATCCAAATTGGGAAAAATACAGCTATTCACGACGCGGCTCTACTATACCGACTGAAAGCCAAAAGTAAACTGAACATTTCCAATTGGACTGCGAGAGTGACTGGAGTAATGTGCAAGCAAACCACGAACAGACACAGACTATGCTACACGCTACACCACCAAACATACAGAATTCAATCCATTTGTTCATGGAATGGAAAATTGGAAAATGACTGAGTGTGCTTTGCAGTTCTGCAATGCGTCTACTATAGGTTTGGGTATTGCGGGGGTGGGGTTGGAGCAAATTGTAAATAAAAATAAGACTGCTACGCTCACTGGAAGTATGACTGCCGCTCAGATGCTGGATATTCACCGTATGGTTGGTGTTGGGCCTCTGCACATAAACGTTTGCCGGTCCATTGTAGTTTTGTGAAATAGTATGGTGTGATGTTGCAGCAAAGCAGCTGATTGGAATTCAGGTATTTTGTAGGTGCAAAAATCAGCTGGAAGTTTGAAAATGGAAATTTTGTTTTTCTTGATAATGAGTGCAAAGGTTGTGAATGATACCTTTTATAACATTACTGTAAGAATCTGCATTATATGGAGTTTGCAGAAGAGAGGAAGATTAACATTATAAATGATTTCACATTAACCTATTAATATTTTCATAATGAATTGTCCACCAAATGTACTGCGAGTTTAACGAAAAACTTTTTAGAAATAGTTTGTGTTGGGCGCCATTTTTAATACAAAAAGAGTAGATTGTCAGAAGAATAAAATTTTAATAGGAAAATAAATCAATCTAGTAAACTTGGTGATTTACTAAATAAATGTAAATCAAGGAAAAGTCGCACGTTGGGCGCCATTTGCTTTGAAGTCGATATAGATACATGCTAATGTAAATAAAAAGTATCAGATCAGGTGCTATTTACTTTGAAGTTGATATATATTATGTACATGTAGATGTACATACGAATGTAGGAATTAAATACATATAAACTTTTAATTTAAATATAAATAATAACCAAAAATAATTTTCGCTGTTTATTATTTATTTAATTAAATATTCATAGATATAAAAGTATATACCCCGTTTAAACGAGTGATTTTGAAGATTGAATTAATTTCGCATGATGGTTTTGATCTACATTTTTATAATTTTGTTCAAAATTTACAAATTCGATTCGAAATCAACATCTTATTTCATATACAAATTCACATTTCCGAATGCGGTAATTTCAACTACGAAATTTGGAAGGAACTGTGAGAGGTGAACACTTTTTCTGTTATTTGCTGAATTTCCATTTCAACCACGAATTTTGGAAGGAAATTTCCTCATTTCAGCTCAAATGAAAACGTAGTACAAGACTACATATCCGATTGAATTTAAATAATGAAAATTAAGTGTATTTGTTAAGTGTGCGGAATTCAGTTTTAGTGTAGGTGTCTATTTATTTGTTTATTAATTTTTTTATTCTTTCTAAACTTAATTAATAGACTAAATAACTTGATTTCTTCGGTTTCCCAAATATTGCATAGAGCCACTGCACAAAAACCAAACAAAGTGAAATATAAACACACTACACTATTAAAAGCAAACTCTCATCTTGATTCTTTAATTCTTCGATTCAGGCATGCATGCGATAATTAAAATCGATTCAGCTCACAAAATTGAATCGGATCACAAAATCCCATTTCAATCCAATCCAAGCGTACACGGAATGGAATAAACATTCAATTCTACTTATAATCCGGCTCGAAGGACCACAATGTTCGATAGCTCATTAAATTATACTTAGAATTTGCTTCGAAGGAAGCAAAGAAATTAAAAAAAAAATTATTTAAATAAATCTACATAGGTATATTAAATAATTTATTGAATGTAAAGTGGAAGATTTTAAGAAAATTATAAATAAAGATGATTGAAAGATAGGATGACAGAAGGCGTGGATCGTTTCGAATAAGTACTAATTGAACTTGTAAAACTGTACAAGTCGCATGTTGAATAAAAGTCAGGTTGTAAATCCAACTGAATACCTACTAAAGTACTAAATTTATTTTACCACATATCTTCCTTAAATATCATTTTTGCGGGGATAGCTGCGAAATCTCGCAAATTAAAATCTCCCATTCGAAATAAATGTGGCAATAAAAAAAAATCATAATCTCGCAATTACAATTGAATTGAACATTACCTATGTCAAGTATGGCGTAGGGACATAACTCTACTCTTACGTTTAAAAAAAAAATAATCAAAACACAATAAAAAAATAAAAAATCGCGAGATTTTTTTTATCTTATTTTGTTTGGATTTAATTTTTCAAACGTACGTTTATTATTGAATTCAAGATCTTATTTTTTAGCGTGAAATTTTTTAGAACGACGATGTGTTACTGCCAAATTTAAGTTTGCGAGATTTCGCTATGCAGGGTTTAAGTTGATACTTTCGAGATTTTTTCGTGTGAAAACCAAATGCGAGATTGTTAAAAGCGGGATTTTATAATTGCGAGATTACGAAAAGCGGGCTTACGAATTTGCGAGATTTCGTTTTAAAAGATTAAAAAAAAAATTTTATCGTAGCGCTCTCATTCTTAACATGAAACTATTATAACATAACATTGCTGAGTGATACCAAATTTAATTGAAAAAGCCATTAAGACACATTTTTTTCTTAAAACCATTTTTTTTAATTCTCTGCCGAAACAAAAACATTTCCTTTTTGTCTCTTTTTAAATTGAAATCTTCAAGTATCATATAACACTAATTAAATATCGTGTCTTTTTTCTCTAGACCGCCTTTGTTGCAAATTATTTGATAATTTCAAGTGACAGACTTCCACCACTTGACGCATGAAACAGGCATTTCTGAATTCATATGCTATAATTAACTCATATCCCTTGAGGTTAGTGTAGATGCGATGCTGAATATGCACACGGAATATACACTCAAAACGAAATAAGATTTTAAGTCGAATTTAAAAACAACCAAAAGAAATAAAAGTAACCAAAAACCACCACAAAGAGAAGACACATTATCCGCGATTGCTGTTGCGCGCCGCTCATTTCCAATAATTTTTCGCACATTAATCTCCTCCGGAACAAGTATAGTGGATCGGGATGGCGATGAAGCTCAAGCTTGAGCTGGATCTGCCCTTCCCCTGCTCAGTCAACCAGTTACCAGTTCTTTCCAGTTCTTCCTTTCATGCGCAAAATTTTTTGGGATTTTTTAGCATTTATGTAATACCTTCCTGCGACTCAAAGTTGATTCAACCATTCAGGAATAATCGTGCACAAACAACGACTGTCTTTGTCGTGGTCCCGCACCCGCGCTAGCGTCGCATGGACCAGTCAGGCCCATTTGGAACCAAAGAACGACAAAGTATCTGTCCAGCATCCATTGTCCAGCACTTTGGGGTGCGCAATGCGCATGCGCGCAGCATGATTCTAAGTTCGCTATCCCAAAACCCAAACCACTTTGACTTTGCTCCATGGATACCTCGTTTGTCTTACTCTCGTATATATATACCCTGCGAGAAAAAGATTCAGAGAACTTGATCTTCGCCAAAACCCGTTCCGATCTGCATTTTTGTGCGGTTCCCTCACTTTCCATACACCTCCGAGTCCATAAACGTTCTAACCAAAGACCGTTCTATTACGCCAAAAGAGCGAACAACTTCTGTTCCTGGTGGTGGACCGGACCAGGTTTGTTCTGTGAAACATGTGCAGTAAATAGTGCCGCCACCACATAACAGCCACTTTGGCCAATTTATCAGAATTCAGAACTCTGAAATCGGGATTTCAGTTTTGTTGGGACCTTTTTGCCTTCTACTGGTTTTTCGTTGTTTTTTATGACTTGTGATGGGACATGGGAGCCTTTTTCACCTTTTTTGATATGGTCCATGGGATTTGTTTGCGTAAAGAACGTTTCTGGTTCTGCCCGTTTGTTTGTTTTTCTTCTCTTTATATGATGACGGATGCTGCTGGTGGTAAGTTTGGATTTGTGAAGAAAGCATAAATTCGCATTTCCATTTCCATCATTGGAAATGTTAATGGAAAGGAGAAAGAGCACTGGGAAATGCCTCTCTCTTCCTCTATAATTTTTACTGTTGAGAGAATTTCAATTTTTTGTCTGCAGAGGTTTCCATGGAAACCTGCAGATAAAAAATAAATAGGCAAAGTATTTCATAGATACATTTTTGTACCTACCTACTTACATTTATGCGGAAGATGATATTTTGAAATGATGCTGTTTTGACGGAATAGTTGTTGTATTGCTAGTGTTTGTGTTTCTATACGATTTATTGAGTTTGAATTAAGCAGTATGAGGAATTAATTCAATGAAGTATTGAATGAAATGCTTCTTACATTTAATACATATGAGAACAAAATAAAGCCCTAAATGAAGCACGATGATAAAGTAAAAATAATAGGAACATTAATTTAAAAAAATGATTTTGGTACTAAGTGGGTAGACTCAAAGAAAAACTTGGGCACCTACTACAATTACACCATTTATTTAGTACATATTTATAATGTAGAGTTAAAGATTCCATTAGAAAAATCATCTTTAGCTATATTCATTTTTTTAAATACTGATTTTTCAAAAACAAACAAAATAACTAGCTTATTGCAACATAAATCTCATTTAAATCCGCTAATCGAATAGTAAGAGAGTCCAAAAAAAAAAGATTTTGAGAGGCACTGTTAATAATGGCTTAGTGTAAATTTTGTTCCATGTTAGTCGGTTGATCGTCATTTAGGAGAAAAACCAAATTTTTGGATTTGTGAAGAAACGATCCTGGCCATCCAGTGTAGGTTTTTTTTTTTTAAATTGTTTTAATCAACTAGCATTTTTACTATATCCACACATAAGTTTGTTTAAGTTCATTCGGTTTCTTTCTTTGTGACGGTTCTAGTTTCATAATGCGACCGTTATGTAGTTAGATACATATAACTCCAGCCTATAAAAAAAACAAACTTGTTGGTAGCTCTATCAAGTGGTGCCAGTGCCATGAACTAAGTCCCCAGGGACTAAGTCCACCGAAGGTGTTATAGTTCCCACTAGGCGGGAACAGAAACGACTTTTTGAATGTGGTTTTTATTCCCAAGCAAGGTGAGAACGAAGTCCACTTTCTAATGCGAAATAGAACTTCTTCCATGCTGACCCCCTGCAACCCCTCAGCATGGCCCACTATTAGATTTGGTGTAGGTGCGAGGTTGTGTGTACGCAAAGTTGGATAAATTCAAAGTTTTCTTAAATCCAGATTCTTTAAATGCAAACGAAACTTTGCATACACCCAAACCTCGCACCTCCCCAAATCCTATAGTGGGCCAAGTAGGAGGGTTGCAGGGGGCAGCATCCCCCCCCCATTCATACATTACTGCTTAAACGCCATAATGCTGGGTGCAAATATTGTATTTGTGGAAGCAAGCTTTCAAAAAGTGGTTTCTGTTCCCGCCTAGTGGGAACTAACACTTCCGATATTCGGTGGACTTAGTTTTACCATGAAACATGCTCTTCTAGTTGATAAAACAAGTACTTAAAATTTCTTAATCTCAGAATGAAGAACGCCATCTCAATTCTTGAATAAATGTAAATTTATTCAAAAAAAAAAATTTTAAATCGTTGGAGCGGTTTTCTTAAAAAATAATTTTTTATATATAAAATTTCTTGGAATTTGAAAAAAAAAAATTGGTATCTATGCCATTTTTAAGAATATAAAAATATACAACTAAAACCATAATTTCAAAAAAATTCATCAAGTCGTTTTCAAAATAATGATTTAAAAAAAAAAAATTGAACTTTTTTTTTTAAATCCAAATAAATATTTCTTGAAAATATATGTATGCAGTATCATCAGAATCGGTTAATCGGTTATCGAGAAAATCGAAAACAAAAAAGCGGTTCTCTATGGCAAGTACTGTAAATAACGGTACACACCAGTACACACAAAAAATTTAAAAAAAAATCGTTACAGCCATTTTTGAGATAAATGAATTTTTAAAATGGTCCTATAGCAAGTAACGTTATTTTTTGAGCTACAAAAAAATCTCGATTTCCTCTCTATAGGGAATCACCAAAAGATCTTATGCTCCAAGTTTGAAGCAAATAGCTTCAGGAACTTAGTCTGTAGGCCGAGGTACAGACAGCAATACAGACAGGCATACATACAGGCATACAGAATTTTTTTTACGAATCCAAAACTTGCCCTATAGTACCTACATATATCGCAAGTAAAAAACGATTCAAATAGACATGGAATTTTAATTTTTGTTTCGAAAACTTAAAATTTTTCATTCTTAAGGTCCATTTGCTGAAACGAAACTTAAATATTTATGTTCAACTTAAACGCTTATGTTCTACTTTTTCCTCAGCGTAAACTGTCACATAAGCTCTTATGTTGAACTTAAATACTTAAGTTTCGTTTCAGCAAATGGCCCTAAGAGATATAAGAAGTAAATATCATGAATAAAATGCTACGCCAAACCGTGGAACCTTTATATCTTATGTATATTCGGTGCACCAAATATCAACTATCTTAATTTGGTATGCATTTTTTAACACTTTCGTGTAATACAAATCTATGTTTTATGTCTGTCAATTTCTGCTAACGGCAACGCCCTATATCACGTCCTCAACGATTTGGACAGAAAATGTTGAATAATTTCCAATGAAACTGCACTTACTCGTACTTGTCGAAAGAGTCGATCCCATCGATAAGAGATCTCAATATCGCATAACACCTTGCGAATGTTAAGTGAAGTTTTTTTTTGTTGTGTTTCTCTTTGAAATTTACATGACAAAATGCATTCAATATGCAACGACTTGCACTGAAATGCCCCTTTAACATTCGAAGACCACACACACCAGATATTTAATTTTTTACCATGTCAAATTGCTTGGCTCACCACAGTACCTACAAAGGTACAAAAATAGATTGCACATAACCCTTGCGGCGCGCGATAAACATAAAAAGATTCCTGAACCTGAGAACTGCGAAACCTACAAACAACTCAGATATACACAACAAAACGACTGTAACAACTAACAACACTGCCAGAACCACGACAAAAATCCATCGATGCATTAAAAGTCCCAGACAGACATCGACGCGAAAAATTCCTTCATAGCAATTTCACAGGATCCGCATCAGGCGATCTTCCCTCCACGCTTGAGATCGAGAAGGAACAATTCCCCCAATAAATTCGATGTGATCCGAATACTATATGAAAGGAGGAGATGAGAATAGAGCAAACGAAGCGATCACAAAAATCGCCGTCGGACATAGCACACCTAAGTATCTCAGGCTCAGGGAGAATATCCTACCATCAGCATCATCATCATCGTCATCCGGGACATCCGAAACCATGCCCCATCGAACTCTAGAGATTTTCATACAAATGGACGGATCTTTGTTTAGCTGCAGGAGGAGGAAAGTTCGATTTCGTGTTCTTGGCTCAGAGTTCTTTTCATCCTCGGTCCAGAACCAGCACTCGAGGCTCCAAGGGAATATTGAACATTCATTCAAGCAAACGACGTGGAATGCTTGAACCACAACACAAGTTTTCTAATTTGGTGGAATAATCAAGGGAATCGTCTGTCTGTGTTTGCGCCGCCACCGCCACCGCTGCCGCCAATGTCCGCTCAACGGACATTACTTCTGATGCGTCCACAAAAAAATTATAAAAAAAAAACTAAGACACATAAAGGTAACAAAAGCAGCGACCAGAACAAAAAAGGTACCTACATACATAAAAAAAAAAAAAAAAAAAGAGAATACTTGGTCTTGGACCCTCCACCTCCAGAATGTGGGCAACAGTTAACTGGTTCTTGAGGAAAAATGTTATCCCTTACTTCGCTCGGTCGGAATCGAAATCCAACTACGACTATACTCCTACACGCTTGATTACTTTGTGTATTTTTAAATTTATTAAGGCGTTATCCTTTTTTTATTTCCTCACCGTTTTGACACAAGAAAGATCAGAAAAAAAAATTAAATAAATTAATTAAGTTAGAAATGTTGGCAGTGAAGTTTCAAAATTCTTGTTTAACAAAAAAATTACTGCGTGAATCCTTGGATTTAACAAGAAAACTAAGTGGAAACGGTCATAATGAAGGTGGTGGCTTTTCAAAAATTGTTCCGAAGCTAGTTTACCTACATAATCCTTTGACGTATCTTTGGACACAATTTCAACTTGCTCGAATACGTCTTTTATGGGACCCGGAATTCAAACGAAATGAGTTTTACAGAGGAACCAGGCAGGTTGGTAAGCGACGAGTAGCACCTACATATATCACGTAAGACGATATTCGTCCTTATCAAAGTTACCGTCGGAGCGAAATTCTCTCCGATTTCTTACGAATCGGAGACATTTTGCTTCGAGGTAGTTCTCCGACCAGCAAAATATCTCCGATTCTTAGGAAATCGAAGAGAGTTCTGCTCCGACGGTTACCTCGATAGGGCCGATTAATAGGTCGATTAAACACTAAACAGTCGTTTTGTTGACGATTTTTATGATGTTGGTTTTCTATCACATCTTACGCGATCTGGGCTCTAATGTCTGCGGTCTTTCCACATGTAAGTGATAAGATGTAGCAAGTATTACAATATTGCAAGAATGCAAGGCTTGCTGAACAAATTTAAAACTGTTGCCATTTGGTGGCTGTTGATGCCGTTTTGAGCGTATGCTGTTCTGATTCGGTATACGATATACGAAATCGGACGGATTCTTTAACAAGGTGGCTCCACGAGAAATATATTATTGAATACCGTATTTCAAGCTCTGAAAATTGCTCCTGGAAGCTATTTTTAGTAACTGTTACAAAGAATTGCTTACCACATATTGCTCGGTTCATAGAAAGCTCTTTATTTTTTCTATCAAAAGTGACAGATGGTAATCTACTATGAAATATTTCGGATGGAGACCCGATGTAAAGTGTTTATAAATTCAAAGCAATATTTTTCGTAAACGGCAACTTGGCTATTTAGCAACGAGCGGTCGGCCTAAGGCCAATATTGCACCCTGCCCGTCCATGCGCTATTCGTGAATTTTGGGGCAATACCTATCATTTTCACATTTCTCAAATCAATTAAAAAGGGGTCGTTCTTTTACTTGTAAACTCTGAACTTTGACAGAACGTTGGACTGAAATTCACATAAGATCACAGAGTTTCAAAGTAAGGGAACTAAACTATATTTTGTGTTTTTAAAACTCATGGAGAACTTCGATCAAATTACTTATTCACCCGATAAAAATTTTGTAAAACTCAATAAAAAAAAAACGGAGTTTTGCGGAGCAGAAATTTGGCAAGGGAAAGCAGGGGCCGAATTCCCGCATCAGTAAGTGGGCCATACGTCACTGAAATATTTTACATTGGGATTACTGCTCCATTTAAAACACATTGTAAACATGTAGTACCTACCAATTGAAATAATTCAGTGACCTAAAGAGCTCACTGATGCGATTATTTGGCCCTGGAATTTTGAAAGCAGAGTTTTAAAAAGCTGAATTTTGAAAAAAAAAAAACACACATGAATTTTTGCCCACAGAATCCACATGCAAGAAGAATTCCGTAGCCCAGTTTATTCTGAATCGTTTTTTTTTTGTATAGCTTTCTCAAGAATGGGTATTGGTTTAGTTAAGTTGGTTGTACTGTATTTAAAGTTTGATTCGAATGGTAAGTGTTTAGGATTAGGTTAAGGTCTGTGGTGTAATGCAAAAGCTTTTCGAGCTTAAAGCGTCAACGTTAACATAATTTTAAATGGTATAAATTATAAACTTTTGTAACGGGAGTGTCATCCTAGTTATATGCAATGATTTGTTTGGCTATTTAGCTGTTCAAATCTTTTGTTTTTGAATATAAAAAAAAAGTATCTACAAATAGTGGTATTGATTCAATGAAATAATTAATTATATGTGGTTTGTTTATTTATGTTTATTTACCTTTAGTCAGCAACTGTGATGACGGATTGCATTCGTGAACAGGACCACTTGGGTATCGGCCATTTCACAACACCTGTTGGCTATCAACAAATTACACGTGATATGATTTTATCAAGAAATGATTCTCGCCTTAAAGTGGTGCGATTTAGATTTGAAGACTTCCAACGTGCAATTCCTATGAAAGTTGTTCTTTTCAAAAGGGGAAGTAAGTCGCCATAGCTCTATCTTTATTAGAACTTTTGAATTTGAACTATCTCTATTTGTTTAAGGTAACAAGAATTGTTTCATCGATATGTTGTTTGTGGGAATGCGAAACACCAAAGACTTTCACAACCTCGATGAGCGTCAGCTAATTGAAAATACTCTTCGTCAACTCGAAAATCAACAGATTATTAGGCCGAATGTCAATAAAACTCAGCATAGAATATTGTTTGCTGAAATTTATATGCGATTCTTTAGAAACTATACCCCAAGAGTTCCCGAGGATTGGTCAGTGTCATTTTACAAAATTATTTCATTTCATGTTTTAAACTACAGATAAATACTCAGCAAAAAAAAAAAAAGTGAATTTATATTTTTTTTATTTTCAAAGCTTCTAAAATATCTTGAACATTATCAGACTTATTCATTGATCGAATAATATTACGATATTTCTCATTCTCTTCGGTTAGCTTGAGTTTTTCTTTTTTCAATAGAAGATTGTGGTAGCTAATATCTGAACAACGACACCAGAAATTTCTAAAAAGATTCATTTCGTCTGATAGTTCCTGAAATTGAAAAATGAATTAGAGGATTTGCCGTTATTTAAGGCTCATCTATAAAGAATGTTCAATTTTTTTAAGATTATTTTGTAACTTAAGATATTCTTTGAAGGACAGATCAAAAAAGTCAAATATCAATCGAAAACAGACGAACTCACCTCTTCTGATATGTCCAAAATCTTCGCGATGTTCACATTAATTTTTAGCCGTTCCTCTTGATCTGAGTCTTCAGTAGGATTTTGAAAGGGAATTACCTTTTCTTTTTCTGTCTGATACTTGCGACAGCACGCTGCCAAGCTTAGCAAAAGTTCTCCATGCTTGACGAATTCTTTCAATTTCTACAGAATTGCAATTTAAACAGTCTAAATGGCCTATTTACTATTAAACCCTCTTGTTTACAAACCTTAATCACTTGATAGCTCTCACTGGAAACTTTTAACAACTTTTCATGTGTCAGCAGTTTGTCTCGCTCAATTGAACTCTTGAGTATCGATCTAACTTTAAAAAAATAAGCCTGCTCTAACTTCAAACCATAGACCTTTTGATTCATTTCTGCTTCGATATTCAACAATTCCTGCTGCAAATCTGATATTGTCTTTTGACTCACTCGTTCGATTTCGTTAAGTCTCTTCGCTTCCGCTACATAACTTTGTTGCCTTTGCATATAATTTAAGAAATTTTCAGTTTTGCGAACATCTATTAAGTCACCTTGTAGCTCTTTGACCCAAATTAAGAGTTTTTTCTGTAAATCATTCATTTTTTTGACAGTCCTATCACGAATGATATAACGGTTTTCTATCTCAGAAGTAACTCCGTCAAATTTGCGTTCCATGTAGAGATCATAGTTTTCCTTTAGCCTTTGTTTGCAAGTAAGGTTTGTCGTGTGCATGATATTTTCATTGTTGAGTTTAGTTTGTTCATGAATTTCTTGAACGTTTTTAAGCTCATTTAAGAAATCTTTAATCATGTCTGATGCTTGCATGTTATAAAGTTCTGTTGCTGTTTCACGAAGGGTTTGATGGCAATCTAAAATATGTACGTAGAATATTTCAGAATGTTCTAAAGTAGACTAATTATATAGCTCGACAAAAATATTTTCCATACAAAAGTGATAACTAAATTGTGGAAGATAACCAGTTCAGGTTTCTCAAGATATCTGAGATATCATCAGAGACCTCTGGCAATCTCAAAATTCTGAACGTAATTCCTCAGTGAGATTCCTCACTTTTGATATCAAAATGCTGAGACTACTATTTTTTGGATTCGGATTATAAATTTCATTTAGTGCTCAACTTACTTGTCAAATACTCAAGTTGATCTAGATGTTGACAAAAATTTCTCTCATGCATTTCTTGAGTTTCTTCTATATTTTTCACCAAAATATCAATTTTTTCATCTTTTTTTTCCAAAATTCGTTCGGTTTTCTCACACCATTCTTGAATTTCTTCACGAAACTCTTTTACTTTAATGTCCTTGCAAATTTTCTCCCACCCAAGTTTTCCATGTTTATTGGATTTTTTTGTCAACTCTAATTCTCGAATAAGTTGTTCCTATAAAGAACGACAATAACCGCATGTTAAATAAAAAATCACATGTGCATATTTACATATGTCTAAGCTATAAGATCTAACCTTCATTAGTCGCTTTTTAAGATCCATGGCCGCTAAAATCTTAAGGCGTCTTTTTTCTTCTTTGCTGATTTTGGGTTTTTTCTTCTTTTTAACCGAAGCATCTTCTATGATGGTCGTAGATTTCCCTACGTTCTCGTTCATGTTTAAGTATTGATCTTAAGCCTGAAGTTAAAAATATATACATATACGTCAGGTGTCAAAATGTGAGCAAGCGAATCCAGATTTTTTTTTTCTTTAGGGTGTTGACAGCCAAACTGAGTAATTTTGCTGAGGAACTGAGATTACTGAGGGCTCTGAGATCTTATTTTCCTGAACATGCCTATTTTTAATCAAAAAATAAAACAAACAAGAAGATAGAAGGCTCAGTACACAAATCTTACAATACACTTGCATTGCTCAATCTCGTGAGACTAAGAGACTGAGCTTGACTTGAGAATGAGCTAAAGGTAACGAGATGTTCGCTCTCATCAAACACATTTTATAGATTTATCTCATTTAAGAGAAAATACGCAAAATCTCAATAAAATGTTGAGACTACAAATAAGTTTTCTCAGGAAGTAGAATGGCTGAGTACCTAATCATTTCAAAATAGTCTTTACAAATTTAGTCACTTTGAAGAAGAAATTTTAATAAATATTTGTTTCCACTTAATGAAGATTTTTGTGGGAGGATTTGTCGGAGATCCTGAATTTCAGAGAGAAATAGCAGAGGATTTTGGAATGAATCAGAGTACAGTTTCCAGAATTGTATAGAAAGTTGCTGACAAAATTATTTAAACAAAAAAGAAGAATGGATCAAATTTGCATGCAATGCTGAAGAAAAGAATGCTGAAAAGTGCATTTCATGGTTGAAGAAAAATTCGTTTCATACCTGTATTGATGTTTTTTTTGGACCGCTCTCTCACTTATTTCAGTGCACTCGCTTGAACTCATTTTGTCAAGTAACGAATTTTTTTAAACATGCTATTGAGATTGTTTAATGAGAGAGAAAGTTTATGACATGCATACCAAATTGAGATTTATATCTATCTCGTATATTCAGCTGTCACAAATATCGGTATAGTATGCCAAGTGTTGCATCACTCGCCTTAAGAAGGAATACAAATGTTAAATCAAAATTTTAGGTCCCCTCCATTCTTACCGAATGACAAGCATATACACATTAATTATTGACAGTTGCATAAGTTTCTTATCTCTGATTCTTCACGAACTGTTGCGTTACGAAATTTATTAATTTATATTAATAACTTGAAGCCAACTTCAGAGTAAACTGTTAAGTAAAGAGAATCATTCTTTACCCGTACAACACGAATGTGGGATGCTTAACCATTACCCACATCTATTTTCCCTTCCATTTTAATACTCCAGAATTTCCATACTAATTTTGCATCAATATCTCAATAAAAATTCTTCTCTATTGTCCTGAAACTTGGATAGTGTTATTCATCTAGTTATGTAAGTCTTAACCTTATTTTCCTATATTAGCAGCTGAAAAATGAGATATTCGTAAAAGAAGTATGCCCTCTAAAAGGCTTGAGAAGGCCTGACAGATCAACTGACCATAATAATTTTTAATCAACGGTTGAAGGTTTTCAAAGTCATCAAATATTTTTAGCATCTCATTTGTGGGATAATCGTGGAAAAGGTCAAATAGTTTCAGTAAGTGGTCAGCCAAAGACTTTTTTTAAAATAATTTTTGAAGCTTTTTTAAGGTCGTATAGATTTTCGCATACCTCTATGCACTTGTATACCTATTTTTCTCGAATATCCCAAAACGAGATTTTTAGACAGAATTAATTTTAGAAAAAATTTAGGATGTTTGAGCACCTTACTTTTTGAAAAAGGTATTCAACATGTTGACTTTTGACAACATAAGGTAAGTTTTTGATCGATTTTCAAAACCAAATACCAAAACCATTTTAGCACTCACAGCTTTAAATTATAATTCTTAGTAAAATACACTTTTTAGCCGCGATAAGAACTTTGAGCCGAACATTTTCTAGGTAAGCTAAGTCCATATATGTAGAATAAGTATAGTTGTTGCATTTACCTTTAAATCGTAAACTGAGGTTAAGTATTCGACAATTATATTAAGGCCAGTCAATAAAGACATCGTAGGTCGCAAAAAATAGCCCAACTCTGATTTTTTGGGAAGTTGTTAGAATACATAGATATACCAGTAGTCTAAAACCGATTTTGCAGCTTCGAAAAAGCCGTGCCGTGCTGCCTCGAAATGTTTAACCTTTTTTTTAGTCTTTGGCCTATAACTTTAAAAATATTTATGCTTAAAAAAAATCACATTTTTTCTACATTTTTAGACCAGGTAGAATTTCCTTTTATTTAAACCCTAGCTTTGTAGTAGGTTAAATAAAGCATTTCAAACAGTGGTATTTTTGCTCAAAAATATCGAAAATGGAGTTTTAGACATCTTCGGAGCTGAATATCGACTAAAATACTCAACCTACGAGGTATATCATAGAACGAAAATTGTAGAGCGACTAAATAGCTTTAATTTAAGCATAAGCAGAATCCTGAAAACATATATTTCCGTTGTTATAAGGAAAAAACCAAAGAATACTGTACAACAAAATTAAGTTTTTTTTTTGGTGTCGAAGAAACAAAGTAATTTTTTCCAAAGGTTTTTGGGTGAGCCCGAATCCGAAATCCGAAATATTCTATCATACTGCATTATGTACATATATGAAGTGTCCAGGGGAAAAACAGTCCAATTTTTTTTTTCAAAATTAAACTAATGATGACATTTTGTAGCTTTTTGTGAGAACTATATGATGTTCTATTAACTTTTTGAAAAAAGTGATGGTTTTACAAGAAAAACTATTAAAAAGAAATGGAATAATGGCACAAATCCAAAGGTTTCATCTTAATTTTCTCAAAAACAAGAATACTTTAAAGTATATTAAAGCATCTGGTTTTTAGTGTCTGACTTAAAGTTAATATAGGAGCATTGAATATTAGAAACAAAAATACCACTTACTAACGTAAATTTTTGAAAAAAAACTAATCTAAACACAATTTAGCGTATTATAAATTATTTCATTTTGAATAGACTTGTGCGTGCCGTTTTTGCCCTGGAACCTTCATATGTGACGGAAATGGAAACTTTTAATACGGCTGCATTTTTATTTTTTCGAAATAATTCGTATTTTTTTTTACCTGTGTGCGTTTATATTGTATATTTTTATTGCATCAATAACTGTCTCAGTTGTGCTAATAAACGAATGTCAATAATAAAATTTAAAACAAAATGCCATAAAATGTTATCTCAAAAATTTTATAATTATGTATAATTGTATATCTTCCCAAAAGCCACAAGTTTCATTAAATTCTATAAAAAAAACGACGATAATACAAAGTGTACATAAAATAAAAAAAAAAAAAACTACCTTGTCATAGGACCTTTGGAATTAAAACAAAATTAACGCTAATAAATCAACACAAAAGTTTGACAACCCAACATCGACCTCGTTTTGTCTGCATTGTTTTCTTGGCATTAACACAATTCGCACACATTTTCACTAACAGACCATAAACTGAAATCTCGATCGCTTTTACGTTTTATCTCGAAGAGAGAACACGTTTTACAATTATTATAGCTAGATTACATTTAATTACCTACCCTAGACATCAGAAGTCAAAGCCACCCTCTGAACAAGTTAAGAAAGTAATTCCTTACGAATACGCAGACTTTGTGGCTTAAATCAGGCTTCTTGAAAAAGCTATTTCAATTTAAATCAGTAACTTGTTTATGTTTAGTGCATGCCAGTCTGGTCTTGGTGTATAAACAGTTATTTTCTCCCCCAACTTTGAAGCCTACTATATACAAGCTAACTTGTTCGTTTTCAATACTCTCAATCCGACAGGCTATTGAAACCCGGACTGTCTTACCTACGGCAATCTCACACCTGAGCTCAGTTGGGTCTTGAGAATTGCGTTGCACAGTTGATATCGCGCTTCGCAGGCAAAGTTATCATAGTGATGGAAAGTCTTATTGGAAACACGTATTAAAGTGAATGTTTGTTACTGAATCTTATGGTTATTTTGTGTATTCAGAGTGAAAGTGTAATCGAAAACTTTTCTTAAAGAAATTTGCAAATAAAAATAAAACAAAACAAAAGATTAATCAAATTTATTGATGTGAAAAACCTGTATATTTGTATTTAAATTTAGTTTATGGATTTAAATTTTGCCAGCAAAGTATTCGAATATCAAAAAAGCGAGAAGCTTAAAGCCTCAACTGGTTTTGGATATCATATTATTAACACAAAAAAGGTTTGTTTCATAATTTATTTCTTGTTTTTGAATTTAAATAAGCTTCATACGTTAAAATGCATTTTGCTGGGGTTCATTAGTGTTTAAGGTCACCGTCCTAAAGTTTGTGTCAAAAATTTCTGAATGCAGGTGGAAAAGATGAAGGGATTGTTGGTAGTGCTTAACTGCTAAGTTACAAGTGGGTTAGAGTCCCACTTTCTATACTATAATGCCCCCAGTTTCGACTGCGGAAGCCACCCATGGGACTTCTTGAGATAAATTAGCACCTTATTTTTCAGTCTACAGTACGAACAAAAATTCTTTCATATCCTTCTACTCCTTTTAATTAGAGCGGTGCAATTCAGGGTGCATTTAAATGATTTTTAGGTCTTTAGTTAAGATTATTATTATTTTTATAAATCAATTCGTTTATGAATACGGAAGAGTTACTTAGGCCAACAAATGGGGAAAATGGAAGAGTGTTTAATAGTTTGTGATTAATATACATATTTTCGTATATTATCCAAAACCCCTCTCGCTTCCTAAATACCGGTTAACCCAAACTTTAATGTTAATGCTCACGATTTTTCTTGCGAATATTATTTGTATTTTTAAGATGGTTTGTAAGCTTTGACAGGCTAATCAACTACATTACATACATAATATGTATGCACATGTTTTTATTTTTTTTTTATATTTTGAAAACACTTACACTAGCGTATTTGAAATATCTCAAAGGTTAAAGAGAAATGAGGCCATGAGAAGCAGAGTGGCCTAACTGATTTTTGGAATCATTTTTAAAAAGGCGAAAACGAATGTTTATCATAACAAAGTCTTCCGTTTTCCATCAATCTATAAATATAACTGTTCCAAAAGAGACTGTTCCAAAGAGAGTACATATTTATCATTTTAGAAATAAGTTCCAAAATCAGTTAGGCCACTCTGCTTCTCATGGCCTCAAATAAAAGTCAATGTTGTAGATCAAAAAAAAAAAATATTTGTTTACCCCGCATTTTTCACCACCCTCTCACTGCTCATTTTTAACTTGCGATATACGTAGGTACTATAGGGCAAGTTATGGATTCGTGCAAAAAATCGAACTCGAGATAACAATCAAACTTGAAGCATAAGATTTTTGGGTGATTCCCTAGAGGAGAAATCGAGATTTGTTTAGCTCAAAAAATAACGCTACTTATCATAGGACCATTTTAAAAAAAAAGTTATTTATATAAAAAATGGCTCTAACGTTTTTTTTTTTAAATTTTTTGTATGTACTAGTAGTCTATGGTCTATGTTTTGGTGAACAAAAAATTAACAAAAACCGTTTTTAACAGTACCTACCATAGAACCGTTTTTTTATTTTGGATTTTCTCGGTAACCGCTTTACCGATTTTGATCTAGATTTTTACTTAGAAGGTCCTATCAAGTGTGGATAATACTGCGTACAAATATTTTTTAATAAGAAAATTCAAATTTTTTTTTGAAAAATCATTTTTTTGAAATCGGGTTGATGAATTTTTTTGAAATTTTGCTTTTAGTTGTATATTATTATATTCTTAAAAATGGCATACCATTTTTTTTTCGTAAAAATTTCAAGAAATTTTATATATAAAAAATTATTTTTTAAGAAAACCGCTCCAACGATTTTTAAAATTTTTCTGCATAAATTCACATTATTTCCAGAATTGAGATCGCGTTCTTCATTCTGAGATTAAAACATTTTAAGTACTTGTTTTATCAATTTAAAGAACGTGTTTCATGCTTTTTTCCATATTGAAATGTCAATTCTTTAATTTATTAAATGGATAAATACATACATAATTATATAAAATTCGAAGAAAGTTTTGTTACAAGAGCAAGTTCGAAATCAAAAATCCGTTTCTTTAGAAGTTTTTTTTTTTTTTTTTAAATCAAAACTTACGAAGTAAAAATAACAAAATCTTAAAACAATATCGATTCAAGCACGTACCTACATTTATAACTTTGGTTGGAAGAGAAATAAAATGAAAAATGTAAGTGCCAAATAGCAGATAGATATTACTTAGGCCTAACCCCATCTGATGGAATTACAACTTAATGCGATGAAAATTGTTAATTTAAAAACATTTTTTAAGTTGGAAATAAAAACACATGACAGCAAAAATTGCAACTGATAAGCCATACCATCAAAACATATATAGTTCTTTTATTGCATACATGTACATACTTTTTATGCAATAAAAAAAATAAAAATGAAATTTTTTTGTATTTGCATGGCCAAACAAATATGAATTTTATGAAATGTAATTAACGAGTTTGACACATGTATATGATTCAACAATTAAATCATATAAATAAGCGATGTCTAAAAAAAAAGTATATGTATGTATGTATGTATGCCCTTTAATTTGTATTAAAAATTATTGTGTTATTGCGATTTTTAATGTAAACTTTATTTATTAACGAAGATTTCAAGTTGAAAAAAACCGAACGTATTTTTTTGGCCGGCCGTTTATGTCAGCATTGTAAATTTAAAACTTTAATTTGAGACTTTTAAATAACAAAATCACTAAGCTGATGGTTTAGAGAAGCTTAGTTTTTAAAGTGTTTATACATTCTTTCCAGCATTGTGACCAGAATTCAGGCGATTTAAATCTGAATACTTTCTTTCAAGGTTTTAACCATCCTAAACCGATTATTTAAACTAATAGATTTCGTACATGTAGATAACTCCACAACAAAATATCGAATGGGGTCAATGTGTCTATCGCGATCAACGGTCTTTATATACATACATATATCAACCCCTTTCCGCCAAATTATCGTTAGTAGCATTTTCATATTGTCACATAAAGTTAGTTATTTAATTTTTTCCTGTGCATTAAAAAGCCATCACACCCTTTGTTGTTGTATTATCTGTCTGTAACAGTATTTTTAATAATTTTCAATGCTGAAATCAGGCCTAATTGGTTTCGTTGCTGATGAGTAAACAGAAAACAAAATGTCGCTTACGATACTTTTATTTTTTGTCGCTTACGATAATTTGACGAAAAGGGCTCGATTTTATGCTGAAAATATTTTACTAGCTTTTAAAAGATTTATTGAAATATTAATTTAATATTTAATAGGTGATTAAAAATAAGTATCAAATAAAAGTTGTTGTCCCGCAAAATGTAATTTTCCTAACTTTTAATTACATTTTTTGCGACGCTATAAAAATTGTTACGAGATTACGAAAGCATTCTGATTATTATCACCAATGTTACAATTGATGTTTGGGAAAAATTTCTATATCTATTTTTAATATAAAAAAATATAATTTTTATTTTTTTTTTTAGGGAAAAACTTAACACAACTTTCCTTCTGAGTTTCAGACAAATTTAAACTGTCATTATTTTTCAGAGTGCATTTATTTTTGTGTATGAATATAATAAGGTTTCCGCCATCCATCCATTACCTATATACGTGACTGGATTGCAAGATCGGCTTACAAAGCCCCGTTTTGTATTTCTTATTATGTCTTGTCAGATTTCTTATTTGATTTTTACTTAAAATTTCTTTTTATAAAAATAAAAAAAAATTGCTTCGTAAAAATAATTTCGAAGAAGATTGTTATTAAAATTTAAAAATTTCATCAAAATTAAAAGCATTTACTTGCCTACATTATATACATATATGTATGTACTTGCACACATGAAAATAGTTTTGCATTTTGAGATAATCGCAGTTTAAAAAAGATTAACTTTAGCCTCTAATTAGATATTTGCATGTGGATAGCAATTTTTTACTCAATTCTATTGTCATCGTAAGAACTATTGACAGAACTCGTTAAATAGAACTTAGTACAAAAGCAATTCTATTTTCTTTTATTATATTATTTACTTTGCTTGATTGATGTTGAACTTGATTTTTTATGCGAATTATCGCATTAAATGCAATGCAATGAGGGAATTATATTATTTAGGGGGGAAGAGTAATGGTGTAAACAGTTTCCGGATTATTAATTCTATAATAAAGTGTTTAGGCTTTTTATGTTACGGTATTACACAAAAATTTAAATTTGAGCCCAAAAAGAAAGGTCAACTATGATAATATATCTACTTTTTGGTTTATTTTAATTTAAGAAAATCGATCGTTTACATAAAAAACCCATAAAACAACCTGGAAATTTATTTCAATATTTGTTCATTAAAGAACATTGAGTAACACAAATGATCCATTTGCTCTCCAAAACTGTATCTATACAGGGTGTCACGTAATTCGTGCATTTTATTTTAGGGGTTGATTCCTGGGGTCATTCTAAGAAAAAAAAATTGTATTGGGGAAAAATTGTATCTGCCACACCTAAGATTGGGGGAATCAATTTCTGAAAATTTGACTTAAAATGGAATAAAACAATGCTTTAAAAAAAATGCAGGAAAGCATAGACAGTGATGTGTTATAGCCTTTTTAAAGGCTAATATTCAATTCTTTTATTTGTTTTTTAAATCAAGTTGTTTAAGTGAATGGTTTTTGAGAAATTGAATTTTTTAAAAGATTGTGATTTTTGTTCACGTTGATTTTTTTTTTTTCAAAATTTTGTGTTATTAAGTGCCACTGTTTTTTTTTTTTTTTTTGAGAAATGAAAAAAATGAAAAAAGGCTTAATTATGAATGGTTATTTTTGTGGGCCATAAATATAACAAAACAAAATATGCAATAAAATTAAATAAAGTTTTTTTTAATCTCTCAAAAACTAAAAAATGATGGTTATCACTGAAAACCCTTATAAACTCAGAATGTAAGAATAAAACAGTTTTTGAAAATGTTACTTTGGGCTAGCAAAAATCACCTTATTTTAATGTCTTCATTTTTAAAAAGTCTTAACATTATTATTTGTTCGCTAAATAAAAATATGTAAATATGTAGGAAAGTTGTAGTAGGGTTTAGCGACGATACAATCGGTTTACACCTGACCCCTTTACACCCCCTCCATTAATATTTTAAGCAATATTAAAAGCCTAACAAATAAAAGAACCTACATGATTGTGGTACCTTAGCACTGACATGTGATTTTGTTTAACATGAACATTTGACCATATTGAGCAAACCGCACTGCTTGTGTTTATTTTTAAAGTGTTAATTTTGAAATAACTTTCCTCGAGTTCGTAAAAATAATAACTGCTAAAAGGAATTGCAAAAAAATATTGCTTTTTATGTAAATTTTTGGGTAAATTTTGATCTGAGGGCCAAACATCATCATCAACTTCTTAAACAATGCAAATAAAATGCACGACTGGGTTACACGAACTTGCTCTTATGTGCGATTACACTTTCGTTTTAAAGTCTATCCGCATATTATAAACCTATTCATCTGATTTTTAAACAATTAAATTAGTAATGTGAGCCTTTATTCAATGCTACCTACCAAGAACGTTTTCAGTTTAAGTTATATTTTTATTAAAGAAAAATGAACAATATTTCACTATATTACACGGATGGAACTAAAGCTTAAATTTAAAAATTGTTAAAAATCAACATATGTTGATATCCTACCTAATTAGAATTATGATTAAATTAATAACTTCTGAAATTGTAATGTAATTTCTTTAAAAAATCTTTATTTATGAGAAAAATATTTTTAAGTATATCAAATTTTATAAATATTTTTAAGACAAAAATTGGTAATTTTTGGAATGTGGAATTATAAATTAAATTTCGAAGTTCACCCATTTTAATATTAAATTTTCAAAAAACAAAATGTACACATAATTAATTTTTTTTTTTGAAAATATTGAAATATATAATTTAGATACAAGTATATGATTTTAAAACAAAATACCAAATTAGTTTTTGAAAATATTTAGATGATTTTTTTTGTTAATTCAATACTTAATTCTATTTAAATAATAAATTACTAAATATTGTGGCGTACCAATTTGTTTTCTTAAAAATGTTAACAAATTTTCATATACATATAAAAGCTTATTTAAACAATTTGTTTTTACAAATTAATATTTGTCAAAAGTTTTTTAATCAACTTAGTCTCTTGTCATTAAAAAAATGGATACCTACATAATAATTTTGAAATACAGAATTATGGAACTTACAATATTATGAAGAACAGGGTTTTAGAATATAGAATTTCGGTGACCTATTATAAATTTATTAATAAGAACTTTAAATATTATAACATTTAATTATAATACTTAATTAAAAAATTGTTAATCATCTGTTTTTAGGGAATGTTTTTATGCGGATAAATTATACGTACTGAAAACCAACTTTAATTAAGATGACAGTAGTGTACGACAAAGAAAAGCAGAATGGTCTTCAATTGGACTCCAAAGCTAATGATAGGTAAGTGCAAAATTATCAGGTTTACATACCTAAATATTCACTTTCTTTCTTTTTTTTGATAAATATGAATATTTTGTTTGTAATTAAGTCCCGAAAAAGGTATTCGGTTTGTCTTTTTTTGGCAGAAAAGCTACAGATACAGGGTGTTCGGTATAGGGTGCACCAAAAAGCTAGAGCGAGTAAGTTGAGTTAAGACAAGAAAAAATCTATTTCTATTTCCCCCAATTTAGGCAGGAGGGGCAATTTTCTAAAATATTGACTTAAAACAGAAAAAAAAATATTTAAAAACAACGGTACAACTTACAATGCAATGCTATACTTTTTTGGAAAGCCAGAAATATGCGCTTCTATTTTGTTTATAAATTATTGAACGGTTTTTTAAAAACTAATTTTCAAACTTAAATTTAAAAAAAAAAATTAAAAAATTGTGTTCAAACTGATTTTGTTTAAAATTTTGCGTTATTTAGTAGCATTTTTATTTTTAATATTCAATACTCCCATCAATTTTTAGTCAAACACTGAAAACCAGATGTCAAAATGTAGTCTAGTTTTTGAGAAAATTGAAAATAATAATAGTTAGTTTTCCTTAAATTCGACTTACATCCATTATTTTGTTGTTCTTTAAATTAAGTAGTAAAGTAGATTTCGTCATTTTCAATTATCTCAAAAACTAAAAGACATTTTAGCATACGGTTTTCAGTTTTTTATTGAAAATTAATAAGAGCATTAAATCTAGAAAACAAAAGTTATACTTAATTACATAAAATTTTGAAAAAAAATAGTTTGAAACTTTTTTTTTCATTTTTTTTTTTTCAAAATTTCGAGTTTGGAAATTAATTTTTCAAAAACTATTCACTAACACAACTTAATTTAGAATGAAAATCAAAGAAGAGATTTCTGGCTTTCCAAAAAGGTATAGCATGGCATTTTAAATTATACCGTTGTTTTTAAATATTTTTTTTTCTGTTTTAAGTCAATTTTTTAGAAAATTGTCCCTCCTCCCTAGACGGGGGAAAATAGACCCCCCTCCCATACGATTTTTTACTTGTCTTAACCCAACCTACTCGCTCCAGCAGGATAGTGCATCTTATACCGATCATCCTGTATATGTATAAAGCTTTTGGTGATTTACTTTTGGTATACCTATCATGCATCATTTCTTTATAATATTTTATTTAAATTCTTTTTTCTCCAAATTTCATTTTTTAACTATTTACTGAACTATTTGATATTCATTTAAAACATAACCTTGACTTCGTTTTCGTTATGTTTTATTTTACCTGATACCAAATTAAGTAACCGAAAGAATGAAATATTATGCCTTAAAATGTTTCTTGTTTCTTTTTTATTTAGATTGCATGTGTTTGTGGAAATAAACAGGCTTAGAATTTAGTGATCAAGTCTCTTACTCATGGCTGTATTTCGTTTAAATATGCCTTTCTAAATATGTTTTATAATTTTGAAAATCTTCAAAAAAAAAAAATTGAATAGAATGAATTTGTGTTTCCATAATCAAAATTTCTAAACGTTTGAATCGTCTTTTTCAAGATTTTTAAACATGAATCTACTTTATTTTGCTTGGACTTATCTTATGCTTTTCTGCTTCTTTGCTTTGATAGTAATTTTCTAAATAATTGAATTTTAATTTTTTTATTTGTTTTTGTGGTTATTTTGTGCTTATTTTTTCTTTAGTTTTAAGGTAGCCATATCGATAGAAAATTAAATTTTCTTAAAAATTTTTTTAAGTTATATATTCCAAATTTCCGCTATGGTTTTCCTAGGCAAAGTAGAATCGTTTTAGTTACCAAAGAAAAAATTCTTTTAGCACAATTGCATCAGTAGGGTACAAGGCTTTACCGGTGATGAGGACACTGCTAAATCCAGCCCTGGTTGTAAAAATGACCACTTTTAGAACTCGCTCATTGCATACTTCCACCACGTGAAAAAAAAACTATAGCTATTATCTAACTTGTTTCTACTACCACTCCCACAACCAATGTCTATAACACTTACCATGGGATATAAGAACAAAACCATTGTCCACAACTATAATTATTCATTTTTCTTTCACATGACATGCATAGATTTCTTGTTTACACGACACCTTTTTCCAACGAGCTAAATACTAGAAACAAAGAAAAAAAAAAAAAAAAAACTTGTTTCCGTATCAATAGCGTTCAGCACATTGATCTTAAATGAAAGTGAGAGTCTTGCTGGCTCGCAACTAACACAGTTCACTAGCACATTATGATGGCTAGACCTTGGGGCTTTTTAAAAACAATCGATTGTTATTATTGCATTCGCATTAATTTTTTATCGATACCTTCATTTAAATTATGAATAACAATTTTTTTCTTGCATTTAATTACATCAGCAGCAATATTGAGGAATCTGAACCTTTAACATGGCGGTTTTGGAGGAAACGTCGTTACATCGTTGTCCTGATGGCATTTTTTGGCTTTTTCAATGTCTACTCGTTGCGTGTGAATTTGAGTGTTGCCATTGTGGCTATGACAGAAAATCGAACGATGATCGCTGAAAATGGCTCGGTTTACTATGAACAAGATTTTCCTTGGGACTCGAAGCAGAAAGGTTTGATTCTGAGTTCATTCTTTTATGGTTACATTTTGACGCAGTTTTTGGGTGGACTTATCGGAGGAAGGATTGGCGGAAATCTAGTAAGAAACTTTTATTATAGAATTAAGTGTTAATATCGAAATTTCATACTGATTTTTTAGGTATTTGGAATTGGTATAGGTAGTACAGCAATTCTTACATTGCTCACACCACTAGCAGCAACACACAGTCTTGGAATGTTTCTGGCGGTGAGAATCATCGAAGGAATCTTCGAGGTGAGTTTAAAAGTTTACCTTTCTGATGTACAAAGTTTTGAATACCATTTATCTTCTAGGGTGTAACTTTCCCTTGCATCCATGCTGTTTGGTCCCGTTGGTCACCGCCTTTAGAAAGATCTCGAATGGCTTCAATAGCCTTTGCTGGAAATTATGCTGGTACAGTTGTCGCCATGCCACTATCTGGTATATTTGCAACGAAATACGGTTGGGAGAGTGTGTTCTATATCTTTGGAACAATCGGTTGCATTTGGTTTGTACTTTGGGTGATAATTGTGAAAGAAGGCCCCGAAAAAGATCCCCATTGCTCGATGGAGGAAAAAGAATTCATTGAGAAGAAACTTGGAACTGCTGGTCGAACAAAAATCAAGCATCCTTGGAAGGAGATTTTCACTTCGCCACCAGTGTATGCTATAATTGCTTCGCATTTTTCAGAGAATTGGGGATTCTATACGTTGCTGACGCAGTTGCCGACATTCTTAAGAGGTCAGTGAGATGTCGAAATATTTAATAAAAATTATTATTAAGAGGTCTATTTCAAAAAATTATGTTGGTACTACAGAGATGGTTTTACAGAAAATTAGTTATTTCGCTTGCTTTCGAGTATCGTTAGAAAGTCAAGTTTAAGCTTCTAATAAATGACCAACACTATATCTTAAACTAACTAATAGGTAATAATTAGTTCAATGTCAAATTAGTCATTTTAAAACGCTTTTTCGGGCTGGAAAGGTGAGAATCGTTTCAGAAGCATAATAGATACTTCGGAAGCATCCGAGACAGAGCCGTGTCTTAAATAAAAAAATAAAAAACAACGGCAACATTTACAAGGTGAAACTTTTTTTTTAAATCTAGAAATCACTGCTTAACAGATTGAATGATTTAAGCTTTGGATCGATATTTCTTTATACAAAAAACACAAAACCGTGACGAGACCGAGATTGGACTTAAGCTATACGAAACTGATACCGATACGATTTGTGCATTTTTACTAAGCTCATCTTGGAATTACAAAAAGAGTGCTCCCTAATTCGTGCACGATATTAAGAATCTGCATCAAAGCAGGTCACTTTTTCGATTGCAGATATATATATATGGTAATTAGCTACTAGGTAATTAGTTACGCAAAAAAAATGAATTGGTGTTTTGGTTTGAAAGAAAATGGGTGTCCTGCTTAATTGACGTCAGCGGGATACCAATTTTCTCGCAAACCAAAACAGCGATTAATTTATTTTTGCGCAACTAATTAGCAATTAAGTAGTTTTTAATATATCCACTCTCCGACCGTTTTTCCCTATATTTGAGAAAGTTGACCTGCTAAGTTGATGTCAACTTAGCAGGACACCCATTTTCTTGCAAACCAAAACAGCGATTAATTTTTTTTTTTGCATCACTAATTAACAATTAAGTAGTTTTTAATATTTATTCAAATTTATTCAAATTTATCTTTGATTTTGAGGAGTTGACCTGCTAAGTTAATGTCAACTTAGCAGGACACCCATTTTTTCACAAACTAACAGAGCAATTATTTATATTTTGCGTAACTAATTAGCAACTAAGCAGCGGCTAATTACTATATTATAATTTTTAATATGCAACGGTGACCTGCTAAGTCGATACACATATATTAAAAGGCATCAGGGCTACCTTCGCGATTCTAAAGTGGCATTCTGGTTTTTTTTTCTAAGTTTTTCGAAAAAAATATTCTAAGCTGCAAAAAAAATTATTAAAAATCAACAAAGGTACATAAAATCATGTGCAATAGTTTTTTTTGAAAGCTTATATACCATTCTTGTATTCAATTTCTTATTTTCAAATCAATTTATACGAATAATTTTAAAGTAATTAAATTTTATTTTTAAGTTGCTTTGTTCAGAATTTTATGAAATGGACGTAATTTTATGTAATTCTTAAATTTTGACAAATTCAAAAAAAAAAAAAGAAGGGTGTTTTTGTTTTAAAATAAAACCTGGATTTAATTATAAATGGTGTTTTTGTTTGCGTCATAATCAACAAAACATAACAAAACAAACAAGCAACACAAAAGTACCTTCATGTTTTTTTTTGTTTTAATTTTAATATTTTAACCTCTGGTTTTCAGTATTTGACTAATTGTAAGAATTGAATTTTTAGAATTATTCCAGGAATCATCCCCCAAAATATCATGCTTGAATTAGGGGAGTTCCTGCCTTTTTTTACTGAATAACTTTTTCATAGAAAATATGGACACATTTCATTAAATAAAATTTTCTAAGGACCTAAAATGTATAGATTTGGCGAAAAGAAAGAAGTTAAAATTTACAGTTGAATTGAGAATTATTGTTGTTTTCTTATTCTTTCCTAGATACTTTGAATTTCAATTTGGACAAGACCGGATTCTTATCAGCGGTGCCATATCTCGCCATGGGTATTTTGCTAGGTGTTTCTGGATATCTTGCCGATTGGGTACAAGTTAAAGGCTATTTGACCACAACTCAAGTCCGTCGTTACTTCAATTGTGGTGCTTTTCTAGCACAAACCGTCTTTATGATTCTGACAGCCTACTTCCCCGATCCTTTATGGAGTGTTGTTTATATAACAGTAGCTGTTGGGCTAGGAGCGTTTGCTTGGTCTGGATTTGCGTAAGTCTTATAAATATATCATCGATATCAAGTTTTCAATTTCTTTCTGTGTATTACAGAGTAAATCACTTGGATATTGCCCCACAGCACGCTAGTGTATTGATGGGTATTGGAAACACTATCGCTACGATTCCAGGAATTGTTAGTCCTCTTTTAACCGGATACATTGTTCAAGAACAGGTCTGATCGTATTTTTTGTTAAATTTTCTAGCACTTTACCAATAAATTTCTTATTTTTTTTTCTTAGACAACCGATGAATGGCGTGTGGTATTCTTCATCTCTGCTGGAATATACTGTATAGGATGTATTATTTACTGGTTGTTTGCCTCTGGTGATCTCCAAGATTGGGCAAAAACCCCAGAACAGCTAGCTGCTGAAGCAGAAGCACGAGCAGTATTAAGAGCAGAACAACCAGTGGTTGGTTATACAAACGAGGCTGTCGAATTAAAAGAATAAGAAATCGTATGCTTGCCAATTATTTATAGCTCTATAATAATTTCCTTGATATATAATATATTTAAACATTTTGTGATAGGTTATATAGATTAATGATTCAAATTAAATTCGTTATATTATTTAAGCTTATTTAAGCTCAAAAGTGCAATACAAAAATAAATATTTCATCTCATATAATTCGAAGACCTTAAATGAGTTCAACGTCCCATCTATTGTTAAAAAAATATGTATTTCGTGACTGCTGATTAATTGCTGCTTTTGTTTCCAAAAATTTTAATGTCGAAAATGTTTAGCTTATGGAAGCGATGTCACGACTGAAAATGTTATTTAATTGCATACAAATTTTTAATGAGATGCAAAATTTCGTCATCCTATAAGAAGTAATTAGCGGAAAAATGCGTATAAATTAAAACGTGCGTCAAAGTTTTTATTTATAACAATTATAACAGTTTATCGCTATTAAAAGTGGGTGCACTGTGTGCATATTAACGCGCTTTTTTCTTTTAAAAAAATAAACTTTATGTATTTGCATAGAAAATGCTCTAAAAAAGATGAATCGATGCATAATATTTAAATCTAAAGGCGTGTTGGTTGTTTCAAGAGGAGAAAAAAAATTATAAAAGAATTACCTCAAATTGGAAAGGAATTTTTCATTTTTAAACAAAGACCACGCTTCAAATATTATACGATAAAGCTTCTTTTTACGCATTGAAATGTTGATGATTTTTTAATATAGAATTTTTATGGGAAAAACAGCCCCAATCAACTAACTTGTTATGGTTTCAAGTAAAGCCGAGTAAGTTCCTTTAATTTGACTCACCTTAATGAAAAGCAATTGTTGCTATTATGAAACAATGTATAATAATAGGTAATTAACCGAAGTGTCTAACAGGACACCCTGCTGGGTAGCATTACCTAACAGAACAAGTCAAGACAATGGCAAAATTTTTTAACAAATCTCTCTATATGAGTTAGTGGCTGAACACAATATAATGCAGCTCTGCAACCAGTGTTGCCATAGAATTATTAAAAAAAAAAAAAAACTCATATTATGACAAAAAAATATCTGCAAGGCAGATTTGTCTGGAAATATTATTGACTTCATAAATTTATTTTTTATTCAAATAAAAAGCTACACAAAAAAATTTGTAAATTCAGTAAAAACAAGTTCATACTTAGATATCATTATTTTAAAAATATTGCATTCCTAAGCCTTCCCATTTAATGCAAATAATTTTAAAATAGTAATTTTTAGGGATCTGAGGCGATGACAGGTTTAGAAGAATTCTAACAATATATCTTCAGAAGAAATATTATTTTTAATACGCGTGCAGACAAAATCTGCCTTGCATATAAATTCTGCATGAAGATTTAAGGATTTTAAAAGTTTGGATCTCAGTGGAAAATCTGCTAAATTCCTACAAATACACATTTGTTTCAACGCTTACTGGAACTGCAGCTATGGAATAGCTGCCACAACGTGTAGCAAGTGCTAGTTTTTAAGCGCCTATAATGCAGCTGTACAGTTTTTTGTGTTTCTAAAAGAAAAATTAAATTTCTGTTCATATGAACTGGAGCATGAACATCCACATTTTTTTTATCTGCGATATTTTTTATTTTAATTTGTAACAGGTAAGCTGATAGCTACAATATTTTTTGCCGGAACGATCAATTTTTTTTTCTTCATATACAATTTGAAACGTCATAAGTGCCGAACGTGAAAACTTTACATTTAGCAAACTCTTTCAGCTACAGCTCAATATTTTATTCTCACCCTATCGTGAATACCCCTAATATATTTGAATGTTTACGGATTTTCTTTACCATTTTATTTATATTACTACTTTGTTTAAGAACTATACAAACATATTAATTTAGGCCATCCTAGTTTTTAATAGATCTAATAAAAAATAACAAATAGCACCAACAAATTATTTCCGCCTAGTAGCTCTATTTAAAACTTTTAAAATTTTGTATTAATTTTATAAAAATAAACATAGATAAAAGGCATCAAGAATTTTCTCAAACCGTTTGTCGATTTTTGTTGTGATTTAATTTTTCGAATTCCATTCTCCCCACCAATTTGACCCATTTCACAATATTCGTATATCTATTAATCGAGAACGTAATAAAATAAAAAGCCTGAATAAATTGTCATCATAATTTCTGAGGTGTTTTTCTGTTTTTAAATGAAAATAAAATTATATTACCTTGAAAACAGCGACTTTAAGGTAAATTTCATACAAATTAAAATGCTTATTTTCATCAAGTTCAATGATCTTATCAGAAGATCGATCTAGGTACATATATTGAAATTTTGTAATTTTAAATGGCTTACATGACATCTAACAGACAAACCATAGATTATCTAACGTCTCGCCAAATTCGGTTTCCGAATTTTTAAATTAATTTACATAGTAGATATAGAATTAAACAATTTAGTACAACAATCTCGGAAATATTTTAAAACCAACTAATTTTATTTTGAGATTTTCTTCTTTTCTTCATTGTCCTTCAACAGTCAATTTAAATCGAACAAAATCTAAATATAAGAAAAAAACAAGAATATTGGTTTTTTGAACAAAGAAGCCGTAAATAGTTTGACATGATTGTGTTTTCGGTTTTTGGCAATGAAACTGAAGTGCGCTCTTAAAGAAAATTATAAAATGTGCAACAAAGAAGATGCCTTTTTTTTTTATAAAAATTAAATGTGTATACAGGTGGTTTGGTATAAATTTAAAATAAACTGGGCTATATGTAGATTGATGAAATCGCTTAAAAATACTAGAGCGAGAGCCTAGAGGGTGCTTATTTAGCTTTGACATCTGCACCAAGCGAACGGAACGAAAAACAACATAAATAACGACAATTATATGACTCATTAAACTCTGGGTGGGTATTCTATTTAATGAAACATCCTATTAATATTATAAATGTAAATGTCTTTCTGTTTGTTCCTCTTAATCTCAGAAAATACCTAACTTATAGTAATGAGAATTGGTAGATTAGAGCAGAAGGATGGATCGTAGGCTAATTTCTAAAATCTTAGGCGAATTTACAAAAAAAAAAATATTACCAATTTTTGACTTAAGATTATTTTTATCGCGGTTCTGAGACATTGTAAGTCCGTAAAATCTTTTATATTACGATAACTAAAATATCAAAAAAAAAATTGATTTAAATGAACAATGAAAAAGTTTTAAACTAATACGAAGCAAGGCGAGCACGGGTTTGTTAGTTTTTTAATAAAATTTAAAAATCATATAAATTGTATGTTTATAGTATGTACATTCATTTGATATGAAAATAATTTGTAATAGGTTGGACCTTGCGTTTTATTGTTCCTTAAGGTCTATGGCATAAAACAAAAATTATTGGCACTCTTATATTTAAAATCGAATTATTTCCTTTTGTATTGGTAGCCGCTACGCTGGCCGCGCTGTTTGGGCGTCATTTATAGCCTTAGTAGGTAATTAGAGTAATTCTTGTGGCGTTTCAAAGCTCATTCATTGAAAACACTTTATTGCAATATTCTTCTGCAATGGCAAATAGCAGTAGTTAATAAAAAGAAATTATATCCTCTCGCAAGTAATGACATTTTTGGAGCTAATCTTGCAGCTTGCAGTAATAACCAGAATTGAATGAAAAAAAAACACAATATAAATTATTATTAATATTAAAAAGAAAAAAACAACAGGTGCGAAAGTAAAAAAAAAAGAAATTGGAATGTACCTGGTATGAAATGTTCAATTAAAAAATTAAATAAATTAAAATACAAAGTAATTTCGAAGGAAGAGCCTTCGACTTTTAGAAGGCTGCAGCCATCAAGGATTATACAAAATAAATACATCTATATAAATAGTCTTAACTGAAAAAATAAATAAGATTTATTTGATAAACGATATGCTCCATAAAAAAATTAAATTAATTCAAATGTGGTTCACTGGGGCGTATACGCACTTTTCTTATTTTATTGAATCTTTAAAAAAAATTACTATAATTTTTATTTTTGCAAGTCAAGTTAGTTTACGTCGATTGAAAAAGCTATTGTGATGAATTATTTCTCTCTATTAAAAAAATTTAGGCGTGGTAAGGAGTTCCAGAGCAAACGCTATAATTCAATTTAAAAAGTTCTTCTATAAGTTAAGTAAGTTTTTTTTTTTCTTTAAAGCAGGAAACTATATATCTCCACAGCCAGTGGTGCTGCAAAAAGCTGTGAATAAAATATTAACACTATTTTCTGCAGAAATATGACAAGATGGAGCATCCGAACAGTCACTGTGAAACCGATGTGTTATTTTATTCTATTCGTTAAGTGATATTTTATGTCAAAGATGTGCATTGAAATTCTGGAGAGCAATTTAGTCACACTCTTGGCTTTATGACATGATACCAAATAACACATAACACATAGTGTTCGAAATTTCCGAGAATTTCTTGGGTCTGAGGGGGGAGAATTGTGAAATTTGAGTTTTTTGGATTGAAGAAAAAATCATTTTTTTTTTTTTTGAAATCACTGAATCGAATGGATTTTTCAAAAGTATGGTTTTATGTATAGGTACTTTAATATGGCATAGCAACTACTTTCAAAGAAATCTTATCAACGGTTTTTGAATTTTTTTTCTGAATATATTCATATTTTTTTTTTAAATAAATTCAGAAGTCGGTCATCGTTCATTTTCAAGAGTTGCTTTAGCAATCTAAAATGAATAAGTTTTCTGCTTATTTTCCACATTTTATAAATTATGTATACATATTATCAATTATTATAACGTATGAATGTATAAACGTGTAGGTACCTTATACTATATAATCCTTAAAATCCAAGCCACTTGCCACTACAAAAGGGCAAGTTCGTGCATTTCAGGCAAGCATTTTATTTTTATTAAAATCGTAGAAGCCATTTTCGAGCAAAAAAGATTTTCCACAACAGGTTTCCAAACAGAATGCCTCCTCTTTTCTCCCATTTTTTTTTTCAAGTAAAACTTTAATGAAGTAGTAAACACCAGTGGAGATCTAAAATGCAAAGGGCAAGAATCAGATAATTAGGAACAACAGATGTCCGGCGGAATTCAGATAGCTATTAGATAAATATTAAAAACATCATCGTTAGATTTCATTTGCCCTCATTCAATCCGATTTCTTGCATTCACTCGTCTCAAATAATAATCACATTTCTCAGCTTCTCACCACTTATCCTTAGTTTAAGAATTTCGAACAAAAAACAGACGTGGATAAATTCATAAATTTACAAAATTCTAATGCTTCATGTATTACAATCGGACCAAAGGAATGTTTCACTAATCTGCTCTTCGTTGTTGTAAAAGTGGACGGGTTTTTTTTTTTAGTTTTGTTTTGTTTTTGAGAAAAATATACATATCTTACAGCCGACAAAGCACACTACTTCCACCAATCTAAGATATTCACCTCCCTCTTACATTCTCTCTACATTCGACCAATATCTACAACTTACTCCGAGGAATTCCAAAAATGTGCAATTAATCTCATTTTTTTTTTTGTTGTGAGTTTTTCATATTGGGCAACTGGCCAATAAGTTACAACACAAAAATTCCTTTAATAAATGTGGAAAAATAGCAATTCCTGGTCAGGGGTGATATGGAATAGTTTTGATGTGAAATTTGCATGATCTCGTCAACAGGGGCTTGTCCAATGTCCAAAGTTATAGTGTCATTAGCTCAAAATCGTCTATATTGTGGTAGTGGACTGTTTACTATATTAATATTGGACAGGAGCGGTGAAATTCTGCCATTCATATTCTATACGATGCGAGGTCTTGAGTGAGATGTGTTGATGGTGCCTCAAGGAGTTTTCTTCGCCTGTAGAAGAAAGAAATAAATATTTGCACACATGTGTCCAGAAATAGAGAGTATCAAGCATCACATCAGTATTCAGCAGGTACCTTGGCGTCGCATCGCTTCGTGCGTTTTCGTCGTGCGTCGCCCTCCTCATTTCAAAAATGAATTCCATGCTTCGGAATTCTGTATCGCGTTCTTCTCTAATGCATTCTCTGATTAATTTCGGTGCAATGAAATTAATAACGAATGTGGCAGGATGGCTTTGGAATCTGCGTATTTTCCGGCGTTTTATAGTTTTTTGTCTGGGGCATTGGCTTGCAATGCTGAAAAAGTGACAAATCAACGAACGAGGCGCCATTCGAAATAAAAGATATTCAAACGGTTTTTTGAACCAAAAAAAAAAAAAAAAATAAATAAAAATAAAAATAACCAGAAACAAAAATACTTAATTGGATATTTTGTATATTCCTGGAAGATGTTGGCTTAAATTTTAGAAAACTTTCTGAATGGAAAGAAAAAAAAAAAAAGCCACAAACTTTGCAAATTTGAAAATGAAATTGCAAAATATTTTGAGCGTGCGAAAAAGTCGACTCTTCCTAAACTATTATTTTTAAAGCCTGCATTACACAATTTTTTTAAATGGAGACTGAGAAATACACTTTTAATAGACATAAATTAAAGGAGCAAGTGAAAAATTTTTAAGGCATTTTACCTGTACTTTCTTTATTTTAAAAATGATAATTTTACAACGCAATTCACCACCTTGCTGTTATATATAAATTTCTTTTTCAAACTGTACCTAAATTTAGCTTATTGGCCGGAACCTCTTTCAAAATTGTATTCTTTAAATTCCATTCACTTTTCAAGTACTTTTTTCCAAAAAAAAAAAAAAAAAACGCAAATATTCGCAAATATTTGTTTAATTCTTCACACCTACGTGTGTGTCGTTTTCATCTATTTTGAGACCAATTATTTCTCACACAAGAATGTACGACTTTAGCTTTGTTAAACAAAATAATTTGTTTCTATTGATAGGTGTCTGCAGACTTTGCACTAAGTAAATATTTGCTCTCAAGAGCGTACGCAGGGGGAGGCAGGGGGGGCGGTTGCCCCCCTTTTAATAAATATTACATTCCTACATTTTTTTGTTGGGTAACTAATGCCCAATATTAATTTTAAAAACTATCTTTAATGTTAAAATATTTCTTTAAACATGTGGTTCGTCATTACAAATAAAGCGTTTCAATACTTTCTTCAAAATTAACAAAGAATAAAAATTTTTGATAGATTTCTGTACCAACTAGCATTTATTATATAAATTAGGGTGTCCCTTGTTTCCCAAACCAATTTTTTTGATCAGACACACCCTAAATCAAAATTTTATGCCCTACAAAAAATGTATTTACAAACAAATTCTGTCATTACGAGTAACCTCTGCCTCTTACATAAAATAAGAAATAATGTTGAAAATATTTTCTATACATTCTTTTCTTCCATAAACTTTGGATGAGGTTTTTTTTTTTTTTTAATGAATGATCATATAATTAACAAGAAAATTAAGAATATCTGCAATTGTTCGGGAGGAAACAAAAAAAAACGTAAAAAGTTTAAAATTCCGTAAAATTTTTTTATCGGAATACAGATTATGGCTTTAGAGGCACGGGTTAATGAGCGCGGTTAATTTTTTTTTTTGGTCCATAAATTTACTGTAGGGCATAAACGTTATATACAGTGGTTGTCTGATCCAAAAAAAAAGTGAGGTTGGGAAATAACGGACACCATAATATGCATGCACAAGCTGTTAAAATTTACCTTTTCAGAAAAAATAATGAAACGGAGTTTTTTTTTTTAAACACTGAATACTATATCTACATTACGAGGAGAATTTTGACACGGATATGTCAAAATTCTGCTTTTCAAAATTTTGTTTTCAAAATTCATTTTTTTAAAATTCAGTTTTTTCAAAATTTTGCTTTTCACTTACTTTTTTTTTCACTTATTATTATAATTTGTAGGTACCGACCGATATTTTGTTTTAAGAAAAATGAAACGTGAGCTAGCATCCCCCCCTCCCCCTCTAATCGAAATCCTGCGTACGCCCTTGTTTGCTCTACCTAAAACTTGAAAAGAAAGCAAAATAAAAAAAGAAAACTATTTTGTTCGTCTAGGTACCTACTCCTGTTATAAATTCTGTGCACGTTTTTCTAAACAAAAAAAAAACTATATTGAAAACCTGGCGTTTTCTTAATACCTATAGATAATAAAATTTGTGTGTGATATCTTATTTAATGATTTTTATATTGACTTTAACTGAATAAATACAAAATGAGAATACCTTTTAATTATATTTGCACCAGGTGTTATTTATTTCAGTGTATTTCGCAGGTATTTTTTTGGTGGAAAATGCTCTTTGAGATGATAAAGATGCGGATTGAGTTTGAACTTAGTTTTTTTTTTAAGTAGATAATTTATATACCTACTTGATTTAAAATAAGATGATAAAATAGACTTAGTTTTTACTTCAATGTAAATGTTGCCGTTTTGCTTTAAAATACATATATATATTTTGTTTTCATTATTTAAAAATTATATTTTTTTGAAAATTGTCACTACCTGCCCCAGCCTTAATGGAGTGCCAGATAGAACCCGCTTCCATGGTAAAAAATGCTTGTATCTAACTGTTCTACAAGAATCTTTTTTTTATTTATACCTGAAGAGTGGGTTCAACGTCAGAACTGAAGATGAATTTTCCCAAAACCATTTTTAGATTAGACAGCATCAACTTAGATATCTGACTTGTAGAAAGATTTTAAGTTTTTGTTTTTCCATACCATTTAACTATCACATCATAATGAAAATATTAATTTATCCAAAATATTCATTGACACAGTGAGTTGAACAGAATTTCCCGAAGATCATTTAAACTACTTACAAACATCTTAAGTACCAACTTACACATACATTGAATACATTTTGTATTCATACATTTTATCGGTTGTAAACATTTCTCATGTTAAAAAAATTTTTGTTTACAAATTTTTTCTGTAATAGTTTGCAATGCATCAAAGATTTATTTCAAACTCATAAATAGTTCCTATTAAATTATGCACCTACACATACACAAAACATACATATTTTTCCAGCACACCACAGTCTATGGAAACGCAGATGTTGGCGCCAAATTGTTTCACCAGAACTTAAGTATAATTCTCAATTATGGGCAATTAGTTAGCATTTGAAGCTAATTTTATGCAACACACATATATTGCAATACAAATGTAGTCGATATATTTTGAACAAACAAGAAGAAATATTTGGCGTTAATTTTGAAAGAACAAAATGAAAAAAAAAATACTAGGATTTCAATGAAGTAGGTCAGAAATCTTTTTAATATATTGAGGGCAATTCTTTTAGACATTAATTGGTCAAGAACATTATTTCGAATTATTAATTATTTCTACATAATATGTATCTCTATTTAAAGTTAATAGAAAAATGATTGATTCCCTGCGGTCAAAACGATTTTTATTGAGTAAAATTGACCGCATTACAAAATTTTGTATTAAAAATCACGCATTAAAAGCAAAATTTCGTGGCTCTGTGATCTTGTCAAATCCATATGTGGAATATTCGCAAAAGGTTAGTAATTGGTCGAAAAAGCTATTTTCAGAAATTAGTTAGCCATTAAAAAGTTTTAATCAATTGTAAACGTTTTTCAAGGTCACTAACGACTTTTAGCACCTCATTTGTGAGATATTCCGCAAAAAAACTATGCCATTTAAAAGAGTCATTAATTTTTCAAAAATGGTAATTTATCAGCCATAATTTTTTTTAAATAATTTGTTTTAAGTTTTTTCAAAGTTGTAGCTTTTTTTTAGGTACATGGTCTTAGGTCCGACTCTCTGTTGTTATTGCTTTGAAAAATAAAAGATTTCAAATATTCAAAAAATCGTTCAGGTGAAAAGATTAGGAGATTGCTGTATGGAAATTTTATCGGAATATGTCTTTTGAGGCAATAACGACATCAGAGAGTCAGACTTAAGACAGCAAATGTTCAGAATTGGTAGAGTAAAGCGCTGAGAGTTTGGCTGAGTTCCTAAATCGAAATGTAAAAAATGTTTTGATGCGAAAGTAATACCTATATTTTTCATACGCATCAGCAACGCTAACTTGATGCTTTGTACAAATATTATTACATTGCATTTTATGTATGTTTGGCGTGTTCCATAGGAAAATAAGATACCTGAGATTTCTCTACTTCAAAAAGTGAGCAAGCGAATCCAAAATTTTTTTTCCTCAGAGTTTTGACAGCAAAAATGAGAAATTTTTCTGAGGAATTCTGTTCACATAATTCTAATCTCACATTGATTAGGACTCTGAGATCTCATTTACCTGAACTTGCATATTTAATATCAATTTTTTGCAATTTTTAAATTTATTTCAATTTTAAATTAAAAACTATGGGGCATATTCATAGATGTTGTTTAAGCTGTTGCTTAGCAAAACTGGAGTTTTTCTGATGAAGTTTTCATAAGCTAAACTCCAGTTTTGCTTAGCAACAGCTTACACAACATTTATGAATATGCCCCTATGTTTTTATATAAGTACACTAGCTGACCTGTCGAACTTTGTTCCACCTATAATTTATTAAATTATTAATGTTTCTTTCGAATGTCGAGCAAGCTCCAATTGTTATCACGACTTTCCGACTTTTTCGGCCTAATTTTCCAATATTTATCTCCGTAGTTTTTCTGTTTCAATACAAATCCAACAAAAAAATCTTCATCCAATTTGGATGATGTTCAGCCGAATTACGTGCGTACGAACAAAAAAACTAATTCAGAAAGTTAGAAATTTTAAAATGTTTTCTGGGTTTTCTGACTTTGTTGGTCGAATTTTCTAATTTTCGTTCAAATTTTTCAATTTTTGGCTCCGTTGTGTGTTAATCTGGTTCAATAAAAATCCAACAAAAAATCCACAATCGAATCGGGTGATGTTTAGCCGAGTTAGGCGCATACGAACACAAAAAGGGATTAATTTTTATATGTTCATATAGATTATGATAAGTTGAATAAAATTTACCATTCAGTAACTGACTTGTATCATATGAATAAAATAAAGCTATTTCATAACAACAAGAAAGTCTGTTGCATAATAATGTGTATTTTTGTTGCATAACGTTTCAATATTTTTAAAATTACAGATCATAAAAATTGAAATACAATTGTTAGGTAAGTGCAAAAACCACACAAAATAAATTGGTTTTTTAATGGAAATGTAAAATGTCTCGTTTTCACAGTTGACATCCACCTGTTTATTTCACTTTCCCACATTAACACCCCAACCCCAGCCCTTTCACCCTTCTATAGAGACATTCTTCAAATTCATGGCACAACCCCCATAATAACAACACACACCGGTAATTTCCAAAATACAAAGACAAATCTCAGTTTTGTGTTGTTTGTTTTTAATTTTTTTTTTTTTAAATTTGAATCTATTGGATCGGCATCGGAATGGAAAGGAAACACTCACATTTTTGCTGATGTTGTTGAACATTGTACTTTTATAGTTTTTTTGTTTTTCACCACAGAGTATGTATCTTGGCGCTAAGCAATATCAAATCGACTGATGGTTGCAAGCCACACAACATTGGCCTCTTGTTTCAGTCGAAAGGTAGACGCAAAGCTGAAAAGTTGATTCGTGGAAGAGAATAAAATATTTTTTTTTTTTCAAAATTTAAAACTATAAATCCGGTAAAAACAACTTTTTTTCAACAAGAAATAAACAAAAATAAAACAAAAAAAAATTAGTGCGAAGAATTGGAATTCAAAGAATTTACACAAATTCTTTTTATAGAACTTTGAGAAACTTATAATTAAAATAAATTTAAGCAAACAAAAAAAAAAAAAAAGAAAACATGAAAGTGCTAGTCAGTGGTGGTAATCTTACGGAAGAAATTTGCGTGGGAGAAAATCCGGAAAAAGGAAAATCAACAGAAATCCAAGATATATTGGGAAATCATGAAGTCGAGAAGAAGGATTGTATTGAAAGGTAATTATCATTAAGTACTTTTAAAATTTAAACCGCACTCTCTTAAATCATGTAAAAGATAATAACAAAAGAAGTAGTCACTGTTTATAGTAAAAGTGTTGAAGTATCAATCAGAGAAAATAGTAATTTTTAATTTTTAATTAATTTGGAAACTTATGAAGATTTTTAAAATCTTACACTGAATTAATAATTCTTATTATACCTCTTTAAACTTCCAAAAAAGTTTTGATCTATTAAATTAAATAATCTACTATCTAAATTTTGTAATTTGAATGAAAAATAAAATAAAGCATTGTTTTAAATAAACCTCATCCATTATGTGAAAACTATCGCATTTAGTTAAAAAAATCTGAAAAAAATTATAATCTTATTTTTAATATTTAAGAAGAAGGAAAACACAAATAAAAAAACTATTTTTGTTTTTGTTTTAGTTGACTGTATTGAATTAAATTCAGTTTAAAGATTTAAGATTCGGTAGTCATCGACACAAAATATTGCGTCTTAGAAGGGTACGACAGCATCTAACAGCATCAACTGTCGTGCCTGGGCGAAACGCATTGGACTAAAGGTCACTTAAATCTTTAAAATTATTTATAATATTTTTTTTTTATAAAATAAAAGAACAATTATTCAAATCTAATCTACCTAAGTCTACATATTAATTTCCCTTTCTTTAGACCATTGATTTGTTAAAATTAGTTTGTATTGTTGCTGCTCAATTGGGTATTTTGTGATAGATCAAAGTAAATTTTTTAACCGAATTGGCTTACCTCTTACGCTTCAAAATGTAAACATGTTACGTTCCCCTAGGCGGAAACTCCATTACCCGAACGTAAACAAGAATATCGGTCAAAAAAGCAGACTGAAAGCAAAAACTATATCGTTGCTTCGCAGCGATTTTCTTCTACTTTTAAAAGATACAAGAACGAAAACGAAAAAAAACAATGAAAATAACGGTCACATTTAGTACAGTACGGAATATAAGTTCTGTATAGTTTGGTGGTTGAAGTGTTTGACAAAATCTATATTTGTAGGCTCTGAACTCTTAGCACCCCATACATGGAAAATTCGAAAAAACTATTTGTAGGTGTTTTTGTTATTCTTTTGCTTTGTTTTTTTTTTTGTTTCGAATAAAGTAACCCATAAGAGAGTGTTTTGTTCATTTTGTTTATGCTTTTATTATATATACAAATAGTTTGTTCTTGGACGAACAATTCCTTACCGCATGTAAAATACTGCCACCATCACTGTCTGACTAAGAGAGCTTTCACTGTACCTAGTTCAATTTTGTTTTGTTTTTTTTTTTTTTAACTTTTTTTTAGTTACTTTTTCATTCTTATAAAAATAAAAAAAAGTAAGAAAGATTCGCCTTTTGTCAGCTTTTTTTATTACTTTTGTTCAATTTTTTAAAAATTCATTAAAAAATTCTCTCCTGTCACTACCTCAATTAGAAAAATAAAATGCATGCATTTAAATTCAAAGAAATTCCTGGCTTATACCCAACAAGTCCCTCTGTACTACCTTAAAAGAATTCTGATAAGAAATGTCTTGTAATCTAGAAGCATTTTTGATAAACAGTCTTATCATATCTGTGTCTTACTCTTATTGTTATTATAAAACAAAACATTAATTGGTTAGTTCTGTAGATAAATTTAATCTCAAAGAAATTATTATGTGAGTCCAGAAAAAGCTATAAAATCATTTAAGAATCGTTCATTGTCATTAATTTGCATTAATTAATTTAATAGGTAGGCTAATTACTGCTTTATCCTTTCGTGACAAAAATACAAAATATCAAATACTTTTTCATCAACAAACATCTTTTGACCTTGAGATAACTGATTTTCCTTAATAGCAGGGAACTCGCAAACATTAGTCTAAATAACACTCCTATACTACTTCAATAAGTTAACTCTTGACCATTAGAAGAATAACACTAAAGCTTGGCAATTATACAAGCCCTGCCTTTTTTATAACTGTTATTTATTTTTTCTACATAAAGATATGTATCAAGGCATTTACAACAGTTAATCGATTTCAAGAACAATGTGCTTACCAACATTCGATTGTAGTTGGCTTTGGGTATGAACTCTTTCAATATTTGTAGTATAGGTACAGAGTTGTATGATATTCAAGGTTATTATTTTATGTACATACGTCAATATAATGTCACCAGGTGAATGGCGCCAGGCACGCGAAACTCAAACTGAAACTCAGTCGCATTTAATTTTATTTCTGAAATTCAATTTCCAGTAAAGTTTTAAATAGCTCGACTTTTATTAATTAAAGCATTTGAAATGAGGATGACATAATAGAGCGGGTTTGATATGACGCTATTCCATAAGTTTAGGTATATATAAAACAACGAATTCATATTGGCTCCAATTACTGATACTGACCACAGCAGTGATGAAATTTCTAAACAAAAACAAGAATTGAAAAAACTGATTGAAATTCGATTCCAATTTGAGGTAAATATATATGTAAAAGCTGATATACATTTTATAGTATAGTCGAGTCTACTAGTATGAATTATAGAATCTACCTGAGTTTTTTTTTTTTTTTTTTTTTTGAAAAAACAAATCGATGAACTGAAACACAAAATTAATCATTTTGTATTTTTCCACAATTCTTTATGTAATATTTGTTGCCTATATTAATTGAAACCCACTTAAATAAAAATCCTGGTTAATTGAAAGTAATTTATTGCAAAAAAATGATTAAAGAATTTCACTGGAATTCACAAGTAACTAAAAAATAAGTTATTGTAAGAATTTAAAGACTAACTACGTTCATTTAACATAATATTGACTATGATAAATAGTTCATTTCTGCCAGCATTGATAGAATGAATGTTAAAATTTTGGGAATGTCTTCTTGGTTTCATGTTTTGAATACTTAGTCTTTTAAGGGTTTATTATATTTTGGAGTTGAAAAAGTTAAAACCTTTTCGAGTAGACAGGTATAATCAAAATTACGGAGAAATGAATATGAACACTTTTTAACTCGAATTTTTTTAAGGGCAAAAATAATTTTTTTTTTTATCAGAAAAATTAAATAAAAAGTATAAGTAGTTTATTGGAGGCTACTGTTATTTCGATAATAAAGTAATAATTGGCATCGATATCATATTATTATTTTCTTTTTTTGTGGTGACTTCATGTTACTGCGTGTGAAATTAAATACAGGGAATGTTGGTAGAACTGGTCATTGGATAGTATTTCATATAAGAACGCACATTTTATAATAAATAAATGCGCGGTTGTAATTACAGGAGGTTCAACTCAAATACCTCAGTGATTTGTGATTTGATGAAGAGTATATTCGAAAGTCCTTCAAATTTATGTTTAATTAATACATATGAATGATGGTTGAACAGTTTTAAGTTCAAAACATTAATTAAATTAAAATAACACAAAATAAGCAATTCTTTTTAAGACTGTAAACTATGTAAATTATTTGTTTAAAATCAAATAAAAACATACAAAATAAAAAGGAATTTCCAAAGTACAAAGAATTTATGTTTAAAGCATAGATACATACATATTTTTAAAAATACATTTTTATCGAAAATTAATAAAATACATATGTAGGTATGTACATACATTTGCGACGTACACTTAATTTTATTGAATTCATAAATTATTAATTATTTAAATATAAGTAACTATAATTATTTAATTTGGTTTCATTTTTGGTATAGTTTTACTGGAAAATTTATTTTTATTTTCGTTAATTTTGTATTCATTTAAAATATTTTTTTTTTTTTATTTTGATCTTTTTAAGCTTAGATCACTCATTTTATGTCTATCTTAGATAACTCTTAGACCCTGTTTAGATTGGAAGATTGAGGCCGATATGACGACAAGTTTTTGGGTAAGAGAAGTGCGAAGAGCTCCTCGCTGGTAACTCCCCCCACTTCTCTTACCAACAAATCTGTCGTAATACCGACCTTAATCTTCTCAATCAAAACAGGGTCTTAGACATCAATTAACAATATTTATTTATAAATTGGACCTCTGCATAAAGTAAGAAAACGTTTGTAAATAAACGCTAATATATTTAAAGCTAGAAATCCCAAGTTCTTGTGGGCTTTCTGTTCTATTTCAATTTCAAATAGGTTTTCAAAAAAAAAAACATCACAGGTACCTAACCAAATTCAAAATCCCAAGAAAAAAATAAAAATGTTTCAAAAGTCAAAAACATTCGCTCTAATTTAAACAATTTGACTCACCATAAAGCATTCAATCAGCTTAACGCATCACCCCGGCAATTATAATATACTGTGCGCATAGCTTGCATTCCTGAACGTTGCGTTGGCGTTGGCGGTGTGGTGGCACAGCAGGCGTTGAGACTCTTCTCGTGAATTGCATCACCAATGACAAAAGTACCAACGAACGTTTGGTTTTTTGTTAATTTACATTAAAAAGTCTATTTGGCGCCTTGAACCACCGACTTAAGGCAATAGGCCTACATTTTAAATACACCAACAATGTAAAATTTAAGTTTTTATATCTAAGTATTGCAATGGATATTGTAATTCACAAGAACTTATATTTCGAACGACTATAAGATTCAGCTTATTTAATAACTATAAACATTAGCAGCAGTCTTTATATACTCAAAGTCGAACTAAGGAATTTTCTTAAATAAACAAAATAATTTATTCGATTTTCTTGAATGAATTTTTAAGTTTTCTTTATTCAAACACTAAATGGAAAACAAATTGTAGAAAAACATTTGCTCGTCTCTACGTCAAAGTTAAGTTGTTGATATTTTCAAAATTTAAAAAAAAAAATAACAAAAATGTTTCCTCCTGAAGAAAATAATTTCTTTATGTTTCATAGTTTCTGTTTTTGGCGCCAGACGTTGAATATGCTAAAAATAAATGCTTTCTCTTGTTTTGTAATGTAAACAAATTTTAACAAAAAAAAAAAAAAAACAACAAAAACTAATCGAAAAATTCCAATGCTTTGTTTTTTTTTTTGAGAATGTTTTACATTTTCAAAAAAAAAAAGAATACAAATATATTATAGTTTTTTTGTTTTTCTAAAACGTAGTTTTATGGGAAGTAATTTTTCTTTGATGCGAGTTCTTAGTCATAAAAACAATTATTTAAAGAAGGCGGACAAAATATTTCTCCAAGGTTGAAGAATAAAATATATGAGGTCAAAAAATCTTTAAAACAATAAGGAAATTTATAAAAATATGTGGATATTAACCTGGATGATAAATAAAAACAATTTTTATTTATTTACAAACTCAAATATTTTTAATTTTGTTTTTATATTTTTTTTAAAGCCTCCACATTGATTCATGTTTTTTATTCTTTTGCTGTCATTTTTTTATAATAAATTAAAAAAAAAATATTTCGGAAAAAGTTTTTTTTTGTCAAAGAAATTTATCAAAATCATTGTTCTCTTTATTACTATAGAATTTAATAAACTTTGTCTAATGAAATTTGATGAATGTTTTATAACATCGAAATAAATTTAAAAATATGTCATCCTTATCATGTTTTATAAAATAAAATTTATTTATTTTTTAATTAAATTCTATTAAAAATCGAGCCTTTAAAATATGTTTTATAAATAAAGATGTCAACAATAATTTTAATAATTGCTGCTTAAAATTTACAATTTTTATAATTCATAGACATTAATATAATTTAATAAAAACAGAAAAGTTAATATTTTACTAAGCCTTCTGTATTTATTTATATTAGTTAGGTACTTCAAGTAAAAACAAAATATTTCAAATTCAAACTTAATAAACAAATAAAATATGACAAATAAAATGATATAAAATGTGATGAAAAAAAAACTAGTATCTATATATTGACAGTTCATATTAATAACATTTTAAGAATAATTATTATGTAGATAAAACATCTTTTTAAGTACATAAAAAAGAATGAATTATAAAATAAAAAATTCATTTGGGTACTACAAAAATATTTTCTAACCTTATTCATGACTTACCTATTTAATTTATATTTTCAAAAAATTTTCCTGAAAGTGGCCATATGATCAATAAATGTCAAATCAAAAACGAAAACTTTAGAATAAAATCATTTAAATTTAATTGCAAGCATTTGATTTTATTTTTGACTTAGATAGATACATATTTTACTGTATTAAAAACAAAAACAAGATAATATATTTGATAAACAACAAAAATGCATTTTAAATACCTGTTTGATGTTTATAGCTTTTGGCAGTCTTTTAGCTTATTTAGTATATTTTTCTATTTTAGGTTTAGCATCAACAGAAATACATATGTAAATTTAAATATTAAAATATTTGTTTGTCCTTTCAAGTGATGAAAAACAAAATTCAGGTAATGCACAACACATTCTTAAATTTATTATTTTGAAATATTTCCCTATTCTTTCAAAAATCTATTTTTGGTTGCACAATTTTTAAATGGTAATACAATGTACACAATGTTTACTCAAGGACGCTTATGATTTTTTTTATCAGTCAAAGTATTTGTTCAGACAAAGTTTTAATTTTCATCGACATTCTTAGTAGGTGAAAAATATGTCTAAAGAAAATAACAGATTGTGAATATTTTTTTTAAAAAATACTCAAGGCTACAATAGATATTCGTCTTCGTCAACAAAAGGTGAAATCATTCATGAAATTGTTGAATAAGTGCAGACGAATATATTGAAAGTGTGTTCTTTGGTCATCAATCAATTTCAAAATGTCAAACTCGTGTTATTATAACTCAAGAATTTTCGTTTTCCTTGGACTTAACATTCAGAAAAAAAAATTATTATTATTATTATTATTCTTTGACAAGAAGGTATTCTCAAAAAATAATTGTTTTTTTCGTTTTGAAAATTTTGTTTTGATTTCGTTTAGAAGCCATTCTAACCGAAAGTACCAAACAACGTTTTGTATTTTTAATTTTGACACTTTGGCACTTTTGTTATTAAAAAAATTAACTTTTGCTTTAAGCAAACGATCGCGTGTTGGATAATTTATAGTGATTGCTTTAAAATGTGACACGTTTTCAGCAATTAGTCATGTTTTGTGTAACGAAATATTAGTAGCAGTAAACTAATACGTTATTTAGATATTAAATTAATTTTTGTTTTTAAATTTTAATGAAAAAATCATACATGTATGTATGTACGTATTTTTGAATATTGTTTCATCTGATTCAAAAATAAGTCCAATTAAATAATAGTCTTTTACTTGTCTAAATGTTTCACTAATAAATAGATTTTTTGTATTATAAAAACCTTTCATTCCAAAACCGTTGTAATAATAACACTGTGGAATAAAAATTAAAGTTGACATAGTTTTATTAGTACAGAATTTGGAAACATAATTTTTTGTACATTTACTGCCTTATTCATAAAAAAAAAATTGGTTATTTCAGCTCTTTTGTTCAGGGAAACTACACCATGGATTAAGAATTTTCTGGACTCAAAATATAGGCAATTGCTTACTGCTCAATTTGAGTCTGGAAAATTCTTATTCCATGGTGTAGTTTCCCTGAACACAAGGACTGAAATAACTATTTTTTGTTCATGAATAAGGCAGTAATAGCATAACCTAAAATGTTTCCACTAATGAAAAAATATACTACGAGAACCTAAGGATTCTTTTTAATTCATTATATTTTAAATATAAAAACGAATATTCCTCTACACTTCTTTCTCGATGAATCTTTCAATTAAAAAGATACAAATTTCATTGTCCTCCCCTAAACAATTATTATGGATTAATAACACTCATAATCTCTCCTCGTCCACTCATCATAAAACCATTATTAGCGGAAGTTAAAAAAAATAAGTAAAATTATGTGTGTAATAATAAACTATATTTTTTGTTTATCATTTCTCGGTGTTTGAATATATTTGAAATGCTTTTATAACATCAACATTTTATTAGATCTTTACCATCGTTCTTGCGATGAGTGTCCCATTCCAATGAGACTTATTTTTTCTTTTCGGTTTGCCCCGCTATGAGGAATTATGGTTTTTCGGTCTAGCGAAAGTGATGATTAACTTGGACCAATGCCATCAAATTCCTTACTACACCTCCTTACAAACAAAATATCTTCTTATATCCCATCCAAATTTTACGGTAACACCGCAAATCAAATTTAAAAATTTATTCTAAGAAAATAAATTTTAACATCATGGAGTGAAGATATGACGGAGCAAAATTATTATTATTGCACTAAAAAAATTATTGTCACTCATATAAGCGATAGAATGTGCCATATATTTGATTTAGAAATGGCAAAAATCTCTTTGAAAGTGCATTCAATAGTTTGTTGAATCAGCTTTTACGAAAAAAAAAAAAATATGTGGAAAATCTTTTTAGAATGAGGAGTGTGTATCGAATGATTTATAAATATTTACGAATTGAAAATACCAAGATAGATGGATACCTCTTTTATAGAATTTAAAGCTGAAAATTCCTCTCATTCTCATGTAGTCATGAATAATAAAGCACATGTCAATGGGATTGTTTTTTTGGAATTTTTTGCTCTGTTCAGATGCTACATTGTCAGTCAGCCAAGAAGAATTTATGGACAGAAATGAGTAATCATGCTAAAGAACAATGCAGGAATCTGGAAATAATTATTATGTTTGTATATTTTTATTTAATTTTAAAGATGATACATATTGGTGCTATAATTCTTGGACTGGGAATTACTTTTTTGAAGATCCTTCCTATTTAAGCTTACAAGTTGTTTTTGTTTTTTTTGTATACTCAAACATAAGATACGAATAACACAATATTGTTACAGGTTGATCTCGTTTAAAAAGACTCTACTGATGTGAAACGAAATTTGTCTTGAATCTCCAATCAAACACCCAAATTTAGTGGGAAAAAGATTAACGACATTTTTCGTATTTCTTCACACTTGAATTTTTATCTGATTCTCTTGGTGATAAGTTTGAACTTTTGTAAACTTATCAAGGATTGGGTAGCTTCAACAGTACAGTTTTGATTTTTTCCAATCTCAATTTTCTTTTTTTTTTGAGAATATTGTCTAATCTTTTCAATTTTACCTTTTTTATCGTTAAGTTTCTTTACTTTTTCTTAAAATGAAAAGTTCATGAAAGTCAGTCAGTCTTTATGGAAATAAATCTTACTATTTTGTTTTCTTTTTTTTTTTCAGCAAATTGATATAAGAACGGACTTTAAATTCGTTCCTTTACTTTGAATCTTTGTGAGTTTCTGTGCGTTTTTGTGAGTTTCAGTCTTTCAGTCGTTCCCGTACCCAAAAAATTCTCAATTTTGCACAGTAAAAATAATATAAGAAATAATGTGAGTTTGTGTTAATTTGCGTCCCAAAACTTTTGCGCAGATTTTAAATCTTTGAGAGATATCCTTCCTCTTAATTCCACTCTTCCTCTTGACAGTCTGCAAATTTCTGTGTACAACGGAAAGGATCGGAGGAATTATTTTCAATTTTACAATCAGTGAGCAGATACCACTTCTGAGTTAAGACCCATAAGCAAGAAACAATTTCGAAGCATGGAAGAAATCATTTTCAGACCGTATTATCAATTATCCCCTCTCTGCCACACTTAGGGCTGGCAACGAGACGAGACCAGGCGAGACTTTTGTTAGTCTCGTCTCGGTCTCATCAAAATCGAAAAATTTCATTCTCGTCTCGGTCTTGGTCTTGGTCTCGCCTAACCAAGTCTCGTCTCGATCTCGGTCTCGCCTTTTTCTCGTCAAAATTTTAATGTGCCAGTCTCGTTTCGTCTCGGTCTCGGTCAAGGTCAAGGTCTTGGTCTCATCCTTAGCCTTGGTTTCCTTCGTGTTTTTTGGAGGTAAAAAGATGTAAGATAAGACGCCTAGATTGAAAAGATAGAGTACGATATTTCGGCAGTATGTTGGTAAGAAAAATGCGGGGTGTGAAGCACAAAGAAAATGTATAAAACAGAGGTTTTGTAGAGGTTTTTTAATCCATTTAAATCGGAGTCATCCTTCAATGGATTTGACAATTCATGGCTTTACAGATAGGTAACACACTATATTTTCACCATTGGATAATAATCTTCTTCCAAATGTCACCCAAAAGGCTTAAAATCTACCTTTTCCGGAGAAAAAACTTAAATGGGAAAAATTTTGAATTTTGTAGAGGTTTTTTAATCCATTTAAATCGGAGTCATCCTTCAATGGATTTTGACAATTCATGGCTTTACAGGTAGGCGATGAACTATTGACCTTTTCGATTGGCTATCCGGAAGAATTGCCCGATCGATTCGGAATGCCAATAAACAAACAAACATGCCCAATTCGATTCTGAAGTTCTCTTATCATTCCTTGCGTTCGGGTGATAGTCAGATAGGCTATTCACCTATCCCAAAATTGTTCACATAGCTTTAGTTGTTGCGTCAGCTGACATCAGAAGTTTTTTTAACAAGGGATTACAACAACACAAACCTATCCGGATAGCTTTGGATAAGTAGTTAGGCGAACACGCCCATTGTATTTATGAAACAACACAGGCAGCCGCCAAAATTAAAATGTTTTAAATGGCGGAGACCAACGTTGAGAAATTAATATTAAACTCGTATCTTCAATATCTTCGATTTTTTTAATTGGCACATTAAATGTAACTCAAATGGTCTAAAATCAACTTTTTCCGGAGCAAAAAATAAAATCGGAAAACCTATTTCCGGCGGGGAAAACAAAGTCTGAAAATTGAGCGATTTCTATTCCAACGACATGCAAACGTTTTTTTCTCTGGATCTTCGCAGTGCACCTGAGTATAAAGGCTCTCCCAAACCAACGCGATTAATCGCCGCGACAAACGAAAACAATAACAACAACGTGTTGTTTTGTTTGACAACCACATGTTGTTGTTATTGTTTTCTTTTGTCGCAGCGATTAATCGCGTTGGTTTGGGAGAGCCTTAAAACTATGCACATATGTGGTTCGATATTTTATCGCGCATGAAATATTTAATATTTCGCCTAAAAAAACTTGTGAATATTATAAAAATTGAACATGAGTACCTACTAAAAAAGTAATTAAATAAAAAAATATGTCTTCTAGCGAAAACCGAAACCAAACCACCGAGACCAGCGAAACTCTCGGCGAATTTCGGTACCAAAAATACGGTCTCGTCTCGGGTGCTTTTAAAGTAGTCTCGTCTTGGTCTCGGTCCCAAAACCGAGACCGATACCGAGACGAGACCGAGACTAGTCTCGGTCTCGTTGCCAGCCCTACACACTTAAATTTCTCTTAAAGCAAAAATATTAACATGAAACCGATGGTGGAAGGACATATCTAGACATCAGGCTAGCCACCACTGGCAAATTAGATCATTCTCAAAAATTTAAGGAAGGTGTATAGGCAATTTTATTTAAAAGTGTTCATAGGTATTGCTATATTTTATTCAAAGAAACGAATTCTTTTAAGATGACATTTTTATTTTGGGATTTTGGAATTTTATTTACTCAAATTAATATATTTATGTACATATGTGTATGTACCTTCATATTTTGAAAACAAGGTATGTTAATACAAAACAAATTAAAATGGTGAATTTATTTCTAAAATTTTAATTAACCATAAATTAAAAAAAAAAAAAAAAAAAAAAAACCTTTCAAGCAAAAAGGTATTCATATACATTTTTGTATATAAATAAAATACATAATTCTCAAATGTTGAACTCTTCGCTGCGTTCAATGTCACTGTGTTTCTGCTCAATTTGTGGAACATTGAAGGGGAGAAGCAAAGAACTTAATCACATTCTAGATAAATGACCACAAATTAAATGCTTCTATTAATAAGTGTTTGCTTATTTTTAAGCTACTTCGCCTATTATTAGAAAAAGAAAACAAAAAATCATCAGTGACTACATAAAATACGCCACTGATTTGGTTATGGAACCGAGTATATCGTCAAATCAAAAACGAATGCGTGATGAGTTAATTTAAGCGAGTTTATTTTTTCGAATATAAGAAAAAAGATTTTTTCAAAACAAAAAACTGAGTCTACTGGAGCTACTTTTGTTTTTAAGAGCGACGTCATTTGTTGTGGTTAAATTAAAAACTATACGCAACCGAGAATGGAGAATAGAATGGATTTTTTCGGTTGACATAAATTTTGCGTCGGACTAGAATCTCCTCAGTTGTTTAATACACAAAGTTGTTATTTATTTGAATATTATTTAAATCATCTTATAATGACAATATGTATTTTTTTTTATCTCAACTTTTGTTATTTTGAGAATGGCGCCCAAGAAAAACAGACACCGCAAAAGACAGGTATAGAGTCGTAGGAGATAATGGGAATCTCCTCTTTCTTTTTTAATGACAAATTTAATGAAATTGATTTATATTTTTAAGTAGATAATTGATAATAGTCGCAAGTTTAATTCCATTTTTCAATACATATCACATTATTTTTATAAAAAAATAAAATGAAATTCATGGGAATATTTTTTTTTTTTTCAGACAAATTCAGCAGACTCCATTTCCTGGTATTTCCGAACTTTTGCCAACTCTCTATTTATGTGGAGCTGGAGTAGCCATACCAAACATTCTGGACAAACTCGATGTCAAGTTTATAGTTAATGTAGCTCCTGAACTGCCTGATACACCACTGTCCGATACCAAACCCTTATATCTTCGTGTTAATGCCTTGGATAGGCCAGAAATTGACCTCAAATGTCATTTTGACGAAGTTGCTGATATGATCGAAGAAGTCCATCAGTTAGGCGGAAAGTCACTGGTTCACTGTGTGGCAGGGGTTAGTCGGTCAGCATCTCTTTGCCTGGCATATCTCATGAAACATCGAGGCATGACCCTTCGCGAAGCATTTTATCACGTGAAGGCCATCCGACCTCAAATTCGACCAAACAGTGGATTCTTTCAACAGCTGAGAGAATATGAAGAAGAACTTCGAGGCAGTTGTTCTGTGAAGATGATTTATGTTGAGTCACTGGATCGTGAAGTTCCTGATGTTTACGAACCTGAATATAGAGCTATGGAAGAATTTTATCAAAGACATCGTACATTTAAAAGGCGTTAGATGTAGAATTAAGGAAATTTATAAAAATTTAAGGCTTTAAGGTATATTACAAAAAAAAAAAACAAAAATCAAACCCCTAGGATCTCTAAATTAAATTCCCTTAGCATAGTTCAATGTTTGGCTTATGAATGATATGGCAAAAAAAAAAGATGCATGTATGTATCAATGTGATGTATATTTTTATATTTCCATTAGAAAATAATTATTTGATAATATTATTTATAATTTTATTTAAAATATTTTTTTTTGAATATATTGATAGAAAATAAATAAAATATTAAGACGAATATTAAATTGTTTGTTTTTATTGTAGAAAGGAATTTCTATCTAAGCTACGAATTATATTTTTTGTATCTAGGTAAAATTTTGGAAAAAAGAGGATTTTTCAAACATGTCACTCAGATGGCTCCGTTCAGAGTCCATAAACTTCTAAAGTTTTTCGAGTAATTGTTACAATGCTCGATTTCGCACGCTTCCAGTTTCCTGGGCCCTATATTTCATAAAAATTGATAGGTGACAATTGCACAAATTTGTCACACTTTTTCTGATAAATTTGTATTTCAAAAAATATTGACAGGTGACAAATTTCTCAGAAAAATTCAATGACCAATTTTTCATACAAATTTTGTCATTTTGTCATATAAGTTACTGACACATTTGTCGTGACTATTTTTTCATTGTATGATCTTGAAGTTTGTCATGGCCTGCATATGTTAATGCAATGTCCACGTCGAAAAACGGTGGAAAATGGAACAAAACCTACATACGTATGAATTCTGTTTCAATTTCCATCGGTTTTCGACCGATTTTCTCGATGTTAGAAGTTACAGAACGCAGGCACTCTTTCAAATTAAAAAAAAAAAGTGAAGTGTATAAAATATAATAAACAAATTTAGTTGTTAATAATCGAAAGTTTAAAAATGAATAACATTCTCAAAATTATAATAGTAAAATTTTTCTTTAAATTGAAAGCCAAAATCATTATTTGGTCAACTTTCACTTGAAAAAATAATATTTAACATTTTAGCCCAATTTGTGTCTTTTCATTGTCAACACCGTAACTGAGTTTCTTGACACATTATTGTCAATTAAATACTTACTAACAAATATCTAAATTTTGTATTTTTTTTCATCACATAAAAGAATTGTCAGTAAAAATTTGTCAGAAATTTCCTGACAATTGTTGAAGAATGCTTAACAATTCATTATGATGGCAATTTTGTTATGAACCGGAACAACTATCGTCTATAAAATTGTCAAATTGTTTATAGAACAGATTTCGAGTTTTAAATTAAAAAAAAAATTGTCACTTGTCACCTAACGCAATAATTGTCAATTTTTATTAAAGACGGCCCTGGTACACGTACGATTATTATTAAAACCAATGGATCTTAACTCACATCAGAGAAACACACGACAATAGAGCCAGATTTGGCAATGAAGGTTGCAAAAGTTTCATTCTTATTTAAAACCAAGTCGTCTGCCGCACTCCACTCTCTTTATGTACCTGCACAGGTTAAAAAATAACGGTTAAATTTTTGAATCGATAAGAAATAAGAATATTCTTGATAGCATACTTTTGGGGTTCAACTCAAATTGGCTGACGTTTTCCCGCCATCCGGTCAGATTTTTGAGATCTGAGATTTTGCATGTTTAATGGTGTAACGTGCGAGTTATCGACAAAAGAAATGTCGACTGGTCAAATAGTCGATTTATATCGACTTTGAAAGTAAAACTTCCGAACTTTATTGGACCTACTACCAAAATGTCAAAAAGTCGACTATCTTGAGCAAAAGCCGCGGAAAATATCGACTTGTTTATATTTTTTCCCAAGAAAATATATGTAGAACAAAGAACCTACTTTATATGGCCTAATTGCACTTTAATATCTGATTGACGTTGGAATATTACTTTGCCTATGTTATGAAGTTGAAAAACTGAATTAACTTGTATAAAACTCATCGGAAATCAAAATTAACCCGTGGTAAAAAAAAAGAAAAAAAAATTATTTCGATTAAGGAATCGAGATTTCAGTAGTCGACATTTCAAAATCAAGGTCTTTTAAACATCATTCCAAAAACTTTTAAACTGTCAACTTTCAAATTGTCCTTTTTGAAATATCGATATTTTAAGGAGACGTTGAGATTTTTTTTTGATTTATTAACCAATCTAATATTTTTTTGTCGGGATTATGAAATCATTTTATTTATTTCTATTTACTTATTAATGATACAATAAGTCAATCTCACAACCTATGCTTCCATTTCCGGTTGTTCAGTTTCAGAATGAATGTTATGATCATGGTTTCTGTATTTGCTAACAGTATATATCTACAATTGCATACATTAAGGCTATTAAGAGCAGGAAGTTACATGTATTCTTTGCAGAATGATTATTTTTAAATTTGAAAAAATCAATTGACAATTTATAACCGCTTGTTTTTAAAGATCCTGTTTTATTCTCTCTGCCACTGGTAGGCATACTTTGGTTGTTTCCTTAAGTATATACCGTTAAAATCATCATTAAGAGCAATTCCCAAAGAAGGTTTTTTTTTTTTTAATTTGACTTTTTATTATCGACTTAACCGATTTATGTATATTAAATTATTTACTTAGAAAATTATATTTCACTTTTTGAGATTTATTTTTGACTGCAAATTAATAAATAAACTAAACATTGGCGTACCAAATTTTGTTTCGAAAAATTAAAAAACGGTCTAAAAAATTTGATATTTTTGTAATCCCTGAAAATCAGAGGATTTTTCGATGAGAAAAACATAGTCATCAGATTTTTTGTATTATTTCTATCTGCTCTAAAAAAAATTAAAGCATAGAAAAAAACTCATGTTATTTATATGGAAAAAAATACAGGCCTAGCACGTGATAAAATTAAAATAGGGGCAGGAGGTTTCGCGACGATATTTTTTAAATTATATTATTTATAAACTTTTTGACGGGTGTACTCATTAAAATTTGGACATCACCCATTTATCGACCAGTCCAGTGTATACATTGTAGATATGTTCATAATATATTTATTATTTACTTAAAAAATTAACTTTTACAGATAAGAGTATACAAGAACAAAACATTTGGAATAAATAAAAGCTTTAAATAAAAAAGTCAAAATAATAAATACAAATTTTATTTTAAAGAAAGAGCTTTCGAAGGCTGCGACTATCAAGGATTAGAAAAAATAAATGTATACAAATACAAATTATGTAAATAGTTTTTACTTCAAAACTATGAGATTTTTTTAATAAACGAGATACTCAAAAAAAAAAAAAAAATTATAATAGCGGTCCACGTATACGCAGTTTTTTTATTTTATTGAATCTTTAAAAAATTTTACTACTTTTCATTTTTGCATGTTGAGTTGGTTTATGTCGATTCAAAAAGCTATTTTTATGATTTTTTTTTCTCTATTTTAAATAAATCAATTAAAAAAGTTCTCCTGTCTCTCCACACAGTGGGGAATATAGTCAATCAGTGGAGAAAATCACAATCAAGCAGGCTAGGAAAATCTGCCGCCTATTCCTGGTGAGGGGGATAAAGCAGCAGATTTTATAAGGCCCATGGGCGGCAGAAAACTTAAATACCTACGCCACTGCCAACATGTGCTGTATACACAAAAATCGTACTAAGCAGATCGTTTTTAGAGGATAACCCTCTTTTTAGCCATGACTTATTACCGCCATTTTTGATAAGAAAATGCTGTATTGGGCTCAACTGCGTTGTGACGTAAATATTTTAAAAAATCGCATGTTTGCAAATTTTTTTTTCAAAATTACGATTTAAAAAAAAAAATTAAATTTGTGTTCTTTGTGCTGCCAAACGCCAAAGAGATAAACAAACAATTCGCAGATTTGCCAAAAATTAATTGTTTACGAAGGTTTTTTCAATTGACAAAAAAAAAGTTGTGCTTTATTGTGCACAACTTGCGCCAGCTTTGCCACAAGCTGGCGCAAGTTGAATGATTTATTTAAATTAAACAAAACATAGTAAACAAATTTATTTTTAAAAACAATCTTTTTATGCTTACATATTCTTAAAAAATTTCTTTCTGATAAAAGCTCTTCAAAAATTCTTTACACTTTTTTTGCATTTTTTACTTACGATAATCCTAAATCGACCCGTTATGCCTCGGCTTCCTCTACCTGCATATAAGCTAAATATAAGTTATTGACCACAAGAGCAAGATCGCGCAATTGTGGAAAAATTAATTCTAAAATCTTAAATTCTTCTTTGACTATAAAATAGGTACTAGGGTGAAAATCGGCTATAAGTCCATTCTTATTTTATCCTTTTACACATTAATAGGTATTTAGAATTTTTCAAAAATTGATATATGAATAAAAAAATAAAACTATTTATCAAATCTATTTTGTTTGGTACCTATTTTGTTGTTGGATTTATTATGAACAATCTTTGTGAAGTTTTTCTTTAAAAAAAGTGGAGGCTAAATTTCACTCTAACCCAACGACAGCTATAACAGGAATAAAAAGGAAAATTTTTCGGTCCAGAATCTGGACATAAACAACCCGTTCTCATCATGTAACTTATCTTTACAAGTGGCTATCATAATTCACGTGGGTAAATCCTATTAATAATCAACCAAAAAAAAATAAAAACTGATACCGGGCATTGACCCACTCAAACCATCTATTTAAGCGCGAAATTCAAATTCACTCTCATCGTAAGCCCTCATATCTATTACCTTTATCATCACTCTTTCTCAGTTCACGCTACGCTTACTCAAAAAAAAAAAAAAACTTCAATTTCCATTATGCTAATTCTTGTGAAAAGGCCAATGGCCGCAGCCAAAGCACCAACTCTATGTTTGAACTTTTTTAGGGGTTTCTATATTAAAAGCAAAACTGAGAACGAGAGTTTTTACGCGAATATACTGAAACACTCTTCATTACCAAAAGCAAGCTTGCTATATACCACCAGCAGAAATGAAAAAGGAAGTTAATGTTTTTTTTTTAGATAAAAAAGTTTATCATTGGGAAGGGGCGATGACCATGACCACGCGCAAGCAGCAATTAGATGATGTTATCCCTCACAAAAAAAAGCAAACGTGTAAAAAGCTATACGAGTCGAGCATAACTCTAATGAGGGTATCGACTTATGGAAGTCCAAACATGGAATAGGAGCTACCCGCCTGCCGACTGCCTTGGATAGGAAAGTTGTTTTAAACTTAAAGGGAGGTGTATAATAAAGGGGCTTAGAATCTTTTACGTTTTTTTCGTTTTTTTTTAGAGCCCATCATTTTTCTGATCAATAAATTATCATTGTTCTTTTTATAATAGACACGCCATACATCGCCATCCCTCGGTTTGTTATGTGCTAATGACTTTTTTGGCAGTGCGTGATGATGTAATTTATAGCTATGTCCATAATAAATAAGTGAATCTTTGTTTGTTTGTTTTTTTTTTTTTTCTTCTGAAATATTCTTTTTGCAAACTTTTGTGAAGACTACCATGCCGCCACGCTGGCCGTGTCATAAAGCCTTTTTTGATTTTTAACCTTGAGTTATGAAATAATGTTCAATGAACCTTTTTGGCTTTGTTATAATATATACCTATGTACCTATTTCACAGTCATTTTATTTGTTTGATTTATTGTCTAGTTTGAAAGGAACGCACAATAGTTATTAGATAAATAATATTTGAAAATCAATTAGAACATCAAAGGCAAAACTTTCAAACTTTCAGTTCTGATATGTTGACAGGTAAATTATTAGGAATTTAAGAATACAAAATCATTGTGTTTGAGATTATAGTTAAAAATCTTGGACAACTAGTACCTACCTATACCCACCTGTTTTGTGGGAATTTATAGGTAAGTCGCGTAGGTATTAATATATAAGTGCAGAAGTGTATCATTTTCTTAAACTAATAACAAAATAAACTGTTTAAAATCTTGAAACAATTTTTGCACTTTTAATATATATGTAACTCAATGTTACTGTAAAGCTATTATTTGCTTGTTAAGTCTTGTGCATTTGCTGCAGGTATTATGTACTACAGAACAGAAAAAGTGCATTTACAATCTACATACACTGGTCAAAAAAGTAAGGGAACAAAAAAAAAATCACTTTTTGTTAGTGTTTTTTGAGAAGCTGTATCTCTGTGAAAAGTGGTCGTATTGAGATAAAACAAAAAGCGTTCTAAAGCTTTATATTTTTTGTATTGAGAAATTTCAGCAAAGGAATTTTTTAAGGTACCGTTATAGCGCAATCATAAGAAGAAGCACGAGCCAAAAATTTGAATTTTTTTTTTTGAACATTGGCATTTTCTTTGAATATTTTTTTTTGAGCCAAAACAATGCTTTTTTTCGATAACTTGTTTACTCAGTTTTAAAGTCGTCTTTTTTCGTCATTCTACAATTTTTTTTCAGAAGAATATCTGGCTTTGAATGAAAAAACAGACTTTTGACTTTGACTACCAATATCTTCACAAGGAATGACGATACTGAAAATTTAAGGGTAGTTTTAAAAACGGAAATTAATTTTCTACAAAATTTTTTCAAAACATTATAATGATTATTTTTTTTAGCTCCTCACCGTTTTATTAAGAAAAGGTCAACAAAAGGACTGTTTAAAGACTTTTTGTAAATCTTTTACTGCTTTACAAATATTGACTGCAGGACTTAATTTGGTAAGACATTTTAAAGAACTATAGACCACCAATATTTCTGTAAAATTTCAAATTAATCCATTAAACCGTTTTCCAGTACCGAATGATCAAAGTAGTAAAAAAACAATTTAAGGAACAAATTGGGTGCTTCATAAACATTGTGAAATTGTCATCAAAATGGGAAAGAAAAGAACAATTTTTGTCACCTTTTTTCACAGTTTTTTATTAGTAACATTATTAAAAATCTCCTGACATTAAAAAAAAAAGCAAATTTTTCAAAAAATTTTTTTTATCAATTTCCAAAAAAAAAAATAAATTTTTTTCAAAAAAATTTTTCAAAAACAATATGCTTTTTTTTAATTTCAGGAGATTTTTAATAATGTCTGTTTAATAAAGTCTGTTTTTTCATTCACCAACAAATACCTTTTACACTTTTTTCCAAAGCCCTGATTTGTCTGCCCGTGCAAATTCAAGGTGGACCATCTACCAAATAATAAACACTGACACCCCTATTAATAAAAAATATCTAATAAGTATAATAATCTTCCAATTCATAGATTAACTAAAACCTTCATCAAACGGTAAGCAGACTACCTTATTGCCATCAAAGACAATATTGATGATAGGAGGAAGCCTTGTGGGATTCCACTTTCAATTTAAAATTCTTCTTATTTTATACCAACAAAGCGCCCTCGAAATATGAGTACCTATACAGGCTGATTTGCATAAAGTGTGACCAAAACCTAGAGCGTGTAGGTTGGGTCAATAGAATCATGAGTGAGGGGGATCTATTTTCCCCCGATTTTCAAAAAAAAAAAATCTGCTTGAAATAGAAAAAAAAAATCATTAAAAAACAACGGCAACACAAACAATGTCATGCTATACTTTTTTTAAAGCCCAGAAGTGTGTTCTTTTATTTTTTTTATTAAATTAAAATTATGTTAGAGAATACTTTTTAAAAAATAAATTTTCAAACTCAAAATTAAAAAAAAAATGACATTGTTTGTTTTTTAATGATTTTTTTCTATTCAAAGTCGATTTTCTAGAAATTCGCCCCTCCCGCCTAAAGCAGGAAGAAATAGCCTTCACCTCTCATACGATTTTTTTTTGATTTTTTCGACTCAACCTACACGTTCTAGATTTTCTCACACCTTATGAGAATCACTCTAGTTCGATTTTTTTTACAAATCTAAAACTTGCTATTTACTTACATTTATCGCAAGTTCGCAAGTAAAAATGACCCTCTTTAAAACAAACAGCTTACGATTAAAAAAATCGACCCATTATTGAGGCACTATAGGTAGCCCATCAATAATTATTCTTTAAATTCACTCTTGCACAATGTAAACGCCATATCAATACCGATTTGAAGCTTAAACAAGCATCTTATTTCAGTTTAAATAATAATATTTTTCTTTGATACATATAAACATTAACGCACCTGTATGTATATTTGGTTTGACCGCACATGGAGGAGGCATAAAAGGTTCTAAGTAGCCCCACAGCCAGTTTAACATCTTTTCTCTACCATTTTCCTTTCTTTCGTTGTACACATGTGTTTTCTTTTAACAATGATGATGGATCGGCTCAAAATGCTAGATGAAAATCAAGACTATTTAATCAAACCAAAAAAGCCGAAAAAGAAAAAGAAGGTGCAAACACCTCTTTCGATCATTGACCCAGTGCTTAGCTCTGAATTATGTATCTGTGTAAATGAATCTCAAGGCTGCTAGAGCCACAAACTATTCTCAACCTCAACGCACTCTACGTCTCCATCATTATCTCCATGAGCCATGATGGAAAATGAAACTCTTTGTATATGCGAAAGGTGATTGACACCCAAAAAAGGTATTCAAATAACATTCTCTGCTGATGGGTAGAGAGCATTTCACTTTTTTAACCTATTAAGAGCAAATTGGACCCCTGGAAAAAAATTTAAATGCCAAAAACCAAAATCCTATTGGTATTAGTAAGTTTTTGGAGGAAAGAGAAGTTTGGATTCTCTTTTTTATTTTCTGGCAGCAAAGGTTAAAGCTCTCTTGCTTAATATGTTATATCACAATAAAAAATTTATTTGTTTATCCATTATACACCCGAACGGATGGTCTTTTTCTTTGAATTCGAGCTCAAAAAAAGTACAAACACTCACACTTTGAAATGAATTGTGAATTCGAAAGTTTCAGTTCTTCGTTTGGGCGGGCGCACAACAACTAAATACATACGTACTTAAAGTAAATTGGCATGTAATCATTGTCCGATGATGATGACATAAAAGAGGTTCATTCAACTTTTAGCACTATGCTACGATGAGAATACAATGACGAAGACGTTGATTGTCATTCTCATTATGGTGATCATATAAAATTATGATCCTGTTGATGATGATTAAGACATACCTATTAGATGATTATAATTGTTTGTAAGTCGAGGATCCTCCATTTAGTTTTGGATGTTCAAGGTTTTTGTAATATTTGTAGGTATACAATAACTAAAACGTTGTGTTTGGAGTAACTCAAAGTGTAAAAACTGCAGTAGTAAATATATAGCCAAAGCACAAGAGACCAAGCAAACCAGGGCTAGAACCAATAATTTAATTGGAATGGCTTTATTGGTTAAAACCTCCGGCAGGTAGGTATTTTCGGTTCATTATGCGCCAATTTTTACTTGCGACATATTTGACAAGTTTTGGATTAGTAAAAAAATTGAACTCGAGATTTTGATCAAACTTGACATTACGATGATAGGGAAGACGAAAAAAGTGGGTCTCGCAATTCCGTCCGTCTGTATGTCTGTCTGTTTGTCTGTCTGTCTTTCTGTTTATGTGGACTCGACTACAGCTTAAACCCATGGGCTGATTTTAATTAAACTTGGTATAAAGTGTTTTTGGAACATTCCCCCGACACGTTTTTTCATTTTCTTTTTTAGGACCAAAATAACGGTACCTACCATATAATTTTTTTTTTAGCATTTTTGGAAAATCTTATTTTTCTCAAAAATGGCTCAACAGATTTTTCTAAAAATAATCAATAGTTTCCGTTTTTTTTTCGAAAAGGAATAAACTGATTTTGATATTTTTTTTATGCAGAATCTTCTGAAAATTTTAAATATAAATATTGTATACCAAAAATTTTCAAAAAATTTTTTTTTGCATTTTTAAAAAAAGTTTCAAATTTTTTTTTGAAAATCAAATATTTCGAAAACGACTTGGTTGATTTTTATAAAATTTGGTACCAAAATTTGTCTTATAGTCAAAATTGACGGTACCTTCTATATAAATGTTAAAAAACGTTTACAGAAAATATAAATTTTCTCGAAAACGATTCCTACGATTTTGATTAAAATTGTTCTAAATGCTAATATTAGTATGGTCTACGATCTGCAAAAAATTATTGAAAATTCAATAATTCAAAAACGGCTTGCAACATAAATAAATACAAAAAATTGTGTAGGTACCAAGTTTTTTTCTTAAAATTTTTAATAAAATCTTATATATAAAAAATTAATTTAAAAAAAACCGCTCCTACGATTTAAATTTTTTTTTCTCCAAAACTTAGATTAGTGAAAAGAAATCAGATGTTGTTCTTTTTTAGCTCGCTCTCAAAACAATTTGAGAAGATTTTTTTAATAAATTTATTTCGAATTATGTTGATTTTTTAATCATTTTACAATTTAAGCTCTAAGTTACATGTATACTAGTTTAAACTTAAGGCTCCCATAAAAAAATTATTTACTTATAATACACTCAATCGTTAAAATTCGAAGAAACTTTAACCACAAGAGCAAGTTTGTGCGATCCAGTTGTGCGTTTTATTTCTTAAGTGAGTATAACTTAGATCATTTTTGGTTTTTTAAGGGCTATCAATTTTCGAAAAACAGATTGGGTTGAAAACTTTATAACACATAAAAGAATCAAAATTTAAAACCTGTACTCTGTTGATGAAATTGTATGTTGTTTTCTGAGAGTTTTGATATTATGAAATCAGATCCAAAGTTTAAGGAAAATCAACCTATCCGTTTCGTATTGTAGCCGAACAAACAGACGGACAGAGTTATTAGACCCAACTTTTTCCAACTTCCCTATCCTCGAATTATCAAGTTTTTATCATAATCTCGAGTTTAATTTTTTTTACGAATCCATATACATATACATACCTTTCCATAAAAAATTAAACAAAGAATTTAACGGCGTTTGTGAAAAACCAGGGACGACTATTGACTAATCATTTCTTTATTAACTTTTATTTGTCTAGACATATTTCAAGGTTATGAATTCAGCTGCGGTCAAATGAGTATCTCCTGTTAGTTGTGTGAAGGTTCCAATAATGTGAATTCCTCTAAAATACGAAAACGCCTTACTTTAATTAGTTCACATTATCGAGGGACTACTGTAAGTGCTGGTGTTAAATGGTACATCTAAGGCATTGTTTATTTTGCTAACTTAAATGTGATTTTAAAAATATTTTTGACAGCTCTTTCCAAAAAATATAGGCAGTAAGGAAAACCTCAAGCTTAACACTCTTGAAAAAAATATTATCCCTATTTGAATGACTTTGATTAACTACATAGATAAGCTGCATTTGTAACCACAAACAAATGGTAAGATGGAGTAGATATAGTTGAATACAAAATCGAACAAAGAACCACTATCAAATCTTTTTTCTTAGAACATTAAACTAACCACAGAATTATAGTTAGAACAAAACAACAACAACACCAAAAAAAAGAAAGGCTTAAGTCCAACTGTGACTATAACCTGAACCAGAGTTGAAGACTCTACCAAAGAGAATGGAGTGCAAAAGGCGAATGAACTCTGCAGCTTACCCAGGCCAGGCCACTACCATACCACATGATCTTCTCCGCTCTCGCGTAGATCTTGTTGATGTTTATGATGAAAGTTATGCAACGGAGAACGGTGAATAGCACGCGCACATGCAAAGAATTAAAGAACAGCAGAAATAAAAAAAACATAATTGCAATATTGCCACCATGAGAATATTTTGTGCAGAAATTTAAACAAAAATTGAGTATTTTTTTTAGGGTTTTTCAAAGTTGGCGGTGGTGTGGTGGTTATGGCGCAGTGCATGTAGTGCTTGACTGCTAACCTAGATGTTTGGGTTCAACATCTTTCTACATACCCGAGTTTCTACTGGAAGTATTTTACTGAATTCAAATATCAATTCCTCATTGCTTTCATGTGATTCCCTTTGACTCTATCAATCTTTTTTTTAACGGAAAAATATTTCTAATGTCGTTTTTGGTTGGAATTTGGGACTTCATATTTCCATTGAATATGTAAATATATTTTTTTTACTACTTTTACTTCAATTTTTTTGATAGAAATGAACCACTCCAAAAATCTAATCGAAAATGTCATAAGTTTATTATGAACTGGCTAAATAAAAAACTAAAGGCCAACAAACACACATTGTTTAAAATCTAATCCGTGATTTCGGCGACCTAACTGAGGTTCAACGATGCGGTGGTTCAAGGTTCAAGTATGCGCTAATAGCCAATTACATGCCTAATCCGCCAAAATTGGTGAGTTTAAATTCCTGAATCAAACAAATATTTTTACAACAACAAGTGAATTAATTCTTGACTTTGAAACGTATCAATTCTGTTTGGAAAAAGATTAGTCGTGTTTTTTTGGGAAAGCTATTCACAGTACTACAGTACTGCAATAAAAACAGAAGTCGAATCCTACTGCGGATGTTGTATTTGTAATCTTGAAATGTAAACAGGCTACTTCACATGATTTTTTTTTTTTAATTTCTAACTATACCTACTATTTGTATATGAAATCCTAAAATAACAAGACTATTTTTGGTTCAAATTAAAAAAGACTTATTGCAATTGCATTAAAGTGGAAACAGCAAAAAGGAATGACTTCCAATACAACAATAAAAAATATTTAATTCGCATATCAAATTGCATTCTGTTTTTGTACATCCTGCATACATTTACATCATATCTTCTAAAATTTATTAAATACAAGAATGAAAATATACACACTTTAAAGATAAATCAAAATAAACTGTAAAAAAAAAATAAAATAGAATAAAATAATCAAATAAACCAAATGTTCTTAAGGAAAATCTGGAAATTTATTCATTTGGCAACGCTATAGTACCATATCTAGCCGTGTCGTTGATATTCATGCAGTTTTCGCTGCATTTTCTGCAAAGAATTGCCGCAGCTAACGGAGAAATGAGGAAATGGAAAACCCAAACACTGTTTACTGTACATTCACCCACTTTTCGCCCATATAATCTTGTCTTCTTCAGTGCAACAGCTTTGTAACTGCGCACCGCACTCCACAACACTACCGCGCCTTCATCGGGCGCCGACCGACATGTAGGAAAGTCTTTTTACGTTGCATGTCACTCCATCTCTCAAACCATGTACCGCGTCTATCCACCCCCTGCCAGAAGTTTCTGATCGCGCGATTTTTTCTTATTTTTTATTTTTTTTTTGTCCATAGATTTTTCACCTGGAAAAACAGTTAGATGTATGGATCTACAATGCTATAGAATGGGGGAAAATGTGAGATAACGGTAGATTATGTTCCATGTTCCCGGTGAGGCAATGAAAAACTGAAAGAGTTGTTGGGGCAGTTGACGATGGTAGAACATGGTTAGAACTTTGAGTTGAAGATCTTTTAGAGGTCTGTGGGTGTTTTTGGCAACATTGTGGGGTACCTAATTTACGAGATTATGGTCCGCAAGCCAGGCGCACACAATAAATTGGAGTTTACAAAATGCATAAAATGTCTGTAGGTATTTGTGTTGGTGTGAAAACCGAAACAACATGGAAAAAAAATTCAAATACGGTTAAAATTTTGCATTTTACTGATGGATAAGCGCCACAATAAATTGTGGTGTGCAAAATCATTAGTTTTGTATCTATTGCTCATTCCATGAATTTTATTTATTTTGTTTTTCATTCCTGGAGTAACGCACTTGAATTGGGTCAACAGGTGAATAAAATGATAGAATGTAGATACCTACTGCAGATGCAAATAAAAGTTGGTGGTTTTTGTTCTTTATAGATATGCGTACCTAAATCAAATTTGCATCATTTGCCACATAAAAGAGTTTTTTTTTTTTTTTAGAATACGCGTTGGTTGAATTTTTAAATATAATATATGTACATATGTAAAAAAAATAAAGGCTGCCTTCAAAACATTTCATAATTCGCCTTATAGATAATAATCAGGCACTCATTTCGACTGTTGATAAAATTTCTTCAAAGTTTAAGTTTTTCACAAATTTTTATTACTTTGACGTCTAGTCTAAACCAAAATATTCATACATATTTTGACATCTAAATCAAATCAATAGTTGTCTATAAAAAACTTAAAACTTGAAACCCCTATAGAACTAGTTTTTCAGCAAAACTAGCTTTGAAGAAAGTCAATAATATAGCCGTTAGAGTTTTTTCAGAAACATTAGTACAAGTCCGAAATGTATGTTACGCTCCCATTAGCGCAATATTTTTATCTGAGTTTCCTCATCTCTATTTTATACTAATTCAAACGAAAATAAATCATCCGCAGCATTCTTAGATACATTTTTTTAAAAATTTGAAATTTCGAACCTTTTGGTTTTCGAACCTTTGTCTTTCGATACTTTGTCTTTCGTAACTTTGTCTTTCGAAACTTTGTATTTTCGAAAGTTTGTCTTTTCGAACCTTTGTCTTTCGAGATTCTGTTACTATTTCGATTTCCACTTCTAGAGAGATTTTTTTTTTTATATTTGACTACATAAAATATTATTTTAATAATATTTAAAGTTTATTTTAGCGAATGTAATGCTATTATGTTTTTGAAAAAAAAGTGCATCGTATCTTACAAAAATCAATAATAACCGCTACCATTTTCTTTCCATTTTTAAATAATGACACTGTTTTAAAGATGTTTCCACATACATACAGACATAAATGTTTGTCTTTTTGCTACACTATGGAGAAAAAATATGAAATTTAATTATGAAAACTTATTATAATTCGTTTTCCAGCTGAGCGAGCTATAATAATTAATTTAAAAAAATGCTACAACCAAATCTCATCATTTTTCTTCAATGACATATTTTTATGTCATTAAATGATGATAAGCATAACTCCATATAAAATAAAATTTACAAAATTAACAAAGAAAAGACAAGAACTTCTTCGATTGCATATTCTTTTGGACTTGATTTAGCGATAAGTTTTTTCACTCTTAACGCGCGAAACGAACGCTCCTCCGTTCACTCGGTCGTCGGAGTTTATTGGCATACTTTTGTGGATGTATAGATGTTATGTTATGCAGCGAATGTCTTCCTGGTTTCAGCCAGTTCGTTTGCCTTAAACCCAGAGATTTATTTATTTTTTTCGTGTTACTTGGTGTGGTTTTTACTTTGCAACTTGCGTCGATGCATTCGATTAAATTGTGCCTTGGAGCTTCTTCCAGGTTTCATTAGCAAACTATGTATTGTACGAGAATGCTATTGCACACGAAGATATAATAGCCTGAAAGATATTACGACCGTCACTATAAGATGAACATGAACTTGAGTATAGGGGGTATGTAATGTATACAATAAGCAATAACAAGTTTTTACTGGGTAGTTTTTAGAGAAAAATGTATCCTTGGTGATTTGCCCTATGATTGGGAGCAGAGGAAATTTAGTATAGCACTTTCTAAGAAATTGAAGTGGCAAGCAGTTTTTAAGATTTAATTCAGTGCCAAAAATATAATAAAATCTGTTTACATCCTAAAGACTTAACAACACAGTTCTAAAACATTATGATTCTTTTTCCAAAAACAAACGTGTTATATCTTGACCTTAAGAAAGAATTGTGAAAAGTTTAAGATGAAAAAAAAACCCAAATATTATGACCCTTAAAAATATATAGCCAAACGTGTTACACACTGATAAATTTTCATATTTCCATTTTTCGGGATCTTGGAATCTATACATGTGGATATAAGAAGAGAGAGAGGTGAAAAATCCTCTTTATTATTCTTTGCCTGTTTTTAGTTACTATGCATAACATCACAGTTCTTTTAAAATAAAAAATGCAAAACAAGCATTAGTAGTCACTGTGGCGTATACGTACTTTTTTATCATCATATATTAGTTACACTTAAAAATTTGTACATCACAGCTTTAAAGTTCATTTTATATAACAAGAGTTAAGTCAGAGTTTTTTGTTTAAAAAAATTGAAATCGATTACGAAATTTATCCCTTTGCTTCCTTCCTTTTATCCTTTAGTTCCTTCGGCACATATATTAGTTTGTCTTTTAATCACTGACGAACAGGTTAAATTCCTCGCACAATTTTTAGATATTAAGCGTTTCTTAGTACCACAAATACCTATATAAAGATCTACCCTAAATTCTACATCAATAGAATCAAATAAGTTATACTTTTTTAAAAAGACTAATTAAATTATAAATGTCCCTTCCTATAAAAATCGGTTGATGTTCAGCCGAATTATGCACGTACAAACAAAAATCCAATTCAGAAGGTATGGTGTTTACGATTTACCGGGCTTTACCAGGAAAATTTTCCAACTTTCGGCTTCGTAGTGTACTTACTTGTTTCAATACGGAACGAATTCAACAAAAAGGTACCTAAAAATACTTTCGTTGTGTTAAAATTGAAAAAAAAGAAAGAAAAAACAGCAATAATTTGTGCACTACTATTGGCCTTATTGTGAGAGTCTATTCGGAGTAAAACAATCAATACACATTTGAAATAATCAAATAGAAAAATATTAAGGATAAGATTTTCAATACAAATCCAACAAAAAAATCCCCAACCAAATCGGATGATGTTAAGCCGAGTTATGCGCATTTCACAAATTTTTAAATTTTAAGGTGTTTTCGAAATTTTCCTACTTTTTCGGTGGAGTTTTCTGAATGGGATATTTAAAACTTTTAAATAATTATTCTTTTCTTTCTGATATTAAGTTGTAAAAACAAAAATTATTTTGCATTTCAGTGCATATTACTAACTACATATTCTAGGTGTAAAACCTTGTTGTTATCACATAACTATTCTTGTTTTCCGATTTTGAATTGAGTTTGAATTGCACTCCCACAGACCTTAAGAATCGTGAAAAGGTTCACATTACTAATTAACCCAAATGTACAAGTACATAAACGAAGAAAAGGTGTTTAAAAAGCTCAATCCAGCTTTATTTTATATCTTTAGATATTATTTTGAACAATTTTAGCTTATATAAAAGCCATATCCTACAACAATGAAAAACATTGAACATGTGAAGAACATTTTTAAAAATATATTTTGAATGTGCTAGCTCCTAAATCCTGTCCCTTCATAGATCTTTGTTGAAACACTTACTTAAATTATGTATAGGTATGTAGATAGTCGATGTTTTAAATTCACTTGGGCATACATTACAGAAATATATTTATTTTTAATGTGATTTTTTCAATGCACTTTGTTTACTTTTAGGAATAAGGCTGAGCGTTTATTTTATTACGTTGTTGATGTAAGGGCATCACTTCCAACTGAACCCAGTGGGTACAAATAACCTACGTCAACAAAGACGCTTCTGCCCTTAACTTCTTTATAATTTACCGCAGGCCGTCGGTCGGTCGTCGGTCGTCATCAGCAGTTAAACGTTCTTCAATTTAGCTATAGAATTAGAATGCATGGCTGTGTTCTTCTAGCACTAATATGCATAGGCATAGGTACAGGATAGTAACTTTCACATTTTTTGCTGTTTACTGTTAATGACGAAGGAGCTTAAAAAGAAACGTATTTAAAAAAAATAAAAGTACACACAATACTGTACCTACAACTTGTTTGTTTAACATTCATAGTTTTGCCTTTTTTTCTTCTTCGAATATGCTATTGTCAATGACAAAGATTGACACATTTACATTTGACGTCTACATTGACGTTTATAATCGGCACGAATTGGCCATAAAATAAATAAAATAATATAAAATAAAATTAGCTAGGGCTCCCAAATGTTGTGGGACCTGGGACTACGGAATTATTTTTGTATAAAAGAGTTTCAGTGAAAAGTTGTTTGATATTCGTGTATGGAAATGACATTTGGGTTATGCTAGAGTTATATTTCCCCTCTAAATTTAAACCACGATGCATTTCGCAGTATTAATTTTGGAACTAGGAATTTCTAATGGATTAATTCGAATTTTGTATGCAATATCTAGATATCCTTTTTCTATAGGGTTTCACTGGGAACAAGTTATTAATAATACTGCATTAACATATTTCTGTATTCTATTAAATATAGGTTGTGGTCGGAATGTAGTAGCCCGTGCCGTATTGGTTAGTGCGTTGGACTGTCACGCCAGAGGTCTGGGTTCGATTCCCAGCCTCTGCCACCTACAGGGTTGGCAAGGTCATGTACACGATTAAGATCAGGCAGCCTATTTTTTTTTTTAGATTAGAGTCTAAGCTTTAATTTGGTATATGTTTTAAGCTTATACGTTATGAAATTTTAAGCATTTGATTAAAAAAAAACTAGTAATTTCGGTATATATTTAGGTATAATTAGCAGGGTTGCCATGTACTTTTAAGAGTTGCTGCAACTGCCAAATGTCTGCTTTTATATAGAATGAGAATTAAGCTTTAATATATCTGTCCCGGTTTCAGTTAAGTCTATAGTATTGTAACGAAGCGTTACACTTTCGCCCTCACCTACCAGAATATTATCAAGCAACTCACCAGCAACCGAAAATATTCACAACGAATCAGCACCCTACATCGGCAAAAACACCGAACACCAGCACCCTACTACCATCCAACCAAGATAACACCGAACATAAACCAAGCACTCAGCATCACCGCAACAAAAAACACCAGCCACCCACCGCCCACTGAATCATCATCATCATCAACAGCAGAGCACGTCATCATGCAGAATAAAATATTTCATTTATCAGTTTTAGAATTCACACTTCCTCTTGCCACGAAATATGACAAGAGGACGTATGAAAAGCCGAATAATTCGAAGTTTAGTTGACTCGTAGTTCCTAATTTGCTAATTGGAAATACTGAAGCATAACGCATAAGGTTCCGGCGAAAATTAGTTTGTAGCAACTCTTGGTCGCCTTTTTGGAATTGAAAAGCTTAGTAATAGCTTTTCCCTCGGACTAGCTCTGGGCTAGAAACAGATTCCTACCGTTGTTGGGCCGAGTCTACTCCTGTAGCTCTTTCTCTTTATAAAAGCTTTGCCGTATATGAAGTACTATGTTATCTAGTTTAAGTTTAAAACAAATTGTAAGATTGTAAACCCTCTTCTCATTGAAATAAAATTTATTGATAAAACTGGTAACTGGTCAGAGTTCTACTTTCTTAGCCCGAGTTTTACTTGCTTTCTTCGGGAATACCCTGGACTGGACACCAACGAGCTTACCTCAGCCTTAGTAAAAACATCACAGTATAAGTAGTCACTTTTTTATTAAAAGTCCAATTGAAAACTTTTAAGTCTGTAAGGAAATATTGTTCTTAACCTTTTCAAGATGTTTTTCAAAACTTACCGCCATATTATTCACTCGATACATCTAGATTAAAAATTTAAATCCGGATGTAAATCATACAAATTCAATGTAAATTCATCTGGGTTTAAATTTAAATCTGGATGTATCGAGTGAATAATATGGCGGTTAAATTTATTTTAATATTTTTCTACATATTCCTAGCTCTCATTTGGTGTAAAATGTAATGTACATGGCTCAAATAAACAAAATAAATTAGTTGGCAGCAATAACGTGTTTATTAAACTTTTTTCCTTCAAATAGGGTTTTCACATTCATGCACCCATTTAAAAAGTGGCAACCCTATTTTTTTATTTTCAGTAAGATGTTATTTTACATTTCACACTAGTTTCACGCTTTTGCTCGATGAGATACGCGTCCATTTTAAATTAGACAACCCTATATTTAGTAGTAGTAGTAATAGCCGTGGCGTGATGGTTAGTGCGATGGACTGTCATGCCGGAGGTCTAAGGTTCGATCCCCAGCCTCGCCATCTATTTATTTAAAAGAAAAACGGCTACTGCCTCTTGCGAGGAATTGACAAATCCTCCAAGAGTATCTCCTGTCACAGAAAAGTGCCGCTCGTTAGCCGTTCGGATTCGGCAATAAACTGTAGGTCCCCTCCATTCCTGCAGACACGCACACAGGAATGGTTGAGAGTTGTAAGTCACTAGGCCCTAGTTCTTCATGAGCTGTTGTGCCTTAAAATTTATTTTATTTATAACCCTATATTTCACTTTCTATCTCGTCAAACCCTATCGTTTGAGTGTAGTTTGAACATTTACTCGATGAGATAAGTTGGAGTCAAAAAAGTTAACCGGTAATGGCTCATTTTCGACGTCACGTACCCAAGTTTTAAGTAGTATTAGAACTTTTTACGCAATGAGATAAGTGATCCGACGGTCGCCTCTCCGCCTACCATAAATTCATCGATCAATTTTGCAAAATCGGGGACAGTGACCCACAGGCAGCAGGTGAACAAGTTTGCCATCCAAGACAGTTTTATAAGTTACACCTATTCTCGTAAGCTCGTATTATGGGAGAAGGCTTTGAAAACAAAAACCAAAAATTGAACCTGAAAAAATCGAAGGCACTTAGAAGCATCCTTAATCTTTCCAGCAATATATACCTGACTCCAGATCAGCCATCATCATAAAAGTAAGATACTTTTTCCTGCGAGCGTAATCCGACCGTGCCCAAAATCGACGACGTGAGTCTCACTCTCGATCAATGGTATGAAGCATGAATGGCCATTGCACTGCGTGTACAGAAACTGATTCAAGTTAGTGTATTGCTGCTCATCCTCCTCCGCCCTCACTGTGCTTCCTCCTGCGCGACAGCTATTCAATATAATGAAACGACCGACCTACAGAAAAAGGAGAAATTAATTGCTTTTTAGCGAAAAAAAAAAAAATATAAGTACGATACTCACATAGATACGGCGACGAATACGTCGTCATTGTAGACGTGACGTGGATGTATTGTAGCTGTAGGTAAGTTTGTGCAAAAAAGAAGAAAAGTAAATTCATTGCGATAGAAATCGAGATCACATTTGCGCTTCACGCGAATCTTATATAGCCTCATCTCTCTACTGGCGATGTAGTCGAAATATCTGACAAACAAGTAGCTGGGATAATAGTTTCCATCCATCACTCATAAGTGGGCCGAATTGTATTAGCCCGAAAGTACCAATAGCTAGGCTAACTCATGATCACAATGGATCTTGACAATTTGGTCAGAAGGCCGTGTTATTTTCGACTTAAATTTTAAACCATGTTGTGATGTGGATAATGCTGGATTTTATTTACTATTTTAACACAACATGGACCCACCTTAATCAGGGCGGTAGCTCTCTGTAAATGTGGGAGGAACATTTCTTCTTGACGATGCCATTGCTCTGCTGATGGATTAATAAAGAGATTTTGATGAATGACAAGTGTATAGGTGATGACGAGACGAAGACGAGGCAAACATTTCGCTTTCGATGTTTCATCGGAAAATTGGTACACGAATTGATGTTGAAGAAAGTCGCGAGCACTTGCGATTGCTGCTTCTGCTTCCATTCAAAGTCGCATTATTGTGTGAATGTGATGTGAGTTTCAGTTTAAGTTTGTACATAATATTTATATCTTTTGCTACAGAGAGTGAGTTTTATATTTTATGTCAGCACAGCACAGCACAGCAAAGCAACTTAAGGAAAGTCTTTTAAAATATGGAACAAATTATTTTCGAAATCATAATCTCACTTTTTATATTTCATTTCCCTCTGATGTGAGAGTGAGTCATGTAATATACTAGCGGCAGTCATATGCCATCGCATCGTCATGACGGTAAGTTTGTATCAAAAGGACGAGTACGGGAATTTCGATATGATTCATGACTCAGCAGAATGATATTAAATTGACGTTTATTGTTATTTTAAGTACAAAAAAATTCTGACGCATTTTTTAGTTAAATATATAACCAGGAAGTTACAAAATTCGTATGTATATCTACAAATAAAAATTGTATATTAATTTTTATGAAAGGGGAAAGGTACGGTGTTCAGCAAAAACTGGCACAAGATACAAAATTAATTATCCTCCCTTTGTCTAAATAGAGCTTTGATTTTTGAATATGTATACCTACCTAATAATAATTTTAACTGTTCTATGATGAAGCCCGTGGAGTAATAGTTAGTACACGTATAGGAAAATCGTGGCACTTTTCAGCGCCGCAGCACCGCAATTGTTGATTTGATCTGCGAAGATTGGAAAAGTCTGACATAACTTTTGGGAGAATGTTGTGCCCAAGGGTATGAAAATATGTCAGTAGTAGGTTAGAGACTTTAATATTGATACTGAAATTTAAAATAGGATCACATTTGATTCGAATACAAAACACTTCTGGCGATATCTCATTATCGTTTCCATCCATCTGAAAAGGGCAATTAAAGTGACATAAGTATTTGAGAAAACCCAAAAAAAAAAAAAGAGGCTGGGTGTGACCCACACTGATAATTTCCCATATTGCCATTAAAACACGATACCCGATTTTATTTTTTATTAGAAAATTACCAATTTAAAATCTACGAAAACCTTATCAGTTGTGCAATTAAGGGAAGGCCAAAATTAGGCTGTTTGTTTATTTAAAAATAAGTTAATATAAATTATAAATAACACAAACCAATTAAAGTATGAAAAAGACCTTAGAGTTTTCTGGATTTTTGCTCACTCTTCATTCTTCATTTAAGGAAATTTTTAATGATTTTATTATTGAAATGGGACAACCTGTACAGAAGTAGGATTCAATTCAGATGTTATTTACCAAACAAAGGCGACATGATTGGGAGCAGATTTTTATATGTATAAATAGGATGATGACTGCGATAGATGAATTCATGTTCCATTGACATTAAATCATTTGCAGTTCGATTTTTGGTGTTAGGATTGACAATTTCAGCAGTGTTTTTTTTTTTTTATTAAAGCATATTTTCAGTATACCAACTGTTTTTAACTAACTTGAATTTGATGCACATTTATGTACATATTTAAAAGCAGCTTCAAATATAAAATTAAAAATTACAGTAGGTATTATGCACATATAAGAAACTCGCATATAAGAAAAACTCGGTTATAAGAAACTCTTTTTCTACGCCCAAATAATAATATCACGAGCAAAAAGTCTGCATATAAGAAATTTATCTTAGCGTTTTTTGGTCTTAGTCAGGGCTGTGGGATCTAAGCACCCCGTAATGGGATATTCGCAAAAAATTATGCGATCTAAAAGGTCAGTAATTGGTCGTATAATGTCAGTAATTTCAGAAGTTGGTCAGCCGTAGAATTTTAGTTATGGGTTTAACAAAAAAAAAAAAAAAGAAAGGTCATTGACCTTTACCTTGAATTTTTTTTATATAAAAAATTATATTAATTAAATCGCGGGTGACCTTGAAAAGCTTTAACCCTGGATTAAAAATGTTCAAAGCCTGATCAATTTCCTTTTAGATGACATACTTTTTTTTGCAAATATCCTATATATGAGGTGCAGAGATCTCACAGCCTTTAGCCAGCGTCATTTTGCGGATCTGCCCGAATAGTCTGTACATATGAATATTCAATTTGAACTGGAATAGATAATAACAAAATGTGTACCTGCTTCTAGAGGATTTACGATCAGTTGAAGAAGGAAATAACCAAATGGTATTATAACCCATTCAAATTCTAGCCAAACGTATAAATGAAAAAATTTTTATATTTCCATTTTTTTTGGTGACGTTTTAACCTTTAACATGTGAATATGAGATGAGAGAGAGGTGAAAAGTCCTCTTTATTAACCTTTGCCTGTTTTTAGTACTTATGTATAATATTATAGACCCTTTAAAATAAATAATACAAAATTAGTATTAGTAGAGTCACTGTGGCGTATACGTATTTTTTTATCAGCAATATATTAGTTAGATTCAGAAATCTGTACATCACAGCTTTACAGTTAATTTTATATAATTAGATATGTATATTTTTTAAATAACAAACATCTTATACCAAAATAAGGCTTTATGTGAGTTAAGTCAGAGTTTGTTGTTTAAAAAAATTGAAATCGATTGGGAATTTTATACCACTAAAATGTTACTTCCTTCGGCCCAAATATGTCTTTTTTGGGAATTTTATACCACTAAAATGTTACTTCCTTCGGCCCAAATATTTTTCTGTCTTTTAATCATTGACGAAGAGGTCAAATTCGCTGCACAATTTTTATATATTATGGTTTTCTTAATACCAAAAATACCTATATGAAACTAAATCAATAGAAACAAATAAGTGATACTTTTTTAAAAAGATTAATTAAATTATAAATGTCCCTTCCTATGCAAATCGGTTGATGTTCAGCTAAACCATGCACGTACAAACAAAAACCCAATTCATGGTTTCCACGATTTACCGCCTTTCCCGGCCAAATTTTCCGACTTTCGGCTATGTACCGGTTTCAATACGAATTAAATAAAATAATAAATATTCAATTCAAAATATGTCGTGTTAAAACTGAAAAAATAGCAATAATATGCTTTCAAAAAGTATATGCTATCCAATCCAATTTTTATCTCGGTAGTGTGTTTATCTGGTTCAATGCAAATCCAACGAAAAATATCCATCCATTTTAAATTATGTTCAGCCGAATTATGCACGTACGAAAAAAAAAAAACAAATTCAAAAAGTTTGAAACTTCAAGATATTTTCACCATTTTCTGAGTTTGTCGGTCGAATGTTTTAATTTTCATTTCATTTTTATAAAGATTTTCTTTTTATACCTGTTGTTTTCATATAAGAAAAACTTAAATAGAAGAAAAATTTCTTGGATACCTAAAGTCTCTTATGTTCATATTGCACCTACTGTATTTTCATTGAATATAACGAATGTAAAAAAGTAAGAAAGGAAACAATAAATTTTAGTCATAGCAAAAAATTAAGGTATCAAGCTTTCTGAACTAATTTTGAATAACAAAGGTAAAATTATATTGGTATTTTTTCCTTGAACAATATTTAATGGAATCTTAAAAATCCTTTCTTGGAGATATTCATTCTGATTATTAAATGGGCAAATTAAACATTTTTATAATGTTTATAAAATAAAATCTATTTTTTCCCATTTTTTTATTGAAATTTTTATTAAAGATTTCATTTTTAGTTCGGCATTGGCTATAAAATTACAATATTGCATTCAAAATTTGTATGTGACAAATTCGTCAAAGTTTTGATTTAATACACATATTACCTACTAAATAAATTAAAATATTTTTCATAAATATTTTTAGGCCTTTTGCGAATTGGAATCAAATGTTGATTACATTCTTTTCGAGATTAACGTTGACGTTTCCACGTACCAAAACTGATCTAGTCTGTGTCAAAAATTAATCTTAGAGTAAAATTTTAAGCAATTTTAATCCACTTTGCACACGGCCTTAGAATTTTTTAAAATCTTCTGTTTATTAACTCTTTCAACATTAAATTACGAAAAACTCAGCTTTTCTCTCTCGGCGCAGTGGCAATTTCCGCCATTTTTTTGTATATGTATTATTAAACCCGTTGGACTAATCAATCAGATTCTACGAAGTAGCGATCATTAGAAAACTAGTATGAGGCAACATTCGCCAGCAAATTGTTATTTTGCAAAAGTGATTGATCAGTAAGAGAGTCTTAACTCTTAACAAAACTATCGCTAACTAACCTATACAACAAAGAAACCATTTCTTCTGCATGCAGCCATCAACCAACGAAGAAGAAGAGGCAACAGAACTTCAGCAACGAATGACTGCGCAAAACCAGACCAATGGCCTCGGATCACCTTAGAAAATGCATCTGATGTTATATGCTCTTAGCGAGGAGCGACTACGACTTTAAGTTGAAGTTGGAGATAAGTTTTGCAAAAGCAAAATGTTGCATTGGCAACAGAACACAGCACTGGTAGTGGCAATGACCGCGAGTAACTTACATTCTCAACTGCTGTTGCTGCTGCAGTAGTAGCTTAGTCGTGGACTTTTTGCATTTCTTCGTGGTCTTTCTTTCTTTCACATGATGATAATGATGATGATAATGACAGGAGAAAGAATTTCTTCTTCGTCATTACTGTGCTTTCTCGCAGGAGGGATGGTCGAGAGTGGCGGGCGGTGGTGCAGTGGTGCAGCATTGGAAAGACAATTTTAATGAAAACCCGTTGAACGGAGTTTTTGTTATGCACGAGGAGTAGTGTGCGCTATTTTTTCCTGGAAAAGCGAAAAAGAAAGGCGATCTCTGTGCAGAATTGTAGAAGAATAATATTGCGCACATGTGCGGGGGGATTTTGTACATTATATGCTCAAAGTACCGTAAAGTGTCTTTGATATTAAATAGATGAGCATTGAAAGAGAGAGAGATAGAAAGATGAAGTTGTTGAAGACCGAGGGTCGCATTAGAGTTATAGAAGTAGAAGCTTTGTGCGGCCGTGTGAAAAGAGACTAGCAGCAAAGGTGACTTACAAGCATTTTCCATGCACATAACTGCATTTGAAATTCTGCAGCTTACTTCCCCCTTCGCTCCTGAAACCCCCCTTAGACTCATTGGCCTAAGAAAGCGCCCGGTGCGGTGGTATTGTGTGGTAAAGTTTGTGGCGTAACTGTTTTTCGTGCGATAGAAAATAATGTAGGTGAAGTCTGAAGAACCGTTTATAATTGGCTCAAGCTGAGCGTATGTGTAATGTGCAATGTCCTATCATTATATTATTATATTTTGGCAGTGTTCCAGCAATATCGGCGCTGGTCTTTGGGTCCCCAGTGTTCTTGGGGTAATTGAGAATTTTCGCCATGGTTTTTCCGGGAAATTGTTCCAGCAAATGTAAGCGCAATTGAATCCTCTTGCGCTTCATCTCTGGATAGTATGGGAGCTTGATGTAGAACATTATTTGATAGAAAGATGCTATAAAAGTGCTAACGAGCATTCGAATGGACCTGCGCTTATACAACACGTCATGAAATAGGTTGGTACCAATAACCAATAAAGTACCTGCATTATACCTACCAAGCCCAGTTGGAGAGGTCATAATTGGAGACTGCTCAACCATAAATGGAGCAATACAAAGGGAAATCGTGGGATAGAAAATTGATTTTAACTTAAAAAGAAAAAATGAAAAAAAAAAAAAGAAACGAAACTAAAAATGGGAACAATGACATGAAATAATTTTGTTTGGTGCTAATGCGCGTATAATTGACACCTTATTGTTGTAATATGCTTTTTTTTCTAACGATACTATATCTTATGTTGCTTGAGAAATTAATAAAAATGAATTATAGTTTGCATACAAAGTGTTTAATTTTTAGATGAGCTACTTTCAGCTAATAATAAAATCTAACAATTTCATCATTGTTTGCTTTTTAATAAATTTTAATCGAGGAATTTGTTATTAAAATCCTATTCATATTTCAATATTATAAATGTGAAAGTTTGTTTGTCTGTCTGTTTGTTCCTCTTACTCTTACTGTCAATAAATACTTTAGTGATTTTAATGAACATTGGTAAAGCAAGAGCTTGGAACATAAGGGGGGACATAGGCTTATTTTTTTTTTAATCTTAGACCAATTTACAAAAAAATAACTATAAAAATTTACAAAAAAAATTAAAAAGTTTTTCACGAATGCGAAGCAAGGCAAGCACGGGTTCGCTAGTTCTGTTATAAAGTGTGATGTTTGATCAAGAGAAATATGCATACATCAAAATTAGTACCTATAGGATGTACACTGAGCCAAAAAACATTATAGAATCAAAGAAAACGTATTTAAATCAAAGTAGAATGGCAACAATTTGGGGCCAAACACGTTCTTATTAAAATCAAAGCCGCGCGTATTTGAATAAAATCCAAAGAGAAAGGTACTTTAAATTAAATACGTTGCATAATGAATAGTTCAATGGAACACGCTTTTGTTTCAAATACGTTTTGTATTACTTTTAAATGCATTTCTACTTTGAATATATTAAACTTGTTATTTAAAATTACTTCGTTGATATCTACTTATTTTACTCTTTAAATTTGATTCAAAGCCGCGCGGCTTTGATTTTAATAAGAAAAGTGTTTGGGCCCAAAATTGTTGCCATTTTACTTTGATTTACATACATACGTTTGCTTCTTGATTTGCTAGCACTATGTTTGTGGCCAGCAATTTCTTCAAACAATTGGGAAATAATCTGAAATAAAAACTGAAAAAGAAAATAAAAGCAAATGAAAAAAAAATTAAAGGCAGAAAAAAAGAACAATAAAATGCTGAAAGACATTGTCAATACGCAATTTCTATCAAGTTCAGTTCATCTTACATAGATTTCATGGCGAATACCTAGTGTGAAGTATATCCAACCAGAAAAAAATTCCTAATCATTAAAGCTGGAAGTGTTTTTAAGTTAAGTGTGTTTAGTTAAATAGCGTTCTTGCTAAAACAAACTTTGATGCAAATACTCTCCGTTTTTAAAACAAACAAAAGTATATTAGATTTAAAAACGTTTCTACTTTAATCGGAACTAAGTTGTTCGAAAAAAGTTAAGGCGCATAATTAAAAACGCTTCCCCTTTGATTTAAAGTACTTTTCTCGTTTGTTGAGTAACTCTTCTCAGAGAGGATTAATCAAACGTGTTTCATATTTGAATTAAATAGTTTTGGCTTTGATTCAAATGCAACTTTTAAAAATGCTAGCATCGTAAAATGTAATACGTCGGTATTAAAATTTAAGTCGCAGTTTTTCCCTGAGTGTAGGAGAACAAAATTATTTATATTATACAGGGTGATTCGTATAAGATGCATACCAAACTGCTGGAGCAAGTAGGACATTTTAGCATCCGGTTTTCTGTTTTTTATTGAAAATTAATAAGAGCATTCAATTTTGAAAACAAAAATTATTAAAATTTTGAAAAAAATTAGTTTGAAACTATTTTTTTCATTTTTTTTTTCAAAATTTTGAGTTTGGAAATTAATTTTTCAAAAACTATTCACTAACACAACTTAATTTAAAATGAAAATCAAAGAAGAGATTTCTGGCTTTCTTAAAAGGTATAGCATGGCATTTTCGATTGTACCGTTGTTTTTAAAGTTTTTTTTTTTCTGTTTTAAGTCAATTTTTTAGAAAATTGCCCCTCCTGCCTAAACGGGAGGAAATAGCCCCCCCTCCCATACGATTTTTGTCTTGTCTTAACCCAGCCTACTCGCTCTAGACATTTGGTGCATCTTATACCGATCACCCTGTATAAAAACGCAGATTTTACATTTTAAAAAAAGTAAAACAAAATAAAAATAAGTCTAACACTTATACCTATTTTAAGTTTTTTTGGTTTTTATAAATCTATTAAACATTTTATTCAAATAAATAAGTTTCGAATTCTTTGAATTTGGCGTGTTCAGTAAAAAAAAAAGTGAGCAAGCGAATCCAAAATTGTTTTCCTCGTTTTGACAGCAAAACTGAGAAATCTTGATCACGTAAAAAAAATAAAGCATCCGTAACTCGTAGATATTAGAGTAAAGAAATAAGTTATCCATTTTTTGTTGAAATTGTTTTTAATTATTTCCATTTAAATGTTAGAAATCACTTCAATCCTTATTCTATTATCGTCCTCGAACCAATTATAAAATCAGCAAATACCCATGCTCTATGCAGAACAAAATTTTTCCACCTTCAATTCTAAAGTTTCGTAATCTGAAAAAAAAAAAAAAAAAAAAACATTCAACCACACAAATACATTCAAAGCAGCATAATTCGCACCACTTTGCTATGGCTAATAACGTCATATACATAAAACACAAAGTAAGCAAACTGCCATTGCCTGTGCCTCTGCCATCGCCATGCCAGCTAACTGCGAATAAAATGCATCAGAGCAGCTCGTCTCAAAAGAGAGAGTTGCATTTATGTCAAATACCTTAAAAAATGCTTAACACAAATACAAGTAAAATTATTGCAACAAAATATTGCGGAAGACGAAAACCACTTAAGAAGTCCATTGACCTCCTGCAATCGGCATAATTTTCAACTATGATCAACTCTTAAGTAGCTCTTAAGAAGTAATTTACTTCTCTTTATAGTCAAGTTCTCTTTTTATAATTTGTTGCCAATCAATTAGAAGAGAAAAAGTGCATTGCTATTTAATTGTATTAGTGAATGAATGGTGAAGCAGAAGCTCTATAAAATGCATTTTCTCTCATCCCATATCCAATCCATACAAACAACACAATTCAAACCAGGAAATAAAATTGCACTCTGTGCGGTTATGTGTGTGAAGGTCTTTGTGTCGTTTGCCTATTGCATGATCATTCGTCGCTTAGAAGAGCATTCATTACCGTGCGCCTTGACTTTGGCCCCACAGATAAGCCCTGACTTTGGCCGACGACGACAACGACTACCGAACGACAAGTGACAACGACGATGGAGGCATGTTATTCGTTGCAGATTGCAGTTGACGATTAATGCAGTTGCGCTCTAGTTTTTCTTTATTTTTTTGTGATAGAAACGAAAGCTTTTGGCGTAAAAGTTTAGTAGGCTTCGAGAAAAAGGGGGATTTTGTTGGTATATGTGTGTGTGCGTTTGAGGCTTTTTATTAAATGCAATTTTATTCGTTTTTTTTTTTTTTGAGGTTGTGGAGTGGATGGAGGTTGTAAATTATACACAAAAAAAGCTTTACCTTGTCTACTATATAATGGAAAACTTGATCTTGATGATACCTACTGACGGAAACTGCATTTAGGGTAAGTTCAATTTATAAGTGTTTCACTGGGGGATATTATAGATAACATGAGCTACATTGATTGCTTCATGTTTTGTTTAGCAACAGCAGGTGGGCTTAGAAGAAACGAAACGAAACGAAATTATTATTATTGATAAGCTAAATGTGTGTTTTAATAAATACCTAACTAAAGAGCTGTATAGAATGGATGTTAACGAGAACAAATTGTGTTAATTTTTTCTTAATCTGAATTTTTTTTATGTAAATTTAGTTTTTTGAACTTCAACCATAAAAATCCTTATGCCTCCTCATATATGCAAACATTGCAAAGCAAAAGCAATTTGAAGAAAATGTATATCAATTTTACATATAACATTTTTAAAAGAACTTAAAATTTTTAGTTTTTTTTGTAACTCTTCGTAACGAACTAAAAGAAATAATATTAATAAAAGAATTGCTTTTGCAAACATTTTATGAATTGCCGACTTTAGGTTGGGTTAGGTTTTAAGGGATGATGATACGGCAAGCCACGTCATCTCACTCGGATCTCAGCGGATCCATTGTGCTCCCCAGGATATGGGTAGGGAATGAATAAGGACGGGTGAGAAAAGGACTTAGTGGAGTCCGGGGGTTAGGTGTGGGGTGCCTCCCTGAACCATCTTGAATTCTGGATGAATTTTATGATGCTTTTCAGTGGCAAACACGATTGCCGACTTTAGCTTGTATTTGTCTGGTTCTAATAATGAATGCTGAAAGGGTTTGAACCATATGTGGATAAGCGAAAAGACTCAGTCTTATGTAAAAACTCTAAAAGCCATTGTAAAATGTAAATAAAATGTAAGCTGTAATGAATTTAAAAATTCGGTTTTTATTTTGCTATACATTACGCTTTTCCTATTATAAAGATGGGAATTGTATGTAAAACACAAAAAAAAACAATGCTAGATTTAAATCTTTCGGATATTTTTCAAACACGAAAAAGTGGACTCCTCAACTAAATCCCCAAAAGAAAAATTTATACTTTTCATACCTTTTTAGGGAAATTACAAAAAAGCCTTTTTCATACCTTTTTAGGGAAATTACAAAAAAGCCTTTTTCATTTGAGCTAGAAACATAAGTTTTGATACAATAATTTGCAGGTTTAAAAAAGTTGTTTTGGGCATAAAACCTTTCTAAGGTTTTTTTTTTCTATAATATTTTAAGAATAAAATTAACGTCTTTTAATTTATTTTCTTCCAAAAAGATATGTTCCTACATACATTTGTATATTAGGAACATATCATACTGACGGGATATTGGCAACAGTGCAAACAATATTTGTGCACCCCTCTCATAGCGAGTTGTATTCTTGGGGTACCTAATAGCTTTAGAAGTTGCTAACGATAATGAGTAACAACAACTTCATACAACTGGATTTTGTGTTTTCAATTTCGATGCTTCTACTTGAAATGGCTTCTCTATAACCGTTTTCATTTCCTCATTCCATTTTCTTACAAACAAACACTTCACTTCAATGTTCTCAACAACATGAAGAGTTTTAGTATATAAAATCTCAAGCTACAAAAATCGCACTTCCAATCAGCACAAGCGACAATAACCATTTCACCGGTGCGGCAACTTTCCACTTTTTGCAACCAACCCACCATCACACATACATATGTACATAAAGTCGACAACGACGACTGCGACTTAGTCGTCGTTGTCGACTTTAAGCTTTTCGTTCGATCAGAGTGCGGCCAACGATCATAAAACATGTTTTCTTGGTTGCGGCTTCAGCCGTGACTTTTGCGTTTGCGTTTCAAGCTCGGTCATTGGCCCACATTCAGGCCAAGTTTCGTAATAGAAAACGCAACAGTACAACGATCTCAACCTCAATGGAGGTTAACTGGAGGAAACGTTGACGTCGTCGTCGTTGCTGGCTTTGTCGTTGTAGCCACTTTGGTTGTTCACGAAGTTATTGGATGGCGATGGATGGCAGCCGATCAAAACGATCTGCAGGTCGTCATTAACTACTGATCAGATTTTTGTTATTTGTGTGGGCAGGCTTAAGAGATTAAAAAAACAACTTTAAGAAGAGTTCCAGAAAATTCACGAAACTGTATAAAAATATGCTATTTATTTATTTTTTTTTTTTTCAGACTAAAATTTTCGGGGCAACAAGCTTTTTGGCAAACTTTAAGTTCAATACCAAGAAGAGCACAACAGCAGTGTGGTTTGAAAAGAAATTGCAAAATGCATTGGAAAGCGGAACAAGTTGTGCACTGCAACTGCAATGCATTTCTTTATGCATTTCTTAGAATTCTGACGGTGGTGATGAACGAGTGTGTGTGTGCGAGTGAGTATTAATATGGGTATATTAAAGTTGGAAGAATGAAATAGAAGAAATATTCGCATTTGCGATAGACCACGGAGGGGTAAAATGGCGACGACGACGGGCGGCGGCACAACACGTTGGCACGGCTGCGGCGCTGCGGTTCCAAAGGAAAACTGCAACTTCTGCGTAAAAGAAAATTAAATTTTCCACTTGACGTTGTACTCAATTTGTTATTGTTGCTTTATTACATCCGAGCTTCAGACTGAGAATGTTATAGTGTGTTGGTTTTACCGTCATGTAAGTAAGCAGCTTAAAGCCTATGGCTAGTAAATCCTACTTTAAAAAAAATGTGTACCTATTACACTTTAGTGTATTTTCTTTGAAGAAATTCATAATGAGCTGAGAAATTGTTAAGACGTCAATAATTTTTAAATTTTTTTGTTTTAAGGTCTTTATTATTAATTGTTTAAAAACCTTTTCCTAAAGGATAATTAATTAAAAACAGCTTATTTATGGGCTGTGGTATGTGGATAGTTCCTACTATTAATTTGGGGAATGTTTTTTTGAACCTATTGTTTTCAATAGCTCTATGCAAGGTTTTTCGTAAACAAAAAATTCATATTTTTTATCACAATTCATACAACGCTGATGAAACAGTCAAAAAAGATATCCAGTCTTGGATTCGTAAGAAAAATCGAACTCGAGACTTTGATGAAACATGATATAACGATGTTAGGGAACACGAAAAAAGTGGGTATCGCGATTCCGTCCGTCCGTTTGTCTGTCTTTCCGACTACAGTCTTAACGAATAAGTCAACTGTCATTAAAATTGATAGCTACCTTTGTAGAAGATTGATACCTTGCGTTTTGGATATTCCCCCAACATGTTTTTTTCTCTCTCTCTCTTAGGACCAAAAATAACGTTTTTTTTTATTAAATTTTTTCGGAGCATATTTGCAGTCTTATTTTTCTAAAAAAAAACTCTACAGATTAAAACCATTTAATTTAAAAAAATAAGAAAAGTGGTCATTAATGTTCTGTGCACCAAAATTTTCAAAAAAAAAATAGTTTTTGTAATTTCAATAACAAAATAATCATAATATTCATATGTATTATTTCGCAAACGACTGGGACCATTTTTGTTATAATTGGAATGCATCACGTTTTTTAGCATCATAAAGTATTCTTATAGCCCAATTTAATGGTATCTTACAGACAATCTTATCATCTACCCGTTTCGAAATATCGAAAAGACAAAGGGATTTTTTTTAAATCAAAAATTATTTTTGTTTTGCAGCTTTTACATAAAAAAATTAAATTAAATCGGTAAGGCGAGAGGTACTGTTAATAATGGCTAACTGTATATTTTGTTTTTGTAAATGATAGACCATACTAATAATCTAAGTTTCGAGAAAATTTAGATTTTCTGTAACGGTTTTTATATGGAAGGAATTCCGTTAATTTTGACTATGAGAAAAATTGTATTCAAAATATTCTAGATAATGTTAAAAAACCGCCTCAGTACCTCGTTACATAACAATCAACCATCAAGTCGTTTTCGAAACAAATAATTATGTATGTATTTGTTTTTCAAAAAAAATTGAAACTTTTTTTTTTAAATCTCAACACAAATTCGTTTGAAAATTTCGGTATAAAATACTATTTGAATTTTTCAGAAGACTCCATAAAAAATATCAAACTCAGCTCATTAAAAAGTGAAAAAAAAAACGTGCCGGAAGAGTGCCAAGAAACGCTAGATATGTACCAAGTTCAAATAAAGTCGATCGTTGCGTTTAGGTTGTAGGAGAATGGACAGATAAACAGATGAACGGAATTGCGAGGCCCACTTTTTGCGTCTTCCCTATCATCGTAATGTCAAGTGTGTTCAAAATTTCGAGCTCGATTTTTTTTTCGCAAGTAAAAAGCTTCTTTTACAAAAATTTTGATTTGATCAGAACATTTAATATTTTAACTATAGAACTTTTAAGCCAAAATTCCATTTTTTAACAAACAAAAATTTTAATAACATAACATAAATGTCTAGAATTTTTTTTTATTAAATTTTACAGTTTGTCATGTCCTGTATTCTTGGGCATGATCGGATTTACTGAACTCATAATGAATCATTATGCCCTTAAGTTAATTAAATATTTAAATATAAAAAACGTTTCGATCAAATATCGTGACGTGATCCTCAAAAGTCTGCCACAATATTTTTATTTTAAATTCTATACGAAGTTTAAACATGAGCAAGAGTAAAATAAATAGTGTTGGGGTCAATTTAAGGTTGCTCCGCTTAGAGTTTAGACTCTTTTGCGCCCCGCATCTTGAGAACTCATGTAACCAAACCAACTGACAGTCGTATAACCAAAACTCGAGTCGTTGCTAGAATATAAATCTCCAAGCCACGATCGATCAATTCAATGGCAATTCTGATCGCAAGTTGTTGCAAGTTCGTGTAAATTAAACGAGCGTCAGAAAATATTTCTTAAGCTACAAGAAAACCCACAATTGTTTCGTTCTGTCGGCAATAGCCTGGCCAAGAAACAGAAGACAAAAAGAACAACGTTTGTGTAAATGTATTTGTGGGGAGCTACAGATCGAAAGAAGGTTCTGTCGTTCTGAACGTGTATAGCGGTAAACTTGCGGTACTTTTCGTTTTCATTGCAACTGAGGAACATTTAGCCTAGATTCCCGCCGAAAGTTCGATGAACCATCTCTCTTCGTCGTCATCGACTTTGTCTTTCATGTTCTTTTCTTTCCTTCGTTATCAGTGTTTTGTTATGAGAGTTCTGGATGGTTCTCTTCGTGCTGTTGATCGGGGGTTTTATTATTGTAAATTCCTCTGCTTTGCATATTTGTGTGCTTTTTTCTTTCTTTCTTCTTTTAAACTTAAGAACAAGAAAATTCATCATTTTATTTCTATCGAAAGGTACACAATATATCGCACCTCCCACAATTTTCTTCGCCCACTGGGTTCATATTTCCTCGGCAACATTGACTTCCGTGTGGGTGGCGGCTGGTGTCCCTGGCTCTATCCTTTACGAGTACTTCCTGCAAATTGTACATTCGCTGTAGGTTGTGTTATTTTGTTTGTACTGAGGAATACTACAACCATTTATTGTGTCCGTATTTCGCGCAATCGAAATTGAAAAGGGAGTTTTCCGCCCATAAGTTTATTTGCCTAACCAGTATGCTCTTTTCATGTCTCGCACGGTCGATGAACTCTGAATTCTATAGACATTGTGGCTTGAACTTGAATTTCGTTTTATTCTTCAAGCTTTTTTGTTGTTCAATTAAAATAAACCTAGAGCTTCTGCAGGTTTCTTAAATAATTTTTTTCTCCAATTTAGTTTTATTGTTTTTTTTTTTTTTGTTTCCATTCTTATTAATTATTGTTGTTATTTTTTTTATTTTTGCAGAGAAAGATAATTTGGTGAAAGTTTCTTTCAGGTGCTCTTTTGAAGTTGTTTTCTTATTCTTTGCAGTCCCTTCCCTATAGCATTATACTTCAATCGGGTTGGGTGAGTTTTTGTGGAAACATTTCTGGAGTGCTTTGACCTTTTTATTTAGCTATTTTGTTGTTTTTGTTTTAGCAAGAAATAGTGTTTATATTTTGAAAAAATGTAAACAAAACAAAGGTAAAATGAGTTTTTTTAAGTCGTAATATGTGTATTGGATACAGGAATTGTACATATTTTATTACAAAAAAAAACCAATGAGCCGCATGATCTTGCTCTTATGTACCTACGATCATCCTGTGGTTTTGAAGTCAGGATGATCTGACGAGTTTTCGGGGTTGAACTCCCCTCCATTTGGCCACCAATTTGGAAAAGGGGGCTTAAAAATGTCTTCGCAATATCTTAAGAACCATACATCACACAAACAAAATTTGTACCACATTTGTGTAGAGAATTAAATTCTGTACAATTTATATTAACACACCTTTTATCGTAAAATTGAAAACAAAAAAGTTATAATCAAAAAAAGATGACCATTGTCAAGAAAAGTATCATTATCTTCTTCTTTCATTTATTTTATATCCTGTTTAAGATACATTTCTTAGAGCCGTCATCTTTTTTTGGTTATAACTTTTTTGTTTTCAATTTTACGATAAAAGGTGTATTAACATAAATTGTAGAAAATTTAATTCTCTACACAAATGTGGTAAAAATTTTGTTTGTGTGATGTATGGTTCTTAAGATATTGCGTCCAATGTTTGTCCAATGAATGGTTCTCAAGATATCGCGAAGATATCTCGTTCAGAGCGCGTGTTCCATGAGTTGAGAATAAAATAACCGAGCAGATGGAGTAAAAAACTGAGCGCGGCCAACTTCATACAGTTTCCGCATGTTATTTGACAGATATGACAATTGATTGCTCAGTGGTGCGTTTCTTTTCAATAAAATCTTAACTATTGTTAACTCTGATCGTTCCTAAACTTGGGAAGTGTAACATTTTTTAACACTATGACGTCATAAAATCGTTCCTAAATTCCAGTGTTGATGTGTCAGAATGTTACACTTTGTAACATTTTCCAACTCATCTCGTCGATATGAATTAAAAATGTTAATCTGTCAAAAGCAGCTAAATTTGGATTTTCATTTTGCGGTTATCTTTTGTTTACTTTTTCTCCTTTCGATTACTTGAATGTCGGAATTTTTTAATTTTATTTTGACTGCCGATTTTGATTTTTATAATTGTCTTTTGTTATTTACTGATTAATTTTATTTTTTACGACAGTTTAAAGGCTCTCCCAAACCAACGCGATTAATCGCCGCGACAATAGAAAACAATAACAACAACGTGTTGTTTTGTTTGACAACCACGTGTTGTTATTGTTGTTTTCTTTTGTCGCGACGAATAATCGCGTTGGTTTGGGAGAGCCTTAATGTGTCGATAAATTAGATTTCTTACAAAAAATCTATTTGGAATGGAAAGAAGTTGCCAATAATTTTGCCAATAATTTTGCTTTCTGATTCGATTTTGTGGAAAAATAAATAAATAATAGAGTTCAATTTGTAAATTTTGTGCATTTTTAAAGTTCTAATAATAATGTTTCCAATAAATTTGATTCAACCACAAATTTTCATTTATTTTCATTCATGTATTTTGCATTTTTTTTGCAACCCATTTCTATTGAAAGATCAACAATATTTTTAACTGAGCGTTCCTAAATAAAATGTTACAAAGTGTAACATTTTTAACAATGACAGTTCAAAACTTTTTCTTTGACAGATCAACAATAGTTAACATTTTACAGAAAAAAGAAACGCACCACAGGTGTGTTTCATAATTAAATCGGAGTGCTCTGAACATACTCTGCTCAGAGTTTACTTCGTTCGCTCAGAGTCTACTCAGTGCTCTGCTCTGAACAAACTCTGAACTAAAAAAGAAAAACGCCTAATATTGTGCTTGAAGTTATCGACATTCAATGATCTCGAAGATTCCCCAAATTCCCGAACTTACTGAATTTGGGTCTCAGAAACGGGAAAAAATACTAGCCATTTACATCAATTATACGTATTTCCAAGAAATCTATTTTTATTTTCTGCATAACTATTTATGACGTTCCGTCCAGTTCTTCGATTTGTTGCATAGACTCAAAATATGTTTTTTTTTTATATTATTATGACTCAAACTCAACGGGGTTTACAATTTCACGTTTTCCAGAACAACTATTATATATCTATCTAGTATATCTACCTATAAATATCTTACACAAAAAGAAACATATACAAACGAAATCCGTATTGCTGGTATACGTTCTTAGCTTCTGACCTATTTATTCAACTTAACACTTAAAGTCCACTTCCAATCCACTCGAACCAGAGAGATATCATCGTCATAATTAATTAGTATTCAACTCCGACTACATGACAATTCCAGTGACTGTTACATTAGTGGCGGGCGGTCAGCTCAAGCCTCAAGCTCACGATGTGATGGTGTTTGCTTGTTTTTCTTGTACTTATTTCTTTTTTTTAGTTGTCATTTTAATGTTTCGCACCAAAAGAAAGTTCACTGAACTCCAAGTTCACTTAATCTAATTTATTTAAAAAGCAAATGGAGATATGTGTAGATGACGAAGACTTGAAAAGAGTTACTATAATATTGTCAGTACTTAGAGGTTATAGGTATACAAACGATTTACTATTGCCTCAAAGAACATATAAAATCTGTATGTAAGTTCCCAATGAAAAATTCTCTAGGTTTTGCTTTTAACTAAAAATTTGTTTCTTTTGCAGATAGGGAGAGTAAGTTTAACTAATTCATATACCTACCTGTCTCAGAGATTATGAAGTTTGTGTAAAAGGTTAATGGCCGTGAATCGACATTGAGAGTTATGCAAAGAAATTCTATTTTTGGAAGAATTTTAATATATTTTATTAATTAGGTATATTTACTATGATTATTTCAAAATTGTTGGTTATGTATGTAGGTAGGTTCATTAAACAAAGTTCTATTTGGTTACAAATTCATAAAGTTGTGAATAAGACTTTTTCAGATAAGGCACATAAATATATAAAATAAAAAAGAACACTAACCTAAAGCCCACAAGAGGTATTAAGGTATGTATAGTACCTACAAAAATTTAAATAAGAGAATTTATCAATACAAAATATCAAAAAGTTAGTCATAATGGAAATTTTGTTTACTTTCTATCAGATTTTTTTTACTGACGTAAGCAAATAGTTTCGGATAAATAGATAATTTTTGTTTTTTTCTTAGTATCGAAATGCATTAGCAAGTAGGTATACCTATACCTATAGCTTGTGAATCATGGTTTTTGGTAAAATGTTGACTTTCTTTACCTTTCGTTTTTTTTAATACTTAATAGGTAGGTACATAACTTATATGGTCCAAATACATTCCAATATTTTATGGTAAACGCAAGCGTTTTGAAAAACTAGAAAAGTTTAATCCCATCACTGAAATCTTTTCATGTTAAATAACATTTAAAAAAAAAATAAATTTGGTGGTACAACGGCCCAGGGCCTGCGTAGTGACTTACAACTCTCAACCATTCCAGTGTGCGTGTCTGCAGGAATGGAGGGTACCTACAGTTTATTGCCGAATCCGAACAGCTAAGGTGAGCGGCACTTTTCATGTAAAATACTCTAACCAAAATATGAGTAGGTAAAGTATTAGGTAGGTGCCTTTGTGAGGATTTTTAGATGCATGTGTCATGATATCGAAAACAAGAACCTGTTAGATTTTTTTCTGTATTTTTTTGTCAAACTTTTTTGAAGGTCAATTGTTAAAAACCAGATTTTCGGAGCTTTGTATCAGAGGAAGGTACCTATAAACGATTCAATTACTTTTTTCATTAAAAATAAACTCATTTTCATGTTCCTTAAGTTGAAGCAACCTTAATTTTGACGATTTTTCGTTCTCAAAATATATTGGAAGTCGATACCTTAATTCGTTACCGAGAGATAGTGGACAAAAAAAGTATGACGAACGTACGAACATAATGTACCACAACACGACATCTCCCCAAAAACGATGGATTCGGTTTCTATGGAGATTTTTGTTAAAATTTTCAAATCAGAAAATATATATGAACATTACTTACATAATTAAATATACATACATACAGTCTAGTCAACGAAGGAAAAATAAATGCAAAAAATCATGAAGTCTATTTTTTTTTTAGGTGGGTAGGGATGGCCCTCAGGTTCAACATACCAAAAGTCCCCAGCCCAAGGCCGCGAGCCAGGAGAGGGGGTTAACTCATTTCCGGCTAGCGTCATACCTGAGAACTTCTGGAACCTAGCTGATGATAAGTTTAGATAAACTTAGTATTGAATTTGAGAGTTGATTAAATTATCTAGTCTATATTTTTTTTCAAATATTTTTTTTTCGTATTCTTTTCAAAATATGAAATTTTCGAAATTTTGAGCTATAATTTTTGAAATATGTATTTAAAAAATTCATCAGAATTAAAATTTTTCAAAAAAAAGTTAACTACAGGTAAATAAAGGTAAAAATTATATTCTGAATTAATGTTGATGCAATTTATATGAGTGAGATGAAAGCACTACGTTGATTTTTAGCAACGCTCTCCTAATCCATGTAGCATTTGAGCCTAAAAAAATATGTTGAACGGTTTTATCTCAATATATTGTGTGTTTATGTTTATAATATACCAACTTTTTTAAGAAACATAATTTTTAATTGCATCCAATCCAACAAAAGAATGAGTATTTTTTTTTTTAAGGTCAATTGTTTTTTTTTTTCATTTTTGGTTAAGTTTTTGATTTTTATCTTTTTAACGGTTAACTTGAGAAACTTCAAATTTATAAAGCGTAAAGGTAATTTTAGTCATGAATTTTGAAAAAAAAATATATATTAAAAATAATAGTTTTTTGATTTTTGTTAATTTTTGAAAAAAAAATCATTTTTTGAGGTCAATATTTGTTTGCAGTTTTTAATTTTTATCTTTTTAAGAGTTATCTTCAGAAACTTCAAACTTATAAAACAAATACGTTATTTTAGTGTACATTTTTAGAAACAAATTGATGGAAAAATGAGTTTTTTGATTTTTTTTTTCATTAAAAAAAAAAAAAAATTGGGAAAAATGTTTTTTTTTTTTACAATTTTTATGTCCTTGAGGGTTCATTTAAGAAACTTCAAATTTATACAGAGTATGCAGAGTATGGTAAAGTATTAGGTAGGTGTCTTTGTGAGGATTTTTAGGTGAATGTGTCATGATATCGAAAGCAAAAACCTGTTAGATTTTTTTTTTTGTCAAACTTTTTTTAAAGGTCAATTGTTAAAACCAGGAGCTTTGTGTCAGAGGAAGGATTCAATTACTTTTTTCATTAAATATATCGTCGTCGTTCTTTGAAAACTCCCTAAGTCCATTTTTTTAAATTTTGTAACATTGACATTTGTTATGGAATTTTACTAACAATAACTTGAAAATTTTTGAGTTTGATAAATTTTATATTTAGAATAAATATAGCAAAAGAGTTGGGTACTTTTTACAAAATTTAAATTTTGGTATTTAATTAACTATGCCGTGTTTATGAAAGGTTCTTCAGTTTCAAAAGAAATGGACTTAGGGAGTTTTCATAGAACGACAACGATATGCTCATTTTCATGTTCCTCGAAGCAACCTTAATTTTGACGATTTTTCGTTCTTAAAATATATTTATTTTATTTATAAAATCTATTGGAAGTCGATACTTTTATTCGTTACCGAGAGATAGTCGACAAAAAAAGTATGACGAACGTACGAACATAATGTACCACAACACGACATCTGCCCAAAAACGATGGATTCGGTTTCTATGGAGATTTTTGTTAAAATTTTCAAATCAGAAAATATATATGAACATTACTTACATAATTAAATATACATACATACAGTCTAGTCAACGAAGGAAAAATAAATGCAAAAAATCATGAAGTCTATTTTTTTTTTAGGTGGGTAGGGATGGATCTCAGGTTCAACATACCAAAAGTCCCCAGCCCAAGGCCGCGAGCCAGGAGAGGGGGTTAACTCATTTCCGGCTAGCGTCATACCTGAGAACTTCTGGAACCTAACTGATGATAAGTTTAGATAAACTTAGTATTAAATTTGAGAGTTAATTAAATTATCTAGTCGACCTTTTTTTGAATTTTTTTTTCAAATATTTTTTTTTCGTGTTCTTTTCAAAATATGAAATTTTCGAAATTTTTAGGTATAATTTTTGAAATATGAATTAAAAAAAATCATCAGAATTAAAATTTTTCAAAAAAAAGTTAACTACAGGTAAATAAAGGTAAAAATTATATTCTGAATTAATGTTGATGCAATTTATATGAGTGAGATGAAAGCACTACGTTGCTTTTTAGCAACGCTCTCCTAATCCATGTAGCATTTGAGCCTAAAAAAATATGTTGAACGGTTTTTTCTCAAAATATTATGTTTATAATATACCAACTTTTTTAAGAAACATAATTTTTTATTGCATCCTATCCAACAAAAGAATGAGTATTTTTTTTTTGTAAGGTCAATTGTTTTTTTTTTGCATTTTTGGTTAAGTTTTTAATTTTTATCTTTTTAAGAGTTATCTTCAGAAACTTCAAACTTATAAAACAAATAAATGATTTAAGTCGTCATTTTTAGAAACAAATTGATGGGAAAATGAGCTTTTTGATTTTTTTGAAAATGTTTTTTTTTTTTTACAATTTTAATCTCCTTGAGGGTTAATTTAAGAAACTTTAAATTTATACAGAGTATACACAGGTAATTTTAGTGTTCAGTTTTGGACAAAATTTTGATTTTTTTTTTTGATTTTTTATTAATTTAAAAAAAAAAATATATATATATTTTTTTAGGTCAATTTTTATTTATTATTTTTAATAATTTTATTAATTTTCAATAATCTTTTCATTACTAAGTGTATCTATGTATATTTAGTTATTTTTTCATAAAAATATTCATATAAAGTTCATGTATTCCATGTAAGAAGAAAATTTTATCAATTTTGATACTCCTTTCGGCGAGCATTGCGAAAACGCAACACGAATTTTCTGGGTAACTAAAAGCTTTTCCAATTTTTTTTTTAATATTCCCTCTAATAACACAAAAAATATTCAGTATGTCAAATTTCTAGTTCCTAAGTCAACTGAAACTGTTTACAAAATTTTCAATTTTACCCAGAAATAACAGAAAAAGTAAGTCGGTATTTACATAATTTTTTAAAGTATAAAGTAAATAAATGCAACACATCAAAAGTTCTAATAAAACGACTTTGAAATCTTCATATACTCGTAGTATAAATGCTAATGGAAGGAAATTGAGTTCGTTGTTCTTTTTTACATTGAAATATTGTATCTTTTCAATTCAAAGATATATTTTCAAAAAAAAGCTAAAAAAAAAAAACTTCAATCACTTTGCTCTTTATAATTTTATAGCCCTCTCATTTTTCATAATTATGTACGTATTACATTAGTTCTACCGAAAAAACCAGATCCCATGCCAATAAACTACAAAACAAAAAAATAGATCTACCTTTAAACAAAACAAAATAATACAAACAGACAAAAATATAACCTAGGGAAGCTTTAATTGTTTTAGTTCCTACCAATTTAGTATATTTAGACTTTTGTAGATGTTATAAGAGAGGTTAATGACTTCTTCTTTCAAAAGAACTTGGGAAAGAGGAGAGGGCCATAGAACTGAATTCCAGGCCAATGAACTTTTGGTTAAGACAAAAACAACAGCAAACAAAAAAATTAATCTTTTTCTTTTCGGGAAAGTCCGGAAAAGAAAAAATAAATAAAAAGATCGCACACGATCAAGAATATAAGTTAGCTAGGGTTATTGACTTTGGATGTCGAAGAGAGTGTTTTTACATTTACACTATCTTCATATGTAGTTTATTTATTTTTTTTGTGGAAACATGAAAGAAGTTATGAAAATGAGAATCGTTAATAGAGAGAATGAGTTAGTGAGATGGTTAAAAGAACAAAAATTTAAAATAAATGGTGGAGTTCGAATGCCCGAATTTTCGTAAGTTCAAAATATGCTATAATTAAACAGATATTAAATAATTAATCAATACATTAAATTGTATGTAATAAAATCTTAAAATTTCAATTTTTTTTTAACTTTGGGCTAAGGTGCATTATTTTAACTGCAAAAGTATTGTGTGGCCTCCCATCCTTTCTAGGACTCTTCCAAAATTATTGGCTAAGAGCCATTTTTCTCTTGGTTGGAAAATACGCAGTCTTTTTGAATATATTCTATCACTTTTCCAGGAATGAGATTAGCAAGGAGTGAAAAAGGACGATAAGTTTCTGTTTTTCTAGGGAACCTTTATCAAGTTACACTTACACCTATCCAATTCCAACTAACATTCACTATATATATATTTGGTGCGTCGAATTGGGAAGTCCTAAATTTAAAAATATAAAATCTACTATATGTATGTTTGCATTTATCTCTTTTCTGGATGATTTACTGTAAAAAAAATGAAATATTAGAATAGGTACATACATAAAATTATTCACTCACTTAAGGTACAGTTTGTTTTGTTTAAAACTAAATTTTAACCCTTTCTCTTTTCATTCCAAATGAACATATATGTATATTGCTGCAATAAAGTTCAATAACTCTTATTTTCAAAAGCATTCCATAAAATCCTTTGTTTATGACAATATTTATTTTTATAATCACAACCCTTTGATTTTCTTTGCTTTGGAAATTTTTAGTAATTCAAGACAAGCATTTCTGTTATAGCAACTCTTTTAAAAAACTGGAGTAAAAGTGCTCGATTGAAAATATTAGAAAAATATTTAAAAGCAAAATCTGTTGTACGAGTAAGAAGATTTAGGTTTGCCGCAAGGGATTAACAAAAATTCATTGTTCTCATTCTGAAATCAGTAGTAGAGGTCTTAAATGTTTTCCCTTGAATACTAAAGCAATAAAACCAAATATGATTTTGTCCTTGCTCTGAAAAATATAATAACCTTTTCAATTTGGTGACCAAAATTGGAACACTTTCCGATCCTTTTTTACAATCACCAATAAAATTAAGTAGCAAAAGTAACATAAAACGAAAGAGTTTTAGTTTTATGACAGGATAATAAGGAAAAAGGTTTAAAATTTATTGTTTTCAAATATCCATAACCCAGGTAGCGCATATCTAATAGTAGATATGATTGGGCAGGGCCATGCCATCAAGAAAGGGTTAAGTCACATAGCTAAGATGGAATTTTTATTAACTCTTGTCACTTGTCAATGGAATGAATGAACAAAGCCAATTTGCATGAGCACAATAAATGAATATTCAAATTTACTTTTTCTATCCCTTTAAGTTGAAATTCCTTGGAATTTCTTTTGTCTTAATTTCGGAAACATATTCATAAAAGAAAAATGATGTTAAGAAATGGGTTCTTTTGTCTTTTACTCTCTGACACCGTAGAATTGAGGGATATGTTTGTTTTTCTTTGAAGAATGAATAGGGAGTGTTAAGCGACTCACTAAGGTGCGCTTCCTGAAGAAAAGGTAAGATATGCTGTACAGAGGAGTTTTAAAAACTGTTATTTGAATTACCGTGAGATGGGCTTGAAAAATTGTATATTGTATACATAAACTATATACATACATTACATGTATATTAAACATACATGTGTAGAACTACTGTTATTTTAGGACTCGAACATGGTTTAAAAATTGGAATTCCCAAATACATGTTCAGCACTAAAGATTGAAAAGGATGCTCTTAGATTTATGTAGGTGTAGACAAATATTTTTGCTTGTTATTTCAGTGGTTGTTTTTGAAAATATTTGCACTTTAAGTGTTTTAAAAGTAAAAACTGATGGCGAGCCAATGATAGGTAAAGTCAAAAAAGCAGTTTATCCATCATGGAAATAGGAAAACATTTCTAACAGTGATTGAAGACCTATCGAGGTTTCACTCTGAAAATATACAATCATACTTTGCCTTATTGAAATGTATAAAGTGTCAAAGATATTAATACATAATTATAAAATCCAACTAGAATCAGTAGATTAATCATAGCATAGTTCCTTTACTTTGAAACTCTGTGATTTGTACTAACATTTAATCTCCCCTTCGCAATAAAACAAAAAACCTTTCAAATCTTATAAGGCGCCAGTTGTAGCTTTTTTATTACTTTATCATTGACTTATCATTGAAAATTTTAGTTATTAATTTTAAAGCGTTTAAAAAGAATAATTTGTCATAATTTTGATGCCCAAATAATGCTTTTGGCTTAATTTTTACATTTGGCCAAAAAACCTTCCACATATATAAATTTACCTAAATAAAATGTCATTACATGAGAAAGGTTGGGCCGAAAGGATTTTTTTTTTTGCCCAGATATATCGTCGGTTCGAAAGAAAAACGACACAACTCAACAAATCTCATTTTTCAAAATAGGCAACAGAAAATTTAATGAAAATTTGAATTTCAATAAATCTGTTAAAATATCAAGACCACGCAATAGATCATTGAGTACCAAATATTTTATTTGAGTTGGGTGTTTTTCCAATTGATAGTTTTTTTTTTTTTACAAAAATGTAATGTTACCTCAAAAATTTCATTTGTTGAGTTGTGTCGTTTTTCTTCCGAACCGACGATATGTATTAATTAAGCCATAAGCTTAGTTTTGATATCAAAATAACCACACATTTTGCTTGTTATAACCTATAACGTTTTAAAATAAATCTCTAAAATGTTCAATGATGAGTTTCAGTGATAGCTAAAGCACGACACTGTTAATCGATAAAACCTTAAAAGAAGTGTTCAGTTGCCCGGATGGTTGAATTTCACAGTACACAGTAGGAGTACATTAGTAAATTTGTTTAATTAAGTATTAAAAAATCTAATTTCCATTATTCATACTAGAATGTCAGTTTTATTAGACTTGACCGCGGGTCAAATCTCGCATGATTTTTCATAATAAAATTGGATTAAAGCTCAGCACCACTAAAAAGGGGACAGATGATAGGGCTTTGCACCCCTTGAAATAGCTCTATCTCCAGGTCTCGGCGGTCTCGGTATTAGAAATAATATTTTTTTATTTAATTACTTTTTAGTACTCATTGTCAATTTTTATGATATTCAAAAGTTTTTTTTTTTTGCAAAATATTCTATGCGCGTTAAAATATTAAACCACATAATGTACATACTTAGTTATACTCAGATAGCCACACTGCGAAATCCAGAGAAGAATACGTACGATTATGTAGGTATGCATGTCGTTGGTGGAATAGATATCGCTCATTTTCAGACTATGTTTTCCCCTCCGGAAAAAGGTGACTTTAAGACTTTTAGGTGACACTTGGAAAAAAATATTAAAGAACCGACAAAATATAGTTTGTTGCCTATACCTATCAAGCCATGAGCTGTCAAAATCCATTGAAGGATGGCTCCGATTTAAATGGATTGAAATACCTCTAAAAAATCAAATTTTACCTCAGAAAATTCGAAATTTGATTTTAGACCTTTTGGGTGACACTTGGAAAAAAAATATTATCCAAACCTCAAAATATAGTTCGTTGCTTACCTGTCAAGCCATGAGCTGTCACAATCCATTGAAGGATGGCTCTGAAAGAAACCAAGGCTAAGAATGAGACCAAAGCCGAAACCGAGACGAGACTGCACATTAAAATTTTCACGAAAAAAGGCGAGACTAAGACCGAGACGAGACTGAAATTTTTCGATTTTGACGAGACCGAGTCTCGCCTGGTCTCGTCTCGTTGCCAGCCCTAGCCATAAAGTTATCACCTACTAAGGAAAGTGTATAGTAAAGGACCTTGGCATCTGGTTGAATCAGTAAGTATATACATTTCGAAAAAAATGTAAAAATGCTGAATTATCCAGGCCTAGGGGAGCTTTTTGTCTGGACGAAACGATATTCTTAGTAAATTATTCATTCAAGTTCAGGGAGATTGATAAGCATTTGGCTAAGTTTTATGATTTTTTGTCTAGCTTCAATGTAGTATTTAAGTATAAGATTAATGAAAACTAAAAATAAATTAAAATCAAGACTAGACTCTATATCATACTTATATCCATGTACCCTCAACTTCAACTGGGCGCCACTTGGGATTTCATGATATAATAAATATCTTATTTTATAGTCCACACTGTCTCAGCAAAAACTCTTTCTTTGCAGGCTTACATTTAACAGAAAACTTTTTAATATTAAGAAAAGAGTTAGAGAATTTTAAATCATTATTTTGCATAAAATCAAAATTTAATTTCCTATATAAAATGTTAAAAGTTTATTGTCTTGTCATAACAATTCAAAATTTTATTTATTTTTAATTAAATGCTTCTTACCCACTGCTTCAAAAAACTGATTTATTTCTTAAAGATGATAACGGCTTTAATGTATTAAAGCAAATCCTTTTATTAATAATAATTTTAAAAATATTTTTATAAATCACATAAATATCCCCTTATGACGTAGGTTCGTTAAAAATAAATCTCCAATTAGGGCTTGTCTCACAATAATAAGAAAGGTCACTAATCTCAAGTTTGAAGTATAATTAAACAATAACGCTATTACTTTCGATTTTTCATCTTCAGGTAAAACCTCACGTCATAATTCAATGCATTTCAATAATCCGATCCACCTTCAATCGTGCTTAAGTCAAATTCAAGTGATGTGATGACAAAACATCAACTGATCATTCTCATCATGAAGTAGAAGTAGTGTGTACCACCGTCATAATGCATTTTTAATCAAAAAAATAAAATCAAACAGGGTTCCCAAACATACTCTCACACTATCAAATTCACCTGTGTCATTAATATCATCGTCATCATCATCATCATCACTGACCAATGTGCTTCGAATATTTTACCGGACACAGGCCATCGACCGGAGAGTTGACTGACCCTATACTCCAGGTAACAAAATTAAAAGTGTTCACTCACAAGCGAAATTGTATAACTGTTAAACTGCTTTTTCGGCAGTTCCAAAATATCTTCTTGGTTCCTCTTTTAGCTCAGAGAATGCGTCGATCTCGAAATAACTTTCCCAAAGAGTGAATCAGTTTAGCGTACGTCGTACGATGATGGGGCTGGGCTTCCAAAATAAAAAAGAGAGTGATCCAAGTATGAATTTTGAGTTTAATTTTTTTTTTTTTTTTTTTAACCAAAAGAATACTGAACATAAAAAAGAGAATTGTGTCAAAAAATAAAATCAAAATTTTAATACACACTCTCTTTTTTCGTTGGTATGTTGAAGAGAGGAAGTTAACTTTGATTTAAGATTTTGAAAAAAAAAAAAAATTCATGACGCAACAAAAAATAGACTGAAATGTTTTATTGTCTAGCTTAGAGCCTGCTCTTGAATAAGAGCAACAAATTGAAGCTTCGTCATCTTCATCAGCTGAAGTTTTATTGTTTTTTTGGGTCCACTGAAATTTATAGCATTTTGAGGTTTTTGAACTCGATGAGTGTTGTTTTAATTAAATGTTTATGTCTCGCAGTGGTATGTGTCTCGTAACGGTTTATGCTTCTATTGTAGTTAAAGTTCAACCCGAACAGATGAGTTGGGGTCAATGAATCTGTCAACCATAGATTAAGCTTTGGCTTGGCCTATAGCATTTGATTAATAGCATGTTGGCTTGCAAATGGACATAATTAGTATACCTATACATATTTTGTTTAAAGTTTGTGGATGCAAAGAACTAAGAAAACCAAACAATTGTATTTTGGGAATTAAATATTTTTTTATTTTTAAATAAAATAATTTGACTATTATCATATACTCGTTATTAGTAGATCTTAGTTCTTCAATAAAATGATCATGGTATCAATGTTAGCTTTTTCAATGGTATTTAAAAAATTAAAAGACATATGAAAATGAAAATGTTAAATCAATTGTTTTTGTCTAATTGACTGAAAAAAGTATTGGCATTAGATCTACCTGGATTAACTGCACACATTTTGAACAGACTGAAAAGCTTTTCAAAGCTGTTTTAAATAAATAAATTTACAAAGGATATACAGTTTATATTTTAGAAAATGCTTACGAATTTTCCTTCGTCAATTTGACACAGCAGGAGAATTAAATATAAAATTAAGTTTCTCCCAGGTACAAGCCAAAAACAATCTATACCTACTATCTTTTTCTTCTTGTTTGATTAAGTCAATGAGATACATGATTTGACCCCGAATAAATTGTAAAAAAAGCTAATCAAGTGCGAGTATGGTCTCAGAACACAAAAGCTTAAGACATATTCAAAATTTGCAAGAAAAAACACCACGGCAACACTGGTATATACCTACATAATTACTTGTTTCCAATATGGCCGCCTATCGCAGACGAAAAAATTAATTCCGTCATAAACCAGACTTATAACACATCTACTTGTAGGTTCTTTGACGCTGATTCTATCTTTGACATCTATTTTCAAAAATTAATCTACATTTCACCATAATTTTTATATACCGACTTTTAAAAGGCTTTTGACCGAGTGCAACATGTTATTCTTCTTGAAAAATTGAAAGCTTTGGGATTTAACGCTAATATCTCAAACTGGTTTCAACAGTATCTTACTAATCGAACACAGTGGACCTTACCAATAACAAATTTAGTTATTTGATATTTTTTTTTGATATTTGATATTTATTCATCGATTTCAACTAACATTTACAAAGATTACAATATAAGTATCTTAAATAACGTAAATGTGATCTTTTAAATAGTAGTAACAGTTAATAATTAGATTTTTTAATAATTTAAATAATTAAACAATTTGGTTGAATTAAATAAAAGTTAAAGTTAATTTACAACAATAAATAAAGAAAAAGTTAAGAAAATTTATAACAATAAAAATAAAGTTTAAATTAATTTAATTAAAGACTAAAGCAGCCCTAACGCCTATAATAGTTGCCAGCCAAGTAATTGAAAAGAGCCAATTCAAAACCATCACCAAAACAAAGTCTTCTTACGCCAAGAGGAAGCGAGTTCCATAAGCGAATAGCGTGAACAAAAAACTGTCGCTCAGTTGTAACACAGTTAGCTCGAGGTGAAATTATTATAAATGTACGAGATAAAGTAGAAAAAGTTATTTTATTATATAGATATTCAGGTTTTCCTGAAGTTATAATTTTATGAAAAAATTTTAGCATGCAGTAGTTCAAATGTTGATCCAGTGTTAAGCCCAGAATATTGCTTTTATAAGCCGAAATATGATCATGACGCTTCAAACCATACACATAGCGAGTAACATTATTGAAGGCTACATTAAGTTTTCTTCTAGAGTCGGCATTGCAGTACATTGTTACTTCAGATCCAAATGTTATGATTGGTACTATAAGTGATTTCACTAACAATAATCTAGTTTTGATTGGAGTATAATACTGTGACATGTAAAGGTTTCGTAAACATCCATATATTTTTCCAACAGTAATGCGAGCATGGAGATCCCATTTTAAGTTGTTACTAAACCAAATTCCAAGGTTCTTAGCCTTATCAACAAATTCTAATTTTGAGTTACCAAGATAAACTTGTGAAAAACCACTTGGATCTAAGCCGTTTTTAGATATCAGCATACAATTGGACTTTTTTGGATTTAAACAGAGATCATTACTTTTGGACCACTGAAGAAGGCTTTCAAGGTCATGATTAAACTTAAATATAGCATCCTCAATAAGACCTATTTTAGAACTCAAATACATCTGCACATCGTCGGCATACATATGAACAGAAGAGTATATTATACAATCAGGGAGGTCATTAATGAACAATGAGAAAAGGAGAGGGCCCAAAATTGATCCTTGTGGAACACCCATGGATGTATATTTGTAATTAGAGACATTATTACCTACCATAATAGCTTGATTTCTACCTGATAAATAAGAATTAATTAAATTGGCTGCTGAGGTAGAGAAATTGAATTGTGTCGAAAGTTTCGATACAAGTATTGAATGATTTACCAAGTCAAAAGCTTTGGAAAAATCTAACAATGCCAACAACGAAACATGATCATTATATCCATAGATAATCTTAAATCATCAGTTACTTTAAGCAGTGCAGATGTGCAACTGTGTTGTTTACGAAAACCTGACTGGTGCCTACAAAGTAAACCATAACGTTGAAGATGGGTAGATATTTGACTATGGATAATTTTCTCAAAGACTTTCGACAGAAATGGTAAAATCGCAATAGGACGAAACTCAGGGAGCGTATGAGAATTTCCTTTAGTTTTTGGTATAGGTATAATCTTGGCGGTTTTCCAAGCTAAAGGAAAACAGGAAGTCATAAGAACAGTATTAAATAGATGGGTAAGTTCTGGAAGAATATAAGGTAGGATAGTTTTAATAAATAACGGATTTATTTCATCAAGACCTGACAATTTGGATTTTATACTTAGCACCGCCTTATAAACATCTGTCTGCTCCACACGGTGGAATTCAAAACCATCTACCCTAGGAAGTATAATTGAGGGGTTAAGTGATGTTGTCGCAGGACATTGTACAAATTTGTTGTTGAGGTCATTTAAATCAATATCAGAAAAATCGAAATCATTTTTACAACCAATTCCAATACCTCGAATGTTTTTCCAAAGAGTTTTGGGTGGTAAGTTAGTATTAAGGTGCTTTGCATAATAATCGCGCTTAGCTTTACGTATTTTAAAATTCACAACATTTCTTATTCTGCGAAAATCATTAAAAATTTCAGGCAACCTAAATCGTTTCCACCTCCTGAATAAAACATCCCGACTCCTAGTAAGCTCAATAATCTCCGGAGTAAACCAAGTTAGAAGCGAATTTTGGATAGATTTTGATTTTATGGGAACGTGTGCATTGAACAAGTTAAGAATTGTATGATTAAATATATCGATACGTTCATTACATGATGGATTATTATACAAACTTTGCCAGTTTACCCTTTCCAGATCAGCTTGAAGTTATGACTTAAATATTGCAGTAAAATTAACCATAATGTTAGGGATCTTAATTAATTACCTATACATTATTTTCTCAATTTTTTTTAATCAATTTGATATAAATGGTTCATTATTTATAGTCTACGTAAATATTTGGGTTATACCATGCACGGTTTAATATTTAAGGCCCATTCCATTATGGTCCATTTTACTGAAATATTTAAGTCGTAACTAAAACTGATTATTGGTAGGGAATTCACCAAAAAAAATTAAAAACTTCTCAGGAGTTCCTCAGAGATTTTGAACTTTTTATAAATGATCTTCCTTATTGGGTAAATTTCTCTGGTAATTTCGCCGGCAACTTGCTGTTTGCCGGCGACTTTAAAATTTTCAAACTTACAAAATCCAATTACGACTGTGAATTTCTACAACACGATATTAATAGAGCGTCTAAGTGGTGTGAAGATAGTCTCAAAGGAAACAAATTGTTAGGGTTTTTGAAAAGAAATTCTAAGGATTTTAAAGATCCACACACTTTGAAATCCTTATATGTATATAAGTTCAGTAAGGTCAAATCTGAAAGTGTGCGTGTTGTATTTGGAATCCGACATATGCAGTTACAATAAATAGAATAGTATGCTATAAGAAAGCTTGATTGGATCGATGATGTTATGCCTCCATATGAGAAAAGATGCCTCCTGTTAGGAATGCAAACTCTTCAATCAAGGCGTAAACAATGTCTTGATATGTTGGCAAAAGATGTCTTATATTCATAAATTGACTGTTCTGCCCTACTTGCTTTATCCAATTTTTGCTCCTTCAAGATCTTTAAGAGTACGAAAAATATTTTGTATGTGCAACGTTTTTAGATAAATTATGGTAAAAATGACCCAGTATCCAGCTCCTGTATATTATTTAATTCAGTGTGTGACTTAATCAATCTACATTTAAGCAGATTTTTATTTAAAAAGGCATTATGCTAGTTATCTTAGTTATCTGGTAAAAAAAAAGCTTTATGTAAAAAATAAAAAAAAATCTTATATTTATTCCCTAATTTTTATGTATTGATTATACCGTTAAGTCTAAAAGAGATAGTAAGCTCGATAGATATAATAAATAAATAAAAAAAGATGATGGTAGGTATTAGATATGAATTTATAACCAGAACAATTTCTTTTTATTCAGGCACCTACATTCATATAGAAAAACATAAAATCCCTAACTGTCTATAGAGCAATATCCTGGAACCCAATAGAGATATCTTTATTCATGAAAAAATCCGTTAGCAGGAAATCCACATGCTTGTATCTAAATTTTCCTAAAAAATATCAATTTTTTATGTATTACAAAAAAAAAAACTCCCGCATTATGCACTTTTCCTGCCATACTAACAGTAAACCACAGTAATGTTCAAGAAAATTACTAGGTACTTACGTTACGACACATCCCTTGTATATAGATTCACATTGTAATCTGCCAAATCCCTCATTTGACAAAGGTGAGAAATCCACGAAATGTAGCACGGATACGGATTTTCCCTCTAATAACAATATAACGCCCAAACATCGCATCATCATCTTCATCGCGAACGAAACAGTTATACCTTTTCAGCATGAATTTTTCATGTATTGTAATCATTAGATCTTAATCTGTGATACAGGATACAGATCCACGCACCTTTTCGTTTACTGCTTGAAGGAGATCCGCGAGATGGATCTTCTTTTCTCCTTTTCCTTACCATTTTCAATTTATATTATTTTTTTTTTGTATCCACTTTATTCTTCGAGGTGCGTAATATGATCCTTAAATGCGACTATTAAATGATCATGTTATAAGATTGGGTGGAAAAATAATGCGAGTAACGCGGAAAGGATAATTTTGAGATGAAGTTACACAATGCAGATGTTGCAGACAGGCCTATATAGAGCTCAAGGATATGGGTCAACGTTAAAGGCGTCATTGTTAAAAGTGTTACGTAATCTTATGAAGCAAATGTGCCGTTAGTTTCTGCAGATTACAGATGTATTCCTGTTCCTTCCTTTTTAGGAGCAAACAAATAAATAACTCATAAAAAATAAACACGCTGCAATAAAACATAACGCAGCTATATGATGCAAGAAGTAATAATTTAGAAAGCATATCCTTGGTTTCTTTTCGATTCCGTTAGTCCTAATTATATGGTACCTTAACCTAAGCAGCAACCTGGAGGTCATCGTTTTTTTTTTTATTTTTTTTTTTCAGCGAAGTTATAATAAATCATAAATATCTTTGACAATAACGTACAACTGTAAAAATACCAATCAAAGACTATAAATATTCGAAACTAGGATGACGACGACAAAAAAAAAAAAAAAAAACTCCGCAATTTGGTCCTTGACTTTTGTCCTTTCAAAGGTTTGTTACCTGTCTTGCGGTTATTATTGTAAAACGTTTTCGTTGTTTTTTTTTTTTTTTGTTCTTCATATAGGTACCTACATATATTTTTTTAGGGCCATTCATCATTAAAATTTTGGAATCGTGCGTGCCTGTTGATCTTTTTCTAAGAAGAGGATTTTTGCACAAAAAAAGAGAAATTTCAAAAAGGACACAGATTCGCAAATCCTATTCGAGTTTGTGTGTAAGCCTGATAAATGATGTTTTTATTTTCATCTTTAGAAATTGTATTTGAATTCTTTTGTTGAGAAACTTTGTTTTAAGGCTTGTGGAATTTTGACGATTTATTTTTATTAGTCAGATATGCGATATGCACATGGGTCACTTTCTAAAAAAATAAAATAAAACTATCAATTACTTCGAATGACCACAAAGATTTGTTTAACTCTTCTTTTGAGTTAAATCAAGGGTTTGGAGATACAATAGTGCAATATGTCAATTTGTGTAATTGAATTTTAATGATCTTTGAACTGAAAAAAAAAAAAAAACGAAAAGAACGTGTCATATGCACGTATAATTTTGATTGATTGATATTCCATACTCACATTCATAGAAAACAGTATGAGGCTCAGATGTTTGTGACCAGATGTTCAACTTCAGGATAAGAAAAAAAAACAAATATTTAACAAATCTATATTTGTCTTAAATCTTACTTTTTGTAAACTTATTAAAATACAGATAACTTCAGTATAACTCAAAAACACAATATGGTCAACAGGAAATTGTGAAAGAAGAGGACTAAAATTAATGAAAATATAAGTCAGTTTATGAGCTTATTTAGAAGTATTTAATGTACAGTTATGTACATATGTATGTATATATTATTTTTTCATCCACCTCCAATCTCCATATGATTTATAATATTTTTTCTAAAAAGAAAAATTATATTGAACAAAGAAGTTACGGTTCTTTGTATCATAACTTTGATTGCTATTAATAAGATGCATTCGATCAAAAAGAAAACATCCCGTTTGAATCCTTTCTACTCATATCCGCACATATGCTTCTTAGTTCTTTCTTTCTCGATCAAAAATAATAATAATTTCTTCCTTCACACACAGCTGTGATTCCAATCAAACATCAGAATATATACCTAGGTACCTTTATACAAAAAGTCTATGAATGTAATGAGGTAATTATTAAAATCTGTCTCACAACCGTTAGATCCTGTCCTTTCAAATTCCTTTTTTTATCCTTAAGATTGTCGCAATACACAAAGAGCATAATTTTTCGAGAAATTCAAATTACAAAATATACAGAAGCAGCAACATATGGGACTCCTTCCGCGGTATAATACAAGAAAAAAGAAAGGATTCAAAACAGCCATCGCAGCCATGAGAAATTAAATAAAATCAACTGTGATTCCACTTACATCCTTGTTATACAACTTCATCCCCCTCATCTAGTCTGATCGTTGTCTGATTAATGTTCATCATTTTTGTTGACCCTAAATCACGTTATTCAATCATTATAGTTCACAGGTAGCTCGCAGCAGGTATGGAAGTCAGGTGAAAGGAGTTTTATCCTTTTTTTTTTTCGTTTTCTTACTTCAGATTCTCTCGATTGATCGCTTCCTTGTTTAGATATCACACGTTCTATTGGAAGTGCTTGTATACAAAACGGGAAAAGGCGTAAGAAGAGTCTTTGGGAAAAGGATTAGAATATCATAATAGAAATTGCCACAGAAATGAAGATTTGAGTTTCTCATTTTAGACTGTAGGTACGGCATATGGTGTGGATTGGATACCGTTAAAAGAACTACGCAATGGTGTGAAAGGGTAGCGGCAGTGGCATCGGTAACAGGAAACGATTCCACCGACAAAGTCAAATATAATTTTTTAAGAGTCGTTGGAAATTAAGAAATAAAAATGATAGAAAATGTTTTGCAGGCAAAACATATGGCCGAGAATTATTTATACTGGCGTTTTGAAGTATGTAAGAACATTAAAAAAAGGAAACAAAGGAAATGAAAGAGGAATCTTTATTTTCAATCTATTAAAAATGTGGTTGATTTAAGTCACTTGAAATAATCATTTCGTGGATCCACATCCACATAAAAAATAAAAACTGCAAAAAAAAAATGCAAATTTTAGATGAAACTAACATTTTGATTTTTCTCTTGAGAATTAAAATCAATCGGAACTTTTATCAGATTTCAGTAACAGTGGCGCAAAATTTTAAACAGCCTGATGTTAAGTTATCAGCACGATACTACTAAACAATTTTCTAACTTTAAAACTCTTTACTAAAATATTCTTAGTCTTAAACATTTTCTAACTAGTATCATACTAAACCTATTTTTCTAGCTGAACATGCCTAAAACAGTGACAGTTCAGGCCATTTTTTCAATTGTAGCTGCCAAAGTGACACTTGGTTTTAGTATGATACTAAAAAATAAAATAGGCATTTAGCGATTTTAACTTTAGTAAAATTTTAAAAAGATAATAGGATGCTAATTTGTTTAAAATTTGGAAAAGCCTGTTTTTAACGTAGCATCATACTAAAAATGCTTTAACGTCATACTAAATCGTCTAAAATTTTGCGCCAGTGTTATTAATAATGTTCATTTTGACATCTTGATTTTAGTGTTTGGCTGAGAATTGATGGGAGCATTGAGTATTTAACACGAAAAAATTACTTAATAATATAAAATTTTGGAAAAAAAATAGTTTCAACACAATTTTTTGATTTTTTGTTTCAAAAATTTAAGTTTGAAAATTAATTTTTCAAAAAATGTTCACTAAAATAACTTATTTTAAATAAAAAATATAAGAAGAGGTTACAAAAAGGTATAACCTGTCATTGTAATAGTGACCGCTGTTTTTGAATAATTTATTTTCTGTCTTAAGTAACTTTTTTTAAAAAATTTCTCCTCCCGTTGTTATTTTTAATTTTCTCAAAAACAAAAAAACACTTGAGTATTTTCTTTTCCGTATTTGACTAGAAATTTACAGGAGAATAGAATAATAAAAAAAACTATTAGATACTTAAGTAATTACGTAAAATTAAAAAAAATAGTTTGAACACAATTTTTTTCATTATTTTTTCAAAATTTTGATAATTTTTCAAAAAATGTTCCCTCTAGTAACTCGAATTAAAAACAAAATAAAAGAACGGATTTCCGGCTTTACAAAATAATAACATGGCATTTTTTAATATTTTTTTTTTCTATTTCAAACTGATTTTCTATGCAAATAAAAAAACATTGCAAAATTATATTTTGAAAATTAAAAAAGCATTATTTTTTTAAATCATTGCAGCTGATACCACTTAAGCCGCCTCAGGAGTCTTCAGTCCAACAAATGCAGTCACGTCTCGGATACGATTTTTCGCGTCTCGTGGCCATCTCTACAGAAATCTTTTGAAAGATTTGCCCTAAAACTTTCTCATAGCAATAGTGAACAACTTTATCTTCTAGCAAGAAGAATCTGCAGTTCACCACTATATTGGACAAAATCTGGCTTGATTTTTCAGTTATCTTTGGGGAGCTATAAGATATTATATTCCTGTTTTTTTATTAGTTATGCCTATCAATTTACATTGTAGAAATTTAGTTGTAATCTTTATTTGAGTAATTAAATTACAAAATATTATTTTAATATAGACACGACTTATTTGTAAGTTTAAAATTTATTTATGATGATTTTAAATAAAATAAAAAATTCCAAAATTCTGCATTACCTACCTGCAGCATATTACTTAAACAATAACAATAACTGTCTCTCACTCCAATTGTTCCATCTATGCATATCGAGGTATCAAAATCTGTATTCATTTTTAATCATTGCAAATAGCCCCAACTACAATTTGACAATTAAAAATTAAAAAAAAGTTCAGCATCACTGCGCTGCTGGGGGCGACATTAAGTTCCACACCATTGTTTCAAGTTCTTGGCCGCGAAGTACACCAAATCCAATAGTAGACAATATAGTGTCCGTCTGCCAACCCCAGCACACGATAGTCCATTCATTGATGATGGATGTCGACCAAGTGGATGCCGGAAGAGAATGTGCGGTTGGTTGCTTTGGATTGATTTGATTACACCGCCGCCGCCGTGCCAGCCGTTAATAGTGTGAGTGTTACAACACTAATACTACAGTTTTCAACAACCTGTTGGAACGCCCGTTGTCGCCATCGGTCGGTGTAAGTGAGCAAAGTATAATAACTTATTTCGACCACAGAGTCTCTTTATATCAAAATTGTAAAGAGATAAAGAGTGGTACAATATATGTTAAGCCATTGACCGCTACGGAAACTTCAATTTCATTTTTAAATAACCATAAGTTAAGTTTATATTCAGTTTTTTTTTCTTTCTTTTGAACTATCAAGTACTAAATATTTAAAAAAATCATTATTCCACCCTTATTTAAAGTACGTTCTAGACTTTATACCTTTTCTATCTATTCCACTATAATACCACATCACTTCACGTTCATAACCATCAGAGTTCAACGCTCCTAACCTAATTTCAGAATCGAATAACAAGCTACACACAACACACCAGCAATCAGACAGTCGAACTTACAGAATACCAGAAGTTGGCCCCAAATGCAGAAGAAGACGAAGAAGCAAGAAGAAGAAAACCACTCTTTCAAGAGCATAATATAACCAACTACCAACCAACCCCATACCAACAAAGAAAATTCATTCGATCGTCGGTCGTCACCAGAAGAGAAAGACTTGGTAATATACTAAAATTCTAGAAACTATAGAAATGAAAAATAACTAGCAAAATGACAGTAATATATAGACGAAGTTAGAAGCAACAAAAAATAAAATTAAAGAAGCACACCATCATATCAACAGCTTAAAGAAAAAAAAAAATAGAAAGAGTAAAATAAAAAAAAAAAAAAGTTGTTAATAAATTTCACCTTCGTCAAGTTGATGTTCGTTTGTCACTTCTGATGCTTCCTTGACTTTATTTTGCCACCATCATCATCACTATTGGCATTTCTACCACTCTTCTTATATCAAAGCTAGCAAAGAAAAATAGAAACGAAACGAATCGATTCAACTTATAATACGATTAAGAAATTAAAAGCGATTTATTTGCCACTATTCAAGTTCAATGATCTGAATGGAGAGCTCATTTATGTAGATGCACAATAGTATTCTATGAATAGGTTAGGTTATTAAAAAACTTAACTGTTATCTAATCAATAAATAAAATTATTTTTCAACTCTGCTATAACAAAATGAGACTGCAAAAAATGCTCTCAGAAATGGCTTTTATGCGAATAAATCTCAATAAACAAGTTTGTTACTGAACTCTTTTGTTTGGTTCAGTACGGATGGAAGATAAATCATTTTTTAATTTGATTCGGACAAAATGCTGTGAATTATGTAAATTGTAGAGGTTAGATTGAACTTCAACTACATCAATATAAAATTAATTCGTAGTTTAGGAATTAAGGTTACAAGTTTTTCACTTCACAATAAACCACGATGCATTGGCAAAGAGAACATATCTAAATTAGATTTTTTTTTTATTTTATATAAAATATTATCGGTAACGTAAAAAGTGCTTTATAGTATTAATACGATTTACTAATAAGCACAAAGGCAGTTAAACATTATTAATTTATTTATTGGTTAGTTCAATAAAAAGTTCAAGTGACCTAAACTCAAAAATGCATTTTTCCCAGTTATTTTTTTTTTTCTAATTTTACTGATTTTATTAACATTTGTTAACATTAATTTAGAAGTATTAAGCAAACTAAACTGCGACAAAAACCCAAATATCTGAAAATGTCTTAAATATACATACATTTGTATTTGATTAAATAATAATTTGGCAAATTGTTTGAACAATTTATGAAAAATTGGGCAATTTTGGTCATATACTTATAATTCTTTTTGCAAATAAAACGAGCGTTATTCTAAAACTTTTCCTAACGTTTCGGACTTTTTCAACTTTTTCAGGAGTACCTAGTTGTATTAATTTTGAAAAATATGTTACTTCATTTAATTATACCTAATTTTGCATTTGAAAATTAAATATTTGAAAATAATATTAAAATAAGCTAACAATTAAAAATTAATAAATAATTATATGCTTGACAAACAACACGAACTTTTGAAAAAAATTAACATTTAATTTTATTTTACATAAAACATTTTATTTTTTCGAACAAAATGAATTTGAATAAGCGAAGGGAATAAATTAAATTCCTGTCATTTTTATTTTGTATAGCTTAATTTGACATTAGAATAAAATTTTGTATTCAATGTCCCTTATGTAACTCCAGTTACCAAAGAATTACTTGGATTTAGAAAATGTTATTTAAAAAAAAAGAATTTTACTATATTCCTATAATAATTACCAAAATAAGGAAGAAAATAAATTTATAACTTCACTATAATCATGTATGACAGGAAAATACATATATGTATTTATTAAAAAAAAAAATAATTAAATTAAAAAAAAAACATGAAAGTCTGAATAATTGAATGAATCTGAAAATAACCTTCTGTCAAAAACTCTGATTAATAAAAAATGTGTATAACTTAATCCAAAAACACTGATTTGTTAAATCAAAAAGAGTTTTTTATATGGTTAGTTGATCAAATTTCAACAGGCTACCTTATGCCTCACCTCAAGGTTGAATGACACAACAGCAACTTAAGTGATCTGTTCAAACCCCAATTAAAGTGCATCTTGGTTAAGTATTGCTATATTATTTCAAAAAAAAACAAATGATTATGAGGGCCTGTATGCAATCTTAACCAACCAAAAATATTGTTTAGTTTAAGGTAGGTATTTAATTGTTAATTGGAATTTACAATTTAAACTAATAAAAAAGTTCAAAATAAATTAATCAAAAGTGTTGAAAATTTAAAATGTTGTTAATTTATGAGAATAAAAAATTAAAAATATTTTTTTTATTTGTAAAATGATTTTAAAACTTTAGAAACAAACGCTTAATATAAATGTATTTTAAGGTCAAGGTGGATTTAAAATTTCGAAAAAAATCAGCAAATAGTTTTCGAAATATCGAATTAAGACAAATACTTCTTGTTTTATGTATTATTTTTTTTTTTGATCCAAAACATATTATTTTGCTGAAAAAGTATTTTGAAGATTTATTAGCAGCTACTGAATAAAAACTTAGTTAAAATAGTCTTACAGATAATGAGAAAATCAAAAACTATATATTTTGGTTTTAAAATAGATGTACATATATATGGAATAAAATAAAAAAAAAATAAAAAATTCGACCTAAAAAGCAGCCAATTCGTAAAAACATCTTGAAATTTCAAACTGTCTGTTCGTACGCGCATAACTCAGCTGAACATCATCCAAATAGGATGGGTATTTTTTTGTTGGATTTGTATGGAAGCAGATAATGAACGGTGATAAAAATTGGAAAATTAGGCCGGAAAAGTCAGTAAGTCGTGATAACAATAAATTATATACTTTTTTAATTGGTTTTTTCGTAACAGTCTTTCTACATTGGCGATTGATAGGAATTAGTAGTGTATCGATACAGAAGCTTATTGTGAGAGTGAAGAATATAATACCTGTTGTTATTTTAAAAATCTTATCGTTTTTTTTTTATTTGGTTATTTCAAACTTGTTTTTTTTCCGAATAGTGCGCCAGTTATTGCTGTTTTTTCAATTTTAACACGACGTATTTCAAATTGAATATTTATATTTTTATCCGATTTACATGGGGATTTTTTTGTTGAGTTCGTATTGAAACAGGCACGGACCCGAAAGTTGGAAAATTTGCCCGAGAAAGCCGGTCAAAAACCATACTTTCTGAATTGGATTTAATTAATCTTTTTAATATAGTTTCATATAGGTATTTGTTGTACTAAGAAAAGATTAGTGTGCAATGAATTTGACCTCTTCGCCAATGATTAAAAGACAAAAAAAATTTTGGCCCGAAGGAAGTAAAATTTGTCGCAATAGATTTCAATTTTTTTAAACAACAAACTCTGACTTAACTCACATAGAGCCTTATTTTGGTGTAAGAGGTTTGTTATTTAATATATATCTTCTAATTATATAAAATAAACCGTAAAGCTGTGATGTACAAATTTTTAAATTTAACTAATATATGCTAATAAAAAAAAGTACGTATACGCCACAGTGACTCTTCTAAAGCTTATTTTGTATGTGACGCGTCATTACCAACTATGTTTTGGAACTTCAATAGCCTATACTAAACCTGTGGAATGTGGATCTATTTAAAAAAAAATATAAGATTTTCCTAAAAATCTAAACAAAATTTTATGGCACATCCAAGTTTTCGACGTCGAGTGAAATTTTGGAAATTTGTGCGCTTTTTTTTTTAGTCTTGAAGGAATATTTTAAGATCATACAATTTCTCTCAACGATTTTAATAAACTAACGACTTTAAAGAGAAAATCTGACTGTAGACCCTTTTTCAAAATTAAGAAATTATACATTTAAAACAACAAGTAATTATAATAAACAGTATACATAAAAACGTATACAGGGTGTTTTGCATAAAATACATCTTAATACTTCAGATTTAAAAAAATAGTTTAAATATGATCATCCTTTCTCAAAAATTATACCCAACCCATCACACATGTAAATTACCACAAAACAAATAACCTAACAAAAAAATACTTGAGCTTCAGATAAAGGTCAGAGATAGCAGTCACATATTTGGACGGTAAAAAAATGCAAACAAAAAATATGATTATATTGTCCGGAAAGCCCTAATAACACAGTTTGGTAAATCTTTTTGTTTTTTTTTTCAAATCGCACAAACATTAAATAAAAAGTTAAAAAAAAAAATAGCACATTGTTCACCTCGCGCATTTGTTCTAATTGAAATTCTGCACGAGTCGTTGTTCTAAGAATGTTGTTTGCCAATTTGTTTTGCTTAGCTTTTTTTATTTTTTTTCACAAAAGTGATTTTGAATGGCATCGCCAAGAGAAATTGAGAAAATAAAAAAAAAAATTATAATATAAGTATTTTTTTTTTTCTTGTGAAAATTGTTCCTCGACTGAAGAAGTACCTACCATCGACCTATAAACTAAATAAAAAAATATGTCTAAGGCCAAAGTCAAGGCGCGCGGCAGCGTCGAATATCGAGTGATCGAGTGGATGCAGCCGTAATGATGGCATTCATCACAAAAATACGTAATCATAGTAATTTCTGGCCCCAAGTATCTGCTACTCGGGGGCCAGTACCAACAAAAAATGTAGATATAGATTTTCCTTCTGGATAGTTAAATTGATTTGTTTCCAAAAAGAAAATTGCAAAACCATAAGACTCCCCTGCTAACAGACCAGATTTGCCGGCCTCTGCAAAAAGCCCACTCAATCGCAGCACTCTCTGTATGGCCAACTCTATATAGCCTGACGATGGTATTTGTTGAATTGTGTTGATGTCTGTCTTGGAATCAACATTTTGTGTTGTTGTTTTTGTTGTGCGCGGCTCCTCGACTCTATGTGGTTATTACGCTCTCAGCTGGCACTAGGTAACTAGTTCAATATCCGCGAATAACCTTTCGGTCGGCTGGTTCGTTCATTTGTTAGCTGGGTGACTGCCTTGCTTGCTTGGCAGCTAGTCAGATAGTCAGTTGGTAGCTTTACCATAGAGCTTCTCCACATCTTTTCTTCTTCTTGAATTTTATCTGACAAAGACGAAGATCAAAATGATCAGATCTTCCGCATATCCATACCAAAGCTTGTGGTAAACAACACTGCATTGCATACCTACAAGTACTTATACAATGTTACAAATTTAGGCCGTGTGCGAATTGGTTTAAAATTTGGATTAAATTCTATCCGAGATTAAATTTTGACATTTCTACGTACAGACTCACCTCACAAGCGCCAAAAGTTAATCTTCGGATAAAATTTAACGTGGTTTTAACTCAATTCAGACACGGCCTAAGCACCTGGGAATTTACGGCACCTACTATGTAGGTACCTATACTAAGCAAAAAAAAAATCAATAGTCCATATTATTCTTAAGTACCTACCTAATCACCAAAATTACAAAAACTTTTGCATCCAATAAAAAATAATAAAATATTTTTTATATATTAATGACATTTTGAATCTTTATTTTAAAATGGCACCAGTTAAAGTTTTATTTTGAATGGTTTTTATGTAATTTTATGATTTAGGACTTGTTTCACAATTTATGATTTAAGTTGTGATCAGTATCATCAAAAAGGATCAAAAAGGATTTGCGCAAAGGACTATAAGCAAACGACTTGTAAAAAACAAGTTTACTTAAAATAAGACGATTTTTGATATATCAGAACTAAGGCCGTGTGTGAATTGGATTAAAATGTCGATTAAAAACTTTATGATATTAAATTTTTACTTTTCCACGCTCCACCAACAAAAATGTATGTTTGGATAAAACATCATAAAACGATTTAAAAAACAACACAAACATATATATGCTAGTAAGATTTGCAAGTAATTACACGTGTATTTCACACATTACACACGTGTTACAATAAATACACGTGTTCATACATGAATAATCTAATTATACGTGTAACACAGTTACACGTGAACATGTGTTATATGGAGATCTAGTTAAAATATTGGTCTCAATAAGAGTTAATGGCAGGTCGAACGGCTATTGAAGTTTTTGGAAGAAAATAAGAGGAGGTAATGCACAGAATTGTTTTTTATTCAAATCAAAGGGACTTTTTAGGAAAAAATAAGGTTTAAGAGTAGGTGGCAGCACATACCTACTTATTTCGTCATATAGCCGTTATATTTGATCAAAAACGGCATGATCGTACGAACATGTATTTTATTAAGTTCCAGTTGTACAATCCTGGGTTAAATGTTGATCCGCGGTTCAGGATATTTAATTCACCGATTTCAGCGGATTAACTAAGGTTCAGCGATGGTTCAGGCATGTATTTAACTTGCTATAATCTAATAATGTACTTGAACCTTGAATCATCGTTGAACTTCATTTAATCCGCCGAAATCGGCAAGTTAAATTTGCTGAATAAAAATAAATAAATTTGATGGCACAACAGCTCATGAAGAACTAGGGCCTAGTGACTTACAACTCTCAACCATTCCTGTGTGCGTGTCTGCAAGAATGAAGGGGACCTACAGTTTATTGCCGAATGCAAACGTCTAACGAGCGGCACTTTTCTGTGACAGGAGGTACTCTTGGAGGATTTGTCAATTCCTCGCAAGAGGCAGTAGCCGTTTTTTCTTTTTTTTAAATAAATAGGTGGCGAGGCTGGGGATCAAACCTTAGACCTCCGGCATGACAGTCCATCGCACTAACCATCACGCTACGGCTACTACAAATTTGCTGTAGTACGGGTTAAATATTGAACATAACGTTTGTAAAACTGGCCCTATGACGTTAAGAATTGAATATACAGGGTGATCGGTATAAGATGCACCAAACTGCTGGAGCAAGTAGGTTGGGTTAAGACAAGAAAATAATCGTATTGGAGGGGGGGGGTCTATTTCCCCCCGTTTAGGCAGGAGGGGCAATTTTCTAAAAAATTAACTTAAAACAGAAAAAAAAATTTTAAAAACAACGGTACAATTTAAAATGACATGCGATACCTTTTTGGAAAGCCAGGAATCTCTTCTTTGATTTTCATTTTAAATTAAGTTGTGTTAGTAAGTTTTTGAAAAATTAATTTCCAAACTCGAAATTTTGAAAAAAAAAATGAAAAAAAAAGTTTCAAAATAATTTTTTTCAAAATTTTATGTAATTAAGTATAATTTTTGTTTTAAAAATTCAATGCTCTTATTAATTTTCAATGAAAAACAGAAAACCGGATGCTAAAATGTCTTTTTTGAGTTTTTGAGAAAATTGAAAATTATTAAAATTATATACATCATACAGGGTGTTTTGCATAAAATTAGACAAAAAGCTAGAGAGTTAAGGTTGGGTCGATACAAGGAACAAATCGTATCTTATATACATTTAGGCATTCGGTTTATAGAGTTTGACTAAAAAATAGTCGGAGAATTGAATATATTTAAAGCAAAAATACTAATTAAAAACGTAAAATTTTGAACATGTTTGAACACAATTTTTTCAATTTCAATGTTTGGAGCTTAAAAATTAATTTTTCAAAAACCCATAGGTGCGTTTTTTTCTTGTCTCGATTCTCGAACCAACATATACGCCCTAGCCTTTTGTCACATCTTATGCAAAACACCCTGTATAGTTAAGTTAAAATAAAATATGATAAAAATTGTTGGATAATTTTTGGTAAGCATGAAATAATACTTGTGCTTCTTAGGGTGAAGAATCGAAAAGCGACAGAATGATTGATCGGCAGGGCGTCTGAGCGACAAGTTCAAGCGAAAACTGACCATTTATTGAGCGACAATACTCTTGGGCAATTAGTTGTGAAAAATGACTTTGTGGCAGCAACCCGAACCACATTATGTTTTAATTTTTTTGTGTCGTGAGCAAAATCCATCCATCTATTAAGCTCAATGTACAGATGACGCACAAACAAACCATACTTTTTTGTAGTTCTCCATTCATCGTAATTAGGTTTAATTTAAACTTTAAAGTTTTTGCAAAGAAGCTTTTCTTTAACTACAGTTTCAAAAAATGATTGATTTTTTTTAATTTCATTTTCGGCTATAATTTTTATACAATTTAACTTTTAAAATAATGACGGGTTGTGGTATGAAGTTCTACAACTACAATGCAACCCTTTCTATTCAAACTTGTGCACATATCGTAATGGGTATATTTTATGTAATTCATAAAACACTTAGTGCAAGTAGGCATATTTTTAAAACGGTAAACTAAATTTATGCATGTCAGCCTAGCCCGATCCGACGACGACCGACGCACGGGACGTAACACATCTCCGTGTGTCACGTAAATGAAGTCGTTGTGGTTGAACGCAAAGGGCGTGCGTATATTGTATGCAATGGCGATTCAATGCAATTAGCTCCTTAATATGCGTTACGCACTATTTCATCAATGCATGCGTCTATGAATGAAATTATGTTTATTTCATATCCAGTTATGACTGCGCACACACTTTTCAGGCACTTTGGCAGCTTACAATCAGACTTAATCCCAAATGATGGACAGCGGATTTTTGAATAACCACCACCGGGCGACATCGACAACGACATTACCAACCGCACAAACGACCGAATCGGAAGCCAACGGATGTGACGTCTTCGCTATCGTTGGTCGGCGGCAATGGCGGGTATTCACAATATAGGTGAGTTGAATGGCCAAAACGCGAAATAACTTTCGAATGCTCACCTTAAACGGCGGCGGCGCAGTTTGATTGACAGCTCTGCGAAATTAATATAATTCTTTAACTATATACGCACAGAATAGATCAAGCTCAATGATTTTTTTGTGTGGGTCGATGGTTCAACTCAAAACTAACTGTCAGCAAAAATTGAGTGGGGTGTCCCTTGGGGCGATGCTCGCTCCAGTGAGAGTGTTGGTTTTGGGTTTGGGTGGCTTCCTAGAGATTCTTTCTTCTTCGCCTTCATATTCTCGTTGGGTTTTCTAGAAAAGTTCGCAGCAGCACCATCATCAGCAACAGGAAGACATGTTGTTTGTACAAGTGTTTATATCGATACACTCATTACCATTGAACTCATTTTGATGGATGTCGATGTTGCTGGCAAAGTGCTTAGCTCTTTCAGCTACTGACACAACGGGTTATTTTGCATTTGCTAATTGTATTTGGACGTAGGTATTGTTCGAGATTGTTTGTTTGTTTGTTTGAAGAACTTTCTTCTGGTTGTTTTTTTTCTCTTTGTGATTTTTTTTAATGATTCATTGACAAGTGGTTAGGTTATTGATTTATTAATAGAAATATAATATGGGTTAACTATTGGGAGTGGGGAATCCAAGATAATTTGGAACAAATTGTAGTTTTGTTTAATTTATGTACAATTGTACATTAATCTCCTCCTTCTTATTTCGGTCTCCCGTCCTACTAAGAGTGTTGTTGTTTTTAAAAAAGATCTGTTTGTACGAATACTTAATAATTTCTTAAAATTATTTTTAATACCACATACAATTATGTTAAGCTGCAGAACAAAGAAAATACATTTATTTATAGTCTGGTTTTTACTTGCGATATAATTACACAGGTACCTTCAGATTGATCAAACTTGACATTACGGAGGTTATAAGGTAGGTTTTTTTCAGATACAGCCTTGTACTTCGTACCTAGCTTTTTTGGACATTCCCCGACAGGTTTTTCCATTTCTTTTTAAACCAAAACTAACAACGGTAAACCTGCGTCATACAAGTTCTTAAACAATAATCAATGAAAATTCAATTTTTCTCATAAATTAGTTAATTGTAATAGGCAGAGGCTACCTTTTGGTTAAAAAAATTGATCCTCAAAAAAGGTTATAAATGTCACCTCACATTGACCCATTTTTGTTATTTTCGAAAACATCTCAATTAATTTTTGTCAACTTTTTTTTTATTAAAAACGTGAACACATATTAAATGATTAACAGTACCTACTTACTGTAGAATTTTTTTAATTACTCTTGTTATTTGAATTAGAGACTGAACAGATGCACCACTTCGCTGCAAATTTAGTACACAGCATTTTTCTTTAATTCTCTAGAGACAAATTTCGAATTTTCGTTGAAGCTCATCTAAAACGATTCCATAAAACAATTAATTCTTTTTTTAAATTTGCTAAGAACGATTTTAACGATTAATGTAGGTATATGGTTTTTGTAAAAAAAAAATACTTTTACTGAATTAAGTGTTTCAGATTTTTTGAGAAAATTACCTCAATTTTGAAAAATATTCCTAATAATTAAAAAAAAAATTAAAATACTGGATCGCACGAACGAGATATTGAGGTTTAAACTACAATGTATCTACATATTGAAAATGTATGTTTATGGTTCAATTACGTAATAGTTTACTTTACAAATAAAAATATAACACTTTTTTTTTTATTTTTGTTTATTTTATATTATACATATGTAGATTATGTATTATAATTACAAGAGATATAACATATGTACGAAGTTTTATCAAAATCATTTCAGTCATTTTTAAGAAAATAAAATCCTAATTTGTTTATCCGTTAGGGCTTTGTGTATACTTACACCTGAACAAACGGACACATCGTCAGACCTATGGACTGCATGCCAAAAACGACTTTTTTCAACTTCTGCATCATGCCATCCGCACTACAGAGCAATCAAGAAATTAATGTACCTATTAATAAAATAATTAAAATACAAAAAAAAAAAACAGATGCATAAGTTAATAAAAAATAAATTAATAAATGAACAGATAAAAATATCCATAAATATTACAAAGTTAAATAACTATTTTATGTATCTTTTTTTATAATGAACTTAATTTACACAAGATAGAAAACAATGCGTGGGTTTTTAATATTTTAACGCGTCTGTTTTCTAACTAAAGTAATGCTGCCATGAATTGATAAAATTTAAGTAATTAAGGCATCATTTGTATGAGTTTAAATAAGCCCTAAATTAAGCAAAATTATATGCATTAAATGATAAATTTAAAGAAAACATCTTTATAATTTAATTTCAGTTTCAGTTGTGCAAAAAAACAATTTAATACCCATTCTTAAATTATTTCCAAAAATAACAATAACTTCTAATTTCTAACAACTTAATCATTCCTAATTTAATTTGAAACAAGAAATCTTGATTTATGTTTTAAATAACAAAGGCTACAGGTATAAATCAATTATTCTATCCTAATTCTAAATTATAGTTTCACTCATATATGCAATCTAACCAACCAAGCAAACAATCAAAAGCATAAGAAGTCAACAAACTAAGAATCCAAAATATTGTTCTGTATATATTTCTGTTTTTTTTTTTTTTTTTTTTTGGAAAAGCAGATATACAAGAGACCATTGAACCCATCTGTGTTGAGCTGTGAGCGCCACTATGTAAGCAGCAGACGAGCTCAATGTAAGCCAACCAACTCTTTGCGCGCGCCGTTCTTTTTCTGAAAGTCATTGACCTACCAAATAATGTTGCTCATACATCTCTCTTTGATTTTTTTGTTACTTTTGTTTTCTCCTCATCAGTTGATGGTGGTGTATTTAAAGAGTTTATTACACGATTAATATTATTTTTTGAATGGATATTTGTAGCCTTTAAATAATTTACAACATTGCAAGAAAGAAATGACAATTTTTATTTCCTATGGGTCACAGTTTTACCAACAATATGATTATTTTCTTCTTTTGATTGCAATTGTTTTTAAACAGGTATAAGTTGTGCTCAGAGAGAGAATTTGCAAAACTACCGTTATTTTTTTGTTTCTCTTTTTAAATTGAAATATATTGTTAAAAGAAAAAAGAGTTCTAATATTAAATTATTATATTTTTCATTTAGGTAAGCAATTCGATTTAAAAAGTGCGCGACATTCTCGTTGATAAGATCTATTCATTGCCTCTAGACAAAGTGTCAAGAGAATTATTAGATTCTCTTATACGAATGCCAATCAACAGGTAAACCATCAACATGATCATCATACATAAAACGAACAGGTAGATGCTCTCTTTATTTTCGCTTCCGTCTTACATTAGAATAAGAACATTTCTTTGCAAGTATTTGTGTGTAAATCATCGGTTTTACCTGTTTCTCTTTCTATTCTATACGAAGAAGAAAATTATCGTGATGTATATTTTTGTATTTAAACTGAAGGTGAAACAAAAAAGTCTCTTATTTCTGGTTCTAACAATTTGCTTATGTATGCGTGTTAACACGCACATATATTGAAGATATTCTTTTGGCTCTTCTGCTTGCTGTTTGATGATATGATACGCTCGAATCGACAGCTATGAGTCTGGACTGAGAATTGAGAATCATCAGTGATTCAGTTTTCCGTAAGCAACAACACGACATAGACGGAATAAAAATTCTAACAATTTTTCGCTTATATTTAATATGATGACCACCAATTGAATTTAATTTTTATCTTCTTTAATTTTGGATGACATACCTAGTTTGTTGTTGATTTAAAACAAAAATACGCGGAGAATACTTCTAATCGGAAAAGAATTCATTTGAAGACTGCATAAGACTAAGGACACTCATTTGGATAACAAACTTAAAAGATACTAATTATTTAAATTGAAAATAAAAGAGGTACTTACCCACCAACAGAACCACCCGGTCAATATAATTTGAAAACATATTTGCGTGTGAAAAGTGTGTTATTATTTATGAAAAGTGAGACAAATTTGGTGAAGAAACCAAAAATAAAATACCCATTAATTAGAAATTTAAGTGATCACAATAGTTCTTAAGTGAATTATAAAAATAAAAAAATAAAAAAACAAAGTTGCAGCAGCTTTTCTATAATAAAAGACAAAATACCATCAGATAAAGGATTATCTTCTTTTGGAACTTTACAAAATGATTGGATTAACTGAAAAAGGATTACATAAGAATTGAAAACACTTCCAAAATGTCTACAAGAGGTAAGTGAAGGGATGGGAAGGATAGAAATAACTTGAAACGAAAAAGCTGAGGTCCAAACTTTTTTATTTACATTTTCGTTAAATATGTAATATAATGGAACTGAAATTCAAAATAAAATAAAACAGCTGAAGGTTTATATATTATAATTTCTTCCTTAACTGCAGCCATACTGAACATTCTAAACAAAAGAGCTGAGCTGCAAACTTTATGTTTTTTTACATGGTAGGGGCAACATGCCCCGAAGTAAAATACATAACATACAGAAGGGTCATTTTAAAGTTCTAAATTATCTAACTATAGCCACCCAGCCACCCAGAGCCATTATAATTTTTCAAAATTGCGCAGCAATTTCAACTCGATATTACTTAACGCAAGCACCTGTGGGGCATGATCTTCCACCGAGATTTCAACGCTTTGATAGTTATTATAAGCTCGAATAGTTTTTTTCATTTTTATTTAGTCATGTGTCAATAATTTAATACAGTATATATGTATGTACGTACATGTAGTTGTAGATAGCTATTACATTTTGATAATTATTATTGTATATTTACTTGTTAATCGAAAGCTTTATACTAAAGTCCTTGACTTTGACTTTTGTTGACTTCTCTCAGAGTACCCTAACTGAGTCACATTGTTTTTTTTTCTCACAGTATTTACGTCACTCTAAGATTCAATCACTATGAGATTCACAATTCAATTTCAATATCAAGGCTGAATATAATGTAGTATTTATAAAGTTCTACGCCGTTTATATAAAATGTAATTAATTTTTTTGTTGCGTGGATTAATATATCGGACATTAACAATTAAATAATTTAAATATGAATCTTTAATGTCAGTGACATAGGCTGTTTTAACTGTGGAAACATTATTTTCCAGGAAAAGTAATTAAGTTTTGAAGAATATTGAAGTTTCCTATTTTTTTTTCTTTTGCGAGAGGGGTGGAAAACGTGTGAATAAATTATCAAGGTTATTTGAAGCCGAGATCACCACAAAGCACACCACATTACGTAATAGAATAATAATAATAATGTTTTTGTTCTTACTTTGTAGTTTTATTTTCGAAATGATATTATTATTGCTGTTGAGTTTAATTGTGGTGATAATTACTGCAGTTACGTAAAGAGTGCTAGGAAAACATTGAGGTTTCAATAGGAATTCTTTATTCTTTTAAGAAATATGACATTGTATGAATAAATTTAATTTTGGAGATCATTTTTAATGACAACGCTATTCGATTAGTGGGAGTAGACAATTTGTAAGCGATTGAATTTCGTTTGAAATAAAACTGGTTCATCCAGTTCCCGAAAAGATTCCTTGTTGGAGGGCAACAGAATTCTTCAAGTGTTTTATTTGTTATAAACAACCTTGTCACTTAAATTTGTAAATAAGAAATCTGGATTTTTTTAACAATTAGCCGTCGGTAGAGTAAATTAAAACAGTTAAATCAATTATAGAACGAATCAAGTTAATATGTCAATTACTATAATAGTGGCACCATTTTAAGCAGATATTAAGAATAATTGAATTAAAAATACACAAGGTTTTATTTTACTCAATCAACTTTATAATAAAAAGGGTTAATAAGGCCATGTCTTACTTCAGCAACTTAATTCATCGTATAAAAACTTTTTTGACTATTAATTTATCAAAGCGATGCTGTAGTTGTAAAAAATGTACACTTATGGGAGCATCAGGCAATTATTTTAGAATCTTCAAATACAATAAAGTTTCAAAATTATCAAAACGAAAAAGCTGAGCTTCGAACTTTTTTTTTCAACATATCTTATTTCATTTAATTTTTGTAAGTTTACTGTTAGATATTCATTTGAGTTGATCGACTTGAACTCTTACTAAATAAACAAGGAAGAGATAAACTAATTAAGCATAGGTACTTAATTCTTGTTAGTTCAAAAGACTTAAAAACATTCAAAAAATTGATGACCACATCATCTCATCAAAAACCTTTTATCTTCCAAGTTGATGATTACCTAATCCAATTAAATTCGCCCCACCTAACTGCCAAAAATCAGAGGCAAATTAAACACACAAATAATTCTGATGGACCAGCAAAACTATCTGCCACACATCAAACCCATAATTGCCAACAATTAATTTCACTATCTCCCCAGGGAGATAGAATAGAATACATACAAACAAGATACACATGGCAAGGTTGTTGACCAGCAGAATAGCAGCATTCAATGATAATGATGATCACAATAAACGCCTTTTAACCATAAAAGAAACACTTTATAGAAAAATAACTTTATATATACACACACACGAAATAATCTTTGCGCCATTTCTTCTTTTATTCTTTGCTTATAATCTAGTACAAAAAACACCTTGAAATGAAAATGAAAATTATATAAGAAAACAAACTTAACTGCCACTACCACACTCTTGAATGGCTATAGTTAGTTACCTCCCGGTCAAGAACCAATAGAATCGTATCGTGCAGACAAAAATACTTCTTCTATTGGATCATCATTTAATCACAACATCAGTAGCACCTTTAAAAAATCCCATCATATCATGTATAGTTATATTTAAGTCGTCTATATAGATATTCTTCTTTGAGAAGAGCCTCATCCTTCATGTCGTTTATCTGCAGGTCAACGTATCTCGATGCTAAAAAAAAAAAAACCTTTGCCATACCAAACGAAACCGGCGAGTAGTTTTTTTTTTTTTTATTAAAATTGCCACCATTTCTAATTTCGATTCTTTTTGTTAGCTTATTTTTTTTTTTTGCTAAGGCGTTCTCTTGGGATTATTTATTTTTGCTGCGCAAAAATCATCTAGCTTGGTAGTGTACGCAATATGCTTAGGTAAGGTCATTTGCCTTTAGACCACGGAGAGCACGGGGCAAATTAATAAAATCAGTAGTTAGAGATGGAAGATCGCTCAACCATAAGAAGTGTTTAATTGTACCATCGCATCACCCTGGAACAGGCTTAAACTATATGACGCGAATAACAGCCAACAATCATAACCCCTTCGTGCAACATCTTTATACTATACATGTATAGAATTCACTTGCACTCTTCTTTATCTGGTTGCAGTTGTGTGTGGTTGGGTTGGCGCAAGGATAGTCATTGACCAGCTCTTAAAAAATAAGCCGGACTAGAAAATCGCAAACACAAGAACACTCACAGAGCAGCGCAAAAAATCATCCAGGTGCGTCCATCGTCTTAGTCGTCGTCATCATCGTCGTCTTGAATGCAAGTTCAACGAACGTCTCTCTTGGTCGCTTTTCTAACATACGACAATCCTGTGGACTCAAGCCCGGCCCAAGAACCCCATCTTAAAAGTGCATTAGCCTTTGCCATGAAATGGTTTCATTTTCGTTTGAATTTCTTCCCAACTGAAATGATCATGATGATGATCATGATGATGGTTATGTTGATGGCGCGCACAAGAAAAAGCCAGGCCAACAGAGTTGAGACTGCTTTAAGACAACAGCCAGCAGTTATAAGTTTGATGGTTGTTAGAGTTAGAGAGATGCGCGCAAGGCTGGTTTGTATAAACCATCGAAGCTGGAATGAAGGGAAACCAGTTCTAAAAAGGCTCTTGCTCTCAGTTGAGGTAAGCAGTTTACAACAACAATTAAGTCCAAATAACAACAACAAACATCTCTATGCGCATAAGAACTTGGAATAAGGAATCACTTGCCGTGAAAAGGGCGTTCAACTATAGAATATGCGCGCGCGCGCGCGTTCCATTGTTCTCTCCTTCCCTTTTGAAGTTTTTGTATCTTATGTGGATTATAAAAAAATGTCTTGTTTCACTCTTGTTTTCTTATATTCTTCTTGGTTTTGGAAGTTTCCCTTTAAACCCCTTTTATTTCCATCAATTTAAGTTACACATACGGTCAAGTTTGATATACATAGAAGAAAATTAAAGGGATTTATTCATCGCTTACCTATACACACCACGTCCATGAAGAGTTATACTACTTATATGAGGATTCATAATGTTAGCCAATCCATCAATGTTTTGGCCATAACTCTTGTTTCTAAACAAAGACGTCTTTGAAATTTGAATAAATGTTTTGTAGTAAATTTATATCTAATTGATTTGTTGTGTGTTAAATAAAATTTGAAAAAAAGGCGGGGAATCAAAACATTTTTGGAGGCTTACATAATAATTTTTACAGGGGTTGGATGGATGATCTAAAGGTCTTGGTCTTCAAATATAGAATTCAATGTTTGCGTGTTTGATGATTTTTGTTTTCAGTCAATAACTTTTTGAGTGTATTTCTGTGACAGGTATTATTATTTTATATACCATCTTCGTTTTACCCTTTTTTCTCCAACTCTTCAATTACTACTACGTCATTAACCTTGAACTGTAGCAATGAACTTTACGTTTTGTTCTTTTTTAGTTTCTTAATTTAAGTGATTGTGCGATGAGACAATGGTTCCAACATGATCGCGACTATATAAAGGAAATAAGAAGATAACGAAATGGATAAATTAGTTTGGAATTTGCCCTTGAAGAAGACAAGATATTTTTTATTAAAGGAAACTTAGTTTATATACAAAAGGCTTTGAAATTAAATAATCTTAAAAACATATAGGGCAGGGATATACCTTCTCCATAAATATTATTATCAAATATGTAGGTACATTTTTTTATGAGTACAAACTAAATTTAAAAATGCTTTATTTAGATTAATATAAGTTCTACATTCAATTCAATTCAATTTTTATTAAGACATTTAAAAATCAGTACATTTTGTTTTATCTTACGTCTAAATAAAGTGGTCGACTCTTAAAAGTATGTCTGGCTTATCTTATTTGAAATTTAAATTCGTTTATAAATTTCAGCTTAATAAGTAGAATAATAACAAATAAATCTTATGTTTTAAGGCGTAGGCTTGCTACCGGCATACTACTTCAGCTTTGCTTCTTATAGGCACCTTATACTAAATTTTTAAAATATATCATAGGTATGCTAAAACTAAATGAAAATTATTGTTGGAAAATTCACAAAAAGTTAAAACACTTTAGTGTTTCACACAAGACAATCTGTAGAACCCTAAAATTCTATTTTTTGTAAGCCTAGTAGGTATAAACTTACAAGTCAAAATGTATCTCTTACTTGAAGATCATTGATTTAAAAATTCTAAACAATTACAAACCTTATGCATTAATATTTCGGACTATATTCCAAAATGACTGATACAAATTTCAGTAATCTCAAAATCCCTGCTGCATACCATCGAACAAAACACTCGACCTTTTATCCTCTGTAGTTCAATTCGATTCCGTTAATTCAATATGAAATTTGATTCCACTTCAAAAATAATACATACAAAAAAAAAACCGAATCAAGAAACCATTTATCATTTCACAGGTTAGTTGTTCTTCTATTTTATTCCACCAGATCATGTTTATTTCATTCTTTACTCTCGGCGAGGCTTAAAAGAGAGAGAGGTGCAATGACCTCGTAGGTATAATATAGCAACAATACCTGTTCTTCTATTTAATTCCCTTAGTTTTTTTTTCGATTTTTTCGGGCGCTCTCTCTATTATAATAAAAAAAAAAGAATCGAACAAATCTTTTTCTTAAAAGATCAAATCACTGACGACGACATCGAACAATAATGTTGATGATGATGACCGAATCAATATTGTGTCATCAATTCTGTTTTTTTTTTTTTTTTTTAATATTAGTTTTGTCTGTTTTTCCCTTTACCCACTTCGTGTTGACATGGAAATGAAATACAAAAAAAGAGGAGAATCGCAACCAAATGCACAAGAAGGAACGTCATGTGTGTATAATAATTTTTATTTGCATAACGTTGTATGTCATTAAGGCCTTTTGGTTGCCTTTTAACACAGGTTCCTTTTTTTTATATTCTTTTTTTTATCCTCTTTTGTTATTTTAACGGTAAATACTGCTGGTATGCAATGAAAAGGAGAACTCATTGAAGTGTGTGAGTGGAATTTTTAATTAAAGATCGTTCCTTATGATAAGTGAAATGAGTTAAATTGGAAAAGCTCAACGATCTATTCGATTGCACTTTGTGAAGAGATGGAGAACTCACTCATTTTTTAATTAAAACAAAAAAAAAGAAAGAAAGGTGAATGACCGACCTACTCAAGCGCTTCTGCCACTCACACATACACACCCAAGTTTCACACGACAAGTGTTGAATGCAACGCGAACAACACTCTGTATGCACATCTTCAGGGGTTACCATACCAATTTCCTACCATCGATGAACACGCGGAAACAAAGCCATCGGCCGACAACGACGAGGGCGACATCAATGAGTACAAAAGAGAAACAAAAAACATAAAATAGCATTTATGTGATATGCCCGACACCGATGACGGTGTCATACAATACAAAGACAAACAATCTCGTTTTATTGTCGAATGTCAGGGTTCTTTTTGTGTGCGGTTCGCTGCACTGCACTGCAACTGCAACTGCAACTGCACTCGGTGATGGCTTAATTGTTTTTGGCCGCCGCCGTAGTGGACGAGTGAACAACACATATTCGACACTGACTTTGAGTGGAATTTGCTTTTTTACAAAAAAAAAAAAAAAAGAATGTGAAATTTTTGCAAGCTCTCCTTTTGCTTTTACAAATAAAAAAAAGCTTAATATATACACGTAACTAAAGTATAGAAAAATATTTCTTCTAATTTTTCATGTGTGTGCATTTCAGAAAAGTAACGGATAAGTTGAAAATATGTTAAGATCGTGCACTGCATTTTTAATGTTTCCACTCCTAGAGTGTATGTTAGTGGATGTTTCTACATTATTCTGTTTTGAATGCGTTTGTTGCATTTGTGGCAATATCGAAAATAAAACCAATAACAAATGGCCACATAGGTATTCTGCCTCATCTAACGGAAATTTCGTACGTGACAATGTGATAATTATGACTGAATAGTTTTTAAAGACAATTTTGGGTCTCTTTATAAGGAAAGTATAATAACTAACTTAGCTATGATCAATTAGATCTCCTTCCTGTCTAATTTATCACGATGATTAATTTGTTTTTTAAGCTTTTTTTTTATTTTTAAAAATTATCTACTGTTTGACAAAGACCAAAAATACTACTAACGTATGTATTTAAAAAAATTAATCTACAGTCAAATTAGCTGGAATATGGACTATAATTTTTTAGCTAACCGGACTTTGGATAAAAAAAAAACCGTTTTGTAAAGTGGAAAAAAAAACCCAGCTTATTGATTGAGAATTCAAATCTCGCTCGATATATGTACATACCTATAGGTAGTACACATTGAATTTATGTCACAAAATTCTTGTTAGAAAAACTGAACTTAACAAAAATTGCGTACCTATTGATAAGGCCCTCACTAATCAACTGAAGTGTTCAAATTAAATTAAATAAAGGCTGTTAAAAATCCTATTCGAATTTTTCTATTTTTTTGTTTTAATTTTAGGAAATGAGGCATTTATGTATTTTTAGAAAGTGCCTACGTTTTAAAAAATAGCTTATTTTGTGCCGGTTTTTGCGGTTTTCAAAGCCGTATACGTACTTTTTTTTGAGAGATGATATACCTTCCAAAGAAACCGTATTATAATCATTTTGTTCGAACAAATACGCACGCTTCAAAATCCAAATTTCTTCAGAACACTATTAAAGGAGTTTTATTTCATTTTTTACAAAAAAGCTTCGAAAAACTCCAATTAAAATTTCCTATTTCACATTAGTTTTCTTGTAATTTGACTTGGGGTGTAGTTCGAAATCTATGTCTCAAAAAAAAATATGACCTAGGTGATTAAGTAGGTATATATAATTAATTAAATAAAATATGACGTGACCATGTATGTTTGGTGGACTTGTCAGTCTTGTTAGACGTTTTAAATAACACAATTTTGTTGATCAGAAATTTAACTGTCCTAAATTTGTAGGAGTTAAAAAATATTTTATTCAATATTTACAAATTGTATTTAGGTATAGGTATAGGTACATATATCATATCACATATGTACATAAACCCCAAATTCATTAAAAACAATCATTTTTCTTTCTTTTTCCATTGTAGGTAGGAAGGTAGGTATTACCCCGTTCCTTCAAATAAGTACATATAGGTACCTTCTTTCCTTAAAACAAAAAGCTTTGAAACTATCTACATAGCTAACACCTACAATCAATATGGTACATTCATCACACCATCACTTAATTTTGTCAGCGGTAGAAGCGAGAGTAAAAATGTCTGAAAAAATCCTAAGCCCCTGTGGAAGCATAAAATAAAACATTAAAAAAACGTAGGTATGTATGTACCTATACCAAAAGAACAGACTTTTAACCTCCCCTCTATAACCCTTCTCTATACAAAAAAAATTACCGAATACAAAAAAATAAAAAAGGAAACATTTTCCCGTCTACCGAATTACAAAAGTGCAACGCACCCAACAAAATGCTGGCAACATTCTCCACATCTCCAGGAAACCCACACAAACCCATACACACATAAACACAGGCAAAGAAACTTTTATAAAAAAACCCATCGCCAACATAAAGGGTCATTCACACCCAAGGACGTTCATTCGCTTTCCTACCAACAAGTTGTACACTATAGCTGGCTGGCTGACGCGTTGGCTGGGCTGGGTGGATGGGTTGTGATTGTGACTGGATGATGAAATGCAAAAAAAAGCTCCTCATTCTTTTCATCCCCAACGTCTCAGCAATTAAAGTGATTTACGTGTACTGCTACACCAATTCGAACTAACTGAACATCCCTCTCTCTGTCTATATGCAGCACAAAAACAAAACTTTCTACTGTGCTTGTGTGTCCCCTTCCAGCTCCAATAGAACGAGAGTCCCCCGACCAACATGCACCCTTAGTCTGTATAATAATTTGTATTCCTTCCACCATATTCTCTCCCCCAAAAGCATAATGATGATGGGGATGAAGAAAAGGGCGAAAAAACTTTTGCACATTTCGTTTTCTCTTGTCTATGGTCATGGCGATTGTGTATACCTAAGGGTTGAAGTTGAAGCTCATGTTGAGGCAGGAGAGGAATATCAAAAAACCAGCATCGTCCTTGCCCACCCCACTCTGCTTACACAGAGATTCATTGTCAACATAATCATCGACATCGGCAGGGAGAAGTACTTTATTTCTCAGAGCATCCGACCGTGACGCCCTCCAATGATGGGGCATGGCATGGGGGCTTTTTAATTTTATACTTGGCCATAGGCTCAACAGTGAATACAGCAATAAAACAGCAACAACATAAATGAAGCAAAGGGAGCTCTCCTACTGCCTGACTGGCTGTGTGTGTGTGTGTTTGTGTGTAAAAAAGGAACAACATTTGCGATGGCGCTTTCGATTGCAATTTTTCTACTGAATACACATTTTGTTGTTTTTGTTGTTATTGCTGTTGTTATTATTGAAGGGCTATAGTTGTTTTTTATCCGGTTGTTGACCTCGCTCGTTCCGTTCAATATTGCAGACGCAAACCAAAATCAACAACAAATACGATGAACGGTGATGAAGACGAGGACGAGGATGAGTACGAGGACAACAACAACGAACGTTGTATGCGAAATCCCACAACTCTACACATATGAGTGTAATATTCTCCGTACAAGGACTCGTTAGGAAAGAAAGAATATAAAAAAAAATAAAATTATAAAACATAAAAGCAACAACAATTTAAAAATAATCCTTGCAGACACAAAGTTGAGTCGAAAAAAGAGCTTTTGCAATATTCTTATTCATCGTGGTCGTCGTCGTCATCGCACAAACACATCTAACCCTCTGTCTATCGATCACGGTTGGAAAAGGGCTTACTATTGTACTGAATTTTGTACTATTTAATTTTCCCAGTACGTAAGTACCACTTTTCAACTTTCAGTACTATTTCAATTATTGGCAAAACACCAATACAGAAATTTTCACACCTGAGTTGAACGCATCACTCAAGTGCTAGTTTGGTTTAAGTCTGATGAAACTCAACATAATGATTTCTTGCAAAAAATTGAGATTTTCTAACAAATCGAAAATTTAAAAAAATGTAGGTACATTTCGAATGTAGATGTTTGATGCGGTAGGAATTTGCCTCAGTTTTGCATAGCTATACATAGCTAACAAATATTTTTCGTTCTAAAAAATTAAGGAAAATAATAAATTTTGTAAAACTTTTTTAAACAAAATGAGGCAGTTTCTGAAAAATTGAAAATCTTTTATTAAATCTTATATTTCATACTGTTTAATTAAATGTTTTTGAGAAATTAAATTCCTAAAAAAAAATTATGAATGGATACAAAAAAACAACGAAAAAAAAGGTTTTAATTATGAATAATATTTTTGCGTCATAAACCTAACAAAACAAACAACCAATATAAAAAGTTTGGCGCAAAATTTTAGACGAGTTAGTATGATGTTATGGCATTTTTAGTATGCTGCTAGGGCAGGATTTTTCAAATTTTAAACGAATTAGAATCTTATTATCTTTTAAAAACATTTTACCAAAGATAAAATATCCAAATAGCTGTTTTATCTTTTTAGTATCATACTAACTCCAAATGTCACTTTGACAAATACAAATGTGAAAATGGCGTGAAGTGTTACTGTTTTAGTCGTGTTAAGTTGGATTTAATTAAGGAAATATGTTAAGTATGATACTAGTTAAAAAATTGTTTAAAATTAAGAAACTGATAATGAGGTAAACTTGATACTATTTAACAATTTTCTAACTTTAAAGCAAAAGTGTTCTTAGTTTTAAATATTTTTTAACTAGTATCATACTAAACCAGTTTCCTCAATAAAATCCAGCTGAACACACTTAAAAAAGTGACATATGACACCATTTTCACATATGTAATATGTGATGCGTGTGTGCGAAAAAATGTTGTTTTAACTGCAGTATCAATCTAAAATGACATATCAAACACTATTTCCGCAAGCTTTTTTGCACTCAGGCATTTCTATAGCGCATGTTTTAGTTTTTCACTTTTGTACTTTTTGCAAAAACTCTTGAATGTAGTTAAGCCTTTACATTTTTCAAAATTTGTCGATATTAATTATGTATGTTACATTTAAAAAATATATCGACCAGTATTTGATCTACAAGTCAAGATGACTGCAAGGGGTCGCTGGCAGAATACTCAAACCAAACCTTCCTCTAACGATGACAACCAATAAAATATTAAATTCCTGTAGAATTCACGATTGGGAAAATTTCAGTACTATTTGGCCATTTTCAGTACTATTTTTTTTCAACTTTCAGTACTATCAAGAAAAGTCGATTTCCATCACTGCTATCGATGTATGCAATTTTATGTGCAGTAACAAAACAGCACCAGTAGCATAACGAATCATGTTCCTTGTTAGTGTGCCCTGTCCTTTTCTGTTTCTGCTGCTTTATCGGTTTTAGTCCTATCCCGGGATGGTATCGTGTAAGGCAGGTCATGGCGTCGACTGCGCTTCCTATTTTGCTCTGTAGCTTTTGTAATTTAAATAAATTTAATTTTTTGTTCGTTTAATACAAAAACACAAACTATTTATACAACTTCGATAACGAAAAGACTGATTAATTAAAAATAAAAAAACTTCATTTAATAACATATTTAAAATAAAAAAAAAAACATGCTGTTAATAAGAAAAAAGTTAGTAAAATATCTATCGTACTTTCGCAATCTATTCAGAACAGTGAATTTTTTCAAATCACGTTTGAAGTGAGTTTTTTGTTGTTGTTTTTTTTTGTTTGAATAAAAATCGAAAAAAGTGTTTAAAACCCGAAAATATGGTTAGTGATTTAAAAAATAAAAATGTTGAACCTATGAGAAAAAAAGTTCTTACATATTTTTTTTTTGGAAAGAATTTCCCAAAGTTTTATCATGCGTGCTCTCGCCCATGATAGATAGAATCGAATCTGTACACATCCTTGCTGGTGCACAGAGTTCATTAACCTCGGCTCTGGCAAAACACCAACACACCCGAAGGGTGCCACCCTTCTAAGTGTATTTTGTGTAAAACACTCGCTCACAAATACTCTGAATGGGGATGGATTTCTTGCAGGATTTATGTTTGGGTATTGTCGGGGGGTTATGGTTGGGCAGGAGGGAATGTACAAAAAATGAAAAGTGAAATTTCTCTTGTTCTGCAGAGGGCTTTGGCCTTTCTGTGAACGACCCGCGACGACTACGACCGAAAGCAACGACGGCGACACGGTGAAGTCATTTTTTTTTTCTATATTCCCGATTCGATTCTCTTGTGCATATACTTAAGCCACCCTGTCTGAGGCGTAGGCACAGTAGCTAGCAGGCACATCAGCACTAACAGCAAAACTCAGCTGTGTAGAAGCAGAACAAACCATCACAGACAACGAAACCCTTAGCCAGGATCAGAGGGAAAAAAGGGTTTAGCAGACTATTAAGGACCATATTTTTTGCTAATGTGTGCGAATGCTAGACAATCAGTCAGCCAGTCAGTTTTATAACCAGCCGACCTAAAAGTTCAACGCCCGAGCAGAATTTCCGTTTGTCGTAGTAGTCGTATAGTCATCGTCATAGTCTTCGTCGTCATCATCGTTATCGTATGGTTTGTTGTTCGTATATCTTTAGGCCAACATCATCATCGTCATCCATAATCATGGCCTACCCCAAAATTGTTTCCATTGTGTCTGGATTGTTTTTTTTTTATTTTTGATTTTTTACCAACCATCGGGGATGGAGTAGACGCCGCGACGCAAATAATTGGAAACTTTTCGTCTTCTAGTGATTTATTTATGCGCCTCTCACGCTATGCAAGTAAATTATGTAAATTATTATTTTTATTGCATAAGTGGGCGTTTTTTTTTTATTATTTATTTATTTGTTTTTGTAAATTTTTTTTTAAATTTAAATACATATTGCAATGAATGAGTTTTGAAATTCGACTGAATGAATACATTCAAAGGCATCGCTGAGAAAAGGGTTGTGGTGTAATAACGTGTGAATTTGTTTTTTTTTTTGCATTTTTTGTGCACTTTTTGGGGTGGATATACTGACCTATGCCATGATAAAGTGAGTTAAAAGTTGTTTTGTTTTATTTGCAAATTTATTCTTTTAGGGAATCTGTATAAAATTACAAAGGGGATTAGAAAATGCAGGTGTTTTTATGTTTGGGGTTAATACATTTTGATTTTCTTTCAGTGAATGACAACATAATGCCTAACTGACGGGGTTAATGTTAGGGTGAATGAACTTTGTCAGGTTTTTGTATTTTGTTTTTTCAATATTTCGCAATTTCTGAAGCATTATAATAAATTTAGGTAAGGAACCTATACATTTTTTTAAATTTTAAAAAGATTAAGTTAAAATTGGTTTTTTCTTTAAAGTTAGGCAAGTAGGTATAGCTCAGGTGTTCCCAACTTTAGGATCTCAATGAAATACTACATTTTTCAGTTTTTTTGGTTATATTGAGAACAATAAAAATTACAATACTTCTATTGTTACTGAAACTACTAAGATAAAGTGTTTACCAAATTAAACTCAACTCCGAAAATGTTTAACTGATGTTTTCTTATCTGCACCTGGTAGGTACCTACATAAGATTGTGTTCAAAGTTTTCAATATTTTTTTTTTCATATTCTAATTGTTTTATAATTATATTAAAAAGCATAATTATGTACATACTTTTTACTACATATACATACTCAATAATTATAAATTTAATTGTAAATTGTTATTTATTTATTTTGTTAACGCTTGGTAAGCAAATTTAGATACTTTTGAAAGATGTAATTCTTGTTGTATCCTGTAAAAACGAATACAAATATAAATACAAAATACAATAAATATTTGAAGTTAATATGTAGGTAATTAAAAACAAAAAAATTTAAAATCTTAAGAGTAGGTATAGGTGGGTAGGAAATCTAGAAGCTTCTAAGTAAACACAAGTAGAAGCTTACAAAAAGTGTATTTTTTTTTGAGAAAGGAATACATAATTACATTACTTATGTAGTTATGAATGAAAATTAATTTACATTTATAGGTATACCTACCCATTCTTTTTTTTTAACTATAGCATTTGCTAAATCCAAAGTTTATTTCACGAAAAGTAAATAGGTATGTATGTAAAAAAAAAAAAAAAAAAAAAAAAACAACACAAACATATATATGCCAGTAAGACCTAGGGTCTTATAAATTAGGCAATGTTAGAAGGAATAGAGGGATAGGATAGATTGTTGTTGGCACAGTGGATTGAGAAATAAGGTTTTGATTATCTCATTAAATCCCAGGGGTGGCGTTCAGTTGAGGGAATATAGAAAACTACTTCTACTGCGCCGGGGCCACCCGGTAAATTATATGCACAATAAATACGTTTCTGTCGAGATATTTTTAAAATAGGGAAACCTATTGCTTTTACATTCAGGTGGCGAAATTTTGACTAAGTATGTATACGTAGATAAATAAGGCTTTAGAAAATAAAAATTAGAAACTTCATTATGCTCATCTTGATAGTTAATCAATTAAAAAAAAACTCTAATTTTCACTATTGGGGGATAAATTTGAGGTTTAAAGGTTTCAAAAATTAACAATAAAAAATTCATATACCTACCTACTCATCTTGATACATATTTTAATCAATTAACAAAAAATCGAATTTAAGTACCGATGTACCTACCTGTTTTGCCTATTGCCTTCTCAAAAAAAATGTCATTTAGCCTTTATACCTAGAAGGTAGAACGTGATTGTTTGCATTTTGTATCTAATTTTTAACACTTTCTTTATGTCCGCTGGGAGTTGCATTAGCAAAACCAAAATATGTTCTTACCTACTTTTTTCGTAATGCCCTTCTAAAAATACTGTTTCTTTTTTGTTAATTTTTTATCGATTTGCTTCTTCTGTATGATTATAAAAATCTGTAAACATTGCAACATTGTATCATAAGTATTTTGAATTACATACCTATTTACAAAAATAATTAAATAAAAATAGCAAACATATTAACTACAACCACAGTGCATTGAACTCGAATATGTAGGTATATGAACTTAGTTATTTTTAAAACAATTTACAAATTTGTGAAGCTTTTAGTTTCGATACACTTTCAATCGCATTTGATGTGAAAGCTTTTCCAAAAACAAAAGAAATATACTTGAAACTGTTAATTGCGTATTAAGTATTCTCTATAATAACTTGTTAAGGAAAAAAAGCTCTTCATTTTAGTTGATTTCAGCTTTTAAATAAAAATTCATATAATATGTAAATAAAAACAAACAAAATTGATGGCCTTGAAAAAGTGCATTATTTATTTAAAACTGATGTCATAATCAATAGTTAGAAAAACAAACACACACATTTCATATCAGCCCTTATCAAATTAAACGACTCAAGGGCTGATAAGTTCCAGTGAAAATATAGTTTTAACAAAGTTTTAATGACTTTCACTGCGCAATTTTGTTGACTTTACATTTTGTTCCTGTTTATTTTTTTGGTTTTTGACATTATTATGTATCATCAGACAAATAGAAATAAAACAGAAAACGTGTAGGTACTATGTTCACAATTTGTTGATTAAGAATTAACAGCTTTACAATTTTTTATTTTGCTTTTTCTTAATACCTATATGAAGGGTTAGGAAAATATTTATTCTTCCTATAACAAACTGTGAATTTAAATAAACTATATACACAACAAAGTATGTAGGTTGGTACATACTTCATTATTTTTCGGAAGAAAAAGATTTATTTAATTTAATAATTATATATTTTTGATTTGATAAAAATATCCCTTTACTGCTGTTTGATGCGTATTTACAACAATAATTTTTTTTACTCAGAATTCTATCAAATATTATCAATAATTAAAAGCTCAAAACTGAGCAAAAAGCTCAGTTATGCCTTCTTGCCATGTATAATATTCCTGTTTTAACATCATGGCTACCATTATTTCATTAAACTGACCCCAATTAACCTATTCTCGATACCTTAAACCTTAATTCTCTCAAGTATTTTCGAATATTTTAAATTACTTTGCTGAAATAAACTGAACTGCCCTCACCGGCCGGCCGGAAAAAATATATTGTATGTACCTCTATATCGCAGTCTCATAAGAAGCGAAAGTAATGAGGAAAGCGCATTATGCGCTGCAGAAAGAGAAAACTCTCAATCAACCCCTACATTTCCTTCAAATGTTCACAAAATTTTCTAAAACAATGAAAAACTATATACTTTGCAGTTTGTGATCTGCGTGGGTAGCAGCAGACACACGGATACGGCTTGAGCTTTTAACCCTTCTTCCTCTTACAAATTGTTTTTACTGTTTGTTTTTCTTTGTTTTTTTTCTATTTTCCAATAGTTAAACTTGCAACCCTCACCTTCGCCTGTTCCAAAAGGGAAACTTCCGCACACTACCACAAATATACGATCATGCCTGTACGGCTCTCGTTTCAACAATCTTTCGCCACTAAAACACACATTGACGATGACAACAACGTAGGTAACCTGCTCTTAGACATGCGCTACAAAATTCAAGGTTAAAGTGCAACGAAACCCGCTCAGGCGTATGCCATCATCATCATCATCCCCTTACTCTAGACTAGATTTGCATATTTATGCACTTTACCAATACCAATACAAAAGGTGTGCAGTTTAATTTTAGCCAAGTGCATATTTTGGTTATCACATTGAGATGAGATAAAGGCTTCCTCTTGCTGAGAACAAAGTTTATAATGCATATAAGTACTAACACCTGTATTGAGTTTCACCAGTAGTCACGTTATATTCCGCCATGTTAGATAACGATCCGCCAGCATCACAATACTTAAGTACCCCCTTTCTAGCCCCTTGTTTCTGAACCAACTGCTTTTGAATTCGTATTTCAATGTGTTTTTGTCATTTGAAACTACTTTCCTGTATGCATGACAAGCATATATCATCAAATCTCATCCCCCACCCCAGTTAGTTAGTTGGTTTTTTACTGCCCAGTTGGCTGTTAAAGTTTTGTTTAATTATTTATTATTGTTAGCACTGTTTTCCCGACATGTGCGGCAGATTCTCCATCAACCTACCCCCCACCGTTGGTTATTTTAAATTCATATAGAGAATTAAAAAAAAAAAAAAAACAATTCAAGGTCAGTGCTGGAAAAAAAATATTATAATCGTTATAAGCGAAAGCGATATTTTTTGTTGTTGTTTAAAAAAAATTATACTGTCGTTAACAATTCACCAACTACACTTACATATATCAATATGCACTAATAAGTATTGGTATAGTAGAAATTGGTATTATGTAAAAAACAAATATTCATAAAGCTCAAACCGTTCTGCTTCGATAATGATTGATGATCAATATCTATTTGTTTTTGACCCTGAACGTTTATATTAGAATAAGAATTTTGTTTGATTTTTTAACTAAGCTCTGAAAAACTATCTCAAATTTCTTAATATAAAATTAATTATTATTGGTTGATTTAAAAGCAAGGTCGTAGGAAGTTGAATATCATCACTCTGTTAAATTGATTAATTTTATTTAACTTTGACACAAACATACATGTATGTTGTTATGTTTTCAAATTTAGCTTGAAAAATGCTAGTAATTATGCAAAGAATTAAAAGGAATTTAGCATGAAGTCCTCTTGTCAAAAATCTCAAAACAAATAGTAATATGCACTATTTTAATTATTCTTGTTATCTCTTTTTTACTTGATCTTTATTTTTTTTTGTCTGTGTCCGTACATCCACTAATCCGCTGTAATTTGAACAAAAGCCTAAGGACGTGGACCGATATGCTTCAAATTTGATAGTGAATAATTTGTATGTAAATTGTAATAAAATTTGATTATTATTTTTTTTTAAATCTTAAACGATTTTGCTTTCATTTCTATAAATAAATCAAAGTGGTCGTAAGAAAACAGCGTTTCCGGTTTTTCGCTGAAAAAATGGGTTATGGAAATACGGTTATGACTTTTTTTTGAGAAAAATTAATTTTTTTTTTAACTTTTAGATAACTTCGCTGATTTCGATATAATTTGATGTTAATTCAAATAACATTATCCCATTTGGATATTTTGAAAGTAATTTTTTTTTTTTTAACAAAAAAATTTTTTATTTTTAAAATAATCCCGGGAATCATCCCCTAAAATAAGAAACACCCTGTATATTTGATTAAGTATCTAAACAAAATAAATAATTATTATATTTTCTCTTGCACGCAATACCTAAGTACTCTCAGTGAATTTAGATATTATTTGCATTCATGACACACATGGGCATATTAACACACATTTCCCACACAATAAAGCATGTCTGGCTTTTGGTCCGTATTATCCCCATCAGCCCCCAACATCCCCAAACCATTAGCAGCCCACCCGGCGCGCGCCGCCACGCCATCGCCACCGCCTTCACCCCATGCACCACCGACCGCATCGCATCGATTACAATAAACAACAATTGAAATTCTAAACAACCCTCATAGATAGATACATACATACTTCCTATCTCGAAGCAGATGCATTTTTTATTATTACTTTTTTTTTTTATATTTATTCTTGTTGCACGCGTGTCGTGGAGCTTTCTTGCCACCACCCTCCTTTCCCCCTCTTAAAAAAGTGCATTGTTTTTTTTTTTTTCGTATAAACTTCTCTTCCTCAAGGGCGATAGTTTTCTCTCTATTGACTGAAGGTGGGTGTTTCGTTGTTTCCTACTTTACACACTTCTCTTATCCGCATCATCATAATATCTCAATCACAAAACTTAAAAAAAGCTCACAGAATATGCAAACTAGAATTGAAAGTTTATCTATGGGTGAATATTTGTTGTTTTTTTTTTTAAATTTTTATTTTTGAATGTGTATGTGTTTGTATGTGCATGATGGGGAATCTCCACGGGTGAGTGAATTGGCCTTGACTGGTCATTATCATTTTTTTTATTAGTTTAGTGCAATTTGTTAGGGTTGCACATTAGGTATATTTTTTGTCTCCAAAGTCTAAAATTGGTGACAGAAAACTTCTAGATAGAAAAAAAATCTATTTTTTATATTAAAAACAATAATTTCAAACGTATGTTTGGTTGTTGTACCTAATCAACAAGATCTATTCTAAAAAGAATTTTCGGATTGTCCGATTCAACCCTAAAATAAGATTCTTGCAAGCGAAAATGTTTGCTTTGAACTAAAAATAGTTTATTTTTCCGTTTCGCAGTAGCATTAGAGTGGGCGCATCGAACCTATGTAACTATTGTGCTAATTGAATTAAAATGAAATTGGTAAAAGTTGTTTTCGTTAGGGAAAAGAAAAATTTGGATTTTTTCAAAGTTTGAATACCTACAAATACCTAATAACTTTTAAATTTCAATCAAAGCTCTTTGAAATCATATTTTCAATTTTTTTTCTTCTTTTGTTTATGCTATCAACAAATTAATATTATTTTTTATTATATTCATAACTTGTTATATTAAATAGGCAATTATTGATAACAAAGAGCATTTCAGTTAACTGTCAGAGGAATAGGAAAACATTTTTCGCTATTTGAAAATAAGTATAGGTACCCACTGTCAAATGATTAACTAACTACTTACCTATTGTACTTAAATTAATGTACATATCTACTTCATAAAAACATATATTTGTATCGTTAATTGATGTACAACACACATTGTTAGGATCTGTAATTATTAAGTAAAAAAAGATATAAAAAAAAAAATTATTTTAGTGTGTCGCCCTCGGCTTCGGCTTGAGTTGCAGGGTTTACAACTTTTTGCACTTTTATTTTTTTGTTTTTAATCTATTAATTTTGTTTCGAAAATGGTAGTACATAGTTTATTATAGTAAATTTTTATAAGTTTAGCTTTTTTTAAAACAAGTGCAAAAATCAGTTAGGTCACTAATGGCCTCATAACAATAAAATACAGGTTTTGAAAAAAAAATTAAAATTGTTGTTAAATTGTATTTTATTTTTTTTTTAATTTTATAGTTGGCTTAACATTTACCATTCGTATAGTACTTAATTTTTGGAGCAGAAAATTTGGGAGGACTTAAAATTAACGGTACAATTTTTCAGTATTCTGAAAAAATGCAGACATTTTTTTTATAATTTAAAAACTGCAAATATGTACCTAGTTTATTTTGAAAAAATGATTACAATTTTTTGGAAAAAAATTAATTAAAGTAGTAAAAACGCATACTTATACAAATCTGCTTTTTTTGGCAATAGTTTTTTTTTTCAGTAGTTATTAAATTTCAAACATAAATCATTGTTCATTTACAGATTCATATATTGGCGTATAAGCATTATTTGAATTTCTTCTTCTTTACAATACTTCTTATATGTATGTACATATGTAACATAACGAGGTAAAAGTTTCGATCTTCTTAAATTATATACAATTAATAAATTTAGACAAATTTTCAAGGAAAACTAAAACGTCCATTTTATGTAAAAAAAAACATTCCTATGAATCAACTAATAAAATAATTTTCCACACATCACCAATTTGCATTGGTATAGACAATATATATGTTTGTATATATTACAGTTAAAATAAATGTGCATTTCATTTCACTATACACTTATTGCGTCGTCTTCTTATTTCTCGCTATATTCTCTAATGGCTAGCAATAATAATTGTATCTATGTACACAAGAAAAAAAAAAAACTAGTGAAAACAGCTTACAAGCGGCCACGAAGACGCATTCAACAAATGCAAACCTATATGTACATTGTACATCAACAGGGAAGAGGAATTGAAATTAGTCAGAAAAGAATATATCATAATAATATTTGAAGGTTTTTTTTGTATACAAAAAAATTAATTTATCATACAGTCAACTCAGCTTATTTGAACTACGGTTAGCTGAAAAGACTTATACATATAACATATTTTGGTATAAATAATAATTAGATAGATGATTATAACCTGCTTGTAGCTACAAAATCATGCCAACTGAAATATAAACGAACATACAATTATTATTAAAAAGTACTTACAAATAACCTACGCACTATGCAACTAAGCCCTAAGTCGTGTTTTAAGCTCACACAGCCAATAAACTTATTGATACTGCATTTATGTATGATTCATCGATTTTTGTGATCTTGGTATTTACACATTTGATTTTTTAAGTGGGAAAGAAAAGGTGTAGTTAGTTTTCAGTTAAGCAAACTCTAGTTTAGTTTTTTGAGCCAATCCAAAGTTCATTTCAAAGAAAATACAGCTCATAAAAAAAAACAATGAGAAATTTACAGCTTAAGCGGGATCGACTGTTTGCTTTTTTTAAGTTTTCAATTTCTATTTATGTATTTATTTCTATTCGAATGGCATAAGTAAATTTCCCATCAATCGAAGTGATGCAAGGGGGGTCGTTTTTTCATTTTTTTTTCATATAAATATTTGAGGGAAGGGAAATACAATTTAAAAATAAAAAAAACTTAACTAGAAATTCAATATTTTTCCTATCACATTCTAAAGTGATATATGCAACATTCGATGCATTATGAACACAAACTTGATTACAAGCAAAATATATGCATACCTATACATATAAATACCCCCTTATCAATTACATACAAAAAATGTTAGTTTTCTTGTGATTTTTATCGGTTTGACTTATATTGTCAACCATAAAAATAGAAAAACAAATATTAAATTTCACTCACTTAATATAATAGTGCAGATACGAGTTTTTAATCAGCATTATTTTCATGATAATAATTGTTTGAAGTATTTGTTTTACTAATAACAATTTAAGTTGGTGTGTGTGAACTTGGCAATTATTGCGTTTGGTGCAATAAATCTCAAGGTCAAGATGATATTCTAATCAAATATGTATTATTAACAATATAAATTTCCTTTTCCGTATGTTATAATTATCGTTTTGAATGATTCTTCACGTTGAATGCATGCGTAGATGAAATTAAATTTAAAAGGGTAATCTTGTAATAATTGTTTTCTGTATTATTCCGGGTTTTTATAAGATCCGGGTATTCGAGATTGATAATTTGGATTTTATTTATTTTGTGCTAATTTTATTTTTTTCATTTCTTTCATTTCATTTCATTTTCATATTTTGATAACATATTTAATAGGATGATAAATATATTTTTTATAATAAATACAAAAATCGTTATTTTTTTTGTTCAGAAGATAATATTAATTTAATATCTTGTTTAAAACAAAAATAATTATAAAAGACTAGCTGACCCGGCGACCCTCGTTCCACCTTAATTGATTAAATTATTAATATTCCTTTCGAAAGTCGAGCAAGCTCTAATTTTTATCACTACTTTTCGAACTTTCCGGTCTAATTTTCCAATTTTTATCTCCATAGTGTGTTTATCTGGTTCAATACAAATCCAACAAAAAAATTTCCATCCAATTTGGATGATGTTAAGCCAAGTTATGCGCGTACGAACAATAAACTAATTCAGAAAGTTTGAAATTTCAAGATGTTTCCACGATTTTTTGAATTTTTTGGTCGAATTTTTTAATTTTCGTACGATTTTTTCCATTCGGGTCCGTTGTGTGTTAATCTGGTTCAATACAAATCCAACAAAAAATCCCCATGAAATTTTTTTCTAATTTTCGGTCGAATTTTCCTATTTTCGGCTCCGCTGTGTGTTAATCTGGTCCAATTGAAATCCAAAAAATCCGCAACCGAATCAGATGATTTTTAGCCGAATTATGCGCGCACGAACACAAAAAGGGATTCATTTTTATATACATAGGAAAGCAAAAATACAAAAAAATAATATTTCCTTAACATTCCGTTAGTAATAATACATACATTATAACTTTAGAGTTCTTGGCTTTCTGGGCCTTTTAAAAACAACAAATCTCTTTATCATTATAGGAAAACAACAAACGCATGATTGTTTATTTAAAAAAAATGTAAACTCAAAAAGTCCTAAAATGAGAAAAAAAAAAAAAAAAGAAAACGAGACTTACTTTTTTCTTGAACTAGGAAACAAAACTAACCTATCTTTCATACAAAAAAAACAGACATTATTACTTTATTTTTAACAATAAAACCATAAAAGAATCATTTCATCTGCTAATAAAAATATAATTAAAAAACAAACAAAACACATCGTTGATTCTAAAAATAGAAAATAAAATAGAATGCGTGCCAAGTCCAAGTGCACACAATTTTTAATTAAACATTATTTAACCGCAATTCTGCTACACCACCCGTTTTTTTTTTCTATGATAAGCTTCTCATATACATGCAGCCAACATGTGATGCGTGCAATAAAATAGTTTTGCAACTCATCAAAGCAATATAATGCACAGCGCAATGCGCATTCACTTAAATGAAATTAAAAAATAAGAATGAAAAACACTTCCTTATTTTTCAAAATAAAATTTCATTTTCAAGCTAAGGGTTGAGATTCTAAGCGGGGTTATACTTATTGTTGTATACCTAAAATATAAATTTATGTGGAGACGAAAAATGTCGATCAACTTAAATTGTACGTGTATAGGCAGGTATATACGATTGTCTGAGTTGTTGACTTACGTAATGTTTACAACTATAAAATACGGTAATATAGTAGCAGAGACAACGGGGTGCACCCCCACCCCCGTATTAATTAAAGAAATCACTAAAATTGTACCTTCTTTTCCTGGTTCTGTGGGGCAATTCAAAAACCAAAAAATACTGTTTATTTCTGGCAACATGTTGCACATACCAACGACGACGACGACGATTCTAATCATACATGAAATATCCTTGAAGTATAATATACTTCCTACTTCACTCACACATTTTTGCTTTTGCTCTAGGTAAATTATAGATTTAACGTATGTATACCTATATTTATTTATTTTTTTGTAAAGAGCGCTTTTGTTGCTGCAACGCCCCAGCAAATAGGTGGCATTTTTATGCGAACTATGCGAATAAGTATATTCTAACGAAGTAAGAGTGGTGTCAGATGTATTATAGCGCTGTTTCTTTGCCATCATCATCGACTTGATTGTTTTTTTTTTTTGCCGCCGCCGTTTTCACTATTTAACTTGACGAAAAAAAAATTTTCTGTTAATTTATATGTTTTCAAAAAATCGAAAGTTATTCGGGGTTTATATACAAAAAAAAAAAACAAACTGGCAAACAATTGTTAAGACTTCTGGCTTTACTTTGTAAGGTGTGCTTCAAAGTGTCGTTATTTTTCCTGTTTTTAAATTTTCGATAGCTACGATCTTTCTTAATTTTCATACAAGCTTCCTGTTTATATTGTGATTTTTGTGGTTATCAAATTGGAAAGCAGTATTTTGTATATAAAAGATATAAGGAGCATTTAATTTGCTTAAAGTAAGTATTAGTAGATTTATTGACGAAATGTTTTCGGGATGACATTCAGAGGTCATTTCAAGGAGTGTTCTTTTAGGCTAAGAAAATTTTATGTAAATAATCAACATTTTTTTTTGTTTAGTTAACATTTGAATGGGTCTTAGTTTTAAATTACATTTAAATTTTCTTTTGAATTTGAAGTTATTTTTTGGTATCTATATTTTAGACGTGTTTTTTTTTATGTGACAGAATTTGCAAAAAATTGTCGGAAGTTCTAAAATATATGGTTTAAAATAATTTATGTAGCGCAATGTTCAAATCTTGTCGTCCTTAGAACAAATAGGATTGAAATCGCATAAGTAAATTGGATTTAATTCTGCAAAAAGGAGGATGCACATGCAAGTTTTCACTTTAAAATCTTAATTCGAAATTTGAAAAAATTAGATTCGAAAACAGATTCATTCTCTTTTTGAACTATAACCAACAGTTATAGATTTCAATTTTATAGAAAGATTTTTCTGAAAAATAAAATCTGAAATAAAAAAATTCAATTCGGAATTTAAAAATTTGAATTTTTGCATGAAATATTGTTTATATTAATTTTCAATATTTTTAAAATCATTTGCAATTTTAAAAAGTTCTTAGCTTAAGAGAATAACAGAAAAATTATTCAAATACAAAAAAATTCAAAAGGGCATCGGTGGCGTATGTGGAACCTTTTTTTTTTTTTTTTTGAATTTATTATGTAGGTATTTACATCTAAATTTTTAAGAGCTCATAAGAAGAATTAGATTTAATAATTTCAAAAATAACATACTCAAAAGTTATGGTGGCGTATTTTTCAACCACTTTCCCCAAGTTTCAAAGACCAAATTGAATATTTATTTTCTTAAAATCTTATAATATATGTATTTGTCTTGAATTTTTTCTTTGCAATTCCTTAAAACAAAAAACTACACACCTCAAGGACACAATACTTTTAGTCTCTGGTATTTTTAGACAGAAAAAAAAAAACATATTGCATGCACAATGCACAGATACGGAAGCTAAAGGTGTCCGCGTTTCTTCTCATATGCATATCGCCTATTTTGAAATTAATTTTAAGGTTAAGCTAAATTACTATCCCCTCGCTAAATACACACCGTTTCATCCCTTCTACCCCTAAAATATTCGTTATAGGTTCTGTCTGTCTCGCCTATAAACTCACAAACCAAAATGCACAAAAATAGAACTCACACACTGTCGAGTGAAAAGAAGATAGACGATAACCGCCGAAGATGGCGTGAGGGTTGGGTGATGGGGGAATGGGAAAGGGGATTCCAAATGCAACGGCAGTCAAATGGGGGTGAAAGTGGAAAAAATTTCGATTTCAATTTTAAATGTGAGCACTGTGGTATTGCACATGTGAAATAGCAACACGACCACCACCAGCACAAACAAAAACCAACACCCCCCCCCCCCCAAACACCCAGACTCATCCTTCGTGTCACTTCAATAATGAGCATGGAGGGATGAAGCTAGTGCAAAAAAGTTCTAAGGAGTCTCTTCCGTGTGCGTTTGGGTATGTGTTTGTGTTGGTGTTTACCTTGCACAATATTTTTACAATTGTCTGCTCTCAGTTATAAAACGTTTAATATTCTAGGCGCTCAGGCAAATGTCTTAGTGAGTATAGTGAATCTGGAAAGCTTTTTCTCTTCAAACCGGGAAACATCACACAAGGGTAGACGTATAGAATAAAACTTTTATTTTTCGCAAAAAGCTTATTTTCTTCGCATATTGCATATAAATTGCAATTGCAAGTGAAAATGAATTTTATGAAAATTGAGCGTGTATTGGAGAATTATCATTGCACAATGTTAGAAACTGTTTTCGATTTTCTACTGTTCGGCTTCCTCTACTGCGCTCTCTGTGCGCCGCAATGGCGGCGTTTGTAGATTTGGGTCAGTAGTGGAAATTCGATGTCAGTGTTGAAGTTTTTTTTTTTTTTTATTATTATTTTTTTTTCTACAATTGTTTCTTATTTGCTCGGTGAGAGAGAATATATTATGTGTCCTCAAACTTGGGCGGTATGTAAGTTGGAAAATTTGTTGCCACCGATCACACAGTGCATCTCAGAATGCATCAGTAAGGGTTGTCGTTGTCGACGAGAGTGCTAAAGCGCGTTTAGAAATAATTTCAGAAACACACAAAAAAATAGTTCGGGCTCGCACAATTAAGACAAATTGGTAAATAAAAAGAAATGATAAAAAAAAAATGTTAAATACAAGAAGTTAAAAAAAACCTTTAAGACTCTGTAGAATATGCAGAAGGTCTCTGTGTGGTTTTTCATCGAAAAAAAAAACAGATTTTAAGATAAAAAACGTATGAAAAGTTGATATTTTCATAAAAAAAAACTATCCGGTTATAGAGATAAAAGTTATAAGAAAATGCCGGATTTATTTGGTTCAAGGCAGCATTTTTTTTTTTTTTTGGAAATTTTTGAGCGCGCGCCGAAGATTGTCGGTATCGGTGTATGTATGTATGCAGCACAGGGGGAGCTTATGGATTTAAAATTAAATCCATGAACGAGACCTCCATTGAGGGCGTCTGACCGAGTCGACGTCGTTGAAGTTGTAGTCTTGAACTACACGACGCCATTGAAATGTTTGCACACACAGACATTCACAAGAACAACAACAATCTTAGCAATACATTCAAAGAAAATCCAGAGCTGGACGGTTTTTTGTGTTTTAGTTTATTTTTTCTGAGGAAAAGTGTAAAAGTGTGTAAATACACAGCAATCAAGCCAAATTAAAAATGGAAACAAATAGAAAGTATATAAACTTTATTTTAAAAATACTATATACATACTTAGAAAAATTCTGAACTATTGGAACAATTGGGCTAGAGGAGTAGAACTTGGATTTGTCGGTGGTTTTTCGGTTAAAATGCGGAAGGGGCTGATATTAGTCTTGTGCCTAAAGTAAAAGTGAATTCTTTTAAAACAAAATATATATACATTGATGAGAATATGTGACAAGCAGGTAGCGGATATAACCTTCACTTAATGTAATTATGTGTGTCAATAGTGCGATGCGATTATTTTTGCAAATACATACCTATAAAAACAAAAAACATAGAAAGGGTGACATTTTTATTTCGCATTTTTTTTTGTTTGTCTTTGATGATTTTACCTTCGCCTTTGACTTTTAATGCCGAACTTGCGTAGTGTGTTGCTTTTTCAGTCAAAATTCATTGCATAATCTAAATATCGAACGAAAATTTACTTATCTTTTTTCTTTATTTCACTTTCAGAATATTTTACAAAATGAATGCTGTCCTACAGTTTGAAATTTCATAAATAAAAACAGGACACTCATGCAAATGCTCTTAATTACCACACAATCCAACCATCTTACCAATCAACAGCGATAGATTAACCAATAAAAAATAATTAAGTTTAATAAAAACAAAAAACAATATGAACAATATGATGGACACCAACACATCAGCGCAACAATTAACAACCACAATATGTCCACCTAGCAATAGCCGAAGTCCTTCGCCGGATGGATCACAGGATTACGATGTGACACGCATGAAAGAGGAGGACTTTGAGCGGTTGGCGGTTTATATAGTGCCTGATGGACAGTGTGAACGAGGTGTACCAAATAGGGCGGACAAAACTCTGCCAAGGAGTTTGACATTAAAGCCATCGATGGTGTTATCAACGCCAAATGTTAAGGTAAGCTTTAGAAAACCAAAACTTATTCCAGACCTCTTAAATATGAGACAAATTTTCTATATTATCAGACTGAAGGAGTATGGAGCACCGGTGTTATACCACGTGGTACAAGATTTGGACCATTTGATGGCGTTCCAACTCCAAACTATCCCAACGATAAAAATGCCGCAAGATATTTCTGGCGGGTAAGTCACATTTTTGTTTTTTAACTTAAAGCTGGTTACTTTAATATGCAACTTCCTTTCCTTCATTAAACAAACAAATAACAAAACTCATTGGTGTGCGCTTCTTCCATTAAACAAAAAATAAAACAAATCTTCCATTTCATGTAAATACTCCAGGTGCAGGGACAGTGTCATGTTACCTATGGAAACATCAAGGTATATAATTACTATTTTTCTTTGCTGTAGATTTGTCTCTTGAAAAAAAAAACAAAGCCAAAAATTGTTCTCCTCTGCTTTCTTGCTTTTACGCATTCCTTTTTGACTTAAAATTCTTAAGACCATGTTTATAATTCACAGATCTTCAAAGATGATGATTTTTACTATCTCGACGGCTCTGATCGATCACAATCGAACTGGATGCGTTATGTTGCCTCGGCTTATAGTCTATCGGTTATGAATTTGGTAGCATGTCAGCATCAGGATAACATCTATTTTTATACGATCCGTGATATTATGCCCAATGAGGAGCTTATGGTTTGGTATTGTAAGGATTTTGCCAAACGATTGGGCTATGATGTTGATCCTGAGCGCGTGACTTATACCATTTGCCAGAGCAAAGAGGAGGAATCAGAGGAGTCAACGGCGCTACCGACGAAGAAGACCTACACTTGTATGCAAGCTCCGGAAATTCCCCCAGAGGTTGCCTACAATCACATAACCTATGTAATGGGCTTACACATTCCGCCGAGACGAGGCTCCCTGACACCAAGTCCATCACCACCGATAACTTCAACTGGAAATAGTTCACACCATAGCAATCATCAGCAAAACAGCAACCATCACCAACAGCAACAGCAACCACATCTTCGACACACCAATAGCCATCAGAGTGTGCTGCATTTAAAGCCCGAGCCAGATCAGCATCGTGTCCAAGTGATAGTGCGTGATCGTTCGCCATCGGTGAGTGATTGTGGAAGTGGAAAGGACAAAGATGTCCAATCGCCGATCTCACACAAAATTGAAGTCCCCTATGAACATCAGCTGCTGATACCAAATGACGGATCAGTGCGATCGGTGAGATCAGATGAGGGATACCACAGCAATGAATACCACGAGGATGGACTGACACCGCCTGAAGATTCTAGCGACAGCGAGGAGAGCGAACACAATTATGTGTTGGATTGCTCGAAGAAAGCCATCGAACCCAAAGAGACTGTAATCACACAAAAACTCAACGATTGTGATAAGAACGAGTACCGCAAGTTCAAAGTGAAGTTGCCTCTTAAGTATGAGTTCAAAAATAACAAATGCATTAAGACTGAATTTGATAAGGACAGCACTGTTACCGGGGTGACAACAACGACATCGTCGGCAGAAGAAGAAATGGTATTGACCACACTGACGACAGCCCCTATGGATGAAGAGCTTGTGAAGAGGGTATCAGCCTCGACGACCACATCCACACCAGCTACAAGTACAGTGATTGTGCTGGAAGGCAGCCATGAGCCGCACACTATTGTTCCTCTAACTAAGCCCTACTATGAGGCTGAAACGTCATCGCCGCCTCCACAGGCTTACATGCGATTTACCCCACCAAGCTCGAGTATTCTGGAAAACATTCTAACGGGCAATAGAAATGCTGCGACAAGTTGCAGCATTGATCAATCATCGCGTCGACAGCCAAATGCAACACCACCGCCCACTTCACCGACTGAGATGGCGTACTCCTACAAAAAGTCTCATCGGTATGGCAATGCTGTGAGTCCAGATTCAAGCTCAAATCTAGCACAGCCACCGCAACATATCCACGATACAGATATTGTTATGTCATCATCGTCGAGAAGTGGTCTTAAGATTGAAAGCCCTCAACCGCCAAATATCGTTTACTCTACGACGCAAACGTATCAAGATGGCCACCAAACACCACCATACACCACTTACTCCACCTATGCCACCTCGAACGGAACCAATGTTATATCGCATGCTCCAACTTCGACGTACTCGCCACCGCATAGCAACAGTCCATTCGATCGGAGTATGCATGGGGGCTCCACACCAAATTTGCATCTCCTACAAAACAGCACCCAGATGCTTAATCACCCCCACATGCAACCTCTTGCACCGCTTCAGAGACTATCCCCCCTTCGCATATCGCCACCAAGTAGCTTAAGTCCCGATGGAAACTCGTGCCCTCGCAGTGGAAGCCCCTTGAGTCCGAATTCTTTGGGATCTCGTGGATACCGTTCGCTGCCGTACCCGCTTAAGAAAAAAGACGGTAAAATGCACTACGAGTGCAATGTTTGCTGCAAGACATTCGGCCAACTTTCAAATCTTAAAGTCCATCTTCGCACCCATTCGGGTGAACGACCATTTAAGTGCAATGTCTGCACCAAGTCATTCACTCAACTGGCACACCTCCAAAAGCACCATCTGGTGCATACCGGCGAAAAACCACACCAGTGTGACATATGTAAGAAACGCTTTTCGTCAACATCGAACTTAAAGACACATTTGAGACTGCACAGTGGACAAAAACCATACGCGTGTGATTTGTGTCCACAGAAATTTACCCAGTTTGTGCATTTAAAGCTACACAAGCGTTTGCATACGAACGATAGACCCTATGTATGCCAGGGATGTGATAAAAAGTATATAAGTGCATCGGGCTTGAGGACGCACTGGAAAACGACCAGTTGTAAGCCAAATAACTTGGAAGAAGAGCTGGCAATGGCGGCAGCAGCAACTTCAGAGTGTTTAGGTACGATTTTTTATTTGACATAAATTAAATCTATATTTTTGTTTGCATTTGTCATTGACAGTAGATTTTAAATATCTTCACTTTACAAAAAAACTTAAGTTTCAACATTTCTTATTTTTTTTTCTCAGGACCAAGCGATAAAGATCTCCCTGAGCCCGATTCTCGCGAGGCCTACGAGCTCCAGCAACAAATCCATGCCCATACTCATCCACATCTGAGGCACATCGGGCATCACTCACCGCCGCGACTGATCACAATACACGCACAATCACCATCAAACAACCACCACCAGCAGGTACATCACCAAATCTCTGCATCTTCAACCCAACAAAACCAACATCAGTCCCTCCATCACCAGCAACATTCCCAGCATCACTTGACAATTCAGCAACAACAACAGCAGCAGGTCGTGATGATTACTAATCCCAATGCTCACCAACAATCTTCCCCACAGCAGCAGCTACTACCTCCTGCAACAATGTTGCTAACAACTGCATCTCAGCTACAGCAACACAATCATCCACATCAACACCACCACCAACACCAACAACATCAACATCACTTACACCTGCAACATCACCAACAACAACCACAGCCCCATCAACAGCACCAGCAGCAACATCAAGCCATCAAGGCGTCCATGCAAAAGGGTCCAAATATCATGACACACGTCGTACAAACCAACAATGCCACAACGAATCCCAGTGACCAATATGTGGTAACAAGCCACCCGCATCAGCACTCACATCCGCACTCACAGTCACAAGAATCTCGACCAACAGTGATCGAATCCAATCAACCAATGATCATTGAGTGTACATAAAATGTTTATCAACAATGATGTGGAGCATTTTGAATGTTTCTTAAGTGATTGAGCAAATAGGGTTTGAGTAACATAAATAAGAAACATAAAATACATCCCTTAAGATAGTAATTAAGTTGTAAATAATAGATTTTAGAAATACATTCATAGATTTAAAAAATAAATTGACAGGTGTATGAGCATAAGAAACAGTTGAGTTTATTTTTAGTTGAGATTAATTGAGTGAAAGTGTAGCACAAAGAAGAAAAAAAGAAAAATCCTTGATCTTATTAGTCAAAATTTCGATCTCATAATAAATTGGCAAACCCTTATAATTTGTAGTTGAACTCAAAAATTTCATATCCTTTTTTTTATAAAACAAAAACAACCTCTCCTTGTGTTCACTTTTATTCTTAGAAAAAAAAGAAAGCAAAGTATTATCTAAATCTAATAAAAAACAACATTTTAGCAAAATGTACCTTAAAAAAATTGAAAGTCCCAATAATTAAGACGAAAAAGTTGCCTTATTTTGTTCACATTTATTAATTTTTTTTTTTTCATAAAAAATATAAAAAAAAATTATTAAAGGAAACATTTATTGATATCCCTTGTAAATAATTTTAATTTTTGGTTCATGTTTTTATTTATTTATCATTTTTAATCTAAATTTATAAAAAGAATATGTATAAACAAAAATAAAAAATAAAATTTTCAAGAATTTATATTGACTTGTAATATTCCTATTAAATGATATCTCTCAAAAGCTATATTTATTAATTTTAAATCAAAATAAACACATATAAATGCAAATGTACATATAAAATAAAATTAATTATATTAGGCTTACATTTAACATTTAAATACAAAACAAAAACTTAGCTGAAGATCGGTGCTTTTGACCTGTTTCTATTTGTACGACGTATTAGTAAACATTAAATTTGTGTTTTTTATCTCAAAATATTTCAAAAAAAAAAAACAAAACTACAGTAAAGACCCTTTTCTTTTTCCAAACAAATAGTAAAATAATAATAATAATAATAACAGTAACCATCATGCATGTGAATTGATACAGCAATATCCACACAATTTTTCAATAATCAATACCAAACCAAAAAACAACAAACAAAAATAATGATCATTATACAACAAAACTTAAAACAAAAAATTTATTGTTAACGTACAGTGGCCAAATAAAGCAGGTAATAAACAATTTTTCTACATATAAACAAACAACAAAATATTAGAGTAAGGCTAAAATTAATTAAGAATTTTATTATTGTAAATTTTTAATAAGGAAACCCTTAACGACCATTACTATTAATATACAAAAAACCATACATATAAAGATTACAAACAAAAATATATATCGCAATCATAATTCAACAAACAAAATTAATAAAATTGATAAATTAGTTTTTGTTTAACAGATTTTTTGATATTTTTATTTTTAGTTTTCTAAAACACTAAGAAGTCAATATCGGTTGTGGATTAAAACTAAACCAATTGATTATTATTATTACTTTTCTTTTTGTTTTCCTTTGTTTAAACAAAATTATTTATGCTTTAATTTATGAAAAAAAAAATTAATCCCACCGATAAATTTTATTTCTTATATATCTAAAAATAAAATTCAATTCATACTAAATTCTTCTTAATTTGTAAATAAAATTTATATAAATAAAAATTGTAAAAAAAAAACAACTACATATACGAAAAATATAACTATACATATTTAAAAAAAAAACCTAAAAAATGGATAAAATTTTTATTTTTCTACATAAACACAACAAATAAAAATATATAAAAAATTGAGGTAAAATATTATTGAAGATAAAAATTAACAATAATTACATTTTAAGCTTATTTATGAGGCTGATTAGTTACGTACATACCTAATTATCAATATTTATAAACAAAAATTAATAACAAACAAAAATCAGAAAAAAATATATAGTTGGAGATTTTAATATGAAAAAAAAACACACATGCAATATCAATAAATGTTTTATGTATAAATGTGAATGTGCATGTATATTCTATTATAATAGTATTAAAATGCAAAAACAAAATTTCAATTAAATTTTAATTTTGTATTATTTATTATTATGTATTACTATATTCAAATATTTTTTTTAAGTTTATTATTATTTTTACAATGGCCTGCAAAAAATTATATTTTAAGTTTTAGAAAAAGAATTATTTTTTAAGCTCAGAATAAAAATGCAAAAGAAGAAAGAAAGATAGTTGAGAAGGTGAAAATAAAACTTATATTAAATTGATTTGATTTGTTTTGATTTTATTTGATTTTGTATTGAGTTGCCAGTGATTTGCTTTAAAGTTATTTGAAGGGATTTGGGGTTTTTCCAGTATTACGACCTAGATGGATACAAACGGAGTATTTTAAATGAAGCCCAATTAATAGACTATAGATATACGCAATAATTATAAATTAAAAGATTTTTTTCATTATCATTTATTTTTTTTTTTCATTATTAGGTTCTAATATTATGTACTTATACATTATACATTACACTTAATGTAAATTAATTTTTAAAAAAACCTACCGACAAAAGAAACATATTTGACAACATCAAATGTATAGTAGGGGCAATCAATGGAGAATCTCGAGGCAATTTCATGTTTCCCTTGGCATAATTTATTCCTTTTAAAATTTTCTGCTATCGTGAATATCCCTCGAAATAAATTTCCCTCGATGAATAATCCAATACCCGGTGAATTGTTTGCCTGGGAATAAAATGCTTTTTTCTACAAACATTCAGATTCAGATACCTACTCATTCCCGCTATATAATCTACCGGGGAACCCGAAACAGTATTATTTTATTCCCGAAAGAATACGTATCCCGGGGAATTTTTTTCCAGGGGAATATTAAGAACGGGACTGTGTATATCAATGAGACTGAGAGACAGTATCATGTGCAAGGGGCATCGGAGGTAATACAGCACGTCTACCCGTCTGGAAAATACCAAGTTTTTGGCAAACTTATTCAAGATCCAAATCTAGACAGGGAAAACTTATTAAATACTCGAATGGCACTTCCGAAAATAGTGGGACAATTTTTGCTATCCCATCATCACAAATATTCCGTTTATAACAAAAAAACATTATAATTAAATATCCATATACTGGTGTGACAGATTAAAGTGGACAGATATTTATTTTCAACATTGTTCTTTTGTGTAGAAAATTAGCCCAGTGGGTATCTTATCAAACTGGAAGTGGGGAGTCCTAAACAAACAAAAATACAAACAACTACTGGCGCGAGTCTTTGTTAGTATCTACTTATGTTAAACTTTTTGGGACCTCATTAGAAGTTGACCTATAGCCCATAAATACAACTACAATTAAAAGTAAAAAGCGCATTGGAGTACTTTTGATTAATTTTATAAAGCATAAGCTTTAAAATAAACGGATGAATACGAGACCTTAAAAAATTAAACTGGAAAATTTAGCACTGATTGGTGTTGAATCTGAGAATTATCGTTGATTTTGTACTGGACCCTATCGGGAATCTCCCAGGGAATTTTGTTTCCCACGGAATATTTTATTCCCACGAAAATTTTTCTGCTATCGTGAATCTCCCACGGAATAAATTTCCCTCGAACAAAAATCCAATGTAAAGCCAAATTCTCTGGGAAAATTTATAACCGATACCAATAAATACCGAGGGAAACTTTTAGGTATCATTCACGTTCCCAATGTTTGAACGAGGGAAACATTCGCTGGGAAATTTTTCTTCGCGATAACCCCCATTAAATTTTATTTAAAATGTGGAAGATCTATACAACTAAGATATGAAAGTTTGAAAGCAAAAACTGGAGAAATAGACGTTGGAGAAAAAAATTACCATAAATCAGGGTTATATTTTCTGCTAATAAGTTTTAAATTTTTTAAAAGAAGATAAGAAATAAAGTGTCAAATTTTCTATTTAACCTCAGTTTTTTGCGAAGTGAATTTTTGAATAATAAAGCTTTCCAAGCGAACCATATGGGTTTCGTTGAAAATGTTGTATGAAGCAAACAACAGAAAAAAAAAATCTACAAAAAGGAGCCCATATAATTCACTTAAAATGCCTGTATCATGGGATCTATTGATGGTCAAGATTTAGGTCTTGAGACTTAGGAAAAATGACAGAGTACCATATCTTGTGTTTTGAACGTATAAATATAAGTGTTTATACGCCTGACAAAATAATTGGAAAAATCGCCATTTTCAACTCCCCTTATCCACCACAAGCTTCAAAAATAAACTTCCAGATTGTTGTTTTAGATATCATGACACTTGTACCTTTTAACCTACGTACTTAAATTTTGGTTATATTTTACCTCTCCAAATTTGTCGTCACCTCTCTGAGACTATCAAAGTTTTTTCCTCTAACATATTAAATAAATTCAAAATATCGATAGTTGAAAGTTCGGAAATTTTGAGTATTTGACAACATTTTTGGAAACAATTTAGTACTCGTAATTTATGTGTCCTGGCACTGATACTGTTTTTAATAAAAAAAAACTATGCGCGTAAGATTGAAAAAAAAAACCGCTGAAAATTGATGACAAAAATGTATATTATTCAAAAATTAATTTAGCAAAAAAATGAGGTCAAATCGAAAATCAGGCAATACTAGTCAATTTATTTCTTATATTCTTTTAAAAAATATGAAATTTATTTCCAGAAAACATAACCCTGATTTATAGTAATTTTTTTCCTCAACGTCTATTTCTAACATTTTTTTCTTTCAAACGTTTATATCTCGAGATTTTAGATTTTACATATTTTTTGCATATACATATTAATGACTTTTTCGAATTGAAAGAATCTATCGCTTACAAAAACAACCAACTCTCTATCATTTTTCGTTTAGAAAATAGATTCTAGACTTTTATTTTTGTTTACCCTAATTTACCCTATTCAAATTACGATTTTTCAAAAACTACGTATTTTAAATTTTTTAAATAAAATTTTCTTTTTTATGGTATTTTTTTTATATCCGTAAGACTTACCATCTAAGCTGTGTCAGATAATTGTAAAAACCCGAGAAATTACCTTTAAAGCGTGGCAACCTGCATTCTTCTTATCTGGTACTTCGATGAGGGATCCTTCTATGGCAGGATCTTCTTATACTATTAGTATTAAAAATGAGTCCATAACATTTTAGGGGACTTAATTGTTTTCAAAAGAGCTAACTTTTTTATTTAAAGTTTATTATTCTATTAAATTTTTATTTTAAATAAAGTATTGTCATATATGAAACACTTTTCTGAAAATTAATTATCCTACCTAGATTGCTCACTATCCAAGAATGATTTTCTATATAAAATACGCATAAATCAAATTGTTATATTTTGCAGAAACGAATATAAATTCATCACATAACTGTCTATGCTGTAGGCTATGAACCATAAAAATACTGCACCTTTACGTTAATGTAACAAAAGTTAGGTTTAAAACAATTATTTTTTAAGTAACTCTTTAAACAAGTATAAGTTAGGTTAGATTATTTTTAAATGTCGTTTTATTTCTTATGAATTTTTGAAAATAGTATCCACATAGAAACGAACTCATTAAATGCTATTTTAATATTTTCGTTGTCTAGTTTGTTTAAAGAAAAAACTTGATTTTTAATTCTTTCTGCTATCTCAATTGGATCTTTAAATTAATATAAATATTTGTTTTATCCGTTTTTTATGATTTTATTTTTTTTTAAACCTGTCTTGGCAAATCAAAATATACTATAAAATTTACAGCTTCATTATAATTATTATTGTAATTTCAATGTTTATCCTAAATACAATATTAAGATATTCATATATACATATACACACACACACAAACATGTAAATTGAAAAACTAATAACTATTAAGGAGAAATAAATGACTGCTTTTTAGATTGTAAGTTATAAATTCATTATATATAACAACAACAAATAAAATTGAATATATAAAACTATGAAATACAAAACTTTTTTTTTTATTATAATAAAACAAAAATACGTACATATGTACTTCTCAACCAAATCTAATCGAAAATAATGAATTAGAAGCAAATCCAATTGAATTTGAAATTTCTATCAATTTTAATTATAAATACTGAAATATAATTGAAATAACAAAAACAAAAAAAAAAAAACAACAGTATTTCCCAATTGAAAATTAAACAGAAATATTAATAATAAATGAATTTAATTACCTGTACTTAAAAATCAAACTTCTTAAATTTAAGCTAACATATTTATATTACTCTGGAACTTACGGTGCGATTATAAATATTGTTTGATAATATATTCCATTTGAGTTTTGTTTATATTGATGATGCATTAATAAATTGATAATTTGTTTAATATATTTCACTTCAATATATGCATGTATTGTATATCCCTTTTTCCAACCTTAAACAGTGATAAATTAAATTTTAAACACATAATTAAATATAATAAATCTTAAAATAAATGTAATTTATTTTTTATATTACTTTATTAATTCTTAAATAACAACAGTTACAACAACAATTAAATGTATAAATATGTTGTTAAAAATTAAATGTGTTTCATATTTTTTTTTGTCAAGAAAAAATAATTTTGAAAGCAAAAAATAAAACACATTGTAGTAAATATAATGCGCATCAAAGTTTGATGGACTTTTGTTAATTTCGCATTTACGTATGATACAAAAAAAAATATTCAATGATGAAAGAAAAATAAATAATTTAATACTCTTACAAAATTCTGAGTTTTTTTTAAATTATTTTCCTTTTATTTTATTAATATTATTATTTTCCTCTAAGAAGTGATATTTAATTTTCAATAGATAAATCGTCGGAGCATTGCATTTTGAAAAGAAAAACTTAAAATGCCATAGTAAAAATTTAGAAAGTACTTACTAATTTTTTATTACAGAAAAAGTAATAGAAGGAGAGCATAGCAGATATTTTTAAGGTTATGCAATGTAATCGTCCTATAATAGTGAAAATAAGAGCATCCGAAAAATCGTTTTTCTTTCTTCTTTTAATTTTAGTTTTCTTCCAAAAAAAAAATTAATAAAGTGTCAAACAAATTATTATTTTTATTTAAAAAATTGTTCATTGAAATAACTATTTTGAAAGTATTGTTTTTTTTTTGTTTTTTTTTTGTATATAAATTTGTGTTCCATTCAAAGTAATTTCTATGGAAAAATAACTTCTCTCACCTATGCAAACGGGAGGGAAAAGGTCTCTCCTCTACAAGTATTTTTTTTTATTTGACCCGCTTTCTGTATAACTATCTTAAAATATTGACTCTCTATGGAAGTGATATACTTTAAATAGGAGCGGGTTTCAATTTTGCTTTCGAAATTCTGCCTTTCATAATTCTGCTTTACCTTCCACTAGTTCTGCTTTTCAAAATTCTGTTTTTGTTTCGATTCGGTTTTACAAAATTCTGTTTTTCAAAATTCTGCTTTTTTAAAATACTGACAGTTAATATTTAGTAAACAAATGGGGTTTTCCATTGGTAAAATAAATCAATTTATTTTTGATTTGGATCTGTCAAAAAGACAATTTCCCCTCTTTTTGCGTTCCTTTGGGCAAAATAAATTGATTTATTTTTGATTTTAAATCTAAATTTTTGCAAATCTAAATTTTTCGGCAGATTTACCCCTCCTTGTACTAATACCAACATAAATCCAGCTGTCAGTTTGCATACGTTTTTTGTTCATTTTTCGATTGTGATAATTATGTTGAAAAATGTGGAAAATAAATAATAAGTAAATGGTAGCAGTTTAAAATCTAGCGGCAACTTTTTCAAGTTTATATTTCTCTTCTTAAGGTAAATCGAGGGATGAAGTTTTTTTTGAAATATTGACATAGAAGCAATAATGCACAAATACAGTGACAAAAATAAATCAACTTAAAATTGTGTTCCATTCGCCACAAAATAAATCAATTTTTTGATTGAAATCTTAATTTAATTTAATTAATTTCCGAAAAACCAAAACTTTTAAGCGACGATAATATGCTTCTTCATTCCAGGAGATGATTCTATTTTTGATTTTGAGCTTTCTAACAGAATAAATTTAAAATTACAAAAAAAAATAAAAAATAATATGTAAGAAGCAACTCAAATTTCAAAAACACTGTTTTTCAAAATTTTGCAAATATTCTGGTTTTCAAAATTCTTTTGTACAAAATCATACAAATTATAAAGTTTTTTTTTTCATATTTGCAGAAAAAAACTTTGTTTTATTATTTGCAGTATTTTGTAAAACAGAATTTTGAAAAGCAGAATATTTGCAAAATTTTGTAAAACAGTGTTTTTGAAATTTGAGTTGCGTCTTACATATTATTTAAATTTTGAAAAACAGAATTTTGAAAAGCAGACTTTGATAAAATAATTTTCTTAAATCTGAACTTAAGAACTAATACTTCTAATGACATACCTACCTTTTTTTAGAGTATTTAATTATTTTTATACAAATAATATATCAGTGAATTGCGCTTTAAGGATCATCATTTACCGACTTCTACAAGAGTTTTTATCGTATTTGTATGTACTAACATTTTCTTTGAATAATCTGAATTTCCTCTGGAACAGCTAAAACAAGAACATCAACATTTCAACAAAAAAAACTAAATATATTGACAATCCTGTACTCATCCTTAAGTAAAACAACATTCATTTTAAATTTTACTCTTACACCTAGATGGCTCTTCACAAAAGAAATAAAGGTGTGTACCTTCAATAAAGACACTTTCCGGGGCGAATTCATGTTCCGGTTTGTGTCCTGGCTGTTGCATTATTCTTGTGCAATGATAAACACTCATGTATAGATTCTATTTTTTTTAATTTAAAAATAAATTACAATTTACAATAAAAAAAAAAATTAATTTATAATTCTTTTGTAATACAGCTTTTGTTGAGATAAAAAGTTCTGTCAAAGTAATAACTAATGGTTTTAAAAACATCTAGCAAACAATTCCTTATTCGATAATAATGAAACAAACGAACATAGAGTGATAGAGAGTACATATAGGTATATTAGGCGGTAGAATACCTCTATAGAACCTCTATTTTAAGATGTCTTGCTATTTGAGGTTTTATATTTTTGATTTAAACAGTTATTTTATGTTTTATTTTCTTAAAAATATTTTTAGTTATCAGATATCAATTCTAATTTGTCATATTTGCAAAAGGAACCCACACATAAAAATCAATCATTTTTTTTTCTAGATGCTCTGGCACGAATCAGTTGTCAGAGGGTTGGTTTAGTTCTCACTTTCACGCATAACAAAATAAATGCACCCCAGTACACTCTTTCATATCACATCGACCAGTGATATAGTGGTAGGTTAGTGAAAATGCATATAATTTTTCGTTATTTTATTTTTCTACAAAAACTTTCCCTTTTGTTGATTGAAATTTGAGGATTTTGTTTGTTTGAATCGAATAGAATATAATACATTATTATGTATGTATGTTTGTGTGTGGTAGTGTGCAAAAGACTTGCATAAGGAAAAATAGAGCAAAACGTGGTTGGTGGTGTGGTCTGGTCATTGCAAATAAAGTTGGGGTGCGTTAGAAGGGTAGCACGCGGCTAGCAAAACAGGGGTTGAGTGAAGAATGGAATTCTTTTGTGTTTATTTATGAGAAATACATTTTTGTGACTCGTCGATATTTTAACAAAAGTAGTTCTATTGATGAGGGGTAGTGTTTTTTAGTCATGTTTTAGGGAAGTTTTTTATGAATTTTTTTTAAGGAGGATGGTTTTTTTAGAAACCAATGGAAAAGATCAGCCAATCATTTGGCAACATAAAAAATCAAATAACTAGAGGGGTTGTCATTTGAGGGTGTTTCTTACATAAATTTGTTGTGCATTTTATAAAAAAGTATTTAAAATGGAAAAAACAATTAAAATAAAAAATGGCAACACTTACTAAAAAGTTTTTTACCTTTTTTGAAAGCCAGAAGTCTGTCCTTTTATTTTACATATTTTTAAATCAACTTATTTTTGTTTATAGGTATTTCCAACTCAACATTTTTGAGTTGGAACAAAAAATTGAATACTGAATTTTTTTCACAATTTTAAATACTGAGTTCTACATTGGCTTTAAGTATTCACTGCCTCTTAGAACTTAATAATATAAGGTATATGCTTTATTAATATAACGCCTAAATTCTTCACATATAGGTACTAAGCTAGCTTAGAACCCGGTCTAGCTGGACCAGGTACTGGGTCCTAATGAAAAGTTAGTACCTGAGCATTTCTTCACATTCCTAGTACCCGATCTAAGTTCACACAGCTGTACTAAGAACTTAATACGTGTAAAACTGGTCGAATACTGATTTTGACAACATTTTGGCATTTTTAAAATTATTTTGATATTTATTTAACATTTACATCAGTTTTAGTGAAGTTTTTAATAAATTTTCGACAGAATTTGCCTGTCTTTGATTTATTTATTATGTTTTTTGTTTGCCAAATTGTTAAATAAATAAAATACATTTTATATTAGAGCATGAATATAATAATTATATTGTCGTGTGTTGCATTGAATTGCTTCTTATTCAAAATATGTGAATATCTAATTTGCGTATGTGACAATTATTTTACCAAATTTGAGACTTTTCGAAGTATATATTGAATTAAGTTTGCATGTTCGCCTATAATCACGGACCTGCTAGTGGGATTACCAAATTCGCCGTCTTCAAAATATGTGCGCACAATTCAAATGTTGGTGAAATTTGACCGAGCATTAATTCCGGTCCAATTTTTAACAACGATATTTTCCGATTACGTCAAGGGTCAAAGAAATCGGTAAAATGCATAAGCGGCCACTTAAAATTCTAAAAATGTTGCTCGCTTTTATCCAAATGTCGCAATTATGCCATGCAATACCTTTGGTTGCCGATATTTTCGTAAAATCGACAACCGCTATATGAATCGTATGCCTTGACTATTTTTGAAAAGTTTAAAATATAAAACCCAATAAAATTAGAAAAAAAACGCCCTTATCTTACATTTGCTTAAAAAATTGAGCAATATCTTTTGGAGCGAACTTCCTGTACTTCTTCATAGTTTTCAAAATTGCGAAACAAATTGTCACCACCAAAAACTAAATCCATTTTCTACACATTAGCAATTACATAAAATTAAAAAATAATTAAAAATAAAAATTAACAATTTTAACAAAAAAAAAGAAGCACTTATTACCTATTTCTTCAGAACAACAACAGGCAAGAAATGGTCAAACTAAATGGAATTAATTGCTCTGATTTGAGTATTAACCTGTTAGACTGTCGATTTTGAGGTCCTAGCTTAAACCAAGTCACAAGTACTGGAACTGGATACCAATTTGACAGGAATAAGCCTTAGTACATTTGTGAAGAAATCACCGCTATGAGTACTAACAACTGGTATAAGAACCAGGTCCTAGCTGATTTTGAGGAGCTAGCTGGTACCGAGTCGTAACTAGTACTCGTTACCAAATTGTTAGGACTAAGCCTTAGTACTTGTGTGAAAAAATAGTTGATACCGATTTGAGTACTAAATTTAGGACTAATGCCGTTAGGACTCAGTGAAGAAATTGGCTGTAATAGTTTGTTTATTTATGATGATACAAAAAAAAAAAATCTCAAAAGCAGGTAATATAAAGTGGACTGAAATACCGACGGATGGTATGATAATTACCACTTCTCCATCATTTTAGTATCTATTTTGGTTACAACATCGACACCTTTATTACACGAAACCCATACTTGTCCTAAAGATTGTTTGCTTTAGAAAAATGTTCAGCTCGGCATCATAAGGAGTAATCTATATGGACCATAGATACAGAGGGCGTTTTCCTACCAAAGTCATAGAAAAACATAATTATCTCAGTAAGTTGACATTTCTTATTTATGGCAATCATGTTTTTCCACAAGACCACATCTTGTTATGTATTTCAAAAAAAAAAAAAAAATAATTACTCGTAGTTCTGCTATTAGGAAATTTATTTTATTAACATGATATGTATATTTTCTTCCCTTACAACCTTTCTATCAATAAATCTTTAAATTTTTAAAATCCCTAAATTTTTGAAGTTTCAACAAATGTTAATCTTTGTAGAGACAAACTTCAAGAAGACTCGCTCAATAATTAGTGAGATCAGAAACCATAAGACCACACGACCGCATGCTGCCAAGAATCGTATCTTCCACAATTGTGTTTGTAAGAAAATGGCTTAATATGAAAGGATCAGGAAGGTCATCGTTGGATGAGTGTGAGAAGAACCTCCGTTCCGTCTAATGTATTTTCGGTCACAACCGATTACTATGGATTTTCTTTTCGTTTTCATTTTCATTGAAATTTTCTTTAACAAAGCCGGATGTTGTACCTATAAAATATTGTGCAATCAGGATCCGGTACTTTTAATATTGTTTGGGTTTTTATTTTTTTTTTTTTTATGAAAGAACAATCTTTGTTGATGCGGATAAAAATAATCCTCGAAAAATCGATGGTTTGCGCGAGGGAGCTCGTGCCAATTTCTGTTTTTATTTTTCGTTAATACCCCGCATGTGTTGTCCAGCTGCGATGACCTTTTGCCGATAAAAAAATACTCTCACTTTTTGTTCATTGATGTATTGATACTCCGCAGAATTTCTATTAGTAAGTACATATAACGAGCAGGGGGAATTTTTTTTCTGTTCGTCCTATTTCTTTATACGCAAATGTGAGATAATCCTCAAGAATAGTAAAAAAAACTGATAGTATCCTAACAAATGCAAAAAAAAATTTGCATGTGCCCCTAATTGTATGCCTGTCAAACAACCAACCCATGATAATTATTGTCCGATTTTTGGACATTTGATTGACGTCTCTATTATTTGTGACAACTCAAGTGGCAATTTGCATTAAATGCAATGTGTAAGTGTGTAACGACATTGGCATTGAAGTGGACACTGTGCGATTGACGGATTTCTGATCTAAGCTACAAACACTCAGTGGCAATGTTGGTCGTAAATATTCTCTTCGACACGATGCTAAATTAATATAAAACATAAATTATGTTTTTAAATATAAAATGCGTCTTCTTTTATAGTTTCATACGCAACTTTAGCACTTCAAACCAATCAGAGAAATTGAATCTTAGTCTTTAAAATTATAAAAACAACAAAAGATAAAAAAGTATGTTACGTTATTTAAAATTTCAAACACAAAACGTAAGATTAATGCAATTATTCTGATTAAAAATGATAAGAAATTGGCTCTTAAGCAATCTTGGCGCAAAAATCTTTAGTTTAGGTTTTAATTGGTATTTTCATTCGTTTATATTTCTTCAGATAAATAAAGAGCTAAAATGGGAACATTTATTACAGGCATAATGTTGTTATTGATAATTTACAAAGTTTTTGAACAAAGTTTAGCTCGAACTTCTAAGCCTTCTTGTCCAACAAGACGATGGTGAAGCATGTCTTCTCTTCAGCATCATGGGCTTTTTTTCATACAAAAAATTGGCGAGTGCGACAGAAGACAAATTTTAAATTAAGAAAACTTTAAATTGAAATTCCTTAAATTAGCAAGTTTTTATTTCTAAGATCAGAAACCTCATTTGTATATGAAGGGTCCAGGGGAAAAACAGCACAAGTCCAATTTTTTTTTGAAAATTAAACTAATGATGACACTTTGTAGCTTTTTGTGCGTACTTTTTGATGTTCTATTAACTTTTTGATAAAAACGTGGTGCTTTTACAAGAAAAACATTAAAAAGAAATGGAAAAATGGCACAATACCATAGGTTTAATCTTTATTTTCTCAAAAACGAGAATACATTAAAGCACCTAGTTCAATAGGAGCATTATAAAAAACAAAAATACCGCTTATTAACGTAAAATTAAAAAAAAAAATTAGTCTAAACACAATTTAGTAATTTAACTTTATTTTCATTGTTCTCGGAATCATTTTAAATGGACTTGTGCCGTTTTTCCCATGGGCTCTTCATATCTAAACGAAATTATTCCTCATTTTTTGTCACAGTTAACTAATTTATAAAAAAAAATAGAAGGAAAAATCTTTTTCAGGGCCTAGTTCACGACCGACCGATTGAACGATCAGCGTTTTGATGATGACATCTAATAGGAAAGATGGACCAAGTTATTGTTCGCCTTACGTGGTCAAACAATTGAAAGTCAAACAAAAAGGTTTATCAAAAAAATTCGAAATATATACAAAAGCAACACAATAAAATGCTCAATAAACAAAGAAAAAAAACAAAATATCAAAATGCCAAATAAAAAATGTGCAAATTTTAAAAGCAAAAAAAAAAAATGACAGTTATGAAATTAAAAATACGAAATTGTTAAATAACTTAATGCTAAAGAAAAAATGTAAAATGCTGAAATGAACCCTCGCAAAAAACCTTATGTTTCAGGCAATTCAAATATACCTATACCATAAATAAGAATATACTAAATAAGAATAAATTTAAAAAATAAAATAAAATTAATTAACTTTAAGTGAACTTGCACAAAAACATTTCGACAAAACTGTTCAGTTCGTCGCTTTATAACTAATTGTAACATTTTCCCGTAAAAATATTTATAAATCAGTGATTACTGCAGGCACAAGCCAGAGGGTGGGCTTGAGGGGCTGAATCCCATTACGAAATGATTTTAATAATTTAAGGAAATCCTTATTTCTCTTAATTACATAAGACAAAACTCCAAAGTTGTTTTCAGAAATGTTTTTTTCGCATCGCAACTTTACAAAAACTTATTTTAAATTTATTTTTTTTTTAAACTGAGGCTCTTTTATATTAGGAAAAGATGCTCTGTAATTTTCCCAAGAATTTAATATTCATAATCAGATTAATAGAACCCAAGTGTTTATTATTATTATAATCAATTAATTATTTCTTTTTTCATTTGTTCTTTATTTATTTAATTTATTTAATTCAATTAACTTAATCAATATTTTTGTTCCACATTTTGCCAAACATATTCATATCTACCCTATGTTTCAAACTATCAATTTTTGTATTTCCAGTTGTAATGGAAAATTACTCTCTAGCTGTAAATTATTCTCTTAAATTGTTAACTTCTTGTTTGCTTTCTCCGTTAATTCATACTGCTTTGTCAAATCATACGTTATGTAAAATCTTTCTTTTCTATTAGACCACCAAGCTGTGAACATCTCTCACCTCTGCGTAAGAAACTACCTATATTAAATAAATTTATTATAACGTGATCGAGATTGCTGTGTTCAGTTTGTATTTTTTGTTCTCCACAATCAACGTCGCATGAATGTTATTTTTTCGTACGGTCGCTTTTATAAGTCCATTGATTCATCATTCTGGTCCTTCGCTAGCCAAATTATTTGAGCCGTTTTTATGGATAGTTTTTTTATTGATTAGATTAAAAATTAAAGTGGTCACGTGCTAGTTTTTGCTGGGAATATTTATGTATATGGATATTTTGCGATTGATTCCCAGCAATTAAACTTAGAAAAGCTCTTTTTGAAAATATCTTCAGAACGTGTTACAAGATATTTTCAAGTTTCTGAATATATTTCGTTAATATAATCTCGTGTTTCGATATGAATGTCATCAAGGCAAAACGTGGTCGTGCCAAGGGCAGGCTGACCAAGGCGGCAGATTTTGCTTCGACAGTGGACATTTCTACTCCACTATCAATGCTGCAAATACGATTTGAAAAATTGGAGGAAGCCTGGGCAGATTTCGTTTCGCTTCAGGATGAGATGTATTTGCACATTGATGACGATGATTTTGTAGATCCTGAACCAGAGTTCTACGAATATGAGGCTAAATATTTCGTGGCCCATTCGGTCTACGCAAGTTTTATTAAAGTTAAGCAGGTGTCGTCGGAACCTGCTGCCAAATCGATCGCTGAAAAGCTCGCTGCGCAACAAACTGCCTTTTTGGAGAAGTTAAACTCCACTCCATCGAAGGCATCGGTAAATCTTCCTAAGATTGTTATGGCAACTTTTTCAGGCGAATACGAACATTGGCCTTCGTTTAAGGATATGTTCCTTAGTTCTGTTGACCAAAATCCATCACTCACACCATCTCAAAAGTTTTACTACCTTAAAAGTTTCCTAAGTAGTACAGCGGCTGACTTGGTTAGCCACATGAAGCTTACCGACAGTAATTATTTTGAAGCTTGGGATAGATTGGAGAAACGGTTTGATAGGTCACAGCTCATAGTTCAGTCGTTTATTCATTCTTTCATATCGTTGACATCGATGAATACATCCAATGTAACTATGCTTAGGAAAATCACAGATGGTGCAGATGAGGTGATTAGGGGTTTAAACGCTCTCAACACAAATGGTCGTGATCCTTGGGTAATCTATTTGTTAGTTCAAAAGCTTGACCCAGATACGAAGCAAGCATGGGCGGAACATATTGGGTCAAAGGAAGGTGCTACGATAGACGAACTTCTTGAGTTTTTGCACAATCGTTGTGCTTGTTTGGAATCTTGCTCAGCTCCTATTCGTAATTCAAAACCTAAGAACAAAGTGCAGACTTCCGTACGATCTCATGTTGTTGCATCTGTACAAAGTTGCCTTGAGTGTAAGGGAAACCATAGTTTACATACTTGTAAAAAATTCCTCGCATTAGATGTGGATGCTCGTCGCAGTTTTGCTAGGGAAAATTCATTGTGCTTTAACTGCCTACGACAAGGACATTCTGCCAACAGATGTTTCTTGCATCAGCGTTGCAAAATCTGTAAGTCTCGACACCATGTTCTAGTTCATCAGGAGGCAGCTGCTAGTGATCCTTCTACGAAATTCAGCTTAAGTCAAAACCAGTCATCAGTTGTTCCAGTTACATCTTCGTCTTCATCTTCCAGTCCAGGTCCGTCGTCGGTTGTGAATCATCATTCGTGTGAGTCTAGTCGTAGTTCTCAGATTATACTTCCTACTGCTGTTGTTAGAACCCAAGATAGAGAAAAGTCGTTCCATAATCTTCGTGTTCTGCTTGATACTGGATCACAGATCTCATTTATCACTGAACAGGCTGTTCAGAGATTGGGTCTTCGCCGAAGTCAATCACGTGTTCCTGTATTTGGAGTTGCTTCAACATCAGCAGGTGTTACCAACGGAGTTGTAACAGTACGGCTAAATTCTCGTTATAGTTCAAAGTTTGTTGATGTAGACTGCCATGTTCTTTCGAAGCTGACATCTGTATTACCAGAATACACGATTGATAACATCGATATGAAAAATCTTGTGCCTTTTGAGCTTGCCGATCCTTATTTTAACAAGCCAGGTCACATCGACGTTTTGATTGGGGTAGATAAGGTATTCAGTATCATCCCAGGACCATCTACTGTACACATAGCTGGTGTTCCCAACATTATTCCAACGATTTTCGGTTCGGTTATTGCAGGAAGATCTGCACAAACTTCTCTTGATCTTGATAATGGTATCAAGGCATTTATTTGTACACAGCTGGATCATTCTCAAGAATTTGATCTCGAGAAATTTTGGCGTTTAGAAGAAGTTTCTAATGAGCCCACCCTCTCGATTGAAGACCAGCGTGCTGAAGAGATTTTTGTTTCGACTCATGAAAGACATCCTGATGGCCGATATACGGTAAAGCTGCCATTTAAATCTGATAAAAACGTAGATTTTGGAAATTCTTTTGCTATGTCTTTTCGTCGTCTTCACTCAATCGAACGAAGGTTTTTGTCAAATTCCGCCTTAAAGGAACAATACCACAAATTTATGGATGAGTATTTGTCTTTGGGTCATATGGAAGAAATTCCTGCTGCTGAAATATATTCGCCATCTTATAGGTCGTTCTATCTTCCTCATCATGCGGTGTTTAAGGATGATAGTAGTACTACAAAAGTCAGAGTAGTTTTCGATGGATCAGCCAAAACAAACCAGTCTATATCGTTAAACGATTCGCTTCTTGTTGGTCCATCTATACAACGTGACATCTTCTCTGTTTGCCTTCGATTTAGGCGGCATTTGTACACCATCTCCGGAGATATCGAGAAGATGTATCGACAGATTCGAGTTTCGCGTGATCATTGTGATTACCAGAGAATACTTTGGCGTACAAATCCCGAAGAACCCGTCAAACATTACCGGCTGTTAACAGTCACGTATGGTACTGCATGTGCTCCCTTTTTAGCTGTAAGAACGTTGAAACAGTTGGCTTTGGATTCATCTGAAAAATATCCGCTTGCATCAGAAACTGTTCTCAATGATTTTTACGTTGATGATGTAATCACTGGTGCAGATACCATCAAGGAAGTCATTGTCCTTCAAAAGCAGTTGGTAGAGCTGCTTAAAACGGGAGGATTTAACCTACGTAAATGGACAACAAATTGCTGGCCTCTTTTAATGTCGATTCCTGAAGACCAACGTGAGATGTCACCAGTTCAATTCGAGGATTTTGATTCGGTTAAGGTCTTAGGTTTGCAATGGTGTCCTGCAAAAGACAGGTTTTCTTACAAGGTAAAATTCAGTGAAACATTTGTCTGTACAAAGCGTCGGATCTTGTCAGACGCTTCCCGAATTTTCGACCCAATGGGATTTCTTGCTCCAATCGTTATTGCAGTGAAAATCCTCCTTCAAGATTTGTGGAGGAAAAAACTGAATTGGGACGAAGAACTTCCGAAGGAACTAGCCGATAGGTGGATGACTATTCGACAAGAACTACCCCTGATTGAAGATGTCCAGATTCCGAGGATAATTTGGACGAACAAAAATAATTATGAGTTCCATGGATTTTGTGATGCTTCTTTGGATGCATATTCAGCGGTGGTATACTGCAGAAATAAGAACGAGGATGGTACATATTCGGTAGCATTGGTAGCTGCAAAGAGTAAGGTTTCTCCAATCAAGGTTTTGTCTCTTCCTAGACTGGAGCTCTGCGGGTCTCTTTTGTTAACTCGTCTAATCAATAAACTTAAAATATCTTTACAGGATAAAGACATGAAAGTTTTCGGTTGGACAGATTCTTCAATCGTGCTCCACTGGCTTTCATCTCCTCCGAAAAAATGGTCGGTATTTATTGGAAATCGGACTTCAGAAATCATCACGTCAATTCCATATAAACTTTGGAATCATGTTCGATCTGAAAGCAACCCAGCCGACTGCGCAACTCGTGGAATTTCACCATCTCTTTTGCCATCAAATGAGCTGTGGTGGAAAGGACCCTCGTGGCTGTGGCAGGAGAAGGAGCAGTGGCCGTATTCAAACCCATGTACAAGAGAGTTTTCAAGTGAGAAATTGGAAGAAAGGAGAAGCCCGAAAATGCAGGTACTTGTGTCAAATGCTATCGAAGAAAATGTATTAAATAATATTTTAAATAACTCATCTAAGTGGTATAAATGCATAAGAATAGTTGCAACAATGTTCCGGTTCCGGTTTAATTGTCGTGTTCCTAAAAAAGACTCTTTGCTACGAAATTATCAACCGTTTTGCGTTCAAGAACTTTTAAAGGCTAGAATAACGCTGATAAGATACAGTCAGATGACCGTTTTTTCATCAGAAATACTCGCGTTACAAAAAGGAAAGGAATTGTCGAAAAAACATAAACTTATAAGCCTCGCGCCATTTATCGATTCGGACGGATTGCTTAGAGTTGGTGGGCGAGTGCAGAACTCTGAACTTTCATACGATGAAAAACACCCCATCATTCTCTCTAAATCAAATCGTTTATCTGAACTCATTGTCAATTATATTCACGGACAATATTTACATGCTGGGGTAACACTTATGATCGCGCTAATAAAGAAAGAATTCTATATTGTCGGTTGCAGAAATCTGGTGCGAAAAATTGTTCATGAATGTGTTCCTTGCTTTCGACAACGTCGTGATTCTTCGAAGCAATTAATGGGAAATCTTCCTGCTGAAAGAATTCGGTTTTCGCGTCCGTTCAGCAAAGTAGGATGTGATTATGCTGGTCCTATAACGCTAAGACTTTCCCGCGGCAGAAACCCAAAATTCGTTAAAGCATATATTGCTCTGTTTGTGTGCTTCGTTACAAAAGGCATTCACTTGGAATTAGTTGGTGACTTATCGTCAAATGCGTTTCTTCTGGCTTTAGATCGGTTCTGTTCGCGTCGTGGAAAGCCAACGGAAATTTGGAGCGACAATGGAACCAATTTTCATGGTGCCAAACGTAAGCTGAACGAGATGTTTGAAGGTATCTTGAGTGATCAGCATCAACGCATCGTCATTGATCATCTTGCAAGGGATAATATATCATGGAAGTTTCTCCCACCATCAGCTCCTCATTTTGGAGGTTTATGGGAGGCTGGGGTCAAGTCTGTAAAACAGCACTTGAAACGAGTCATTGCAGAACATATCTTGACGTACGAGGAAATGTATACACTTCTCACCAAGATTGAAGCTCTATTGAATTCGCGTCCAATGTGGCAGACATCGGACACAGAACCAAGTGCGCTGTCACCTTCTCATTTTATGATTGGGGAGGCTTACACCTCAGTTCCTCATCCTGACGGTAAACTCTAAAATTTCTATTCAAACTAATTGGTATCTTTTACAGAAACTCCACCAAGGCTTTTGGAAAAGATGGCACGAAGAGTATTTAACATCTCTTCAACAAAGGCAAAAATGGCAGATACCACAACCAAATCTGTCTATTAATGATGTCGTTCTATTGAAGGAGCCAAATCTTCCACCATCTAAATGGATCCTTGGTAGAATCATTGCAATCTATCCAGGAAAGGACGACAAGGTCAGAGTTGTCACAGTACGAACCGTAAATGGAGAATATACACGCCCAGTTGTGAAAGTTGCCCCACTACCTTTTTCTGAAAGACCGGAGTCTTTCAGGGGGGGCTGAATGTTTATTATTATTATAATCAATTAATTATTTCTTTTTTCATTTGTTCTTTATTTATTTAATTTATTTAATTCAATTAACTTAATCAATATTTTTGTTCCACATTTTGCCAAACATATTCATATCTACCCTATGTTTCAAACTATCAATTTTTGTATTTCCAGTTGTAATGGAAAATTACTCTCTAGCTGTAAATTATTCTCTTAAATTGTTAACTTCTTGTTTGCTTTCTCCGTTAATTCATACTGCTTTGTCAAATCATACGTTATGTAAAATCTTTCTTTTCTATTAGACCACCAAGCTGTGAACATCTCTCACCTCTGCGTAAGAAACTACCTATATTAAATAAATTTATTATAACGTGATCGAGATTGCTGTGTTCAGTTTGTATTTTTTGTTCTCCACAATCAACGTCGCATGAATGTTATTTTTTCGTACGGTCGCTTTTATAAGTCCATTGATTCAACACCAAGATATAAGCATTTTAAACGAACCTTATAGGCTTTTTTCTTGAAAACTTTTTTCGTTGATTTTTGCGTTGTATAAAATATCCAAAAAATACCAATAACGTTCGCTTTAGAAGCTGAATAAGGTATATCTTGGGTTCCATTTATCTAATGGTGAATATTAAAGTCTTTAAGGTTAGGGAAAATGACAGACTACTACTTCTGCTGTGAAAAAAATATAAGCATGTAAAAAGGTAATAATATGGCTGGAGCTCCAAAATTCATCAGATACTCATTTAGCTGCTTCGATTTAATTTTTTTTTTGCATTTCGAAACGTCAGACTTATGCAATGTGATATTTCTACAAAGCATCAAGTTTGCGTTGCTGAATGCGTATGAAAAATGTAGGCATTTACTTCCGCATCAAAACATTTTCTACATTTTGGAACTCAGCCAATTTGTTACATACACATTTACGTACATTAAGTAGAAAAATAGTAGAAATTAAAAAAAAGTATTAAGTTTTAAATTTTTTTTATAAGGAGCCTTTTATAATAAAAAAAATTCCTCGTTAGGTAAATAATTAATTGATTCAAAATAGCTTTTAATGGTCTTTGTTCTACAAAAGTCAAAATGAAACGCCAAGTTTCATATGAACCAAGCCCCTTCCGAAACAAAATCCTGGCTACGGGTCTGGATTATTGCTATAAAAAAGTTCAAGTCACTTGTCAAAAATTCAGGAAATGATTGCAATTAAAGTGATAATCTTGGAAAATCAAATATTTATAATACCTATTCATTTATTTCCATAACAGAAATAAAAACACAATTCCAATAAATGAGTTTGGTCAGTATAGGTATAATTGTTCTCGTCACCGGTATTTGTATGTATTTTCAAAAGAAAAACTCAAACAACAACAAAAGAAAAAAACAACATGTTATTACGCATCTAACTCCATGGTACACTTGCCTCAAGTAGATGGAGATAGTGGAAAATTGTCAACTCAGTGTAAAATATCTATCTCAAAACACTCACAAACAAAAACAAAAAGGTTGATATCTTCCCAGAGCAGTTCAAAGTTGAAAACCTGATGAAATCCATCTGCATCGGAGTTGCAAGTAGCCCACAAAAAAAAAAAAAAAGATCCAATAACAGAAATGAAGCAAACATGGAATCCTAAGAATTTTCCAAATGCTACGTATTTTTCTTGATTCGACTGCTTTACAATATTTTCAGGTCATGGTAGAGTCCAACTTTTATTTTGTCTTCGTTTTTTCTTTGTAACGCATTAGAAGAAAATAATGTGTAGTGTGGTATGAGTGGCAGAAGAATAAAGGGTTCATTAGATAAGGGCTTCGTGCCTTTGACGAAAAACGAATACAAAAATCAAGAAACAACCTTGTTTAGGGTTTGCTGCAAACAGACAGAACCACGCTATCTCATATTAGTCAAAAAGAGAAGGCGATCGAAGTTTGTTTTTATTATGTTCGTTTCTTCACTTCTCTATCCTTGATGACTATCTACGAACGAAGAAAAACCATAGACAAATGCTAGAAAATAGTCAAAAGAGCTGAGCTGAGAGTATATGTGACGTTGCGTGGATGTGTGCATTCTTCAACTCGAGACTCGAACCCTCATGATGGGTATAGCTCCTAGGACCTTCAATATTTTCATATCGAATCACTCACATCCGGAGAACAGTATACGAACAACAAAGGGCAGGTCGTAGTTTTCGTCTATCCGATGGGAATGGGATTCTAGGGCCTGATCATTGCAAACGCCGAACAGTGTATGTGTGTCAGTGTTGTAATTCGGTACAGTACAGAGCAGTTGTTACGGGTTTCAAATAAGGACTTAATAAATTAATCTTTTTTTTTTTCTTCAACTTCATAAAATTAGACAATGTGCGTTTTTGATACCTACATTCCATAAAGGCAAAGTGTGTTTTGTGTCAGGCTTGTGAAAAAAGAAATGTTAGAAAAATAGACAGAAGGATGATGTCTTGTTGTTGACAAATGTTATTAAAAAAAAAAGATCCGTAAAGGGAGTACGAAAAGCAAAATAGAAAAAAAAGATTCAAGAGTAAAGTGTTTTAATATGTCATCGCCAAGTTCGAGTAAAACAGGTGATAAACAAGTACCTGGCGATGATGGTGGATCACAAAAACGTGAAAGGAGTTATAGAGAGGATGTTGATGAAATTGATGCATTATTTAAGGATAGCAATATAAAAGGTGATTTTAGACAAAAAAAAAATGTTTTTGGATTTGACATTAATTTTGCATAGAAATTTTTGATGCATTTTTGTGAACCAATCAAATTTCCGTATATGCCTTACAATCTATATTTAAATGCTGCATGTTTTTTATTTTTGACTAAAGCAGTTACCCTTATGTAACGATTTGTTTACTTTGTTGGAAAAACCACCCTCACAACAATTATTGTTGACAACAAACTAAAATGGCGGAAGTCTATGTAGTTCAATGTTAATTGGGTTTTTTTTCTGGAGAATAAGATAACTTTGTTTTGTTTGTGTTTCCTTTTCTTAATTTTTAACGTTATCATCCTTAAATTTAAGCAATAGACCAATTGCCAGTACCTTTTCACCAAATTATCGTAAGTGACAAATTGTTCTTTTTTAGCAACGAAACCATTTAACTAGAATTTAAGCATAAAACATTATTAAAAGTACTGTTACTGGAAGCTTAGAAAAGGTCCGTTTGCTTTTGATTCTCAGGAAAAAATTAAATTATTTTAATGCTTACGATAATTTGGCTGAAAGGGGTCGATATTTATGTACGAATACACAAACCTTCGTGAAAATTTTAGAATTTACAATAGCCGTGTTGTTTTGCACATTTTTATCTTCGCTTAAAAAAAATTAAATACAATCTTAAATACAAAAACACTACGGAATTATATCAAATTGATGTTGTATTTAACATGGACTTTTACCAAAATTGTCTCAGCTCTTAATATAAGAAAGCGAAAGACGCGACTGAAGCTGGACGTACTTATTCTTATAATTCAAGAAGCTAAGGCAAATCAAAAGTTAGGTACTTACAAGATTACTCAAATTATATAAACATGAAGAAAGCTACTTTTAAGAAAATTTGAACTTATTATTTTTTTTTAATTTTGTTTTGCAATATTATATTAAATAAATGAGAAAGAAATCATTCACCTACGAAAATAAATCAAATTGAAAAATAAACAAAAAAAAAAAAAGATTTTCATACATTTTAATTTCAAGTTAGTTAGTAGATACATAATAGATTTTTCCTCTGGATTGATTTATTTAAATTTGACCATAGAGTAGATTTCGATTAAGATCATCAGCATTTTCCATCAATCTTAATCTTGTTGACAACTTTGTTTGTTTAAAACAAATGATATAGCGTAGAGAAAAAAAGTTCGCCATACTTTATTAAAATATTAATTTATTTACAAAAATAGAATGTTTAGTATGTAGTATGTTTTATGGAGGATCTTTTTATGAAAATGTCATTAATCAAAATTTTGAAATTTTAAATATTTCAACGGTTGTCTCGAAACTAATCATCTGAGAAATCTTAAAATATCCATTTGAGAGTAAAACTGGTGCTTAAAAGCCCAAAAATAGCTTTAAAGAGTGTTGACTGTTAACATTTGACCGTTTTGAGAGTCATTCACATCTTCCGAGTAACTGATGGTCCAAATCGACATTTGAATGAAACGAACCAACAACTATTTAAAAGTTCTGAACAGACTTCTCTTTAACTAATAATTTACTAATACACCCTCATATACTCGTACGGCTTCCCTATAATTTAATTAGTATCCTTTTTACAATGGTGAACCCAACCTATAAAACATGTTCTTTGATAGGTGTCAAAGGGCAGAAATCTCAGAATTATTTAGCACTTTCTGTTTCAAGTTCTCTTTTGGGAGTAGACATCACTCCGAAATGGTGAGGACGATCTGCCTATGGGCTAATAAGGCATTTTTTTTTACAATTTTTAAAGAACAGTTACAATAATAACAACTTAAGAAGCTAAAACCTTTTTTTTTATGGCGCCAGATATATGTAGCTATCAATCTCATTATTGTAAATTTTAATGATTTATTTTAAGACGTTTAAATATCAAAATCAATGATTATTTTAATGCCAACTTTTTTGAATTTATTAATATGTATCTGGCTAAAAAAAATAATTTCATTGAAATATCTAAAGTCATTTTATGTGGAAGGTTGATTCCAAATTAAAGTTTTTTTTTTTTGTTTGCAATAAATATGAATTGAATCATCAGCTTCATATTGGCATCAAATTATCACACTGATTTTGCTTTCTAAGGGCTAGTTTATCTACTGAAAAAGTACTTCCTGAGTTAACTGTACACATATTTATATCTGGAGTACCTTACTCTGGTTTAACTCACGACTAAAAAACTAAAATTAAAAAATTTCAATGATGAGTTTCAGTGAAAGCTTATGGCACCTTTAGGTTTAGACTTTTTTTCCAACAGGAGAAGAATTATATTAAGTGGACACAGTTATGAAAGTATCCTTTAAGTTCTATCACAAGTTGCGATATAAAAATATGAAAAATATAACTCTCAAATGAACAGCCATCTAAAAGAAAGGCTGAGTTCCGAAATGTCAAAAATGTTTTGATGTGGAAGTAATACCTACATTTTTCATAGGCATCATCAACGCAAACTTGATGCTTTGTAGAAATATTACATTGCATAAGTTAAAGTTTGACGTTTCGGAACGCAAAAAAAAAATATATAGATCAAGAAAAGACAAAAAAGAAAATTGCGTATAACAATATTTAAAAATATTTTAAATCGAAGCAGATAAAAAAATTTGAATGCGCCGTTTGCGCAGTAAATGCGCATCTGATGCATTTTGGAACTCAGCTTAACTTTCAAATAGACAGGCAAGAAACCAAAGAGGAGCGTGTCTATTTGAGAGTGAAAGTACTCAGGCATGCCTAAAATTAAATATGGCAAAACTCGTGAATGGACGGTTCAGGGTTCAGCTGCCTGTAAGAGATTCTCTCTAAATTTTGGTTTTTTTTTGTTTTAAGGGCACGTACCTCTAACTTCACCTCCCATCCATTTTCAACATTTTCGTTACAGAATTTTTAATTTAAAACAATAGTGAAATTTTATGCAAATATCGGGAAAAATATCATTTTTTCTTTAAAAAAACGAAAATGATTTTATTTTCAATTTCCTCCGTTCACGCTTCACTCATACGATTTTTTTATTACACAGCTAGGCGTTTTGTCGCACATTAGGCAAAACACCCTGTGACTACTACAGTACAAATAAATATAATTATTTTTATAAATTTTAAGCCACTTGAACTATGAACTACAAGAGCAAGTACGTGTGATCTAGTTGTTCATTTAATTTTTTAAATCTCTGCACTTCTATGGCATGAACTCTAAAAGTGTGAGATAAAAGACAACTACTTGAAGGAGGACAAACAAAAAAAAAAACAAACGAAACCTTGATTAAATCGAGAAAAAAAAAAAAAAACAAGTGATAACGGTATAGTATGTCAAATTTCAAAGATATCTTCAACATTCCCGAAACGAAAGAATAGACCCAAAAATAATAATAAAAAAAAGATAAAACAACTACCTACAACAACAATTTGATCATAAAAAAAAAAAAACCTATAGACACACATAAAAATGTGCTGTAGTCTTGCATGTACTTTTATTAGTTTTTGTTAAAAAAAAAAAAACAACCATACATAATACTCCCACAAATCATTGTAAATTCCGATTTCCATTCATAAAAATTTTTTAGCTGACATGTGAACGAAGATAACACTTGGGTATGAAGTCTCCGAATATAAAGAGATTTCTAGATTCGAATGTTGATCTAAGACAACATGTGTAGTGCATGATTTCTTGAGAGCAGTGATGGTTAACGAACGGAAAAAAATAAAAAATGTCTACTAAATTGTAAGTTCCAAAGGTTCAAAACGTTTTTGATTCATAAGGCGGCAAATTATGTTGGTCTATTTTATTAAAGCTATAAAATTCACTGAAATTTACCTATTCGCTGAAGATCGGTTTGCTATATTTCTAAGTATCAAGCTCTCCTTTATTTGTCTCATTATTTATATAAAAAAATTATATGACTTAAATTTTATATATTTTAATACCTTGTAGGTGACAACAGTGAGTTTTTTTTCTTCATGAACAAGTTTTCAATTTAATTTTTCAATGTACCATCGCTGTCTTAGTATAGAGTACTTTCTGAGTTCCATTGGGTCAATGACGCCACAACAGAGCGCAAAGGGAAGAAAACTTGTTCTTCTCAAATTTCATTGAATAGTTAATTGGGGTTCCAACAAAAAGCCAATCTATTTATGCGTACTTAATTTAGTTCGATTTACAATTTTTTTTTTTTTTATTTTCAGTGGGAAAATATTGGAATAATGTGAAATATTTCAAAGGGTATATCTCTACCAGATATGATTATAATTGCGATGTAGTAGTATTCGAAGACAAAAAAAAAAAAAGCTATTGCTCATAATAATTATGTTACACTTGAGTTGTTAATGACAAAAAGAAAGCATACATTATTCCTAATTCTTATATCAGAACGTTGAGAATCTTTTATTTTATCTATTCTTGGAATAAATTTTTGTTTTGAGTTTTTGGATCCGGTTTTTTTTTTCTGCTTGATTTAGGTCGTTTACAAGACCACTTTTGTAATGTTACATCGTTTATTGCATTGTTTTCGGTGGTAAAGAAGAAATGAAAAAGTGGTTTGGGGTTGGTTCTTATTGGATTTTTAGGGGATATAATCAAGCAAGACCACAGAAACATTCATCATCTTGGGTTGCTAAATTTGTACTGTTTTTATATTTGTTTTTTTTTTTTTTTTTTTTTTTGAAACAGGTTAGAATAATGTTATAAGATTTGACAATTGTTTGGTTACTTAACAGATAAATGTAACAATAAAAATGAAAAATTAAGGAAACGACGAGCTGGATGGATGAGCAATAATAATACAAATCAAAACATTTGGTTTGGTTTTTTCAAGCGGTTTTTAAATTATTTTAGGGGCATTGTAAAATGTACATAATTGTATAGAAGGAACTATATACCTATACATACTTGATATTAGGAACAAATAAAAGCTGTTTTTTTTTTTTTTTTAAGTTATACTCTTTTAAATTTAATCTACGCTAATACAACATTTTGACTAAGGGGTCAGTTATAGCTATCATTGAAATTAATCATTGAAAATTTTTAATGTATGATTAAGGGCACTTAAAAAGCAATTATTAATTATTTTGATGCCAATGTGAAGCTGACGACTCAATTAATATTTATAGCGAAAAAAAAAATTCGATTGGGTCCAACCTTCCACATAATTGACTTTCATTTTTTCAATGATTGCACTACCTTATCAATGATCATAGAAAAAATAAAAGACATTTCATGAGAAAGGTTGGGCCGAAATTAGATTTTTTTTTGCCAGATATATTAATTAAGTCATAATCCTTATTTTGGAGAGTAGCTACAGTTTATTGCCGAATCCGAACGGCTAAGATGAGCGGCACTTTAGCAACGTAAATTAACATTTCAGAATCGAACTTCTTCATGTCCATCTTCTTCTCCATCAAGTGGAAATATTAAAAAAAAAAAATATCGTTTATTTGGTTTCACGATTGATTTTGAAAAAAAACCGCGCTAACGATTTTAAAAATTTATTTTTTATAAAACCAAAATATTTTTCTAGAAATTAAACAAATGTGACCATCGGTAGCGCAGTGCGTAGTGCGTATGCGTAGTGCATATGGCCCGAAGACACTTGGTTTATGGTCCGAGCCCCAGTGACGACAATTTTTTTTTTTTTTAATAAAAGTAGTCTGATAATCGGCCTGGCAAGCTGCATATCACTCCAGCCAATAAAACTTGGTGGTTGCTCACTCAAGTTGTTATTCTTTCATTCAAACCTTCAAAATTGAAAAAAAAAAAACATTTTTTGGCTAAAATTATAAAAATCATACGTAATAAATTGTTTTTTAAAGTTGTTTAAATAGTTTTTTTTTAAGTTCCTTATTGTCTTAAGTATGTACTTATACTGTTTTTATACATATATAAGTGCTGCTTGGCTCAATTTTTGAAAATAAAAATTAACTAGTTTTTAATGTTGCGTTTTTTAAATTTCTTTCGAAATAATGTGTGTACATGTACAATTGTACATGCAGTTCAATACTTCAAAAACATTGTAAGCTTTCTTTTTCTCTTACCAGCGGTTGTCCATCACTGTAATGATCATATTTTTATAATCTAAATAATTTTTTTTTATTGAAGTAACAGCATGTATATGATCCTTTTTCTACACATTATCAGAAGGTAACCCTAATTTATCAAATTCTTTTTAAATCACAATCCAATTTACTATGCAAACACTAAGTAGCCAGATCATTGCTTCAAGTAGGTACATGTATGAGGTAAAAAAAAAAATCACAAAAATTGATTTTGAAGAATAATATTTTGTTACAAAGACAGCAATCAGGTTTACCTTTTTTCTTAATGGTTTTTCAATTCTCAGGTCAAAGGTCCCAAGTCCTGACACTGCTCTCTGCTGACATAGTTGACTGATCCCTTCTTCACGATTGTAGCTCTTCTTGTCTCTTTTCTTATACCGGTGCGTTTATAGATATCTATGATCAAGTCATTGAAGGGTGAACGGATTTGTAGGGTATCCCTTATTTCCCAGGACAAGACAAACATCAATTCGTGTATAATATTTTGTTGAACCTATATTTTCTTTCCTTATAGATATCAGCATATCGGAAACCCAAGGAGTTCGCTATGGCAAATGCAAATGGTTTAATGTGGCAAAGGGATGGGGTTTCATTACGCCCAATGACGGCGGACAGGAAGTGTTTGTACATCAGGTAAAAGAGGCGCACTGAAAAAAGGATTCAAACAAAAAAAGGGTAATTTATTAATTTCTGTTTTTAATTCTCACAGAGTACCATACAGATGACCGGTTTTCGTTCACTGGGCGAACAGGAAGATGTTGAATTTGAATGCCAGCTTACGGAACGCGGCCTTGAGGCTACACGAGTATCAGGGCGAGAAGGTGCCGATTGCAGTGGAAGCACATTCCGCCCAAGGCCAAAGAAACGATACCGAAGAGTCCGTTGTTATAATTGCGGCGAATTCGCCAATCACATCGCATCGAAATGCCAACTAGGACCACAGCCCAAGCGTTGCCATTTGTGCAAGAGCGAAGACCACTTATTCGCTGACTGTCCAAATAAAAAGGTTAGTGTCATGCTTTAACATTGGTTGTAACATTTGATTCAAAAAAAAATCCCATTATATCTTAGACAACAACCCATGACAGCGAATTGGGAGAACATGAAGAATCCGATGAGGAGGCAACTTAACAGTGGTTTTTTTTTTTCAAAGTTGTAAAATCCTTGGACGAATTTAAGAACTCAACAGACATTTCCTTTCTTTTTAAACATAAATCTATTACTACTCTCACAAGGATTGAATTTTTTTAGTTTAAAACTAAATAAATAAATTATTAGAAGGAATTTATTAGTGTGAAATTTCTTGAAAAAAAAAAAAAAACTATTTTAAAATGAAAATTCTATTTAAATTTAAAGAGAGTAAAATGCATGCAAATGTTTAAATCTTTTTTTAAATGAGAGAAAAGAGGCAATGCAATTTAATATATAATATATTATATAATATACTACATATATAAATTTTTTGATAAATCTAATTTTGTATTTAAGTATAGATTTTTAAAAATTTTGTGAATGTGTAAATCATAAATTTTTTAAATTAAACTTAAATCTTCAAGCTTTTCTAAATTTATTTGATTATTTTTATTCCCCTTTTTTCCTTTTCTTGAAAGATTTACAAATGTAGATAATATTCACATCAGTTTGTGTATAAGTATTATTCATACAAAACCCGAAGCAAGGCATAGCGAGTTGCGCATTTAAAATTTATAACTTTTAGTTCAAAAAAAATAGAATCGGATAGAATCGAGGTACAATTGGTATTATACTAATCTGTTAAGAGACAGTTTTTAAAAAGACAAAAGTCCCAACCTACTAAAAATATTTTTTTTTTTTAAATATTATAATTTGTTTATAAAATTAAAAATTCTTTCAACGAAGCTTAAACATAATAAGTAGAGCAATACAGGGTTTACAGAGTGTTTTGCAAAAAATGCGACAAAAAGCTCAAGCGTGTGGGTTTGATCGAAAAAGGGACGTGTAATTAAAAAAAATGATAAAAAATAGAGAAAAAAAACAATAAAAATAACGAAAAAAATGTCATTGTGTCCTCTATTTTTAGACATTAGAATCTATTCTTGTTTTTCTTAATCAAGTTGTTTTACTAAACGATTTTTAAAATATTAGTTTCCGAACACAAAATTTTGAATACAAATTTATTTTTTAAACTTTAAGTTAGTAGGTAATATTTTTATTTTTAATATTTAATGTTCTCAACAAGTGTTTACTTAGTCAAACACTTTTTTCTTTCATTTGATTTCAATTCGGTGTTTACGTTGCTCCAAAGATCATATATTTTCAATTAGTCGGTTATAGAGTTGATTCTTTTACAATTCATTAATTTATTTTTCTATTTAAAGTCAATTTTTAAAAATTGCCCCTCCTTAATTTATGGTGGGAAGTAAAATTTGTTCTTGTTTTAACCCAACATAAATGCATAAGACATTTGCATAACTCTCTATACAGGGTGTTCGGTATAAGGTGCACCAAAAAGCAAGAGCAAATAGGTTGGGTTAAGACTAGAAAAAAATCAAAAGGGAGGGGGGGGGGAAGGGTCTATTTCCCCCTTTTAGGCGGGAGATGCAAAAACAAATTATTAAAAAACAACAGTAAAACTTACAATGTCATGTTATGCTTATTTTAAAGTCAGAAATCCATTCTTTTATTTTGTTTTTAATTCAAGTTACTAGAGAGAACAGTTTTTGAAAAATTAATGTTCAAATTCAAAATTTTGAAACAATAATTAAAAACAAATTTTTTTCAAAATTTTACGTAACACTTTTGTTTTTAATATTCGAACTTCTGTAAATTTCAAGTCAAATACGGAAAAGAAAATACTCAGTGTCTTTATGTTTTTGAGGAAATTAAAAATAACGGGAGGGGAAATTTTCTAAAAAAATTACTTAAGACAAAAAAAAAAATTATTAAAAAACAACGGTCATAATTAAAATGGCATGTTATATCTTTTAGTAAGGTCGGAAACCTATTATTTTATTTTATTTTTTAAATAAGATATTTAAGTGAACAGATTTTATAAAATTAATTTTCAAACATAAATTTTTAAATTTTTTTCAAAATTTTATGTAATTAAGTAGTATTTTCGTTTAAAATATTCAATGGTCCCATAAATTCTCAGCCAAATAATAAATACCAGATGTCAAAATGTATTCCAGTTTTTGAGAAATTTGAAGTAAGTTTTCTTGAATTTGACTTCCATCGGTTATTTGATTTCTACTAATTAAGTATTAAAACAGATATCGTTATTTTGAATTTTCTCAAACACTAAAAAAACATTTAGGCATCCGGTTTTTAGCGTTTGACTAGAAATAAATAGAAGCATCGAATATTAAAAACAAAAATACTACTTAATAACGTAAAATTTCGAAAAAAAATTAGTTTGAACACAATTTTTTTCATTATTTTTTCAAAATTTTGAGTTTGAAAATTAATTTTTCAAAAACTGTTCTCAAATAATTTAAATGTAAAAGAAAATAAAAAAACGAGCTTCTGGCTTTAAAAAAAAGTATAGCATGACATTTTAAGTGTTTCCGTTGTTTTTTAATATTTTTTTTTCTATTTCAAGTCGATTTTTTTAGAAAATTGCCCCTCCCGCCTAAGCGGGGGGAAATAGATCCCCCCCTTCCATACGATTTTTTTCTTGTCTTACCTTAACCTACTCGCTCTAGCTTTTTGGTGTACCGTAAACCGAACAACCTGTATAGTGAAAATTCACCCAAACAAGTAAAAATATGGGTAAGATTTTGGCATGCTATTACTTAACTTACTACTTTGTAAACTTTGACCAAATCAGGCGAGGTCATAAGGATAAACACGTAAATAATTTTGCAAAGGTAGTAATATCTTTTATACTTTTATATTTTTATTTTATATAAAACTTGTAAAACATTTAGAAAAAAAAAGAATGATATGCTGTTTTGAAACATTTATTACTCACTCGTTTTTATAGTATTTAATTAAAAAAAAAATAAACAATTTAATGTTCAAAAATTTCAAAAACAATTCAATTGAAATGCTCATCATTATTTTTATTAGGTACTAATTAATAATAAAAAAAAATAAACTAAACAAAATCACTAATATTGAATCTCCACAACAAAGTTTAGAAACGTTTAAAAAACCAAAAGATAGGTGTATTTGTTATAAAATTTCGTATGCATATTAATAGAAAAAGATTCAGAATAGTAAAATTTATAGAAATCGGTGGATCCGTTAGCGGAAAAAGTAAGCTTAAAAATAATTATTCTATGGAAGATATACCGTTAAATGGCTGTTCGGAAAAATAATTTTTTTACCAAAACATAGACCTTGTCTCCACTAGTAAGGACTTACACATAAAGCTTTTCCTTAACGTGTAAACAACTGTCATGTGTAAACTTTAAAAAAGAGCCATTTTTCTTGAAAATGGTTCAAATTATTTTAATAACATTTTGTACACCCAATACCCATCGCACTCTAAAACTTAAAACTTACTTTTTTATTGATTTTTTTTTAAGTATTTATAAGCGGGGCTTCTACATATTTTCAATCTCTTTTTTTATCTCAGACTTTTTGTAATAACCAATTTTTAATCTTCTTTTATTAATAATGCATTAAACAAATCTAATAGGAATGCATAGGGAGATGTAACTTTTTTAAAAATTATTTAATTTTTTTTTTTTGTAAATTGACAAGTTTTTCTTTGTTAATTATTTTTTTTTAAAAGAATTTTATTTCTTAACTTATTGGCGTTATTTCATGAAATATTAATTTTAATTTCATTTGAGCTTAATAAAAATGATATAAACTAATTTATTGGAGGTGCCATCAATTTATATAATTTTTCCTTTATACTTTTGGACTGACTAGTTTAAAAAATAATTAATTATGAGTTTTACCACATCTTGCTCGAAATTCTGCAGTGAGTACTGTGACTATGACACTGTGACTCTGACAGATGCCACAGCTTCGTATACGCACAAGACTCGCCATGAAAATGTGTTTCTTTATTTTTGTCTAAGCTCTAAGGGAAAGGGTCAGGAGACATACAATTAATTTCAAATTAATTTTGGTTTACAAAGAATCAAAGCGTATTCCAAGCTCGATTCACTTGAAAATTAATAATTGCGTGTTCACTTTTAAGCAAAAAAACGAGCTCGGCTCGTTTTCATTCGGTCTCGGTAAATACTTTTCAAATTGCAAGGTAAAAAAAGGCAAAGGAAAACAAATTGCGTTTCGTTTTTTAATTTTGAGAGATGCCATTACATTTTTAATTGTCCCATATATAGAGCCTAGATTTTTACAGATAAATAGCAAATGTTAACAAATTTAAGAAACTCATGTGTGTAGTAAATCAAATTTCATCCATCATAATATCAACCCTTTTCAGCTCAATGCTAAAATGTTGTTTGTATTGCTTCAAAATTGGTAGGAGAATAAGAATAAAACACCATGAAGTTATCCGTTTAGCAGAAGTGTTTTTCTCACATCATACCTACTCCTCATGAAATGAGGACGAGTGAAAAAGAAAGTACATACCTATACACATAAATGGTTTGCGAAATGATTGTCTCACATCACTCAGCAGGACATTTCATGGCACATCCACTCACTTTAGTGTCAAAGGACTCTTAGCATGACGATCTAACGACGTCGACACGATAAAGGAAAAGACAAAAACCGAAACTATGTTCCTCTTCCCCACTTTGACTTCAACTTCAACACACTTTCTAGCGCATCATATCATCGTCATCATAATAATAAAACAAAAATAAAACACCCACATCCACAAAAAAGTGACTGAGGATAATCAAACAGTAAGAAGGACAACAGCATAATGATATCAAGCCAAGCGAAAAAAAACGACTTAAAATTATAGTCCTGGAAGACTCTGCAGGAATCGGGAATGCTTTCTTAAATCGTTTATCTGCTGCACGTACCAAACATAGAGAGCTTTTATCTCAGTGGCACGCTTCTAAATAAATAAAATATAACACTTTTTCCTATATCCTTAGCGAGCCAATAGTAAAAATTATAATAATAATACAAAATACAAAAAAAGGTTTGGTCGGGATGAGAAAAAAAAACAATAGAAAAATGGTGGAAAAATTATGACAACAGCCTTAGTTCTTATTTAACTCGGATAGTTGCTTAAAACTTTTGTTCGGTCCTCTTGCCATCCTAGAAAGACGAGCGTGATGAGTTCAAATACGAAAGAAGAATGAAAAAAAAAGAAAGAAAAAATAAACTAGCAAGACAAAGGACACACAACTCACAAGTCGGTGAGCTTTCTTAAAGGATTTCTCAAGTATCCTCTCGAGAGTGAAAACTCCATCTACCAACTGTCTGAGGTCATTGTAACCGTATATTGTGCTCAAGAGGATTGTTTTGTTTGCAAGTTTCTCCGAATGCGAACAATCCTTTTTTATTTTATAAATACAATTCACATGAGAAGTAAAAGGATATCGCAAAATTTAATTTAATAAAAGTTTAGGAAGCCAAGCACAAAAGTCATTACAAGATGGCTAGATCAAAGGACGATAAAGACGTAAGAGAGGGACGACATACAGAACACACATGGGAAAGTATAAAAATAAACTAACTCATCTCATGTGTGTGAACAAATCTGTAATAAGGGTCAATGTAGACTTAAACAAGGACATTACGTGAAAACTTATTTCGAGGACGAGATGAACAGATTATGTGGGAGTAATACGATTACCTAGTATCAAGGGGTTTAGAAATATATTTTCTATAAATCTTTTTTGAAACGAACGGCAACGAAGAGATATGTTTTTGATTCTTGGCACTGTGCTGCTTTTTGAAGTTGAAATATTGTTGTCCAAGGTTATGAAAAAGTTTTATGTTGAAAAACTTGTCTACTACCAAAAAGAGCTTTAAAAATATTTTTGGAATTCATAGGCTAAGTTAATTTAAAAGAAGGATATTTTACTAATTCTATCTATAATAAATTATTCTTTTATGGCTTTTATGGGCAATCAATGATGAAATTCTTTTGATATTCTTTCGTTTGTGTTTCTTTCGCTTTCTTTAAAAAAGAGCTGAATTTATATATTATTTTGCTGTAATTTATTTTCAAATTAACTTTTCATTAGAGCACATAAATTTAATTTTACTGAATTTCCAATTATTAGGATTTAAAAGCAAAATGTTAAGAGTGAGGATAAGCGAATAAAGAAATTCTCTGCCTTATCTGGGCACCAAGCAACTTGTAATAACATCAAATTGTAGGGCTGTAGAAAGATACCTATGAACATAACGTTTCATTTTTGTTGATGTCAGTATAAAAATATTTCATGAGGTAGCTTGTGTTTATAAAGAAATACCTACTTTCAGAAATTTTAAAATTATGTTGTTTTTTGTCAATTCATTGTCAATTGACATAAACCCTCTCGGTAAGTACACGGTACACATTCATTTAAATATTCTTTGTTTGTATCACATATCCATACCCAAAGGAATAAACCAACTAAACGTGCACAAATACAAGTTTTAGTAAAATTTGATAATGATTGATAATAAAAGTACGTATACGCCCACGTGTACCAATATTTAAATAGAATTAATTTTTTCTCTGCAATATATTTTCTATTTTTCATATATTTATTTTTTATAATCTTTGATGACCGCAATCCCGCAACCCTATAACCCTATAGAAATTTAAGTAGTTTTTTTACTTAAGTGTTTAAGGGCCACTTTTTCAATAATCGGTTGAACCTCATATAGGACATATTCTTTACTCCTATTAATTCCTATTTATCCGATCGGAAATTAACTGATGTTTAATTGATGACTGAAAAATAGGTCTTTAAATATAAGTAGATAATTATAAAATCAACAACAACTTAACGTCATATCTACAATCTCCGCCTAAAAAAAGGATGTCAATAATAATTAAAAGATAATTTAACTATATTTTTTATTTGATTTTTACTTTATACAACTATTCAAAAAAAAAGGAAAAAAAAACATTTCCTATATTACTTTTCGCTTGAAAAAAAAGAGAATAAAAAAAAAAAAAAACATAAAATGTTGCTTCTCGAACGTTTCCGCCTAAACGGAGGGAGATAGACCCCCCTTGTTATAGTAAAAAATGATTGTATTAAACCCCTCGACAAAAATCTGTTATTATTTTGCAGCGCCTGAGTTATCGTACTCGATGCCACAGTTCTAGATATTCAGCCTTATCATCTTACCCGATCGGAACGAAGTTTTCTCCGATTTCTACGAAATGTACGAATTTTGTATCATTGTAGCCGTTCCGATAGGCCAATCGGGCAGAATTTTAATGGGCGTTGAAAATGTCAAATTCGTGCGTTGCATGACGATGAAATGTCAAAGTGACAGCAAAGCATCACGAATTCATGCGATGTGTAGATATTTGTTTTCCGATTTCCCCGACTGAAAATTTGAAGTGGAAAATTTCACGTAACCATACGATACGATTTGTATACCATAAACAGAAAAAATCGTTGGAAGTTTTCTCCGATCCTACATTTCTCCTAACGGATACGATAGGGCTGATTATTTGGGGAATTAAAGATTTTAACGGTGGCCACTAAAATGCTCTCTAGAAAATTTTATCAAATCGTTCCATCCGTTTCATTGTGTTTGATGGATCTGTTGATCTTGGTACTGTTTTTGTGGGCTGTAAATATTCGAGGTAAGCAACTGTGGCATCCCACCCATTCATGTATTAAAATTCTACAAATTGCCTTGTTATACTCGAATTGTAACGGCCCGACCCTTTTTGATAAAAATGAATTTCATAATTGGCGTTGGTGACTTCGAAAATGTCTATATGTCACTGCAATTGTTCATGTATTTGCAGAATATTTAACGGCCATATTATTGGCTTACTTCAAAGCTAGTTTTACGGCAAATGTAGTCCTTAAAGGGTTTCGGGTTTTAAGTTTTTCAAAAAATTATTTAAAATTTATTTTGAATTTGATGGCAAAATATGGTAAAAATATTTTGATTTACATGTCAAAGTACATATGTTTGAATAATAAAAATTTGTGATATCTCATGATTGGTAAGACTAAGCGCCAATGGGATCAAAGATTAAAAGGCATACAAAATTACCATAAAATCCGTTGGGAATAAAAAAGTTATCAGGTGACACAATGTCTTTTAAATATAAAATTGTTAAAGAAGAAGTAAGAATTTTGACCCCAACCCGACTTCTCCATAACCAAAAAACCATAAAATTTTAATAGTAAAATCCAAACAATTTTTTATAAGTTTCTGACTCCAAAACGACACATGAATTCAGTCTACCAGAAAAAAAAATTGTGTCCTTATTTGAATTTGGTCATTCAAAAAGAATTCCCGAAACAAACTACATATTGTCAAAATATAAAGGACAACAAAATAATCTCATATAAGAAAGGTGATAAAACTATACTGAATAAAATCAAAAGCTTGCACTTGGCAAGAACCCAAACTGCAGAAAAGAATGTTCCAGTTAAAACATTTACGACCCAAAGGACATTAAATAAAACATTTAAGTTCAAACAAAATTAAATTCTCAGAAAATTTGCCTGTGCATTTCGCCATCATCGCTCACTCAACCGAGCATTTTTTTCAATGTTTCGTATACTGCTTTTCCGTGCTGTTTTTTTTTTTTGTAAGGTATACCTACATAGGTTAGAAAAACTGTATGAAAAATATTCAACAATTCAAAAGAAAAAGGAAAAGAATATTTTTCTTGAATAACTCTTCGGTATTCCGAAACTGAACTTGGTAAAACAAAGAAAAAAAAATGGGAAAGCAAAAAAAAAAGAGAAAAATGTTGCTTCTCGAACGTTTCCATGAACTTCTGCTATTCGCATTTGCAAGGAACATACATATATGGTAGCTATTTAACTCTGCTCCCCGCTACTTCATCTTCATCCACCTTGGCAGAAAATACAATTTTCTTGAACTCTCAAGGAGCAGAGGACACAAATTGAGATCGGTATACAGGAGCAAAGGATGTGCATATTCGTTTAAGAAAATCTTCCCTTCTCGAAAATACAGAATCTGTAATTTGGGTTACAGTCTCATTTTTGTTTTTCTTGTACATCTTGATTTCAGTTTCACAATCGCATTAGACATGGTTTGAGTTCTAGGACAATTCTATACGACATTACTGCTCCCTATAGCTCCTCCAACCACTATATTATTTGTTAAGAGGAGGCTTTTTGTCTTTGCAGGGGGCCAAACGCATTCAAACTGATTCTTCGGTTTGACATATTAAGGCATTGATTTATAAAAAGCCTGCACCTATGGTGTGATGCACAAGAAAACCGATGAGATTAATCAAAACTTCTGAACCTCCATGCCCGTCAACTCAATGAGGCCAACTTTCAAAGCAGTCTTGCCAAAGAAATAAGAAGATGACTTGACTTGACTTTCATTTTAAAAGTGTTCTTTCATTTATTAATTTCATTTTCGCGCAAAATATATTCGTATGCAAAACTTTCTCGAAGGAAATTTATTGAATAATGTTCTTTTGTAAATCATCATCCTGCCTTGGCAGTCTGATGAAAGGAGGCGTATAACAACAATGCAAGTCGACCGAGTGGCAAACTTCTTGCAACAAAAAGAAGTTGGTATATATAGTTGTTGCAACAAAGTTACAAAAGTGACTTTTCCAGCATGGAGAACTGTTTATTAATTTTGCGAAAATTTGTTTTTGTATTATTCAAAAAGAATAAATAAAAACAAAACCGTAAATAGATCCTTCATGAAAAACAAGATGAACATTAAATGTAACCTATCAAACCAGGGCAAAGCAAGACAATAGTAACACAAATTGTACATCATCTTCATGGAGAAACTCAATTTCTAAACAGAAAGCACTATTACATTAGGTAAGGAATGATTTAGTTTGTTGTAAGAAGGATTTTGGTAGAAGGGGAGAGGTTTTGCAAGTTGCTTCAGTCGATGCATCAATCATTTTCAATTTATTACTGGTGGATTTCTGTATAAGTAATTTGGGTGTTTTTTTTTCTACTATTTTTTAAATGATGAGAAGAAGTAGAGGAAAGTTTCAAGAGATATCAATCACTCAAGTACAACAACTGTTGGGTTAATCATATTTGTTAGTTTTTCCAACAACGATCAAGTCTCAATGCTAAAAAAAAAAAATATATTTATCATGAAGAGAATAAGCTTTCCAAGCGAAAAATGCATCCTCATAATGAATTTGTATAGATACTTATAGTAAGAGGTACCTACTCTATATTTTTTTTTATTTAATTTTTAATTGATTTAATTAAAGTTTTAGCTCAAAAATGGGCAGCTACCATACTACGATTATATTTATTTATTTTTTAGCGAAGTTTTGATTTTTTTAGAAAATTTTAAGATTTTTCGGTTATAAAATGTTTTTCAGGTTTCCTGCCTCTTATAGCTGATATTTTCAAAAGGGAATCAAAAAAACTGTGGAATAAACCATCTCAAAATCTTCAATAACGTTGGAAAGAGTCCACTAATTAGATAAGAATTTAGGGAAATTTTTAAAGAATATTCAATTTACTTTAAGAACACGTCTCAATCATTTCCGTACGATAACCTGTTGTTAAGTTATAAAGTAAAGAAGCAAACAAAAGAAAACTTCCCATACAATTTGTATGGACAAAAGAAACTAGCGACCTCTAAATATTAATCTAAACGAATGAAATTTTACCAGGCTTATTATTTCACTAAGCTCTAACTAAAAAGCTATATTTGCATTGAAAATCGGAGACAGTTAAATTATTTTGAATCAGTCTAATGTGTACGTATTTATGTGAAAGTTCGTCAATCCTATTACAATATTATTAAAATCGCTCTTTCGATCCCTTTTGTGTATTTTTCCTTGGGATATGGTGATTTGGATAAACTGGAGATTTTTAAGAAACGGAAAGAAAGATTTGAAGAACATTTTGTAAAAATATGTACAAGGGGAACTATCAAGCCAAAGGAATGAATTATTGTATACAATAGAAAGAAAATTGCATTATGCATATACACTCCGCTTCACTTAAATAGAAACAAACTTTTTTTTTACTATCAGAGCGTGTTGCGCTTTGATAAATTTAGAAATCCAACTTTTTGTTTTAGTTCTTTTAAGAGGTATCTATTGTGAGTAAAACTGCATAGGCAGAATAGTTCTGAAAAATATCAATCGGTTATTTTTTACCACTTCAAGTGAAGCGGAGTGTAATAAAGTTACCTATCATATGACATCTTTAAAATTATTATTATTTCGCATTCGATAATGGTAACTGAAGTTATTAAAAATTTAATAAGGTTTAACAATTTTTTGACTGAAATTGAAACGCTATACAGGATGATTCGCATACGGGGTGACAAATTTTGACTTTGTAAATTAATTTTTTCGAAAAATATTCTCTCAGATAATTTGAATTAAAAACAAAATAAGTTTTACCCTCCTCCCATACGATTTTTTTCTTGTCTCGAATCAACCTTCACGTTCTAGTTTTTCGTCACACCGTATGCGAATCACCCTGTATATTTGTATAAGCTTCATTAATAAGATAGGCCTATATTTTTAATAAAATTGAATATAATAATGCATTAAACGGATCACTTTTTTTTAGAAAAAGTATAACTACGCATCTACATAAACATATTTAATAAAATTGTACTCGTATTAAAATTGTGCTTCAGAACTTCACATTGAAGCCTTTAAATGTAAATTCATACTGACAAAAAAAAATCTTAACAATCCAAACCCATGGTCTAAACGGAGCAAATTAACTTTTTTCCACATTGTTACCACAAAAAATACACACAAGTACCTATGGAGTTCCCCAAACACAAACAATTCAAAAACTGAGTTATTTCACTCATAAGGATAAATTGCCGGCCAAAATGTTTCATGAATTTCAAATGGAATCGTTCCACCATCACACAACCATCCCCTTCACTCCCTGAATGCTCATTTTCATGGGAAAAATTCCTGTCAACGCAAATATATTTCCTCCAAAGCATTATATTTTCTTTCTTTCTCTGCAAAACCCGTAGAGGAGTTGAGTGGGCAGATGAAAGCAATGTGTGTTTTTTTTTTTTTTTTGTACGTAAAAGACTGATGTGTGGTTCATGTACACACACACAAACTTGTTAACATACAAATTTTCAAATCCTATGAAATGTGAATGCACTGCACGCTTCGCAAATATTCCCTTATTTCCCAACAACGACGAAGTCAATACCGAACCACGTCACTTTCGTGTCCCATTATGATGATCCCGCTCTTGAGAGAATCCATCACATGAGATGTTCAGATATGAGTCGTAGCTCGGAGAAGTCCTTTTCAGTTCAATATAGATATCTACGAGTAGGTATATATAAACAAGAGTATGCGAATGTGGGACATGAGCCAAAGATATCCTTAAAAAGAAATTGTTTAAACAATCACAATGAAGACAACATTACATAAATCTTTAATTCTCGTCTTGTTGTTTAAGTTGCAACTTAGGAAAATGCAAGAAGAAATAGTAGAAAATATAGGTATAAGTAAATACTTCTACATACAAACACTCCTGGATAGTTGCCATGATGGGGGTTTAGGGAAATTGTTCATTCTTCTGCTTTTCTTCGTTAATCTAATTTCCTTTTATTCAAGCTTGTTCTGGTTACATCACCCATGACAACGGCAGCGACGACAACGTGAATAATCAACACCACTAACTGCTGCACTGAGTTAGCTATGGAAATTTATCTGGGCTTTGGGTTTTCCTTTCATTCTTCCCTATCTACTATTACCCCAATCCCCACCTACATTCTTCTTTTGGGAAAAGAAAAAGCAATTAAAAATTTTAGAATTACTTTCAAAATACTTCGGGCATCCTTTTGATGATAGGGCGCGTTCTGATCTTGAGAGAGGATTTGCGAGCGGAAAGTACTTTAAATTACAAATATGTGTATGTTTTTTATAAATAATAATCATACATAATTTAGTTCCTAAACAACTATTTTTGTATGAAAAAAAAAATTTAAACAGATTTTAAAACTTTTGTTGTTTAATCTTGCATTCATTTATTCGTTGAATTAACGATATTTTTCTTTTAAGTCCAGTTCCTATACAGTCAGCTTTTATTTTAACACCGATAGGAGGCCCCTGTAAGTTTTAATGAAAAATAAAAATAAAAATAAATTTGATGGCACAACAGCTCATAAAGAACTAGGGCCTAGTGACTTACAACTCTCAACCATACCTGTGTGCGTGTCTGCAGGAATGGAGGGGACCTACAGTTTATTGCCGAATCCGAACGGCTAACGAGCGGCACTAACCATCACGCCACGGCTACTACTTTAATGAAAAAATGGTTTGATAAAAAAAGCTAATTTTAATGCGAAAAAATACATTTTTTATAAGAATACAATTAGGGGCCTTACACGCAAAAAAAAATTATATAAAATGCCAGTTAGCATAAACATAATCTTTACGATCACACTGTAAACCTATTCGGCTGATAAAAAAAAACAGTTATAAGAGCAGCTGAGCTGCACATATACCTACATACATTAGTGGCACTTACAATTTAAACAAAAATCATTTTTCTAAATCAAAATTATTAGAAAAATATTAATTTAAAAAACTTCTGAATTGCTTTGACTTCGGCGTGATTATAACGATTTTTTTTTTTTTTATATTTATTAAGATTTTGTAATAAAAAAAATAAAAATCGTCAAAAAATTTGGTATAAACTAAAAAAAAAAAAAATTGGCAGGTACACCAATTTTAAATATTTATTAATTGATCAGTCAAAAATTCAATTTCGAAAAAAATGGGCCCATTTTTGAAATATCGAATTTTCACCAAATTATTTTGAAATTTTTTTAAAACATTGAATTTTTTTTTTAAGATTTGGATATCTAGAAAAGTTAATTTAAATCAGTTGATCAGATAATGAGATAGCCCAAAATCAGGAAAATAGTTCGATAATATACATAATGTAGGCACTGTTTAAAATGGCTTTAAATTAGTGTAAAATAAATTCATGTTAGTTAATAGATCTTACTAAAATTAACTTAAGAGAATATTATAAATGAGAAAAAATAAGATTCTCTAAGGAAGGTAATGTGTAAATAAGAATAATTTTAGTTTAAAATCAGCTGAATAATGTTAAAAATTGCTTGATGCCAAAACTTTGGTCAAAATTACTTGTACTGATTTCGAGAAAAGCGAAAATCAAAAACAAAATTTCGGAAAATTCTCTTGAGCCATTTTTGAGCAAATTACGATTTTCTTAAAATTCTAAAAAAAAGAAAAATATATGAAATAACGTGTCGAGGAAATTTCAAAAAAAAAAAGTTTGCAATTCCCACCAAAATCCATCAGCATTTTCAATTTATCGTGTAATGTGAGAAGTACACTAATTTTCACAATTTTTTTTTTTCATTAAAATCAATATTAAAAAATGGACCATTCTGTAGAAAATTTAAAGCAAGCGCTTTGTTTTGCTTACCACTTTTTCTAGCTTAAAACTTAAATTTCACATAATTTTTAATTTTGAAGAAAAAAATATATATAAATTATATATAATCATATGATATGAAAGTTTTTTTTTTTATTTTTATTTAATTTAAACAAATATAATATTCCTTTTAAAGTTTTTTTTTTTTTTTCAAAATTGGCTGTAATTTTTGTAAGGTAACAAACACCCTGTTAATAATTTATTTCCAAAGTTACATAAAAGAGTTAAAGTAATCCATGCGCTGAATGTGAAATACATTCTAATAATAACAGAATTAAGTGAATAAAAATGTTGGATTTCAACGTTTCCTTTTGTTGTTGTTTTGTTGAGAAAAACATAGTCTGTATTTTTTCATCCTGAAAATTATTTCCCAATCCCTACGCTGCCGACATACTGGGAACTGAGATATACTGTATACAGAACAAAATATATATTTTTCTCCCATGAGAAGTGTCGTAAAAGTTAAAAAATATCTGCTATTAAGTTGAAAAAGAGGGTGCGGTCTTAGTGGAGGGTAAAATGAACAACTTTCTGACTTTTTCAGTTTTTATCTTCACACTTCTTTCACAGAATTCTCTAAAAATAAAATTCGAGTCGCATGAATAAGTTTTCACCTTTGGTTAAACTTTACGAAATGGCTGCATTAAAGCTGTGCAGATTAAATTAACAGCTTAATAAGATGATTGATAAAAAGAATAAGGGAAGGGTTTTGTTTTAATTTTCTCTCATAAGGTTTGATGAAAAAAATTCGAGGTTGATTTTTGTTTTAAGATAGAAAGGTATCTTATAAACGGAGGCGGATACTTTTCTTGCTCCCAAAAGCGAAAACATAATTTTATTTAAGGGTTATTTGTATCAACAAATGAAACAAAATAAGCAGAAGATTTTTAATAGTTTTTTGTTTTATTTTTCAAGACAAGAGGACGTAAGAGGACGCGAAGCTATAATATCGGAAAGAACAAATGCTATGTTGAGAGCTTATGAACTAAGCTCAGGTTATATTGAGAGTTATGGTGCCCTATTTCCATTGCGTTACGGCATTTATATGGTATCTAGCGTTTTTTCGACATTTTTTTTCCATTTTTTTAGAACCAAAAATAACGGTAACAGTATATTTTTTTTAGAATTTTTGAACAAACTTATTTTCCTCAAAAATGGCTCCACAGATTAAAAAAAAAATCAATAAATTTTATTAGATATGGGCAACCTTTTGGTTAAAATAAAATTTCCGAAAAATAGTTTTAAATGGTACCTCCCGCTCCCATAGAACCATTTTTGTTTATATTCGTTTTTCTCGAAAAGGAATAAGCTGATTTGATAATTTTTGTATAGACAATCTTTCTGAAAAATTCAAATTATATAGTGTACCTAACAAAATTTTCCAAACATTTTTTTTTTTTTTTGATTTAAAAAAAAAAGTTTCAATTTTTTTTTGAAAACCAAGTACAGTAGGACCTCGGTCGTTGGAACCAATAATTCGAAGAGCTATTTGTTTGCATTAAGTATCTTGTAATTCGAACATTCGCCGAATTTGATACTCTGTAATTCGAATTTGTAGGTCAAAAGCTTCGTGAACAGAACGCTAATAAATTTGTATTGGCACGTCTTCTTGTCCAAATCACGCCAATGAAGAAATTCGAGACTGGGTGAAAGATACACCGAATGAGAGTGTAGGTTCTTGTTACACGAATTATTTTATTATACTTCAAACTACTTAACACTACTTTCTCAGACTAAATATTGACTATGAAAAAAGTATCCAGTAATTCGAACACTTCCGTGGTTCGAATCGGGTCGGTCTCTAATAGTTCGAATTACCGAGATCCTACTGTATTGCGAAAACGACTCGGTTGATTTTTATGAAACTTGGCACCGAGCGCACCAGTATCTAAAATATTTTAAATACAAATTTGTCTTATAGTCAAAATTAACGATAGGTAAGGTACCTATAAATGTTAAAAAAAGCGTTACAGAAAATCTAAATTTCCTAGAAAACGAATCCTAGGATTTTGATTAAAATTGTCTTCAATATTACTATGATCTAGTAGTATATCAATGCTATAAAAGTCTAAAAAGAAGTTTTTTTCATAGGATTTAAGGTCTTTAATGTCAAAAACTTGTAATTTAATCCCAGCGATTTCACTTAGAAATTGTCTGTTAGGTATTGTCGACCTTGTTTTCTTTCTGTTCAGTTATCATCTTACATGGATTTTTCTACAAAAATCCAACGAGAATAAAATTCTTTTTTTTTTTTTTGTATATGGTTTTAAATAGTCATTTTTATGAAAAATTTTTATGGACAACAGTATCTTTCCTGATCATATAAAATGCATAGTGAGTAAAAGTCTGGAACTAATTACGAAAATAAATTATTTTAATGATGCTGATAAAATTTACGATTCACATTTCTGGGTGACATGTATTGTATGTTTAATAATTTGTATTTAATTTTGTATTAAAGCAAATAAGAATATTTTTTTAATTAAAATTGCACCTTAAATAATATCTCAATTTTTTTCTTTAACGGCTATAATAGTATTGCCTTTCTTCCAAGCTAGTTTTACTGAAAAACTAATTTTATACGGGCTTCGAGTTTTAAGTTTCTCAAAAAAAAATTATTGATTTGATTTATGTAGATGTCGTCAAAGTAATAAAAATTTGTAAAACTCTTAAAACTCGAAACCACTATAGAACTAGTTTTTCGGGAAAACTAGCTTTGAAGAAATTCAAGAATATGGCCGTAAATATTTTAACAGAATTTTGCAGACAGACACTTAAGCAAATTGTCGGATGCTGAAATCTTATCCCCCTTATAGACTTTTCAATAAAATAATGTTCCAAAATCTTCAATGATTTACCCCAAAACCCTTAATGTAAACAAGGGTTTCAATAGGACCCAATTTTATCGTCTTTTCATTTAAGCAAATATTTCTAATAGTAAGAAGGAATTGAATGAGTTCCTCAACATTCCGATGTACATTCTGTGGGGATGTTGACTATGTATATGCAAATCTAAATCTAGCACACTATTTAGAAATTCCCTCAAAAGGTATGCAAATTAATTCAAATAGAAACAACAAGGAACACAATTCAACTCGAAGCAAATAATGCAATGAAACAGGGATATTATTTTATAAGTGATTTGCATCAACAATATGTACATATTCTCTTAACAAACTATTTTACTTAAAACCTTTCCATGTTCTATTGCACTACTGAGCTTTATTAAGCTAACATATTGTATATAGAGATGTAAACGATTTACTGATGGCCATAAAATAATCTTCTTCTCTTGTATATCTTGGTTCGAAGTTAATTTGGAATCTTGCTATGTTGCGTAAGGACTTCCTTTTGTGTGTTTGTTTATGGATTGGGACTACTTGAAAGTGAGCATTAAATGATTAGGATGCTTTTTCTTACTGTTGAATTTGTTTTTGCAAATCAGTTTTAAACACTTTGATTTGAGTCTTTGTTGTACTTCCTTCAATGAGAAAGAAAAGTTTAGGCATACATTATATCGTGTGGAAATAGTCATAGGTTTTGGATTGGGATTCTAAGGAATAAAAGAGAAGGGTCAAAAATCTAAACTAAATCCTTTTTGAATTTACTTATGTCATTTTCGATTGGATTTTCAGAGTGTTTCACTCCTTTTTGATTCCAATGGAATATGAAAAACTCTCTTCCGTTATATCTGCATCTATGTAGTAGTAAAAACTAAAATGAGTTCTTCAATAATTTCAATTCCAGAACATCCCAACAAGAAGCATTTATAATTTTGACAATTAATCCAATGAAAGACTAGCATGTGTGTGTTCGGAGTGCACTCCTAGCACTCCTTAATGAAATCTGGAGCGTAAAAAACACTCCTAAATCATCACTCCGAACAGCAAATGTGTTAAGTTCGTTATACTTTGTTCAAGTTCAAAATATAAATTTAAAATAATTCTAACTGAATTTAAATTGTTTAATTTATTGTGTCACTTTAAGGGCCAGTTATACAAACGTGTTTTAAGTATTCGTACGTAGTAGCCGTGGCGTGATGGTTAATGCGATGGACTGTCATGCCGGAGGTCTAAGGTTCGATCCCCAGCCTCGCCACCTGTTTATTTAAAAGAAAAGACGGCTACTGCCTCTTGCGAGGAATTGACAAATCCTCCAAGAGTATCTCCTGTCACAGAAAAGTGCCGCTCGTTAGCCGTTCGAATTCGGCAATAAACTGTAGGTCCCCTCCATTTCTGCAGACACGCACACAGGAATGGTTGAGAGTTGTAAGTCACTAGGCCCTAGTTCTTCATTAGCTGTTGTGCCATCAAATTTATTTATTTATTTTTTATACAAACGTGTTTAATTTGGCGATTTCGGCGAAATAACTGAGGGTCAACTATGGTTCAAGTATGTGATAATAGCCAAGTACATGCCCGAGCCAGCGCTAAGCCACAGTTATACTGCCGACATCGGTGAATTAAAAATCCTGAACCACGGGTTAAATATTGAACCACGTTTGTACAACTCGCCCTTAGTGTTTTAAACTCACCAACTTTGTATTTCGAAAAAAAACTTTCCTTACGTATTTTGCAATATTGTAAAAAAAATCTTTGCACAATGTTAGGCACATTGAAAATTCAACCTTATTCAACTTTTTATAGGTTCAAATATATCAATAACTTTTTCAACTACCTTATTGACTTCGATGAATTTGACTATTTGAGTTGATTCATATTTTCGAATCAATATCTTTAAGCATATCTATTCGCTTTTTACTTCAAAAAAATTCCTTTCTTAACTCCACTCAAACTTGTAACAACTAGATAACCGACTAATATATTCCATTGGCGCCATACACTTGTGTGAGGAGGAAATACAGAAAAAAAAAACTTCCAAAAAAAAAGCTCCTTAAGGATAACCGAAATCATCCCAATGTAACCTCAATTTTAGCCATCAATTCTACAGATTTATCTATTTCCGAATCAGAGAAAAAAAAAATATTATAAAACATCTAAATCGGAAAAAAGGATTTTGAACGACTTAACCATGTCTGCCTCATTTTTTCGTGCCTCACTTTGGCCACAGAGATACATAGTGCATTTCACAGAGTCGTATACAATTTAAAAATAGCATTCGGCACTCATTGAAATTCATTGCATGTTGTTACCTAGTTTTCAATTCGAATAAAAAAAAAAAAAAAAACAATTCAAACAAAAACATAGAAGAACAAAGATGGCCAAAACGCTTTCGAAGTCCAGAGTATGGGTCATTTTAGTGGACTTTAGTTCAGTCGCATGTTCTGTCTATCCACGGATTCACAAATATATACACAAACACACATATACATATGGCGAATTGCAGGAGAACAAATCAAAGTTGGTCCTTTCAATTGAGTCCTGAGTTGTGAACAACAGAACGGAAAGATTGAGTTATTCGATGTGGTTTCGGTATGGCTACATTTATATTTTTTTTTGTGTTTTCATTCTATTGATACCTATTTGTGTTCAATGTGTGTGTATGTGCTGAAAGTAGAGATAAGAACAGGTTGGTTTTATTGGAGTTCTCAATCAGGGAACTTGTTTAGTAGGTATATGAAATTTTGTTGATTCTTTTTTCTATTGCTACCTAAAAACTTTTTGGTTTTAAAAAAATGAGTTACGACTTTCTTTAAGAATTTAAATATATATTATATAAATATAAATTTTTTAATTTTATTTCTATCAAAATAGTCAATTTATAATAAAAAAATATTCATTCAATCATTAAAACTGTAAAACTAACGGCCAATTTCTTGACAAAGTTCTAACCCCTAAAATTCGGTTTATCAAAAAATTAATTCATTTCTTCAGCGAGTTCTAACGTGTTACAACTTCGATTCAGATTTTAGTTTGAGATAGAACTTCGATAAATTTGGACCCTCAAATTCGGGGGTCTTGAGACTTAGAACTTGGTTTAACAAAATTTGTATTTTTTCAAAAAACTTATTTGGTTAGAAATTTTGATTCGACTTTAAAAAGGAATGCAATTCTAATCAATTTGGAATACATTTTATTTTCACTGCAAGCCTTTTTGCGAATCCATACAACACAAATTTTAGGTACCTATGTAAGTTTATAATCAACAAGAATTACTGGATCGAGTTTTAAATTGATTTTAGAACTTTGTGAAGAAATTGGCTGTAAGAATACTAATTTAATTTTAATTTAACTTTGCAAATCTTAATTTTAAATTTCACTATTCTTATAACAAAATTTCTGTCGGAATAGGTAAGAAAAGTTGTTTTTTTTTTCTGAAGCGATGTTAGTTCTATGGAAAGGCCGTTTTTCCGGAATAGATTTTTGCTATTCTGCGTACTAAAAAGTTTTTAGCAGGAAATTCTCCATATTGAAGGAAGGATTTTGGTATTATAGAAAAATTGTAACAATTTAACAACCATATAGTTGTCAAATAAATACAAAAATGAAAATGAAAACTCCTTTAAATTTGAAAGGGAAGAATATTCCCCACTCAATAGGTACCTACGAACGAAATCTTCAGGAAGTTGAAGAATGCATTCAGAAAAAAAATCGATAGCAAATGAAATTCCTGAGTTATTTTACTACATACTATCATCAATTCATCATTTTTAAGAAACCTTTATTAGCATGCTTTAGATTTTTTTGTGTAAAAAGTGTAAAAAGTTCTGTACTAATGCAATGTAGATAACCCACCTATTCTCGAACAGCTCCAGTTACCGAACACTTTTGGCTAAAAACGTTATAACTTCGTTACTTTTTCATTTTTCTCTTTCAAACCAGTAGTTCCACAAAGTTCCCCACGGATTCATTTATATTGTGTCTGTTAAAAAATTGTCAATTCTCAAAAGGTTTTTCAAAAGTGAAATTCGTTGAATTTTCATTTAAAAAAAACTTGGTGAAGGCGCTCGGGAAACTACAAATTTAGTAAGGAAATTGTTAAGAAAAGTATTTGCAAATATGTTATTTATCAAATATATACCTTTGTTTATAATACCTGAAGAAAACTTGCAAAAAAAATGTAGCGTTAATTTGATTTTTTGCCTGTTCAAGAATAGGAAACCAATTTTTGTCGAGTTTCCTTATTCCGAACATTGTTCGAGAATAGGCAACTGCTCTATTTTTTTTATTTTTAAAGTTTTGTATAGGAATTTGTGGGAAAATAGTATTGTCTTCAATTTTGTGCACCCAAAACTATGCAAAGAATTGGTACTCCTATTTTCGAACGCCTTATTTTTAGTGTTTTGTTTTTTTTATATTTTTTAATTTTTAGTGTTCGGAAATGGGAAACAGCAGTTTTAAGGGTTTCCTTTTTTCGAACAACACAATATTAGGTGTCTTTTATTGATAATTCATAGCTAGCACAGCAATACAAATTCAATAAAACGCTATATTGATCCACTCTTGATTTCTGTGGTTGTGTTCACACTCTTTTGTGAGTGAAAGACACTCTACGTTACCGAAAAAGGTTAAGGCCGCACTCTTAATCCACTTTTATATTCACTAATTTACTGCCTTATTTATCAGCACTTTAAGTTTTTGTTATTGTTTGGTCGTTGTTACTGATGTTCATTTTATTATGGTCCATTTTACTGAAATATTAAAGTCGTGACTTAATTTGATTATTGAGTTGATTAATGAGCTAGAAGCTGCTTTAAGGTCCAAATTATTCAATCTCTATTAGTTTGTAAATCTTTATTAAGAGTAGAAAATTCACATTTTTTTGCATGGAATTACATAAACAAAAAATCTCTTTTTAATGGTGGCTTTAAATTTAATGAATTAAAGTTAATTTAAATTTAGTGAATAAATATGGGAATTCTTTGGATTTTTTGACCATATTAGACTTTCTTATATCCGTCATCTGATGTACCTATAATTAATTTTAACCTTTTTATTTATTTTTTTATATAAAACAAATAAAGATTAACATTATAAATAAGTTACTTTTATTTTATTACAATTGGATTAAAAAGTGCAAACCACCCAATTATTACACGAAAGTGTTTTAAATTACTTTCCATTCCAGAAGAGCTCATACCTGCGTTTTATTGTCAATTTTATAGCTAGCACAGTAAATTTTCTCTTGGTGAACAATAACAAAACAAAAAGTGCCGATAAGTAAGCCAGTAACTAAATTAGTAAATATAAAAAAGGACAAAGAGGTTGGGACTTGAACCTTAAATGTCGGTAACGTAGATTGTTTTTCACTCACAAAAGGATGTGCAGACAGCCACAGAAATAAGGAGTTGAAAAAAAACTTGATAAAGCGTTTTGTATTGCTGCGATAGCTTTGAATTACCAATAAAACGTACCTAAATGCTGGTGTTCGAAATAAGGAAACTCTTTGTTCGGGTTTGGGAAACAAGTGTTCGAGAATAGGCAAAAGTAGTTGTTTTTCAATTTTAATTTATTTGTGAGTAACCGATCATAATAATGGACAAAAATGCTATTGGGCATGCAACTTTTTGAGTTTAGCTATCTGAATAAATTTACATTAAATTTCTAGGGTCAAAGAAAGTATTTTTTACAGCTCTCTTACTTTTTGAACTCGGTAAACTGTTCGAGAACTGGTGCCACTACCCTACCATGAAATGGTCTAAAAACATTTTTCTGAGGTTTTACACTCTTTAATCATGCGAGCCGGAAGTTACCGTTGCTCTAAAATTAAAATAAACCTTTTAATCATTGTCATCGCTCAATTCCAGTCTGCTGATCTATGCACCAGAGTTATCAAAAATTAACCTCTCAAAAGCGCGTCATCTTGCGAAGCCATATAACGGTGGCCTTTTGAACGGTGTCATATTTCACAAGTTTCTATTGATAGAACTTTCAAATAAAATGAATAATTCATTGAAATCTCACACACAAATTATTTTATTGAATTTTAAAATCAATTCGTCTCCATTGAATAATCCTAAAACTCAGTTTATTGCACAAAGAACAAAGTCGTAGATGAAGCAGACACAGATTTTAAAATATTCATTTAAAAATCTCATTTTCGATCTGAAATTTTTGTTTGCTAATTTACGGTCAATATAAAATCAACCTCTTCCCTCCTAAAAAAAAGGAAGTTCATTTAAACAAATCACAAGTTAATACCTAATATTCAAGAATATACTGTTCATAACTTCAGTAGGTATGTACGTTTATGTAGGAATCTATACGTTTATTTGTTTGCAGTACACAAACACCCGGTCCAACTCATAAAATTCAACTAACTGATAGGTACTTTCTTTCCTTTGAGTAGAGAGTAAGAAAGACCAATATCAAACCAAGCTAAGCAAAAAGAACAAATAAAATACAATAAAGCTCTGATCACACTTAATACAAACAAAAAGGAAAACTCAATAAAATGCACAACCAATTCGCACTCTGGTCATCACCCCAGTTTTATTATTACTGAACTGGACACACACAAGAAACTCGTCCTATCGTTCTACAATATCATTGTATAGATACTAAAGGAAGACAGCAAAATAAATGTTATTTTCCACAACAAAACACAGAAGGCAAGAAAAAAAGAAAACAAAAATTTACTGGCCAAAATCCAAATTAGAGGGACAAAAGGCAATGCGACATCATCAAAACACAAGTCGGCAATAAGGGGGGAACTGGGGGGGTTGGGTAAAGCAGAGAATACACCATCATCATCCACAGCAAAAGGACCAAATACCAAAACAAGGATTTGCTACTCTCTATGTGTCGGGTTGTTTTCCCGTTGTTGGTGTTGTAAAAAAAAATGTAGGTGAAATGACGAGAAAAACTGTGCTTCTGTGCCAATTTCTATGTCGATTCGGGCCAGCCGCACCCTTAAATAACCTTAAAAAGAAAACGGGGATACAAACACACCACCCACCGGCAACCAGAACCATCCAACACCACCAGCAGCAGCAGCAGCAGCAGGATAACGTATATTAAACGAAAAGAAAATCTCACCAAAGTTTGTTCTTTGAAAATGAGCACACAACGTGGGATTAGGCCAGGCCAGTTCACACTAATCAACCGCACCCTTTTTGTATTTCTAACCCTCTGAAGGATACGCATACAATACTGGCAGAGGTACACCGACAAGAAGCATCATCAGTCAATTTCTGATGACAAGTGCACTGGTAAGTATGACACTCTCTTTATGTACATTTGCAATCTTTTTTTCTTGGTATATTTTTTTTTCTTCTTCCTCATATCATCCTGTGCAAATAATTTTGCAGAGAATATTCTTGGATGAGAGGACATCGCTGAGCTTGATGGGCAACAAAAAACCTGATTGTAACTATCTTTTTATATTCAATATTTTTGGCACAAAAATTTTAATTTTGGCGGCTTACCAATAAGACGTAAAAGCTTTTTTGAACATTATGAGCTTTTTTTCTGCGAAGGACATCGAAAACAACATTGCAGCAACATTTAAAAAAAAAAGTCACACAACATGATTTTTATTGGTTTACACATATACCTACTAACTTAGTTTTACTGACATCATTTCGATTAGCAGGAATATTGGAAATGTTGTGTGTTGGGAGGCTGTTTTACTTCGATGTTAAAAATGTTAACGTTCATGTCAAACGAAAGTTTCCTTGTTTCGAGATTTATCTGGATGTTGAACAAATAAAAGTAATAGTTGTGCACGATGGCCTTTATTTGTATTTATTTTAATAAAATTAAACTTTTCATTGAACAAAGCTCTTTAGGGTTGTTTATATCCATTATAAGAGATTGACATTCCTACTCAATGTTATTATTTGTTGAACCTATATGGTTCAAACTAATGAACAAGATTTTTTTTTTTTAATTATGAGTTTGAAAATATCGGTGAGTAATTTAATTTAAAAAGACATTCAGCGCGGTGTAAAAGAATGCAATAATTTTAGAGCTGCAGTTAATTGAATAATAAGACTTATTTTAAAGTATTTTTACTTCACCACAGCACTTCAACTTCAAAAATTAATTCCCAATTATTTTTGAAGTATTTAATAATGCAATCATTTTAGGCAATTAAAAAACTCAAAAAGCCAAAGGAATTCAATACTTAAAGACTGCTTGAATTCTTTGAAATCTTTTAAAAGTCTTTTACATTGATTGCATTCTTCTGCAGTCTTTTAGCATCTTGAAGTCTTTTGATTGCTTGAAGTCTTTTAACAGCTTGAAGTCTTTTTTCACTTCTTAGAGTTTCTTAAATAGGTTTGGGATTTTAATTTTCTCATAGCCAATTGATTTTAAATCAGTAAAAGGATTAAAAAAGTACAAATATTCCAAGCAGTTAAAAGATTCTAACAAGTGAAAAGACTTCAAGCATCATCAACCATCATCAAATGACTTCAAGCAGTTAAAAGTTAAAAACTGCAATCCACTTCAAAGAATTCAGGCAGTCTTTAAGTATTGCATTCTTTTGACTTTTATAGTCTTTGAACTGCCAAAAATGATTGCATTATTAAAAACTTCAAGATTGACTGGGAATTAAATGTTTGAAGTACAAATACTTTCAAAAAGTATTTTATTGCAATCGTAAGGTGCAGTTAAATGAATGGGATTTCAAAGAACGAAATACCAAAATAGTGCGGTCTTTTACAACTCTGAAGACAACCAATGGCTTTATTTCTGACTTTTAAAAATATGTAATTGGTATTGCAAGTTTTACCATTGTCTGCGGGCAAATAGACCTCCGCCCCAGTAAATTTTGTATGTTGCTTCAACTCACTCATGCAACACACTATTTTTTTTGTGTCGAAATTTTGTTTTAAAGCTGGCTGTAGCTTTCATACAACGAAATTGTTTTTTTTTTGTTAATATGATTTCAATTGGAGGTGGCTATACGAAATTCCCACCCATCGATATAAAGAAAAATTTACTTACCTATACCTAGCGTTAGACAATTATTAGGTGATATAGATTTAAGATACTGTGTCACTCACTGATACACAACAATTAGTCACTGGTTTTTTAAGACTCATGCTTCAAATTTAAATTCCTGAAAGCCGAGGCCATTACCTTTCAGAATATTATAACTTGTCCATATGGAATCCTTACCAGTTTGTAGAAATAATTAAGTACCTAAACTGAAAATTTTGTTAACTTTTATTTCGAATTTTAACTTTTGGAGTTGAAAGCGGTATACTTAGATCCGTCAGTAAAACATCACACACATAGTAAAAAAAAATGATTTATTGAGCTCGATCGAAGATACTTCAGGAAACGTGGTTAAATTTGACTATAAAAACGTGGTTGATTCTCCAAAAGTAGGGAATCGATTTTGAAATCCGCTTGTAAATATCGATGTTTCTACTTTCAAAACAAATAGTTCCCAGGCCTAGCCCCCCCCCCCTTGTAATTAACTGGCTTTAACTTTAAAGAGTTTCCACTTTTTGTACCCCTCCGAGGAGTACAATATTCCCCTAAATGGGATACTCAGCGTCTTTTCATATTTCACAATGAAGCATTAACAATTTTAAAAAAAAAAACAAATTTTTCTTCAAAACTGTTTTGTTTTTTCTCCAATTTATTGCCGGAAATTTTTTTATTTTTGCAAAAAAAAAAAATACTGAAGTTATACTTGCGCAAGAAGGCGTAAGGGGCATAAAAATAAATAGCAAATTATGATAAAATTTATGAATTTGAAACGACCACGCACCTTATTCAAACTCTTCGGTTCCTGCGGGGGCTATAGGTCTCACATAAAGCGTCTCCTTTGTTATTTGAGTAAGGGTTTCTATGACGAAAAAAGACGACCTTAAATACACTGTCAGACAAAAAAAAGTGCAAAAATTATTTTCAATAATATTTTATTTAGTATGATATGTTCTGATTTATTTTTCTTAAAAAAAATTATTTATTCATATTTTTCAGATTATCTTACGTACACAGAAGTAATCGGTTAAAGTTATATACAAAATGTAGGTTAGAAATTAAATAAAATAGCAATATTCAAAGAAAATAGAAGAGACAAAATAAAGTGCAAATTCGAAAGATCATCACGTAAAATAGGAATTCAGTTTCAGAAAAGAAAAATGTTAATAGGTAGTGGCTCCTCCTTTATTTTGAATAACTGCAGCAAGACGTTTGGGCATGTTGCTAACCAGGTTCTTCAAGATTTGATCTGGAATTCTCTCCCATTCATTTTGGAGGCTTTCCCAAAAAGATTGTAAATTGCGACGTTGATCTAAGGGAATCCTTTCATCCAAAATGGACCAAAGGTGCTCAATAGGGTTTAAGTCGGGAGATTGGGTTGGCCATTCTAGTACGTCAACAATATTTTCGGTAAAAAAAGTGCTTAGCTACTCTGCTTGTATGCTTTGGATCGTTATCTTGTTGAAAAATATAACTTTCCAAAGACATTCTAGAAGCAGAAGAAGCTAAATTTTCCCTAACAATGTTCACGTAACTAGAACCCGTCATTTTGGTTCCAATTTTGACAATATTTCCAACGCCACTAAAAGAAAAACATCCCCAAACTATAAGGGACCCACCTCCATGCTTCACCGTTTTTTGTAAACACCTATGGCTGAGTCTTTCGGATTGCTTGCACCAAACTCGCTTTCTTCCCTTACAGTTTTTTAATTCAAATTTGGATTCGTCAGACCAAATAATGTTTTCCCAGAACGATTGTGGCTTCACTAAAAACTTTCTAGCGAAAGCTAACCGTTTTTGAATATTAACTGAACGGAGTAACGGCTTTTTCTTTGCAAAAAAGTTTTTAAAACCGCTTTCATGGAGTCGTCTTTGTACTGTCCTTGCTGTTATATTTAACTGCAATTCTTCTTTAATATTTCTGGCGGAAGATAAAGGGTTCTTTCTAGCCTGAATTTTAATTCTGCGGTCATCAACTGCAGTTGTCTTCCGCTTCCTTCTGCAAGAACTTTTAAAACTAGCAACAGTTCCTCGTTCAAAGAAATTGAGGCAGATTTTTCTTACCATAGAAATGGATAATCCATATTTTTCTGCCAGTTTATGGAATATAAAGCCCCGTTGACGGTCCAAAACAAGCAATTCCTTCACTTCAGATGTTAACGGTTTCATACTTAAGCTTTAAGTAATAAAAATAAAATTTAACACGGAAATTATTATAAATTGGGATTTTTTGCTTCTACCTTTTTATATTTTATCAATTGTAAATATTTTTCTTTAAAACTTAAAACTTTTTGGCAGGGAATAATGAAAATGCACTTTATTTTGTCGCGAGTTAAATTGTATATGCTCCAAAAATACCGCAACTACTAGTAATTAGACATAACAATGGATTGTTTTTTTTTTTAAGAGTAAGCAACTGAGAATATGTGACGTCAGAACATGAAATGGAATGATAAACACTCTTTGCTTTTAAATAGCGGTAGTTTGAAAATTAATCTAATACTTTTGCACTTTATTTTGTCTGTCAGTGTATATGAAACGAAAGAGATATAAATAAAACTTGCTGCGCAGCTTTAGTCAGACATGACAAAGTGAAAGTTAAAATTTGTGAATTTCATCGTTATCAAAACATAAAAAGTCCATTGTCGAAACTGGCTTGTAAAAAAAAATATTTAAAACATCGGTTCTTCGCATATAACGCTAGAGAAAACACCTTTATGAAAAGCTTGTAGATAATGGAGTTGTATAAAAAAATAGGTCCTGAAATTTTTATTCCACTGAATTACCGTTTAGAAGATGTTAGTACATATTTTGAATTTGTTAAAATTGTTTTATGTCCTTTTCATTGAATTAATCAATTATTTAGATCAAGGCTATTAAATATAGCTAGACGTTATTTAATAGCTTTAAGCAAATACATAGATCGAATTCATACAATTTAGTAGTACCTTTTATTTGTTTTTTTTTTTACTAAACAAGTACCTTGTATGAAAATTTAAGTAAGTAATCAACACGCAATTATAAAATATATTTGTAAGTATCACGTTTTAAGTTAAGGTAGGTCAGTAGTACTAAATATAAGCTTAAATGGGTGGTTTTTTCGCCATACTTAGTCCAGTTTACCCTAACAAAAACCAGAGTTTGCGTAGTTCTCTATCAACTTTCAAGAGCTTTTTTTATCGCACAAAAAAGAACTGTTATAAAATCACAAATACTCATGCAATTGATAAGAATAAACTAAACCATATACGATTCGTAAAATCCACAAGGCCAACAACAAGAACAACAACAATAATAAAATAGCAAATGCGAACATCTCTAGATGAATGTTTGTTATCCTCTGCGAAACTTACAAAGCAGCCGAAGGACTCGTGATGAATTTTTAGCTTCTCAGATCGCGTGCTGATGTCAAATAGTGCCGTTCTGTGTGTTATATAAAAATTTATTGCGATTAAAATTTTTTATTTCGTTCTAAAAATATATCATAATTTTTTGTAAAAAGGATGCGGTGATTGAGAACAAGAAACTCGAATTCGAAATGCAATATTCCCGTGTAAAAAAAAGAAATAATTTTACAAAAAAAGTGGTTTTCGTGAATAAAAAAGAAAAAAAATTACAAAATCTGTCTGAATCTGCATAACCACTGCAGTAACGACGTGCAAGCATTGAAATTAAGTTCAAGGACAATTGAGACAAAAACGGTAAACATAATTTTTTCCATCATTTCTCCGTTTCCCCCCCTGTCGCTATTTGAAGAAATGATATAAGCTTTTTTTTTTGTTGAAAGGAAACATCATCTCCTTTCCGGATTGTGATTTAAATTAATTCGATAAGAATAACGGTCTTCGTACACGCCTAACTAAAAGTACATCCTTTTGCGTGTTAACGGTAAAATAAAAGAAGGCAAAGATATGAGAATGTAATTACATGCCAAACGGCAAATTCAAATGTGACAAAAATATTATATGTGTTTGGTCTGTGTTACGCGTTACGTAATACCAACTTCGAGCAAGGATACATACGTAGATTTGTATTTAAAAAAAAAAAATTATACAAAAGTATCCTCAGTGCACATCCAGTGTTGGGTTGGGTTGTAGCATCGTCATCGCCGTCGTTGTCGTTGTCGTACTTATAAAGCTGCGTCGTACCATCAGAGTAGCGCCTTTTAACGTTTGGGATATTCCTGTTGGGAAAACATTCTACAAGCGTCGAGGACTTCCTTTTTTAACGGATGAGGATTAATTATCGTGTTGTTATACCTATTTCTTTTCTTTTTTATTGCTGTTTTTGTTTCTGCTTTAATTTTAATGATGCGATACAGTTTAGGTGTGTAGAATGCGTTTTCAAATGTTTTCAATAAAACTGAAACAAAAGTAGGTAAAAATGATGTGCAACTTAAAGCAAAGAAGATCCAGGAATAAGAAGAGAGAAACGTTAGAAAAAGGATGTTAAAATATTTTTAAATCCACTTGAGGTGGATTCATGTTTCCAATTTGTTAGTTGAAAAAGTTCAACTCTAATAGGAATTTGTAGGCCTTTCATGTGGAAGTCTTAAGGGATGTTAAAGATTTCAAGAACAAACGAAGTTAGAAGTGTGCTTGTTGTCATTTTTTTTTCTTTTGGCTTAAATATCTCATTTTGAGGAGGTTAGTCGACAAATAAAAGAATGCTGGTTAATAATTAATTGCTTTAAAAGGGGTCTTTTGACTTTTATACGAAAACGTGTTTTGCTAACTTTTTGACCATAACATACATTATGTACATACTTTTTGATTTGTTTAAAGTAAATATTTCAAGTCCTATTTAACTAAATAAAATGACTTTGCCAACTACCACGATACGTATATAGCTAGCTACTTGATAAACCTCACCTATTAATTTAACTTTTATTCTTTTTTTTTTACGAAAAAAAAGTTCACATACGCCACAGTGTCCAGAAATCTAAAGTGATTATATGTGGGTTTTTTTTTTTTTTTGTGATACTGAAGAAATTGACTTATTTAATGGTTGGCTTTAATCTAAGCCTATATTTAAGCTATATGGCAGGCAATAAGTAAACAATGGATGGTTGTTACGTTTGGTTTGAAGGAAATTGAAATAGGATGCTAATGTAGGTGAAGATGAATATATGATTGTTTTTTTTTTTCAATCTTGTATTTTTTTTTTAATTCCGTACCAAAAAAAAAAACTTAAACAAAAACAAAAACAAACTTTCAAGGGTTGAACTGTGATAATTGCTTTTTCTGTTGACGGCATTTAACAAATTGTGGGCGTTTCCCACGAATTATATTCACCCTTTATTATAGGATCCATCTTAATGGAAATTCGTTGAATCTTTCCCAAAAAGCATCCATTCGTATTCAATACTTATTAAATTTGAGAGGATTTCTTACAAAAATCCGGTTGATATGGGTTCTATGATAAGGGTAATTAAAAACTATAATTAAAGAAATGCAAATGAATCATTTTAAAATCAAACAAACTGTTTTATTTCAAAAGCATCACTTTTAAAATGATTGAAAAAAGGCCCAGGGAGTGTTTATGCTTGTTTTATAAAATAATAAATCATACTAATACAAAATTTAAAATAAAATATCAACCACCGCCTAGCGCCAAATTTTTTATTAGTTATTCCATTGTAATAAATTATTTTCAAACAAAAATAATAATCTGGGACACAATTGATTACAGTTCAAAAGGCTATAAAGTTAAAGTGGTAAATATAATTATGAAAACATTCGATAAAATACCAAAAAAAAAAACAAAAAAAAAACAAATTAAAAAAGCTCTCATTTGACAATATTTGTTGAAAATATCAATTGTTCATTTTTTTCAATAACTGTAACTAGCCCCACTTTTATTGTACAGTACAACAGTATCTACGGGGTATTTCTGATTTTAATAACAATACACATAGGAAATACTTCTTTGGTATGTTCTTTTTCGTGAGAGCGATATTCACTACAAATGCAAAGAAAATTTAAAAAAATAAATTCACGACTGGGTTGTATAAACTTGCTCTTGTAGTAAAAGTTTCTTTAAATTTTAAAGATTGAGTGTAGTATAAAACATATAATTAATAAGCATATGCATTTATCCATTTAATAAATTAAAAAATGGAAATTTTAATATGGAAAAAAAGCATAAAACACGTTCTTTAAATTGATAAAACAAGTTCTTAAAATGTTTTAATCTCAGAATAAAGAACACCATATCAATCAATTCTTGAAAAAATCTGAATTTATGCAGAAAAATTTTAAAAATCGTTGAAGCGGTTTTCTTTAAAAAAAAATATATTTTTATATATAAAATTTCTTGAATTCTTTTAGAAAAAAAAAATTAGTATTTTATTTTAAGAATATAATAATATACAGCTAAAACCATAAATTCAAAAAAATTCAACGAATCGTTTTCAAAAAAATGATTTTTCAAAAAAAAAAATTAGATTTTTTTGATTAAAAATTTTAAATTTTTTGACGAAAAAAAATTAATTTTCTTTTTCATTTTTTTTTTGAAAATATATATGTGCAGTATTATTCACACTTGATAGGACTCTCAGAATAAATTTTGATCAAAATCGGTCAAGGGGTTAACGAGAAAATCGAAAGTTAAAAAAAAACGGGTCAAATGGCAGGTACAGTTAATAACGGTTTTTTGGTAATTTTTTTTTCACCAAAATATAGACCATTCTTCTACTAGTACACACAAGAAATTTAAAAAAATCGATAGAGCCGTTTTTGAGATAATTAGCTTTTTTTTAGAATGGCCCTATGACAAGTACCGTTATTTTTCGAGCTAAAATAAAATCTCGATTTCCCCTGTCACCCAAAAATCTTATGCTCCAAGTTTGAAGAAAATCGTTTCAGTATGGTTTAGGCTGTAGGCCGAGATACAGACAGACAGACGGAATTGCGGGACCCACTTTTTTCGTGTTCTCTATCATCGTTATGTCAAGTTTGATTATTATCTCGAGTTCGATTTTGTTTACGAATCAAAAACTTGCCTTATAGTACCAATATCGCAAGTAAAAATATTTAGCCCAATTCTAAATGAAAATTCCCGGGGTAATGTTTCCCTGGGAATAAATTATTTTTCTCCTACAATCGATTTATATGTCAAATCCTTAAAAAAAGCTGTTTCGAACATTCATAACTATCATTCTCGTTATCGAAGGTTAAAATATTCCACCGGGGAATCCGGAATAGGAGTGTTCTTCTCTTAAAAGAATACGTCTCCCGAGGAGAGAAATAATTTTTTGGAATCAAAGTTTGTTTTTTTTTTTTTTTGGTAAAATCTTATTTTGGTAAAAATTTTTGGAGTTTTACCCGAGCAATATTTCACCTTAAAATTTTCTGTTCGCCTGGAATTTTAAAAGCTATTGTGGGTTTGTGAATTTTTTACGTTTTGCGCCTCATTGCTTTCTCGTTCGCCTACTAAAAATAAGAACATTTTTGGAACATGACATATTTTTCGGGCGAAACTTACAATAGGTGAAAAAATTGTCCGGGTGGAACTCACAATATGGCTGAATATGAAAACACAGCATTGAGAGTCAGGCTTAAATTGTCAAGCATTTCTGTGTGCGTATTGTTAATCAGTAGGGATGGGTGAAACTTATAATTTTTTCCGGAATACTACTGACTGACTAAGGTGAGATATATTTTTTCATGACAAGACATACTCTCGGTGGAATTTTTAGTGTCAGGTGTCAGAGGCTAGGATTCCCCTTCTCAGACTTTTGGCTTGACTGCTAATTAATGTTTTTTACACTTTTTACGTAAAACTTAAATAATTATGTATAGATTGTAGGTACATGTACCTGCGTTTGGTACTAATTCAACATTTGTTTGTTCATATTTGTGTTTTCACATAGCTATATACTCAAGTAGGTATAGTCATTCATACCTATATCGTTGTTAAGTAATTACTTTTACTGACTTTAATCATAATGACATTAAAGTTCCAACATCATATTTTCATTAAAACGTGTAAGTAGGAAATATAGATACGTAACCTATTTTGTAACTGCTGTTTGAAATCCATCAAATTTACGTCAAACATCTAGAACATCCATCAAAGTAACACTCAATATAAATTGTCATAATCAAGAAGAACAAGGATGCTATAGAAATGAGTAAAAACCATTAGTTGTCATGTCAATAATAATAAGAAGAAGAAGACGAAAAAGAAGAAGAAAAAACTTAAGAACTTTCTATCTACTAATTTAAAACTTTAGTTGAATTTATTTATTTCAAAGAAATATAATTTACTGTAATATTACTTCCTTCTGATAGCTTTTAGGAGGTACTGAAGTGTACCAGAAGTTAATTAGTATCCATTCCAAACTTACACACACACACACATACACATGCACAAAAATTCTTTTTATACTGCGCTGTTCATATTTCTTACATGAGTTTGCGGCAAGGATTGCATGTTTTTCATTAAATTGTATGAATATGAGAACATTTTGTTGCGTTTTAAGGAAGGATGCCTGAGAATAGATGCAAATCTCCTTTTGTATTTGTGTTTAAATTAATTTATGTGTGTTGAATATACTGTACATAGCTACGGCTACACATATATATAACATGGTCACGTTTTCCAAATAATTTTGCATTCGTTTATAGTGATTTCCTTAACAAGTAATTACACAATGCTAACTAAAAAATTTCAAAATTTTGCACATCGGTTATGAATTAAGGAATTTTGTTTTAAATTGTGATAATACATATGAATATGCATGTACCTATTCATTTTGTACAAACCAAACGAAATTTTTGCATCCGCTATTTATATCTGCATGTATGTATGTCTTTACAGCCGAAGTAAGGGTGTTACCAATGGGTGTCGATCAATTTTGAAATAAATAAATCTTGTGGTTCCTTTGATAAATTCAAGTTTCAATCAAAAAATGTATCTCAAATAAATTTTTTCTATCATTGTGTAATTTCGCCTCTGTGTCAATATTTCAAAAAAAATCTTCATCCCTTATCCATTTTTTGGAACAGAAATGTTGTGAACTTACAGCCTCATTTTGAATTGGTTAAAAAAAAAACATTTCCAAATTCACTGTTGTAAATTGTAAATTATGTTGGTGTTGCTTCAAGGAGAAAAATTTAAATCTATTTTAAATAAAAAAGAAATATTTTTTTTTTGAAAAAATGGGCAAAATCAGCTTTTTACTGATTCAAATCAAAATTAAATTGATTTTTTTTTTACGAATGGAAAACCCTGAACGGTTAAGGTGAAAGGAACTTTTGCGTGACAAAAATTACTTTTGGAGAAATTGTCAATTCTACCCACAGGGTCCGGACGCGTGAAAACACATAATTTTCTTTTATTTAAATGACTATTGAAAAATTTGCCATTAATGAACAGTTTTTGATAAAAAAAAAATATTTTTAAACTTCATAATTCATACTAAAAAAATACTATTTTTAAATTTTTATCAAAATGTTAGAGAATTTACCCTCTCGCATAAAGAGGGGAAATAAATCCCTTTAAGTTTTTCAAAATCAGAATACATTTAAACATCTGGTTTTAAGTGTTTGGATAACCTCATTAGGTATTTTAACATATTTTACTGTTTTGACAAGTGAAGAGAATTCTAAAGCTGAGCGGAAGAAATCGTATGGGTGGAGGTGCTCCCCCCCCCCACCTGACTAAAAATTGATAGATGTATTGAATATTCAAAAAAAAAAAAAAATTGAAAAAATTAGGATGAACACAATTTATTTCATTTTTTTTTGTGAGTTTTGAGTTTACAAAATTAATTTTTCAAAAAAAAAAAAATTCAATAAAATAATTTGATTTTCAAACAATATATAGAAGAATGGATTTCTGGCTTGAAAAAAATAACATGGCATAGTACTGGAGTAGGTCCGCGAAGCATTCACACATAACTTTAAAACACCCTGTATTTTTTTATATGTTTGTACATAATATACATAATATTATGTTAATTGAGTAAAATCAATTCTTTTGAAATTGATTTAAATGAATTTTTAAAAAGATTTCATTATTTGGATAAACATAAGTACCTAAACATTTCCATATACATAAATGTGTATGTACAACAAATATATATTATATAATATATATTGCATGAATACCTTCGAAGTCCATTACTTTTGCTCGATGGCAATAATTATATTTTTAATTTCGAACTGAAAAAGATTCCGAGTTATGGAAAAAAAAGTAAAAAATGAGATATTACTCGTGTAGTGCAAAAAGTAATAAATTACAAGAGTAAGCAGAAAAAGGCAACTTAGTTCGCTTTGCCGGATGAAATTCAATTATTATTGCTCTGTTTCCTTTTTTCATTCATTTTCAACTATTCAGTCTGCTTCTCATTTAATTTTTTTAAATTTTTTTTTATATTCCATCTTGCACTCGAGGAAGTTGAAACATTCAAATAGCCATACAATGACTTGGCTCAAAAAGGCATAAAATTATTATGACGTTATTAAATTACTTCCATAGAAAAGTAGGTAACTTCTATCCTAGGAAGATTCGTGTTCAGATGGAAGGAAAAATATCAAACTAAAAGGACCTCTTTACCTAACCCGAACGCCAAGATAAGCACAAAAAAAAAAAAAAAAGAATTAAGAACTATTTTGTTAGTAAATCCTTTTCTTTTGGTTGAAAATCTCTATACCCGCACCGCGCACATACTTAAGCCATCACAAACAAAAACAACAACGACAATATTATTATGTGTAGGTAGATATAGTGAATAAAAATGCCTCTACTTCACTTTTATCCACTCGGCTGCCATAAGTAAAACAAATTCGAATGGTTTTTGTGTGTGAAAAAGCTAAGAGATTGTGCTATTCTTTACCACTCTACCCCTCAATCTGCCATCCGGAACTCCCACCTTAACACCATATAAATTATAGAAAAAGGGAGTCCTTTTGATCCTTTGTGACTGAGAGCTAGTCTTACACATATATAGTGATGCAGTATATTTTGCCATAGGGCTGCCAGGCGCTGCTCGTTAGATTCAGTGTGCTTGTCGTCTCAAAGGTAAATGAACATTTCAGTGGGAATAGGACGATGTGAAAGAGTGAGTATCCTTGATGATAAAGGAGAATGTCGAGTAAGAACGGCGTGTATGAATATGCGTTTTACACAAACGGATATTTTAAATTTTTTTTCCACGTTTTACTATATTCACCGGATGTGATGATGCTTTAGAGTTGTGTGTCTATGTCTAGGTAAAGATGTCTATGTATAAGATGATGATTGTAAAACGAATAAGAGTCTCTGATAAGCTTAAACGTTTTGAGAAATGAAGAGTAGAAAGTACTTATAGTTAGAATTAATTTTCAAATTTTTGTGTACCTAATCAAATATTCCTTGAGACATTAGAACAATTTAAAAAGTAATGCAATTTAAAATTTGACATACCTAACCTAGACTTTTTCTAATAATAAATAATTGTTTTGTGTATTTCATGCGTGGCCTCTCCGCTTCTGACAAAACGTATTTTGGTGCTATATTTTTCGGATTATCTGTCAAGCACTTTAGGCACTTTTTACATCACTTCTTTCAATGTTCATAATTTTTGCGAAATTTTGAGTAAAAGGCACCGAAAGCTGAATGTTGTGTTTATAAGGAATACGTTTAGTGATCGAATTTCAAAAGTTTGGGTTTTCCCATTTTCACTTTTTCAGAATTTTGAGTTTTCAGAATTTTGGGTTTTCTGGATTCTGGGTTTTCATGGATTTTATTTTAAATTCCAGAATTCTGATTTAAGCTCACATTTTCCTATTAGTGTAATTAAATAATGAGCAAGAATGTTACAAACCTATACCAGGGTCTAACTATAGAACAATAGAGGTTTTGATTTTTTAGCAAACTTTAAAGTGATAAAACAAAATGCTTAAAATATTAAATTTTTAATATTTTGACATGAATCTTTGAAACACTTATGTGTTCTAGAGGCACTATAAAAGTAAAAATACCAATTTACAAAAAAAAGTTTTACTATCCATTTTTGAAAATTTAGTTTCTTCACTTTTATCAATTTAAGAAAATATTTATTATTCCAAAAAAAAATATTTAAATTTTATACAAATACAAAAACCCATCATATCTAACAATTTCTTAGATCCAAATACATAATATTCAGATAAATTTTAATACAGGAATATACCTAGCTGGAAATCATAAATCACTTACCTAAACAACAAACTCAAAACGATTTATCACAAATAAGCTCAAGCTTTACAAAACAACCAGCCAACAAATGATACAAGACTATTTTTATCATACATTATGCATGAGCATTATATGTATGTCCATTTTAATATACATATATAATATACGACAGAATATACCACACCACACTAGACCCAGTAGAGATTCAGATTCCTAGCAAGCAAAAATTCTTTTCAAAAGTCACTATTCTATTCTTACCTTGACAAAATATGTGTCCTTGTTTTAAGGGCATTCCAAAGTGATGTCAACAATCCATCGTAATACATAGTCTACCTTTGTTGTAATTACTTTCCTTTATCTTGAAGAAGAATAAAAAGAAATACAATACAAACAATATAAATATAAAAATCTACTTACATATATACATACGCCCTACAAAACGTACAAAATGATAAGTGAATGTGTGTGTAGATATGTTAAAATTGAATACAAAAAATCCTGCGGATGACATCTATTGTTTTAATTTTTAAAATCCAAAGACAACATTTTTCATGTTCGTTCATTTTACCACGCTTGCCATTCGCCGCCCGCCGCGCCGCCACCACCGCATATGATTTTTTTGTCTTATACATGAAACATTAATTTACATGTTGCATATGTGTTTATGTGCAATACACATCAGAAAAAATAAACGCACACATAAAATTTTAAAATGCTATTTCTCAGCTATCTCGTGTCCTTGCGGGATCCTTCCTAACCACGAACTATTATCCATCTGTCAACCCCCTGTCTCAAAAGTTGTTACTATTGTTCTGGCTGCACGAAGCTAGATTGTTATCTGGGATTCCCGTCTTCTTTTGTTTCATCCATTTTTGCCACATTCAAAATAGAGAAAAAAACAACAACAACATTAGTTTACCTACTTCTCCACAGAAGAAGGTAACAAAACTTGACCTCAGACACAGAACACTGTAGAACACCAAGCCAGATCTCTAGAGCCATTTTAGCTGTAGGTAATCTTTCTCTCTCATTAAATATGTACGGGGCATCAGATATTCACAAATAAAGCATTTTTCCAGGACCCGGTCGAGCACCCATGGGGTAGGTAAAGATAAAGGTGGACGGACACGGACATTTCAGTTTTTCCTAAAGCATTTCAAAAAACAGTTTTTTTTTGTTACACTCGGAATTAAGTCGGCAAGATGAGATGCAAATGCGAAAACCGGAATATCGAAGAGTTTTTGTGTAAAAGTGCAGTATGTGTTCTTATAAGCTTTAGGGGGATAACCTACTTAAGCAGTCGGTGATTATCACATGCAAATTTAACTACCTTATACAAAAGCAGCCAAGAGAATGTTGGAGACAGCCTTGATGTACACTACATTTTTTTTCTTGCTTTTATATATTTTATATTTTTTTTATTATTTTTTATTTTTTTTTGTTAAAATTTATTTTATGAAATGCAAACAGGTGACAGGGGGTTAAAGAGCAATCTTGGTAATGCTATGCAACACAACACAGTATGGAATAGAGCTTCTCCTTGACCTAGGAGTAGAGCGCAGCACACCAGGAGGCTATGTGAAGGAGAAAGTGTAAATTCAGGCAAAATTTAATTTTGTATCTAGATGGATTTTACATTTTTCAACTATATGGTCTAATGGAGGAATTTATTTGTAATGAGATGCTCTTACAGATTATTTCAAGCTGAAAATATTTTAAACCAGCTTGAAGGAAGACATATTCCTTAACATATTCTTTAGGTACATAGATTTGTGGATTACGTATAAGACCCATGACTTGAACTTAAAATTTAAGGTGCCTTTATTAAACGAAGCAGTTGTAAATCAATTTTTCTTAATATTTACAAAACTTTAACCAACAAAATGTGTGCTGTGCCATTTTGATGTACCTATTCATTAATTTACAATTCCAAAACCAAACCCCAAACAATGAATTCCCTATCTTCGAAATATAAATTTTTCAAAAAATATATTTTATTTGAAAATATTGTTTTTGAATACTGCTAAAGCTTTATTAATTTATAGAAATCGGTTGAGCTGATTATTGAGATAGACGGAAGTTAGCTTCGAAAGCCAACCATATTGCTATATTTTGAAATTTCTGAAGTGAAAAATAATGAAAAATACTTCAAAATCGAGTTATATTGTTGGCTATAACTTTTGTTCTAGTAATCGGATCTTCAATGTTGGAGTATTTAAATTAAATCAGAATATCAGGCTACATTTTTGTATAAAAAGTTTTGAGGAGGGGTAAAACATTTCGTACTGGAGGGATGGATTGAATTCACCTTCGATGTGATTTTCGATTTTTAAAATGCAAAAGTTGATGAAAAGATTAACAAATTTGAAAATAATCGGCCTTATCGAGTCCGTCGGAGCCGAAAATTCTCCGAGATATCGGAGGACATCGGAAGAAATCCTAATGAATCTGTCAAAAATGTCGCTCAAAGACGCACCTCATCACAATGCAACGCCAAACACCGGTGTATGTTCCATAATTTCGGAAAAATGTTCCAAACAGCCGTTCGAAAAAACAACTCGAAGCAAAAATCCTCCGATTCGTATGAAATCGGAGAATTTTCCGCTCTGACGGATACCTCGATAGGGCCGAATATTCGACAAAGTTATTTCATGAAACCTCCCCTACAAAGTTGTCATAGGTTTTGGTGTAATTTAAAAACAACGGTTAAACTTAAAATGCCATGCTATACCTTTTTGGAAAGCCAAAAATCTCTTATTTAGTTTTCTTTTTAAATTAGGTTGTATTGGTGAATAGTTTTTGAAAAATTAATTTTCAAGCTCAAAAATTTGAAAAAAAAAATTTCAAAAAAAATTTTAAAACTGATTTTTTTCAAAATTTTACGTAATTAAGTATAATTTTTGTTTTCAAAATTCAACGGTCTTATTAGTTTTTAGTCAAAAACAGAAAACCGGATGCTAAAATGTCTTAGTTTTTGAGAAAATTGAAAATAACGAAATCTACTTTACTGCTTAATTTGTAGAAATAGGATCTTTAGAACAACAAAATAACGGATGAAGACGAATTAAGGGAAAACCTATTTTTGTTATTTTCAATTTTTTCAAAAACTAGAATACATATTGACATCTGGTTTTTAGTGTTTGTCTAAAAATAGATGGGAGCATTCAATATTAAAATCAAATATACTACTAATTACGCAAAGTTTTGAACAAAACTAGTTTGAACACAATTTTTTAATTTTTTTTTTTTCAAAAGATTAAGTTTTGAAAATATCTTCCCTAAAACAACTAAATTTAACAACAACATAAAAGCAGATATTTATGGCTTTACAAAAAAGTATAGAATGTCATTGTAACTCTTACCGTTGTTTTCAAATAATTTTTTTTTCTGTATTAAGTCAACTATTTTAGAAAATTTCCCCTCCCGTTATTTTAGATTTTCTCAAAAACTAAAAGACATTTTAGCATCTGATTTTCGGCTTTTGACTAAAAACTAATAAGAGCATTGAATTTTCGAAACAAAAATTATACTTAATTACGTAAAATTTTGAAAAAAATTAGTTTGAATTTTTTTTTTTTTCAAAATTTCGAGTCTGAAAATTAATTTTTCAACTAACTATTCACTAACACAACTTAATTTAAAAAGAAAACTAAAGAAGAGATTTCTGGCTTTCCAAAAAGGTATAGCATGGTATTGCAAGCTTAACGGTAGTTTTTAAATAATTTGTTTTTCTTTTTAAAGTCAATTTTTTTAGAAAACTGCCCCTTCAGCCGTCTAAACTGGGGGACATAGGCCCCCCCTTCCCATACGATTTTTTTTGTCTTAACCCAGCCTACTCGCCCTAGCTCTTTGGTGCACCTTATACGGAACACCCTGTATAAGTATATAGGTTTGTGGACTTTTGGGTCAATTTTTGTTTTAATTAAAATTCTTGAATTGAGACGTACATTAATGGTTTCTGTGAAGCTGAAGGAACAACAGTTTGAATAACAAAAAAAACTTTTGTATTTCTTTCTTTTTTTTTCAAGAGAATGAAAAAGACACTATTATTGTATTGAAACACTTAAGCCCAACATAATTGTATACTTGATTCTTAGCCTCGCTTTGTTGTACCAAAAGGTCTTTTTCATAAAAGCCAAAACTTAATTTTAAAAATAAAGATAGTCTCAAAGTTAAAATAAAAATTCAAAAAGATAAGGCAAAAAACAACCATCTAACATCTTCACTTTTGATGAAAAATATCCCATAACCTAACCACTCAAATAACACATCAAAAAGAGACTGATATGGTAACAAACTCTATTTGACTTGGCACTGCCATTTTCTACCACCACAGAGGAAATACAACCGCAAGGAAAATCAGCTATATGTATGAACCTCTATTCCACTTTAAAAAGGACACTATGGCAAGAACATCATAATATACATCATTTTTCATGCATACATTATCGAAACCAAATAATCTGCTCATAAAACGAGGACATATCTGTCGTTGTCTGACCACACCCCTATGTCCTCCCGATTCTAAAATGATAAACGACACACTTAAAAGAGTATCCCATATTGGCATATTTTTATGCGGCCGTGTATACCAACATATCTATATGAAAGTCTATAAAAGAAGCCAAACCTTTCGCCATAAACCTAGTTTATGTGGGTAAACGTAGATATTTCATTTTTCTTTTCCTCTTTTTATATATTTAATTCAAAAGTCACAACATGCAAATTTAAGGATATTTCAATTTCAATTAATAGTTTTTTCGCCTCTCATCGTTGGTTTCTCTCTTCCTTCCTTCCATCCATTTCCGGCCGAACTCAGGACGCAACCAACGAGTGATTATATTCTCTATTAGTGGTTTTCGGTTAGGTGTGGGGCTTTTATATTAATGAAATTAGCTCTTCAACACACACACCAAAGCCTGATAATGTAGATAGAGATCCTTTTCTAAAAGAATTAGTGGCAGGTGCGGGAGGACTTATCCCCAAAGTCTTGAGGAAAGAATTTGAAATGTGTCGTAGCTCATGTTTTCTACTTAATATTTTTGATTTCATGTTATATATTTTTTTTTTTAAGATGGACGATTTATCTCTATGTAATATGGGTTTATATGTATTAAAGGAGATTAAATGTAGCCAACCATAAACTTTGACTTGAAGGATTTGTAAATTGTGTCAGTCGTGCTTTTTTTTCCTGTATTTACGATACTGTGAGAAAATAAGAAAAATGACAAAAATATAAATAGTGAAACAAAAATCAAACACAATTTTCTATGTTACAATTCAATAAATACTCAAGCAACGGTAACTGGAAATAAAAATATCAAAAACCTCTTTTGAAGAAGCTCACATTCAGACCATTTTTGTAGCGAGTGTAGTGGAAGGAAATAGAATTTAAAATCAAAACCAAGCCATATGCACTTAACATTGATGCCCTTTGATTGAAAAGCACTGCTTCATACATTCACACACTAGTACACAACGATAAAGAACAACAACAACAACGAGGGAAATTACAAACTCAATTTATTGTAACTTTCAACGAGTATAGACGAACATAATTAAAAAGCGGTAAGTCAATTTGTATTTCACTTTTAGCTGTTTTTAAATTTTTTATTAAATTTGACAGTGAACTATAGAGAATAAATTTAGTGTTTTTATTGCAACGAGGCTTTATGTCATCGATTTTAAAGAGAGAGGTTTTTAAACGACCGACGATGATTCAGTATTTAAAATTTAAAAAAATGTTCTTTCTTAACAGAGGAGTTTTTACTCGAAATATTGTGTTCTTAATTTAGTATAACAGCACAAAAAAATAAAAGTAAATTTTGTTGATTACCTGACATTATATACATTAGGGTGGCGCTTGTTTTGGCAATGTTTGAATTTCTTTTCTTGGATTTTCTTGGGATTTTGAACAAAATTAAGGAAGTATTTTCTTTATTGTTAATTCTTATTGGAATTTTTGTTGGTTATATGTATGTATAAGTAATATAATATTGATAACTTCACAAAAAACTAAAATAAAATAAAAATATATCCGCAGCATCTTTAATTGGCCACAATAAAACGAAAATGTAAAAAAAAAAAACCAAAAATCACTGTTTTTAAAATGTTAAAATATTTTTTCTTAAATACTTTACCATATTTTTAAGAATTTTGCCAAGTTTTATTCTTATTCATCAACAATTACAATTTTGCAGAATTGTTTAGTAAAAGATTAAAAAACTACCTGTAATTTGTATGGGAAATTTCAAGTGCTCGGTGGCATGTCAACCGATTTCAATGAAATTTTGCACAGATTTTTTTTAAGTATGAAGCCTCATAATTATAAAGGGGCGGGGGGGGGGGTACATTGCCAAAATAAGTGCTACCCTTATATACATACATTGAGAAGATTGAGTGTCATCGTGTTTAATTCAGGGCCTCAAAAGGAGTTTGGACACCAACATTGATGTTTACTCAGTCATCTTAACAATGAGCGCCGCCACTTTTTTATTGTTTACAGTGTAGACATAAAATTTCTTGATACTTTGACAACAGCGTCAACAGTCAGGAAATGTCTGTGCCAAGTTCAAGGCTCAAAAAGAGATGATCGTCCCAAAACCTTTTTTTTTTTCAATTATGGTTTGAGAAAAAAGTAGATAACATCTGATTTATAATGGTCAGATTGATTTATATAATAATATTTAACTTCACATGAACCCATTTAACCCAACACAAACATAAATAAAGGCAAATTTGTTAAAAAGTCAATAAAAAAAAAAAAAAAAAAAGTGCGTATACGCCCTAGTGTACAACTATTTTATCGTTGGATTTATGAATTTATAGAAAATAAAACTACGAGATGTAGTACTTTACGCGGTTAGAAAACTTGTCCGTTGATTAACTTTTCTTATGAATAAACATTTGATAATAGTCCCTGTCTTTACTACTGAAAGTAAGGCAACAAACAAGCACCGATTTATGGAAAGTATGCTTTGGGTCGAAGCGCTTATTATGCGCATGTGTATATTGTGAAGTTATCAATCCTTTAAACGCCAAATTTGGCGAGTTAAAGTTAGCCACTCACTATCTCACTTTACAGACCATTATACAAATTTTTTAATTAGAATTACAAGTTGACAAATGTTTAAGTCCAATCATTCCGTTATTTATAAAAAAAAAAAGGAGGGAGGAGGGGTTGAAATCTGTGTCTAAAGTGTCTTCTTGACATTTATTTATTGGCTCATACAAATTTCGATTGGAGAATACATCAGAATCTTCTCCTAAAACTTTTTAATTAATTTATACTAACATGAATGAAAATGACACTACGCGAACGTCAAAATCAACTCCGATAAAATTAATTACATTAAAAAATTTTAATATTTCTTCTTCACCAGAATTTTTTAAGCATTCATCAGCATTAATTTATTAAATGCATTAAACTACTTTTCATTATACAAATAATCGCAATGGACAGTGATCACATTACACTTCTAACGCTCTTGGACTTTTCAAAGGCTTTTGACACTGTTAACCATTTAATTTTATTGAAAAAAATGCGCAATTGCTTTGGGTTTTCTTTAGAGTCCTGTAAATTGATTCGTTCGTACCTAAGCGGAAGGCAACAATGCGTGATGGCGAACGGACACTCATCTACCTTCCTCAATGTCTTAGCTGGAGTGCCACAGGGATCTATCCTTGGACCTATCCTCTTCTCACTCTACATAAATGAGTTACCACAGGTTGTTAAACATTGTCTGATTCATTTATACGCTGATGATGTGCAGCTCTTGATAAGTCGACCCTTTGGGATGAAGAATGATGCCGTAGCATTAATGAATGAGGACCTTTTTCTCATTTCACTTTGGTCAAAAGAAAACCATCTTCGCTTAAACCCTATCAAATCAATTGCCCTCCCCATTTATCGAAAAATCTTTGATTTCTCTGACCTAAGCCCATTAAAGCTTGAGGACGAAAACGTAGAATATGTCAGCAGTGCTAGAAATCTTGGAATAGTTTTTAATCGTACCCTCACTTGGAACGAACATCTAATAAGTGCAATTGGAAAACTGTATTGTGGTTTGCGTGTTCTTCAGGTCACTCGAAGTTTCGTTCCTACAAAAACTAAAATGCTTCTTGCCAAAACGCTTTTACTACCTATTGTGTTATATGGATGCGAAATTTTTTGCAACTTAGACTCTGCAACTAGCCGCAAATTAAATGTTGCATATAACAACATTGCCCGCTATGTTTTCAATCTACGACGTTATGACCACGTATCGTCTTTTGCAATTCGTATTTCCGGTTGTAGCTTAGACAACTTATTAAACTTTCGCTCACTTAGCTATCTTCATGAGATCATTCAAACACAACAGCCTGATTATCTACACAGTAAACTGAATTTCCCTCGTTCAACAAGGTCTTTTGCTCTTATACTACCTCGATATAATTTTCTTATTACTGAGCGTCAATTTTTTGTCCATGTTATACGCCTTTGGAACTCTCTGCCCACTGTGATGAGAAGTATAAGAAGCACAAAAAGATTTAAATTTTTACTTTTAAACTATTTGGCAAATCTTTGATAATTTAATTGGTCATTTCTCTTTTATCTTTTTCTTCTTTTCTTTTTTAATTCATTTTTTTTTCTTTAAGTTTCACTCGTATTCTTAAATGAATTTAAAGGCTTTCAATACTTTATAAGACTAATGTCCTACTTTGTAAGCGTTTTAAAACAAATAAATACAAAAATACAAATACATCCGAATGGTTGTGTGCCTTTCGATCTTAAAGTTTCACGTGAGACGTGACATAAAACGTTTTTGATTGCCATAGAAAACACCATCTGAATAAGCTAGTTAATGATGTAAGTGATAAAGGACCTTCATTCATGTATAATTTTCATCACTATATATGCTTGGCTCCTTCATGCTACTCTCCATAAGTTGGGCCGCTCCATAATGTGCCACTTCGATTTTTTTTTTTCTTCTTCTTTTTGTGTTCCATTTTATTCAATCACGTCAGCAGAGTCTAGCCTCTCTCAGTAGGGTAAAACTTTCTCAAGTAACACTTCAATGAATGTGTGCAAGTTTGTCTTTCGCTGCTTCGCAAACTTTCGCAAACATTTATGTCCAATATAATTTCAATGAATACCGAAACGAAGACACGCAAATATGTAAATATCATGGTGGCCATGCTGGGGTGGGGTGGGGTGGTTTCCGCCTTTTTGGGCTAATGCATTGCATTGAGTTCGGGCAACTTACGCGAATGGCCCTTCTAAATCACTGTGCAATCTCTGCGAGAACTTTGCCATCATTATCATCATGTGCATCTGCTTTAAATTGTTCCAAAGGATTACGGTTAAAGATTTGGGAAAACATGAATCCAGATTTTGGGACATGCAAAATGTATGTCAACGAGGAATATTTATGTGTTCGTATGTGTGTGTTTGTGTGTGCACAAAGGACCAACTAAAGATATGTTTGATGGTTGTTGTTTAGGACTTTTGTAACGATACGATGCGATGGTGGAGTATTCAACTGAAATTGGGGATTAAATTAAGTTAAGATGCACTTAAGACTTAAACTATTTTTGTTTTGGATGCAACTTTTTTATTTTATCTTTTAAAGGCGCATTTTATAACGACTTAGGGATAAGAGTATGAGGCAATAATATAAAACGAATTAACAAGGTAGAGAGTAATTTTTGTTGGATTATAATACAAGTCAAGGAAATGAAAAAAATGAACTTGACACAAACATGATCTATAGAAATTGTTTTTCAGTAAAACAAGCTTTGAATAAAGTCAAGTGTTTCTATTACAAAAAAAAAGTATACATAAATTCACGACTGGATCGCACGAAATTGCTCTTTTTTGTTTATTGCCGTACAAAAAATAAAATGTATAGCAAAACTGTAGAGAATTGACAACTGAAAACTTAGTAGCAAATTTTTTATTTGAATTTCGATGTTTTGAAAAATACTTGAAAATGTTGAATTTTCTCACTTCGTTGGATTGTAACTTTTTCAATAGTCACAATACGGAAAAAAAGTGTTTAACATAAAAAATAGGAAATTCAATTCTCCACACTTTTTGTATTACAATTTTTTTTGTAGGATTACCAGAAACCGAGATATTCAATGAAAACTAAAATCGAAGATGGCTGCCGAAAGGTGAATTTTAAAAGTGTGAAAACTCAGTGTTATTATCTCCGATGAAAGTACTTTTCAAATAATGAAAACAAAATTGGGGGTGTTACAAACTACTGGGTCATCCATATACAATTTTCATAAATGCACTGGACTATACAGGGTGATTCACTTAAGGTGTGACAAAAAGCTAAATCATGTAGGTTGACTCGAGACAAGAAAAAAAAATCTTATAGGAAGGGGTCTATTTCTCCCCATTTAGGCGGGAGGGGCAACTTTTTAAAAATTCGTATTAAAATAGAAACAAAATTATTAAAAAACAATGACAACACTTACAATGTCAAGCTATATTTTATTTAAAGGCGAAAAGTCCGTTCTTTTATTGTGTTTTTAAATTCAAATTATTTGAGAGAATAGTTTTTGAAAAATTTTGTTCAAACTTATTTTGTTTAAAATTTTACGTTATTAAGGGCCAGTTTTTTAGTGCGATATTAAAGTTAAACCCGAATAAACTCACAAAATTAAGCGAGTTTACTCTAGATTTACTGAACAGATTTTTTTGATATTTTGCCTTCCAAGTTTGTTACGTCGATCCGCATCATTCTCTACTGAAAAAGTGCTTCCTGAGTTAATTGTTCTGGAGTTAACTAACTCTGGTTTAAATCACGACTAAAAAACTGACCCTAAGTAATATTTTTGTTTTTAATATTCGATGCTCCTACCAACTTCTAGTCAAACTCTAAAAACTGGATGCCTGAATATCTTTTGGATTTTGAGAAAATTGAAAATAACGAAATCTACTGTAGGTATTACTTAATTAGTAGAAATGGGATCTTTGGATAAACAAAATAACAGGTGGAAGTCGAATTTAAAGAAAACTTGTTATTTTCAATTTTCAAAATTAGTCTGAACACCATTTTTTTCATTATTTTTTTTTTTCAAAATTTTGACTTTGAAAATTAATTTTTTAATAAATATTGTCTCAAATAATTTGAATTAAAAACATAATGGGCCCTACCAATAATCAAATTTAGTTACGACTTAAATACTTCAGTAAAATGGACCATAATGGAATGGGCTCTAAATAATAAACCGTGCATGGTATTACCTAAATATTTACGTGGACTATCAATAATGAACCATATATCGAATTGAATCCAAGAAATTTAGAATATATGTAGTGTATGGTTAATATTTAGGATCCATAACGTTATGGTTTATTTCACTGCAATATTTAAGTCATAACAAAATTTGATTATTGGTAAGGCCCAATAAAAGAACGGACATCAGGCTTTGAAAAAAAAAATATAGCATGAAATTGCAAGTCTTTCCGTTGTTTTTTAATATATATTTTTTTTTTTTTGATTTTAAGTCGATTTCTTAGAAAATTGCCCCTCCCGCCTATAAGGTGGAAATTGACCCCCTCTAATACGATTTTTGCTTGTCTCGACTCAACCTGTACGCTTTAGATTTTTGTCACACCTTAGGTGAATCACCCTGTATAGAGCAAGCAAAAATTCATACAAATTTTGTCGATTACCTTAAAAAACATTATTTTTTTTGTCTCAGTTATCAAACAGAGTGTGCAATAAAGCTATGAGAAGCATTGCACTTAATTGAATTTTCTCTTTCAGGAAATTAATGCCCGACGATGCGGTTACAATGCATCAAACTCATATCTCCTGAGCTATTTGGTCAACCTGCCTCTGAGTTCTTTCTAGTCCCATATAGTTACCTATAACTCTGGCTCACACACAGTCACTCATTATCTGAAATGCTCGGTTGAATTTAAATTGTGTGCAGTATACATAGATTTTTCTCTTGTGTGTCTGACGTCCTTGGTTGTTGTTAGTGTCTATATGTAGCTAGATGATATGGGATAAGCATGTATGAAAGAATGTTTACCTCGAACCATCAACCATCGATTAAAATTGAATGTTTTCAAGAGTACTCAGGACATAGTGATGCAAAGTAGAGACGAGCCAAACACACATATCTAAATGTGTGCCAGCTGATATGGCAACGAAAATAAACTTTAAAAAAAAAATGTGAGTGAGGAAACGCTTCTGCAGAATCCTTGGAATCTGGATCGGATTTTTTCATTCTGTAACTGAAATTGTTATGAGATGACCGTATGCTTTATTTTCTATTTTAACTTATTTCTAGAGTATATAGTGCTAAATTTATCTTGATGGAAGAATAACGAATTGACTTTGAATAAATGAAAGTGAGCGAGAGGTTGTTTTCACAGTCTCACTCTGAAAATCTGAACAGTATACATTTAAAGCTGCAAAAAACATTAAGTTACGTCTTTATTGAAAATTGTATGAATTTCATTCAAAAGCCCTATACCTACCCCCGCACAAGAAACCCCCTTTTCTTAGAAAACAAAAACTTTAAAATTCATTCTATTGAATAGTTCAAAATTCATAAAATCCCTTTTCAATTATTACCAATCAAATAAATTAATTTTAAAGTTCATTGGATAAATCAGAATATTTTAATATCAAAGTTGAGTCCTTTAGTCCTTTTTTTTTTATTATACCTATGTCCACCAAGTTGAAGAAATTCCTTTGTGTTTAAATATTCATATACCTATACCCTTTTGAAGCTAATTATGTGTGTTAATATAAAAATGTGTCCTTATCCTAAGTGATGATTCTAGAAATAAAACCTTTGACCTTGACCAAAGACAAACAGGTAATCGATATGATACACAATTATGAACTTAAAAAGCTACCTCAAAGGGTATTATCCTTCGGTCGATATAGAGATGTTTATATTTAGATAAAAAGGATATCATCGTCAATAAATCAAAACCTAGATAGGTAGGTTTATACTATAACGTGAGACCACAAACTACTCCGGCTTAGTAAGACTTAATTTTTGAAAAGTCTAATTTCGGATTGAGTTGATTGCCGGCAGGGGTTTTTTTTGTCAAATGTTTTATTTCTCTTGTTTTAAACTTCTTAAGCAACTTCGTGTTTTTTTTTTTGCTTATTTTTAATAATTTGACTTAAGCCGAGTCGAAATCCTTTTTTGACTTCTTTTTTTTTTTTTTTAATTTCAAGATGGACATAAAAAAAGGATAACGAAAAGTGCAGGCAAAAGAAAAACTGTACCATTCCGTAAAAGATAAAGCAATTTTTAGTTTGACGTTTCATTTCACAATTGGATTAGGAAGAAGACGACAGATTGATGGGAGAAAAAGAAAATGCGATGGAAAAATACTCACACACACACATTTACACAATACATTCACTTAAATCAATGACGTGGAAGAGAAGATGTTCGATGATAAAATACAAGATAAGATGAGAAGCTTATGGTGGTTTTCCTACGAAGGGGTTTATATTTAGTTTTATAGTTGAAGTTGAAGCTTGAGGCTAATTCAATTGTGTGCGTAAAGAAAAGAGAATTTTCTAGAAACTTAAGCAATATCTTCACCCGATGACCCTTTTGAATTAAGATAGGTATTAAGGTACCTACATATACAAAATTTAGTTATAACAAGAAGATTGTTAAGGAAATGTTTTCTAATTTGATTAAGTTAATCTTTAAGCCAATAAAAGGTAAACTTCTAGTTTTTGAATGTCATACTGTATTAGGGAATAGATTAAAGTTTGAATATTTAGCTGATTAAATGGGACTTGTATGGAATTTTAGTTGAATTGATGGTGACATTGTTTTAGGGGAAAGAATTATTCTGAGCATTATTTGGTGGTGCATGTTCCAGGATTTAAACAGCAAACACGAGAGAAATTTCTGATTTCACTGGGTTCTCGGAGAATCCTTGCAGTTCTTTTAATTTTTTTCTTAAAGTTATAATAGACCAACAGGAAGCAAAGGATTTTATGACCTCACCGGTAGGTAAATAGGTGTTAAACTTTGGCTTGAAAAGATTTAATAGCCATCAATATCAAACAGAAATACCCCAGAGCCTAGAGTTTTGCAATCCGGCTTTATTTCTCTCACATTCCTAGAAGACAAGAATGGGAAGTCAACCAACCACATGACCCAACAGTAGCAATCTTTACCGATGGGTCAAAAATGGAATGTGGAGCTGGAACAGGATTCTTTTCGGAAACCCTAAATTTAGCCAGCTTTTATAGACTCCCTGACAACAGCAGTGTCTTCTAAGCTGAGGTTTTGGCAGTAACCAAAGCTACTGAACAGCTGTAAATGTTGGCGATACCGCCAGCTGATATTACCTTCTTCATTGACAGCCAAGCAGCCATAAAAGCACTCTCTGCCATCGAAATATAATCAAAGCTCGTTTCCTACTGCCGCGAAGAGCTCAAGGTTCTTGGCTCGCAGCACAACGTAAGGCTCTGCTGGGTTCCTCTGGCCATATAGGAATTCCAGGTAAAGAGAAAGCAGATGAGCTGGAACGAAATGGATCATCAATTGATCGCACCAATCTGCTCCTTCAAACAGACTGTGACAAAGAAAATCCTTGAGAAAACAATGGTAAGGTGGACCCTACTCGACTCTTGCATGAATACCAAAAAAATTTGGTCCTGTTTGGACCAACAAAGACAGATGGGATCTTGACACTAAACTGAGACTCAGCACGGACGACCTATGCAGAGATTGTGGCAATGAGATGAAGTTTTTTTTCACTTCATATGTCACTGCCCAGCACTCTCGCAACTAAGAAATAAACACCTGGGAAGCTGCTTCTTTAATAAATTAGAAGAGCTCTCCAACTTATGAGTGAAATTGTCGAAATTTATAATTTATAAATGCCTCCAGATGGTTAGATAAACCATAAAAACTTATAAGTTAACTTATTAGGAGCGTCCAATCCTCCAGGGTATCACAACACAAGGGATCTACATTGATCTAAGTGTAATAGGAACAAGATCTGCTATCAGCCCAAAAACCTAACCTAACCAAACCATACTCATTAGTGGTTGTTGTTTCATTCGCTTTGCTTTGCGCTTTTCTAGCATTTACTTTGAGTAATCATTCAAGGATATTCAGATAATAACCATATAACTTTCATATGTACTTGTACATACCTATGGATGAATTGCTTTTCATTCCCAAAATCCACAATTAAATTATTTTATCAATACTCAGCCTTATCATCGTACCCGATCGGTACGAAATTTTCTACGATTTCTACGAAATGTACAAATTTTGTATCATTGTAGCCGGACAGATCTACCAAAAAAAAATTGAATGTGCGTTGAAAATGTCAAATTCGTGCGTTGGATACCGATGAAATGTCAAAATGGCAGCAACGCATCACGAATTCATGCGATGTGTGAAGATATTTGCTTTCCGATTTCCCCGACAGAAAATTAGAGGTGAAAAATTCCCCGTAACCATACGATTCGATCGGAAGTTTTCTCCGATCGTACATTTCTCCGAACGGATACGATAATAGGGCTGAATGTTTTTAAAAAAATATACGATCTCGTAGTCCGATTGTCAGTTGGATTAAAATTGCGTTACATTTGATTTTTGACAATTATGTGAAATTGACATAATCTAGACGTCAAATGAATGAAGCCTACTATAATATTTTCTTTTGTTGATATGAAGGATCAAAAGAATTTTCCGATCAGTTACTCTGACTTATGCTAAGAGTTTTATGATCGTTTTGCTATTCTATGCCATTATATTTATATGTACATAAATGTCTTGATATTTAATAATTTTTAATGTATAAAATGTCTTCTCAGTTCTCACTTCTTTCTTCGCACTTATTTTGAATTTTATATTATATTTTACTCACCAAGGTAGATAGATATACAGGGTGATCGGTATTAGGTGCACCAAACTGCTGGAGGGGGTAGGTTGGGTTAAGACAAGAAAAAAATCGTATAGAAGGGGGAGGGGTCTATTTCCCGCCGTTTAGGCAGGAGGGGCAATTTTCTAAAAAATTGACTTAAAACAGAAAAAAAAAAAATATTTAAAAACAACGGTACAATTTAAAATGCCATGCTATACTTTTTTAGAAAGACAGAAATCTCTTCTTTGATTTTCATTTTAAATTAAGTTGTGTTAGTGAATAGTTTTAGAAAAACTAATTTCCAAATTTTGAAAAAAAATGAAAAAAAAAGTTTCAAAATAAAATAAAACTTCACTAGATTTAGTTACACAATGACAAATTAAACAACATTTTACTTGTGATTTGTGACTTAGCAACTTGTTGATCCCGTCTTTGTCTATAATCCACCCGCCGCCGACCCCCATCTAAAACAAACATCACAACTTGATACAAAATAAATATTATTTTCTATAATGCCGATGTCTTCAGAGTGACTTATTATTCATTGATCCAACTAACAGCTAAAGCAATAAAAGTGGATTTTATATCATTTTACATCCCATCACTGTCACAATAACCCACCCACCACCAGGCGGCTGCGTCTCCATCTAGAGCGTAATTCATCAAGCAATGTCTTTTTCATAGCATCGCTCTTCCCGTTCAGTCGATATATCAAATTGGTTATTTATTGTCGATAATCGAGCAAGGGGGTGATATCAATACCATTCCAGGACGACCTGTGAAACGGATGAATGATTTGCCTTGATTTCAGCTTTCTGAAATTGTTACTCCTTGACTTACATCGACATCTACAATCATTTAATTGAAGTAAAAAAAAAAAAGTTGAAACATCAAAGAGGATATTTAAACATGTAAAATGATGGGATATATATTTTTTTTTGTGTACATATCGGAATATGTGTGGAAATTTATATTTTAACGGAAATACATTACCACAGACAGGAAGGCAACCATAACTGACCAATTAAACAAAAACTCTTCAACAAAACGGAAATATTTAAATCAGAAAGTCGATGATGTGTGTCTATTTTACTGCATTGTTTCATTTGTATTACATTTGTTACAGTTAAAATTGTTTCAATTCCCTATATACTCACAATTTCGAAAACATTTACATGTAAATTCGATTCCACTCGGAACCGCTGATAAATTGATAATGCGGCAGGAAATTGAATTGTTACAAACTATCCTCATTTTCCAATTTTTTGCTTTCATTCAATGAGCCGTATTATAAATTAGTAAAATGTAAATGGAGGACTATTTTTGAATATCAAAAGTATATTGAATTACACATTATAAATGTATGTATGTTAATATTTATATTTAAATAACATTCTGATATGAAACTTTCAGAAACCCACCGTGAGTGTTATTTTCAATTCGATAATCTGAGTTGATTACTTTGACGATACATGGTTGATTCGAATTGAAATTGAATTCGAAAGAATAATTTGATAAATCGATTTCAATATAATAATTGGAAATTGGCTTGGGAAAAACTTACGACATTGATTTTTTCCGTAAATACTCAACGGAACTACATGAATGTATATACTCTTAGAAAGGTTTTGTCACATGGATGTGAGCAAATTAATAATTTAAATTAAATTTCATTCAAATTGTTCAATCCGTTTAGGGTCTTGTTTGATTCACAGACAAGAACAAGATACTGTTTTGGACTTCTCTATTTTTTATGATCGTTTAGTTAGCTTCAATTAAAACCTTGATATTTTTCAACATGAAAACAATTTTTCCTGATAGAGCATGTAAAAAATATATCCAAAGTGAAGTAGAAGTTCACAGCTCGGATCTAAAACAATTCAATAAAGATTTGCAATTCAAAAAGTACATACATATACATAACTAGCTGACCCGGCGAACTTCGTTCCACCTATAATTGATTAAATTATTAATGTTTTTTTCGAAAATCGAGCAAACTTCAATTGTTATCACGATTTTCCGACTTTTCCGGCCTAATTTTCCAATTTTTATCTCCGTAGTGTGTTTATCTGGTTCAATACAAATCCAACAAACAAGTCCCCAACTTAATCGGATGATTTTTAGCCGAGTTATGCGCGTACGAACACAAAAAGGGATTCATTTTTATATATGTAGTAAGTACATGTAAATCAGTAAAAAAACATAAGTAAAATGTATTTGCTTTGTATAAAACTTACTTAATTAACGTTTTTGGGAATAAATTTATTAATTGATATACCTTAACCATTTATTTTACTAATAAATTCGTTCACTTTGTGCCAGTTGTATACAATCGTTGTTTAAATTTTGGATCCGTGGTTCAGGAATTTTAACTCGCCGAGTTCGGCGGGTTAACTGAAGTTCAACGATGGTTCAAGGTTCTAATATGCACTAAAAGCCAAATGCATGCCTGAACCATCGTTGAACCACAGTTAATCCGCTGAAATTGGTGAATTAAAATTCCTGAACCACGGATCAAATATTTGTACAATTGGCCCTTAGTTGTACAAACGTGGTTCAGGAAATTAAATTCGCCGATTAACTGAGGTTTAACGATGGTTCAAGGTTCAAATATGTGATAATAGCTAAGTACATGTCTGAACCATCGCTAAAACTCAGTTAATCCGCTTTTAGTTAAACCGATTTCGGTGAATTAAAAATCCTGAACCACGAATTAACATTTAACCCATGATTGTACAACTGGCACTTAATGTTTTCAAAATAAAAAGGTTTGCATTCAGAATGTAATTTGTATTTGACCAAAAACATAATAATGTAGGTATTACCTAATATTTGTTGGAATTTTTAGTTAAAAAAATACGACTTTTACTTCAAAATTATACTAGAGTTCAAAGTTTTTAATTTAGTTTAACTCAACGCATAATTTTCCAACATCCCCTTGAACAGTTTTTTTTTTTCCCCGACAATAATAGTTATAAATCATGCTAAACATGAACCAAAGTTTTTCTTTTTAGCCTTTTAAATACTTCCCGCATAAAGTTTTGTATTTTGTTGTTTAGGGCAGAACCCACAAAACACTCGTAGTTATATTATGCGACCAGCAGCAGTGAAATGTACCTACTTAAAATTATCTGTGAAACTTCCTCTATTCAAAACCATTTTAAGCATTGAAATGCCGTTTTCGACATATACAATATACATGTATAAATATGCAAGTGCTTTTTTTTATAATTTTCTCTTTTGTTTCCTGTAAACTAATTGCTGTCATTCCCTGTCATCACATAGAACTGGGAAACATGATATACACATGCGATAACAGTGAGCAGCAAAAATGTCCTTATTTAATATTATAAAACCCTGATCCGCCCGCAAGCAATTCACATAAAAAAAAACACTTCAGCGACAGTATAGGGTGTTCAAATAAGATATAATTTTAAATATAAATTTTAATAAAACCTACAACATCGATCACACAATTCGAAATATTCGAAATATGTACAAAACTCGAAAATTTAAATTTTCAACATTGCCTTTCACACCTTTTATTTTAAAGAAAAACTGAACAGTTTCAAAATTTTCATAAGTATAGCTTTTTCCTTAAAGCCTAGTTCATAGATCGAAGCAAAGTGAAATTTTCATACAAAAAAATTACATTTTTTTAAGGCGTGAAAAATACAATCAAATTAAATGCAAAGCGACAAGGAGGAAAAAATTAGTTTCTAATACCGTTTTCCTTTCAACCAATTCAGATTTGGGGGTCAGATACCAAATCTCAACTCGCAAATGGAACTAAAAACGCGATTTGTTTTGTGTTTGAAATAGTGTGAGTTCCTCTTTTTCTTTCAACTCAACACCACAAAAGTAAACAACATTATTTGGCAATTCAAACTAATACGTTTAGATAAATGTCACTTTGTCTTGGTGCGTGTGCAAGTGCGTGTAGATCTTGCTAAAAATTGAGATTTGAGGAATCGACCTCAGGTCAACAAAAAATTCGATTTTTTTGGTTGAAAGGACCATAAAACCTTCTCTCAGATCGAAAAAATAAAAAAAAAAGTCGAATATTTTGGTTGAAAGGAAAACGATATAAGTAAATGGCCGCGTTCATTACCACGTTTTTGACAGATCTAAAAATTCAGTTCTGAAAACGTAACATTGAACGCACAAAAAAGTCTGAAATTATTTATTCTTTTTTTTTTTATTATTTTTTTTCACTCTGAAACCAAAATCCGGAAAGCAATACGAGACCCAGACGATCAGATCACACACCAAAAAAAAAAAAAAACTGGACCAAGAACAGGTTTTTTTGTTGTTTTTAGCTGTCATCTGAATTTTCAGATAGATATTTTCATTTGAAAATTCAGAAAAAAACGTTAGCAACGCAACTAAATGTCAATCGACGTCAACTGAATTTAATGGCTGCTGCCCAATCAAAAGCTCTCAAAATGACAGTTTAGAGCTGTCAAGTATCATTCAATGGACTTATCTAAATATAAAACAAAATTTATTTTCTTTGTAAACCCTGCGACTCAAGATTTATTGATGTGTAATTTTGCTTTGGATTTCACTTCGACTTGATGTATAAACTAAGCTTAAGATCTAAACATCGTTTTTGAAAATTAAAAACGATTTAAGGAAAGTTAAAACGCTCAAAATTTTATTTAAAGATGCGCGTATGGGAATATAAAATTGAAAAGGTTTCTCAACCTTCAATGTCTAAAATTAAAATTAATAAATAGTTTTCACTACAGGCCTTTTCGATCAGGATGATAGTACTCATTCTCAAAAGAATCGACATTAGAAGCGCTCCTACGTAGCCCACGTATTCCATTTTTTTTTTCCGGTTTACCAATCGACAGTTCTCTAATTTCTCCCGACTTAACTTTAATTCCGTTCACAAGATAAAACTGTGAAGAATGTGCAAAAAAATCGACCAGGTCTAATTAAACAACGAACACCCTGTTAAAATCTCCTAGAACATGTAATTTATGGGCGTGTACATTGTTTATATGTTTTGGTTGTTGGTTTTTTTTTTTAATATATTTTTCACTTGTTTATATGTGACCTGTAATAAAACTTTTGCAGAATAATAGGTATTTTACATAGTAACGAGAGAAGAGTGAACTTTCGCAAGACTTGTTTTATACTTTACCTATTCCTTTTTTTTTTGGTAAACGCGTGGATTACATTCAAATAGGATTATGTAATTATTCACACTTGGAAGAGATGGAATGGGATTTTGTCCCTTATAAGATGACGACAATGCTGCGCTGATGTAAGAATATGATTCAAAAGGGACATCCGCCGACGTGGAATAACCTATTTCTTTTTTTTTTGTTTCTTTAATTTCGAATTTCTAATAAAAAAAAAAGCCGTGCTGTGTTTTATGGTCTGAATATTTGAGTTCGTTTGATGTTGTTTAAGAATCCCATCTGTAGAACAAGAGCGAAATATTAAAGCTGCTTCCTATAAATTGATTAAAACAAAAAGAAATAAAACAGGATGCCAGGTTAAAACACACAGGAACCAAATAATCCGACAACGGCCATCATCGTCCTCTTTCCGGTTTCACCACCAACAAACGCCACCGCCGCCGCGCCGCGCCTCTATTGCCCTCATCTCATCAGTCCATGTAACTCTGAAAGAATAGAAATTTCACCAAATTTCTCTCTTGGTTTGCATACATTTTCAGAGGATGTACTCTGTCTGTGTGTTTTATTTATTTTTTTTTCGCATCGAAGAGGATAGAGGATATTTTATTTGTTTTATTATTTTGAGTAGTTTTATGGAGAGGAAAGCAATTTTTCGGCGTGAATTTGTGTGGGCAAACGAACTGGGATTTTTATTTTGTTTTCCCCTGATACGCAACTCTCGTCAAAAATAAGTTTCCAAAGGAATGTCAGGCAGATGATATGGGTGTTTTTCTTTTTTTTTTTTTATCACGTCAAAAGAAGATTTTGGTATGTTCAAAAGAAATTAGCAAAATGGTTTTGAATTTGTAATTGGCATCAGAGATCTTGATTGTGATTTGGTGTCCAGGATTTTCTCAAAACAAAAAAAAAAAAAAAATTGAATTGGATGGGAATGGAGAATTGTTTTATCATTAATTATTAAGATTAAATTCCTTTACTCATGAATTTTTAACATAAACCTAATTAGGGCAAGGCATTTTTTAATTTTTTTTGTTTTTAGGCTTGTTTCACAGGCTTGGTTCTGTCTGTACCGAATACGTGTGAAACAAGCCTTAATGTTTAGATTTTTGATTATTTTTAGTAAGTCTAAACAGATGGTTTCTTCACTGCAGTTTATCTTTTTAAAAACATACTTCAGGTTTTTAAAAAGTCTTAAATTACTAAAAAAAAAGTAAAAAGAGAATAATTTAATTTTTAATTAAAGGCTCAGTTTTATAACTCAAACACTTATTTCTCTGATTTTCGACACTTAAATGACAATTGTGTAATCAAATGGGTTTGATTAAATTAAAACTGTAGCTCTCTGATTTCTGTGTTTGCCAAGGAAATAAATACTAATTCAAAAGTGTGTTGTCGATACATTAAATATATTAAACTAGCGGATGCCGGCGAGCCTTGTATCGCCCTACTTCATGTGTGTAGTTATAGGGGTGTTACAGCAGACAACCAATTCGTATCAATCGCCAAAGTAGAAAGACCGTTCGAACAAAAAAAAAAACAATTTAGAAAGTATGCAATTTATTCTTATCAAAAATTTCCAATTTTTCGGCCTAATTTTCCAATTTTTATCTCCGTAGTGTATTTATCTGGTTCAATACAAATCCAAGAAAATAATCCCCATCCAATTTGGATGATGTTCAGCCTAGTTATGCGCGTATGAACAAAAAACTAATTCATAAAGTTTGAAATTTCAAAATGTTATCAAGACTTTCCTACTTTTTCGGTTTAATTTTATAATTTTTTTTTCAATTTTTTGGCTCCTTTGTGTATTAATCTGGTTCAATACAAATCTAACAAAAAAAATTCCCAACCAATTGAATGATGTTTAGCTGAGTTATGCGCGTACGAACACAAACAGCCCTATTCTGCTATTCGATCCGATCGAAACTTTCGATTCACGTGAAAGTTTCATTCAATTTGCCTTAAATTATTTTTTGAAATCTTCAATCTTAAGAGTGCAAATCTTAACTGATATTTAGTTTTGAAATTCTTAAAAGAATCTAATTGTTTAGATCCTATTTTAACCGAAATTTATGCTAAGTTTGGAGAAATTATTTCCCTCCGACGAATAGCAGAATACTAACTTTCACGCGAATATTTAGCAGAATAGCGCTGAAAAAGAGATTTATTTTTAAATATATAAATATTAAATAATTAAAGAATTTCTTTAAAATAACCAAAGCCTATCATACTCCAAACTGCTTTTAATCTTTAATTGTGTCCACAGCTCTATGACATTAGGTGCGTTTTATTATCGCCAATAACCCATATGGTTCACCGCGAAAAACGATACAGATCTAATTGACAACAGTGTTGTATACCCACCTCTGTTTTCCTTAGGCGGCAGTTATAGCTATCATTGAAATTTATCATTGAAAAATTTAATGATTTATTTCAAGACGTTTAGAAAACAAAATCTATAAATCTAGCTATAACTGGCGCCGCCGTATGCCTATTTACTTTTCATGTATTTACCTGTCTCTTTTCTTTACACTGAATTTTATACTACCTTACCATTTGCAAAAGGCACAACGCCATCTTCCCGCCATATTAGAACAATTTTTTGGGTCTTTGAATGAAACCCTAGATCATGTGTTGTTTTTCTTTTTGTTCTACGTGTTTAAAGACAACCCCGACCCAGGCCCGTAGATAATAAAACGCAGCTATTGCTGACATTGTCGTTTGAAATTCGTTTAACACATTTCGAATGAGTGCTATCAAAAAGTCTAGATCTAACTCGTGCAATGACGATCTGTAATCGACCAATCGTTTTATTCTTTCGCTCTCTGAAGTTTTATTCTTAGAATTTTCATATCAGCTACTCATAACGTTTTTTGTTGTATTTTTATTTATTCAACAAACTCGCTCACTCCTTGATTATTATTGGCACATTTTCAATAAAATATTATGTATTTATGTTATATAGCGTAAAAATATTTAAATTAATTTAATCACTAGAAATTTATAGAAATTCGGTACAATCACTTAATTCAAAGACAAATATTAGACTTAAATTATGAATTTATGTGAGAATTACTAGAATTCCATGCCGGTAGTCCTCGATACACAAAGCCCACAGTATTATAAAGTTTCTCTTCGGTTTTTTTATGAATGGCACATACAGCTTGGGCAAGACTACCCTGATAATGATCTAATGGAATCCTTTGGCTTTTCGATTGGACAGCTGAATATTTTTGTTTGTTATGGATGGTGTTTTTGATTTCTTTATAAAGAAAAAATAAACTATAAAAAACTTACCTTGTATAGTTCCTTTTTTCCAACTTGGTTTATCAATATGATGCCAGTGAATTATATCTTCTGTGTTGGATGGAATCCATTCACTAAGAAGAGTTGTTGCGATTTTATCGACTTGGTAATCGAATCCTAATTGCAGAGTACCCACAACAGCTGGACTGAATGATATACAGTAGAAATTAATTAAATAAGAGAGCAGTTATTTTTGTGTGTAATATAATATATACCACAAAGCTGCATGATAAAACAAATGGGATCCAATCATTTCACTATGGAGTCCTTGAGATCTTAAACGAACTGAATCACAGCCAAAGAGGAAGACAATGCATTTCATTTGGAATTTGCTTATTTTCCGGCCATTTAGGTACTGAAGTCCTGATCCATGGCCACAATATCTTAAACAGAAAAAAAAAATTAAAAACAACGAAAACCAATGATTTAACAAAAATAATTAAATTTTGAAAGTTTTTCCACCGTCAATAAATAGTTGATTGTTTAAAGTTCTTTACATGGCATTGGCATGCAAATATTTATTCTGATTGCTTTTAATCGCCGTTATCCTTTTGTTATTTAAAAAAAAATTGCTTTATCAAAATTACCTTTTAAAACAATCAAAAATAATAAAGATAGCCCACCAGATCCAGATCAATATTAAAAAGGCTTGTTATTTGCAAAACAAACGAAGCGTATTTTAGCAATTTCATATCTATAATAATTCTTTATTCATCGACAAAGGAATTCAAAGCATTTAGAGATATATTTTTTTAAATGCAAACGTTTCCAATTCCAAAAACAATCTACTATTTCCAATGAGAATTTGTTGGAAATTTGAATTTTATTTTTATAAAGAGACACACAACATTATACTATACATAGATATTTTGTTTTTTTGTTAACTCAGTATCTCTGCCAATTGTGAATGTTTGAGGTTTTATAGGGTTAAAAGTGAATTGTAGCGGAAATTGTTTGCTTGGTATACAACCACATAACACACAACCAAATATTATTCAAATTGTAGTTTCAGACACCGCACGTCGTTGTAGTTATTGCTTTTATATTATTACAAAATTTAATATTACTAAATGTATGAATTGGCAAAACGTGACGCCTGCCATTTTTTTGGTATGGCTATCCCTACATTTTGTTAGAATTAAAACAAAAGTTGTGGTCAGTTAGCCTAGTTGAGATTAATTAATTAATTCTATTCATTTAACGATGATATACATATGTACATAAGTTACAAATTAGAAGTTGATTAGATGATAGTTTTAAAAAAGGGTGTGTCTGACTGTTTACTGTTTTTAATATTTGGCACCTTAAAGATTAAAATTTAATTTATAAAAAATATCAATGATATGGTTCTCTTTTTCGATTAAAACTGGTTACTTAAGGCCATATTATTTAGTTGAGGAATAATGTGGGTTTAAATGAATTTTATACCCGTCCATTTAATCCGCATTTTTTAGACCCGGCAATTTACACTTGTGTCAATAATATTCACTGAAAAAAAGCATCAAACTCGGAGGAATAAAACGCATGTTAAACTATTTAAACTTAATTGAAAACTCATTTAAAAGCTGTGTAATATCAAAAATTTGACATTTGTAAATATAGCCTAGTTCCTTTACTTTTGTCGAATTCCTTTTAAGAAAAAAATCGATTTGTTCATAAGAAAAAATCGATTTTTCTTTTCGACAATTCTGTTTAGAAAAAAAATCGAATATTTTTGGTAAAATGAATTCGACATTTGAAACTATGTGATTTTCTATGCATTTGTATAAATTTCAGTCCAACGTTTTGTCAAAGTTCATATAAAAAAATAAAATGGCAGTAAAATGCACAGAAAATCACCGAGTTTCAAAATAAAGGAATAGACCACATGTGTCTATTTTTTTTGGTCGCTTGTTTCTGCATTTTATATTTTGATTTTACACCCGAGTTTAACTTCTTTAACTGCTTCCTGGAAGTTTGTTTAAATTAAATGACAGGGTTTAAAACTATTTTTATTTCCGGGGATAACGAGTGAACATGATGAGCTTGGGTTTGACATTCGGGTTTAACTAATTTTAAATCCAGATGTACATTTAAAACCCAAAGGTTTAATTTTAAACAAGCAACTACAGAATATTTGTTGATCTTTTCAACCCAAGGAAAAAACCCTCGGTTTAAATAATTATACGGATAATGAATATAACTCATAAATTAAGATACTTATTGGAATAATTTGAATTTTTTCTATCAAGATATAAGCAAACTAGTCTAAAAATGATTACCACACCCAAAAAAAAAAAATTCATGGCGTTTTAACTCGCGAAGAACCAGTGCTATCGCTTTTGACTTACAGCTCTTGAAATTTTCTGTTTGGGTGCCTGCAGGAATGAAGGGCTAAGGGCGAATGGTTAAAATTTGAGGCACTTTTTCATGACGAGATACTAAGGGAGGATTTATCAATTCAAGAAACAGCTTTATTTAATCCCACAACTTTCGACATGATAGTTTTACTCACTAATCCTTACATCACGGCAAGAGTATGAAAAATTTCGTATCAATATTTCTTACAGACATAGAGATGAAAAAATCATCATAATACAAAATAATCAAAATTTACAGGAATTGAAAGAAACAAAACAAAAAATAAAGCTAATGACAATCAGCGGTTAGCTGTTTTGAGTTGCTGAAAAACTTGCCAGTGCTTCTTTAACGATAATCGGCGGTTTGGAATGGTAAAATGTCCACAAACATATACCATGTTTGATATCCCAGGGTATACTTTTTTTCTTTTTTGAGGCAACGTAAAGATTAAAGTCTGCATGAAGTAAGTAATTGGAGTAATTGGTATCATTCCGATTCTAATGGGTAGAGTGCTCTTTGAATTTTGAACTCTACATCCACACTGAGAAACTATTAAAAAACTACATAGAAAAAACTTAATGAATATAGTTTAAGTTATTTGTCAATGAGTTGAACTTGCATCGATAAAACTGAACACTTCTCCAATCTTCATGTATTTCTTTTTAGCTAAAAGCTTAGCTACTGAAATAAGGTATTTTTTAAAAGTTGTTTTGTGCATTGCTCATCTCCAACGGAATTCTTACGACATACAGTTCCATTCAAATCGTATGTGTATCCGATAAAATGGTATTGACTTTGTGCATTTTCTCTTTCAATACGCATTCAGTCATATGACTAAAAGTGTTGAACCAACAAGTCTCTGATGTTTTTTTTTTTTTTGTATTCAGATGCATTAGATCATTTCTCGGTTCTTCATAATATCTCCACATTTTAGAATCTGGTTGACACGGACTTAACTAGTACAATTAGGTAGGATTAAAACAACCTGTCAGGTTCAATTTATAAACAGATATTTTTGAATATTCTTAATTTTTCAATTTGTATACAAATCAATTTGAATTTAAAGCCTTGTAGCTTTAAAATGCATGTAAATGCATCCAACATACAGTCAGCTCTTGTAGCTGGAATTCTTACAGAACTCAAATTGAATTTCCTATTTAATCAATAATCCTTCATAACTTACACAAAGCAATCAGCTTCATCAAACAACTTCATGTAATCCTCCATTTTCGGAACAACGTTATATGTGCACTTCCAACTGGGCAACCAGTAATTAAAGAAACTCTTCATCCGTTCCTCCATGTTCGGTAAATTGGAATCTAAATTAATTGAATAAAAGAAAGACAGATACCGAGAGAGTTAAAATTTAAAGAAACTCAAATAATTGCAATAGTTCATAACCTGGATTAACTACACAACGTCCATTCTCCACATCCACCATCAAATATCCGTTTTTGATTTTGTTTTTATAGCGCTCATATAGACGAACAAGAATATGAAATGAGCTCATACGACATAGCTCCTGCCAGGGATTTAAAACTTCCCAGTAGAAGTGATCAATGCGCTAAAATAAAACAAAACATATAAAAGGAAACCGAAGAAACTAAAGATGAAAGCGAAAACTATGAAAACCAATTTGTACTTTGTCGCAGATAAAGTGCAGGGAATAGAAAAAAAAAGATAGACAGACTTACTTCGTCTAGAATGAGAATGCAAGGACCAAATGCAATTTCGTCTTCCGATGGCAATTTCATGAGAAATTCATAAATTAAACGAGATGTGGTTGGGTTTTCTTCTTCGTCATCGTCACCGCCGCCGTCACCTTCCATTGCCAGTGCAGAGCTAGCTTGTTTTATGTGTTTATCAGTAAGAAGGTGTCGCTGTTGAGCTAAAAGACTTAAGAGGACTCGCTGCTGGCATTCAATGCTAGACAAAATGACTTTTACAAATTAAATGAAATTACAGAAAAGAGGAATTACCTACTCATTCGAATCACAGAATTTATCGACAGCTTTAAAGATCTTCTTTTGAATTTCCTTGAAGGAGGATTTTACATTGCCACACAGGAGACTAATCCAGGGTCCCATAAAAGTCTTTAGTTCTTCAATTGCATCCTGAATATAGAATTATATAAATTAATTGATTCTGACAACTGCTTTTAATAGAACTTTGTGTTGGCACAGAAGGGTCATTATAAAATGAACTAGACAATGAAATTAATATTCAGCTCAATTGTTTTGGTATGATCTAGGTTCCAATTTTTTTTTTTTAAATATAAAAAAAAACATTGAAACTACTCTTACCGCCACACGGCTTTCGAGGACGGCCATGCCCGCCCAATAGCTTTCCAATTCTTGAGTTGTCTTCGGTCCAGCTGAACCAGCTGGTATAGTAGAAAATTCCGTGAAAGAACTTGTCAGAACGGAGAATTTTTTAAACAACTCTTCTAAGAAGAAAAAAAAAACAGAATTTTAAGGATTTGAGTTATTTCAACTACATATCTGCAGATAATTTATTACCTTGATTATCACCAGTTAATCGAAGACAAATAGGCTTTGGGAATTCTTTGCTTCTTGGGTGTTTTAGAATCGAAAGGTAAATAGCTGCATCGGCGGCAAAGATCTCTCGAAACAGCGAGTAAGTGGTTTCTTCGCGTTGTTCCTTGCACAATTGAATTATAGTCCATTCTGTTTTGAAAAATATTGAAAATTCTGACTAAAATTTATCATAGATAAATTTTTTTACCTTCAGGTAAAGACGAACAGATTTCTTCAACAGTTTGCATCGAATCTATTGAGTGGCCGAATTTACTTTTTATAGTTTTATTTCGGGAGGATTTGTTTTTTGAAAGGTTTCTGCTTCTTAGGTATTCGACAGCATATTTGAAAAGCGGCCGACTGTGGGAAAAAAAAGTTGATAAGTTGAAGGATTCAAGAGGAAACTCAAAACTTACTTTTGAAACAGTTGCTCTTGTTGTTCGTCGATTTTAGTCTCGGGCAGGTCCAGTTCTTCAGCTGCTGTGATATTTATTTTAAAGCATTTTTATGGAAGATTTACTATTTACTATGTACATGCTAAGCAACAAATTGCATAAAATAAAAACATTACGGCTCCGATAAAAAAAATTTCATTAGATTGAAAGGAAATTAATTCAGCTCAAGTATAGTTTTCATTTTTTCAATTTAATACAAATTCTTTTCACACATGCACAAAATAGTTTTGTTTACTTACTTGCTTCACCATAACGCGATTCAAAACCGGTGCACAGGGATTTTATTTGATAAAATATGGAATTTTCAATGTCCTTCTTGAAGTACGAGTCTTTGGCGCGTTTGAGCAATAATTCTGAAAGAAATTACAAATAATTAGTAAAGAAAATTGTGTTTTATTAAAAATACCTTTATAATCTGATCCTGCACAATTTGTATAAGATAATAAGTCATTTTCATGCATTTTTTTCTTAATTTCTCTAAAAATTAATATTTTTTTTACAATTTATGGCTTTGTTTTCATTTTAAAATAGAACGAAACGAAATGTCAGATTTGAATTTGAAACTTGGTGGTGATCAGTTCGTGTTCAGCAAAGTGTTCAGTCGTTGAATGTTTTCAACAAAGGAATGAAACTGTTCAACACTCCAAATGGTATTTAAGGTATGCCCATATTGGTGGCGTTCGTAAAAGTATCCGAATACTAATTTAAGGTTTGAAGTTTAGTTCATAGCTATGTAGGTGTGTTTGTAGATGGAATTAAGGCTCTCCCAAACCAACGCGACACATTCGGCGCGACAGCGACACTTTCCGCAATTAAAATTTATTTACATGGCGATTAATGAGAGTCCCCACACTGCCGCGACGCGATTATTCATGTCGCCAGTGAATAATCGCGTCGCGGCAGTGTGGGGACTCTCATTAATCGCCATGTAAATAAATTTTGATTGTGGAAAGTGTCGCTGGTCGCGCCGAATGTGTCGCGTTGGTTTGGGAGAGCCTTTATAGTTTTAAAATACCACACAAGGAGAGGGCATATGAATGGAGAATGGAGTTTTCATTATAAACAATCTTCACGCTTCAGTTAAGCCTGAAAATCATCTATGCTGAGCAAACTTGCTCTATTAGGGCTCTCCCAAACCAACGCGATTAATCGCGCGACAATAGAAAACAATAACAACAACGTTTTGTTTTGTTTGACAACCACGTGTTGTTCTGTTTGACGTGTTGTTATTGTTGTTTTCTTTTGTCGCGGCGAATAATCGCGCTGGTTTGGGAGAGCCTTTTATTCGTTGTTTTTGACTCATGATGACTCCCTAAGAAATTAAATAAGTTCGAAAAGTTGAAATTCGATCTTTTTATTCGCACTCATTAAATGTCAAAAAGAGTAATAACTTGAATATAGTTCCCTTACGCAAATAGACCTAAAACCTACAGCCTGATTCTCCCTGCCATCACTGATACCTCACAAGTCATAAGGTGGTGAAATTAAATTTGTGACTTTTTCGTATTCTCCCCCAAAGTCAATCGAAATTGTGATCTCCTTCAGAGCAGGTCACAACTCACAAATTACATTTGTTTTCTCATTTTGATTTCACATTCTATATATTTTTTCCTAAAAATTTGCAACTTTCTAGATTTTCGAGTGCTAAAATAAAGTAAAATAGGAATCGATTCGATTTATCCGAAAATGAATCAAAAAATTTTCACAATTTGTACAATATTTTTGTAAAACTTATCATTACACCTACATCGCCGCCGTCCGACGGCTATTGAGAACTTCAAGAGACGCAAATTGCTTTCCAAACAATTTTTATAAAAAATTTTCACTTCCATTTTGGAAAAATATACTACGTATCTATTCATTCACTTTGTTGCTTAAAATAAATGGAACCTTGCATTCTATAAGTTTTAAAAAAGTTTGTATGGCCCAATCAAATTTTTTTTTATATTTTTTGTTCATCAGCTGTTTCAAAAATGACACAACAAAATTCAACTTTGGTGTGGTGAGTTTCGTTGTGACTTTTCTTGTGAGGATTGGGGGAGGATTCCAAAAATGTTATCGAGTCACAGCAATCCTCACAAGAAATAGTCACAAGAGCTTGTGACTTATGACTCCTCACAAGGGGAGAATCGGGCTGCTAGTTTAAATGAAATTTATTTTAAATCTTGATTTGTGCAGATTAAAATTTGTATGGTAAATCACGGGCTTTGGGAGGAGATTTATGGTAAATCTACCTAAATCTCGGTTTAGTAGTCGGTGAAAACGTAGTATAAATCTAAAACAGAACCCAATCAAAAATAGTTAAAGTAAGATAATACCTACAAAATACAGGTACAGTTTTTATTTTATTTCCTTTACAAAACAGAACCATACATTTTTGACAGGGGGCACCACCAAGCCATATTTTCACTTTCAGAGACAATAAAAATGCCACAATTGCCACATCATGACCTATTTGAAGAGGTAATGCTGCTCTGACAATAAAGTATCTCTCTGCCAAAATTTTCTCACACTGGGCTCTCGTTCGCCAAAACGCAGTGCACCCATGGACAATAGGACTTGTTTTAAAAATGGGAGCCACAGCGTTAGTGCCAAACAAAGGTGTTGTGCGAGAGTGCGTATATATCTTATCAAAAAGTCTTCTTCTAAATAAATAATTATAGTTTGGGGTTTGAATAAAATGTTTTCCAAGAAAATTAGAAGTCTGCTCTCACATAATAAGGGGGGCATAAAAGGCTCACAAAAAGTAAGTGTCTATGTCTATTATCTATCATAACTTAAATTTACAAAGCCATTTTGAAACAAAAAACGAGCAAAACCAATTTCTTTTCTTAATAATCTCATCAAGACATTGGCAATATAGTCAAGCCAAAACATCATCAACCTAAAACCATAGAAGAGAAATCGAAAACTTCGTAATCCTATCATATCGCTTCAAAAGAAAACAATCTAATAAAGGAGACTTTTGTGACAATGTGCTGCCTCTCCCAATACTCCTGTGCGTGTGATAATTTTCCACTTTGGTTGAGCTTTTAAAAATTTAATTTTGCTCCTCTGCTAGATACTATTCCGATGTACAGGCGTTCTATCTCCGTTTCTTCAGTGACAAACCATAAACACACAACGTGGTTCAATGTTTCTTATTCTCTTTCCAACTCTCTCTTTCTCTTTCCCTTCTATAAATCTTCGCAATTTAGAGCAATAAAGTAAATCATTTTATTTTTTTACTCTCGTCCTTTCAAAATTTATATATTGGAATAAAATTTGATTACACTGCAGACAAATGCTTCTAACCACATAACCACACCATCAGCTCAGGATACAGGAAACGGAAATGTATGTTGAAACAAGGATGAACATTTATTCTTGAATTGTAGGCACCTATCTGCTTCGAATATGGCAAAAGGGTAGAGAAGATGGAATTGCATAAAATTTGCAGTCGTATATGCAAATATAAGAAAGGATACAGAACAAGAAAAGCATCCCGAAAAAGAACGCCAAGGAAAAAAAATCAAGGATAATGTAATGCGCTTATCGGTACTGTAGAGCAGAGGATAAAAGTGCGGTGTTTTTTTGTTGTTTCTTTATTACCACCACAGACAACACAGTCTTCAAATTTTAAATTTAAATTTTTCCTTATTCCTTGTCGTTGTGCTCTGCCTCTCTGGTGTCACTTTCAAAAATCTAATTTCACTCAAGGATTTATCAACATGAGCACGATATGACGACAAAAAAAAATCACAGACCCATGAGGTTATGCCTCAGCACAAAAAAGGCAAAAATTTGTCAAAAAGACCACATAGCCGAAGAAATTTGCATTATAATTGCTTTCATACCGAAAAATTAGCTGACTATTAATGTCTGGGAGAAGCTTTTGACGTTCCTCATACTTTCTTGGCATATCCGAAAATACCTTATGAAACATTTATCATTGAGATTCATGAAACCTACCGTCAACACCGGCCGCATGAAATCACACCACAGAAACCAAGATAATTGGCTTCTTCATCAATACACAAACATAATATCGAAATCCAAAGTTTGTTGGTTGAACACCATGGTTGCTTTGGACGAATTGTCGGGTGTTTGGATGTGGAATGAAAGTCTTCATAATCTGATTTCCTTAATCAATCACAGCACACCATCATAAGAGCTTTGCCTATAAAACACACTAAAAGTAAATGAAGCGGGTCCTATGAACGGTGATATGTTGCTGAGGTATTGGAATCGAATCGAGAGGTGATGAAAAAGATTTTAAAACTAAACAATACTACATACAAATATACGTTACTAGAGATGGATAAATTTCGATTAATCGCGACACACATTCTCACTTTTGTGTCAGTGCTCTCAGTCTGACTTTCAATGATATTGAGTACAAGGTCAAGGATCTAAAGCTATTATTTTCTATATGATTTTGATTCGATTTAATTATTGACAGAGATAATGTTTAATTGAGCATTTTGCCCATTAAATTGGAATAAGAATTTTCACAAAAATTAAAGTTTAAAGATAATATTGCGTTTTCGTCATAGCAAATGAGGTAATTTCGTTCAAAATTTCCAAATTCAATCAAAATCATCTCATTTCCCATACAAATTCAAATTTCCAAATGAAGTAATTTGAACCAAATTTGTACGAAATTCGGTGGGAAATTACGTAAAACTTTTATGAACGCACCCAAATGGATTCCATTCAAAGTGGAACCCATTTGAAATTACAGTATTCAATGTAAGAAACAACAAAAAGAAGCGATTGACAATGTCCCCTTTCACACAGGGCAACTGAGTTTCCGGCAACAATTAGTTCATAGGCGAGAAGGGCAGGAAAAAAGAGGGGAAAATGAAATCTCCCGGTCAACAAATTCAGGAGATTTTTTTGACAATTCTCTTCACACTACGTTTGTGTGCGTTTCACCAAGGTAGTTTAAAAGGAAAATAAAGAAAATCTCCGGGCTTTTCTTGCTTGCGTGTGAAAGGTACAAGAGATTGTTAAGGATATTTAAAGAAAACGTCAAAAAAAATCACCAGCAACTAGTATCTACGTGTGAAAGGGGACAATCTGGGCCTTCACGCAAAATTAGGAAATTAGAAATGTGAACACTTTTTTTGTAATTTGACAAATTACCTCTTTCCAGAACTAATGATTTTGAATTGAATTTTGAAATTTTCAACGAATTTACCTCATTTGCTTTACTGAAAACGCAGTTACTGTGTCGCGAATGTAAGCAAATATAAAAGAGTGATTCTAAAATATTATTTTGAAAGAATAATTTTGAATTTTCATCAATTCAATTAAAACTTCATTGCAAATGAGACACGACTAGCGAACTGCGAATAGTCGCGTATTTTGGCATTTCATTCACATGAGTGGTCGCTGATAATTTCAAATTGTAATCAAACATAAGCAATAAAAATGAGAGTTTGAGGTTAAATTCGAGCGAATTTTCTATTCGATAGTTTGGGTCCTGCTGTTGTGGATTGTGAATTGACGTTTGAAAATTCTCAGAAGATACGTTGTTGGTCGCGTAAGTAATATTAAAATACAGAACATTTCAATTTATAATTATTGTATGCAGTTTTATTTTCTTTAAATAATTGATTCGATCAATAATTCACTTCGTCGTTAAGTTAAAGTTAAATTGCTTTAAAAGATTTATTCGCATTCGCAGGTGCAGCTTATGTGCAAAGTACTTCCGTTTGACATAATTTAACTTCAAAAAAATCTAAACAAAAAATTAGGTACAGAATTTTGATAGAATCCAATAAAAAAAAAAAAAAAAACATTTTTATAAGTTTTATTATTTAGTGTTCCTGGATCAAATGCACTTTCGTGCATTTATCTGAAGATTTCTCCAAAATTTTCCAAAACTAAAACTAGAAGTAATAATTTATTAAGGCTTAACTACCTTCAAAAATTTTAAAAGTGAAAAACTCGAACATATGCGGTAGAAATGTCTGTGTGTGAAAAAGCGTACGAAAACTATTGTGTTTTATTTCAGATTGATTTCAGTTTACAGACCAAAAACAATTTTTTTTGTACACACGGGCATCTCTTTGGGCATATTTTTGTTAATTACTTTTTTTTCACTTTTTGACACACTTTTTGCGAAAAGTCTTGAATCTAGCTAAGCCTTCAAGTGCTGATTTGTGTTTTTAAATAGACTATTATTTTGAGTGAAATACCTACTGCGTAAAAACAGCATACCTAATATAATACCCCCAGATACAAGCTTTAAGCTAATTTTGAATATTATTTCGAACCGTACCTTACGAACTCATCCCACTTAAGACAAAACTTTTCCAAATATAAAAATCTACCCTCCTTGAAATTAAAACTTTTCGCACTTACTTAACTTCACCACAGTTGATGGTTTCTGTATTTGCTAATAATAGTTGTGACAGCAACCATAACTTTTTTTAAATTTCTCAAAAGCCGGTTTTTTAGGCAATTCACACGTGACGTCTTTCACTCACACAACAACGATTTGTTTTCATCCATAAAGAGAGAGCAACATAATGGAAGAAATATGTATATAAGGACACCGGCAACCGGGTGAATGAAAGCCGAAAGTGTGTCATGCAAATGTGAATTCATATAACCACACCCTCTCTGTAACCCAAAATATACGTTTATTGGAAAAAAAGCTTGAAGGATTCACAAGCTTTTGCGCGACAAAAAGAGCGAACTTATTCCTTGCTGGTGGGCCATCTACCCTTATTATCCCTGCTGTCATCACTTGACTTCACAGTTCACACTGACTTGGTCCATTTGGTGCAGCTGCTGCTGCAGCAGCACGGCGCTAAATTCAGCACCCTCTAACTTCTGGGTTTTATTTATTTTGGCTACGCTGGCTGCTTCTGTTGGAAGTGCTCCAACTTGTCGCATGTGGTTGCACGTCAACCATCTTTACCGGGGTATGGCTCATGAATCTGAACTCTAATGTAAAATTGTAACTGGGTAGTGGGTATGGGAACGGTGTCATAGTTGACAGCGGGTATTGGATTTGGATAGTGCTTATAATCCTCATGGCTGGTGCTGGTAGTGCAAGCTGGAAAAAACTGGTTGGAATGCATTTCGGGATAACTTCGAGTATACTATACACGGTTTTAATTTTGGGCGTTGGTAGAGTTGGTTTAGTTCAAAAGTTGTACACACGAACAAAATACGGTTTCGCAAAGTTCTTCGAAACTTTGACATTTGTAGTAGTTGCGCTGACTGTCATCGGCGGTATGGCACCCTATTTCTGGCATTTCTTTGCATTATTGTTGGGTGGACAGTTTTCCAATTTGAACCTGATTCGTGACGTGAGCAATAACGTCATAGGGACTGGAATTTATGTATGTAAAAGATGGAGTGATTTCTTTGCTTTTATAGGTACCTATTTATTAAAAAAAGATATGTTTATGTGTACCTACTAGGCACCTTTGTTTAGGAATGTTTATGTTTACGTCTTAACTTATGACTTGTTGTATGTTGAGGCAAAATATAAAGCTGTACATATATACTATGTAATGTATACAAATATATACTGATAATACGAAAATAATGCAGTTGGTTATACTTACATACATACCTAACTACTTATACCTATTTAGCGATTCTCTCATTCATAAAACTAATGAAACAATGCTATGTACCTACCTATAATTAGTTCTACTAAACTCTGAAATTTTTGGTGAGTCGTCAATTAATTAGGTACTGACACATTAAGTGAAAAAATGTACCTAATATAAGTAGTATACCTACCATCCGGGATAGGTAGGTATTTTAAGGCCCATTTGTTTGGGACCTTGTAACCTAATACATGTGAATATAAGAAGAGAGCAAGAAGGAAAAGATCCCCTTTATATCAATCTTTGCCTGTTTTTACTACCTATGTATAACATTTAAAATAAATAATACGAAATAAGCAATAGCGGATTCACTGTGGCGTATACGTACTTTTTTATCAGCATATATTAGTTAGATTTAAAAATCTGTACATCACAGCATTACAATTCATTATACATAATAAGATATATTTTAAATAACAAACCCCTCTTAAGCCAAAATAAGGCTTTATGTGAGATAATAAGCAATTTTATCCCAATAAATTTTTTTGTCTTTTAATAATTGACGAAGAGGTGAAAGTTCCACAAATACCTACATAAAACTATACGAAGATCTACCCAAAATTCGACATTAATTTACACTTTTTTAAAAAGAATTAATACATTTTAAATGTCCCTTCCTATGAAAATTGGTTGATGGTCAACCGAATTATGCACGTACAAACAAAAAACCAAATTCAGAAAGTATGACTTTCACGATTTACCAGCTCTTCCGCCCTAATTTTCCAATTTTTTTTTTTTTTTTTTTGGTGTTTATCTGACTCCAACAAAAAAATCTCAATCCAATTTGTATGATGTTCAGCCGAGTTATGCGCATACGAACAAAAAACTAATTCAGAAAATGTGAAATTTAAAGTTGTTTTCACGATTTTCTGACATTATCGGTCGAATTTTCTAATTTTCGTTCGAATTTGTCAATTTTTGGCATCGCTTTATGTTAATCTGGTTTAATAGAAATCGAACAAAAAAATCTATAACCAAATCGGACAATGTTTAGCCGAGTTATGCGCGTACGAACACAAAAATGAATTCATTTTTATATATAAAGATTATATTAATTTTTTTTTTTTCGAAAATCGCTTTTGCTTAAAAGTTAGAGCAGGTGTTTTTTTGCGTAGAGCTCTAAAGCTCTCGAAGTTTAGTTTTTAGCTAATTTTGCGAAAAATATTAGTTATAAAAAATGGTAAAGTAAAAACTGTAAGTACCTAGCTTATGAAATTATTCACAGAAAAATCTGACAATTTTATGCCTTTAATCTACAGATTTTTCAAAAACATTATGGTGTAGTAAATTTACTCAAAAAATTTAAGTAAGATGGGCAGAATTAAACTCTATTTCTTGATTAAATTTCTTCTCCCAGCCACTGCCTAACTTATCGATTACTTTTTATCGATTCCAGATTTAAGGTAGATTTTAGCTGTTTCTCAGCTGCCCTAATCTATGTAGATATGTATCTTACGGCCAGTGGTGTAGCTAGCCCTGTATCAAAAAAATTTTTGGGGGCCCCTCTCTTGCCTGACTTTTTTTTTTAGTTAACTAAAACACTTGCGTCAACATATAAGATATGTTTAATTTAAAAAATTGTCTTTGGACTAAAACTCCTCAAATTAACACTTTTCTTGACTTTTTTTCTGCAAATTTATTGATTAAATCGTCCATAGCTGAACAAGATTTCAATTTTTCAAGTTTTTCGACTTCTATGGAATTGATAAATCCTATAACATAACCGTTCATGTCCCATAGTAGCTGGAAAAGCTTCTTTCAGCGGTTGCAATAATACACGGGTTGGGGTTAAAATTCTACCTGGGTCAAAATTTTTGTGTCAAAATTCTGATTCAAATTTCTGCTTTTTAAAATTCTGCTTTCAAAATTCAGCTTTTCAAAATTCTGTTTTACACAATTATGCAATTAATAAAAAAGTTTCAATAAAATAAACAGGTTCGCGCTATTTGCAGAATTATGTAAAACAGTGTTGGTTTGAAATTTGAGTTCTGTTTTATAATTTTAAAAAGAAACATTATTAAGCGTATTTATAAATGTTTTTTTAACTTTCAGCCATCCAAGTTATAAATAAAAAATTTTAATTGTTGCCAAAGTGATCTAATTTTTGATATAACTTTAGACAACTGAATAGATTGTTATTAACTTGGTAAATGTACCTAAGATTGGTTTTAATAAATACGACTATTTGGAAATACTACAAAAACACGACTGTATGTATTTATTTATAGAAATAATATTATTTTTTTATTTTATTTAATTTTATTTTTATTTTGTTAAAAAGCTCAAAATCAAAAATGGAATCATTTCTTGGAACGAAAAAGAATTAAGGAAGTATAAATTGTCGTTCGGTCGAGTCATATGATAAAATTTTTACAATCTCAATAAGAAAAAAAACTTATTTTTTTGTCAAAAGCTGAAGCAGATAGAATCACAAAATGGGGAGAATATAAAATCAAAAAATGAAAAAAAAAAACAATTGAAAATATACCTAGGCTAAATTCAAATAAGATTTTTTAATAGAAAATAGCAAAAAATATGCTCTAACTTTGCTCAGATTAGGTATTATTTATTTATTTTTAATTGTTAAATACTGACATTTTTTGTTGTAAACTTCAAAATTTTAAGTTTGCATTAATATTGGTAATAAATGTTTCTTTGGAAAAGCAGATTGAGCAGAATTTTATTCTATTAAATATTTACTATCAGTATGTAGTTTGAAAAGCAGAATTTTGAAAAACAGAATTTTTTAAAACCGAAAAAAAAACAGAATTTGAAAAGCAGAATTATGAAAAGCAAAACTTCGAAAGCCTAATTGTGCCCCTTCCCATAATAAACATTAACTATCGAAAGGACACATGCAAACAAATTATTTATAAGTACATCTAAAAATCGACCTCAATGAAATTTTGTTTTACTTTCCTGTCGGGTGCTCTGTATCTTTAGGGGCCTCTTTATCTCGGGGGCCCCAATATCTCGGGGGCCCTGTTTAATTGATACAGCTGATACAGCGGTAGCTACGCCCCTGCTTACGGCCCCGAATATATGTTAAATATTTAGTTTGTTCCACAGACGATAAGTATTCTAAGTATCCTGTTAATGAACAATATAAAATATTGAAGAAAATCGAAACAATTGCGCATAAAACAGTAATAGACTTAGGGTTACCATATGCATACCCTTTTTGCATATCGTCAAAAATTATAATGCCACTCGAAACTAAACATGCGAAATATTTAGGTTTTTTTTATATATGTAAATTTGCAATTTGTATGATGCTTTGATCACCAATAAATTGGCACAGTCGACTTTACATTGGTCAAAGATGAAGAAACGATTGTACTTATATTTTTTTGTTTTGAACTTATATTTTTTATTCACGTTAGGTACCAATTTAGAAATCATATTTTCTATTTTAAATAAAATTTACTTAATACAAAATTCAGTTGTGTTTTCATTTGCAAAATAAAAGAATAATAAGGAAAGCACATACTCTCCTCAAACGCATTTGTTCCCAAAAATTTAAACAAAATCTGACTTTTGTTGTTTAAAAATATTGTAATAAATATCTACTACCTAACCGATAATGATAATGAATAAAGGTATATGAGGACAGAAGTTGATAACTTCGGAATGTAATTATCTTATTGTTAGAATGAATGTAACTCCTAGTATAATTTACAGACAGATACTCTAGTGGCCATTATTACCTCCCATTGGAAATGATTGCAATTGGTCCGATTTGTCGAATTGAATATTTTGAGATTTCTCCACATTTCGGGGTCTCTGGAATCTGAATCTATAAATAAAAAATAAATTTGATGGCACAACAGCTCATGAAGAACTAGGGCCTAGTGACTTACAACTCTCAACCATTCCTGTGTGCATGTCTGCAGGAATGGAGGGGACCTACAGTTTATTGCCGAATCCGAACGGCTAACGAGCGGCACTTTTCTGTGACAGGAGATACTCTTGGAGGATTTGTCAATTCCTCGCAAGAGGAAGTAGCCGTTTTTTCTTTTAAATAAATAGGTGGCGAGGCTAGGGATCGAACCTTAGACCTCCGGCATGACTGTCCATCGCACTAACCATCACGCCACGGCTACTACAGCAATCTGAATTTACCGTTTTTAAAATAGTGTGCTTACGTGCGTTCGTACGTTCGCGAACTTTCTTTCGTCGATGATATCTCGAGAACGATAAGATTTTGAATTGGTATTTTTCCTATAAAAAATAGCATCGGGTATCAGGTGTCAAAGGCCATCAATGGAAAGTTATCAGTGTGGGTCACACTCACACCCAGGTTTTTGTTTTGTTTTGTCCTGTCCTATGATGTTACCTTTAATAGTAGGTATTTGGTTGCTTTTACCATAGAACTTATACATGTAATTTACCAAGGTAGTGCATCTAGTGTAAAATTTCGCGGTCAAAGCGCCGGTAGGTGTTGACCCCAGTGGTGACCCCATAGATGTGGGCATGAGAACCTCATCTATGTATAAGTGCTTTTACCTAGGTACTTTACATTCTATGTAGGTAGGTATGTATAGGTACGTCAGTCAATAGGTACTGTGCTGTTTTAAATTTTAAACAGTTTCTCCTTTTAAGACAATCCCATCTGTATTTCTACAAAAACTTAAGTACGTTTAAATAATGACCAACTATCCTTGAACAAACATAATAAGCTCAGAAAACAAACTATCACCTCTTAGACAAAAATAAAAAAAAACACCAAAAACTATATATCAAATATCTATAAAACCTCTTAACTCCGGTAACTTGCCAGCAAATTATGATTTGTTGATTTCAATTTCGTTGTTCCTCTTTAAGTTAAATGTAAACAAATTCCAACGACATATAAAACACCAGGAGAAGCAGCACATCACCATCATCATCATTATTATTCCCTTCCACATCAATGCAACCAACACCTCCACCCACTTTTACCTTTCTTACCTCTTATACGAAAATTAGGTCCATTCCAATGGTATCGGCTGAGAGAGATAGTAAATCTTCTGACAAATAACAAAAAAAAAAAAAAAAAACACCACACATTCACAACTTAACGAACCATAAAATATTTATAGTAAACTAAAAAGTCACACGTTTACAATCCTCACACATGTTCAACAACACAGCGGACATTTTTTCCTTTTCAATTTAAGGGATGTTCAAATCACTGTGAGATGAAAAGTTCATCCTCTCCTTATCCTCGGAGATGTTGTTCCTTCCAGCGCATGGGTGTTCCTCCAAAGGGTGGCTTTTTCCCAATCAAAGTATCCTTAAAGGCAAAAATTTCACGAATTTCATCGTTGTCGGTTGTGTGGTCGTAGCTTTTTAGAAACAAAATTTAATAATATACACCAGTACTTCATTATCCTTAAAAAATACTCAACTCTTAAACGTTTTTTGAAAACCTCCTAACAATTTCCGAAAAACTAACTTTATTTTCTTAGAAAAAAAAGTAAACCCATACAAATCTTAAATTTTATTTGCATCGAAATATAAAATGGTTACTCGTGAGTGATGGAATGTTCTGCAGGATAATTTATTGGAAAAAACTACTAAGAATTGTGAATGAAATTTGATTTGCGAGTCCTTAATCTTGAAAACGGGTTGTGATTAATAAAAGAAAAATAAGTTTTTTGCAAAAAAAACTAGGTGTGGTGGAGGCTACATCAATTAAGTATTAAAAGGACATTTTTGCTACGAACGAAAAAAAAAATAAAAAATTCTCAAGTCCTTCTGATTGAGATTCCCCCGCCTCCGTCAAGTTTCGTTAAGATTTTTCCAGGTTTCAAACGGTTCGTTGAGTTCATCTGTGAGCGCATTCATCTCCTGTTTGCTGCTATTTCATCCTCGAACTCATATTGTTTACATTTTACATTTTTTAAAATTCAAATTGTTCCTGCCAAATGAACTTACCCAAAAGAAGCTGCAAAAAAAATAAGAGAAATCCACATCTACCACCCACATTTTTTTAATTAACCGCCCGCCACTAATTTCATCGCTTGTTATAATCAACAAAGTCTAAAACTTTCGCAAACAAATCCGAAGAGAGCGAATCGGTACACAAACAAAAATACAATCGTCAACAACAACAGGAGCACCAAGTACTAACCGAAGCAGCAAGAGCAGATTCGCGCACCACCACTACCATCTTTCAGCAGCAGCAGTAGCAGAGCAGCATCAATTCATCTCCTATATACACGCGAATAGAGTCCTTTCTCTACTACTTTCGTCGGTGTATCGATCCGTACACATCACCACCATCATCATCACCATCCTTGTCATCGTCGTCAGCAGGACTTTACTTCTTCTTGTGTCCTGTGTGCTATAAAAATATCTCAAAAGATATTCTACGAGAAAAAAAAATACAGTTAAATCCTTTAAAAGGTTAAAATCAAAGAATAAGTTAAGTGATAAAAATCAGTGTCAAACTTGTATTTTTTGCAAGAAAAATCACAATCAAAAAGTCCTTCAGGGCGAGAAGGGTGTTGTAGAAAATTATCGAACCGTTGTGAAATTTCGGGTGTTGACGTCTTACTCCCACTTGTGTGTCTGTGTTTGTGTATCAAATTAAGAAAAATAAATTGCATTTGCAATTACGAATGTTTAAATCTCAATAAATTGAAAAAAAGACTCGAAACCAAAGTCAAGTGAATGTATAAAAAAAGCACGAAAACTTTGCAGAATTTAAAAGGATACATCTGCGGTTTTCGATTCTAGATAAATTTTAAAAATATAGGTGGGTGTGTTTGACGCATAGCACCAGAGTCGAGAAGGTAGTAGCAGTAGCAGCATCTCCAGCAGTATAGCAAAGCAGAAGCATCAAAAGGGAGGTCGGGTTGAAGACGGGGGCAAAAAGTTGCGACATCATCGCACTTCCAGGCAGCTGTGCCTTGGTGAGGCCATAAAACTTAACGAAACCTGAGAGACTATCATCAGCAAAATAAATACTTGAGGAGGAATTCTCTCATATTGGAAAGTGATCCACAACAAATGAGTGTCCTCGAATAATATTCAAAATAAATCAGAAATTCAAACATAAAGTTACATCTATAGGTACGCGACACGAAGGGAGTCGCATTCCTTGAGACGTTTTTTCCTAAAGGAAAAAAATATCGCGAAATTTGAACAAAAAAAAATAAAAAAAAAAAAACATGAAGTCTTCAAAAAAGTTAAATTGCAAAGTAATTTAAGGTAAAAAAAGGACTGTAAACAATTTTAGATAACAAAGACAATCTTTCAGAGTGTGAATATATTATATACTCGTATTTCTGGCAAGGACACTTGTTTTTTTTTTTTTTTTGAATTATTGAGCCGACTGTGCGCGGAATTGAAACAAAAACAGGTTTACGTATAAAACTAAAATAATACTTTAACGAAATTTTTCAAGCAACTTAAATCTCCTAGTGGATTTATTTTAAGAAAAACTGTAATACTGCATTTGGAACATATCGCTGAAATATTAAAAAGGACTCACAAGCAAGATGGGAGCAAAGGAAAGTGTTGAAGCTGCGGCTAAAATGAATGTCGACGGATGGGGACATGTTGAGGTACGTGATAATGTTTTTCAGTGTTAAAATTAATTTGTACTTATCCAGCTATTACAAATTTTTACGGGGTCAAAGTTGTACCCATTAACAAAAATTCTTAATATTTATGCTGCCGCTCGGCTGGTTATTGATTTACATCAGAGATATAAAAAACATCACAATATTGTAATAGTGGAGTATTTCTGAAAATCAATATTGAAATGTGAAATAGTCTCAACTAGCCCTATTAATATTTTGAATTCGATCGAAGTTTGTTTCGATTCACGTGAATGTTTGCTTCAAAAATAGATATCTGTTTGTTTCAATTTAGTGTTAAGTGTTTTGTGTTTATTTCATCAAACAAAGTAACATTTTACAAAAATGAACGATCCGTTTTCTTCCGATCTGTCAAGTACATAAAATACCCATATAATTATTTTTATTAATTTATTTGTGTTGTTTGGTGAAGTTATTAATTTTTGAATTGTGAAAACATGAACAAAAAAAAATATTAACAAAATAAAACAAAAAAAATAAAAAATAAACTTTTTATTGATATAGGAAAATTTTTCAAGAAATACTCATTTGTCAAATTTACGGACGCGAGGTACAGTTTAGAGCGCACATTTCGTCTGAAAGTAAAGGTCCAACTATAATAGTAGGAACGAAACGAAGCAAATACAGGAAAATCTTATAACGCACCCATAATGACCGGATTGCTCAGATTCGTTAAGTTTTCGTTCACTTTTACCTTCGGACGAGAAGTGCACTCTCAACCGTACCTTGCGTCCGTTTGACAGATGACTATTTGTTGGAAAAGTTTCATATATCAATAACAATTTAAGTTTTTTTTTTGTTTTATTTTGGTAATATTTTTTTGTTCATATTTTCATAATTTAAAAATTAATAACTACACCAAACCACACAAACAAATAAATAAAAAAATTATTACTATCAAAAATAGATTGACAGGTGCTTCTGTACGGTTAAATCAATAATGGGTATTTTATGTACTTGATAGATCGGAAGGAAACGGATCGTTCATTTTTGACATAAGCATCCGTTTGCTATTATAGTTGGGCCTTAAAGGTGAACGAAAACTTAACGAATCTGAGCAATCCATTCATTATGGATGCGTTATATGATTTTCTTGCATTTGCCGTACGCACCGTTGGGCCTTAAGAAAACATAATGTATTACATATTTTTTTGTTTAGTTTAGAGGATATACTCCATTGTGCCAGTATCGTCGAAACAATATTGAACTTATAATGCTTCAGAAACCACATAAAGCTTTGTGACAAAAATACATGTATTATAGTTAAAAATAGTGTTTTGGCAGCACTGGCACAATAGAGTACAACTTGTGTGAGTACATTATTTTTATTGTATTCAGATCGTGGATTTTCATTCATTTCTGTCGACTAACGAACAAAAAGTCATCCCAAACTAAATATTTTACACAACTTTTTCCGAGATGAATAACGGTATAAAAGCTTTCAACTCCGAAAATCGGTCGGTAAACTCGCACTGATCCACCATACATAAACAAATTCAAAACAAAAAAACTTTTCCTGTACAAAATCCAAAGGTTCAGCCAAAATCCTCATCTAAGAATGAAGTCCGGCACAAATATGTCCGTTGGCATTCGAAAGAGTATCCTTCGATACTCATTTCCTCCGCCTCCCCTTTAATACTTTCAAATGCGTCAGTAGGTGTAGGAGCTCAACGGGCTGTTAAAAAGTAGTACCTCTAGTTGCTTAACGATTTTCGTACAATTGCTTCCAGAACGATGTTAAAGATGTTGCATGATAACGAAATTTTTTGACGTCATAAGATCAATGGTGTTCTTCCCGACTTTAATGGAGCAGCGAGATTTCTCCATCGTCATCATGACGTGATCCTGTACAAGCGGGCGAGTTTGGCAGGAACGTCGAAATACGACGCGCGGGTCTGTATATTTCGTTAATATTCATACGCAACTTTGTGGTGTGTATCGGTCAGTATTTTCCTGTTTTTTTTTCAAAATCTGTCGGAATGTGAAAAATTGACGGGTCAGTTTATTTGCCAGGCCGAAGACCACTCTGATAAAATATTTTAAGCAACACACAAGAAGTTTAGGAGTAGTATGTCAGATGTCCCGGTTTACCGGGAAAGTCCCATATTTAAGACATAAATTCAACTGCAGCTTTGTTCCCGGGTATCGACCAGAATTCACAAGAAAACATCCAAAGTAAAGATCTTTAAGAATTCGCAAAAGAATAACTGGGCTGTGATCTAAATTTAACCTTAGTAGGATGTCTTTTTTGCAACCTGTCAACTGTCACTTCAAATTAAATTGGCAAAATATATTCTGTACGACTGATTTTGACGTCTATTTATTTTATCTCACACTTTATGGTGAGAAAGATAAAGCCAAGTATGATTTCTTTCGCAACACGAATTTTTGAATTAAGGTTATGTGTTAATCGGATTAAAATCGCGTACAATTTTAGCCGCAGATATGTAAATGTTTGACATTACATTAATATGTTTCAACGTACTTTAAAATTAATCTCATATAGAATGTACCTTATCGAAATTTTAATACAGTTCCCACACAACTTAACAAAAATCTTACAAATGAAACCGTTTTTTCACTGTTTTCTTATGAGAATTTTTTCATTTTGATATAATTACGTACATAGATAATGTAATGAGTTTTTTTTTATCTTGTCGCGGGGAAAAATTCAAATCCCGGTTCTTTTCCATATTTTTTTTCATTTGTCCGGCAGAGCTACGAGAAAAATCTGGCAGTCCTATTTAGGAGACTTCTTCTTCTTTATGTGGCACATTTCAGAGCGTTATCTATTCTGTGGAATTTCACGAAAAACTGTTTATAGCCCACACTAAAGTGTTCAGCATTAAAATGCCCGGAAACTTAACGAAAAAATTCAGTTGTATCAATAATAGATAATGAGAAAAGGAATTGTCTAAGAACTGATCCCTGAGGAACTACGAAAGTAAACGGCAAAAATTCCAAATTACTAGATTCAGTAGTACTAACATACTTGTTAGTATCACTATTAAGCCAAAATCTTTCACTAGTAATTCGGAATTTTCGCCTTTTACTTCCGGTGTTCCTCAGGGATCAGTTCTTAGAAAACTCTTTTTCTCATTATTTATCAATGACATTTCGTTAAGTTTCCGGGAATTTTAATGCTGAACACTTAAGTGTTTGAACTCATAGGACGGAGCTCCTGCAGGGAGAGAGTTAAGTGCAGGTCAAAAGTTCTGAAGGGCTATAAATCTTTCCAACTCGATATAGACACTTATGCCCATACAACAAAAAATAGCACTCATTGAGATCTTTTATACATATATGTTTAAAGCAATACATTAATTTCGAATTTTTTTACGTCACTAAGTAAGGAGAAAATTTAAATGTAAGAAAAGTTCCATATACATATAATCTTAGTTTAATAGAGGTCGAGTTCGTAAAAGTAAAACTTCGGCAACACTGCCATTTTCAAGTCGCATTTCTGCAGGCAAATGCAGTCTGTTTCAAATTTTGTTCACTGTTTTAGAAGCGCTGATGTTTGCTCTCAATTTTGAAATCTATTTTGGCCCAAAATGTACATAACTACTACCATTTTTTGCAATTATTTTTAGCAGTGATTGAGCATGTTTACTTTTACGAACTCGGGGAGAGCTTGACTAAAGAATGTTTGGTTTCTAGTAAAGCTAAATAAGAAGAAAACTTGGGCAGTTGACGTATTTTTTACAAACGACTTCATTTACCTTTCAGTCATTAATATGAAGAAACTCTGAATATTTTAGCGAAAACGGTTAAGTTACTTCATTTTTGTAGGAACTCAGAGATAAATATTCCATAAATTGTTCAAGTATTCTTACATAATTAAGTTACCCTAAAAAAAAAGTATCTAAGCGGTTCACAAAAGCCAGCTATCTGAAAATAATTAAATTCTCTTCTTTTTAATACGAAATCAATATCCTTCGCTTATGACATAATTTGTTCGAATAATACAAAATAATTTGCACTTGTGTTTTAGTTTTTTTTTTATATATTCAGTATAATTGCTTGCATTCTAAAATTTTATAGTTAATTAGCAAAAATAAATATTTCCCTCTCTTTTCTATATCATCGTTGCATCGTTGCGAAGAGTATAAATACCTTTCCATCCAAACCCATTTAAAATGACCTCACGTAAATAGTTGAATATGGACCTAAAATGGAAAAATAGTTTTTGACAGACTCTCGAGTTTCATCCACTCGAAACCTTAAACTTGGAAATAGAAACGGTCTCAAAGACGGACATGAGTTGAGTGTTACCTAACTGCCATCTGAATAATTAATGCTCCTTCCTCCCACAAGTAGGATATGGCTTTGGCTATAATATGTGAAACTTCCTATCCTACTGTCTTTGAGAGTTTGTTTTTTTATTTTCTTTTATTTTATCGGTCGTGCGGCCGGGCGGTTGGGTGGCAGCGGTACGGCTTAGTAGTCATCTTACTGCAACCCCTTTCTCTATGCAGCTACTGTGTGTGCTCTATCGTAACGAATTATTAATGACATGTTTACATTATCCATAATGCAAACGACATCTAGCTGAAATGGTTACTACACACATTCAACATTGTCACCGACATACTCTTCCCATTTTGTCGGTCGTCCTCGTCCGTTGTCGGTATATAGAGAATGCAGGAGATCAGGACTCAGGAGTTTTTTTTGCGAAAATATATTTAAACGCACCCAGCCACCCCAACTTCATAAGAATTGGGGACAAAAGGATGCAAACTGTTAAAATTGTTGTGAAATGGATCGTGTCGTACCGGGTTAGTGCATTAAAGGTCAAATCTGCATCCTCGTACATACATATACATACCTATACCTATTGGTATTATATACATTTATACATAAATATTCGTAGAACAAACATGCATTATCTTACAGATTTTCGTACATACGTAAAACATGGAGCTATTTTTCGAAAAATAGCAAAACATAAAAGAAAGGGGTTGTTGTTTTTGAATCAACCTTTTGTTCCATATCAGTCGAAGGATACAGTTTTCCTTTTTTTTTTGTTTTTGTTATTTTGTTCAGCCGATTTGATTTTCTACTATACAACGTTGTCAAATTTTGGAATTTATTTTAAAAAGTTTTTTTTTGTAATTGTAGGTATGACTTTTTCTTGTTTCGCAGGAGAAAGATGAAATGTATTTCTTGTCCTTGTCGCTACTAACACTTTAAAAAAAAAAAAAACTTACACAGCAGTGAGTTAAAATGTTTGCTATACATAAAATATTAACTGCTAATGGGGTTAACTGATGTTATAGCCATTTTCTGCAACATTTTCCGGTGTGTCCGGGTTGGTGAGGGGGGAGACGGGAGAGGAAAGGATATACCTATATGTACAGAAAATAGGGCTGCAGTTCTATTCTTTTCTGGAATATACTTTAAATTTCTTAATGGTGGACGGAAGTGGCTTAAGCTTAAGGGCGAATTCGATGGGATGTTTTGCATCTGGAGGAATACCTGTGTTTTGTATGAATGTGTGTGTGTGTGTGCTTGAATGCTATTCTGAATGGAACAGGTAAGAAGACCTACCTGTGCCTGCTGGTAGTTAAATTTTAAATTAAGTTAATGAGAGAAATTTTATTCATAGTTTGATTGGACTGAATTTAGGGAATTCGCTTGATTTTCATCATAAAATTGCTTGCAAAAGAAGAAGAAAAAAAACACAAACTATATCTATAGGTAGGTACACCATCAGTTAAACAAGGGTTGTTGAGTGGAATTTTTTTAATTTTGTTAATTACTTAACGCATTTCCGACGATAAATAGGGCATGAAGTAATGCGGTTGATGGTAAGCGTTTTAAATTGAAAAAAAAAAAAATAATAATAACAAGAAGAACTTCACAGTAGCCCCCTCCCCCACAAATAAGAAAAAAGATAAATGAGGGATTAAGTTTTAAAAAAGTATAGCCATAAGAATAATATGCTAATTGAAAATCACTGAAAAGAAGGTATTTAAGAATGAAACTTCTAGTATATTGATGAGGCATATTATTCATAGTATGTTTTGTTAAAAGACAGTTTAACATCAAATGCATCAATAAATAAAATTAATAAATATAATCATCAATTAATAGGTCAGTATAGGTTTTTTTTTGCAAAAATATACTGATCAAATTTTATGATTGGAATTAGTAGATTTGTTATTTCTGAGTACAATTAAAATTTCGTGACTCTAGTTGTTGTAAGTCGGCCGCGCTGTAACCAACATCTTGTAAACGGAGCATGGTACACAAAATTTGTTAGCACCTCTTTAATAGGAAATTTAATTATTTTTCTTTCTTTCACACAACTTTTTTACAAGACTTATACTTTCAGAGTTAAGGCGCCTTAAAGTAATCTTTTTTAAGTTTTTCCCCAATATCTCCTCGATTGATATTATGAAAAAAAAAATCTTGGACACAGCATGCGTCTTAAGTCTGAAAGTAGAAAAATATTCTATTAAAAATAAGAGAGATATTTAAATCTATATGTATATAAAAATGAATCCCTTTTACTTGCGATATAGGTACTATAATAGGGCAAGTTATGGATTCGTGCAAAAAATCGAACTCGAGATAACAATCAAACTTGACATTACGATGATAGGGAAGACGAAAAAAGTGGGTCTCGCAATTCTGTTCGTCTGTCTGTCTGTCTGTCTTTCTGTGGACTCGCCTACAGCCTAAACCCACGGGCCGATTTGAATTAAACTCGGTATAAAGTGTTTTCGGGACATTACCCCGACACGTGTTTTTCCTTTTATTTTGAGGACCAAAAATAACGGTACCTGCCATATAATTTTTTTTAGCATTTTTGGAAAATCTTATTTTTCTCAAAAATGGCTCAACAGATTTTTCTAAAAAAAAACAAAAAAAATTATTAGGTATATGCTACCTTTCTGTAAAAATTAAATTTCCAAAAAATGGTTTTAAATGGTACCTCCCATAGAACCATTTTTTTTATTTTCGTTTTTCTAGAAAAGGAATAAACTGATTTTTATATTTTTTTTTATGGAGAATATTCTAAAAAATTTAATAGTTTTGTATATCAAAATTTTTCAAAAACTTTTTTTTGGATTTTCAAAAAAGTTTCAATTTTTTTTTTTTGAAAACCAAATATTTCGAAAACCATTTGGCTGATTTTTCTGAAACATGACACCAAGCGGTTTTTTAACATTATCTAAAATATTTTATACAAAACTTTTTCTTATAGTCAAAATTAAGGGTACCCTCCATATAAATGTTAAAAAACTGTTACAGAAAATATAAATTTTCTCGAAAACGACACCTACGATTTTAAATCAAATTGTTGTAAATACTAATATTAGTATGGTCTACGAACTGCCAAAAACAAAATTTACAGTTAGCCATTATTAACGGTACCTCTCATAGAACCATTTTGTTTATTTTAGACTATCTCATTATGTGTCTAACCGATTTTAATTTAATTTTTTATACTAAAGCTCCTCAAAAGTCTAAATCATACTGCATATCAAAATTTTCAAAAAAAACAAATTTTGGATTTTAAATAAAAAATTCAAAATTTTTTTTTGAAAATTCGATATTTCAAAAACGGGTAGATAATTTTTTTCGAAATTTAATTTTTAAGTCGACATAAATAAATACTAAGAAAATTGTGGACCAGTTTTTTCTCTTAAAAATGTTTACAAAATTTTATATATAAAAAACTTATTTTAAAAAAAACCGCACCTACGATTTTGAATTTTTTTCTCAGAAACTGAGATAAGTTAAAGAAATCAGATGGTGTTCTTTTTTTAGCTCTCAAAACAATTTAAGAAGACTTTTTTAATAAATTTATTTCGAGTTATGTTAATTACTAGTTTATACTTAAGGCTCCCATAAAAAAAATTATTTACTTTTAATACACTCAATCTTTAAGATTCAAAGAAACTTTTACTACAAGATCAAGTTTGTGCGATCCAGTCGTGCGTTTTATTTGTGTTCGTACACGCATAACTCGGCTAAACATCATCCTATTTGTTTGGGGATTTTTTTTTGTTGGATTTTAATTAAACCAGATTAAAAAAAATCAGAAAATTAGACTAAAAAATTCAGAAAATCGTTAAAACACCTTGAAATGAAATTGTGTTTGTACGCGGATAAATTTCTGAATTGGGTTTTTGTTTATACGTGCATAATTAGGCTAAACATCAACCGATTTTTATAGGAAGGGACATTTATAATTTAATTAGTCTTTTTAAAAAAGTATAACTTATTTGTTTCTATTGATGCAGAATTTAGGGTAGTTCTTCATACAAGTATTTGTGGTACAAAAAAAAAACGCTTAATATATAAAAATTGTGCGAAGAATGTGACCTGTTCGTCAGTTTTTAAAAGACAAACAAATATATGTGCCGAAGGAAGTAATAAGGGATAGTTAGAGATAAAAGGAAGGAAGTAAAGGGATACATTTCGCAATCGATTTCAATTTTTTATAACAACAAACTCTGACTTAACTCTAATTATATAAAATTAACTGTAAAGCTGTGATGTACAGATTTTTAAGTCTAACTTATAAACGCTGATAAAAAAAAGTACGTATACGCCACAGTGACCCCATTAATGTTTATTTTGTATTATTTATTTTAAAGGGTTGGTAATATTATAAATAGGAACTAAAAACAGTCAAAGAATATAAAGATGATTTTTTCACCTCTGTTTCTCTTCTTATATCCACATGTAATAGATTACAAGATCTCAAAAAAATGGAAATGTAAAAATTCATCTGTGTGTAACACGTTTGGATATATTTTTTTAAGGGTCATAACATTTGGTTATTTTTTTCTTCATCTGATGGTAAATCCTCTAGAAGTAGGTACTCAATTTTTGTTACTATATATTCCAGTTCAAATTCATAGCTAAGACAGGACAACGTCTGCCGGGTCAGCTAGTTTCCTATACAAAAAGTGCTTAAACATTTTTGGAAACATTTTTAATTTTTCACGTACATCACTTTTGAAGTTTTAAATTGATCCCGTCCGAAAAATATACTTTGCTTATTTGCGACATGAAAAAAAAATATTATTTAAAAGAAAAAATGTTAGAAATAAATGGAGGATGCCCGCTCAGCCTCTATGCCACCATATTGTTTTGTTTTTCAGCTGTACAGCTACATTATGGGCGTTTAAAAATTAAAACATACGGACATTTTTGGCAGCTCAACGTGTTGCTAGACAAGAATGAAAGGGTCCCACAATTTTTTACCGAATACGAACGGCTAAGAGAAGAAGCACTTTTCAGGACAAGAGATACTTTTGAAGGATTTACCTACTCCCCTGCAAGAGGCATAAGACTTGAAAAAACTGAAATGTTAAAATTCTTTCCCAGTAAAACTTAAAGTTTTTTTTAGCAACTATGGCAAAATTTCGGAATTCTTTGTTTTCTTATTTCATTTCGGACTTTTATCAAAAGTTTTCTTCGACAATACGACCATGGCTGGCCAATTCGCGGTAACTGTAAATGGGGTGGCCGTGGCCTGCCCAACAAATGTATGGTGGGAAATGTTATAATTGACAGAACGTTATCCGTTATCTCCTCTAGTACTCAATAATTGATTTAAAAAATAAAAAAGAAATTAAAGTTTTTCAGAAGTGGGAGAAAACTTATGCACTTAATTATCGTATGATTTATTTGTATTCAGACACAATCGTGTGTACGAACATAACGATACGGGGTGCAATGTGCTAACAGATTTATTTATAAATTAATCAAAATAAATGAGGCGCGCGCCCTCTTTGATTTCTGTTTCCCACAGTTTCCGGACAATCTCAGTCAAGCACGTGCTGAAGCTGTAAATAAAAAAAAATAAAATAATCAGCTTCATTTCGTCATGGCACGATCACCTTCATCATCAATTCACCAAGCACAAATTCTACTTATAGTAAGTCAGCCTATAGTCATCTTATAGTGTCATCGTAGGCGGTTAATCTGGCACCTAAGGCACATTCAGTGCATTAGTGTAGATCTCGACATGACACCAGCAGCAGCAACATAATTTTCTATTGTGCTTTTTTGTTTGGTATGATCTGATCAGTGACTATCTAAAGGTGATCGCTGTCAGTAGTTTCTCAAACACGTAATTGTGCTTCGTCCGCGGTCGTTTAATCGAGCTAAAAATAAATGACAGATGCTTTTGCCAAAATCCAAAACCCACATAACAAAATACCGTTTTACGGTCTCTAAAGCATAGTCGCGGTCGCGTGCCATTTTACATTTTGAATTGTAAACAAACTGTTAGAAGATATAGTGAGTGAGAATAAACTTAGGTCATTTATGAGCTTTACACAATATGACGCGACCACGGACGATGTGATCTATTTTTTTTTTTTTTTTAACTTTTTAATTCTAATCTATTTCGGGAATCTACATACGGGACCTATACGTTATTTCTTTCGAGATTTTTATTCAAGAATAAAAAAAGAAAATAAAAATTTTGTGAGCGAAGCTAAAGGCTTGTCAATTTTGTATTTGCAGGTGATCAGTTTAGCATGTTTACATTAAAAATTACACCTTTTCGCCGCTTTTTAAAAATTCCACTTCATGTTGATTATTATAGCTGTTGTTCTGGTTCGTCTGGTGCGTCGTCGGTCGGGGGCGGTAGAAAGTCAACGTTGGTGGTGTTTAGCTTGTCTTCTTGGCATGTCAATACACTTGAGATGAAGTTTAGTCAAAAGATGCAGTGATTCACGTGTGGGTGCTATGTAAATTGTTTTTGATTAAAATGTCTTTAGTGTTGTTGGATTTGTAGTGGAAAAGTTCATGGCTTATATGATTTAAATTTGTTTTTATTTTTTAAATTGCTCATCTGGCAGTTGAATTTTAAACAAAAAATGTGCCATAATAAACGGAAGTACGTGTTAGATAAAACAAAATAAAACTTCCAAAATAAAAATTAAAAAGATATGTGAATGATATAGGTAGTAAGAAAGCTAAATGTTATCCGACCTTCCTACCAACATTTAAAAAAAAAAATTCAAGAAGTACCATTTTATAAATTAGGTACAGTATTTAGATTTTAGAACGTGCAATTTATTAGGAACCTACATAGTACAAGACATTTAAGTGAGTATGACAACGAATATTATTTTGTGAAAATTACTTTGCAGGTGTTACCTGCATCAAAAAATAAGCATAATAATATTGATATTGCTTACCAAGACGATTATTTTATCCCAGATTATGGACAAAAAAACCCAGTCTGTCTAGGTACAGTCCATACACACTTCTAAGTTAACCTTCAAGCTTCAACTACCAAAAGTCTACTTGAAATTCAACTTGAAATTTTTATTTCAGACGAATCCATTGTCTTCATATTGTGTTTTCTCAAGGCTTTTCCCTTACCAAACTAGTGTACGTTTCGAGTAGGTGAGTCAATTACTCTTTACCATAGACCACTTTTTATCCTCTTTGATGACTGAGATGACACTCTTCAGTGTTTTGTGGTTTCGTCATCATGCTTCGCCATGCAGTTTGAGCTTGGTCGATAAAAAATTTCAATGCAAACATTGAAATTGCAAGTTATTTCCAGTTCATAAGATATTTTACCTTACGTTCGCCTCAAGGTTTTTCGAGGACATGCTCATGTCATATGATATTGTCCTCAAAAAAAAAAAAAGGATAATTTTCATAGAAATAGAGCTGGAATTCTAAGTGTCAGAATTGACAGTATTCTGCGTTAAGGAGAGAAGCTGGAAAAACTATTGTATTTGTATTTCTATATCCCTATATGTTTTGAGTTGGCAATCGATTTTATAAAACCGTTAACCGTGATGGTAATTTGTTGCTCCAACTTTCGAGTATATTGTGTTTTATTGGGAGCGCGTTCCATTAAGACGTTTTCTGGTACGACTTTTTCATATAAAACTTAAACGGAAGCAACAAATGGCCAGTAGGTGTTCGTCCTAAATACAGAATGTTAATAATAATCTTTTGCAATTGTTATTGGCATGTTCCCAGATTTCCACATACATATGTATGTATTATAATTTTTGCCAAAAAACTCATTTGTGTTAAGATTAATCAATCACCACTGTGTATGACTTTAGGTTTTTTTTTTTTTTGAATTTCTTCCCTTGCCCACCTGACCTAGAAGAGCAAAAAGATCTAATAAAGTTGCATTTTATTTAGGCAGAGCATTTGCAGCATCATCATTTGCGAACTTCTCATCAAATTTTTTTTTTTGTAATGAATACACGTGTGCCTGATGTGCAGCGCAAAACACACTATGCTCGCCTAGTTCCAAAGTTGTCTTGTCTAGTCCAAATTGGAAAAAAAATATTATGATGTTGCTTAGTTTTGATGACGATGAGGAATCCTGATGATTACGAGGTTAACAGCATTGCATGCAAATTGCAGATTAAATGAACCTCACTAGAACAGGCAGCAACAGCAGCAGCAAAGCCAGTGCTGTTTTGTCGTGCGCTACTGAACTCCGGTCTGACTATACACAGTATACACATTTGACACAGTGATCCACTACAAACAAATACGGAACATGGAATTTCACCATAGTCTAATGAGAACTCCCTCTTTCCTCTTTCTTGAATCAAGTGTTTGCTGAAAAAATCCAAAAAAGAAGACATATCGCAATCAGTGCTGCGGTTTTTAAATGAAAGAATTTGTATTGCATGCCGTATAGGCGTAGGGTGCCTGGCGAGATGCGAATGCCCATTTATAAGAAATCATTTATACCCGTACAGCCCTGATCACAAACTATTAAAAGAGTTAAATAATCTTGATATGATGTACGTACTTAGTAAATTGCAAACTTTTTCATCCTTCTTCAGTAGTTTTCCCTATGGCCTTTAGTACCTAGGCGTAGCACATATCAATGAAAGGTTGCAATTAAATGAAGATTTATCGAAAGGGAAAGAAAAGATGGAACAAGATTTTTAAATGGGAAGTCCAAAACCGGTACGAAACACTCGGTGCGAATCTGTGACAACCGAAAAATGTTCCAAAATTCGCATCACGCTGGATGGTGTGGGTACTTTCATTAATAACCACGTTAATTGACTTAGAAAGACGAGAGTTTCGTCGTTGCTCCTAATATTTTGTGTTGGTTTGGGAAAGCCTTTTAAATGGCGTAAAGTAATTTGTCCAGAAAAATTATTTGGTACCTATTATAACAAAATCTGGAATAAATACCCAAATTTTTGCAAACGTTTATATTCGAATTATGTACTTGAAAATCTAAGCAAATTGAGCAATTCTCAGCTTTGATTCGAGTTCAGAATATCATAATATTATGATGATAATATTAATGAATGTGGTTTGGGTCGAAAAACAACAACTTAAATGATAGGTACCTAATAGCTATAGGCTGGGCAAGCACAGAAGCCTCGGCAAATTTTAACTCCTTATCTTTAAGCGCGTTCCTGAAGGCTGTTTCACAATGCGATGAGAAAACGAGACGTCATCGTGACGAGATCTCTTCACAGTTGTTCTCTCTTTAAAACGAGTTTCAAACAACGAAATAATACATAAAGTATTTCTCGTCATCACGTTGCGTCTTTTTTTCTTAATTTTCCGAACTTTATGACGTGACGTGACGTGACGACGAAAAATGCTTATAAATACATAATATTTCACTGTTTAAAATTCTTTTTTAAGAGAGAGAAACTGCGAAGAGATCTCGTCACGCTGACATCTCGTTTTATCGTAGCATTTTAAGACAGTCTTGAGATATAGGACGGTGTTCACATTGGACTTAAGGCTGTTTCACAATGCGACGAGAAAACGAGACGTCAGCATGACGAGATCTCTTTGTAGTTTCTCTCTCTTAAAAAAGAATTTTAAACAGTGTAGTTATACATAATAAAGCATTTCTCGTCGTATTGTCACGTCGTAAAGTTCGAAAAATTGAAAAAAAGACGCAACGTGACGACGAGAAGTACTTTATAATGCATTATTTCGTTGTTTGAAATTCGTTTTAAAGAGAGAACAACTGCGAAGAGATCTCTACACGCTGACGTCTCGCTTTCTCGTCGCATTGTGAAACAGCCTTTACTCCTCGGATTTATTTTGACGTCTATGTACTTTTTCTCGTTCCCACTTTGTGGTGAGAAAGAGATGGGCACGTGAGGCAGGATTTTTTAAATTTTTTAAAAATTTGTCGATTTTTTTGACGTTTCCTTTTGTGACATCTGTTTTGTTAGTATTTAGTTTTTGTTTGGCACTTGGATACAACAGAATCCAAGTTTTTTTCAATAATTGGAAAACTATTTTTTTAGTGAAATATTAATTTTGTGATTGAAAAATGTTTAATTAAATTCTCCGGCGAGTACAAATTTGTATTTTATTTTAACGACTGCTGGACGTCAGAGTGAATCGGTTGTGTGTGTGTGTGAACACGAGCTGACTGACTTATGCATCACGTGTGTCAAGTTAGCACTACATTTTCGGAATTTGAAAAAACTTAGTATGCAATTAATTGTAGCTTTTTTGTTGTAAATTAGTTGTGGAAAAAAAAAATTTGTAGCTCTCATATTTAAGGCAAAACAGGTATGTAGTGCTAACTTGATATCAAGTTAGCACTACACTTTTGGAAATTAAAAAAAGTAGGTACGCCATTAATTGTAGCTTTTTTGTTGTAAATTAGTTGTGGAAAGAAAAAAATTCCAACATTTTTTTTTTGGCTTAGTTATAAAAAAAAAACTAGGTAGGTAGTGCTAAGTTGACACTGTGAGTCCAGGCATTAAAAAAGGAAATTCGAAAATGTAAACATGCCATTAATTGAAGCTTTTTTGTTGTAAATTAGTTGTGGAAAAAAAAAATTTGTAGCTCTCATATTTAAGGCAAAACAGGTATGTAGTGCTAACTTGATATCAAGTTTAAGGCAAAACAGGTATGTAGTGCTAACTTGATATCAAGTTAGCACTACATAACTGTTTTGCCTTAAATATGAGAGCTACAAATTTTTTTTTTCCACAACTAATTTACAACAAAAAAGCTACAATTAATTGCATACTAAGTTTTTTCAAATTCCGAAAATGTAGAGCTAACTTGACACACGTAAAAAAATCGTAAATCTGAGTCCAATGTGAACACCGGTCTAGGTTCTAGGATGTCAAAAGTCACGAAAATCGTAACTGACTGACTCACTGATATATCATCAAAATTAGGGAGCACTTCCCGACACTTAAGAGTCTTGTGATTTTGCAAACGGTAGGCCTTGTAGTGCATAGATACACAGTGAAATTTGGGGTGGTATCTGCCCCTTTATTACTCACAATTCAAAAGTTTTTGAAAATTTGACCAGTTACCTTTACCTTAGCAAATTTTAGTTAATGCTCATTAAATTAGAAATTTTTTTCTTTGTTTTGGAGCTGTTTCGATATTACTCTAATAAAAATATTTTATATTCAACCTTCATACATTTAGAACATGTCGTACTTTTAAATCTCATTACTTTTCTCGGCTGACTTGTTACAATCAGGTTTTTTTTTATAGGGGAACTTTTTTTCTTTTTTTAATATTTATGTGCTTGGTGTGATAGTTGTTTCATGAGCAGTCATGATAACCAAGACTCAATTTTTGTGTGGTATCAATATGTTAATTTTGTTTGAAAACATATGTATATTGAATGTAGGAAACAAATGAAATTCACCCCGTTAAAAACACCTTGATAGTATTTTGGGGTTCATGCTTGGAAAATGTGCATCATGTGTTTGCAGAGCTCCATTAGTTTTGGTTGTGTCCGTGAGATGAGAAATTATTCATTTTTATATCTTGACTCGTCAGAACAGAACTGGCAGCATTCAGCACATCCTGCTTCTGCATTAGGATGAGTATGATGCTTCTGCTTGGTCTGAGCGGCAAATACAAAACTATACTCTTACCGTTCCAATACAGAATAATGATGGTTAAATATTTATTTGAGCTCCTTTTGAAAATGAATAGCGTTAAAGCAATGCAGAAGGATATCGCGTGCTACTGATGGATGACAGTGGATGTGCGGCATGTAGATGGAGAAGGGGATTTGAATTTATGAATGTGCATGTTTTGGTGAGCTCTATATAGATTTTTTTTTATGAAAACGCAAATGGTGCACATATTGTGTGCAACACTAGGTACCTATAAGATTCACTTTTATATAGAGCTGCAAACTTATGCTTCGGATCCTAGTTATCTTCTACCATAGCACTTTGTTTTAAGGAAATATCGAAAAGTCATTTGGGAATCGTGTCACTATAAGAAGTAAAAAAGAGAATGAACCAAAAAATACCGACAGTTAAGTTATGCATCCTTGAAATTTGTTTGTGTTTTTTTTTTTTTTTTTTTAATGTTTTCTTCCTGGATTTAAGAAAAAAACAACTCACTTAAACAAAAAAAGGAAATGTATGTATGTATGAAGATCAAAAAATAGGTTAGGAGAATTGTATTGTAAAATATAAAATATGCAATGGCGTTGACTTGTTGAGGAGTCTTGCACTTGCAATGAGTTTGGTTTTTCAATACCTATAGGATACCTGTTTCCACTTTAATGTATATAAGTATATACATATATATATATAAGTATATTATTTATGTACGTATGTTTTTATGTATGTATGTATGCATGTAGAACATATACATAGGTATTATTTGTGTAAAAAGTATGTATAACGATAATAATCGAACCGAGAATAAATGTATTTTTTTCAGTTTTTAACTATAATTGTCAAAAATTCTTGTAAAAATGTTTAAATATCAAATGTTTAAATATTGATAGATATCTATCACAGTCGGAATTCCTGGAGCAAATTGGTTAAAAATAAAGAAATCGCATCAGCGACGCCATCACAGAAAACAACGACTTTTCATACAAACTATCGATAAAAAATAACAATAAACAAGTATCGATAGTAATTTACTACATAATTCACGCCGATAACACCACTTTTACTTCGCGCCTAAGTTAAGCGCTGAGAATTATCTTCGCTTACAAGGGGATTAGTTTTTGTTGCATTTATGGCATTTTAATGTTTATCTCCGAAACTTTTTTCCATCCAATTTTCCTCGGGTTTGAAATAAAAACAACAAAAATAAAGTATTGAAATACATACACCTTTACTACTGAAATAAATCAGGGAAGTAGAAGATGAAGTGCCTGAACAAAATGCAGACGGAGCTGCAGCTGGAATAGCTGTCACAATATTGAATTTGTGTGTATTCAAACACAAATTCAATGTTGCGAACACAACGCAACGTAGCCGCATAGGGAGCTGCAAGCGCAGCTGCAGCCATAAGAGTTCGCCTACTTTTAACTTTTCACGTACAGCACCTTTAAGATTTCAAAATGTATGAAGAAAAAAAAAACAACTGTTTGCGTCTTAAAAAAAATATGTTGGTTATTTGTGTCGCGAAAAAATTATTAATTGAAAGGAAAAATATTGGAATTAGAAAATGTGAATTCTGAACTTGTATTGTACACAAGAAAACTTTTTGACAGCTCTTTCAGTTGCAGCTGCGGCTCAAGTTGCAGCATTCTATTCTGTTCAAGCAGTAAATGCTATTTTCTTACTAGGTTTGAACTATAAACACGCCTGATTCTAAAGTTAAATTAAAGGTAGGGAAGGGAAGCAATTTTACCTAAATTCCAGCATGCTGGGTTAGTGCAAAGATAAGCGATAATAAGTCAAATTCTGACCTATCATATGCTTACATACATGTTTTCAAGACCATCGATGAATCTACTCTTAAGTTTTTTTTTTCTGATACATAAATTCTAAGTTTTTTTTCCTCAAGTCCTAACTATTCACTTCCTGTACTTTTGCAAGTGGATCTTCTATAATGACTTTTATCCTCTCGAGTATAGAAAATTTAACTATCTAACCTTAAATGGGACAGACGACGAAATAGCTGCAAGGGAAATACGTTTACAGACCGATGATGTGGGAAGAAAAAGAGTTCGACAAGCACTTTTTTTTTTTATTCCATCCCTTATGTCATGGTGGCTTCGTGTTGGGGCGTCCTCCTCCAATGGTGATGTTGAAAGCTAAAAGTTTAATTACTATCAATTGGTGTATTTAGCTTCCCTATTGTCACAGTTTATCGACAAGGGTGAAATCGGTTAATGGTATTTAAATTAATAAGATAGAAAAAAGTACCACTAAGCGCCCGAAAAAAAAAAGAAAAAAAAAATATATAATAAGGTTACAATAAATTGTTGGAAAGAAAAAAATATTATAAAATTTGCTTAGTAGGTCGATAGTATAATATGTTCTGCAGAGGCCCTTAATGAAAAACTTTCTGTATATACCCACTACTTTGCGGCATCCTTATTTAACTATTATCTCACGCTAATTATGTACAAATCGCCTACAAGATGCGAAAAAGTTGTGTGGTTGCAAAAATGAGGAAAAAAGAATCTCGTTGATAATGTCGTCCTCGTCGGCTAAGATTAAATGCAGAAAAAAGGAAGTATCTAGCTATTGGTCGATCAATAATTTGGTTTTGTAGAAGTTTCTTTTTGATAGGGGAGAATTACCAAAAACGAGTTTAGTGAGAAAACGAGGAAAGTTTTTATATTTAAAATTCGAGAAAGTAATTGAAAATGTGCATATTTAATATTGTTTCATATTTTATTTAGAAAATACAACATCCAGAATTTGAAGGATGTTTTGTGTTTTAAATGTCCCCTCTTGGCTACTCCTCCCTACAATACATTTAGTACAAAAATAAAAAGAAAATCCTAAAAATGTCTACATATATTTACCATCATTATATCTATTTTCCCGCTTACTCATGCCATTTAATGTAAAATTTAACACACCGTGTAGCAATATTGATGAATTTTTATAGACTTGGGGTTGTGCAAAAAAAAAAATAAAAAATAATAATCGATTACAAAAACACAGGGGTTGTAAGTGCCTTTGTAAATGTATGGGGTGGAAAAAACTTGAGTATTACACTTATATTATATACGGGGGAGATTTCTTTTAGGCTTAAGTCATCATTGATAATTGGAAATATGTTATGTTTTTTTTTTTTTTGTTATACGATGCAATTTCCTGATTTTGAAATTAGCTGTAAGAATTGAATTATAAGTGATAACCTGTAATGGGTTAAAGAGAATTTCTTGTACACACATTTGAGGAAAAATGTTAATTGGTGATTCATTCGGTTTCACACCCTAAATTAAGTATGATAAATACAATACTAAAATTGCCTTTGAAATTCTATTTCCTATTCATGATGACATTGACATTATGATTTCAACATAATTTCAGAGCTCCCTCGGCAGCTTTTGACGAAACGTATTTTCTCGATCACAACTGTTGACCTGAGACTGAGAGTGATATAATATAATATAGCGATATAGATAATATTCAGTTTTTCTGAAAAGCTAGCCGATTTTTTGAAAAACTGCACGCTCCCTTGATTTGACATGTTATTTGTATCCTGTTCATCTTCACACAAGTTAAATTGTGGTCTTGTTTAAAATCGAGTCTGAACCCCATTTGGCATAGTTCGGCTATTTTTATTTCACACTTTTGGTCTTTGGGAATACTATTTGCACAGTATTTTTCCTTGAACCACACCTAATTACTTCCGAAGTAAATATCAAAAGATTTCAACTGAGATTTTTTGTAATTTTGTACTAAAGATCTGCAATATAGCTACTGTGTGCTATATGTGCATATACATACATACATTCGTGGGTTTATTATCCTCTAAGAAAATGTTTATTCTCAATTACCTATTTTATTAAAATAAATATTTTCTTCCGTCAATTTGTTCTCAATTATTTCTTCACCAAAAACAATTACATACCTTCAAAATATCAATATATACATATATAATGTTCAAATCAAACATAATCTATGCTATACTGACTCTTTGGAGCTAAGTCCTGTTGGTGATATACACAAATGGATGAATACAAATATTTTCTTTGTAATAACGTGAACATGGCGTATCACTATTCCCTTCGCCAAATCATCCTTGATTTCATTCAAATGTACGAATATCAATTTGTTGTTTCTAGTGTCCAAAAAAAAAAAAAAAAAATTGCACAGCTGGACCCGAGCGTGCTTGTTCATAAAGTTTCTAGCAATTAAATAAAATGTAAGCTTTCTTGTATAAGTTTAAGCCTCATAAATAAAATATTTTGTATCTTAATAAACGCGTGTTGTTTCGAAATTTTTTGAAAAAGTATTGGGTAAGAGCAATATCATAGCTTAAGAATGCTCGTGAACTCTCATAAGTTTTACAAGCGCTCAAAAAAATTACTAAAGCTCGTTTAAAACAATATAATTTTTCTTTATTTTTTGCTCATTAAATCATGTGGCACACACACAAAATAAGATCTGGATCCATTTTATCTTTAAGAATGTTATTTTTAAGAATGTTATTAACACAATTAGCCTTTAGTACTTAATAACATTTTTTTTTAAATTTCAATGAAATGTTAAAAAATCTGCAATAGAAGCTGAAAAATTGTATAATCGATACATTTTTTTTGACATTTTTATGTACATATGTGTACGCATTGACTCAATAAAAATTTCAAAATATGTATGTAATTTCAAAAGAAGAGTCTTCGACTTCTAGAAGGCTACGGCAATCAATGATTGTACAAAAATTAAAATTTATATGTAAATAGTCTTAATTTATTTATGTAGTTACAAAAAATATGAGATTTATTTGATAACAAGGTAAAAAATATGAAAATAATTTAATTATAATAGCGGTGCACTCGGGCGTATACGCATTATTTTTATTTTATTGAAAGTTAAAACAAATTTTATTACAATTTTGTTTTTGCACCATAATAGATGGTTTATTTCAATTTAAAAAGTTTGAATAGTTTTTCTCTATTTAAGAAAAAGGTGGGTGCGGTACTGAGTCCACGGGCAAACGCTAATTAATTGTAAAAAATTTTCTTTCAGGATAATTGACCAATGCAATTTTTTTTTAAAGCAGTGAACTATCTATTTCCTCACCCGCTGCTGTCAACAGCAGTTGTATTGATTTTTATTCGCTCCAGACATATGACAACCCTTTTGTCAATCAGCTGTCGAGTAGTTGCAACCTCAAGAACTTCTTCATGCGCTTATATCAAGAAGCTCATTTAATGTCGTTTTCGATTGGATTTTTAGAGTGTTTCACTCCTTTTTGATTCCAATGGAATATGAAAAACTCTCTTCCGTAATATGTGTATCTATGTAGAAGTAAAAACTAAAATGAATTCTTCAATAATTTCAATTCCAGAACATCCCAAGAAGAAGCATTTACTATTTTGACAATTAATCCAACACATACTTTTAAAAGTATGTGTGTTTTCAGAGTGCACTCCTAGCACTCCTTAATGAAATCCGGAGTGAAAAAACACTCCTAAATCATCACTCCGAACAGCAAATGGAAGGTTCTTGGAGTGTTTGGAGTGTGGATCGAGTGAAAAAAGAGTGCTAGGAGTGACCAACGGAAAACGACATTAGAATCTTTGAAATATTTTAATAACTTTTACCTAACTTTTAACACAGTATAGCACTAGCATGCTTAGCCACCGGCGAAATTTTTCCCAAGGGGGGGGGGGGGAGAAAAAATTTAAACTAAAATTTTATATCGTCATTTTTATTCCACAAAAAGTTAATTTAATTTTTAGGTATTAGGTCAGTTATACGTAAAATTTTTTCCCACGTCTTTATAATAATTCATAATCGGCTCTGCATGAAACCAAGGATTTTAAAAAGTATGAGTGGCCGTTTAAGCTGCTTATGATAATTCTAAGCAATAAGAATGGATTTGAAAAGAAAAACAAAATTGTTGTGAGGTTGCTAAAACAAAAAATCAAATTTTCTGTCTGACCACCCGTTTAGGCTCTAGCTTTGAGGAGCATCTTCCTTTTTGAGCACCTACCTATTCCTTCCCAAATAGCACTTACCTACGTTGAATCTTATTTTTAAAATAAAAAGCCAACATCTTAGAAAGGTTATCCTATTGATCACAACATACAATACCATAGATAGAGATGAAAACTATTTTCGCATTTGTATTACTAGCTTTACATTTATTCTTCATGAAAATTTAGATCGAAACTTAAATACAGAGTAAAATCAAATTTTCTCTGTTGTCTTTTCCAGAGTATCATTTATAAGCAAGTACCCTTAAAAATTCAAGTCGCAACAATGATTTCCATTTTATCCAATAAGAAAGAAGCGCGCGCTTTTATTACATTTTTAAAACTTATTTTTTTTTGCAGAATTTTGTTAAAGAGTATTTTGAAAAGCAGAATTTTGAAAAACTAAATTTTAAAAAGTAGAATTTCGAAAGCAGAATTTTTAATTTTTAGTTTTGACCCGATACAATTTTGACCACATCCTTACTCAATTTCGGCAATATACAGATAGAATACAAAACCTGGGCTTCGATTAAAAACCACAAGAAAACTTATTTGTCGTCGAATTTGTCATACGTCCTTAGTAAAAAATAAAACATATATTGATAAGTTCTTATGTCCCAGAGCCAAGGGAGGGCAACTGCCCCCACTTGCCCTCCCCTGCGGGCGCCTATGCTAGCATGCCTAAAACATTCAACAACTCTCCATAATTTATAAAATGTCAAAGTGTAAAATGAAGAATGAAGTTAGTAAAATAGGTGTTCGACCATTTTAACTTTTTTTTTTAAATGTTTGAGAAATTATGATGGTTAACTCGATTATTAATCCTCCCGAGATGCTGGATCTTTTGTTTTTTTTTTTACCTTCCTCACCTCAGCCTCACTATAAAGTTGTGTATGTCTGTATCTGTTTTTCTTAAAAAAAGGTAAAATTTGGTACTTTTCTTTTATTCACTGATCCAATTGTTTATTTGCCAAAAGAAGTATAATTAAAAAAATATACCTAATGACATCATACACAAAGATTTTCATTCAAAAATTTGTATACATGAAATATTAATAAAATCATAATCGCCTAGGTTAGGTCCTTTTTGATTCGTGCGCATGTTTAATTCAAACAAAAATTTCATGCGGTTGGTGTTATTTTATTTTATTATTTTCCATAACCATCTGATTGCTTATAACTTTAATGGTTAGATATGTTCAAGTGTAAGTAATAAAACTCTAACGAACATTAAAATCGGACGACAATAAGTCTCTTAAGCCAATCCCCAACATGTACCTATCATATATAATATATCCACCCACTCATCGCAAACCTTGCCATTCTTTAGTAGATAAGATATCCATCCAGAGATAGGTATCCAGCAAGCTTCAAGCTAAAGTGGATTGTGTTGAAAGGCAACGCAATAAATTGGCATTTAAAGTATTTCGCCAGCGAGAGTCGTATAAACGTGAGTTTATGTTGCAAGTATCTAAGCATCTAGAAAGATGTGCCGAGTTGTTGTATACAGCATTACACATCATTCCGATTTCAATTCATTCAAGGGACAGATAGCTACCTAGGTATGTATGGATGTATGTATAATGCTAAACATTGAAGATGACGATGACGATGCTGATGTTCATGATGATAATGTGATGCCGAGAAATGTGTGTACACCCTTATGACAACCCCAGTGTCGTAGTACAACAGCGCACGCAAAACCCACCTCTTACCCCCCCCCCCCTTTTTTCCTACACAAGAGCCTTTCCTGCCTACATTGACATTGAAGGGATGCACAATGTTCTGAGCTCATTATATCCTTTAATTTGCCTAAGTGGATGTGTGCAGAGTCCTGTCTATAACCCCCCACTCTGCCCTTAGCCCCCTGCCATTAACATGCCTCTTATCGACTCTGTGTGTGTGTGTGTGTTTGCGTATACACATACGTATATTGTGATGTTTGTGTTGTGTATGTAATGGATTGTCGGGATGTCAGACGTGATGATGACGAGGTTGAATGAGTGAATGGTAAAAAGGAAGAAAGTCACCGTTGCAATTATGATCGCCTCTAGCCCCTCCGACAAACAGCCAACCCTTTCAAAATGTCCCTACTAAATACATTCAGGTCTCTATTATATGTATGTATGTATGTTTGCTATATATAAAGCCTTTTGTTTTGAAAAAAAAAATTCTATAACCCTCCCTTTAAAAACGGAAACCAAAACTCGCAAGATTTTTTGTTTCATCTTGAAGACGCTGTCGGATACCGCACAACATCCTATGTCAAGGAATTATAATTATTACACTCTTCAGAACAAACACAAACTAACATACATACGTCATGTGTCAAACATGGGATAATGCGCTGAGTTCAGTTGAGTCGATTCGAATACGAACGAAATGTCAGGTGTTTTATTATTTTTTTGCCACCTCCAGGTGAATGATGTGGCCAGCAGCTTGCGAAATTTAGATCAATTATAACAACGTTTACGTTTTTTTAAAAAAAACAAACAAAAATTCGAAAAATGAGCCATTATGCTCAGCAACATACTCGGGCTAAGAAACTTTGAATGTTTGAAGCGATTTGAATTACAATTTGCAACACTTTGATCGGCAAATACCAGTGTGGGTTCCGCGCCGGCAGATCGTTTATAGACCAAATCTTCACACTTAGACAAAGTTTGGAAAAGACCAACGAGTTTCAAGTCGACTTCAAAGCCGCTTATGATAGCATTAATCGTCAGGAGCTCTATATTTGGCGATGACCGAGCCCGGGATCCCAGGAAAACTGATCCAGCTGTGTCCCATGATATTAGAAAATACGCGGTGCAATGTACAATTGGAAAATATCTCTTCAGAACTCTTCCAAACATGTACAGGGTTTCGACAAGGAGATGCGCTATCATATGACTTCTTTAATCTCGTTCTAGAGCAGATGTTAGCACGGAAGGCACTTTTTTCAACAGATCTATCCAACTACTTGGGTATGCACATCATCGGCCGCTCCTAACGTACCTTTATAGAGTCCTTCACGGCGGGCGACTGAAGAACAGGCAAAACTTGTTGGTCTTAAAATAAATGAGGACAAGACCAAGTGTCTGTTATCAACAAACAAACAATCATCTGTGCACCGCCTTGGACAAAACGTCACTATTGATAGGAGTAACTTCGAGGTAGTTAAGAAATTCATCTATAACTTGGAGTAAACATTAATTCCACAAATGACACCTTAGCAGATGCCAGAGCGCTTGGTCTGTATGACTTGAAGCAACGTGCGCGGGATCGAGGAGGATTGAAAGCTGCCGTGTGCCGTGATTTTCGGGCTTTAAAAAAAACACATGGGACATAATCCCGAATCCCAAAATCCCGAATGGCAGAAAATGAAAATCCCGAATCCCATAATCCCGAATGGCCAAAATATCGAAAGCCAAAATTTCGAATGGACAAAAAACCGAATGGACAAAATCCCGAATGCCAAAATTCCAAATGCCATAATCCCGAATGTCAAAAAATCCGAAATGCGTTCGGCGTTGAATCCCGAATTTCAATACTTTTTTAGTACTACATACATATTTCAGTAGACTTTTAGGCCAGGCGCGCACATGCAACTAAACAGTTTGGTTTTGATTTTGAGCACAATGGGCTTATATGGGAGTACGCGTCGGTTTATGTGCGCGGACTCTCATATAATTTTATAGTACTCAAAATCGAAACCAAACTGTTTAGTTGCATGTGCGCGCCTGGCCTTAAAGAAATTGAACTGTTTTGTTCGGCTTGACTTATGCTCATTTTTTCTGCTTTGAAATAAAGGTAAAGGTAATATCTCTTTGAGAATCATTTTCTTTCTTAAATTAATAAATAATTTATGAACGAAACAAAACTTTTTTTTAAATTGTTTTTTTTTTTTTTAGATAAGAGCAGTGATTTCAAAAATTTTCAAAAAATCAACTTTTTCTATATCAAAATGTCAATCATTTCGTGACAAAAATTATTTAAAACATAACTCCTTAGGCACGAAGTTCTTTAACCCATTGTAAAAATAGAAATCAACCAATAACAAAAAAAAAAATAGCAATGAAAAAAGTGCATTTTTATGGCTAGAATACCGAATGGCTCAGTAATTTTTTTGGTATTTGAAATCGCAGTATAAAAAGAATGAGATACTAACAATCTATACTGTGACCTTGGGAAAATTTGAAAAGTCATAAAAAAAAACCTATGGCTGACCAATAACTGAAACTAGTTGAAATCGGAGGGAAAATGTTAAATTTTTGATTTTCAAGTTTGTGTGATTAGCTGCATTTTATTTTTCATTGTTTTTGTCAGTGCTTATTATATTTAAAATCATCCTTGCCCCTTTTTGCTTTAAATTTTTAGTTAAGTTATTATTTTTAAAGTGACTCTGTCTGGCCACACTGGTTCCCCCAACGTTCATTCCCATGTTGACAGCCGTTAGAGGTGGTTATAATACTGGTAGTGGCAGCAAATCGCAGCAATTTGCAGGTGGTTGGTTGGTTGTCCTCTAAAGTTCCTTTCAATCCCTATCTATACACATATACATACATACGAGCATTAAATATATACTTACACATATTTAAATATATATGAAGGTACGTGAGAAAGGGTTAAGGATGCAAAACATAAAGCAATGTGTAAATATCGGCGACATTTTGAAGTCGCACATCCTTGTGCATGTGCATGACTTCAGTTTCTTCAAGCATAATGCCTTTTTGCTCCTGAGCCTTTTTAGTCTTATATCAAATCTACCTTTTCTACAATACCTACATACATATGTGAGCATATATACACATGTATGTAAAGAAATTGTTATGCTGCGCTCAGGTTAGAAATTATGAAAGCAGCGAATGAACATGAGATGTGGGAAAAGCATCTTAATTAGCTTATAGTCAAGGATAAGAAAGATTATTTACATAGTTTGCTGCTACCGTTTCTCAAAGATGATGATGTGATTAAGATGTGATGCCAAAATGAAAGATGCACACTAATTTGCATATTAAATTAATCTCATTGCGATGACATTATCTGTTGTCGCACAGAGTCTTAGAAATTAAAAATGTATTATTACTTTTTTTTTTTTTAAACCTCTTCGTCCCTACAAGGATGGGAAAAAAAATAAATTCTGTGGGTCACATATTTGGGGTTTAAAATTTAAAAATAGTTTAATCAAAAGAGTTATTTTTTTTTGTCAATATGTATTAACTTATTTATTTTTCTTTCAGAGAGGAAGCAGATATCACGGACATCGACATAATCAACGTTCGCAGTCCTTAAACAGAGGTCAAGCACTCTCGCAAGCAGACGTGAGCGGAATGTGGTGACACCGGGGTGCCTCAGGTATAAATATACACCCACCATATTTTTTATTGATTTAAATTTTAAAATATTTTAATTTTTTAATAAATAACGAAATTAAAAGGAGGTCAGGCTGGTTGTGCTAGCTGCGCCATGGGTAATAAACTGAGCTGTTCCTGTGCGCCGCTCATGCGTAAAGCGTACCGATATGAGGACTCTCCATGGCAGACTTCTCGTCGGCGGGACGGCCATCTCCTGAGGTGAAATTAATATAAATTTGTTGGAATCTTTGTAAAATACTCGAATACCTTTAACAAAAATTCAAGTTATTTTTGTTAAAGATTTGATTTTTTTTTTGTCTTAATATAACTACTTTGTTTTTTTAATTTTTTATCAGTTAATTTATTTTTTAAACTTAAGATTAATTTACAAACATAACAAAACAAGCTTTCCCAAATTAAATTCGATCGAAAAAAACCTTCGACAAATAAAACCCAAACACATAAAATATTTTTTTTATTATTTATTTTGAATTGGTTCTGTTCGAAAAAAAAAATAGCAAAAAATATTTTCTTTGGGTTAGGAAAATATTTAATATTGCTTTAAGCATTGGAAATTCAAAGAAAAACTTTTTTTTTTTATCTTTTTTGATGATACAATCCCCAACCACTACAAAATCTGCGCGACATAAAAATTTAAACGAAAAAACCATGGGTTATACAAAAAAACACCAAACACTTGAAAATAAAATTTTACCCGCGGTCATTCAATAAAATTAAACAAAAAAACATGCTTTTTGTAAATGGTAACACGAATAAGTTCGTTCAGGTTGTGGGCTGAGGTGTTCCATGTATCTTCAAGCGGTGCTGGTACCGTTAAATGGCAACAAGTATCCGAAGATTTGGTTCCTGTCAACATTACCTGCATACAAGATTCACCTGAATGCGTATTTCACATTACAGCCTACAACAGCCAGGTTGACAAAATCCTCGACGTACGACTTGTTCAACCAGGTGAGCTTTATATCAGCAAAAATAAAAATAGCGCCGAAGTATAGGGATTTAAAAGAATGCAATCATCTTAAAATCGATTGCATTTAAATAAAAATAATTTATTTATTTTCGCTTTAATTTTTTTTTTACCAATAATTCTACTAGGCACAAGAATTGGACAAGCATCAGAATGTTTCGTCTACTGGAAGGACCCAATGACAAATGATACATGGGGTTTGAATTTTACATCCCCCATCGATGCGAAACAATTTCGGGAATGTTGTGTAAGTATACTATTCGGATCTATGAGAGCAAATCTTTCCCTATTTGCTCTTAATAATCTCCGACAGCAAGGTTCAGTGCACAAAAAAATAAAATGAAATCAAAAATAATATTGAAAAGATCATGCGAACATAAAATCATTAAGTTAACAAAAAAATTCATTAAAAAATAAATTCGAGAAAGAACATAAATTCCATTAAAATCATCACGCACACATTCATCTTATTTTTATATCATAATTAATTTAAATAATTTATTAGATTTAAACAAAAAAACACACATGTACAAAAATCATTTTTAATTTTAGTTAAGTACATAAACTGACGTATTTAATTTGCTATTAATTTTTCTTTTTATGCTGATTTCGTGCTGAAATGAATTAAATGGGTGGACATTTTTCAAAATTTAAATAGCATTTCCCTTTTAAATATAATGTGAATTAAGTTTTGTCTTTTTTTGAGGACTTATTTAAGATCATAAAAATTGGGGACTTTTACCTCCCAGCACTTGTTTCTTTTTTTTTTAAATTTTTATAAAAAAAAACTTAGTTATTTCGATTTCTATTAGTCGGAAAAGAAATGATTGCTCGACTTGAAATTTTGAACAGTTATTACTTTAGGTCAAACTCCCTAATAAATGGAACAACGGGCCCCCGCCCCAAACATATTTTTGTCTAATTTTTAAATAAATGACAGCTCGTTGTAAATTCTGCAAAAATGAAGGGAACCGGTTTCCTGCTGAATCCAACAAATGGCTAATTGATGAGAGACAAGAGATAGATACTTTCGGAGAATTGTTCACTTCCTCCCAAGAGGCTTGACACTAAAAAAGAAAACGAATTTTTTCTTAGATTTATCCTGGGATTCGATTCCAGGCTTCACACATGACAGTCCAATGCGCTAAACATTATGCAAATTGGCACTAGTAGCATAATGTTTTGCCTGATCTATGCAGGCGTGAGTATTTCCTGTTGTTGATCAATTTCTAATGACTAATGCCGAAAACAGATGTGCAACTTTTTCCCATGCAGCGTAATTAGAAATAGAGATATCGTGCAGCGAAGGCTGCATGCAGAGCCTGAAATATGCCAGTCCTCATAAGAACATGTGTACCTTAATTTATTTTCGCTGCATTGGAAAAAGCTGCACATTTGTTTTCAGCTTAAAATGATCAAAGTTTTTTAGAAATTTATTTAAAGCCTGATTTCCAATGGTGCGTTGGGCGTCGCTTTGACAGATTTTTATGTCAACGCGAAAGTTCACACATAGCAATTTATGCTATGGCGCTTTGGGTATTAATTCTACGATTTGGCAACTATTAGCATGTACACAAACCAACGTTACATAAGCTACCTCAACGTTGAAGTTTAAAAAATTCAACTTCAGCGCGCTTTTTGACAATTCAACTTATGTCAAATTCTTTTCAACAAAAAAATCGATTTGTTTAGAAGAAAAAAATCGGCTTTTCTAGACAAATTCCTCCTATCAAAATTGAATTGTTTGTTGAAAGGAATTCGACATTACAGTTATGTAGGTTCATTTTGAATTTTTTTTTAATCAGCTGATTCTCTTTAATTCGTCTGTCATGTCGACGCGTTCGTAAAGCTTTTAACGTAACGTAAGCATCTCTAACGCGAACGCGCCATTGGAAATCAGCCTTAATATGCCAGCTTAGCGTGTATATAGACTGTCTGTCAGTATCGTCTCAGTTTCTTGTTAACATTCGGACTTCCCTGTTATATTATTTGCCTACACTCGACTTAACCTAAGTTACCGGGAAAAATAAACCATATTGGACCTAAAAGTTTATACTTAACTGCATTAACTGAATATAATAATGTCTATGCAGCTCATAACACTAGGTGCGCAACAATTAAAGTTCAATAAAACGCTATATCTACTCTTTTGTTCACTTTTTATTTCTCTGGCTGTGTTCACACCCTTTTGTGAGTGAAAAACAATCTACGTTATTGACATAGGTTCAAGTTCACACTCTTTTTTCACTCATATTTATTATCACTAATTTACTGGCTTATTCAAGTTCTATAGTATTTCTGATGAAATTCCTGTGGTACCATCAAAGAAATATATTTACCGATTTTGATTGAAAATTTTGTCTTCCCATTTTGAGGCACTTATAGAAAAAAAAATATTGCATTTTGGTATCAAAATGAAGGAAATTATTCACTGAATTTTTTTCGTCAAAAAAATATTTAACATATTTTAAAATTTTGTTTTAAAATCAATTTTATTATTTCAATGGTCAAAATGGTTTCCAGTGAACTGCTGACTTTCGTTTCAGAAAAGTGGAACACAATCGTTCCAATGATATCTGTTCGATTTTCTTTCTGTTCTCATCTGTCATTATTTCGTTCAATGATCAACTCTGTGCACCAGAGATGTTTTCAAATTTCAATGACAGCCATGTTTCAATGATTGCTATACCTAACCGACTTGTCCAAAATAATTCCACAGTTTCACTGATTTTTTGTTTCAATAATGGATTTTAATGATAGCTATAACTAGCGGCTTAATTCGGGCAACATGTACGAGAACTTAATCCAAACTTTATTCGCATATGATTATAAAATAAAAACATATACTTAGTTTCAGGTTTTTGTTTATAACTTTTAAGTTGGTAAGTCCATCAAAAGTTTAAAAATGAATAAGGCTACAATGATTCTCACAATTATTTCTCGTTTTGTTTGATTTTTTGTCATACAATTATTTTTTATTTGTTTTTCGAAAATTTTTATTCAAGAAAACTTTACCACTTAAAACACTTAACTTGTTTATTTTTTTGATAAGTTTTTTTTTTATTTCCTACACAAAAAAACTTTGTATTATTATTTTTCTTTATTATTGCAAAAATATTGGCTATTTCACTGGGCATTCCTAATTAATAATTTTAAAATGATATTTCACTTAAAATAAATCAAAAAAAATATTCATTAAACCTTACATATACTTTGGGATCTAGATTTTTCGTTGGAAAAAGAGCTATAAGGTATTTCCTTCAATGAATTAGCAAATATCGGTGTCATGTTTTTTTCGTCTTCCCATACACTGCATATATATATTTATTTTAAATTTAGTTTTTTTTTTTCTTTTTGAAAAAATTCATTTAAATAAAATCACACCTTTAGTTTAATATATTTTATATTTACTTTAACATAATGTTTTGTTTTTCGTTCATTTGAAAAAAAAAAAAATAAACCAAAGCATGAACGAAAATTAATTACAACTTATTTGTGTAACCTGATTCATCACATACATTATATTTCTTCATTCCCTTGGTATAGAAATTTTAACTGTGTTTAGTCTTAAAATTTAAAATTCCTTGTGTCTATCTTTTTGTAAGCAATTTTATATAAAACATCATTTCGGATATTTTTATTTTTATTTTGATTCAAGAAAATTTATGTGTATGTTTCTTAAACACACAACATCATGGCTGTAAATGTTTCCTTTCTTTTAATATTGCCTATTACCTATAAAATTAATAAAACGGATTGGTTTTTTTTCATCAGTTTATATCAAAAAAATTCTCTATGTTTGTATACTCCTTTCGCTTTCACAGAACATTTTCAAAAACAAATTTTTTCAAATTGTGTTGTGCCTAAACTGTTTTTAATAAAACAAAAAAAAATTATTATTAAATAAATAGTTTCGTAATATAGAACGAGCATAAATTTTGGAACAAATTACACTCTTTTAACTGAAAAAATAATTTATTATAGATCTACATATACGAACACTAACATCCTTTATTTTTGAATCTTTGTAAAGAAACATTTCGTGACAAAATCCAAAAGGATCAAACTAAAACAAAACTAACGCATCAATAAATTATAAAACTAAAATTATTTCCCTTGAGTTAAATGGGAAACTGATTTAAATACCTTATTCTGGTTTAGGGTTTATTTGATCTTGATTAGATTATGATTCTTGGTAGTGGGTTCCACCGGGTTTTAGTTTTACTTTGCAATAAAACCTTGTCCCCTATAAATTAAATCTAAAAATTAAAAAGTGTTCTTATTTTTATTTTGGTTTTCTTTGGTTTTTGTGCAAACATAACAACGCTTGTACTTTTAATGCCAAGCGACTTTTAAAAAGAACCAAGACGTTCTTGAATGTGTCCAACTCAACCATTTAAAATCTAAGACATTGCAAGAAAAATGACTGTCAGAACACAGCCTCAGTTATTCATTTTTTTTCTCCGAAAATAATTACAAATAATCTGTTGCAAAAATGAAGACGATTTTCTTCCAAAACTTTTTGTCTAATCTTTGCAAAGCATTTTCAAAACTAACTGCTCAAGATTTGTCGATCAAAAGAAATGACCCTGCGCAGCCAAGCCCATACACTGCTGCTACACAAAGTCTTTTAGTTTCAATCGATTTTATGACCACGGTTTGAAGAGTAATCGATTTTTGAAAACTTAAATCGTTAAAAGGTACTTTTAAACCAAAAAAACGGTAAAGGTAAAAAACTGCTGAAAATTAAAAACAAAAGAATTACAAAAATTCTCAAATTTAGAACTTGATTGTTGCGAATTTGTTTCGACAGAGAAAAAGCTTCAAGAATTTGGATTTGTTTAAAGACTTATTATAATCAAAAATATGTATGAGACCAATTGAAAGTTTGTAACATTTCTTAAACTTATGCTCGAAATAAACCCCACTCAATTCCATTAAAATCCTTAAAAACCTTAAGAACTCCTTAAAACTTCCAATACCTACCCTGCCCAAAATACTCAAAAAGCGGTTAATAATTAGATATTCTATCCGAAATGGATTTACATAAATTATCATTATTATTTTCTTTGTATATAGATAAAAACAAAAAATAATTCTATAAAAAAATAGTTAATAAAAAGTTTTAATTAAAAAAAAAACGACACATTTATTCGAAATAAATAAATAAAAAATTCTCTTTAACAATTAAAAAAAAATAGAATTTTCTAAAATGTTTGTTTTTTTTTCTATCTAAGTATGTATGTGTGTGTCGTATTTCACTTTAACAAAGAAAACTTAACACAAGCAAAATGTTTCTCTCTCTGAATTCTCTTAATCAAAAAAAATTGAAAAGTACAAATTGAAAAAAAAGATACAAAAAATTATCAAAAACAAAAAAAAAAAGCCGCACAAACAGAACCTTGTGATTCCCAACCGACTAACCTAACATAGTGCGACGTTTTACAGTCGCCTTCTTTCAAATTTTCACGAAAGGCCTCCTCGAGCTATTCGCTGAAATTGGATCCACCTGGCAAGAGTAAGGTTAAGGCGAAGCGTAAGCCAGTCAGCACTCCGGCAAGTCCATCAAGGGTACGTGAGCCACAGTGTACATGCATGACAGCTGAACAATATGCACGCTTACGTGCACAGGATCCAAGATATCGAGGTTTGTAATTTTCGTTTTGTTGACTTTTGAATAAATCAAGGACTGACTAGTTATATTTTTAAATACGGAATGCATAGGTTCATCAACTTTGCCTCGGACAGCTTCTAGGGCTACAGACACAGAAGCGCAATCACAAAAGGTTATGAATGCAACATCAAGCACATCTTTATACGATAATGTTGCATCTGGAACACAGTCTATGCAATCAGGACAAGGTAATATATTTTTCCAGGCTAAAGCATACCACCCACCACCCCAAAAATGTGCTTTTGGTTTGTGTCTTTGATAACAGTGGTGAATATAAATTAAACTGTGTTTAAATTTTTTTTTCCAGGCGATACACTTTCACGTCAAACTAAATCACAAGAAACCAACACCATGACCAGTGGACAGAATATATCTGGCAATGCAAATATAACGGGTGGGGTAAATGCCTCCAGCGGTGGAGGTGGGGTTGATTCGAATTCACAGAATCACGTGGGATCACAGATTGGACAAGACGACAACATGGGAGGCGGACAACGTGGGGATATGGAGACATGTAAGTCAGAAGGCACACAGGCTGGTGGTACCCTTCAGCAAAATACATTATCTTCTACAAAATCAACTGGTACCGGCACACGCAACAAGGATTACAACAAGGACTACAACGATGAAATGGTAGGTTCATAAAATTTTGCATTTTTTAATTGAGTAAGTTAAAACCTGTGTTTCTTTTGTGGAATTTAAGTTTCTCGATCGTACTATAAAATGAAAAATCATTATGCGTGATTCAAGAATAACTTATAAATTTAAATTGAATTTAAAGATCTGTAGAAAGCTTTCAACTTCAACAAACCATAACGACTTATTCGCAGATCTTCAAATATTTTTTTCAAAACTCCACAAAAGTTCTCTTAGACGGCATTTACACCTTCAAGGCTGTTTCACAATGCGGCGAGAAAACGAGACGTCAGCGTGACGAGATCTCTTCGCAGTTGTTCTCTCTTAAAAAAAGAATTTTAAACAGATAAATAATAGGCGTGTTTTATTGGGAATATTTACATAGTATAGTAGGAAACTCCTAATAAAACGCATCGGCAGTAGCTTGGTATTTATTTTTCATAATTGGTAATATTGAACATGTGTCGAAATAAAAATTAAATTAATTAGACAATTTTCAAGATGATATGTTAATAAAAAAAAGTCTTAAAAGTTAGTTTTTATAAAATAATTCATGAAATAATTGCAGTTTTTCCGAGAATCATTCGAAACTCGAATAAACGTCAAAAATCTATCCACAGTAGGATTCTACTTTAGCTTTTTACTGGCCGTAATTATACTGTACTGGCTATGTTGTATTTGTAATGCATGTTAAATCGTACTGTACTATGGATAGCTATTTTCAATAATAAAGCATTTTAATTATAATTTAATTAATAAAGCATTTCTCGTCGTCATGTCACGTCATAAAGTTCGAAAAAGATCTCTTATTTTTATTGTTTTTATTATTTATTTTAAAAGAGTAGACATACAAAAAGCCTAGCTACTGGTACAATGCCGGCTGCCATTTTTGTATAGAGGAGAATTATTGCAACAAGTTTGCGGATAATTTTATTAATATTTTTAATTTTAAAAATCGATAATCAAATTGATTTTTCTTCAACAGCCTCTCTTTTTTTTCTATTTTAAGACCTTAGCCTTAAAGACCAAACCATTATTCCTAATTTAAGTAAAACCTATTCGAAAAAAAACAGCGGACATTTAAATACTGTTTAAAATTAATTAAATTTTTAAATAAGAAAATTTAATAATTAAATTTAATTTATTTAATTCTTTTGGAAAACTAATTTTTTTCTTCTGCTAATCAGCGATTGATAGTAGGTACTGTACACATTCTCTTCCCTGTTATTCAGACTACGGCATAACAAATTCATTTGTATGTACACTTCAGCAACAAATTTCATTTGCATTACTGCTCTTCAAAAATAACCCCTTTTTCTTTATAAAAGTGCATAAGAACATAAAATATTTTATTTTAAAATCCTCCTAGATAGGTATAATCAAATCTTGTTGCAAAATCACTCTTACAACTGAATGTACATATGTTTCACTTTTCATTAAAGAAATTTCCCATTGAAGACAGCTTACGTCGAAGGTTTCTATACTATTTCCACTAGCTACATAAAATAGTAACCCCAGACTAGTTTTCTTATTTGGAATAAAATTACATAGTTAGCAAAAACAAGCGCTTTCCTAATTAATTAAAAAAAAAAAACAGCAGTTAGGTACAATAAAAAAAACAAAAAATCGATTAAGGATTTAATCGTCTACTTTGTTGGATTATTTGTCTCAACTAGCTCACATGTTCTAGGTACTTATCACTTCGACCTTTTCGTCACCAAAATAATAAAAAAAACTTAACATGTAATGTACATAGGAAATAAAACCCTTTTGCTAATTTCATTATATTTTTTTTTCGTCTTTCCTTATACGCAGACACGCGAATCGCACGACATGCACCACAACATAATTAACAACAACACCAGGCGTAAGACAAAGAGCACCGAAGACATGAACATGGCAACCGACACCAGTACATTGAAACGCATGCTGAAGCCCATGCCCAGCACCGAGAGCCCGGTCACTTCTCCAGAGATGGGACGTCGCCGTTACAACTACTACAATGCAGCCAACATGGCCAATACTCTGGGCCCGCAACATGCCATGCACCAGCATGGAATGCATCACATCATGAATAACAATAATTCAATGGGAAGGCCATCTAGTCAGGCATCACGCTTCTCCGGATCCAGGTTAGTTTTTGGAATACTCTTGTGTTGGTTGCACTTTTATTTCGAACTATTTTGATTCTCCGTTATAGATCATCTCACGAAATCGGACGCGGCGGCTATCCACAGAGGAATCTGTATTTGGAGTTGGAAAGGGAACGTGGCTGCTTAGAAGGCTCCCCACCTTCGGACAACGTCATGTTCGACAATCAGTGTTATGCCACTACGCCAAGCTCAAGCAATGGAAATTCAGATCAGGATCAGTCTTATGGTCAAAGAAGTGTTGGTGGCGGTGGCGGTGGCAGAGGTCATCAACATCATCATCCAGGTCAGCCAAATGTGACACCAACTCCAGGCAGTCCCACGTCAAGATTGTTATTGGAGTACGAGATGCATTTGCGCAACACTTTGGCCAAGGGAATGGATGCTGAATCGTACAGCTTGCACACATTCGAAGCTTTGTTATCACAGAGCATGGAAAATTTGGGTGAGTGGATGTTCAATATGTTTGTGTTAGTGTTTAAGAACATAAATTGCAATGTTGTAGATTTTTTTTTATTTGATTAATTTATTTGTTTAATGGCAGCTTTGCTTTGATTAAAAATCGTATAAACATTGAAGTTTTTCATTTTTGTATTATATTTTAGTGCTTTTGCATTTTTATTTTTCTCTGTGTTTATATAATTAGCAAAACCTACAGCTACAATTAAAACATCTCAATATTATTAGTAAAGTTTAATGAAAAAAAAGAAATATTTCGTAAATAAAAACAATAAACATTCAAATAAGACATAGACGTACATAGTATACCTAGGTACACAAAAGATATTTAATTAGGTACCTAAAATTGTCCTCGTTTGCAATAATTCACTCCCCACTGGCCTAATTTGAATATTTCTAAATTATTAATTATGTTATTTAATTCTTTTTAAAACAATAAATATTAAGTCACATTTAAAAAAACTTTACTCCTATTGAATTCTTTGAACTATAATTGGTGAAAACTCAAACTATTAAAAAATTAAATTTTCAAACATGCTTGCTAGATTTTTATGAGGTTAAATATTGTAAAAATATGATTAAAAAAATCAAATTTTGAAAAGCTCCCATATAATTGTCTCCACTTATAGAGACTTGATCTTGAGAGCTGTTTAAAAATTTCAGTATTTGTACTCTCTGGATACTCACGTTTAAGCCTAGTAAGCTGCTAGTGCGAAACGAAATTTTTCATTGATCTCCAACACGACAGCGAAATGTTTACGAAAAAAAAAATACCCATTAAAAGTGTGATCAATTGCAAAAACAAAAAACAAACTCAAACACACAAAAAGCACAGTTAAGGATGTCCTGGAAGAGGACTCCAAAAAAAATGCGAACGCCAACCCCAGAGGGGTTGGCCCAACGGTTCGACTTACAGTTAGAATAAAAGATCACGAATTTAATTTATAATTTATTCCGAATCAACCGAAAGGTTTGGGGGTCTAAATACAATTGAATTTTATATATTCTTAAAACTAAAGCTTTCCTGTCCAGGCATTCGTTCTCATTGAATATTGCTGACCAGCAATAATTAATGTCGTCGCACAGCATAGGTTCCCATGGAATATGGAATATCATATTCATATAGGCCAATGCACTGTCGTCGTCATGTGAACTGCATTAACTGTTGACTCAGCTGGAAACAGGTTCGCGCGTGTCTAAGGCGGTGTGCATTGGATGGTGATAACTCCTCCCCCTTCGAAAATCTACGACCCGTAGATCTTAAGTGACGTCACGGTTAGGCTGTGACTTGTAGGTTAGGAGATAAAATCGTTGGGATATGAGGTTTGGCGTAAATCTTCCGCCAAATAGTTAAAACGACAAACGCCACCGAAACAAGGACGACGGCCTCCGTAAGTATAGAAATTTTAAACTCTTGGGTTAAGTTACTTAGGCGCTCTATGTTTTTAACGCTGAGATCATGTACGAATCCCAGGTCAATACGGCGATCATGGTTGGTGATGTTCATTAGCGCTGGAGGTAGCGCTTGTAGGGAGGTGGTCATAGAACTGTAAAATGTCCTGTCCCCCAATTGGATCGTCTCGTTTACGAGCTGAATTATATATGTACCTGAAAGAGATCTTGAAATATTATTAGAGGTTAAGTCACCCTTGAAGTTTGTGACAAAAATTGTGTCCTCTTTAATTAATTCGATGACCTCTTCGATGCTCGTGTGAAAGGTACAAACCGCATGTCCTCCTTTTAGCAATCGGGCTACGCAGGTGTCCTCGGGAACTTTCTCAAGAGACTTGTCTTCACAAATCGTGGAGTTGTTAATCGTGAGACAGTTGGCTACTACACCGTACGTTACTTTGTGATTGATTAGCATCTTTTTAAATTTCAGGTCTATTTGCTTCCCTTCGAAAACTGATGGTCTTGTTATAAGCAGGTTGTATTCTTCTTTTCCTACCTTTGGCATTGAAATGATATAGAGCAGCATCGATCCATTGGTGAAAATTGATGGTGTGCCGTACTCAATAGCTTCAATCTCGTTGGCATAGGGAAGTGTCTCTAGTTCATTGATAATTGAATTGATTTCTTCGGTATCAAGAAGATTTGTATTAATCAAGCCACTTTTTGCCATTTGGCAAGCCCGAACAATCTCATTTATTTCGCCTTTAACGGCAATGATTTCATCTAAAGCATCTTGCTCGAATTTTCCAGAGATGGTGTCTTTTATGTTTTTCTCATATCGCTCAATCACCAAGTTGATCTTTCGTGTGATGTCCTTCGTAATTCCAAAGAGTTTCTCATTAACCCTGTATTGGTGGTTGTTATTCTCGATGATTGCTTCCTGGCTTTGTAGGAGTTTATTCCAGTCAGTGGCATCGGGATTTCCGGCTACCCACTTCCAGGCTGTTCCAATCCAGTCGATAGACCTCGTTTTTCTCTGTGATTTACCCTTGAGCAAATTGAGACGGTCCTTTATCTGCCGTAAGTGAAACTCTATCACGCGTTTTCTGTCTTCGTCTTTAATGTTATTTTTAATGGCGTCGCTCACCCCATCCACAAGATTCTGGAATTCTGCTAGGTCAATAGTATGTACCAATTTGAAACTACCATCAACGATCCATCCTTTTCCCTCTTTCAAGGAGACTATCGGTGCCTTGTAGTCGAAAATTTGGAGTGCTTGGACTGTAGCTAGGAAAGTTAATCTAGGAATATGTACAAAAAATAAAAAAGTATTCCCTTTTTCTGGGGTAACTAAGACCTCAGTATGGACTTATGCTAAGATATAGTGATGCAAAAGTGGAACTTCGTCAGTAAATGAAAAAGAAGCAAGAAATTGTTTCATCATTACTTTAATTACTAGGTATCTAAGATATTATACTACGTATTAAAGAGAACATTTATATTCCTACGAATAAGAATTAATTTTAGAAATATGATTAAATTAGTTTTTAGATTAGAATTAAGAAATAAAAGTTGATTTAAAATGAAATTTTAATGATATAATTAGTTTAAATTTTAGATTAGAATTAACAAACAAAAGTTAAGACATTTTTTACTTATTTCCTGTACCTAGAGTAAGGTAATTCAGGTTTAAATTTTTAATAAGTATTATATGTTCAAGTCAAATCAAGGATACAGATTTGATTTTTTAATAAGTATTGTATATTCGAGTTAAGCATACAGATTTGATCTTTTAATAAGTATTGTATGTTCGAGTTAAGCATACAGATTTGATCTTTTAATAAGTATTGTATGTTCAAGTTACTGTCAAACGAATAAAGGCAGGTGCATTGTAAAAGTGCTGTGCATACACTCCCCCTTTTTTTGAAAACTCATTTTCATCATTTAGTTTTAAATATTTCTTAAATGAGTTTTGTGGATTTTTCGGCCACCCACAGTAGTGATTGTTACCTTGTTGTCTTTTCCCACAATTTCTTTCCGAAATATAGGTTTATTCTTGGCTTGGATACCTTTAACCCTTGCGTAAACGATATCACCTTTCTGATATTTTCTAGGTTTAGAACGCTTTTCGTTTCTTCTGGAATTGCTAGTTTTCTGTTTCCTCATAATTTCACCCTTTAATTCCTTATTTACCTTGTTTCGGAAGTCAACTAGATTTTGGTAGTTGATCCTCTGATATCTGTTGAAAAATATGTCACACGGTTTCTTCCCGGTAACTGAGTGAATAGAATTATTATACCTATCCACGGCTATGTTTATTAACTCCTTGAGTCGTAGGCCCTTGTACTCTACTTTAAGGCATCTGAAAATTTCTAATATTGTGGAATGGAGTCTTTCCACCTGTCCGTTTACCTCACTACGATGAACAGGGGTACGGTACAGTTTTATACCAAGCATATTTATAAAATTGAGTACTATTGGGCTTAAGAAACTTCTCTCATTGTCGGTTACCAAGATTTTCGGGACTGTAAAATAGTGCAAAATCTTTGTGATTTTGTCCCTTAGATGAAGTACTGATCGATTTTTAATGTGGAATAACTTACCAAATTTCGAGAATTTATCCATGCAACTTATAAATTTCTCGTTTTGGATTTCCACTATATCTAAATGTAAAATTTCACAAGGGTATGAGGGGATAGGTGTCGCCTGAAATTCAGGGTTAACAGGGTGCCTATCGTACTTATTGAGCTTGCACACCTCACAAGTGATGGTATATTTTTTAACTAGGCTGAACATCCTAGGAAAATAATATTTTTCCAAAAGTTGTTCTTTATTCTCCCTTGCATTGCGGTGTGCTCTTTTATGCTCTTCCATAATTAATGTTAGAACACGATTTGGATCTTTAACGTCCTCAACAACTCTTTGTGTAATACGGAGTTTGTAAGTCACAAAGTTTTCTAAATAGGTCTCCTGAAGAAGAGCTATTTGCGATTCCGGAATTTTTATTCCATTTAGAATGTTAGGCCGTAGTCTTTCCTTAAGTATCCTGACAAAATCTTGTTTCGTAGGATCCTCTACTGCCACATAGTGACGAAAATAACCAGGATGAGGTTCCTCGTGGGCCTCTAGTCCTTTCCCTACTTTTATGATTATCTGATTGCGAAACACATTCAATGGTGCCTCAACATGAGGAATCAGGTCAGTGCTGTCCTGATCAGCACTATGCATTGTTCCTATAGATGATCGTTCTTCACTTGCTGTTTCTGTCATAGATCTATTTTCTGCACCTTCATGACCTTCACTAGCCGTATCCGTCGCAGAACCTTGCTCACCGATGTTAGAACCTTGTGCTGTCTCAATTTTCACTGAGTCAGACAAGTGATTAACCTCAGTTTTAAGCCTAGATAGCGCATCTGCAACTATGTTAGATTTACCAGGTTTGTAAACCAATTCATAGTTGTACTCTTCTATCCGCGACTTCCATCTCTTAAGCTTTGCATTAAAGTTACGGTTTCCCAAGGCAAAGGTCAGAGGTTGATGGTCAGTGTGGATGCGTATCTTTTTTGCTCCATAAACGTAAGAACGAAGGTTGTCAAGAGCCCACACGATAGCCAACATTTCTTTCTCATTGGTTGCAAAATTTTCCTCGGTCTTGTTTAGAGACCTAGAGATGAACGCGATTGGCTTATCGAGGCCTGAATGTTCTTGTGACAGTACAGCTCCGATCGCATAATCTGAAGCATCTGTGGTTAGATTAAATGTTTTCTCAAAGTCAGGGAAGGCCAAAACTTCGGATGATGTAAGCATATCTTTGAGATCCTGGAATGCCCGTAATGCCTCTTGGTCTAATTCGACTCGGACACGTTTTGATTGATTGGCCTTTACCTGGGCATTATTCCCTCTTGTTAAATTTGTGAGAGGTTTCGCGATTTTCGCATAGTCGCGAATAAATTTCCTGTAGTACGAAGTGAGGCCCAAAAAACTTTTTAACTCCTTAAGATTTTCGGGTGGGAGTATTTTTTGGATGGAATCAATTTTTTTAGGATCAGCCCGTATGCCGTCAGGTGTTATAATATAACCTAAAAACTCTACCTCTGTTTTAAGGAAAGATGTTTTTTCTAAGTTAACCTTGAGATTTACCTCGCATAACCTGGAAAGTATAATATTAATGTTATTCAGCATTTCTTCAACACTACCTCCAAAGATGACTATGTCGTCAATGTAGACGTAACATATTTTGCCGATGAATTCTTTCAGAACGTCATCAATCATTCTTTGGAAGATTGCGGGGGCATTTTTGAGACCAAATGGGAGTCTCAGCCACTCGTATTTCCCATTCATCGTGGAGAAAGCAGTTTTTGGGATATCCGATTCCAACATGGGTATTTGGTGAAAACCAGAAGTCAAATCTAAAGTGGTAAAGAATTTAGCGTTCCCCAAACTCGCGAGCGTGGAGTTGATGTCAGGAATCGGGTATGCATCAGCAATCGTCACAAGGTTAAGACGTTTGAAGTCTATCACCATGCGATATTGCTTCTCACCCGAGGGCTTTGGTTTCTTTGGAACCACCCATATTGGTGAGTTATAAGGACTTCTTGAAGGACGTATTATACCTTCTGCTAAGAGATCCTTAATCTCATTCTCCACTACTTCTCGCATACAGGGAGGGTAGGGATAGCTTTTAGTGTAGATTGGCTCATCGGTACTAGTCCTTATTTCTGCCCTCACTGTAGTTTTTACTAGTTCATTTGCATTAAGAGGCGTGAAAAGTGTACTGTGTTTTCGTATTATTTGAGAAAGTCTTTTTCGAACGTTCTCAGGAATTTCTTTGTCAATAATTGTATTAACCTCTGAAGAAAATTTATCTTTCAGAGGTATTGTGATCCCCTTTGTCAAGGTAAGAGTATTCCTCTTTCGATCAATAATGGCTTCTAATTGTTTTAGCGTATCATCGCCAATGATACCATCGAAGCTCTTGAGGCCGGGAAGCACATAGAATGTCAGTAGGGTGTCATTTCCGATTTCCGCAAAAAATGTTCCTGTTATTTTGTCGGTAATCTTAACATTACCGGCTGCGGAATTGACGGCGAAGGGTTGAGCTAGCCTGATCGTGTTTTTTGATACATGTGGGGCGATGAAGTTCTTATTTGCCCCAGTATCAACAAGGAAGCTCAACACTTTTCCGTTTTTGAGGATATAGTTTATGTATGGTACGCTGGACAGGCGCCCATCATAAAATTCACCTCATCTTCATAATTCTCACTAACTACCTCATCGTAGGTTTCTGGTGGTGTTTCTTCCACCGGTTGCAAATTATACAACTTTTGTTGTTTTTGTCCCACATTTTGGGAATGGGGGTAGTTCTCTGACCTATCTTTTCTTTTAAACGGATTCGATTGAGGTCTATTCATGTAGTTGACCTGCTTGGTTTGAACCGAATGATCCACCTCCATTTTTGGGTGTGGTTTAGGACCAGGTCTCGGTGGGTTACCTGAGGTCGTTGGATGGTTTCTGTAGTTGTTCTTACCCCCTTTGTAATAAGGCTTAGGATGAATTGGCGGTCTACCGTCAAACTTAGACATCTGGTTATGGGGGACTGTAGGCTTGAGCTGACTCGGCGGCCCATTGTCCGAATTGGACATTTGGTTTAAGGGGGCTGTTATCGTATTATTATACGCCGTTGGATGTATAGCATGATTCCGGAAATTCAGATTCTGAATTTCCAGACAAGAAGCATACGCTTCAGGAAGGGTTTTTGGCTTCTGCACGATCATCATCCGTGACAGATCACCACTCAGCCCTCTTATAAACACATCCAACGCTCGATTCCGATACGTTTCCACCAGCGCGTTTACCGTTTCTTGCGTATACGACTCAGTTTTAATTTTATTTATGATAAGAGAAAACTGATGGTTCACGGTCGCGTAAAACTCATCAAGCCGAGAACCTCTTTGGGAAAGCTGGTTGAGCTGATGCTCAAGAGTTCGTATGTCGCGCTTGTCGGCATAGTGAAGGGAAAGAATTTTTTTAATTTCTTCCCAGTTGTCGTCGAAGATGTTATACGACACTAGGGCAGAATCCGCATTCCCGCGAATCTTTTGCCGTATGTGTTTGAGAATCGCCCGGTACATGGGCTTATTCCTGATGATTGCGAAATCTTTCAGGATTCCCTCCACATTATGTATCCAAGATACATACTGTGTCGGGTTCCCATCGAAGGACTGCAGCTCCTTCACACAGTCAGGGAGTCGGCTGATCTCCTTCAGATCAGCTTCCGTCCTAGGCTCGCAAAGTGGAGGTGCAATACCCTGGGTAGATTGGTTAGAATCCGACGCCGAGTTATTAGCGTCTTCGACTCTCTTCAATCGCCCATCAATCTCCTTCAATTGAGCTAGAATTTGTCCTACCGCACCGTTCAGCTCGGTGACAGCCTTAGTCATAGCGTCCATTTTACTGTTAAATATTTTCCACTTAACTCAAAATCTTATATACTTGGTTAACACGTATTTATATGTTTCAATGGAGAGGGGTGTATAAATGCACTTATATAGATATATGAAAATTAAATCAATGCACCTTACCTTGGTTTTTGTTCAAATATGTATATTTTTTAATACAAATTTTTTTTAAATTTTCACAGTGGCACTGTTAAAAGATTTTTCTTTTCAAATTTATTTTGACTCAATTTTTTTGAGAGAAGAAAAAACAAATTACTCACTACTAAATTATTCTTATTCTTTTTTCACTTTCAATTTAAAAAGATATTCTTCATATATTTTTCCTATTTAAATCTTTTCCTTTTTTTTTTATAATTTAAGGATATTTTATTTTCCTTTTATTTAATAAGCTCGGTAAATCAATTTCACCTTTAATTAACTTTATGAATAAATTTCACATTTAATTCTTTAAATAATAAGCTCTTGGCTCTTTTTTGTATTGCTTTTTTTTATTTAAAAGCTTTTCTTTCTTTTTGTTTTATTAAAATTCACATTTAAGAATTTCGTGAATTATTTTCACATTTAATTTTTTTTTTTCAAATAATAGGCTCTTGGCTCTTTATTTTTATTGCTTTTTTTTGTTTAAAAGCTCTTGCACTTTTCTTTCTTTTGGTTTTATTAAAATTCACATTCAATAATTTCGTGAATTGATTTCACATTTAATTTTTTATGAATGCTGATGGCTTGGGTAAAATTCACTCACACGGCAGCGATGTATTTCATTTTCTGCAGCAGCGGCTGAGAAAAGATAGAAAAGAAAAACACGAATAAAAAACTGTATCAAAAAAGAATTTAAACGCGTTTTTAATTAATTCGTAGAACCGGCAACGGAAAAGTCGTGTTAGTCCCTTTTGGATGCAAGCGTTTATTCTTGCAAGCAACCTACTCGCGGCACGATCAATTTCACTTTTTGAATCCTTTCACCGACGAAAACTTTCATGTTCCCATGGGTATGAAGTGTTTGTTGTTGGAGCAATAATATGGTTAACTGTGTTCCCATGGGTACAGTAACTCTCACTTTTTATAGTGTATTAAGGTCCTGTCCTGTATGAAAGGACACAACAATTCGCACGGATGGAAGGATCCAAAATTTATGCCGGTCCCTGCTCGGGCGCCAGTTAAGGATGTCCTGGAAGAGGACTCCAAAAAAAATGCGAACGCCAACCCCAGAGGGGTTGGCCCAACGGTTCGACTTACAGTTAGAATAAAAGATCACGAATTTAATTTATAATTTATTCCGAATCAACCGAAAGGTTTGGGGGTCTAAATACAATTGAATTTTATATATTCTTAAAACTAAAGCTTTCCTGTCCAGGCATTCGTTCTCATTGAATATTGCTGACCAGCAATAATTAATGTCGTCGCACAGCATAGGTTCCCATGGAATATGGAATATCATATTCATATAGGCCAATGCACTGTCGTCGTCATGTGAACTGCATTAACTGTTGACTCAGCTGGAAACAGGTTCGCGCGTGTCTAAGGCGGTGTGCATTGGATGGTGATAACTGCACATATAAAAAAGCCATGCTTTGATCAAAGAAACAACAAATCAAAACACGAATAAAGCCCAAATGTCAAAAAAAAATACAAAATAAATTTGATGGCACAACAGCTCATGAAGAACTAGGCCTAGTGACTTACAACTCTCAACTATTCCTGTGTGCGTGTCTGCAGAAATGGAGGGGACCTACAGTTTATTGCCGAATCCGAACGGCTAACGAGCGGCACTTTTTTGTGACAGAAGATACTCTTGGAGAATTTGTCAATTCCTCGCAAGAGGCAGTAGCCGTTTTTTCTTTTAAATAAATAGGTGGCGAGGCTGGGGATCGAACCTTAGACCTCCGGCATGACAGTCCATCGCACTAACCATCACGCCACGGTTACCAAAGCGTTTTTTGAAAACCCTGAACTCACCCTGACAGTCAAACTCCATTTTTTTTTTTTTTTTAACCTGGGGTCGCCCTGAAGTAGGTCTAGGTTTTTTTCTGGGACGAGTTGAGGTAGCGAATAAACTGCCAAAGTGACAATTAAGTTGTAAAGCATTTATTTTATTGAACATTCGTGATTTTTTTAAATGTATTTTTTAAAATGGAAATTACATAAAATAGTACAAAAATTGAAAAAAAAAATATATAGGAAAATAAAATGGAAACGTTTAAAGCTAATTTTTACTTTTTAATTATCAGAGTGCAGAAATTCTTTATTGCTTAAAATGTCAACAACATAATTAAGAGTCCTAGGGTGTTTTTTGAGAATCGAAAAACCCTGGTTTTTTTTGACAACTCTTGGGGTTGTCAAGAAAACCTGGGTCAACTCTGGGTAAAGTTCAACGAACAAAGCTATGGCACAGACAATTATATCTGAGCGAAAAAAGAGCATAGACCTCTCCAAATAATCTGCTACAATTATGTATAAATTTCGCTCATTGAACAGCGTACCGCAGAACTTAAAGCAAAACGAAATTTTTCGTTTTTGATTTCGTTGTGTCAGTTTTGTATGGGATTTTTCGTTTCGCATAAGCAGCGTTCTAGTTCTTGAGGTGCGTGTCTATTTAAGAGTTAAAAGACTGAGTGTAGTTGTCCAGGCAATTCTCGAAAACAATCTCTAAAGCGGGCAAAGCCTTGAGAATTGGCTTGTGAAATTATTTGAAAGAGTTTTTTGTGTGATAACACACGCGCAGTGTAGGCTGCAAAGCTTTCGCACCATCATATTAATATTGAAGGTTTGAATGAAAGAACAACAACTTGAGTGAGCTACCACCAAGTTTTATAGGCTGGAGTTATAGCTATTTCACGGTCGCCAGGCCGATCATCAGACTCCTTTAGTGGTGCTTAGTCTATTTATGTTCAATTTTATTCGAAAAACATTTTGCCCCACTGAGGCTCGAACCTAGACCAAGCGTCTCCGGGCCAAGTGCACTACGCACTGCGCTACCGAAGGTCACGTGATCATGTCGATCGAGTGCAGGTTTTATTGTTTGACGAATGCATTTGAATCAACTAGCATTTTTACTAGCCACACACAAGCTTGTTGTTGTTCATTCGGGTTCTTTCTTTTTTATCCATACTCTTTTCATAAGTCAACAATTCGTTGAACATATAAGGAGGGAGATTGTATGAAAGATTTGACGCTGGTCAAGAATTAAATTAGAATTAATTGAAAGAGTTTTTTGTGTGATAACACACGCGCAGTGTAGGCTGCAAAGCTTTCGCACCATCATATTAATATTGAAGGTTTGATTGAAAGAACAACAACTTGAGTGAGCTACCACCAAGTTTTATAGGCTGGAGTTATAGCTATTTCACGGTCGCCAGGCCGATCATCAGACTCCTTTAGTGGTGCTTAGTCTATTTATGCTATAACTCCAGCCTATAAAACTTGGTGGTAGCTCACTCAAGTTGTTGTTCTTTCATTCAAACCTTCAAGTGAAATTATTGTTTTTATGATTTTTTTTAAAGATTTATTTATGAAGATGAGCTAAGTGCAGAAGCCTCTAAATACCTACTACATCTAAAATGCATATGAATCTATTATAATTTTGTGGAAAACAACCAATTAATCATTATTTATGTTCAGTTTCACAAATATTTAAAATGGCGTATTTCGTATGAAACAAACTTCATTTTAAGATTTTAAACCCTGGGAATTAGTTAAAAGGGCTTCATAAAATCGGCTATTAAAGATTCAAAGCAAAAGAACGAAGTGATTTAAAAAGAAAACTCCACAATTTTAGAAAACAGGCAAAATAGTAATTCATACGCACAATAACCCGCATCATTTCATAATTTCTTTAAGGGTATTGCCAAATATAAATTTTAACATATTACTTTTGGCACTTAAAAGTTGAAGTTAAAAATTTGCGAATGTTCGTACTCGTACCGGCCTCTAAAGAGGTGTTTAAGTATTCAGAATTTTAGTAATTCGGGAAAATTTTACAGGTAGATTCCTATGGAGTTTTAAGTCAAGTCCAAATTTCAGAAAAATGCCAAAGGCAACATTTAAAAAAAGATCCAGTAGTTGCATTTAATTCAGTGGCTTTTGCGAATAGCCAAAGCCAAAAATCATTCTTGATCAGACATGGAAGTCACAAAAAAAAAAAAACAGTTTAACCAGTAGAACTCATATATGTTTATTTTATTTAGGACCTATTTTTAGCAAAAGCTAGTTTACAAAAAACAAGTCATTCGAATGATTTAAAAGTAGAAGTCCTAAAATCATTAAAAAAATAACTTTCCGTATCACTTTAATCTTATTAGATCCTTTATGTTCTTCAGTAAAATAAAAAAAGAGAAGTGCTGGGGAAAGGAATATAAAAAAAAATGTTTATGGATATATTACAACTCCCTTGACATATTATTTATAAATAAACTTTTTTGACAATAATTATAACCCTGTTTTCCAAATCTCAAAAGCGAATGTTAATATTATGCTGTTTTTAGTTTGACATGCTTCACTTTTAATTTATGTCTTTATTTAATTTTACTAACTGTATGTATCATAAACCATAGATGTAAAATGTAATGCTTTGCACTTTATTTTCTAATCGCTTTAAATTTAAACCTTTTCAAAACATATAAACAAAAACAAAAAAAAAAACAAAATACAACAAACCCCCTATGTATCACAAAACCATCAGAGTTTGCCGAGAGTTTACCAGGATCTACCCAGCGTAGCCCATACCCATTAAGACGTCGTAAGTAGATTGCTTTTTTGTAAATTCTAAAATCTAAATCATCAAAATTTATTCTATACGTAAATCATTGCATATAAACTATTGCAAGATGCAAGTTTCGAAAATAATCTGATTGCTGTTTGATTTATTAATTTATTTTTTTTTTCTAAATTTTTAGTTAAAATCAAAATTGGTATTGAATAGTAAAAACAATATTTTTAATTTAATTTCAAGTTCTAACAATAAATAGAAAATGAAACAAACTAAATTGATTTTCTGTTTTAATTAAGGGTCTGTAGCAAATGCCAAGTCATCAACATTACCACTACCTCCGCATAGGCCATTAACAACTCGTGACAAGGACCGTGATCGTGATCGTGAGCGTGATGGTTATTACAGCGATCGCAATGAGTTGATCAGGGAACGCGAACGAGAACGCGAACGCGATCGTGGTTATTTGAGTGATCATAATACAAGGTATGCTAAGATAGTTTAGAGCTTTCCAATTCATAAAGTTGTTTTTCTCCACATACATACATATTTAGATCATCTTGACTCATATATTATTTTGTTGTTATTGTGTTTTTTTTTTCCATTTTGTTTGCTAAGTTTTTCGAATTCCCGCTGCGCCTCTTGCATTGGGGAATCGGCTCGCGCTCAATGGTTTCGCCATTCTGATGGCTGGCGTTCGGGAAGTTCCACAATGGGCTCTGGGTCTGGTACGGGTATGATGCCACCACTTTCAACTGGATCTGGTCATAAGCGCTCGCCGTGGGATTCTCTACCGTCACTCCGTCAGGATAGCAGCTTGAATGATTCAGGCTATAAAAGTGCACGCGCTGATTCCTTAGAGCAAAGGTTTCTTTCTCAAAATGCAAACAATTTTAGTGTGGATAATAAAAGAAACTATTATTTGTTGTTGTTGATTTACAGGGGTGAATTTATACGTCAAGACAGTTTACGTTCTGACTATTTAAGTGATCGTGAGGCCCGTTATGGTATCGTTCAACAGGCATCGATTGATAGCACCGATTCCAGACTGTGCTACTTGACATCATCTGAGGTAAGTGAATTATTGTTATAAAGATTCTGGAGATTGAACAAAAAAATATATACTTTTCTATAAAATATGATAGGACTGTTGGTAGAAAAATATTGAGAATCAAATGAGTATATAATTATTATGTATGTTTATAAAAGATCGAGTTCTATAAGATAAGTAACTAAATTAAAAAATAGAAATTTATAGAAGAGCTTTAAATTTAAAAGTTTTTCGGGAAGTTTAGCATAAGAGCACGGCATATCCCGCAGTATAAATCAGAGATCAGAAATAACTGTTGACCTTTATTTTCAATTGGTTTCTCTCTGAGAGTTACCACATTTCATTAAGAAGATTTCAGTTACGGTTTGAGATTTATTTATTGAAAAACAAAATATCGTTTATCGGTTGAGATTTATTTTTTATTTTTTAAAATATCTCTCAATGGTTGAGTTTTTTACGAAAAAATTAATGGAAAAGGTCAACCTTTAACCTTTTTCGTAGAAAATAAATCAAAAATGGTTAGTTCGAACAAAAAATTTGAATAATATAACTAAGCGACCTAGCGACTTCAAAAATGCATATTCGTAATCAAGGAAGTGCCACCTTTCAATTGATGCATCGCATTATATGAAAAATCGACTTTTATTTTTAAATGCGATTTGCGGCTAAACTAGACGTGCTAGTGGCTAGGGGCTATAGGCTAGAGGCTAGAGGCTAGAGGCATCAAAGTTGGCATCTTTAAACTTGACTTGCGGCTAAACTAAGTGACCTAACGACTTAAAAAATACATATTCGTGATCTAGGAAGTGCCTGTAGTTCTAAAAAATCAATAAAAATTTGGTAAACAAAGTTTTTTTTTTTTTTTTTTTTTTTCAAAAAAGGCCGGGCAAGGTGCTTTTAATAAAAAAGATTGTAAAGAGAAATTAAATTTTTGGGTAATGGGTATTTTGGTCAAGAAAACTGTTCACATTGGCTCCTGCCTGGCGACTGATCACCCCCTAAGCGAAGCAACGGATTTTTATGTTTTTTTAATTTATGGTATTAAATTTCGCTAATGATAAACTCTCAAAGTTTTTTTTGACCCAAGATAAATATACAATTTAAAAATGAAAATTCCCTTTCATATTTGAATTCAGTCGCTGGGACGCCAAGCAAATATGTCAGGAAACTTGATGATGATGACTAAAAAGCCTAATAAGCTAATAAGCTCGTTTCAGCATGCAGTGCTAACAAAAAACTAAGGGCCATACTAAGAGACATTCTGATTGATAAAATTGCAGATGAGATTTATTTTTTTCTCTCAAAGATAAATCTCACTTGCTGACCGAAACATACAAAAAAATCAGAATAAAGGTTTTTCTCAGGCCTTGACCCAAAAATTTTTTTTTTTAGAATAAAGGTTATTTTGTGACTTTTATTGAAAAAAGCAACAAATACGAGTTATTAAGGGACCTTTCAAAAGGTTGAGATTTATTTCTGATCTCTGGTATAAATACATAAAACGACAATTTCTAAGAAACAGAAACGCGTTAACGTAGTTTTTTTTCTTCTTATTAAACAACAGCCAAGTAGAAGACTATTTAATTTAAGGCTTGCATTTAACCATAAATTTGGTCTGCAATTGTCAAATTTTATAAAAATATTCTATACCTCATTTTCATTAGTCAAGCCGTCCAAATTCAGCCAAAACTTTTACGTCAAATGACTAATGATCATGATCATAGATAAAGTAATTTAATTATAGAAGTATTATATCTGATCTTATGAAGGATGTTACATCGGTATGATTTATGTATTGTTATGCGTATGTTTTACTGAAATTATTTAGCATGGCGAGTTAACTCTAGATTTACTGAAAAAATTGTTTTGATATTTTACCCTGCCAGTTTGTTACGTCGTTCCGCATGCATTCTCTAATCTCTACTGAAGAAGTTATTTCTGGGTTAACTCACTCTGGTTTAACTCACGACTGAAAAACTGGCCCTATATGTCTCAAAATTAACAATTTTAACTCTCAATGATAGGCTATAACTAACATCTAAGATTTTTTTTGTCAATGCTCAAAGACTAGTTTTACAAAAAACACAGAAATAGAAAACATATTTTCTAAAAGAAAAGTGAAAAACATAACACATATGTATTTGTAAAATGGTGACAATCTTGTATATATGTACATAAGTTATACTATTTCCCATATACATTTCAAATAGAGTTTTTCGCATATTTTACGTTTTGTTTTGTTTTTTTTAAGCCAGAAACAGTGCTGTTTGGCTTTACACACTAATCAAGCCTGCTGTTTTACAAACTTACGTTTTTGATTTGTAATTAATTGCTCTGTTTTTCAGGGCACTATTTTCCTTTTGCAACGCGGCAACGAAAAAAAAAAACACTGCAAACTTGTTTGCATTTTGGGTGACTATGAACACAGTTGTCAACTGAACTCGTTCAAATTTTATGTAGATTACATAAGCTTTGTTCAGTGAAGAAATATCAGAACAGAACATGACAGAATAGAACAACAACTGATTTTGACATTTCCCACAAATCTCTGTTCTTATCTGTTCTAAGTTGTTCTACCTCAAAAGCAAGTACAGAAAATCCTGCTCTAAACTGTTCCAAAGAGACTCACTGAACAGCAAGTCAGAACAGTTTAGAACAGAAAATTTCTCACTGAACAGCAAAAAACCTGTTCTTTTCTGTTCTAAACTGTTCCAAACTGTTCGGAACAGCCTCACTGAATACTCCTATATTTGTTCATAAACGCATATCTTGCAGAACTTTTGAATATTTACTTTTATGAACTCTAGAGTCTAGACCATACCTACATCACCACATGAAATAAGTTCAAAATTTTGTATTCCATATACACCTAAAGAATATATCCATTTTCAAAATTATTTCTTTATTGGTTATGGAAGATCTTTAGTAATTTTTTCGCAATTCAAAATTCTCCAAACAAATTGTTTTTAATTTTTTTTAACCCTTTTTGGAGGAATGATATAAAATAAAATTCAACAAATTAATTTTGAATATAATGTACACATGCTGAATTTCGAGAGAGAAAAAAAAAATAAGATGTCAAGAGACCAAGAAGAACACTTGCTATAATTCGAAAGAAAAAAGTAATTGCACAAAACTCGTTTATACAATTTTTTTTAAGAATAAATCTCAATTGAATTCATTTTTGTCCAATTTACAAAAGACTGAGGATTTTTCTTCAAATAACAAAAAACAAAAAAAAAAGCAACTTCTGTATTTAAAACATACAATTATTCAATTTAAATGTTTAACTTTAAATTTGACTAGGATTTAACAAGCTTTTAAGATTTTTTTTATCAATAAATTATTAAAGTAAAATATCTTCAACAAAGAAACTGATGATTTTTTTGACTATATTTTTTCTTTTTAAATTCTTCTGCTACCTCAAATTTTAAAATAATATGTATATCAATTAATTTCTCAATTTCTTTCTAAAAAAAAATAATTTTAATTCCTTGCCTAGATTTCTTGTTAAACAAAACAATACATTATACTTTTTACCTTTGAATAAACAGTATTTTTTATAGTGAATGCAAACACTGTAGCAAAAAAATTAAATTAGGGAATTCTAACCACCTATTTTAACCCCATAAACTCTTTTTCGAATCAATGGAATAATTATGAATACATATACCTACTTTTTCTGTTATTTCTGGGTAAAATTGGTCAATAAATAAAAAATTTTGTAGGGTAGTGACCAATTTTTTAGATTTCTTGACATTTCTCCACCCCGCATCTTCCTTAGTGTTGCTCCAAGCGAAAATATAATTGTAACAGTTTTTGTAGGAAATTGAATTTACTTTAATTCCTTAGTGCAGACTTTTTCACCTAAGCCCTTGGTTTTCCAATCCAAATATTCGCGAAAAAAAAACTAAAAAAGGGGACTTTTAACCCCCTCTCCTGATTTAAGCTTGCGGCCCTGGGCTGGTGACTTTTGGTATGTTGGACCTGAGGGTCACCCCTACCACTTAAAAAAAAAATAACCCAGACTACACTATTTTTTTAATTTATTTTTCCTTCATTGACTGGACTACTAGACTGATTCAAAAAATTAAAATTAAATTGTCTCCGATTTTCAATGCCACTAGCTTTTAGTTAAAGTTTAGTAAAATAATAAGCCTGGTAAAATTTCAGCCGTTTAGATAAAAGAAAAGAAAAAATTATTTAACGCAAAGAAAACAGACACAAAATAAACAATTAAAATGGCACATTTTTATCATTATTTTCGGTTTATATAGCAATCAATTTGAAGGATTTTTTTTTCTAAAAATTGATTCGATAATTAGTTATGTTGTTGAAAGTTGATTTATCAGTTTCGAATACCTCCACTTAATTGCAGAATAATTTGAAATACAAAAAAATATTTTTGATGAAATCTTTAGCCTTTTACCTCAACTCAATGATTTTGGTTTTAATAAAAACTACTCCCAACTTTGAGTTGAGATACAGGGCTAAAAAATTTGTCCAAACTATGTTTTTTGTATGTCAAATTATTCTAATCATTTAAATGCAACAAACTGAAGGTATTTTAAACTGATACAACAACTTTTTTTTCTCCATACATTGACGCTCCACCCTATTATTATGTATACTTATTACAGTCTATAAGTAAAGATTAATTTTTTTTTTAACATCATTCAAACGATTTCTTTATTTTAAAAAATTGGAAAAAAAATAAAAAATAAAATTTTTTTTAATCTTTAATTTTATGGCGAAGATAAAGAATATTAATTTATGTTTTTTTTTATTGAATTTTATAATTTTATATAATTATTTTATAATCTGAGCATATATAAATTAAATTTCTTCAAGTACGCCATTTGAAAGATCAATAACTTATAAGGTAAGCGATATGATAAAAGTAGCTTAAAAAAAAAAAAAACAAATTCGATGGCACAACAGCTCATGAAGAACTAGGGCCTAGTGACTTACAACTCTCTACCATTCCTGTGTGCATGTCTGCAGGAATAGAGAGGACCTACAGTTTATTTAAGTTTTCTATGACAAGAGATGCTCTTGGAGGTTTTGTCAATTCCTCACAAGAGGCAGTAGCCGTTTTATTTTAAAAGTTATTAGGTGGCGAGGCTGGGGATCGAACCTAGACCTCCGGCATGACAGTCCATCGCACTAATAATCACGCCACGGCTACCGCTTAGGTACGTTATAAAATAAATAACATTTCTGCTCTTAGATGCACATCCCAGTAAGACGTAAGTAATTTCTCTAAGTACCACAGATATCAAAATACTTGAAAATTGTACTGTGGCACTTTTCAAAACTTTGCTGTTCTATTATTATACTTAAAATTTAGGTGTTGCAATACATTTATTTAGAAACAAATCAATCGAATAGATAGTTTGTGTATTTTCATTAACCCGATCGTCAAAATGGCAGCCATTTAGATCATGAATATGAAACTTTTGTTCCTACGTTCTATAACTTTCGCATTTGCATATAAAAATTTTCGAGAAACGTTGGAACGAAACTCTAATTTTGTTTCAATTTGGCATTTATCAACGTTTCTTGATGAACTGCTATATCAGAGTTACAGAACGTAGGCTGTAGTGCCTAGATCAAAACCTAGTTTTTTGAGAGTTCTCTTATGTGAATTAAAAAAAAGTACCCTTATGTTAAATGTTGTTACCAATAATTTAAAATTACTTTTCTTCTTAAAGTTAGGTATCCACAAACGCCACTCCTGTCCAGTTTTACCATTTACCCCTGACATTCCGTACTATTGTGATTTTTTTGTATGATTTTCAACCTTTAAATGTGCGATGCCCATCCCTTCACTTTAAAAAAAAATAACAACTATTAATATCAATTATCAGATGCATTTCCCATAACGACAACTTTCATATGAACGAAAAAAAAAGCGTGACAATTTACTTATATCCTTTTAGATTTCTAAGGCTGCAGTTATTCTGTTCTGATTGTCCTCGACAAACTCTAAAATCACTTTCGTCCAGCGAAACACAAAAGCAAATGAACGACCTCGACCTGTTTTTAAAAAAATCGTATGCATTCATTAAAAAAAAAAAAAAGTAATAATAAAAACGTACTGTATTCAAGTACTATTAAGCTACTGCTGGACGGGATGGGTGCAAAGATGGTTACCTGCGAGTTCGAGCCCCATCCATTGTCCTATTACCATATTCATTTTGTATCTTGTGAATTGGAAATGACACCAGCTCGCCTCCATCTCCATTATGTGTGACACTAAACGGAGAGAGCATTGTACCACAATTAAGCGCTTTTTCATTTCCCCATCCTGGAAGTTTAAAATAAGCTTTTCATCAACTCTTCTCTCCCTCCTGATGCACACAGCTCCACCAATGAAATTATTTTTAGTATATTGCATTCCCTAGCATTGGGAATTAATTACAGAAAAAAAAAAACACAATTTTTTTATATAAATTTTGAAATTAATTCCAACGCGACTAATGATGACAGCTGAGTTGGTTATTAGAGAGACAGGCTTACATTTTTTGTCTATTTCGGAAAATCCCGAGGATTTTTTTTTTGTTTAAATATAAAATCCAGGATGTCTGTATCCGATGGCATCACTGCCCGTTAGCTCTGAATTGGGTCATATACTTTTGATGAATTCATGAGTGCTTTATATTTTTACTTAAAAGTTTTTTGTTTTTTTTTTTTTGTTTGTGGATTAACAAGGATAGTGGACTGTTACGTATAGACCTACCTATACTTACCTGGTTTACATACCTTGTTACTCAAACAAACCAAAATGAAATGAGTGTACAGTCCTTCTCCAGCAGTAACAACAACAACAACAACAACAAAAACTAAAGGAACTTCTTAGATAGTATGAAAACGAGGAGATGGAGCGGGTTGGAAGGTGATGCCAATGGTAAGTGGGGTAATCAAACGATCCCAGGGAATGCTCTCATTCTATCCGTTTCTATCTGCCACCACACCACGACACAGTATTAATAACCAGCCTGGTGCATGCAACTAGGTCAGCATACCACATAACACACATTTACAATCTCGCATAAAATGGAAGAGAGAGTATTTTGGTACTTTGAAGTTGGCATACGGTAGAGCTTACGGGCACATGTCACATAAATAAAATGTAATAATACCCTAGACAGGCTGATGGGCCTGATTAATCAGGGTCATAATACTAACCTACCGCTGAAATGACTTCTGAAAGGTATTTCATGTAAATGCCAGTTATTGTTGTTGGTGAAGTGAAAAAATTTTGTTACTTTTGACAATGAGTTAAAAAGCAACACAGAAATGTTTCTTCGCAAGATTTCATGTTGAATTCTTTGGAAAATTGTTTCCAATATCTAATATAGTATTTGGCTCTTAAGGTTAAGTTTTGGCGGTCTTGTAAACGTGAGACAGAGTACCTCGTGACCATAGCCAGATCATTTTTTTTTTGCAAAGGAAAATGTGGTCAAATTTACATTGGTAGTAGAATCGAACTCGAAAGTGGCAAATAGAGAACACGAAAGCTGCACAAATTTATCGTATAATGTAAAACAATGTCAATTGCAATAGGTAATACTACACCACTTAATTTCTACCCTATACAAACTTTTGACATTTCTACGTCCAAAGAAAGCGGGCTTATTTTTCTCAAAAAGATATCACCCTATTTTAATAACAAAAATTTAAATACTTTTTACTAGGTATAAGTTTTTATGATTAATTCAATTTTTCTTTTATACTTTTTTGACATTAATTTAGTAGGTAAACACAAGAGGTAAAATTATAAAAAAAAAGTTCAGTCAACGGAAAAGTTTTAACCAACAAATGTTCGGGTAGTTTTTACTTGTTGATAATATGGTTGGTATATGATTGGTAAATCAAACGAACAAATTTTAACAAGCGCACATTCTACGCTCCCTTCACAATCTTGAAAATAACCACTGAAAATTGGAACTTTTTCGGTCTTGATTTTATACCAGAGGTCTTCTTAAGTCAAAATAATATTGAAGATTAATTTTTTTTTTTTTGATTTTTCAATCATCAGTTAAATGATATTCAGTTAACTGTCAAAGGAATAAATAGAAGAAAATTGTTGCTTTATCTAAAGAATAAAAATAATCTGGAGGTTCAACTGACTTTATTGAAAAATTGCCCTCTATAGGATTAAAAAAGCCAAATTTTTATACATTTTTGAAAAATTGATTATTTGAAAACGGAGTACATATGTATGTAAATATGTATGTTAGTATGTACGTTTGTGTAGTATATTATATTCTTACATAAAGATGACATACCACAGTTTTAAAAACAATCAACATATCTACAGTAGTAGCCCGTGGCGTAATGGATAGGGCGTTGAACTGTCATTCCAGAGGTCTGGGTTCAATTTTCAATACCAGCCGCTTCCACCTTAAGTTTTTTTTCAGGACTATTGCCTTTTGCGAAGAAGTGACAAATTCTCTACGAGTATCTCTTGTCATAGAAAAGTGCCATAGCAATTTAAAGAAGGTTTTCTTGCTTCTTTACCTACTATTTTCTCTAATTAATTGGAATTATGGGCATGTATAACAATAATTTTTTTTTTTTTAACTTCTGGCAACTTAAACAACAAAAGAAAGTGCTATCTAGACGTACATTTTATTTAATACAGGGTGCTTGAAAAGTAATCATCATACATAACCCAAAAAAAGCCTCCCATAATTTAACTTGTCTATACAGGGTGATTCAACTAAGATGTGACGAAAACCTAGAGCATGTAGAATGAGTTGAGACAAGAAAAAATCGTATGGGAGGGGATGTATTTCCCCCGTATAGGCGGGAGGGGCAATTTTCTAAAAATTCAACTTGAAATAGGAAAAAAATTTTAAAAAACAACGGCAATACTAACAATGTCTTCCTATAATTTGTCTTAATACCAGAAATCCATTCTTTTATTTTGTTTGTAATTCAAGTTACTGGATAGAACGATTTTTGATAAATTAATTTTCAAACTTAAAATTTTGAATAAAATAATAATAAAAAAAAATTGTAGGTATTTAAACTAATTTTTTCAAAATTTTATGTAATTAATTAATAGTTTTGTTTTTAATATTCGATCTTCCTTTCAATTCTTAATCTAAATTTTGTTTGTAAGAATAATAATTAATTTAAAATCAAAAATTTTTTAACTTAAAAATTTTTTCTGTAAACAATATTATCTTAAATTTCCTATGTCTATCTTTTCTACTAAAAAAGTGTGTAAAAAAAAAACAGTTTAAAGAAATACCTACTATCCATTCTTATAGCCACAAATGTCCTGCAAACATAACACACCCTATGAATAATACTCCTGTAAGAACGATGGTTATTTGATGCTTATTACTCTCTCTCTCTCTTTCTCTCTGTCCCCTTCTGCTGCTCCTGAGGGGATTCGAAAGAAGAAAGGACCAAATGAAGGACTGCGACAACCGACAATATTACTCCGAGTTGGGTTTCTGTACAACATTTTGTTGACTGGTTATATAGTAGGGGATACATTCTGTTATGTTGAAGACGATGATATATGAAATAAAAGGCTCATTTTATCTATGGTCTACTATACAGTGAGTGACGTGAGAGGGCAATGTAGAAGGAATGTAAGATGATGTGGACCCAAAACCATCATCATCTTGCATCATGGACAGAGGGACACGAAATTATTATTATGACCATAAGGCAGGACGCAAGGAACCATCATTTGACATCGTCTTCATATTCGTTTATAGAATTTTAAATCAATTTTTCTTCTTTTTTTTTTTTTTTTTTTTTTTGAGAAATCGAGTGCAGGTGCGGTCGATTGCTGAAGAGCGCGGTTAAATTATGAAGACCACAGAGTTGGTTTTGGGTGGTTCGTTGGATTATATTATAAAACTTTATTGATGTGGTTTTCGTGGGTGTATAATATATAAAATTATTAAATTTTTAAAAGCACTCAACGAGGGACAGGGCAGACAGAGGACCATTTCATGTAGCATTGAATATATTGACATTTTTGTTGATTCTTAGTTCCTCAAAATGTATAGAGGGTGAAAATTGTAATTGCCGTTTTCAATTTTGAGTTTTATAATATTAAAATTTATTAGCAACTTGCAGTTGAGGGTTATGTAAATACAATTAAATTTATCACTTGGCACTTTTCAATGTTACTTAAATAGTCGTGTTTTAGTAATAAGATTTTTAAAATGCGTACGCAATACGCATTTTTATAAGCTATAAAACTAAATTTGAAGAAACCAGTCTTCATTTTAATTAAAAAAAAAATTAAACCTTTTTTATACTACCAATGCCTATTTATACGCAATATAATTTGAGAAAAATGACTTTTGTATAATTATTTTTAATTCATATCAACCTATTAGTCGACATCGCCAGTCGGCGTCTATGGGTCTATACATTCGTGCGTCTACTTTAATAGTAGTAGGGCCTAAACGCATATTTATCGATTTTTTTTTTAAATTTGGCACAGAGCATTTTAATGCGATTTCCCAGGGGATAAATTCGATTTTATCTTTTATAACTTATCTAAAATGCATAGGTGCCTAATACTGCGTTTTCATTAGAGCAAATGAGGCAATTTCGCTGACAATTTCCAAATATTTCGAAATTATCTCATTTCCCATACAAATTCACATTTCCAAATGTGGTAATTTTAACCAAATTTGCGCAAAATTCGGTAGGAAATTACGTAAAAACTTCATAAACACACCCAAATGGAATCCATTCAGAGTGGAACGCATTTAATATGACAGAATTCAATGCATTAAATAACAAAAACAAGTGGTTTGTCAACCACTGGACTGTCAAATGAAATTACCAAATTTATAATGAAAAAACTTTTTACGTGATTTGCGAAATTATCTCATTTTGGCTCTAATGAAAACGTAGTACTATTGTATCAGGTTTTCTATTATTCTTGTAACAAAAACTGATTTTTAGTTTTTTTGTCAACAAAATTCGGATTACTAAATAGAATGTCGACATTTTTTTAAGAAAATTGCCTTATTTATGTATAATTAACGTATTGATTTTAAATAGCTTGACCTATTGTGTTATATTTCTGATGCTCCTAAATATTTGGAATAATATTTAATCTAAATTTAAATTAAAAAATTATTTTTTACACAAAAAAAATTTAAACTCCTACTGCCTTATTCATAAACAAAAATTGGTTATTTCAGGTCTCGTGTTCAGGGAAACTACACCATGGAATAAGAATTTTCTGGACTCAAAATAAAGGCAATTGCTCACTGCTCCATTTGAGTCTGGAAAATTGTTATTCCATGGTGTAGTTTCCCTGAACACGAGAGCTGAAATAACCATTTTTTGTGTATGAATAAGGCAGCTATTTTATAATATTTTTTTTTTTATAATTTTTGGCTAACCAGATGAGCAAGTTCATGTGATCCAGTCGTACCTATATTTTGTTTGGTATACATATACATATACAAAATTTCCAGACTCGTATGAAATTATACTCCACAAAAAATATTTATTTAAGCTGTCTTAGTATTTGCTATGATACACTTATAATTTCAATAAATTCTTAGTTGTACTGGAATCACCTATTTTTGACTTCAATATAGTGCCATACCCATTTTAAAACAAAATAATTAAAAAAGACATAATATCCCAGCAAAATGCATCCATTCATCATTGTAATCCCTTAATATTAAAATTTCTCAAGTGCACAAGCAAATCCCCATAAGTTCAATGAACTCTTCTAGAAATTCTTTTTTTTTTTTCAATTTTGTCTCAAAAGTTCAAAAGCATCATACAACTCAACCACACTCTTTCGTTTTGACAGAAATATATGAAAAAAAAATATCTATTCCTTCGGTTTTAAAATTCCATTTGCCCCACATCATTTCCGCTTCAATTTCTTGTTAAAAATCTTTATTTTTATATTAGCCTGTCCATCAAAGAAGAGTTGTCTTGTCTCTTATGTGCCTTCGGAAGACCAAAACGAAAATAAAAGTATCCACACCTTAATTTTCAATAGTTTTTTTTTCCTCTTCATGACAAAGGGAACTCCTATCAATGCAAAAATGACAACAGATGCAAGAAAATCCCCTCGTCTCTTCCACAACTTGCAATTTCGTACCACATGGTGTTGAGGATAGGTTCCATCAGTTCCAGTGTTACACTGACATACACTCAACGAGTAAAATTTTTAGAAAAAAAAAAAAAATTTCCAGCGCATGTGTGTTCTTAACCTCCTGGAACTCCCAGCACAGATTTAACTTGCTGTCTTTTTTTAACCCAATTTTTTGAACGATACTATCAGAGAAGCAAAAAATCCTTGTATAGCTAAAGTTTTTCTTTATAAAACAACACACACCCCTACCCTAACAAAAAAGTGTGATTTAACATGAGAAAGTTTCTCAAGCATGTGGAATTTTTGAAAAAAAAAATTTAAGTAAACTTGTCTCATTTACTCTCTCCCTCTCTCACTGATGTGTGAGAGAAAAATGCTTCTACAAACAAGAAATGAAAAAGCTCTTACACAATTGTCTTGCAACCACATGCATTGCGGTGTTCATTCGGTTGGGAAACTCCAAAGCTTCTCCAGTAAAGTTTAATGTATATTGGAACTTCCTCTCCTCTCATTCTTTCCGCCTGTATTTTCCTCTGGAGCGAGGTGAATCGCCTGTAAAGCAAGAACTCAAAAAAGTAGAAAACTATCCTAATCCCAGAGTTCCTCATTCGCAAAATTTCTCTCTCTGCTGGCATTTTTTTCGGGATGTTTTATTTATTGAGGAAAAAAATCTCGAGTTCGTTGTTTCGTTAATTATTCGGGAACGGTGTTGAAAAACCTTCTTATTCGGGGCATAAGTACTCGTGTCTAAGTCTTGACTTAAACAAGTGGTCCAATCGGATGTGTAACAATATCAAAACATCAATTGAAAAGCTATGTTTCCGAAGTCTTGTTCTGTCTTGTGTGTGTGCTTTTTTTTCCTGTCCAAATCAACAAAATGTTTTAAATAAGAAAATTCGGGTGTATGTCCTTTGTGAGAGCGAATTTTGAAATACAAAAAAGCATTGTAAAGAGTTCAATGCATCTCATTTATAATTATAGTGCCCTGGAAATGCATCCTTTCTGTCGTTTCTTTTTTATCACCATCAAAAAATTTGTGTGCTGAAATTCCATGTCCTTTTATTTAATTTATTCAAATGAACCGGTTGCTCCCATAAAAATTGAAAACATAATTCTTGGCATCACAAAAAACCGTTCTCGCACTATATTTTGCCTGCAGCAAAAGTAAATTGTAACAAAAATGTCGCGTGAGCTTTAAGCGAAAAAAAAAAATAATAATAAAAAAATATTTTGCTAGGCGAATAAACATAGAAAAATAACACAGGACGACAAATAAAGAATCCTTCGGTGAAGAGTGATGTGAGCGTCGAGAATAAAAACGAACGAAGCAAAAAAATTGCGCGCGTGAAGAGTGGCAAAGAAAAAAAAAACGAATACACAGCGAGTATGTTGTGTTCATATGCGAGTGTGTATTACAGTGAATTCATTAAAAGAAAACCGCAGGATAAGTGAATGCAGTGGCGGTACACTCTCTATGTAGAAAGGATATTATAAAAATCCAGTAGGTAGTGGCAAGAAAATAGCAGGAAAATAGAAAAAAAAAAAAATAAGAAAAAATAAGAGCAGAAGAAAAGAAAATCAACAACAAAGGATGTGTGCAGTGTCCTTTCACAATTGAACTGATTGTTGTATGTACTGAGTGGATACCGATCATTTGTTGGGGCATATGCGTGTGTGTTTGTGTTTGTGTGCATTAAATCCGAGCCGGCAGTGCACTTATGTAATTGAATAGTAAAATATTATCATACTCCTTTGCTCCCTTATCGATTACGATTCTTGTTACGATTCAAATTCCAATTCACGAATACGACCAAGACCCAAATGAATCCATTAATTGATTGTCCCTTGTGATTTTCAGTGATATAGGCTTTTGTATTTTATTTTCTTTTATTTTCCCTCACTTGGATGCAGGATTCAACATTACCAGATACAACATGAGATGATATGGATAAGCATTTTATTAGGTTGGTATACGAGTATATGCTGCTTCCAGAGTTTTTAATCCCCAACAATGAATTTTGTGGCCAGAAGGCTTACTCTTCTTGCTTCCTGGAGCTAAACCAAAACCCATAATAATGATAAATAAACAACGCCTACATCACCCAGTCACGGTTCATTTTACCTGATGTTATTATCCCCTTATGGCAGGTTATTATTAAGGGTAATAAATTCAAATCAGACGTCGTCAACGTCTGATGGAAATACACTCTTCGACCGCGATAATGATGTTTTTATGTCTGTTTTTTTTTTTTTTTTTTTTTTTGAGAGTTTAATTTGAAATCAGTTATTAAAAAAAAAATATTACGTATACGCCATAGTGAACGAGCAACGTTGTCGTCGACACAGAGCGACAATTTATGTGTGAGCAAGATTTTATGTGGGGTTTTGTGCCAAATTTCAATTCGAATGGAATGGAGGGATTATAAATATTGATATTCTTGTATGTTTGTAACCTAGATTTTGCTTTATTGCTTTTTTCATGAATATTATAAATTTGTCATTGCCAAAAATAACAATTGTTAGGTTTTGTTTGTCAAAAGGAAATACGGAAATTATATTTGTCTTTGTTTTGTATTATTTGAATGGGATTTTAATAATATTGTAATGAACCCTTGTGATGTTAGCGGGTTTTGATTTGGATTCTTTTTTTGTTTTGTGACTTAAAGAACCTAGTTGTCATACTTTTTAGATATATTTAACTATTTTCTAGATTTACCAGGTAATTTGGCACAAATGCAAAAAAAAAAAAAAATGTTTATTATATAAAAACACATTAACGGCCATATTATTGGCCTTCGTCAAAGCTAGTTTCACGGAAAAACTAGTTCTTTTGGGGTTTTGAGGTTTGAGTTTTTCACTAATTTTTATTACTTTGACATCTAAATCAAAATATATTAATAGGTTTATGTATTTTGACATCTTAATTACATCAATAATCGTTTTTGAGAAACTCGAAACACCTATATAACTAGTTTTTAGTAAAACCAGCTTTGAAGTAGTTGTAGCGCGTGGCGTGATGGTTGGTGTAGTGCGATAGACTGTCCCCAGCCTCGCCACCTAATAATTAAAAAAAACGGCTACTGCCTCTTGCGAGGAATTGACAAATCCTCCAAGAGTATCTCTTGTCATAGAAAAGTGCCGCACACATTAGCCGTTCAGATCCGACAGTAAATTGTAGGTCCCCTCCATTCCTGCAGACACGACCACAGGAATGGTTGAGAGTTGTAAGTCACTAGGCCCTAGTTCTTCATGAGCTGTTGTGCCATCAAATTTATTATTTTTTTTTTAGCTTTGAAGAAAGTCAATAATATGGCCGTAAATAAATAAATATTGAAAAAAGATGAACAATAAATTTATAAAATCAGAAATGTTGAATTGTTTGGAAAATATAAACTATTCATAAAATTAGTTTGAGGATAATAATTGTCTTCAAGTACTTATCCATGCTCATCAGTGGCGTAGCGTCCATATAACTCGATTCCTATTGAGTTACCTTTAATAATTCTATCTTTTAACTGTCGGTCGGGTTTAAAAAGCGTTCAAAATATTTAAATAAATTCAAAAAATATAAAAGTAATTCTTACACTCCTTATTAACATATACAAAAGAATTCGAAAAAAATTTAAGTTTTTTTTTAAATTTTATATGAGTTTCTAAATTATAATCTTTAATTATAAAAACAAACATATAGTCCTTGGTTTTTCTACTTTATCGTTGGCTAACAGTTAAAACGCCTTGATTTTTGCCCTAAACCAACGATTATGTTCAAATCGGTACGAAAAACAAAGAAGCAGAATTTTGATGTTCACTCGGGCGTATGCGTACTTTTTTATTAAATTTAATTTTAAGCTTTTTCATCGAATTTTCATAAGGCGGCTTATTAGTTATTTTTAACTAAAAATATATTATCGTCCTTGGAGTAAAAACAACTCTGGCCACGCTTTTCTTTAATATTTTTGTATGTATCTCGCTTAGCTGCTTTTTGAAGTTTATTGAGTAAATCATAGGTTTCTGTTTAAAAAATTCAGTTTATTATTCGTTAAGCTCATTGTTAATTTAAACTTAAATGCCTGAAGTAGGTATTTTATAAATGTATGTACCCATACAAAATTGGTCTGAATTGCCTTACTTATATTTTAAATTTCGATTGAGGCCAGAAAAACGGTTATATAATAGGAAACGTCTTGGATTTTTTTTTTTAAATCAAAACATACTTTAAAATTACATATAAAAAAAATTATAAGACTGTAGGTCGAGGTACAAATACATAAATAGACAAACTTAATTGCGGGAAAACTTTTTTCTTCTCCTCCATATTCGCAATCCTAAGTTTGGTTGTTTTATGAATCCAAAATCTGCTTTATCACGTAGTTTAGCTCAACAATGAATTACTTTTATTTTAAATATTTACATTTCTATTTAATTATATTTAAATGTACACCAAATATTAATTGGCTTTATCTTCAATTAGACCATGGAATAATATTGTTTTTGAAAGTACCAGGGGTTGGAAACAGTAAATCGCTAAAAGTTACCTAGTAAAATGGCTTAACTGGTAATCAGCTATGCCTTTTATTTAATTTTTTATTCATTGCATTCGAAATTTAGTTTGAATAACTCACACCACACGTGTGAGTATACTCGCCGCTAGAGAGTTGGCTACGAGCATTAACCATCAAATTCCTATTTGTATTTGCCTCACTCTTTACTGCCTTCGAAAAAGTCAGGCCATTTGACGGGCGGAATTTCCCTGTATTAGTAAAATAATTTGAGTGAACTTCAAAACGCTAGCTTATGTTGCCTCGGGATAAATTTTTAAATGGAGCATTTTTGTATTATCTTGATTTTGTCGAGTAGGCGCTTCTGATAAAAAATATTTTATTTCTGACAACAACTAAATTCCAGTTCAAAAATTGAAGTGAAAACGAATTATTCACAAAATCGTTGGCTTGAAGTTTTAATAAGGCAGTAACTAAAAAGTTTTGCACTTTGCAAACTGTTATTACCATTTCTTGAAAAAATAAAAGATAGTTCTTTTTTTTAAGTTTAGAATTTCAATCTAATACTGCGTTTTCATTAGAGCTGAAATGAGGTAATTTGGCAAATTACAAAAAAAGTGTTCACATTTCAAATTTCCTAATTTTGTTTGAAGGCCCAGATTGTCAATCGCCTGTTTTTGTTGTTTTTGCATTGAATCCTGTCATTTGAAATGGGTTCCACTTTGATTGGAATCCATTTGGGTGTGTTCATCAAAGTCTTACGTAATTTCCTACCGAATTTCGTGCAAATTTGGTTGAAATTACCTCATTTGGAAATCTGAATTTGTATGGGAAATGAGATGATTTTGAATTTAATTTGGAAATTTTTGACGAAATTACCTCATTTGCTCTAATGAAAACGCCGTATAAGTTCAAAATCAAAAAAAGATAGCTACATACGTCTCCATTAAATTCAAACCTTTTCGTTCACAAAAATCTAAAAAAAATTCTTGTAGTCTAAATTAACAAAAATAATTTAATGTTTTTTCATATCAAATCAAGGATAATCATTTTGTGTCAATTTCTTTTCAAAATCAATTACCATTATATTTCAAGAAGATATAATATTCAATTAAACGGTACCCATTAACTAACGAATAAGATCCTAATTTAAAAAAAAAAAATTACTGTATAAAATTGTGTTCGTCTAAGGTTTCTTTCCCTTCGAAATTAAATATTCTTTTTCGCTCAATCAACGTTAAAAATACCATTAAAGGTGATTGATATCTTCATATTTTACTTTAACGATAATAATTGTGAATTATATTTGCATCAAGTAAGCTTTGTTACTTATTTCCCTGCTAATTATTAATCAAAATACATAGATTTTTTTTTTGCACAACGATGAACAAGTATAAGTACTTACCAACACGACTACATCAAGAAAAATAATCTTTTTAATACCCATACGAAAATAACGAAGGGAAGGAATTTTTATGGGGAAACAGTAACAAAAACCTACCTTTTCTGTTTTCATTTTTTATAGAAATAATAATGGGTATTGTGATCAAATTTGTTACACTTGGTATATTTAATGGGTGAAAAATTAATTTGCCCTACAGACAGAATAAACAATAAATAAATTTTAACCAATAATGACTTAAAGGTGAAATTTTGAAGGGGTTGTTGCTCAACTACTTCTGATTTTGTAGTAAAAATATTCGTGGAAAATGTTATACCTCTTATAGGTACAATTCATATACATATCTATGTATGTACTTTACATACCTATGTATATATAATTTTCCCATGTTAAAGAAAAAAAAAATTTCTCAATTTAAAGAGCATGATTTTTTGTTTTTATCTTTTTATCTTACAGTGACACACTTCTGATGGTGTGACCATATTTTTTTAACCAGTGACACTAGATTTTTAAAAGTTGATATTCTTACGTAAGTGTCAGCCGATAATTTTGTTAAAGTTACAATATTCGCTGAATGAGCTATGAGGCTAGCTAAATTCGTAAGTGGGTACAAAGGTTACACTTAACGTCTTCAGCTGAATATGCCTCGGCTAGAGCCCAGTTAAATTTCAAGTATACCACCAAGAATATTTGGGAAATGAAATAGAGTCAAACTTTAGATTATTTCTTATTTTTCTGATATTTTTCTTAAATCTTAATACCTCTTGTGGACCTTAGGTCAGTGTTCTTATTTATTTAAATATATCTATGTATTTGACATTTCAGACTTGATTACACCCTTCTTCAGACAGATTTATATATAATTTAACAGAAAACACAGCGTTATTATATTATTTTACCAAATTCAATTTATTTACTATCTTAAAAAAAAAGTTTCAAAAATTGTATTTAATTAAAAATACAAAATAAAAAAGAACACTGACCTAAATCCTACAAGAGCTATATTAAGAGTCAAGCCTTAGGACTTCGTTCATGAAATTTAAAACAAAGCCTGCCGTCCATAATGGATGTTAGTAATAATATTTGAGATATACGAAAAGTTTAATTTCAACAATTTTTGTTCTTACACTTTTTTGATTAAACCTAATAGAAAATAAAAAATAATTAGAGAATTAACAAAAAAAAAAAAATACTCAATATAACAAGACTGTAACAGCGGGCAAAATGAAATACGAAAGAAAAGCGGAAATATATATGTAAACTTATCTTTTTACCCGCGTTTTTTTAGTTTTATTGCAGCGTGAAATTTTTTTGATAGAATGCTTTCATCCTGAAAACTGTTTTAATTTGGAGCCTTTTTTTTAGTAGCTAGCGATTTGTAATTCTACTTCTCAAAAATTTTATTATACTTGTTTTAATGAATAAGAGGTTGAGTACAAAATGCACCAGAAGCGAATTTGATGCAAAGTTGTAAGTTCCAAAACTCAAACGAAAATATGATGACAAAGTAGCAAGTTCCAAAACTCCAAAATGCATCCGTCTATGATGCACATTAGCTGCGCCAACTGCGCATCAGTAATTTTGTTGGCTGCTTTTATTAAAAGGTTAATTTTAAGAGAACGAATTCGCCTGTCAAATCAGCACAAATTTTTATTGTTTACTGGCTGACCTGATGATGAACTTGGTTTCACCTAAAATTGATTAGTGTCCTCGAAGTCAACCGTCTCTCTATTGAAAGAATAAAACTATTTTGAAATTAAATTGAATTTTATGCACTTTACTTGCATGGAAAGTGGATTTCAGGCATTAAATTCACTGCAATGCCTTGTGTTTGTTTTCTTGTCCGGTGCGTTAACAAAGCAGACGACATCAATTGACATAATTTAATGTAATTTACAAACAAAAATCGAGGACATTTTTTGTTTAAAATACAATTTAAAAAAAAAATACGTATACGCCCCAGTGTACCGCATTGTTTTATAGTTATTTTGGAGAAAATAGGACTACCGCATAATGCAACGCTGATCATTAATTTAAAACAGAGATCAGAAATAACTGTTGACCTTTATTTTCAATTGGTTTCTCTCTGAGAGTTACCACATTTCTTTAAGAAGATTTCGGTTACGGTTTGAGATTTATTTATTGAAAAACAAAATATCGGTTATCGGTTGAGATTTATTTTTTATTTTTTAAAATATCTCTCAATGGTTGAGTTTTTTACGTAAAAATTAATGGAAAAGGTCAACCTTTAACCTTTTTCGTAGAAAATAAATCAAAAATGGTTAATTCGAACAAAAAATTTTAATAATATAACTAAGCGACGTAGCGACTTCAAAAATGCATATTCGTAATCTAGGAAGTGCCACCTTTCAATTGATGCATGTCATTATATGAAAAATCGACTCTTATCTTTAAATGCGATTTGCGGCTAAACTAGACGTGCTAGAGGCATCAAAGTTTGCATCTTTAAACTTGACTTGCGGCTAAACTAAGCGACCTATCGACTTCAAAAGTACATATTTGTGATCTAGGTAGCGCCAGTAGTTCTAAAAAATCAATAAAAAAGTTGGTAAAAAAAGTTTGTTTTTTTCAAAAACTTTCAAAAAAGGCCGGACAAGGTGCTTTTAATAAAAAAGATTGTAAAGAGAAATTAAATTTTTGGTTAATGGGTATTTTGGTCAAGAAAACTGTTCACATTGGCGCTGCCTGGCGACTGATAACCCCCTAAGCAGAGCAACAGATTTTTATGTTTTTTTTTAATTTATGGTATTAAATTTCGCTAATGATAAACTCTCAAGGTTTTTTTGACCCAAGATTGTCCTTTTTTGTCACTAAAAATAAAATTTAAAAATGAAAATTCCCTTTCAATTTTTAATTCAGTCGCTGGGACGCCAAGCAAATATGTCAGGAAACTTGATGATGACGACTAAAAAGCCTAATAAGCTGCATTTCAGCATGCAGTGCTAACAAAAAACTAAGGGCCATACTAAGAGACATTCTGATTGATAAAATTGCAGATGAGATTTATTTTTTTCTCTCAGCGATTTCTCTCACTGGTTGACCGTAACATAAAAAACAACAAAATAAAGGTTACGCTCAGACCTTGACCGAAAAACTTATTTTTTTAGAATAAAGGTTATTTTGTGACTTTTATTGAAAATAGCAACAAATAAGAGTTATTAAGGGACCTTTCAAAAGGTTGAGATTTATTTCTGATCTCTGATTTAAAAAAGATGGTTCAAATAACTTCCGACACGGAACAAAATACTTTCGTCGACCTAAAGTCAAAAAAACAGTAATAAGATTTTATAAGAGCGTAACGCCATTTGTTATTGGTCATCCCATTTCCGTCAGGGACACTATTAGCCGACTTCTTAGGTCAAATTTTTTAATTTTCGAAACCATAATGTGTTTACCTAATACCTACCTGGTTCAATACAAATTTAGTTAGTTAGGAGTGAGCTGAGGTATGCGCGTACGAACAAAAAATTCAATCCAGAAAGTGTGTAATTTTTAGAGGGTTTCACGATTTTCCGGCTTTTTAGGCCGAATTTTTCAATTTTTCGCTCCGTAATGTGTTAATCTCCTTCAAAACGAATCCAAAAAAGAATTTGCATTAATTAAGTTATTTTTAAGGGATATTCGCAACTGTCCGGCTTTTACCATTGACTATTCAATTTCCGTAGCATTTTAATTTATATAGATTTTGAGTATTATTGCGTTATTTAAAAAAAAAAATAAAAAAAAATGGAAAATTGCTTAGTAAGGATTACATTGCTATATGGTCAGCTTTTTAGTTTTTTAAAATGTACTTTTTGTCAACAAATTTAGATAACAGATCGTTCGTGATTCGGGTGGACACTACCCACAACCACCCATTTTCATATGAGAGTTTTCTCAAAGCACTGAAATCATAATTGTACTGCTGTTTTGAAATTTCAACAGCGGTTGGCCACACTACCAGTAACTCAAACAACAAAAAAATTAGAGAGATGTGCATTACATCATTAACCAAAGCCACAAAATTTACTTTGTAGAACAGTTAAATATTTTTTATAAAATAAGGGTGCTCTTATGAGCCGATAAGATTCAATCCCTAAGGTCAATCTTAATAATTTCCTAATTACCTGTTACACAGTGGAGACTTTGCTTAACCCATCCATACACATTCCATCATGCTTCTCATTGATAAAGTAGATCCTTCATACGATGAGGCAGCGACGACGTGATATCGAAGGATATTTGTGGGTCCTTAGAATAAATATTAAGCTTTTAGAATTTATGTCACTGTTTACCAAGTGGCCATCACCCAAATGATGGTGTGTATGTATATAGTAGATTCCTGTCATACCAGCAGAATATATGCTATCTGCTAAGCAGCAGAAGTAGCAGCAGTTTCTTCCACAACTGATAAAAGGGAAAATGTTTAAGCAGGAAACTGGTTCATGGCTCTTTTGGGGTGATGAAAAAAGGAACTATGGTTAGGGGAAGCTTTTCCTTATGATGTTCTAAAATAAGTTTCAAATGAATGAGTGAGTGTATGTCTGCGTTTTTTATGTTGTGTGTGTTTCTTAAAAAAAAAAATAAAACTCTGAATGAAAACTGCTTGATTTGCACGAGAGGTCTTAACAAATTAAATCTTGCGAGTATTTATTTTTTTCTCTGCTAACTACCATCATCATCATCATGATTGTATTATGTATCGTGAATATTTATTGTAGGTTTGTAGAGCAATTCCATTGTGTTGCCTTAATTTAATTAACATTTTTTCAAATTCAATAAAATAAATCGATTCAGTCGACCCCTTTTAACAAAGTGATTTAGTTTACTTTTTTTTTACTAGGATATGAGACATACATTTGAAATGGATACACAAACATTATACTTGTATCGTACGTAACCCATTCTAAATTATTCTCATTGTATTTTCTTTGATAAAGAGACATTTATTTATGTTAGTGTGGAAAATGGCAGAATAAATTAAATTCAATGGAATGTTTAAGGTTAAGTGAGGTTTATGTCTGATTTAGAGATAATTTATTTGTCGTCGTCGGTGGTACTTTTTTTTCTTCTTTTAAATCAAGAAGAAATAAATATAATGACTTTGGTTTTTTATTAAGGTTTTTATTTTTTATCACATCATCAGGTATTGAGCCATCTTATTTCTTACTTAAATGATGGAGTCTTCATAAATAACCTTTCGAATTTGAATTTGTTATTTTTTTTTTTTGGAAAAAGAAATTTATGTTTATTTTAATAAATTGAGGCAGTTCAGTACGAGTAAAATTCAAATAAATTTTTGCCTGTTTGTATACATATGTAAGTCAAAATCTGTTATAACGACATCGGTTTTAACCAGTGTTGCCGTTAAGAAATTTGAAATGATCGCAAAAAAAGGCGCAATAGAATATAGCTAAAAAATCCGTTTATTTTTCATGATTTAAATCAGTTGACATAAGTGGGGTAAACATAAGTTAATTTCTTAATTTTAATTTTATTGATCAATAAGAATTCCACCGTGATCGGAATTTTCTAACGAATCCAGAAAAAAAAAAAACTATCACAGAATCCATCACATTGAAAATTCATATGAATTCCCATCGCGACAAAATTCGCTGATACTTTTTTGGGGAATTACAAAAGCTTTCAATTTCGTTGAAGTTCGTACGTAATTAGGTACGTTTGCCTAGGTCCTACGATATCTTACTACATATTACAATTTTTTTTAAATAAATAAATTAAGTGCCTTGTTATGGCCTGCGATTCCGCATTCCGGTTAGCGAATTGATTTTTGGTTGAGAATTCATTACCTTTAGTCGAAATACTAATTTATTTTATTGCGACAAATATCGAAGTGAAACAAAAAATATATTTTTTTTTTACAAAAATAAAACAATAAATCTAGTCCAAACAATTTTCTAAAAAAAATCTATCGCTTATAACGAATATTAAAAAAAAATAAGTAGGCATTGCAAATTTCGTGCATTTAAAATTATGGGGATTTCCCTTTTTCTGTTGTTTTTTTGTTTTTTTTTTTTTTATACGAGAATTTTGCATTCTGTTTCTGAGATGAACTGCAACAGTCATATTTTATATAAAGAAAGCAGAGATCAGAAATAAATCTCAACCTTTTGAAAGGTCCCTTAATAACTCTTATTTGTTGCTATTTTCAATAAAAGTCACAAAATAACCTTTATTCTAAAAAAATAAGTTTTTCGGTCAAGGTCTGAGCGTAACCTTTATTTTGTTGTTTTTTATGTTACGGTCAACCAGTGAGAGAAATCGCTGAGAGAAAAAAATAAATCTCATCTGCAATTTTATCAATCAGAATGTCTCTTAGTATGGCCCTTAGTTTTTTGTTAGCACTGCATGCTGAAATGCAGCTTATTAGGCTTTTTAGTCGTCATCATCAAGTTTCCTGACATATTTGCTTGGCGTCCCAGCGACTGAATTAAAAATTGAAAGGGAATTTTCATTTTTAAATTTTATTTTTAGTGACAAAAAAGGACAATCTTGGGTCAAAAAAACCTTGAGAGTTTATCATTAGCGAAATTTAATACCATAAATTAAAAAAAAACATAAAAATCTGTTGCTCTGCTTAGGGGGTTATCAGTCGCCAGGCAGCGCCAATGTGAACAGTTTTCTTGACCAAAATACCCATTAACCAAAAATTTAATTTCTCTTTACAATCTTTTTTATTAAAAGCACCTTGTCCGGCCTTTTTTGAAAGTTTTTGAAAAAAACAAACTTTTTTTACCAACTTTTTTATTGATTTTTTAGAACTACTGGCGCTACCTAGATCACAAATATGTACTTTTGAAGTCGATAGGTCGCTTAGTTTAGCCGCAAGTCAAGTTTAAAGATGCAAACTTTGATGCCTCTAGCACGTCTAGTTTAGCCGCAAATCGCATTTAAAGATAAGAGTCGATTTTTCATATAATGACATGCATCAATTGAAAGGTGGCACTTCCTAGATTACGAATATGCATTTTTGAAGTCGCTACGTCGCTTAGTTATATTATTAAAATTTTTTGTTCGAATTAACCATTTTTGATTTATTTTCTACGAAAAAGGTTAAAGGTTGACCTTTTCCATTAATTTTTACGTAAAAAACTCAACCATTGAGAGATATTTTAAAAAATAAAAAATAAATCTCAACCGATAACCGATATTTTGTTTTTCAATAAATAAATCTCAAACCGTAACCGAAATCTTCTTAAAGAAATGTGGTAACTCTCAGAGAGAAACCAATTGAAAATAAAGGTCAACAGTTATTTCTGATCTCTGAAAGAAAGGTTAAATGTGTTATATTTTTTAAAAATGAGTCCAAACCGTAGAGTTTCTACGATTGAAGAAAAATCTGCAATAATTTCAAGGCTCGAAGCTAGTGATTTCAATAAAAGTTTGACAGCAGAGTTTTCTGTATCAGCTTCAACAATCTCTACCATTTTTGACAGCAAAAAATTAAAGATTAGTTTGTAAATAAATAAAAGTTTTGCTTAAATAAAAAAAATAGGTTAAAACGAAACACCTTATATAACGCACAAATTCTCCAGTCCCATTGAGTTCGTTATAACCGATTTTGACTGTATTTTCATTTTAAAAAGAAGTTATTTTGAGTCTTGGCACAAAACAAAAAATTTACAAATCTTTTTGAAATACCTAAACGTATTTTTTGGTTTATTTAAATTAGATAACTCGTGTATATATTTAATCTTAAAATTAAATTCATTTCTTGTCCAAGCTTAATTGGCATTAAGATTCCATAAAGTCACTTTAATAATTTTTGAAATAGAAACTTGGATATAACTTCTTTAATTTTAATACAAATATTTTGACCAATCCCAATTAAGACATAAAACTTCTTTAAGTTCAATTTTAATTTTAATATAGACCTTTTGTTAATAATTTTGATACAATTTTATTAATAAAATTCTTTAATTTAAAGTTAAGTTAAAGTTAAATGCAAGGAATCTACGTTCAATTTTTCTGTCTGTATCGTAACTGATGGATAAAAAACTCATTTATTTTTTATATTGGAATAACCAATTAAATCAAAATTCTAACGTAGAAACAACAGTCAAATTTTTTTTATAATATATTATTCTAAGTATAGCATACAGTTTTTTGTCAACAAAAAATAAAACTCATAAAAAGAAACAATGAAATATAATTGTTTATAATACCCCAAAACAAAACTCACATAAGTTTCAAATCATCTGTATGTAGCCTGAGAAAAAAAAATCCGAAAAGGATGAAAATTATTAAAAACTAAAAAAAAAAAGTAATAATGTGACATATGTACAATGCCGAAAGGCTTATCCTGATTATCAAATATTTTCGTGTTTGCATTTGTTGTCTGTCTCTGTTAACTGAGTAAAATAAAAATTGTTATCCAACTCTATTTTTATTTAGAAAAAACCAATGACGCTATATATGTAGTTGGAAGGATAACACAAAGCCAAGCATAAGCACAAACATATACGTACCTATAGACTGTGAAAAATCAGCTATATAGGAAAACATGGGGACTTGTGTAGGAAGGATACCTGGATCCTGGCTATATAGGATAGTTTGTTCAGCGACTGAAATCTAGCAGACTACCAGGGCTGCATAATGACTTTAGTGATGATGATAATCATCCTGATGACAATACACGAGCACGATAATAATGATATTTGTTTGTCTGTCATAGGTAGGAGGGGAGAAAGGGGGATAGGAATGATAGAAAGGACCTTTAAGCCTCATTCATTCCTCTCAGTCGTGAATATTGTGTGGAGGTGAATATTTGTGTAAATATCCATCCTAATAAAATCCGAAAGACATTATTATGTCCACTGTATTGTTGTTCGCTGCTTCTTTAACCTACATAGCACCGTCATTCTCTCCTATTGCTCTCCCGTAGGCAAATAACCCTTTTCCTAAGTTCAGCAGCAATATGTATACACAAATACCTACATAAAAGATTTTTGTGAGCTTAAAGGATGCTCTGATAAACAAGTGAGGTAAAAAAAAGTACAAACAAATGAATAAAAGAAAACACTATTTTACCTTTAGCAACAACAACAATAAGAATGAGTAAAGTTGAATTTTCAACTTAGTTTTTATTTTTTTATTTAATGTTGTTTTTTTTTAGCATGAGTTATGCTAAGAAGGCAAGAATATTATACCAGAGTTGCAGATCCTTGTTCATTGCGCTCACCATAGAAATTGTATATGAATATAGAGTTGTTCTTTGATAAATCATTTTTATTATTATTGTTAGGTTGGTACGAGTATGATATTTTTGTCTGTGCAGAAAGTCAAGAGAATAGAGAAGGTGTATTGCTTTTATTTAGTTGACATAGTTCGATTGCCGATTGGAAGAAGAAATTGCCACGCCGAGGCAATCAACAAGGAAGGAAGAAATTGCCACGCCGCACCGAGGCAATATATCAACAACATCAACAACAAAGGTAGTTTTTTATTTTTATTTGGAATATCTATGGAGGACGGAAATACATTTTTCTTGTGAAAAAAAATAACAAGACATAGGAAAATGTTTTCAAATCTTCATAGAAAACACGTTGGAATTTATTTTTGGCTAAATAAACAAGTTGGAAATTTTCAAGGTTAACGAAAACCCTTTGGTTTGTAAGAAACATTAGGTTTTTACTTTCATTAAAAAAAAAAAATAGATTTTTTTTCCAGAAACTATAAACATGTTGTTTTTTTTATTTCACTGAGAATTGATAGGAGCAAAAAATGCATAATAACGTAAAATATTGAAAAACAAAAAAATTGTGTAAAAATTATATAATTTTTTTTTTAAGAAATTATAAATTTAAGCAACTTTATTTGAAACGAAAATTAAAGTATGAATGTTGGATTTCGATAGACTGTTTTTTGCTTTAAACCCTTTTTTTTTTTAGAAAATTGCGCCTCCTGCTTAAACCACCCCTTCCATAAGAATTTGAACCAATTCTTTTGCGTATAGGTACTTACCTATAAATTTTCACAATTTGTTAGCTTTACATTATTTTCCTGTAGAAAGTTTTCTACAATAACATTTTGGGATTTGGAAAAAATTCTGCATTTCAAAGGCCTGTTCTTCAAAATTTAGTTTTATAAAATTTTGGAAGTGCAGTGGAACTTCCATAACTCGAGCTTCCGTAAATCGAGTTTCTCTACTATATCTCAAAGTTTTATTGAGAACTTTGCATTTTCAACTTTATTTTCATAAATTTTGCCCTCTGTAATTCGAACTTCTGTAACTAAAATTCATCTCTTTGTCGAAGTTTTTAGACTGCGTTTGGTGGCAAAAAGTCTCTCTAACTCGAAATTTTGTTCTTTTTGGGGATTACTCCTTTTATTTTATTTCATTTTTTTTTTCAAATTTACTGTAGTCTAGTGTGAATATTTTGGAAGTTTTTTTTTAGTAAATATATATTCTTAAATTAATTCGAATTTTCACTGACTCAGGGAATCCCGTTTTGTTTCAAGTTTTTTTTTTTTTTTAATTTTTTTTAGTTTACTGTGATTTCATATTTTGGAAGTTGTTTGAAGAGGTTTTTATGACTTTCACTCAAACTTCGTTTTTTTACTGGTTAAATTTTTATGCGTAGATGTTATGTTTAAAATTTCTTATTCAAAAAAAAATAACAGGAAAAAAATTAAAGCATCTTCCTTTTGATCAAAAACTGAAAGTCATAAGTGAATTTGAGAGTGATGTTGTGATGAAATTCACGCATACTTTGGCGTGTTTATACCTGTGTTCAGCAAAATGCAAGAATTCTCCACTTATACACAATACGCAAGACATGAGCTAAAGCCCTCAAGAATGCATTAACTACGACAATAAAATTATTCTTTGTCCATATGAATAGATTTTGCTTTTGGTAGCTTCTGAAGTGGATACCAAAAGTGATGCTGATGCAGATCCAGATGAAGGCTAAATCATCAGGCAGTCTAGGCAAGCTTAAGTGTTTGTGAAATATTTTGTTCAATTCACGAAATTGAAAAATTTTACAAACCAAAATGCAATAAAAAATGTTAATGAATTTTTAATGACTTTTTTTTAAGCTTGTGTTGATTAAAATTTGTTGTCTCTCTTTGAATATCTTTATAATTTAATAAAACAATAAATCTAAAAGTTTTGTTGTTATTTCTATAAACCGAAGTTTCTATAACTCGAATTTGTTTTTTTCATTTTGAGAGTTCGACTTATGGAAGTTCTACTGTAGTGTTATTTGCTTTTGTATATTATGGCGAATCATTTAAACTATAAAGGGTCACTACCATCGGGAGTAAAAATAATCTACCTAGCAGAATTTCGAAAGCGGAATTTGAAAGAAAAATAATTTTGACCCAGGCAGAATTTACATTTTCTTTTTGATTTATCAAAGAGCATGAGTTGTGGAATTTTTTTCCATTTCTCCAAACATCAAAATTAATTGTTTATATCTGAAAAACTCGAATATTCTTATAAGAAACATTAACTTTTTTTTGTTAAACTTAGCAAAAAATTGAAAAGGAAGAAGAATAAAAAAATATGCATGAGTGACTCAAAAATAAAAACTAAATAAATGGTTAAAGTTTTAGGTTAAGGTTATTTTATTCAAACATATTTTTAGACAAAGGTTTTTTTGTTTTCTTTTTTTTTTTTTTTTTTCAATACACTACACTAGTTGCTTTCAATGATTCATAAGCAGTTTGTACTCGTAGAGACCTGATTACTTAATTTTTCTTCTAACAGTTTATTTAGATAAAGCACGAATAATCCCTTAAGGTCAATTTCCGTATTTATGATACCGAATATTAATTCCCTTTTAATTAAAATTTCACCCACAAATTACATAAAATATTAACAAAAGTAAATCATTGCATAATCGACACCATCAATGTTTTTGTTATCTAAAATAAACACATAAAACCCATCGTGATGATGGTTAGGAAGCTTTTTTCAAAATCTTAAGGGATTTCACATTATAGTTATTTAAAGCCTTGAACCCTGTTGAAATAATTCATGGTAGACCCGGTAGGGGTGACAAAAAAAAAAAACTGAAGTAGTCTCTAATTAACCAGGAAAAAATATGTTGGTACACATGCACTCACACGCCACATTTTTATTCCTCTCAGCGTGCCATTGTGTGTTACAAATACAAACATATTCCTACATTGCAAGAAAAGGATACAAAAAAGTAGTCCTTACCGTGACTTAAGGACACACGACACATCCTAGAACTAGTTCGTGTGTTTTGTATATACTTCAAGCAAACCCCTTACATTTAAAAGAGGGGTTTTGCATGTGGAAGTTCTTCGGGAAAAATGACATCTTAAGAGGACTCCGAGTTGATGACGCCACATGCAAAGTTCCAACTCTTCCTTTTCGACACACGAGTTAAGCTATTTCGCCGCGTATGGAATAAGTTTGCTTTAGCACGTAATGGAAATCGTGAGATAAGGGGATAATAATTCAAAACTAGAAAATTATTTAGAAAATTATGAGTACTTACTCGCCGTACACTAAGCTAATTTTGATGGTATGCATGGTTGGTGTGTGTTTGTGTGTATGCGTTTGTGTATTTTTTATTTGTGGGTGTTATTTTGTGACTGAGAGTGATTAATTTAGCCTCTGGAATGGTCTTAGGCCAAGATTGTAAAAATTCTTTTGATTTTCCCTCAATGAACAAGAAGCCATAAGCATAACTTTCATAGGTACCTATAAATTAAAACCATTATATTCTTATCAGTTGACGTGACTGACGCGGACGACGCACGTAGCAATTTGCAAAGAAAAATAGCTATTTAGGAGGTAGTAATTATTAAAAGACCAAAACAATTATGACTTTGCGACATCGTTAATTATTTTCATGTTAAAAATTTGTATATCCTCAATTCTGAATAAGTTGAGACTCTTAGCTTGTTAAAGGGCGCTCTTATAGAATCATCCAAACGGCATGTTAGAACCGAATAACAGAAAGTATTTATAGTTTGGTTCAATATTATGTGCAAGTAGCTCGGAAGTTAGAAAAGGAATAAGTATAAAATGCAGAACTGGATCGCACGAACTTTATCTTAATATGATTTAAGGGTATACAAAATATACATAGATTAGGTGTTTATTATGAGTAGTTGCAATATCATTACTAAGTCCCCTTTCACACGAAGAAACTGTGTTTCCAGTAACTTTCGGTTCTTGGTGAGAAGAGCAGGAAGTATTAAGAGGGGTTAACAAAATCTTCCGGTCAACAATTTCAGAACATTTTTTCTGACATTTCTCTTCGCACTACGTATGTTCCTATGTATGTGTTCAACCAAGGTACTTTAATAAGAAACTATTAAAAATCTCCTAAAATTTTGTTTCTTCGTGTGAAAGGTGCAAAAGAATCAAGGAAATTAAAAGAAAACTTCAAAAAACCGGCCGTGGGAAAACATATTAAAATGGAATTATAGGATTTTATGTCTACATTATTCTTAGTAATACATTATTTTGTATATTGTTAAAGCTTTTGGAAACTTAAAAAAAAAATTTTTTAGTCAGTTTACCAAAGCTTAAAAAAAATTGTAAGGATAACGCTTGTTTCTATTCCAGTGATGCGCAGTGTATTTCAGATAAAATTTATTTTAATAAGATATTTAGTAAGTGTATTAAGTCTAAGCCTGCGCGAGTTATAGTTTAGAAAATAACCACTAAGCTTAGTACCATGCAGTTCATCATTATTATTAGCCATTTTTTTATTATTGTTTAGCAAATCCTTTTCAATAACTTCTAATCTTATATTAAAATACGGACAACTTTCTTTTAACTTCTTTTCTTTTCGAATTGACATATGATTATACCGATTAGTTAAGAAATAGTAAAAAGAGCATATATAATAAAACAATTTAATGACTTACATAAAATTTGTACATATATGTATATTATGTTGTCCAAGGGAGTTGGTTTCCAGAGCCAAAGAATTGAAATTCTCCAACGATGTTGTGCCCTGAATCCTTATTGGGTGATTTAATCACTGCCACCAATTTGCCTTTGATGTGAGGTTCACGTTCTTCTTTGTATTTGTATGTTATATAGAGATTTGTAAATATGTTTGTGCAATATTCTTTCGCACTGTCCAGTATAGATACCAATATCCTCTTGATATAAATATGTAAATATGTTTGTGCAATATTCTTTCGCACTGTCCAGTATAGATACCAATATCCTCTTGATATATTTTTAGATGAATTGTTTTCTTTGTTGATTGTTGATGATATATTTTAGGTAATATATTTTATTTTTGATTTTTCTTTTATTAATTTATATTTTAGTAAGAAGCGTGACCTCCGAATAAATCCCAATAAAAATCGACTGCGCCAGTTATAGTTTAGAAAATAATAGTTAAATGTGTTTCCTTTTCAAGTAACAAATTTATTCTGAACAATTAAAAATTAAATAATAATATATATAAATCAATAAACTCTTAAACATTAAAACAATAATAAATAACAAAGTAAATGTAAACAAGTACATTAGTTAAGGAACTCTTTAAATAAACCAATAATAATACTTAATTAATCTATACGTATATTTATGTGTTTGGTTAACTTATTTATATTAATATGTTTATGTAATAAAGTTGATGAAGGTAGTATACATTCATAACACGCGCTAAGTAGGCAGTGTGTTTAAAGCGATGCCCTGCGAGAAGCAATTCGAATGCGAAAAAAATGGTCATATTCACAAGTATTCTTATGTAGATGCACAGGAGCACAGTCAATTTATTTTGATTCGTTTTGATTTATTTTGAAGGAAATTTTATCTCGCATTGCTTTTCGTATCGTATCGCTTCTCGCTGTACTGTGCGTGTAGCTTATGTAAATCACTTAAAGCTCAACTTAAAAAAAAAAAAACAAAAATCGGTATTTCAGTGCTATATAGCCCTTGGCATAATGGTTATAGTGCGCATTGAACTATCACGCCAGAGGTCGGGGTTCGATTCCCAGCCTCTGCCACCTAAACACAAAAGTGTTTTTCAGGACTACTACCTCCTGCGAAGAAGTGACAAATCCTCCAAGAGAATATAACCTGTCATAATGTGCTGCTCACCTTAGCCGATTCGGCGTACACAGGAATTTTTTGAGAGTTGTAAGTCACTAGGCCCTGGTTATTCATGGGTTGTTGTGCCACCAAATTTATTTTATTTATTATTTTAATGCTTTAAGAAAAAATCACTTTAATAAATCTAAATTTAAATCCTTTCAAAAGATTTCCAAAACTTTTTTCTTGCTCCTAAAAATCCTATTAAAGCATTTCAAAACATTTATTAACAAAAAAGTGAAGAAAGGAAAAACTACACGAATATGTTATCCCTCATATACATTCATATATTGAAACGCCATGACAGAACGTGTCAACTTCCCTCTTTTAGTTGAAAACTCAAAAAAATATAATTGAAAAGATATTTTCATTCCTGCCTGCCTGCATTATTCACACAAAACGTATGTATAGACTTGAATATGTGTGGGAATGGATATGCATGTGTTTGCTCAAGTTTCAGAGTAAGTTTCATTTCGGGATAAATATACGAAATAAAAAATAAAGTAAAAATAAATACAAGTAAGAACGGGAATACCCTTAGGCAGTAAGAATTGTTGTTGACTAAGTGAGCTATAGAGCTGAACAGAAGTTGCGGAATTGTCCTGGACGAGCTGTGCATTCTGCACAAAGAAAAATACTTTCATTTTGCTTTCATTTCAAACAGCATGCATATACATTATAGATATTTGTCATTGTTGTATGCAAATTGAATTCATTAAGCATGTTTCTGTTTCTTCTTCGAAGGAATTGTGTAATAGCCTGGTGTAAATATTCCAAATTCTAAAAGCTTAAACGTTTTATTTCTGAAAAAAAAAATAGATAACTTCTAACAAATTTCAATCGATTGATGGTTCATTTTTGCCAGAAGTAAAATGAGAATTTTGCTTTAAATGCGTTTCATAAGGTGTGTTTTATTGGGAATCTATACATAGTATACTAAAAAACTTCCAATAAAACGCATCGGCAGTAGCTTGGTATTTATTTTTCACATTTGGTAATATTGAACATGTGTCGAAATAAAAATTAAATACATTGGACAATATTCAAGATGCTATGGTAATAAAAAAGTCTTAAAAGTTAGTTTTTATAAAATAATTCATGAAATAATTGCAGTTTTTGCGAGAATTGTGCAAGTGAGGTGACAAATTGCAATATCCAATTCAAGACTCAAATAAACGGCAAAAATCAATTCACAGTAGGATCCTACTTTAGCTTTTTATCGGCCGTAAACATACTGGTGATATTGTATTTATAATGCATGTTAAATCGTACTGACTATGGATATCTTTTCCAATAAAACATGCCTATTATTGTGATGTGGTTGGAGGAAATGAAACAAATAGCTTAACTGAGTTAAATGCTTTCGACTATAATAATGGAATTAGAATGCATGGCTGATGGATACTACGAGGTTGTGTTTTTACATACACATTGCAAATTTATGGTAATGTTCACATGTACGTTAAAAACAATGCTCACATAACATCATGATAGGTGCATCGTTGAGAAAATGTGTGCAAAAAGTCAAAAGTTGCTAAGATCCAGGGCCTGGTGGCATTCAACTCTAGATTGTGTGTGTGTTTTCAGGCAGGAATGGAGGGGACCTACAATTTCCTGCAGAATCCAAACTGCTAAGAGGATAGGTGGTTTTTCTTGACAAGAGATACTCTTGGAGGATTTGTCATTTTCTCTCAAGAGCCAGTAGCCCTTAAAAAAGAAGAGGCTGCGAATCAAACCAGGACCTGTGGTATGATAAGTTAAATATTATAAATGAAAGAGTCGGTGATTCACTGACTGATTCTTTCATTTGACTCATCATTGTATAGCTTATACTGTAAATCATAAAAATATAAAATAAAATTTATTAAATAGTGAATTTTATGTATAGGCACACTAAGACGGGATGTTTTGAAATTCAAATTTTTAATAAGGTAAAATGTTTTTTTTAAATTAAATAAAGGTCGAAAAACTACTTTTAAACGGGAGAGGTTAGAACGTTCATTTTAATTTTAATTGATAGATCTTTGAAATACAAGAAACTTTTAAATTTAAAAATAAATTCTAAAAAATCTACGAAGCGAGTTATAAAATGTTATAAACTTTTGAATAGTACGCGTTTGAAAAATAATTCGCTATAAATCGGGGGTATGAGATAGGGAAACAAATTTTACACCATTACAAAGATAATGAAAAAAAAAATTACTTGTGTTTCAGGAATTTTAGCTAGGAATTTTTTTTCACCCACTTTTTGATTTTTGAAGATGACACATTTTTTTTACCCATTTTGTTGTGGTTTTTGATTTTTTTAGATTTTTATGGGTAGATCTAAAAATATGAAATTTCTACAGCTAATAGAGATTGTTAATTTATAAATGTTTTAAAAATTTTTAATTTTTTCAACAACCCCAACTCGAGATATTTACAGAATTAATGCTTTTTTTGCATGCCCTCACAACTTTTTACTGCATGCATTTATAAATTTCATATTTCTTTTACCAGCACCTTAGAAAGCTAACGTTTGAAATTGACATCAAAACCAATATTCTACATCCTACACAACCCTCAAAATAGTTTAAAAGTTTTCATCAAAAAATTACAATAGTAATGTTTTAAAACATTAAATTTATTGGGTATAACTTAAATATTTTGTTGTTTTAAATAGCTGTTTAAAAGAGCATAGTTTGTCTATGCTATAAAGACTCAAATGATATATCAGATCCTTTTATAAATCCAGAAGTGCAAAAAAAAAACTATTTCATTTATATCTTTATATTTTTATATACATTAAGTCCATGCTTGACTATGAATACATGAATTCAATTCCCAACAACTTAAAATTTTAGCTGCATAAACATGTGAACATAATAATATAGCTCAAGCAATTTCATTCAATTGGATAATATCCGTTATCATTATGTTTGACGACAGAACTCTTTGCCGCAACCACAAAATAATATATCCGAGATGAACGGTCACCGAAGATCAGACTCTGTTGAAATAATTCTTATCCTACCTTATAGTTTCGTCATTGCCCGTACGTATATTACCCAATTAAAACCTCATTGAGTCTATCTGTTTCACCTCCAGAGTAGAGTGTGCCCGATGTGCACAGTATAATAATTCTCTCTTCTTGTGGTAAATCCCTATTTTCATGTAGAGAAGTTGGTACAAAATAGAGAGCATTAGTCCTTATTCATGTACACATAGTTCTATAATGTCATCCACCCCCATAGAGATTAAGGCGGGGGTGGAAAGGACCATTCTCGAGCAATTAACGAAACAACAACTTTAGCACATTTAGTCAGCAATTTGCCTATTCATCCGATATTTTCTCCTTCGTTACAAATTTGTTGCAGAAACAGCATCAACCATCCTATACCACCCTCAGTTGTTCGCTGTGTGCCTTTTAGCTTTTTATTCGATTTGAATGCAATACAGAAACAGAACTGCAAATGCACATATACGGGTATCCAGCCTGTAAAACTAAGCATCGAATCGTCGTTGTTGTAATTGTGACCCTTATAAATTCGAGGACGTTTCTTTTGAGCACTCCTATATGTTAAGATATATGTGTTGGTTCTTTTCTTTTTTTTGGAGCGATTATTTGTGTCTTTAACCTAGTTCAATTTTTTTTTTTTTTTTTTTTGGAGAACAAACATTGAAAAGATAACAGTCAACCTACGATTGTAATTGTAAGCAACTCGTACATGGCCGGTCGTATTGTGATTGTGATTTACCCTTCTGTGAAGCTTTTTTCGGTTCAACAAGTTTTGTCTTGAAGAGTATTTTTTTTAAGCTTGTGGAAAAAAATATACCTGCACCTTCTTCAACACTGAACTAATAGAAAAGACGATTAAAACACACTTAAAAAAAAAATTGTTTAGCATTTTTTTTATTAGCTTGAATTTTTCAGTAAGAGTTGTTGTTTTTCGTGCATTAAAAATTTGAAAAATTTATTTTGTAGATCTATCTATATATAAATAGTCGTGAATAAATTTTGTGGTACCATTTTCTCAAAAAGTATTTGACCGATTTCGATAAATTTTATATGGTTGGAAAGCCACAATTGCGGAGATGTGCACAGACTATACTTGAGACACGCATTTACACACTGTGGATCATTTTTGTTTCTGTACTGACTAACACTGTGCATAATAGTATCGGCCACGGTACGATACTAGTATATATGGTTGAGTTAGAATATTAATTATTTTTAATTTAACTTTTAGTTGTTGACAAAACTACAAAATCACAGATTTCGACATCACAAAAAATAGGACAGACTCGACTTTGCATTATTTATTGTTTCTCAAAGTTTATTGCATATTAAGATTATAATTTTGAATATTTGTTTTCAAGGAATCGACTCTCTGTAGCAAGTACCTAAAAATATAAAAATGTCACTTTAAAAAACAACTCAATCAAACTTTGACACACCAATACAAGAATTGATATAAATCGATTTAAAAATTTAAGATCAAAACGGTTTTGGAATTAGAGAATTAACGGCGCCAGAAATAGGTTCGAAAAGCGACATGCCAATCGCTGTTTCTCGGGCTATGGAGCCAATTGAGTAGCTAAGACTTCTGTCGAGCAACTTTAGTGTCTTTGTGTAAGACGCGAATCATCCTGATCGTACTATGGTGCATCAGAGGATTATGGATCTTGTCAAAGGTGGATGAGATGGCACTACGCTATTTCAAGAGGAGGTGATTTTTATCCCGTCTGTGGAAAAGAAGATACAACAACGAACCGTACGAGCTATACAGTGACACTGTGCTACCAAAAAAAAAAGTAAAAAGCCATCAACAACTGAGGTAGCTTGGCCATTTTATTTTGAGCGAATGTGCACCAGAGCTCCGGGCTGAAGAGTATTTGAATCTGATCCTGAATCCTGATTGCATTTTTTTTGAAAACCTTTTCTGAATATTATGTTGTTATTTTCTGTAAAATATAATTTATTTGAAGTCAATATCTTTACTCGTTCTCGAGATATGTTCAATGAAAAAAAGCTCATGAACGTACGAATGTACGTACTACACAGACTTGCCCCTAAACACGTTGGATTGAGATTTTAGGGACCTCAAAACGTGAAGAAATGTCAAAATTGTCGATTCGACAAATTAGACCAGTTACAATAACATCCAATGGGAAGATAATACTCAGTGGCGTGGGGTTCATATAACACGATTCCTATCGAGTTACCTTTCCAACATGTTTATTAAATAACGGGCTACGTGCATCTAAATGAATATGTATGTATTCCTGATACACACCAACTCAACCATAATCCATACCCCAGTCCCCAACCAGTCAATATTACAGAAAGCATGTATGAAGAGAAGTGTCACGCTCAATACACGCTTTCTTATGCAAATAAATAAATCGGTTTTCTGAGTCTAATTTAGGGAATTTCTTATGCGAATAAATGAACAGGGCAAAGCGAACAAATTTGTTCTACCCAGCGAGAAATTTTATCAGTTCTATTCGTTTTTTCTTGTGGGCTATGTTGAGTTGACGAAGAGAGAATTTTATATGTATCTCGCTGCGCTGCTGTTTGAAGTTCATTGAGCAGGGTAAGAGTTATGTATGTAGGTTTGTGTTTGAAAAATTCATTTTAATTCGAAAAAAATAACACGCTTTCCTTCGTGTTTTTTTATAATGTCTCGCTGCGCTGGCGCTGCTGTGTGAAGTCTATTCAGCAAATCATGTAAGATTTTCTTTGAAAAATTCAGTTCATGTACCAATTTATTTTATTTTGTTATTTTATCGTAAAATTAAACTATTATGACCTTCTATATACCGTGGAAAACAACGCAATACGCGATATAAGCAATTTAAGGTTGACATTCATAATTTAGTTACCTACGTTTTCGGTTGACTAATTTTTCTTTGACTTACCATTTGAAATCATCCACGCCGCGCCACTGATACCTATATATTTTTCCGAACGCGTCGATATTTTATATCGTATAGTAACTTTGTCGCAAGTCAAAATAATATGCTAAAGATAAAAGATTTTTTTTCGAAATAAACTTTATGAAATTAATTTCTCTTGTGGGTTCCAAAAAAGATAAAATTTTCCATGCCAACCTTTTGGGAAAAATATTTTTTTACGAGTTTAAATTTTGCTCTAGACCACAAGATAATACAAAATTATGATATATATATTAAAAATCTTTTCTCTTTTCATTAAAATTCAAAAGATAATATAAAATGCATAAATAAATAAATTAGAAAAATGTTGGCATTCAAAAAATCTCAAACGTAAACAACGAAGGGCATTGTTAAATTGATATACATATATTTCATCCTCCATTCTAAAGGACGACAAACTTGACCATCTATATGTAGACAAAACAAAAATGGATATATAGGTACACCACCACCGTAAAGGGAAAAGTTGTGGACACTATCTCTAAGAGTGTTGCTATTATTTGGTCCTTTTCATTTCCTGGGAGTATAGGCGTGCTCTGGCAGTATCAACAAAAAAAAAATATAATAATAAAATCATCCAGTAGCTTAATTTATATTTGTTGGTACCACATTGCACAACCTGTCCCTGACAGTGCCATACCAATCATGAAGAGGAGAGTAGCAGCAGTTGGCAGGTTAGGTATCCATTTTCCACATGAGTTGGAGTTAAATTATGATATACATATAAGGCTGGGCATCCTTTCAATGGGTTCCCAGGGAATTATCCCATCGGTCTACCGCACACCTGCCGTATACCTACTCAGGTTCAATGATTGCATTTTTGGGGATACACGGATGTATTGCACGTTCCGAAAAATATTAACATCAGTAAAACCATACAGAAATCAATAATTCATTGAGGTGGTATGTGATGGTGTCCGTTAAATTGCATACAACAACAAAAAAAAGAGGAGTGAACTTATTTCTTTTTTGGATAACTATGTCCTGGATGCATGGTCCACCTATACTTTTACATTTATTCAACCAGAATGGTCATGAAATTTTCAAAGTTTTTCATTTTAATTGCTGCACTGCAATCATATGGTTCATTCTGTTTCCTTCAGAAGGGAGTAAAAATTCTTGAAAGTTATGTGTAAAGCTGAACAAAAGTCCTTAATTGTTGAGGTTTCCTTGTGAGCATTGATTTTTTTTTAAGTCACTGGGTGTTAAACCCCTTTATCAATTTATTTGGCTTTTATGAACAACTATAAAAATAATTCTTGGGGGCATCATACAGCTCAGATAAATCAACTGGATCGCGTACGATTTTGCTTCTATGTGTGACTAAGCATTGAGGATTTTAGTTAATGGTTTATATTAGTACAAACAAAGGTATAGCCCAGAGCTAATGATTAATGCGCAGAACTTTTATTTGCTAGAGGTCGATTCCTAGCTTCTTCCACTTAAACATAATAATTTTTGTTTAACTGGTTTTACTGTCTCTTGGAAGAAAGTGACAAAGCCCCCAAGATTATCGCTTGTCATAAAAATTGTCCTCTCACCTTAGCTATATTCAGATTGGATAGTTGAATGCATACCGAAAATCAAAACTCACACCGTAATGTCTGAAAATTGTAAGTCACTATAGGCCCTGGTACTCACCGCAGTGCAGTAATCGAAATAACATTTTTTCTTTTTCTTGAAACCAATACTTAACCCTTAAAGAAAAGTAAGTGGTGGTTGACTTCTTTAAAATAAAATTGATTTGCTTCGTTATGGATTTTCTAAATAAAAGAACATTGTACAGTAGGTTAGATACCTATACACACACTTTCAATAAATTGTGACCTCTGAATTCCAATTCGACCTATGCTTTGGTTCTTTAGAACAGGTTTTTGACATATTTTTTTTAGTTAAAAAAACTTATTTGTCTATTAGGTGAAATATTTATTTACTTGAAAAATTTTAATTTCAGTTTGACGCCGTCTAAAAAATTTTAAAAATTACATAACCTCAAATACCTACATAAATTCATGCTAATTTGTTGCGAAAACCAAAAACGGGATCTAAAATAATCCGAATTTTAAATAATGATTGGGACCCAAATGCTCTTAAGTTGCGAAAACTTTTGATTTTGTATCTCAAATAATTTATTTAATATTCAATTTTCCGCTAAAATAAGTCTGAAGTTAACGGTCGAAAATTGTAGCATTTAAAAAGCTAATTTCTAACGTAAAGTTTAATTGGATAGCTTTTCTGGTTGATTTTTCATTTACATTTAAAGTTTAAAGGACAAAATTTAAAAAAAAATTAAATTTTCAGCTTTTTCTATTTGCCAGAAATTGTAGCTTTTAAATGCTTATTTTTGCGCGAGAACAGATCATTATTTATTTTAATTTAAAGTTTAAAAAAGCACTTCCGGTGCGTACCGGGAATTACCTGATTCCACTAAAAAGTGTTCGCCAAAGTAACGGACGTCATAAAAATATATATAATTAATTTCCACAAATCTCGTCGGATCTATCTTAGGATTCATTTGCTGCACGTACTTAGAGGTTTTATTGATAAAGGTCAATTAAAACAGCAACTGCCATAAGTGAACTAGACTTTTTTTTAGCGCTGTGTTTTGTATAAAGCAAACAAACCAACTTTAAACAAGCATACAAGGATACAAAAGTCACGTTTATTTGTGACCAGCAACTGCATTGCATATGCAGTTATTTTTTTTTAAACCTTCGTGGCCTATTCGCAGTAAAGCTTATTGATTTTAATATCATATATGCTGCAGCAATTGCCTTGCACGTGTTCAAGTTGTCCTTCTCATCGACAAAATCACTTAACAGTGTAGGATTCACCATAAGAAATAAAAAAAAAGTGTTATGTAGCTTTTTTGTGGGACTTCAACGCAAAATCAATGAATTAAAAAAAAACTTAAATAAAAATTTAAATAATTTATTTTCTCCTTCACGCATTTCTTAATTTTCAGGGGAAACCTTTCATTTTTAGCGGTTTTACCTCTTTTAACCTCTGTTACTTCTAGCCCCGCTCTCCCCAACTCCTTTAAAACATTTGATGCAACAACTTCTTTTATAGTTTGAGTTGTCAAAAATTTTAATTGATAATTTACTAAAAACGTATTAATTTTCTATAAATTTCATTTAAATTTATTGAATTTCTTAAATAATAAATGCGTTACCTATCTAAAATTTAAAGAAATCATTTTATTGGAATATTGTAATATGTCATTACTTATAGAGAAAATCAAAATAAAAATAAATTAAAAACGGCGCTATGACTAGAAGGTAATGATAGTAGAAATTTTTGTTGACAAACTTTATCAAAAATGTAAAAATAGATAAAAACATTTTTACAACCAAAAAAAAAAAAATTCTAACCGTTTTCACATTTGTACGAATTTTGGTCCTTTGTATCAAATATTCAGTTCAAAAATTTAGATATTTTTGTAGTGATGATAGGTACAATAGCTTTCATTATTTTTAAAAAGTTAAAACAAAAAATCACAATTTTTGAATAAATATTTAGAAAATCAAAAAAGTGAATCAATACATTACAAATTATATTTTATTTTCATAATCTAATTCCAATTCATTTTTTTTACTTTTAAATGGCTTCCATGTTTAATTTTTTTTAAACGAAGAAAATGAATTGTGGGTTTTATTTAAAAGCTTAGTATTTATTGTGTGAAATAAAGCTTTTACAAATGAACCATTGAAACTTTATTATAAAATTCAATGTTAAGAATTATAAAAGTTCTGTGGAAGTAACTGTCTATAAAAGCTTTCATTTCTAAAAATAATGGGAATTTTCTCTTGAACTTTTTTTTGAACAAATGTTTTGAAAAGCATAAAATAATATTTAAAAACAAAAACAACTACATTAAAGTTCTGTTAAAATAACTTCCTTAAAGTTCTATACATATTTTCGTTTTTAATATCCTGAGCTTTTAAAACTATTGTACGAATTTGAATATAATGTCGTTTTCCGTTGGTCACTCCTAGTACTCTTTTTTCACTCCATCCACACTCCCAACACTCCAAAAACCTTCCATTGGCTGTTCGGAGTGATGATTTAGGAGTGTTTTTTCACTCCGGATTTGATTTAGGAGTGCTAGGAGTGCACTCTGAAAACACACATATTTTTAAAAGTATGTGTTGGAATAATTGCCAAAAAGTAAATGCTTCTTCTTGAGATGTTCTGGAATTAAAATTATTGAAGAATTCATTTTAGTTTTTACTTCTACATAGACCACATATTACGGAAAAGAGTTTTTCATATTCCACTGGAATCAAAAAAGAGTGAAACACTCTGAAAATCCAATCGAAAACGACATAAGCTGAGCAAAAATTTTTTTTTTTGTGGATGAATTGTGGATCTTAAAATTGCATATTGGTACCATTTTTATAGAAACTCTGCCATAAAGCTTTGCACCTAAACTTTGAAAATGGTTGGTTTATCGAATTAAACTTTTTATTTCTCTTATAAAATACATCTTATATCACAACTGAAAATAAAGCTTATTTTAAATCACAGACAAATGTATATGTATATGTACGTACATACATATGTGTGTATGGTATGTATCTAGTTAAAAAAGCTAAAATGTTCGTAAAATGGACCACCAAACAATATATTTGTAGCCCTTGTATATTCGGTGAAACTTAAAACGATTAGTTTTTAAATATAACGAGAATCAAGTTTTCAAAAGTTAACAGATTAAAAAAAATAAATAAAACAAAATTATTATTTAATTTATTAATATTTTAAAATTTAATTTAATTTTATTTTATTTTATTTTATTTTATTTTATTTTATTTTGTTTTATTTTATTTTATTTTATTTTATTTTATTTTATTTTATTTTATTTTATTTTATTTTATTTTATTTTATTTTATTTTATTTTATTTTATTTTATTTTATTTTATTTTATTTTATTTTATTTTATTTTATTTTATTTTATTTTATTTTATTTTATTTTATTTTATTTTATTTTATTTTATTTTATTTTATTTTATTTTATTTTATTTTATTTTATTTTATTTTATTTTATTTTATTTTATTTTATTTTATTTTATTTTATTTTATTTTATTTTATTTTATTTTATTTTATTTTATTTTATTTTATTTTATTTTATTTTATTTTATTTTATTTTATTTTATTTTATTTTATTTTATTTTATTTTATTTTATTTTATTTTATTTTATTTTATTTTATTTTATTTTATTTTATTTTATTTTATTTTATTTTATTTTATTTTATTTTATTTTATTTTATTTTATTTTATTTTATTTTATTTTATTTTATTTTATTTTATTTTATTTTATTTTATTTTATTTTATTTTATTTTATTTTATTTTATTTTATTTTATTTTATTTTATTTTATTTTATTTTATTTTATTTTATTTTATTTTATTTTATTTTATTTTATTTTATTTTATTTTATTTTATTTTATTTTATTTTATTTTATTTTATTTTATTTTATTTTATTTTATTTTATTTTATTTTATTTTATTTTATTTTATTTTATTTTATTTTATTTTATTTTATTTTATTTTATTTTATTTTATTTTATTTTATTTTATTTTATTTTATTTTATTTTATTTTATTTTATTTTATTTTATTTTATTTTATTTTATTTTATTTTATTTTATTTTATTTTATTTTATTTTATTTTATTTTATTTTTTTTTAAATAAATTACAAAATTTGTCTAGGTTTTGTTAAAATCTAATTTTATGTTTCATTATTATTAAATATGCTCTGTCGTTTCCCTATGGCCTTAATGCATAAAACCATCAAGTCAACCAACCAAAAATGTAATTTATCTAATTTCATACGAAATACCTCAACTAATTTCAATGTAAATTTTGTTTATCTAATTTGACTAGGTACCTTGTTTAAAGCAAACAAAATTATCCCTTGTTATAAATGGATCATAAAATCCTTGTTCACTTTCAGCTCCACTTAACTATTACTAAGAAAATTAGTTTTTTTTTCCTATGTTGCTCGTTTTACGTAAAAAAAAAAGAAATACAGGTACATTCACCCATCTCTGGCTATATCAACCTTATCGAAATGAACAAAGGAGATTCACCTAAATTCAAGGCCAGACATCTTATATTATGTGAAATACCCTCCTTAATATTCGAGGCTATTGACCGATTTCAAATAAATTGCTGTAAATTCTCAAAGAGAACGAAGAAAAATCATTTGCATTTTGTGTAGGAAGGAAGGGGACAGGGGAGTTCACAACTGCTTACGTATTTTTTTTTTGTCGAAACCTCTATAAAAAAGGGAATCGAACCAACTCCCACAATGTTCTCCGTTCAATGATCTCTTATTACATTAAAGAGGAGGATTGTTTGGTGGAAATATGTTAACATCGCGGAATGGACTTGGACAAGATTCTCTCATATCTCTCGGCGTAAAATTATCCCATAAAAAGAAACGTTTTTTTGTTGTCCCAATATTACCATCCTTTGATAAGTGCTATTGTGATATCAAAAGAACAATTTCATTTACACGTTTTTGAACATTTCTACTCGCGTCTGCTTTCTTTTAATGGAGATGAAGACGAAACTGGAGACCCATCAGTCCTGCCAAGCCCAGCCCCCAGACGTCTGGGCTGACATCCCCGAAAATGTTGCTCGTTATTTTATGTCTTTTTCCCAGGACGACATCCTACAGAGGGGCAATGTGCTCGAAGTGATGTAAAACAGGGGAATGTACTGTGATGCGGCATGTGTGCGTCTGTCTGGAAGCGTGTAACAAGTTTCCATCGGAAAAGTTCTTCATCAAAAATTCAATGTTGACATCGTTATAGCCTGTCAAGGGGAAGGGAAAAGGGCGTTAGAGGACTGGTGATGTGGCACGACGAGTTGAAGTTATTTTATTTTTATTTGAAAGTCCTGGATTCCACTTTGCTTCTGCTCCTAGAGTTGCTGATGATGATGTTGATGATAGTTGATGCTCCATTAAGTTGCGATGCGACCAACCAACCGGCACTTGATGGGAATGACATATTCGCATAATTATATGTGGATTTCATGACAGCCAGAAGCTAGCTGATGCTATAGCCCGTTCGGTGTGTTGAGATTGTGAATTGGGCAGCACTTGTAGGAGCAGAATGCGTTGAATGTGTCCTGTTCGTAGCATACTGACATCCCCTAATACCTACTCTTTAGGGGAATGAAATAGATTTTCCAATTATTTTTCTAAAAGACATACAGATACATATGTATATCCGACCAACAATAATTCATGAGTGGGTAAGGTTATTATTTTTAATTTTTCTGCTGAGTACTTTCTGGCATAATAACCATCATACTGCGATGCGATAGCGTATAGAGCCCATAGGTGGGAAATAAATTTCACATTTATTTATTTATTAGATTGCGTTAGATTGCTAATTATGACAGTCTGACAGGCGAATGGGAGCGGAGGCGGATGCTCTTGCTCATAATGTTAATTGATGATTAGAGATTTAGGCCGATGATAATGATGACATTTATGGTATTAAATGTCAGATGAGCAATAGAATTAAGAGAGCAGGGGCCGAGAATAATTCAGATTTAGTGTGGAGTTGAATGTGGGACTACCTACATACCTATATGATGTATGATTGATGGCAGATTAGTGTGACTATTTGGTTTTAGAGTTAAAATAATATAAATACCTCTTAAATTTCTATTCCAATCATTAAAATATCGGTTTTTAGCAATAAAAAAGTATATTACTGAAGGCTTTTTTTTTTAGAGGGTTTTACTTTTAATTGATTACTGACACTTTTAGAAAATAAACTTAATTGTAAAGTTGATGAATTAATGTGTTTCTCTTTTTTTTCTTTTCAGGTAAGCTTGAATAAATAAGCAAATATGTAAAATGTTTAGTGGTAAGTTATCCAAACACCGATTTTTATTCTATAGACATTATGACTATTGCATTATGACTATTCAATAAACTTTATGTTAAAAACTTTATGTGGCTGAAAAGAAGTAGGTAGTTCAAAAGGATAACGCAGGATTTGGGAAACTTTTAAAAGGAAAGTTGGAAAGAGGGATAATTCTGCATATAAAATAAAGCTACCGGCATTATCTTATGATTTACGATATGACTTATGACTACAATTGAAATATTGAAACACAGTGCAAGAAAGGGATTCAAAAGAATATTTTAACTTCTTGGGCCTGGTAAAATATTTTATATTAATGCATGCACTTATAGTGCGAAAAATGAAGGAGCTCTGTGGATGCTATAGGACCTTACATTTTAACGATGTTTAAATTAAGAAATGGCAGCTGCTATAGTGGAAAATCAAGACAAAAAACCTGCCGAATCCAAATGGCTAAGATAAGAAGTTTTTGTCATGTCAAGAGAATTCTCTTAGAGAATTTGTCAGTTTCTTGCAAGAGGTTTAAGGATGTAGCCTTGAATTGTATGGCTTTAAGGGGAAGTCCGGGATTCGTTCCCCAGAATCCATTTAACTTCTTAAGGTGATATCATTTCATATTTTATGAGGCAATGGTTTTGGGGAGTTTGAATGAGCTAATATTGTTATTCAGATGTTAGTTCCCTTTTTAGGGGCTCCCCAAAATAATGCCATTTAAAAAAATCCGTCAGCCATTTTTTTTTTGCTCAAAATTGTAAAAATTGTATCTAATGAAACACACAGTAAACTCCATTAATGTGAAAATGTCACAAAAATGTATTAAAAATGAGATTAGATTCTATTTATGATGTATTTCAAAAATTAGTTTTTGAAATAGCATTATTGGCAAAATTTAATTTACATATATTAAATATTTACACTTACATTAAGCATTAGAAAAAGTAACAAAAAATGATTTTTTTTATGCTATGCTATTTTTCTCTTTTTGCTCACGGCTGTCACTTATATACACACATGTGTGGTAATATCTTACTAGTTTTCATTTTTGTTTAGTTCTGCGCATGTCTTGTATTTTGTTTTTGTAAATTGTGGACGAGGGTCACTGCGATTCGGAAACACTCTTGTGTTTTGTTTTTGTAAATTCTGACAGGCAGGTCACTTTAATTTTCTAAGATGCGCAATATATTACCTTCAATATTATGTGTACTGTGCGACCTACCCTCATCGAGGTACCAGATAAGAAGTATGTAGTTTTTTAGGTAGTAACTAAACAAATATTTTGTTGCCTAGTCAAGGCATAGGGTTGCCACGCTTTAAAGGTCATTTTTCGGGTTTTTACGATTATCTGACACAGCTCAGATGGTATGTCTTACTGACATAAACAAAATACCATATAAAAGTAAATTTTATTTAAAAAAAAATTGAAATAGGAAATTTAAAAAAAAAATCGCAATTTCAATAGGGTAAATTGGGGTAAACAAAAATACAAGTCTAGAATCTTTATTCCAAACAAAAAACAATAGAGAGTTGGTTGTATTTGTATTCGATAGAATCTTTTGTTATAGAAAAGTCGTGGATATATACAAAAAATGTAAAAAATCTACAACTCGAGATATGAACGTTTGACACCAAAAATTTTAAAAATAGACGTTGGGTAAAAAAATAACCATATATCAGAGTTATGTTTTCTGGAAATAAATTATATGTTTTTGACAAGTAGATAAGAAATAAATGTACCCGTATTTGCCAGATTTTCAATTTAGCCTCAATTGTTGGCTAAGTGAATTTTTGAATAATAATAGAATAATTGTATTTTGAAATTTCTTAATATGTTAGAGGAAAAAACTTTGATAGTCTCAGAGAGTTGACAATAAATTTGGTTAGTATTTATTTTTGATTTGCGTGACCTTTTTTAAGAATTTAGTATGAACTGGTTAAAGCGGGCTTTAGTGGGTCTACTTGTGCGTGGGTGATGACGACAAGCTGATTGTTATTGTTCCTCTTATCATTCCTCTTCATAGAAAATAACTTTGGTTTTTGCTTGCACTTGTATAATTGCAATGCATTTAATTCTTTTTGTTTAAATTTTGATTCTTGCTGTGATTTTTAAAAATAATTTAACACCATTTTTGCCTGATGAAGAACGTATACACGTTCGAAACGTTGCATTAAATAAACATATTTTATACCTAAAGCCCGCTTTAACCAGTTCATACTAAATAAATTTGGTTAGGTAAAGTGGGTTCATAGGATTAGAGATGAGCTAAACTGTGATTTTCAAATCACAGGTATAACTGTGACTGTGATTTATGAATCACCGATGTCTTTTTCATTTTTGAAAAGATTTGATCTTTTTGCGAATCTTTTTTCCATTTCTTTATATTTTATTTTAAATGAAATGCCTTTTGGATGAGTTTTTAAGACGGCAGATGCGATCTTTTTAAAAATGATTTCACGTCAAATTGAAAATAAATTTGTTCAGTGAATTGATAGTCTATGTGTGTGAGCAACTGTCAAAAATACTGCATAAATGTAGGCTGAAATTTCCCTGTCTTGTGATTTTGTTCAGTTTACTCATTTTTGAGACTTATCTTTGGTCGTGATTTTATTCACAGTTCATAAAGTAATCACGACCGATTTTGAGAGCCCAGTTTCGAGGTTGTGATTTCCAGCCAGAAAAAAAATAAGATCACCTTTAAGGCACTAACAGGTAGTGATTTTGATTTTTTATTCACAGGCCGCAAATCGCAGGTCGTGATTTTCGCTCATCTCTACATTAACGCATTAAATAATTACATTTTGTTTTGACAACATGAATTTGTATTACGGATTACTTGTGCATTTGACGTTTTGGAATGTTACTTTTTGGTCAGTTTTGACATAAGCTTCCGACAGCATCCGATTATTATAGTTGTACCTTAAACTATGTTCTGAAAAATAAAATATAATTTGCCCCAATTTCATCTTTCGTTATATTTATGTGTTATCTAATCTTTCTCATCGTAAAAATTGTGACATTTAATACACTCCATCTCCTTACTATTTTTAAATATCCCGACCACTGCTGTCGTTTTGGGTACTATAGTAGCATTTGGCTACTTTGCTGCGGAAAGGGCTACTGTGCTACCTTTATCTCAAAATGGCTCCCAGTCCCCAAGTCACCACATTAAAGAATTAATTGAAAAGATTATCTTACAATTTTTGAACACTAATTTTTATTTTTTCACATAGCTGTTTCAAAAAAATATTGCATATTTCTGTTAGGTTTCAGAAAGCGATATAATGATGAAGAACTACTCGAAATGTCAAACTCTCAATTAAAGTATGTAACAAGGTGATGTTATGTATTAATTTATTAAAATAATGCCCAAAAAAAATCTTTCGTTTTTAATTGTTTATTTATTTTACACTTACTAGTAAAAAAAATTAAGGGAAAATAATTTTATACAGTTTTTTTTCGTGTTTTTTTGAAGAGCTGTATCTGTTTCTTTGTGGAAAGTGGACATACTTTACTATGACAAAAAGTGGGCACAAATTTTTATTTTCTGTTCTATTTTAATGAAGATTTCACAATGTTTACAATTTGAGAAAGAAAAACAGTTCGATCGATCAATGTTAAACCTTTTTTTAAACTAACGTTGAGGTGCCAAAAAAACATATTGGCTATAAAGTTTTGAAAAGTTCTGTAGAAAATGAATTCAGGTTTCCAAATTTAAAGTTATCATTCAAAGTCAGATATTCCTCGGAAGAAAGTTTATAGAACAACTAAAAAAATAAGAAAATTATATTTTTAAAAATGAATGTTAAAAATTGTTAGGTTTCGATAGAAAAAAGTATTTGTCTCTTTTCATTTGGAATCATATTATTAAATGCATTATTTTAAATTTTCGGGGGCTCCTCAACTTTTAAAAATGCTCCCCAAATTTTCTGACAAGTGCTACCCTCCGAATTTGGAAAACGACAGCACTGATCCCGACAACCAACTTCTGGTGTCTTTTTTTTTACACAAAGCCTTCTGCTTTGGGTGAAACAATTTTTGCCAGAATTTTATAATTGTCTTTTTCTTGAGACATAAAAGAAAGATGGAAATAGAAGCGGTTTTGTTTCCCAGGGTTGCCGCTTTTGTTACGGCTTTTTTCCTTTGTCTTATGTTGTCTATAACAAAATTGTGTGTGTATTGCAGGAGCAGCAATCACTATGACTTATATATAGTTTGAGTTGACATGAAGACTTTTAAAAGTGTGTGCACTTGACACTTTCATTAATTTGAATTTGAAAGTGACGTTTTATGAAAACTTAAAATAATAACAAAAAAAAATTCTTTTCACTTCTTTGGTTTTTTGTTTGTATGGTGAGTTTGTCTGTGCTGTTTTGTCGCATTATCCTCTCTTTTGAATTTATATTCTACTTTTGTACCTGCAGGGGTATCGTTGAAGAGGATTTTATGAACATCCGTATAAAACTTTATGCATGAATATCATATTTTACCTCACTAAACTAAACTAAACTATATAAAAATACACACAAAGCTTGGTACTACTACATATAATGATAATAAAAAATATTCGTCCTGTTATTGATATCTCCTGCATTTTTTTTTTGTATACATGCATAAATATTAAATATGTTACCTTATGCATATCTGTCCGTTTTAATAGTTTTTATGTTGCACTTTGTCCAGATAGCTGTTTTATGTATGTCCTTACTAAGAAATAACAAATACAAATTCAAGGGAAATTTTGGACTCTGTGACAACAAAACTTTCTGACTATTAATACTAGAATATTCAAATTTTTATGAGCTTACGGTTACAAAATTCACTTATACCTACATAATCATGAATAATATAAAAAAAAAGTTGGAAGCAATTCGAGATATATCTTATGGATGCTGTTTAAGGTTTTCGTAAGCTAACAAGACCATCATAAGGTTTCATTCATAATATATCCACATGTTTATGTGAACTATAACAACCCCATGAAATATATGAGCGGTTTTTATTTAACAGACCCAGACTATTCCTACTGATGTCTTATTAAACGACAAAATAAAAAAAATAATTATATATCTAATTGAATAGATAGTCTAATGCGCCAGTTATAGCTATCATTGAAATTCATCATTGAAAATTTTAATGATTCATTTTAAGACGTTTAGAAGTCGAAACCTTTGATTATTTTGATGCCAAAATTAAGCTCATGACTTAATTAATATATCTTTTTATTTCAATGATCATTGATAAGGTAGTGCAATCATTGAAAAAATTAAAGTCAATTTATGTGGAAGTTTGGAGCCGAACGAAATTTTTTTTTTCGCAATAAAAATAATTTGAGTCGTCAGCTTCACATTGGCATCAAAATAAAAACTTGCTTTTTAAGTGCCCTTAATCTTAAATTAAAAATTTTCAATGATGCATTTCAGTGATAGCTATAACTGGCCCCTAATGCTAGTTGATTGTTATCATAAAGGACAAAAGTTTAAAACTTCATAAAATTTAACAAAATGTAGTTTAAGAAAGGTAGGTTAGGTTAAGTTATCTACCTACCTATACCTATACATAAATATATATGTGTGAATGTAGGTATTAAATTATAAATACATGCCTTTCTTTTCTTTTTTTTTTTTATAAAAGGACTAATAAACTAGAATTAGAAAAATAGGTTTTCTTGATAATTTAATAATTGAATCAACAAAATAATATAAAACAATATTGAAATTCGCAATGCTGTAATCGAAGTGCTTCTATTTTTTTAACTTAAGACTTAAGAAGAAGGAGTACTGCTCCTCCCTGAATATCCTTATTTTCGTATTAAAAATGTCCTGAGAAAATATTATACATAATCGTCGGTTCAGAAGAAAAATGACACAACTCAACAAATGAAGTGATTGAGCTAACATTATGTAATTTTGTGAAGAAAAAAATAAACTATCCCCTTGAAAAATACCAAACTCCAGACTCAATTACAATATTTCGAACTCATCAAAGCTTGTGGTATTCATATTTCACTAAATTATTTGAAATTCAAATTTTCATTCAATTTTTTGTTTCCTATTTTGAAAAATGAGAGCACGAAAGTAACGGTGGGTCGGTTACAACATTCACTTTTTTACGAAAAACTAGATCTGTATGCGTTCATTTTTGAATGCAAAATTCTTGGCAATTATAGGCTCTGAATGCACCCACAAAAAGTCAAATTTGAGTTTACACCAAAATGCCAAAAAGAAAAAAAAGTTAAAAAGTGAATTTCGAGTGAAAATGTATTTTTTTGATGAATTTTTCAATAAGCGTTTTTATTTTTTAATTCAGAGTTGGTTCAGAGGAGACGATACTGAACAGATCATGAGGGAGCAGAGTAAACTCTGTGCAGAGTGTGCTCAGAGCACTCCGATTTAATTATAAAACACACGAGCTCTGAATTGACATATCTGTCAAATTGCATAAAAACTGTATGAAGTTGGCTGCCGTCAGCTTTTTACTGCGTTTGCCCAGTTATTTGATCCTGACTCCTGAGCTCATGGAGCACACTCTGAGCTAGCTCTACCTCTGAACTAAAAAAGAAATATAAATTCCGAGCTCTGAGCGCTCTGATATTATTTTGTTCGATAGTTCGGGCTCAACTCTGAACTTCTCTTAACTAAAAAAGACAAACGATTTTTAAAAATATAAATAATAATTAATTCGTTTTTATAGATTTTTTTTTTTAAATATTGTGGGATGGACGTTTGTAACATCTTACAAGCACAAATACTTATAATTTATTTGCGTTACAATCGCCCACATATATTTCTAGGTGCATTTGCTTACTCAGCAACTGGATGCATGGCTCAGATTATAGTTCTTTTATAAATGAATTCAAAACAATACGCCTTATTTCCATTTAATATCAAGGCTGATTAGAGTCCCTTCATTTTGGGACTAACTTTAAAATAAGAAAATGCATTTTATATTTCTTTTCAAAATTTAATTTGACTTTTAAGCTCCGTTTCCAAAGCTCCATGATATACCTACTTTTTTCACAACCACTTAAAAACACAAAGCCTTTGATGCGTTACTTTTGTGCAGCGTTCGTTAAAAGCAAAACGTCATTGATCCATTATCGGTCCTTTTAAGTATAATTAGAGTATTAAACCAATTTTGATTGATAGTAAGAAAACATCAGCATTAATTTATTAATATAATAAAGATAGCAACAACTTTTGCAGTGAAACAACATACAAAAGCGCACAATTTCAAAGTTAAGGATGAAAGGATCTGTCAATTATGATAATCCAGCGCTTCGGGTATGAGTAGTTTATTTTCGTTGTCTGTAAATTTCATTAAAAGTTCATCGAACGTTGCTCAACACTGTCACTGTCAATCAAAGTGGTGTTCGTTTAATAAGATTCAAACAGTAACATGGTGTTGAGCATTGAACTTAATCACCCTCATTAGCATTATAAGACAATTCAGGTTATATATGGAATTTGTTAAAATAAAACGACTGACAAAACTCATTATTACCTATGGATTTAGGTAGGTTTTTTTTTTTTTTTTTGAAGGGAAATTAAAAAAAAACACTAATTTGTATGCATAAATAATTTAATTTTTAAAACTGCTGAAAAAAACAAAAACACAAAAGAGATTTTTAGTAAAAAACTTCTATACTGATTTTATTTGAATTCCTTTTGATATGTGATGAAAAAGTGATGAAAGTGTTTAACTTTAAAGTTGAAAAAAATTCTTGCAGCATTTTTGTGTCATGTTTTTAGTCGTAAAAGGTTAGTTCCTTAAAAATACAAAGTTGGCTTAAGAAAATCAGTTCCATAACAAAGTCGTCGAGATCAAGACACAACAAAATCAGATTTGCATTAGTAAGCCCTTAAATCCTTGGTTTTGTTTGATTCTTTGGTCGAATTATTTATGAAGAATCATTTTTGAAAATAAAAACAGTTTGCTTATAAATTTTTATTCAAACAGATTTTTCCTTTGTCCAAAATGAAACGAGATATTTAGAGTTGAAGTTTTTTTTTTTTTTGAAAATGGGTTCTATACACTACAAGTGATGTTTGGCTTGATCTCGTTCCGTGAAAATCTAACATCCCAACAGTTCTCTTCAAACTGCAGCCCGTATTCCACTTGAATCGCTTGAGAATAAATACAACTTCCCATTCAGCGATTACATTATGGGTGCACCACAGCATCACAGCAGTACGGTCAGATGGATCCTTGCACAATGCATAACATCTGCAATAAGGACGAAAGAGGCCGCATTATGTAACACCCCACAGCTGCTGAAGATACATTTACCTTCATGTTTTAGAAATCTTCCTCTTGCAACATGGCAATAGTATAAATGGCTAGATGTCGGCCGCAATCAAAAGGATGATTATTTGTCCATGTTTTGTTCCTTTAAGCCTCCAAATTTGTATGCGTTTCGTTTGGTTTTGCTTACAAATACATCATACTGCTGAGTTTCCTTCGGAACCTATATCTATAGAAGTATATCTGTCAACTGTTGGTGTACTTTAAATCCAATCGTCCTTCATCCGATCACCCAAAGTTTTTGATCCAATACGAATTTGTAGAAGAGGAGAACTGTACAGTACATATAGTATAGGTTTTAGCTGTTGCTGTTGGCAGCTTTTCGGTCCGTTTTCGCCACATTTAAGTCCTAGATGAAGCGTGTTAAATTTATGTATTTTGGCTGTCCCAGTTTAAAATGCATTTTCTGTGTTCAACGGTACTCTTCTTGTGCTCCTGGCGATGGTGATGGCTAGTATTTATGTTTACGTTGAATATTTAAACTTTAGTTTGTTTGTATTTTGTGATGCAACTACAGAACAAGAGATGCCATTTTGCTTCATATAAACAAGTCGGTATAGGTCGATTCCGAGTGTGGCGGGGGTAATGCATCACTCAGGGGAAATTTGTATGTGTACATATTGTTGTTGGGAAATTCAAGGATGTCAAATATTTACCTATTTATTTTGATATTCCAACTGCGATTCAATAAATTCGATTTGATTTGTTTTTGATACGAGATAGTTATATACCATTTGCGTTCCAATTCAAAATTATCCATCCAAATAGATATAATGTACAAACATAAATTTTTTGTATGAGTTTTTTTTTTTTTTTTTATATAGGTGTAGGTGTATGTATGTTTGTGTAAATAAGGAAAGGTATCATCGTGACTGATGATATACATTTTAAAATGAAAATGCCAAGCGATTTGAACTGAACGTGATGGAATTGCAAAAACCTTACATACCTTCATACTTTTGTTAGATAGGTATATCCGAATTTGAAACCAAAAATAAAATCATAAAATTATCCAAAGGATGAGGTTTTCTCATTCAAGATAAAAATATTGGAAGTTTATGTGAATAAAAACAACCAAAATCCAAGGGAATATCTTATCTGATTTCTTATGATGCAAAAATGCATTCAAATTAAAAATAATAAATGAAATAGTATTTTCTTATTTAAGGTTTTTTAGGCCATAGAAAAATCGTTAGAGAAAATTTTTGGAAATTTGGGTGCAATAAGTTGTCAATTTTAACAGAAAAAAACTTCAGATCTACTTTTTATTATGTCTCAAAACTCAAACAAAAACGATGCGGCAGCAAAACAAAAAATTAACTGTTCTTTACGTTTAGCTATAGGAATCTAATTAGTTATACTGATGGACAACAAATTGCATTTTTAACTTGTGATATAGGTACTGTAGGGAAAGTTTAGGATTCGTGAAAAAATCGAACTCGAGATAAAAATCAAACTCGAAATTACGATAATAGAGAACACGAAAAAAAGTGTGTCCCGCAATTCCGTCTGTCTGTCTGAATGTCGTCTTTATGTCTGTCCATGGCCTACAGCCTAAGCCAATAAAGCGATTTTCTTCAAATTTGGAGCATATGGTTTTTGGGTGATTCTCTAGTGGAAAAATCCAAAAATCTCAAAAATAACGGTAGGTACATGCCATACATGCTAAAAAGGTTATTTATCTCAAAAACGGTTCTAAAGATTTTTTTTTACATTTTTGTGTGTACTTTTTCGTTAATTGTTCATCCAGTTTTTATCAAAAGTGTGTAAAATACTGCATACTTACAACTGTTTTTAAAAATTTTTTTTTTGAAAAATCATTTTTTTTAAAACGTGTTGATGATTTCTTTTGAAATTATGGTTTTAGTTGCATATTATTATATTCTTAAAAATAGCATACTAATTTTTTTTTTCTAAAAAATTTCAAGAAATTTTATATATAAAAAAATATGTTTAAGAAAACCGCTGCAATGATTTTTAAAATTTTTTCTGCAACAAAATTTTTTCTCGAAAATTAAGATGGCGTTCTTTAGAAATTAAAACATATGGTATAAGTACTTGTTTTATAAATTTTATAGAACGTGTTTCATGCTTTTTTTCCATATTGAAATATCCATTCTTCAATTTATTAAATGGATAAACACATTTATAATTATTAAATAATATGTTTTATATATTACATCCAATCTTTCAAATTCATAGAAATTTTTAATACAAGACCAAGTTTGTGCGACCCAGATATTTCCAAAATATCCTCTTTCCGGTCAATATCGAATATACTGAGTGATTGCACTCATTCTAAATGTTAATGTTTGATGGTTGAAAACTTGGATTAAGCATCCTCATAAGGCACTCTCTTGACAGCTAAATAAAAAAAATATATTTTCCATTTTCATATTAAATTCTCCTCCGAGTCATGACTAACCATACTGGACTATTCAAGACCTTCGACATTTAATTTCACATGTTGTTTTGGAAATCATGTTCTTTTTATCTGCTTTGATTCTGTCGAAAGTCTAGGGAAAACTTGAGTGAAAACGTACAGCTTTTCTAGCAATATTACAAATTAAAAAAATTTACAACTCTATTTTTCACACTTCTGAGTTTTTCTTCGTCTTTTTCACTGACAAATATATCTCTATAACTGCTGTCATTATAATTCCTAAAAAAAAATAACTCTTTTCTCCTTTGAATTTGATTCAATTGTTCGAAACGAATGTCACTTTCGCTACAACGCAGATAAACATTTCTGTTCATCCTCCAGAATTAAAGCAGATGTTTTTTTTCTATTTGGTGAAAATCTTGGTGTCCTGTTTAAAAGTGACAACGTTCTTTTATTATTATTGTGCAAAGAACAAATTTGTTCGCTTCGTCAGGATTGAATAGAAAACTCGCAAAAGTAGCACTCGACAGGAGCAACATCGATGAAAGGACACGAAAGCTGTATAGAGGATTGAATAAATATTGTGTAATATTTGCATAGTGTGCATAGTGCCTACTCCAAGTTTCTACTGGGACTCTGAAGTCACACGCCATCCGAGGGATAACAAAAAAATAAGTATAGTGTCTCTGAAGTATAAAAAAATATGCTTTCTATTATTATGATTCGCATTGAATCAATGTTGCTTTTCTACAACATTTTTCTATGCCAAGGGGAAGCAGCAGCGGTAGCAGAGCTAGAAAGGTAGCAATTTATAAAAAAAGGAGAATTCCAGTTTTTCGATTTGGCTACTGCTGTGCGCGGTGCGCCCCAACCGTCATTATAGTGTAAATTTTTTATCAGCAACTCTAGCACACCTTCAGGACTTTTTCTTTTTTTTTTTGAATCGAAGAAAAAAAAATCGAAAAAGGATTACGGATTACATTTATTTAAAAATTGAAATGTTGAGGTTGTACTACATATCTTCGAGTCACAAATTGTGGGTAAAAGTAGGTTAGCCATCTTGCATTCGAGAACAGGTGTAAGAAAGGATATCTTTCATTGCTCTGGCATGTCTTATTATAGTACCAGACATATTCAACAAGACAAGACGCGTGTGTGTAACCAAGCAGATAGGATAGGGATATTGCCATAACTAAGCTTGGGCATAAATTATAGAGCATCAGGAATATAAAAAGACTCATTCACAATATCACAAACATATACATAATTTGAGGATGGACTCTGGATTTATGGATGAAGTAGATATTGGTTTGCGTGGACTAAGCCATTTGTAAATCTTCATCCTTCAAATTGTTATAGGAATAACATTATTAGGGGTTTGTCGATCGGTTATGTACATCAGTTGCCCCCCTTATGAATTTTCTTCTTTATGCTATTTCAATATCGTCTTTAACCAGTCATGTATCATGTTTCGATTAAGACTCTTGAAGCCAGTAATGTTTTTTTGTTTGTTTTTTCCTAGAATATTAGTTTCTAAGCTTACGTAATGACTTTTGCTTCCCATAAATATTTTGAGAACTGATTTTTTTACCTAACATTTGCACATGCACAGAACATACATATACAAATGTATACAATAGGTACATATTAATTTACAATAAAAAAATGCGGAATGGTATGTTACTTTATTTAGGGCCAGTTTCACAGTCGAAGGAAGTGGAACTTAAGTGGCCAATATTGTATAAGTAAAGCCTCAATATCTCAGTACACGTCACCATACCAAATGAGTGGCACTTAAGGCAGGGCGCTCACTGAAGTGTTGACTTAGTGGAGTGGTAAAGGAGTAGCGAGTGGCATTGGAGTGGTGAACAAGTCGCTTGGCGATGGAGTGGTGGCGAAGTGATGTGATAAAGTCATTTAACGCGCACTGCAGTGACAAAATACGTTCACCACCTCTCGGTCTATAAGTCAATAAGCACAAGCATGTTCGCATACAGGACAAAAATCCACTTCGTCACCACTCACTTGCCATTTGAAAATTAAACATGTTCGAGATATATGGCAGCAGACTGGCACCACACCACCCGCAAAATTTCATGCAACCGCCACTCCACTTTGATGAGCGCGTCTTCATTTAATTACATAGGTTTTACCAATTCCACCTGCTATACTTAGTCAACACGCCACTACCACTCCACTTCTTCACCTTTTCAGTGAGCGCCTTGCCTAAGACTCCCATGTTGGGGACTTAAATTTTCGCTATTGGCGACCATACTTACAACCCCGCAGCTCTGCATCAACAAGCACTTTCCAATTTCACCAATGGCACACCTACAGCCATTTACTCAAGCATCTGCTTTCGACTCATATGCATTTTATTCCCTTTCACACCCAAAAATTTGCTGTGGGCTCATAAATTTGCTGAAGGCTCTTGATCTATATCCCAAATGTCTGAGAATCATTTTTCTTAATCTCTAAATGTAAAATCAAATGAAAATGAATAAAAATAATTAAAACATTCACCTCCTTACTTTTTGGACCGCAGTGTTATAAAACCACTAAATTCTTCAAAATAAGTTTTAAATTGTATCTTAACCGCAAACAAGGTATACGAAAACTGCTTTATCTTAACATCAAAATTTGAATTGTAAATTTTCTTAAATAATGTTAGCATAAATGATTACACTACACATTTTCCCACATACAAACATACATACATATATTTTGGGAGAAAATGATTATAAATAAAGCACTTCATTCTCGTGTATACATATATATCTGCTATAGGAGAACCTAGAAACCCATCTTATATCCTCGTTGTGGAAAAGACAAAATCCCACAATATGGCGCACAACGACATCGGTTTGGGGATGGCAGGAGCAAACAGTTGTTTTTTTTATACTTTTTTTCTTTTTTTTTTCCACAAAATTTGTCACTGTAATTAAAAGACAACCTGTATCTCCTAGATGTTTCTATTCGGCATAAATATAGTGGATATAAAAGCACAAATTCTATACTCACAATCCAGTTAGCAGGGTTTTTGCGCTGTGGTGTATTTCTCGTCTTATTATTCAAACTACATAAACACGTTCGTATGTTACAGTGTGACAGCGAAAAAAGGATACCTATATACATTTTCATGCCTCGATGGGTATAGTTTTGGAAGCAGAAGGCAAAAAGCAAAAGCAGCAGGAGCAGTGTAGAAAATCCCTGGCATTAGGATGGGTGTTAACTATGATTTTTTGAATTTTAATGTGGAATAGTGAATGAACTTTAATCAACCGTGGCGCTGCTGTCGCAATGGAAGGATTCATAAGAAACTCTACACAACACACTTTCACCTTTCATTTTCGAAGACAAAGGAATCCTTGGCTTCAGCAGGCACAGTTAGGCAGGTGGCAATGGTTCAGCGCTACGGTAATTTAACCAGAGTTGCGTCGTTATCGTTATAGTTTTGGTGGCATTCAGAAACAGAAGATATCCTTTAAATTTAAACCATTTAAAGAGGCGACGATGGTAGCATCGAAAAGCTCTCATAACGAAAACGAGGATTTGCCTTGGCGTATAGTCGTTTAAGGAAGGTGATAATGTCCTTTGCTTACCACCCACTAAGTTATATGTTAATTACGGTCGGTATAATTCTATGTCCTCGAAGTTGTTCTTGTTATTGTTGGTTAGTTAGAGAAGCCCGTTAAGTAACACCGTTACATTTATTGAAATGCAGAATAATAATATTTGTAAGGATAGGTAGGTAACTATACATACCTCGTTCTGGCTATTTGTGGTGTTTAGTGAAATAGTTAATTATTTAATGATATAACCGAAGGATTCCTTATTTATTGGTGTAATATTATTTGATTTAGGATATGCAAAACAAATTAAATTTTCTTAATTGGAAAAGATTTCTTTGGTGGGAAGCCATTTTGAGAGTATATTTTTAAAGGAATTTAAGATACATTTAAATTATATAAATCAAAAACAATTACATATATTCTTTAATATTAGTCCTTTTACAAAAATGTTAGGTAATCGTTTCTTAGGGCATGTTCGAAGGAGTTTTCAGGATTTATTGCGAAGAAACTTGGAATCTAATCCACCGTTACACACTAACTAGGTAGTATCTGGTAACATTTTCCATAGGTACCTATATTTATTATGCTTGTCGTTGTCATTGGAAGAAAATAAAATTTAAATCAAAAACTTCTATTCGTTTTTATTAATCTGTTCTTGAATAAATCTGTATTATTTTAAATCAGCATATATAATCCCTTGTCATGTTCTATTGACAATCTAGGTACTGGGTCAAAAATCTCTTCATCACCTTTAGTCATGTACATAAGAACAGAACTTTTGCAAAAATACGGATCCTTTTAATCCCTGAATTTGATTTGCATTCGATTGGAGATGATGAGAAACCCTTGAGGCTGATGAACAAATGTATAAAATCCTCTGATAATTTCATATTTATGATTATGATAGAAAATTAATGAATTTTTATTCAGATAAATGTTATGGAGGTCAGATATGTAGTTGAAATAAATTGTTTTTATCTTTTTAGATATTCGATTGAATTTATGTATTGAAATGTTTGATTTTATGAAAGTTTGACAGTAGTACCTAACTTCTGTAAACCGGAAGTTAGGTAGGTACTACAGACAAGTTATTCTAAGATACAAATTTAGAGTTATTTGTTTTATTTTATTTGGTTTACTTAGTTTTGCCTCTGAAATAGGATCTATAGGAAGTTCATTCTTTTTCGATGTTGAAATAAATTTTTGAATTTTTCAATAATAATTAATAATAATAATTCAACTTGGTAGCCAATTTTCAACAGTTTAAAATGAAACCACGAGTTTTTTCAGGATAAGAAATGAAGCAGTAGTTCAATGTCTAATGTAAGGTGTCCTTAAAAATTATTTCAAGGACACAAATTTAACAAAAAAATAGAAAACAAATCCAAAATTTCTATCAGCAACATTAACAAATACCAGTTTTATAAATCAGGAAAACGCATTTGGAAATGTTAAAAGTAGAAAATCGAAATTGTTTGGAATAACTGGCATACAAAACTGGCATCAGGAAAATAAATAAAATGCACGACTGGGTCACAAGAACTTGCTCTTGTAGTAAGAGTTTCTTCGAACTTTAAAGATTGAGTGTAATATAAAACACATAATTAATAAATATGTATGTATTTATCCACTTAATAAATTGAAGAATGGATATTTCAATATGGAAAAAAAAGCATTAAACACATTCTATGAATTGATAAAACAAGTACTTTAAATGTTTTAATCTCAGAATATTTGGTATGCCATTTTTAAGAATATAATAATATACAGCTAAAACCATAATTTCAAAAAAAAACTTATCGACCGGTTTTCAAAAAAATGATTAAAAAAAAAAAAATTAACTTTTTCTTAAAAATCAAAAAAATATTTTTTTTTTTAAATATTTGTATGCAGTATTTTCCACACTTGATATAAATTCCTATATAAAAATTTTGATCAAAATCGGTTAAGCGGTTAACGAGAAAATCAAAAATTAAAAAAAAAAACGGTTCTACGACGGGAATTGTTAATAACGGTTTGTGTTAAATATTTTTCACCAACCAACCATACCACTACTAACTAGTACACACAAAAAATTAAAAAAAAAAAATCGTTAGAGTCGTTTTTGAAATAAATAACTTTTTTTTTTTAAATGGTAAGTACCGATATTTTTTGAGATACAAAAATAATCTCGATTTCCCCTCTAGGGAATCACCTAAAAATTGTTTGCTCCAAGTTTGAAGAAAATCGGTTCAGTGGCAACACAAGCCCAATGAAAGGGTTTTGGTGATCCAGTCCAAATCATTATTTTGTAGCTATATTTTATAGAATACTTCTGTTTTTTTTAATGCAAATTCAATATATTTTAATTTTGCTCAAACCTGGGGCCAAATTCTTGCATAAGTGAGCTCTTTATAGGTCAATGAATTATTTCAACTTGGCACTACTGTTTACAATATATTTTAAATGGAGCAGTAATGCCAATGTGAAATATTTCAGTAACGTATGGTCCACTCGCTGATGCGGGAATTCGGCCCCTGTATATACATAATGTATGTATCTTGGCCAACAAATTTTTTATCAAGCAAATTTTAAAATTTTCGTTTGCCAAAGAAGTAATATATGAAGTAATATGCACACAAGAAAATGAATTGCTCTGTTGGTTTGGGAGTAAATTAAATGGGTGTCCTGTTAAGTTGACGTCAACTTTATCAAAAATAGAGATAAACGGTCTGGAAGTGGATATATATATATTGAGAACTACTTAATTGCTAACAAATGAACCAATTAAATTGTTCTCAATATAGGTATATCCACTCCCGGACCGTTTAACTGTAGTTTTGAGAAATTTGACCTGCTAAGTTGACGACGAGGAGGACACCCATTTTTTCGCAAACCAAAACAGCGATTAAATTTTCGGTAAAAAAGTTAGTAAGTGTTTGCAAATCTATTTAAGAGAATGAACTATTTTGCTCAATATATGAAAAAGGCAGACATATTGGAAAAAATTATTTTGCAGATTTATTACATAGAAATATGGCTTAAATTGCCTAAAGATATTTTTCCCGTTACTCGTGATTTAAGTATTTTTTAATAACAAATAATAAATAGACTGATATATCAGAGAGCCAGACATCTTGCTATTATATACGCTTTAGAGTTCGATTTTTTTTTACTTTTATGAACCCGATGTTCGCAGTTGTACTATCAGATAGGCTTTCAAATGTCCATTTCATGTTCATCACATCACCAAACCTAATTGAATTACTTCACTTAAGAGAAAATATGAATTGAATATCATAGTCTGCCAGCTACTGGTTGTTAGACTAATAAACTCCTCCTACCATACTGACTCAGTACTGTTTTCTTAATTTTGATACATCCTGGTCACATTCAAATTCAATACCCTTTGGATTTAAAATACTTTATTTCTTTGGCATATCCACAATTATTCGAGTTTTATTTTTTATTTCATCTTCCCATCAATTCACCAGGGATTTTCTCTATCCAAAAAAAATACCCTGATTCAATTGTTTGTCCATAGAATATAATCAACAAAGGCATCTTCACCAAACACACATACAACAAAAAAGACAATTTCAATTTTAGTCTCGATATTTTTGCACTCACATTCAATCACATTCAGCTGTATATCTATTCTTCCTTGGAGAGTCTATTTGCAAAATGACAACGGGAAGTATGCTGTGATTTGTATCCCATTGCATAGATGTCAAGGACTAAAACTTAAATATCAATCATGTCAACACAATTTCAAAAGAGAGTACAAAAAAAAACCAGAAGAAAATAAAAGAAATGCTCATGAGTTTGAATGTAGGACTATGACAGTCGAGAGAATCGCTTCTAGCCTAAGTCCTGACATGCAATTTGTCGAATTACGCCCAAGAAAAAGGATTTTCGGCAGGACGGGATTATGTGAAATACAACTCAATTAAATATTGAATAGCAATGAAATGACGTGTGTTATATGGTTCTTTAGATTTAATTCATCATTTTTTCTGGGGGGCTTATGAAAATAATTCCTTTGCTCGAATTTCTTAATACAATGTATAAGAAGACTCAATTCGGATCAGGGTATGAATGAAGAAGACAAATCCTACACACGACGACAAACAACTCGACAATAAAAGGAACCTAATGGGGATATAAAAAGGGTTAACGCTTTTTCATTGTGAGCCAAGGTGTTTGTTGTAGAAGTTTTCCTCTTAATCAAGCCTAGGCAAGCCTTTAAAGGCCCATTACTTTTTATTTCTTCCAATTTTCTATTTTATGGTGCCTGTGCGGTAGGAAATAGGAATGCTTCCCTGCTATTAAGGGTCTCACGTATGATACAACGACGACGACGCTCAAGTCCTGATAGAAATAAGTGTGGAAATAAATGTTTCATTTGGAGTCTTTGCGTTGCCTTATGCATGTCTTCCTTGAACTTATGGTTTGATTACTTTCTTTTTTCATTTGTTCATCCTTGCCATTGTGTTTTCTGTTACGTATAAGCGGACGGACAAAGTGCTAACAGACTCATTTGTCAATTTTTCAAGAAGACTAACAACAACGCACTTTGTGTAGATTAAGCTACTGATATATGTACAAAATGCGTTTGGATTATATTCTTATACAAAGCAGCATATTTTAGTTGCATGACACCAATCACACAGTGGGAGCTTAGGTGAATGCGATAGCAAAAGAGTAGATAATTTATGACAGTTCCATTGGGAGCAAAATGATTAAGTTACGTGACGTAGTGAAGTAAATGTATTTGAGGAGCCATAAAATGTCACTTTATGCACAAAAATACAACGAAGGAGGATACTGATTTGTGTCACGTCACAGAGGCACAAGAAAAAAAGAAAATAAAATTCACTACGCAATGACGTCTATTTATAAAGCAAAAAACAAAATAAAATGAGTTCTTGGCACATTTGTCAAATAAAATTAGAGCGCAAAATTGAGTTATTACGGTTTTAAAAGTAATAATAAAGATTTTATCTATATTTGTATTGTGTAAGTAGTAATTAAATAAATAATTAAATTTGGTGGCATGACAGCTTGAGGTAAGCCAGAGAGTAATGACAATTCTCAACTGAGTTCGTGTAGACAGAGTAAGGTGATAGAGGGAGGGAGAGGGAGTCCTACAATTTTCTGTCAAATCCAGACGGCGAAGGTGAGAGACACATCATTTTCATGACAAGAGATATACTCTTAAGCCCCATTCACATGAGAGCGACCAACGAATGACGAATTAATGAATAAATGGATTAAATAGCCTAAATTCTTCACAAAATTTAAATAAAATGATAGAAATGTAAGCTAAGATTAATTTTTTAATACTAAAATGTTCATTTTGATTACTAAAATAAGATACATTTAAGAAAATAAATTGAATGATCGCAATTCGTTACGACCAATTTGTTTTCTCAAATGTATCTTGTATTATTAATTAAAACTGAAAATTTTAGTATGTAAACATGAATCTAATTTACTTTTCTATCATTTTATTTAGATTTTGTGAAGAATTTAGGTTATAAATGGTTTTAAAATTCCATTTATCCATAAGTTCGTCATTCGTTGGTCGCTCTCATGTGAATGGGGCTTTAGTGGATTTTTCACTTCCTTGGAAGAGGTAGTAGCTAAGTACCAAACCAAGTAATACTAATATTTTTTAGTGGAGTAGTAGACTATGATTCAATCCCCAGAATTTCAGCGTGACTGTTATTATAACTATAAACATTTCACTACGGACTCCTTTGTGAGTGGTAAAAAAAATTTCAAAATTATTTCTACATATGTAATTACATAAATTAAAATTAATTCTTAAGCAGCGTCAAATATTTCAATCTCCCTAAATAAAAGTATGTTCAAGGAATTTTTCGCCTTAAAATAAGTACGGTTTCTGAAATTTCAAATTTTCTTCTTTAAAATTTTGTTCCAATCTTTCCGATATGTTAAAACCTAGAAAAAAGCGAAAAAAAGATTTTTTTTTTTGATATTCAAACAGGCATATCTCAAAAACGTGATGTGATAGAATATTTCTGCTTTAAGCCTAGTACGTAGATCACGCTTAAATTTATCTTCCACACAAATTTCCTCCGAAGATAAATTTTAGCGAGAATATTTAGCTAGGCGGTATGCAGTTCACTCGCTAAATTCTGACTGTCTTATTCATAAACAAAAAATAGTTATTTCAGCTCTTGTGTTCAGGGAAACTACACCATGGAATAAGAATTTTCCGGACTCAAATTGAGCAGTAAGCAATTGCCTTTATTTTGAGTCCAGAAAATTCTTAATCCATGGTGTAGTTTCCCTGAACAAAAGAGCGGAAGAACCAGTTTTTTTTTTTATGAATAAGGCAGTAAAAGTCTCCATTCAATTTAGCGTGCGACATAATGCGCAACGAATTCTTTCACAGATAAATTTTGACATTTGTGCTTTCAGCAAACGATTGTAGAGATAAGAATCGTAGCGATAAAATTAAGTTTAGCTTCAACTGCGTACCTGGCTTTAGGATTTAAGTTCAGCACTTCAAAGAACTCTAAAAAAAGTTTATTTTGTTTCTTTGGCAACAAAAGAAAATTAATTTTGCTAGCTAATCTATGTTTTTTGTGCTGCATTTTTGGTAGTGTGTTAGGCTTAATTATTAGTTTTTCAATACCAATTAACACCACGCTAAATGATAACTGTGACCATTTGGACTCTCGCAGTATCTAAAGGTGAACAAATACGAAGTGAAAAGAGATCACGTGGTAAAGTAAAATGTACATAAAATCGATAAGAATGGTTTCCCGTCTGCCAAATTCTTTAATGGCAAATTTTTTCAAAAAAAATGTACGCTCATTTTATAGAATATGTATAATATTTTCGACACTTTTTGCATCAGTTACAATATATTGCTTCCTCAAAAAAGTTGTGTGTTGAAAATAAAGATTTTTTTGGTAAATTATGTATACCTATTTATTTTCCGTTTTACAAAATTAATGGATCAATGATACCCTCTTAAAAAAAAACTGCAGCATATTTTTCTGGAGGCTATCATTTTAAAAATATCATTATTAAAAAAAAATTAGTCAAAATTAAAAAAAAAAAACTGATAACTTCCCATCGGTGCCCTATGAAACTCGTTACCTGATTTTATTTTTTGTAAGAAAATTACCAATTCAAAATCTTCGAAAACATTATCAGTTGAGCAATCAAGCGAAACTATATATCGTAGACGAAAAAAAAAAGGCTCACGAACGTACGAACGTAGGTACATGTAACGCATACCAACACGTATCTACGAACTTGCGTACACACACTACACAGACATCTCTCTAAAAATGATGGATTCGGATTGCAGAGACTTCGAAACGTGGAGAATTATCAAAATTTCGATTATTCGGAACGGAAAAACGGTTCTATGAATAAAATTTACAGAAATATTTGTGGTATGTAATTCTAGAAAACTTCACACAAACTTAAGTCTTGCATTAATTATTTGTTAGGCAGCGAAAGATTTAGTAAAAGTTTACAAAAAGTCTTTTTCTTGTACTTTTGTCAACTAAAAAAATAAAATCGTTATAAAGTTTTAAAAGGGTTTTATAGACATCCTTTCAATTTTTCTTAAAACTGTCTTAAAATTTTGTCACTGCAATATTGATGGCTAAATTCAAAAGTTTCTTTCTTCATTAAAAGTTAGATATCGCAAGCAAAAGATCGTAGAATGATGAAAAAAAATTAATACTGAAACAACAAATTATTTGTCCGACACAAATTTTCACATTTTACTGTCAAAATCCATAGGAAAAAAAACCAAATGTGGAAAACTTAATAATGTCTATTTTCACCAAGTTTCGCAAAACGTGTTTTTTTCTTATTATGATTTTGACAGCAAATTATGCAATGCCGGTCGTCGTGTCGGTCGTACAGTGTTTTAAGTTACCAAATAGGCATAAAATAATGAATGGTGAAGTCACTGACAGTTTCAAGCCATTCATACAATTCTTTCCGTTGATGCCAGGGGCATTAACATTTCCTAATTAACTTGTACCTAATGTGACCAAGATTAGCATTCATTTTTATGCAAAGCCTTTATACTTAACTAGATAAGCAAAATAAAAGACTCCATTAAAAAACTTCTCACACCTTAGACTTCAATGCATTCTTTAATCTTACAAACAAAACATTTACTCCCCCAATACATTAAATGAGCACACAATAAGACCAAAGGAAAGGACTTACGATAAAGAGGGAATGGAAAAAGAGGAGCTCATCCTTCGATTGTACCTTTGAGAATTTGAGAATTAAGAAAACTTTTACTGCGGTCAACTGGGGTTAACTTTGGCATAATAATTTATGTTTAACTTTCTATTGTTCAACGTTAGTTTTTGGCATTAAATACGCTTTTATCGCATAAAGGCAAACATGTCGTTGGGTTTAAGTCTTCACACTTGTACAAATAGTAGTCACAATGGAAAAGGCCAAAAAAAAAAAAAAATAAATAAAAACACAAAACAAACACCAAAGCAATCTAAATAAAAGAGGCCAAGAGGTTACTTTACTCGTCCTTTTAGTCCTGTTTTTTTTTTTTTTTTTTAAGTAGTTTTAAGAGTTGTTGTGTTATTTAGGTGTTTCCTGAAAATAAAAATGAACAGAGGACTTTTTTCTTTTGACAGTTTTGTAGACAATTTTGATGGAGAAAGTTGAAGTCCATTTAGTGGCATTTTATTGTTATCTGCAAGCCAACAAATAGCCTGTCTCTCTTTTTCGTCCCATCGCTGTGTAGATATGTAAACAAGTTTCCTCTTGATGAAAGTGTGGTTTCTTGGCAACATCCTTATAATTAAATGGGACCTAAGCCAGACGATGTATTCATTTTAAAGAACAAACACTACGAACACCAAGTTGTTGAAAAAGTTTGTTGAAGATATTTAGATGTTTTGTTTATGAAAACTTTTTTACTCTTAGCTGACTTATGAATATAAGGCATCCGTTTTAGCTCGAAGCTCGACAAGAATTATTTCATCCTGCAACCCATAGGGAATCCTTTTTTGATATCCTACTTCATATTATACTCGAAGAAACAAACATTAAGGATTTCAAGTGGTTTAAATGGTTTTTTATTTTTATATTTTGTTAAAATCTCATAAAACCTGCAGAAGAAATTCTATTAAACAAACTTTACCTTCTTGTACAAAATTACTGCACGTACGTGATAAAGTTACATTTATTAGTCTTATTTTAGCAAAATATTTTCCTTCGATTTGTTTTTTTCTTTCAGAACTCTCACGATTTTCGTGGAAATAAAAATATATATAAATGTTTATGGTTTAAATGTGGTGCTTTTTTGAGATGGTATAGCAAGGAAAAATATTTCCAATTGTTTTTTTTTTATTTCATATACATATAGGTACCCTCAACTTGTAGGAAAAAAAATTGTCTAGACAGGAGTATATTCTTACATGGGTGACTGAACACTGTTAATTGAGCTACATTTCATTTAATGAAGTTAAATAAACAAATCAAATTGATTATATGTTGCATTACTTTGCAGAAATAAATATGTATTAACATTTTATATTGGTAAAAAAAAAAAGAATTACGAACAAAATTATTAATATTTAATGAGGGTGTTTAGGATGTGTGTGCCTTTTAGTAGCTGTACACCCCTTGTGAAAAGTAATAGAAAAATTTGGACAAATTGGTAGTTATTATATCAAAAAATTTCTCGGGTAGCATCGAGTCGAAACTGAGGGTGAATTGAGATGAATACTGCCTAGAATGAGTCTCGTTCCCATACACAAATATTAGAATTAATGTGTATGAGATATTTTAAAATTGAAAAACTTTTCAAAATTCAACGCACACATAATAGGTATTGAAAAATTATATACATTTTTAAATTAACACTAGGTAAGGCCGACGACGCACTTAAAAATTTTACCTAAAAATGAAGTCTTATGAGAATGGTTACTTAAAAAATTTCCATTCACAGATAACTTACAATCTTGTAAATTCTAAATAAGAATTCCTTTTTGGTGTGGTGCCTTCTAAATTAAAACAACAACTTCTGTTTCTAGCTTAAGCTTTAAGCCTAACATAGCAAGTTAATTTATTTTAAAGTTATTTTTCCGAAATGGCTTCTTTCATAGGGTATTCTTGGTTGTAAAATATTTAGCTATGTGTTTTGCTTACGTGCATAATAGCATAAGCTACGATTGCGGCTATATTGTATATTAATGAGTTACTAAGAATTAAAAAGAAATTAAATAAATTCAGAATTCCATATTATTTGATTTTAACTTTAAAGATTTTTCAGAATGACGCGTTAAATAAAAGAAATATTATAAATGTCGATTGAGTTCCGAAATGTAAAAAAAAAATGTTTTGATGCGGTAGTAAAACATTTTCATCAGCAACTCAAAATGGATGCTTTTTAAAAATATTACTTTGCAAGTTTGACGTTTCGGAACGCAAAATAAACAATACAAATGTTCTATAATGACTTTAAGGCGATTTTGATCTTAAAACATATAATTTATCTTAAAACTTGCTACATTGTCATATTTTTTTTTCATTTGAGTTGAACTTGCAGCAAATGCACATATGCTGCATTTTTTAACTCAGTCGTCTTCTTCCCGACAACGCACGTTTCGAAGAAATTTTACTCACGGGATTAAACTGACGTCAGATTTTGTCAAAATCACACATGTCTATTTTATTTGATTTCAAATTTTATAAGAACTTATACAGAAACTGAACTCTTTTAATATTTATACTAATTGTCTTTAAAAAAAAAAATTATTTATTTATTGTTATTTTCTTTTGTTTACAGGTAAGTCAAATTAATAATCTTAACAAACACCAAGTAGGTAAGTTTTATGTGTAATCTAATTTAATTGGAAGGTTAGTCGTGCAAAATGATTCTCACTTTTTAAAGGACTGAACGGACATGAAAATCGACTGCATTGTGTAAAAACTTAAGAAAGTATTAATTACAACCGCATTAGACCCACAAGGAAACTCTGCTTTTCGAGGCTATGATAAACATTTTAGAATTTTGAAAAACTGAATTTGAAAACCAGATTTAAAAAAAATAGTCTCGAAAAGCAGATTTGAGTTTCTTTGTGATTTTTTTATGTTTTTTAAAATGTAGTATCCTTTATTATTTGCATATTTTCGCGAAAAGAACAAAAAAAATTGTAATATTTTGTTTTGGTATTTTTAATAAACAACATAATAATATATTATCAAATTTTTAGATTAATCTACATATTGTAAAAAATAAAAACTTGAATTCCTTAAAACATCTAAAATAATATTTTCGTTAATATGTCACATGAAGGATGAGAGAGCAAAGTAAATTATTAAAAAAAAAGCCGTAAGCAAGCAACATTTTTTTCTTTTTTTAGAGTGTGTGAATTAAGTTCCACATTTTTTGATTTTGTTGTTTTTGAAAGTTGTTCCGAGTTATTCCCGATTTCGTCCGCATTGTTCCAATTTGTTTTCGAACAAAATTAAAAAATGGGGGCTTTAACTCCAAAAACTATTTTTGACCTAGCCCCCTGTTTTCGAAAATCGAAATTTTGAGAGTTGTTCCAGGTTGTTCTAGTTGTTCTGAACATTATTCTAACTCTTTGGGCTTCTATGTTCAAAATTTTTAAGTGATGGGCAAAATTCGAAAAATTATAGCCCCCATTTTTTGTCGAAATTCGCATTAAAAATTTTTTTTGTTCCAAAAACAACTCTTTGGAATAATTTGAGTTATTCTGAACTTTTAGCAATTCTGAACATTGAACTTGGGGAGCGTTTTTTTTTCAAATTTTTCATAGCAAAAATCAATTTTAAGAAGCGAAATCCCGAAACAAAATTAGAAGAGCCCTAGAACATTCTGCCTCAAAAGTTTTTGGATTTCTAAAAAATGGGGGCAATTAAAGAATTTTTATTTAATATCGTAAAAGTTGTTATTTGCTTTAAAAATTTGTGTATTTTATTTTTTGTGTGATATTATACATATCACGTAATGAGTTTTTGTCTATGTTCTTTTCTTTTCTGTTTTTTTTTTTTTTCGAATATCCAAGTGGAGCATTAGAAACAAAATTGAAACAATGCGGAACAAATCGGAACCAATCCGGAAAAACTTTCAAAAATAAAAAAATAAAAAAAGGGGGCTAACTTCACACACTCTTTTTTAGGCTTCTTTGTGGTGCCTTTTAAAATTTAAAATTCGGATTATTTATTTGGTACCTATTTGTTGAAGGATTTGACTATATGTTTGTCGCTTAATACTACACAACAAAAAAGTACAAAAAAGCATAAAGCTGAAATTTTTCATGAGAACGTAGAATCATAAAAAGCAGAATTTGTTTGGTTCGCGCGTCTTAATTTTTCGACTGTCTTACTTTCATGACTGTACAATATTTAATAAAAAAAATACATTTGTCAAGGTTTAGACAATCGATTACGTTGTCTAAAGTAAGATAAAAAGTTAGATCACTTTAGCAACAATTAAAAAGGTATTTTTTTTTTTAATTTGGACGGCTGTCTAAAGTTAGACAATGTTTATTAATACGACGGTTATTAATACGATCTAGATCCGATGTCTAACTCATGGCTACTTCATCTAAGATATACTTGAATTGGGTTCATTTCATTTTCATCTATCAAGCCATAACGTTTATTGTTTTGGCTTTTTAAACCATATTAAGTCTAAGGTTCTCACATATTCTTAATAATTTCCATATAAGAAAATAATCTCATACTTTTCTTAAATCTAATTCTTCGTCTAGACTGCAATAATGCCAATTTCGTCGCCAATGATTTTCACACTCCAAATGAATCTTAATCTTTAAATTTAATTTAGTTTGAAAAATATTTCTCGCTATGAAATTCTTGGGGTAATAACGTGCCTGAGATTTTTCACGCCTCCAAAGATTATCTTCTTCACATACTTTGACGTGGAATTTCATAGATAAAAAAAAAAACGAAGCCATAAACCAAACAAACCCATTTCAATAAATCCTTGCGAGGATCTCACAAGAATGTGCCAATGTCAGTCAAAGTGGCTGAACGACTCTATATTGCTCAGCGTTTCTCATCCTCATTCTGGAGATACATCTCTCACTCAGAGTAAGCCGAGTCACACAACTCCCACACATTCCACCTAAAGTGCCCACAAAAATGTTATAGTACCGATTTTGTTGCTTCCTTCGCGCGTCGTCGAAAGTGCAAGACGTTTCCAGAAATCTCCTTTTTTTGTGACCCATAACCATAAAATCTTGCAAGGATACAATCTTCTCATAAACTGAATACACACACGAGTATATTCCATCACAGGCAAAGCTAACTCACAAAAAAACAAATCAAATAAAAAAATCCTAAAACTAGTGCATTATAAGGATATTTCCCTTGGAAGTGTTCCACCTCTGCCCCGCAAAAGTGAAACTATGTTTTAGAGCTAAATTTATTGCAAAAGAGGCTACGACGAAGACGACACGACTATATAGGACCAAAGAGTCAAAAAGTATAGTTTTGTACGGTTTTCTTGGGCTTGATGCTTAGGGAAGTGCTGGTTGTCAGAATGTAAGGGCGGTGTAATGACAATGTATTTCTCATCTTGTGAAAAAAAACCCTTACCCCAGCCTTCTTCTTCTGGCCTCAATGTTTTCATTTTACGTAATTTCCATTGTTTTTCTAGGATCTTTTCTTATATTTTTGTATTCAATTTTTTTTTTTGCTCATATGGTTCCATCTGAAGTGATGTAGGATATCCTGTGAGGGTTGTTGTATGTGCTTTGGGATTTTCGTGGTATACGCATCATCATCGTATACTGAAGAACAAAATAATGCATGAAAAGAGAGTAGTTCCTGAAGTTTAAGTATGTAGCTGCTGCTGGTGCTTCTGCATTCTGCATTCAACTGCTACAGCTACTACTTGGCTTTGGTTTTGATGTGAGTGTGTGATAGATTGAGTCCTTGGAACAAGGGCTTTTCAGATTCATTCACAGAGAAAATTCCAAATAAATGAGCAGCAATGCAAACTGGCATTGATTTGTGAAGGATATACTTTTTTTTGTTGCAGATTTTTTTCTATTTTCTATTATTTTGCTATGTGATGAATTGTGGTAAATATGCAAATATATACATATGTATGAGTTTCCGATGTAAGTTTCGGTGCATACAATCAATTTTTATCCCCCTTAATTGTGAGGAAGAGTTGTGACATGTGACTGACTTAAAACTTATACTGTTCTACATTATATCAAAGAACCTTACCAGCTTTTGCATTTTAGTAGAAATAATAAAATATTATGCAAATATGTAGGTTATCAAAATGCAAAACCAATTTTGAAGCTACATTTACTCACAATCCTTCTTTTTAAGACGATTTGAATAAGACATCCAGGGACATGAAAAAAGTGCTCAATTTAATAAAACCACACTACTCCAGCTTAAATTCGCGTCGTGTGTAAAATGGTTTTTAGAGGAAATGCAAAATCTTTTAAAAGTTAAAAAGAGAAAAGTTATACCTTTTTATTATGGAAGCATTTGAAATAACTTCTTCACTCATTTCGCATGTGTAATGAGAATGAATGTTAAATTTTACGAATAAAACCTTTTTTATGATGATTGCGCTCTAAAAGGTTGTACATAAAATAAATGAATGTTTTAATTTTCGGCTTATGTCTATAAGCAATCCATACCTATACTATTTTGTGAACTCTCAAAGTATTTGCAAGATTGAAAAAAGCCATAATAACAGATGATACTGTTCAACCAAGTCATATAATTTGAGGTTATAAACGAAATGAATGAAGAAAATTTTGTTACTATTTTATTGAGTGCACTGTAACTAGTTAACTTTATTGAAATTAAAACTTTAATTCACTTTGTTATAATGATGGGTAATTTAAAAATGACATATGTATAATGCCATGTGTGCAAAAGGTTGCGTTAGAAATATAAATCATCTTTAGATGGCGCAGCAATTTTGCTTATTAAGTGCGATGTTAAAAAAAAAATAGTTTAGTATGATATTGTTTAAAAGAACACTTTGCTAATTTTTATTAAAAGTTGATACTATGTATATAGTAACTCCATATGCAACTTTGAATTTTGGTAAGCATATTTTTGTTCAGTTTGGCGCTGTTTTAGACAATTTGTATACTGTATAGTGTATAGCTTGATTCTATTAAGATAAAAGCTTAGAACTTTGTCGTTGACATACTGAGCTCTGCATACGTTCTCAAATCTGAGCTTCATATACTCACTTTAAAGTTTAAACCACAGATTATGTACATTCTTATGCTATATTACTATAGCGAAGTGGCTTACAAAATAGTTGTATAGCTTGAAAAGAAAGTTGATTTTGGCAGGTACCCCTGTGATATAATCTTATCCTCCTATGGGCGCAGTTCTTCAGTTTTATGTCCGACTCTGGACACAAAATATCCTCAATACTGTGGTATTTGTACTTTTGAGATGCACCTGGCTAGATAATCGTCAGCCAACTAAAAAAAAAGGCTGACAAATTAAAGAATCAAAAAAATCTTTTAAAAGAAAAATGATATTTAAGAATATGGAAAATGAATAAAAAGAATATGAAATTAATTTTAATTTTTTAATAAACAAATTTTTCTCTAATTAATATCTATTATTTTAAAAACGATCAGTAAAAAAGGTCATAGTATATTTAAAAAGATAAAATATTTGCCACAATACCATCTATTCAGTAAATTCAAAGATTTTTTGCGAACACCACATAAATAAGGTGCTAAAATAGCTAATGACCTTGAAAAACTTTAACTATGGATTAAAAATTTTCCAAGCCAGCATGATTCAGTATTCAATTATAAATAAGAAATTCAATTTTATGAGGTGCTAAGATCCCACAGACCCCAAAAACATACATTTCTATCATATACAAAAGTTAGCCAAATTATAAATTTTCTTATGAAAGGATCAATTTTGTAGTTCTTGTGTTTTCACAATGGTGGACGGAAGGGGGGGGGGGGAATAATAATACATAGTAAATAATCTTTGCATTGGAATTTGTTAGCTTCACTGTCCCCATACAATTCACATTGAGTGAATTGAATCTTACTAAATAATAATTTTTTTTTTATGGGGACAGTGAAGTGTGTAGTTTTAAATCAATTCATATGGGGACATTTAAGGTGTTAATTTTCGATTTAGATTTTTCTTACTTTTACGTTTATATTTTTCTATAAAAAATAAATTTTGAACAAGAATGGTATCTAAATCCTTTTTATTTGCGATATTATAGGCGTTGTAAACTTTCTACGTGAAACAAAGTTCAAAGGCTCAGCTAGTTTAATATAAAATTTACTCATGAATTTTAGGTTTTAATTACCTAAATAAGTTTGTCCTATACAATATAGATTGAAGAAGATGAAAAACATTGCTATACCCTTTCTACATGGCTTAAAAATGTATATGTACCTAGACTCAAAATGACAATTGTTTCATTCAATTAAAATCTATTTCTAATATTTTCTATTAAAATACCTACATCACTAAACAAAACTCTTTTTTCTCAGAAAAGTTTGAAATCAAAATAAATCTTTATTATTTCCTGGGAAATCATTTTGTTTTTTTAATTTAAAATGTTTTCCGATGAACATTTTTTTTAGTTTGATCTGCGTTTGTATGATTTCGTTTAAAAGGCTCGTTAAAGCCTAGTATGCTGCTGATGCGAAACAAAAAATCGCATATAAAAATGACACATGAAACCACAACCGAAAAATTTCATTCAGTTTTTCTTTTTGCGGTACGCTGTTCGATGAGCTAAATTGATAATATTGTAGCAGATTATTTGGAGAGATCTCCCCTCTTTTTTTCGCAAAGATTTAATTGCCTTCACCATTAATTGGCCGCGTTCGGGAGGTACACAGGTAGGCTATCTGAGATACTTTAGTATCTGATATGTTTTCGAACGAACCGGATAGGTAACCTATCAAAAATCAAAACAGCTGACAAAAGTTTAAGTACGTATCAGAAATTATTTTTTCCCTGATCTCTGCTGTGTCTTCAAAAACGTATGTTGTGTCCTTCCAATTGACAGATATCTTCATTTTGTTTATTTTTGCAACAATTTGTATAGGTATTTTTATGTTTAAAAAATAAAAACAAACAACTACTCAAGCGACACCCGAAAACCAAAAGTCAGCTGTAATCAGCTGTTCCTCAAATTGCACATCAGATAGTTTAGTATCCCGAAAATTTTAAAATAGCTTTAGATTTGATTTTGACAACAGCTATTTGGTTCATCAGCTTAATTTTCCTATGGCATTACAAGAACACAAACCTATCCGGATAGGTTTGGCTTGCCCCCCGAACGCGGCCATTGTGTTAGGAAAAGTGACATTTGCGATCTCTTCGTATTTAATTTGTTGTATCTTTCATCACCATATGGCTCTCTGTGATTTTTATGCGTTTTGTGTTTGTTTTTTGTTTTTGCAAACGGTGACACTCACCACAGTGGGTAATTTTTCGTAATATTTCATTTCACATCAGCAGCGCACTAGGCTTAACGCCTTCTACTATCATAGTAAAAAAATCTTGTTTTGAAATAAGCACGATCTACTATTTAATAGGAATGAGTTCTTTATTATTATGCTAAGTTTTTGTGATTTTCGACTATCTTGTTTTTTAAGATAAACCCACAGAAACTTTTTATAAATTAAAAAAATATTGCATATTACAAATTTTTATACAAGAATTTAACAAAAACACAAAACCACTATCCTTAATATCGAAGCTAATCAATCTTAGTCTGGCTGTTCAAGATTAAAATCTATCGGAAATTCTCAAATGCAGCAATAGCTATCCTGACCTTTTTACCAAAACTGCTTAAGTTTGTGGGTTTTCAAATAATACTATGCCTTATAAATGTCATCCATTAGCAACGAATCATCTCTCTTTACTTCTATCAGACCTTAATACTCAAGACATTCTGCATAAAATTGATGACCGAGTGTTGAAAATAAAGAAATCCCCATTTTTACTTCTTAATCCCTCAACAAATGAAAACCAATTCAAAGTTAGAAAAAAAAATATCAAACACACAAGTCCCAACAGAGTGACATAAATTTTCACTTGTTTCCAGAATCACACCCAAATCGGTTTTTCATTTTGAGAAAATGACTTCCATGGTTCCATGGTTCCATGGTATCCCAGCGAAAAACTCCTCCTCGTTAACAATAGTCCTCTAAATGCTTCATTTTAGTTTTTTTTTTTTATTCCTTTACTCCACATTTAACCTCATATAGCCTGCCGTAGCCTCATACCTTTTCATTAAATAAATAAAATGCATTTCATATTACGAGAAGGAATGAAACGACAACAACAAAAAACAACAATAAAGAAAAAAGCATACAATTGAAATAGAAACAAAACCTCCTATATTTGGCCTTTTTGCGCAAGAATCCAAGCGACCTCACAAATATAAACGCTATTTTCAAACCCAAGGACACACGGGAGGATTTCCATTTTTTTTTTTTTGTAAGAAAATTCCTCCTGGGCAAACGGCACAAACCCCCTCAAAACAATCAGAATGATGGAGCCTCTGGTAGAAGAGGTACAGTTAGAGGATGCAAAACTGCATTTGATGGAGGGGCTGCGGTCGGTGGAGATGATGGAATGAGGAATGTAACCGAGGCATAAGGTGCATGGAAGTGGTGTGGCATGGTGGTTTCTCGGTTTGGCAACCAACCCAAGCATATACAAAAAACGACAATGAAAGGACGAGTGGTGTTGGTGGTTCATAGATATGGATAGGTGGTACAGCTGCGGGGAGATATGGAATAACAATCCTTTTCTGATTTGCAAAACCACCCTTTTCCTTGGATGCATCATCACAAGACGACGACGAGTTAAACCAAAAAGGACTACAACTATAACAACCGACATCGTATAGTCATCTTCGTCGTCGTCGTCGTCTACGTCATCCTGTGTAGCCTAATTGCTCATTGCATTCATTGGTGCATGTAAGCGCACATGACACACATATTCATATTCCAAAAACGTAGGTATTACAAGCACGGAACTGAGAGTGAGTTACGACGGCAGCCCAAGCTCAGCTCCGACCCAAGCTAAAATCCTATCAGATCCGAGCCAGAACCGGAGTCCTGAAAGAAGAACAATATGTATTGTCATACATGTGCTTGTGCAGTATGCATTGCATACTAAAATAGGACGTACGTTTTACGTTCTTGCGTTCGGTTGCAAGCAAGGAAAATAAAGCATCCTTGAATTTTGGTTTCTGCCATTGTATGTTTAGATAGGGGGCACTTTCTACTACAAATGTATACCGCTATCGTCAGAAGATTTACTTTTCTCGCACCCATTTTCGGATTTGCACTCTTCAAGATGTCATGTCGATTTTAGCAGCCAGAAGGTTTTAGCCATGATTTTTGCGCCTCGAAGTCTTTTTAAATTTTTTTTTTGCTTCAGCCCCAATGGGATGTTGTGCTTTGTGAAAAAAAAAAGACGCGCAAATTTACACATGCAAATGTTTCTTTTGGATATGAGATTTTTTTTTTGTATTTGCAAAAAAAATAGAAGAGAAGAATAAAGAAGAAGCATCTCCTGATGCCAGCCATTCTTGTATCTACAATGAAAATGAGTTAACTTGAAGCACAATGTCTGCAAGCTTAGCATTGTGATTTACAATTTCTTTCTTGGAATATATTTGGTGATATACGTATGTTTATGTACTCTGGGGGACTATCTAATCCATAACCTACAGATATAGGCTGTCATAGGTTTTCGGGAGGAGCATTTTAGCCAAGCGACCAAAAACTACCACAACTATGAAGAAGAGGAAGACGAATACGGTGTGTATCTATATAAAAGGAACCATCCGGAAGAGATTTAAGCAAACGAGGTCGAGGATGTTTTGATTTTTTTTCTTCCTTTGGCGTGGTTTAGTGCTAACGAAACTAAAATGGGTTGATTCTGAATATTTTTTTTCCTAAGTTTTGGCTTTCCAGATTCAAAATAAATACAAGCATAGGTACATCCCTTTGAAATTATTTCATAGTTTGTTTTATATCGATTTTGAAATTCAAAGCTTCCTCTAAAGAATTGGTATCTAAGATACCTACATAGGTACCTATGTACCTATCTGTATTTTGTATAGTTTTATGTTTACTTAAAAAGTATTTTTTGCAATGAATATGGGAATTTGCTGTGGAAAAATTGAAGCATCAAGGAGTTTGCAATGCACCAAAATTTGTAAGTTTGAAAGTCAACTTATTTTTTATGTCTTCCTGTTAAGAAGTCTTAAGGGATCGAATTACGTACCTCTAATATGTATTTATTTTTTTCAAATTAAGCCTGGCATTTAAAACATGAAATATAAAATTCACCAGTTGGGCTTTAAAACAAATTAAGAGTCCAAGGAAAGAATGGGTTACGTTCACTTATATTGATTTAGAGAAAAACGAAGACTAAAGTTTACTTACAGTGGTGTGAAAAACATTCCGGATTTTTTTTGGTAAACTGCATTGATTGTTGGTTTGTGATATAAAAATGAAAAAATCAAATGTTTGCAATTTTTTCCCATTTTTATTGAATATATTTTATTATTTGAAACAAAAACCATGGAACTTTATCCATCAAAACAAAAAAGAATTCAAAAAATTAAAGTTAATTCAAAATTTTAATGTGAAAAACTAACCGGATTTTATTTTTTTGCAATTAACTTTTATTATTTATTTAATATTTTGTCCAGTAACCCCTGTTTTTTATCACAGCTCGGCATCGACGAGGAATTGACTGGATTAAATTCTCGAAAACAGAAGCAGGAATATTCTCCCATTCATTTTTCAAAGCTGCAAAAAGAGAAGTTGTTGACGTGTGCTTTTTTTTCCCAACCCGCCTTTTTAAAATGGCCCACAAGTTTTCTATTGGGTTTAAATCGGGTGATTGAGGTGGCCATTCTAAAACACGAATATTTTTAGTTTCAAACCACTCTTTTAGCAGCTTTGAAGAATGTTTGGGGTCATTATCCTGCTGAAAAACCCAACGCAGAGGCGTTGGAAGCATTACTGACTCCAAAATGTCTCTATATTGGGATCGGTCCATAATTCCTGTGATTTGGTGTATAGGACTGCAGCCTGCTCCTGAAAAACAGCCCCAAACCATTCACCGAGGCTCCACCGTGCTTTACTGTAGGGAGTACATTTGCAGGCTTTAATCGCGTACCTTTTGAGCGCCTCACTGTCCTTGCATTATCGAAGTAAAATAAGTTGAATTTGCTTTCATCACTGAAAAGCACACTCCTCCATTTGCTTAAAGACCGGTTAAGATGATTTTTTGCAAATTCAACCCTGGCTTAAATGTTTTGATTAGGAATTTTAAGTCTTTCCCAAATACCTTTTACGGATTACCTTTTTGTTACGATGTTTAGCAGTAAGAAGAGGTTTTTTAGCTGGTCGAAATGCAAAAAGACCGAAATCTCTTAAACGCTTCCTGACCGTACTTGGCCCTATGGGTAGATTAAGTTCATCACAAATTGTCTTTGAAGTCGCAAAAGGGTCTTTAAGCACGAAATTCTGTATGCGCCTATCAGTTTAAATTGTTGTTTTGCGAGGGCGTCCACCGACGGCTTGAGTCAAAAGACTCGAAGAAACCGTTACTTTAACATCGAGACTTGCAATCTTCTTGAAATCCGGTTAGTTTTGCACAGGCATGTTACTGAGTAACTTTATAAAATAATTTTTTTTTATTGTTCTTGTAAATTTAAATTAAATTTTTTAAGGTTATAATTAACTTGTCTCATACTCTTTACAAATTATTAAAAAACTTATGGAAAGTTGTTAGTTTTCTACTTGGTATTAAGAAAATCATTACTATGGGAAAAAATCCGGAATGTTTTTGGCAGCACTGTATGTATATGTACTTATTACATGTTAAAATCTAAGCAACATTATTTAAAGAAGCTATTCACATGCTTTTACATGCTTTTGTACAAAAAATAATTTTTTATCTATAAAATTTTGTAAGCATTTTTAAGAAAAAGACGAAAGTACTAAAAATATTATTTTTTTGTTTGATTTTTTTCTTATTATTTTCAACATTTTTTGAATGCAGCATTATTTTAGTTACTCACAAGCACCAGATTCTGAAAGAATAACATAAGATATACACAAATAATTTGAAAATAATGCCTGTTAAGCCCCTAGTTCCGTAATCCGAATTTTTTGGCAAAAACCTGAAGCGCAGTTTTTTTATAATTCGATTTTGATTATTACACGTGCGAAGCTTAATTAAAATTTTGGGAAGATTATTTGTATGTAGCTACCTGTTCTAGACGAAATCACATTTAAATGCTCTGTACTAAATTTGAAGCAAATTGGCCTACCTATTTAGGCTCTCGCTCAAACTACAGTTGATGTACGGCTACGGACGCAGAGAAGCAAAGACCGACGGACGGTATGGTGAAGACCACTTTCTCGGACTTCAGCGTGTTGTCAATTTTGACACCAATACTTTCCGTATAGAGCAAGTACAAAATTGACTCACCCATTTTTATTATTTTTTATTTATGTGGAATTAAAAGTTTAATATCGAAAAAAATCCATCCATACCTATTTCTGAAATATCGAATTTACAAAAAAAAAAATTGTTTTTATTTTTTGAAAATTTTAATTTTCAATATAATTAAAACATATTAAAAGATTTTGCACTAAAAATTTAATTTAAATCGGTTAAACAAATCAAACACAGTTTTATAAAAGGTTATGTTAATGGCTTATTGTAAAATTTATTCCTCTTAGTTTATAATGATGCATGTCGTTCTAATTTTAACTCAAAAAGAAAATGTTGATTAAAAACGTAAAAGTCGTTTTCGAGAGTTATAAAAATAGTAAAAATCTGACAAGTTTATTAAATATAAATCGATCAGGAATATGATGTTAAAAATTATAAATCGATCAGTTTTTAAAATATGCTTCAAGCTTGCAAACAAAAAAATTAATCTTTTATTAACAAGTAAACAAGTAAGTTTTTGAGGAAAGAGCAAATCAAGAAAATGGTTCCATGGAAGAGCCTTACCCTTTTTTGCACCAAAGAGTAACTTATCGTTAAATATATTGACGCCATTTTTTTACTGTTACTTTTGGTTAAACAAAAAAAATTAAAAAAACCGTGTCAGAATGTTCAAAACACAATGAAATTGTGTGTTCAAAAAAATTGACCAATCCTAGGCTAAAGCTGAACAGACAGGCAGACAGACAGGTAGACAGATAGGAAGAAAGACAGGCAGGGAAACAGGCAAACAGTGAGGTAGACAGACAGATGGGCAGAATATCAAGACGCACTTTTTTCGTCTTCCCTATCATCCTTATGTCAAGTTTGATCATAATCTATATGCTTCAATTATCCATAACTGGTCATATACATAGCACATATACACTTAAATACATAGATACATCGCAGCTGAAAAAGGACTTTTGAAAAGATTGACGCCTATCTTCCTTATCTGTTTGAAATTTTGCGTACACGTAAATTTAAAATAAACTTTACTTGTCCCATCAAAAATGATACGTATACGCCCGAGTGACCCTTCAATTTTCTTTTTTGTATTTTTGTTTGTGTCCACCTATATTTGTTTTTTTTTTATATTTATTTATTTGTTTATGGTTTCGCATTAAGATTGAATCTCATAGTTTGTGAAGGCTTTACAAATTTTAAGAGCTTTTAAATTTAATATGAGAATACATATAAGTAAGATGAGAATTTATTACTAGAAATTATTTTTTTTTATTAATTTATGTATAGTATATAAACAAAATGATTTACTTATATTTATATATGAATCTTTATTTATATATCACTGGCCAATTGATTCAAGAGTGGAGTTTTGAATGTGTTTTGGGTAATGGTTCTCCTAAGTGCGATGGATAATGAGTTCCATAGGGAAGTGGCATGGATGAAGAAGGGGCCACGTGCAGATATGTTTTTAAATAATGTTAGTACAGGTAAATTAGTTAAATAATAAATAAACAAAAAATTAATAAATCACGAAAAGTTCAAACAAACTCATTTTACCGCCGATTTTTACAACTCGAAAAATATATTCATAAATGCATATCTTTTTATAGGTATCTAGTCGATGTATAAATTAAAAGTTATATAAAAACATAGCCCATTAGAATTATACATATAAAATAAACCAAACACACAATGAAACTTATTTGTAAGCCTTACGACCTTTGATGATGTCATTGAATTTTGATTTCAATTCTCATTGTCGATGCATAAACCTAGATTTAGTTATGCAAAAGAAGTCATCACTTTTCAGCGTTGTTAAATAATTTATTATTTATTTTGGATTTAATAAGTTTAAAAGTTCCTCTTTTTTTCTCGAAAGGCATTTGTTTTATTTGGTTTTGTAATTTTGTGGAAAACCTTTTTTCATTTTATTTACTGTATAAATATAGGTAACTACTTAAAAAAAATTAAATTAAACTTTTTATTTTATTTATTAAATCATAACATAACTTTTTTGTATTACTGTTCACATAAATTCACCTCTCGATTGAAAAAATAACTCTTGATCATTTTTTTAAGTAGTGAAACGTGTGTTAAGAGAACATACATAAAAATTATAATTTGTTTTTTTTTTTCTCTCAATATTTCTTCATACTCTCTTACGTTTACACTTATTTCAATCTCCCGGGCATTTAAGTTTTACTCTGTTTCGTACTTTTACTTAATTATTTCTTTTTTAGTAGTTAAGCACTGTATAATGTTCCCCTCTTTTGTCATTTTTTCTTGTTTATAACAGTTTCAGTTAAGCTTTTAGAAGGGCCCATATTATCCATATCACAAAACCAATCCACCTAACAGTTACACAGAGACCTGGCTCTTCAAAGCATCCCCATCAAAGAAAGAAAGTAGAAACCAACAAAAAGGAAAACTGTTAATTCACTTTTCAACGTATCGTCGTCCTTTTAACTGTTGTTACCGAGTTATCTCTATTTGCAAAATTTAATTTGATATTTTTCTTTTTTTTTCATTAAGTTGCAAAACTTGAGTACAGTAGCAGAGGAGTATTATAGCACACGAATTGCCTGAAAAGTGCTTCTGCGTTGCATGGGATACGTAATCCAATAAACATCCTTTTAATTAATATTGACGTCGTCGTCGTCGTATAGTTGTCCTTACAATGGGGAATTGATAGAAAACCGCTCCTTGCAGTAAAATTAAAAAAAAAAAAAGTAAAAATTCGATATGCACCAAATTGACATATATGTAGGTACTTGTAGAAAAATTGCAGAAAAAAAAAACTAGCAAAGCTTTGACCTACAAGGAGGCATCAGCAAAAAAAGCTTCCAGATAAACTCAACCAAATTATGCTTTGCTCACATTACTACAGATTTATCCTGGTTATGTGTCATCTTTTTTTTACGCGACCACGTTGTATGTACCCACCTTAAAAATGATATAAAAAACATAGAATTCTATTTTTTAAAACTAGGTGTGTTGGTCTGAATGAAATGTTGGCTTAACAAAAAAAAAATAAAAAAAAAAAAAAACACATACACCCGCATCAAAATGAAACAATTGAAAAGAAGCTTTCACTGCATTGATGGCATGTTGAATATCGTAACTTCCGCATGGGAGTCCTTTCTATGTTGTTTTCCATTTTTTCTGTTTTTTTGTTTTTGTTGTTTTTATGGTTGTAATGTAAAATGCACATGCATTGCGTTTTCTATACACACAGAAGCATATTTACAGTTATTTTGCATGTGAAAAAAAGGAGATGGCTTCCGGTCGTCATCAACGTCTCCCAAAAACTTAAAACTTTATCAAAGAGCGGGAAATATTTCGAGAGAGGGAGAGATAGAGAAAGGAGAAAGCTAGAGAATAACACAGAGATGAAGAGGGTGACGAAAATAATTGAAAAACAAATTGACGAATGGCGAGCTATTGAGCTTTTCTCTGTTGACGTCATAGTAATCATTGTCGTCGTCGGTCGACATTTTGCCTTCAATTTCTCTAACTGGAAATTGCTGTGCAAATACTTAGCCTATACTCATTGTGATGCGGTGGTGAATATAAGATAAAATTTTAAGATGTAGTAAAAATGATTATCCTTGGGCTAGAAAAACAATATAAAATAGTATGGAAAAACGCTATACGCTACATAACAAGCCTTCATAAATAAGTCTGTGGACGATTCGTTCATTGTTATGACGGTGATGGTATGATATTTCATTTTCATCATCTCAACAACTCAGGCTATTCTGGATTTTTGTTTTTACTCGTTGGCCCCAATTTGTTGCTCAAATAGTTTGATTAGGGGCGGTGGCGGCACAAAACAAAACATAAAAATAAACTAAATATTCAAGAGGCCACTCTGCAGCAGCATCCTAATTTCGCTAAGAGCAACGGCATAACATAGCAGCATATAAGTCAAAAAATAAAAAAATAAAAAAAAAAACTTTCTGCCTCCCCGCTCCGCACTACTCCATCGACACTGTACAGTAGTATACTCTCCACAATATGGCATTAACATTTTGATTGATTATATAACTTTATTTTTCCTCTGCTTTTGGGGGTGGAACGTGGAGTAGATATTAGGGTGGATGTTTGAGCCTACCAAGGTCAATCCATATACAGAATGCGATGTTTGTATGTCATTTTTTTTTAGGTTTTAATTAAAGAGAGAAGCAGGAAAACACCGAAAAAAAAAAGAAATAAAGAAAAAATCGTATTTATCCTTTTTGGATTCGTTTTTTTTTTCTATTTGTCTCTTAGGTACTAATTATAATCGCATGGACAAGAGCAATGATTGAGTAGTTGTTATGTAGAAAGTGACTGACACTGCCGCACCCTTTTCAAGGAAAAAAAAAATAAATGAAGAAATAAAATGAAATTTTTTGCGTGTTAGTTCGATGGATGGTTTCCGGCGGCGCGGCGCTCATCTGTCTTTCAGTCAGTCTGTCGATGAAGCCAAATCAAATCAGGCAACCTAAACACATAAAGTTCGAGTACCTACATATATAAGTATATTATGAATTATATCAGAGTCCTTTTCAAGCATAACTGGAGCAGAAATGTATATTGAGTTGTTTTGTGGAATGTTATCAAATGAAAGCGGCTTTGACTATAGTGCGGGGAATAATCCGCAACCCTCGTGGCAAGACAATCAGGATGTAGGTACCAGAACTAGCAGACACAAACCATCGGGAGTAAAACAGTAGGATAACAAATCAATTTTGCGGGGAAACAGAGGAATAGGAATTTTTCGAAAGATTGAGCCTTCGGTTGGAAAAGTTTGACGATGATGATGATTGTTATTTGAAGTGTTTTGTTTTGAGTTATTTTGTCATTGTTGTTGGAGCTGTTATATCTTAAAAAGACTCTCCTTAAAGGTTTAATGCAGGTATATAATATACAAGTTCATAATTTTTATTTTTACAAAATTCGATTGTAGGCCGCAAAATAATTGATCAATTCAATTAAAACTTGATGAAATTGTATTCATTGACCGTAATCTTGAAAGCTTTGAGATAACGTAACTTAAGATCCTAGTTTGATGATAGGTACCTATAGCATTGAAGCAATTTTGAAATTGAATAACTCTATGTAAGATAATATTTTCTATACAAATAATTTGGGTGAATTTGTGGTGAAGATGAGAAGAAAAACAAAATTGATGCCTTCTTATATCGTGTGTTGGGATTCGTTGAGATTAAATCATATAGAGGCATAAGGTATAAGAGAAGGAAAGTTACATGTTGTGATATTTAATCAATTTTGCACAAGAAAATTCAAGAGGTGTTTATATTAAGACGTAAATTGTTTCATCACACTTTAATTCTTCATCAGAGAAAATGTTCATCAGACTGATTAATTAAAACTTGATGAAAGTGTTTCCAAACGAATTTATAGAAACGGAATCATCTAATTAATGACCACCTACGTTTAACCTGTCTGTATCATTTATTTATTTAGTACTCTGCACATGATAAAGCTTGAAGCTAACTTAAACCTTTGAAAGGATGCTTTGTTGCCTTCCTTGCACCTTCGCTATTATTTGGAATAATTTCTTCTTTGTATTAAACTTGTGTTATCTTGCGAGGAAAAATCGAGCCTTGGTAGCCAAACGCAAAGCATATCGTGATAATTTTTTTTTTTTTTTTTTTGAAGTAGTGATATTCACCTTTACCAATGACAGATATATATCTAATATATACCTAATTTATTTAGACTTTGCGTAGATAAATTTTGAGAATGTTTGCTACCAAAATTGATTTTTAATCCAACTGCCTACATTTATTTAAGTTTTGTACCTATATGTAGGTATAAACTTTATTTCAGGTCAAAAAGAAATTCATTTTGCTTTGTTTTTTTTTTTTAATTTTTATGAGACAATTTTTAGTCTAATCTACATAATTGTATACGTACGCCATAACTAATTGACAGCTATTACTGCACACATTTATTCACTTATAGTTTTTTGGTAAATGATTGGAATAATTTTGAAATCGATAATTAAGCAGATGCAGTGATCTGATAAAATAATAATATTTTTGAAATAATCTGTTCAGTAATAGCTGTCTTTCTCTTAAAATAAGTGTGAAATATTTATTTTTAAATTGTTTAACATAATGTTGCTTATTAAGTTAAAAAAAAAAAAAAATAATAATAATTTGAAAAATATAAAATGTCACACTTAATTATTCCAAAAATAAATAAACAAGCTGTATACATTAATTTTCATTTATGTACACATAATTCAAAATTAACAGCCATTTGGTGCGCAATGATGGTTGATGAGGGTGAGATGGCGATGGTTGGCAAAATATTATGAAATTAACTCAGCCCTACCTTCGACGTCATTTATGCCATTGAAATTCAATGAAAGCTGTAGTTCAATGAAAGTGGTGAGATTTAAAATTTGTGTTTTTTTTTTCATTTTGGTTAATATTGGATTATGTGCTTGAAGAGGAAATGTAGAGCAGTTATGACGTATTTACATTTTTATTTTTTCTTATGGAATTTAAGTGGATTTTTCATTTCTGATGAGAGTTGATGGTCTTGAATTCGTTTTTTAAAATGATACCTAATTGAAATGAAAAATCATGGATATTAAAAATGGAAGTATTTGTCCTAGTGTTGTTCGACTTTTTTACTTTATGTTTTTTACATAGTTTTTTTTTACGTTGTTTACATTAGTTTTTTACCTGCTGTAATTTTACTATGCTTATGTAAAAAAAGGTAAAAAATGTGAAAAATAATCTAAATTGGTTAGCTTCATACGACTGAAGATGATAGTTGGAGCTGATTATTCTGTGCGGTCGGTAACAAAAAAAAACTATTGGGTTTTTATTTTATTTTCGATATTTTTAACTGGAAATCCATATAACTTTGGATAATATTGCATTTACAGATTTTCCAAAAACAAAATTTTTTTTTGATTAAAAAAAATAAAAATTATTTAAAAAATTGATATTTTGAAAACTGTTTACTAAATTTTTTTTTGAAATAATATTTGTAGGTATATATTATTAAATACTTAAAATTGGCAACCCATCTACCAATATATTTTTTCTTTCAAGAAATTTTATAAATGTATAAAAACACTCATAGAACACGAAAAAAAAGGTTCTTAAATTTTTTTCAGCATTAATTATTCATACTTTTTTTCAAGAATTCAGACAATTTTCTTGATTTTAACATTGTTTAGACTATCAAATTTTTGTCCGAAGGAATGTAGTCCAAAAAACAACCAGGGACTTAGTAGATATCTCACACATTTTTCTGAGGACGCTTTTGTGCAAGGTAAAGCTTTAGATAGCATTCTCAAATGAAATTAGTCAAACTATTTGTCAAGGTAAATAAAAACATTTTGAAAAAATTATGACAGGATGTCTCCAAAAACTGCTTCAAAGTGGAAGGTTGAAGATATACAAAAATATCAGCATATTGAATAAAAATACTGTTCGGAATATTAAAAAAAAAAAAATTGTATTTTTCAAACGATTTTCTGCAATAAGTTTAACCGTGTTGAAGAATTTTACCATATTGAAGTGTGTTTTCCTATTACATTATCCTATTTACTTTCAGTTCTAAAAGGTTGCTATAATCATTTGAATGGGTGGGTGCAATGTACTAATGTGCATATTAAAAAGAGAAATTATTCCAATTTTCATGCTTTGCAAAACAAAAAAATTAACTTATTTATCATTATCAAAATGTATAAATAGTTTGTATGGCTGGAATTCCTTGAGTACAAATGTTGATCTAAATCTTTGCACCTTACCAGAAAAGTTAACTCTTTGAAGTCTTCCGATATACCCCTCTCATTATAGGTATGCATTATTTTAAGAACGTATCCAAGCCACTCACATTCTGCATAAATTTTATTTACATAAAATGAAACCAACCATCAACTTGTTGATAAAATTTCTTAACTTCAAATACAACCATCATGTTCTATACCACATTTTGTCTTGATAAATTAATAAAACCCTCTCAAACTTAATGAGGGTTAATGCAACACCACATTTCTGACAGATAAAAAACTTTATTATACTTGCATAATGATAGAATTAATGGGTATTGTTAGAACGCCTCATAATGTGTGGCAGTACTAAATTATTTTTTTTTTAAATTAAAAATTGTGAGAATTCTAAACAGCTGAATTCTGAATTTGTTAATAAAGTTTATTTTAACGTTTTACAAGAATTTTTTGAAGCAGAATTTGCAACATTCTCTGAACATATCCTTCTAATGCACTCAACATAACTAAACCTCTTTATAACCTTTTTTCGTTCTCTAGAAGTGTATAGTTTATCTTTTTTGTTACCACACTTTTGAGAAAAGGTATCAAATTTCTCATAATTTCAATTATGCAAAAAACTTCTCACCGAACATCCCCCAAGCAAGGAATTAATACTTTCTGTCTTTCGTGCAGTACAAACTATCATTAACATTCTCTTCTCGTCGTCCTTCTTGTCCTCCTATATTTCGACCAAGAGCCCCTCATTTCTCCACACCCATTACCCTCGCAGAGTTTTGTTGAAACAAACACCCCCCCACCAGTCTCACTCCATAAAAAAAAAGCTGACAAAAAAGTTAATATAAAAAAAATCAAGCTGCCAAAACGTTTTTCGATGTCGAAAAGGATAACCCAATTACAAAGTTTTTGATTCAATATGCAGGGTACTGTAAGTACCAGCACACATTCGGGGATGTACTATATCACACTGCACACAGGGACCAGTGTGTGGCGTGTGCGTGTAAAATACATTTACACACACATTCTTGTACATTTCATACGAGAGTGTCCTTAGAGTGGCAGAGCATCATCATAAGGAAGGATATGGAACTGTGGAAAATTTGTTGACTGTTGGCATCGGCAGGAAGTAAAATCATCCTTGTTGTTGATTTTTTTTTTTTTACAATTTTCTGAATATTTTCTTGTATTTTTTTGTTTTAACTTTGTTGGAGGTCGTCAAAAATTCACAAACATACATAAATGTAGGTATGTACTTACATACGAGTAGTGTAGAGAACAAAATTGGAAATGCGATATTGAAATTTATCAGCAAAATTGGGAGATGTGACCTGGGGAGCTTTTGAATTTCATTAATTCGTGTTATTCGTGTTGACCTGAAACCGGAAACTTACTACGTATACTGGGGGCAGAATTGATATGGTCAGTATATTTTTTTATTGTACGTATTATGTGCATTTTTAAGCTAAAGTTAGATATATAAGAATGTGAAGATGCAAATTTCAAAAAATTTAATTTCAATTTCGAAATATGTAAGTAAAATAAACTGTTATTGAATGTTTGTGATTTTGATTTTCGATTAACAATGATTGTATTAATATTTGTTGGTCTGAGAACAAATTATTATTCTGTTTTTCAGATTCTGTATTGTTTATATTTCTTGTTCATTTGACAACCCCAGACTATTTTGCCTCCTTCCAAGCTTCGCATAATTTTCATACATTACGAATGATTTATTGCTTAAAATAAGAAGTATTAACTTGAAATAGTTAACCTACTGTAATATTTTTTAATTGAAATTTAATGAAAAGAGATTTTGAGCAAATAAAATAATTTTTAGATAGGGGCTCGACCCGGATGTTGTCTTGAAAAATTATTAATATGTTTTATTGACTGAGCTCAAATGAAAAATGGACGCAAATAAAATGAATGCATTCGTTATAAAGTAATCGAAAATTTTTAAGTTTTCCGATAGATGAAACTCAACACTATAGGAATAAAATTAGCTAAAGCTCATAAAATAAGCTGAAAATTAAACAATAAGTTTATTTTTTATTTAACTAAGAATTTCATATAAACCAAAATTTTTAAAGATTTCTAATAGATAGGACTTTACATAAAATTCCTAGAATTAGCTTAAAACTCGTGCGTTTTTTTGAATAAACAAGCTTAGTTTGACAATATCTCGTAGAGAACCAGACTCTATAGTGACTTACAACTCTCAGTCATTACCGTGTGTGTGTCTGCAGGAGAGGATCGACATTTTACTCCCGAATTCGAATCTCTATTCTAGGATTTGTCAATTCCTCGCAAGAAGCAATTCTTTTTTTAGATAACCAGTTCCTGGGATTGTAGTAGCCGTGGCTGATGGTTAGTGCGATGGACTGTCATGCCAGAGGTCTAAGGTTCGATCCCAAGCCTCGCCATCTATTTATTTAAAAGAAAAACGGCTACTGCCTCTTGCGAGGAATTGACAAATCCTCCAAGAGTATCTCCTGTCACAGAAAAGTGCCGCTCGTTAGCCGTTCGGATTCGGCAATAAACTGTAGGTCCCCTCCATTCCTGCAGACACGCACACAGGAATGGTTGAGAGTTGTAAGTCACTAGGCCCTAGTTCTTCATGAGCTGTTGTGCCATCAAATTTATTTTTTTTTTTAGTTCCTGGGATTCGATCGTATGACCTTCGGTGTGACAGTCCTACGGACCAACCATTACCGCACAAGCAACTACTAGGTCTCTCTTTAAGAGCCGATTTTTCAATCTTCAGTTAAACAGTAAGAGGAATAAAATTATTTTATTTAAACTACCGAGTAAAAAATACATAATATACACATTATTTGTGTAACAGCAGTTAATTATATGATGTACTGTGACTTTTTCTTGCGAATGTTTTTAATATTTTTGCTTTCGAAAAAGTTCAATAAATCTATCTTAAAAGAGTTAACGATAAACTATTGATATTTCTCTTCGCCACTGTTAAAGTTTTCTGCGCACAGAGGTGAGTTAGGTATAGGCTAACAATTTTTACATTCGGCTCGGCCATAATAATATTAACTTTAAAGCTTCATTAAGAGATTCATACACTCACTTATGTAGAACAGAAAAAAAAAAATCAACAACAAAAATATAGGTATGCAATAAAAGAGCGAAAGTTAGTGCATAGATAATTTCTCCTCTCTCTGAATAATAGAGAAAGCACAGGAATTCACTTTCATTTTCGCCATTTTATTACAATTACATATATGTACCAAAACTCGAAATATACCTACCCACTTTCACCTCCCCCCTCTTCCTTGACGAAACATATGGGAAAAGTTAAACTGAGCTACTTTTATAAGAGTTTTATGTGGAGCTTATGTAAGTTTTGAGGATAATGCGCATGGTGTCGATAAGGTTGTTTGATAAAAAAGCTTAAATTATGTAAACTACTCTCTCGCTTTCTCTTTTTTTTTTTGATTATTTCTATTTTCTTCTCACTTTGTATATCGTAATGTCCTAGAATTACTTCTTTAATAAAATAAAAACTGTTATACACTTTTGATATGGGTGGGATCCTTTAGAACAGAACAAAACTATATTATTTCTGTACGTTTCTGGCATAAATTAAAGCTTTTAGAGCTTTCTATAAGATGTCCTCTCACTCTAAAATGGACGATTTTAATAATATCATTGCCAGAGTGCCTCAGTCATATCGAGAACGTCGTCGGGCGATGTGTGCGTCATTTGGAAACTCCTCGTGAATCGCGCCACACACATAGAAAAAAAAAAGAATAGAAAAAAAAAAACAAAACAACAACAAAAACATCATTGTGTATAGAGTTTTTTTTTCTTCTTTTGTTCATTTACTTTTCCTTAAATTGTTCGTCCTTAAAATCAAAAGAAATAAATTCAGAACAATATCCATCAAGAGTATCGCCGGATACAGATTTCCTTTCTAAATTTATTCACATCAAGATAGTTTTTCAACGAAAAAAAAAAAAATAAGATAAAATAAAATAGAAATTGTTGATTTGTTTCGTCCTTGTTGTTTTCTTTTTTTTTTGTGTTCGTTTTTTGTGAATTTGATCTTATTACTCTCTTTTGAATGTCCTTCACCGTTCAAACCTACTGTGACGTCTTCCGCAAAACGTTGTTATTATATTTATCGGTGTTTCCCTCTCTCTATTCCGGGGTGCTGCCGCGTTTCCGTTGACGTTACTACCAATTCCTCCTCTTGCCCTGGCTCTTGACTTCAGCTTCTTTCGCTCGCTGGTTTGCGTTTTATCGTGCACTAGATAGATGCATTAAATCCACTAGCCAAGTGTATCTTACAAATCTGCTACTATATAAATTTCCTACAGGATAACGCTCGTTTTATTTCCTTCAAAATTTATTGTGCGCTGATTTTGATATTTTTTTGTTCTCTTCTTCAATTTTGTTATACGTTTCGTTTATTGTGATTTTTTGCTCTGAATTTTGTGCTCCTTTCTAGAAATGTGTTTGTGTGATTTTACAAAGGATATCACTGTGAAAAAATAATAAAAAATATAAAAAAAAATTGCAAGGAAGAAGGAAAAGAATCTGAAAACAAGTAGCAAAATCCTTTTCGCTCTTAGCCATATATACACAGCTCGCCAGCTAACAACAAGCAGAGCAGCAGCTTCACTCACTGCAAAAAGAATAAATATGTGTTAAAAGCGCACTTAAATCAACATCCTTTCCCACATTTATATATTCAACAACATACAAACAGGCATATACTACTACGAGCCCCCCATCTACCGACCGCACCAGCCTCCACCCCCAACTTTCAGCCCGCCATATTTTGCATTCTTCAAACCCTCTCGAGCCCCCAAACCAAACCCACACCGTTACCGCCGCCGCTGCCTCGTCACTCCCCGCAACCTGACACACTAAGGATACAAAACATAAACACATGTAAAACGAACGATGGTGTTGTGATGTTTTTTTTTTACCTCGTGTTTTAGTGTTTTTTTTTTTTTTTTTTTTTGTTAGGTGAAAAAGCAAATATGAAAGTTAAGTAAAAATAATATTGGCACGTGTGCCTACCTTTCTATATTGGAAAATAATCCTTCGACCCGCAGTGAGAGAGTGAGCGAAAGAAATAAAGAACGACAATGACGACGACAACGTGAAGTGGAGAAGAAAATCCTTGTTACCTATTTTCTGTTGCGTGGCAAATTAAATTTTGGTTTTTGTTACATTTCGACCTATTTTGCTGTTAGTTTTACGAGTGTGTGTAAAAAAAATTGTACAAGAGAGCTTTATTTTAAATTTCAAAACAAATTGTTAAATAAATATAAATATATCTACTTATAGTGAAATTTAAAGTATCTATTATTAAAAATAGTTCATGTAAATTAAAGAAAAAAAAAACTTTTTTATGGTGTAAAAAGAAACCGAAATATAGCATCCATTTGAAAGAATTGATAGCACATGTGTGATTTGATTGTAAATACAAAACATAAAATATAATTTAAACAAATTATTTTTATTATTTAAATTTAAAAAAAAAAAAACTGATTTTCTACAACCATCGAGTTGGAAAATTCAAATGAAACACAGTTTAGGTTAACAAAACGTAAATTTAGTCGCCAAAGGAGCTGAGGTTAAAAATCTTTTCGTGTAAACATCGAATCGAAATCGGCTCTTCTATCTTTTAATGTTAAAATAAATTATAAATTATTCATAAACTTTAAAGTATGTATATTTAGAAATTTTAAAAATAAACAACTTGTGATATAAAAAAAAATTAAAAATAAATATAAAATAAAATTTTAATCAATGAAAATAATCGAGGAATGTATGTGTGGATATTGCATCCTGTGTCGTCAAGGATAGCTTCTTATAATATAATTAAATCATCGTTTGTTGTTGCTGTTATTTGTGTTCGGGTCCTTTGGACATCGAAGAGTTTGTTACTGTCGTCCGAGTTATCAGTGGCCGAGATTGGCGGTAACTCATTCTGGCCGCCTCACAAAAGAGCAGTGAGGGCAGTAGTGAAAATAATAATTCCGTTAGCGGCACTGGTGATAAGAAGACCTTCTCGTTGCATTGCTGTTGCGTGATAGTCGATATAACGCCAGTTTCTCAGGGGAGGAATTATTTGACATCGGCAACAACGGCCTCGGGAAGGGATGTAGCCGGGGGTGGGGGCGGTGGCACCACCGGCGGAGGCGGCGGTGTAAGTGGATTGGCGAGCAGTTTGTTTCGTTTTGGCAGCAAACAGCGTGGTGTGTGTATATGTAATGCTCAGTGCCGATTGCAGTCGCTTGGCGAGGGACCTCTGGGGCCGACGATAAAAACCCATCATGGCTCCTTGGATCGACTGTTGCAGCAGCAACCAGCGGAAGCTGCTCCAGCTGCTTTGCCTGCGAAGCCTTTAACTGCGATAGCAGCACGAAAGGGTGGTGATTCGGATGATGGGGATGACGAGAAGGAAGAAGCACCAGTCGTTCCGGCAAAACCAGCCTTGGTTCGAACTGTTAGTCACGCCAAGCAGGAGTTTGATCGGGGAGTAGAAGTGGAAAAGTTCTACCATCAGATAAATGGGGACATCTTTGAGATAACGCGCAGAGTGCGAGCGCGTGACGAGGAAACGATTGAGCAGAAATGCATTAAACGGAAAGGTTCGGTGCGACTGCCACCGCCACATCAGCATGTTCATCCCCATGCTCATCACACACACGCTCACCCTCCTTTAACGCAGCAGCAGCCACTGCCTCCTCCACCAGTGCCTCATCACAAGCATATCGAAGATAAATCGCCGCAACTGCCACCGCCACAGCTACCCCCACGCCGGCAAAAGAGTGCCGAAGAAGATGTGGGTGTTTCCCGGAAGAACTCAGCTGTGGCACCACATGAATCCGAATGGTTCGATCGAAAGGCCCAACAGAGGCACTCGGCACGTTCGGCTGAGAGTGGACCAGTTCGGGAAGAAACAATCGAGTGGTTGGATCGCCAGCAGCCACCAACCCGAACCTCATCTGGTCCTAGCGAACTCACAACAACTGTGATGAAAGATGAAGTGCCAGAATGGCTATTAGAACACTTGCCACGAAAACGGAGCACCGTCGAACGCCAAGCATCGGATCCAAAACCATCAAGTGCGGCATCTTATGCCAAGTCTCTCAAAGAAGAACTAACAGAATTGCTGAAGAAGCCTTTACAACGTCAACACTCTGGGCCGGGTGAGTTCTCGCTGCTCAAGAGTGACATAGTTGAGTGGCTGACGAAGCTTCAAACATCGAAATCAAAAGAAGAAACTGGTGCTATTCCTAAAAGCAGTATCCGTCACCATCGGCGCAATGGAAGCGGTGGGGATGCCCCTCGGAGCCATTCGCAGGAGGACACTTCAGCGACGCCAAAAAAGCGCCATTCACTGGGTCATTCCGATCGTGAATTGGAAGACGAGATAATATCTGCGGCAGATTGGACTCCCTATCCTTTGAACAAGTTGCAATCGATGGGAAAACCGCAACCGGAACGTAAGCCATCACCGCCAAAACATGTAGACCGTTCACGTGAGCGTAAGCTCCGACATTCTGCCAGTGAAGTGGTTGCACCCAATATCGAACGGCTCTACGCCAAACCACACAAAGACCGATACCAGTACGTGCCAAAAGACCAGCAACAACCACCTCCACCGCTGAAGGAGGTTATATCGACGTCCAAACCGCAACCACCACCACCCAAAGACCGTGAAGCAAAACGGGAACGTTCTCGACGCCATCAGACCCAACGTTCCGCAACAGTGTCCGACATGACAGGCTCTCGCAATACCGGTGCTACTGCCAAACGAAAATCGTCGTCAGCCGAACGAGCTCCTCGAAGTCCTTCACCACCTTGTACAGATCCTTCCTGCCCATTGCTGCCCATCTGCACCGATCCGAACTGCTGCTACAACGAATGGTATGACCATCATGCGGCACCGGTCCGTCAGCAGACACCTGTCTGTCCACGCTCATGTCGCGAATGCCGGCCCCAGAGGGTGTGTCAAAATCAAAAGTGTATCAACGCCGCGAAATGTAACTCACTGCCACGGTCTGCTGCGGACTTCCATCGCCTACGACATTCGTCGCAAGATGCACTGACTACTACCACGGTGGCCACGGTCCACCAATACCGCTCAAACTCGCAACCAAACACGTTGACCCGCGGTGACTCACGTGCCTCGCTACCCCGATCGATCAGCAAGACAAAAAAACAGAACGGCTCAAGTTGTGCCATTAACGGCACTTCTAACGGCGCTGGCAGCCATCATGGCGCCAAACTGATGAAATCAGCATCCGCAGCATCGCTCAATTCACGGCGGAGACGTCATAAGACTGTGCATTTCGGTGAGAACCTCTTGCGGGAGGTGTGCCAAAATCGAAAGCTCATAAAGCCACCATCCGCTGATACTCCGTCCGGTTCGGCTCCGATGCAATCGAACATCCAAATGTTGTATAATTTTGTTGAGGGTGTGTTGAGTGCGTGGGTGGATGATGACGACGATCAAGTGCGATCTGGTGCCGAATCAGAACCTGAACACGGAGTACAGATGCTTATGAAACCGATTCATCGATGTAATCGGTTAAGGTATCAAACAATCCGGCGGGTAGTCTCGGAGGCAGCACAATTACGGGGAACTCTAAAACTGGGTAATTCTCGCTACCGGCATAGACATTGGAGAAGCACGGCCAAGGAGTGCAACGAGGGATTTTTAAGAAAGGTGAGTTATGAATAGAAAAAAAAATTACAAAAGAATACAAAAAACTGTTCCATTTTTAAATATATTGATTTTAAGGGTTTAAGTTTTGTTAAGGAATATAAGGCCCTTTTTTTACAACATTCTACCAAGCATTTACTTCAGTTTCATGATTTAATTTAATAAAGCCTCATTTTTCCTCAAACAATCACTCGAATCCATTACCCAGTTTTAACCTAATTATGTGCAAACATTTTTTTTTTGTTTACATGGACAAAACATAAACCAACACGTAATAATTAGCTTACGATAATTTAGATGTGTCTGATGAGACTTCTTTCTCCATTCGGGTTCAATTTGTGCGGAGACTGCTTGAGTTAATCCTATTAGTATTTCGGTAAACAATACCGAGACAAAATTCAATGTTATTTGAGGGATTAAGCTGGCGACGAGCAAAAAAAAAAAAAAAAAAAAAAAAAAAACAAAAACAAAAAAAAAACATAACAAGTCTAAGAGTTAAAAGCCACTGAAAGTCAAAAATGCCACTTATATGGTCACCAGAATTCCTTTTGCGACAGCAACCCCTGGCCCTGATACTGAAAAAAATGTGACAATAAGCTTTTATGGATCGAGCAAATGAACACATTAAAGGATTAATTTGTACAAATTTTGTGTAATCGAGGAAACAATCTAAATTTATGCGAAAACATTTTATGTTTGTACTTTTTTGACCTTCCCAGGCTCTTTTTTGATATGTGATTTCATACTTTGTGAATTGTTTTGTATTCATTAAGTAAACATAAGAAGGCAGACAACGTGATTTTTTTTTAGGCTTCACATGAAAATATTGGAGAAAGTCGTAGCAGATAGTCTTTGGAGTAATGAAATAAATTTGCAAGTATTTTTACTTATGATTATGTAGATTTTTATGTAGAACATGGCAAAAGTTTTGGATTTGGAGATTTTGATCAAACTTGACATAACTTAAAGATAGGGAAGACAAAGAAAAATGCCTTTTCGCAATTCTGTGCGTGTGTCTGTCTGTCATCTGCCCGTCTGTTCAAATACAATACAACCTAACTAAATAGTCCATTGAAACCTTGCGTTTTGTACAGGGACACATTTTGTTGGATGGATCCAGGATCCATCTAACAAAATGGATCCGTAGAAAGACCCAGTATGAGTGTAAAAACGAGTTTTCGGAGTTGAAAGCCCCTCCATTTGGCCGCCATTTTGAATAAGGGGGGTGTACAAAGTTATTCGCGATATCTCGAGAACCATACATCGCACAAACGAAATTTTAGCAAATTTGTATAGAGAATTGAATTCTCTACATTTTATATTAATTCACTTTTTAACGTTAAATTGAAAACAAAAAAAGTTATAACCAAAAAAAGATGACCATTTTAAGAAATTTATCTTAGAGACGATATAAAATAAATAAACAAGTGGAAAAGGATATTTTTATTGACAATAGTCATCTTTTTTTGATTATAACTTTTTTGTTTTACATTTTGCTATAAAAAGTGCGTTAATATAAATTGTAGAGAATTCAATTCTCTACATAAATTAATAAATAATAAAATTAATTTTATTTGTGTGTTGTATGGTTCTCAAGATATCACGAAAAACTTTTTACGCCCTTTTTTCCAAAATTTCTTGAGTTCTATGTGTGGTATGTCCTTGTTGCGATCAATACGATTTAAAGAGTTTCGATTCAAAAATCAAATCGTCCTATTAACGATTGATTTTATTTGTTCATGTCGCATGTGACAATTCAAATAAATGGAAACATTTTCGAACCCCATAATATTACAACAGAAGGCTTACATAACAATCTGGCATCAAATGCGTGGGTGTTGCACGGCGATATGTTACCGATTTTCACCCCTTTGGCACTTCTAGTGGGGGGAGGGGGGTCATAAATACCAACAAACACAATCTGGTCTCCAAATTAATAACACTTTTGCATAATATGTCGCGAATTCTAAATCCGAAATTGAATTGCCATCCGCAAATCGAATGATACAAGGGCATGGGAGTATCCTTAATGTATCTCGCATGTCCTGTTGTTACCATATCACCACCATCACCACCATCTCTATTGCCACAAACATCGTCATCATCATCATTATATGTCTGTGAAATTCAGGAATAATTTATTAAATCATTCTTGTTTGGCTTCTTTTCCTTTTTCTGTTTTCGTTTTATATTTCAATTTCCTTTTATAAGAAAGCAGAGTGGTACCGCCTTGTACGGTTCGGTTCGCTGTACGGCCATGTTCGATGTATCATCCTCATCGGCATCATTCTACCTGTGTTCGAGTTTCATTTCGAATTCGATTTCGATACAAACATACGTATATGCAAGCTTCTGCTGTCGCTTGTGCCTGACTAAGATACCAGGATTCGTTTTTTTTTTTTTTTTTTATCTCATATCCTGTAGATATTAAGTATTTCTCGAGTTTCCAAACTCAACTTTCTTGCTGCTATATCGATTCTCTTACGTAATATTTGCGATTCAATAAAATATTTGCTTTGCCTGTTGTGTAAACAATATTCGAAAATTTCCTAAATTGAATACGAAATGTTCTACATATCAGTCAAATATGGATTTCTTTGAATTTTGTGTCGGTCGTCCTTCAACATTCGATTTGTCTTCCTTTTCATTTAATTTTTTTTTTTCATCTCTTTGATTTTAGTGGTTTGGGTGAACTATGATGAATTGGTGGATGGAGGGGGTATTTTAAGGACAATTAGGTTTATGGGGATGAATGACTTCAAGTAGCAGTGTGATTTTGAAGGATGATGGAGGATAATGGGATAGGGGTCTTACGACAAATTAATTTTAAGCTCAAAAAGGTTAGGTTTTTGGTTGGCTATCAAATAATCACATGAATATGTGTATGTGTGCCTGTGTGCTGCATGTCGTGCTTATATTTTATTTGCTTAGGATCAGTCTAGCAGAAAGGTCGTTTTTTTCAAGTCCTTTTTTATTGTTTTTTTTTTCTCTTTTTTTTTTTTTAATTCTCGAAAAGGTTCAAGGGTAATTCAAAAAATAGAAAATGTAAAGTTGAAGGACAGCACGAAACAGTGAGGTATAATTAACGAAGGGTAAACAATTCTTAACTTACTTGAAATGTTAACAGCCGCATTACCAAGGCCAATGAAATCTTTTATTCCCATATACCTACAAACCTAGAAACCTACTCCTGTAGAATGTCATACCTCCACCATGCCATCTTATACGCCTACCACCTACTCGACTCGATAGCGAACCGACCATGACTATGTTTTCGAGAGGATCTTTTCTTCCTATGGTCGGTATGTATTTATATTCTTGGTCCTCTACTTGAAAAGAAAAAGGTTCAATCTTTTGTTATCTTAAATGGCTTTGTGTTGAAATGATTACCAAAATACCGAAATTAATTCGTAGATAGTATCTACATAAATTTAATTTTCTTCATTGTTTGGTTTTGGTATTCAAGATTTCCATTTTAATATAGATATTGTGTAAGTTTTTTTTTTTTTTTTTTCTTTAATTTTGATTTCACTAAAAGCCCTAAAGAAAATTAAGGTCAAACGCCTGAAAGAAAAAAATACGTTTAAAAAAGTTGTGAAGAGACAAATTAGGAAATAAATTTTCGATTGAAAAAAAAATTAATTTCATGTGATTGAAATTGTAGCGAATTGCGAAGACAAAATTATTAAGTGTCTTTAATGAAAAGTGACCTTTCTTCACGGTTGACCTATGAACTTCTGTGTCGTGCATTCAACCTACTCCCTAAATAGAATGAGGATGGAGGTGCAAATTCTGCTGCAGCTGGAATAGCTGTAAAAATAATGTATAGCCCGTGGCGTAGTGATTAGTGCGTTGGACTGTCATGCCAGAGGTCTGGGTTCAATACCAGCCGCTTCCACCTTGAGTTTTTTTTCAGGGCTACTGCATCTTGCGAGGAAGTGAAAAATCCTCCAAGAGTAACTATTGTCATAGAAAAGTGCCGCTCACATTAGCCGTTCGGATTCGGCAATAAACTGTAGGTCCCCTCCATTCCTGCACACACGCACACATGAATGGTTGAGAGTTGTGAGTCTTTAGGCCCTGGTTCTTCATGAGCCGTTGTGCCACCAAATGTAATGTATGTAGGTACATATGTACCCACAAATTTGATTTTCTAAAAAATTACTTAAAATTAAAACCACGGCAACCAAACAATCTTTACAATGTTACGCTATAGCCTTTAAAAAGCCAGAAATCCGTTCTTTAATTATTATTTTTGTGTCTTGGTAGGTATAGTTTTTTTGTTTTGATTTTCTAAAATTTTACATCATTAAGGCTCAGCTTTCAGAAAGATATTATCCTAGCTTTGAGGTTTAAATCATAGTTAACGCTTGAAACATGTTTTTCAATTAATTTAAACTTGAGCTTACTCAAAAAATTTGGTGAGAGTAAACTCTGAATTAATTGAATATAGGTATTCCTGTATACAATAACAAAAATAATTTTCTTTTATTTTTGTTTATTCTCTTCTTCGGTATTCCTGTAAGAAATCTATCGAAATCTAGTTGCGTCACTATTGAAAAGGCAATGTCATTTGTGACCCCATCTTGATTTCAATAGCAGAAGGTCTGTTTTCATAGTTCGATGGTTTATTGACAACTAAAAATTTAAGTTTATATATACTAAAATGGTGTCCAATAATTCACGCAAAATTTGAATTTTGCGCCATTTAATAGTACAGTGTTGCCAACAGAAAAAAAAGATAAAAATAAGACAGCTCACAGTTCGATGTAAGTAAAAATGACCATGCAGGGCGAAGAGAGTTCGTTGAATGGACAAAAACAAGTGGATGCTGATTTTTTCGAACAAAAACATCTTCATTGATGAAACTCATTTTTATTTTGCATATTTAAGGTTCACAAAACCCGTGAGAAATTAGGAGGTGTATTAATGAAATTCAGCCACATTTATGCGAAACGGTCACAGAAAATTCCAATAAAAGAGTACCTACTTGCCAGAAAAGCCGTGGCGGCCATTCATCCGATGTGGTAATCCGTATACTCTATGAATCAATACAAAATGTAAGCTTTATAATTTATTAAAAATCTGAATTTTCTATCAAATTTCATTTTGCGTGAATTATGGAACATCCCTTATATACTGAGAAACTGCTTCTGAGTTAACTCGGGTTCAATGTATTTACAGGATTAACTTACTCTGGTTTAACTCAGAGTTAACTCCAACAGTGAAAAGCTAGGTTAACTATTAATTAATTTAATTTTTTTTTATATTCAATACTCTTATCGATTCTTAGTTAAACACAAAAAAATTGATTCCTAATTGTCTGCTAGTTTTTGAGAAAATAAAACAATTAGCAACAGCTATACCAAACGACTTGATAACTTACCAACATTTATTTTAATTTTTTTATAATAAAAAAAGTTATCTTGTTTAAGCTACATAATATTAAGGTAATGTCAAACCAAATGCAAAGTAGTGAAACGACAAAAGTAACGTCTTTTAATTTTTACTTTATCCAAATAAATCCCTCAATTAATTTTGTTGTTTTGTTGTCGTTTTTTTTTTTTTGTTATTTATTGAATTGAAACGAATTGTTTTTTCACTGATACTGACATAAATTTACACTCACTCTCTCAAAAACGAGTAACTCACTCAGAAACATAGTATTATACTCAAAAATCATGTCCTGCTTTTCTTAAAATTAACAATTTATTTTATTTATATAATAACTCCTGACAATTTTGTCTTTTTATTGTTCAAAAAGCTGCCAGTAATAGTAAAACACAAGAGTTAAGTACCAAAGCTTTTAATAGTGCAGCAATTTCAGAAAATTTCATAATAAGAATTCTTACAGCACAATTTTCATTCATTTTAATGCATCATGGGATCCTTATTTAAGATTCCATCGCAAGCAATAACTCCCGTCGGAATTGAGGGAGCGATAAAATCCCTCATTTTTTTTTTTTGTTCCAATGTAAATCTTGTTAAATTAACTTCGCTTCATTTGACTACGTTTTAGAAAGTAAAGCATCCCTAAGAAAAACAAAAACAAAAAAAAAATATCACAGCACTTCAAGATAAAGATAGAATTGAAAGGATCTTTTTGCCACCGATGGTGATGGTGACACCGACACAGCAGCTTACTAACACTAAATTCATCTTGTTGGTCGTGTGTCATATTGTTTTAGCAATATCTTCAGTCCATTGAGTCATTTAATGGCATTCCAGATTATTAAGCATCTTTTTTTTCCGTCTTTTTTGGAATTTCAATTTTTTGTTGTGGGTATGACTATGCGTACCAGAATGATGGGTATATCTTCTTTTTTGTATATCTGGTACAAGGTGGCATTTATAAGAGTATTTTGCTACTTCAGAAGTTTGTAAAATATAAATTTTAAACACACACAATCTATTCAAAAATAGGTAAGAGGTACAAAAAAAAAAAAACAAAAGATTCAAAATGAAGAAGGACCTGTCAAACAAAATAATAAGAAAGAAATTGTATGTACCTATCTAACAAGACTTTTCTAAAAAAATATCGAAACAAAGAGAGTTTGGTTTATGTAGGTATACCGTGTGATCCTTTTTTGTTCTTAAGGCACATTTTTTTTATCGTAATTTCAATAAATCTTTTCAGTCATAGCGACAAGTTTTTTCTTTGTTGTGGGTTTGTATATAAGTAGGTATGGTATATGAAGTTTATCATTACTCATTTTTCTAATGTCTTGCGGCATAAGGTCGGCCTGTCTGTCTGAGTGAGTTTGTTCGGCTGCGGCTCGCTCACTTAAGGTTAGATTTCTTTTCTTATCCATTTTTATAACAAATCACATGCCGAAGGGAAAAACATAAAAGGCCAATGTAAGACAAATCAGTAAAAAAAAAACCACTCGAACAAAATTGAGGTAATTTCAAAATAATCGTTTAACTAATGTTTTCATGATATACATATTATATTCTCAACGTTTATAGGTGAAGGGATAAATACCTACAAACAAAATGTTTTTGATTTTGAAATGCGACAAAAATAAAAATAAAACTTTTCACTTCAAGATTTTATTATGAATGTAATATTTTTTTTTAAATTTGCATTTTTAGATTTAAAACAGTGGGCCCTATCGAGAATCTCGACGGGAATTTCGTTTACCTCGGAATATTTTACTACCTAGAAAAATTTTTGACTGTGTAAATCTCCCCCGAAATAAATTTCCTTCGATTAAAAATCCAATGCAATGACAGCTAAATTCCCCTGGAAAATTTATTCCCAATACCAAGAAATTCCGAGGGAAACTTTTGAGCATCATTCCCAGGGAAATTTTTGTTCGCGGTAGAATATTGTAAATATGTAGATAATATCTATCAAAAAATAGTGTCATACAGCTTTGTCGAAGTGGCGCGATCGTGTTTTTTTGACACGATAATTTCCTTGTAGCACGGTTGCACGTTTTTTATTTCATTATTTTACTTAAAATAAAGCAAATTTCATCAAAATTCAATGAAAATTAGTCAAAATTCCGTTAAAAGTGGACAAAAATACATATTTTTTGAAAATGCATGAATAGAGAGCAAATGAATTCCTTTGATATTTTTTGTTGTTGTATTAGACCCCGTTATAAAACTGATTACAGTTTTTTCAACAAAATATAAGAATTTGTGTTTTTTTCATATGGCACGAAAATTGGCACTTTTTTTTCATATAATATGCCACTTTAATTTTATTTCGGGCGGAAACGCTGGTGTCATATATTGATATCGTGCATCGTATATTTTAGGTTTGATAAATTTATTTTGGATGATGAATTAAAATTTCCCTATAAAGTAAATCAAAATCTAGGCGAGGGAATTTGAGAAATCATCTGTGTGCACTTAATTGCAATAATAAAAACTAAGGTTTCGCTACAGATTTTAAGAAACTTTATCCTTAAAAAACTTAAAAACAAAAAAACAAAAGATACTCTTTTTTTTACAAACTTAAAACATATTCAAACTGATTATTTTTATGAAAGGAGCGAAAAATGTTACTGAAGAAGGCCACTGCCGGTTTTGTTTACTTCTACTTTAAAAAAAAAAGAAAACCAGAAAATCAGGCTATATCGATGGTCTCTTTCAGCTGATAGTTTTATTTTAATATCTACTAACTGTTTCATAGGTATCTTACTTAAACGCGGTACTCGTAAACTGTCTCAACTCATTTTCTGTGAAATTTCGAGCATTGATATTTTTATCTCTAGAAGAATGAAGTAGTCGCATATTCATAGATTTAATCATCATGAATATAGAAAAAGTGAGTCTTGTTACCATCGCCGGATTCGATAATCGGAAGAATTTTTTTCATCACAAAATATATTTTCAGAAATTTTAAGAGATCATAAATTTTCTAATAAAAACAAAAAGAAATGGAATTTTATTCCCATGTCTCAATTTACCCATTTTGCATCAAATTCGACTACTTTTAAGAAATATAAAGCCCCAAAGTTTTCCTCGCAGTTTTAAATTTCAAACACAACGAAAATTATTTAGCCCGCAAGCTAGCTTTAAAAAGATGAATAGTTAAAAATACATAAATAGCGATAAAAATATTAAATCAATAGTTACATCTTGAAACTTTCTATCTTTTATTATCTACCTACCCGGAAGTCCATCGTGCAACTACATATTACTTTTTAAACATTAAATAAAAATTAAATTGGATACTTTTTTCTTTTACCCCATTTTACTCTGTAAATAGCTAATTACATTTAAAATTCTATTTTTTTCTCAATATTTTGACAGCAAAAGTAAATGATTTTACTAAGAAATCCTCAGTGGTGAGTTTGCTGAGATCTCAGATCAACGTAGTATGTTGATTTAACGCCTAATACACTGCAAATTTTTTCCAAATATGTAGTATTTATGTAAATTTTAAAGTAATCGATGAAGAACTTTCGGAAATTTGAGATTTTAATAAAATATTTACACAATTTTTTGATTGTTTTTTGTCAAATTCTGAGCTCGGTATTTATTTCACCGGTTTAATGACTTAAAGAATTGTAAATACCAGTCCCAGATTTTGAAAATTGCTATAAAATTCTGTATTTAGCAAGGATAATATTGAAAATAAGTTAAAATTATTTAGGCTTATCTTGTTTCTTAAACCTTTAAACAAAAAAATTTTTAATTAGAAATAAGAACTTTCTTGCTATTTAAACGCTTATGTTCTACTTTTTCCTTTTCAAACTGTCAGATAAGCTATTATGCTGAACTTTTTCATCCAACACTGCTCCAAAACTGATTTAAAGTTATTGATAATTAAATTTAAATGTACATATAAATTTTTATCAAAATTTTTTATTAGGGCGCCAACAAAATAGGTACTTCCACGCAATTCAATGGTGTATGTTGTGTATTTTTTTTTTTGCACAGTTAACCATAACACTTTCAAAGATTATCCAAAGTTTTAAATATTGTTGTTCCAGAGATTTAGCGATTAATTTTAAGCAAACAATATTTTCGCTCGCAAGAAAAAACTTTTCAGCACAACCATAAAGATAAGACCCAGAGAGCTAGAACAACGACTAGAAGACCTCCCACTCCTTTTCCATAGATTTAGAACAGAATTTCAACTTAAGATTAAAATCAGCCACACAACATACTCCGTGAATCCTCCAAAAAATAAACCCACTCATGGGAACACTTTTTTCTTCGTCGTCGTTTCTTCATATATTTTTTTTGTTCTCCTCCCTTGGGCGAATTACCACAAATGGTGTAAACACGAGTTATTAATTTTTATTACGGATCTGCTGAGTAAACTTTTTGCTTTTTTTCTTCAACTTACTCTCCCCGGCATCCTTATGCTCAAACCCGCATTTGCCGAATCAAGAAACTCGCCTGGCGAAGTTATACATATGATGTTTTAACTTTTGATTTGAGGATTCCTTAGCCGAATTGGTTGTTTGTTCAGGATTTTACAATGCGAATGTAAAATAAACACACAATACCTACGTTTTCTGCTCCTCATAGGTACATATCCATACGTAATGTAATTTATCAACATTATGATGGCACAGACACGACGTGTGAGGTGAGGTGCATTGTGTAGGTATCTGTTGGCTCTAGAAAAAGTTTTAAATTATAGAACAGCAAAAACAACAATAAGTTTGAACATTTGTCAAATTCGTTTCCTTGAGTTGAATATTTCGTCCTTAAATTGAAATGGCTTTTGGCAATTTTCATATAAATCGCCTGCGCGTTGCGGTACTTAATTAAAAACATTAGAAGGAGTTTCTAAGCAAACATGACAACGATTGGACAATCTAGGTCTGCTTTGAACTTATCAAATATATAGAATGGATGTTGGTGTTGGGAGGGCGAATGCAGTGGGGCTTGCAGCCAGAGACTAATCCTTCGCCGGATGTCCTAGCCTAAGGATATAATTAAGCAGACATTCCATAAAATATTCATTTTGTTGCGATTGAATGCGGGCGTATAATAGTGGAGTGAAGTCTGCATATACTGAACAGTGTGGAATGTGTGTACACACGTTCTATGTTTCTATATTTTTTTATGCTTGTTTTTCTATTCGCCCCTTCTGTATAACTCCTTTCTGGTGAGAGAGAATATCTTATAGACGTGGAGTAGAAACTCCTTAGCAAATCGTCCAGCTTTCGGGGAATGGTCTTGCTGATGTGGGGACATCGGCTTTGGCATTAGAGATGATTGCGTTTCATCGGTCTTGTTGAACGTATATCGTATGTGGTGTTCGTATGTGTTTATATGTTTATATGCTCAAGAACCACTATAATTCAGTGGGACAGTGCAGAGGAATGTTTAGATTAATTCTCATTATCATGATCAACAGACTTGGGCAATACTGCCAAAGGACGTCGTCATACACTGGTGCTGGGGGTTTATGGATTTGGCTTTATAGCTCAATTAAAATTTATGTCATCTCAATGGTATTTATTTCTTTCCCTGATGGTGGATGGGCAGTTGGAGGGTTCGAAACATTTTCCTCATTTGTACAGACCAATGATTTATATTATGGATTTATATAGAAAAAGAAAACGAAAGGACATCCCATCCGAGACAGTGTCCAATCTTGAGATTGCGAGTTGTTTTCTATATCTAACCCAAGGTAATAAAATTGAGGTTTTATCTAATTTGACATAATTTGTTTTGACATTGAGATTTTATGTCTTTTAAATGTTTTTATTTTATGATAAATTTTTGAAAAAAAAAATTGCAATAACAAAATAAATAAATCGGAGGATGGATTTTTGTAAATAAAAGCTTAGCAAAAACTTTGGTTTTTTTTTTTTTTTTATTTAAAAAATGAACAAAAACTCAGATTTTTTAGTATTTTTTTATTTATTTCATATTTTATTATCGAAATAAAAAAATCATTTTCTAGCATCAGATGTTAGTTCAAAACAGTACAAACTTATTATTGGATGTTTAAATTTTATAATATTTTGCTTGACTTTTCTTTTATTTCAATTTATTTTTTGATTTTTAATACAGGAGAAAGAATACTTTTTATTGCGGGGTACCTACATTTGAAAGAAAAGATATTAAAATTTTATAAGTTACAAGCTGACACGACAAATGACGTTGTCCTGTCTTAGCTATGAATATTCAATTCTTCTACAGGATTTACCATCAGGTGAAGAAGGAAACACCCAAATGTCATGACCCAAAAAAAAACAAAATCCAGCTAAACGTGTTACCTCACCTAAACACTGATATTTTTTATATTTCCATTCTTTTTAGGACCTTTTAATCTATTACATATTGATATAAGAAGATAAAAAATCCTCTTTATTAATCTTTGCCTGTATAAATTGTAAGTTTATTCAATCCCCATCTATTGAAATATGTGAACTTATACACAGAAGTTTGCATAACAACCCTATTGTGGACAATAACTGTCGATCCCATTTTTTCTGTAAGCTGTGTAAATGAATATATTGTTGGAGAGTCAATCTTTGCTGTAAAATCCAGAGCTATGGGACTTGATAATATCCATCCAGATTTCCTAAAAATTCTCCTTCCAGTTATATTAAATCATATTACTCATATATTCAATACAATTCTAACTACATCTATTTTCCCTGATAGCTGGAAGAGTGCAAAAATCTTACCAATACCAAAAACCTCTTCATCTGGTAATCCTGAATACCGACCAATTGCTATACTTCCATTTTTAAGCAAAGTTCTTGAAACAATAATAGCCAAACAAGTGAAAAAGCACATTGAAGATCATAATCTTTTAACTGCTTTTCAATCAGGATTCAGGGCTAAGCACAGTTGTATTACCGCTACACTTAAGGTCAGTGATGACATACGGGCAGGTTTTGATAAAGATTGGACAACGATCTTAGTATTTTTAGATTTTTCGAAAGCTTTCGACTCAGTTGAGCATAGAATATTAATTCAAAAATTAAAAGAGCAATTTGGGTTTGAAAGTACTGCTTGCAATCTCATTACTTCATATCTTCAAGGACGATCTCAGGCTGTTTTTAGTAAACAAAAAATATCTTCATGTTTACCGGTTCCGTTAGGTGTTCCTCAAGGATCTGTTTTAGGACCATTGCTCTTTTCGTTATTCATTAATGATATTTGTAATGTTATAACGACTTGCAAATTTCATATATATGCAGATGATGTGCAGATTTATTTATCATTCCCGAAAACATTAATAGAAACTGGTATATCAACATTAAATGAGGACTTAAATAACATTTTTATATGGTCTAACTTAAACCATTTGCACCTGAATGCATCAAAAACGAAGGCTTTGGTCGTTGATAGAACATCTCTAGACACAAATATAGTTCCGCCTCTTTTGATTAATGGTAACATTTTACAGTTCTCCACAAAAATTAAAAATCTTGGTATCCTTTTAACCCAAAAAATGACCTGGAACGACCAAATCAACAAAGTTGTTTCAACTACGTATGGGATTCTTCGTAGCTTGAGCCCTACAGCTAAATATTTATCAACTGAAGTTAAACTTAAGCTTGTTAAATCTTTCATTTTACCAGTATTTCTCTATGGTTGCGAACTTTTTGCTGACATGGACTCAAGCTCACGAAGAAAACTGAACGTAGCCTATAATAGTTGTGCTAGGTATATATACAACAAAACCCGCAGAGACCATATTGCAGATTTCAGCAAGGAAATAATGGGATGTACATTGGATGCCTTACTGAAATACCGAACGGTTTTAGCTCTTTACAACATTGTGTTTGACAAAGTTCCAGATTATTTGTTTAATAAGCTCACATTTCCACGATCTCAAAGAACTCAACAAATTATCCCACCTACGTTTAAATATTTAGCCAGTCGACGTCAATTTTTTGTATATGCGATTTCCCTGTGGAATAGTCTTCCAACTTCTTTAAAACATATAAGTAATAACGGCAACTTTAAGAAAACGTTATTTGAATTTTATGCCGATAGTTAATGATTTTTAAACCTCAAATTTAGTAATTATTATTTTTTTTTTTTACATGCTTGAATATTCTTCTATTTCTTCTTTTCCTGTTTCCTTCCTCTCTCTTTTCTCTCTAATTTTATGTTATCACATGTTATTTTAAAAATTGTTATAATAAGGTCCATCATATCTTACTGTACTATTAAAAAGTGTAAACTTATCTGTACAGGAATTAATTAAGTTAATAAATACAAAAACAAATACAAATAAAATTACAGACTCTTTAAAATAAATAATACAAAATAAGCAGTCACTGTGGCGTATACGTACTTTTTTATCAGCATATATTAGTTAGATATAAAAATCTGTACATCACAGCTTTACAGTTCATTTTATATAAGTAATTATATAATCATATTTTGAATAATAAACCCCTCTTAAGCCAAAGTCATTATGTGAGTTAAGTCAGAATTTGTTTGTTTAAAAAAATTGAAATCGATTGCGAATTTTATCCTACTAAAATTTTACTTCCTTTTTTAGTACCAAAAATACCTTTATGAAACTATATGAAGAACTACCCGAAATTCTACATCAATAGAAAGAATTAAGTTATACCTTTTTCAAAAAGATTTATAAAACTAGAATTGTCCCTTCCTAAGCAAATTGGTTGATGTTCATCAGAATTATGCACGTACAAACAAAAACCCAATTCAGAACGTATATGATTTTTACGATTAACCGGCTTTTACGGGTAAGTAATACTCTCACCTTGTTAAAATTAAAAAAAAAAAAAAAAAACAGCAATAATAATTTGCTCACTACTGGCCTTTTTCTTGTATCACGACTTTCCGACTTTTCCGGCCTAATTTTCCAATTTTTATCTCCGTAGTGTGTTTATCTGGTTCAATACAAATTCAACAAAAAAATTCCCATCCAATTTGGATGATGTTTAGCCGAGTTATGCGCTTACGAACAAAAACCTATAATTCAGAAAGTTTGACTTTGTCGGTCGAATTTTCAAATTTTCGTTTAATTTTTTTAATTTTCAGCCCCATTATGTGTTAGTCTGCCTTATTACAAATCCAACAAAAAAATATCCATGCAAATCGAATGATGTTTAGCCGAGTTAAGCGCGTACGAACACAAAAAGGAATTCATTTTTATATAAATAGAAATAATTAAAGTAATCCGGATTTTTAGAAAGTTTTTTATTTCTTCATCTATTTTTTTTAATAAAATGAATTTTATGTATGAATTTTATGAAATTCATTATTAAATTTCCCTTTTAAATTAAATTTTCTTTTTAAATTTCCCAACGTGTGATAACCTAACATAAGGACTTTTTTCGTTATTTATAACAAGTAAATAACTTAAAAAATGATTTAATTTAAACTCTAATTTCATTTCACAGTGTGATAAGCTTATATGTTAGTAAAATTCCATCGCACAGATTTTTAGGAGACTCTAAACGAGAAAGTGTTCTAATGTGCGCTCCTCTGCTCTCCCTTTTAAATTTTATATTTTATTGTAAAAATAGTTTATTAAAAATAAATAATACCTACAGTAAAAAATAACTAAGCAATAATTTTCTTTTCTTTTTAGGTAAGTGATCATTAAAAAAGAATTTAATACAATTAATTTAATTTCAAGGTAAGTATAATTTAAAAGTATAACTTTAAAATTCAACTTGAAATTAAATAACGAAACGATAGTAACCTCGCCCATCTTGATAGCACATATCGAGCCCTTTCCGGCAAATTATCGTAAGCGACAAAAATAAAAAGTGTCGTAAGCGACATTTTGTTTTTAGTCTGCTCAGCAACAAAACAATTTATGCCAAATTTCAGCATTGAATATTATTAACAATACTCTTATTAACAGATGAGAAAAGGTCCGATTGCTTTTGATGCACAGGAGAAAAAAAATGAAATAATAAACTTTATGTGACATAAAAATGTCGCTTACGATAATTTGGCGGAAAAGGGTCGATATTACTCGTTCAAATGACTTACGGAATAGCGTTTTTATAAATTTTGTTTACTAAAAATATTAAAATCGGTCAAAGTAACAAACGTGGTTGGGCTTCAACATTGGCTGTCACAGGTCAGAGTCTCTGAAGTTAATGCCTTACTTAGACAATAGAAGGCGAAGGTTTTGTATACTTTGGACGGAACAGTAAAATGCAAAGTAAATTATGAATCTTAAATCACTTTTCGAAATGTAATTACAGTTCGTCTACATAGTATATAGGTACACTTCCAAAACCATTTACATAAATTGCAAACCTTTACTGTGAAATTGAATCATTAGCACATTAATTTGCATGTTTTCTTTAATGTAATCCAGATTTGCATAATTCAATTGATTTGATCTTAAAGATTATTTAAATCCTTAAATATGCTTATTTTAGAAGCACTTAATTAAAAAAATAACTTCGCTATAAGGATGATCTTTGATTTGGTTGCCTCAGGTTCTTGATAAAGTAAATTAATTTATCCAACAATAATTACTTAAATTAGAATAATTAAGTTTTATTGACTTAAAATGGCGCTTTTAAATTAAATATTTGTGAAAAAGGAGTTGACGGCATAGAATTCAGATGTCTCTACAGTTTTTCTTTAGTTAACCTTCAACTTCAGGTTAGGGTGGGATATATGTACGTGAGTTCAATCAAATTCAAAATAAAAATTTGTAGGCATATCAGTGGTTCTATTTGATGGAGGCACCAGTGTGTTGACTAAAGCTCTCCCATGAGGCCTGTACTAAAAATTTTTAGTGGACGAAGTATAATTTATGTTCTGCCAGAGAAATTACGTCTTCACTTAAAACCTCGGCTATGATAATTTATGGTAGTGACAATTAAATATTTTGAAGTGTCATAAGGTATCGCTAAAAATAAAAGTTTCTATACGGCAGGTACTCTTTCCGGTATTTAAACCGGATTGACATCGCATTTACTCCGACTCCGGGTTGACTCCACATAACTCAGAATTTATGTAATTTCCTAGAGGTGAAATCTTACAGTCTAGACATAAAATGTATTAAGTACTTGACTACAGCTGCACATATTAGGAAATTGTTACCCTTTCGTGGCTAATTTAAAGGTATTTTGTAAAAAAATTTAGGCTGATGGTCAGTAAAACTAAATTGACATTAACTTAAGAACGTCACATGCACCACAAAAAATCAAGGACAATTTTTTTCATAATTCAATAAAATAAGAAAAAAAAGTGCGTATACGCCCGAGTGTACCAAGTGTACTGTTTTATCGCTATTTTCAGAAAAATTATATCCACGAAGCCTTTAGGGCATAGTTTAAGGATGGTCTGGTCATAAATAAAAAATACAAAATTATGGTTGAACCTCTATCACCATATTTGAAATAAAAAATTGAAATAGAAGAAATATTTACCCTAATACTGCGTTTTCATTAGAGCAAATGAGGTAATTTCGTTCAAAATTTCCAAATTCAATTCAATTCAAAACTATATCATTTCCCATGCAAATTCAAATTTCCATGATGAAAATGGAATGGATTCAAAATGGAAAAATGACCCCAAACTTAATGAAAAAAAGCCCCAAAAAGTAGGACCTACTTAAACCAAATCGAAAAATGGCCCTTAAATATAAACATAAAGCAACAATAACATACGAAATTGTAGCCATTTTTCATAAAAAAATCTACCGCAAAATGAAAAATGAAAAGAAATCCCAAAAAATGAAAAAATTACCACAATTCACAAAATTTAATTAATTTTTTAATGTTGTTTCTTTTCATACCTACATTTTTGGGGGCATTTTTTTGTTTTGGGCCCACTTTTCCTTGGGCCATTTTTCATCGGGTCCATTTTTCATAAATTTCATGAAGCCTACAAAAGCTTTTTTCATAAAAATATACAAAGACATATATTTGTCAACTGTCAGAGTTTACTAACGCCCTTTTTATTATCTGTATGTGCCTACATACATAACATGAATTCATTTGTAGATATAACTAATTTAGACACAAAAATTTGAATATTTTTTTTCGAAATTTTTTCGAGTCTTTAACATTTCTAATACATTACGATAAAATTATTGTTTCTATTATTTTTCTCTCAAAATTTTTTGGCAGATTAACCTTATTCCTGACCATTTTAAAGGTGAAATACATTTACATCTTTTAGGCTTAAAAAATGTCTCGTGGGTGTAATATTAAATATGTATAAATTTCTAACGGACCTGAACATATAAAAATGCTAAATAATCTCAGTTTAATTTTCAATAAAAATAAAAAACACCTTCCCCTGTCCATTACTTGAAATATAAATTTTATTTAAATTCATTTATTGATTGCAAATAATATTTACCTCTGTAATTTCTCTCTTGCTGATTTCTCGTCCGCTCCTTGCCATGCCATTTTACATAAAATCGAAATGTTGACTTCCAATTTTTATTTAAATGATATATCAACCCTCTTTACCCGCAACCCACAACCGTCTTCATCAAAAGTATATTCAAATTGTTTTCGAATATTCTTCTGGCAAAGTACCATTTTCCTGTGTAGACCTATTTTGTTTTTTTTTTTTTTATTAAAATAAGAAAATAGAAAATGAAAACTACGAGAAAAAAAAAGAATGGAGTATTAAAACCAATTTAAAGATTTATCTTTTTTTTCAACTGGTCGTCCCTTTTTTTTCGTTATTTTTGAATGAGTTGAGGCAATGAGTTGAAGTGCCATGCACGGTGACTGTTATCTAATAACGTGTTCTACTATCTAGTATTTCATTAATGGAAATTGTCTTGAGGTTTAAATTCGGTTGCATTGATTTTGAACACCTATACCCAACTCAATGTCATCACTTTGCAATTAATAGATAGACGTCCCTTTCAAGACCGCAGAGATTCAACCAAAACCAAACATCAAACCCACAAAACCCACTCCATTATCTCCTGATGGCGCTTGATTCAAAGACGGAAATTATGAACTTTAATTAATCCCAAAAGTTGAGTTTTCTGTTTCTGAAATTCGAAAATCATTTGCACGTTCATCAAAAGCAACCCCATCCTACAAGCGTCCTCCCTTCCTCCTCATTATGAAAACCCAAACAAAATATCAATTTGCCTGCGATGCTGGTCGTATAATATGATTTAACTCTATGGAATTATTGTGCCCAACCTCAGCATCAGTGTTCCAGAGACGCAATCTGCATCCATTTGTATAGAAATGGGGTTTTTGGTTGAACTCACATCTCAGTGTATATGTATGTGTCAAATGGTCATGATATGGATGTGCCACATAGTTACTTTGCGGTAAGCTGCCTCCGGCAAATGCTGAAACCACACAAAATCGTTTTTGTATTGCTGTCTTTTGAGGTTGTCCCAAAAATAGTGTGTCTACTTCTATGGCCTTCTCTCCAAACCCTTTCCAGTTCCATGCTTCCACTTCCAACCATACTGCGGGACTAAAACATCACTGATGAGCTATTGCATTATACCGTGCTTTGGAAATTTCTGACAAGAATAATTTGTTAGTTTCGCGTATAATGTGCATATAAACTTCGCGGGCTTAATGGCAAAGAAAATGTTGGACATGCGGTGGTCGTAGCTTTGAAGCTAAGGTTTTCAATAATAAATTTTGGAAAATTCAAATTAAATTTCGTATAAACCTATGTACATATACATATCTACTCGTACAACAGCAAATACAAAAAATAAATAAACGAAACTGAAATTGGTTGTGAAAACCAGAAGGACACGAACATTAGTCATGGTAAATGTAGGTCCTAATTTGTTATGGAAAATCATGTCTTAAATTATTATTTTTTTTTCTCTCTTTGATGATAAATGTACCACTACAATATTAATATTTATTTTCTGACTCTACGAGAAATGAGAATGTTACTTTTTTTTTTTTAATGTTCGGGGGTGGAGAAATGAACATTAACATAAAGTTGGTTTTGATTAAAAAGAATAAATCTTTTTTTTTTCTGAACTTTGATTTACGATTTTAAGAGAATTTCTAAATTTTAAATTTTCGTAATTAAATAGAAAGACTGTACCTACTGATTTTCAGAGTTCATTAAAAAATTTTATAACATGTATACATATGTATTATGTACCTTGAGTTCGAAAAAGTATGTAAACATGATCAATCACTGCTAAAAACAATTGCAAAAAAAAATGGTAGTAGTTATGAACATTTTGGGTAAAATTTGATTTTAATGCTGAGGGCAAACATCAGCGCTTTTAAAAGAGAACACAATTTGAAACGGACTTCATTTGCCTGCAGAAATGCGACTTGAATGTGGCAGTGTTGCCGAAGTTTTACTTTAACGAACTCGACCATAATGTTGATGGAGTTCAAAAAATATTTAATATAAAATAATAATTAAATAGAATAAATTCACATTTATCTTTAAATGTTTTGTTTTTTATTTTAATTTATATAAAAACTCCGTTCTTACTTTTCACAACAATTTTTTTTTGATTTTGCACTACGCGTTTCGGAATAAATAGTCTATAAACGGGCTTTGGCAGCTGATTAAGAGTGTCAATGCAGTGACTGCCTGCTGATAGTCATTCAACCATTAAAGCTACTTGTTAAAATGCTTGGGATGCATATAGAAGCAGCAATATCGTTTCCTGCATCAGATCTATAGGATTTCTCACCCACCTTCCCACACAAGGCTTTCTCTGTTTTCAATAAACTAAATAACGACCTTTAAAATATAAGTACAAAAATTCAACCGTGCGAAAGAGCTAAGGGAAGGGGGCAGATTTCGAAACAGTTCTTAATTTCTACCACACCTTTCTTCCTAAGCCCATACATACCAACACATTTTATTGTTGGGCGATAAGGCTTCAAGCATTTCCTTATCTTCTCCTTCTCCCACAAATCATTTATTTTTGCCTTTTTTCCTGCAAAACACTTTTAATGGTATAGTGTACGTTATTTTTGTTTTTATTTTCTTAATAAATTGAATACCTTTTCTACAAAAATTAAGGTTCGATAAAACAAAAAAAATTAAAATGTGGGCTTTACATCAGTGCTGGTTTTTTATTTAATTCTTTTTGCGACGTTTCGGGTGTGTTTACACCACTTGGAAAAATAATCTAGTTTTAAATAAGGCTCTAGAAAGTCTTAAATAGATCCTAACAAGGGAACCTAGTATGGGTTACTATAGAAATTAGCTAGGGTCATGTGAGTTATGTACCATTTTGCCTCGAAGGACAAACAAGAATTACAAAAAAAAGTTGGTTTATTTGTGATTCGATCCTAGGACTTTCTTAGTTCGATAAGCTAACCATGGGGCATATTCGCAAAACAAATGTACAATTTGAAAAATGAATAACTTTATGCTTGATAATTTCATACCATTTTATATTGGTTACATTTGTGATATAAAGTAGGCGTTTCTAATGACCTACCCGTACTCCACAAGTTCTTTTTACCACGGGTCTTACCGATTAAGAAAAAAAAAAGTGCGTATACGCCCAAGTGTAAGAAGCTTACTGTTTTATCTTTGTTTTCAGAAAAATTACATCCACAAAGCATTTACGGCATAATGTAAGGATGGTCATAAATAAAATCTAAGAGTTATCACCATACTTGAGAAAAAAATTGAAATAGGAGAAATATTTACCCTAAAAATCTTTACTTTTTTTAACACCTAAACCCAACATCATTTTTTTGATTCATAAATATGGACCAGATTCTCACCTATCGAGCAAATAGAATTAACCCAAACGCAATTCCAACAAGTTTTGCTCTTTTCTTCAAGAACTTGCAGAAAAAGTGAGCGACACATCTTTAAACGATGATATCTTGAATTTGGACGGCGCTAAAATACATAAAACTCAAGAACTACCGGTTAGATCTCTATTTGCTTTTGGGTTAAATCTATGTGCGTTTGGGTTAATTCTATTTGCGTTTGGGTGAATTCTATTTGCGTTTGGATTAAATCTATTTGTGTTTAGGTTAATTCTGTTTGAGTTTGGGTTAAATCTATTTGCGTTTAGGTTAATTCAATGTGCGAATGCTATACATAACATATAATTTCTTTATAGCTATTGACTTTCAGATCACGTGATATACAAAAGCCTTGTCCAAGGGTCTTACCGATTATTTGACAAATTTTACTCGTCTAGATGTTCCCTACTAAAAACCTTCTAGAGCCTTGACTTAAATTACCAAAAACTTGTCATTCTTCCAGGTGCGTACGTTTATCTGAAATATTTAATACAAAAAAATCAGCTGGTAAAATACCATGCCTTACCACAATATTTTAAACTAAAACACCTAATGGGTGGTTTTGATATTTCCAAAAATTGATACAAAATCTAAATTTTAATTTAATTTTTTTTAGAAAAATGGGAATTGTAGACTTAAACGATGTGCCATTTTTTGCAGAAACGTTGATAGAGGCAATTAAAGAGAATTTATTATGATTTAAAAAGTTATGCTGTCACACTTTTAGACACCAACTGAGATTTTATCAAATTTGATATTACATAACTTTAAAGTATCAAAATATCAACAAAAAAAAGACACAAAGGGATGGCAGTGCCCATCCAATTTCTTGGCACTACTCCATTTTACAGGAACAAACTTAACAGATTTTCGCACCCCCTCTAGCTTCGGAACCAAAAATATCAAAAACTTTAAAATCGCCATATTTGCTAAGGTAGGCGAGCATAAATTTCAACTCCTAAGCATTACTGCCTCCTGAGATATAGGACGTCAAAAATCGCAATAACTGTAACTGACTGCACACTGAATAAAAGATCATTATGGAGCACTTTCTGACACTTTAGAATTGAAATGTAATTTCGCACAACGGTAGGCATTGTGGTGTATATAACCGAAAAAATTAGAAACAAATTAATGATTAGATAATATTTGGTTTAAGTTTACGTGGAAAGTTTTATTTTTTTTTAATCTGATTACTAACAAAAGGTTTTGAAAACTTGACCAGTAAATTTACCAAAAATGATCAGTAATCATTAAATAAAGCAATTTCTCTCATAATTTTTTTCGATATAACACTTCTTAAATTATTTGATATTAAACTTTCCCTAACTTAGAACTTGGCGTACTTTTAGATCTCATTATAATTTTCGCCGCTGACCTGTTACACAAAGTTTTTTTGTACGCATGGAGAACCTGGCTCTTTTTTAACATGAATTTTTTTGGTCTGATTATTGTTTCTTTAAAAACCGAAAATTTAATTCAAAATGAATTTTCACCACAGACATAATCAATGAATACATTGTTTTTACTGAAGATCTTTTAAGCAAATAAAAATTAAATCCATTAAATTTCAAATCTCTGCTATACATAAATGTTTTTCATTTATAGTGTACAATGTAGATGAATGTATTTTTTTTTTATTTTTTATTATTTATTTTCAAAAAACAGCACCTAAGGACCGAAGTTACATTAAAATCATGTATGTTTTGCGATACCTAGTTCATGCTTTTTATTCCTGTTCCGCACTCACAGAGAACAAACCAAAACCACGCATAGGAATATACCTACATAGTTTTGTCCATTTTGGTTCCAAACAACTTACGCTACTACCACGTTAGTTGCTCGAAATTCCTGTTTTTATTAAAAGCAAGCTTAACACTACGCCACAGGCATCTTCGGTCGTTATGGCCACCGAATAGCATTATGAAAAAGTATCATTCGAAAGCCCCAAAAATTCTAAAAAGTGATGGTTGGTTGAAATGGATGTTGGGCAGGGCGGGAAGACAGGCTTCCTAATCTCGAAATGAAATTGAAAAAGTCACCGCATCCAACTTCAAGGGATTTCCAGTACACAGAGACAGAGAGTGTATATGTACATTGGGAGTGAGAGTACCAGAATATTTGTATGCGCGAAAAGTCCACAGCCAGACCATAAAAGACTCATAATTGGAAAACTATATATCTCTGCAAACTTTATTTTTCCATTTTATTTTTTATTTTAATGAATTGCATTCTTTTCTGTTTTGTTCAATTTTTTAACGGGTTTCTAGCCATCCTTTTATGTTCTGGGAATCAGTTAACAATTTTAGTCGTTTTTATTATGTCACGAATTTAAAACAAATTTCTCTTTGCTCCCATGTGTGACTTAACGAGTCATATTTGGTTTTCCATTTTGTTTTTTTTTCGCTCTTTTAGCGTTGTGTTCGAGTTCGACTAACAATAGAGTTATAAAAAAAAGAAACAGTGAAAAAATTTGAATTCTAATTTTACTTTTCCCATATGGCTGAAGGCAGCAGACCGTTCGTTACTACACAACAATGTATCTGAACTTTAGAAAAATTTATCTTTTTTGCTGCAAACAATGAAGTTCACGACTGGGTCGCTCACACTTGCTGGCATAGTTTAAGTGACAAACTTTTTCAATGATTTTATTTATAAAAACATAGAAAATGCAAAATGATTAATATTATTCAAAGAGATCTTGTTTAAAATGCTGATACAAATCGATGGACCAATTTACTAAAAAAATCGAAAATAAAAAATAATAATAATAAATTTTCTATACCATCAGGTACAGTTTATAACAGTAAAATTTGATAATTATTTACATAAATAAAATTATTTAGAAAATTAGAGCCATTTTTCAAGATTTTTTAAGTTTGACAATTGACATAATATGGTGTTCATTTTTAAGCGAATCCCCTTCTTCTAAACACAAAAAAAAAAAAAATTTCAAGCTTAAAGAAAGTTGGTAGGTTTAGGCTGTAAGTCGAAATACAGAAGCACAAATGTACAGACCTGCTGGACTTCATTTTTCGTCCCATGTTAGGTTTGATTAAAATCACAAGTTCGATATTCCTTACGAATCCAAAACTTTTATCTTTTAACTTGCTATGGCTTCTTTTCGCAAGAAAATAAACAAATACTTATTCTGTTTAATTCGCTGGATATTCTTTGTCTGCAGCAACATCCCAACACAAAACCGAAATAAGATTTAGAAAATAATAAAAAAAAATGTAATGGGAATTTCAACACAATTCGGCACAGTGCATGTACATATCTCTCTTTTTGTCATAATACACTATTCGCTTGGTGGTGATGGAAAAAGTTCCAAAAAAGCGATAATGTACAAATGGTTTCTCTGGAAAAGTTATACCAAAAGAGAGTTTGTCGTAAGTTTGCAATACTATAGCTATGGTTAGGGCCGAAAATTTTGGCTTTTTGCCCATGAGTCAGACGTGACACCAAAACTATGTATTTCTTCATCACGTCCGTCATCATTGACATCGTCAAGTAAAGTAGGTTCATGCAAAAAAATAACCCAAAGCCTAAAACTTTTGCTAGTTCGCTAAAGTCAAGGTATCCTTGACCAAAAAAACCAACAACAAAAAAAAAAACCTAAACAAAAGTGGCATGTGTGTGGCATGATAGTTTATTTTCTATATATCTTTATTCTTTTTTGTTTTGTGTGTGAACTCTTCACATTCTTCTGCCACAGGATAACAATAATGTATCGACAAAAAGGTGGCGATGAAAAATGGCAGCGAATTTATTAATTCTTCTTATAAGGCCATCGAGTCCTTTTTTTTCGCTCTACTTAGCTGTATTTGTTTTTCAGTTGGTAGAACTTTTTTTTATTGAATTCCTTTGTGAGAAATTGATGGAGGAGAAGTTTTACTTCGTTTTTCATTTTGCTTTCTGTTGGTAAGGAATTTGCAGTTTGTATGGTATTGGAAAAGGCCTTATGAGAAAACTAGAAATAGAAAAAAATATATATATAAACTGTGAAAAAGACATATGGCCAACACTGTAATAGTTTTTTTTTTCAACGAATGGTGGTATCGAAAAACGTGATGCAGTGAAATTGAAATTTGGTGAAGGTTCTTGTTGGAAGTGTCCTCTATGCATACTAAATTGATCGTTAAAAAGTGCCATTTCGGGTTCGAAAAAGTTTTTTATTGGCAAAATTAAATGAAAATACTGTTATAGATTTCATGGTAGACTATAGGAAAATTTTCAATTATATTTTGAATAAATTTAATACTTTTCATGTTAAAACAAAAAAATTATTTTTTGACTAATCGTAAGTAGGTATGCTCATATTAAATGGAAACAAAATTGCATAATAGTTTGAGTATTTAAAAAACTTTTTTTTTCAATTTCAGGACGTCAAATCTGATTCAAGCTCAAAAAAAAATATTTCAAAAAATGTTCAAAGTTTTCAAAAACAAACAATAATTGTCTTTAAATAATTCTTTTGATACTTTAAAATAAAAAAACTTTTGTCCACCGTTTCTATGGAATCCCAAAAAGTGAATTTAAGAAAATAATAGGTGGGTATTCAAAAAAGTTATTATTTTTTAATTTTTGAAATCCAATATTTTTTAATGCACAAGAATTCAGTGACCAGTAAAAACATCTTTGTACTTCCAACAAAAAGAACTTCATCAAAAACAAGTCCTTAATTGTCAAAATCATATTTCCGTAGTTTTTTTTTCAATTAGTTTGGTCATAATTTACGAAGTCGCAAACGTTATACCTAGTAACGAAGCGTTAGACTTTCACCCTCACCTACCAGAATATTCTACAGCAAATCATTGCCAGCCGAAAGGTTTCATAATAAACCAGCACCATACATCAACCAAAACACCTAACACCAGCACCCTACTACTAACCAACCAACATCACCAACCGATCATATGAATAAAGCATTCATCACCATCGCAACAACAAACACCACCAATTCACCTACCGCCCACTGAATCATCATCAACTGCAGAGCACCGTGCACACTCATGAATACGGAGTAGTGCACCTGCACGTCATCATGCAGAATAAAAATATTTTATTTGTGAGTTTTAGAATTCACACTTCCTCTTGCCACGAAATATGACAAAAGGACGTATGAAAAACCGAATAATTCAAAGCTTATTTGACTCGTTGTAGTTCCTAATTTGCGAATTGGAAATACTGAGGCATAAGGTTCCGGCGAATAAAAGTTTGTAGCAAGTCTTGGTCGCCTCAGGTTTACTTGACACATTCGTGTATCATTTAGAGATAATCTTTTTGGTATTAAAATCTCCGTAGTATATTTTCCCTCGGATAAGCCCTGGGCTGGAATCAGATTCCTACCGTTGTTCTCCCTGTTTGCTCCTTCGGAGTGAGACCGTGGGCCAAGCAATTTTCCCTTGGGTTGGCCTTGGGCTGGAATTAGATTCCTACCGTTTTTCCCTGATACGTTTCTTCTAAGCGTATATCGTGGGCCGAGTCTACTCCTGTAGCTTTGTATAAAAGCTTTTCCGTATATGAAATAAAGAACTATGTTATTTAGTTAAAGTTTAAAATGAATTGTAAGATTGTAAACCCACTTATTATTGAAATAAATATTTATTGATAAAACTGGTAACGGTCAGAGTTCTACTTTCTTAACCCGAGTTTTACTTGCTTTCTTCGGGAATACCCTGGACAACGATGAGCACCTCAGCCTTAGTAAAAAAGCATCACAATCTAGCCATTTTTGAGAAAACATAAAATAAAAAAACTGTTGTTTGCCTGCTCTAGATGAACTTAACACAAAATTCGAATTTCCCTCTAGGGCACGTGCAAATGGTTTGTAAGAAATTTTAAGGAAATCGGTTCTTCTGTTAATGCCCTAGGTAAGACTGACGACGGGCGGTATATCGAAACCCGCTTTTTCGGACTTCTCCATTATGAGGTGACAATTTTGATTACAAACTGGAATTTTTTTTTCAAAACTCAATACTTTGAAGCTAGTAAAGAATAAACTTTTTTTTCAGTGAATGGTAATGGAAAAGTCTGACAAGTTTAAGCATATTTCTCCGATCCTTGTTCCCTTCAAACGCTTTTTTTTATGTTTAGTGAAATTCTTTTTAAATAACTTGTTTATATAATTATGCGCTATATTTTCGAATTAAAATCAAATTTCTAAGTATCTGCAAATAGCCGGCCATTAGTCAAGACAAAGATTTTGCATTTACTAATGGTTTCTCATATTTTCTGTATTCGAGTAGAATGAGAAGTTGGAAAAAGTGTCACTTAATTAACTTTAATTATTTTGCCTCGAGAAAAGTTTTTAATATTCCACCGCTTTTGAAAATCAAACAGTTCGTCAAAAACGAAGAAGCTTTATTAAAATATTTATTAATACCCCAAACCAAACTCCATCATCGTAAACACTCTCGACAATTTTAACTGGTAAATAATTTTTGATGATTTTGTGATAAATAAATCATTGTATTGTCATTTGTCATACGATTTGGTGGTGGCAACAAGTTGGCCGGTGTGGCAGTTGGCAGAGCATTGCCTGGAGCGAAAAGAACTTCGTAATAAAAGCAAAAACAACAATAACATCAGTTGTTACGCTCAGAATTTTTGAAATAACTAATTGGATTAAATTGCCCGCAGTCATTTATTATTAAGTAAGAAAATAACAGTACCTACATCCTACACCTATAGGCTATAGAGAGGGAGAGTCTTAAACATCAACTGTGCGAGAGTATATATCTCCGATACATAAAAGCAACAAGAAGAAAGTGGAGTAGGTACCTTCAATTGATTGATTAATTTATTCCACCACTCTTCCTCGAATATAGGTCTAATAAATTTGACGTCACGACAACAGAGTGAAAGTGACAGCACAACAAGCTGAGTGCGGAGAACCCCCTATTTTGCACTTCTGAAAATTTACAATGTGGAGGATGTTGGTGGAGATGCGAAGAGAATGAAGCAAGAGGCAACTCAATTAGATGAGAAATGAATGCGGGCGGCATATTCTACTTAAGAATTCTATTTTATTCATTTTCACCATCACTCTTAATGTTGTAAGACTTTTTTGAGTATTTCATTTAGTTTATAGGGATAATTTCAGTCTGGGGGATTGGTATAGGCCTTGTATATGAGCTCGCACTCTGTTCGAGGAGAGTGATTCTTAAAGGACCCTTCAAAACTAATAATCATCTAGACCTTAATAACCTATCAACCCTTAGCATCTGCCAAAGATATACATCAGATGTAGAAAGTCATTAAAAACCATATATGAGATATGATTAAGATACTTTTGTACTTTTTGTTTAGCAAATTGAAATATGGAAAAGTTGAGAAGAATTATTGTGTAGATGGATGGATATACGCACAGGGATGTGTAAAAAATTGTGAATGTCTTGAATTTATTAGAATGAAGACTTTAAATAAAGTGAAGATTGAAATGATTATCAAGAATTTTTAAAAAGTATTTGTTTAACAAAAAAAAAAAGCAGAATGAATAGTGGAGTTGAAATTTATAGGAAAATTGTAAAGAACTGAATTTTAAATTTACCGAGCCTGTGGCGTAATATTCAGTAAGTGCGTTGGACATGTTTTGCCAGAGATTGAATCCAAACCTATTCCAACTTAAAACAAAAATAAAATTCGAGGAAACTGCTTCTTGTGAGAAAATGAAAAATCATCCAATATTTCATGAAAAAGAACATACTTTTCTTACTAACTGTTTTGATTTGGCAGATTTTTGTTTTCAATTCCGGGTGCTGACCAAAAGTGACCAACAACTCGCACACAGGTTGAGAGTATAAGCCTAGTACGCAGATCACGCTAAAATTTATCTTCCGTACAAATTTCCTCCAAAGATAAATTTTATCGTGGATATTTAGCTAGGCAGTACGCAGTTCACGGTTCACGTGCTAAATTCAATAAGTCTCCACTTAATTTAGCCCGCGAAATAATGCTCAACGCATTCTTTCAATGATAAATTTTGACATTTGTGCTTTTAGCAAACGATTGTAGAGATAAGAATTGTAGGGATAAAATTTAGTTTAGCTTGAACTGCGTACCTGGCTATAATAAGTTGTAAGCCAATATTCAATAGGCCTTTTTTGTTCACGAGCTTTCCTGCCACCAATTCATTCATTTTTGTGCTGAATCTTGATCTTGTGCCTATACTAAACTATATATTCATTTGAGTCTTGATTTTTGTTTAGAAAATTACGTATACAAACAGAATACTATTTTTTTAGAAAATATTGTCAGCAAAAGAGTGTCTAGTAATTTACACAAATTAAAATATTTTACAAAAATGTTTTGATTGATTTCCCTGCGGAAGAGTGTATGTTATTGGCCAAAATGTTGTAAACAGCTCTGTTTGCAGAAGTATATCGAAATTTTTAAAGATATCTTGAGGGTTGCATAGTAAAAAAAAAATGATATGATGATGCAAGAGAAACACATATATAAATGATTAGACTGACAGTTTTGCAAATATTTGATGTTTTCAAAGTGAATCTTAGAATTTGCTTGAAAACACCCACTGCCCCCCTAAAACAAGTTAAATGTGAAATGAAAATGTGTGTGTTTGTGTTTATGTGAATGTTTTGCATTGAGTGGGAGGTCCTTTTTATATTTATTACGCTTGTCTTTCAACACATTTGTCCTTGATAATATTGTCACCATTATTACATAATAATTGTTTTTGTGTCACACCCAGAGTAGGTTTGAATGAAATCGTGTTTTAGACATATCTATTTATTAAAAGGAAGTGATTTGATTTGTGTTTGATATAAGATCAAAGAAGACGTGGTTTGATAAATGTATTTAGATATTTTTTTTTCCGATGATTTCTATTTTCGGAAAATCAACAATGATGTTTTATCAGTGCTTATATATAGAGAAGTTTTATGTTCTTTATATTTTTTGTCTGTATAAGCAAAGAACTGAAGAGGAATGTGCAAATGTTCTCACCTTTTTGTTTTGTATGTTTTATTGGCTATAAAATTGTAATTTCTTTCGAAGAAAATACCATCACGTGCCGGAAGTACTCGTATGGAAATTGCACAAGAAAAAGATAAATATAAATAAATGCAAATGAAAAGGCTGGCTAATGTGCTTATGCTAGAATAAAATTTAAATATATTTAACTATTTCTGAAAAATTCAGTTAAAAAAGTATAAAGTAGGTACCTACATGAAAGAATATTAGTTCCTTATGGGGTTCTTGCACAAATACACTTGTCAAAACAATTAGGGGAACAAAAAAAAAGTCACTTTTTTTTAGTGTTTTTTGAAGAGCTGTATCTCTGTGAAAAGTGGTTGAAGATTTGTGTTTCTTGTATTGAGAAAATTTAGCAAATAATTTTTTTAAGTTACCGTTATTGCGCAATCATAAGAAGCAGCACAACTCAAACATTTTAATTTTTTTTTCTTTTTTTGAACATTGCCATTTTCTTTGAAGAATTTTTTTTTGAGCCAATTTAATATTATGTTCCGATAACTTGTTTATTCAGCTTTGAAGATCGTCTTTTTTCGTCATTCTACAATTTTTTTTTATAAGAATATATGACTTTGATTAAAAAAACAGACTTTCGCAAGAAATGACGACATGGGAAATTTGAGGGTAGTTTTAAGAACTGAAATTTATATTCTACAAGGTTCTTTCAAAACTTTATAACGGTTATTTTTTTTTGGCTCCTCACCGTTACATTCAGTAAAGGTAAAAAAAAACGACTTTTTAAAGACTTTTTGTAAATCTTTTACTGCTTTACAAATATTGACTGCAACTCAATTTTGTAAAATATTTTACACAACTATAGACCACCAACATTTCTGTAAAATTTCAAATTAATCCATTGAACCGTTTTCACGTACCGAATGATCAAAATCGTAAAAAACAAATTAAAGGAACAAATTGGGTGGTTCATAAACATTGCGAAATTGTCATCAAATTGTCATCATTTTTTGTATTCAGCGTTGGCTCAAAGACATTCTACTTCATAAAATTTTATAAAATTTAGGACCATCCAATGTTCTATTGTCCCATAAAATTTTTGACATAAATGTGTAGGTGCCTTGTCAGCCCGACAAGGCGCGGTGCTTAACAATCTAAAAGTATCATAATACATATGTATATCTTTTTATTCTTTAAAAAAGGTTTTATACAGTTTGAATTCGCTTGACAAACTTCCACCGTATTTGTCCGTTGCTACCGATTTCGACGTGACCATCGCGTTTCATCGTCACCATTCCATCACCTTAAATTTTGTTCGAAATATATATTCCAGACAATACAAAAAGGCGTACAATTTTATGATTCAAAAACTCAAAGGCATTGTCGGTAAAGCAGAAACTATACCCGATTTTCAATATCTACTATATAAGTAAGTGATACTTAATCAAAAAAGGCAAAAGGTTTCTATTTCCACTATGTCTAGCGGCTCTTAAGTTACAAATTTGGGTTAAGTAACATTACACCTTAAGTTCAACTCTTTATAAAAATCAGTAAGAACAATTTTTAAATTTCAGTTTTTCTAGTTATTTCTAACAAACAAACAAAATAGTATCAACAGAAAAAAGAGACCGTTTTTAAAATTTTGGAGCAATGTTCTATATATATTATACAGTAATAGGAGTTAAATTAATTTATTATATATAATTTATCAAGGACTATAGCTATACCTATAGCAAATTGTTTCTTCGGGACAACATTTATTTTTGGCACATAAGTCTTTTCATCACAGGTGTTATACCTATATTTTCTCCATTTTTAACTTAAGAGGACTATTTTACGAGTTACTAAATCACTGACCTCTTTGACTCAGTAATTTGTCCATTCAATAATGTTATTTTTACCGGCCGGCAGCACGGTGCTAACATTAATTGACTTTTATTATAAAAAAAAATATTTATTATTTTACAAGACGCTGAGTAAGTAGCCATCATTGATGATTGATTGGTTTGATATCAAATAATGTTCAACATTAAAAAAAAAAAAAAAATTACTCTTAACATCAGGTTTCTATCGTAGCTTTTTTTTTGCAAAATATTCTTTTTCCATTTGGTAATCATTCCTCTGCTGTCACACCTAATCGGTACTTCCTCTATCATTATGGCCAATATCAAAATAAGGCAACCATTACCGAATGCAATAAAGAACTTTACGACCTTCCTGGGCAGAGTAAGCCTTGGCAAAGGAGCAATGTCTCTGAATCCCTTTAACTTAAACCAACCAGTAAAATCTAATGACATAGCAATTTAAGTACAAAAAAGTAACCAAAAACTTAGGCGTCAGAAAAGATATATACTTTTCTACTCTCTATATAACTGGACATCATCCTGAAATTATAGAACGAAGTAGTATTTATCCATAGAAATAAAATAAAGCTAACAAATTCCATCACCTGCACATAAGTTTGAAGCTTTAACAAAAGACTGAGCAAAAGGCCAACAACGAAGTCGGTCAGCTCTAGTATATATACTACAGGACAACAGTTCAATTCTGTCTTCTGATTCTGACATCGTCCTGACAATGTGCTCCTGTTGTTTTTTTTTTTTTTTTTTTTCTTTTTCCCTCGGCTGTTTGTTGTCACTGGTCATTGTCAATATGGAGTAATATTTTCCATTGAACTATCATTTCCGTTCGAATGGATAAGGGCGGCAATGGCGGAAGGCAAAATGGATGACCAATCGAGGGTGGAAAGGCGGTGGCGATGGAGAGGTTTGAAGACTGTTCAGCAGTAGGATAGCACATCACAGATTGAATGTGCTGCACCAATCAGTAAAGTTTCTATTCCTGTTCCATTTGACTGAATGACACCGGCGCTAGCTGAGCTACATATATACCTAAGCTCTTTAAAGTCAAGAGATATAGAAATTGTGAGAGGATATCTAGACGATAATGTGGTATGAGGCAGAAATAAACGAAGAAGCAGAAAAATAAATAGCAAATCGATTGATTGATGATGGGAGTGCGAACGGGGTATATGCCATATCACCCTAATAGACCGTCAGGTAAAAGTTACCTTGTCGGCCCAAAGTAGTGTGACGATGACGACGTCAAAAATGAATGAGCAACAAAATAAAAATCCAAAAAAAGAAACAAGAAAATATTGTCAATCAATATTCTGTCGTTTATTGGTAGAGAATTTTCTGAAGGCGGGGTGGAATCTATTTTATAGGAAAAAGGCAAAAGGTGATTCAAACAGAGATTTGTCGAATTGGAAGTCAATTTGAGGGAAGGGATATTGTTACTAAAGGTAATTGGAAATTGCAAAAATGTATGTATCTTGTAACTACGTACATGAAATTAACCCTAGGAGGCATAATATCAGTTTATTCGATTTGGGATTTTGAAATACGAACATGTAGACAAATTAGTATATAAAAATCTCAAAGATTAATTTTAAAGTTTAACGAAAGCATTGATGATTCCCAAGATATTTTGAATTTAATTTATAAATAACTAATTAAAAAAAGGGAATCAGAAAGGTTAAAGCTTTGCTTAAAGACTCTTAAAAACTGATGAATTTTGAGTTGAATTCAACTCATCATTGGCTTTTTATTATTGCAAACATTTTATCATCAAATTTAAAATGAGTTCCTGTTTAGTTGAAGAAATAAATACTAAAATTGCATTCCCATTACTTGATAAAAATTTACTGTCGGTAGATAAATATGATTTTAAATTGTCGTTCATTTCTTAAAGCTGTTTAAGTTACGACGACAGTTGTTAGAGTGCTCGCAAGTTTTGTAGAGATTTTTAATAGGAAATTGACTATTATTTTATCGTGAATGGGCCTCGAGATCAGTCCTTAACAACCTTTAAAATTGTCTCTATTGTCTCTAAGGCTATTGCTATTATCTATTGCATGTGCCTCCGGTTCTCCATTTGAAATGTAGGCGTGGTAAAAATTCAATAAATTCAATTGAAGAAAAAAATTAGGTCAATTTTTGGTAGGTCCTTATTTTTTCGTTTAAATTTCATTCTAAAGCTATGTCAAAGTTCATACAAATAAAATGAAAATTGTACTAAAATGCACAAAAAATCACAGAGCTTAAAAATGAAAGAAACAAACCTAATTAATCTATGAAATAATCAAATCCAAAAAATTTGTCAATTTTATCTGATTGTGTTTTAAATAAAAAATGTCTTTTTTCAGTCTTTCGCTCCTAAGATAATGTGGTTATTGATTTCATCTACTCACTTAATGTTCATCGAAAATATCCCAAAACAAAGTTTAGTTAAAAAAAAAAAACAGCTAGCTTTTTTTTTTAAACTTTCCCAGATAAGCCATAGAAAATAAATAAGCCTCAATAAAAATACCTAGTGTTTTGTTACTATATTATCTACATAAGAACTAAAGTTAATATTTAAAACAATTTTCTTTCATAATTCAGAAGTGGAATCTTTTCATTAAATTTTCTCATTCTCTAGTCTCTGCATAGGTAAGGTACTCGCGTACATATACTTTATAACAGATTCAGCTTTTTAAGTTCTTTAGTTAGGTTAAGTTTTATTTACAATTGTGCAAAATAGTTTTCATATTATGGTTTAACTTATGCACCAAAATTGAAGACATATGCTATAATTCTACACCCACGGAACACCACTATCATACACGTACGGTTACCCAACTCATCACCATGAGAAATCAATTACAAAACCTCCTTTCCTTCACCACACTATATTGTTAAAAAATTAAACCATACTTCAACCGCACTAATAGAATGTTGTACAGAGTCGCTGCAGCAAAAGCAGAAGCAGCATCAGCAACAGCCAGCCAACGCCCAAGCTTCTGTGTTTACCATCATCTTCATCGTAGTTGTCGTAGTCATACTCCTATATAGCTTCCAGGAATAAATTATTTCGCAGAAAATAAAAAAAAGCAAAAAATAAAAAATAAAAAAAAAACTTGAAAATAATAAATACATCCAGCTTGCGATGCAAAATCTGAGTCAAGGATACAAATTTACATCAATTTAAAGGAAGCGCACGAATGTTAGTATGTTTGCCTTTACTCGCTGGCTCACAGACGATGTCGACGACAACGCGAACGGAAGTGTCGTTCGTTATACATATAGCTACGCGTTTATACATAATATGTACATAGGAATTTACCACGCCTTCGCGAAATACTTAAAGTCCTTAACGTACAGTTTTGTGTGTCTTCTCTTCTTCATATATTGATTTAACTTTCTGCGAGAATCTAGGGATTTACAAGAACACGAATCTTTTCGAGAAGATGTATTGCTAAGCCACCTTGGCTTTACAAAACCACCTACACCTACCCACCTATACTGTATATCAACTAAAGCTATACCTACCTACAGCTAACCTCCTTCTTAGCCTTGTGGCCATGAATAAGATTAAGTAATCCATCTCAACTGAACTGTAACACTTCTGACACAAGCACACACAGGAGAAGACGACAAAGAAGAAGAATACACTTAACACACATATTCATGACGTGTCCTTTTTTGAGATAAAAAAAATTATTTAAGGCTTACCTATATAATTCTGTTCTGTTCCAACCGACCGACCGAACGAAGGAATGAACGAAAGACCAACCGAACATCCGTCACGACCGACCTCACCTTGACTGAGAATAAATAAAATGCACGACTGGATTGCATGAACTTGCTCTTGTATTAAAAGTTTCTTCGAATTTCAAAAATTGAGTCTATTATAAGCTTCTTAAATTATTTTGAGAGCTAAAAAAAACTAAACCATCTGATTTCTTTAAGAAATCTAAGTTTAGGAGAAAAAAAAATTCAAAATCATTGTAGCGGTTTTTTTGTTAAATATATAAAATTTTGTAAAAATGTTTACGAAAAAAAATTAGTACACAGTTTTTTATTATTTATTTATGTTGAATTAAAAATAAAAATTTCGAAAAAAATTATCTAGCCATTGTTGAAATACCAAATTTTCAAAAAAAAACTCGGATTTTTTTTTTTTAAATCCAAAATTTGTGTTTTTGAAAATTTTGGTATGCAATATGATTTCAACTTTTGAGAAGCGTTTGTATAAAAAATTTAATTTTAATCGGTTACACACATAATGAGTACTGTTTATTATGAGTAACTTTAAATTTTGTTTTTGACAGATCGTAGACCATACTAATATTAGAATTTAGAACAATTTTAATCAAAATCGTTGGAGTCGTTTTCGAGAAAATTTATATTTTCTGTAACGGTTTTTTAATATTTATATGGAAGGTATCGTTAATTTTGATTATAAGAAAAATTTTTGTTCAAAATATTTTATATAATGTTAAAAAACAGCTTGGTACCAAGTTTCATAAAAATCAACCAAGTCGTTTTCGAAATATTTGGTTTTCAAAAAAAAAATTTGAAACTTTTTTTAAAAATACTATTTAAATTTTCCAGAAGATTCTCCATAAAAAAATTATCAAAATCAGCCTATTCTTTTGCGAGAAAAACGAAAATAAAAACATGGTTCTATGGGAGGTACCATTTAAAACCATTTTTTGGGAAATTAATTTTTACAAAAAGGTAGAATATACTTACCTAATAAAATTTATTTATTTTTTTTAGAAAAATCTGTGGAGTTATTTTTGAGAAAAATAAGATTTTCCAAAAATGCTAAACAAAATTATATGGCGGGTACCGTTATTTTTGGTCCTAAAAAGAATACGAAAAAAACGTTTTGGGGGAATGTCCCAAAAACACTTTATGCCAAGTTTAATTAAAATTGGACCATAGGTTTAAGCATAAGGCCAGTACACAGACAGACAGACATACGGACGGAATTGCGAGACCCACTTTTTTCGTCTTCCCTATCATCGTAATGTCAAGTTTGATCAAAATCTCGAGTTCAATTTTTTTACGAATCCAAAACTTGCCATATAATATTTATATACAAAATACCTATCGCACGTAAAAATGCAATTTTGTTCATGTAAATTATTGCTCCAGGAACGGTAATTAGCTTTCCAATTGAGAATCGAATACAGTCCTTCCGTAACATCGTTGAAGTAATAATGGTAAAATTTGGTAAATATTTGATCCGTAGTTCAGCAATTTAACTAACCGGTGGTTTAAGGTTAAAGTATGTGATAATATTTAGCTAATTACATGTTGAACTTCAGTTAACCCGCTGAAATTGGTGAGTTGAAATTCCTGAATAGCGAATCAGTATTTTTGGACCACGATTGTGCAACTAACATCGTTTGTAATTTTTTTTTTCTGAAGAATTTAAGATTTTTTTAAGTTAGAAATATTTTCTATTCGAGTTGAAATAATTTCTGGAAAATCTATTTTTTGTTTTCTAGGTGGCAGAGGCTGGGAATCGAATTCAGACCTCTGGCGTGACAGTCCGACGCACTAACCCTACCCTTACGCCACTACTACAATGAAAGCTCCTATTACGGGCAGCTCCCTTAAGCGGACAATCCCCTTAGGCGGACAAATTCTCACGACCGTTGATGTTGGATCTAAATTCCATACATTTTATGATCCCTTAAGCAGACCCTTAGCCGGACGCGGGCAAGAATATTAGCCGTGATTTGTTAAATTTAATTCCCTTACGCGAACAAAAACTTTTTTTTAGTTTTTTTCTTTACATTAAAAACGTTCCCCTGGTTCACAACGACAATAGATGAAATGTCACCAAATTACTGTCTGTATCTGTGATAAAATGCATAACGGATTTTTTGTCTGCAACTGTCTGTTTTTGCATCTGGTTTCTTGTTCCTTCATGTTCAATTATGTAATAATTTTGTATACACAAAAGTGTTGCGACTTGCGACCGTCACTGTCCGGCTAAGGGAGTTTTCACTGTACCTCTTTGGGACTAGAGCTTTATCCTTAAGAAGCACTTACATGATTCATAATGTACCTAAGCCAAAAATTATATGTGCACATTCAGCTTAAAAACAAAAAAAAAGTGTGACAAGCTTCTCGTAATTTAAAAACAACTTAAGAGTTTGCAAACACTATTTTTATAAAAAGGACTGTCCTAGCTTTCATTAAATACCCAATTTATATTAAATATAATTTATATATATAGTGGGATAGGGTATATCTAGTCAAAAATGTAACCAGAAGTTTCATTTTTCTGACCATAAGCAATGTAAAGTGTTTTTTTTTCCCAAAGCCATTTTGTATAAATGTTTTTAAACTATTACAACATAAAGGACTTTTTTGACTTGCGAACCTTGTATACTATTTTTATAATTAAAAACTAGTGAATGGTAAGTGACTGGAACTGGAAATGGATAGGCTGATGAGACACAAAAGTTCACACCTATCGTGTACAAAATGGAACATTAAGAATCGTATTTATTAGATTTCCTTAGAACACGCTTAAACAGTTTTCCAGCTAGCCTTTGACTTGATAGTTGGACATCTTCTTATTTATAAACGCATTCCAGCAGATGTCTAAATACAACCTCTTAAATTCAGTGACATCATTTATTTTCGAATGAATAATAAGTTTTAGTGAACTTTTGGATGCGTTTTCAAAGAATATTTCGTTCATTTCAAGATAACTTTTTGATACGAACGTAGCTAGAAACTTGCTTTATCTGGAACATTAAACGTTCCAACTTTAGAATTAGTTTGGACATCCAGTCGGAGTATATAAGCTAAACAATCGATGCAAAATGTTTATAAATAAGGTTTTTGAGTTGGTAAGCTGTCTAAAGTGGACACACTTTGAAAGGGATATAAAATACTAAGATTGTAAAAAAAAATATTTAAAATCACATTTTCTCCAAAAAAAAAATAAATGGGTACATTAAATTCATTTAGTTACGCAATTGAAATATTTTGTTTAAAGAAAACAATCGCATCAATTAAAACAAGAAAACAAAACTTCCATGGCAACATTGATCGGGTGAGGGAAGAATGTGGCACACGTCAGGATAGGGGGAAAGGGGCTGTTCTGTTTGCATGTATGTCAACTGTCTGCAGAGTATCCCTTCTAATGAAAACATCATTTTCTTTTCATAAACAATCCACAGAAGTGCAGCCTAGCCTTGTTCTAGGTTTTAGCTACCATCCTCATATGCTTCCTTCGCCCTGTCATGTCGAATCGAATTTATTTTCATGCCACACACATTTGCAGGTATATGTATTTTTCCTCATCGTGCCTTTTCGAGAAAATATGACTTTTGTAATACCTAGATATAGTAAAAGTATCTATATACATTCTTTCCAACAGAAAATATAAGGTTTGTATAGGTACACCAGGTGGAGCATTCTATTTTGTTGTAAAACGAGATAAGCCCTAATGTCAAATGTTGAGCACATACTGTTATTCTAATCATGACAGATGATATTTTATCGCATTCGTTGCACATATTGTGTGTGAACTGTGTGGGATGAAAAACGCATGAAAGTATGCAACAAAAAACACATACCTTTTACATATTTGACAAAATATTAAAAGATTAAAGACTCTATCTGTTATGCGGGTGAATAGGGTGGTATTGTATGGTTGAGGGACTTTCAGTAGAAATCGCTATATATTGACTACACATGCACATTGATATGGAATGAAATTTGAATAATATTCTAGTTTCAAGTGCAAAGAATTTTGTATTGAAATATTTTGAATTTTCAATTTTATTTGGCGCATTCTTTTAGGAGGCCGAGGTAGGCGTGAGGTTAGGGGAAAATCTTATAAAACTTGAGATCAAATACAGTTCGTGTTATATTCATTCATCATATCATATTTGTGTGACATATTTTTATTTCCTGCTGAATAATATGAAACCAATGAAAGAGTTATGAATTTCGTGCTTTGCTTTTACCCTATTTTTCTCTCCCCGTCTCTCCAATTTCGTTCATTTTTGAGGGATATTTATAAAGTTATGGGTTAAGTCGTATGGAAAAAGGGTACTAGGTACGTGCAGTCAAAGGACCTTTGATTAGTTGGGTTTTGAATCTGTGATGTGAGGAAATGCTGAATTGTTGAAGTTTTGTATTACCTATACACATATTTTTGAGAGCTAAGTTGTTTAGAAAAAAGGGCAACAAAAGGGTTCGTCAAATACTTTATATTATGTCAATATCAGAATTTAATTTTGATTATGTGTGTGTGTGTTTCTTTTTCATAGGTTCATAGGTACAAGTGAGTAAATGGCTAGTGAAGTGGAAAATATCAAACATATTGTAAATTTAACATGATTCTTTTTCAGGTCAAATGTGTTGAAAACTCAATAAAAAAACTTATGTTATTAATACAATGATTGATATTCGAAGAAAAATCTACTATGTGAAAAAGATGTCTAAGAAAATTAGGTAGGCATAAAATCTGGTTTTAAATAATGTACACCTAGGTTTTTTGAAGTAAGTCAAACCCAAATCCCCAACCTAAGCTCATAATAATTTCTTGTTACAACTGGAAATAAACCTCTTTTTCAACTTTGTCAAGTTTAATTCGATTTAATTTAAACAGACTTCCAGGGTGCACTTAAAGTAAAATAGAATAGAATAGAATAGAAATAGAAGACATGTAAGCGTTTAGTTTCCAGTGCTTGATGGTTAGGTTAGGTTTGAAGGGGTGATTATACGTCAAACAGCATCATCTCACTCGGATCTCAGTGGATCCATTGTGCTCCCCAAGAAAAGGGTAGGGATAGGGAGGGTGAGGAAAGGAGTTAGTATAGAGCCTGAGGGTTAGGTGTGGGGTGCCCTTCTGAACCATCTTGAATTCTGGATGAATTTTATGATGTTTTTCAGCGGAAAACACGAGATGTCGCCCTATTCGTCGAAGAAGTATTCTCCGAGGGCTATCTTCCTTGTTCTTGCTAAGCTGGGGCACTCACAAAGGAAGTGATAAGAGCCCTCTTCCGCCGTCATGACACCCTCTGCATAAGATGTGGTAATACCCATTCTGCTCATGTGGGTTCCCATTGAGTTGTGACCCGTTAGGATTCCAACCAAGAAGGACAGTTGAGGCCTACTAAGCGTAAGAAGGTAGTCAGTTTTTTTTCCTAGAGATATCCAGCCATAGGTTCCTCGAAACCCTACAAAAATTGATAGGCGCATGTAATTTTTAAAACAAACTATTACCGGCGAACTTTGTTGTTGATTAAATTATTAATGTTCCTTTTGAAAGTCGTATTAATCACCAATAGACCGTTCGAACAAACAACAATTCAGATGACAGTATGAAATTTATTGTTATCATGAATTTCCGACTTTTACGTTTTAATTCTCCTATTTTTATCTATGTAGAACAAAAATACCCATCCAATTTAGATGATGTCCTGCTGAGTTATGCGCGTACGAAAAAAAAAAAACTATTTCAGAAAGTTTGAAATGTCAAGATGTTTTCATGATTTTCTAACTTTGTCGGTCGAATTTTCTAATTTTCGTTCAATTTTTTTCAATTTTCAGCTCCATTGGGTGTGTTTATTTGGTTAAATAAAAATCCAACAAAAAAATCCCCAAACAAATCTGATGAATTTAAGCCGAGTTCTGCGCGTACGAACACAAAAAGGGATTCATTTTAATAACGGATTTTGAAAAAAAGTAGTTTGAAAACATTTTTTTAAATTTTATTTAAGTATTACCGTTATTTTTTAATATTTTTTTCTGTTTTAAGTCAATTTTTTAGAAAATTGCCCTTCCCGGCTAAATGGGGAGGAATTGAACCCCCCTGTCACATGTGATTTTTTTTCTTGTTTCCACTTACACGCTCTGACTTTTTGTCATACCTTATGCGAATCACTCTGTATAGGGTCAATGAAATTATCCACTTTTTTTTTAATTTTTAAACTTCTGGTATCCATAAGCGCTTCAACACATTCAATCATAAATGGTTATACTCATGATGTTTGTATTATTTGTATGTTTTGAAAATGAATAGAAACTTCAACCTATAACATCTTGAAAACATTTCCTCATTTGCTTACGAACAAAAATTGAACTCACTCTAGGAGTTCACTAACTTATAAATATACTCAATTGGTCACTGAATTGGAATATGTTGATGTTTTGACGTTTGGCCAAATTGTAAAAGAATCAACATTACTTCCTTTATGCCATAAAAAATGCAGAGGAGTAAGAGTATGGTCGGGTGTTGTGTTTGTGGTGTATAGAATAGAGTTGAAGTTATACCTCACAAATTCGTAAAGCATGCTGGATTAAACATAAAAAAAAAAATAAAAAGATTCAGTAGATCGTATAGGTTTGTATTATATCCTTCCCGATTCCGTATGAATTGAACGGTAAGATACGAATACGAACTGTGTCCATGTCCGCATACGCTTTTTTTCCAAAGCATTTTTCAATTCAGGAAATTCAAGAGCGCACTATGTGTGTAGAGTTTAGTATGAACCTATACATCTAAGCTATACCTACATAAAACGGGAACTATTCTGAAAGAATTATAGTTGTGTTTGCATTGAATTTCCACTCGGAGGCAAAATAAATTTATTGAATAAAGTTTTGAAGCATTTATACAGAAGGAGAGGAAGAAAAAGCTGAAGCGGAAGAAATAAAAAGAAAGGGGAAATTGCATTTTTCTATAGGTTTCATGGCGTTTACTGGTTGTTTTAGTTTCTGCTGCTGACGGCGCTGCTGGAGGATGTTACCGTGGTCGTCATTCTTGTCCTCATATCGTTCTCGTCCATTGGTAAAGATAAATAGTTTTTTGTTAGAGATTCTCAACGATTCGTTGGAAAATTTACACAATCCTTCCCAAGGACGATTTGACTCTGTGCTTTTGCCATGCAACTAGCTAACACAAATCCTTCTGTATTGTTGTCCTAGGCCTGGCCCTGTATGCTTAGATCATTTCGTCGTATAGATCCAGTTGAAAGGCGTTGAAGCTTCAATTATTATTTTCCTTTTTTTTCTGCATTGTTTACAGAACAATGTGCAAAGATTTATGAAAGGAACTGTGAATACTTGCTTTGCTCTTCAATGGCTACATAGCCCGTTCTGAAGGAGTGTTCGTGTAGACTTATTTATGGGATCCAATAGACGTTCTGACAACCGCGACAACCAGGAAAAGTAAATTTTAATGAAGAATTAATCTGCTTTTCCTATAGACGCACATTAATAGAAGCAATAATAATGGTTTTATATATAGTTTGACGATATAGGTTCTGTTGACATGTTTTTCCAGATGGCTTTGTGCTGTGCACAAATATTATTTTTCAAACACAAGACCTCTTCTAATACATAGCATGAATTTGCCATCTGTGTTCTGAAAAAGAATAATTGTTAACAGTTTTATACTCTGAGCGTGTATTCAATTCAAAAAATTACTAAAATTTGAATGGAGACCACATAACTGTAAATACAGTCCTTCTTTCAATGGTCATTTCATTATATGTATGTATGTAGGTAAGTTAACTAGTTTATTACACATCATAGGATGTTTGCAGTTAACAGTGAGTTAGCTAGCTGACCATCCAACTTCATTTCACCTAAAAGTATGCCATTTTCTGAAATTTTCTGTTAAAATTTCCAATTTTCGGCTCACTAGTGTGTTTACCTGGTTCAATACGAATACAAGAGAAAAAAAGAGGCCAGGTTTGACCCACACTGATAACTTCCCATTAATTCCCTTTGAAACTCGATACTCTGTTATTTTTTATAAGAAAATTATCATTTAAAAATCTTCAAGTTGGACTGTTTGCTCTAATTATATGCGAAACGAAAAATTTTAATAATTTTTAGCAGTTTCTTTTGCATGTTTTTTGGCCTAAAAAAAAACTTTCAATTGAATTTTTTTTTACAAACCTTATAAATTACTAATTATATGGCATTGTGTATAGACTAAAATTATCCCGGAATTGATATCATTCTTTGTTCTTGAGATATTCGAGCCGAAAACACATTTTTTAACAATTTTTAGCAGTTTTTTTTTTTAACAGTTTTTTTTGGCCTAGAAAAAAAACCGTTGATTAAATTTTTTAAAAACTCTATCGACCAATTATCAACTTTAGTTTTGTGTATTAAAAAAAATTAACCCGAAGTTAATATTTTTGTGTGTTCTCAAGATATTCGATATTTTTTTAACAATTTTTAATGTTTTTTTTTTTTTTTTAATTAAAAAAAAAAAGTGTGGGTTGTTTTTTTTTTAAGTCTTACGCTTTTGTCTCTACGTCATTATGCATAGAATGAAACCAGGCCGCAATCAATAGCATTATTTGTTCTAGAAATATTCGAGAAACAAGCCATTTTACAACTTTTTTTTTAATTTGTGTAATAAAAAAACCACCAATTGAATTTTTCTGAAAATCCTTTTTGGACGTTATGGCCTTATTATCTGTAAAATAAAATTTATTTAAAGTCGATATCTTTATGCGTTCTTGAGATATCATCGGCGAAAAAATCTTCCAAACGTATAAACGTCCGAACGCACAGACAGACATCACTCTAAAAACAATGTCAACCGACTCCAGAGACCTCGAAACGTCAAGAAATGTCAAAATATTCAATTCAATAAATCGGACCGATTAAAATAACTTCTAATGGGAAGTTAAAACAACAAGAAAATAGGCGTGTTTTTTTTGGAAAAGCTATCCACAGTACAGTACGATTTAACATGCATTACAAATACAACATCGCCAGTATAATTACGGGCGATAAAAAGCTAAAGTGGAATCCTACTGTGGATAGATTTTTCACGTTTATTCGAGTCTCGAATTGGATCTTAAAATTTGTTACTTTACTCGCACAATTCTCATAAAACCTGCAATTATTTCATGAATTATTTTATAAAAACTAACTTTTAGGACTTTTTTATTATCATATCATCTTGAAAATTGTCCAATTAATTCAATTTTGATTTCGACACATATTCAATAGTACCAAATGTGTTTTAAATAAAAACAAAGCTACTGCCGATGCGTTTTATTGAGAGTTTTTTACTATGTACATATATCTACTGTGTATAGGTTCCCAATAAAACATGTCTAATGGTTTATGGGGCACCGGACACCCTGTATATAACTTTAAAATGTACACAATCATAAAAAAATCATAAAACCCTTTTAGCTTGATATTTCCAATTTGCAACATTTTAAATCATAAAAATCCATACAATCTCACAAAACACAAACATCCTTAAACTTTAATTTCTTTCCTTGAAAAAAAAAAATAAAATCAACAAAAAATTCAAGGTCTATTTAGACAAAACAAAAGTGAGCACAAGCACTTTTATAAATTAAATTCAAAATAATCAAATCAAAATGCTTTTTCTTTTTCCACTCATTGAGTTTGATCATTAATAAAACAAAAAAGGTATATCTAAACCTATACTACCTACAAGAAGTATTCTTCTTTTTCCAAAACAACAACAAACGATGGCGAAAAAAAAAATGAAATAAATTCCCCAAACTAAGAAATATTTTATGCCTTTGGTCCTTTTTTACCGCTGACTAACTGTTTATTATCCTCCCTTCAATCAAGTAATTGCAGCACTAAAGGTTACCAAAATTTGGTCAATTATAATCAAGGTAACCTTTTTTCCTTCTTTTGTTGTTGTTTTTATTACAAGATTTAATACCTTTTCTTCGACCTCATTCTTATTCCCTCAAGTTATATCCCTAACTCAGGTTTGTTAAACGTCAAATCATTTACAAATACAAAAAAAAAAACAGGGAAAGCACTAGGGATTTAAATTTTAATATAATTAATTGTATTTCTCATCATCAGATATCATGGTTGACTAAACTTGTTGTTTCTAGAAGAACAAACAAATAACATGGCTTGAAAAACCTTGACATTGGATATCATTATCAAAGTCGTTTACTTAATCATCCATTACCATGTACGAGCATTTCACCACACATTACAATAGAGCTTAATTTTAAGAGCCAACAAAACAAAGTAAAACAAAAGAGGTTGACACAGTAGCGCTATATCCTGCCAAGCGTTCAAAAATTCATAAAACGTGACATCCGTAAAATCCGAGGTCAGCAAACTCTAAATGGCTCCCGCGCTGATCCGGATAGAAGTTATGTATCTGAACAAAAAAGCCATATTAAGCCTCCTTCGCAGAGTTATCCACCTCTTGTATCACCATTAAAATGTTAAGGTACACACAGCCATACAAAAAAAAAAAAAAACAGCGCCCTCATTCTAGATTTTGGAAAAAAGTAGATTTTTTTTTTTTTGAGAAATACAAGTACGAAGCAGAATCTGCTTCGGGTCCATTAAGTCTAAATATCGGCTCCACGCAAACCTCATAAAAATTTATGATCACTCAATTTAAAAAAAAAAATCCTTGATGTTTTTTTTTTTTTTTGGAGATAGAGTGAGTATCATCTGCAGCTGTTTCGATGTGTGCCATGAAATGGGCCTATATATCGCATGGATAATGGATAAAGAGGTGGATCAACCCCAAAAAGACCGAAGTTGCTCTAGAAATTCAGGGCTATTGCATGGAACACTGACTTACATTCCACACCATTTGTATAGCGTTAGGATATGCCGATGGCATCGTGTACAGTTTGTTCAAAGTATTATAAATTAATTTATCGTCGGGAGAAATAAATTTAATCGAGAGAGCTTTTAAGATATGTCACCATTAATAGAGGGGTGAATTTTTTGTCTGCCTTATCGAGGGGGTTGGTTGGTTCAATATTATATGATATTCATGGACATGTGTGTCTTTAAGGGAAGGCAACATATAGAAATAAGACAATTTTAACTTAAGACAATAGACTAGCTTAACCAGGTGATTGGTTGAAAGAATTTTGTGCCGTGTGACGGAAGAAATTTCGGAGACTTGTGGAATGAAGACTGACATGATGTTAGAATGGAAATAAATATATATTATTTTTAAATGAATTTAGAGTGTCTCTTGATATAGTAGCTCGTTATATTTGAAGGCACTTGCCGTCGATAAAAGCTTTTAACAGTCGAAAATTGAATCAAGTATCGTTCTTTGAACTAGCTATGTCTAGGCTGACGGATTTTAAGTGTCAAATTATTATCAGTCAATTTTTTTTTTTTTTGAAAAAAAAAAACTGTGTTTCATGATGAATTATAAATTCAGTTTTTGCAGACGACTTATTCATATTGAAACATTAAACCCACCATCACTTTTTGAAACCATTATTTTCGGCTTTTTCAAGTTCGCTATCAAACTCTAGTTCCTTATGCATTTAAAGGTATAGGTATGGTATATACGTAACTTGTTGATCACGATTCACGAGTTGTATTGTTTTAAGAAAATATGCAAACTAAACTATCCGCAAATGCAACAGAATATTTAGGGCCGCAGTTTCACAGTCACAGTTCATACTTACCATAATAATAAGGGGCATTTAAGATTTTAACTTTGGAACCTTAGGATCAAATTTATAGTCTGACAGCACTATTAATATAAAAAGTACCTGTCCGCTCCTTAACCACAAGTCTCGTGCAAATTATTTGGGACAAACAAGCTTTATACATGAATTTTGTTTTTTGGTAGTAGGCTTTAATTTTGGCGTTAATTCTTTAAATACTTTGGTAAGTATACTAAATGAATTAGTTTTATAATATATTTCTGTTGATTTTTTTTAAAGGCAGATGGCATTTTGTCTAGGTTTTTTAGAAAATGATGTAGCTTTAGAAATCACAGCAGCAAACAGCTCTTGACAGATTTTTTAGGCGAAAAAAAGACTAAGGTGGACTAATATTGATAAGAATTGGGTTTCGGAGGACTGGAGAAAGTAGTTTTCTCGGACGAGAGCAACTTCGAGGTCCTCTGGAGTCCAATTCTTATCAATGTTAGTACACCTTAGTCTTTTTTTTGCCTTAATGGCCTTCAAGAAGAAGCCGTCAAACTGTAGACAAATTCACGAAGACTTTTGCACTCTTTTCCACGGAATTACCCACGTTTTTTTCAAGCAACGAAATCATGATACAGAATTTATCTAGGAACATTATTTCTAAAGCTGCAACATTTTGTACAAAATCTAGAAAAAGTGCCAGCTTTAAAAATTTAATATAAATATTGGATAAAACTAATTCATAAGCACTTACAAAAGGATTTAAAGAATTAACGCCAAAATTAAAGCCTACTATCGTAGTACTAAATTCATTAAAAAAAAAAAATTGTTTGTCCCAATTAATTTGCACAAGACTGTAGCACTCGGATAGGGAACTTGTCCGTTGGATAACTTTAATTATTAATATGTTATAAATTTTTGAAGTCTTTTCAAAGTCTTTTAGATTGATTGCATTCTTCTGCAGACTTTTCACTGCAATGAAGTCTTTTTACTTCAAACTGTCTTTTAACTGCTTGAAGTCTTTTGAGTGCTTGAAGTCTTTTAACTGCACCATCACATGTTTATTAATACGAAATACGAATTGTAAGTTGACAGATGTGCTATTCTTATCTTTCCATTGTTTATCGTTTATTGATACGGCGGTGAAGTAAGTGGCACCTAATTCACTATGGGAGACTTAAGTAGCACCAGGAGGGGGGGGGGAGGCAAACTCACATTTTATTTTATTTTTGTTAAACAAGATATCGTTCGGTACAAATTATTATACTTTTTCAATTATTTTTCGTTCGAAGAAATGATTCTGATTTGAACCCCTCCTGTGAACGACAGTCAATTCTACTTTGTTTAACAATTCTTTATCAATCGTTCAAAAAAAATGTACATATCATATTTTAAAAATTATTGTGGAATACAATTTTCTTAGAAGAGGAATTCTTTTTCTTCGTACATCAGCCAGACCACGGGCATACAACAACAACATACATTTCTAGGTGCAAGAATGTAACCATGTTCCCCTAGACAGGCCCGTAGCCAGAATTTTGTTTCGGAGGAGGCCTTCTTCATAGCTTTACTCAAAATCGAATCAATTATTTAGCAACGCCGTTTAAATTTGAATGATTTTTACACTAGCAAATATAAAATTTGTGTTACAAAAAAAAAAAATAATAATAAATTGGATGGCACAACAGCTCATGAAGAACTAGGGCCTAGTGACTTACAACTCTAAACCATTCCTGTGTGCGTGTCTGCAGGAAGGGAGGGGACCTACAGTTTATTGCCGAATCCATACGGCTAACGAGCGGCACTTTTCTTTGACAGGAGATACTCTTGGAGGATTTATCAATTCCTCGCAAGAGGCAGTAGCCGTTTTCTCTTTTTAAATAAATAGGTGGTGAGGCTGGGGATCGAACCTTAGACCTCCGGCATGACAGTCCATCGCACTAACCATCACGCCACGGCTACATTTGTGTTACAAATGCTCCTTATAAAAAAAACTTACTACCTACTTTGTTTCAATTGCCAATATTTTTTTAAATTCATATATATATGTACCAAGTTTATACCTTTATATAGATAGTTATATTTTTTCACAGCAGAAGTAGACGCCTTAATTTTTTGAATCCACAGAGCCAGATTTAAAGCGAAAGATGATTCCTTGAGCTTAAAGACTTTAATATTCACCATCAGATAATAATAGAACTAAAGACAGACTTTCAAGCCCCCCCCCCCCCCCCCTCTGGCAACGTGCCTGCCCCTAGAATAATACAATTTGCAGTGCATATACGCTGTAGATTTTATTAAGAGTCGGTAGTTATTGACCAAAATATTGCGTTTAGAAAGGTACGACAGCATCTAACTGAACTAAAGATCGCAAAAAATCTTCCATTACAATTTTCTTATATCAATCAAAAAGCAAAGTTGTTGTAATGAAAGAAACTTCGCTTTTACCGGGGTTCCTTTGGACCCTTGAAAATAATTTTCTAATAGGTATTTCACATTTAAGTCGGAAACACAATGTATGGTTTTTACACCGGTTTTGTCCAGAATGTCTCTTGCGGGCGATATATTTTAAAGAATATAAAAGTTATACTGTAACACATTATAAAAACAATGTTTAAAAATTGGTAAAATATATCAGCATTTTTTGACCTAAAAAATATAAAAATAGGAAAATAAATTACACCCGCATATGTAATAAGCTCCTTAAAAATAGTTTGGTATATAATCCTGTGAATTTCGTTCCAAAAATTATACCGAACACTCGTTAATTTGTCATTTGAACCCCATATAAGTAGGCTAAAACTTACATAAACCATTACGCTCAGTAGAATAATAAGCTGATATATATTCTACAACTACCCTGACTCCACCCATTAAGCACCCTATAAATTTATTACACAGTTTATTGCAAATAAATTTTAATGCACCAAATAAATTTGCCATATCATTTTTTCACATCCAACTGAGAGAACATAAATATTTTAAAATATTATTCGCATTTTATTACGCCTCTAATATTTTATACAAAAAGGGAATAGTTATAAAATATTTTAGATTTGACCCCTATGTGTTTTGCCCTCAAACAAAATACATGGCCGAATTAAATTTAAATAAAACAAACAATCCGTTGAAAATCCTAACCTGCGACCAAAAATGCCGAGCGCCGCATCATTTATCCTTCCGGTTCCGTTCGCACCCACACTCGTTTTTATATCAAAAACTTAGCTTAAAACCAAAAATGCACTTTGTGCCTCCCATAAAAATGCCATCACCATAAATCGGTCGTACGAGGTTCGCATGAGGAAGAGGTGTTGTCGTCTGTGGCATTGCATACGGAATACCGGCTCACTATACCAATAAATGAGATTCGATCGCATTCCCTTTTCAAGGACTTTTATTCGGGTTCGGGAAAATGTTAGACAACACAACCACACTTGACACAAAAGCCCCTCATTAGATATCACTGCATGACCAGAGACACGAGTTCCAGCAGCGACCCAGCCGCCCGACGTTCTATTGTGATGTTGACCTCCCTGGTGCTCCCGACCGACATCAACTCTGCAATAAATGCAAAACTGCTAACTAACTTTGCATTTCTCATTACTGTGATGGTGGTGCCGCAGAGTGCGGTGCTGACCTTATTTCATCGCCAGCTAAATGAATTTTGCACAAATTTACATTTGGTGTCCTCGCGAGATCGGATTTGGATTGGTGATGGCATCAGCATAATGCTTATTGCTTATAGTTTATGCCCTTCTGGAATCCCTCTGGCGGCAATGGCGGGCAAGAATGCTTGATGACGTCCGAAGTTGTGATAGTCACATTCCTAGCTAAACGTACATACTACCAACACTCGACCCACATTACCCTTGGTGCAAGCCCCCCACCATTAAGACAATGCTATCAGAAATGAACTGCACTGCGCACCACGATAATAGACGGAGGAACTAAAATTTAGTTAACGAGGATTTTATTGAAGTATTAACATTTTATTTAGCTGTCATGGTTGCGTTGGTTTTCCGTCGGGCACCATCGAACTTGGTGAGGACTTTTTCATAAGACGGATCATTGCAGATGATGAGTATGATGATGCTGGTAGCTTGCATAAATTTATAAACTGTTTTATGTGTTTGGCTGAAAGAAATTCCAAAAGAGAAAGAGAGAGAGACATATAGGAAGATTGCATATTGATGGTTATCCTTGTATAAGCTGAGGAAATTAATGTTTAATCCTTATATGAGGGTATTTTTTGCTTTCATATTGTTCTGTCCTTTTCGAGTAAATGATGAAAAGGATGAACATTTTTGATGGGAATAAGATCAAAGAGATTAAAAGCCCGATTCAGAGAATGTCCCTGATGAGGTTGAGGAATATTTCCTCTAATAGTCTTTTAACAAAGTTTAAGAATGAAGCTACCTACTTGTTTTTTTTTCATAATTTTCTTTTTCTTTTATAATTTTCAAGGTATTATGGGTCAAAAGGACGAAAATAAATGAGCTGCTTAAGTTTTTATGTGAACAAAAAAATTCTCTAGAAATAAAAAAAAAAATGTAGGTATTGTTGTTTCTTAAAAGAGTTAAACGAATGTTTTTTTCTTTAATTTAAAAGGACCTAATCTTCTTTAAAAGTTGAAAAGAAGGATATGCATACTTGATTATTTTTTTGCAAATAAAACTTCAAAAACTTAAAATGATAAATATTTTTGGCAAAAACTAATCTTTTTGATATCACAAAAAAAAAATTACCTTAAGCTCCTTCATTTTTTGTTCATTAAATTCAAACATATTTTTTTGTGTTTTGCTTCACTTGTCTTGTCCGCCTTATTCTTCTGAGATTATTTTTATAATTTCTTCCAAACTCTTTAAAATAAAAGCTAAATAATACAGGGTGCTTTGCATAAAATTCGATTGGGTCGATGCAAGAAAAAAAAAACATATAGGGGGGAGGATAGAAAACAAGTCAAGCAATTCTCTTACTCTGTTTTTAAATCAATTTTTTTACAACTCTCAACCATTCCTGTGTGCGTGTCTTCAGGAATGGAGGGGACCTACAATTTATTACCGAATCTGAACGGCTAATGTGAGCGACACTTTTCTCTAACAAGGGATACTCTTGGAGGTTTTGTCAATTCCTCGTAAGAGGCAGTAGCCGTTTTGTTTTTAAAAAATAATTAGGGGGGCGAAGCTGGGGATCGAACTTAGACCTCCGGTATGACAGTCCATCGCTCTAACCGTCACGCCACGGCTACTATCAATTCGTCTTTGTATTTTTTTTTTTTGTTTTTGAAAAATACAAAGTAGAATTTTACTGCAGTTTCTTTTTTTGGGTACAAATACTTTCATTTTATATGTATAAAATAAAAAAAAGAACACCGCCTAAACCAAAATACAAACTTTCTATCAAGGTTACTATATACGTATACCCGAGAGAAATATGCCTTTTCTTTATATTTTTTGAATAAGAAAATTCATTTCTGAGAAAAGTTTTCCAAAGCAGAAATCTTAGTTTAGAAAGATAATTGGAAGAATTCATTTGTTGCCTCTACACCGTGATGAGATAACTTAATCAAAAGTTTGTCCTTTAACGGAAGAATATATGATCTATATGTATATAATAGACTTCAGAGGAAGAGTATATATTCTTTTCACACAGCACTCTCAAAGAATTCAGATGTTTCTTAATATTTTGTTTAATTGTTTTGGTATTTTTAATATAAAATATTTCTTAATTAGGAGTTAGATGAGTTATTTATTTTATTTTTAAAAAAACATAAAACTTTTAAAAGATATTTTCCTCCTGCTGCTGAAAATTTTGCTGCATGCAAATAATAATAAAAGCTTAGTTGTTTAAATATTTCTCTTTGAATTGAAGATATGGATTTCTTGATTGGAAAGCTAGTAAACAAAAATGTAGGTACTTGCAGTATTAATTTTTTTTTATTTATTTAATAAAAACAGATTTCAGCACTCCAAGAGCAAATTAAAATATAAATAAATACAATACCTCCATTTTAAATTTATTTCGATTAAGATTAGATAGACCTTGATAGAGTTTCATTATTACCATAATTTTTCAAATGATTTCTTTGATACAAGAAAACTCTAGCTCTAATAGATCTAGCGGGAACATAGATAGGAACTAAAGCAAGAAGCGGTGGACATTTATTATGGTAGCATATAGTAAGTCTCTAATCAGCATTATACTATGAATTTTTCTTCTAGATTGTAAAGTTTTTATTCCTAGTAATTGGCATCTAGCTTTATACCCAGGACAAAAATCCCAGCCCATTTTTCCTTTAAATATATATTTCGTAAATCGTCTTTGAACTTTCTCAATCCTATCAGAATGGACTCCAAATAACATCTGCGTACTCTAAAAATGATCTCACGAGAGACGTAAACAAGGATAATAACACAAAAGGATCTCTAAAGTCTTTTCCATTACGCTTTATGAATCCTACCAACGAGTTGGCCTTAAGGACCAAATATTCTAAATGACTTTTAAAAGAAAGTTGGGAATCAAGAATAACCCCCAAGTCTGTAATACTCGAAACCCTTTCCAAAGCTTCCGATTCAATTGTATAGTTGAATAGCAAACTATGAGATTTTCTGGAAAAAGTAATCGTGTTACACTTTTTCGTAGTCAGTTTAAAGCCATTGATACGTCACCAGTTAGACAAAGAATCAATGTCAGATTGAATAAGTTGACAATCATCCAAACTAGAAACTTTTAAAAATAGTTTCAGATCATCCGCATTCACAATGTTTAAAAACAGAGACAATATCATTAATATAAATTATAAACAGGAGCGGACCCAGGTGGCTACCTTGCGGGACCCCTGATGTGCATTGAATTTCTTTTGAGTAGGTATCACCAATCTTCACTTGTTGTTTTCTACAAGTTAAATATGAGGATTTATTTGATTATGTATTATGAAATAAAATGACTAACGGGTTACATCAATTTATGTTCGATAATGTTATTTACGTGTTTTTAATAACTTGTAAAGCTGAAATACAACTTTCCATCAACAAACCTACTTCTTAAAAAAATACAAAGGCAATGAAATGTCCACAATTATCTCACTTCCTTGGTGTTTATCATTACAAAGCACACCTGACCGAATCATCAATCATCTTTTCAAAAAACTTCTGTATATGTGTTCTTCTCCTCAGTTTTCTTACACTAACTAATGTATAGCTATTACTTAACTTATACCAAGAATTCGAATAGGGAATTAAAATTCGGTCCCAGATCATCTAAAATAATCCCAAAACAACTTCGAAAAATCATCTAATCCAAAAACACCAATATTCTTTTGTGCAAAAATTAAATTGGATTATGTGAAACGCACAACTTGATTAGGAAAATGTCCAAAATTCAAACAATTCCTTGGTTGGCAATTATTGTCATCAAAAATATTCTACAAAATTTCCCATAGCAAGAGATCTAAGTATACTTTTAGATTTTTCATTAAAATTGTTACGGTAATATTAAGAACTTTAACCATACACACAGACGAAAATAATAATACATAATAGCCACACAGGGATAGAGTTTTTGATTTCTTAACTTGAAAACTTTCTAACCAAAACACAAACGCATATGTTCCTAGGATAAAGCAAAAATAAGAATATTCTCAAGACGATTGTCGTTGGTTAAATGAAATTGTTCTCCAAACATACACAAAATTAAAATCTTGTAGCTTCATTAGACACTAAAAATAGCCGTGTTTTATTGGAAAAGCTTCACATAGTACAGTAGGATTTGACACGAATTACAAATGCATTATCCACAGTAGGATTTTACTGCCAATAAAAGGAGAAGTAGGTATACTTCTACTACGGATGGGTTGTGATGTTTTTATTCGAGTATCGAATGGAATTTGGTGGTTTTGTTTTTAGATGTTGGTGCGATTGATAATTTCATTTGAATCTCGATGGCTGTGTTCATGGAGTAGTTGTGTGTTTTTCATGGTGTGCTTTTCTTTGGGGAAAAATTCGATATTTTTCTGTTCGTCTTTGAATTTGAGCAACTTTCGTTTTCTATTCGGTGGCAGAAAACGTTATTTTCTTTTATATTCATTTTACAGAGAAATCCATCAATGCTTTTTTGAATACGTGTGTTCAACCAAGATAATTTAAAAGGTCAAATACAGAAAATGTCCTGCGATTTTGTTTATTCGTGTGAAAGGTTCAAGAGATTTTCAAGAAATTAAAAGAAAATTCCAAAAAAAAAACTCCAGAAACTTGTTTCTACGTGTGAACTTACTTTGGTCATCATAATCTTCGAAACGAACAAACCCCCTTTTTGAAGCATTTTTTTTTTAACTTGAAAACCTTTCCCTTTATTACATCCATGAAATATTTTCTATGTTTTCTGTATCACATCTTCTGAAAAATTGTCCATTTTATGCATCTATATAACTAATTTTTGGTTAAAGTTATTTTTTGATTTGCTTTTTGTAGCAAACTTTGTTTTTTTGGTGTTTTTTTTTTTTTGGAAAACTGTGAAAAAGTCAATGAAAATTTTTGTTTTTGTTTGATTTTGATAATGAGCGTGAATTATTGAATCAATTTTTGTAAAGAAGAGGAAGATCTACTAAAAGTTTATAAAATTAAATTTTGTACCCAATTTTTATTTAACTAACTAAGAAAAAAAAAACTCTTATATCGTTGTCGTTCTATGAAAACTCCCTAAGTCCATTTCTTTAGAAACTGAAGAACCTTTCATAAAAACGGCATAGTTAATTATATACTAAAATTTAACTTTTGTAAAAAGTACCCAACTCTTTTGCTACATTTATTCTTAATATAAAATTTCTCAAACTCAAAAATTTTCAAGTTATTGTCAGTAAAATTCCATAACAAATGTCAATGTTACAAAATTTGGACTTAGGGAGTTTTCATAGAACGACGACGATATATTCTTTAAACGTAACTTTTCTGCTGATATATTGATGATCAAAAGCAAAAGGCTGTTGTTAAACTCAAATTCAGATTTCTGACCAAAATCTTGACTCACAAGGTCAAAAAAATACCTAATCTAAGTTGAATTAACATGTTAAATGCATTGATTCAATGTAAAATAAATAAAAATAAAATAAATTTGATGGCACAACAGCTCATGAAGAACTAGGGCCTAGTGACTTACAACTCTCAACCATTCCTGTGTGCGACCTACAGTTTATTGCCGAATCTGAACGGCTAACGAGCGGTACTTTTCTGTGACAGGAGATACTCTTGGAGGATTTGTCAATTCCTCGCAAGAGGCAGTAGCCGTTTTTTCTTTTAAATAAATAGGTGGCGAGGCTGGGGATCGAACCTTAGACCTCCGGCATGACAGTCCATCGCACTAACCATCACGCCACGGCTACTCAATGTAAAATATTTTCCAATTCTGTGAAATCCTTAAAAAAAAATCCATCAGATGTGCATTTGCTGCTTAAGTCATAAGTTCCAAAATGCAAACGAAAAAATTATGACAAAGTATCGAGTTTAAAAATACATACAAAAAGTCAGATGCGCAGTAACTACATAGACTCCATATCAAACAAAAACTATTGGGCTGTCAAAATATTATTTAAAAAAAAATCCCTGAAAAGTCAACAATACATTATTGTACTGTTGTTTTTTCTTTCGTAAAAGATAAAAGTCCGCTCATGATACATGCATTCCGATACGTCAAACGTCAAAGTAAAATTTTTACAAAGCATCAATCCTGCGTTACTGATGCAGATGAACAATTTATTGCTACTGCATAAAAGCATCAATCTTTCGGAACTCAGCCATCTTACTAACTTTGCTCTAACTTTATTATTTAAAATTCGCTGATAAATTTTATTTTTCTCAGGAGTTTATTGTTGAACAAATGGCTATGTATTATAACTAGGTTTATTCATTCTGGTTCATAAATCCTCTTATACATATAAAAAAGTGTCATTCATAAAAGATTTCCCCTAAAAGTTATTAGTTGGAAAAGTTGATTAGGAAAATTTATCAAATATAAATTTCATATTTTGTCTGCTCAAATTGGTTTAACTTGTCCATGACGACAATCTTTTATCAAATTTAGTCCAAAGGGCAAACCCTACGGTCAGGAAATAATAATCATAATAATCAATTATTCAACTCAAAACTTTCTCTGACCAATCGAGACAGATTGTGACAATTTTTCGCATCTCAAAATGTTGTCACCTTCATCGAAGATACTCCGTACATATAGAAATGTATAAAACTTTTATTATTATTTTTCTTTTTGTTTTAAATTGAAAACGAAAAAATAAACGAACTTTTTTTTTGTTTTCAAGCTGAAAGAGAGCTAGAAAATAATTTTCAACGCTTATTCATTCCTATATTGCAGAGGTTAGATGGTAGTTTGTAGTTCCGTAGGACGGAAGGTGCATCCGTCACACAAACCATTATTTTAGAGAGAAAAATAAAAACAAAAAAAATTGGGGTTGCTTTGAAAAAGATTCTTACCTAACTATACATGTATTCACCCACCCATTGCGAATGAAATTGGGTCAGACGGAAGTCGACGCCAATCAGTGTAAGTGCTTTGTGCACACTTCCTTCTTTGCCCTAACTGACTCTCTAACTATCCCTCCCCCATGTTTCGAAGAGGGCAGGCTAACGGGAAAGTGGGAAAATGGAGGACGTAAAGTATTCTGGCTAGCACTTGCTACTCAAATTTGTCTCTTTGTTTTGTCGAAATGACACGACGAGGATGAGTTGGGAAACGATACGATGGAGATGACACAGAAGAACATTGTGCGAAGGTATAGCCCAAGAAACAAACATAAATAACACATCTATAGACAATCTTTGGGTGTTGAAAGCACAGGCTAAACAGTTATTTATTCATGCTGTACAGAGGCCAAATAGTTTATACTTCATGCTTTGTTACGATACGAAAAAGCATTTTCGTGTTTCTCACCATAAAGTAGTATCAGCTGAAATAGAGAATCCTCTTGGGTTCACTTTTCGAACAAAAATATTTCACCAATAGAACTTACCATGGGACTCCGCAATCCGACAAACCACCAATATCTAGAAGTGGTTTGTCCTCTTGGAAGGACTATTCAGAAAACAGTCATATAGCAAATACATACAATAAGTACAAGGGCTGTGTTCCATTAGTTGTGTGTTGATTTGTGGAAACTTTCTTTATTTTTTTTTTTCTGACACTCTTTCGAGGGTGAATTGAATTTTCTATGTGATGTGTTCTTTTCAAGTTAAGAACGCTTATGTGGTGCAACTTTGGGGGAAACGATAAGCAATTTGTTCGTTTTGTTTGGAAACAAACATTTAAGTCAGTGGCAGGAATAAGAAGTTCTCAAAAAAATCAAAGGGTTTTGACAAAAAAAAAAAAATTATAGTATCACCAAATTTGGACAGGGATTAAAATGAACCTTATAATAAACGTGTGGAATTGCTACCCTTTTCAAAGTAGAAAATTTAAGTCAGTTTAATTTTGGATTAATTTTTTTTTCTGGTTGCAATAAGGGAAATTTCAAAGTTGATGTATTCAAACTTGTCAACCTCTCTTATCTTGTTTTTGACTTGTGCGAACAATTTCTGACTCAAACAGAGTGTTAATGTTTCCTTAAATCATTTCGAATCAATTCTTTAGATTCAAGTTAAGACTCGACGCAAAATCAAACATTTTACTTGCTCTAAGGAAAGAATTGAAGTTTTTGTTGCAGCTCATTTAATTCAGATAACTAACATACAACCTCAACTTTTTTTTTTTCAAATTTCCTCGAAAACGACTCTAAAAAAACTTCATGCTTAGAAAACGACGCGCGTTTTCCCGTTCTCACCAAGAATTAAAAATAAATCAATTGAATTTGCAATGGTTCGAAAGAACGTGTACCTATCACAATGGGTCTGTTCATTTACTTCCCAAAATAGACGTTCCTTACTTTGACCGACACTTTTTGGCGGAATCAAAAAATGTTGATATCAAATGCTAATTTGTTGCGCAAACCAAAAATTTGTAGCTCGCATAATTTCCGCGTTATTAAAGTTTCCGCTAAAATAAGAAGTTAGCGGACAGAATCTTATATAGAAATTTTCATATTTTTCTTAAAAAAAAGTTGATTTTTTTTTTAATATTGAAAACGTTTATAGGATATCCTATATCCTGTCTATTATGCATTTTGAATTGTGTAAATAACAGGTTAACCCAAAAACATTTAGTACAATCAAAACCAATAAAATCATTATAATAGCCTAATCCAATAAACAAAACCTCTGCATTTTCTAACCTTCAACGGAAAACACCATATATCAATGGACTTGTGAAATTTGGATAAAAGGGGAAGATTAAATTCTAGGTTCAATTCATGGTCAAGAGTCAAGTCAATGAGAAGGAGATACCAACAGATATATCTATGTATGTGGAATATTATAGTTCTGAGAGAACTTATAACTTTTAAGCTGCTAACTGGCTTAAATTTAAACCATTTAACCATCAAACTCATCAAAAAGTTTATTATTTTTGGAATTAGTATTTCATTATGTTATACCCATAAATTCTATAAGTAAAGCATCCATTCATTTTTAATTAAGTTCCATTTCCAAAGACTTTCTATTGCCCTGCAGAATACATCTTCTTTTTATTTGGCACTCCATCATGCCCTGATATGTTGAAAGGTATTTGATATTTTAACAAGCTTAATCAGGCTAAGTTTTCTTTCTGACTGCCCAAAATTTAAGCCCTGAGCTATGAGGAGATTCAAGGTATCGTATACATACCTATGTCAGAAGGCACCTATATATCGGTGTTCTTCTATGCTCCTAAGACAATGAGATTTATAAATGCTTCGATTTCAAGGTAAATAAATCAAAATACCATCACAAACAGTCGACTTCAACGCCCAAATCCAAACTAAAACCCAGATTTCTAAAAAAGTAAAAAAAAAAAAAAAAGTAAGACTTCGACAGGACGACGACTACAAATCTTCCAATCTACATACACAAACACATACAACCCACACACAATCACAAAAGAAATACGTGTCCAATTAAGGAATCCAATTAAAGAAAAGATGGGGTTTATAAATTCAAACTAGAGATTGTTCGTATCTCAAAAGATTTTAATATACCGACCTAATACTTTGTTTTTTTTTTTTTTTGAATTTTTAATTAATGCGATAAATGAAGAAAATGCGAATAAAAACTTTTAGTTAATTATTATGCCTGAAGGTAGACAAAGTGAGAAAGGTTGACGGGGAATAGAGGAGGAGTATGATGGAGATATATCTTTCTACCACGATAAATACTTTTTTTTCGATGAAGTAAAGGTCAAAATAAATTAATATGCAGATCCTATTTTGGTTTCCTATCCTTTAAATGAAAAAAAAAAATTAAAAAAAATAGAAAATATAAAATAAAAAAACTTTTTCGAAGTGATAAAGTAGCTTCGACAAAAAAAAATTTACGAGGCAACACACCATTTAAATATTTCCTTTTTTTGTTTTTTTTTTTTTTTTTCTCATGAAACCCCCACCACCATATAGCCTTGGTTTATTGTTAGGGTAAATAAAATTTTCACAATCAAACACCTTTGAAAGTCCGATGGGAATCCTTAGAGAATAAATGTATATTTTCATTTAAAAAGAGTTCAAAATTAACATAAAATATGACGCTTAATTCTCTCACCATCCATCGTTATACCCTCCCTGCTATACCATACAACAATGGGAAATCCTTCTTTCTAACTGGCACTGTGCCGTTATAAGAAAAATGTATGTAGGTGTATAAAAAAAGACATAAATGAAGCAAAATTATGTACAAAAAAAAAAAAAACATAAACCCGCGAAGATCCTTGGAACGTCAAGCAAGAACAAAATAAGTGGAAAAGGATAAAAAAAAAAATCGAGGTGTCTGCTGCTAACGGCAAAAAAATTATTTTAGCTCAACAAAAAATACAAAAAAAAAAGAAACTCCTGCCAGCAAAGAAAGAAATCATAAAATGTTATGTAACGTGACTGGCGTATTTTTTTTTTTTTTTTTTTAAAGTCCTCGTCGATTTTGAGAAATCCTTTTTTTCGCCCCACAATTTGCAGTTTCGCACTCCTAGAAATGACAATTTAACTTCAAACAATTTTCACCATGACGTGAGGATATTTTGTTTTGTTTTTTTTTTTTTTATTTTATTTTCACTTTATCAGAAGTTTTGATGGTTCTTTTATCCTGTCACTGTCGCGCTGCTATATTGTCTTCATTTTTCACATTCAAATCGTGAAAACGTGCACATTGAAAGCCTTTTCATTTATTGACGGAGAGGCATACCTACATAAGTATATACATACATAGATATGTTCATGTCGTTCGCACCAATATCACGCAGAAAACTTGGTGAAACTAAAAAAAAAAAAAATACTTCCAAGTCGTCCATTCTACAAACTGTTATCCTGACGATATGTGACACTAATATAGCTCAGAGTTGAATGAGCAAAAGTATAAAGATAAATGAAAAAAAAAAAGAAAGTAAGTTTGAAAAACTTTAATATCATATACACAATGACGCAATGATACTAGGTACTTAAAAGTTTTTCAACTATGGGGTTTTCTTTTTGAATTAATAAAAAGAAGAGTACTTAAATTTGAATGCCATCCTAATCGAACTTTTAAGTAAAAAGACGAGGAATGTAGAAGCAAATAAAAAATAACTTGTCAGTGTCAGGGCTATCAACTGACATGCGACGTACGGGACGTAGACGTACCTACTACGTACCTATCTGCATTCAATTGACGTGTGACATACGAATTCTATATTCACTGTTTTATTTTTTTTTTTTTTTGGCATTCAAATTGTTTGACATTTGATTTTTACCGAGGAGCTTTGAACTTTTTTTCAACTTTTATAAGCACCTTTAGAAAAAAAATACCTAAATAATACCTTAACTTAAGTCTACACTGACAAGCATTTTTTATTTTTTTCATTTTTTATTTGATGGAATTATAAGTTCCTCGAAAAAGAGGAAAACTTTTTTGAAGTTTTAAAAGCAAAATGTAACTCTTACAAACCATGCTCTCAAGTATTAAGTATTAACAATGGAATTTTTAAGAAGAGTTTCTCTGTTCGTTAGTTATTTTTTGTTTATTATAAGAAAATATGCGGAGTGTGTTTTAATTTTTATTTGTTAAAGTTCGATCAAGTTTGAAATTAGTTAGAAGCTTTGAAAAAAAAAATAAGTAGAAAAATGCATGTCATGGCTTAGATGAGAAAATTTGAAAAACAATTTTTTAACTAAAATTACTGTTTTATAAGAAGCTTGCTTCAAATATTATGCCGAAGGGGAATTTAAGCCAAATTATTTATGAGAAGAAATATAAGCAGAGTATCATATCATTTATTTTTTTAAAATTTAAAATACAACTTTTGACAGTTAAATTAAATTTTAAATTGTCCTCAAAATGATTAGATAGGTACAATGGAAACTTTCTAGGTTGCAACTGTCTTAAATTTAAGAAAATATATTTGCGTTTTATTTTCGTATACCTGGGATGATTAGCTGACTATAAAGACACTTCGTCAGTTTTAAATCTGACTTGCAATAAAAGCACTATATTAGAAGTTAACTTACTTTTTTTTAAGACCAAACACAAAATATATCAGCTGTAACATAGTAATGTTTTTTTCTAATAACTTGAGTAATTTTTGGGTTTTTCCAAAAAATTATAAAAATAAAACTTTTAAATTATTATTAATCTAGTTCAACAGTAGTTTTTAAGAAGTTTTAGAAAATCGTTGTTTTTTAACTAATGCAAAACTGTGAAAAAAGTGGACAGACATTGTTCTTTTCATTTCCGTTTTGATGACAATTTCACAATGTTTTTGAACCACCCAATTTGTTCCTTTAATTTTGTAGAAATATTGAATTGATTCTAAATAGATTAATTTATTTAATTGAAATAAATATCGAAACGTCTTGATTCAAACTAGAGCTTTATTCAAGAGAAGAAAAATAAAATAAATATTTGATAGATCAAAATAAATTGAATACAGATTACATAGTTTACAACAAATTTGTTTGTACGACTTTGATCATTCGGTACGGGAAAAGGTTTAATGGATCCATTTTAGACTTTGCAGATATATGCTGGTCATTTAAAGTTCTTAAAATTTTCTTACCGAAGTAAGATCTACAGTCAATATTTGTAAAGCAGTGAACGATTTACTAAAAGTCTTTAAAAAGTCGTAATTTTTTTTAACGTTTTCTTAATCTTACGGCGAGGGGCCAAAAAAAAAAAATAATTGTGATAACATTTAAGAAGGATCTAAATGAAAATTAGTTTTAGTTTTCAAAACTGCCCTTAAATTTTCTTCGTGGGGATTCTTTGCTGACATATTGGAAACCAAAGTCAAAAGTTTTTTTTTTACAACGAAGAAAAAAGACGACATTAAAGTTTAATAAATAAGTTATCGAATCAATGAATTTAATCGGCGCAAAAAAAAATTTTAAAGAAAATGAATCTCTTTAAAAAAAATAAAAAAAAAAATAAATTTTGTTGCTAGTGCTGTTTCCTATCATTGCGCGATAACAGTACTTTAAAAAAATCATTTCTAAAATTTCTCAACACAAAAAGCATAAAGCCTTAAAATGCTTTTTGTTTTTAAAATTTTGTTGATCCCTTATTTTTTTTCTATTGTATTGACCTTCCAACAAGAGTTATTAATAATTTAGTAAACTTTTTATATTATTCGTTAAGAAAATTTTTATCTTCGTTGAGCGCAGCGAAAAACCTTACTCACAAACTATTTTTTCAAGTAATATAATACAAAAATCTAAAAGTTCTTTACTGATTCAATTGAACCTTATTCTCCATTATTAAATATTGATAGAGAACGATTTCTGGTTAATTTAAACACTATGAAAAACATATTGCTTATCACAAGGATATTTTTGGCAGAGTGTAGAACAGGTTTTTTTTTCAACTTTCTCCTTAACCACTCAACAGATTTTGATTTAAAAAAATTTACTCTGAAGGCCCTATATATTTTCCAAAAAAAAAAAAAAAAAACAATTTTTTGGATTTTTAAAGAAAGTTCAAATTTGTTTTTTAAATGGGTTGATGATTTGTTTTTTAAATTATGGTTTTATTTGCATATTATTTTATTCTTAAAAATGGCATACCAGTATTTTTTCGAAAAAATTTCAACAAATGTTTTATTTATATAAAAACTAATTTTTAAGCAAACCGCTCCAACGATTTTAAAAATTTTTTCTGCATAAATTTATATTTTTTCAAGAATTGAAATCTCATTTTCAGAAAAAAACATTTAAAGTAGGTACTTGTTTTATCAATTTAATAAACGTGTTATTACCATATCCGGTTCAAATAATTCGTTTTATATCTGAAACCGTTTTGTTTAATGTTTTGCTATTTATAGGATAAAGTGGGATAAAAACAAAAAGATAGCGTCTATTTAAAAAAATCTTTTTGAAAGGTTATTCTTAGATTATGGCTTAAGTTAGGGACCAATGTTACCTAGTCGTGAATTTTATTTTAAGATTTTAAATATGAATATCGCAGTTTTTTTTTCCTTTATGTTCGATTCGGTATCGGTTTGACTGCTTCCTCTTTCAATTGATCTCTCCCTACAAAATTTAATTTAAAATGCGTACTTATTTAATTAAGTAAAAAAGTATTTATTTTAATAAGTTCCTGCAATAGGTTAAATAAATGTAGCCACAAATGCTTGTTTGTACGTAATAGCCAATCTAATAAAACTGATTAATCCGTTTTAACTTTTTTTTTAATATTCAGCATTTGTTGTAATGAGTTAAGTTATTCTTAAAGAGGCCTTTCTATTCTAAATTTTATTTTAGTTTAGTGTCTTTTGTCCATTTACGAGAAAGTAAAGAAATATAATTAAAATTAAACAACGGCAAATACATAGCGCTTCAAGTATTATTTTTAAAATAGTTTCCTACTGAGAATCATATAAAGTTCTATTTTTTTCACCATATTCTGTATTGATCATTATAAGTAAAGAATAACATCTTAAATAAAAAAGGCTTCTAGCTGCAAAAAATTGTTTTCTGGAGCTTTAAATTTTAAAAGGTCTAATAAAATGGCTTACACTTTTTTGCCTTTATCTCAAGTTGAAAACAAAAATGTTTTATTTTTATAAATCTTTGAATAAAACAACTTTTTTACTTTAGCACATACAATTTGGCCTTAAGTAATAAAATTTTTAAAATATTCAATCCCTCTGTTTTATATGTTAACTGCTAGGAAGTATATCCTGAATTTTCTTTTGTTGGTCACGAAATGGTTTTTGATTTTTTTTGGTCCAAACCTTACATTACCATATAATAATAATTCTAAAATCATGGTTATAAGAATATAAGCCAGTACAATGTGCCATAAAAATCCTCATTTGAATTTTTGTACATTATTCGAGAATTTTCGAACACAAAACAATTCAAACATCCTTGAAAAATACCATAAAACGAAAGAGCACGTCTTGCCAAAATGTTCTTTTACGATTGTGTATTCAAGGATTTTTATGAATTTCTATTAATTATTCAGAAGAAAAAAAAACTACGAAAAAACATTATTTTTCAAGTATATATTTTATTTTTATTAAATAACAGCAATTTTTGATTTATTTTTATTACAGATATCCGATGATGATCGAATGAGCTTAACCACGGCCGTATCTGATGAAGATGATGGCGAAAGTGTCATGGCGTCACCATATAAAGCAAAATCAACAGGAACAGCAGCATCTTCATTTAATTGCACTGGGGCTGTACGAAAGGCTGGGTAAGTTACCGCACAACACCTCTTTCAATCCGATATCCTTATACTAAATCAACAAAAAGCCAATTTAGCCTTGAAAAATTATCTCCAACTCTTGTTTCACTTCATGTGTGTGTGTGGGTGTGTATAGTTTCATTACGTTAGCAATTTGATAAATAACAAAAGTAATGAAATTGAAATCGATGGACGATATGAGAAAAGTTTTTCCTTTCGTTTGAAATACATATCCATGAACGGGCACATATACACACACACAAACACACAAATTCACGCTGGCTCAGAAAACACTTATCCTTATCTTCGATTTCAATCTCAAATCAGAATCAACTCAAGTTTGATTGGATGTGTGTGGTTTCGGGTGCTTCTGCAGGGGAGGGGGTGATAATGGAATTTCATTTTCTTCAATCGAAGGATCAAAAGTCAAATGGTTTGGTGGTACGTAAGAACTTTTTTTATGAGAAGCCCTTTTTCTTAGAATATTGCTCTTTGCTGAGATTTTAAATTAAAATAAATTGACGGTATGTACTAAGCTAATGGCAAAAATACTCGAAGAGTTCGCAAAAAATGATTTTGATTTAAGATAAAAGGTAGCTTCTATTTTTGTAAGGATTACTTGAGTATAAGAAAGTCTTTGAAGGTTTTATGTATTCTGATTAATTGATCCAGTCAATAATTTAGCGAGAACAATTTTGAGGAATCAAGTTTATATGTTTTTAATAATATGCTCATGATAAAAAAAAATCGGAATACAAAAATTGAATTCACCAGAAAACATTATGCCGTAGGTTCGGAATTAAAAAACTCATCAAATTAAATTATATTTTCTGCAGAATTTGCTTAAAAATTCTTGATACTTGGAACTCACAGACCTTTTGCGTAAATTTTCATTTTTTTTTTTTTTTAATTGGGTAGCTTATTGACGAAGCGAGGCGATTTGAAGAACTTTAAGCTTTCTAATAAATGAGTCAGACATAATCCAACAGTTTTTCCCAATTGATTTTTACTTTGGAAATGGTACATGTAATAATATTTAAGGTCGAGAAAGCAGTCCTAATTGTAAGATCAACTGATCCACTAAATACCACTCCTAAAGTTCTTTTCCTATCTCTGTAGAAAGTACTGTTTTAGTATAAAAACCTTTAACATACAAAAACAAAACAACAATGTAAAATAAAGAACTAAATAATATTAAAAAAAAAATTTAAGGTAAGCCTAAAGAGTTTTCTTCAACAACAGCAAATATATTAGCTCTTCTATCTAGAGGTCTGCGTTAAGGACTATAAAAATACATAAATAGTTTTAATTTATTTACGTAGTTATAAAAAAAACATGAGATATATTGAATAAACAAGATGCTCCATAAAAAGAGAAGAAATTAATTGAATTAAATTAGTGGTACACTCGGGCGTATACGTACTTTTTTTTAATTAAAAATAATTTTAGTAGGTACATACCTACATTTTTATTTCTTCACGTTAAGCTGATTTATGTCGATCGAATTATTATTGAAGGACACTTTGAACGTCTGTTATAAATAAATACCGACATTATTTTAATACACATACAAAATAAAAAAAAAATTCAAAAACTACAAAAAATCATTTCCTATTTAAACCTTTGGAACATAAAGCTAAATTTTTTTTTATTTTACTTGCTGCATATCTTTTTCCAAGTATCTATGGGCTTTTCCTTGAATTTATTGTTGATTTTTTTATTTTTGTAAATATTGCCTTAATAAGAAAAAAAAATGCAAGAGTGGAAAAGAATGAACTTGTTCTTGTAGTTAAAAACTATAATGATTTTATTAGAAATATTTATCACGGAAAGAGCTCTAACGATTTTGATTAAAAAAATTTAAGAGAAAATAATTTTTTGTATTACTCTTTAAGGTGTCCCAATATTTTCAAATATTAATGACTGAATTAATAATTTTTTTTCACGAAAAAGTAAACGTCTCGAATGTAATGAGTTGCAGTTAAAATTTCGAAAATGTTTTATGCTAAATGAGTCACTTCAGAGATTATATGAGAAATCATACCCAATTCTTTCTACTATCGTATAAAGGGGGCTTTAATTTAGAAGTTAATGGCAAGGTTTCTGGATTTAAAAAGCTTTGGTAGGTGCTTGTACACCAACTAATAGGGAAATAGTAAATAGTCACATCGTCTCATTATGCATAATTAAACAAAAACAAACTGGCTGTGAGCATAATGTCCACCGACACTATTCTTGCTTTCAATTAAGTTAATCGTTTCATGGCACGCAAACGGTACCAATCTGTGTATTTCTAAAATTGTATTCAAAAAGGCTTTTGCATTATACGTTAAATCTCAGAAATTTTACAAACAGAACGTTCAAAATCAACAATATGTATGTATGTATGTAGCTACTCCACTCTTAATCCTCAAATCTTGTATTCGAATCTCTTTTCATTAAGCAACAAATATTCTTGTCATGGCATGAATTACCAAAATCACAGTCCCTTTTTAAGTAAAATGGCCTCTATTTAGCCTAAGTCACGCCAACTTGTCCTTTTTGCTGACCTAAAAACCCGAAACATGCTGATGGTGTAGATGGTGTTTTGTGGGGAGAGCTTTTCTAGAAATGAACATTCATTTATTATTTATTCTGATAGTTTTTGGAAGAAAATTTCCATATGATCCTTGAGTGCTGTCACACAAGTAAACGTGTCCTAAAAAAACAAGGAAACCTTATCCACCCAATATCCTGATACATATCTTATTCGCGTTTTATGTTAAGATTGTTTTGAATATAATACACAAACACGCATATGCAGCAAAATATTCACATGTGTGTGTTGGTTGAATGTTGATACAAAATTCTCTTATAAATGTTTTTCTATTTTTTTTTTTTTCGACAGATTCCTATCGGTGAAGAAATGGCTGCTACGCAAAAAACATCAAATCGAATTGGCCCGCAAGCGCGGTTGGAAAGGATACTGGGTTTGCTTAAAGGGAACCACGTTGCTCTTTTATCCGTGCGATTCACGCGAAGGACGTTCCGTCGAGGCGGCACCAAAGCATTTAATTATTGTCGACGGAGCGATTATGCAGCCCATACCAGAACATCCGAAACGTGATTACATATTCTGCTTGAGTACGGCATTCGGGGATGCTTACTTATTCCAGGCACCGTGTCAGGTGAGTTGACAAACAATATAACCTCTGCCTCGCTCCCATTATAAACAGACCAAGGAGTTGAGTTGTGGGGATGCAAAGATAAAGATAAAGAATAAATATTTCCGGAAAATAAAACAAAAACACATATATACATATATAAAATAAGCCTATAGCAAAGCAAACTCTATACCGCTCTTTTTGCTTCTTGCATCAGGATCAGAGTTAATGTCCTTTTGAGGATAATGTTTTTTTTTTTTTTTTTTTGCTGTCGGGTTTTTGATGTCATGTCCTTGGTCCGTGCAAACTTATAGTGGCACACAACCAATGGAAAAAATGTAATGTTAAACAGATTTAGATTTGAAGATCCGCAAAGGATTATGCACTCAGGACACGAAAAGGTGTTTTTGCCACCAAATATCCTTTGGTTTTTTGGTTTGTATACGCTGTTTTCAAAAAATGGTCAAAGTTGGTTTTGTTTCGTAAATGGATTAAAAGATTTTTATAGAGATTATCATTTAATTTCAATTTATTTTGAAAATAGTGTAAGGAACATGAAAAATGTATATTAAATTAAAAATATCATTTTAAAACTTATTTCTTGGAAGGTTTTATCATCTTTTCCTTTCAAATGAATATCTATTAGTTATTAATTGAGTATTTATTATTATTTCAGTAGTAAGCTATTAAAAAAAGAGCCGCAGAACTTACAAAAAAATGGTGGCGTAACAGCTTGGGGAAAACCATTGCCAATTGACTAACAATTCCTATCGTTCCAATCACTCAGAGTTTTTAATTTTATTATTGAACCTATACGGAAAAAAAATAAAGACAAGCTTTTAATATGCATATTCAGCCCTATTGAGGCATCTGTTCGGAAGAAAATATTCTCCTATTTGTTCGAAATCGGAGAATTTTCAATCGTGTTATCCGTTCCGATTGACACATCGGACAGAAAAAAAAAATTAAACGCACTTCATCGCAGTGCAACACAGTGCGTTAAGTAAAGAATATTTGACAGCTGCGCGTTAAATTTCTTCCGACGCGACGCACAGTGGATCGACTCCATACATTTAGACGTGAAAAATTCGAATCTTCTTGGAGAATATCTGTTTCCATCTATAAATGTAGAAAAGTAACGTAATTTAAGAAAAAAAAATAAGCTGGTAGCCTTTTTGCGACAAAAAAAAAATCTTTAAGTCAAAATTGGCTGATTTTGAACCGATGCTGATTCTCTTTCGTTCGATATATGTTCTAGAAGTTATATTTGTCCGAGTCGATTTGGAATTCGAACACCAAACTTCAAAAAATTCTTTCCTTGGGACGCAGAAATCTTTTCATAAAAAGTGGGCAAAAAAGGGCTTTGCAAATCTTTGCGAGGTTAAGCTAATATGTTTCCAGAAAGTAGACGTTCAAAGCTATTCAAAACACGTAATTTATTTTTAAGGCAACTTTATAGGCACATAAAAACAGTTTTTTTTTATTCAACAAACAAACCTTAAGACAATTTCAATACAGATTTATAAAAGTTAATACTTTTACGAACATACGCCATTTTTTTTTATTTCACTTAAAATTGTAATTTTAACAATTATTTTTCTAAAAAACTTAAACCCACTAGATCAAAAAATGACTTTTCACTCTCAGGTTTGGAGGTCATTTATTCAATGCCAAACTGGTTTAAACAAAAAAGAAAAGCGCTTTCAGACTTAACAGTTATCCGTTATAGATAAGAAATATAATTTTTTGCAATTTTAGTCATTGACTTTTTCACGCCTAATTGTATGGAGTCGATCCACTTTGCGAGGGTCCGATAAAAAATAAATAATGTTTTTCAAAAATTATTTAAAAACAATTTGTTGTCTTTAGTGTAATAAGTGTGTATTTGCGAAAAAAAAAAATAACTATGGCTCAACAAGAGCTATTGGTAGATATGCTGAAATTGTATGGTACCCATTTCTCCTTACGCTGTATCTGAAAGTTTTTTTTTATATTCGAGTGATCGATCTCTTAAAACTCGTCTTTCCTTTCTCTGTCTTGTTCTTATATTTAAACTTTCGGCTTCCAAAACTAAAGCAATACTATTAATTTATTTGCAAAAAAATCTATGAATTTTTCAACAATTTATCAGAAAGAATTTTTTCGCTTATGAAACAAAACAGCTGAAGCTGACCCATTATGTCAGCGATTGTATGCTTCATTTATTTTGTTCCACAACGGATACCTCAAATTCTATCTAATTTACGACTTTCGTATCGGAATTTCCTTCGATCGGATACCTCGATAGGTCTGATTATCCTATACATCCTGAAATTGTATAATTCAACCTACACTATTTCCACTTGATATGTAGTGTATGTAAAGGAAATTAAATAGATTAAATTTTAATATTCATTATGTTTGGTTAACATTCAAGAGCATTAGTTTTAGTTAAAACTTGTAATTTTTCCTGTCTCAGAAAAATGCCTAGCTAAAAAATCCTTCCTAAATTACTGGCGGACACACTTTCATTCGGGTCTCAAAAACTCATCAACTTGATCGTTTATCTATTTGTTTCCATTCGTTACGGATCTATCGAAACGTTCGAAAAAAAAATTCGCAACAGCTGTTAACATACATAATTATTTTTTCCTTAAACATACAAAATTAACAGTTTTGAATTGAGTAAGTAATTTGTTTTGACAAATAATATCGAACTCCAGTGTCACCTATTAGATCTTCCATGGATAAACAGTTATTATACAACCATACAAATAAAATGTCTAACTTGATAAATTGACAAAAAAAAAACGGACAATACTAAAACCAAACATGCCATGTTATTTTTTCATTTAAAATGTGTTACCTGCATAGCCAAATGACATTTTGTTTTATTTACTTTCGCTGCAAAAAAAAGTCTTTTCAACTTGTTCAAATTTCAATTTAACTCATCAACAAAAAAAAAAAAGCCAAAAATAGCAAACCAAACAGAAGAAAAAATAAAACATTTCTAAACAAATTGTATTTAATCAAATTTCAAATCTCATTTACAAAGTCAAACTGTGTACATATAACTATTTCGAATGAAAAGATTCACTATTTATACATATTTTTTTTGCACGACACTTCCAACAGCACTGCACATGCATACACACATTGCGCAAAGGCACACTCATGACCCAGAAAACTTCTTTTGAAAAAATTCTGTTCACACAATAAAGTGCATTGCTCAAGGGTTTCAAGGGCTTCTTCTTGTTTTTATTCCACCCCTCCTACACTCGCCTTTCCTCAGACGCACATACATTCATGTATATTCCCGTTTTTTTTTTTTTTTTTTGAAAAAAGACAGGAAAATTAAAAAAAAGTGTCTTTTTAACCATAAGACAATAAAGTTTTTACTGAATGTCTCTATATTTATTATTTATATTTTTTCTTAGGCGTTAACTTGTATAACACTGCCGCGTCTCTTATATGCACTGAATTGGAGCCACTGAAAACACATTAAGGTCCTTGATGAAGGCAACGTGTGTGTGGATATACAAAAAATAAAAAAAATATGAGAGAAAAAAATATCAAGAGAACAAGATATCCTTCATTTTGTGCCGATTAACTTCTTTTGCTTGCTTGTTTTTTTGTCTTTCATTTGCAACCAAAAGCGGTCATCTTCGCTTCAGGGAATCAAACAATCTCTTGTGCCAAGATCCACCTCCCATCGAGTTAGATGGGTTGCTTCCTAGATTTCGTTTGGAGCAGTTAAAAAAAAAAGTAAAGAAAAAAATAAACAATTAAATAACCGCAGGGTGTGTTCTAGTTTTACTTGCCAATGCAAAGATATATTTTCTTTCGTACTTTTTTTTTTATATATTTGTGAAATGTTTAACCATCATACAATTCAATGAATAGCTTTATGTGAATGTATGTGAAAAAAATGTATATGCAAACCTACATGCATACATATGTGCTACATAAATATACTATCTATATGTATGATCGTCTGCGACTCGTTTGTAAAAAGAAAATAATCGTCCTGTGTATGCAGTTACTATTTTCCAACACCACAGGAAAGTTGTGAAATAAAAATACCTATAAAAACCTATAGTACTTTGTTTGTATGCGTTTACAAAAGAAAACTCTTGTTCAAGGACTCTGAAGTGTATTTGCTGTTTCAAACGCAGCAAATAACCCTGACTCACATATAGGGAATTGGGTATGAAATTTTTTTTTCTATTTCTATTATTTTGTGGACAGTTAAAACCCAGGTACTCTTAATATGGAATTGCTTCTTAGCTTCTTAGATGCTAAAATTAGGGCTAGGTCTTAAAGGTAATATCTTTAAAAGCCTTCGGATATTCCTTTTGTGAAGGTAGTTTATAAAGTTTTAATTTTGGATACCTATTTTTTCCAGCGAAAATCCAAAGATTTATGGGTTTTTCTTTTTTTTTTTTTAAATTAAAATTGCCTGAGTCTTCAAAGACTTTAATGAGAAGATATTCCTCTACTACGATTGCATGCAATAAGCGTTGAGGTTTCCCAGGACAGTGTTGACATTTTACCAAAACTATGGAAGATTTGTATAATTTTTTTTATTGGGAAAACATTGCACTTCTTTCTTTTAATAACGTCTTTTTACATACCTACAATCTACATATAAAAAAAATACCTATATCGTTTAAAATTTAGAAAAACTACCTTCTAAATTTGTAAATGGCAACACTGTTTTAATCTACACTAAAACAAAGAGCAAATACCCATCCTACCACTCATCAAATTTCATGATTTCGCATTTAAATACTTCTTTCCAATTAAAATGGCAACACTTTGCAATGAAATAAAATTTTCTATTTTTCCTCGAACACGAGTCTTTTCTAAACTGCATTCAAATATTATTACCAAACAAAACTGATTTTAGTCTCTAAAAAACATGACGATTTTGTAGTTCTAATATAATTCAAGTCCATCAGCGGAGAAATTTGACTATTTAACGTTTACTTATGGGGTTTTCCATTGGTAAATTTAGATTTCAATGGAAAAATTGATTTATTTTGTGGCGAATCGAACATAGTTTCAAAGTGATTAATTTTTGTCACTGTATTTGTTGCATTATAGCTTCTATGTCAATATTTCAAAAAAAATCGTCATCCCTCGATTTACTTTTAGAAGAGATATATATCAACTTGACAAAATTGCCGGTTCATTTTAAACTGCTGCCATTAATTTGTTAGCAATTATTTTCCCCATTTTTCAACATAATTTTCACAACCGAAATATCAAAGAAAACATTTGCAAACTGACAGCTAGATTTATGTTGTTCTATGGTACAAGGAGGGGTAAATCTGCCGAAGAATTTATATTTGCAAATTTGATTTAAAATCAAAAATAAATTAATTTATTCTGCCCAATGGAACACAAAAATAGGGGAAATTGTCTTTGTGACAGATCCAAATAAAAATTAATTGATTGATATTTTACCAATAAAAAACCCCATTAATTAAAACCTTTCAAAAAATTTAAGTTTAAAATTATTAAATTTTCTCTAATCATTGGCAGTTACATTTTCCACAAATATTTTTTCAATATTCATAATTCTCATTTCTCATCCTAATTAAATTTAATTTTTTATTATTTTCTTCATTATCTAGGTTGAATTGGAGAACTGGGTAAATAGCATTCATAGTGCCTGTGCTGCAGCATTTGCTCGGCATCGTGGAAAAACTGGTACACTTCATCTTCTACAAGAGGAAATTTACCGCCTGGATAAAGCTATTGAATCGGTAAGTTCTTATTAAAATTTAATTTTAATTAAAAAAAAAAAAAACAGAAAAAAGTGGTTTGCTCGCAACAAGTGTATAAGGATTAGACGCGATCACTCGGGCGTATACGTATTTTTTTTTTTTCACTTTTTTCACATGCCACAGAATATTTCGAACTCATAGCTATACATAGGTACTAAAAGAAGGAAATTAAAATTAATTTTTTTTTTATTTTTGAATCCTCTTAACTTTATTTCCAACAACAACAACTACCCATATCTATAAGTACAAAAGCTTTCTGTTCAGTAAGTGGAATTTCTCTAGTTACGTGAGGACGATGACGATGGATGGAGAAAGCACTTGATGATTAGTTTCTATCCTTTTTTTTACCAAAAAAAAAAAAGTGAATAGGAAGCATGTGTTCACTTAAATAAAAGAATAAAAAATTGATGAAAAAAAATACATTCATTGGTCTTAAACAAAGTCACAAAGAACATATAGAGGTATGAAGAGGTTTATACGAGTACAATATATGTTTGTGCTTCCTTGTTTTTTTTTTTTTTTTTTTTTTTTTATTTCGCTCTTTTCATAAGAAAGTCTTTCTTCATTTCGAAAGACGCATCCACTCAAATATTGAATTCTTTTGTACCAATTGTTTGTCTTTTTATTGAAGAGTCCTTTTTTAGCCTTTTGGCTTACTTTACTTTCCTTTCTGAGACATAATATGTACTCACATATAAATTTTCTTTTGCTTTCTTTCAAATAGGATCATATTCTATTCTCTTCAAATATTTATTTCACAATTTAAACTTAAAAAAAAAAAAAAAAAACTAAAAAAAAATGAAATGAAATGATGAAGTCAAGGCCAACATTTTTTAGTTCCATTGTTTTCTCTCTGTGCTTTGTTAGGATAGAAATTGAAAGAACAAATGCCCAGTGTTCTAAATTTTCAAGTCTAGACATTAGATGAAGGTTTGATATTGATGAAAATATATTTTTTTAAGTTTCCTACTTCAAGATATTTGAATTTTTTATTTGAAAAACAATATCTGGCATAGAAAAGATATTTTTTTTAAAGTTTAACAAATGTGTGGTCCAAATACAATAGCAATGGAATGGAATTTATTATTTTATAGCCCAGGAATTTTGTGCAAAACTTCTATAAATTTTGGTAATAGATTTGAAATTTTGTAGGGTTGTAGAGCTAGTTTAAGGGAGTGTTTAAGGAATTATCCCCGCTTCTAACTGTTGAGGAATTCCCGCAATCAGTGTTTAAAAAAATAAAATTAGGTTAAACAAAAAAAAAATTAAAAAAAATATTACGGTACATTTTAAAAAGTTCGAAAACATGTCAAATAATTGGAAATTTAATTTTATACAAGATTTTGAACTTTTTTTTGCTTATAGCAGCCTTAAGTTGGAAATATTTTTATTGAAAGTTGCAAATGTGATTTTTTAAACAAATTGTTTGCGTTTTTTTTCCATAAAAATAGAATAGTGAACTCATTTTACTAAAACAAAAAATACAACTTGTTCATTATCAATTGTATTTCTTAAGCTTAGTAGAAGAAAAGTGAAAAATTGTTTTTTTTTTTGGAAACTCTGTACTGCAGATCCTTGTTTGGATTCAAATGCGAAGTCTTCCAAATGGTGATGAGTATGCGCGTGGATCAAAAATTGCTTAAAAAACAACGTTCGTAGGTTTCCGGTAAAAAACTTCTCATGATGCGAAACTCAATACGGGACGACCATAGACGACTTTATGCTAAGACTAAGACATAAGTGAATACTGTTTCAAAATACGACGAGAAAACGAGACATCAGCAGTTGTCCTCTCTTAAAAACCGGTTTTAAACAATGAAATAATACATAATGAAGTATTTCTCGTCGTCAACTTGCATTTTTTTTTTTCAATTTTTTGAACTTTATGACGCGACGAGAAGACGAGAAATGCTTAGTTATGTATCGGTTTTTTTTCACTGTTTAAAATTCTTTTTTAAGAGAGAACAACTTTGAATAGATCTTGTCACGCTGACGTCTCGTTTCTTAATCGCATTGTGAAACAGCCTAGATAATGACCATCTACTTCGAAAAGGCAAAGATTGTATATTGCACAACAATGCACACCGAGCAAGACGATAGAACCTAGCCCACTCACGTAGTCAAGCGTACGAAAGGTTCAACGTCAACCTACATAGATCAACATGGCGTAGAATTGTGAAAGAGGAAGCTGCAGAAAAGAGTAGGCTAGGCACTCACTTGCGACTTAAAATCGTTGCGATTAAAAAATCGCGATCTCAACAATTTTTAGCTGTGCACGCACTTGCGATTTGTAGTCGCGTGATTTTTAATCGCTATCGAATGCAACATATATCTTTTAATGGCTGTGCACCAGCGTTGCCACAAAGAAAAAAATATTGAGGGCCACTTTGAGGGCCATTTCCTTAAAGTGCGGGCCATAATTCGTCAGAGAATTTTTTTTAAATATGTATATGTAGGTAAACCTAATCAAATACAAACTTTTTTATTTTCTTTTGTGGCAAATAGTTTGGCAAACAATGTTTATATTAGCTTTGTTTGTGTACTGTCCAAAACCGAATTTCTACACAATTTATTTTTTGAACAATGGAGTGTTTTTGCTGAAAATTTGTAGAAATTCGTAGATTTCGACAGTACGCGAACAAAGCTTTTTTTATTAATTATTTTTTGTAGAATATTTGTTTCTAATTTAGAGAGAAACATCTAATACTGCGTTTTCATTAGAGCTGAAATGAGGTAATTTGGCAAATTACAAAAAAAGTGTTCACATTTCAAATTTCTTAATTTTGTTTGACGGTCCAGATTGTCAATCGCTTGTTTTTGTTGTTTTTTACATTGAATTCTGTCATTTTGAATGGGTTCCACTCTGAATGGATTCCATTTGGGTGTGTTCATAAAAGTTTTACGTAATTTCCTACCGAATTTCGTGCAAATTTGGTTGAAATTGCCTCATTTGGAAATTTGAATTTGTATGGGAAATGAGATGATTTTGAATTGAATTTGGAAATTTTGAACAAAATTACCTCATTTGCTCTAATGAAAACGCAGTATAAGCGCTAAGATTTTTTAAGGGGCAAAAAATCTCATTTTTTTCGGAGATTTCGGCTACATATTGTTTGCATTTTTCAAACATGTAAAAATTTGTTAAGCAATTTTAACCCACTGATTTTGGCTGATTAACTGGTGTTTAGTATATGATATGATGAAAGCCAATAACATGCTTGAATCGGTTGTTGTACATCTGGACCTTGGTCAAAACGGCTAAAGCTTCTACTACAGGTACAATGTAATCTGCTGGTGGTCTAAAATTAATATCAAAGCATTTAATAAATATAAACAAAGATGGAATAAACCTGAAAATTTTTTTCCGGATGTTCGGCACACGAGAATATTTCGCTTGAGTTTTTTTTAAATTGATCAGCCTTATTGTGAGTTTCACCCACATTTACATTCACATTTACAATACTTAAGCGCTCAATGATTTTTTTGTAGAGTTAACTCCCAATGAGCACAAAAAATTACGAAGTGCGGGCCATTTCTTGGTGGCCCGGGGCCAAGGGCCAAAATGAAAAACAGAGGGCCAAATGGCCCGATCGGGCACATTATGGCAACGCTGCTGTGCACGCACTTGTGATTTACAGTCGTTGCGACTGAAAAGTCGCTCTATAAAAATGGAACCTGTCTCATTTTTTTTAAGCACCGCACTTTTTCAGTCGCATGTGCGTGCACTCCTATTAAAAACCATGTGTTTCATTTCTTCCGACTGAAAAATCGTGCGACTGACAATCGCAAGTGCGTGCATGTTTATTTCTTTCGGCGACTACGATTTTTAAATCGCAGAAATTTATATCGCAAGTGCGGTCGCAAACATGTAATTGCATTTGTTTCATTTTATTTTGCGACAAACACGTCACTCGAAAAATGGAACAAATTTCAGTCGCAGTTTCTCGGTCGCAAGTACGGTCACTTACATTGAAACTCATTTGTTCTATTTCTTGCGACTAAATAGTCGTGCGATCGAAATCGCAAGTGCGTGCTTATCCTAAGAGAGAGCTGAATTAAATCTCAAGTTTCATTTGGGATGATGGCGTAGTCTAGGAGTAGTAAGGAAGGACGTAATATATTTTTTTTTAAGAGCAACCCCATAAGCTTATTGAGATGATTCACGAAACTTTATATTTTTATTCTTCGCAAATAAATTTCTGTCAATGAAAATTGGTTTTGCCGTTTATTTATGATCAAACTTTCAATGAAAAAATAACATTAATTAAGTTTTTCTATGACGTTTCACAAAATTTGGTCTATGAATTTTGACTTATGACTACACAATATTATTTAATGATACCTCTTTTAGTAATTTTTTTTTCAAGAATAAGAAATATTTGGTCGCAATTAAATTGCCTTTCCTAAATCGTTTTTATTGTTTTAATGTCAAAAACTAAATACATATATATGTATGTATGTATGTACATTTATCTTTCAATTTAATTCAAAATTGTTATTTTCTCAATATGACAGCTTATAATGTATGTATAGGTTACACAGTATAATTTAACAAAAAAAAATAAATACATCATTTCACATGGCTAACTTTCTCAAATTTGATTAACTTTCTCTTAAAAACAAGAAAACAAAAATTTTATGTTTATAGGCACTTTCACCCTTCATTTAGCCCATATAAAAACATTTTAAATAAAATGGCTTCTTGACAGTTGGAAAAAGCTCATAAATTATTTGATTTTTTTTTTTTGCACTTCTTGTTGCTTGTGAAAATGGGGAGGCACCAAAACAATATATAATTTGTGTCGAAAGAAATTCTTCTTCTTTTTTTTTTTTTTTTTTTATAGCATAGCAAAAAAGGCAAATAATAAAGTACCTAAATGTCGTTAATTTTTTGTTTGTTTTGATAGAAAATAGTGACAAATCGATGGAAATAAAAATTATTCTTGAAACATCCTTTCATCTTAGAGATTTTTGATATGCAAATGAGTGTTGTCAAATTTATTTATCTTAATGCTTGTTCACAAGTAGTAGCAATAATGTGTTTTCTGAAACATTCATAACCAATTTTTTGTTTTTATTGCTTCTTGCTTGATAATTTTTTTTTATTATTTATTTATAAAAATTATAAAATGTATCATAATAAATTTGTAGGTAGGTTACCTACTTAATTTTTAAAAATTGTTAGGATTGAATAGAACAGAGTTTAGAAATGCTCAAACTCATTTCTAAACTCTGTTTTATTTTTTGGAATATATATTGGTGCAATGCAATCAATTCTTTTACAGAATTTTCTTGAACAAGGACAATATTTTAAGAAACTTAATTTTTTTTTCGTAAAACTGTACAATATTGTTTACAGTAAAATGATATTTTCCACCTTATAGGTACGCCTCAAAAAATGTTTTAACATTGTTTAATAAATACGATCACATATTCAATTTTTGTTTCGTTGGAAAGAAAAGCTTCTAGAAAAATTAATATTTAATAAAAAAAATCCAAGAGAGATCACAAAATTCAAAATTTGTATTTATTAAATTTTGTATGACAGATTAATAAATATTAGATATTCATATAAGAACTACATTCACTCTTGTTATCCTTTCCAATAACACCTGGATACTTGAAACCCAATAGCTCCTTTTGTCTTAAATAACCAAGCGAATTACCTATACTGTTGTCTGTTGGGGGACTGATTACGGAAATAAGGATATATTTATATCCTAATAAGCGTATGCCTCTTAGCTCATAAATAACACGACAAAAAAGTTGTCCATCCTTCTTTCAACTATTGACCAATCGACAAAATTAACATCTTAAACGATAAAACAAGTAAAGTATTGATTTCACAAAAATTTATTTGCAAAAGAAATTAAAATCTGCAAAAAAAACAAAAACCTTTTTAGAATCTCACGAAAAAGATTATCTTCAAAGTACCTCTAAACTTCAACATGAAATTGACTGCATCATTCTCTCTCGTCTCTTTAGTTAAAAATTCCAATAAATAAAATACAAAAACAAAAAAAAACAATTCCACATGAACCAATAAAATATTCAAACTCCAGAGTAAAATACTTCAAGTCCAATTAATTTAATTTTCTGAAGTTAACTGACCCAAAACTCGCATTTGAAGGTCGTTTATCTTTCCGATTCGTGGTTCGAATAAAAAAAAAACAAACACACACAAAAGGAAGAAAAAAAAGAGTAATAAAACAATAATGTCCTTGACAAAGTTAATATCAATTCAATACATGCGTAGCGTACGTATCTTCTCTATCGAATACCATTATTTCCCTATGGACTTTTCTTATAGATATGTATTCGCTTAAATAACTTCACGGATATAAAATTCCGGGCATCGGTTTCATTATGTTTATCCCTTTTTCAATAGCAGTCAATCAAACTGTCATTATAGCTTAGTAAGCGCATAAACACATACAAACACACATCCAGACGAAGATACATACCATAGTATGTAGGTATAGCGTATAAGGGCAAAGTTATTTTTATTGGCAACCCTTCGTTCCCAGGCGAAGACATCATTCACGACCAAAACCACCCACCGTCTTGTTTTATTTATTTTTTTTCGACGAGATTGTAATATAAAAATAAGAAAGAAAAAAAAATACTTACCAATGTAACCGCGCCCTAACATTATGCAGAAGCAGGAATAGTTTGTGTGAGGATTGTTCGAAGGGAAGGACCAAGGACCTTGTGGTATAAATATTGTGAATAAGGTACCTACATAGTTCTTCAACTGAAGTCTGGAATTGTTCAGATTAATGCTGACAACAGGTCAACCAGTTAGTTGTTAAAATATATGAGAAGGTCATTATATCCTTCAAAACCAAGAGGAGTTCCTAAAGTACCTAAATTGCTTGTATGACTGAAGCCAGTTTATTTTGTACAGAGCAGAGGAAGGAAGAGAACAAGTACTTTTTTTTTTGCAAAAAGTATTTTCACATTAAAGAAACGTCCAAAATGACATTCACGCACATATCCAACTATAATAATACTGAAAACTGTAGATATACCTTCTAAAGGGACGAAACAGAAAAAATGCAACGCATTTGTACGGAGATGAATAAAAAATCATCCGGAAGTCTGCCAGCACACAAACAAACCCACAACGATATTTTTGTCGAGTACATCAGTATAGTGCCAGTGCAGTTTACTCGGAGTGGCCCATGAAAGGAACTATAGTCAAGAGTCGAGGTCCTGGGTACTCCTGGTAGGTATCCTGCAGTTAGTAATTGTTTATTCGACAGAATTCCTTGTGTGTGCCATGACACATGCTCGACAAACTCTTTTTTCTATATTTTTCCAGATTTAACAAAAGCTCAGGTCAACTACGATATACACATACATACCTATACCAATGCAATATTCCTCATATATGAGAGTGCAGGGCCTGCAATTGAATTTCATGTCTGAAAACTGGACAATACTGTTGGGGCTTTTACTCCTATTTTTTCTTTTCTTTAACTTTTTTACTCTCGAAAAACCAGAACAAAAATTAAAACAAAATAAAAAAAAACCTGAGTGGAATTGAATGACGACAATCTTTGTGTTCTTCGCACAATAAAGAAGAAGCAAAACTGAAAAACTCGCATCTGGGTCAGAGTTGGAAAGTTGAACAACACCAATTCTTTTCATTGCTGAAACTTATTGTTCCTGCTGGTCTCTTCTCACAATTATTATCAGGGAAAAACCAAAAAAACTTTATCATCAACCAGTAAACTTCCGATCCCTTATTCACCGCCGACCGCCCAATTAAAGGACACAATAAAAGCTTCATTATGCATAAAGTAATAAACAACCCACCAAAGCTTTTAATTAAGCAGTAAATAATTTTCAAAAAAAAAAAAAAAATAATAATAAAACAATAAAAGCAAAATGAGAGTTCAAAAATCTTCTATTTTCAACCATGGGCTATGACTATGACGACGACGACGATAATGGCGGCAATGAACTACGTTTTATATTCCCCATATTGCTATATCCTTCCTAGCTAGGATGGAGTATATTCAATTTTGTATGCGAAGTATAGGATTTTCCCTTTTCCGAAAGGATAATACGATTCTCCTAGAATTCATTCGTATTCTTTTTGGATTTGTTTTGTATATGTATTTGTATATTTTCTATCGTATGGCGCAATGACATTTTGTGTCTGCCACCCTCAGCGCAATGAGCTGAAGCCGTCACGTTGTCCGTCACTCACTATCATGATATACATGTTGCCGTTAACAAGCTTATATTATAAACATATATATTTTTAGTACACATATAGATAGGTACATTTATTTTTTTTTTTATTCACATCAATGTCAGAGAAATGTTAATTAATTTTTGCTAAACGATCAACGGGGAAACTTTTGTTTACTTACTCCGTTTTAGTTGCTATATGGAAATTAAAGCTGTTTCAGCTTCTAAGTTCACAGAACACAATATTGTGTGCTTTAATATAAGAATCCATGTTTTGTGTCATTAACCCCTAAAATTGACAACTTGATTATTTAGTATTCAACTGGTTAGATCCTTTGTTATTCTGGTTGTGCTTTTTATTAATAAATACAGCTTCATAAAGATTTCAAAAAAAAAAAAAACAAATAAACCACGGATTACACACGTCTTAAGAAAGCATTTTAAATGTTCCCGCCAGTATTTCCTGTGATAATGGATATCAGTTAGTTTCTTTTGAGACTTTTAGAAGAAATGATTAAGAAAATTTACAGATTTCACTCATAGAGTAACCATAGGGACATTAAAAATGACACCTGACTAATCTTTTCAATTTAAATTAATTAAAACGTAATAAGCTGTTTCAGACACCATTATAGGTTCTGAAGTTTCTAGGTTATTATGTATTTAATGTCACTTTCCATTTGGCAAAAAATAAACCTTGTTAATTTTCTTAAACAACCCATCAACTTTCCTGTTCAACCAAAAAAATTGTTTTTTTAAGATCTGATATCAAAACTCATAATGTATATATGGGCAAACACAAATATGCCCTAAAAAAACTGTTTTAAGCGCTTATAATTATGCCCTTAAAAATCAATTACATACATATATGCCCTTAATAAATTATTATATTATGCTAAAAAAAAAAAATGATTATTATGCCCTAAAAACATTGCTTAAATAAATTTTGTGGTATCATTTTTTCAAAAAGTATTTGACCGATTTCGATAAATTTTATATGTATAAAACTTTAAACTATTTTTTATAGCGGAAATTAATCACTTTAACTTTAAAGATTTTTTCGGAACTTACCACGGTAAATATAAGAAATATTATATTTAACGCGGTAAGTTCCGAAAAAATCTTTAAAGTTAAAATTTGATATGGTTGGAAAGCCACAATTGCGGAGATGTGCAGAATCTACTTGAGACACGCATTTACACGCTGTGGGTCATTTTTGTTTTTTAACTGTCGAACACTGCATATAAAAAATATATATGTTTTTTTCCTTCAATATTTTGAAACAAATTTAAAATTTTTCTCCTTCCTAGAGTGTTTCAGTTTTTGCTGGCCGAGTTTCGGCCACGGGACGATACTAGTAAGCTTAATTTTGCTTGTAAACATATATTCTAAGTAGGTATGTTTAAAAACAAAAAAAAGGTAGGTATGTTTAAAAACAAAAAAAATAGGTAGTGTACAAGAAATATTGTCGAACAAAGTTTGCTTTGGCTAAAAGCCATTGTTGAAACTTATTTGAAATAGGTACAAGTACATGCATGTTTTTTTAAATGGTGAATATCGTTTAAATTCATTTACATGGATTTATTTAAGACATTAATTGCATCAAAAATAAAAAAACAAGATTTACACGAGTGAGCCCCACAAGTTTGCTCTCGTGGCTAACAAACCTTTCATTGAAAGAAATGTTAAAAAGTCAGAATTACTGGGAGCATGATTTTTTTTATTTTGGGTCAATATTTTCTAAATTTTCAAAAGCTATCTATACATATTGTTTAGGCCGTGTGCGAATTGGGTTAAAATCACGTTAAATTTTATCCGAAGATTAATTTTTGACGATAGTGGGGTGAATCTGTATACGCAGAAACTTCAAAATTTTATTTCGAATTAAATTTAATTTATTTAGAAGCACTAGATTACAAAATTGAAATAAAATCGTTCGAGTCGATTTAACCAACTCAAAAAAAGGTTAATTTTCTCAAAAAAAAAAAAAATCCAACCCAAATTTCCGTAATGCGAATTTTTTCGACATAACCTGAAGTTAGGTTTTAATTTTTTGGCTATGCTATAATGCTGGTAATACTGCCCTTTAGAGCTTTATTATTTATTGAATAAACATTAGAAGATACTGAACAAATTATAGAAATATGCTGATGCTCCAAATGCATTAACAGCACATCTCGACCAGTGACGTCAGTGGTCATAAGTACCTAGTGGAATGCGTAGTGCTTACGACTTTGAAGACTGGGCAATGAGTTCAAACCTCATGGTGTGCATGTAGAAAATTTTTCACAATAAAATTGGAATAAAGCTCAGCATCACTAAAAGGAGACTGATGATAGGACTTGGCACCCCCTGAAATAGCTACATATATCTCCAGCCAAACAAAAATAAAACAAATTAAAATACATAAAATTATTTCCTAAACAATTAGTGGTAGCGCCTATAAGTTGTTGTTGTTTGTTTTTCAAAAATTCAATGAAATTGACGCACTAAAGAATGGTCAAGTCTAATAAACTGACATTCTAGTATGAATAATACAATAAATAATAATAATAACTGAACAAACTATGTTTTTTTTTATGAAAAATATACCTAAAAAAAATTGTCACTCCAAAATATGCACGTAAATCGTAAATATACAAAAATATGCATTTACTTATAAAACGGATTTCTAATCTAGTCTCGTCTTAATCGCGTTACTAAAAAAAAATATGCTGTGGCATATTTTTGGTTGTCCTACATATTACATACCTACATAAATCGATTTCAAGCAAGCTCAACTCCGGCTTTCACACTCAACTGCATCACTGGCCTTTCTTATAGGACCGAATTGTATTCTGTATCGAATAAAAATAAATACCTATCATTTTCAATTTCAAAAAATCACAACCATCCATAATTATGTTGATATATATACCTACACTACATACAAAAATCTGGCAGAGTACCTATAGATACATACACTTTTGTTGTTTTTTTCTCTTTTTGAATATTCTTCATTGAATATTCTTCCACTGAAGCTTGGCTGTTGACGACGACTTTTCTTCGTTTTTTCCCCGTTTACCTATTGCCTACGCATGCTGTAATTCATCGCTTGTGTTCGTTTGTTTATTTTTATCATTCTAGTAATGTTTTAGTAACACCAACCAAAAATTTGATAGTTGTCCTCCTATACGCTGGAGTTCATTTTTCATATTCTACGTTCATGTGTTCATTTCAATCATTTCGGTCATTTCTTTAGTAACACCAACCAAAAATTTCGTTGTGATGCCCTATACGCTGGAGTTCATTTCTGATTTATTGAATTTATTTCATTTAATCATTTTAGTAACACCACAACTCTGTCAAAACGATCCTATAAACATTTTCAATGTTAAAATCGGTGTCAGATCTTTCAAATCACCATTCCAACACCTGTCAGCTTTGAATGTAAACTCAACATTGACTAAGTTTATTCCATAACTTAGAAATTAAATTTTGAAGATTTTCTCTAAACAGGCAATATCAATATTGTCCCTTAAGTTACTTCAAATTTACAGTGCCGTGAAATAATATTTTGAAGCATTTGATAAACTAATCATTTGAAACTTTTTAAATACTAAGTTGACTTTTAGTATTTAAAAAGTTTTGAATTCAATACTCTTACGGCCATATTATTGACTTCTTTCAAAGCTAGTTTTTCGGCAAAATTAGTATTATAGGGGTTCGGAGTTTTAAGTTGTTCAAATATACATATATAATTACTAGCTGACCTGATAGACGTTGTCCTGTCTTAGCTATAAATATTTAATTCGAACCTTAATAGATAACGATTTTTCCAGCCTATTTTGGTTCTCTTTCACCTCCTTTCCAGTTTCTAATAAAAAATGTATTTTAGATGCAGAAGGAAATAACTAAATGTTATGACCCATAAAAAAAATCTATTCTAACGTGTTACACATTAATAAATTTTTATATTTCAATTTTTTTTTGGGACCTTAAACCTATGTATTATATGGATATAAGAAGTGAGAAGGGTGAAAAAATCCTGTTTATTAATCTTTGCCTGTTTTTAGTACCTACATATATGTATAAAATTACAGACCCTTAAAATAAATAATACAAAACTAGTATTAGCGGAGTCACTGTGGCGTATACGTACTTTTTTATCAACATATAATATTATTAAGATTTAAAAATCTGTACATCACAGCTTTATTGTTAATTTTATATTCTTGGTATGATATATATTTTGAATAGCCAATCACTCTTAAACCATAAAAAAAAAGTTTTAATGGGAGTTAAGTCAGAGTTTGTTATTTAAAAAAAATTTAATTGATTGCGAATTGTTATACCACTAAAATTAATTTTTGTTGTATTTAATCATTAACGAAGAGGTCAAATTATTTGCATAGTTTCTATTTATTAGGCTTTTCTTAGTACCACAAATACTTAAGTAAAAAACTACCCGAAATTCTACATCAATAGAAACAAATAAGTTAAACTTTTTTTTGAAAGATTAATTAAATTATAAATGCCCTTTCCTATACAAATCGGAGGTGTTCAGCCAAATTTTGCCCAAAAAAAAAACGGAAAGTATGACTTTCACGATTTACCGGATTTTTCGGGCAAATTTTCCAAATTTCGGCTCCGTAGTGTTTTTACCTGTATCAATACAAATCCAACAAAAAATAATAATAAAAAAATAAATATTCAATTCAAAATATGTACTTTCGTAGTGTTAAAACTGAAAAAAAAAAACTGCAATAATTTGGGAACTATTGGGCTTATTGCGAGAGTCTATTCAGAATAAAGCAATTAATACAAATTTGAAATAATCAAATAGAAAAAATATTAATGATAATTTTTTTAATATAAGATCAGTTTAAGGTAAGTCTATTTGACTATTCTATTTTGAATAGACTCTCGCAATAAGCTTCTGTATCGATGAACTATCAATTCGTATCAATCGCCAATGTAGAAAGACCGTTCGAACAAAAAAGCAATTCAAAATCTATGCAATTTATTGTTATCGCGACTTTTTTGACTTTTTCGGCCTAAGTTTTCCAATTTTTGTCTCTTTGGTGTATTTATCTGGCTCAATACGAATCCAACAAAAATATCTCCATCAAATTTGGATGATGTTCTGCCGAGTTATGCGCGTACGAACAAAAAACTAATTCATAAAGTTTGAAATTTCAAAATGTTTTCACTATTTGCTGACTTTTTCGGTCGAATTTTCTAATTTTCGTTAGACTTTTTTAATTTTTGGCTCTGTTGTGTGGTAATCTGGTTCAACATAAGTCCAAGAAAAAACCCCACTCTGTAAAACTTGCTTTGTAGCAAGTCAATAATATGGCCATTCGACTATACTTGAATTGTCGTAGGTTTCTTAAAGCCTGGAAGGTATATCTCACATAATTGATGAGGGCTCAGGTAATTTTAATAGTTACTCTTGCTAGACCCTTTGTTAGTATTCATGTAAGACACCCATTTTGCTGAAACGAAACTTAAATATTTATTCCAACTTAAACCGCGTAATCTGTCACATAAATATATATCGAACTTAAATAAAAGTTTTGGCCACGTACTGTCCAAAACTACGAATTTCTACACAATTATTTTTATATAAACTTTTGTTTTAATAGTCGTTCGTTGAAAACATAATAAATTAAAATTCATGTTTGAAAATGAAAATACATAGAAAGCTTAAATTATATAATGAGTTCAAAAACTATAAAGAATATAACAGCAATGCAAAACAAAAACTTAAAATTAAACTTAAACTTAAACTTATTTCACATAATATAATTTCTCGTTGTTTGTCAGTACAGTTAATTAGTTTCAATTATAATTTTTTTTTCTTCACTAAATTTCTCGTCTTTTTAAATTTTTCTTGATGTTGGAGGATCTATGTCAAGATAAAATTAATCTTTTATAAACTCTTCCTCGTATTATAAGATTTTTCTTTTTTATGATTGCTATTTCTTGTTTATGCTTCTGACAAGAGTAAATAAAAAAAAACATAGTGCTCAGAAAAAACAAGAGGAGATCATCCACCTCCATCTATCATGCCGACGGAGTCTAAAAGAAAAGACAATTACTTTAATATCTCTGCGGGTAACAAATCCACGTCCTCGCGGAATTATAGACAAAGCCATGGACGACGACAAGCGACAGCAAAGAGAAAACGCAGCAACAACTGTCTTCATATCATATCAAAAGGAAGTAATTAAGGCTGGCAAAAAATAAAAAAATAAAAATGCATTTCAAGAAATATGTATTTGTTAGTTTTCTACTAACAAGTTGGTAAACGAGCTCAACGAATAAAAAACAACAACAAAAACATTCAAACCAAAGGGAATGATTGAAAGGAAACAAAAAAGTATATAAACTCCAGGATGTTATTTCTATTCCTTCCGCAGAATAAGTTGTCCTCCTCATCTGTGCCTTTGTTTTATAGTAATGATATTGACTACAATAAAAACGAACGAAAAAAATAATATTTTTTTTTTCACGAGCAAAAAACTTTTTTTTTTACTTGTTTGCACAGCTTATCTTTTATTTCTCAGAAAAAAAAATATCACAACTTTACTATTTCTTTCATAGTTATTCATAGAAACTCTTGGCTTTTAGTATCATTTCATTCAAAAAAAAAATGGTCATAAATAAATATTCAAATTTCAATTTTATCCAAATTTTTTGGGCGATCCTTGTCCTTAACCTTTTCTCATGGCCCTTTTATGAGATAAACATTCTTTAACGATGTATGCAGCATTTGGTGCCGAGAAAAACAACAACAGCAAAACAAAAAATGTTGGTAATAAATTGCTGAAAGGACCTTCAGGGAAAACAGGATGAGTTTTCAGGATTTGCTTACTTTTTTAACACATGTGCCATGTTAAGCAGAATTTTTCCGGTAAACTTGTTTCTAAATTAAATGAAATTTCAACCCAGTGGAAAGTTTGAGATTCAGAGAAAAATCTTGAAAGTTTGTAAAAATTTTTTATTTCACGGAAGGTGTTAACGTAAGCTAGTAAACTATTTTTCAGTAAATTTTTACTCTGTTATAAAGAATTCTTGTGAAATAAGATACTTTTTTAAAGCAAAAAAAATAGATGAGTTTCCAACTTAGCTCACCACGTTAAAACATGGCCAATATTTTACCACATTACTGTTTTTTTTTTTACAGTTTACAGTAACATATTAAAATTGACATAAGAAATGCGAAACATAAGTAATACAAAAAAACTTTTTCAATGCAAAGCACAGATTGAGTGAAAATATTTTACTTCCTCAGTCGCCAATCGCCATAGATTGTTCACTACTCGTGCCTTTCACGACTCGCATTCAATTTCATTTCGAAATTTTTGAAGCTCCATAAGCTTAAGTAAAAAAATATACATACGTATAGGTATACATTACATTGGGCACTTTCATCACCACATTTGACAGTTCTGAACTGTCATTTTTAGAGCTTCTGATTGGCCAGCAGTCATAAGAATTCAGTTGAAGTCGATTGACATTTAGTTGCGTTGGTTACGTTTCTTTCTGAATGTTCAGATGAAAATTTCTATCTGAAAATTCAGATGACAGCTAAAAACAAGAAAAAAAACCAAAAACTGTTCTTAATCCAGTTTTTTTTTTGGGTGCGTGGTCTGATCATCTGGGTCTCGTATCGCTTTCCGGATTTTGATTTCAGAGTGCAAAAAATAATAAAAAAAAAGAAGAATAAATTAATTTCAGAGTTTTTTGTGCGTTCAACGTTACGTTTTTCAGATCTGTCAAAAACGTGCAGGTGAACGCGGCCATTTTGTTCACTCCATTTGCGCTAGCTGTAACAAGTTTTTTCATCTAACATATATGCAATTACAAAAATCATGAAACGTATAGTTTTTGTCCAGGAAAACAATTCCTGGTAAAGAAATTCTTAAATATGTTTTATTTCAAAACAGATAAACTCAATTTCGTCTATTTGCTTTGGCCTACAGCTATATGCATAACAAAATTAAAAAAAAAAAAAAAGTCAAAATGGTTTCCTTGTAACAGATGAAATCCTATGACCATCAGGATCCCATTTTTGTCAAGTCTATTTATAACGACATTAGTTTAAACATTTTGATACAATCAATTTAAATTAAATACCCACTCGATATTATGTTCTTTTGTCCTTTTTTGCTAATTAGCTTTTTTGTTTCGGACGATGTCCCTTTAATTGCTGCACAGCAACAATCGACTTTTCTCTCTGCCTGATGCCTTAAGGGATTGCTGTCCTAATTAAGCCAAAATGTTATCCTCATAAAAAAAAAAAAAAAAACAAAACAAAACAAAATGGATAAAAAATTTCAAAACAAAAAGGATATTTTACATAAACAAAAGCATTTTTCGCACCAAAGAGGTTGAATATAAATAATTTCTCACACCAAGCAACAGCAAAAAAAAAAAAAATAAGAAGACCTCAGAAAAAAGAGTTGAACAAACAGAAATAAAAACTTAAGCCAAAAACCATCCTAAAAACTTTTTCAAGAACAATGAGAATGAGACAAAAATTAAAACAAAAAAAAAGAAAGAATTAAAATGTAGAGGGAGTTGTGGTGTTGTTAAGAAGTGTCCAGCACTCAAACATTGTATAAAAAATTCAAGGATATTTAAAAGGACAATTGTACACGCATTTAAAGTGATGGTGGTTGGGCTACTGCTGTTGGTGCTTCTGGTGCTACTATGCTGTTTGACATCCCATTCGCGTCGAAATTTTTATCTTTGTCGTCCCGTCCTCGTTTTTATTATTCCGAGTATCCGAGCACTTATAGTATTCTTGAGTATTCGCATAGCATAACTGTTTTATATCTGCGTGGTGCAATTAAAATTCAGTTTCCATTTGGCAATTTTAACGCTTTTGCTAGCCATGGGAAGTATACTAGCCTTCCTTGTCTTCATGTCGTCTGAGAGTTTGTTCATTTATTTTTTTCTTTTTGTAAAATAAGAAGACGAGGACGACAAGGATTGTAATGCGGTTTGCCATCGTGTCAGAAGATAAAAGTCGCGTTGCAATTAATTCTAAGTAAAAGCAATGTTTACAGAAGTACAAATTAAGGAGGACAAGTTTTGAGGGTGGTAAAGTTGGTCGGCGTAGTTTATTTTTGTATCAGCACTGGTAACAGTTTTTATGTTTGTAAATTTTTTATGGTGCTATTCATAGGGATGCTTGTAGTATATTAGCAGATTTTCTTAATCTTATGTGTTGATAAAAAAAATAAAAAAAAAATATTGTTCAGTACAAAAAAAAAAAAACAACAAGGACACTATTTTTTTTTCTGGTTAGCTGGCAAAAATGTCTTTTTTTTCAATGTGGTTATTTTATTCCTTTAGAAATAAATCAATGAAGCACTATGTATATGTAATATTAATGTAAAGTAAAGCAAATAATGAAAATCAAGTCCAAAGTATTTCGATCGTTTCCAAGGGACTATGAATAATTTTTGTAAAATTGATTTGATATTTGTGTACTGGAAATTATTCTTGGATCAAAACTTATAACATTTTTACAAAAATTGGACAATTTTGGCAGTTAAAAGTTGGCAACCGAATTTTACGGATCTCCATTCAGAAACCCAAAATAATCTTAAGCGAGAAACAGATTGAAACAGCAACAGCAACGTCAACGGCGCCATTAGGCCTAAATTCTAAATTTGCTGTTGCTGGTGTGGTACCACGAAGAAAAAGGTTTGATTTGAAACGTCAAACAGATACAGATGTATGTGCAGTTGCTGGTGGCAATGTGTTTGAGAAATTTTTGCTGGCCAGCGTGCTGTTTGCTTTTGACAGTGCTGGTGCTGTTGCTGGTTTAATCTGTTTCACGCATTAGATATTAGTTTAAAAAGAAGTTTTAATTTTTCTGGTTGATGAATTTGAATCTGACGGGAGAACAAAATATCTGACTTTTAATTTTGATTGAAAAACAGCTGAAAAATTACCATGTTTAAGTAAATACATACAAAGTAATAAATGTTAAAAACCTTTAAATGATATTTTCCTTGAAAATGTTTGTTTATTTTTAATTACATACTAGCTGACCCAGTGAACTTCGTTCCACCTATAATTGATTAAATTATTAATGTTCCTTTCGATAGTCGTATCAAGTTCCAATGTTGAATGATCATTTGAAAAAAAAAAAACAATTCAGAAAGTATGCAATTTATTGTTATCATGAATTTCCAACTTTTCCGATTTAATTTTCTAATTTGTATCTCTGCAGTGAACCAGATAAACAGGTTCAATATGAAAATCCACCAACAAAATACTCATCCAATTTAGATGATGTTTAGCCGAGTTGCGCGCTTACGAACACTAAAAGAGATTCATTTTTATATTTACTTTTTTTATTGCCAACTTCTCCGTGAAAAAGATAGTTCTCAATAAACCACTAAAAATTTGTCTAAGATGGTGGTCAAACGAGGGACTTTCAAGAACCTTGAAATTTTGTACACTGGTTGTGACCCTTCCTACGTATCAAAATGAAAATCTAGTCCCGCCCAAAATACATTTTTTTTATATTTCAATGGACTATTTGGAAATGGAAATGGAATAGAAATTATTCAAAAGCAAATTTTTCCTGATCACTAAAACTGGCGCCTTACCTATGCTTGTAAAGTATTAGTTTTTGTTGCATTCGACCATTTTTCGGACTTTGAAAAAAACGCATCCATTGATAAGTTTTTGAAATGTCCTCTTTTTTTTCATTCACATTATGGACACCCTAATATTACCTCATATTATGTATACGGCTTACATATCAAGAACGCCTTTAATTCATATAAAAACATTCTGCACAAACAAAATTATTTCCATTTTCTGAACAAAATAATAAAGTTACAGATATTTTTAATGTTGCTCAAATTTCGTGTACATATATGGCTTCCACGTGTTCTCTATAGTTAGCTGAGAAGTCTTCTAATTCTTCAAGCAAGTCATCATGTTTCCATTATCAAAAGACATTTTTCTTGCATGTTTTTTTTTTCTAATTTAGTATTTTAATTAAAATGATATGAAGGAAAAAAATAAAGAAACTATGTTTTCAAGCACTTTTCTGGAACTGCCAACTGTGAAAAAGGTTCATTCTACTCTCAACAGGGGAAGCAAGATATAATTTTTTTTTTTTTGACTCAGTTTTCCATTCATTCATCAGCAGCGTCTTTTGCTTTTGACGTTTTTTCCGCATGCTTGTTTTTTTTTCTCTCTCAATTTTCCATTTTTAATTAAAAATTCGTAGCTTTAGTGTAGGTATGTGGTTTAAAGAAGCAAATTTAGAAAGAAAATTTAATTAACATCCTTTTCAAGACCCATATGTGTGTGTGTATGCTCTACATTCTTTCTTCTATAGTATTATTTAAAGGTACTAAGTTTCTAACAAAAAATAAATACTTAGAAGGTATTTGGATTGGCTTATAGGACAAACAGTCATCTCAAAACTCTTAAAAACTTTCCCAGTTTATTTGATGATTCTTGGAATTTGATTCGCTTCAAAACAGACACCGTGAACACATTCCACATACATTATATACATATTATACGTGCATATATAAAGAAATTCTTTAGAACTTTCCCTTCTTAACGCAGGAAATGTCAATATCAATATTATGAATGACATTGAGAGTAAAAAAAATCATCTCATTCCTGTCAGATATGCGGTCGATAAGAATAACGAAAAGAACAAAAAAAAAAAAAAGCATTCCAATACGAAACGGTTGACATGGAGAAGGATAAAGATATTCGGTTTGTCCTTTCTCATTCAACCACGCGCGTAAAGCTTGTCATTCAAGACTTGTGACAGTTAAAATCCTTGAAAGAGCATCCATCATTCGGCTGAAATAAAGAAGACCGCAAATAAGACGATCCTTAGAGTATCTTTGACATTTCATGAGACAAATAAAAAAGAAGAAATTATCTAAATATTCAAATGTCCTTGTTAATGATATAACCTTTACCGTCCGTCGTTGTCAGCGTCCGTCGGTCGTCATTGAACGAGGCAAACCATCTGCTCTGATGTACATATGTATGTATTTGTTATAGTTTCAAATTTATTCCAAGTGCAAGACGAATAATTTGTAAACATGAGCATGAGCAAAGCATCAACTAACTGATGATATTACAAAAATTTACATATACATCATGTATCCTTCGACGTAATTCCATTTCGACATGATTACAATGTCTTCGAGAATTTAATTACCATCAAGAGAACATGATCCTAAGTTGATTTCCAAAAAATTTAAATATTCAACACTTGGTCCCTATATACCCTACGCTCTCCGGAAACTTAATCAGTGCGCCGCCGGGGAGTTGAGGAAAATTAACACCAATACCCTCCAAAAATTACCCACTTAACTTATGATCCAATAACACATCCTTCCTTGTGCGCTTGTGATACTTTTCTTTTTTGCTCTGCTATCGTTTTTGTTCTCGCTTTTCTGAGGGAATAATGATACTTCCTTCCGAACGTACTTTCACTTCTATACTCATATCCTGGATCAAGAAAAGGGCTTTTGCTTAGAGGATGTGGATTGAGGATGTGGTGTTCTGGTCTAGTCTAGTCTGCTCTGGTCTGATGGTTTAGCCTGGGCGCTCCGCTCACCGCTATCACAACGATAATAAAGTGTTACAAATTTAATTTGTCCTTAGCATGTGTCCTGTGGCATACAGGATGTTCCCTGAACAAGGATCCTATAGTTGTTCTTCCTTTTCTCGTTTGTGTGAATCAAGTTTGGATTTACTTTAAAATGAAAACAATCAGAAGTAGGAGAACAAAAAAAATCACTGATTGAAGAAAAGATTGTCCAAGCCATAGTTGGCCAGATCCCAGACTAACATCAGAGATGCTTTCTTACAAAATTTTGTGAACGGATATGAAGGACGACTGCTCCCAGCTCCGTCTTCTTTTCTTCTTCTTCTAACAATTGTCTTTATGGGCGACATAATGCAATAATATATGATGAGAATAAATTTAATATTAAACAAGGCAAGATTGGTTTAATTTCCTGTTTCCAGATATTGTATAGCTTAAGAAGTTTCGTGTACATTTTTTTCTTCTTCTTCTTCTTTGAGTTTGTGCATCCTGCAAGAACACATCTTCTTGTACTTAAAATGATAATATTTTGTCATATTCCTCTATGATGATTATGATGATGGTGTTTTGTGTGAAAACAAATTATTGTAGTATGAATATTTCATGTAACAGAAAGGACCCACATCCGGTTTGCCCTCTGTTTCTCTGCTTTTTCAAACCAAATATTTATGTACAGATGATGTTGTTGAGCTAAAAGTTCTTATTCGGTTTTTGCATGTGAACAACACACACATACATATATGTACAAAATACACAACTTCAAGAATTCGATTAAGAGATATAAGTAAATTAATGCAATTAGTTATTTATAGTTCACTTCTGTGACATGGCTGTGTATAATAGGATATCAATAAAACCATGCTGAAACGAAAATGCAGTATTATTGAAGTTGACGTAATCAAATTAGAAATATAGTTTATAGTCTAGTCATCCCTAATGGTTTTTTTCACAAACTATTCTCTGAAACTATTTGAATTAAAATTGAAATAAAGAACGGACTTCTAGCTTTAAAAAAAAGTATAGCGTAACATTCTAAGTGTTGCCGTTGTTTGTTAATGATCTCTTTTCCATTTCTAGTTGATTTTTTAGAAAATTTCCCCTCCCGCCTAAACGGGGGAAATAGACCCCCCTCCAATAACATTTTTTTCTTGCCTCAACTCAACCAATACTCCGTATGCGGATCACCCCAAGTGATTTTGTGCATTCTCCATTTCAATGGAAAACTAAAAACCTTAACTCTACGGATTGAATTATTTTGAAAACCGCTATCTTTATGAAGAAAAGATTCATAATCTTTTTTGTAGGAAGTTTTCTAGGCTACAAATTCGTAATGAACATTTTTTCATTACAAGGCACCGTTAGTGAGATATTTCTGAAAAACCATTTTGGGGGGCCTTTAACCCCCTGTAAAATTATTAGCGGCGCTCCTATCAATGGAGGCTTTTTACAGTTTCTTAAGAACACCATCAGGAGGCTGTATACCAAAATCCAGCTTTCCGGCGATTTTTCTGGAATTTGGCAGTTCTTATGTCTAATATGACTGGACTATTATCCAGAAAGAAAGGCAGAGAGAGAGAGGGGAATCGTTTGTTGTTTAACAAGTTTCTAAAGTTTTTCGTTTTTTTTTGTAAATTGCGTTGAGAGGGTTCGTCGTTGTAATGCAATGCACGTGACTTTAAGAGTTTCTGTAATATTTTGATTATATACAAAAAACGTGTAAATTGAAATATTCTGTAATTATTTAATTTTTAGAAAGCGTCAACCTGTAAAGTCCTTAATTTGTTTCAATGAGCCTCTTAAGTGTTCTAACTTTGCGGCACCTTTCATTGTGTAATTCAATGACTAGTACCTATTTTTTTTTATAAATTCTTCAAAGCAAAGAGCAATGTCCCAGAACTTGAAACTGCGTCTGGGACATTTTCAAAGTTCGTCATTGGGTCAGAGTTGTAACAAGGAATTTCAGGGCTTAGGAATCAAAAGATTACATTTTTCCGAAATGGAAATACATTATTTACATTCTGAATTCTTTTATATTACGATTGCCAGTTGCGCTACTGCTTTATTTGTTTGTAATTATGTGTTCAAAGTTTTTTTTAATGTAATGTCATTGGAGTTCAGTGGGAATTTATCGGTAATTTAAAAACAAAAAAATTGAAGTGCATTTGGAATATTATTCTTCATTTAAATCAGTAAATTTTTTTCATTCGATATTATTAAGTTGATTTTCGACGTTTACAGTCCAACAGAAGAAAACTATAACTTAAATTTTTGTTTTCTTCCGTTTTTTGTCAATTTAATAAACATAATCACGTCAAGAAAAATTAATTCACAACTTCAAAGAAATAATATTCCTTTAGAATTTAAGGTATTAAAAATTCTCTTCAAAAACATAAAAGACACCAACTCGTTTGTAAAACATAATTCTTTTTATTTGAGTCTTTTATACTACTTAGATATATATACCATCCTATTGCACCAAAATACAAGCTTCTTAGAACTTCCATGAAGTTATAGGTGAAGCGCTTTGAGGAAAAGTGTACCAAGGTATACCTTTTGATATAGAAAATATCTGTTATGCATTTATGCAAACCACATTTGCATTTTAAGAACCATTTCAAGTTGTTTCACTGTGTGGCTCGGCTCAACGCAATTTTCTTATACCTTATATAATATAGATGGCAACGTGCGGTGCGATTGCCCCTGAGGTCCTGCAGTAGCAGCATCCTTATAGTTTCTCTTGATTCATATACTTTATAGGTTTTGTGGCAACTTTGTAAAATAATGTCTTCCACCTTCCATTCTTAAAGAATTCCTTCCTCAGCCTTCACGGTCCCTTGTGTTTTCTCATCGGAACATACTTATGTATGTATATACACTTTGTTGTGAATCAAAAATGATTGCGAACTTAATTGCGAGCCTGCACTTGTGAAGGCTACATATAGATGCCTTCACAAGGTAGGTGTATTAAAAATTGTCTAGAGATTTTGTGCTTTAATAATGAACTATACTCTGCATCTCTCTTTCTGCGATTTCAGATTAAGATCAATTGAGAAATTCCCTCGGGATATTAAATCCTAAATTCAACGGGCTCATAGCACCTTAATAAATGGCTGGTATAGCTGGAAGCTATAGCTATATCTCACCTACCTTTATAGGCAAAATCAAGACATTTTAGATTTTACCCAAAGGCAATTGAGTAATCACTTAAGGCGTGATACGAAATTCAAGGAAAAAATCGGAATTCTGCTTTTATTAGATAGTTAAAAATAGGACTTAGAATTATGTCTATGATTGCGGTAGAAAAGCTGGCGAACCTGTCCAGTGAATTTTTATGATATCGAAACAATCATTTTTTATTTGAAAATTAATATGGAACTTGAAGACTCAAAAAACTAAAAAATAAAATTTACCTAAATGAGTGTGGTTTTAAAGAAAATACAGAATCTTTAAAATAACTCGCATACGTAATTTAAAATAAAATAATTTTAAGAGGGTGCTACTGTAACCAGAAATGAACTTTCAAAACTTCCGGTGTTAGCACATAATTTCAACACTTTAATGAAGCAGCAGAACTATTATGCAACTAAAATCATAAAATATTTTTTTCAAACAAAAAAAAAACTGGACCAGGCTTGGCTTAGCATCAATTTTCTGACATCAAAGTAATTAAAAAAATAAGAAGAAAAGAAGAGAAAAGTAAAACCTTAATAATTGTGAAAGTTTTGTTTATATCAAAGAGGCAAGAACTAAAATAAAAAAACACTAAACTTGTTTAAGTGTTGTAAAAACTATAAATAAACACATACTCATATATAGGATATAGGATGTTGGACACACCTTAAAAGCAAACTTATACACTCTTTTAAGTGTATGGAAAAAAGTTGTTCTGTAAAAAAAAAAACGAAGAGAAATAAAAATAATGAAAAAGTCATCAAAGGTGGAACAAGGAACTTCTCACTTACAAGACCAACTCAAAGCAAAAAATTTTTGAAAAAGAAAAGTAAAAAAAAATGAAGAAAATTATACAAAACTAAAAGAGGAAAAATAGATTTCAAAGGCATTTCCCTCATTAAGCACTTGAGCTATCACACACTAACATGGACTTTGCATGCAAATAAGTAGGTACCCACCACGTGTGCTCATTGCTCATTTTCTCGCTTTTTTTTTGTTGTTCCTGAAAAAAAAAATTAAAAAAAAAAATACAACTATAATTGCACATCCCTGACAATTGCATAAAAGGGGTGGATGCGCATAAACAGTGGCACACACACACTCTTTGGGCTATGCTTTTCTTTGCATCTATACTTTGCAACCGAAATTGGGAGCTCTAACCCAAGTTACCGTTATGTGTGAACCTGCACCACTTGGTGATGGTGATGAGGATATTTTTTTTTTATGCACGAGTCGTTGTTTTTTGCGTTTGGACAAAAGAAAAAAATCCGTGAAAAGGATGCCACCTGAATTTTTACATTTAGTTGGCAGGAGCTCTGGCAAATGCATTAAAGCTGCTTAAATGTTGTGCGGTGAGGGGAAGGAGTTGGTACTCCTCTACACACATAGCACATCAGTTATGGCATCCTCATTTGTAATCTTCAAAACACCTTCTTCGCCACCCATGTGTGAGATGATAGTATGTGGGGCAATACTCACCTCCATGAAACCTGAGATAACAAAGGAGTGGAAAATGCATTTTGTTTTTTTTTTTTGACTTTTTTTCTTGATGTTGTTATCGTTAATGTAAGGATAGTGGAATTTGTGAAACATTTTTTTTCAAATTCTATATAATATGGGTAACGTTGGATTTAGTGTGTCACCTACTCTTGAAAAGACACGAAAAAGATGATCTTCCATTTTAAAATATTAAATTTAAATTCATGTAAAATACATTTTTTAATTTTTTTTTTATTTGCAGGATCATAAACTTAAACATATGGCAGAATTACAACAAACAGTTGTCACAGATCAGGATACACGTCATCAAATCCAAACACAAATCCTACAATGGGAAGAGAATCTGGAGCGTCTGCATTGTGAACAGTTTCGATTGCGTTGTTATATGGCATCATTACAGAGTGGTGAATTGCCTAATCCAAAAGTAAGTTCAAAGGTACATTTTGTGTTGTTGTATAATCATATTAGTTTCATACATTTATTTTAAAAATAAAAATAAAAATAAAATATTATCAACACAACAGCTCATGAAGAACTAGGACCTATTGGCTTACAACACTCAACCATTCCTGTGTGCGTGTCTGCAGGAATAAAGGGGACCTACAGTTTATTGCCGAATCCGAACGGTTATTGTGAGCGGCACTTTTCTATAAGAAGGGATACTCTTGGGGGTTTATTCAATTCCTCACAAGAGGAATGAGTCCATAAGCTTCTAATTGTTGTAATTTCTTACGGCGGCGGGCGTAGAGTAATATTTTCTGCTACGAAATACTGTAAACTATAAAGGTGAAGAAATAAACGCAATTATTGTTTTTTGTGTAATGATGAAGAACTGAGTTTTTGGCGGGTGGTGGATGGCAGAAGAAAACTATTTTTCTCCTCTATAAAAAATCATTTACAACAAATTTCAAAGCAAAATAGTTAAAAATAGATTAAAAATAATCTAAAAAAAGAAAAAAAAAAGCATAAAATAATTTGATTGATTAAACATTAAAAACATCACATAACCCTCAGTGGATTTCACAAAAAAAGGATTGAACTTTCTAAATAAAAAAACCAGCAACCATTTATTTCCAAAAATGATCTATTACGTGTATTTATTCTCTTTAAAGAATGCTCATCTGTCTTTTATATAAAACCATATAAAACCGTGCGAGTTAGCTCCGAGGAATAGGAAATAACTTTATTATTCTTCCTCAAGGAATTTTCTTTTATGAATTTTGACAAATAGGCAAGAATTTGTGTTCGTTTTTTTTTTCTTCTTATTCTTCTTGTTTTTTCAAGAAGATGAAGTCCTATCTGTGCGTGAAAAGCAATTTTTCATAACACCTCCCTTGTGTGATTAATGTTTTGATTGATTGCAAAACGTCATATACTTTACCAGGAAATTGTTACATTCTTCATTCTCGCAAGTTAACCGCAGTGTGCAACAGCTTTTGTGTTTGTCTTACCTAATGGTCCACTTTTGACATTGCTCCATATTTGGAAAGACGATGTGAAGAAATTCTAAGAGGGTCGAGTAGAAGTTGAGTAGAAGTCAAAGTCGAAGAAGATCATCCCCTGTGTAGCTAAGTAAAGTAACGTTTAAGCAATCCCCCCCGAAGCCATAAATCGTTAATAATAAATTGCACCACTCACTGATGTGTTTGCTCAAAAATACTCTTGGTATATTTATTACATGAACCATCGCCATCAGTATGATGAAGAATGTCCTTTAGCAGTGTTGGTATTAAATATGAGAGTAATTGTGGAGTAAGATGACTTGCAGGCATCTCAAGCTCGCATAATGGTAATTTAAATGTCATTATGCTCTGCTGATGTTCGTTTGCAGCATTGGCTTAAGTTGATGTCCTTTAAGTAGTTGCGATTACTCAAAGCCTCACATACACGCCCACCGCCGCCGCCACCGCCCGCCCGCCCGTCTTCCATACAAATAACTCTGCCGAAGAGGATTATAGTCTATGTTGACATGACTGACACAAAACAAAGTTCAAGGATGTCTTTATACACGATGATGACAAACCCTAAGTCTTTTGATTATTTTTCTTCTCTTCATTCTTAATTCATGCTCCAAGCGAAGCTCTATAGGAATGTATATTATGTCGATGAAAAACTGGGAATGGGAAGATGGATGCAGCTCACTCAATCAAAGCAACAGCCACAAACAAAAAAAAAAATCATAGAAAAAGGTAATTTTTCAATTGCTCCCGTCGGCCGCAAAGGAGCACTTCGACAGAATTATACGATAGCCATAGCTCAGATCTAGTATGTGTTCGCAGTGCCACAATCTGCATAAGTGCCTTTCAAGGACCGGCGAAGCAGAATAAAGATACAAAAACTACGTATACATAAAATTCCTCATTTTTATAAAAAAAAAAAAAAAAAAAAAAAAAAAAAGTTGGTATATTGTGTTTGTAGAACTTTGTGTTGTATAATTCTCTATCATCGTGATGAACTATTCTCTATGGATAGGTACACGAGGAAGCGTTTAGGATCACATCCTTCTGCTCTGATGAAAAACCAGATTAAAGGAAATTTTTCATCATCAGCATGAAGAAAAGCGCTCTCTTCTATATTTGATTGTTGTTTGTTTGGATTGTTTCTGATTTTTTTTTTGCTAACATTAAAATAAACAATACAATTTTTTTTTTAATTGCAGTCCCTTTTGACACATGTTTCACGGCCCACAAAGAATACTTTGAACAAGTTGGGCGTTTTTACGGTTTCCTCGTTCCATGCGTTCATTTGCGCTCGATCGCCATCTTTGCTGAATAATCTTTTAGCCGGGCGTGGTGCTACCAAACGGCGACCACCATTACTATCACGCTCGAATAGTGGTTCTAGTAGGCGATCTATGCAGGTAAGTTTGATTTAAAATTATAATTTTGTTTTCTTATTTATTTTTCAATTAAATATACGTAAGAGGTGGATGGAAAAGAGTTGTGGTACAGAAAGTGACAAAATATTTTTTTACGGAAGTAATAAAACTATACTAGAATTTATTATACATACATACATACCTTACCTACATATGTAGCAGTGGCGTGGCATGGATGATTTCAAATGGTAAGTCGAAGAAAAATTAGTCACCCGCAAACGTAGGAAATTAAATTATGGATGTCTATTTTTATTGCGAATTTCCGATCAGCTTTCCACGCCGCTGTGTTTTAATAATTGCTTTACAAATTTTTTCATAAAAGTTTAAATTTACAGTAAAATAAATACGTACCCAACCTACATAAACTGAATTTTTCAAAGAAAAACTTACCTGACTTGCTCAATAAACTTCACACAGCAGCGCAGCAGATACATACAAAATTCTCTCTTCTCCAACTCCACATACCCTATAAACAAGAAAAACAAATAGAACTTATAGAATTTCTCGCCAGATAGAACAATTTTTTTCTATTTGCTCTTGTTCCTTTATCATTCGTTCGCACAAAATTCCCTAAATAAGACGGTGAAAACAAAGTTATATTTTTGCATAAGAAAGCGTGTGTTGAACAGAGAGCATGACACCTCTTTGTTCACACACGCTTATGGAAAAAAAATATCACGGTTTTTTTCAACATATTTTGGAAATTTTGTATGTGAAAATTATAAGGGAACGAAACAAAGAGAACAGATTTGTTCTATCCAGTATCCAGTTCCACCGAGAAACAGCTTTGATAAGTGAAGCAGAGTGCTAGGGGATCGTGGGAAAAATCCTTTTCTCTCAGAATTTGATCTCTAAAGGGACAAAGGGAAACCGGACCCATTTTGTGGGAATTCTTTGATTTTTGAAATTTTATCCGGAAAAGAGAACATCAAAAAAGTTTTAATAAATTTTTTTTTAGAATAATTGGATGGAAACAAGTCAAAATAAAGTTCAAGAAATATCAAAATTATTTCTTATAACATTTTATAAGACCTGAAAAATTACAAAATAGTTACAAATACCGATCTTGAATATAGTATGAGCGTCTAGTCTAGACTAAATCTTTAGTGTTTGGAGGAAACATGATATATCCAAAAATAAATTGCAAATTTTTTAAGTAAATAGTTTAAAAAAATTCAAAATTTTGTTTTTTTTTTTTTATTTCTTAAAAATTAGAAAAGATTTTAACATCTAGTTTTCAGAATTTACTAAGAAAAAGAAACAAATAAAAAGAAATCCAAAAATTTTAGCCTTCGAAAAAACTATAAAACAAAATTATATATGCTTCCGTTGGTTTTTAATATTTGTTTTCCATTTTAAGTCAGCCTTTCAATTTTTTTTCCTATGGAAAATAAAAAGGGAAAAAAGGAAATATTTTTGGGAAAAAAGGGAATTTACCGAATGCGTGAAGGGAATTCTATTAAAAATTCCCCCCAGCACTGATGTAGAGTTGGAGAAGGTAGACATTACACTATTTTTTTTTTAATGATGATTTGTACTTGCGTGGTTCAGTGATGGATTATGGAGTATGTTGGTGAGTAGAATGTTGCGTGCGTGTGCAGGTGTCAGGATTACACACATATTTTGACTATTCATTTAGATTCATGTTGCTCGTTATTTAATAAACATGGTTGAATTTTGAAAGGTAGAATTTCAAAAGGTAACTTGATAGGAATCGTGTTATATGGACGCCATGCCACTGATATGTAGGTACATATATTTTGTATTTAATGCTTTAAAACAAATCAATATAATTGGCTTCTGTATGAAAACTTGAATAACATGAAAACTAAGTATTTTAAATGATACTTACCATATAACTCATACCTTGATGAATATTTCCCACTGAGTGTATCAAAACGGCGCATTTTTTATCAAAGCAAAAAATAAAAAAAAAAAACACATATGTATTAACATGTAACCTTTTATACATTTTACCCACATAATACATGACTGATCATAAATTTAATTGCAATTGTTTTATAAATTTGTGTAAACATAAAAAATTAATAACTATCTTTGGCATTCCACAGTTAAAAAAGGCCCCCTTTTTCAAATTAAGAATGCACTGACCACAAAACTGTTTATGTTTAAAAAACCAAATGTTAAGTGCTTTTTTTTTATTATGAATATAAAATGAATTTTATTTTATTTTTTCTAAATGAAAAAAAAAAAAAAAAATAATTTTATTCAACGAGTTCAAACATAAAGAAATTCTTTCAAATAGTTTCAAAACTGAGAGCAGAATTATGTATGTGGTTATTTTTTTTTTTTAGTAAAGGGTATATTTTGATGTAGTTTTTTTTTTATGTTTTTCTGTATGATGATGATTTTGCTAAAAATAAAAGGTAGTTTACAGACTGAATAATTGTTTTTTATATCTTTTAAATAGTTTTGTATATTTATGGTTATGGTTGAAGTATTTGCAATAAAACAAACCAAAGGAAGAGTCGTACCAGTCTTTAAAGGTTTGGTATACAATTTAATGTTTTTCGAAAAAGAACTTTTATCTTTTATTCCCAAAATGATTTTTTTCCAGAATCAATACTAAAATAATTTGTTTTCTATTTCTTAGAAGCTCCGATTTAGGGTACATCTGAATAAAATGAATACTAGCGGAAAATTGGTAAATAAGTTTTACAAATTGCGTAATCAATTATTCTATCGAAAGCTACTTAGTTGGAATTCTCAAGAATTTGTACAATGTATTTTATGCACGATTTCATTTTTGTTTGAGGGAAAAGTTTTCGTAGGCATACATTATATTAAGTCCACAGGTTTATTATCAAGTCCAAAACTTATATTAAATGGCAATAAGGAATAATACTCATTACAGTTATAGAAAATTTGTTCATAGGAACAATCGACAACAAAAGCAATTACTTCTTATGATAATATGTTTCCTGATAAGTATTATACTATTATATAGCATTACGCATTGCAATCACGTTCTTTTCAATATTCATTGTTTA